>CM060932.1:609480845-614480845 GCA_030765085.1 Allium cepa
AGTAAACATCGTCCCAAGGCATGTCCCTATGAACTAGAAAAGGCGTGACATGGATCTGGAGAGATCAGCTACCCTTAAAGAGGATGTGGATAGGCTCAAAGGCAATAGGTTTATTCGCGACGCCCTTTACCCTAAATGGGTATCTAATCATGTACTTGTGAGAAAGGAAAATGGAAAATGGCAGACATATGTTGATTAATCAGACTTGAACAAGGCATGCTCGAAAGATAGTTTTCTTCTTCTAAGGATCGACAAGCTGATGGACTCAACCGTAGGACACGAATTGTTATCTTTCATGGATGCATACTATGGATATAACCAAATCCCTATGTACAATCCCAATCAGAAGCAGATCAGCTTCATTACCATGTTGGATTGTATTGTTATTTGGTAATTCCATTTGGATTGAAGAATCCTGGAGCGACCTATCAACACCAAGTCAATAGAATGTTTAAAGATAAGATTGGAAAGACGATGAAGGTATTGATGTTCTCGTGAAGCCACGACGAACAAGCGATCCCATTAGAGACTTGGCATAAATGTTCGATATTACAAAATGAAGATCAATCATCTGAAGTGTTCTTTTGGCTTTGCATTAGAAAAGTTCTTGGGTTTCATTGTTAATGCTTGCGGAATCGAAGCTAATCCCAAGAAGATTCAAGCAATCGCAAATCCAAGTGTTGAAGACCATGAGCAAGTATGGAGTCTAAATGGAAAGGTTGTTGTCCTAAGTCGATTTATTTCTAGAGCCATTGATAAACGCATTCCTTTCTTCGATTTGGTGAGGAAAGGGAAAATGAACTTTGAATGGATGCAGAATTGTGAAGACGCATTCCAAGCTTTAATGAACCACTTAGAGAGGCCTCATATTTTGTCAAATCCAGTGGATCACGAAGACTTGTAAATCTACTTGGTCGCGTCGACGCATGCTATAAGTGCCACACTGCTTTGCGAGGAGAACCAGATCTAGAGACCGTTCTACTATGTTAGCAAACATTAACAAGAGCTAAAAGAAACTATTTAAAGATAGAGAAATTGGTGTACTGCTTGTTGATTACTTCACGAAAGCTCTGCCGCTATTTTCAAGCTCATCCTATCAACGTTTACACCGATTAGCCATTACGACAGGTCCTCCAACGACCTGAGATATCTAGAAGGTTACTTAAGTGGGACATTAAACTGACCCAATTCGACATCAATTATCACCCTTGGAGAGCTATCTAGGTATAAGCTCTTGCAGACTTTATAGCAGAATTCACTGCACAGGATGATCTTCTAGAGAATGGTAGAGCCTTTATCATTCGATGGAAAAAGTGTACATATGGAATATCTAATGATCGTTGCTCTTTGTAATCTCAAAAGATCGATCAATTTTCTATGCTTTGAAAACTTTCCTACAATGAACAACGAAGCTGAATTTGGAGCTTTGATTGCTGGACTCAAGCTTACCAGAGAACTGGGAATAAAATCTCTTGAAATCTTTTGCGATTCGTAGTTGGCTGTATACCAAGTCAAGGGGGATTGCCAAGTTAATTGACAACGAATTGACCTGCACCATACTCAAGTCTAAGAGCTATCGACTGGTTTTGAGCATTATGACATCACACACATTCCTCGAGATCAAAACAAAGAGGCCGACTCATTGGTAAATTTTGCTAGCACGAGGATGCACAATAAATGGGCTTGGTTCCAGTCGAAGTACTAGACGCTCCAAGCATAAACTAGATGTAAATCAACTGGGTACTAAAGATGGAGACTGAGAAGGAGTCGTGGATGACTCCGATTGAAGACTAAAGGAGTCCTTTTCGAACAGAGGAATGAAAGGCAACAAGTCCTCTACAAAGCTTCATGATATATCATTCAGGAAGGAGTTATGTATATAAATGGTTTCTCTATTCCCCTACTCCAGTGTATCGTTCATAATGAAGTAAAACAAGTCTTAAAGGAAGTTCATGAAGGGGAATGTGGCAATCACACTGAAGGGAAATCCCTAGCAAAGAAAATACTCTGCTATGGGTATTATTAGCCGACTGTCAACCGAGATGCTGTAGAATACGCTAGACGATGCGACAAGTGCCATATGTATGCCAAAGTTCTGTGAGCTCCACCAATGGAAATCTCATAAATGGTCAGTCCATGGCCGTTTACCACATGAGGCCTAGATATTATTGGTTCCTTACCAATCTTTAAAGGTGTGTGAGTACACTATCATGGCAGTTGATTATTTCACCAAATGAGCCAAAGCGGAACCTTTTGCCACATTCACGACAAAGAAAGTAATCTACTTCATTATCTGGAACATCACCTATCGTTTTGGCCTTCCATGAACCATTGTGACTGACAATGGAACCCAATTCGGCATCATATTGAGAAGAGATTTGCAGCAGTTGCTCACCCTCAAGTAATTGGACAAGCTAAAATAATGAATAAAATTATAAGCTCCATTCTGAAGAAGCATTCGGAAAAGGCTAGAGGCAAATGGGTGGATGAACTCCCAATAACATTGTGGGATTACAGAATCACCCACGAGTCTGTGATTGGCCATACTCCATTTGCCCTTACATACGGCTCCAAAGCCGTCGTTCGTGATGAAATCGAAGTCCCTTCCCATCGAGTGACCTACTATAATGTTAGAACGAATAGAGATCTCATCTTGAAATCTCTAGACTTTGTAGATGAGAAGCAGGAGGAAGCTGATTTGAGGGCAGCTGCACGTAGACAGCGAGTCCCCCGATGCAACAATAAAGTATGACCTAGAACCTTTAAAATCGACGATCTCGTCTTGAAACGGGTTTTTCCTTCCCCGTCGCACATGAATCCTACTTGGGAAGGACCATATGCCATTGAACAGAGGCTTGGAGAGGAAACTTTCAAGCCAGCGATTGTGGATGACATCACACTCCCAAGAGCATGGGATGGTGAGCATTTATGACGCTACTCCACTTAGTTTATTCTTTTTCATTCAGTTATGTTCAATTTTTGAATTTGCTTTAGCATTTTGTTCTTTAAATATGTAATATGATGAATTATGTCATTTCTTTCCATTTGGCAAATAAAGTTTGAAATTTCCTTCATATCCGTGATTATTGTAGCATTACATATTAGTTACAATACCTGACTAACTAATATTGACATGTTCAAGCAGGTTCCTAGAGTTTGGAGCTAGTCGATTACATAAGTTCATGATTGAGCTAAACAAAATAAGAATGGTCTGGCCGTTCATTTGATGGTCGTTGCTCACAAACCGATGGATGAAATACCTAACGAGGAATGGATGTGACTCGACCATCCGATAACCAAGTTAGTCCCACAGAGCGACAGGAAATACGTGGATTAAAATCAATCGTGACACGACCGATCGCTCTTTATGCTATTGGACTCTTGCCATCTAGGATGCAACACTCTATTGCTTTGCCTAGCAGCACGATTCTTTTATTGCTCTCCCACAACCCTGTTTTCACAGTTCATGCTACTCCCATTTCACTTGCCACTACTACGGGAATCACTTTTGCTTTCTTTTCCTCTGGCTACTAAGATGTTTCAGTTCGCCAGGTTGTCTCTTGCCTGCCCATGGATTCAGCAGCAGTTTGAAAGGTTGACTTATTCAGTGTTCTCTAGATCTATGCTTATTTTCAACCGCTTGCTAAGTCAAACCTTGGACTTAGGGGTGAATCAATCAATCAAGGAAAGTACGGTCCGATTATTTTTTGAAATAACTCTAAGTCCTAGAGTGTGGACGGGAGTATAAACATAAGTTGGATGCCATTCGACCACCTACCAACTAATTCTTATCCCAGAGTGTGGATATGAGTATAAACAAATAAATGAGTGCAGTTCGGCCACTCACTCTTCCATAAACTCTAGCCTGAAACCTACAAGATGAGTATAAACTCGCCGAATGGATTTTGACCATCCACTATCTAACTCCACAAACCTGAGACTGGGGCAGTAGTTTAATCACTTAAACCACTATATCGGACGACGTAACTCCAGGGCTCGAGCCCAGTGTTTGATACAGCTTGAGGCCATGACCACAAGGAGGCCTTGGGTGGAAATTAACGGACGATTGCCCGAATTAACTAGCAATGAATTACAAGTACATTGAATGAAAAAGTAATGGCTCGAATACTTAGACAAAATTCACATAAGAGTTCAACAGAAAACAAAGAACTTTTATTTGCATATTAAACTTGAAAATTGTAATACAAGTTTATTCAAAAGCGGGGCCGTACCCACACAGTCAAGGCCAATAAAATAAGAAGGAAAGCAGCTATACAAGTTATATACAAACTAAGCTAAAGCAACGACTATTTATTTTGCCCTTTTTCTCTTTTGGATTATTTTGGAGTGGCACCACCCAAACTTCCTCTTGTTCTTCTTTTCGATCCTTTTCCACCCTTGGCAGAAGAGCTTACAGAGGTTAGAGGGAGTTCTTCAGGAACCAACCCACTGGGTGGAATGACTTGTGGTGGGATGAGATTTGAATCGTCGATGTCCACGTCAGCGGTTTTGTATTTACCTTTTTTCTGCAACAACTCCTCTCTCTTGATGCGCTCTTTTAAGGTAAGCTCATCAGTATATTCGATGGCAACAGTGATTACAATGTCATCTGATTCATCTGGCAATGGTGGGTCATCGGCTTTTTCATTATGAAGTGCTCTGATAACCTAAGCATCAGACCTTGGAATGTCGGTGGCCGTCAGAATTTCAATAGATGTCGATTGTTGCTCCCTGGCGACACCGCTTCCTGGACTTTGGTTGGGACTCGGGAGACCTATAGATTTGCGGAAACAACAAAATAAGCCTATGACTATTAAGCATGAGGAACAAAATCTCTTGAATAATGGAGAATAAAGTGGGATACCTATGTCCGATTGAGTTTTAGTTGTCACTGGTGCTCCTCTCTAGTATAGGAGTCAGCACCTTTGACTGATAGCTGGGTCTTTCATGACCATAGCTCAGATCATGTTATGGCCAAGAGAAATCGATGCTTCAGCTATTTGAAGTGAAGGGGGGCCTTTGGGATTGGACTCCGAAGACTCGGTAATGTTTTCCCTTTGACAGAGGGTGCTAAAATGTCATAGTATCGGAGTCTCGCAACAACAATGTCAAAAGGTTCATCCCCACAAAGATTCTCCCATACCAGCTTCTCTTCATCTAAATCAGCTTTATTGAGGGCTTTCTTCTTCATTTCAAAAATGAATTCCCAAGCCTCGGAGAGCGATTCAAGATAACCGTCTCCAAGGAAACTCAGATCGAGGTGGATTAGGACTTTAGCATTATATTCAATGATCAGAGGATCGAACATGTCTTTAATCTCATTGCGATCAGCTTCTTTGGCATCTTCTAACTAGGCCCCGACCCGCTCTCTAACCTCATTGCGGCCTGCTTCTCTTGTCTCTAGCTTAAGGACTTCAATTTGAGTGAATTGCTTGTCAAGCTTAATTTTCAGTCCTTGGGTTTCGACGGCCTCTTCACAATATCTTTGTGACTGCTCCCAAGCTTCGAGTTTCTCTTCCTTCTCTTTTTTAAGGAGTTCTTCGAGTTCCTCAATGCAGAAGGCCAGAATGTTATTCTTCTTTTGCAGTGTATCTTTTTCTAAAGCAAGCATACCGCTGCGGTTGAGGTAGCATCTAACTCCTTTTTATGAGCAGCTTCTAGACAGCTACCCACCTCAGATGTTTCATTGGCACTCTTTCTACTGCAGTTAGCTTCACTGTCAACTCTGAGATTTCATTGCTTGATGTTTAATTATGTCTCATCATGGATTGCCTCTAGCTTGAGACGATCGATTTCATGTTATCTCTTAATAGGCACCTCGAAGATTTTTTTTTGGCTAGATGCTGTAATACTTCGTGTTGCAAAAAACGTCATTGACGCATGCAAGGGAACTTGCTTTAGCACTCCTTGGAATTGTATGAATGGAAGGTAGGAATTTAAGCCTATTGAAGAATTTTTTCGAAAAATCGACCCTAAGTTTGGCCAATTTTACTACCGCGGATACTCAGGAGCTGCAGTATGCATAGATGGATCAGAAGTAACAAGTGGGCGTTTGCTCGACCAACGATTGTGGGACTGTTTGGAACCAGATGAACTATAATACTGCTTAGGTGGTACAACAATTTGAGGAGCTTGGGAAGAAGTCAGATCATTTCCCTGTATGGGAAGATAAGGCTGAACTTCCTGATTGAACAATTGAGATTTGGACTTATATTTTGAAGATGAAGATTCTCTCGAACGACGACTTCTTTTCCGACTGTCATCTCTCTGTCGACACCTACCCGATTCAGGAAAGCGATAGGATCCATACTATGTTGAGGAGCCCCTCAAGCGA
Source organism: Allium cepa (assembly GCA_030765085.1). Taxonomy (NCBI): domain Eukaryota; kingdom Viridiplantae; phylum Streptophyta; class Magnoliopsida; order Asparagales; family Amaryllidaceae; genus Allium; species Allium cepa. The sequence continues at coordinate 609,487,180 of CM060932.1, forward strand.
TTTAAGGCATAGGATTGAGACATAGCACTTCCAAACCAAACAAGAGGGTATAAGTGACCATCAAATGAAAAATAGATGAAAACCATGCAGTGAAGTGCACATAGTTGTGAGTATCCTGGTGTCCTTCCAACGGATCAGTTGTTGCAGCCTTGCTCATTAGAGTGTTCTCTGTTTTGCTAGTAGGAGGAATGTCATCACCACTCCTGGTGGGAGAATTGATCCCCCCAATACTAATGTTGGTGAGGTCATAAGTCATGCTATCATCAAGGATCTGGAGATTTGAGAACCCTTCCATCAAGCTTTCTACATGTTCAGTGGAAGACTCTTCATAAACTGAGGTGATGATGAACTCTGGCTCTTTAGCAGTTTTTCTCCTACGGAGTTTGTATGCGAACTTTTTTGCTCTCCTTATTGGCATGTGAGATTGTGTACCTTGTGATGGTTCGAACGTAGGTGCATTACCCAGATCTGCATCACCATGCAAGGCTTGTTGGTTTCGATATTCATCATCGTCCCAAGCCTCCTCAATTGGGGGCACGACAGGGCTATTAGCGTTGCTTTCTTGTTCCACCGTATTTCTTGGTGGTGCAGCGCTTCCTGGAAGCCCGATGCTACAGCCTTCTTCTAGCAGCCCAAATAGAGATAACCGTTCATTGGTTACTTGGGATCTGATGTCCTTGTTCTCAACCGGGATAACATGAATTGCAGAAACCGCCATTGAGAAACTATCGCCTTATGGACGTGGATGGACACCCGTAAATTTTCAAAGTATTAGTTAGTTTAGGATATGACTTGGACTAAATAATTTGAGAATAAAGTGAAGACGACACTTACGTCCTTCCAACCATCGCCTCGCAAAGCCAGACGAACGTAAAACCATTCGTGTTTAAAGATGCTGAGTTTGTTCCAAGCACCAGTAAGAACATGATAGTTGGGAGAAGGCTCAAGGAAAGTGTAAGAAAGGCTCCTTGTCCTTCATTTGAATTTATAAATATAACCCGACGTCCTCAGGAGATGGCGGGCGGAATAGAACATCCATAAATAGCAAGAAAGAGCCATAAAGAAAAGCATAGTTGTTCGGTTGTTGTTAGGAAAGAGCTATTCCTAAAAAAATTAGCATTCTTGGATGAAAGAATTGAAAGGTAGCACGCATCTGTCCCGGCACATGAATTTATTGCATGCCGTGTTTCCTTTCGAAGGAAAATGAGCCCTGTCATTCATCGAAGGAACTAGGACACCTCCAAACGGAATCCTATATTTAGAGCATAGTCTGCAAAGAGCAGCCTCATCAATTATGGAGGCTTGGGAACCCATCGGATTATCTAGACGTCGGGGCATGACTTATATCTCCCACTGGAAGGATAGGAACATTAGAGAAAAGGTTGGCCAACGGCCCAGAAACCTCCTTTGCTCAATTTGACGATCAAGGGAGAGTCTGTCGGAAATAGTTGGAGAACTTGAATTGGCTCTGGGATTGCTATGTTGTGAAGGTTGTCCAGAAGGCATTGCAGCTAAACTCTCTGAACGTCTGTAGCCCATATCAACTAAACTCGGTAGATAATCAAGATTAGAAAGATTTACTTGACCCTGTGCTAAGTGTAAGCTTGTTTAGTGTAGTGTTGTGCAGTGCAGAGATAAACAGTTCAAAATTAAAAGCCAAAGTAAGTGACGAGACTTTGAATTTCAACCAGAGTGATCGTCATTGCTGACCGTCTCAATTGGCATTTAAATTGATCAATTGTGTAAGTTTTGGGATTGACCATCAGCATATCGAAGTGTGAAGTCCATTATTAAAGTCTGTATGTCAAATTTTAGTTCATATTCTAAGTCTCAGGAGTTTGGTCGTTCAATTTCGAGTTCGATATTGGATATACAAGTCCTTTTGTTCATTATCGTCATAAATTCAAGTTCATTGAGATGGGATTGGTTCTAATTGTTCGCGAAAGTGAATACGGATTGGTTTTCAAGTTTAATTCAAAGCTTAGAATCGGCTAGTATCCATAGCCGACCCCTATATCAAAAAAACCGGATCCCTATTTGTACCGATCCCTTGCTCTTATCACAACCGATCCATCCTCATACGCAAAACAACCGATCCCTCTTCACTTTACAAATGACCGATCCCTCTCCATATCAGCAGCCAACTGATCCCTTCACTAAACAAAGCAACCGATCCTCCACTTAACCATGCAATCGACCTCTTCCTCCTCAAACTCCAACACTAATCCCTCTCCTTCACCTACATTCCAACCGATCCCTCCATGCTCCACACACAACGCACGACCGATCCCTATGCTTCCTTCATGCTTCTTTCTTTCCTTTCTGTTCCTCACTACTTCGTCGAACCCTGCATCTCCATTATCCATCCTATCTCCTCCAAACTTAACCCATGATCAACGCAAATAGAACCCATTATCTCGTCACAAATCGAAGTTTTATGCAAGCTAAAAACCTACCTATGTATGTGTGTGTGTATGTTAGCGGTGATATATGGAAAAGACAGCGGTGGTGTTGAAAATTTTGGAGATGATTGAGATTGAAGGAAAAAACAGACGGATTTGAAGAAGTATGTTGGGTTCCGGTGGTTTTTGTTTAGAAATTGAGGAAAGAAGAGAGAGGGATGGGTCTAGCTCTAAGGAAATGGGAGGAGGGTTCGGTTGTGAAGAAAAAAAAGCAAATGAAGGAAAAGTGAATAAGTGAAAGTTGAGGAAGAAAGGTTTTAACTTGTATATGGAGGAAAGGGTTCAGTCCGCCTTTTAATTCTCCATAAAGCCAAAAGATTGGTTTCCTAATGTAGAGGGGGATCAGGTACGATCCCTTGACTTGGGGATCCATCCAATCCCTATCGACTAAAAAAGAAAGTAAGAAAAGAAAGGAAAAAAGGAGAATGGGAAGGATCGATTAGAGTAGTGTCGACCCCTAAATGCAAAAAAGAAGATAGAAAGAGAAATGGGGAATCGCTAAAAGAATACTAATCCCTATATACATAAAGGAAAAAGGGGTCAGTTATAAAGATTTCGATTCCTATTTAAACAAAAATAGAAGGAAGGGATCGACTCTATGTACACAAGAAAAGGAGAGAGAGAAGAGGTTGGCTATGAACCCTATGTGCATGCAAACATGAACATGACAATTACATAAAGTACATATACATAAAATGCAATGAAATTGCATCTAATTCAATGAAAATTGAAAACAGCCCATGCTTGTGCAAACGCATCCGGGAGCCAACAACATAAGCGTATGTTAGAACGTTCATGTGAATATTCTAATAGTTCGATTTTTGAAATCGACAAAAATTGAATTAAAACCCGAGGCTTTCAAGGTCGAGACTGGATTAGATAGCCAAAGCTTACTAGTCTCATAGAACCACATACATATCTACTGACGGAACATAATTCTGAATTTATACTATTAGATCGACCAGGCTCATGACAATCAAAGAGAGAAAAGATACTTTGGGATAATAGTTCAACGAAGGGATAGCGAATATTAAGAAAATTTGATGGATTTCTTTCTGATGAATCTAACTTGCTTCGGTTTAAAGCACGTCATGTTCAACACAAGATGTACTTTAGGAAGCAAGCGTTATCCAACATTTGACTTTGCTATATCTAAACTGATTGGACAAGTTAGATTTTAGTGTTGTCAAGGATGGTAAGTCTAGAATAATGATTGTGAGGTCCAAAGATCATGTACAGATGATAATACGAAGCCGTGATTGAAAGGAACTGACAGATTTGCAATGCAGAATGTTCAAAGTATGGAATGTAGTTTAACATGAAAAAGTGATCGGCTATAATCATTCTCCAACATAGGGATTAACATATTTGAGGGAAGCAAGTGCAATTCAATTGAAAACAACCAACATCTCAAGATCCATAAGTCCAATGCATATGAAACTTTAGAAACAAGATGTAGGGACCCTAGGGAGCCAACCCTAGGGATCGCGAGGATGAAACAAGAGGGATCAGATAGAATTAGGAAACAACTCACCTTGCAGCAAAGATCGAGCAAGAACTCATTTTCGACTAATCCAATTGGCATGAAAATTGAAGGCTAAGCATATTACAACATGGGAAAACTCCCATAGGGATTGTACCTCCAAATTTATCTAAAATAGGGATCGATATCGATCCCTATTCCTTGGGATTTGGGCCATGTAATCCCTCTTGTGGGTCCACATGGATTTGGAGATCCTTCTGCCGAATTTTCAAGGAGATATTTTCCGTCTTCCTCTATAAATACAGGCTTAGTTGTTTATTTTTAGGACTTTATGCTGCTAGTTGCTTTTTGCCCTATTGTAGCTAAGGATTTTCATCTGATCCCTATTATACTCAATTTACAAAATGATTAATAAAGAAATCTATTCAAAGTGGACATAGGTAGACAATGTCGAACCACTATTAATCGTCGTGTTCTTGTTACTACTTTGATTCTCTATCATAATTGCTTATTTCCACTGTTTTCATTTTATATTCTTTATTTTTTTCTCTACAAAACTTCTATTGGGTGTTTTTGCCATAAATTATTGCAAACAATATATATATATAGTTATATAATTAATATGTGCATATTTATACATGTATATGCAAAACCCTGAGTGTGTATACATATAGTGCAAGTTGTGGTGGTATAAATATAATATATAATTGCAAGTCTTTCTAACTATATTTGTACATATTTTATGTTGACATGCATACAATGTCTTATTGCACACGTTACCTCATACACGTACAATTACCTATACATTACATGCTCACTTTACATGTACACATCTACACTTAGATTAGTCATTTACACACACAGAGACATATAGATGAACGTATGTATATTCAACATCATATGGTTTTAAATATGTTTTAATAATTAATGAGAAAATTGAAATAATATAATCCTAAACATAACCTTTCAAACCCATTTCAATACATTTAATATGATTTATCACCAATTCATTAACACTAACATACATGGTTAAACTTTTCAAATGCCTTGAAATGCATTAAATACAATTCAATGAATCAATTTATTAGGATTAACACACTAAATATAAAATTTCATGTACATTTCAATGCATTAAATGTGATTTAATACACCATTTTATTAGCATTAATATATCATAAGATCTAGTTATTTAAATTAGTAGAAGAATTTTTATGAATTTGGCCCAAATTATCTGTTTTCCTATGCTCTTGGTCCATCAATGATATCAGAGTTTGCATTGTGTTATTGTAAATAACTCGCCAACATTATGGCCCACTCAAAGAAATGATCAAAAGACATAGTTTTTAACTAAGATTAAACAGAAAACGTCCATTCATTTGGCCCAGCCTGGACCCTTAAGTGATTTGAGTACTCAGATGTATCATACATGTAAAAATCAGAAAATGCTTTGGACCTTGGGCTTGGTTCAAACATGCGTACTTGAAAATTAAATAAATATTATAAATTCGAAAAGGTTTTCAATTTAAAATTTACATTTTGGAAAATGTTATAAATTTCAAAATTAATAATTTTGAGTTTGAATTACATTTTGAGTTCGAAATTGATAATTTAAATTTAAAAAAGTTTTCCCATATTTTTTGTTAAATATTTATAAAGATTATAAATTATAGTAGTTTAAAAGAGTATAAATTAAATGATTATAAAAGTTTTTTAAAATAAAGAAAACATAATGGAATATAAAAAGAGCTTTTTGGCTTTAGGTAGCAATACAAAAAAGAGCAAAGAATATATAGAAAAGAAAACAAGAAAAGGGAAAAGTCGCTAATAGAGATGACCGATCCTGAGATTCTACAATGGATTTTTTTAGAATTGTCAATGATTGGAGGACATTCAACTTTCAACCGGTTGTCCATCTCGTCATACGCATCATTTAGCACAACATCATTCTAAAGATAAGATACCTCGACTAGATCTATACCTCAATGCGGAGAGCTGCCTATGCTATAACTGGCGGCGTATCTGTCAATTAGGCTTGTGTTTTGATGCTTCATATGGTCGATCAGGGAGTTGGTATCCCGAGGACTCACTTTTCATTTTGCCACTTGCTCACTCGAGTGTTTAGGCATTACAAGGTAAATTTGAGTAGAGAGCCAGTACTGAACAAGATCTCTCCCGCCATTGATCAGACCATAATTAAGAGGACGAATATTCCTTTACTGCCAGCCGCGCCACCTATACCAAACCAAGGCGGTAGCCGCAGCAGTAACACCAGCTATAGGGGCTAACACAGGGTGCCGAAGGATGCCTGAGTCCTGTGTTTGTTGCTATCCATCAGATTCAGGCAGAGCTCCGAGAGGTTAGGGCGGAACAACAACATAAGGGGCATGAGATTGGATGCATAGCCGCCATGCTACGACCATTCCATAATCATGGCAATGGCTCAAGCTCTAGCCGCGAAGAGAGACCTTCTCACAGTTCGTAGATGGTGTTTTATTTAGGATTACTGTATCCTTTTATTTTTAGCAATTGTCCTTTTTCCTTAGGTTTTTCTGGGTAATAAACAATTGGTTGTCTCTTGAAAATGCACACACGACATTATGAAAATGTTCTTATTTATTTACTGTGTTATTATTTCAAGTCATGTAAACCACTCTTATTTACACATATGATAGAAATAGTGTAAATATGAAAATCTCATAAAAGACACTTAACTAACAGTAAATGCAATATAAAACGGAAAATTTAAAATAAATGGAAAATTTTAACGAAAGACAGGTTTAAGCTATTTAGCATCACGGGTCATTATTCATGTTTCTTAAGAGATATTTTTTTTGGTAATTAGGTATGATGACATTTTTAAATAAAATGTCAAATTTTATGGGTAAAAACTAGATGTAGAATTTTAGAATTTGGTTTATGCGTTTAGCGTATAACTAACTTCTGAAAATGCTAAATTCTGGCTTGATTTATCAAAAATTTGAGCGGGAAATATTAAAAAAATCCTTTGAAAAAAAACTATTGGGTTTTAGTTGTTTTTAGCTCTTAAATTATTTTAGAGTTTTTGTCTAAAAATTTAATTTCAATAGAAAACGTGCTTAAATATTTGGGAATTTAGTTTTTCTAATGATGTACAAATTTGAAAAGCAAGAAAGATTTTTGTAAAATCTTCGATCTTGAAGACCACCTTCAGGCATAGGGAAACAAAGAGTTGGAATTTGCGAATTTAGCAATGCATAAGGGTCGGCGATACGATGGAACACAATTGATAATAAAAAAAAGTGGCTTTAGCCTTTGAATTTATAGTTTCATACCTTGACGACAATGTGTGAGTCATTTTTCAGACTCAGTTCCATTTTAGTCCTTGAAAATATGCCTCCTTATGTGTTTTGTATGTGGATAATTTGGAGTAAATCCAGGGCAACAGGGAAAATTCCACTATACCACGGGAATGGGAAATTTTTTAGGGTGGCAAGAATGATAAATTCTCTATCTAAGTTCCTTTTTTCAGCATATGAGTAAAATTTAGGAAGCGATTTTTTGATGCCATGGATTATTGGATGGTAGGAAGTGGATGCAAAATTGGTCTCTTCAGACATTTATTCATAGGCGTATGGAGGTTTTGTTTGAAAAGATTTTTCAAAAAAAAGAAGCATACATATAGAACTACCAGCATATATATAGGATGCTTGCATCATGTTTTCATAGATATTTTCAAAAGACATGCACGCATATAGGAGGATCTGATTTAGAATCGTTATGCATACATATATTTTATGTTATGATATGGTAATACAATATCCACTTGTGCACGTTGATTGCTACCAAAACCATGAGTTAATTATTGGTGAAATTTTTAGGACAATGTTCTTTTTAAGGAGAGAAGAATGTAACACGTCGTAATTTGACGTTAGTTATTTAATTGGTTAGTTAGTTAGTTAATTTAGCTTAAAAATAGAATTTGCGCATACGATGGAATTTGAGCATGAAACTTGCACCACTACATTTGTGGTAAAATTCTAAGCAACTTTTATATTTGGAGTTTTGTGATCGGAGTCCAAACGAAGAAGTTATAGACGAAAAATGAATTCAGAAAGAAATAATTGAAATAATAAAATTAATTATAATTGCCTGGGCCTATAAGTCAACCGCTGTGTATAAGCGATCGACAGAGGGCGGTCGATCTGCCTCTATATAACGGCTCCAGTAACCCTAGGCCATATACGATTTGGATTTTTAACCGTGCGGTTCTAGTTGAGTCTAGCGCCTATAAATTTAGGCTTAACCCTCCATTCTCTTCTCATATTTTTCTAAATAGAGCAATGAAGCTCTGCCATTTCTTCTTCTCCACATTCTTTTAAAATTATAAAAATAAGATATTTGATTTATGTCCATACAAATTGGAGAAGAATGGAAATCAAATGAAAAGGAGAAGAGAAGGGAATCAACTATACGCGTATTTGAGGTAATTAATTTATATAATTATATCTATTTTCTTTTCCAATCTCAAATTTCTTCTCAGATATGTTTTTCTAATGTATGTATATACATTTAATACTTATTTCTTGGATTAAAAAGGATTTGAGATGAATATAAGATTCTACTTCGGATCAGGAGATTTGGACCGCTTTTAAAAGGTGAGTGGGAAGTTTTATATATTATTTATGATATTAAATCTATTCTGTTGGCATATTCTTGTAGGCTTAAACTAGTGTAGAAGATATTTCCTACATATTCTTGTTTTAGATCTAGTTTGAAATATGTTTACACCTAAATCTGGAAATCAGACCCAAAGATTTACAACTTGAGTGTTGTATATTTTTATTCTAGATCTGTACTTGGGTGTAAAATATGATTTTTTGGATTATTACCCAATTTGTGCTATGTTGTATAATTTAATTTGTGGGATGAACATCTGTTTGATTTTTATAAATTTGTTTATTTTTTCTACTTTTCATTCAAAAGAGCGACGTTTGATCTAACAAGGAATACCCAAAAAAAAGAAAAAGATGTGTAAAGTATAAATTCTCCATTGTTTACACTTGCAATTAAAAATAAATCCATTCCTTTTAATTTCAAATGAAGTAGATCCCTTCATTTTGTGTTAAACCAATTTATGGAAATCATACCGGAAAACCTTCCTAAAGAATTTAATTCCAGCAAATTAAAGGCGGAAAGCATATTATATTACATATTTATGACTTGAATTTTTTTTTTAAGAATATGTAGTTTTATTGGGCGGTTTATGCGTATTTATTGCGTTAATAAAGAAGAATAGCATTTATGCATTACGTTCGTTGGTTATTATTATACTTAGGAAAGTGAATAGCTAGAATTAGAAAAGGTAGCAATTCACATTAATGGAAAATAGATTAGGAATTCTTATTAATTAACAGGAAATGAAAGATCGTAACCTAAATTAATGGGAAATTATGAGAAATAATGGATATTATTAAATTAACTTACAATAAACATAAACAAATAGATTAATGAGTCTGATAAAAATGGAGCAGATATAAAAATATTACTAATTTGAAATTAGTAACCATACATAAATGTCTTAGGAAATGTCCGTTAGGATTAGATGGACAGATTGATGTTTCTGAGAATTAAAAGAGGATTTATGGATAGATAACTATTTAAGATATATCTTATTGTCTTAAATAAAAAGGGAATTACTAAGCCAAATCCAATGTCAACCTAAGATAGTATAAGTAAAGTAGGATGGTTAATTGGACTTAGTAAGTTAGTGATGCGAGGTTAGTAGAGTCACTCAACAGAAGACTGCCCTTCACTGTGAGCCTACCAACAGTCAGGTGCACTTACTATGGATGTGAGATATCACTAATGTAGGACCCATGATAACATAAGAGGTTGGACTGACTTTTCTAATTGGAAAGTATAAAATGGTCCAAATTTGAAATTAGGAATGGTGAGAGATATCTCTAAAAAGTTTTACTTTAGTGTTGAGGTATTAAGTGGCTATCTTAGAGCCCGACTTCCTACCGAAAGAAGTAATCTAATAAGATTCCATATCTGTAAGAGTGATATTGGATATCTCGGGAAAAGTTCACTTCAGATTTGAGGTATTAAGAAGCTGTAAGGTCCATATCATTCCTATAAAAGAAGTATTAAGTAGCCCAATGAGATTGTCAAGCAATGTTAGCTGGATATTACCAGTGAGGAGTCCGCCTTATGATTATGTATTAAATGGTAAAGGCCTACCTATAAATAGGTGTTAGAAGGTAAGAGGTATGCCTAGTCCTTATTAATGAGGTATTAAGTGGCTTGAGTACAATCTCTCATATTGCTAAGACTTTAATAGTGATAGATGCGCTAGTGGTATGACTATTATAAATTATAAGACCATATATAGTGGTCAAAGGTCATTGTAGGTAGGAGAAATAGACTAATAATGACGACGTTAGAAGTCCACCTTCGAAATAAGTCTTAAATGACGGAGTCTACCTCGATTGAGATCTTAAATGGTAAAGTCTGCTTATTTCTCTTTTAAAAGTATTATGTGGTGATAGTAGAAGTCCGCTTCATATTTAAAAGTATAAAATGGCTAATGGACTTGGAAATATTGCATGGTTGATAATGCTTCATCGGCATTTTGTACCTTGGGAATAGATAGGTAAGTAATCGTGTGTACAATGCAAGGCTAAACGGGAATTTCTAACCTTAATAGACATAACAATTAAATGGAAACCCATCAAGTATAAATTATGTTATGGACAATTTATAGATTTTTCAGTCAACAGAACGTTGTTCTGACCCCCTCTTCTTTACAACCCACATGATAGATTTAGATAAACATGTCACTGGAGCTGACCATGTTTAGTTATTGCAGAATCCTTCTTTTATCTCATGCTCGATGCTGAAACACCCCACACCCCTTAGTATTCCCAAAAAGGGCACACCAAAGGATGTGGTGCGTTATAGGTATAGCCAAAGCATCACTGAGACTAAGATTCACAAGACAGTTAAGTAAAAGCAGTGTAAAACATTTAAGCAGTAACCCATTATTTAGAATTAAACTTCATAAAATAAATTGTAAAAGCAGAATATGTCTCAAAAATCAAATACTCATGTCTTATGAAAAATACATCTTAGTCTCAGAATCAGAGTACACAAATAATAACAATCATCCCTCTCGTAAGTGCCAGTACATCAAAAACCAAATGAAAAGAAAAATGAAAAGAAGAAGAATACATGAAAAACTTCGAGAATATATCTCCAAGCAATCTGAATCTACCGTCCTCGACTCTGCTGGTCTAGGGGAAAAAGGGGAAATAGAGGAGTGCGTCAGAAAATAAATCTGGTGGGTGAAAGCAATTACTAGCATTTCTAAGCAAGATAAAGATAATATACTAAACAATAGTTCTAGCATGAAAGGAAGATACAGAAAAGATAAAACTCGCATAAAATACTTTTTCTGATTCTATTTGACTGTTTTCTTTGATTGTTTGATTGTTTTCACTTATTTTAAACTAATGTGATTAGGCTGAAATCCTAATCCTACCTCAATTTCTAACTTTATTAGGCTGAAATCCCAATCGTACCCATTGATTGGCCTTTCCTGTCTCTGTTGTGCCACTGTGAACCAATCATGTTGGTCACAGCAAAAGACACCTCTTTAGTGTTTAGGACGCAGTAGCGAATTATTTATCCTAACCGATGCTTCATGCTTGGTCATCGCCGGTACACACTAACTGTCGCCCCCAATTTGACCTTTTATTTACCCTAATCAGCATAAGCATGCCCAGCCCCACCTACGTTTGAGACCATCTGTGACGACCCGAAAATCCGTACCCTTTGAATCGACAATAATCCACACATGTCTGACCCAAAAAGCACCGACTGACGGAAAGTCATGAGAAAGAAAAGAAGAGAGAAGAAGAGAAGAGAAGAAAGAGAGAAGACAGAACCAAATAGAACAATACAGAATCTCACATCGTAGCGGAAAAAATATAATATCATATCAATGATCTTTACAAAACAGAAACTGTATATACACACACACACATCAATTAGAGTTCAATAATCAATCAATAGTTATTAGCTTGAACAGTCATAGTAACATGTTCTCACGATTGCCGATAATATACAACAACAAACAAAGCATAGCGGATAATCAAAACAAGTACGTGTATACGAAAATGAAGATCTCCAGCTCTCCTGCTGAAGCTCCAAAAGCACCAAAGCATAACCTGTAGATATACTCGGTCTGACCCGAGCAATGAAAGGGAAGAACGTCCGGATTAGTCTGTTAAACCAGCGTGAGAAACACACTCAACTGAATTTATTAAATTGCCAAATTTTCCTTAGTTTTCAAAACAAAAGTATCTCGTAAGACAAGTCCACACATAAACACGGACATGTTTTTACCTTACAATAACTAAAACATTTCATATCAAATGTCATGTTATATTATAGTAGTGTCTACTATATACAAATAATATTAATCATAGCCGAAATTGTTACATTGATTAAATTCCAGCATATAGTCCAATTGGGTAATACAATCAAAATGACAAGCACGTAGTGGAGTTTAGATTTTCATACAAATGACCAGGTGAAGGAACTACCTTCCGAAGGGGTACATCTCTAGATGGATGTCCCGAGGCACAGAACATCGGCCCTCTACCAACACAAGACCGACCCACCTCTATAACTAGATGGTACTGAATATGTCATCCTTCGGTCGTTACCGACCTTTACCGAGGGCCCTCATAGCATACAAACCACATAATCAGATACACGACGTCATAGCGTGAAAAGATATATCTAGAAGAGGATGATCATATCCTACTTGGGAATGGCCCACTTAGCCTTGTCGCATCTAACCCTGTTTTGGCCATTTCCGGTTGATGAGGCTAGAGGTAACGATTACCTTTCACAAAGCACAATCACATCACTTAGAATGCCACACGGCTATTTCCGTTGACTACTAATTGCCTTCCACAAAAATACAACCCGTAAGCTTATACGTCTCGAGGAGGGTGTTAAGCTAAGAGAAGTTGCCTTCTCCGCCACCACTGATGTACGTTTGTAAAAACCAATGTACGTAATCTATAGAAATATAGTGTCAGACAAACATCCTTACAAGTTGTCCAGGAAGAGGACAAACCGAAGGTACTTTCCTACCACATCCTGTCGGGAAATCCCTAGGATTAGTAGCAAATAGTCTCGCATTGGATATTTCATAAATGAAGAGACCACTGCTACTGGATGTATATTGGGATTTTAACCTCAAACGATCAACAAGCAATCCCCCACTATGAAAATCCAGAATATCAATATCATCACAAAGCAACCTGCACAATCGTCGCATATACGTTGGTCCGAAGTGGATCAGATAAATCTGATCCCGGTCTCTTCGCACCAACAACGCAAAAGCGTTTCTCAACTTCACATAGAAACTAAGTCTCATAGACTGATCACGTTTCCAACTTTCAACTTGCTATCCTTCAGGCCAAAAAGGAAGCTCGATAGATTGGAGTAATATTCCGCACTATACGAATCAACACCGTCAACACAAATGATAATCAAGCCTACACAGAAGGCTACGTACTAAGTGTACGACTAAATAGTTCCCACATCAAGTCGAGAAACTAAAATTTTGGCAAAGTTTGATAGTCGGTTATTTAACTATCAAAACAAACAAACAAACAAATATTCAGCACCATAACATCACTAGGCCCTTTTCAATTAATCTTTTATTAATAAAATTACTTGCCAAATATTCACTTCAAATTATTTTTAAAAAGATATATTCTCATAACCATTTCAATTTCTTTATTGGAAAACATTTCCATGTACTTATTTAATAATAAGTAATTCACAATTCTATTTATTTTCAACATTTAAAAAATATTATATATACTTAAATCACGATTAAGTACATATTTTATCCTATAAGGAAAACGTTCTCTTTAAACACATTTATTTGGGTCAAAACAAATGTTGCGTAAAACATCGTTACGACAACCCAAAATCACTAGTATGGGGATTCAAAAATATGATAGATATATAAATCCCAATACTATACAAAATATTTCCTTTCGGAAATCATCTACTACAACAACAGTGTTATAGTCCATCATTTCCTTATTTCTCGAAGACGTCTATTTCAACAATGAATGTTGAAATCTATGGTTTCGATACCTAGCACATTTTAAAACAACTTTAAACCGTTTAACTCCATTTAAAATACCACTTCCCAAAACATTCATTTAATTTAAAATATTATTCACTTTGCAAAGCATATCATTTAATCAATATATTATTCACTGTCCAAAATTGTGAATATACTTCTCTTATCCAAATTCAATACTTCTACACATTATATTAAAAGAATTATCCACTGTCCAAAATCATGGATATAGTTCTTTTACCAAATCTTTGCTTCTATATTTATTTTATCAAATTCAAATGCTTTCGGATTTATAAAACAATGTTTATAAATTCCATTTATAATATATAAAAACTTCAATTTATAAATCTACTTTATTAACCAATTCCATTTATCTCATTTATTTATATGCCAAAACCAAATTATAAGTTAATTACTTATAATTCTCTTATTTATAAAATTCATTCATTTATAACTTCACAAAAATATAAATCTTATTTATTTATAAAATCCAATTATAACTCCATTTTAAACAATTATAAAAACTCCTTTATAACTCAATTATTCTGATTTATAAAATTCAATTTTATAAATCTTCTTTATAAACCATTTATATTAGTCAAAAATCTCAATTTAAACCATTTTACAAAATAGTTAACTTCACATTTCAAAGATCATATTCTGGTTTTATTTCACAAAAACCATAATTTTTATAACATAAAAATTATAACGTTTATTTATTTAAAATGAATCAATTCCAAAATTTAATAAAACATATACTTTCAAAAATCACTTTAAAATCCTTTTAAATCTGGAAATAATCACTTTAACACTTTTAAAACTCCAAAATAGGGCCAATGCTGCAATAGAACTAAATAGATCAATCACGGCATCCAAAACATCATATACCATATGATAACAGAATATATAACAATATCTGTAAATAAAATCAGTACGGTTGAGGAATCCAGTTAGATCCCTCCAACCTGTCACCTGCAACAAATATACATATTAGAACATGTGTACAATGTCCGTTTCAAGGCAGACGCGCGTACAAAGGATCATCCGCTTATACACGGGAACGTATAGGGTCTCATCTGCTCCAATAGGCATGTATATATCAAATACCAATCAATATATCATATATCATCCAAACAATCATCATATAATAAATTTATTCTTACTTATATAAAAATACCAATGAGTCAGAAAGAGTGAGTTGTACTCACATTGTCTCCAATAGCAGTTGCAGTATTTTGTTCTGAATAAAATTAAACGAGCGTTTAATTTTATCCAAAATTCACACTAGCTTCAATCAGCTTCAAACCACCTCCATCGCGTAGTGTTCGACAATACGAATCCAACGTAAGTCGTTTCGTGAATTTCCGACCTCGTATGACAAAGTTACGCTATTTTAAAGATCATACAATTTTTAATATAATTAATTTCACACTTTTATTTTATTTTTAAAACCCTAACCAAATCAAGGCCGTTGATTTCGAGTCAAGCAATCCAGGCCGCGTGATGCTCCATCCCTTCTTCTTCCAGTTTACATCGCTCAAAACCAAACCCATGCCGCCACTTTTGCCTTGAATTTTCGAGCCACCGTCGACAAGCTACGCAGCGATCGAGCTCAACCACGCTATAGCCCTTCGCGAGCTCTACCTGCCATCGCCACCATGTTGAACTCGGCCTCCATCTTGGCATAGAAAACCGAACCCAAACGCACGACTTCACGTGCCTTTTCCCCTCGATCTTTGCGTCGTTTTAGATCGTAGCCGTATGGATTTGAAGCACTCACGATCCTCTACAAGTTTCTAGTTGGAAGATTTTCAAAACAATCGAGGGATTGAGAGAGATTAAGGGGAAAAGGTTGGCAATTTCTGGCCATTGTTTTCAAAGCGGCGGCTAGGGTTAGAAACCCTAATGTTTTGCAAAATAGAAAAAATGATGGCCTTATATAGAAAATTCGCGCGCACTATTCATCTAAAAATTTTCCGAACTCCAAACGAAGCGTGCCGCCTGGCGTTCATAACATTTTACCCCTATTCCGAATACAATGGAATATATATCGGGAGCCAATTCTATCGTATTTGAAAGATAGGTTTTCGAATCGACTATTTTAAATTTAAAAGTCACTTAAACAGATTTCTACGCGTTTTAGCTTGCCCGGACAAACCGTAAATCCGATTGACACGAAATTTGAAATCTTAAAATAATATTACATTATGGATCCATTGAAACTAGTTTCGTTTAAATCCGAGACTGTTTGAAAAATGGCTATTTTCACTCGTCAATCAAATATTAAAATATTCAATTTTTACAATTTAACTTTTAGTTCAATTTTAAAAGTTCTGTAACATCATTCTAATTCAAATATGATTTAATTCAACTTTATAAATCATTTTTATTCATTTTAAATCCAATTTCCAATTATTTTAACAATTTCAAATATTAAATTATCAATTTAATTGTCCAATTAAATCCTTATATTCCAATATAAGTTATTTATCTTATAAAATTTACTTGTGCATATTTAAAATTATTTAAATATATGAACGAATGAGAGAAATTCTGGGTCGTTACATTCTCCCCTACTTAAAAGAATTTCGTCCTCGAAATTACCAAGTAAGAAAAAGTTACAAAATCAATTAACTTTTCAAAGCAATTCGTTCAAATTAGATTTACCAAATCTATTTAACCTTTTAATTTTTTCCAAAAATCATTAGTTAAACTTCTTGTACAACTTTACTAAGTTTTCAAATCCATTTTCAGTTATCCTTTCAAAACCAACTAATATTGTTTAACTTTTAACTCAAAAACCAAAACTTTAGTTATCACAAATTTTTCCAATTTTCCCAAAAAAAATCTAACGCCTTAAATTTTCAAAAAAATCGCCATAGTCTCCTTTGTGCGCTTCAATCCAAAAAAAATAACAATGTATATATCACAAATATACATCTCATCATCAAGGATGAGGCATCCCGGAGGGAAAAGAGGGTAAAAGTACGATATGTAATCCGAGATATGTACCTTATATATTATTAGCAAGCATATACGGCTAATATAGCGCGAAAGCGAGCTCTAAATGCAAAGCAACCGCCATCCGCACCTACTATACACTCAACAGTAATGAGAAACATGTATATATGAAAGTAATATCAATATACAACATATACCAACAACTATATATGCCAATATAGCAAATGCAATCACCACAACAAATCCAACCATCAACCAACTATCATCCAACTAACATCCATAACCGAATCAATATAAATTCACTTCCCATTAATATTCATTGAATTGATTTTCAATTTATTCACATTTGATTCATTAACGTTGGATTTTACTAACATTCATTCATTCATATTCAATTAGTTTACATTCACTAATTTACATTCAAGTTAGTTTACTTCCAGTTCAAATCAAATAAAATTCAATTCTATTTACTTCCACTTCCAATTTGGATTCAATTATTTAGCTTTCCATTTCATTAGTTCAATTATGGATTTTCTATACAATTAATTAACATCTATCCAACAATCAATGCATATCCAACATTTGCCAAATTAATTTACTTTACACTCATTCAATTTGGTTCAACACCTTTAATTTTCAATTAGTTTAACATTAAATTGACTTTCATTCAATTATTCAATTCACAACTTCTTAACTTAAGTTTTATTAAATTTTTAACAATAACATTTTCTAATCCATGTTTATTCCCTAATTCACCTTTACAATTAAATTTTAATTTCATAATATAAATCAAGTTCATATTCATCTAATGACTTCATTAATTTACTTTGATACCAAGTTCAACTTGATTTAACATCACTTAAGTTATGTTTCATTTTATAAACATCACTTGGTTTCACTTAACTTAAATTTCAACTTATAAATCTAAGTCAGATTTCAATTCTAAAGTCACTTTTATTTTACTTAAGTCAAAATCATATCACCATTCAAATTCGAATTTTGTTTTACTTACATTTTCTCACTTTTTAAGTTATACAACTAATTTATCTAAACTTCCAAATGCATATTATATGATCACTTACCATTTAAACTTATATTCATACTTCATTAACTTATCTAATCCAGCTAAAATTCAATTCAATTTATTTAACTTTCCTTTAATTAAATTTCAAATCATATATCTAATATGCTAACTCAAATTTCTTTCAACTTTACTAAAGTAAATTCTTACTTCATATTATAAGTCCAAAACTTATTTTACTTATATTTATCAATAACAACTTGGATTTTAAATCAAAATTTTCTATCATAAAAACCTTTAATTTTCAATTTACTTTGGTAGCAAATCCATCACACCGAAACTCGAAAATGATACTGATGATGCTGCAGTCATCACCCTTATTATTTCCTAGCAACAGTAGTGAATTCAGTGCTTTATATTCTTTTTAAAATATTGTTTTATATTTATAAATCACATTAATAAATCAATATTTATATAATTTTACTATTTTACTTTACTTACGTAAGATCATTTCCAATTCTTTTATCTTATTAAGATTTATAATAATGTAATCTCTTTACTCTTTGAAAAACAACTTTCAAAATAAATGGGATTTCAAATTTTCAAATTCTTAGTTTAAATTCATTTTTTTTATTTACCACTCATATTTATAAATATACTCATTTTATTTCACTTCTTATATATAAGATTATTTCACAATTGTAAATCACTTTAATTATAATTCCATATTTATAATTCTTTTGCTTATATAATTTACACTTTTACAATTGTTGTCTTCGATTAAGATTATTCAAACATCTTTTATTTATCTTATATATATTTACATTTTCAACAACAAAACAATCAATTTATATACGCTTTAATAATTTTTGAAAAATAGTTTCTTTTATATATAAAATATAATCGAGGCAAAATTATTTCATTTACCCAATTTAAAATAATACTATGTCGACTTGTCTCGTTTAAGTGTTGAAATCCCTATCGATAATATGGCGTCCCACATACCGACAAGAATTCACAAATAGCTCAACGGATAAGTAAACACAATACAAAACATTTTATATCACTAACAAATACGCGCTCATATATATAATACACTCAAACTCAATCTAGGGTGCTACTGTCCCTATCTATACCAAGTACAAATCAAAGCATAGGAATATACAAAATCTAAGCTCTGATACCAAATGTGACGACCCGAAAATCCGTACCCTTTGAATCGACAATAATCCACACATGGCCGATCCAAAATCACCGACTGACGGAAAGTCAAGAGAAAGAAAAGAAGAGAGAAAAAGAGAAGAGAAGAAAGAGAGAAGATAGAACCAAATAGAACAATACAGAATCTCACATCGCAGCGGAAAATATATAATATCATATCAATGATCTTTACAAAACAGAAACTATATATATACACATCAATCAAAGTTCAACAATCAATCAATAGTTATCAGCTTGAACAGTTATAGTAACATGTCCTCACAATTGTCGATAATATACAACAACAAACAAAGCACAGCGGATAATCAAAACAAGTACGTGTATACGAAAATGAAGATCTCCAGCTCTTCTGCTGAAGCTCCAAAAGCACCAAAGCATAACCTGTAGATATACTCGGTCTGACCCGAGCATTGAAAGGGAAGAACGCCCGGATCAGTCTGGTAAACCAGCGTGAGAAACACACTCAACTAAATTTATTAAATTACTAAACTTTTCCTTAGTTTTCAAAATAAAAGTATCTCGTAAGACAAGTCCACACATAAACACAGACATGTTTTTACGTTACAATAACTAAATCATTTCATATCAAATGTCATGTTATATTATAGTAGTGTCTACTATATAAAAATAATATTAATCATAGCCGAAATTGTTACATTGATTAAATTCCAACATATTGCCCAATTGGGTGATACAATCAAAATGGCAAGCACGTAGTGGAGTTTGGATTTCCATACAAATGACCAGGTGAAGGGACTACCTTCCGAAGGAGTACACCTCTAAATGGATGTCCCGAGGCACAGAACTTCTGCCCTCTACCAACACAAGACCGACCCACCTCTATAACTAGATGGTACCGAATATGTCATCCTCCGGTCGTTACCAACCTTTATCGAGGGCCCTCAAAGCATACAAACCACATAATCAGATACACGACGTCATAGCGTGCAAAGATAGAAGTGGGTGATCATATCCTACTTGGGAATGACCCACTTAGTCTTGCCGTATCAAACCCTGTTTTGGCCATTTCCGGTTGATGAGGCTAGAGGTAACGATTACCTTTCACAAAGCACAATCACATCACTTAGAATGCCACATTGCCATTTCCGTTGACTACTAATTGCCTTCCACAAAAATACAACCCTTAAGCTCATACGTCTCAAGGAGAGTGTTAAGTTAATAGAAGTTGTCTTCTCCGCCACTACTGACGTACGTTTGTAAAAACTAATGTACGTAATCCACAGAAATGATATGTCAGACAAACATCCATACAAGTTATCCAGGAAAAGGACAAACCGAAGGTACTTTCCTACCACATCTTGTCGGAAAATCCCTAGCATTAGTAGCGAATAGTCCTCGCATTGGATATTTCATAAATGAAGAGACCACTGCCACTGGATGTATATTGGGATTTTAACCCCAAACGATCAAAAAACAGTCCCCCACTATAAAAATCCGTAATATCATTATCATCACAAAGCAACCTGCACAATCGTCGCATATACGTTGGTCCGAAGTGGTTTTCAGATAAATCTGATCCCGGTCTCTTCGTACCAACAACGCAAAAGCATTTCTCAACTTCACATAGAAACTAAGTCTCATAGACTTATCACGTTCCCAACTTTCAACTTGCTATCCTTCGGGCCAAGAAGGAAGCTTGATAGATTGGAGTAATACTCCGCACTATACGAATCAACATCCTCAACACAAAAAAAAGAAAATCAAGCCTACATAGAAGGCTACGTACTAAGTGTACGACTAAATAGTTCCCACATCAAGTCGAGGAACTAAAATTTTGGCAAAGTTTGATAGTCGGTTATTTAACTATCAAAACAAACAAACAAACAAATATTCAGCACCATAACATCACTAGGCCCTTTTTAATTAATCTTTTATTAATTAAATACTTGATAAATATTCACTTCAAATTATCTTTAAAAATATATATTCTCATAACCATTTCAACTTTCTTTATTCGAAAACATTTCCATATACTTATTTAATAATAAGTAATTCACAATTCTATTTATTTTCAACATTTAGAAAATATTATATATACTTAAATCACGATTAAGTACATATTTTATTCTATAAGGAAAACGTTCTCTTTAAACACATTTATTTGGGTCAAAACAAATGTTGCGTAAAACATCGTTACGACAACCCAAAATCACTAGTATAGGGATTCGAAAATAAGATAGATATATAAATCCAATACTATACAAAATATTTCCTTTCGAAAATCATCTACTATAACAACAGTGTTATAGTCCATCATTTCCTTATTACTCGAAGACGTCTATTTCAACAATGAATGTTGAAATCTACGATTTCGATACTTAACACATTTTAAAACAACTTTAAACCGTTTAACTCCATTTAGAATACCACTTCCCAAAACATTCATTTAATTTAAAATATTATTCACTTTGCAAAGCATATCATTTTATTCAATATATTATTCACTGTCCAAAATCGTGAATATACTTCTCTTATCCAAATTCAACACTTCTACACATTTGATTAAAAGAATTATCCACTGTCCAAAATCGTGGATATAGTTCTTTTACCAAATCTTTGCTTCTATATTTATTTTATCAAATTCAAATGCTTTCGGATTTATAAAACAATGTTTATAAATTCCATTTATAATATATAAAAACTTCAATTTATAAATCTACTTTATTAACCAATTCCATTTATCTCATTTATTTATATGCCAAAACCAAATTATAAGTTAATTACTTATAATTCTCTTATTTATAAAATTCATTCATTTATAACTTCACAAAAAAATCTTATTTATTTATAAAATCCAATTATAACTCCATTTTAAACAATTATAAAAACTCCTTTATAACTCAATTATTCTGATTTATAAAAATTCAATTTTATAAATCTTCTTTATAAACCATTTACATTAGTCAAAAATCTCAATTTAAACCATTTTACAAAATAGTTAACTTCACATTCCAAAAATCATATTCTGGTTTTATTTCACAAAAACCATAATTTTTATAACATAAAATTATAACGTTTATTTATTTAAAATGAATCAATTCCAAAATTCAATAAAACGTATACTTTCAAAAATCACTTTAAGATCCTTTTAAATTTGGAAATCATCACTTTAACATTTTTAAAACTCCAAAATAGGGCCAATGCTGCAATAACACCAAATAGATCAATCACGGCATCCAAAACATAATATACCATATGATAACAGAATACATAACAATATCTGTAAATAAAATCAATACGGTTGAGGAATCCAGTTGGATCCCTCCAACCTGTCACCTGCAACAAATATACATGTTAGAATATGTGTACAATGTCCGCTTCAAGGCAGACGCGCGTACAAAGGGTCATCCGCTCATACACGGGAACGTATAGGGTCTCATCTGCTCTAGGCAGGTATATATCAAATACCAATCAATATATCATATATCATCCAAACATCAATCATCATATAATAAATTTATTCTCACTTATATAAAAATATCAGTGAGTCAGAAAGAGTGAGTTGTACTCACATTGTCTCCAATAGCAGCAGTAGTGCTTTGTTCTGAATAAAATTAAACGAGCGTTTAATTTTACCCAAAATTCACACTAGCTTCAATCAGCTTCAAACCACCTCCATCGCGTAGTGTTCGACAATACGAATCCAACGCAAGTCATTTCGTGAATTTTCGACCTCATATGATAAAGTTACGCTATTTTAAACATCATACAATTTTTAATATAATTAATTTCACACTTTTATTTTATTTTTAAAACCCTAACCAAATCAAGGCCGTTGATTTCGAGTCAAGCAATCCAGGCCGCGTGATGCTCCATCCCTTCTTCTTCCAGTTTACATCACTCAAAACCGAACCCATGCCGCCACTTTTGCCTTGAATTTTCAAGCCACCGTCGACAAGCTATGCAGCGATCGAGCTCAACCACGCTATAGCCCTTCGCGAGCTCTACCTGCCATCGCCACCATGTTGAACTCGGCCTCCATCTTGGCATAGAAAACCGAACCCAAACGCACGACTTCACGTGCCTTTTTCCCCTCGATCGTTGCGTCGTTTTAGATCGTAGCCGTATGGATTTGAAGCACTCACGATCCTCTACAAGTTTCTAGTTGGAAGATTTTCAAAACAATCGAGGGATTGAGAGAGATTAAAGGGAAAAGGTTGGCAATTTCTGGTCATTGTTTTCAAAGCGGCGGCTAGGGTTAGAAACCCTAATGTTTTGCAAAATAGAAAAAATGACGACCTTACATAGAAAATTCGCGCGCACTATTCATCCATAAATTTTCCGAACTCCAAACAAAGTGTGCCGCCTGGCGTTTATATTGTTTTACCCCTATTTCGAACGCAATGGAATATATATCGGGAGCCAATTCTATCGTATTTGAAAGATAGGTTTTCGAATCGACTATTTTAAATTTAAAAGTCACTTAAACAGATTTCTAAGTGTTTTAGATTGCCCCGGACAAACCGTAAATCTAAGTGACACGAAATTTGAAATCTTACAATAATATTACATTACAGATGCAATGAAACTAGTTTCATTGAAATCTGAGTCTGTTTGAAAAATGATTATTTTCACTCGTCAATTGAATATTAAAATATTCAATTTTTACAATTTAACTTTTAATTCAATTTTAAAAGTTCTGTAACATCATTCTAATTCAAATACGATTTAATTCAACTTTATAAATCATTTTTATTCATTTTAAATCCAATTTCCAATTTTTTTAACAATTTCAAATATTAAATTATCAATTTAATTATCCAATTAAATCCTTATATTCAAATATAATTTATTTATCTTATAAAATTTACTTGTGCATATTTAAAATTAATTAAATATATGATTTTCAAATAACAGAAATTCTGAGTTGTTACACCATCAGTCCTCGACCTGAAAGGGAATGCTCTCAATACTGGTCCTAACAAATAAATCTTCTAGCTTTGCGCTCCTTGCCCAAATCCCCAGATTTGAGCCTCTATCTACTGGCCATTTCTTTACCCTAATCGGCATAAGTGTGTCACAGCCTCACCTACGCCTGAAACCATTAGTCCTAGACCTGAAAGGGAATGCTGCCAGTACGAACCCTACTTCTATATTTGCTTATTAACTTAATCTAAGATCTAAGTTTTAAAATAAGCCTCTTCTGTTATCTCTTCTTTCTAATTATAACCTACGTGTTATAATTGTTCTTGCAACTGTTACTCTTTTATTTTCTCTTTTTAGTTAAATATCTTAAATTTTCATTTTTCAGTCTATCTCTATTTTTATTTCAGTTTTTCTCATTTTACATCCGATTTCTGTAAATTTAATGTTATTCTATTTTAATATATATTTGCAAATTCTTCTCTTTTAATATTTTATTCGCGTCAAAAAGGATTAAATCTCTAAAAAAACAAACTAACATTTACTGGCTAAATTCCAACTTAAAACAGATGTAAATAACTATGAATAACTATATAACTGTAAATAACTGCAACTAATTGTAAATAACTGAATAAAAATAGAATGAAAAGAACTTCTAAAATTTACTTAAAAACTAATTGTAAATAACTTATATAAAAATTGTCTTAAAATTGTAGAAAAACTACAACTATTGAGAACCCTATTATTTTAAATTACTTAAAAAAAACAAAATAATTATCAAACACTCACCTGTGGTCCTTAGCTCTGGTCATTGGCCTTCTCGGATCCACTTCTAGGGCGTAGAATATTTTTACTAAAAAGATCTTCTCCCCAGAAATTTTTTCTATTTAGGGTTCAGCCTCAGGCAATGAACCCAACTAGGAGAAAATATGAATGAGAAAAATAGCAAGGTCTATGGTCTTATTTATAATGTGGCTTAGGGATCTCAGGCCGTTGGATTTGAAGATTAAATCTAGTGCAACCACGTCATAGGCTCACTAGGGACCTTCGGATGCAAGCACGAACGCACATGATTAAACTGAAAATTAACATGGACCCAATAGTGCAGCATCCGTGGCTTGATTCTAACAATTTCACAAACTTATTTTATTGTTTAGGTAATTCGTTAATTAATTATTATAGCTCAAATTTTGGGTTGTTACAGATGTTGTCCAAAGATACCATTAACTCCAAAGTACTAGTCATAGTCAATATTCTTATCATATTATTATTTCTGCTATGTGTTTAGATTTCTATCAATCTCTGATAATGCTCATGCTTATTTGTAGATATAAAATACAATGATTTATGCTTTGATGGACTTGGGTTTCGTTTTTTTTGTTGAAACTTAGGCTCATTAAGTTATGGATGGTTATAATATATTCACACAAGATAGTCAAGCATAACGTCATTTTAGTGTAAATGTAATATCACAGTATAATTCTCTCTAAGTTTTAAGCCATGATATTTCGAACATGGACGTCAGACTATTTTCATATAAGTTTTGTTACTAGATGTCACTTTCATGAATGCATTCACGCCATTTCTAAAGTGTAATGAAATCGTTCCTCTATTTTTACCTCTAACGTACATCCAACTTCGATCTTTCAAATAATTCATCCTCTATACTCTACATATAAACAAATATACATTATAATTCACAACGGTAGTATTTTGTTCTTATCTTAAATAACATTATTATTTTTATGAATAATTTAAATAACTTATTAATTTTGTTCTTAATTTAAATAACATTGTTAATATAGTTCTTAATTTAGATAACATTATTAATTTTATCATTACTTTAAATAACATTATTAATTTATTATTACGTAGTTTCATAAATTGTATTAATCATCCAGTAATATTTTTAATTTAGTTATAAAACAATGGAATTCACATACAATCTCAAAGCTATATTACCTAGAAATTTCTGCACTTTTTAAATATATGGACATCGTGCTTTCCACTACAAATGCAATGATATTTATGCCTCAAAAATCATCATTTCAAATCGAATGATTAACAAATTTCGAAAGCACTTCCGCTTATCTCCATATCATATGCGAAAGTGCGTACACGAGATACAAGATGGAAGCGTCGTTGAAATTTTAATAGCCGTTCGATTTAAAATATTGATTGATGAAACATAAATACCATTGCGTTTATAACTTATCCAATATTGGGACAAATTCGACAAATAACAATCAAATGAATATCGATTTTCATTTTGTTTTAAAAAATGAATATTTATATAATGATCATATACAGTACTTGTCGAACAGGCCAAATTAAATACATCTGCAAGTTCCATTATAACACCATATTTATAACAGTTATATCTAACAACTTCATAAGGATACCAACAATATCCCAAATCATATACGAATTATCATACCAACAACTTATGTCAACGATCATATACCAACGAATGTAAATCATTGAGTTTATATCATATACGAAGCTAATCAAATCATAGTATTGCATAGAAATTGAATTGCAACAATAATCATACCGACGAAGCCTTGACCGACGACTAGGAGGATGGGATATGCGGCTTGGGCTTTGCAGCGACGTCGAGAAAGGAGGAGGTGACGGTGTTCGAAGTCGACGGGAAATGGGGTTTCGAAGAGAGGCTTGTGTGGTCCAGGGGAGGCTGTGGCTTGCGTGGACGAGGCGGAGGTCGAATGGGAGGCTTGAGGTTGGAGGCAGGCGTGCTTGGTCATGGGGGAGGCTAGAGGATGTGGCTTTCATGGCCGAGGTTTAGGCTAGAGTTTGGAGGCAGGCGTATGGAGGAAGGGGAGGGTTGGAGGCTGGAGGAGTAGACGATTATGTGGGCAAGGTGGATTTTTTCGTGGATTGAATTGTTAGCGGAGTGGGGAAATATGATGATGGGTTGGGTGTTACGAAGAAGGCGACGCTACGCGGACGATATAAAAAGGGCGCCGACATGGCGTTGGTAATTTTACACAGATAATGTTTTATCTACGTCTTACTGACACATTACCGCCACTAAGTCCATTGGCATCATCAGACCTCGGTAATAACAAGTAGGGAAATAAATAGTTTTATAGTTATTCCTTATACAGTTATGTGTGATAAAATATGTTAATTTTATTTTGGTTGAAATTGTTAAGACATGCACAATAACAAGCAACTCAACAATATTAAGATGATCAATGTTGACTATATTCTACTACACTAAGGATTTTAAACTTTCCTTTCATGTCTAACATATTAGCCAATAAGCTAGCTACATAATAATGATAATATCTTTGTTCATGCCTAAATGTTGTCTTGTATTTAACGTAATTTTCTGATTTCAAGAAAGTGGTTATTTGTCAGTTGTTCTATTGTTTTTTATAATTGGTCTAACATTTATAATTTATTTGTTATCTCTACCTATTTTTTTTTATTTTCATATCGTAGCATAACGTAGAATTCATTATAGCCTTCTTGTATATGATATTTTATATTTCCACACTTTGTTATATTATACAATCTCTGTTTTCCCATGTAGATTTTGGCATTGGAATTCTTATATTAGACCTAATCATTATATCGTGTCTTCGTATGCCCTAAAAATCTATACTTATACCCAAGAATTCCAAAAGTGGATGGTAGATAATTAACTACAAAAAAAACCGCCATTCAAGGTGATGAATTTTCAAGTGATATTAAAGATATTCATAATTTACTCAAGTTATTTCTCAATAAATCCCTAAAACAAGTTTGACTTTCCTTTGGTTAGTTGTGGCGATATAAGAATTTTTTATATACCTGAGTATTATGTATCATGTTATTTATTAACTATAGCTAGGGAAAAAAATCAACTTATGCATTAAAAATCATTGTGTTATCAATTCATTTTAGAGTTTCTATCGTGATATAAGATATTGTAGTAATCGAGTACCGTTAACTTTTTCATATTATTACTTTAATTTAGCAATATCATAAATTAAGATGCTTGGTGCACCAAATTAAATAAAAAGTGAGCCAAATTAAAATGAATGCAATATGTTATCATTTTATCACAAACATTTCGAAAATGCAACCATACAGTATATATATATATATGTATGTATGTATATATATTATAAAGCTAGCAACTTTTGTCAACACAATGGTTTTTTAGGAGAGTATTGATGTATAAAAAGCACCTATGTCAAAAATCGTAAAAAAAATAAAAATATAATTAGGGAAAAATATTCATTCTATATTTTATTTGTTATTTAAAATTATATCCCTATCTCCATATTTCGAAAATACCTTCCATCTTTTTGGATGATTCCTCTTTTCTATGTTACAATACGTATGCTAGTTAACTGTTTTAAACATAAACGATATTCACTTTAATAAACATTGCAGAGGTGGTTGGTGTAATGAACACTAATTATAATCAGTTTAGTTGTCATTAAACTAACATTAAAACATCATTCAAATTCTAATTATCTAATATCCTTTTACTATAAATCCCATTAATTAGAATAATGATGTTGGAATCTTAAATAAAAGGAAAATTTTAGTGAAGATTTAGGTGGAGAACAAGATTATAGAGATTGAAATTGAGTTTGATCCTCCTTTGTAATATAAAATTTTAGCAATTATCTAGTTAAGGACTTAAAGTTTCAATGTTTAGAAGACGAAGTGGGGGAAAATTGGTTTACGAGGAGTATAAAATTATGTGAAAGGGGAGAAAAGAAAGATAGTATGAAACAATCAATTTGAAAATTTTACTATAATTTTATGGAGGGATGGATTAATGATTTGACACTCCCTAAATAAAAATTAACTAATAAAGAAGTACATTCTTCCATTGCCCTAATACAAATCACTTCTCCCTTTGACAATTCCAAAAGTAAAATATAAATTATGATCAAAACACCTAGCAACCACTAATTGAAAGTAAAGTCTATAAAAATGCAATTAGAGGTTTGAGCTTCATACTTCCAAATCTGAAAGAAAAGCTTCTTCTATATAAATTCCAGTTCTATGTAAGTTTTCTCTCAAAATTGTTAAGTTTTTATATTTATGTGTTGATAACATGTTACTTTATCGGTTTCCTATGAAAAATATGCAAGTTGGAAAAATAAGTTTCCATGTAAGTTTTCACTCGAAGTTGTTAAAAAGTTTTTGTATTTATGTGTTGCTGCATCTGTTTTGTTGATAACTTGTTACTCTATGTGTTTTTGTATTTTTGACAAAATGAAAAAAGTGAGTTATATTAACATGACACTCAAAATATGTAAGTTCTATTCATACAAGCTGCTGATTTCTCTACAACTATGCTATGCTAAGTAAAGAAACTAAAATCAGTTCCTTTTCTTATTATTTCCATGAACTTTTCTTCTTTGGTTGGACTAAAATCACTATGCCATTTAAAGGTCGATGACGATAAGCTCATTGCTTACAATTACCAGATTTGATTGCATGGTTTACAGAAGATGTGATTTTTTGATATATTTAAGACTTTGTGTAGCTAATATGAAAAAAAATTCTACTTGTTCTTACTAATGCCAAATCATTTAGTGATTTATAAATTAACCATGCTTTTAGGTTGGTTTGTTTATTGTTTACAGAAAAAGTGGACAAACACCTCCGATGTATTTATCATAGAGCTGTGAATATAGGGTGTAAACACAATTATTATATTTGTATTATGATTGACTTTTAGAAAGTAGATCACATATAGGTTATGCAAAAAGTAATTTGCACCAGAGTAAAGAACACAAAGATTTATAATGGTTCGGCCAGAACGTGCCTACATCTACTGTTCATTTTTATTATTATTCTTATAGACCTTTGATATACAATGCTTGAGGTATAAAATACATTGACATGTGACCCATAGAAAGTAAGATATAGCCCAAGGAAGTCTTTTATGTTATTCGTTTTTAGCTAATCTTACCTGCCTATTCCCGTTCGGTTATTCCTGTTAGCCTATCCATGTTCGATTGTCTTTTTTACACAGCTCCTACTAGGCAAGTTCGATTGCAATAAAAGCCTCATTAAATCTCCGCTATGGCGCATAGCGCTCTTTAACCTCTACGCTTTTTCAATTTAACGCAATTAAATAATCGAACTACTTTAAGCATGCTATTTTCCACTACACCCGCTAAATCAAGAATTTTTAGCATATGTCACTTTAGCAATATTAAAATAAACATATTGATTTGACTAGTTCTCTTTAAATCAAATCAGAAAAGTTAGGATAAAGACTTAATTTTACGGCATAATTGCTCAATATAATTTAGAAATCTATTATAGTCACCAAATTTGGACTGTATAAATCGTGATATTCTTCGGTTTTGTTATATATTGATTTTATATCCGATGAAGCTTTTTGCACCTCTGCTATTTTCCGCTATATTCCAGCTATAACTTTTTGCACCTCCATTGCTATAAAATGCTAAGCGCTTTAATTGTATATGCAGTTCCTGCTAGGCTGTTTCTGTTAGGCAGTTCCTGCTAGGTTGTTCCTGTTAGGCAGTCCCTATTAGCCTATTCCTAGCTTTCTTTGACTTGTCCGCCATTACCGCTTTAAGCTTGGATCTCTAGAATTCCCCCCATTGTTATTAGAAGCTTGGGTATTTGTAGGAGTGAAGGTATAGGGAGGTAAAACTGATAAAATAGGTAGTTTCCCTATATAACATGCTCAGTTCAGCTATTTCCATATATAGAAGATACGCTTCACAAATTTCATATATTCAAGATTATCTTCCATATATGCACTGTTTGGTACGATGGTAATTGTCTCGGGGGTAGTTGGCTCGGTGGTTATGTCATGGTCAACCATGCTTAGGTTCGACAGTGCTTTGGTTCGGCTCCCTAGGTTCAGTAGTGCTTTAGTTTGACGCCCTAGGTTCGGCAGTGCTTTGGTTCGAAGTCCTGGGTTCAATAGTGCTTTGGTTCGACGGTGCTTTGCTTCGGCAGCAGGTTACCAAATAGGAATCTTTATTTGGTAGTAAGCTCCCAAATAGGAATCTCTATCCGGTAGTAGACTACCGAACATGAATTGTTGTTTGGTATCTGACTACCGAATAAGATTTTCTGTTTCCTATATTACCGAACCAAGCACTAGTCTCAGCAAAGTTTGTCTTTTCATTTCAGTTTTTCTTATGCTATCTCCCAATCTTCTTGCTTTCTTGTCCCAGTGCTTTGATCAAGTGATGATGCTCCAATTCCATAAATCTTGAGGTTGGTCTGTCACAACTCAATGTTGGATGATGGACTGGATGATTGAAGACAGTTGGATAAGACTGAGATGATTTTTTGTTGTCCATAAGTGCTCTAGAGATTTTGGTAGGCAATATTTTGTTAGGCAAAGGATTGATCAAGTAGTTTCAAGAGCTTTAAGTTTGTTTTCCATTATTGCTTGAGCTACATATGTTTTTGTGCCATAACTCCTTCATTTTAAGTCAGAATTGAATGAAACTCAGATCAATAGCTTCATATTATTGAGTAGAATATCTTTGAATGTTCTATTTTGTAGGTAGTAGCTCTCCAAGGTTAGGCCCTATTCGTTTAGGTGGTGGACAAAATTTTAGATTGTAATATCTTCCAATTTGTAGCTCGGACTGAGATGCAGTTTTGACCAAGGTGCATGACCCGACGTTAGGAACATTTTACAAGCGCTTTGAGAATATATTTAGATTATGCTAAATTTTTCTCTAACTTTGTCTCACCTTTGTGATTACATAATGCCACCTTTATTATGCACCTTCTGATCATTTCTATGATCTTTGTCGTCTTTTCGTATTCCCATGCCGTGGACGAAAATGCCTATAATACTTACTAATATAAATATTTAATTTTCAACTAGATAGAATCTTAGCGTAATCGAGATGTAAGAAGTGCAAGATTTAAGAATTATTACAGCTGAATTTGTCGCAATCTTCGAACAGACTTAAACGATCGATTCGAATGATAATACGATGAAAAACTGACCCAATGACTTGGCAGACATCGTAGAAAGGCAAGAAAAATAATATAACAAAAAATGAGCAAAAAAGTTGAAAATTTGGAAATTCAAGTTTTTGGATCGAGTTCTCAAGTCGATACCGAGCTGATCTCAGGATAGACGCACAAAAATCTTGGATCAAACTCCAAGCAAGTCAAGGAAAACTCGAGCACAAAAATCACAAAAATATTTAGTTCAAGCCAAAAGCAAACACTCAAATTTATTAGGTCGAACTTCAAGTCAGTTCGTACCGATCCAAGAGCCATGGATTGGTGCCGATGCATGAAGTCATGGGTCAGTTTGACCAAAAACTTTAGTGGAGCTACGAGTGAACATGGTGAACGTGGTGGAGCATGTTTTAGAGATAATTTTAGGGATTTTCGCCTATAAATAGTGATAGAGTGCACCTGAAATTGGACCGTTTTTTCTCTTCTTTTTCTCTGAATTTTTGGACTTTGTGATAAAGCCCTATTAGATCTCCACCAACATGAGAATACGATCCATAAAATCATAGTTTGTAAAAGTCATAGAAATCGAATAATAAAGTTTAAGTGGACGTAGGTCGTAGTATTCACCGAATCACTATAAAAATTACGTGTTCTCCTTTGCTATTTCTTCCTTTTTTCTTGATAATTTTCATATTTAATACTTCAATGTGTATTATGCCATTTTTGGTGCAAACATTTTGGTGCGTTAATTGAGATCACTCGGATTAAATAACTTAACATTTGAATTTGGATAAAATGAAGATGCCTAACACCAGATTTGTGATCGTAGGAAGTCAGCACGATCATGGGGACGGCCAAGAGGTATCCTCAGGATCGAGCCCTCTATCCATCTATGTAACTAGAGATGAGATAGAGAAAATGATGAAGGAGATGCATGATAGAATGGTGAGTCAACATGAAGATATGTTCAATAGGTTCTTCAAAAGAATGAAGCAATGAACGACGGTAGGAATAACTAGAAACTAGTACCAAAGGCCAAAAGGTAGATTGAACACCCTAGAATCGAAGCAAAACTAGCTGGAGCGACTCCTGTAGGATACCTCAAATCGGTACAGATCCAAGGAGTTATATCGGTGCCGATCCAAGAATCCATGGGGACACAACCGATTTGAATTTGGGATTGAATGATGAACGTTATAGGAATGATGTCAAACCTGGAGCGGGAGCCAGAATGTGAATCAAAATACAAACGTGCAACCAAAGGAGTATCTGCTAGAATTCCTTCATGGGAATGAGGGGCAGAATGAAAACATGGGACAGAGACTTCCACTTGACGATAGTGATAGAATTTCTAAAATAGTTAGACGTGCGTTGAGAGGTGGATTATTAGACCAAATTCTGGAGGACATGAATAGAATCTCGTTCACCCCTAACATTTGGCATGCAAGAATTCTGTCTATTTGCAAACTACCGACGCTGGAAATGTATAATGGAAAAACAAATCCGATGTTTCATCTGATGAGATACATATGACATATGGAGGTGTTAGGTGATTCTAAATAGATAAATGGGTCTGTGTTTCCCATTATATTTAACAGATTTAGCAGAAATGTGGTTTAGACAACTGGAGAATGAGTCTATAAGCATGTGGACAGAGTTAGTGAATAAGTTCATGAGACAGTCCAGGATTCACAGTTCACGACCAAAGAATGTGATGATGCCATCGAGCGTGAAACAAAGGGATGGAAAGACCCTAAGTAGTTATTTGACTAAGTTTAACGTGGCAGCCGTTGCAGTTCATAAGCAGGTTCAATCAGTGGTTCCGATGACGGCAGTTTTAGGAGTTGCTAGTAAACAAATTTTAAAGTTGCTTTGGAAAGGGATCCACCGGGGGATCTCATGGAGTTTTACCATGAGGCTAAGAGATACTGGCATCAAGAGGACACTGAAGCCGAAAAGGCAGAGGTTAATGCTATGGATGATGAAGGACCTTCCAAAGCAAGATCTGGATGACAAAGGAAAGCAAAAGGTGGATGATGGCTTTAGAACACCGAAGCAGCAAAGAAGGGAACTGAAATTATCTTATTACAAAAAATTGACCGAGATCCCAAAGAGGATTTACAAAAATACCTGAGGGCAGATTCCAAACCAGAAATGGATGAAGAGAGAACATGTGGATTGAGAAAAAAAAGGGAAAGTATTCCTAGCCCATGAGCTGGATGGGCATGAAATAAATGATTGTAGGCACCTTCATGTTCTGATTAAGCATGTTAGGGACAACTAGCTGTAGTAGTACATGAGGAACCAAGCTACAGTAGTATAGCAGGAGCAGTCACGGTCTGCGGTGAATGGAAGCAGCATTGGATCTACGTCGAGGATAGTTATCTCATGATCGGGACGGCAGGGAGCCAGGTTCGATTCTCACACATTGCTTTTATTTTCAATAAATGATGTATGGCAATCAAGCAACTTACCCACGAATAGGAGCTCGATCATCTCTAGGCATTCTCTAAGTTGGATGCCTGAATGTAGTGCTTGATGGGATGGATGTTATGATGTTTGTTGGATATTTGAATTTGAATTTTGTGAATGAGTGTTTGATTTTAAAAATCACTCGAACAAGATAACTAACATTGATTTCTAGATACCAACGAAGATTGGTTACCCCATATACTAATTTATGAACTGACTGAACGTGGTTCTCCAAACCAGAGAGACAGAACAATGAACCATAAGGTGCAATTCTCATTGTCAAAGAACGAGTGGATTGGACTTGTACGGGATAGTGATTCCCCTCACTGGAGAGTGAGCGGCTGGACTCAATCGATTGTTGGGTCCCGTCGCTAGAGAGCGAGCGGATTGGGCTCAACATAAACTAACGATCTAAAGGGACTGAGAATAAAACTACCAATCTAGAGAGATCGAAGATTAAACTACGGAACCGGAGAGATCGAGGATTAAACTAATGATCTATAGAGATAGAGATTTAAACTAATGATCGGGAGAGATAATAAATTGAATTGGTCATTGATTACACGATCCAGAGAGACTGAAAGCTAACTTGGATATTGATAATGTGAACCAAAGAAATTAAAATTAGACTTTGGATTTGAACGCCACTCGAATTTGAAACGATTTGATAGCAATTATCAAATTATATCATTGCTTCAATTCGATCGAACTCGTTTATGATGGGATGCTAAGCGATTTCGAACGATTTATAGATGATGCTTCGATCAGTGGCAATACATTACCCTGATTAATAACTTACGATAACCTAATGATTGATGAAAGTCAATGCTTCGATTCGGTTGAGCGTTCCTATAAATGAGATACTGGATGATTTATAAATAATGTTCCAACTGGTGATGATGAACATACATAGTTATTGGCCTTTGATTACCCGATACATGCTCAACTCATGATAATAAAATACGGACGAATACGGGATAACATTGTTTCGATATATGATTGCTAACTCCTAAACGAACATAGGATGATTTTGGTTTACCATAGATGATATAATAATTTCGAAAGAACACGAAATGATGATCATTTGTGAGTAACACTCAAGAAAGGACTCAGAGTTCTTAGCTATAATGGTCTAGAATGACAACTGGTTTACAGATGAATCTAAAGGATTTGAAAGGTTCGATGCGATTCGACCGATTAATAGCTAGAGAGCTCAACTACTAGTGGTTTATCAATTTTAATATTTGTTCTTGAGCAAAGCATATCTTCCATTCACAATGCGTGCTTTGGGGGGTAAGCGTCATGGCTGGGTTAGCTGCCATTTTCGAACAGACTTGAATGATTGAATTAGATGAATAAACAATGAAGAAATGACCAAGGACTAGGAAAAACATCATAAAAATTGCAAGAAAAATGAAATATAAAAAAATGAGCGAAAAAATAAAAATTTGGAAATTCAAAAATTTGGATCGAGGTCCTCCAATCGATACCGAGCTGAACACGGATCAGATAAACAAAAGTCTCAAGTCAGACTCCAAGCAAGCCAAGGAAAACTTGAGCACAAAAATATCAGAAAATCTTTAGGTCAAGCCCCAAGCAAATCTTCAAATTTATCGGATCGGACGCCAAGTCGGTGCGATACCTATCCATGAAATCATTGGTCGGTTTAACCCCAAAACTTTAGTAGAGCGATGTGTGAATGTGGAAAACGTGGTGGATCATGTTCAAAAGATAATTTTGGGGATTTCCACCTATAAATAGTGGTGGAGTACATTTGATAATGAACCTTTTTTTTTTTTTAATTTTGGACTTTGTTGTGGAGCCCTATTGGATCTCCAT
Source organism: Allium cepa (assembly GCA_030765085.1). NCBI lineage: Eukaryota > Viridiplantae > Streptophyta > Magnoliopsida > Asparagales > Amaryllidaceae > Allium > Allium cepa. Next base: position 609,523,626 of record CM060932.1, read on the forward strand.
GGATCTGGGAATACCGATATGATAATACCGATTCATAAAATCATAGTTTGTAAAAGTCAAAAAATCGAATAATAAAGTTTTAGTAGACATAGGTCATAGTACTCTTCAAATCACTACGAAAAATGTGTGTTCTTCTTTGCCATTTCTTGCTTTTTTCTTGATAATTTTCATATTTATCATTTCATTGGGTGTCTGTGTCATTTTTGGTGCAAACATATTGTACTGCAATTCTAATTAGATGATAAATTAGTCTTCCATTTTTACATGGAGAGAGATCCATAAAACTAATTGTTTTAATATATATATATATATATATATATATATATATATATATATATATATATATATATATATATAGTTTATTAGTCTAACATCAATGGGAAACCAAAATGTTTTACATATTTTAAAGGTGCAAGTGAAGTTATATAAATAACCTGAATATAAATGTGTTTATTCTAAACATGATGTTTTGATGTGTTATTGGTTAATTAAAAAACTTAATCTTTGATTGTTATATTCATGCCAGACAAATATTAAAGATGTCATCTATGTCGTTGTTAATGCATTCATAAACTAACTAGTTGAGCTAGTGGTTCTTTAGAGAGCGTAGAATATTTTGAGTATTAAAATGTAAAAACATTTTTTATCCCCGAATATAATACTTATGCCATAATCAACATTTAATTAATTTTTCATTTCACGTTAGTTACCTACGGTAAATTAACAATTATTTAAGCATTAATTGCTTTTTCACTAATAAAATTTCAAATTATTTTAATGTGGCAATCCACACGTGTAGCATGAGCGTTTATTTTTAATATAGAAGCCTTGAACAAAAGAACCTCAAATAAAAATGCATACAATTTGTATTTCTCCAATAAGACTTTATACGGATATGGATACCATCTATGAAGAAAAGGGCAGAAGCCAGATGCAGATGCACAATACCACCTAATGCGCGAAGCTCATGCTTATACCATACAAATAGGTCACAAGGGTTTTCCCGAATCCTGCGACCAATAGTAACACACTGGCTCGCCTTATTGTGATGCAAAGCTAACCCCTTGCCCAATAAAATTAGGTATCGTGTTGTAAAATTAATGCAATTATCCAGACCTATTATATTCCTTTGATGTCTGGTTTCCTGTTTATCCAAGATTCCAAGTATGTCCATCTCATCTGTAGCTTATGTCACCAAAAAGTTTGCTCAATGTCCGCTTTCCAAACCTCAGTTTTTTCCATCCACTGCTCTTCAAATATGGATGCAATCCAAGTATATGCTCTGGCATAAAATCATGTCTCGTCAAAATCCCTACAACTGGGGTTCCCTGCAACAAACATACATATTAATGTAACTAACCTAACATTAAAGTATAGAAATACCATAAATTATATTAGAGAAAAAAGGACTGCACGATTTACACTCATGGTTAACAAGGGGGGACGTTCTTGGTGTAGTATGTATCAGCAGAAGAGTATCCATGCACTAGATGATCCAAATCAGGTTCATATAGCATATATTACAGAATATGAAGAACTCACCAAAGAGCGTTTTGGAATGATCAACAAATGCCTCAGCCCAACTTCTCTAAACAGCAACAGCGCTTTGCCAAGCGACATCGTCTCCACCACAGTATAAGGTGAAGTATTCGTATAAGGATGCAAATCGACGTACATTTCCATTTCCTCACTACTCAATTCAACATCTTCGATAAAATCCTCTTTACCCGACCCTCTCTTTGCAAAAACATCCGAACTAAACTTTTTAGAACCATCATCGTTTGCAAGTGAACTAGAATGCACAAAAGCCTTCTTCTTCAATACAACCAGAAGGTGCGCCCTAAGAATAATCCCACAAAGAACATTCTCATCGACGACTGGAAACCCATTATGCCCAGTTGTCCTCAGAACAGTTACGATATTTCCAACCTTTTCCACTCCATTAAAAATTTGCAGAGGGCCAGTCACTACGTCACCGACTGTAAGTTGCCTCATGTAGGGCTCTGCATGCGACTCTAAATAGGGCAGCCCTTTGATTTTCAAAAGCAAATCGTATATGTTGGCGTTCATCGTATCAGCAACTATTTTCGATATGAAAAGGACTAGCATAACAAGAGGAAGCAAAAGCAGATTATTTGTCAGCTCTAATATGATAATGCATACTGAAACCGTCATTCTCATAGAAGCACCTAAAAATGCAGCGGATCCTAGAACTGCAAATAAACCATGATCTAAAGTCGATGCTGAAGCTAATAACATTGCTATAAAGCGACCATAAGCTGCGCCTGTTAAGATAACAGGTACGAATAACCCAGATGGGACTACAATCCCGTAGCTGAAGATGCCAAGGAAGTAAGAAGTGACGAAGAAGAGAAGGACTGAGTAGTTGTTGAATACGTTGTCGGTACCTGAACTGTAGAGGTTTCGGATGGTGTCGTCATTGGTGTTGAAGAACAAGCTGGCCAAGTCGTTGTAGTGGTTGGGTGGGCACTGGAACTTTTTGAAGTTGCCGGATCTGCCTATTGATGGGCAAATTTCTGAGATGTTGGTTGGGCAGGGTTTGCATGAGGCTAGCCATGGCAGTCCGAATAAGCAGCATGATGTTGTTACAGAAACGAAAGCTGCAAGCAGTAGTTTATACCTAATACCCTTTCTGAAAAAGAATAAATAAATGTCATAGGCATGTATGAGATGAATCAGCATATTGAGTTGTACAGATGTCAGTGTGCACAGTGTTAGATGCTCCGAAATACGTCTGTTGTTCTACGTTTGAGATGAATCAGCATTCAACCTATGTGTCCATGTCAGTTATTTTAAAATATTTCAAGTCTATTAATACCAACCACTAGACATTTTGTTGACTTGTAGCATGTGTATATACTACCTAAGACACCTAAGCATCCATTTATTTTCTAAATCTAAAAAATAAAGAAGAAGCAACCAAAATAAACTACCTATTGAGTATTGACGTACATCTGCTTCATCTTGACATAGAAATGATCATGAAGGTGTCATTCATGTATAATAATTGTCAGTTCTATTAATTTTACATGCCATAGAAATGCACATCGTCCATAGTATGACAAGCTGGTTGTAGTTAATTGTTGTCAGCTTATGAGAGTTAACCTTGTGTATGTACAGAAGGGTCTGCTACACCTCATTTACACATTTGTGAATTTTGGCGTGCCACAATTCATAATCATACGAAAATTCATATACATATTCTTACATAACTCAAATCATCTTCACAAAATTTTAAATAATTTGGATAATCCCAACCTATTCAAAATAATATTTCAACTCAATAGTTAAAATAATTAACATATAATATTCACTTAAGTTTAGAACATGGCAAAAAGTTTCAAAATGATCCGACTTTTTTTTATATAACGTCCCTAGTGTAGATTAAACATCCCTGAAATTTCATTTGATTTCAAATTGTGTAGCTAAAAAATCATAAGGCTGTAGAGGGGTGTAGCAAAAAGGGAGTATAACAGGGGGAGCATGGGGGTTTTGTGTGTGTGTTTATATGTATAGCTGGGGAGTGTGCGTGTGTGTGTTTATATCTATAGCTGGGGAGTTTATTTCCCATTCTATTTCTAAAAAAAAGTAGGATGGTTATAAAGCATTACAGCTACAGCTACGCATTGTTAGATAATAATCCAGTAGGCTAAATGTGGAATTGAAGCGATAAAACACCAAACTAGGACTAAAATAGAAAGGACAGGTCAGAATGAGCATACGCATTGATGAGATTGTAAACTCGTAGTAGCTTGTCTAGGAAATAGTTGTATAAACTTCCTAATATTCCACCAATGATGGCAAGTAAAATGACTAGGGGTAAATCCACAACACGATAAGCAATGTCATCGGAAGTAACATCAAACATAATAAGACCACCCTTTCCAAACAAACCACATTTTCCACTTCTGCATACATCAATAAGTGCTCTAAGAACAACGGCAACTACTGCTGTCGTAAAAAATGCCCTATATAGTAATGTGCTCCTCCACCTGCAATTGAATATACTGGATTTTAACACCATGTCTCTTTTATACTGTAAGTATAACTAGTATGTCAACAAAAAAGAAAAGGAATCAGAGCAAGCGTGTCAAGAAAGTATAAATATGTAATATTTGTATTACCCATTAGTCAGTTTCATGTTCTTTCATATGAAAGGTGAGCAGAATGCACAAAACTTCGTGCTATACATCGGTTTGGGTGAAGTCATTTTTGGGAACTTGCCTTGCATTTTAAAAACGAAAATGCTATAGTCACCTCGGCTACCTGCTGTCTAACAGGGTGATTATTTATTTATACCAATCAACCAGCGAGTGGCCGTGACTGATCTAAGGCAGGGATTAAAGATGACATTGCTCTTTTGAAAAAAGGTTGTGCACAGGGTTTTACTGACTTAATGTTCTTTCATGAGAGAACTCATTAGTTGTAAACATTAACAATCATGCCAGCAGTCTAGTATGCACGTGAGAGCTAAAATCCAACATAATGTACAAACACACTATTGGTTCTGTGGTGCACCGAATGTTTTTGTACAGATATTAAAACAAAATTACAAAGCAATCTACAAATCTAAAGAGAACCATATTGGAGAATAGGTATAAATGATACCATGACGATACAGTCTCAATAGCAAACAGAACTCCACCTACCGGAGCCCGAAAAGCAGCAGCAATTCCAGCACCAGCGCCACAAGTTACAAGATCACGTCTGTCTCTATCATTTTTCATATATTTCAGCCATTTACATGACAATTTATATTTTTGAGACCCACCCTGCCCTAATATAGAGGCTATACATGCAGAAGTATGTACCATTGGCCCTGCTTTACCAACATGAAGTGATGATGATACAGCGGCAATGCAACCGATAACCTGTTACGCGCGCACACACAAAAAACTAATAATGTGTGCAACTACTAAGTTCTGGTTATCATAGTTCAAAGAAGCATGTAAGGTTATAATTCTCCCAACTATTTGTACAGGTTTATCTACTAAAGTAGTTCAATTTTATAAATAAAAAGGAAATGGCTGATTCTACTGATACCCCAGCAATTGCCTTACACCTCCCGGTTAAAAATGCTACTTTATCAATGACTATACTGTCCTAATCAGCTAACATCAAAACTAACAATACATAATAAAAATTTATTTCCATCTATTTTGTTAAATTACACAATATTTTGGTGTTATTTTCAAACCATTTTCGTCCAATTTTCTAGACGATGTATACTGTGTAGATCCTTCCTATTGATGACTGAGGTAGTTTTATATGAATCAACTAGCAGTACTATTAATATCTAAGTATATGTCAAAACCTAGAAATTAGTTTGTAGCCAAATCCAAACAAAAGCAACAAAAATCTTATAATTTCAAAAATTTAACTTAATAAACACAGTACATAATTAATTTCTAATTTAAATAGAAATCATTTTATTTGGCTTAATTCCCGTTCTTTTATTCATTTTTTTCTGAGCCAAAAGAACAAACTAAAAATGAGATGAAAGGAAGATGAAGTTGGAGTCATGAAAGCGTAAAATGGGAAATAATCGGAATGTTAAAGGAAAAAAAATGGGATTTGAACACTTAAAAAGAGAGAAACGGGGTGGATAAAGCAAAAAGCGGTGGGTTAATAGAATTTGCCCAATTAAGCTATTGATCGGTTCAAAATGTAAGTGTACCTTAACAACTAAAGTCTTCAGAGACAATATTTCTGGAGCATCGACTCCATTCAAATAAGCCATTACCTCTGGTATACCTGAACCCGCTGCTGCAGGTGCGATGAATGCAGTAATCACGGCAGCAAACATTGTCAACACAAAATTTGACACAGCAAACACCCAAAATGCCCATGCATACCTAGACATATGATTCAAAATCATCAAATTAATATGTTCAGGCAAGGAAATTACAGATTTTGCAGCAAAATATACTTTTGTGCGAGCATCATGTTGGAAGTAATCACAAACTTAACACCAGCTATATTCTCAACCGCCAGATTATTAAAAAAGCCAACGCAGGCTGAGAGCAATCCAATCAAAAAACACAAGCTCCATTTCAGAACGACATATTGAAATATCTCGAACCCGTCTCTTGATCTCCAATCTTGCTTGAAAAACTCATTCTCGGACATTCTGCAATCATAATAAGTAAGCGGCAAATTGTGAAATCTACAGATTAAACTTGTAGTTTTGTAAGAGAATTGTACTCATAGTCAAGCGATTCGATGGGGTAAACATTGGCACCGACGAGTGCATGCTGAGAAGTGGCGTTGGAGGCGGCGCGACGGAGATGGATGACGTGGCGGTCGGGTTCAAGTAGGGGATCTGTTTCGGAGATGGACCCCATGGAGAGCGTTTTCCTGTTGAATGGGTTTTGAGCAATCGCTAAGCCTTATTTATAGTAAGCGATTAATAGTGCTGAAATGAAATATTTTTCTGTGTAGCTTTCTCTGGATCGTAATTTGCGCGATTTAGGACAGAGATGTTTCCTAGAGCATTAATACTGGAATTTTAAACGATGACGATGTGGATGGACGTGATTAGACTAAAGATGCTGAGATTTGGGGCCACAGTAGTATAGTCGTTTTAAGAAAGAAACAGCGGTAGGTCCCTGTAATCACTGCGCTTTATCATGGGACCACTTCAATAGGATGCTTATAGCAATTTAAAGTAGAGGCTGGAGATTAGATGTGGCGGCAGTTCGTGTAAATTGGATCGGAGTTGAAAGTTAGAGGTTGTAGATTGGAGTTTGGAAGTAAAATATTTGTGATTGTGTAATACATATGTTTGCTCAACAAATTGACAAACACCACCAGTCAATTTGAGATAGAACTGTGTGTAAACGGATTGTATGACATAGCTGTTTTATACGTAGTTTAATTGTTTTCAAAAGAGCGGATCAAATACCATGTACAGTAAAGAAATGCGATAAAATAAAGGGCACAAACGGTTATGGTGGTTTTGTGAGAACTTATCTGCATTCATTGTTTATTTTCATTATTTCTCTTATAGATCAAATGTACAATAATTTAAATAAAAAATACAACGACCTAATGCTCAAAATAAAGTTTTAGGTGCAGCTTTCAGAAATTCTGTTCGGCTAACTTGGTCCGGCTAATTTTGCTTTCCATAATTGACCATATTACTGTTGTGGGTTTAGATATTAATAGAACTGAAGATATAGAGTGAGACTATGCTAATAAAATATGCAATTTCCTTATTTTACTTGCTCAATTCGGTTCTTTCTTTGTATAAAACATATGATCTCGAGTTTCCTTGTATAACAGATTGAATCTAGAGTTTCTATATCTGCATTGTACGCTTCGACAACGTGTGTTCGATAGGAGCCTGACCGGTAGGTGAGCGAGGCTCAACACATGACTATTCATGATTCTGAGTTGGAGGCCAGGGCTCGGCACTTCTTAGTCCGGTAGCCAACTACCGAACAAGATTTTTCGTTTGGTAGTGTCACTGCCGAACAAGAAATCATGTTTGATAGTTGAGCTACCGGATAGAGATTCTTGCCCGGTAGCAATGCTATCAGATAGAAATTGTTAATTAGTTTATGGCTAAGCTAACCCATTCTTTGCACAAGCTTCACTATTTCTTCTCGGTTCTTTCTCGTGCTACTTTACAACTTTCTTGCCTTCCATTCTTAGGCCCATCGGCCAAATAGCAACACTACTATTACATATATTCAATTGTTCTTTGTCCCTTGTAGTACCTCTTTGTATTAACTGTTCCATGGGTGGACATGCCCACAACACTTGCTCTCCCCAAAGCATGTTTGTAGAATACACATCGTGATTTATTTATTTTCCTTAATAAAGCTTGCCATCATCCTCATAGCACAAACATATTCTATAAATTTACTCCTTTATTCCCTGTATATATCTTGTTTGATCATCATTAGGTTCATGGTCTCCATACTAGTCAAGGAATCGGGTTCGGCATTTACTTCCAACCTAAGTTTGTGGTTTGATCCTTTTTTGCTCGATACCGGGCGCTTGAGACTAGACTATAAATGATTCATGTCTTCCCTTGGCAAAACACTTTCGTTCCCCTTATTATTTAAAATCCATCGCCTTGATTCTTCATTTTCCAGTTGCAATCATTCAGATCCAACCAAAATCATCTTCAAACCTCGATTTCTTTCCATTATATTCGTAGTCAAACAAGGTAACACCTTCCCTTACCGATATAAGCACGTAATCACCATTATTTTGTTATCAACCAAGTTTCCATGTTATTTGGGTTCAGCAATTCAACAGTTAGATCTTTGGCCGTCATAAACCAATTATTAAAACATGGATTATTGCATTCGAACCTAGTTTAAACATGGGTTAAGTCGTTCTGTGTTATTTCGAAGTGTTGGCCTCAACATTAGTTGTTAGGATGGATAACCGAACAACACGGCAATATGTTAGTTATGCTTAAGTAGATCGTGCTCACACAGTGATTATTGAGCTGTCATTGTATATTGCCTCGTAAAAACCTTTGAATTTTCTATGATTTTAGTGTTTTATGGTTCGGTTAAGGGTTTAACTACAGAATAAGGGCGTTGGGACATATTGAGTTATCCTAGGTATGATGCCAAGGCTATTGGCCTTATTTGTTATTTTTGACGTACATGTTTGGATACATTTTAAAACTAGGCTTTAGATGGTTCAGATGTATGGTTTAAGGCCAGAGATTGCCAGACTGAAGTGGGAATCGTCCAATGCTTGACAGTTGAGATTGTCAAACACATATGCGATGTAGATAATTTTAACAACCTTAGCCTTGCAATTTGTTTTTGCAACTGGACTCCTTACTGGATTAACATACATATTGGCTTTGTAGACTTTACCACTGAACTAAGGACTTAGAAAGATTTAGGGAATGCTAGGTTATTCCTGGTTCGGTAATCGAGCCAAACACTTTATGGTACTGGACTAGCTTGATTGCTTTGGGTTTGTATCTCAACTATAGTCCCTAGGTGCACATTTGGCCTTTTTTTCCTTTTATTTGCTTTCAGGTTTTAAATATCCTACTATACTTGTCACGACATACACGTTTATCCAACGACAGTGCGTGAGACATGTTGGTATTTTAGATATACATATTAAATAGACGTCATACTCGATCATTGAGTGCTACTGGAGCTCCGGCTACCTCTTCATCTGCTAATATGGATCCCACATCATTTGGGGCTACGACTAGCCAACCTAGCTCAACATGCTCTTTTGTTCATTGTTATGGTCCTTCTCATCTATAAGTGGATCCATAGAGTTAGTTACTACAACATTGACCGCAAGATAGCTAGATATTATCGCTACCGCTCATGGGCTATTAAGGAGAGATATGCTTTTGCCTACATTGGATCAATGAGCTCGTGCTTCCTTGTAGGGTTATGTGTCTTACGATATCACTACCTGGTAGGGGCACCACCTACTCTTCATTACTGGATAACTGAAGTCTTGATATATCTAGAGATTACCACGTTGTAGCTCTACCCAAACGGCTATGCTATTTTATTGGGCCTTTACATTATGTTTATACGGGAATTTTAGTCACCTCTGATTCATAGGCAGACTGTGTTCGTATATGCAATTAAAAGCAAAATAGATGGCTCTCCTTTCTTTTACCTTGAATCGGGAAGCACGTTTAAGAACGTTGAAGACTTATACTCAAGATATAGTATGTTCAAGTGGGGAGTACTTCTTCATCAGGAATGATTCTCCTTGCTTCCACCAAAGGCACTCAGGATGTAGGTACTTTTTGACTATGTGTTTACACTATTTTCACTCTAGGGTCATTACATGAATTGTCCTCTTTGCTAATTTCTTAGGTCTTGTGGAGGTTGTTTCTCGTGCAGATCTTGAGTACATGCTTGAAAGAATAAAAGGGATTCCATCTAAGGTAAGAGAGGTCCCACGGTTGGTCATAGATGAGTCCCTCAAACAGTATGAGCTGCTAGTTAAGGGTCGTCTGATAGGGAAAGCTAGAGCTTCCTTAATTGAAAGGATCGTTAGAAGGAAAAGGCTAAAGTTTCTGAGGCTGGTGAAACAGGTAGGGAGCGGTCAACTCAACCCTCCATACTTGATAATGATATGGCACTAGTCTAGTATGATACTTGGATAAGGGCAGACACTAAGTTTGCGGACTCGGAAGATCCCCCGCCCAGAACTTGATAGATTTAAACGTTTGCCCTAGGTGCAACTATGTAATTTGTTATATATATCTAACTCGATGACCAATCTTATGAAAAATAAAAGGTGTTTTACTTTCTATTATATATTTATTATATAGTGATACAAATAAATTAAGTAATTAATTTAAAATATACAAATGGAAAATCCTTAAATGATATGTTATGTGATAGTAACTACAATGTGTTATAATCATGAGAATTTTATCACATTGAAAATAACATATTGTTTTAAATATTTCTAATCAAAATTTTTTGAGAAAAGATATTGATTCATCCGTTGAAATTAAAGTACATAACGTTGTTCAAAGTTTGGATGGTGTATTTTCTATGGCTGTTGGGGGCATTAAGGGAATACATACTAATAATTATTAGACGACCATGGAATGACTCACTTGAGAGTTTGTCATTGCTTAATATAACTAAGGTCAAATAGAGAATCTTGAAACAACTATTTTACATAGTTTCCTCGACGTGAGAATACTATGAAACTTCAATGTAGACACTCTAGTTTGCTTATAGTTAAATCATGGCATAGTATCCATCGAACGACTATAATTGGGTGTGAGTTGAAGCATTGGAAGCGAAACACTATTCAATAAAGGATTAGTCTCCTTAGTTATACGAGGTTAGTATCACGATCAACTATAGTCGGCTCAAAGTGAAAATATTTGACTAGATTAGTGCAGTTATTAATAAATTTATTATTAAACCAAGAAATTCTTTTATAGCCTTACATTGAATGTGGATGATATTAGAACTTTGACCAAAACCAAATTTCATAAGTCCTAATGTGATATAGTGTTGATGAAGAGAATTAGTGTAAATAATCATTGCTAAAAGGTACCGTTTTAGAAAATGTGAAATTTGATTTTTCTTAAAAGGTCCGTAAGCGATAAACTTAGTCAAACTGTCATACCATTAGCTAAAGTGCCATGTGAACATTAACATTTGAATTGTTCAATATTAATTGCTGACTGAATTCACACCTACAAGTCACACAACCGTATTTGTGAATTCTCCAAAAAGCCACACGATTTAATTAATCTACAAAAATATTGTAAAATAATTAATATTTGAGAAATATTAATCATTATTTAATTTATTTAATGTTTTGTGGTTATTTGGAATTTTTTGAATGCATATATATAAAAGTCATATTTGCGTACATAGATATACGATATCTATGTATTTTTGATGGAACCGGGCTAATCGAAAGTAGGAGAAATAGGTATATTTCAAAAAAAAAAATCTATCTTGGATCTATTGGGCCTATGAAATCTAAAGGGGTTATACTAGATCCATTCTAGTTTCAAATAAAATTGTATTTTATGTAGTTGCATTATATATATTTGTTAGTTAAACATGTTAACATTTTAATTAAGTGTTTTATTTGGGATGCATCAATATAAATTCAAACATATAACAATATAAATGGGCTAATATAAACATTTCTATATATATATATATATATATATATATATATATATATTAAGTACATCTAGATATTGGGATTTATATATATCTTTTGTATGTGTACGTATACAAACACACACACACTTACATATGCACGTTACATTCCCACATGCATATTGAAAAATATAAATGCCTAAGCATATACATATTTTTGAGTATACTGCAATACATGTCTATGGTTTGTATACACATATGACAATACCACACACACAGATATATATATATATATATATGTATGTATGTATGTATGTATGTATGTATCTATGTATGTATGTACGTACGTAGTACATATGTATGTATGTATATATACATATATGTAATCTTTTTTCCCACTTATATTTTATATTTTCATGTATAAAAGTATAAAAATAATTCACATAAAGTAGACAATTATTATAAGAGTAAATTAGATGAGTGAAGATGAAAGGTAATTTATGTTGCAGTTCAATCTAAACAAATTTAAGATAAAATAGAAATAATCATGTAGAGTACTTATTCTACTTTAATTTACTTCTATATCTACCAATTAAATAATTAATTTAATACCGTACGGAATCTCAAAATTAATTACAGCAAACATCAAAACATTTAAAAACAAAAGAAGTTTATGCTATATGTAAATTTGAAAAGACATATAATTAACATAAAGAAAATTAAAATTTTTATAATTTAATTTATTGACCCTAATGGTACAATTGGAACTGAAACATAACTTTATATTTAGTTACATACATATATGTAATGAATTGAAATTTAATTTTGAAATATGAAATTTAATTAATCTAAAACAAATCAATGAATTAAAATTTAGTTTAATATTGGTTTACAATTTCAAGGTATGAAGAAGACTTTATTAATACACATGCATATAATTTCATGATTTAATCTACTAAATTTGGTCCATGATTAAAAAGGAATAAATGTGACAACAAGAGTAATTTATTAAAACGAACGAGATATACAACAATACACAATAAGATAAGAAACAAGAGGAGGTGTTTTAGTTCCTAAATGAAATAAAACATAAATTATTTGGTTAGACAAATCATTAACCAATTATATATAAAAAGAATTCAATAAGTCAACTCCACAAAAATTAGTTATTTCAGATCCAATTAAATCATCAACATTCAAAACCATGCACAAATAAAACTCAAAGTCAATGACAATAGATAGAATAATTTAAAAATGATTTTTAAGTGGCTACAATTTACACATATATGATAACTTTATTTTAAACATGATGAATGAATTATAAACTTACCAAATAAACTTTGCCCTTCATCGAAACTTGATTTATGGCTTCTCCTCTAATTCAAATAAAGTAGCATCCCACCTTGCAGGATAAAGATAAACCACCTTTCTTTAATTTAATTTGATGTTGATTCGAATTTGTTTTGAGGTTTTTTTAGAAGGAATTTCAGCCATGAACAATAGAGAAAGGAAGAAAAGTTATGTTCTGTTAAAAAAACCAAACGAGGAGATTTTAATTTAATTGAATTAAAGGAACATTTCATGTTCTTCTTATCAAAACTTCCTTCATTAATTCTTTTTACATTTCAATCAATTCAATTAATTTATTCCATTCTCTCGTCATTATAACTGGTCCTAACACATTTTTAATGTGCAAATTTTCCAAATAAACTTTTTATGTAATTATTTTATTATTTAAACCTTGTTTAAAATTTTACTGATATCATATATAGATATGTGCAAATATAACTTTTACATATGCATTTTAATTAATTACCAACAACATTTAAAATGGAAAATAAATTTAAAATATTTAATATTTCATAAATATTAATTAATCTATTCAGTTTATGACATTTTACAAATAAATTAAATCATTTCGTTTTCGAAGAAATCACAAATGTATTTATGCGACTTAGAGGTATGAATTCAGTCAGCGATGAATATTGAACAATTCGGATGTCAACGTTCGCACGTCACCAAAGCTAGTGGTATGATAGTTTGGCCGAATTCATCGCTTATAAGTCTTTTCTATAGAATCAAATTTCACAAACACTTAAGCAGAACCTTGCGGACTATGAGCCAAAGCTCCTCCTATGAGCCGAAGCTCCTCCAAACAGTGTATAGTCCCCCCTTACGGACTATGAGCCAAAGCTCCTCCTATGAGCCAAACCTCCTCCAAACAGGGTATAGTCCCCCTTTTTCGGACAAAGAGACATTGCACATCGCTAGTCTAAATCACCAAAGGATCATCATTGATCGATAAGTGTAAATTACACTAAGCTAGTAAATAAGTGAATTTAGCTTCATGTCCCATACGCTTAACTTAATTATTTACGAACAAATTGTAGATTTCCACTCAAAAATTGTCACAAGGTTTTAATTGAAACAAGTCTAAGAATAAACCGACGAAGTAAACGCAAGCGTTTCATACCACTTGTTTTGCTAAGTCGTTTAATTGGATTTCTCGAACGAATGAGGTAAAGGTTTGCGTATACTAATAGATTGGAAAATAGTTTTAAAAATGAGCTTTGTATTAAAAGTAACGCCGAAATCATTTTTGTGAAAGAGTTTGGATATTTTCTCTAGTATAGAAACCTTTGTATTTTAAAGTGACAAATCATAGAAAACGATTGTAAAAACAATCGATCACCAAAAATTCACATTCGACGACGTGAATTAAAACCATGAAAATCGATATCAAATCCATCAAATGGATATTCCCAAAAATCTAGAAAGGAAGTCATCAAAATCGATAATAAATGACAACAACTAATCAGATCAACAAGAATCGATAAGAAATGGAAATTCGCACAAAAATAGGCAAAATGGGCAAAAACCAACAGGATCAGTTGTTTGGTTGGTTCAGCCAGACATCTGACTTGGGTTCTGCCATTTTCTTCTTTCTTTCTTTTTCACTGAAGGCATCCAGACGTTTGGTATAACCAACCAGACGTCTGGTAAAGGTCTCTGCAATTTTTTTCTTTCTACCATATTTTTTTTCTTTTGAAGCCCTAACCAAACATATGGACCTTCCAACAAGACGTCTGGTTGCCTGTTCTGGGCAACAGTTTGCCTATTGGCCAAATCGGTTTGGAAGCGATCGAACGAGCGACGGAGACTAGAGATTTATGCCAGGCGACAACCTAGCCTTATAGGCTCTTCGATACACTACAAATAACATGTCCAAACATCCATTGTAGGATTTTCATAAAATTGGACCCCAAAACAAAAAAATTAGAAAATCCACCAAACCAACTCAAATCAAAACAAATGAACATGGATTAGATGTTAGGAATTCATGGCTAACAACAATGAAAGCTAGAAATATAGATGTGAGTTCAAGAACTCACCTTTAAACCCAAATATAGAAATGACAATCTCTAGAACAAGTGAAGATTGATTTCTCTCCAACAACACCTCTAGAATATTTGATCTATTATCAAATGAAATGAATTTCCTAAGTTATGTTATAGGAATTTCTAAAAATTGAAGAGAGATTGAGATGGAGACGATGAAGAGGATTCTTACCTAAGCTTCTCTTTGATTTATAACTTGAACTTGAATTCCTAAGAGAAACTAGGGCTTAGAAATTTTAATTTCCTCTTCCTACCATTCTTTATAGGGCTTGAGAGTGTTAGGAAATGTTATAATGAATGAAGAGGAGTGGAGTGGGAGTTATAAGGTAAAGGAGTTGGGTTCTCTTGTTGGGTTAGTGGGCTGAAACCCAAACCCAAAGCCCCAAACAAAAATACCAAAATTATTGTCAACTCCAAACATACCGATGTTTATGCTCAAAAAGGTCGCAAATGCCGTTTTGGACTCAATGGAAGTGGTCTCGAGTCCTAATTCGACAGTTTACAAAAAGTAGCATTTCGGACTTTAATTCGACTAACGATGCTATATTTAAATAAAACTTTTAAATATACAATCGAAAAATATACGGGTTGTTACATAACTTCACTCATCATTGATCGTACTTTGTCCAATAAAGTTCAATTGCTCCTTATCGAAGCATTATTATGTATCATAGGGAGGAGTGACTTTTGAGATTGAATCTTTATTCAAACTTTTAGGTACATTCAAAATTCTTTCCAATATACTCACTTATTCTATCAAATTAAATCGTTCCTATGGCATATAATTTCATTTACTTCCATTTTATATCCTATGTACTTATCATAAACACACTACAGGTTTATAATAACACTTGTTCATGTTTGTGATAACTAATTATTGAATGTAACAAAGTACATGGAACCATTTTGGTATTACTAGACTTTTGATTGCACACATCTCTATGTATTAATCTGAAGAGTTCATTGGCTCTTATGATGCTCCCATTGGGTGGGTTCTTAGTCCTTAATTGTATGAGATATAATTCATAGCACCATATGATTCATAATCATATAATTAAAGAACTATTTCTCAAAACTATGGCTTAGTTTATAATTCCAAAATAACTACAAGAAAAATACCACTATTATAGTTTTATTTTATAATAAATATTCATAATATTCATATTGAAATAAAATTTATAATGAAAAACATTTAATATTTCATTAATAATGTTTGGTATTATTTACGAAAACAATTTTCATTACTTGATGCGACCAATAAATGTTATATAGCATTCTTTGCTATTTCCTTCATTACTATAATGGCATACGAAATTCGAATGTCCATTCAACTGCTTAATGTATGCTATTATGAAATAAATTATTTCTAATTAATACCCTTATGATCAAATGTCAGACACATCAGAAATCATGGTATACATACTATACGCATGTATTCATCCCTCAAGTTTATTTTGGTTTCTTTTTCTTCAGTTCCACTTAATTTTATACAATCCTATTATGTAAGTTTAATTACTATATCACTTTTATAATCTAACTAAATTATACAGTAGCCTTATGTACACTACATTAATTAAATCTTATTCAATTAAATTAAACTAATTAACATTTTAATTTATTTTATGTTATTCAATTCAACATTTTAATTGAATACGTATAGCATAACATACACGGTTACACACATAGATACATATTTTATGTGTGTGTATGCGCGTATTTTATTATTTTTAATTAACTTTTAATTAACTTATTTAATTTGATAATTTAATTAAATATTCAATTCGAAAATTTCTTATGTGTGTGTATATATATATTATATATATATATATATATTTACATCATCTTAAACAATTCAAGATAATGTAACAAACACATGTGTGTATGTGTATGTGGTGTATATTGTGTACATGTACATACCATAATTAATTAATCATTTAATTAACTTATTTATTTTATTAAATTTATTAATCTTAGTAACAAATGTTAAAATTTTCAAAATATATTTATTATATTTTCAAAGCACTTTTGAAACTATGTTATAACATTTATAATACACAGTTTTTTTTTTCAAATCCAATTTTGAAAATCATATTATAACCAGTGTTATAAAAATCAGTCCAGGCGGCTACCTAGGTGGCAATCGGTGCTAACCGCCTCGCTTGGCATGTAATCAAAAATTCTAGGCGGTCTCGCCGCCTAGTCGCCGCTTAGAACTGCCCAATGGAGCCTATTGCCGATTAACAGGGAATATATCTGATTTTATTAATAAATCCGATTTTATTTTTCCAATAACATTTTCTCAGCCCAACAAAAAATTAAAAAGTCAATATCTATCTAGCTATAGGAAAGATTGACCCTCTTAACCCAAATTACCAGAAATCGAAACGCACGAACAAAATTATTGAAACACTAATTCTCCCCTCTTTCAATTTCAACCTGATCGTTTAGCTATATGAAGGACCGAAGAGCATTGACAAACAAAGGATGATGAGCACCGAAAAGCATCGATGATTGTGATTGAATAGTACTAAACATTGCATACAATTTACAAATGGTTATACAATATAAAGTTCATATGATTTACAATTGTGGAAGAAAGCTTGTTAAATGACATATAACTTTAATTTAACTCGCATGCGTCTCTACCTTCATACTTGAAAAAACACAATTATAACCATTAATTATATGAGTAGTATAGAGACTTTTATGAACACTGTCGATTAATCCCTAATCCATGTCGACTGCATAGAGTCCACCTAGCGAGCTTTAAAACCTTGATTATAACATTTATAATGTGGTTCTTTTTTTAAATTTAAAATATGATTCCAATTTCAAACAATTTTGAAATCATATTATAATATTTATAATGTATTTCTTATTTTGACTTTAACTTTTACATTTAAAATTCCATTTTCATTTTCATTTTTACTTTAACTTTTAATTTAAAATTTCATTTTCAATTTTCAAAACAATTTTGAAAATTAGCCAAGGCCCTATTCAAATTGAGCCTTTTCTATTAAGGACATTCTTTGGGCTCATTTCGCTTTTCATGCCAAGCCAGTAGCTATGGATGGTAGGGTATTTAATACCCAAATCCAAGCCTAGACACAACTTTTATAGACACCATACTAAATTGGTTAGCCCTAACATAACTAATTTAGGCCGCATAGACTATTTGACTTTGATAAGTTTGAAGGAACCGGGTCAGTCGAAAGTGGGTGAAATATATATATTTCAAAAAGAAATTCTGTTTTGGATCTATTGGGCCTATGAAGTCTAAAAGATTATTAAATATAATCTAATAATGTTTTAGATAAATCATATTTTATTTGGTTAAAAGGAATTTTAAATTTAATTTTGTATGTAATATGATGAATGTATCAGTCGTGTTCATGTGTTTGAATGGTAAGATCAACACACACACATATAAACGTGTAAAAGTTTAGAGAAAGAAACCTATAATACCTCTTAACACAAATAATTAATTAAGGGAAGATGATGCTATAAACATAATGAGAGAAATCTGTAATATCACTCTTTAAGTAGATTAGTTGACATATTAAATGAAATTTACTATAGAATTCATGCATGCCATTGTTATCCAAAATTTTGATTAATGATATACATATGCAAACATACATACAAACATATATATATATATATATATATATATGTATGTATGTATGTATGTATGTATGTATGTGTGTGTGTGTGTGTGTAGTTCTTGTATGTATACACACACATACATATCAAAATTAAGATTAACCATTTTACACACTATAGAATCAAAAGGTAAAAAAAATCTAATTTGATGACATTTTGAAACTAAATTAATTATTACATGTAATAATCTATTTTATTAACTGGGACATGTAATTATATGTATATTTACTATAACGATCCGGAATTTCACCATTTTAAATTTGGGAATACTTAATTAATTTTAATCATTCAAATAGTAGATTTTATAATTAAAATAATTTTTTTAAAAAAATAAATAATTACAGTGAAATAGTTTTTCAAATTTTTTGACAAAATATATAGTTCGAATAAAAATAAAAAATGTGTCCGGAATTCATTTTTTGAATTTTCGATTTTTAGTCGGCTAAAAGTTATCGAAAACGTTGTGAACTTTATGGTATAAATATTCACATTCATAAGTTTGCACGCTTTAGAAGTTTATGTATATATGTTTTCTTAAGTTATTAAAATAGATATGATATGTTAATGAAAGTTAAATAAGTTTAAAAATAAAAGAAATGGAAAAAGCAAAAGTCGCATCTTAGGAAGACATTAGGACTTAAGTCACTATGAATGTTGGCGAAGTAAAGGGAAGGCGGAAAGCTTGTGGGCTGAGGTACTTGAACGTTAGGTGGCATTGGTGATGTGGCAAGAGGAGATGGAGGGTAAAGGACCAAGGGTGTTTAGCTAATTTACTCTGTTCTTGCTTATAAATGCCCCTTTAATTTCTTCAATTTTGCCTCCTCTTCCTTCTAACATATTATTCTCATATCTTAACCAAAGGGTGGTTTTCTCTTTTTAAAACCATGTAAAATTCTAGTGGCTACAACTCTCATGGGTGCCATTTTTTCAAATTTTGAGCTTAGCCATGTACAAATCTCATTACTTTCACTCATTTTCGAACCCAAATTTTCAAGTCCAAAAATACCTCTCATTCTTTTGACCATATCTTCCTCAAACATAAACCCAAATTGAGTGATTCATTTTTTTATATTGAAGAAAAAATAATTTCCACAAACTTTCCCTTTTACAACATTTCCAAATTCTATGAGTAAATTGTCCAAAAATCAGTTGTAAAATGACCCTTTTTGGATTGGATTTTTGTGAATTTGGTGATAACCCGAACCCTTCCACCCTTTAAGGCCGAGCTCCACAACCTTTGGGCCATGTGCACCATACCTTGGACGAACCATAAAGCCACCATAAGGCCACCAAATCTTCATTGTCAAAGCGTATAGCGTTGATCTAGGCTTGGTTCAAAAATCAGGGAAGATCGAGTCATTTTGGTAGCTTTAAAAGTGAGCAAACTTTTGCTTTAAATTAAAAATTTTTAACTTCATAAGTCATGCTTAACTTAATGTAAATTTATTGGATTTTTGGTTGAGAAATAATGTTGATATTATGGTATTATATATATATATATATATATAAATGCTTCAATGTAATGTTATATTAGACTTGAGATTTATAAAGTCTAAATGTTGTTCATGCAGGTAAAAATATGATCTTGCTTATGTATTCAGATGTGGCATGTATATTTATGTTCCAGATGTGATGATATGGTTGTATGCTACAAAAAGTTAGCACCGTTGTATGATAATGGCAATTTGAAATCTTTGTGCAATATAGTTCTAGTTTAAAAAATAAAATCAATTTCAAAGTTTAAACTTTGTTTTAGTTTTCAAAACACTTACTTAAAGTTTAATAAAGTTGGTAAGCTTCCATAAGTTAAGTTTTCAAAAGAAAGAGCCAAAACAAGTTTTGAAGTTTGGCCATAACGATAGTCGCTATAGATGTAGTTTCGCAAAACGGTCTGATTTTTGAAAAATTTAGTTTTATACTTAAAAGGATTTTAGAAATGTTTAATAGACTTAATAATGATGTTTAAGAAAATTAATTAAGAATCTAAGAATTTATTATTAATTAATTAAGTTTGGTAATTAATAATTAATTAAGTATTAAACAAGGTTTATTAATTATAATTAAATTAAGATTAGTACTAATTAATTATCTTTTAAAGTAAGATTAATTTTAATTAATTATTGATTAAGTAAAATTAACTTTTAATTAATTAAGAATTAAGTATGTGATTTTTTTACTTAATTATTAACTAACTATTAATAAAGAAATTGTAAGCAAGTGTTTAGTTATTTTTAATTATAAGTTAATTAAGGATTTAATTGGTAGATAAATTATTTATTAATGGTTTTATTTATTTATTTAATTTTTAATTAAGGAATAATTAATTAATTAATTAATTGAGATTAATTAATATTCAATTATTAATTAAAGGTTTAAATTATTATTTAATAATTAATTTAATCAAAGATAATTATGGTTTAATTATTTATTTAATAGTTAATTATTTTTACTTATCAATTAAAGTTTTAGTTATTTTTAAATAAAAATATTTAATGTTATCTAATTATTAAATAAAAATTTTAGAAGTTTTAAACTACTTTATTTCTATAGATTGGTTTTGTTTCAAAATGTGACTCTCTTTTAAAAAATGTTTTAAATCCAAGGGATTTCTTTATCGATTACCTTAAAGTAACTCTAATGGAATAGGGAACCCAAGGACATCTGTTTAGTAGAATAAAATACCGGTCTACTAATTAAATTATAGTTGGCATTTGTTTAGAAGAATAAATCACCGTTTTGCTAATTAACTTGTGTCTGACATTCGTTTGATAGAATAAATCGCCGCTCTAACATAGTTCACCATGTTGATTATGTTGACATCTATTAAGCAGAATAAAAACCTATTATGCCATTATATTAACTTAGACATGTGTTTACATAATAAATCTCTTTTTGCTACTTTAGTAACTTGGACATTTACTTATATGATTGATTATTATTGACTGATTCTCTTATGCATATCTGCTTGTTATGTAAATACCTATGTTATAACCTGAAAAGTAAACCCATTTAAAAGAGAACCATTGTGGTCGCTAAGCTTCTTTTAAATTTTTAAGGTCAATCATACTTTTAATAATGGTTTCAAGTTAAGTAATGATTTTATAAAAGGTGTTTTAAATAATCATGTTGTTTATCAAAAGGACTTTATTAAACGAGTTTATTAAAGAATTTTTTTAAATAAGGAGTATTTATGAGAAAGTTTCATTAATGATTGAGGTATAAAGGAAGTTTTATAAATAATTTTGGATATTTATAAAGTGATATATAAATGGTTTTAACATTTATAAAAGAGTTTTGTAAATTTAACTTAGTGATTTATAAAGAATTTTGTAAATGGGTTTGGAATTTAAGCAAAGTAGATTCATAAATAAAAGAGATATATTAAGAGGATTTAGAAGGAAATTTATAAAAGAATTTGAGATTTGGATTTCCTTTAACTAATCTTCTTAATTCTGGTTGTATGGACATTCATTCCATACTTATCACTAAAGGAATATTATTTGTGGTTATCTTTATCTTTAATTAAAATAACATATTATTTTGATCACTTAATATGATTTGGAAATGAGAAGTCTTTACAAATGTTTTGTGAATATATTTATGTCAATGAGATAAGTATATGAATGTTTTCAATAAACACTTTTGAAAAGAGTTTTAAATAAATAAAAGATTTATCTTGATGCTTAGTGGTTGCTATGGGTAATTAAAATTTTGAAATTCTGCTTGTTTTTTTATTTGATAGTTAAATAACCGACTATCAAATATGGACTAAAATATAACTCTGGAAGCATGCAAGAGAAATACGTGAGTTATATGGCACATTCATCTTCGATGATGTTGTACCTTGCGTACAAATCTTGTTTTGTTCTCCTAGGACAAATGATAGAGAAATCCATCAACTTAAGCGATTAGGGGGTGATCCCTGCTCCTATGTATCGTCTACTTATTTCTAAAAGAACCGTGGTTGACTTTACAAGAGCTATCGAAAGTTGTTTGGAAGAGACCGGGATCAAATAAATATAAATTATCCGAAAACCGCCTCGACCCAACTCAAATGTTCTAATTGATGATATCTTGAAGGCGATTAAAGATGGAGCTTTTAAAGTGTAAGGGATACTTGCTACAATTCCTGAGGGTGATTCCAAAGTAGATGTAGAAGAGGTGGTGCATTCGGTTTCGTTCAGACCCAAAACGAACTTGCACAGATGAATGCTGGAGTTGCATTTTTGCCTAGAGGGAAGTGTTAGCATTCGAAGATGGATTGATATGTAAACGGTAATCATAGCCTCAAGCCTCATCAACCAAGAAAATGACTAAAGCATAGGCGTGCAGCAGGGCTATGTGGGTCACTCCCATTAGGGTATGATCGTCCCAAATCCAGTGTCGATGTCTCTATGTATGCTTCAGGGCCCATTATGGTTGTTCAATTGCAAACAAGAGGTGATCATATTCGGCACTATCTAGTAAGGGTTTGGGCATCTCCTAAGTAGCAGAGGTGCAACGTGTTATAACCTCTCGTACATTTTATCTAGAGGTGTACAGATTCAGGGGGTAGACCCTTACGCTTTTATATTTGAAATCATTCTCCAATAAGTGCCTTCGGACTTGATTGTATAACTACTATGCTGGAATTTAATAAATGTTGCAATTTCAGCTATGATTAATATGTGTTTGTATCCTAGACATTTTTATAATGTCATTGGATTTTCTATAGAAAATGTTTTGGTTATCATAAGGTAAAAACCCATCCTTGTTTATGTGTGGCGTGGTCTTACGAGATACCTTTGATTTTAAAAGGATTTTACAAGTTAGATAAATAAAGTTCCTTGTGATTTGAGTTTCTCGCCCTGGTTTTACCAAACTGACCCGGATGTTATTTTTCTTATAATGCTCAGGTCAGTCCGAGAATATTTTCCAGATTTAGCCGGATGCTTTGGAACTTTCCATTAACAAGCTAGATTGTCCAAGACATATTCACGTATCATATTATGACTCCCCACCTCTATAATCTCACTAACCAAGGACGCTACTGGGTAATGTCGTCGATTAGTGCGAAGAATATGGCCGTTGAGGAGCGACCAACTGTATAATTGCTTTAAGCGAGTACTAATATGTCGAATAGTACATCACGTATTTCATTTCAAGATGAAATCTAACATATTCAATACAAACTCAAAGCTACTACACAGTAGCTAAATGCTCTTCAAAAACAAATATAAAATAGTCATAATACAAAATCAATCACAGATATTCAATGAAAATCACAAAAATGGATGAAACATAAATTCCAAAAATCAATATTTAGAAATCCAGAAAGCACAAAGGGGGGAGGCCTATCACAAACGGGAGCATGAAGACTCACAACACGTGTATCACAAATGGGATGCTATCCTATGGGTCGCTAACCCATAAAAATGAGCCGAAGCTCCACATAATAGGGTATAGTCTCCCATTGCGGACAAATGAGCCGAAGCTCCAAAAACAGTCAAAAGATCAACGGTCGCTACCCTACCAAATTAAGCCGAAGCTCCATATAACGGGGTACAGTTCCCCACGCGGACAAAGAGACATTGCATATCGCAAGTCTAAATCACAAAATGATCATCATTGATCAATAAGTGTAAATTACACTAAGGTAGTAAATAAATGAGTTTCATGTCCCATAACCACTGGCTTAACTTAAATATTTATGAACAAATTGTAGATTCCCACTCTAAAATCATCACAAGAAATCGAACAAGTCCAAGAATTAACCGACAAAGTAAACGTAAGCGTTTCATACCACATGTTTTGCTAAGTCATTTAATTGGATTTCTCACACGAATGAGGTAAAGGTTTGTATATATACTAGTAGATTGGAAAGCTGCTTTAAAATCAAGGTTTATATTAAAAGTAGTGTTGAAATCATTTTTGTAAAAGAGTTTTCGTATATACTACTAGTATAAAATCTTTGTATTTAAAGGTGACAAATCATCGAAATGATTGTAAAAACAATCTGTCATAAAAATCCACATTCAATGATGTGAATTAAAGCCATGGAAACCGATATCAAATCCATCGATTGGAAACACCAAAAATCCAGAAAATAGATTATCAAAGTTGATATTGAATGACAATAAGTATTTGGATTAAAAAATCGATATATCGAAAATCCACATAAAAATAAGCAAAATTTCAAAATTTAACAGCCACAGACACCTATGGAAAATCCATAGACGTCTGTCCCCTATTTCGAGAAATTGTAATCCTGAGATCACAGACGTCTATGGATAATCCACAGAGGTCTATCGCCTATAGCAGGATAGAATTTGCAAAGCCCTTAAATGGGAAAACCTACACAATTTCTCATATTCGGAAGCAATTGAATGAGCAACTGCAACTAGGGATTTATGCCAAGCAACAACCCAGCCCTGAAGGCTCTTCAATTCACCCAAAACATGCCTAAACACCCATACTAGGGTTTTCGTAAATTTTGACTTCAAAAATACCAAAATTAGGAAAATTCATCAAACCGATTCAATTCAAACGCAATTGAATAAGAAATAGATGTTAGGAATTCACACCTAACAACAATCAAAACTATAGACATAGATGTGAGTTCAAGAACTCAACTTTAACCAACAAATATAAAAGATAAGCTCTAAAACAAGCTAAGATCAATTCTTCCTCAGCTACACCTCTAGAATCTCCAATCTAGTATCACATGCAAAGATTTCCTAGTTTAGATTATAGGAATTTATGAAAATTGGGGAGAGATTGAGATGGAGAAGATGAAGATGATGCTTACCTAAGCTTCTCTTTGATTTTATAACTTCAATTTTGAATTTTCTAAGATTCTAGAGCTTAGGAATTTTAGTTTCCCCTCTTTCCCCTCATTTTTCCTTTAGCTTGAGATGTTAGGAAATTATGAATGGAATGAAGGAAGAGGAGAGGGGTTTGGGTATTAGATAGAAGGGTTTGGGTTATCTCGTTGGGTTAATGGGGTAGAACACAACCCAAAGCCTAAATGAAAATACCAAAATCCTAATCAACTCCAAACACAATAATTTTTATACTTAAACAAGTCGTAAACGTCGATTTGAATCAATGAAAGTGGTCTCGAGCCTGGATTCGACTATTTACAGAAAGTCACATTTTGAACTTTAATTAATTATCGATGATATATCTAAATAAAATATTTAAATATATAATCGTAAAATATACGGGTTGTTACAGACTCCCCTCCTTAAAAAAGTTGCGTCCTCGCAATATTTAAGAAGGAAATAAAAAGTAATAACTATTCTGTGACATAACAACATAAAAAGGAAAATTAAAATGAGAAGTTCACCTTAAGAAGCACGAGAGAGTAAATCAGGATGCGGTCACTAGATGAATTCTCTGGATTCCCAAGAACAATCCTTAGGATTTATGGGCCATTGAACTTTCACAAGCGAAACGTCTTACGAAGGCGTTTAACCTCTGTAGCAATGATGCGAATAGGATGTTGCTCATAAGTCAAATTGGATGAAACCTTAATTTCTTCAATAACACTAGACTCAAGAATAATATTGGAATCTCTAAGGCATTTCCGTAGTTGAGAAACGTGAAATACATCATGAATAGCGGAAAATTGAGCCGGTAATGAAATGCGATAAGCCATAAAACCAAAGCGTTCGGTGATTGAAAACGGGACAATATATCGCGGTGCTAATTTTCCCAATCGACTGAACACTACACCCTTCATAGGTGAAACACGAATGAATACCAAATCTCCACAGAAAATTACAAATTCCTTCTTCGGTTATCGGCATAGTATTTTTGTCTACTCTAAGCTTCTTTCATCCTATGACGAATAAGGTCAATCTTTTCTGTGGCATCACGAATAAAATCTATACCTAAAACCATCTTCTCATTGATTCCAAGCCAACACGAAAGTGATCGGCATGGCCTTTCATAGAGTGCCTCGAAAGGTGTCATACCAATACTAGATTGGAAGCTATTATTATAAGAAAACTCAACAAGAGAAATATGATCTTTCCAACTTCTACCAAAATTAAGAACACATGCACAAAGGAGATCTTCTAGAGTTTGATTCATACGCTCCATTTGTCCATTAGACCGAGGATGATAACTGGTGCTAAAATTAAGTTTCATTCCCAAAGCTTTTTGAAGACCTTTCCAAAATCCACTAGTAAATAATGGATCACGATCGCTAACAATAGAAGTAGGCACAACATGCAATTAAAAAAATTCGCTAACAATAGAAGTAGGCACAACATGCAATTAAAAAAATTCTTTAACATAGAGTTTAGCCAAAAGAGGTACATTTCGCTGGACTAAACGGGAAGAAAATGAGCGGATTTTGTAAGTCTATCTACAATCATCCATATACTGTCATGACTTGAACGAGAACAGGGAAGACCGTCAATAAAGCCCATGGAAACTTGATCCAACTTCCAAACGGGAATGTCTAGAGGTTGCAATAACGCACCGGGCCTCTTATGCTTGGCTTTTACGAGTTGGTAAGTCATGCAATGCTTAATAAAGTTAGCAATATTAGATTTCATTCCATCTCAATAATAAAGTCGCTTCATGCCCGCATACATTTTACTACTACTAGGATGAATTGTGAATTTAGGATGATGACAATCTTCTAAATTTTGTTTACGGAGATCACTAATATTTGGCACAATAAGTCTACCAAATTTTCGAACGCCTTCACAAGCATCGATTTCAAAGTCTTTCAAACCATCAGTATTATTGTTATCTCTACAACTTTCGCTGATATGAGCCAGTTCAGAGTCGTGCTTTTGAGCTTTAAGGATGCCGTCTAAAAAAGAAAGATGAGCCTCAAGGCTACATAAAATAAGAGATGAACATGAATAGGATTCACGATCTCGAATCTCACAAGTGGATAAAGTCTTGAGATCATTCCATTCAAATATCATCATGGAAACAACCGCTTGTTGCTTACGACTAAGGGCATCGACAACACGATTTCTCTTTCCGAGAGTATAAACAATATCAAGGTCATAAGATGCAAGGAATTCGAGCCAACATTGCTATCGCAAATTAAGTTCCTTTTGAGAGAATAAATATTTTAAAGATTTATGATCGATGTAGAGAACAAATTTCTTACCCAAAAGATAATGACGCCAAATTCTAAAACCGAAAACAATGGCCGCAATCTCTAAATCATGAGTGGCATATCTAGTCTCGGCAAGCTTTAACTGCCTACAAGCATAAGCGATAACACATTCCCTTTGCATGAAAACGACTCCCAAACCAATACGACTAGCATCGGTACAAATGATCAAGTCTTAGTTACCTTCAGGAATCACAAGAGTAGGAGCATCGGAAAGGAGTTCTTTTAATTTCTAAAAAGCAGCTTCACATTTGTTTGACCAAATGTACCTGACACCCTTCTTTGTCAAACTAGTAAGGGGTAAGGAAATTTTAGAAAAGTCTTTTACAAATCGACGGTAATAGCCCGCCTGTAACAACTCGCTATTTTGGACCATTCAAATCGACAATAAAACCATACATATCCGACTTGAATAATTCAAAATACCGAATTGTTAATTAAAATTTGGCAAAACTTAAAATATACAATAAATAAATGAACCACAGATCACAGAGTAATATAAGTAGCGAAATAGATAAAGAATAGTAGTTCATGAAGGTACTATATACATCAGAGTTAGAAATAAAATACAACCGAATAATTCAAATGTAGTGAAGTCTCCAATGCAACAGATGACTTCTCTGAACCAATCAGTTGGAAAGGCTGAAATCTGAATCGATAGTTGGATGTCTAAATGAAACTCCGAACTCCAAAGGTGAGTCTCTAATGCTGTATCACTCAGTCTGACCCGAGCGTAAAGTAAAATACAAAACACTCGAGTCAGGATTAACATTCTTATATCAATAAATCCAACTCAAGTGAAATATCAACTGAAATACAAATAACTTAAAGGATATTTGGGATAACCATCCTCTAAGGGTCCATGGAACTATCTACAAGGTAGAAATATACACTATAACACCGTGGTCATTTCAGCTTAATTTATACTTCGAAACCAAATATCATTTTCACTTCAAATATCTCTATATTTCCCAAAATAGTATTTATATATATTAAATAATTTATACAATAAAGTATTTTCAATTCCCTCAACTTAACAAATCGTTTCAACATCAACCCGACCTTCCCATTTAAATTAAATTCAATCTGAATTTATCAATTTAAATTCAACTCAATTCCTAAAATAAACACTTCAATTTAACGATCTCAAATTCGTATTTGTAATCATAAAAATACCCTTTTATATTTCAATATATTTCAAAACTTTAAGTATTCAACGTTTCAACTAAATTTTTATTCAATTTAGTTTTCTAAATAATAAATTCAAATTTGGTTCAACCTAAATTTCACTTTAATTCAATTTAGTTGCTAAATAACAAATTCAACTACATTGATTTCAAATACAGATCCGAATCTCAACACAAACCATTTAAATTCCAATATAGTTCAAGGCTTTAATATTTAAATGTTCTATATAACAGTTTCATATATATCTCGATTTAACCTCATTATTATTTAGTCTTCAAATACTCCTTAATTAGATTCAATATCATTTAAGTAACCTTAAATTACATTTTACTCAATATTTTCTTTAATTTATTTAAACGTGAAATATTCATTAAATCACTTAAATAAAAAATCCAGTTATAAAATCATACCCTTTAAATTTCCCATTCAAAAACCTCAAATCGATTTAGTTAAATAAATCCTTATTTAAATACCATTTTTATAAACCCAAATTTATCTCCCAATCTTAATTATTCAATTTATTACAGGAGAATCTATTTGAAATATAGATTTACATAAATACTTAACCATATTATATGTATTAAATCAATCTAATTTAAATCAAATATTACTACTAAATCTATATATACAATTTTCATTTATATAATATCTTAAGAATCAAATTTATTAAACCATATATTTCTTTCCAAAATTATAGAAATTATTTTCAAAATATTTATATGGACCAACGGTGTTTGTATATATTTTCTATCATATAGTCAAGTGCTACGAATATTTATCATTTCAATTCATATACTAAATATATATGAGTGGATAACATTTCAACCCGTAATCCCAAATTCAATTAAATGAAAATCGCTTGGGTTTATCATTTCAACCCATAACGATTTTCTCCTATTCTAAAGTCTGTTCGGGTATGTATCATTTCAACCCATAGTGATTTCTAAACTACATGGAACTTGCAGAGTGATAACAGAAAATACAATAAAATAACAGGCATATATCATCAATAACAATATAATATAAACAACAGGATATGGTGTCATATCCCGTAGGTGAACAGTTAGAAATAATAGCATATATAACAAATTTAAATAACTACAGCAGCATATTTCAATTGTCGTTTCAATTGAAATCAAATTTAATGAATAAAAAAATGTTAATCGTGAGTGTTTTCTCACCTTTCGAGGCTAGAGAATATAGAAGGAGACACGGATACGCACACTGATACAGGCACTGAAATTAAATTTCAAATCCAAGCAAAGCAAAATCGGCACGAATTCAACGATCAAAGCTGATTGGCTCGAATTGATGAAACGGATCAGATCAGAACTGGAACGATGAAGATAAATGGTATAAGCGAACTTTTATAACCACCTATAACTATGTATACACATATGAAATTTATATTCTAAGTTCAAACATCACAAATTTAATTTACATGTTTTTCAAACATATAAATAAATAAACCAAGCTTACATTTTTTTTAAATCAACATACACTTAAATATATATATATATATATATATATATATACACTAACACATTTATACCAAACTTATATAACTAGTATATATATATATATATTCTCAAACAGATAAAATAAATGTTTAAATATGAATACCTAAAAGAAAACTTTTATATATATAACTATTTCTATATATATTAAATGTTATATATATATAATTTAAATCCATCCATATTTTTACATTTAATAATATATTATATTCAACATATATAAATTTCCAAATTATATATGTGTATTAAAATAATTTATAAAGTAGAGTATTTATAGAATAATCTTAAATCCAAAATAGTATAAATATAATACTGTACATAACCTATATCAACCAAAAAGAACAAAAGTTGACTATTGTTTCTAAAATATGGGCATAAACACAGACTGCTCATGTATAAACTGAACTAACTCTTATATAACCAGAAACATATTATAGTTATAAATATACATATATATTCATACGTGCTTAAAAAATTTCAAAACGTCAATAAAACTAACTACTGACTCACAACATCCTATACAACCAGTTGTATAACAAATATATAACATATACTCATCTTAAAATAGTAAAATATAGAATGACAAAATAAAGCAGCCTGGATATAATATATATATGTGACGCACCAGATGTTCAAAATACAGCTATCTTAAACTCATATAATATAAACTTTACATATATAATAACTCGTATTAACATATATCATAAAATTTTATATAAACCTTATAGTATATAAATAAGTTACTTTATCTACTAAATAGAACCTATGCAAGTTAAAATATATAAGCTAATATAGGCTGTGGCCATTTTAAAAAAAAATCAAAATACATTATATACTTAAACAACAATAAATTATGTACACAGTACATATTAAAAATTAACTTAGGCTTACTATACATATTATATAATAATAATATATATATAAAACAAAAACCGATTTATATAAACAGACATATTGAAGAATAACATATCAAACTTATGTAAACTTTATATATACACAAAATGTCATTTGTACTAACATATATACACTGTCAAACTCATATATTACTAACATTTACATTGGAAACTGACATAAATCATTTATACCAAAAATCCTTTTTTTTCATAACATATTTTATAAACATAACATACCAAGCTGTTAATAAAACATATTTTGTATAAATATATACTCTGCCAAAATATATAATAATACTACAAAAGCTGTATAATTTATATGCAGAAACCATGTAGCCTGCATATACCTAACACAAACAACTAATATATATATATATATATATATATATAATAATAATTTGTACAGCATAAACTTATCCAAATATGCAGAAATCATATATACATACCGAAAAATAAATATGTGTTATGAAAATCTATTTCAAACTTATAAACAAAAACTTAAAATAACCAAGCAGATTATATATATACGCTCTAAAACCGACTCACCAGGATACTTGAAATCTTGTATAAAATAAAATATACATATAAATCTATGTTTTAACAAACCTTTCGTATGCTTGAATATATACAAAGCTGCAAGTATAAGAAATAGATATAATATATAAAGAAATACTTACATATAAAGAATGAAAGAAGAGAGGAAACAGTTGTGGGTAATCGAGCATGTGGTGAACGCGTGGAGCAAAGAGGAATGAGGGGAAGAGTTTTTTTTCCAGAGAATGAAAAGAAGAAGGAGAGATATGATTATCATGGGCAATATATATATGCGTTGTTCTTATATATTTTTTCATATAGTTAGTACAAGATACGCTAAATTTATACAAAAAGTAACGTATCTAAATTTATGCGTTACTTATTTATTCTCTACCTATTAATTTATACGTTACTTATTTATTCTCTACATATTAATTTATACGTTACTTATTTATTATCTACCTATTAATTTATACTATTTATTCTCTACCTATTAATTTATATGCTACTTATTTATTCTCTACCTTTTAATTTATTCTATTTATTCTCTACCTATTAATTTATACTATTTATTCTCTAACTATTAATTTATACGTTACTTATTCTCTACCTATTAATTTATACTATTTATTCTCTACCTATTAATTTATACGTTACTTATTTATTCTCTACCTATTTATTTATACGTTACTTATTTATTCTCTACCTATTAATTTATACGTTTTATTCTCTTCATATTAATTTATACTATTTATCCTCTACCTATTAATTTATACGTTTTATTCTCTACCTATTAATTTATACGTTTTATTCTCTACCTATTAATTTATACTATTTATTCTCTACCTATTAATTTATACGTTTTATTCTCTACCTATTAATTTATACGTTTTATTCTCTACCTATTAATTTATACTATTTATTCTCTACCTATTAATTTATACGTTTTATTCTCTACCTATTAATTTATACTATTTATCCTCTACCTATTAATTTATACGTTTTATTCTCTACCTATTAATTTATACTATTTATTCTCTACCTATTAATTTATACGTTACTTATTTATTCTCTACCTATTAATTTATTAAAAATTATTTAAAAAAATTGGGTCGTTACACTCTCCCCCACTCAAAACTTTTCGTCACCGAAAAGGAAGGAGGTAGGAGAATAGAACAACCAGAAATAAAAGTAGATTGAAAGTCAGGGGTAAATAATTGATTTAACTATATAAATTTTACTTAAGATATTCATACTTTTCAAAACCCATTTGTAAAACTTCTTGCTTCCTTTATAAATACCATTTATATGTTTAAATAACACCTTTATAAGTATATGAAAACTATTTGAAAACAATTATTTACATCATTAGTTATTTTTAAAGAAGCTATTTGAAAACATTAAATCCACAACTCGTGAAATTTTTAATTTATCTCAAGATACTTTTCAAATATTATCAATAAATTAATAATCATTTTCTTTAAATATGTTTTATTTAACTAATAACTTCAAAAATATTTATACCACTAAAATTTTCTATTAACCAATTTAGTATACAGATAAGCAATATTTAAAAGATTATATTCAAAAAGGAAAGGAAGGTAGATTCTGGAAATGCAATATAGGTGAACAACTAAAGCTGGGAAGATAAGGTTGATTCAAAGAATAGAATTGGGCACGAATCGAAAATTTCAAACCATAAGAGTTTCAATCTCAAATATTAACACAAAATTTCTTTGTTGGGAAAAATACTTTTATAATAAATACCTTTATAATAATACTTTTATAATAAACTACTATTATATCGAAATAGATTTTCCTTTCGAAAATACTTTTATAACTCGTTGTTTCAACAAGTTTATCCTCGTTCTTGCAGACTCTGGCCATCCGTTGATCAGGCGCAAAGCTAGAATTCTTCAAGTACTTAGTAGACTTGTTTCAACACCCAGTGAAAATACTTGAAAAACCTTTAAAACAGATATGGAAAGTACAATCCAAAAAAAACAACCAAACCAAAACCTTTGTCCGACCATGGTTCGTAGATACACAATGGCTACGCCTGGATCCCCCAGGAAACAATCCGCATCCGTAAGCTTTCTCAGCCCTGCGAGTTACGCCATGATGACTAGTAGAGTGCAGGATACACAATGGTTACGCCTGGGTCCCCCAGGAAACAATCCGTACCCCTAGGCTGTCTCAGCCAGGCAATTTCGCTACTATTCGCGACCTACACAGATTGCAGGATACACAATGGTTACGCCTGGATCCCCCAGGAAACAATCCGTACCCCTAAGGCCAGACTCAGCCAGGCAATTGCGCTATGCAGTCGCGAGAGAAAAAAAACCATGGGTTACGCCACGGTGGGAACACTCGAGTATTACATTCGAAAAACCAAAAATCAGAGAGAATAATATCGATATAATGAATCCACGATGTGGCCACAAAGCGGTTATCAAGCAGAAGGCACTTTCCATATCTTTATTTCGAAAATATATATCATATAGTACCTTTTCAAATCACTTTCAAATATCATACTTATATAAAGTCCAAATATATAGGATTCCATTTTTCCCAAATCGAATACTTTCCAAATCAATAGTAGATCAAATCATACTTATATAGACTTCGATTATATAAAATCTCTTTCCAAATTGAGTACCTTTCAAATCAATAGATTTCAAATCAACTTCATACTTATACAATCCATTTTATATAAGTTCGACCACTCCCAAATCAAGTGCTTAATAATATAAGGTTCTCAAATTTTAAATCATTTCAATATCAATTCAGTTTCAAAATCATATATGATTTCACCAAATTTTCTTCCAAATTAAATATCTAAATTTCAAAGTTCCCAAAATAATAGGTTTAGAAAATTATCCCATTTTCCAAATTAAAATAATCCAAGTCAAACCAATTCATTTCCAAAAATCACCATATAAGTACTGGTTTTTAATTCCAATTTAATTTCAGAACCAAATATTTTCCCAAAATCAATTATACTCAAAATGGTTTCCAAATTTATAATTAACCCTTTTTTCAAAACATTTCAAAACTAAATTTATATTCTTTATCAAACATTTTATACTCTTCGAAATTTCTTAGCTTTGAAAATTTAATCTCGATTTGGAAGTGTTCGAACATTCAAAATAGTTAGGGAAATCAAATTTTCAATTCAAGAGTTGAAAATCAACAATAAATCAATAAATCAATTATTAAATCCGAAACTCGAGGACTGAACACCGGTCACATTTTAAATTGTTTCAAATATATACTTATATCTTTCTAAAATATCAAATTATACTTTGGAATTTGAAATCAAAAACGGTTTTACAAAATCACTTGCATAGCGAAGCTATTAAAGAGGTCTCTCCCCCACTCTGAAACTCGAAAATCAATGTCGATGATGCATGCACTCATCACCGAAATTATTTTCCAGCAACATAAGTGAGTTCTGGACTTTTATTTTCTTGAAAACTTCTTTGAAATTTCTTCAAAATTATTGGAATTCATTTGAACTCATTTGAAACATTTCTTATTCGAAAAATACTTTTAAATCGTATTATTTTTATATATTTTCCAAAATCTTAAAACCAATTTCAAAATACCGGAATTCAATTCTCAAATTTCAAATTTAACCCTTCAGTTATAAATCATTTTTATATAAATCAATTTCTTATAAATTTCCAAAATTTTAAATCCTTTCAGAACTTTTATATATAGAATAACATTTCTTATTTGTTTTATATATAGGTATATAATCCTTATCGAAAACATTTTTACTTTTATATATAGAATAAAATGATAGTTATCAAAATAATAATTTCGGTATAAACAATTTCAAAAATACAACATACCCGATTTTTCAAAGGGTGATTCAAGAATGGATTTCAAAACAAAGATAGAGATTTAAATTTAGAGGAACTCCAATTAATAGAATCCTGATTCGAAGATAGACTCAATCGAAGATGAGATAATTAAATTACAAAATAGAAGATGGATATACTTCTACAAATCGCGGGCGACCTTAACCGGGTCAATCGTGACTTCAGGAATATGATCGTTGCGGAATTCCAAGGCCAATCGACATTCGATTGCCAGAGATAGAATTCAGCATATCAAGATATAACAGCATCGTAAACCGAGGATACAAAAAATCTTCGGTGAATCGATGCCAATTGTAAAGGAGTTTTCATCCCCGTTACAAAACATTCAGTGGAGTTATGGATACTCCAGAATCAAATGAATATAGGTAGAAAGAGACAAGAATGAATTTCGGAACTGAGGGACATTCCCAAATTCAAAGGAAATTGAGTAAAAAAGGAAGAGATTCAACTCGAACGAAAGTGATTTTGTAAATAAATTTACCATTTATGCTAAGTTTTGCCTAGAGCCAAAGCTCTGATACCAACTGTAACGACCCGCTATTTTGGACCAATCAAATCAACAATAAAACCATACATATCCGACTTGAATAATTCAAAATACCGAATTATTAATTAAAATTTGGCAAAACTTAAAATATTCCATAAATAAATCAATCACAGATCACAGAGTAATATAATGCAGCGGAATAGATAAAGAATAGTAGTTCATGAAGCTACTATATACATCAGAGTTAGAAATAAAATACAACCGAATAATTCAAATGTAGTGAAGTCTCCAATGCAACAGATGACTTCTCTGAACCAATCAAATGGAAAGGCTGGAATCTGAATCGATAGTTGGATGTCCAAATGAAACTCCGAACTCCAAAGGCGAGTCTCTAATGCTGTATCACTCAGTCTGACCCGAGCGTAAAGCAAAACACAAAACACTCGAGTCAGGATTAACATTCTTATATCAATAAATCCAACTCAAGTGAAATATCAACTGAAATACAAATAACTTAAAGGATGTTTGGGATAACCATCCTCTAAGGGTCCATGGAACTATCTACAAGGTAGAAATATACACTATAACACCATGGTCATTTCAGCTTAATTTATACTTCAAAACCAAATATCATTTTCACTTCAAATATCTCTATATCTCCCAAAATAGTGTGTATATATATATATATATTAAATAATTTATACAATAAAGTATTTTCAATTCCCTCAACTTAACAAATCGTTTCAACATCAACACGACCTTCCCATTTAAATTAAATTCAATCTCAATTTATCAATTTAAATTCAACTCAATTCCTAAAATAAACACTTCAATTTATCGATCTCAAATTCGGAGTTGTAATCACAAA
This sequence comes from Allium cepa, assembly GCA_030765085.1. Lineage (NCBI taxonomy): Eukaryota > Viridiplantae > Streptophyta > Magnoliopsida > Asparagales > Amaryllidaceae > Allium > Allium cepa. The sequence continues at coordinate 609,560,803 of CM060932.1, forward strand.
AATACCCCTTTAAATTTTTAAAATATTTCAAAACTTTAAGTATTCAACGTTTCAACTAAATTTTTATTCAATTTAGTTTTCTAAATAATAAATTCAAATTTGGTTCAACCTAAATTTCACTTTAATTCAATTTAGTTGCTAAATAACAAATTCAACTATGATTTCAAATACAGATCCGAATCTCAACATAAACCGTTTAAATTCCAATATAGTTCAAGGCTTTAATATTTTAATGTTCTATATAACAGTTTCATATAGATCTCGATTTAACCTCATTATTATTTAGTCTTGAAATACTCCCTGATTAGATTCAATATCATTTAAGTAACCTTAAATTACATTATACTCAATATTTTCTTTAATTTATTTAAACGTGAAATATTCATTAAATTACTTAAATCAAAAATCCAGTTATAAAATCATACCCTTTAAATTTCCCATTCAAAAATCTCAAATCGATTTAATTAAATAAATCCTTATTTAAATACCATTTTTATAAACCCAAATTTATCTCCCAGTCTTAATTATTTAATTTATTACAAGAGAATCTATTTGAAATATAGATTTACATAAATACTTAACCATATTATATGTATTAAATCAATCTAATTTAAATCAAATATTACTACTAAATCTATATATACAATTTTCATTTATATAATATCTTAAGAATCAAATTTATTAAACCATATATTTCTTTCCAAAATTATAGAAATTATTTTCAAAATATTTATATGGACCAACGGTGTCTGTATATATTTCCTATCATATAGTCAAGTGCTACGGATATTTATCATTTTAATTCGTACACTAAATATATACCGGTGGATATCATTTCAACCCGTAATCCCAAATTCAATTAAATGAAAATCGCTTGGGTTTATCATTTCAACCCATAACGATTTTCTCCTATTCTAAAGTCTGTTCGGGTATGTATCATTTCAACCCATAGTGATTTCTAAACTACATGGAACTTGTAGAGTGATAACAGAAAATACAATAAAATAATAGGCATATATCATCAATAACAATATAATATAAACAACAGGATATGGTGTCATATCCCGCAGGTGAAAAGTTACAGATAATAGCATATATAACAAATTTAAATAACTACAGCAGCATATTTCAATTGTCGTTTCAATTGAAATCAAATTTAATGAACAAAAAATATATTAATCGTGAGTGATTGCTCACCTTTCGAGGCTAGAGAATATAAAAGGAGACACAGATACGCACACTGATACAGACACTGAAATTAAATTTCAAATCCAAGCAAAGCAAAATCGGCACGAATTCAATGATCTAAGCTGATTGGCTTGAATTGATGAAAAGGATCAGATCAGAACTGGAACGATGAAGATAAATGGTATAAGCGAACTTTTATAACCACCTATAACTATATATACACATATGAAATTTATATTCTAAGTTCAAACATCACAAATTTAATTTACATGTTTTTCAAACATATAAATAAATAAATAAATCATGCTTACATTTTTTTTAAATCAACGTACACTTAAATATATATATATATATATATATATATATATATATATACATATATACTAACACCTTTATACCAAACTTATATAACTAGTATATATATATATTCTCAAACAGATAAAATAAATGTTTAAATATGAATACCTAAAAGAAAACTTTTTTTTTATATATAACTATTTCTATATATATTAGATGTTATACATATAATTTAAATCCATCCATATTTTTACATTCAATAACATATTATATTCAACCTATATAAATTTCCAAATTATATATGTGTATTAAAATAATTTATAAAGTAGAGTATTTATAGAATCATCTTAAATCAAAAATAGTATAAATATAATACTGTACATAACCTATATCAACCAAAAAGAACAAAAGTTGACTATTGTTTCTAAAATATGGGCATAAACACAGACTGCTCATGTATAAACTGAACTAACTCTTATATAACCAGAAACATATTATAGCTATAAATATACATATATATTCATGCGTGCTTAAAAAATTTCAAAACGTCAATAAAACTAACTACCGACTCACAACATCCTATACAACCAGTTGTATAACAAATATATGATATATACTCATCTTAAAATAGTAAAATATAGAATGAAAAAACAAAGCAGCCTGGATATAATATATATGTGACGCACCAGATGTTCAAAATACAGCTATCTTAAACTCATATAATATAAACTTACATATATAATAACTCGTATTAACATATATCATAAAATTTTATATAAACTTTGTAGTATATAAATAACTTACTTTATATACTAAATAGAACCTATGCAAGTTAAAATATGTAAGCTAATATAGGCTGCGGCCATTTAAAAAAAAAAAATCAAAATGCATTATATTCTTAAACAACAATAAATTATGTACACAATACATATTAAAAATTAACTTAGTCTTACTATACATATCATATAATAATAATATATATAAAACAAAAATCGATTTATATAAACAGACATATTGAAGAATAACATATCAAGCTTATGTAAACTTTATATATACACAAAATGTCATTTCTACTAAATATATACACTGTCAAACTCATATATTACTAACATTTACATTGGAAAACTGACATAAATCATTTATGCCAAAAATCCTTTTTTTCATAACATATTTTATAAACATAACATACCAAGCTGTTAACAAAACATATTTTGTATAAATATATACTCTGCCAAAATATATAATAATACTATAAAAGCTATATAATTTATATGCAGAAACCATATAGCCTGCATATACCTAACACAAACAACTAATATATATAATAATTTGTACAACATAAACTTATCCAAATATGCAGAAATCATATATACATACCGAAAAATAAATATGTGTTATGAAAATCTATTTCAAACTTATAAACAAAAACTTAAAATAACCAAGCAGATTATATATATACGCTCTAAAACCAACTCACCAGGATACTTGAAATCTTGTATAAAATAAAATATACATATAAATCTATGTTTTAACAAACCTTTTGTATGCTTGAATATATATAAAGCTGCAAGTATAAGAAATAGATATAATATATAAAGAAATACTTACATATAAAGAATGAAAGAAGAGAGGAAACGGTTGTGGGTAATCGAGCATTTGGTGAACGCGTGGAGCAAAGAGGAATGAGGGGAAGAGTTTTTTCCAGAGAATGAAAAGAAGAAGTAGAGATATACTTATCTTGGGCAATATATATATGCGTTGTTCTTATATATTTTTTCATATAGTTAGTACAAGATACGCTAAATTTATACAAAAAGTAACGTATCTAAATTTATACGTTACTTATTTATTCTCTACCTATTAGTTTATACGTTACTTATTTATTCTCTACCTATTAATTTATACTATTTATTCTCTACCTATTAATTTATACATTACTTATTTATTCTCTACCTTTTAATTTATACTATTTATTCTCTACCTATTAATGTATACTATTTATTCTCTAACTATTAATTTATACGTTACTTATTCTCTACCTATTAATTTATACTATTTATTCTCTACCTATTAATTTATACATTACTTATTTATTCTCTACCTATTTATTTATACATTACTTATTTATTCTCTACCTATTAATTTATACGTTTTATTCTCTACCTATTAATTTATACTATTTATTCTCTACCTATTAATTTATACGTTTTATTCTCTACCTATTAATTTATACGTTTTATTCTCTACCTATTAATTTATACGTTTTATTCTCTACCTATTAATTTATACTATTTATTCTCTACCTATTAATTTATACGTTTTATTCTCTACCTATTAATTTATACTATTTATTCTCTACCTATTAATTTATACGTTACTTATTTATTCTCTACCTATTAACTTATTAAAAATTATTAAAAAAAATTGGGTCGTTACACCGCCAATCCAAGAAAACTATGAATTTCCATTACACTTTCCGGTCTCTTCCAATTTTGAATCGCCTCAATCTTTGAAGGATGCACGGAAATTTCGGATTCAAAAATATTATGTTCTAAAAATTTCACACGAGTTTGCCAAAAATGGCACTTAGAAATTTTTGCTTTCAATTGGTTGATCCTAAGAGTTTCCAACACAATTCGAATATGTTTTTCATGCTCTTCCTCGGTTTTAGAATAAACAAGAATATCATCAATAAAGATAAGAACAAATCGGTCGAGGAAGTCTTTGAAAACTCGATTCATAACGTCAACGAAATAAGCTGGAGCATTTGTTAAACCTAATGGCATAACAAGCCATTCATAAGATCCATAATGAGTACAGAATGATGCCAAAGGAATACTATCCTCTGCAATTCGAAGCTGATGGAAACCGGTTGCTAAGTATAACTATGAAAAGACTCTAGCACTGCAAAGTTGATCGATAGATCATCAGTCCATGGCAAGGGATACTTATTCTTAATGGTAAGATCATTAAGCTTGCGGTAGTTAACACAAAGTCTGAGTGTACCATCGGATTTCTTCACAAAGATAGCTGAAGCTCCCTAAGGAGAGAAGCTAGAACGAATGAACTATTTTGCTTCCAATTCGGATAATTGTTTACACATCCCCATATTTTCCTTATCGATCATACGATAAGGAGGATGAGTGGTAGGTAGAGCTCCAGGGATTAGATTAATTCCGAACTCAATTTCTCGCTAAGGTGGTAATCCCAAAACATGCTCAAAGATGTTGAAAAAATCACAAATAACATGAATGTGGGAAATAACATCTTCCTCATCATCATTGTCATCATCATATGGGTTTAGAGAATATAAGGATGCCACCGAATTGGAATCGAAATCATTAAATACGATAGAAATCCGCTTAACAGATTGGGGATGTCGAAGATGGATAGTCCTCTCGAGACATAGGATGTGGGCTTTATAACGATTAAGCCAATCCATTCCCAAAATTATTCTGAAACCTAAACAACCCAGGAAATCAGCATGGAAAGCATAAGCACATAAAATAATCTCAACATCCTTACAAAATCAACTGAGTGTTGCAGATCCACCACCCAAACTCGTAATTTTCAGTGAAGTAATCAAGGCCATAACATTTAAAGACAAAGTATTCACAAGTTCTTATGATATAGAAGAGTGAGACGCACCCATGTTAAAAAGTGTTTGAATAGGATGATCACGAAACATAATAATGCCATTAAGGACAGAATGAGAAATACCTTGACCAAGAGAAGGGTTACTAGGGGCTTGCATGACATTTAGCTTTCCCTCCCTCTTGTATTGAAGTTTGGGACATGAAGATATAAGATGACCCGAACTTTCGCAATAGCTACGAGTAAGGGACCTTGGAAACTTATTGGCATAGTGGTCCTTAGAACCACAATTGTAGCATTCTCCATGACTAGGGGTAGGAGTCTTCTCTACCGAAGTCGCTTGCTTCCCCATCTTGTTGGGATTAGGGCCTTTGAACTTATTATCGAGATGCCTCTTTTTGTTGTTGAAGTTATTCTTGGTACCTCCAACATCACCATCACTTTCCGTATCGGCCTCTTCAATTCGAAGAGCGATATCTACAAGCTGATCGAAAGGCACTTCTAGTTTCAGAAGTAATGCCTATTTGAGATTCTTATTCAAACCATAGATAAACCATTGATTCTTCTTCAATGGGGTATTAATATACTCGACCCTATATTTCGAGAGAGATTCAGAAGAGCGACATAATCTGTCATAGAAGGTTCATCCTGAATAAGATCAATGAATCGTCGAGCTAAAGTTACCTTTTCTACTTCAGGTACAAACTTTAACTCGAACCTTCTCGAAATTTCTCCTAAGTAAGATCCACTTCAACAATTATTGAAATTAAAAGCTCATACCAATCTAATACTCTCTCCTGGAGCATGCTAGAAGCCACTTGGACTCGATGTAAATCTAAAAGATTCATGCGAGAAAAAATACGATCGCATGTTCTAAGCCAAGCTTGGACTTCTATAACGCCTTCAGAACCTTTGAATGACTTCCCACCCAAATTGGAGCAATCACTACATAAGTGTGAAAACCTAAATTTAGGATGAGTAGGCTAAGGAATAGGGCCGGTGCTTGGGCATTCTTTACAAGATCGAAAAGCTGTTGAGCAGACATGAATACGCCATCCTTAGGAGGACCACTGGATTAACCAGTGCTAGGATGACCTGCTCTAACCATTTATCTTCTTAAACGAAAAGAAAGAAGAGGAAAACGGTTATTCTCAGAATGAAATCAAACAAGCTTGATTGATAAAACAAGGCATCATAAAATAAGATAGGTTGTGATGAATCCTAAGGCTTGAATTAAATCCTAAGGCACAATTCCTAAGAGAGACTTAGGACAATGATCCTCGTCATAATATCCTATATTATTCTGTAGTTTGGCTCTGATACCATGCTGTGACGCCCCACCTCTATACTCTCACTAACCAAGGACACTACTGGGTAGTGTCGTTGATTAGCGTGGAGAATAAGGTTGTTGAGGAGCGACCAACTATATAATTGCTTTGAGCGAGTACCAATATGTCGGGTAATATATCACACATTTCATTTCAAGATGATATCTGACATATTCAATACAAACTCAAAGCTACTACACAGTGACTAAATGCCCTTCGAAAAATAAATGTAAAATAGTCTTAATATAAAATCAGTCATGGATATTCATATCACTAAGGCGGAAACGGATATGAATATAACATATAGAAGTGAACATCATAGTAGTGGTCATACAAGATCCACTACATCCCAAAAGAATAGGCACGTGTACTACACAAAAGAATATGAATACGTCAAAGAGTCTCTATCTCTTATACATGAAAGAAAAATCTACTAAGCTAAATTAGTTAGCCAAAAGTCAGTAGATAGTCCTTGCTAAGAAGCCAAGTGGAAGCATCTGAAATACCTCGATCTGACCCGAGTATTATTTAAGAAGAAAAATAATAAAAGGATCAATCTAGTTATAATTATCATGTAAGATGAGATAGGATAAAAGACATGAAAAATATGTATGGTAATAATAAAACTCATACAACATCTCAAGTTTTCTTAAACACCCAAAAAGAGTATTATATTCTTTAATTTTATTCACCAAATCACAAATATTGATAAAGCTTATCAATGCAAATCACAAAAATTGGTTAAACACAAATTACAAAATCAATATTTAGAAATCCAGAAAGCATAAAGAGGGGAGGCCTATCAAAAACAGGAGCATGAAAATTCAGCAACACGTGTATTACAAATTGGAATCTATCCCATGGGTCGCTAACCCATAAAAATGAGCCAAAGCTCTAAAGAACAGAGTATAGTCCCCCCTTGCGGACAAATGATCCGAAGCTCCACAAATGGTCAAAAGACCATAGGTCGCTACCCCACCAAATTGAGCCAAAGCTCCATAGAACGGGGTACAGCCCCCCACACGGACAAAGAGACATTGCACATCACAAGTCTAAATCACAAAATGATCATCATTGATCAATAAGTATAAATTACACTAAGCTAGTAAATAAATGAGTTTAGCTTCATGTCCCATAACCATTGGCTTAACTTGAATATTTATGAACAAATTGTAGATTCCCTCTCGAAAATTGTCAAAATATTTCAATCGAACAATTCCAAGAATTAACCAACAAAGTAAACACAAGCATTTCACACCACTTGTTTTGCTAAGTCATTTAATTGGATTTCTCATACAGATGAGGTAAAGGTTTGTATATATACTAGTAGATTGGAAAATAATTTTAAAATCAAGATTTGTATTAAAAGTAGTGTTGAAATCATTTTTTTGAAAGAGTTTTAGTACTTTCTCCTAGTATAAAACCTTTGTATTTAAAGGTGACAAATCACAGAAACATTGTAAAAATAATCTATCATAAAAATCCACATTTCAATGACGTGAACTAAAATCATGGAAATCGATATCAAATCCATCGAATGGAAACACAAAAAATCTAGAAAAGAGATCATCAAAGTTGATATGGAATGACAATAAGTATTTGGATAATCAAAAATTGATATATCAGAAATCCACATAAAAATAAGCTAAATTTCAAAATTTAACAGCCATAGACGTCTGTGGGAAATCCATAGACGTCTATCCTCTGTTTCGGGAAATTGTAACCCTGAGGTCACAGACGTCTGTGGATAATCCACAGAAGTCTGTCGCCTGTAGTGGGACAGAATTTGCAAAGCCTTTAAATGGACAAACCTACATAATTTCTCGGATTTGGAAGCGATTGAATGAGCAACTCGACTTGGGATTTATGCTAAGCGACAACCCAGCCCTAAAGACTCTTCAATTCACCAAAAACAACATGTCTAAACACCCATATTAGGGTTTTCATAAATTTTGACTTCAAAAATACCAAAATTAGGAAAATTCATCAAACCAATTCAATTTAAAAGCAATTGAATAATAAATAGATGTTAGGAATTCATACCTAACAACAATCAAAGCTATAGACATAAATGTGAGTTCAGGAACTCACCTTTAACCAAAAAAATAGAAAAGATAAGCTCTAAAACAAGCTAAGATCTGTTCCTCCTCAAATACACCTCTAGAATCTCCAATCTAGTATCACATGCAAAGATTTCCTAAATTAGGTTATAGGAATTTATAATAATTGGAGAGAGATTGAGATAGAGAAGATGAAGATGATAATTACCTAAGCTTCTCTTTGATTATATAACTTCAATTTTGAATTTCCTAAGAATCTAGAGCTTAGGAATTTTAGTTTTCCCTCTTTTCCCTATTTTTCCTTCAACTTGAGATGTTAGGAAATTGTGAATGGAATGAAGGAAGAGGAGAGGAGTTAGGGTGTTTGGTAGAAGGGTTTGGGTTATCTTGTTGGGTTAATTTGCTAGAACATAACCCAAATGAAAATACCAAAATCCTAATCAACTCCATACACAACAATGTTTATACTTAACATGTTGTAAACGTTGATTTGAACTCAATGAAAGTGGTCTCGAGTCCAGATTCGAGTATTTACAGAAAGTCACATTTGGAAATTTAATTAAATTATCGATGGTATATTTAAATAAAACATTAAAATATACAATCATAAAATATACAGGTTGTTACACATATATTCTTCCGCTGTTACTTGTCCTTGATCTTCTTTTACTGTATATATCAGCAATTGTACGGACATGCTGTTATAACTATCTAGGATGATAATAGGATAGTGTACTATGATGTTGTATATGAATAAAGATGATTTCTTTTTGTAAAGATTTTGTTTATATTATATATTTCTTGTCACATTTTTATGTGCTTCTGTTCTGTCCTTTTTTGTTTATCCTAAACGACCCATCTTAGACACTTAAATGATCGACACATGAATACCAACGATGCAGTAAGTGTCGTCTTAAAGTGTAAGAAAGGCAGATCATTACAACGTGTTATCCAAGCTTAGGTTGAGCGAACACCTTAGCTTTGATGGGACAAACTCACTTGAGATAGAGTAAGTGAGACCCTAGGATGAGTTTGAGTGTAAATATTGAGTGTATAATTGTTAGTGCTTTAAAAATATTTTATATTGTGTTGATTTATCAGTTGACCGATTTATGAATTTTGGTCGAGACATGGGACACCACGATGTCGATAGGGGTTTCTAAACACTTAAACTAGTGAAATTGACATAGTATTGTTTTAAAATCTGGTAAATGAAATAATTTATTAAAGAATATATTTTATATATAAGGAAATAATTTTCAAAAATAAAGTATAGTTATTATTGATGTGTTATTGTTAAGAGTTAATAATATTTAATTATTATCATTTAGGGTTCGCTTAGCCATGCTCGCCCACTTCTGAGCATTGACTATTATATGTTAATCCATCTTGAATCATCATTTTTGAAACCTAGTTTGGGTAGATAGAAAATTTGTAGGAACATTGAAATAAAAACACCTTATGAATTAAGTTTCACGGTTTGACTATAAGGTGTTAGATGATATATTGGGGTAAAATTGGATTTTTAAAATAAGGTGTTAGCTAAAAAGCGATACTTTAGAAATTTTATAAAAAATTGATTTTATGAATCAGGGTTATTATAATTTATTTTGAAAATAAGATGGCTTTTCGAAGAATTTCCAGTGGTTTAAATAAAACTTCCAGATACTTCTTGGAAAGGTAGTAATAATTTTACTAGAAAATGCTTTCAAATATAAATACTTTGAAAAGAAAATTTTACAGAAAGATGTGTTTTCTTTGGTTTGGTTCGGCAAACGAGTCCCGATTTGTTTTGTGATGATCGGAATAATCTTCTAAGTGACGATCGGATGTTTGTCTAAGTGACGTTGTAGTGCAGTTAGCAAATTATTCTCTTTATCATTTTACCCTTGGGACGAGTTCGAATCTGAAAGAATCCAGAACAAATTGGAATTAGATATTCTGCTGAAATTATTTAGCTGGAAATATATACATAATGTTGTTTCAAAATGAGAATTTGAAAAGGAAGAAGTAGTTTTATAATTAACTAGTTCGAGTGCCTCGAAAGTAACTAAAATGTATAGGAGATGTGTTTAGATGGTAAACACTTCTATTGAGTATTACCCTTCTTGGTAAAGGGATTTATGATACTATTCGATAGTACCTAGTTCCTTGATATCATTTTGGATTTACTCAAACTATATACATATATATTTTCCAAGCGTCAAAAATAAAGTATCATTTCAAAAAGATTTTTGAAATAAAACTCGGGTTTTTTGTTCGTAAGTTCCAAAATATAAAGGTATTTTGATTAAAGAGTGGATAAATCAATGAAGTTGAAATTAAAAATTTAATATAATAGTAAGGATTAATAAACTTTATTTTATTAAAACATATATTTTGATTTTAACATCCAAGAAGTGAAAAATTATTTGATGTTACTAGGCTAGCTAATAAACATCTTTACCTTACAAGTGTTTAAGAAAAAGTGGACTCTAGGATGGAGTTTGGATACTAGCATCGTACTCTTCTTAGCTACTTACCAGACCAATTAGATAAAGAGGTTAGATTAGTCGACTCAATTTTAAGACCCAAATTATTTTTAGCCGACTTCTGAATAAAACAAAGTGAATAGAGTTAAAAGTGAAATGTTTTGTATGTACTCTTAAGATGTGGAAGAGTGGTATACAAATTAATAAATTAAAATGATTTTATGAAAAGGTTTCATAAATAAGTTGTATCATTTAAATATATTTGAACCTAAGTTGGAATTGTTATGAAATATTTTCATAATATTTTGGGGAGGATAGAAAGTAGTTGGGTAAATAAAGAACCTTTAGATGAGTTCGTAGGTTATATGTAGATCATTTCCCTTTTTCACATTGTTCTAGATTCAAGATTTGATTAGATGACTTGAGATGTTTCACACCATTACGAAGAAGGATTTATCTCTCGATACTTGACGGCATATACTTGATGAGGGTTATTAATTAAGAATCAAAATTTTCGATCATAATATATGGCTATATAAGGAGAACAGAGGTTTCTAATTGAGCAGCCTAGTCGAAGTCCGCATTAGGGAATCGAGTGAGCGAAACTAGTTCAGAAGTAAAACTATGTATTTGAATGAGTGATCAAATCAGATTTTTGGCATAAGAATGATCTTTGTACATCATATGGACTAATGTATAGGATTCCCGATTGTTTTGTGTTTTGGATTAGGTTGTGGTAAAATTTCGAGGTCGAAATTCTTTAAGGGGGAGGGTGTAACGATTCAGAATTTCAACGTTTTAATTCAGGAATATTTAAATAATTTTAAATATTCAAATAATAGGTATTATAATTAAAATAAAAACTTTGAAATAATAAATAATTATGGTGAAATAATTTTCTATATTTAAAAAAAAATAGTTCGAAGAAAAATCAAAAATGCGACTGGAATTTGTTTTCCAAATTTTTGATTTTTGGTCGGCTAAAAGTTATCGGAAATATTGTGAACTATATGGTATAAAAATTCACATTCATAAGTTAGCAAAATTTAGAGATATAGTATATATGTTTACTTAAGTTATTAAAATATGATATTTTAATGAAAGTTAAATTAGTTTAAAAATAAAAGAAATGGAAAAAGCAAACATCACATATTAGAAAGACATTAGTACTTAAGTCATTATGCATATTGGCTAAGCAAAGGGAAGAAGGGACAACCTTGTGGACTGAGGTACATGTAGGTGAGGTGGCAGGGTGATGTGGCAAGAGGAGGTGGAGGATAAAGGACCAATGGTGTTAAGGTAATTTACTTTGTTCTTGCTTATATATACCCCTTTCATTTCTTTAATTTTGCCTCCTCTTCCTTCTACTATATCTTTCTCATATACTAATCAGATGGAGATTTTCATTTTTTGAAACCATGTACAATTCTTTTGGCTACATCTTTCATGTATACCACTTATTTAAATTTTGAGCTTAGCCATGTCCAAATCTCATTTTTTTCAGACTCATTTTCGGACCTAAATTTTTCAAGTCTGAAAATACCTCTTCTTTTTTAACTATATCTTCCTCAAATCTTTTCCAAATTGAGTGATCCTTTATTTTAAATTGTAGATAAAAGAATTTTCAAGAACTTTTCCTTCGAAATCTTTTTCAAATTCGATGAGTGACATATCCAAAAATTAGTTGGAAAATGATCCATTTTCGAATTGGATTTTTATGAATTCGATGATAATCCAAACCCCCTCCACCTTTCATGTTTGAGCTCCACCACCTTTGGGCCATGTGTACCATACCTTGGTCGAACTACATAGCTACCACAAGGCCTACAAATCTTCATTTTCAAAGCATAGAGCATGGATTTAGGCTTGATTCAAAAATTAGGGAAGTTCGAGTCATTTTGGTAGCTTTAAAAGTGAGCAAACTTTTGTTCTAAATTAAAAGTTTTTAACTCATAAGTTAAGCGTAACTTAGAGCAAATTTGTTGGATGTGTGGTTGAGAAATGAGGTTGATGTTATGGTTATATATATATATATATATTTGTATGTGTGTGTGTGTGTGCTTATATACGCTTAGACGTAATGTTATATTAGACTTGAGATTTGAAGTCTAAACGTTGTTTATGCATGTAAAGGTATGCTCTTGCTTATGTTTTCGAATATGGCATGTGTATTTATGTTATGAATGTGATGATATGGTTGTATGCTATAAAAAATTAGCACCTTTGTATGGTAATGGTGATTTGAATTCATTCTCAAACTATGGTTCTACTTTAAAAATCAAACTTAATTTTAAAGTTCGAAATTTGTTTTAGTTTTCAAAGCACTTACTTAAAGTTTGATAAAGTTAATAAGCTTCCATGAGTTAAGTTTTCAAAAGAAAGAGCCAAAATTGAAGTTCTGGTATCTATAGTGATAGTGTCTTTGGATGCAGTTTCGCTAAAAAGTCCGATTTTTGAAAAATTTAGTTTTTATACCAAAAAGGGTTTAAGAAATGTTTTATAAACTTAATAATGTTTAAGAAAGTTAATTAAGAATTTAATAATTTATTAGTAATTAATTAAGTTTGGTAATTAATAATTAATTAAGTATTAAATAAGGTTTATTAATTATAATTAAGTCAAAATTGGTACTAAATAATTATCATTTAAAGTAAGATAAAAGTTTAATTAATTATTGTTAAAGTAAGATTAATTTTTAATTAATTATGACTTTAGTGTGTATTTTTTCTTTTTTTCTTAATTATTATTTAGGTATGCGGTAATTATTAATATAAAAAATTTAAGCAAGTGTTTAATCATTTTTAACTATAAATTAATTAAGGGTTTAATTTATCAATAAATTATTTATTAAAGGTTTAATTTATTTATTTAAGTTTTAATTAAGGAATGTTTAATTAATTAATATTAGTTAATATTTAATCATTAATTAAATGTTTAAATTATTATTTAATAATTAATTTAATCAAATATTAATTAGGTTTAAATTATTTATTTAATTGTTAATTATTTTTAATTATTAATTAACGGTTTAATTATTATTAAATAAAAAGATTTAATGCTATCTAATTATTAAATAAAGTTTTAGAAGTTTTAAGCCACTTTATTTCTAAAGATCGGTTTTATTTCAAAAGGCAACTCACTTTTAAAGAATTTTTAAATCCAAGGAATTTCTTTATCGATTACCTTTAAGTAACTCTAATGGAATATAAAATCCAAGGACATATGTTTTGTAGAATAAAACATCGTTCTACTAATTAAATTATAATTGACATTTGTTTAGCAGAATAAATCACCGCTTTGCTGATTAACTTGTGTTTGACATTGGTTTGGTAGAGTAAATCATCACTCTAACATAGTTCACCAAGTAGATTATGTTGACATCTATTAAGCAGAATAAAAACCATTCTACTATTATATTAACTTATACATGTGTTTAACAGAATAAATGCCTATCTGTTATTTTGGTAGCTTGGACATTGACTTATATGATTGATTATTATTGACTGATTCCCTTATACATATCTGCTTGTTATGTAAATACTCATGTTATAACTTGAAAAGTAAACTTAGTTAAAAGAGAACCATTGTGGTCACTAAACTCCTTTCAAATTTTTAAGGTCAATCATACTTTTAATAATGGTTTCAAGTTAAATAATGATATTATAAAAGGTGTTTTAAATAATCGTTTTGTTTATCAAAAGGACTTTATTAAACGAGTTTATTAAAGAAATTTTGTTTTAAAGAAGGAGTATTTATGAGAAAGTTTTATTGATGATTTTAGCTATTTATAATGGAAGTTTTATAAATAATTTTGAAGATTTATAAAGTGATATATAAATGGTTTTAATATTTATAAAAGAGTTTTGTAAATTTAACTTGGTGATTTATAAAGAGTTTTGTAAATGGGTTTGGAATTTAAGTAAAGGAGATTCATAAATAAAAGTGATTTATTAAGAGGATCTATAGAAGGAAAGTTATAAAATAATTTGAGATTTGGATTTCCTTTAGCTAATCTTCTTAATTCTAGTGGTATGGACATTCCATATTTATCACCAATGGAATATTATTTGAGGTTATCTTTATCTCTATTTTACATATCATTTTATTTTGATCGTTTGATATAATTTGGAAATGAGAAATATTTTACAAATGTTTTGTGAATATATTTATGTCAATGAGATAAGTATATGAATGTTTTTGATAAACACTTTTGAAAAGGATTTTAAATAAATAAAAGATTTATCTTGATGCTTAGTGGTTGCTATGGGCAATTAAAATTTTGAAATATTGCTTGCTTATTTATTTGATAGCTAAATAACCGACTATCAAATATGGACCAAAATATAACTCTGGAAACATCTAGGAGAAACATGTGAGTTATATGGCATAGTCATCTTCGACGATGCTGTACTATGCGTATAAATCTCGTTTTTTTCTCCTAGGACAAATCATAGCGAAATCTGTCCACTTAAGCGATTAGGAGGTGATCTGTGCTCCTATGTATCGTCTAATTATTTCCAAAAGAACCGTGGTTGACTTTACCTGAGCTATCAAAGGTTGTTTGAAAAGATCGTAACTAGATAAGTATAAATTATCTGAAAACCACTTCGATCCAACTCAAGTGTTCGAACTAAATATATCTTAAAGACGATTGAAGATGGAGCTTTTGAAGTGCAAAGGCTACTTGCTACTAATCCTAAGGGTGATTCCAATGTAGTTTCAGAAGCGGTGGTGCATTCGGTTTTATTCCGACCCAAAAACAAACATGTATGGATGAATGCTGGCATTGCATTTCTGCCCAGAGGGTAGTGTTAGCAGTCCAAGATGGTTTGCTATGTAAAAGGTAAGCATAGCCTCAAGCCTTATCAATAGGGAAAATGACTAAAGCAGAGACGTAAAACAGGGTTATGTGGGTCACTCCCATTAGGGTATGATCATCCCAAGATCTAGTGTCGATATCTCTATGTATGCTTCGGGACCTATTATGGTTGTTCGACTGCAACCAAAGGGTGATCATATTCGGCGCTATCTAGCAAGGGGTTGGGCCTGTTTTGAGTAGCAGAGGTGCAACGTGTTGTAGCCTAATGTACATTTTATCTAGAGATTTACAGATTCGATGGTTAAACCCTTACTTTTTCATATGTGGAATCATTCTCCAATAAGTGCCTTCGGACTTGATTGTATAACTACTATTGTGGAATTTAATCAATGTAACAATTTCAGTTATGATTAATATGTATTTGTATCCTAGACATTATCATAATATCAGTGGGTTTTCTATAGAAAATGTTTTGGTTATCATAAGGTGAAAACCCGTCCGTATTTGTGTGCAGTGTGGTTTTATGAGATACCTTTGATTTTAAAAGGTTTTTACATGTTAAATAAATAAAGTTCCTTATGATTTGCATTTCTTATACTGGTTTTACAAGACTGACCTGGATGTCATTTTTATAATAAAGATCAGGTTAGCCCGACCGTATTTTCTAGATTTAGCTGGATGCCTTGGAGCTTTCTAGTGACGAGCTAGATTCTCCAAGACGTATTCATGTATCTTCCGCTGTTACTTGTCCTTGGTCTTTGTTTGCTGTATATATCAGCAATTGTAAGGATGGGCTATTATAACTGTCTATGTTGATAATAGGATAGTGTACTCAGTTGTTGTGTATAAATAAAATGATTTATTTTTGTAAAGATTTTCTGTATATTATACATTGTTTGTCATGTTTTTATGAGATTATGTTCTATCTTTTTTCTTCACCCAAACGACCTGTCTTGGACACTTAAATGATCGGCACACGAATACCATTGACCTATTAAGTGTCATCTTTAAGCGTAAGAAAGGTAGATCATTACAATATGGTATCTGAGCTTAGGTTGAGCGAACACCTAGGCTTTGGTGGGACAAACTCATTTGAGATAGAGTAAGTGAGACCCTAGGATGAGTTTGAGTGTAAATATTAAGCGTGCATTTGTTATTGCTATAAAAATATTTTATATTGTATTGATTTGTCAGTTGACTGGTTTATGAATTATGGTTGAGACGTGGGGTACCACGATGTTGATAGGGGTTTCTAAAAACTTAAACTTGGCAAATTGAGACGGTATTGTTTTAAAATCTGGTAATTGACTTGGTAAGGGTCTACCATATTCGGCGCATCCAGTATGGAGTAGTGCCAATCCCAAGTAGCAGAGGTGCAATGAGTTATTGCCACCCGTACATTTTATCTTGAGGTGTACAGATTCAGTGGGTAGACCCTTACCTTTTCATAGTTGGAATCATTCTCCAATAAGTGCCTTCGGACTTGATTGTATAACTATTATGCTAGAATTTAATTAACGTAATAATTTCATCTATGATTAATATGTATTTGTATCCTAGACATTATTGTAATATCATTAGATTTCTATTGAAAATGTTTTGGTTATTATAAGTAAAAATCCGTCCGTGTTTATGTGCGGTGTGGTCTTATGAGATACCTTCGATTTTAAAAGGTTTTTAAGTTAAATAAATAAAATTCATTGTGATTTGAGTTTCCTACGCTGGTTTTACCAGACTGATCCAGATATTATTTTTCTTATAATGCTCGGGTCAGCCTGATCATATTTTCTAGATTTCGCTGGATGCTTTGGAGCTTTCAAGTGACGAGCTAGATTCTCCAAGACGTATTTACATATCTTATATTCTTCTATTGTTAGTTGTCCTTGATGTTTGTCTATTGTATATATCAGCAATTGTAAGGACATATTGTTATAACTGTCCAGGTTGATAATATGATAGTGTACTCCGATGTTGTGTATAAATAAAGATGATTTTTTTATAAAGATTTTGTATATATTATACATTGCTCGTCACATTTGTGATATTCTGTTATATCTTTTCTTTCTTCACCCCCAACGACATGTCTTTTGGACACTTAAATAATCGACACACGAATAGCATGAATATATTAAGTGTCGTCTTTAAGTGTAAGAAAGACAGACCGTTACATTTATTTAAAAAATTATGATTGGTAAAATAAAATCCAAACTTAACAAAAGGGTCAAAAGGGTATGTGATATTTTACATAAATTTCACTTATAATAAATCCCCTGTCCCTTATTGAAAGTATACAGTGATGAAAATATTTATATACAAATCAACAATCATATAAAACTTATACTTACGTTCCAAATATTTTCAAATAAATAACATGTCTATTTTGTTTAAGTTTGGATTTTTATGTAGCAAGCAATAAAATTATATTAGCTAATTTAACATCAGGTTTAAATCAAAGTTTTAACCCTTTTTGAATCAACGTACGAATTTTAAATATGTTAAAATTTTACAATAACAACAAGCAAAAATTATTTCAAAATGAATTGAGAGAGTCTTCAATTTTCAATATTGTAATATAAAACCAAACTTTATGTGAAAAGATTATTTCAAATATTATTCAAACAAGAGTTTTTACATGAAAGAATTGGATAACATAGTCATATATAAATTCTGATATTAAAAGGCAGATCTAATTAAATACATGATATGTACAATCAAAAAATAGGGATGCAACCAAAGTAATTATCATTGGTGATAAGCGAACAACATAAAATGTAAACAAGAGGATTTTAATCATATTAAGATGATGACAATAAAGCTGCTTCAAGAAAATAAATAACATAGCCAATCATCATCCAAATACATACAAACGAATGAATGGAATAGGTGAAGAATTGAAAAATATAATTATAATGAAATAACATAGGAATAAAAGGAGTTCACCTTTTAGATAAGGCCAAGAGAAACACCTCGAAGATGTAACGATTCTTAGATCCAATAGATCAGTCTTTAGATTTGTAAGAACCAGAGAGATAAACAGCTTTATATTTTATTGTCTTGTTTGATTTTAGAATTTTGTGCCTTTGCCACCATGAATATTTTTGGCCTTTCTCAAAAACGAGGATGAAAGAAAAAATGACAGAGGTTAATCTAATGAAGGACGAAATAAAGTTCTAATAAAGGTACACCGACTCACTTATACTTTAATTAGAATTAGTCTTTTCATTTCTAATTCAAGAAACTCTTCCTTCTTCTTAAAGCACGGCTGACCATACATGGCTTCTTTGGGCCCGAAAAATTTCCAAAAACTAATTAGTATTGTTTATGTTTAAATCTAAAATAAATCTTTCATCGATATCGCATACCGATACACGTGTTCATAAATTTTACGTACATGAAATATAATTTTTTCCAAACAAGTCAAATAAAATTTAATAATTAATATTTCATGAATATTAATTAATTTTTAATGATTAAAAATTAATCGAATCATGTGGTTTATTCAGAATATTCATCATTTTGGTTATGTGACTTAAAGGTGTAAATTCAAGCAGTAACTAATATTGAACAATTCAAACATTAATGTTCACATATGTCACCTTAGCTAATAGTGTGACATTTTTGTTGAATTTATCGCTTACACGTTTTTATTTTGTAAAATCAAATTTTACTTATTTAAGCGTTAGCTGGTAGTGATAATTATTTACACCAATTATCTTCGTTAAAACATGTCACATTAAGATTTATAGAATTTGGTTTTGGTCAAAACTCGGACAATTTCCACATTCAACTTTGTAAGTCCAAATGCATAATCATTGGTTCAATAATAACAATTATTACTAATCGAAATGCTCTGGCCGGAGACTTTGACTTTTAATTGACTTAAGTTGACCATGTATAACAACCCAGACTTTCGGGTCACATTAGATAAGTGTAGAATAATCTTAAATTAGGGAATTGATATATTAAGGAAACTCCAATTTATACCTATGTGAAATTTAGGAATAAATTCATTTCCAGAAAGCATAAATATACTCATACAAATATATGCATAGAAATTATATGTTTATCCTATAATATGGTATTATGTGGTAAATTTTCATTTAATAGATAAGGATTTTTATATTAAATGAGAAGCAAATAAAAATACTTGCGTTTAGAATTAAATGGGTCTAATTAAGTACCCAACCCATGCTTAAATAAACACGAGATTAACACCTGTCCAGCTCCTATCTAAAAATCTTTTTTCATATACATTCATTATTCCTAACAACAAGAAAAATACATAGGGTTCCTACCTAATTCTAAATTCATCAAAATCTTCACATTAAGGCAAGACATGAGTGCAATGCTAGTAGTATGGATGTTTAACAACCTAAGCATGGATTTAAGGTGATATTATCTCACACTTCTAGTCTAATATCATGTACATGTTGCTGTTTGTTGAACTAAATGAATCTATAGATGATTTGAATTCTATTTCTTGTGGTAATCTTACTTTAAGTTGTTTAACCTTTCATTGAGCTAAAACTCTATATTATTAGTCTCTTTTAATTGCTAACTGTAGTTGTTTAGATGATTGTCTGACCACTCGAGATCATTTTAGAACAACTATATAAAGAATAGGATCGGTCCACCATCACCTTGGCCAGCCTGAGAGTTTCCTGTGGATGAAATAGCTCCAGGAAACGATCCCATCGGTATGGCACTACTGGTGCATCGATGATGACTACTTAGAGCTATTCCAACTCTAGGCAAAGCCCCCTGACCCACCTATTCTTCGTCCTCTATCACTTTTCTTTTTAATGTTCGTTTCTTATGCTTTTTGTATTTTTATACAGCTCTTTGGCTTCTGTTTCCATTCTTTTTCTACGTTATAAAATGTATTTGGAAATGATATAGGGCTGGACTCTATGGATCTAGCAATTCATATGGTTTACTCGGACTGAATTTCTTTGTTGCATGACATGGTTGCAGTGCTATTTTTAATGGTTTCAAATTCTTATTTTTGGAATTTGATTAATTGAATTTATGGATTCATCTTGGTGGTATTCTTCCATAGAATTACTACTATGGATATATAATAATACACATGATTTATTTTTACGATTTTCCAAATTATATACCAGAAGAAAATAAAAAACCAATTGTTTTCTCAAACCTTTTGCATATTAATATGTATAACTACATTTATATTAACATACAAT
Source organism: Allium cepa (assembly GCA_030765085.1). Taxonomy (NCBI): domain Eukaryota; kingdom Viridiplantae; phylum Streptophyta; class Magnoliopsida; order Asparagales; family Amaryllidaceae; genus Allium; species Allium cepa. The sequence goes on from CM060932.1 coordinate 609,581,764, forward strand.
AGTGATTTTAAATCATTTTAGGAACAACGGTTAAATATGCATATTATACACACACACGCACACAAGCTTAATAAATGAGTCTTAAAATATATAGTGGTTTTATAAATCAAAAGATGTTTCAAAAGAGATTTCATAACAATTATTTTTATAAATTTGCATTCTATCAATTAAATGAGAAGGTGATTTAAGCAATTTAATAAAATGAGTGGTATGGAATGCTCGAGCTTGTTTCACGGGATAATTCTCAAAGTTGTTCGATTGAATCATCTATACACACAAGTGGAGTTTACTATCTTATAGTAAACGTTTAAGTAAACCCATATGGTATGGGACACATGGTTGTTACCTATTCGATTGCTATTTGAAAGTACATGACACTTATATCGATGAGTTTATTACTCTCCCTTGGAGTTCTATAGGTCTTGTATCTATCTTGGATTTTTCATAGGTCTTGTACCTATCTGCTGTTCATAGGACTTGTTCCTATCTTGGAGATTATAGGTCTTGCGCCTATCTTGGAGTTTTATATGTTCTCGCCTACGTTGGAGTTATTATGCGAATTATACCCATCTTGAAGTTATAGACATATATGTCTCTCTTGGAGTTACATGCATATAGGTGAATTTATTCACCAATCTTGGAGTTTAACGCCTTTTTATGAGATTTTTTGGATTTCTATTCATGATTTTCGGATTCGATTTTATTTTTGTTATCACCAAATAGTTTTAATCATTTTGCTTATAGAAGCTATTTTGAGTTTTGATATTTGGTGATTTCATTCTTGAAGTTTTGAAGTATGCTTGATATTTGTCGTTATATGACTTGATGTCTATATTTGAGATCTATTTCATTTTATCTATCATTCATCCTTCTAATTCATTTATTTTAGCCTAGACTGACCCATTTATTATTTTATAATACTCAGGTTAGACCGAGGTGTTTTAGGTCCTTCGGCTTGATGCATTTAGAGCGGACTTCCTATTAATTATCTAGATGTTTACTTTTGTCATCACCGTGTATATATTGATGTTATAATATATCTTATGTCATGCTAGACTCCATTTGTGTACATCTTTGTATATTTGGGATGTAGCACTTTTGTATTATGTAGTCTACATCATGCATCTATTGGTATCGGTTTAACCTTGTATCTATTTGTATTATGCTCTATATGATCTGTGATTTTGTGATTTGTATTTATCATATGTTGTTCTGGATTTTTATTATAGCCACCGTAGTTTTGTTTTAAGCTTGAATTATATACGTCAATTCCACTTGAGTAAAGAAATGTATAGCATATTAATCGACGTATTAATGCTTGCTGAAAGTAAAATTCATAGATGGTTACTCCTAACCAGCCATATTCTCTACACTAGAAGACGATATTACTCTGTCATATTCTTTATTAGTGTGGGTTTCGGGGTGAGGCATCACACCCTGTGATACTAACCCCATATAACTAAGAAGATGAATTCTCTCTTGATTAGTGTTTCACTTCCAATGCTTCCACTTGACCCAACTATAATCGGTCTATCGACGTTATGCCGCGGTGAAACTATAATCAAAATGGAGTTTCCACATTAAAGCTCGACTATATTCTCAAGTCGAGGGAATTGAGTAATGTTGTCAAATTAATATTCTTCGATTGACCTTAGTTAAACTAACCAGTAGAAAACTATTAGGTGAATCATTCCATAGATATCAAATAACTATTAGTGCGTAACCCGTTAGTGCCTCCAGTGGTCATGAGTAATACATTGCCCGACGTTTGGAGATCGTTACATACAGTCACAATGGATGTATCGATATCTAGTCTCGACACATTTGATTAGGAATATTTAAATTGGTATGTTTATTATATTGTGATAAATTACTTATGGTTACAACACATTGTAACTACTATTACAAAACATACAATGTATGGATTTTTTTACTAAATATACTTAAATTGAATAAGCATTATTTGTAACACATTATAACAAGTATATATAGAAAGAAAACATCTTTCATTTTGAACTGGATTGGGTATCGATTTAGATTTATGTAACAAATTATGTAACTGCTCTTAGAGCATACCCCTAAATCTATCATCTAAGATGCTTCAAGTTTGAGCCACCACTGCCTTTGCATTTGAAGTAAGCTATGGTGATTTTTTTGATGTAAACTAAATAAAAGAGATGCTCGACTGTTTATGAGTTTTGTTAGGTTGGTTAAGATTTACTTTTGTGTAGATTGCTGGCTAGACTTACTGCTAATATGGGTTTGTACTTATTGATTGAAGGTGGTTGTTGGTTGAGATGAGCTTTGTTGACTGCAATTTTGGATTGTGATATTAGCTTTGTGATTGAAAAAGGTAAAGTTGCTATGTGCTAAGATGTTATGGAAAAGTGGTTTTTTTGTATGATTTGTAGTGAGAATTTTCAAGAGATGGCGATTAAGGTGTTGCTGATTTATCAATTTGCTTATGGGTAGAGATGATATTATTTTTTGTTATGTATATTTGGCATCTGATTGCTTTAATGTGGATGCGTTTTTGGTGTTATGTTGTTTTCACAAAACAAAACTATGTACATTTGTATAACTTATATTTGTATGTATCGTACTGGAGCGAATATATTTTTACTTTGTATTAAGTCAGTTTAAATTAGAGTTTGGTTTATCTTGCAGGTGAGTGAATATGCGTATAATAAGGGTAAATAGATATGGTCTCTGTTTTATATATATCAAATGTATATATTTCACAATGTCTGAAAATAGTAGTAGTTGATTCTATTACAACGTCTAAAAATAGTTGTAGTTAACTCCGTTAGAATGTTTTTTGCAACATTTAAAAAATGTCATAAAAGGCGCCGACCCATTACAACTTTGCCAAAAAAATTTTTTGCAAAAATGTTATAAAACATATATTACAACATTTTTTTTAATGTTGTAATAATGATATTCTTGCAGTGCTTAGATCTAGATCAAGTTTCGAAATTTAAAATTATCTTTAGATATTTTAAATATTAATTTTAATCTTTTGTACTAATCAACATTCAATAAGCATACATAAATGCTATATATATATAATAAAATTAATCCTAGGTAACAAATATGCATATAAATGAAAAAATGTATCCATTGTGGTGCAAATTTCAATACTTATATACGCATATTATACCTTGTACACATCTATATGTTGTACATGAATTGTACATGTATATGGGTATTTGATAAACATATACATTTTTATAAATTACTATACGAAAAATCAAATCTTTTATATAAACCAACTAAATAAAGTAAAGATTTTATTTAAAATTATTTATATTGAATCGAAAATAATTTAAATTTCATAAATCCAATGAGGTCTAAAATGATTTTTTTTAATTCACCCCTTTAACCCATTATGTACCGGTCTAGTTTCTTCAATGGTAGCCAATAGCTAATGCGGTCAAAATTTGCAGTATTATAGGTAAATTATTTCAGCCTGCCCATTTAGTGGTGTCTAGAAAAGAAGTGTTGAAGGTTAGGTTTGGGTAATCAAGGACTGTGTCTTACACCACAACAGGCCTTGCCCGGCCCAAAAGATAAAGTAAGCCCAAAGGTTATGCCTAATACAAAGGCTCGAATTAATTTCGGGCCATGGACTAACTTCAAAAATTATATTGAAAATATAAATAATGTTATAAATTTAAAAGGTTAAGTTTAAAATATGCAAGAAATTTTATAAATGTTAGTAAAATGTTTTCCCAAAAATGTATCGAATAATAATTAATTAATTTCAAAAATAATATTTTTTATTAATTGGATTAATTAAATAAACAATTAATTGAAAGTTAATTATTTAATCAAATAACATATAAATGATATACGTCAATTTATCTTAAAATGTTTAAGGTAATTAATAAATAATTAGACGTTAATTAAACTTAACTAAAATTGTTTTAATTAAGTAAATAATTAAATGTTAATTAATAAATAAAATAATTTACATGTATTATATATGTGTATTACTATAAATGAAATAGTATATGCATTCAATTTTAAATATTTAAAATGAATAAAAGTGAATTATTAAAATGTAATTAATTAATTAATTAAATCTAAGTAAGATTTAATTTATAAAACTAATATTAAATTATACATAAGAATAATATTTAGGTTAGTTAAAATTATAAACTGTTATAATGAATTAAACTTATATAACATGAATGTATACTATAATAAACCCAAATTAGATTTAAGGAATAAATACATAAGTATAGTATGTATATCATGATTTTAGATGCGTCTGACACTTGAATCACGTGGGTATTTCATAGAAATACATTCTTCCATAAGTTGATGTCAATAATACAAGTATATTAATGATTCTGAATCTTTAATATAAGCATTGTCCTCTATCATTTATATGTTAACATATTACTTGCATACTCTTAAGTTGTTGAGCTTTCCTTAAGCTAGAGATGTCATGACTAGTACTATTAATGTATAGGCTAAACGAGGTAAGATACATGTATACATTTGTCGAGCTTTCCTCAAGGTATGTTTAATATACTTAGGCCATCGTGAAATGGTAGGTACGAATGAATAGTCTCTCTTTATTTGTTGAGCTTTCCTTAAGGTAGAGATGAGATTAGGATAAAGACCACAGGTTAGGAGTTGCATATGGTACAACTGACATGGAGTTATCCATCATACGCGGACCTATGACTTGTTGCACTTTTCTCAAGTCAGAATTTCAAGGCATGTGAGTCCTAACACCTACTGGAGAAATTGAAAGATTTCAATGTTTCTTCTTAGGATTTTGGGAAACATAAAAGTCTAATATGAGCTTATTAGTAAAATAAAATATAATATTTAACCCTACAAATACTTTAAGAACATTCGTTATGAATTTCATGCCCTAATTTACTAAATTAAATAGTAGAAAAATGTCCACCCTAAAGTTATTTTTGAAAAATGACAAACTCAATGGTCCTAACTACATATATTGGTTAAGAGAAACTAAAATGGCACCTATATAAGAACACTTATGGCCCTCAATAATTGGACCTTATTGAATAAGACATGTGATTATATGGACGCCGAACTAGTAATTGATTATAATAATTGGGTTTCAGACCAAAAAATCGCTCAAGATTACGTGCTGCCTACATTAGATAAACTGCTACAAAGATAGCACGAAAACGTATATGTCGATAAAATCTTTTATAGCCTCACAATGTTGTTTGGTAAGCATTCTTGTTCCATGAGATACGAGATTACTAAGACGTTAGTCAATACGAATATGTCGCAGGGCATGAAAGTGGACGGGTACATCTTAATGATGAGAGGCTACATTGATAGACTTTCTCAATTAGACATTATAGTAAACAATGAGTTGCATGTGGACTTGATACTAGGGTCTCTTACTACACAGTTTAATTCATTCATATTAAACTATAGTGTGAACAAGTTGAATGTAAGCCTCGTATAGCTGCTCAATATTTCGAGATCAGCCGAGTCTTCAACCGAGGACCAGCGTGCAATGCTCGCTTTGAAAGGGAAAGCACTATCTTGAAAGGGAAAGCATTATCTTGAAATGGTTTGAAGTAGAGAAAAAATGGGTTAACAAGAAGAATAAGAAGAGCGCTACAAACAACAAGGGTGGGTGTTGTCACTGTCACAAGAGTGGGCACTGGTAATGCAACTGTTTGGATTACGTAAAGATTGTTAAAGAGAAGAAATAGAATGGTTCTGCTACTCCATTAGGTATAATTATGATTCAATTTTTTTTCAATCAATATGTATATTGGGTCTTATATATTGGATCTGGAACTCATATATGTAATTCGTTATTGTGATTTAGGAATTGATGACATGTGGCAAAGGGTGAGATGAGACTTCAAGTTCCTAATAGATCTCTAGTAGACGCAACTATAGTTGGAGACTATCACTTCGCTTTGCCTAATGGATTAGTTATAATTTTGAATAATATTATGTAAAAACTTTATTTATCGAATAATTTCAGTATCTCGATTGTTTAGGAAGCTACATATTATTCATTATATTGATAATGTTGTGAATATTATGTTGGAGGGAAACAAAATATGCAATGGTGTTTTGCATAATGGCATTTATGTTATTAATTCTAGCTATATGTGTTGTGAATAATTCTTCTAATGTTGGCATTAATAACAATTATCTATGGCATTATATACTAGGTCATATAAGGGACAAACAACTACACAAATTGGAAACCGAAGCTTTTCAACCATCGCTTGATTCTGAATTATTTGATAAGTGTGAATCATGCCTTAAAGGAAACATGACTAAAACCCTTTAGTGGGAAAAAAGAAAGAATTAATGAACTCTTTGGTCTTGTACGTACTGATGTATATAGTCCAATGCCTATTATTACCAAGGATAATATGTCAGGACCCGATTCTTCGACTTTCGAAAATCGACATCAATACGTCCACTGTATCAATTGCCGAGCAATCGAATGCCGGAAAATCGAACCATGAGGGTTTAAGAAGAAGAAAAAGGTAGAAGAAGAAGATAGAAGAAGTAAGAAAAAAGAACGGAAACAATAACAGAATCTCACAATCGCAGTGGAACAACATATAATAGATAAATGAATATCTTTAAACAAAGAACTATATCAGTTATTACATTACATCACATTACATTACATCATCAAAGTCGATATGCAACACAATAAAATAATGGACAGCTATACAAACTTGTCCTTACAAGCGAATTCTACAGCGGAAAGATAACTCATATACAAGTGGTACGTCTCGCCATCTAGCTCGCCTCCTGAGCTCCATAGCACTCCTAAATCCAGAATAACCTGATAACCTGTTTCTACGCTGCCCGTGTGGAAATTGGTGGGCACCCAGAGTTTAGGAAGGGAACAATAAACTCCAGGTCAGTCATGGGACTGGTGTGAGAACTAAAGAAGTTATTTATCTTTAAAACAACAACAACAAGAGAAGTGAAAAATATCCACAATGCTTTTGAAAAATGAAACTACCATAAGGCCTCCCCGCACACACACAATGCAAATGCAGAATTGGAGGAGATTTCTCCTTATGATAGTCAAAGATGCTTACTACGCAAAACAAATCATTTTTGATATTATTATTATAAATGCACAGTGGAAAACCTTTCAAAAGTATAATATAAATCTTAGCCAACATACGACCATTATCATATGCCTACTATAACTACCATGTTCAATAGTAGGTTACCGTCACATTCCATGGCAGGTTATACAACTAAAACCATACAAGGCTCGTATTGTTTCTTTGGATTTTCCAACAAATAGTAAGGCTAAGAAACTTCCTACTGCCACATAGGATCGCCTCTGGCGGGACGTCCCGAGAACTTAACCAGCTCTCTGCCAACACAAGGCCGGGTTACCTCTATAACTAGGTAACTACTACATGAATATGCCACCCCCGGTCCTTTGGGATCTTTATCCGAGGGCCCTCGATCACAAAGCAACAACCACACAGAAAATGAGATTGGAGTAACCACATAAGTTAAGCATCAGGGCTCCATACCTGACACCACCCTTTTCCAGAAGGAAATGACATACCCTAAAGGGAGCGACCTCATAACCTTGCCGCATATTCCTGTTTCGACCATTTTCGAGGTATGATGTCTGACGAAGTCTCGTCCACAAAGCCACGCTTTTTCACAAAGCCACGCTTTGATCAACAAATGATCAATCAATAATAATCACACAGCAACACTCAGCATTCCACATTACCAAATTCGAAATATATCACCGATAACCTTCAACTACATAACCTCTGAGCTCGTACGTTTCAGAGAAGGGTGTTAACTAAGAGAATAAATTCTCCGTCACCAACAGAAATGTATTTGAAAGAAATCCGCTTTATATCTCAAAATGTAATGTCAGACACGTAACCACACAAGTCTGTTCCGGGTTCGAACAGAACCGAAGGCACTTCAAAAGAAGCACTTGCAATCTGGGTATTCACAATCCCAATCGAATTTCCCATCACAAAGGATATCTCCATACCGTAGCTAACGGTGCATAGACAATCGATAGGTGGTCCTATCGTTTTCACAAATACCCAGTCTTCAACACCGGTCTTCAATACTATCCATTACGTCGTATCACTATTCGGAATGGGTAATCCGAATAACGAGCGCAATAATTTAAAAATAAGTGTAGCATTCAATTTCAACCAATTCACAACAAATAGCCCTTTAAGGGTCAATATTGATAGTCGGTTATTTAACTATCAATCAATATTCACAACATCACCCGATTTCAAATAATTTCCCAAATTATTTATTTTCAAAAATATCTTTACAAGATATAATTTCCACACTTCAACCATTTGAAAACAAGTTTCAAATTATTTTTCACCTTTCAATCTTTGAAAACAATTTTCAAATCAATTTCCTTAAATGGAAACATTTCCAAATATTTATCCATTTTCAATTTATCTTAAAAGATAAAATCCCAAAACATTTCACATCATATTGGAAAACCTTTCGATACTTATTTAGTAATAAGTAATTCACAAATGTATTTATTTTCAACATTTGGAAAATATTCAATATACTTAAATCACAATTAAGTATATATTTTATTCTTTAAGAAAAACATTCTCTTAAACACATTTATTTAGGTCAAAACGAATGTTACGTAAAACATCGTTACGACAACCCAAAATCACTAGAATAGGGATTCGAAATTAAGATTGATATATAAATCCCAATACTATATAAAACATTTCCTTTCGAAAATCATTTACTATAACAACGGTGTTATAGTCCACCATTTCCTTCTATTTCTCGAAAACGTCTATTTCAACAATGAATGTTGAAATCTATGGTTTCGATACTTAATACATTTCAAAACATCTTTAAATCGTTTTAATTCTATTTAAAATATCACTTTCCCAAAATATTTCTTTAATATTTTATTCATTGTCCAAAATTGTGAATATACTTCGTTAACCAAATTCAACATTTCTACATATTTTATTTAAAGGATTATCCACTGTCCCAAAATCGTGGATATATCTCCTTTAATAAGCTATAAAAATGAACATATCAAAATAAGTCGATTTCTGATTTATAAAAAAAACAATGTTTATAAATTCCATTTATACTGTATAACAACTTCATATATTAGATCACTTTATTGACAAATTCTATCCATATCCCATTTACACGCCAAAATCCAATTTATAAGTTAATTACTTATAAATCTTCTATTTTACAAAAATCTATTCATTTCATAACTTCATAATTTATAAATCTATAGATTTCATCCACTTATGAAATCCATTTATACTACATTTTAACACTTATAAAAACTCGTTTTATAATTCCAATATTTTAATTTATAAATATCAATTTATAAATCTTTTATATAAATCATTTATAATAATTCAAAATTCCCAATTTAAACCATTTTATAAATTAATCAACTACCTATTTCAAAAATCACATTTCGGTTATATTTCACAAAAGTCATAATTTTTATAACATAAAAATTTCAACGTTTATTTTTTTTAAAATGAATCAATTCCAAAATTAAATTTTATTATGAATTCTCAACTTAAATTTTCAAAAATCAAATTTTATTTATTTTCGGCATCTGACGATACCAAAAATATATTCGGCTAAATTTTAGCCTTTAACGATTTCAATCACAAAGATAATCGCGCAGATTATAAATAGATCAACACACAACATTGACACAAATTCAATCTTTTAAGGAATCCTGTTGGAACCCTCCAACCTGTTTCCCTGCGTCCACAGATGTTCGCACAATACCAATTCCGCTTCAAGACGGAATATCGCGGTATATGGGATTTACAAAATAATATTCGCTATTATGCGGCGCAATAGGGTCTCATCCGCTAAATAATGCGGGAAATCAACTCCAAGTACATATATAATACCAATTCCACTTCAAGGTGGAATATCGCGGTATATGTGTTTAATAAATAGCCTCCGCTTAATATACGGCGCATATGGTCTACTTCAATACAACAGATAGCAATTTATAATCCAAGCATATAATCAACACAATCAAGCAATTTTAAATTTAACTATTTAAAATTTAAATCGAAACGCAATTCGATTGAGTGAGAAGTTTTCACCTTGAGTTTCCGATAACAGTTGTAGTGTTGTGTTTCGAATAAAATTAAACACGCGTTTAATTTTACCCAAAAATTTCACTAGCTCCAAATGACTCCAATCCAGCTCCATCGCGTAGTGCGCCAAAACAAAGCCAACGCAAGTCGTTTCGACAGTTTTCGACCTCGTATGAAAAGGTTATCAAATTTTAAAGATCACACGATTTCAAATATAAATAAATTTACACTTTTATTTTAATTTTAAACCTAACTTCCATCATAGCCGCACGTTTCTTTCTAGAGAATCTCGGTCGAAGGTTCCATCTTCTTCCCTCTAGAGAAAATCGCGAACACAACCCATCACGGCCGCCCCTAACCCTAAATCACGCGACCAATATACACGACTCTACGACGATCAAAGGCCGCCATCTTGTAGCCTATACTCAACTCCACCCTCGGCTTGAAGGGCTCGAAGCTCGGCTGCCTATCCTCCCTGAAAAACGTGAGCGAACGACTGGCCTTTGAACGAGAATTGCCGTCGATCCATGGCTCCGAATGCGATCGTGACCGTTGGACATATAGTTTTCATCTTCCTCTACATCTTTGCAGTTGAAAACTTTCTCTATTTCATGATGGATTTAGAGAGATTGAGAGAAGAAAGGAGAGTGTTTTCTGGCCGTTCGAAATGTTAATGGCGGCTGAGCTCTTGAAACCCTAGGGCTTGTTTTATTTTGCAAAAGTGAATTATTGAGGTGCTTTTATAGAAAATTTACGAAAACACTATTCATCCAAAATTTTCCGAACTCCAAATCTCGCGCGGTGACTGGCGTTTCTAGAGTTTACCCCGCGTTCCGGACACAATGGAACGTGTTTCGAAAGCTTATTTGATCATATGTGCGAGTTACGAAAATAGACGACCAAATTTAAATTAAATCGATGCGTTTTGGCTTGCACCGGACAAACCGTAAATCCGATTGACACGAAATTTGAAACCATACAATAGTATAACATTAAGGATCCGATGAAGCTGGTTTCGTCGAAATCCGAGACTGTTTGAAAAATGGCTATTTTAACTCGTCAATAAATATTAAAATATTTAATTTCTGCAATTTAACTTTAAATTCAATTTTAAAAGTTCACAAACATTGTTCTAACTCCAATATGATTTAATATAGCTTTATAAATCATTTTTAATCACATTAAACCCAAATTCCAAATTATTTATGCAATTTCAAATATTAAATTATCGATTTAATTATCCAATTAAATCTAAATATTCGAAATATAATTCGTTCGACTTACAAATTTTACTTATTGATATATTAAAATCGATTAAATATCTGAATTTCAAATGACAAAAATTCTGGGTCGTTACAAACTTCCCCCCTTAAAAGAATTTCGTTCTCGAAATTACCAAGTAAGAAAAATTCACAAAATCCATTAACTTTTCAAAAATCCACTTAGTAAAAAGTTTATATTCACCTTTTCCAAAACTTTTAACTTTAACCAAAACACTGGTTTCCATTTTCTAGTTTAACTCCTACGTTTTCATTACAATTTGTTCAAATTAAATTACCAAAATCACTTAAGTGTTTAACTTTTCCAAAGCCCAATAGTTAAACTTCTTACAATAACTTTACTAAGTTTTCAAATCCAACTTATTTATATTTTTCCAAAACCCACTATATCGTTTAACTTTTCAACTCAAATCAAAGTCATAGTTTCAAAATTTTCCAATTTTCTCAAAAATATTCTAACGCCTTAAATTTTCGAAAAATTTCGCCAGCTTCTCCTTTGCGCGGCTAGCAGGGTATGACTACAAAATGCCACAACGGGCCCCTAATTTAAAAAAAAAAACGAAAATCCAAGAGGCTAGACAAAAAGATCATCAAATTTCATACTGAAATTCAAATACATACCTTTTTGTAGAGCAATTCAATTTTTATTTTCAAAAATCAAAATCCCAATTCCATTTCCTTTAATACATCTGTATCTCCTGCTAGCCATAATATCCAATTATAACTTTCAAATTTATTTTGCACATTCCTTTACAAAATTTTCAATATATACTTCTTATACCATTTTTACTTTACTATTGAAGTTATATATCCATTTTCATTCTAGATTGCATTATCAATTTCATTTGAATTCAATTTACACTTTCAATTCTGTTTGGATTCAATTTACCTTCTTAACGTTGAATTTATCAATTATCTTTCATTCACAATTGATTCATATCACTATTTTAAATTAGTTTTATTTACAAATTCAGTTACTTTAGCTTTCAATTTCACTAATTCAATTTCATCAACACTTAATGAATTTATATACAACCAATTTACAATCAAATAACAACCAATGTATATTCAACACAACCGAATTTATTCACTTTACATTCAACATTCATGTTCACTTTGTTACCTTCAATTTGGTTTAACACATTTAATTAGCTTTAATGAATTAACACTTACATCCACTATTTCATATCAATTTATTTACATTTGATTGATTAACATTCAATCCATTCGTTAATCCAATTGCTAATTCATTTAACATTTCAAGTTGAATTTCATTTATATAACTCAAGTTTATATTTATCACTTTACTCATTTTACTTCGGTACCAAAATCACTCATTCAACATTACTTAAGTTATATTCCATTTCAACATATAATTTCAATTACATTTACTTGCAATTGTAAATTTATTTATCCATTCACAATTTTATTTTCATAATTCAAACTCACTTCCAATTCATTTGTTACTAACCTTAATTTATTTTTAACTTAATAAATTTTCTTTAAGTAATCATTTCTTATATATATATAAGATCATTTCACTTAGCCTCTTAGACCTTTCTTTAAATTCACTTTATTTAATTGATTCACTTATACTTACTTTAATTTAAATCCATCCTTTAAGTTAAATTTATTCTATCAAAATTCAAATTGTATAAGTTATCAACTCATTTACCAATTCGATAAATATTTAAAACAGGATTCCAGATTCTTTTCAACCTTTCAAAACCTATTTTGAAATTAATTCAAATTATCTTTTGAATTTCCAAAACCAAACCCAAATTTTCCAAACAACTTTAATTTAAAACAATCTGGCAGCAATTCCTCTTTTGGAAACCCAAAAATGAACGCCGATGATGTCGCGATCATCATCGGAATTATTTTCCAGCGATCAAAAAGAGTTTAGTGCTTTTATCCCTTCCAAAATACTTCTCCAAAATCTTTGAAAATTATTTTCAAAACAAAAAGGGATTTAAACTTTCCAAATCTTCAATTTTTTTCTAAATTCCTTTCAAAACATTCTCTGGAATTCCATTTCAAATTACACATCACATTTACATTTACAATTTCCATTTCCATTTGTATCTGTATTTGTTTCTTAACTTTGGAGTCACGGTTTCAATTTCCTATTTAATAATCAATGGTAATAATTTTAATATTATCAATTCCTAACATCCAAGCAATCATATATTATAATAATTTATAAGGATTTTTTTTCCTTTATCTCCGAAAATAGTTTTGGGTAAAATTATTTCATTTACCCTATTTTAAAACAATATCGTGTCGAAATGTTTTGTACTAGTGTTTAGAGATCCCTATCGATAGAGTTGTACAGACTATACCGACCAGAATCCATATACCACTCCACAAACCAGTCATCACAATATAAAATAATTTTTATATTCACTAACAAATATGCGCTCATATCTATTATTACACTCAGACTCATTCTAGAGTACTACTGACTCCATCTCTAATGAGTAACACCCAACAGAGCCAAGGTTGTCACTTAACCAAATGCTCTGATACCACGTTGTCAGGACCCGATTCTTCGACTTTCGAAAATCGACGTCAATACGTCCACTGTATCAATTGCCGAGCAATCGAATGCCGAAAAATCGAACCATGAGGATTTAAGAAGAAGAAAAGGGTAAAAGAAGAAGATAGAAGAAGTAAGAAAACAGAACAGAAACAATAACAGAATCTCACAGTCGCAGCGGAACAACATATAATAGATAAATGAATATCTTTAAATAAAGAATTATATCAGTTATTACATTATATCACATTACATTATCAGAGTCGATATGCAACACAATACAATAATGGACAGCTATACAAACTTGTCCTTACAAGCGAATTCTACGGCGGAAAGGTAATATCATATATAAGTGGTACGTCTCGCCATCTAGTTCGCCTCCTGAGCTCCATAGCACTCCTAAATACAGAATAACATGATAACCTGTTTCTAAGCTGCCCGTGTAGAAATTGGTGGGCATCCAGAGTTTAGGAAGGGAACAATAAACTCCAGGTCAGTCATGGGACTGGTGTGAGAACTAAAGAAGTTATTTATCTTTAAAACAACAACAACAAGAGAAGTGAAAAATATCCGCAATGCTTTTGGAAAATGAAACTACCATAAGGCCTCCCCGCACATACACAATGCAAACGCAGAATTGGAGGAGATTTCTCCTTATGATAGTCAAAGATGCTTACTACGCAAAACAAATCATTTTTGATATTATTATTATAAGTGCACAGTGGAAAACCTTTCGAAAGTATAATATAAATCTTAGCCAACATACGACCATTATCGTATGCCTACTATAACTACCATGTTCAATAGTATGTTACCGCCACATTCCATGGCAGGTTATACAACTAAAATCGTACAAGGCTCGTATTGTTTCTTTGGATTTTCCAACAAATGGTCCGGCTAAGGAACTTCCTACTGCCACATGGGATCGCCTCTGGCGGGACGTCTCGAGAACTTAACCAGCTCTTTGCCAACACAAGGCCGGGATACCTCTATAACTAGGTAACTACTACACGAATATGCCACCCCCCGGTCCTTTGGGACCTTTATCCAAGGGCCCTCGATCACCAAGCAACAACCACACAGAAAATGAGATTGGAGCAACCACATAGGTTAAGCATCAGGGCTCCATACCTGACTACCCCCTTTTTCAGAAGGAAATGACATACGCTAAAGGGAGCGACCCTCATAACCTTGCCGCATATTTTTGTTTCAACCATTTTCGGGGTGTGAGGTTTGACGAAGTCTCATCCTCAAAGCTACGCTTCTTCACAAAGCCACGCTTTGATCAACAAATGATCAATGAATAATCATCACATAGCAACATTCAACATGCCACATTTCCAGATTGGGAATATATCACTGATAACCTTCAACTACATAACCTCTGAGCTCGTACGTCTCAGAGAAGGGTGTTAACTAAGAGAATAAATTCTCCATCACCAACAGAAATGTATTTGAAAGAAATCTGATTTATATCTCAAAATGTAATGTCAGACACGTAACCATACCAGTCTGTTCCGGGTTCGAACAGAACCGAAGGCACTTCAAAAGAAGCCCTTGCAATCCGGGTATTCGCAATCCCGATCGAATTTCCCATCACTAAGGAAATCTCCATATCGTAGCTAACGGTGCAGAGACAATCGATAGGTCATCCTATCGTTTTCACAAATACCCGGTCTTCAACACCGGTCTTCAATGCTATCCATTATGTCGTATCACTATTCAGAATGGGTAATCCGAATAACGAGCGCAATAATTTAAAAATAAGTGTAGCATTCAATTTCAACCAATTCACAACAAATAGCCCTTTAAGGGTCAATATTGATAGTCGATTATTTAACTATCAATCAATATTCACAACATCACCCGATTTCAAATATTTTCCCAAATAATTTATTTTCAAAAATATCTTTACAAGATATAATTTCCACACTTCAACCATTTGAAAACAACTTTCAAATAATTTTTCACCTTTTAACCTTTGAAAACAATTTTCAAATCAATTTCCTTAAACGGAAACACTTCCAAATATTTATCCATTTTCAATTTATCTTAAAAGATAAAATCTCAAAACATTTCACTTCATATTGGAATACCTTTCCATACTTATTTAATAATAAGTAATTCACAAATCTATTTATTTTCAACATTTGGAAAATATTCAATATACTTAAATCACAATTAAGTATATATTTTATTCTTTAAGGAAAACATTCTCTTAAACACATTTATTTGGGTCAAAACGAATGTTACGTAAAACATCGTATGACAATCCAAAATCACTAGTATAGGGATTTGAAATTAAGATTGATATATAAATCCCAATACTATATAAAACATTTCCTTTCGAAAATAATTTACTGTAACAACGGTGTTATAGTCCACCATTTCCTTCTATTTCTCGAAAACGTCTATTTCAACAGTGAATGTTGAAATCTATGGTTTCGATACTTAATTCATTTTAAAACATCTTTAAATCGTTTTAATTCTATTTAAAATATCACTTTCCCAAATTATTTCTTTAATATAGTATTCACTGTCCAAAATCGTGAATATACTTCGTTAACCAAATTCAACATTTCTACATATTTTATTTAAAGGATTATCCACTGCCCCAAAATTGTGGATATATCACCTTAAATAAGCTATAAAAATGAACTTATCAAAATAAGTCGATTTCGGATTTATAGAAAAAACAATGTTTATAAATTCCATTTATACTGTATAACAACTTCACTTATAAAATCACTTTATTGACAAATTCTATCCATATCCCATTTACACGCCAAAATCCAATTTATAAGTTAATTACTTATAAATCTTCTATTTTACAAAAATCTATTAATTTTATAACTTCACAATTTATAAATCTATAGATTTCATCCACTTATAAAATCCATTTATACTTCATTTTAGCACTTATAAAAACTCGTTTTATAATTCCAATATTTTAATTTATAAATATCAATTTTATAAATCATTTATATAAATCATTTATAATAATTCAAAATTCCCAATTTAAACCATTTTATAAATTAATCAACTACTTATTTCAAAAATCACATTTCGGTTATATTTCACAAAAATCATAATTTTTATAACATAAAAATTTCAACGTTTATTTTTTTAAAATGAATCAATTCTAAAATTAAATTTTATTATGAATTCTCAATTTAAATTTTCAAAAATCAAATTTTATTTATTTTCGGCATCTGACGATACCAAAAATATATTCGGCTAAATTTTAGCCTCTAACGATTTCAATCACAAAGATAATCATGCAGATTATAAATAGATCAACACACAACATTGAAACAAATTCAATCTTTTGAGGAATCCAGTTGGATCCCTCCAACCTGTTTTCCTGCATCCACAGAGTTAGCACAATACCAATTCCGCTTCAAGACGGAATATCGCGGTATATGGGATTTACAAAATATTATCCGCTATTATGCGGCGCAATAGGGTCTCATCCGCTATATAATACGGGAAATCAACTCCAATTACATATATAATACCAATTCCACTTCAAGGTGGAATATCGCGGTATATGTGTTTAATAAAAAACCTCCGCTTAATATACGGCGCATATGGTCTATTTCAATACAACAGATAGCAATTTATCATCCAAGCATATAATCAACATAATCAAGCAATTTTAAATTTAACTATTTAAAATTTAAATCGAAACGCAATTCGATTGAGTGAGAAGTTCTCACCTTGAGTTTCCGATAACAGTTGTAGCGTTGTGTTTCGAATAAAATTAAACACGCGTTTAATTTTACCCAAAAATTTCACTAGCTCCAAACGACTCCAATCCAGCTCCATCGCGTAGTGATCGTCAAAACGAAGCCAATGCAAATCGTTTCGACAGTTTTCGACCTCGTATGATAAAGTTATCAAATTTTAAAGATCACACGATTTTAAATATAAATAAATTTACACTTTTTTTTTAATTTTAAACCTAACTTCCATCATAGCCGCATGTTTCTTTCTAGAGAATCACGACCGAAGGTTCCATCTTCTTCCCTCCAGAGAAAATCGCGAACATAACCCATCACGGCCACCCCTAACCCTAAATCACGCGACCAATATACACGACTCTACGACGATCAAAGGCCGCCATCTTGTAGCCTGCACTCAACTCCACCCTCGGCTTGAAGGGCTCGAAGCTCGGCTGCCTATCCTCCCTGAAAAACGTGAGCGAACGACTGGTCTTTGAACGAGAATTGCTGTCGATCCATGGCTCCGAATGCGATCGTGACCGTTGGATATATAGTTTTCATCTTCCTCTCCATCTTTGCAGTTGACAACTTTCTCTATTTCATTATGGATTTTGAGAGATTGAGGGAAGAAAGGAGAGTGTTTTCTGGCCGTTCGAAATGTTAATGGCGGATGAGCTCTTGAAACCCTAGGGCTTGTTTTATTTTGCAAAAGTGAATTATTGAGGTGCTTTTATAGAAAATTTACGAAAACACTATTCATCCAAAATTTTCCAAACTCCAAATCTCGTGCGGTGACCGGCGTTTCTAGGGTTTACCCCGCATTCCGGACACAATGAAACGTGTTTCGAAAGCTAATTTGATCATATGTGCGAGTTACGGAAATAAACGATCAAATTTAAATTAGATCGATTAAACCAATTTCTATGCGTTTTGGCTTGCCTCGGACAAACCGTAAATCCGATTGACACGAAATTTGAAACCATATAATTGTATAACATTAAGGATCCGATGAAACTGGTTTCGTCGAAATCCGAGACTGTTTGAAAAAATAGTTATTTTAACTCGTCAATTAAATATTAAAATATTCAATTTCTGCAATTTAAATTTTAATTCAATTTTAAAAGTTCACAAACATTGTTCTAACTCCAATATGATTTAGTATAACTTTATAAATCATTTTTAATCACATTAAACCCAAATTCCAATTATTTACGCAATTTCAAATATTAAATTATCGGTCTAATTATCCAATTAAATCTAAATATTCAAAATATAATTCATTCGACTTACAAATTTTACTTGTTGATATTTAAAATCAATTAAAATTTGAATTTCAAATGATAGAAATTCTGGGTCGTTACATAATACTTCTTATTTTGTAACTTTTACCAATGATTTCTCAAGACTAGGATATATGTATCTTATAAAGAACAAATTCGTTTATGAGAAATTTAAAGAATATAAGAATGAGGTCGAAAATCAAATAAACCATAAGATTAAAATACCTCATTCTAATCGAGGAGGTGAGCATGTTGGAAAAGAGCTTGAATGGTACTTAAAAAGTAATGGGATTATCTCTGGGGTTGCTCCATCCTATTCTTCGCAACATAATGTTTTTTGGAAAGAAGGAATTGAACCTTATTATATATGATTTGTTCCATGATGAGTAAAACTAAGTTGCCTCATTGCAAGTAGGGGCATGCACTAAAAACCCTAATGCATATATTTAATTTGATGCCCACAATATCTGGGCTGAAGGTGCCATATGAGAAGTGGCATGGGAAGAAACCTTACCTTAATTTTTTAAAGGTGTAGGGTTGTCCTGCATACGTTAAAAATGTTGGCCCGAACAAACTTGAGGCAAGATTAGCCCTTTGTAAGTTTATAGGATATACAAAGAACACTAGTGGATATATTTCCTACGAAGGTAAGGATAAACAAATTATTATTTCCATGCACACAGTCTTATTAGAAAAGGGAATTCTATCAAATGTGTGGGAACTAGGCAAGTCAGAAGCAGGGCAATTAGGTAAATTTCAAAAAAAATCATTTAGGACCTATATTAGGCCAATGTAGTCTAAATTTATTTAGAACTTTCTAAATTTTCTTAGAAATAAAACCTTTGTTTTACTACAATTATTTAAAATTAGTTTAATTTAATTTTAGGTTGTTTGTATGTTAGATGAGCAGATCAAATGCACTCATGTGTAGAAATGCAAGTAAAACATATGAGAAATGTACACGGTTAATATGAATGTTGCGACGACCTAGAATTTCTGGATATTTGAAATTGAAATATTTAATTGATTTTAAATATTTGAATGCTAGTTTAACTTGAATTTCAAATATAACTATCTATTTGGCAATTAAATTGTTGAATTAAATTATTGAATTAAATTATTGAAAGTTGGGTAAAATATTGAATCTTCTGTTTTATGCTAGTTAAAAATATTTCAAAAGCTTGTAAAATTTAAATTAATAATACTGAAGATAATGGAAGCTTTAGATTTGAATTTGGAAATGTTTTGTTCAGTTTTGGATTTATATCGTTTGAATCGATATTTAAAAGTAGCCTTCCGAGGCATAGCTTCGGAATTCAACGAACTAGTTCCATTGGATCCGGAATATTGTATTATTATAGGACTTCAATTTTCGTAGTGTTTGGAGTTGCTGTGTGATCGTACGGTAGGTAAACGATCTGAAAATCTATATTGAAATTCAAAATTATAACTGGGTTCAAAAAGCTATCTTCTCCATACGATCAAATTAGGACTCGCAACTTTTTCCATTACGTTCAAAATAGGGGTTTAACATTATAAATGCCTAGCGGCACGCCTCGATAGGAGATCGAGATTATGAGTTGCGAAAATCGAGACGATTAGAATTTAAATTTATATATATATATATATATATATTCATGTATATTGGGCAAATAGACACGTATGAGAAATTTTTACACGTGTCTTTCATAATTACACGCGTATTTTTTTCTTTGAAATCATAGCCGAATATTTTTTTAAAGAAAACAAAATAAAATCCTTTCGTTCAAAATGAAAAAAAGAAACAGTAGCTTCAAAAATCAAATCGTTCGAAAAAAAGGCCGAGCGAAATCAAATAAAAAATCTCTCGCTCCAGTTCTCCTCGAAAAAAATGTAATAGCATTCGAACCCAAAATCGAATGAAAATGATAGAGATCCGAAGTCTCTTCTCTTCCCTCTTGCTTTCGATATCGGGTTGACCTTCAGAAGGAAAGAGGGAGCACATCGCGACGTTGTCACGACGTTTCAGGTGAGTTCGAGCACGGCCGCATGGCCCCAGACGCATGCACTTGCACGAGGAGGGGGAGGCGTCGTGGCGAAGTCGATGCAGTGGAGGGCAGCAACAGATTCAAGTTCGCGAAGTTGCAAAGATGCGAGGGCAGGTCTCGGCGATTGTTCGTTAAGCTCGCGATGAGTAGAGTCTGATCGAAGGTGGGAGTAGAAGATATTTTCTATAATTAATTTTTGATTAACGAATTTGGGTATTTAATTTAATTATATATATATATATATAAATCAGAAGAAAAGACATTGAGGTAAAGCATATTTTGTAATATATGAATATCCACAGTAAAGCACATATGTCGTTCATCTTTTTTCCAATTTAAAAGATAATATATATATATTTGTTAGCTGACCATTTTAAAACATTTTATCTCGTGTTATTTGAGTTTAAATCTTCTAGTTTAAAGAAGTGTGTATATATATATAAAACAGAAAAATAAACATGCATGTTTAATGTATAGGTAAAACAGAAAAAAATAGTAAGAATATGGATAAGATTTTAAAAATAAAAATTTTGAATGTTGAAAAGTTTATACGAAGTTAGATTTTTTTGAGATCTATAATTTATTTTATAAGTACATATATTTAGTTCAAAAAGGAAACAAATACACATTTACATATTTTAATTTGCTAATTTATTTTTAAAATAATGGTTTGGTGATTAATTTGTTTTATTAACCTATTTAATTATTTTAATTACTGAAAATAATTTATTAAAGGGAATTTGGTTTTAAATTAAATAAATAATTAATTAAATCATTAGTTTTAAATTAAATTTATTAAATAGTGATTAGTTGTTTGGTAAATTCAAATAGTATTAAATCGTGAATTGTCTATACAAGGTCAAAATCGTAAAGGAAACAAGTTGAGATGAAAATGGATTGCAAAACAAAAGCAAAGGCGAGATCTTCTCTCTCATTTAAATGAATAAATTTGAGTGATTGGATGTGCATGAATGAATTTGATAATTTATTTGTTGGGTGATATTATATATAATAGTATATATATTGGAGTGATTGATTTCCTGCATTATATAGCGGATGAGACCCTATGCACCCCGCATAATAGCGGATGACCCTTTATACCGCGATATCCCGCCTTGAAGCGGGATTGGTATTAATTTGTTGTGCTTAGATCTGTGGATGCAGGGAAACAGGTTTGAGGGATCTAATTGGATTCCTCTAATTGTTTAAATTTATTTCAAATGTTATGATATGATTTATTATAACTGTGGTTGATTATATTGGTGATTGAAATTTTTGAAGGCTATGGTTTGTCCGAATATATTTTGGTATTTTAAAAATACCAGAATATAAAAGATTGGATTTTTGAAAGGAAATCAAAGTAGAGAATTTTAAGTAAAACAATTTTTGAGAATTGGATAAAATAAAAGAAGGAATTTAGAAATGATAAAGGTTGATTTTTGAAAACCAATTACATAAATTCCAAGTATGGGGGAAAAGATTTTAATAAATGGAAATGAATGGGTTTTGAGTAATATTGTTTAAAAGTTGAAGAATTTATTTAAAATGCAGATTTTAAATGGTTTGGGAGAAATAAAAGGGAGAAATTTAAAATTGTATGAAATCCATATTTCAGATTTTTAAATAAGATTTTTAAATCTAGTAAAAGGAGTGAGTTTGGAATTTATAGATTTTAAAATAAATTTGGATAAGTAAATGAGTACTTTTTAAATGGAAATAAATTTTTGGAAATCAATTTGGAAATTTATTTGGTGTTTGAAAATAAATTTTTAAAATCGATTTGAAAATTGTATATCAGTGGATATTTGGAAATTTAAATTCACGATGGAATGAGTAATTTGTTTTAAAAATAAGTAGCAGTTTATTTTTAAAATTAAAAGTGTGAAAGGAAATTGTTTTTTCCCTGATAAGCCAAATACGATGTCGAGCATATTTTTAAGTAAAAGTTAAAAGTTTTTAAATTTGTTTAAAAGGAAGTTTCTTTGAGAAATTATTTATTTAATTTTCTTAAAATTTTAAAGGTAAATATTTTATTAAATATTTTATAGTTGTAATAATTTTAAAGGGGTGATTGTTAAAGATAATTTTTTATATTTATATATTTTATAAAGTAGTTCTATTTTAAATATAGTTTTGCTAAAGTTTTTATTTGGAAAACTTATATAGAATTCTATAACTTTATTTTTAAATTTATTTGGCTTAAGTTTTCATGAAAAATTGTCATTAAATTTCATAACTGTAATTTTGAATAAAGTGTTTTAAATAGTTTTTATTAAAGTATTTTAAGGTATATATTTTTAAATAAAGTGATTTAAATTATTTTAAAATCCAAAGCATTTAGTCATGGCAAATTTTCAATGGAAATAAATAAAGTTTGGAAATTTATTCCATGAAAGGAAAGTGATTTGAAAATTGTTTTCAAAAGGGGTTGAAGTGTAGAAAATTTATATCTTGCGAAGATATTTTGAAATAAATAATTTGGGGAAATTATTTAAATATGATGGTTGTTGAGAATGATAGTTAAATAGCCGACTATCAGTATAAATAATTTAGGAAATTATTGAGGCTTGATGGTTGTTGTGAATGTTGTTTGATAGTTAAATAAATCGACTATCAATATTGGCCTTTAAAATGGCACTTGAATTTGTTTTTAAAATAAGCGCTCATTATTCGGTTAAGGACATTAAGTCATAAACTCATTCCGAATAATGATACGACGAAATAGAATTGCATTTAAAGATGGTGGTTGAAGACCGGGTATTTTTGAAAATGAAAGGATTACCTGTCGATTGTCTCTACACCGAGTAGCTCCGGTATAGAGATTACCCTATTTGATGAGGAGTCCGGATGTGATTAGGGAATATCCGGATTTGCAAGGACTTCTTTTCTTAATTGGACGAAGTGCCTTCGGTTCCATTCAGACCCAGGATAGACTTGTATGGATGTATGTCTGACATTACACTTTGAGATATAAAGCTGATTTCTATCAAAAACATTTCTGTTGGTGGCGGAGAATTTATTCTCTTAGCTTAACACCCTTCTCTGATACGTACGAGCTTAGAGGTTATGTAGTTGATGGTTACTAGTGATATATTCCCAATTTGGTAATATGGCATGCTAAATGTTGATCATTGGTTGACCGAAGCATGGCTTTTGTGAAAAGCACAACTTTGTGGGACGAGACTTCGTCGAACCTCACACCCCGGAAATGGTTGAAACAGGAAAGGATGCAGCAAGGTTATGGGGGTCGTGCCCCTTAGGGTATGTGCATTTCCTTCTGGATAAAAGTGGTATCTGGTATGGAGCCTAGATATTTAACTTGTGTGGATAAAAAGTGGTATTCTGGTATTGAGCCCAGATTATTTACTTATGTGGTTGTTGGTTGTTGCGGCGCCTTGTTAAAGGTCGGTCTTGACCGGGGGATGGCATATTCGTGACAGTTAGTTACCCAGTTACAGAGATAACCCGGCCTTGTGTTGGCAGAGATCCGGTTAGGTTCTCGGGGATTCCCTCTAGAGGTGTACCCATTCGGAAAGGAAGTTCCTTAGCCTTGATCATTTGTTGGAAATCCAATCACCCAATACTAGCCCTTTACGATTGCAGTTGTATAACCTGCCATTCTTAAATGGTAGCTATAGTAGGCATAATATAATGGTACCTATGTTGGGTAAGATTAATATTATACTTTCGAAATGTTTTCCACACTATGCACTAATAATAATATCCAAAGGATTTTCGCGTATCAAGCATGTTTTACTGCTATAAGGAGAAATCTTCCCTAAGTGCGCGATTGCATTGTGTGTGTGGCGGGAGGCTTTATGGTAGTTTCATTTGTCAAAAGCATGAATGGATTTTTTTCCTTTTCTTTGTGCAAGTAACTGTTTTAAGATCTCACACCAGTCCCATGACTGATCTAGAGTTTATTATTCCCTTTCTAAACTTTGGGTGCCCATAATTTTCCACACGGGCAGCCTAGAGTTAGATTATCAGTTGTTCTGGAGCAAAGTCAGGAAAGTATGCTGTGGAGATTAGAAGACAAGCTGGATGGCGAGACGTACCACTTATATTATGTAGTATTTGCTCCGTATGGGTTGATGCAAGTTCATTTTTCATATGGACAAGTTGTCATAAATGCCTAGTGTCGTGTTTTGTTGTTGTAATACTCTGATAATGTAATGTATAAACAGATATAGTTCTTTTGTTTAAAGATTATTTATTTATTTATTATATATTGTTCCGCTGCAATTGTGAGATTCTGATATTATTTCTATCTTTTCTTCTATCTTCTTCTTCTTTAAGCCTAACGGTTCAGTTTTCCAGCATTCGATTGTTCGGCATTTGATACAGTGGATGTATTGATGTCGATTTTCGGGCGTTAAAAAATCGGATCGTTACAGAGTGGTATCAGAGCAATTGGTTAAGCGAGAACCTTGGCTCTGGTAGGGATTACTTATTAGAGATAGAGTCAGTAGTACTCTAGAATGAGTTTGAGTGTAATAAAGATATAAGCGCATATTTGTTAGTGAATATGAAAAAATTGTTTATATTGTGTTGATTGGTTTGTTGAGTGGTATATGGATTCTAGTCAATACGAGTAATTAACGTTATTGATAGGGATCTCTAAATACTTGTACAGAACAATTCGACATAGTATTATTTTAAAATAGAGTAAATGGAATAATTTTACCAAATTATTTTTGTATATAAAAGAAATAAATTTCCGTAAATTATTATAGTAGTATATGATTGCTTGATTGTTAGGAAGTGATAATATTAAATTATTATCATTCAAGTGTGAAATTGAATAAGAAAATGAAATCATAACTAAAAGTTAAGAAAATAAATTCATATACAAACGGGATTTGTAAACGTAAATTGTAAATGTGATTTACAATTTGAAATAGAATTCTAGAGAAATATTAGAAAGTGGATTGAAAGGATTTGAAATTTGAAATTTTGGTGAAAAGTTTAAATTCCCTTGAATATGGAAATGATTTTCAAAGGTTTTGGAAAAATAATGGTGATATTATTCGGGGAAAATATTTTAGAACTGAATTTGAAATCTGGTGGAATTTGGACTTTAAAATATTTGGAAATGTTTTAAAGGAATAAAAGCACTAAACTCTTTTCAGTTGCTATAAAATAATTCCAATGATGATCGCGACATCATCGGTGTTCATTTTCGAGTTTCCAGGAGAGAAATTGCTGCCAAATTGTTTTAAATTGGAATTGTTTGCAAAAGTTGAGTTTGATTTTGAAATACAAAGATTTTGGATATAGTTGATTTTAAATGTAATTTTGAAATATTGAGAAATTGTTTAAACTCTGAAATCTTATTTAAATGTTTATGGTATGGAAATTTTAAGGAAAACTTATAGAAGTTTAAAAGTTTGAATTGGAATGAAATGTAAACTAAATTGACTTAAACAAAAATAAGTTTAAGGAAAAAGCGTAAGTGAGCTTAATGAATGGCTATTGAAATAGAATTTACTAAGTGTGAAATAAATTGGTGAATGAACAATGAATTTACATTTCTAAGTAAATAAAACTGGAAACTGGATATTGGAGTTAAATTTAAACTGCAAGTAAATAAAATTGAAAAATAAATTTTGAAATTCATTTCGAATTTGTAAGTAAATAGAACTGGAATTGTAATGGAATATTGTAATCAATTTAAAATGGTGTTTAATAAAGTGAAATTGTGTAATTTGTCCGAAGAAACTAAAAGAAGTAGAATTTTGGATATGAACTTTTATTTGAGATATGAATAAATTAATAGTGGATTAATTAAAGATGGTTTGAGATAAGATAAATAAAATTCAATATTGAAAGTTCGAAGATAAATTGAATTCAAGTAGAATTGAAAATGAAAATTTGGATAAAAATTGGAAATAAAACTATTGAGATTTGAAATTAATTAGTAGATTGAAGTAAACTGAATTACATGGAATTGGAATTCAACTTGAATAAAAGTATAGACAAACCAAAGTGGTGAAGTGAAAAAATTTAAGAAGTATATAAAATACTTATATGGAGCTTAAGAAATGAATGGTGAAATTCCTTAGTAAATTTGGAATTGCGGAAATATTCTAAGTTAATTTTGAATGAGGATCCAGTAAAGCTGTGAAATGGATAATGGTGAATAAGTGGATAGAAATTCAAATAAATGTGAATAAAAAGAAAATTAATATAGCTAATAATCAATTGGAATTTATACCTAGGATGTACGTATATTATTTTATCCGCATAATGATTTGATCCAATTTCGAGCATAGAATTTGGAGATAGTCATATTGATCCGAGTTAGGATTTTTCACTCGATTTTTGACGGCGAACCTGGATATGGATTTTTTGTTGATTCTGGAAATTCTCTATCATAGTTTACGGCTATGCAAGAAGAATGGCGGTTTCTGATCAAGAAACTAGATTTGAGTCCGCACTAGGAAGTCGGGTGGACGATGCTAGTTCGGAAGTGAAATTCTGTGATCGAGTGAGCGATCGAATTTGGTATTGCATATGGATGATATACGGACATCGTACAGACTTGAATGAAATAGATATTTAAACTTTGTAAAGAAATGTAGAAAATAATTTTGGATGTTGTAATTGGACATTATTGCTAAATAGGATATACATGTGTTACAAAAAAGGAAATTGGATTTTTGATTTATGAAGATAAATTTGAATTGTCCAACAAAAGGTATGTATTTGAATTTCTGTATGAAATTTGATGATTTTCTGGTCTAGCCCTTTGTCTTTTGTTTTCTTTTTGAAATATGGGGGCCCGTTTGGCATTTTGTAGCCGTACCGAGCTAGCCGTGCAAAGGAGACGCTGGCAAAAAATTTCGAAAATTTAGGGAGTTAGAAAATTTTGAGAAATTTGGATAATTTAAATTTGAATTATAATTTGAATTGTTGGGAAAATGATATTGTTTAGAAACTATGGAAAATTTTGGAAAGTTAGTTGAAATGATAATGGGTCTTTAATAAAAATTGTTTTGAAAAGTTAGGAAGTTGTTAAAAACTATTTAGATTGGGAAAATAGTGAATGGGTTATGGATCATTCTTCTTAACTAGTAATTTCAAGGACGAAATTCTTTTAAGAGGGAAGAATGTGACGACCCAGAATGTCTGGATATTTGAAATTGAAATATTTAATTGATTTTAAATATTTGAATGTTAGTTTAACTTGAATTTCAAATATCACCATCTATTTGGCAATTAAATTATTGAATTTAATTATTGAAAGTTGGGTAAAATATTGAATCTTCAGTTTTATGCTGGTTAAAAATATTTCAAAGGCTTGTAAAATT
The DNA here is from genome assembly GCA_030765085.1 of Allium cepa. Lineage (NCBI taxonomy): Eukaryota > Viridiplantae > Streptophyta > Magnoliopsida > Asparagales > Amaryllidaceae > Allium > Allium cepa. The sequence continues at coordinate 609,610,046 of CM060932.1, forward strand.
TAAATTAATGACACTAAAGATAAAGGAAGCTTCAGAATTGAATTTGAAAATGTTTTGTTCAGTTATGAATTTATATCGTTTAAATCGATATTTAAAAGGAGCCTTCCGTGGCACAGTCTTGGAGTTCAACGAAACTAGTTCCATTGGATCTAGAATATTGTATTATTACTAGATTTCAATTTTCGTAGTGTTTGGAGTTGTTGTGTGATCGTACGGTAGGTAAACGCGTTGAAAATCTATGTTGAAATTCAATATTGTAACTAGGTTCAAAAACCTACCTTCTCCATACGATCGAATTAGGACTTGTAACTTTTTCCATTACGTTCGGAATAGGGGTTTAACATTATAAATGCCTGGCGGCACTCCTTGATAAGAGATCGAGATTATGAATTGCGAAAATCGAGACGATTTGAATATGAATTTAAATTTAAATTTAAATATATATTCACATATATTGGGCAAATAGACATGTACAGGAAATTTTTGCACATGTCTCATTTTTTTCATTCAAATCGTAGCCGAATATTTTTTTAAAGAAAACAAAATAAAACCCTTTCGTTCAAAATGAAAAAAAAGAAACAGTTGCTTCAAAAATCAAATCGTTTGAAATAAAAATGGCCAAGCGAAATCAAATAAAAAATCTCTCGCTCCAGTTCTCTTTGAAAAAATAGCATTCGAACCCAAAATCGAATGAAAACGATTGAGATCCGAAGTCTCTTCTCTTCCCTCTTGCTTTCGATATCAGGTCGACCTTCAGAAGGAAACAGGGAGCACACGTGCTTGTGCGAGGAGGGGGAGGCGTCATGGAGAAGTCAATACAGTGGAGGCAGCAACAGATTCAAGTTCGTGAAGTTGCGGCGGTGCGAAGGCAGGTCTCGACGATCGTTCGTCAAGCTCGCGATGGGCAGAGTCTGATCGAAGGGCAGAAGGTATTTTCTATAATTAATTTTTGATTAACGAATTTGGGTATTAATTTAATTATATAAATATATAAATCAGAAGAAAAGACATCGAGGTAAAGCATATTTTGTAATATATGAATATCCACAGTAAAGCACATATGCCGTTCATCTTTTTTTCAATTTAAAAGATAATATATATATTTGTTAGGTGACCATTTAAAAACATTTATCTAATGTTATTCGAGTTTAAATCTTCTAGTTTAAAGATATATATATATATATATATATAACAGAAAATTAAACATGCATGTTTAATGTATAGTAAAACAGAAAAACAAATAGCAAGCATATGGATAAGATTTTAAAAATAGAAATTTTGAATGTTGAAAAGTTTATATGAAGTTAGATTATTTTGAGATCTATAATTTATTTTATAAATACATATATATAGTTCAAAAAGGAGATAAATATACATTTACGTATTTTAATTTGCTAATTTATTTTTAAAATAATCGTTTGGTGATTAATTTGTTTATTAACCTATTTAATTATTTTAACTACCGAAAATAATTTATTAAAGGGAATTTGGTTTTAAATTAAATAATTAATTAACTAAATCATTAGTTTAAAGTTAAATTTATAAAATAGCGATTAATTGTTTGGTAAATTCAAATAGCAATAAATCGTGAATTGTTTATACAAGATCAAACTCGTGAAGGAAACAAGTTGAGATGAAAATGGATTGCAAAACAAAATCAAAGGTGAGATCTTCTCACTCATTTAAATGAATAAATTTAAGTTATTGGACGTGCTTAGATGAATTTGATAATTTATCTGTTCGGTGATATTATATATAGTAGTGTATATATATTGGAGTGATTGATTTCCCGCATTATATAGAGGATGAGACCCTACGCTCCCGCATAATAGCGGATGACCCTTTCTACCGCGATATCCCGCATTGAAGCGGGATTGGTATTAATTTGTTGTGCTAACATCTGTGGATGCAGGGAAACAGGTTGGAGGGATCCAACTGAATTCCTCAAATTGTTTGAATTTATTTCGTATGTTGTGATATGATTTATTGATAATCTGTGGTTGATTATATTGGTGATTGAAATTTTTGAAGGCTATGGTTTTGCCGAATACATTTTGGTATTTTCAAAATGCCAGAATATAAAAGATTGGATTTTTTTGAAGGAAATTAAAGTAGACAATATTAAGTAAACAATTTTTGAGAATTGGATAGATTAAAAGAATGAATTTGGAAAAGATAAAGGTTGATTTTTGAAAACCTATTAAATAAATTCCAAGTATAGGGAAAAAGATTTTAATAAATTAAAATGAATGGATTTTGAGTAATATTGTTTAAAAGTTGAAGAATTTATTTAAAATTCAGATTTTAAATGGTTTGGGAGAAATAAAAAGGAGAAATTTAAAATTAAGTATAAAATTAATATTTCAGATTTTTAAATAAGATTTTAAAATCTAGTAAAAGGAGTGAGTTTGGAATTTATAGATTTTAAAATAAATTTGGATAAGTAAAGGAGTACTTTTTAAATGGAAATAAATTTTTGGAAATAAATTTGGAAACTGATTCGGTGTTTGAAAATAAATTTTTGGAAATCGATTCGAAAATTATACATCAGTGGATATTTGGAAATTTAAATTCACGATGGAATTTATAATGGAATGGGTAATTTGTTTTAAAAATAAATAGTATTTTATTTTTAAAAGTGTGAAAGGAAAGTGTTTTTTCCTGATAAGCCAAGTATGATTTCGAGCAGATTTTTAAGTAAAAGTTAAATGTTTTTAAAGTTGTTTAAAAGGACGTTTCTTTGAGAAATTATTTATTTAATTTTCTTAAAATTTTAAAGGTAAATATTTTATTAAATTTTTTATAGTAGTAATAATTTTAAAGGGGCGATTGGTAAAGATAATTTTTGATATTTATATATTTTATAAAGTAGTTCTATTTTAAATATAGTTTGGCTAAAGTTTTTATTTGAAAAACTTGTATAGAATTCTATAACTTTATTTTTAAATATGTTTGCCTTAAGTTTTCATGAAAAATTATTATTAAATTTCATAACTGATATTTTGAATAAAGTGTTTTAATTAATTTTTATTTTAAGTATTTTAAGGTATATATTTTTAGATGAAGTGATTTAATTTATTTTAAAATCCAAAGCATTTAGGCTTGGCAAATTTTCAGTGGAAATAGATAATGTTTGGAAATTTATTCCACGAAAGGAAAGTAATTTGAAAATTGTTTTCAAAAGGGGTTGAAGTGTAGAAAATTTATTTCTTGCGAAGACATTTTGAAATAAATAATTTGGGAAAATTATTTAAATTTGATGGTTGTTGTGAATGTTGTTTGATAGTTAAATAACCGACTATCAGTATAAACAATTTGGGAAATTATTGAGGCTTGATGGTTGTCGTGAATGTTGTTTGATAGTTAAATAACCGACTATCAATATTGGCCTTTAAAACGACACTTGAATTTGTTTTTAAATTAAGAGCTCGTTATCCGGTTAAGCCGCGGGAGGACATTAAGTCATAAAACCCATTCCGAATAATGATACAACAAAATGTGATTGCATTTAAAGACGGTGGTTGAAGACCGGGTATTTTTGGAAACAAAAGGATTACCTGTCGATTGCTATGCACTGAGTTGCTCCGGTATAGAGATTACCCTATGTGATGGGGAGTTTGGACGTGATTAGGGAATATCCGGATTTGCAAGGACTTCTTTCCTTAACTGGACGAAGTGCCTTCGGTTCCATTCAGACCCAGGATGGACTTGTGTGGATGTATGTCTGACATTACACTTTGAGATATAAAGCTAGTTTCTATCAAATACATTTCTGTTGGTGATGGAGAATTTATTTTCTTAGCTTAACACCCTTCTCTGAGACGTACGAGCTCAGAGGTTATGTAGTTGATGGTTACTAGTGATATATTCCCAATTTGGTAATGTGGCTGCTAAGTGTTGATCATTGGTTGATCGAAGCATGACTTTTTTGAAAAGCGTAACTTTGTGGGACGAGACTTTGTCGAACCTCACACCCCAAAAATGGTTGAAACAGGAAAGGATGCAACAAGTTTATGGGGGTCGCGCCCCTTAGGGTATATGCATTTCCTTCTGGATAAAAAGTGGTATCTGGTATGGAGCTCAGATATTTAACTTGTATGGATAAAAAGTGGTATTCTGGTATTGATATGGAGCCCAAATTATTTACTTATTTGGTTGTTGGTTGTTGAGGCGCCTCGGTAAAGGTCGGTCTAGACCAGGGGATGGCATACTCGTGACAGTTAGTTACCTAGTTACAGGGTAACCCGACCTTGTGTTGGCAGAGATCCGGTTAGGTTCTCGGGAAGTCCCTCCAGAGGCTTACCCATTCGAAAAGGAAGTTCTTTAGCATTGACCATTTGTTGGAAATCCAGTCACCCAATGCGAGCCATTTATGATTGCAGTTGTATAACCTGCCATTCTTAAATGTTAGCTATAGTAGGTATAATATAATGGTACCTATGCTGGCTAAGATTAATATTATACTTTTGAAATGTTTTCCACGCTAATATCCAAAGAATTTTTACGTATCAAGCATGTTTAACTGCAATAAGGAGAAATCTTCCCCAAGTGTGCGATTGCATTGTGTGTGTGGCGGGAGGCCTTATGGTAGTTTCATTTTCCTAAAGCATGAACAGATTTCTTTTCCTTTTCTTTTGTGCAAATAACTATTTTAAGATCTCACACCAGTCCCATGACTGACCTGGAGTTTATTGTTCCCTTTCTAAACTTTGGGTGCCCACAATTTTCCAAACGGGCAGCCTAGGTCAGGTTATCAGTTGTTCTAGAGCGAAGTCAGGAAAGTAAGTTGTGGAGATCAGTAGACAAGCTGGATGGCGAGACGTATCACTTATATTATGTAGTATCTGCTACGTATGGGTTGCTGCAAGTTCAGTTTTCATATGGACAAGTTTTCATAAATGCCTACTGTCGTGTTTTGTTGTTGTAATACTCTGATAATGTAATGTATAAACAGATATAATTCTTTCGTTTAAACATTATTTATTTATTTATTATATATTGTTCCGCTACGATTGTGAGATTCTATATTGTTTCTATCTTTTCTTCCATCTTCTTCTTCTTTAACCCTAACGGTTCGGTTTTCCCGCATTCGATTATTCAACATTTGATGCAGTGGATGTATTGATTTCGATTTTCAAGCATCGAAAAATCGGGTCATTACAAACGTTGTTTAAGTGCTGGGATTTACACCATAACGAACACATTTCTCCTATATATATGCCTTTGTCATCCAAAACAAGAAAGCGTATTTTTTAATTTTAGTATTATTGAATATGTGTGCACGTGTGTGTGTTTGTGTACACACACACACATATAGTTGTTTTTATTAGAGTAGACTTTAATTATGCAACATGTAATAAATCAATATATAAATATGAAGTTGATTTTAACCAAAAGATAGTTCAAAACTTTATGATTGTAGTTTACATAAAACCCCCTTAGAGTCTTGAGTTAAATATACACATACACATACATAAATATTATTACATATGTGCGTGTGCATTTATTTCTGTATTTATCTATTTACACACGAACCAAAATAATGTTTTGAAATAAAAATATATAAAAATATATTCAAAATAGTTTGCAAATAAGATTATATATCTTTTAATCAAAGATCATAATCTAAGTTACAAATAAGATTATTACATAATCAAAGATCATAATCAAAGTTCTAGTGGTCCAGTGGTTAATACATAGTGGAATTGCTACATGTGGTTGTAGCGGCACCGGTTCGAATCCCAGCGGCCACAATAATGAGACATAGTGCACGGCCACTTATAAAACCGGCTTAACCAAAGGCCAGGGCAAACATAGTTTTCTTGGCCCCAAAGTTTTGGTTTTCAGTTTTCGTCCCCATGTTTTCGTCCCCCACCATTCCTTCTGTACCTCACCATACTTCCTCTGTTCACATCCCATGTCACTGTTAACCAAAACCATGTCACTTCTCGCGGCCCGTCCCTCTCTGATGTACCGTGTACTGCCATACCTCCCACCACCAACGTCGACCAGACCTTACCTTACCCACCTTCTCTGTCCATCTCTCATGTCAACCTTTCTTCCACCACTGTTCTTGTATCTCCGCCTTTGCCCGAACCACCAGACCCTTCCATTAACATACACAGTTCGACATCCATTCCTACATCCCTTCCAATACCTCCCACTGTATCTCCTCCATTTTGTGCCACACTGCCTCCTCACCCTCCCGCTCCTTGGACCTCCCTTTGCAAATCCAAGCCTAGAAATGCGGGTCGATATATCCCAAAGTTTTTTGACTTATCATATACTGGCGAGGCACTGAAGATGCCTGTGGATGTTCACGAGGCTGGTACCAAAACATGGAACAAGCTTTTGGTTGGTTTCTTCCTTGACGACTGTCTTCCGTACAACGTGGTATTATACCATTTGAAGAGAATTTGGTGCCTCAATGGATCGTATCAGGTTAAAACTGACCACTCTAGTTTTTATTTCGAATTCTCTGATGAATCTGATAGACATAGAATTCTTGAGAGTGATCCAATATTCATTCGTGGCAAAATGTTTATTATATCATCTTGGAAGCCAACTTTCAAAAATGCACAGGCTAGTATAAAATCTGTACCAATTTGGGTACACTTTCACAAAATTCCCACGATCACTTGGACTCTACTGGGTATAAACTGGCTGGCATGTCATTTGGGAAATTTGGTTTGTTACAACGAAGCAACAGAGAAAATGAAATTTTTTGAATATGCCAAGTGCCTTATTGAAATTACGCCAGAAAAAGAGCTTCCTGATGTTATAAAATGTGGAGAAGGTGATGATGTTGTATACGTTGAAGTATTTTATGACTGGCGACCAAAACTATGTGTGCACTACAAATGTTTTGGTCATGACAGTTCAACATGCATTGACCTGGTACAACAACTACCAACTGATGCAGTGGTTCACGATAATGCTGCCAATGTAAACAATGAAGCACTTTGTACTCAGCCTAATATCCATGCGGAAGGAAATGCAGTTACTTTCAGCAATCAACAAATAACTGGTGAGAAGGAAAGGTGGCAAAACAAAACAAACAAACAATGGACAAGAAAAAAGAAAGTGCATACAAATAACATGCAGATACTGCAGAAAACACAAATACAAGAAAAAATTGATGTCTGTGACACACATGCACAGGAACATGAGAAATCATACACAAGAATACCAGTACACCAATGGATCCAACCAATACCTCACTAACCAAACCTATACCATCCAACTTACACCTTAGTTCCACTGACACGTCAACAAAACAGCCTCAACCTTTCAATAGTATTCAATTGTCAAATTGTTTTGACATACTGGGGGATACATGTGCCATAACCGACACTGTGACATCATCCATTCCTCTAGTTTCTCCTCATGGCCTCTTTCCAAACTCCTCCATACCTCCACACTCCTCGAATATACCTCCTGATACTGTTTATCATCATGAAGAACAAGATACAGAACAACAAACCGAAGACCCCCAAACTGAAGTTGTACCCCCTCTACCATATGAACACATCCACTTATCCCATGTCATAACCAACAAGCTTGTTGAACAAAATATTATTCACCATGATACTTTTCAAGATCAAAATACCGGCCTCAAACTTCTTTTTCAACAGGACTACCCTGTCACAGCAAATAATAATGTTCATCCCAATCACCAGCCATCCACATCCAAATCTACCACTACCATTTTCTCATCAAATCCAGCTCAAAGTAAGAAAAAGAAAAACAAGAAAAATTACAAAAACAAGGTAAACAAAGATAGCGAAGTAGTTGAGGATAACGATGAAGGGCATACATACCAAATTGAGGATATTCTGAGTAACAACACCAGTTCAGAAGAAAACGAAGTACAAACAAAACAGCTAAACCCAGTAGGACAAAGAAAATCGGGTAGGAAGAAGAAACACTATATCTCCAATGCTTGACAACATAGGTGCATGGAATATAAGGGGAGCACATCTTCCCTTAAAGCAACTGGAAGCAAAAAACCTGATCAATAACAACAATCTGCATATGCTTGGCATATTGGAAACAAAACTAAACAAAGCACAAACCCTGAAAATGTGTAATTATATCAACCCCCTATGGAATTTCACAGACAATCTTGACCATGCTGTTTATGGCCGTGTGGTGGTGTTATGGAACCCTCTTACATACAACACTGACACCATCTCGGCCTCCGATCAGTATATCCACCTTTATGTCACTCATATACCAACTTCAGCCTATTTTAACTTAACATACATATATGCTTCATGTTGCAAAGAAACCAGAACACATCTTCACAACTTCATCCAATCTCTAAATAATATCAGTGACCCATGGATCCTTATTGGCGACTTCAACTGTATGTATACATCGACTCAGAAATATGGCGGTAATCCTTTATCCATTCATGACATAAGGCCTCTATCTCAAACAATGCACATAGCGGCTCTTCACAAAATTCCTTCCATTGGCCCTATGTACACTTGGAACAACCGACACAAAAACAAACGTACTTTTTGCACTCTCGACCATTCTCTTTTCAATATACATGCCCTTAGTACCTGGCCTACCCTATTATCATATATCCTACACCCTGGAATATCTGACCATAGTCCTCTTATCCTTTCATGGGGATTGAAAACAACGAAATACCGTGCCTCATTTAAATTTTTAAATTTTTGGACTAAACACGCACAATTCTTTGATATTTTTTTGCAGGGATGGAACACTCACACATATGGCAATCCTATGTACGTTCTTCAGGCTAAGCTTAAGAATACAAAACAATGTTTGAAAAAATGGGCTCTTTCTACTTTTGGCAAAGGAACTTCTAAATCAGATCAGCTGAGATATGATCTCCACAAGGCTCAACTGGACATGCTTGCCTCCCCTGGTAATATCGATCTGTCTGAAAAAGAGGAATTCATAAATAATCAACTGCGAGATGCTCTTCAATACGAACTGGATAGGAATAAAGAAATGCTCGACAAAGAGAAGTTTTTCCATGGTGACAAGAACTCGACTTTTTTCCAAAATGCACTCTGCATCAACAGATCAGCTAAAAAAATCACCTCTATTATCGACTTGGATGGTGGGCTCAAAACTGAAGATAATGTCATTGATGAAGCTTTCGTTAATTACTTCAAAGAATGTTTTTCCGTATCTGGACATATACAGAACCTTGCTGACATTACAAATCTAACCATTCCAAAGATCGCCGACGAAGACGCTATTACTCTGATATCAACGATTACTTACGATGAGATCAAGAAGGCTTTATTCGATCTAAATCCTGACAGTGTGGGGGGACCCGATGGTTTCAACACAAATTTTTTCACTACTACTTGGTCTACCATCGACGTCATTTTCGTCAAGGCTATTAAATATTTCTTCTCCACAAATATTTTACTCCGGGGTATTAATGCCACTAACGTTGCTTTAATTCCCAAAAATGACTCACCTACTTCTGTTACACATTACAGACCGATATCTTGCTGTAATGTGATATACAGGTGCATTGCCAAAATCCTTGTGAATAGATTAAAACCTGTGCTGAATAACATTATATCTCCTAATCAAACTGCATTTCTTCAGGGTAGAAATATCACTGACAATATCTTGCTCACTCATGAATTACTTAGAGGATATAACCATATAAATATATCACCGCGATGTATGATGAAACTCGATATTCAGAAGGCTTTCGACTCTATTGAGTGGTTTTCTATCGTTGCTCTTATGTCCAGTATGAGAATACCTGAATCTTACATTGCTTGGATATACACTTGCATTTCCAATGCCACATACACTATTAAGATTAATGGCCATTCAACGGGGTATTTCAAATCAAGTAGGGGAATTCGACAAGGCGACCCGATCTCCCCTTACATATTTATCATGGTGATGGAGCTGCTTAATTCCATTTTCACCAAACATGTTTTAAATAAGACCTTCAAGCTCCACCCAAAGTGCAAGAATCCAGTTATTACCTCTCTCATGTTCGCTGATGACATTGTTGTCTTCGGCAAGCCTGATGTAGGTACCATTTCTGCCATCAACGATACTCTTATTCAATTGCACGAAATGACTGGGCTACATATTAATAAGAATAAGTCGCATATTCTGATTGCGGGCCTTAGTGAAAATGATAATAGCCGTATCACTACACTATCGGGTCTTCATACTATGCCTACTGATGCTGTTTACTTGGGGATTCCTCTCACTAAAGCTAGGATCAGTACTACACAATGCATCCCCATGTATGAAAAGATTATTGCTAAACTTAAAACTTGGCCTACTCACCTACTTTCTCAAGCAGGTAGAATTTCAATTGTTAAATCTATTATTTTTGGCATGACAACATACTGGGCTCACATTTTTATATTGCCAAAAAAATTAATATCCATGGTTAATGCGGCTATGAGCCATTTCTTATGGCAAGGGGATTGCAATTCTCGCAAACCTATTCCCATTGCTTTCTCCAAGATTTGCAGACCGAGGAAACATGGGGGTTTGGGTATAATAAATTTACGATATTGGAATTTCGCGGCGGCATCAAAACACATCAATGATATACTCTCACACAATATGAAATTATGGATACGCTGGTTAAGATCGAACTACCTTTACGATAAGAATTTCTGGAGTACCAGTCCCACTGCCACTTCTAGCTACTTCTGGCAGAACATCCTTAGTATTCGTGATGTCATTCTTCCACACATTAAATACAATATTTTCCACGATCAGCCCATCTCTTTCTGGCATTCACTGTGGTCATCTCCTGGTGTCATACTAAACAATGTGCTCAGTAATATGGAAAAGATGTCCACTGGGATTCCTGATGGCGCAAACATTTGACATTTCATCAACCATGGGGTGATTCATTTACCATACGCTGCATCTACCGAGGTTAGAAATCTCTGGAGGAAAATTACACAGGTTAACCATATTAACACTGTGCACTTTATACAATGGACTGACAAATACACACCTCACTGCATCGCAACTATATACAAAGCCATTCTTACAGATGATAATAACAATTACAATGTATGGTATCGCCGAATATGGAGTAAACTCGGATCTGAAAAGAAAATTTCATCCTCTGGAAAACTATACATAACTCTCTACTTACTAGAGACAAACTTTTGGAGAGGGGTTTCATTGCGTCTAATACATGCATTTTTTGCAATACACACCCCGAGAGCAAGGACCACATCTTCTTCCAATGTATGGTCACTTATGGACTATGGAAGGTTGTTCTTCTTGCAGCTGAGATATATTACCCTAACACGAGACGAGAGCAACAATGGTTTGAGATATTTCAACGATCCAGATGGCGAAATGAGAAGGGGGAGCGAATGCTTATTATCATCAGATGTTTTGTCTCTGCTATTTGGCGTGAGAGGAACGCTCGTATATTTGAAAACAAAATTAAAAACAGAAGGGAGTTGATCGTTGAGATGAACGGAGCTTTTAAGAAGCGTGCGAGATGGCTTCAATCAGTTGGACATATTGGATTTACGGTGCATTAATTAGTCTGGTATTTGGGCTATACGGGCCTAAATCCTATTTTAATTATTGTTTTTCTGTTTTCGCAGTTTTTGGTTGTTTTATTTACTTTGTTTTTTCGATCTTTTGATACCTCGGTTTGTAATTACTTCTTCTTTTTAATCTGATCTGGTAGAGCCCAGTATAAAATACTTGTTTGCCTTAAAAAAAATCTAATCTAGATTCAATTGTTAAATTAAGAAACAAATCACTAGTATAAAGTTCCCCCTTTTTTATTTCTATTTTTTCAGACAAAAACTTGTTTTAAAATATTGTAAAAGTAAGACGTTTGAATCTTACTATATGTTATCAACCATGATTAGTTAATGAAATTGTTTCAAAGTCTCATTCGTATAGTAATTTATATAGAAACATACAAATCTCAATCTTGTGTTATGAAAATGACTTATTAATAAGATTGTTCCAAAAAAAGTAAAACAAAAATAATATTAGATGACATTGGCATATAAAAATTCGTGGTAACAAGAGCTAGGTTAAATATACAAAATGAATAAACATGCAGAAGTGATGAATAAAATTAACATTATTGATAACAACATAACAGTGAGCATAGCATGGGGTTTTCAAATAAATCAACTTGATAAGAATAAATAGCCTATTCAAAGGGAAGAATTAGGATATTCAAATCACAATCCACATTCACATAAGAATATAAGGAAGAGATAGAGAATGAAAGGGATGTAAACATAATGAAATAATATATAAGGAAAATAAAGAATTACCTTTAGATGTAGCTATGAGAAACACCTATAATGATAGAATAAATCCTAGATCCAGTAAATTAATCTCTAGATCTGCAGAAAACAAGAGATAACCACATATTTCTTTTTAATTTTGTTTAAATAAGTTTTGAAATATTGGAGCTTCTCCCACCATTAAATATTCAACCCTAATATTTTTCGATAGAGAGGAGAAAATAATAGAGCAATATCTAATTAAATGAGGAAATAAATGTGTTATAAAAATATGGCGATTCCTTCCCTTTTAATTAAGATTGCCTTTTCATTTCAAATCAAAAACATCTCCTCTTCTTGACACTATTGCTGGCCAATGCATGTGGGCTTTGGTCCAAAAGTTTTCAAAAACCAATTAGTATTAACTCCATTTAAATCCAAATAAAATTTCCTATTGGTACCGTATACCAATACACGTGTTTATGAGTTTTATGTGCACACAATATTAAAGGCTAATTGTAATCAAACAAATCAAATAAGAATTTTTTTAACAATTAATTATTCACAATTATTAACCAATTTAATTTATTTAAAGCCCTTTTTAGTATTTATTTTATTTAAATCTAATTTAAACATTCTTCTAACATTGTATGTGGATATGCGCATTTATAACTTTTATGTACACATTTTATTAAATACTAATGGCATTCAAATAAATTAAATAATTAATTAATTTTCAACTATTAAAATCAATTAAATTGTGTGGTTTACTCAGGATATTAATAATTTCGGTTGTGTGACTCAAACGTGCAAATTCAATCAATAATTAATATTGAACAATTCAAATTTAACGTTTACACATCACATTAGCTAGTGGTGTGACATTTTAGCTGAATTTACTGCTTACACATCTTTTGGTAAAATCTTATTCTATATATTATAAGCGGTCCCTAGTAGTAATCATTATTTACATCAATTCTCTTCATCAAAACTATATCACACTAGGACTTATTGGTTTTAGTCAAAATTCAAACATCGTTCACATTCAACTTTGTATGTCCAAAAACAAAGTTCTTGGTTCAATAATAAATTTTATTACTAACCTTACTACTCTGACCAGAGATTTTTTTGCAAAGTCAGCCTATTTTATAGCGGACCGTCCACTTTCTAGTACCAAAGAAATGAAATACAGTTATAGTATAGGAGTAAGGCAAAATAGCCTTAACTACTAAAATATGGAATACAACCCAAGAGTTTGGCAGAATGCCAAAAATACTAGAAATGACCTAAATAACTTGAGCTCCTCAAAGGAGGAGGAACAACCACCATCTTCCGAAGAATCTGGGGATATCGCTTTGGTGACATCCCCAATGATATGAGCGAAAGCTCTAAAATGCACAGCAAGAAAAGGGTCATAGTCCAATGAATCAAGGGAGAAAATAAAAGATCTATCCAATGTGGAATCAGCTAACATATCATCATTCATTTTGGCTTGTTCACCTTCCGTAGCAAGAACCAACAAATCACCTGATACATAGCAATAAAGACATCTAAGGTTCAAATGATCATTTGATACATATCTCAAAAAGGAGACATCTAAAGGGCTATATCCCATAGCAGCCAACACATTAATCCAAGTCCTTTCTTTTGCATCCTAATAAACACTCAAGGCAGGTGAAATAGAATCAGCTGCAGTAGCAAGAACATGCATATGGGCAATAGAACTGTCAAATGTAGGGGTGGCATGCGAAGACGAAATCGGAGCAACTTCTCCCACTATATGCACCATAACAGGTACGTCCATAACAGGAGGCACATTATCTAAGGGGTCAACAACAGGCACTGGCCTCACCTTTGGGATCCACTTTATGACAGGAGACCGTGGAAGAGGGGATTTAACAGATGAGGGGAAACAGTGGAACTACAGGTGCATGCCTCGAATAGGTGACTAATCGAGCAAATATCTAGTCTCCAGCCATAACAAACAAAACAGTTAGCAAATTATCCTTAGAGGCATGGACCTTAATCATATTTGGAAGAGGTTATTCGAACTATTTCAATTAACGCTTTTGCATAAACTAACTTTTCCCTAGCAACAATATTAGCATCGAAGCATATCAATTTTCCAACATTACTAGCTAGCCAATTTAGTTTAAGCAAAGGTTGCAGCACAAAAGTAATATGAGAAAAGTAAGCTCATACAAGAATAGATATACCATATCCCGAGAATAGTCAATAGACCAACTCCAAGTAGTAACAATAAAAGGCTTACCACAAATAAAATTTGATTTCGTACTAAGGACACAAAGACACTCACCAGGCCTCGAGAAATTGAAGAAGAACATAGAGTTGTCCATATGGACTTGAAGTTCGCTCCTTATCTGCCATGCATTGCCTTAATCCTCTTAACCATTGAATAAGGCAGGTGAGAATCTAAGAAAAAAACCAACCAGATAAACCGACCAGTAGTCAACCCCGGCTTAAATGACATCCGTCGGAGGCACTGTAGAACCATCTATTTCCGCCATATCAAATGTATAGGGCATATAAGCACATGTGTTCCTCGGAAAAGATGAGAACAGCAAGGTCCACTTTGGCACCTTGGAAGTATCCATGGGTTCAGAGTTTTCAAATGAGGTTGCAGCTTCAGCACGCTCATTCTGGACATGCAAATGAATTGACTCGCTATTTTTGGCAAACAACTGCTTACAACCAGATATACCCACAACAAAGTCACCAAGCCTTAAACCAACAAGGCCAGGATTAGGTCGAGAGACATTATTACAACCAATAAGAGGAGGAGCAATAAGAGCAAAAGCAGCAATAGACTGCACTGAAACCCCTAAAGATGCAATTGACTCTCTACTAACATCCAAAACAAAATCAAATACAAAATTGCTCTCAAACCAGACCTCCATCTCATTATCAACCGTAGAAATTCTCAAACCAACATTCGTATCAGGCCACACTTCTCATTATCAGTTGTAGCCAAAAGAACAGATATAGGAGACTTACCAATAGAGGCCCGACGATCCAAATTAGCGGTAGCAGATTGCTGAGCAGCAATGTTAGAACATAAGGCATCAGGGGATTGGATATGAGTTGACCACAATTGATCGTGATACTAATCCTATATAACTAGAGAGATGATTTTTTATTGAATAGTGTTTTACTTCCAATGCTTCAATATAGACCCAACCATAGTCATTCAGTGGATGCTATGTCATGATTTAACTATAATCAAAGTGGAACTTCCACATTTAATTCAACAATATTCTCAAGTCAAGAGAACTGTGCAATATCATCACTTTAAGATATTCTATTTGTCCTCGGTTATATTAACCAATAGAAAACTCTTGAGTGAGTCATTTCATAGTTATCCAATAACTATCAGTATGTAACACATTGGTTCCCCTTAGTAGTCATGTGTAATGCATTACCTAACCTTTAGAGAGCGTCATGCACTCTAGTCTAAACAGATGCACCTATATCTAGACTCAATAGATTTGGACTATTAATATATAAAACAATGTATTTACGGAAACTGTGATAAAATACTCATGATAACAGCATCTTATGATTGTTGCTACAAAACACATCATTTATGAATTTTCTATTAAATATATTTAAATTAAACAAGTAACCAATTATAATATAATATAACAAATATATAATAGAAAGAAAACAACTTATATTACGAACGAGAGATGATTATAGAGTTAATAATTTACAATAATTAAATAATATCTCCTAAGGCATACACCTAACTCTATCAATCTCCCACTTGTACTTGAGGCAATTATGGAATCTCAGTCTTATCCCATTGCTTGGCTTGACAATAACTGACTAAGCTAGTTCCTTCATAAAAAGGATCTACTATGTTGTCCTCCATATCCACCCTTTACATCATAACCTATTTCTTCTCAATGAATTATCATGATTAGGTGGAACTTTCAAAGAATTTGTCGTGATTTCTTGTGAACTCTAGGCTCCTTTGAAATCTGCATTGCTGCATTTTGTCATGGAATAACGCCATTGGATTCTCTGTATCGGGAACCACTCCTAGCTCACTTAGAAATTAATGCATCCCGAAGGCTTCTTTAACCGCTTCATTCAAAGCGATGTATTCCGCCTTTATCATGGAATCAGCTATCGTTTCCTGTTTGAAGCTTTCCAACTGATGGCCCCATCGCTTGTAGTAAAGACGTAACTTGACATTGACTTACTATCGTCGATATTACTCCAAGAGCTAAAGCCAATATACCCCTTCACGAGGAGATCTTCATTCCTATTTATTAGGAAGAAGTCTTGAGTATTTCTTAAATAATTTAGTATACATTTTACAATCGTCCAATGCTTTTCTTCAGAATTAGATCGGTATCGGCTCATGCATCCTAATGCATTCCGGTCTAGTTCATAACATAACATATGTTACAGAACCAATTGTCTAAGCTTCCTCTTCATACTCTCTTACTCTTCACCAGTCTAAGGAACATCTTTCTTAAAAAGGACGATAATTCAAACATTTTGGTATAGTATCTATGAATGGGAAGGGATAATTCCGACATTCATGAGATCTATTAATATAGATCTCTGTACCTAATATGTAGGCCGCTTCACCCAAATCTTTCATGGAGAAGTTCTTAGAAAGTCAAGCTTTCACTGATTGTAATAATGAAACGTCATTGCCAATTAGTGGAAGATCATTGATGTATAACACTAAGAATATAATAGCATATCTTTGTTCCTTTCTGTATATGCATCCTTCCTCTATGTTTTAATAAAATCAAAACTGTAACATCCTGTAATTTTACAAAATTAAATAACTAAAGGTAAAATCGTAACTTTAACAAAAAGGGAAAAATCATAAATTTCCACAGGAGTTGGAATTAGACTTGGAGACCTATTTCATTGAGAGCAGAATATCATTTACACTCAGAAAACATATTTATGTTGCTGAATTTGTTTAAACGGGTTAGTAGTTAGAAGAAGTCAAAACCCAATGACATTTTCGCAATATATTAATTTCGAAAATATAGTCTAAATATTATATTTTTTAGCCTATAATAGATCTCTTACCCTATTCTTTTCTCTCTATAATCTTTTCTCCACTGCTAAAACAATAATCCATAAATCAATACATGTTCCCTAATCAATCCCTAATCGATCAAATCAAATCCAAATTACATGTGTTAATATATGAAATCGAACATCGCAAAGAAAGCTACGCAAATTAATCAAAGTTATCAAGAAATTTGGCGTTTTTAAGGCATGGAAATAATAAACAATAAAGAAAAGAAAGGATATACATCAAATCAGAGAACAAGCACAACTAATCACTGGGTGGGAATTGTCATATTTGTGTATACATTATTAAGATATTGTAATTCATCCTTTATGATCGTAAATCACGTCATAAATTATGTAAATGAAATTTAAAAAGTAATTTTTTTAATGAACTTGGTTACTATGTAGTATGCTATGGCTAAATTATTAAAAAGTTAATTTTTAGTCGACCGTAATGAGGAAAAGTTAATCTTCCTCTAATAAAAAGTGCAAAGTGTTCTAAATTAGACATAATATATATCAAAATCGTAGTTCTTGATGACACGAATCCATTGGTGGTGTTCGTTCATCGATTAGGTTAATGGATTGATCAGAAAACATGACAGAAGCTCGATAAATGTAGACTATTTATTTTGATCCAATGGTAAAACAGTGATCATGATGATCGGGGAATATGGATGTAAAGAGAAGGTTGAGTAGATCGCTATGCTAGTGCCTAATCGACCAACGTGGTGGGAGATTGCCTAATTTTTCTAAAATGGGGGCAGAATTCACTAACGGTAATAAGGTATTAGAGGCGGCAGACATCATAGTGTGGGGCGACCTGGTACAAATTTCGATGATGAGGTTTGCCAGGGTACTTGATTTAGCAACAATGACCAGAATAAGGCATGTCGGTGGTGGGAAGTTGCAGTTGAAGGTTGGTTCGATATTGGGGATGAACTCCTGTAGCACGATTGTGAATTATATTAGCAACAACAGCAACAATAATAATAAAATAATATATGTATTAATTTTCTTCAGTTCAAACATTTGTAAATTCTCGCATATGCCTCTATTTCATGCGTGGTTTCTTTCATCGAGATCATGTCGAGACAAGGATCGTTTTAGTATATTGATTATTATATTTTGAGACTCTTCTAAAAGTGCCTTGTTTTGGTAGATCTGTTATAGGAGGATACTATCTATGATATTTTGATACACGTATAGGGAAATTAGTCCTCAGTTGTACAAGTGACGTTTTTGGCATTCGAGTTAAGACTTTAGGCTCGGTCGTTTGCATACGCTATCATCATTCGCGCTGGGACTTTAGGCTCGATCGTTGGACTATATTTTCAGCATTCGAGCTGGGACTTAGGGATCGGTCGTTTGCATATATTGATGGCATACGAGTTGGGACTGTGGCCTCGGTCGTGTGCATATGTTTGGGGCGATGGCAAGTAGGGACTTAGAGCTCACATATAACATAGTGTTTTGTTAGATCGAAAATTGGTATAACACCCATGATGCCAAGTATGATGAGGAAAAACTCAATTTTAGCATCCTTGATGACACGACTAAGCAAGGATTTGTTGGTGTTGATTAAATATGGCCATGGAATAAAGAATGGGCTTAGCATTCAAGGTCATGTGCATGGTGACTTAATTAAGAAATGGTTCCATGATGCCCATGGACTTTTGGAGTATGATATTCGGAAGCCATGCAATATGATCAAAGGGGAGAAAGAGTAGGTTGAGAGTATGTGTAATAGCCCATTAAGAATGTTAACAGACTAGATAGGCAACCCTTATATTTCATAGTCCATTGTTCATATGTAGTCAGCAAGATAAAGATTATGCATATAATTACTAGTCCAGGCCGAAGCTCTTGTGATTCTATATGAAGTAAAATCATGACAAGCTTTAAATCAAAATAGATTTGTCAAATGCATATCCATGTCCAGTAATATTCAATGCACAGTAAAGGTAATAGGCATGTCCAAGTCCTTATTCGTATAATTCCACAATGATTACAACCAAATCAAGTTTTTTCCCTATTCAATCTAAGGTTATAATTTTTTAAATTTGAGAGGAGAGAAAACAAAAGATCGCCATTTCCTCAATGCCCTTAGGTTCGTATTTATAGGAGTAGAGGTGTGACGTTGCTGCTATGCACTACCTCCGACATGTGGGACTTCGATATTAACAACCACTTTAATGGCGCCAGTCGCTATGCTTTGTTTTGATAATCTACAACATCCCATAGTATATTGATGGATTATGACGTCATGTATTAACGCTTAATATCCACATAGTCTTGATAGCTTTTATTAATATCCACGGCATCCGGCATCAATGCTATATTGAGCAGCTACGACATCCTTTTATTGTTGATGAAGTGCGACATCACTAAGGCGTGGTATTAATAATGGGTGGCATTAATAATAGATGGCCTTGAAGAGAAATGACATTGCATAAGAGGCGACATCAACAAGAGGCGGCATTGCTTGAGAAGTGATGTAAATAAGAGACAAAATTAGTGATGGGCGACATCAATAAGGGGCGGCATTGCTTAGGAAGTGACGTAACTAAGAGACGACATTCTTGATTAGCAGCAGCATCACTTGAAATGCAACCCTAAAAATATGCGACATTAACTAGATGCATATCGGCTAGATGATGTATTGAGTCGATGTGATATCTACCCTTTCCTTTATGAAGCATTAAATCTTTTTAATTGGTGGTTTATGATATGCAACTCTTCGATATCATTACCACTTTGTTAAAATGCAGCATTGCTTATAGGGACCTGACACACACACACACAAACACACACATGCACACACACACACACACACACACACACATATATATATATGCTTTTAGGCACTATGTCATCCATTCAACGTCGAATTTTCCACATCATATTATATTTCTTCTAACGTACTTTGTCATCCTCCCTGTATCATGCCTTCAATATCATTTTTGTCATCATAATCTTCCTTGAAAATTTTGTGAATAACATTTGATATGCAGCATGGAATCGATGCACCACTGATTCATGGAATGAATGGGGCATTAATTGAGTATGGCAAGGATACATACTGTATCCTCTTTTACTTTCATTAATGGAATGCGGCATCATTAACTGCGACATCAAACTTTGAACTTCGGCATCAAGCCTTAATTCTGACATGAATTCTTTAGAAAATATATGGATAACATTTGCCCCTCCTTGTATAAAAGAAAATTTTCGCACTTTAGACTAAAACTAAGAATTTCGCCATTTCCCCCATTCATTGCAAGGTTTTCTTCCTAACTCTGTTTTTCTATAAACACAAAACAAGTGATGATTTTCATTATAAACTTTAAATTCAATTTTACCTTTTGTGCAATTCCTATTGGATTTAATTAAGCTGTGAATTAATATATATTCTTCTCAATGAAGAACCCTTCGCATCTTCTATATAATCCATGATTACTTTTTAATTACTTTAAATTTTCTTGAAAAAGCCAAAAATCTATTTGGCAGCAAGTTTACTCTAATAGAATCCCATTGAGTCAAGGTTAGAAAACTATATGGATAATGATTTCACAAATAAAAGATTAGAAATCCATTTAAGAATTATAACTTCCTAATCTAGAAAACCATCTGGAACTATTATAGGAGGAAGGACCAGAGCTCTTCAGTCAATATAATGAATAGATGACCAAAATTCCATTTGACATTAGTAATTTCTTACTCAAAATACCGGAAATCTTATCTGGTAATAAAGATCTCTTAATTAAATGCTTAGAAAATTTCTTAAACTAGAGAAGAATGGAAAATCATTTAGTACTAATAATTTCCTAAATAGGGGAACACCACAAAGTCATTTCGGCAGTTATAATCTCTTAACTAGAAGACCAGAAATCCATCTGAATATAAGACCAGAAAATCCATCTGTCATTTCGAATAGAAGACCAGAAAATCATCTGACAATAAATATCTGAATTGAACACCAGAAAATCTATCTAGTAATAATAATTTGAATAGAAGAACAAAAAATCGTTGTGGTAATAATAATCTAAATAGAAGACAAGAAAATCATCCGGCAATAATAATCTAAATAGAAGATCAAAAAATCCATCTGGCAATAATAATTCGAATAGAAGATCAGAAAATTCATCTGGCAATAATATTTTTTTGCATGTTAACAGAGAAATCCTGATTTCTTTTCTTTGTAGCACCACAGCTTATATTTGATAGATCTTCCGTTAGAAGATTGCTTGAGTTTTACTTTGGAGCTCAAATGGCTCATTTTTGATTGATCTTCCTATAGGAGATTGCGTTTTCTTTTGGAGAATAAATGGCTCATTTTTTATTGATCTATCTCTAGAAGATTGCCTCAATCCTTCTTTAGGATTGAGTTTGATTTTTCTTCTGTGTTTGATTTTCCTCTATAAGACTACCTCTTACTACTCTAGGGGTAGTGAATTAGGCTTTGATTGATTTGTTTATTACTAACTTTAGGTAATTATCTCAACTTGGATCCAACCCCTTATCACTGTCTTAGGTGATGATTTAGGTCATTCGTCCGGTGCATTTGGTTAGCTATCTTCAAGTAGAACAAAAGGCTTATTCGACCTCCCTCCAGAAGGCATTCAAACAGGCCTTAGAGGCAAATAATGAAAGCTGGTTCGATGCTTTGGCCACGCCATCTTAGGTGGGACCAGAGGCATAGTCCATCCTCCATCTATGAGGCACTCCGGCCAGGCCACGTAGGTGGGACCGAAGGCTGGCAAATGCTTTGCTGCTTTGCTACGCCATCTCTAGCAGGACCAAAGGTATACTTTGATCTCTCTCTAGGAGGTGCTTTGACCAAGCCCTTGTGGCCGGATCAAAGGCTTTATTTCGACCCTTACTACCATCATAGGTAGTGGTTTAGGCTTTTCCTTTTTATTCTTTCCTTTTATTGGATTATCCATTTTGTAGACATTGTCGTCTTCATTTCTTTATTCATCCATCGTCAGAAAATATGGCCTTAGATGTTCTGTGTCCTAAGTTCTAGCTATGACATTCCCATTTGGTCGACATAGTCAATTGGTCTCTGGTGGGATTACTTCGTGAATAACAGGGGTCCTTCCCGATTTGGTCCAAGCGTACCATCTGATGAATTTTTAGTATTTTCCATAACTTTTCGAAGCACCAAATCTCCTTTTCGAAATGGTCTTTCCTTGTCTTTGGAATTGTAGTGCTTGGTTATTCTATGCTGATATTCAATTGTTCGTACGGATGCTTCATCTTTTAGCTCATTGATTAGGTCTAGGGATTCTCTTTTCAATTCCTGATTTGGATGAAATGCATATGCAATCCTTTAATGAGAGGCTACGTTAACCTTGATTGAAAGCACGGATTTACATCTATATGTTAGAGAAAATAGGGTATGTCCCGTTGTAGTTTTGGCAGAAGTTCTATATGCCCACAACACAAGAGGTTCTTCTTCTGTGCAATTTGCTTTTGCTTTTTCCAACCATTTCTTTAAGATGGTCCTAATGGTTTTATTGGCATCTTCGATGGCTCCATTAGCTTTGGCATGTGCTACAGATTAAAAGCTCTTGATAATCACATTTCTATTGCAGAATTATGTAAATTCCTTGTTTTCAAACCGAGTTCCATTGTCGAATATTGTCTTATGTAAAATTCCAAACTCGGTGACAATATCATTGACTATGAATTTAAGCACTTTTATTGATGTGATATTCGGTAAGGGTTCCGCTTCTACCTATTTGGTAAAATAATTAATGGATACTACTACAAATTTAGCTCATTCTTTGGATATAGGTAGTGGCCCTTTCAAGTCGATGCCTCACACATCGAAAGGCCATGGACTTGAGATCGAATTATTCAGTTGGTGGCCAGTTCGGTATCTTAGAGAACTTTTGGCATTTCTTACATTTCTTTATATAATTTATAGCGTAGTTAGTCATCTATGGCCAACATAAGTCTTATCTCATGACCTTTTTGGCTAACTTTATTCCATTAGAATGGCCTCTATAGAATCCTTCGTGGGCCTCTCTTAATAATTTTGCTTCTTTTTCCAAACTAACACATCTTAAGTAAGGGAGTGAATTACCTTTCTTGTAAAGTATTCTATTTACCATAATGAAAGTCAGGGCTTGATGTTTTATTCTTCTTAATCTGGTTTATCTACTGGCAATTTCTCTTTCATCGGATACTTCACGATAGATGTCATTTAGTTATTCCCATTTTGATCATCTGTTTCTGTATAAGAGGATTTTTCATTTTGATTTTCCTTTTCCTTATGTGTTAGAGCTTGAGATTTGATCAATACCAAGGATTCTTTTTCTGGCTCGGGACCTTTTTCCTCTATACTAGAGTTTAATTAGTAGTCTACTGACTCAATTTGGGTTTTCGGTGCTCCTCGGGAGCTAGCCAATTCAGCTGAAGAATCAGCTTGGGAGTTCATCCTTCTCAGCACTTGGTGTGTTGAGAAATCCTCAAATTGGATCAACATTTTTAACACCTTCTTAACATATAACACCAATTTAGCATCGTTCTTCTAGTTTGTTTTGTTAACTGATTGACCATTAATTAGGAGTCACTGAAAATCTCAATCTTGGGATTCAGTTACATGGCCAAAGTGAGTCCTACCACCGTCGACTCACATTCTGCCACATTATTAATGGCTAAAAATCCTAATTTCATTGCATAATGCAAAGGGTTCCATCCAAGGTAATTATTACGTATCCTGCACCAGCTCCTTTTTCATTTAAAGCTCCATCTACAAATAGTTGTCGTTTTGGTTTTAGATCTTTTTCTTTTTATGATTGCTCTTTGATGAATCATGTGCATTCATTAAAAAAATCATCTAGAGCTTGTCCTTTAATTGCCACTCGTGGTATAAATTCAATATCATAATGACTAAGTTCTATTCCATATTTTACTAATCTTCTCGAGGCTTTTGGTTTACTAAATATTTGCTTAAGTGGAAAGTTGGTTATGACCTTAATTGGAGGCGCCTGAAAGTAAGTTCTTAATTTTCATGTTGTAAGCGTCAAACAGTATATCATCTTTTACAAGATATCTAGTTTATGCATTCTTAAGCCTTCTACTTATATAGTATACTGGTAGTTTAGTTCCCTTCTCTTCTCTTATTAGAACAAAGCTACATATGTGTTCTAAAACTGCCACATAAAGATAAAGGTTTTCCATATCTATAGGACTATATAGAATTGGTGGTTTCTAAATATGATCTTTTAGTTCTTTAAAGGCTTTCTGACAATCCTCTCCCCATTCAAACTTTTTCTTCTTCTTAGTCACATCGGAGAATTGAATGCATTTATCGGTGGCTTTGAAAGTGAATCTATTCAATGCTGCCACTCTTCCATTTAACCCTATTACATCTTTATTTGTCTTAGGCTCCGCCATGTCTTTATTAGCTTAAATATGATCAGGGGTTGGCTTCTCTTTCTTAAGTAGTAACAATATATCCCACGAATTTTACTGACTAGATTCCGAAAGAACATTTATGTGGTTTGGGCTTCATATGATATTTTCATAATACCCCAAACATTTCTTCATGATCGCTTAGATGATTACTCTCCTCTCGGGATTTAACCATCATATCATCTACATATACTTCCAAGTTTTGATTGATCCACTCTCTAATCATTCTATTTACCAACCTTTGGTAGGTGGATCCGGCATTCTTTAATCCGAAAGACATTACTTTGTAACAAAATGTTCTCCAGTCTGTTATGAAGCTTGTGTTCTCTTCATTTGTTTTAAACATCGGAATTTGATTGTACTCGGACTATGCATCCATTAAAGATAAGAGTTTGTGGTCACTTGTCATGCCGAGTAGTTGGTCCATTCTTGGAAGCGGATACCAATTTTTGGTCATGCCTTATTCAAATAGTATAATCGACACAAGTTCTCCATTTCCCATTAGACTTTTTGTCAAACACTGGATTGGAAAACAATTTTGGATAAAGTACTTCTTTGATAAACCCATTTTCAAGTAATCTCCGGACCTCCTCTTTTAAAGCGTTGGCTCGAACTTTGTCGAATTGTCTCTTCTTTTGTTGAACGGGTGCAATTTTCAGGTCTATGTTTAAGGCATGACACGAGATAGTTGGATCTATTCCAACCATGTCTGAATGAGTCCAGGCGAACCCATTTTGCTAGATTGAAGAAATTAGATTAACTCTTCTTTGAGCTTGCCATCTAGCTCTTTCTAATTTTTCATTGTCTTTTTTGGGTCAACTGGATCCAAGCATATTTTCTCAAGATCCTCAGTGAGATTCATCCTATCTTATTCATCTCTATAATCCAATTTAGTAATGATTTCCTCACTATCCACTTCATCCTCTATCAAATTTGTTTCTTTCCTTTTACTTTTCTTTTCAGAAAAGTTGAGTCTTCTTAGTGCATGCTTAGCTTTCCCAATGGTTTCTTCTTTTGCCTTAGATGATTGGTTTAAAGGACCTTCATCCAAGGGCATTTTGATTTTAGTTATGTTCAATTCATCTTTCTCCGAGTCATAACAAGAAAGATTATCTTATTTGTTTTGATCAGGATTGGCAAAGTAAAATTTCCAAGAGCTGGATTGCTCTCCTCTTACTGCTCCCCATCTGCTCTTGGAAAGGAACTTCACCATCAGATATTTTACTGAGATAAAAGCATCGACATCATCTAAAGCTAACCTCCAAATGAAAACTTTATAGCAAGAAGTTTGGTCTATAATGACAAATATAGTCTCGAAATTCCTAAAATGCAGTGGAATTTCAATCCGTACCAGAAGCCTTATCTACCCCATGAAAGTTAATCCTTTGTTATTGATCCCAAAGATGGGCTCAAAGCCACGCTTCACCTTTCCCTCCAGAATTCCTATTTGATTAGGGGCATGTTTGAAAATAACATTCATTTTGCTTCTGGTATAAACAATGATTTTAGCCACCACAAAAAGCCCGATCTCATAAGTAGGTCGTTTTGTAGATGGTGAACCACTCTCAGCACTTGTGGGGTTACGGTCGGACCGTGCATCTAGATTTGAAATTTGGGGTCTTAAGCGATGGCTCTTCTTGAATAGAGATAACCCCATATCTTGCCACTCTAATATATCGCTTTTTAGCTCCCTTGCTGTTTTCAGCCAAATACGGGTCTCCATGAATTACATCCGTTCCATTGATTGGGTAATGAAATCTGGTTGAGTTTCTCTTTCTACGAAGTTTATAGTGTTGTTCAAAAGCCTTTGGTTGCCTTCATCAAGATGTGTAGCTTTCTGATTATCTTTCATAAACTCTTTCAAGTGTCCCGAATGGATCATCTGCTGAATTATCCCTGTTAACACATGACATTCATCCGTTTTATGCCCATTCGCTTTACCATAGTCACAGTAATCTACCCCTCTTCTCGATTCAGGGTTGTTCTTAGCTTTGTAGGAAATTGGAAGGTCGCCGCTTTTTTTGCTATAGCAAAGATGTAAGGTTCGGCTTGTTCATAGCAATATGATTTCTAGACCACCTCCTATCTCGGTTTCTTATTGTGGCGATTAAAGCCAGACTTTCTTATATCTTTCTTTGTTTAGGATTTCTTCTTGGCATGAAAATTTTCATTCGTATGTATGAACTTATCAGATTGAAAGTGGAAGTCTTGAAGATCCCTACATCCATGAAGATAAAGCTCTCGTCGGAAAGGTGTTTGCTCAATTAGCTATGAGCGAACTGCCATTAATTTCTCTCTATTTGGGTCATACCCTCTCCACTAATGGCAGTTTATGCAACCACTCCACTAATCTTCCTTGATGGTTTGCTTTTTCCTTATTGACTGCTAGTGATTTAGAGGAGAATTATACTCCAGCTTCATGCTTTCCTTTCCCCTTTTGTGGAGTCATAGTGAGTTTGCCTTTGTTTTTTCTCATAAGCAAAAAAAATTCAAATTTCTTCTTGGAGATTCAACTTCTTCTCCCTTAGTGAGCTTGGAATATTTTATGCAAGGATATTTTCCAATAAATCCTGCATCATTTCCATTTGCTGGGTTAGATCTTTGATCTTAGATTTGCTATGGGTAGACTTTGTTGGTTCTAATGGTTGTCCAACTTCCGCATTTTCCAGGTTGAAGATAAGAATGGCATTTTCTTCCAATATTTCTCTTTGTATGACTTCTTTACTTGGAGCATTAACTCACTTTGATCTTACCAATTCCTAAAACAAAACAAACTTTATGCAAAGAGAGAATTATAAAAAGTCGAAGGTTCAAGGCCTCCTTCTAGAGCCAAAATTTTAGACCGAGAATTGGTATAACACTTATGATGATAAGTATGATGAGCCAAAACTCATTTTTAACAACCCTGATGACACGACTAAGAATGACTTGGTTAATGTCAATCAAATAGGGCTTAGGAATCAAGAACGGGCTTAGCATTCAAGGTCAAGTGCAAGATCATATCATTAAGAAATGTTTCGATGATGCCCATGGACTTTTGAAATATGACATTTGAAAGCCCATGTCATGTGATCAAAAGAGAGAGAATAAGTTGATAGTATGTGTATTATCCCATTAAGCATCTTAATGGACTAGATAATAGGATAGATAGGCAATCCTCATTGTTCATAGTCCATTGTTCATATGTAGTTGGCAAGATAGTGACTTTGCATATAAACACTAGTCTAAACCGAAGCTCGTGTGATTCTATATGAAGTAAAATCATGACAAGCTTTGGGTCAGAAGGGTTTTATTATATGCTAATGTCCAAAAAGAACAATCGAAGTAATATGCATGTCCAACTCCTTGTTTCTCTAATTCCACAATGATTACAATCAAATCAAGTTTTGCCCCAATTCAATCTAGGGTTATAATTTTTTAATTTTGAGAGGAGAGAAAATAAATGACCACCCCTTCTTTAATGCCCTTAGGTCCATATTTATAGGGGTAGAAGTGTGGCGTGGATGCTATGCATTACCTCCGACATGCGAGACTTTCGATATTTGTAGCCACTTTAATGGCGCCAGTCGCTATCTTAGTTTTGAGAATCCATGGCAACCCTTAGTATATTGATGGATTATTGCATCATGTGTTAATGCTTAATATCCACATCTACCTTGATAGCTTTTACTGATATCCACAATGTTGTATTGAGGAGCTATAACATCCTTTAAAGGTGATGAAGTGCAACATCACTAAGGCGCGGTATTGATAATGGGTAGCATTGATAATAGACTACCTTAAACGGATACGATATTGCATGAGAGGTGACATTAGAAAGAGGTGGCAACGTTTGAAAAGTGATGTAAATAAGAGATGGCATTGGTGATTAGTGGCATCAATATGGAGCGGCATTGCTTAGGAAGCAACATAACTAAAAGATGGCATTGATGATAAGTGGCACCACTTGAAATGCAAGGCTAAAGATATGCGACATTAACTAAATTCGATATCAACTAGATGCGATATTAACTAGATATGATATCTACTCTTGCCTTTATGAAGCATTAAATCTCTTTAAGTGGTGGTTTACGATATGCAGCTCTTCGATACCATTACCGCTTTGTTAACATGCGGCATTGCTTATAGGGACCTTATATATATATATATATATATATATATATATATATATAAAGTTTGATGCCATTCAATAAAAATCAACTTTTTCGCATCATATGATATCTCTTTTAAGTGCTTTGTCATCCTCTCAATGTCATGCCTTCAATATCATTTTTGTCATCATAATCTTCCCTAAAAATTATGTGAATAACATTTGATATGTGGCATGGAATCGATGAGGCATCGATTGAGTGCGACATGTAATCAGTGTGACATAGTATCCTCCTTTACTTTCATTGATGGAATGTGGCATCATTAACTACGACATCGGACTTTGAACTTTGGCATCGATCCTTAATTCCAACATGAATTTTTTTGCTTGTATCCTTTAAAAAAATATATGGATAACATGTTTCGGTATATGATTAGACCCAGTAGACATTTTAATGAGACCTTAGCTTATGATGTCACTATAATATATTATTATGTTTAAATGAGTTTTTTGGGTGTAGATGATATGGGTTAAGGTATGGTTTTCAAACATAAGTGTTGTTTTACTATCTTATTAGTATTATACACTTATATAATGTGTGTCACTCATCGGATGTATGTCTGACTCTCTCTGTCATTTTCTTCTTTTTAAGTATACTTTGATAGGTCGATAGAGAGGGTTGGTGGTAAGTTGGAAGCGTGATCGTGCAGCCGAGTCGCATATTTATTTGCTATCTACTATTTATTTTATTTATTACTAGACATTGGACTCTTTTCAGTAATGGTATAAAGAGATGTTATAGCTAGATTTTTATTTCATATTCTATTGTTTTTATCTTTTTAGGATTGTACTATTTATCATTATGTTTTATTCTTTTCACTATAAGTTTCAAAAAGCTTAGAATATCATAGATAGCTTCGTGATCTGTTTTAATAATATAGTTAAAAATGATCTATCGTCTTCAAGGTCTATGTTGCTAGTTCCACTTGTAGATGTGGATCGGAACTTCATAGATGGCGAGTTATTTTATATGGTTTCAAAGTTTAGGATAGGATATTCCTACTAAATTAGAGCGTATAAAAAAGCATATTTGTTATTTATATCATATATAATATGTTAGTTTTATATGTTATACCTCGTATATTTTAATCGTAGAGGTAGTTATTCGCTTATCCCTTATTGAAGTAAACAACTACGAGTTAAATAAATGTTGAAATTTAAATAATTTGGGATGGTAGAAAAATTCGTCACATTTATTTTATTTTACTCCATAGAATATTGCTAAAGAGAGTTTATATGCCAAGAAGAAGTGGTGTAAAGGAGAGCAATTTCCCTTAGTCCATAGGATATAATGTGATGTTTATATAGTGTAATGAAAATACGTACTCATTTTTCTTATTGTATAATCTAGTTAGGCTTGTGTAAGTTACGATCTACTCCAATTAAAGTAATTAAATTTATTTAAATTTATTTAAATTTTTCCCTTAATTTTTTTTATAGATTTGTGGGAAAATTATTGAATTTGCAGTTTGTTTAAAATGTTGAAATAATAACCCCTCATTATATTTTAAAGCTTTTGTTTCTAGATTCATGAAAGGTGCATTGTTGTCATTATATTTTGTTATACATTTGTTTCGGAAAAAGAAATTTTTAAAAGGTAAATAAAAAGTAAGCAAAATGAATATTTTTAAATAGCTTCCATTTTATAAACATTTTTGACACACTTTGAATTTTTTAAATACTACACTTTCATTACATTTTTGTGAAAATTTATATTTTTTGAAGGTAAAGTTTAAAATGGCGGGTTTTGTATTTTTACTTCTCTAAGTTAAATTGAACTATCTTGGATATAATTCAAATTGATTAAAGATCTAAAAAACTATTATTTTAAATTTGTGGAATTTTTCTATCTTAATACTTATGTATTTCGAATGGAAATTTTTATGATTTTTGATATAGATTCTTGAGAATATGCATTAATAATTCAAATTTTGGAACCTATTTTCGAATCTGATATAAATATTATATGTAGAAAAAAATAAATTTCAAAAACGTACTTTTAAAAGGTGTTGGAAATTGAATATTTTAAAGTAAAATGAACTTAAAAATATTTTTTTGCGTGGACCTGAGGTATTGTTTAACGTTGATTGAAATTGGCTAGCTATTGATCAAAATGATTTATACTTATATATACATACATGATAAAATGGTTTTAAATTTTGAGAAATAACAACTTAAAATTTAAGTATGACTATTTTAAAAAACAGTCAAAGTAAATTCAAATCTAATTATATTTCGAGTATTTAATATTGAATTGGTAAAACTATAAAAGATTGAATTTTGGAGGTTAAACATTTCTAAGAATGGTAATTTTAAGAAACGTTGAAAAGAAATAAGCTTTGGAAATTGAAAGTACAATAATTCTTTACTTAAGGACATATAAATAGGTATGAAGCAATTAAATTGAAATAAATTTGGTTTATGATTTTCCGTAAAATGAATAAATAAGAAACTTCTAATGTAAAACTCTTTGAAAATTTATTTAACTGGAATTTAAAGAATTTTTTGTAAAAATGTATGATAATCAAAATTAAACATTGATTAAAGTTAACATGGAATTTTATGGTTTTCAAATCTTATTAATTTGGTGAATAAGATTTGCGATCCAGGATTTTGAATTAAAAATTAAGTTGGAAAGTTATTGACATTGTCAATTGAAATTTTATTTGGAGTTAGAAAATAGTTACACAGCCTACAAAATTTGAATTGATTATGGTAAACTGGCTAGGGTAGTCTAAATTTAGCGTGCTTTGGACAAACCAGAAATGAACATTATGGATTTGATACAAGGGGTTTGTACCGAAAATTTATGAGGATATTATTTATGATTTTTTTGGAATTTTTTTAAAACAATAACAAAATTATATTTTCAATTTCAAAGCTACTATCATTTATAAATTATGGTGGAATTTAAATAAATGGTGCAATGATTTTTGGAATATTATCTAAATTTTAAGCGAATAATGAAATATTTATTTTATGGAGTTTATGAAAAATGTTATTATTAATTATTATTTAAGTAATATAAATAAGAGGTATTTTAATACAAATTGTAGTACTAAAGAGATATTTACTATGAATGTTTTTGGAGTAAATTATTACTATTATTGATGTAAATAACACTAAAATGAATTTTTGGAATTCAATATAGACTATTGTTATTGTCGAATGATATATAATAATAAAGTGGTTATGAAAAAATGATTTAAATAAATGCTACTTTTTAACGGAAATTGAGAATAATATTATTGTTTTTATGAAAATTTTATGAAAACTATTATTTTGAGTTAAGGATATTGGAGTATTAAAAGCAATATGTTAAAAACGAAAGGATTTTGAAGTATATTATTGTTTTGGAGAAAATATACTATTTTAAGATTTTAGGTGTTATTTATTTAACCTAATGAGTGTATTTGTAACGACCCAAAATTCCAGATATTTGAAATTCGTATATTTAATTGATTTTAAATATTCACAAGTTAATTTTATAAGCTGAACAACTTATATTTGAAATGCAAGAATTTAATTGGATAATTTATTTGTTAATTTAATATTTGAAATTGCTGAAATAATTGGAAATTGGATTTAATATGAATGAAAATGATTTATAAAGTTGAATTAAATTCTATTTGAATTAGAATGATGTTGAGAACTTTAAAAATTGAATTGAAAGTTAATTTGCAGAAATTGAATATTTTAATATTTAATTAGCGTGTAAAAATAGTCATTTTTCACACAGTCTCAGATTTCGACGAAACCTATTTCATTGGATCCGTAATGGTATATTATTGTAGGATTTCAAATTTTGTGTCATTCGGATTTACGGTTTAGACCTGTTTGGTTCTATCCCCTCTCTTTCCTCTCTTCTCTTCTTCGCTCTTCTTTTCTTTCTCTTGACTTTCCGTCAGTCGGTGCTTTTTGGGTCAGATATGTGTGGTTTATTGTCAATTCAAAGGGTATGGATTTATGGGTCATCATAGTTGTTATCAAAGCTTAGATTTTGTATATTCCTAAGCTTTGATGTGTACTCAGTATAGATAGGAACAGTAGCACCCAAGATTGAGTTTGAGTGTATTATATATATGAGCACGTATTTGTTAGTGATTATAAAAATGTTTTATATTGTGTTTACTTATCCGTTGAGTTGCATGTGAGTATTGGTCGGTATGTGGGACTCCATGTTATCTATAGGGATTTCCAAACACTTAAACGAGGCAAGTAGACATAGTATTATTTTAAATTGGGTAAATGAAATAATTTTACCTCGGTTATATTATATACAAAGAAACAATTTTTCATAAATTAATGAAGCGTATATAAATTGATTATTTGGTTGTTTGAAAATGTAAATATATATAAGTTAATAAAAGCTATTTGGATAATCTTAATAGTAGCAACAACTGTAAAAGAATAAGTATACTGAAGTAACAATTATTTAACAATCGTGATTTTAGTATATGTAATATTTTCACATTGTTGAAAATAAATTGATTTGTGGATTACTTATTATTAAATAAGTATATGGAAATGTTTTCCAATATAGAAGTTGATATGGTTTTGAGAATTATATATTTTTAAAGATAATTTAAAGTGAATATTTGGCAAGTGATTTAATTAATAAAAGATTATGTAAAAGGGCCTAGTGATTGCTTATGGTGCTAAATATTTGTTTGTTTGCTTTGATATTAAATAACAGATTATCAAATTTGGCCATTTTAGTTCCTCGACTCGATGTGGAACTATTTAATCATACCCTTAATACGTAGCCTTCTGTGTAGGCTTGATTATCATTTGTGTTGATAACGTTCATTCATGTAATGCGGAGTTTTACTCTAATATATAGCTTCCTTCTTGGCCGAAGGATAGCAAATTGAAAGTTGGAGATGTGATAAGTCTATGATACTTAGTTTCTGTGTGAGGTTGAGAAACGTTTTTGCGTTGTTGGTGCGAAGAGACGGAGATCAGATTTATCTGAAAACCACTTCGGGCCAACGTATATGCGTTCGATTGTGCAGGTTGGTTGTGATGATATTAATATTCAAGAATTTCGTAGTGGAGGACTGCTTGTTGATCGTTTAGGGTTAAAATACAAATATACATCCAGTAGAAGTAGTCTCTCCGTTATGAAATATCCAATGCAATGACTATTCGCAACTAATCTTAGGGATTTTCCGACAGAATGTGGTAGGAAATTACCTTGGTTTGTCCTGTTCTTAGATAACTTGTATGGATGTTTGTCTGACATCGCATTTCTAAAGATTACGTACATTGGTTTTTACAAACGTACATCAGTGGTGGCGGAGAAGGCAATTTCTCTTAGCTTAACACCCTCCTTGAGACGTATGAGCTCAAGGGCTGTAATTTTGTGGAAGGCAATTAGTAGTCAACGGAAATGGCTGTGTGGCATTCAAAGTGATGTGACATGTGATATATGAAAGGTAATCGATACCTCAGGCCTTATCAACCGAAAATTACCGAAACAAGGTTAGATGCAGCAAGGCTAAGTGGGTCGCTCCCATTAGGATATGATCATCCTCTTCTAGATATATCTTTACACGCTATGACGTCTTGTATCTAATTATTGTGGTTTGTATAGTATGACGACCCTCGAAAAAGGTTAGTAACGGCTGGAGGTTTATATATTCGATACTATCTAGTTACAGATATAGGCCGGTCTTGTGTTGGTAGATGATCCTTTGTGATGATCCTCGGTACATTCGTCTAGAGATGTACTGCCAGAAGGTAGTCCCTTCACTTGGTCATTTGTATGGAAATCCAAACTCCACTACGTACCTGCCATTTTGATTGTATTACCCATTTTGGGCTATATGCTGGAATTTAATCAATGTAACAATTTCGGCTATGATTAATATTATTTGTATACTAGACACTAGTATAATATAAGAGAATTTGATAGGAAAAGATTTAGTTATCGTCGGGTAAAAACATATCCGTGTTTATGTGTAGGCGTGTCTTAGAAGATACTTTTGTTTTGAAAGGAAAGGTTTGGTAATTTAATAAATTCGGTTGAGTGTGTTTGTTACACTGGTTTACCAGACTGATCCGGGCATTCTTCCCTTTCAATGCTCGAGTCAGACCGGGTATATTTACATGTTCAGATATTGGTGCTTTTGGAGCTTCAGCAGGCGAGCTGGAGATCTTCATTCTCGTAGACACGCATCTATTTTGATTATCCACTTTACGCATTATTGTTGTTGTATATTATCGACAATTGTGAGGACATGTTATTATATCTGTTCAGGCTGATGATTAGTGATTGATTGTTGAACTTTGATTGATGTGTATATATACATATACGGTTTCTATTTTGTAAAGATCATTGATATGATATTATATGTTTTCCGCCGCGATGTGAGATTCTGTATTGTTCTGTTTGGTTCTATCTTCTCTCTTTCTTCTCTTCTCTTCTTCTCTCTTCTTTTCATTCTCTTGACTTTCCGTCAGTTGGTGCTTTTTGGGACGGACATGTGTGGTTTATTGTCGATTCAAATGGTATGGATTTGCAGGTCGTCACAGTTTGTATCAGAGCTTAGATTTTGTATATTCCTAAAGTTTGATGTGTACTCAGTATAGATAGGGACAGTAGCACCCTAAATTAAGTTTGAATGTATTATATATATGAGCGCGTATTTTTTAGTTATTATAAAAATGTTTTATATTGTGTTTACTTATCTGTTGAGTTGTTTGTGAATTCTGGTCGGTACGTAGGATGCTATATTATCGATAGGGATTTCCAAACACTTAAACGAGGCAAGTCAACATAGTATTATTTTAAATTGGGTAAATGAAATAATTTTACCTTGATTATATTTTATATATAAAGAAACAATTTTTCAGAAATTAATGAAGCGTATATAAATTGATTGTTTAGTTGTTTGAAAATGTAAATATATACAAGTTAATAAAAGCTGTTTGGATAATCTTAATAGAAGCAACAATTGTAAAAGAATAAATTGAATAAGCAAATGAATTATAAAGTACAGGATTATAATTAATATGATTTACAATTGTGAAATAATCTTATATATCAAAAATGAAACAATATGAATATATTTATAAATATGAGTTATAAATAAAAATGGATTTAAACTAAGAATTTGAGAATTTGAATCCCGTCGATTCTGAAAGTTATTTTTCAAAGTTTAAAGATGTTATATTATTGTAAATCTAAATAAGTAAAATATATTTAGAATGAATCTTATATAAGTGAAAAGGTGAAATTATATAAGTAAAAGATTTATAAGTATGATTTATAAGTATATAAAAGGATTTTTAAAGAATATAAAGAACTGAATTCACTAATGTTGTTGGAAAATAATAAGGGCGATGACTGCAGCATTATTAGTATCATTTTCGAGTTTCTGTGTGATGTATTTGCTACCATAATAAATTGAAAATCTAAGTTTTGATGTGATAAATTTGAATTTTAAAAAATCCAAGTTGATATTGATAAGTATAAGTAAAATGAATTTGGACTTATAATATGAAATAAAAGAAATTTTAACTTTAGTGAAGTTAATAAATGTTGGTTAGTATAATAATATATCATTTGAAATTTATTTAAAGGAAGGTTAAATAATTTAAACTAGATTAGATGAGTTATTGAAATGGAAATTAAACTTTTAAGTGATTATATAATATGAATTTGAAAGTTTAGATAACTAAGTTGTATAACTTATAAATGAGAAAGGTAAGCAAAACCAATTATTAAAATGGTTAAACAATTTTGTTAAGCAAAATAAAATAGAATTTGATTTAATTTAATTTGAAAGTGAACTTAAGTTGTATAGTGGAAGTAAATGCAAGTGAGAATCGAATGAAATATAACCTAAGTAATGTTGAATGAAGTTAAATTTGATATCAAAATGAATAAATAAAGTGAATCAATGAAATGAAGCAATTAATGAAATAAAGTGATAAATGAATATGAATTTGAATTACGTAATGAAATTCAACTTGAGTTGTATAAAGATGTGAATATAGTGAATACTAGAATTCAATCTGAATTAGATATTAAACCAATTGAAATTAAGCCTGTTAAACCAAGTTGAAGGTAAATGAAGTAAATATGAATATTAAGAGCAAATTAAATAAAGTTGGTAATGTTGGATGTGCATTGGTTGTTAGATGGACGTTGGTTGATTGAGTAGAAATTCATATGAAATTGAATCAATGAAATTAAAAGCTAAATAATTGAATTCAAATTGGTAGTAAGTGAATCTAAATAGAATTGAATTTGATTTGAATTGAAAGTGAACAAACTTGAATATAAATTAGTGATGTAAACTAATTAAATATGAATAAATGAATGTTAGTAAAATCCAATGTTAATGAATAAACTATGAATTTAAATTGAAAACCAATTCAATGAGTATTAATAGGAAATGAATTTATATTGATTTGGTTATGGATTGATTGGATAGATATAGTTTGTTAGATGTTAGTTGGATGACAGTTGTTTGATGGTAGGATTTGTTGTTATTGATGGCATTTGTTATATTGGCATATATAGTTGTTGTATTGGTATATGTTGTATATTGATATTACTTTATATATATATATGCTTCTCATTCATTGTTGAGTGTTTAGTAGGTGCGGATGGCGCTTGCTCCGCATTTGGAGCTCGCTTTCACGCTATATTAGCCGTATATGCTCGCTAATAATATATAAGGTACATATCTCGGATTACATATCGTACTTTTACACTTTTCCCCCTATGGGATGTCTCATCCTTGAAGATGAGATGTATATTTGTGATATATATATATATATATATATATATGTTGTGATCCTATTACGATCGAATCTCGCAAAGGAGATACTGGCGATTTTTTTTTAAAATTTAAGGCAGTTGATTTTTTTTGAGAAATTGGGAAAAATTTTGATAACTAAAATTTTGATTTTGAGTTAAAAGTTAAACGATATTAGTTGGTTTTGAAAAGATAACTATAAATGGATTCGAAAACTTAGAAAATCTTTTGTAAGAAGTTGAACTAAATGATTTTGGGAAAAGTTATGTTTAAATAATGTTTATTTCTATTTGAATGAGTTGTTTTTGAAAAGTTAATGGATTTTGTGATTTTTTCTTACTTGGTAATTTCGAGGACGAAATTCTTTAAGTGTGGGAGAATGTGAGGACCCATATTTCAAACATTTGAAATTCGTATATTTAATTGATTTTAAATATTCACAAGTTAATTTTCTAAGATGAACAACTTAAGTTTGAAATTTAAGGATTTAGTTCGATAATTTATTTGTTAATTTAATATTTGAAATTGCTGAAATAATTGAAAATTGGATTTAATATGAACGAAAATAATTTATAAAGTTGAATTAAATTCTATTTGAATTAGAATGATGTTAGAGAATTTTAAAATTAAATTGAAAGTTAATTTGTAGAAATTGAATATTTTAATTTTTTAATTAACGTGTAAAAATAGTCATTTTTCACGCAGTCTCAGATTTTGACGAAACTAGTTTCATTGGTTCTGTAATGTTATATTATTATAGGATTTCAAATTTCGTGTCAATCGGATTTACGGTTTAGTCGTGACAAGCTAAAACGAGTAGAAATTTGTTTAAGTGAATTTTAAATATAAATAGTCGATTCAAAAACCCATATTCCAAATACAATCGAATTGGCTCTCGATATATGTTCCATTGTGTTTCGAATAGGGGTAAAACTTTATATATGTCAGGCGGCACGCTTCGTTTGGAGTTCGAAAAATTTCAGGTGAATAGTGTCACGAAATTTTCTATGAAAGACCATAACATTTTATTTTTTTCACTGAAACCCTAATTGCTTAAACCCTAGCCATCACTAATGTTCAATAGCCAGAATTCTCCTTGTTTCTCCTCTAATATCTCACGATCTATTGACAATTAGCAAAAAGCTTCAACTAGAAGATTGTAGAGCTCGGCACAACCTATAAATCCAACGGTTGTGATTTGATTTTCGCAGCATAAAGGGAGCAATATGGGTGCGTTTGCATGTCATTCGAAAGGCTTTTTCTGGCCGGTGGTGGCGATTTAGGGGTTCATTCGGAGGTTATACGGGGAGTCGGCGATGGCGCACACGTTGATGGTAGTTGATCATCTCATCGATGATCAGGGAGGCTCGAAAATTGATGAAGGTTTGGCGACCGATTTGGTTGTTCTAACCTAGGAACGTTGATAAAGAAGATGGAGCGATCGAACCAGATCTGACGATGCAAAACGAGCGACTACGACTTAGCTAGGCTGAAAAATTGAAAAGAAAATTATAAATTTTATTTTATAAATTCGTATAAACTTTAAAATGCTACAACTTCTTTATACGGGGTCTGTTTTTGACAAAACAATTTGTGTTGGATCCGTATTGACGAGCACTACATTTTAGAGTTGGTTTGGAGCTAATTGGAGCTAGTATAAATTTTGGATAAAATTAAACGCTCGTTTAATTTTATTCGGAATAAAACGCTGCAACTGCTATTGGAATCAAAGTGAGTACAACTCACTCTTTCTGACTCACTGATATTTTTATATAAGTAAGAATAAATTTAATATATGCGGATTGATGATTGTTTGGATGAGATATGATATATTATCAATATATTGATTGGTATTTGGATATATTCCTGCCTACTGGAGCAGATAAGAGCCTATACGTTCCCGTGTATGAGCGATTGATACTTTGTACACGCGTCTGCCTTGAAGTGGACATTGTACACATATTAGAATATGTATTTTTTTTTTGCAGGTGATAAGTTGAAGGGATCCAACTGGATTCCTCACTGGTATTGGTTTTATCCACAGATATTGTGATATATGCAATTATCATATGATATATGGTGTTTTGGATGTTGAGATTGATGTATTTAGTGCTGTTGCAGCATTGGGCCTATTTTTGGTGATTTTAAAATGTTAAAGTGATGATTTTCAAATTAAAAAGGATTTTCAAGTGATTTTGAAAATGGATGTTTTAATCAGGACAGAGAAAGCTTTCTTTTTGAATCTGTCTTTCTTGTGCTTATATTTGTCTTTATTTTTATCAGGACAGTCTTTCTTGATGTGGCCTTTTTGTGACATTTATAAAATTCTAGAGCAGATGAAATGGTTAATTGTTGTTGTTATTGTTGCTGGAGCTATTATTGTTATTCCTGAATTCATTGCTCTTTTTGAATTTCAAAAACTTTCTGAAATTATTAGCAATGCACGCCATATCGTCTTCATTTGAATCTGATTCATCATTTTCTGCTAGGAATGCTATATTCTTCTTATCTTGAGCCTGTACTTGTTATGCCCGGAGATTAACTTCATAAGATATTAGATTTCCTATCAACTCTTCTGGTTTAACGGTTGAAATGTCATTAGCTTCTTCGATTGCTAAGACCTTTCGTTCCCACTCATCCATTAGAGAGTTGAAGATTTTTGAAACAATATCAAAGTCTGTATAAGTTTCTCCTAATGTTATAAGAGAATGATATATATCTTAGAATCTAGAGTACATTTCATTTATTGTTTCATCTTGTTTCATTTTGAAATTCTGGAACTGGTTTTTGAGCATAGAGATTTTACTATGTTTTACTTTGTTAGTAACTTCATGTGTAAATTTAAGTGTACCCAAATTTGATAAGCCGTTTTACACATGCTTACTCTATTAAACTCATTCTTGTCTAATGCACAATATAACATGTTAATGGCTTTAGCATTTGCATTAGCATCCAGTTTTTATGTGTTGGACCATTGTGAATATTCTGTAGTAGGTATGTTATTTTCATTTTGAGTAATATTCCAAGTTTCATAACTATTTGCTTGTATATAAATTCTCATCCTAGTAGCCCAATGGTAGTTAATTCCATTAAATAGAGGTAGTCGTGCAGTAGATTAACCTTCAAGAAAGCTAGTGTTAGTTACGGTGCTGGTGTTTTTTTCCATATTAAAATATCAGATAACTATGTTACAGTTATAAGATGACATTGCTCTAAAACCAAATGAAAGTGACTGTGCTATAGGATCGTGTAATGCAAAATATATAATAGATAACTAGTGCGAAAAATAACTATAAAATAATAATAGCAGTAAAGAAAAATGACGTCGGAAATTTTTATACTAGTTCAAACTCCCGTTCTATGTCCAGTCCCAGACTCCTTCTGGAATTAAAACTAG
This sequence comes from Allium cepa, assembly GCA_030765085.1. Taxonomy (NCBI): domain Eukaryota; kingdom Viridiplantae; phylum Streptophyta; class Magnoliopsida; order Asparagales; family Amaryllidaceae; genus Allium; species Allium cepa. Next base: position 609,651,113 of record CM060932.1, read on the forward strand.
CAGCCCTCACTTAACCCGGAGGAATAACTTTACACCGCCTGAGCAACCGAACTGGACTTGACCTCTTGAGAAATAGAACAGGACTTGACAGCCTGAGCAATCGAATAGGACTTAATTATAAAATAGATTGTCTTGACTTTGTGTGTTCTAATAACACGATTTGTCACTTGTAGAACATCCTTCCTATAATATTTTCCTCAAAGATGATGTGTATGATTGTGCGTTTATGAGTAATAGGAATTTTAGAATTGCTTGAAGGATATGGAAGTGAAATTGTAAGCAATGATTGTATGATATCAAGTAAGCAATAGATTCGTAGAATGTTATTCAAGTTAGATCATGAGAGATAAGAAAATTACGTGATTTGATCAATGAAACTCAAATATATATTTATAGTAGATAAGGAGTTGCAACTACTACCGAAGAGACCTCTATGAATAACAATGGCTGCATCTCTTGACGAGGAAGAAATCTCTTCAGAAAAAGAAGTGTATTTTAAAAAATTATGGCAGTTACAAAGTGTTCAGTCGACTAACTAGGTGACACTGGTCGATTGAATTTAAAATGTGCACCTGCATGTAAAAATGCATAGATTTAGTCGATTGAATGATGCCGGTCAGTTGATTGGTTCGTGTATATTTTTTTAAAATATTCATACATAGGTACAGTCGACTTAAGGCATCAGTTCAGTCGACTGAACTGTGTATTTCCTGAAGCCTGAGTACATGTGAGTTAGAAAATGATAAATTTCAAATCGAGTGCAAATGTTTGTGAGTATATGAATGAGAGTGATGATTCTTGAGGAAAGATCTTAACAAAGCAACTAAACTTGACTAGACTTGGCTCTATATACATAATACATGACTTTAGTTTAAATATATATAATATATGAACCATACATCGAGTCGTTGAGTCCGCTCGTTGTAGTAGTCGCAGATTCATGAATCGTTGTATCGCTTGAAATACTTGTCAACAATCAAAAATTAAGATCCAACATTATATGTAAACTCCACTAGTGGAAAATGATCCTCCCAAGAGCCTCTATAATCCAATATGCACATTCAAAGTAAGTCCACCAACACCCGGTTTACTCTCTCTATCTGTCCATCTTTCTACGGTTGATAATCGGTACTCAAGCTCAATTCGGTGCTTAAAGCCTCCTATAGACTCCTCCAAAACTCTTTGGTGAAAAACAGATCTCGATCACAAATGATGCTATGAGGAATTCCATATAACCTAATGATCTCTCTCACATATAGCGTCGCTAAAAATGCCGCGGTCCTAGTTTTCCTTACTAGAATAAAATGAGCGCATTTGGTCAATTGATCAACTATAACCCAAATACTCTCATTCCCTCCCCTACTCCTAGGTAGTGTATCTATGAAGTTCATGAAAATACTCTTCCTCTTCCACTATGAGATATCCAACGAAACAATCCTTCAGACTTTTTTTTGCTTAGCCTTTATCCTTTTGCAAGTCATACATAAGGCTGCATACTCCGCCACATGCTTCTTCGTACCATGCCAATAAAAGACTCTTTTCATGCCGTAGTACATTTTGTCTCCATTAGGATGAATGGTTGAACGATGAGACTCAACTATTCATGTTGATCAAATCCATAGTGAGAGGAAAGCATGATCTAATATCCCACCATAACCATCCCTTCAAGTCAATGGCATAATGCCTGAAATGAATTAATCGTTCTCCTCTACCAAGTTTCTCAAAAATATATGTTATTCCTTATCTTGCATTTGACAAGCTCCAATTCAATCCATAAGTGTAGGCTGAACATCCAAGCTGCTAAAAATCCCATAGTAATATCCGACGATGGTCGGAAGTCGAATGTAGAAATGAACTTCAAATGTTCCACTCCAAGAACAAAGGACTCAATACTGCATGTTGTCCACTCAAGGCATCGACCATCACATTGGCCTTGCCTGGAGTATATGAGATAACAAAATCATATGATGCCCAAAACTCCATCCACCTCTACAGCCTTAAATTTAAGTCCTTTTGGAGAACAAATACTTTAGAGACTTATGATCAATATACAGCTCAAACTTCTTTCCCTATAGGTAATGCCTCCATGACTTGAGTGCAAATATAATGGCTACTAACTCAAGATCATGGGTAGGATAGTTTCTCTCACAGACCTTCAACTGTTGACTAGCGTAGCTCAACACTCTTCTTTCCTGCATCAAGACTGCACCAACCTTATACCACAAGCATCGGTGTATTTTGTGAGTGCCTTCGTACCATTAGGTAACACCAAAATAGGTGCACTAGTAAACGCCTCCTTCAGCTTAATAAAAGTGTCCTCACACTTCGCGTCCTACGAGAAAAATAAATTCTTCTTGGTGGGGTGGGTCAAAGGAACAAAGATCTTCACAAACTCATTAATGGACTTCCTATAATAGCCTACCTACGAAGTAAACTCCTTACTTTCGTGGAATTCTTTGGCACATGCCAATCCTAAACTATAGCAACTTTACTAGGATCGACCATCAATCTAATTCCTAAGACGACATGTCCTAAAAAGTATATCTCTTCGGGTCAAAAGTGACACTTAGAAAACTTCGCATTCAATTTATGCTCACGAAGTGTATTGAGCACTTCTCCTAAATGCAACTTATGCTCCCCCTCACTTCTCGAATAGACCAAAATGTCATCCATAAATACCACAATGAACTTATTAAGCAACCTTATGAAAACTCGACTCGTCGGGTCAGCAAAGTAGGCGGGTACATTAGTCAGTCAAGAGGGCATGTGTAACCACTCATAAAGTCCATTAGGTGTATGAAATGTAGTCTCCTGGATAATATCTTTAGCTACACACAACTAGTGGAATTTCGTTGCCAAGTCAAGTAGTGAGAACACCTTAGCTCCTACCAACCACTCAAAGAGATCGTCTATGTGGGGGTAATGGATAACAATTCTTCTTCTCAGTTTAGTCAGCCCCTCTATAAGCGACGTAAAGCCTTAAAGAACCATCCGACTTAGTGGGAAAGAACATTAGTGCTCCCTATATTGAAGTACTCCTCCTGATGAATTCCTTCTCCAACAACTCCTTCACTAGCTTGTTCAACTCGCTTCTCTCCTGTAACAACCCATAATTTCAATAAATATTTTAATTCAATTTATTTGAAAATTTTGATTTTTAATTATTTAAAAATTGAAAATTTGGAATTTTCCAATGTAATTTTAGATTTTGTTTATAATTTATTTTCCAAATAGAATAAAATAAATATTTTCAAAAAACTTTATATTTCGGTCAACTGTAGTCAAACTTTGACTTTCATTTGAAAATTTTAAATTCTAATCTTTTTCTTTCAAACAGTATTTAATTTTGATATTCGTTCTACTTTTCGTTTCGTAAAATTCTGTTTTAAACTTTTTAAATTTGATAAAATTCAGTGTTTTATAGGCAATTATTTTCTGTATTTTATTTTCAATTTTTGTGTCGCCCCACCTCGATACCCACGCTAGCCAAGTACACTACGGAGTAATGTTGTCAACTAGCACGGAGAATAAGACTGTTGAGGAGCGACCATCCGTGTAATTGCTTTGTGCGAGCACCGATATGCCAGATAAAACATAAATTTCATCTCAAGAGGAATCCGACATACCGACGCAAACTCAAAGCTACTACACAGTGTCTATATAAAATCTTCGAAAAACAAATATAGAAATAAACATAAAACAAATCAGTCACAGGCAATTCATATCACAAAGGCGGAAATAGATATGAATATTACACCTAAAAGTGTATATCAGAGTAGCGGTCAAATAAGATCCACAGCAACACAAAAGAATAGATACAAGTGCTAGACAAAAGAATATGTATACATCAAGGAGTCTATTTCTCAAATGCATACAACAAAAACTACCAACTAAAGTAGTTAGCCAAAAGATCAGATGATGGTCCGATAAGAAGTCAAGCGGAGGCACCTGTAATATCTCAGTCTGACCCGAGTATTATTTAAGAAGAAAATAATAAACGGATCAGTTTAGCTATAAATATCAGATGAAATGATATAGAATAAGAGATATGACTAAACGTATAATAATCACAATGCCAAACTGTGATATATATAAGTAATTGAAAATCAACAAGAGATTAATCAATATCACAAAAATCTACTCAAGGATCAAAAGGAATGTCATACTCCTAATTTCATTCACCAAGCCACAATAAATGACATATATATCAATGTCAATCGTAAAAGTTGGTGAAACATGAATTCCAGAAATCAACACAAGAAATCCAGAAATCAAATAATTCGGAGCATCGACGTCGTACAGCGTGACGTCCGATGATCCAGAAACACAATAAAAGGGAACAACGACGTCGTACAGCGTGACATCCGAAGAACCAAAACACAATCAAAGGGAACAACGACGTCGTACAGCGTGACATCCGATGAACCAAATCACAACCAAAGGGAACAACGACGTCGTACAGCGTGACATCCGATGAACCAAAACACAATCAAAGGGAACAACGACGTCGTACATCGTGACATCCGATGAACCAAATCACAATCAAAGGGAACAACGACGTCGTACAGCATGACATCCGATGAACCAAATCACAATCAAAGGGAACAACGACGTCGTACAGCGTGACATCCGATGAACCAAAACACAATCAAAGGGAACAACGATGTCGTATAGCGTGACATCCGATGAACCAAATCAAAAAGACATCGCACAATGCTAGTCTAAAACATAAAATGACCGTCATGATCAAAGAGAAGTGTCGATTACAGTAAGCTAGTAAATATATGAGCTTAGCCTCATGTCCCATAACCACTAGCTTAACTTAAATATTTACGAACAAATTGTAGATCTCCACTAGAAAATTGTCACAAGAGATTCAATCGAACAAGTCCAAGAATTAACCGGCGAAGTAAACGCAAGCATTTCATACCACTTGTTTTACTAGGTCATTTAATTAGATTTCTCATACGAGTGAGGTAAAGGTTTGTATATACTAATAGATTGGAAATCGGTTTGAGAAAACGAGCTTTGTAATAAAATAGTGTTGAAATCATTTGAAGAAAGAGTTTTGATATTTGTTACCAGTATAGAAAACCTTTATGTTTTGAAGTGACAAATCACAAAAAGGATTGTAGGAACAATCAATCACTAAAATTCACATTCGAAGACGTGAATGAAATCCAAAGAAATCGATACTAAATCCATCAAAATGGATATTCCAAAAATTCCCGAAGAAAAGAAGTCATCAAAGTCAATAACAAATGATACCAACAAATAGGGAAATAACACGAATCGATTAAATTTGGAAACCACGCAAAATAGGCGAAATAGGCAAAACAGCAACAGGTCGGTCGTCCGGCTACAGAGCTCGGTCGACCGGACCCTGTTCTAGAAAAATTCTCAGGAAGCAGGTCGGTCGACGGAGCTCTGTAGTTGGTCGACCGGACCTGAGACAGAGAAGTGCTATGCACTTTTAGTAGCAGGTCGGTCGACCGGCTACAGGGCTCGGTCGACCGGCTACAGGGCTCGGTCGGCCGAACTACAAATTTCTGTAGTTCCTGCCCTTTTTTCAATGAAGTGCAAATTCCTCCAAAACGCGACCGTTCGAGCAATGGACCTAAGGAGCCTTAGCCAATTGATACCCCAGCTCCATTAGCTCTCCAATCCGCCACCAAAAACATATTCAAACATCAAAGTTACGATTTTTAAAGAATTGAACCCAAAGCACCAAAAATTGGAATATTCACCAAATCAATCCAAACCAAAAGCATATGCACACGAATAAGTGTTAGGAATTCATACCTAACAATCGAAGATAGTTATAGACTAAGATGTGAGATAAAAATCTCATCTTTGAACCCAAATCAATGAAGGAGAAGCTTTTAAAACAAGCTAAGATCAATTCCTCTTCAATAACAACTCAAGAAGCTTCAATCTAAGCTTAAAGGAGAAACATTTCCTAAATTAGGTTTAGGAAATTTCTGAAATTGAATGGAGAAAGAGTTGGAGAAGATGAAGAGAAGGCTTACCAAAGCTTCTTCTTGAATTTGGAGGTAGAAGCTTGAATTTGCAATGAAACTGGGGCTTGGAATTTCTAATTTCCACTCTCTTCCACCATTGTTGCTTAAAGCTTAAAGTGTTAGGAATATGAAATGAAGTAATGAAGAGGAGAGGGTTGGAACTGAGTTAAGTGGGGTTAATGGGCTCTGCCCAAACCAAAGCCCTGAGTGAAAAAGTAGCAAAATTCTACTATCTCCAAACATATCGAAACTTATACTCAAAAAGGTTGCAAACGACATTTTGAACTCAATGGGAGGGGTCTCGAGTCATAATCCGACTGTTTGCAAAAAGTAGCTTTTCGGACCAAAATCCGACGAACGATAAAATATTTAAATAAAATAGTTAAATATACAATTGATAAATATGCGGGTTGTTACAGACTCCCCTCCTTAAAGAAATTGCGTCCTCGCATTACTTAAGAAGAAAATAAGAAGTAACAACCATAGAAGCATATCAACACAAAAGAAAATTTTGAAATAGGAAGTTCACCATAAGGAGCATAAAAGAGTAAGCCTGAATGGGATCGCTCGATGAATTCTCTGGATTCCCAAGAGCAATCCTTAGGATTTGACAGCCATTGAACTCTCACAAGAAAAACATCCTTATTCCGAAGGCGCTCAACCTCCGAAGTAATGATGCGAATGGAATGTTGCTCATAAGTCAAAACTGGTGAGACTTCAATTTCATCAATAACACTGGGCTCAAGAATAAAAATAGGAAACCTAAAAGCATTTCCATAGTCAAATACGTAGAAAACGTCAAGAATAGCAGAAAATTGAGCCAGTGCAACGGCGTAGTATAGAAACGGTATGCCCGAGAAACTAGAAATTCGAATAATTTGAAACACCAACTTAGTACAAAGACGGTACGTCCAATGAACCGATATACCGGAACAACGATGTAGTATAATAATGGTACATCCATTGATCCAGATAAGACGGAACATCGATTTAGTATAATAACAGTACATCCGATGAACCGAACACCATAAAGAACATCGGACGCTAGACCATAAAAGAAATGAGATAAAGCTCAATAAAACGAAGTATATCAAAACGTCCGATGAACTTGATAAAAAGATAATTCCATTCAGACAACATCAAAGAATCAACAACTTGTTGCCTACGAGAAAGCGCATTGGCAACACGATTTCCAGAATATCAAGATCATAAGATGCCAGGAACTCGACTCGACATGAAGTTTCTTATGAGAAAATAAATATTCCAAAGATTTATGATCGAGGTGGGGAACAAATTTCTCCCCTAAAAATGATGATGCCAAACTCTAAAAGCGAAAACAATAGTCGCGAGCACTAGATCATGAGTGGCATACCTAGTCTCAATCGGCTTTTAATGATTTAGAAGCACAAGTGATAGCACGTTATCTTATGCAAGAGAACGGCATCCAAACCAATACGATAAGCATTGGTACAAAAGATAAAGTCTTGGTTCCCTTCGGGAATCACAAGAACAAGAGTATCAAAAAGAAAGAATTTCTTTTAAATAATTCTTCTTTCCTGAAAAGTTAAAACTTTCAAAATTACATTTATCTTTATGTAATAATCTTTCTAGAAAAATTTACATAAGTCAATTTATTGTGTCTGACTGTCACATCTAAGCATTTAGGAAATTCCTATCGATAACGTTGATCAAGCGTATCGACCAGAATTCTTAAAGCACTCAATGGGCAATACAATCACAAAATCATCTTCTATATGATGAAAATATCTCTTAAAAGTTTTGAGAATATTCTTTGCTCATTTAAGATCAAAATCCAATTGTACTTATAAATAAATCTTATGAAAAAGATTTGCAAAATTTTAAATTTCTGTTTTCATCCAAAATCAATAAATTCAAGAATGGAATTATCGAGATATTCATAGAATACTCGATTTATAAATTGGATGAAACGAGATGGGCAAACTGAATGACATAATAAGTCATTCATAAGAATCGTAACGAGTGCGGAGTGCGGTAAGTGGAATGCTAACTCCCGCAACTCGTAACCAAATGAAAATCGGTGGCAAGGTCGAACTAGAAAGACCTTAACACCACACAAAAGATTTCTTAGGTGATAATCCTAAGACAAACTCAAAAATACCGAAAAGTTTCACAAACTATTTAGATAAGAGAAACAACACTTTCCTTATCATGAAGGCTTAAAGAAAAAATGATGCCTTCAAAAATTTGAAATCGGAATCTCAAGAAAAAATAGAAATCTGCTTAACAGATAGAAAATGTCGAAGATGAATAGTCCACACGGAAAATAGGATATGGGCTTCACAACGATTGAGCCAATTCTTACATAAATCAATTCCGAAGCCTAGGTAAAAATCGGCTCGGGAAGAAAAATCACATAAAATAATTTCGACATCAATAAAAAGCAAATTGAGTGTTGCAGATCCACCAACCGGATTCGCAATTCTCAAAGAAGTCATCAAGCCCAAAATGTTTAAAGAAAAAGAGTCAACAAGTTCTTTTGATAAAAAATAGTGAGATGGAACCCATATAAAAAAGAACTCAAATAAGAAGATCACGAAATAAAACAATGCCATCAAGGATTGAGTGAAAAATACCTTGACCAAGAGAAGTGTCACTAGGAGTTTGCACAATATTCAGCTCTCCCTCTCTCCTACTTTGAAGAATGGGACATGTAAATATAAGATGACCCGAACTTTTGCAATAATGGCAAAAGAGAGGTTTCGGGTACTCCCTTGCATAGTGGTCCATGGAACCACAATTGTAGCATCGTCCACGACCAGAGGTAGGAGTCTTTGCTACCGGAGTTTGTTGCTTCCCTTTCTTGATGGGATTGAGGCCTTTGAATATAATAGGCCTCTTCTTGTTGTTGTTGAAGTTCTGTTTGGCATGCACAACTTCAATATCGCTTTCTCTATCGGCCTCTACAAGACAAAGAGCGATATCAATAAGCTGATCAAATGAAACTTCTAGTTTCAAAAGTAATGGCTTCTTGAGGTTCTTATTCAATCCATAGACGAACCTCTGATTTTTCTTCATTGGGGTATTAATATACTCAACCCCGTATGTAGAAAGAGATTCGAAAGATGCGACATAGTCTGTCACAGAAGATTCACCTTGAACAAGGTCTATGAAACGTCGGGCTAAAGTTACTTTTTCAGTCTCCGGCACAAATTTCAATTCGAATCTTTCCCGGAATTGCTCCCAAGTAAGATCCGCTTCGATAATCTCCGAAGTCAAGAGCTCATACCAATCTAACGCTCTTTCTTGGAGCATGCTAGAAGCCACTTGGACTCGATGTAGATTAATAAGGTTCATGCGAGAAAAGATACGATCGCATGATTTGAGCCAAGCTTGAATTTCTATAACACTCTCGGATCCCTTGAATGGCCTTCCACCCAAATCGATGTAGTCTCTGCACAAGCGTGCAAAACCGGATCTAGGATGAGTAGGCTCTGGAATGGGTCCTGCAGCTTGAGCATTCTTCACGAGATCTAAAAGCTGCTGAGCAGACATGAATACTCCATCCTGGGGAGTAGCACTAGATTGACCGACGCTGGGACGGCCTGGTCTAACCATTTCTCTTCCTTTAGAAAAGAAAGAAGGAGAAAAAGGTTATTCGCCAAATGAATATCAAACAATCTTGATAGATAAAACAAGGAATCATAAGGAAAACAGGATGAATCGGTACGAAGACTCGAATTAAATCCTAAAGCACGACTCCTAAGATGGACTTAGGACGATGATCCTTGTTATAATATTCCATATTGTTCCGAAGTTTGGCTTTGATACCAAGCTGTGACGCCCCACCTCGATACCTACGCTAGCCAAGTACACTACGGAGTAATGCTGTCAACTAGCACGGAGAATAAGGCTGTTGAGGAGCGACCATCCGTGTAATTGCTTTGTGCGAGCATCGATATGCCAGATAAAATATAAATTTCATCTCAAGAAGAATCCAACATACCGATGCAAACTCAAAGCTACTACACATTGGCTATATAAAATCTTCGGAAAACAAATATAGAAATAAACATAAAACAAACCAGTCACAGGCAATTCATATCACAAAGGCGGAAATAGATATGAATATTACACCTAAAAGTGTATATCAGATTAGCGGTCAAATAAGATCCACAACAACACAAAAGAATAAATACAAGTGCTAGACAAAAGAATATGTATACATCAAGGAGTCTATTTCTCAAATGCATACAACAAAAATTACCAACTAAAGTAGTTAGCCAAAAGATCAGATAATGGTCCGATAAGAAGTCAAGCGGAGGCACCTATAATATCTCAGTCTGACCCGACTATTATTTAAGAAGAAAATAATAAACGGATCAGTCTAGCTATAAATATCATATGAAATGATATAGAATAAGAGATATGACTAAACGTATAATAATCACAATGCCAAGCTGTGATATATATAAGTAATTGAAAATCAACAAGAGATTAATCAATATCACAAAAATCTACTCAAGGATCAAAAGGAATGTCATACTCCTAATTTCATTCACCAAGCCACAATAAATGACATATATATCAATGCCAATCGTAAAAGTTGGTGAAACATGAATTCCAGAAATCAACACAAGAAATCCAGAAATCAAATAATTCGGAGCATCGACGTCGTACAGCGTGACGTCCGACGATCCAGAAACACAATAAAAGGGAACAACGACGTCGTACAGCGTGACATCCAAAGAACCAAAACACAATCAAAGGGAACAACGACGTCGTACAGCGTGACATCCGATGAACCAAATCACAACCAAAGGGAACAACGACGTCATACAGCGTGACATCCGATGAACCAAAACACAATCAAAGGGAACAACGACGTCGTACAGCGTGACATCCGATGAACCAAATCACTATCAAAGGGAACAACGACGTCGTATAGCGTGACATCCGATGAACCAAATCACAATCAAAGGGAACAACGACGTCGTACGGCGTGACATCCGATGAACCAAAACACAATCAAAGGGAGCAACGATGTCGTACAGCATGACATCCGATGAACCAAATCAAAAAGACATCGCACAATGCTAGTCTAAAACATAAAATGATCGTCATGATCAAAGAGAAGTGTCGATTACAGTAAGCTAGTAAATATATGAGCTTTAGCCTCATGTCCCATAACCACTAGCTTAACTTAAATATTTACGAACAAATTGTAGATCTCCACTAGAAAATTGTCACAAGAGATTCAATCGAACAAGTCCAAGAATTAACCGGCGAAGTAAACGCAAGCGTTTCATACCACTTGTTTTACTAGGTCGTTTAATTAGATTTCTCATACGAGTGAGGTAAAGGTTTGTATATACTAATAGATTGGAAATCGGTTTGAGAAAACGAGCTTTGTAATAAAATAGTGTTGAAATCATTTGAAGAAAGAGTTTTGATATTTGTTACTAGTATAGAAAACCTTTATGTTTTGAAGTGACAAATCACAAAAAGGATTGTAGGAACAATCAATCACTAAAATTAACATTCGAAGACGTGAATGAAATCCAAAGAAATCGATACTAAATCCATCAAAATGGATATTCCAAAAATTCCCGAAGAAAAGAAGTCATCAAAGTCAATAACAAATGATACCAACAAATAGGGAAATAACACGAATCGATTAAATTTGGAAACCACGCAAAATAGGCGAAATAGGCAAAACAGCAACAGGTCGGTCGGCCGGCTACAGAGCTCGGTCGACCGGACCCTGTTCTAGAAAAATTCTCAGGAAGCAGGTCGGTCGACTGAGCTCTGTAGTTGGTCGACCGGACCTGAGACAGAGAAGTACTATGCACTTTTAGTAGCAGGTCGGTCGACCGGCTACAGGGCTCAGTCGGCCGAACTGCAAATTTCTGCAGTTCGTGCCCTTTTTCCAATGAAGTGCAAATTCCTCCAAAACGCGACCGTTCGAGCGATGGACCTAAGGTGCCTTAGCCAATTGATACCCCAGCTCCATTAGCTCTCCGATCTGCCACCAAAAACATATTCAAACATCAAAGTTATGATTTTTAAAGAATTGAACCCAAAACACCAAAAATTGGAATATTCACCAAATCAATCCAAACCAAAAGCATATGCACACGAATAAGTGTTAGGAATTCATACCTAACAATCGAAGATAGTTATAGACTAAGATGTGAGATAAAAATCTCACCTTTGAACCCAAATCAATGAAGGAGAAGCTTTTAAAACAAGCTAAGATCAATTCCTCTTCAATAACAACTCAAGAAGCTTCAATTTAAGCTTAAAGGAGAAACATTTCCTAAATTAGGTTTAGGAAATTTCTGAAATTGAATGGAGAAAGAGTTGGAGAAGATGAAGAGAAGGCTTACCAAAGCTTCTTCTTGAATTTGGAGGTAGAAGCTTGAATTTGCAATGAAACTAGGGCTTGGAATTTCTAATTTCCACTCTCTTCCACCATTGTTGCTTAAATCTTAAAGTGTTAGGAATATGAAATGAAGTAATGAAGAGGAGAGGGTTGGAACTGAGTTAAGTGGGGTTAATGGGCTCAGCCCAAACCAAAGCCCTAAGTGAAAAAGTAGCAAAATTCTACTATCTCTAAACATATCGAAGCTTATACTCAAAAAGGTTGCAAACGGCATTTTGAACTCAATGGGAGGGGTCTCGAGTCCTAATCCGACTATTTGCAAAAAGTAGCTTTTCGGACCAAAACCCGACGAACGATAAAATATTTAAATATACAATTGATAAATATGCGGGTTGTTACAATTTTCCTATGTTCATTTCTCTATTTTTTTCTATTTTATTTTATTTAGACTTTGATTTTTATTTATTGGGTTTTTGACTTGTTTTATTTTGATAATAGGCTTGGAAATTCAAGAGACTTTGGTTTCTTGTCTTTAATTGTTGCCTTTTCCTTTTCTTAGCCATTCAAAACTCCATAGCCGTTCATTTTTCCTTCTTGGCTATCCACTTCTCTAGCATTCACATACAAAACATCTCACTTCTCATCCCCTTTCATTTGTCATTTGGTAACTAATTTTTTTAAATAGTAAGTTCATGTCTTCTTTCTTCCTCTTTCTTTCATGTTTATTTCTTCTTTTGTTTTGCCTCAAGCTTTCTCCAACATCATCATCCCCTAGCCGACCCCATCTCCTCCACCACTACCACTATGATCGGCCACCACCACCTCATCACCACCATGAAACCATTCCGTGACCCCTATGACCCAAACCATCACCAAACAATGAAAAACCCTAGCCGAACTCCTATATTTCATCACCACCTCTTCTATTGCCTCAACCACCATCACCTCCACCTCCTCCATCCCCTGGTCATGACCATCCCCTACTCCATACACGACCTGACCCATACACACACCTGGGTTGAGCCAGTTGAACCTATGGCCGAACCCTTGTGCATGTGATCTTCCACTTGCCTTGCCTCTTTGCCTTCCTATTGACTTTAACTTGCCATCTCTTCAATTTCCAAACCATAGCATGCCTTTAAACCATCATGGACGAGCCTATGTTGCCATAAACCATCATGGTCGAGCATAACATGAAGATGGTCTAGCCAATTTGCATGGTGGCCGAGCCCAATGGCCTTGGTCAAGCAATTCTAGGTCACTGTGATTCATATTTTTCCCATTGTTTTAATTTATAATCTTTGTGTTGAATTATATACTTATGTTTGTGATGATTGTATTGTTCACAAGATTTGGATCTTTACTCTCCATCTATTCAAGTTTGATTCGTGCTTTGTCGTGCTTTTTGGAGTTTGTTGTCGTGTCTTGAATTGTCATCTCTAGCTTTAGAAGGTGAGTTTATCACTCACGACATTCGTACTTATTCAATTGTGAAACAATGACAAGTGGATGTGCCAATAATTGATATGCTATGTTGAAATATTCATACATGCTTGTGATATGATTATATGATGTTATAACCTGATTTCGTACCTATTACAACACCGGATATGATATGATATGCTATACCGTTATTTTATTTTCTGTTTCTCACACTGCAAGTTCCCTTTCACTATGGTTTGAAATGATACATATCCAAACGGACTTTAGAATAGGAAAAAATAGTTATGAGCTGAAATGATAGGCTCGAGCAGTTTTTACTGCATTTGATTTGAATTGGGATTACGGGTTTGAAATGATAAAAATCGGGTTTTTCTTTTTAAATTACGGATTGAAATGATATATATCTATATCACTTGTCCTAGGTCTGAAAATATTATATTTACCCATGCTTAAATTTTAAATAATATTTTCTTAAAATTTATTAAGTATTTTTTTGAGTTTTAAGATATATGAAATTTTAACTTAAAAGATGATTTAATGATTTAAAATACAAAGAGATATTGGTTTCCTATGAGTTAAAATTTTATAAGTCAATAATTAGTTTTAAGTTTAATTGAAAGATTTTATTTATGATAAATAACTTAATAATTAAATTTGATTTGATGTGGAATTTTAAATCTAACCTAGTAATTGTAATCAATTTTTATTTATGAAATGGATGTGTTTTGTATAATAAGTTTTATAGTGATTTTCTATAAGTTAAAAGGTACAAGTAAAAATGTATAAAATGTAACTTAAATATGACTTAACTTGATAATTGAAAATTTAGTTTTCAAATGGAAATTTAAGTTAATTTGGTGATAAGAATATTTTGTTTATGAAATGGGTATTTTAAATTAAGTGTTAAGTTATTTGTTAAAATAAAAAGTTAAGTAAAATAGTGTAATTTTGACTTAATAAATGAATCATAGTTAATTTGGATATTTTATTTAATCATCAGTTAAATGATATTCAAATGAATATTTTCTGAAGCGTGAGATATGTTTTTATAAGTTAAAAATGGTTAAAATTGAGGTTTTAATGTTTCTAAAATGTCATAATAAATATGGAATTTGTATTGGAAGTATTTCCAAAATGCTGTGATTTTAAGGTAGCATTTACTAAGTGCTACCATTTCTGAAATATAACTATGTTCTGAAATACTAAAATATCTACTATAGCGCTTTATAAGTGCTGTTGTTTTTGAAATTGAACTGTTTTTAAAATACTAAAATATCTACTGTAACACTTTGCGAGTGCTGCTGTTCCTAAAATTGAATTGGTTTGAAATACTAAAATATCTACTGTAGCACTTTATAAGTGCCGCTGTTTCTGAAATTGAACTGTCTTTGAAATACTAAAATATCTACTGTAACACTTTATAAGTGCTGCTGTTCCTGAAATTGAACTGGTTTGAAATACTAAAATATCTACTGTAGCACTTTGTAAGTGTTGTTATTTATAAAACTGAACTGTTTTTGAAATACTAAAATATCTACTATAACACTTTATAAGTGATGCTATTCCTAAAATATCTACTGTAGCACTTTATAAGTGCTGCTGTTCCTGAAATTGAACTGGTTTGAAATACTAAAATATCTACTGTAGCACTTTGTAAGTATTGTTATTTCTAAAACTGAACTGTTTTTGAAATACTAAAATATCTACTGTAACACTTTATAAGTGCTGCTGTTTCTGAAACTGACAATATTTTGAATTACTACTATATCTACCATAACGTTTTCTAAGTGCTGCAGCTTTTGAAAATATAATGTTTTTTAAATTGTTGTAATTGAACGAATGAACTTAGAAAATGCTACAGCTTTAATAATGAATATGGTTTTAGAGGTATTATGATTTTCTAAGTATTATTATTTCCAAATGATAACATTCAAGTGTTGTGATTTCCAAGTATTATGGTTTCAAAGTATTTGATTTCAGATTTGTTATAGCTTTGAAAGTACTATTATTTTGGAAATGAATTTATTTGAAATTGTATTAAATTAAGAATTGACTTTAGTATGTTGATTTGAAACTTACAAAAATTGAAGATTGAAGATTGAAGGATATGACTTTATATCGTGGTTTTGGTTTAAGATAATTTTAAAAAGTATTTCAAGTTATCATATTGATTTGGTTTTTAAATGAAAATGATATCGTATTGACAAGTTTTGAAATGGATATGATATTTTGGTTTTTGAAGTATAAATGATTTTGAAATAAATGTCCATGGGTTATAATAATGGTTGGTTGTTAAAAAGACCGGGATCGGATATGTGCATACTCTCTGTCGATACCGAAAACCACTTTAACAACCGTGTACGCGGTGGAAATTCCAGAATGAAGTAGGATGGTGGCAACGTTCTATTGAGGTTTGTACATGGACCTGATTCCTATGAGTTGGCATAAGGTGGCTAAAGCAGAAGCAATCGACAGGCAAATGAGGTGGCTCCTCTTATCGGACACACTTCTTCGTATGCCATTGTATTACTTTATGATTGATTGGTGCGCACCTTTGATTTTGGAGTGTGGTTCGAAGTGGGAGGTAGTAGCTGCTATGCGTTACCACCGGTTCGGAAGTGCAATTGGGATATCTGTCCTGGCATTGCCTAGTTGTGCCGTGTCACCTACCCTAGCACGTCTTATACGATTTTGTTTTGTACCATACCTATGGAGTGCCCTCCGACGACCCCCAGTACGGGGGAGATTATGGTACTGTATCGACTATGGGAATATATAAAATGTGTTAAGGTGGAAAATGTAAAGCCTTAATTCTATTTTCAATTATATTATACTTTACTTTAGATATTATTATAATAGCGTATATTACTACATAGTAAATAGTTTAACAGATCCTTAAAGGATGGGCGGTTCCAAGCATCCTTTAAGTTACTTGTGCATTTTATTACAGTTCACTTGAGTTGGTTTACATTATATAAGTATGTATGTCCTGACTCGAGTGTTTTGTGTTTTTCTTTACGCTCGGGTCAGCCTGAGTATTTCAGCTTTGGAATTCACCTTCTGGAGCTAAAGGATTTGCTGGAGATTATCCATCTATCTAGTTGTTATCTATTTCCATTTAGTATTTCTATTCAGCTTATGTACTAGCGGACATTTATGTATTGGGATTTCTTTGGTATTTACTTTTCAGACTCTGAATTTTGTACTTGTTCTATGACTGTGTTTGTAGTGTCTTCATGAACTACTTTAGTTATTTTTATTTCCGCTGCGAGTTATTCTGATTTGTCTATGTCCGTGATTGGTTTTATTTGCTTCAAATTATATTACAATATAATGTTTTGAATTATTCAAGTCCGACATGTGTGGTTTTGTTGTCGAATTTGAATGGTCCAAAATAGTGGGTCGTTACATTTGGTATCAGAGCTTTGGTTTTAGGCAAACCTTAGCCTGAGGAGCAAAAACTCATTAGAGATAGGGTAGAAATACCCTAGAATGAGTAAAATCAATCTTAGAATCATTTCATTGTGAGAGAACGTATTTTAAAGTATAAAATGATTTTCAAAGGATTTTCAAAAGATTATTTTGATATAAAACTTCTCTTGTTTTAAAATCAAATTTTTCTTAACTTCTTTCGTTCCTTATCCACCTTGTTAGTAATTTCTTTGTTTAGGATATTCATTCTAGCGAATCTAATCTTATCTTATCATATCCAATCTTGTCTTTTGTTTCTTAATTACCATTTTTCTACTCAGCAGAAGGGCAAGCTATCTGGTATTTTGCTGTTACCCCGCTCCTGCTTTCTTTGTTGATTTTAGCTTTGTTTTGGGAACTCTTAGGAGTCATCAGTGGAAAGCTAAATTCTCGAAATGCCATTTCTGGAAGGATGAAGTCCAACTCCTTGGGCATATTGTTTTAGTAATGAAGTTTTTATTGATCCAGTTTAAATCGCTGCGATCAATGTAAGTTTTTCTTCTTTTTTCTCTTTGTGGATAGATTGACAAAGTCAGCTCATTTTATTCCGGTCAAGTCTACCCGTTCTGCTTCCAGTTTGGCTGAGATTTATATGAGGGAGATTGTTCGTCTCCATGGTGTTCCTATCGGTTTTGTTTGTGATAGAGATCGTATCTTTACCAGTCAGTTTTGGAAAGCTTGTCAGGAATCTTTGGGTGCTCGTCTGAGTCTGAGCACTACTTACCATTCGCGGATCGACGGTCAACGGAAAGAGTAATCAGATTATCGAAGATCCTCTTCGTGTTGTGTTCTTGATTATGGAGGATCTTCAGAAGATCAACTCCATCTCGTTGAATTCACCTGTAACAACCGTTACCAGGTGTATTTTCAATCTTCTATCTTAACCTTATCTTAATCCTTTATCTATCTCATTTCATCCTTGAATTCTTTTGATTAGAATCTCCCAAATTTGAAATTCTATCGTTATTTTGAAACCCATTCTAGAATCATCAAGGGAGGAGTGTATTTGTATTAATACTGATGTTTGTATATTGTGTTGTTTGGGTTGTTGATGTTGATTTGGAATTCCGATCGATTCGTCTGATCAACGATGTTGATAGGATTTCCAAAACACTTTAACAGAACAAACTGACACAATTTTGTTTCCAAATGCAGTAAATGAGAAAATTTTATACGATTTATATATGATACTTTTATAGATTTATATTATCTGTTGAAAATTTATTTTATTTGAATAAGTTTGATTTGAAATTGGATTTATTTAAGAATTAAACTTAAATAAATTTAATTTGAATTTTACTAAATTTGAGATTTTAAAGGATATGATTTTTATAACTTGATTTGATTTAAGGTGTTTAAATGAATATATATCAAGTTTAATAAATTAAAGTAATATTCAGTTATTTGAAGTTTAAAAGTTTTATTTAAATGATATAGGATTTATTAAGTAAATATTTCAAAACTAAATAATAGTAAATTTAAGTTGATATATACGGAATTATCAAAAATTTAGTTTTGAAATTTTAGAATATTAAAGCTTTGAAAATCAATATAAATTGAAATGGTCTATTGAGAACTGAATTGGTTATTGAAATGATAATATGTGATTTCATTTATTGTTTTGAAAACCAATGATAACACAAGATATAAGTAAATAAAATTATAAAGTATGGTTTATAAATTGATTTGGAATTTAAATGAATTTAAATTATGGATTTGAGAATTAAATTCCGATGATCTCAAACATTGGTTTTAATGTTTTAAAATATATATTATTTAAAGGTATGTTTGAATATAAATTTTAATGTTTAAATCTATGCTCTTCTCTTATGTCACTAGAAATCGGTGATGGCAGCCACATCATCGACATTCATTTTCGATTTTCGAAGAGGAGAGACTAATTCATAGCTCTGCTACACTTTTGTTTGATTTAAATTTGTTTGATTTAATATATAAAAAGAGAAAAAAAAATTGAATTAAATTTCTCTAGTATGGCTTGATTTAATATATAATTATATGATTTTAGATTTGATTTGATCTGATATACATATATAATTATCTCTTAATTGTTTGAGATAAATCGGAGATTTAATTTCTTAAATTTATGATTCAGGGATGATGTCAATTATAAACTGAAGTCAAAAATTTTGGATAAATAATTAGACTTGAAATATTTGATTTGAAATTTTTATTTATATAATACTAAATTGCATTCCTATATAACTTACCTAATTATTGAAAAGTTAAGCATGTATTTGAATAATATACAATATAAAATGGTGTTAAAGGAATTTATAAATAAACTTGAGTAGTTATGATAAGAGTAAATATACTTAATATATGTGATAAGAAATTAAGTGGAATAAATTTAATAATAATTTGATAAAGAGGAAAATGAGGGAAGCTTGTTCCTAGGTTTGTTGGTCCTTTCCATATCTCGGAGAGGATTGGTTCTTTAGCATATCGTCTTGCTTTGCTGAGAAATTTTCTAGAGTGCACAATGTATTCCATATTTCGCATCTTCGTCGATATCTGCATGGTCCATCTTTGATTGGCCTGCCTTCTGCTCTCGAGAGTTTGGATATTGAGCCTAACCTTACTATCTAGAGGAAGCCACTTCATAGTGTTGAAAGAGGTACGAAGAAGCTAAGAAGGAAATCTTCCAACCTGGTCAAGGTGTAGTGAAGTACGGATAATCAGAATTGTACCTGGGAGACGGAGGAGAGCATGCGTGCTTCGAATCCGGAATTGTTAGTTTCAGGTACTATTTGCTTTCTATCTTATCTTTCCTTGTCTTCATGTCTCGTTCCTTTTTTAGGACGAAAAGTTTTGAGTGGGGGAGAGTGTAACAACCCATAATTTTAATAAATATTTTAATTCAATTTATTTGAAAACTTTGATTTTTAATTATTTAAAAATTGAAATTTTGGAATTTTCCAATTTAATTTTGGATTTTGTTTATAATTTATTTTCCTAATATATAAAAAAAAGTATTTTCAGAAAATTTTATAGTTTGGTCAACTGTGGTCAAACTTTGACTTTCAGTTGAAAATTTTAAATTCTAATCTTTTTCTTTCAAATTGTATTTAATTCTGACATTCGTTCTGCTTTTCATTCCGTAAAATTCTGTTTTAAACCTTTTAAGTTTGATAAAATTCAGTGTTTTACACGCAATTATTTTGCGTATTTTATTTACTATTTTCCTATGTTCATTTCTCTATATTTATTTTCTATTTTATCTTATTTAGACTTTGATTTTTATTTTTTGGGTTTTTGACTTGTTTTATTTTGATAATAGGCTTGGAAATTCAAGAGACTTCGGTTTCTTTCCTTTAATTGTTGCCTTTTCCTTTTCCTAGCCATTCAAAACTCCATGGCCGTTCATTTTTCCTTCTTAGCCATCCACTTCTCTAGATTCATGTACAAAACATCTCACTTCTCATCCCCTTTCATTTCTCATTTCCTAACAAATTTTTTTTATAGTATGTTCATGTCTTCTTTCTTCCTCTTTCTTTCATGTTTGTTTCTTCTTTTGTTTTGCCTCAAGCTTGCTCCACCATCACCATCCCCTAGCCGGCCCCATCTCCTCCACCACCACCACTATGACCGGCCGCCACCACCAAACCATGCCGTGACCCTTATGACCTAAACCATCACCAAACAATAAAAAACCCTAGCTGAACTCCTATATTTCATCCCCTCCTCTTCTATTGCCTCAGCCACCATCACCTCCACCTCCTCCATCCTCTGGTTGTAACCATCCCCTACCCTAGACCCAACCTGACCCATACACACACCCAGGCCGAGCCACTTGAACCTATGGCCGAACCCTTGTGCTTGTGACCTTCCACTTGCCTTGCCTCTTTGCCTTCCTATTGACTTTAACTTGCCATCTCTTCAATTTCCAAACCATAGCATGCCTTTAAACCATCATGGCCGAGCCTATGTTTCCACAAACCATCATGGTCGAGCATAACATGAAGATGGTCTACCCAATTTGCATGGTGGCCGAGCCCAATGGCCTTGGTCAAGCAATTCTAGGTCACTTTGATTCATATTTTTCCAATTGTTTTAATTTATAATCTTTGTGTTGAATTATATACTTATGTTTGTGATGATTATGTTGTTTACAAGAATTGGATCTTCACTCTCCATCTACTCAAGTTTGATTCGTGCTTTGTCGTGCTTTTTGGAGTTTGTTATTGTGTCTTGAATTGTCATCTCTAGCTTTAGAAGGCGAGTTTATCACTCTCGACATTCGTACTTATATAATTGTGAAACAATGACAAGTGGATGTGTAATAATTGATATGCTATGTTAAAATGTTCATACATGCCTGTGATATGATTATATGATGTTATAACCTGATTTCGTACTTGTTACATCACCCGATATGATATGATATGCTATACTGTTATTTTATTTTCTGTTTCTCACACTTCAAGTTCCCTTTCACTATGGGTAGAAATGATACATACCCGAATGGACTTTAGAATAGAAAAAAATTGTTATGAGCTGAAATGGTAGGCTCGACGGTTTTTACTGTATTTGATTTGACTTGGGATTGCGGATTTGAAATGATAGAACCCGGGTTATTCTTCTTAAATTGCGGATTGAAATGATACATATCCATATCACTTGTCCTAGGTTAGAAAATATTATACAGACCCATGGTTAAATTTTAAATAATATTTTCCTAAAATTTATTAAGTACTTTTTTGAGTTTTAAGATGTATGAAATTTTAATTTAAAATTTGATTTAATGATTTAAAATACAAAGAGGTATTGGTTTCCTATGAGTTAAAATTTTATAAGTCAATAATTAGTTTTAAGTTTGATTTAAAGATTTTATTTATGATAAATAACTTAATAATTAAATTTGATGTGATATGGAATTTTAAATCTAACCTAGTAATTGTAATCAATTTTTATTTATGAAACGGATGTGTTTTGTATAATAAGTTTTATAGTGATTTTCGATGAGTTAAAAGGTACAAGTAAAAATGTATAAAATGTAACTTAAATATGACTTAACTTGATAATTGAAAATTTAGTTTTCAAATGGAATTTTTTTTGGCAAAGCCAGCCGGTTTTTATAGTGGACGGTCCACTTTTATTATAGGAAATAATAAAACAATACAAAGCAGGTGATAAGCGGATCGCCTATCAACAAATACAAGGTTTTTAAACTGGACCGAGTACTATATCTAAACTAGATTACAGCGCAGGAGTCAGACAACACACCCGAACTACAAATACAAGCTGCTCATGGCAGTCACAATCACCACGCAGGGTGAAAATTGAACAAATAAGCACAAAGAACAATAACAAGTATCAAAGATACTGAACATTGCAAAAAGCCAATGATAACCAACATCAACAGACAGGCCAAAATTGGCAAATCAAAACATTAACATGAGAAACATTTCCAACGGTGAAATCCGGCCATATGGTTGAAGGGCACAATGGCAACAGAACCAAACAGTCGATCCCCAGAGTTGCATAACAGAGATAGAAAATACATCCAAATGCACAACAGACTTGCCCACCTCCAACAACAGACAAACAAAGATACCACCACAACCATGACAACCAGGTCCCTAAGGAAAACAACCAAGAATGACACCAACACCCGCGCATCAACACAAGACGAAACACACATACACTTCACAAAACAGAACAACAAAAGCGACGAGATAACAGCCAACAAACACCAAATAAACAAACCCCTGACCTCAAAAGATTTGAAACACAAGCACGACCAGCACGTCTCGAAACGATCCACAGCCTTACTCCAGCTCGCGAGAGAAGAAAGGCCTGCCATTCAGAGGTGCAATAGAGTCCAAATCAGAATGAAAGTAAAGCGATTGACAGAGTTGGAGAAGTCTCGAAGCAGTGACAAGTCGCCTCACTGAACTGAGGTAGAAGGAGCGGTGTAGGAACTCAGCGAGTATCATAGCAAGGCATTGCATAGATAACTTAGGAAGAAACTAGTGGCGAAAGGACGCTAGAGCCGCAGCAGATCGTAATTTGAAACCAGAGGAAAACACGAAGAGCTTCAAAACCACAACAGGAAAACTAGAGAAGTAGGAAAGTGAAGAAAATGGAGGAATTGGGAAATGGAATGAAGCAGATACGAGAGCGAGGGATTAGAAAAGAAGAAATGGGTGGCGGCGCGAAGGAACCCTAGTCCCCATTGAGATTACAAAGCTCTCTAGATAAGTATTTTTAACTGATGATCAAATGGAAATTTAAGTTAATTTAGTGATAAGAATATTTTGTTTATGAAATGGGTATTTTAAATTAAGTGTTAAGTTATTTGTAAAAATGAAAAGTTAAGTAAAATAGTGTAATTTTGACTTAATGAATGAATTATAGTTAATTTGGATATTTTGTTTATAAATTTTTATTTATTTAATCATCAGTTAAATGATATCCAAATGAATATTTTCTAAAGCGCGAGATATGTTTTTATAAGTTAAAAATGGCTAAAATTGAGGTTTTAATGTTTCTACAATGTTGTAGTAAATCTAGAATTTGTATTGGAAGAATTTCCAAAATGCTGCGGTTTTAAGGTAGCATTTGCTAAGTGCTACCATTTCTGAAATATAACTATGTTCTAAAATACTAAAATCTACCGTAGCACTTTATAAGTGCTATTGTTTCTGAAATTGAACTGTTTTTGAAATACTAAAATATCTACTGTAACACTTTATAAGTGCTGCTGTTCCTGAAATTGAACTGGTTGGAAATACTAAAATATCTACTATAGCACTTTATAAGTGCTGCTGTTTCTGAAATTGAACTGTTTTTGAAATACTAAAATATCTACTGTAACACTTTATAGTGCTGTTGTTCCTGAAATTGAACTGGTTTGAAATACTAAAATATCTACTGTAGCACTTTATAAGTGTTGCTGTTTTTGAAATTGAACTGTTTTTTAAATGCTAACATATCTACTATAACACTTTATAAGTGCTGTTGTTCCTCAAATTGAACTGGTTTGAAATACTAAAATATCCACTGTAGCACTTTATAAGTGCCGCTGTTTCTGAAAATGACAATATTTTTGAAATACTACTATATCTACCGTAACGTTTTCTAAGTGCTGTTGTTTCTGAAAATACAGTGTTTTTGAAATTGTTATAACTGAACGAATGAACTTAGAAAATGCTACAGCATTAGTTATGAATATGGTTTTAGAGTTGTTATGATTTTCTAAGTATTATGATTTCCAAATGATAACATTCAAGCGTTATGATTTCCAAGTATTATGGTTTCAAAGTATTTGATTTCAGCGTTGTTATAGCATTGAAAGTACTATGATTTTGGAAATGAATTTATTTGAAATTGTATTAAATTAAGAATTGACTTTAAATATGTTGATTTGAAACTTATTGAAATTGAAGATTGAAGGATATGACTTTATATCATGGTTTTGGTTTAAGATAATTTTAAAGAGTATTTCAAGTTATCATATTGATTTGGTTTTTAAATGGAAATGTTATCGTATTGACATAGTTTGAAATGGATACGGTATTTTGGTTTTGAAGTATAAATGATTTTGAAATAAATATCCATGGGTTATAATAACGGTTGGTTGTTAAAGAGACAAGAATCGGATATGGGCATACTCTTTGTCGATACCGAAAACCACTTTAACAACCATGTAAGCGGTGGAGATTCCAGAATGAAGTAGGATGGTGGCGACGTTCTGTTGAGGCATGTACATGGACCCGACTCCCGTGAGTTTGCATAAGGTGGCTAAAACAGGAGCAATCGACGGCCTGATGAGGTTGCTCCTTTTTTTGGACACACTTCTTCGTATGCCATTCTATTACATTGTGATTGATTGGTGTGCGCCTTTGATTTTGGGAGTGTGGTTCGAGGTGGGTTGTAGTAGCTGCTGCGCGTTACCACCTGTCCAGAAGTACAATTGGTATATCTACCCTGGCATTGCCTAGTTGTTCCGTGTCACCTACCCTAGCGCGCCTTATACGATTTTGTTTTGTGCCACACCTATGGAGTGCCCCCTGACGACGTCCAATACGGGGGAGATTACGGTACTGTATAGGCTATGGGAATATATAAACTGTGTTAAGGTGGAAAATGTAAAGCCTTAACGCTATTTTCAATTATATTATACTTTACTTTAGACATTATCATAATAGCGTATATTACTACATAGTAAATAGTTTAACGGTGTAACAGCCCGCAAATCCATACCCCTTGAGTCAACACTATTCTATCTAAATCAACTCAAGTTGTATAGAAATACGAACCATTTGGGTTAAAGAAGAAGAGGTAGAAGAAGAAAATAGAAAACAAAAACAGGATCTAACCATCGCAGCGGAATAAAATATAATAGATAATAAATAATTTTACTCAAAAACCAAATATCTCGGTTTTTAAATTACATCATCAGAGTACATCGATCACATCTCAACATCAATATCATACAATGGATACACAACAACTCAAGATACACAACAACTCAAACAGCGATATATATACAAGTACGAGATTACGTATCGTCATCCAGGTCGTCCTCTGAGCTCCACAACATCATGTCCTGTATCCTATAATACTCGGTCTGACCCGAGCATTACAGTTAAATAACACCCGAGTCAGTTTGGATTACCAGCGTGATAAAATCACACCCAATTGATTATTAAAGTTTCAAAAAATCCTTTGAAAACAAAAGCATCTCGTAAGACCACGCCACAAATAAACATGTCGGGTTTTTACCTTACGATAGCTAACACTTTTTATAGAAATCCTCTGATATTATAATAGGGTCTATATACAAATACTTATAAAATAGCCGAAATTGTTACATTCATTAAATTCCAGCTACTAGCCACAGAGTGTGTAATACAAACAAAACTCGTACAAGGCTCGTAGGGAGAATGGATTTCCAACTAATGACTAGGCACTGGGGTACCACCTGTCACAGTACGGGGCCTAGATCACCGTGCCGAGGAGTACGCCCGCTCCCCTGCAACACAAGGCCGAGACTACCCCTTATTGGATAATCCCGAGTGAGGTCACC
This sequence comes from Allium cepa, assembly GCA_030765085.1. Taxonomy (NCBI): domain Eukaryota; kingdom Viridiplantae; phylum Streptophyta; class Magnoliopsida; order Asparagales; family Amaryllidaceae; genus Allium; species Allium cepa. The sequence goes on from CM060932.1 coordinate 609,677,463, forward strand.
TCGCGGTTGGGATCAACAACTGCCCACTAAGCCGAAATAAGAAGGGACATCTAGACTGGAATGACCTCACCCTGCTTGGGTGCTACCCACCTAGCCTTGCTGCATACCCCCTGATTTTCAGTCATTCCCATTTGATGAGGCTTGAGGCTAAGCGTTACCTTTTATAGAACATATCTCTTAGAATGCCCATCGTCTACCTGACGATGTTTCGCAAGCATTCATCCATACAAGTCCGTCCCGGGTTCGAACGGAACCGAAGGCACTATTCCTACTACATCCATTTTGGAAATATCCTCAGGATTAGTAGCGACTACCCCTTGCACTTCACTGCTCCATCTTCGAATCCAAAATCATTTACACGAAACATACAAACCGGATCGAAGTGGTTTTCGAGAAATTAATCTCGATCCCGGTATCTTCGAAACGATCAACGTATTTGTCCAAATATTGATAGTCGGTTATTTAACTATCAATTTCTATTCACATCATCCATCAAACAATAAATAATTTCCCAAATTATTTATTTATCTCAAAAATATCTTCACAAGATATATTTTTACTTTTCAAATTCCGTTGAAAACAGTTTTCACAACTACCTACCTTTTTCAGAATAAATCCCAAGTATTTCTATTTCCACTGGAATCACCAAGCACAAAACTTTAGATTTTTAAAATAATTTAAAACACTCCACTTTTATAAATATACTTTAAAACATTGAAGTTAAAATTACTTTAATAATTTGTTAAAAATACATACTATATGAATATTTGAAAGTAAGGTTACTAGATAAAATATAAAACTAGATTTCTATATTTAAAAAAAAAACAAAATACTAAGTTATTTCTTAATAACTACTGCTAAAATAGATTAAAAGAAAATATTTACTTTAGACTTTAAATATTAGAAATAATAGATTTTACAAAACTTTCTTTCTTTTAAAACAACTTTAAAACATTTAATTTATATTTAAAAATTTACCTTAAAAACGTACTTGGTTATCCAGAGAAAATTTCCAATCTCAATTACTTAAATCCATTTTCCCAAATTGATTTCCAATTTATTTTATTTGAAATAAATTCTTTTACTTATCAGTTCATTTCCAAATTCAGTAGTTATGGATTTTATTATTATCTTTTCTAATTTCTTCTTTACTCTTAATAATTCAAATCTTAAATTCTAAATAAATGTTTGTTCTTTTAATTAATAATACTGCATTTTAAAATTCATTAACTTTCTGTTTATTTAAATTTTCTTTTTCATTCTCAGGATTCTTTTATTAGAATTTTAAAAGTCACTTTATTTCTTTTCCAAGTCATTCTAAATTTATTCTATAATTACTTTACTTACAATTTCACTTCTTTCATTTTCATTTCAAAACTCAAAGTTATATTTTTGGTAATTCATTATACCCAAATATATCCAATCAAACCATAACATACAATATTCCAATATAACTCCTCATAGAGTATCAACATTCACAGCAGAGAATATTAAATAATTTAAATAAATGTTGATGGGTCCAGTTGGATCCCTCCAACCTGTTTTTCCCTGCATCCACAAACGTTAGCATAATATAATACACCAATTCCAAAATATCATACTATATCACATCAATCAATTCAGCCGTTCAAACAATTAATTAAATTTAATCATTTAAATTTAAATTTTAAACTGAGTGAGATTAACTCACCTTTGATTCTTGTTTTGCAATCCGACCATACCCGGCTTGCTTCTTTCAGATTTTGACCTTGTACAATCATTATATCATTTATTAATATATGAAATAAATTGAACTATTAATTTTCCCCTTTTTATAAATTTAGTTAATCAATGATTTAACTTCAGACTAATAATTTACTTCACTAAATAATAATTAATTTTTGTTTTTTTATTATTCGAGTCAATTAAACAATTAAATTTCCATCTACTAATTTAATTAACTAAGAATTTGGGTTTTAAGCTAATAATTCAATTTTAAACAAATTTTCTTTTAAATAATCTTTAATAACCATATTATTTAAATTCTAGAAAGTGAAAATATGTATTTATATTTTCTTTGAAACATATACGTACACTTATAAAAATAGTTTATCTAGAATTAAAAAAAATCTAAACTTATATTTTTATTTTTATTTTATAACTTCCAAACATATCAAAATTCCTTAATTTACTAAACTTTATCTATATTAATTTCTGTATATAATTGAAATGAAAATAGATATGTGTTGGTATATTTTTAATTCATCTTTCTATTATACAAACTACCCATAAGAGTAACCTGTAGAGGCTTAAAAAAATTCAACGTTTATATAAAATTTATACTTCGAAACTTATGTGTGTGTGTGTGTGTGTGTGTGTATAAACATACTGTAGATTCAACTCGAAAATGAAATGCATACCTCACTGCTCACACAGTCAGGCACTCATGAGGTGCAGAAACCCAAAATCACACGCTCCATCGTCGAACTCGAAAGCAGCGACCATTGACTCCATGCCGAACGAACGGCACTTCAAATCGAAGCTCCACCTTGCGGACATCCCATGCCAAACACGACCTCGCGACGCCACTCTACACAACGCCTGCCGCTTCCAGAATCGATCAACCCTAGCCACCGAAGCCCTACTTCGAGTCGCGACTACCCTCCAGCAGTGCGCGGGTTGACTCACGAAACCCCCAACCAAAAACGAGCTATCCCAGCTTCTAGGGTTGCGGCAAGAACGAAGGCGTTTGAACAAATTGAAAATATTTTTTTCAGATTCAAAGATTTTTTTTTTTTAACTGATAGAACTCGAATTTGATTCACAGAGGAAGGAGGAAGAATAGATTGGGGCTTCGAACGAACTTCGTTGGATTTCGAATTGGAAATTTTTTTGGACGAAGCGGTTTGATCTGGGAAGGAGGAAGACACGACTTGAACCTAAAAGCTTCGGCCATTAATCTTTTTTTTTAAAACCGAACGCGTGGATTCTCGAAGAAGCCTGACTTTAAAAGGAAAGTATTAGCTTCTAAGAGAAGCCAGAGTACGTGATGCTAACTATAGTACACAATGCAATATCAACGCGTTTATATATCGTACGCTCACCAACAACTCCAATCATTACGAAATTTGAAATCCGATAATAATACAATATTACGGATCTAATGGATTTGGTTTCGTCGAATTCCGAGACTGTGCCTCGGAAGGCTATTTTCAAATATCAATTTAAACGATACATTTTTAAAATTGAACAAATCAGTGTTAAATTCAATTTTACAACTTCTATTATCCTCAGTATTATCAATATTGATTTTACAAGCCTTTAGATTATTTTTAATAGGCTTAAAATTCCAGATTCAATATTTTACTCAACTTCAAATTGTTTAATTCAATAATTCAATTATCAAATAAATTGTGATATTCGTAATTCAAGTTAAAATTACTCTGTTGAATATTCAAAATCAATTAAATATTCTAATTTTAAATGCTTGAAAATTCCGGGTCGTCACATTCCTCCCCCCTTAAAAGAATTTCGTCCCAGAAATTACTAATTAGGAAGAATGGTCCAATACCCGTTTATTAATTCCCTAAACCCAACAATTCAACATCTAACCAACTATCTTTTTATAAAAGACCCATTATCATTCTTATTAACTTCTCAACTCTCCCATAGGTTCAAACTATACTATTTGTTTAATCATTCGAGTTTCAATTTAAAACCAAATTTTGAATTATCAAAATTTTCTCAAAATTTTTCTAACTCCCTAAATTTTTGATTTTTTTTACCAGCGTCTCCTTTGCGCGGCTAGCTCGGTACAACTACAAAATGGCTCTACGACCTCCCAAATCTAAAAAGAAAACAAAAGGCCAAGTGGCTCAATCCAAAATCCGAAACAAATTCACACCAAATTTAAATGCATACCTTTTTGTCGAGCTTTTCAAATTTATCTCTTGAAATCAAATCCAATTTCCTTTTCCCTTTTATAATACCTGCATATCCCGCTTAGCACTAATATCCAATCACAACATTCCAAAAACATTTTATTGACTTTCTTACCAAATGTCAATATTCATCCAAATATCAACTTAGAATATATTTGCAATATTCAATTTCTAATTAAGAATTGGCCATTCCTTACTTAAGTTTACATAAGCATTTTATATGCTTCTTATATTTATTTTCACATTACCACTTTAGTTTATATCTATTTCTAATTCAAATTGATTCCTTCATTTCCATATGAATTTCAATTTATCTTTAACTTTGCATTATAAATTTTATTTGTCATTTATTACTAACTCATGTCATTACTTTAATTAGTTTCATTTACAAATTTATTTTAGTTTCAAATTTTAATTCGTTTTGTCATTAACTAAATTTTCCAAATTTCCAAAAAAATTCTAGCTCCCAAAATTTCTGAAAATTTTTGGCAGAGTCCCCTTTGTACGGAGGAGCTTTTGCAATTTGAGAAAAGAGATAAATATATATACATCGACCCACACGGTCGGAAAAACCAAAAACAGTTCATATTTTCTATTTTTATTACGTAAGCGTACCTTATTTAGCATTTTAAGCAAGCAGCTTATTTATTTTTAGCAAATAGCCCACCCAAATCCAGTCACACGACTTCCAGGTACCTGTACTTACTCAATTTAAACATGTAAGTACCAAATATATGAAGTTTAACAATTATTTCACTTATTTACACTAGCTAAACACATGAATTCTAAAAGAAACTCATACCAAACATTTTTCCGTAAGCAATCTATATAGTTTTCATGCTAATTCAACTGTTCCGATTTATTTATAACCATTTTCACTCAATTCGGATGGTTTTCAATTCATTCGTATACAACTCCATCAATTTGAATGGTTTAAACTCAATCGCTTACATTTAATTTACTTTAAAGCAAATTGAACTCATATTTAATTCAATTGCTCTCAAAATCAATTTATTTTACTTCTATCAAATCATAGAATTTTAATTACTTCCATTTACATCAAATGACAATTAATTCTATGCAAATTTGACGAGATTTATGTGAATAAACAAGTATTTATGTTTTATAACTAATTTAAATGGATTTCAACTCAATTTATTCTTAATTTTATTCCATTTTTAAATTTATTCACAAGTCCATATATTCTCATTTCCATTGCATTTCAAATTTGAATCCATTCACTTGCATTTCCTTCTATTAACCAAACTAGTTCATACAAAACTATTAACATCTTAGGTTCGTCTTCCTTACCAATTTAATTTCCCTTTTATTTTGATTCATTCACAATTATTTATTTAGCTCGACACATCCCATTTAAATTTAATTCACAATCCATTCATTTACGTTTTATTCTATATTTGTTTATTCCAAACTATTTTATTTAGCTCAAAACAAACCAAGCTATATCATTCAATAACCATTTCTCAACTTATTTAAACCATACTTAATTTGGTTCTTATTTATCCCATCCATTCATTTATTCAATATTATTAATTTATCCACTCAATCCATTTTGGATTTTTATTTTCTTAAATTTTATTTACAACCCACCAAATTCTATTTCGATTCAAATTTATTTTCACTTGATTTAAACCCAACCCAAAATCATTAATTTAGTTTAAGTTGAATTAAAGTCAACTCTCTTTGATTTATTCAGCTTAAGTCAATTTACTTCAATTTATTCAAATTTTATACTTAAGCTCATTTTCATTTTACAAGTTAATTTTTCTCTTTTATACACAACTTAACTCAATTGATTACAAGGCCATATCCAATTTATTTCCACATATTTGGATTTTATTTACAATACAAACCATTATTAATTTAATCAGATTTCATTTTTATTCGATACCTTTCCAATTATATTTAATTTGTTAACACTTCAAGTTAAATTTAAATTAATAACTCAAGTTCTGAATCCTCTATCCATTCTCAATTTACCACCCAATTTTATGAACTCGCGGTTCAATTACGTTCTCAATTCATTTAATTGATTCCTTTAATTAATTGCAAGACCACTTCCAATTATATTTTCTTCATTAATGATTCAAGTCAAATTTGATTTATAACTTGAGTTTTATTTCCAAACTTCATTATTAACTCACAATTCAGCTTTATTTAACTACATTGAGTTCTCATTACATATTTCATTGTCTAATTTATTATCTATATAGTCTTCCCCAACTTATAATCCAGAACTTGATTTTAATCTCAAAATCTCTTCATTTAAATTTTCTTAAGTTCATATTTATTGTATAATTCAAGTTTTGATCTTTATTTTGTTTTTCAATTCATCAAAATATTTATTTTGGGTTTCTATCCCCCTTTTCAAATTTATAAGTCACAACTTATTATTTACACAATTCCATTCATCATAGGCTTGAATCTATTCTTCTTTTATTTTAACTCAAGCCTTATGCTTATTTATAACCCAAGCATATCTTGTTCCATGGATTTTGATTCCTTTACAAGTTATTCTAATTTATTTACTTCAATACAATCCTTAACCAATTTAATTTCCATTTATTCAGGTAAGAATCTAATTTCATTCGATAATTCAATTGAATTCTTATTCCAATTCAATTTTATTTTAACTCAGTTTTATTTAACTCAATTCGATTTTATCTTAATTCGAATACAACTAGATATTATTTTCAGCCTATTTAAATTAATTTTCAATCCAGTTAAATTTTATTTCCAAATCCAAGTTAATTTCATTTTTAACCTTTTTCTTTAAATTTAAATTCCAACCTTCAAAGCTTATATCCCATTCCTGACTTAAAAATCATCTCAATTTATAAGCTTACAACTATCTCATCGGGATTTTTAAACACCCGATTATTGGTTTCAAAACATTTTGAAATCTTCAACATCTCAAATCTCATTTCTCAAAAAATTTAAACCAATCCTGGCTTTATTCCCAACAAATTTCCTTTGAGATTTTCAAAAACAACTAGCTTTCTGAACAAATTAATTTGGTAGCAATCCGTCACTTAGAAATTCGAAAATGAATACTGATGATGCGGCCGTCATCATCAGAATTATTTTCCAATAATCCGAGTGATTTCAATGCTATATCAATTTCAAAATCCCTTTAAAACACATTTCCTTTCAGAAATACCTTCAAATAATAATGCTATCATTTATCTTTAAAACATTTCGAAAACACTTCCAAAATCTCTGGGAGTTTAAATTTCCAAATCCAACTTAAATCAATTTTAGCTATAATTCATTTGCATAGTTATGCTCATACAAATTTCCGTTTAATTTTATTTCAATTCATAAATTACATTTATAATTCATATTTATAAATTTCATTTTGTAATGAATTTTTATTCCCTTAAATTTTAAGTTATATTTCAATTTCTAGTTAAATTTTCACTTAACAATGATAATACCTTAATATTATCATTTCTAACATCCAAACATCCATATATTAGCTAAAATAATTTACAAAAACTTTCTTTATATCAAAATATATTTTTGGGTAATATTATTTCATTTACCCATATTTAAAAACAATACCGTGTCGATTGTTCTATTCAAGTGTTTAGAAACCCCTTCAATACAGTTGCGCAGACTGTGTCAACGAAGGTTCATATACCACTCAATAAATCAATCTACACAATATTAAAACAATTTTTATTCACTAACAAATATGCGCTCATATCTATTAATACGCTCAAACTCATTTTAGAGTACTATAGATTCTATTTTATGAGTAATTCCTACAAGAGCCAAGGTTATCTCCAACCTAAGCTCTGATACCAACTGTAACAGCCCGCAAATCCGTACCCCTTGAGTCAACACTATTCTATCTAAATCAAATCAAGTTGTATAGAAATACGAACCATTTCGGTTAAAGAAGAAGAGGTAGAAGAAGAAAATAGAAAACAAAAACAGGATCTAACCATCGCAGCGGAATAAAATAAAATAGATAATAAATAATTTTACTTAAAAATCAAATATCTCGGTTTTTAAATTACATCATCAGAGTACATCGATCACATCTCAACATCAATATCGTACAATGGATACACAACAACTCAAGATACACAACAACTCAAACAGCGATATATATATATACAAGTACGAGAGTACGTATCGTAATCCAAGTCGTCCCCTGAGCTCCACAGCATCATGTCCTGTATCCTATAATACTCGGTCTGACCCGAGCATTACAGTTAAATAACACCCGAGTCAGTCTGGATTACCGGCGTGAGAAAATCACACCCAATTGAATATTGAAGTTTCAAAAATCCTTTGAAAACAAAAGCATCTCGTAAGACCACGCCACAAATAAACATTTCGGGTTTTTACCCTACGATAGCTAAAACACTTTTTATAGAAATCCTCTGATATTATAATAGGGTCTATATACAGATACTTATATAATAGCCGAAATTGTTACATTCATTAAATTCCAGCTACTAGCCACAGAGTGGGTAATACAAACAAAACTCGTACAAGGCTCGTAGGGAGAATGGATTTCCAACTAATGACTAGGCACTGGGGTACCACCTGTCACAGTACGGGGCCTAGATCACCGTGCCGAGGAGTACGCCCGCTCCCCTGCAACACAAGGCCGGGACTACCCCTTACTGGATAATCCCGAGTGAGTTCACCCCGCGGTTGGGATCAGCAACCGCCCACTAAGCCGAAATAAAAAGGGACATCTAGACTGGAATGACCTCACCCTGCTTGGGTGCTACCCACCTAGCCTTGCTGCATATCTCCTGATTTTCAGTCATTCCCATTTGATGAGGCTTGAGGCTAAGTGTTACCTTTTATAGAACATATACCTTAGAATGCCCATCGTCCACCTGACGATGTTTCGCAAGCATTCATCCATACAAGTCCGTCCCGGGTTCGAACGGAACCGAAGGCACTATTCCTACTATATCCATTTTGGAAATATCCTCAGGATTAGTAGCGACTAGCCCTTGCACTTCACTGCTCCATCTTCGAATCCAAAATCGTTTACACGAAACGTACAAATCAGATCGAAGTGGTTTTCGAGAAATTAATCTCGATCCCGGTCTCTTCGAAACGATCAACGTATTTGTCCAAATATTGATAGTCGGTTATTTAACTATCAATTTCTATTCACATCATCCATCAAACAATAAATAATTTCCCAAATTATTTATTTATCTCAAAAATATCTTCACAAGATATATTTTTACTTTTCAAATTCCTTTGAAAACAGTTTTCACAACTACCTACCTTTCTCAGAATAAATTCCAAGTATTTCTATTTCCACTGGAATCACCAAGCACAAAACTTTAGATTTTTAAAATAATTTAAAACACTCCACTTTTATAAATATACTTTAAAACATTCAAGTTAAAATTACTTTAATAATTTGTTAAAAATATATACTATATGAATATTTGAAAGTAAGGTTACTAGATAAAATATAAAACTAGACTTCTATATTTAAAAAAAAAAAAACTAAGTTATTTCTTAATAACTACTGCTAAAATAGATTAAAAGAAAATATTTACTTTAGACTTTAAATATTAGAAATAATAGATTTTACAAAACTTTCTTTCTTTTAAAACAACTTTAAAACATTTAATTTATATTTAAAAATTTACCTTAAAAACGTACTTGGTTATCCAAAGAAAATTTCCAATCTCAATTACTTAAATCCATTTTCCCAAATTGATTTCCAATTTATTTTATTTGAAAGAAATTCTTTTACTTATCAGTTCATTTCCAAATTCAGTAGTTATGGATTTTATTATTATCTTTTCCAATTTCTTCTTTACTCTTAATAATTCAAATCTTAAATTCTAAATAAATGTTTGTTCTTTTAATTAATAATACTGCATTTTAAAATTCATTAACTTTCTGTTTATTTAAATTTTCTTTTCCATTCTCAGGATTCTTTTATTAGAATTTTAAAAGTCACTTTATTTCTTTTCTCAGTCATTCTTAAATTTATTCTATAATTACTTTACTTACAATTTCACTTCTTTCATTTTTATTTCAAAACTCAAAGTTATATTTTTGGTAATTCATTATACCCAAATATATCCAATCAAACCATAACATACAATATTCCAATATAACTCCTCATAGAGTATCAACATTCACAGCAGAGAATATTAAATAATTTAAATAAATGTTGAGGGGTCCAGTTGGATCCCTCCAACCTGTTTTTCCCTGCATCCACAAACGTTAGCATAATATAATACACCAATTCCAAAATATCATACTATATCACATCAATCAATTCAGTCGTTCAAACAATTAATTATATTTAATCATTTAAATTTAAATTTTAAACTGAGTGAGATTAACTCACCTTTGATTCTTTTTTTGCAATCCGACCCTACCCGGCTTGCTTCTTTCAGATTTTGACCTTGTACAATCATTATATCATTTATTAATATATGAAATAAATTGAACTATTAATTTTCCCCTTTTTATAAATTTAGTTAATCAATGATTTAACTTCAGACTGATAATTTACTTCACTAAATAATAATTAATTTTTGTTTTTTTTATTATTCGAGTCAATTAAACAATTAAATTTCCATCTACTAATATAATTAACTAAGAATTTGGGTTTTAAGCTAATAATTCAATTTTAAACAAATTTTCTTTTAAATAATCTTTAATAACCATATTATTTAAATTCTAGAAAGTGAAAATATGTATTTATATTTTCTTTGAAACTATATACGTACACTTATAAAAATAGTCTATCTAGAATTAAAAAAAATCTAAACTTATATTTTTATTTTTATTTTATAACTTCCAAACATATCAAAATTCCTTAATTTGCTAAACTTTATCTATATTAATTTCTGTATATTATTGAAATGAAAATAGATATGTGTTGGTATATTTTTAATTCATCTTTCCATTATACAAACTACCCATAAGAGTAACCTATAGAGGCTTAAAAAAATTCAACGTTTATATAAAATTTATACTTCGAAACTTATATGTGTGTGTGTGTATATATATAAACATACTGCAGATTCAACTCGAAAATGAAATGCGTACCTCACTGCTCACACAGTCAGGCACTCACGAGGTGCAGAAACCCAAAATCGCACGCCCCATCGTCGAACTCGAAAGCAGCGACCATTGACTCCATGCCGAACGAACGACACTTCAAATCGAAGATCCACCTTGCGGAGATCCCATGCCAAACACGACCTCGCGACGCCACTCTACACAACGCCTGCCACTTCCAGAATCGATCAACCCTAGCCACCCAAGCCCTACTTCTAGTCGCGACTACCCTCCAACAGTGCGCGGGTTGACTCACGAAACCCTCAACCAAAAACGAGCTATCCCAGCTTCTAGGGTTGCGGCAAGAACGAAGGCGTTTGAACGAATTGATTTTTTTTTCAGATTCGAAGATATTTTTTTTTAACTGATAGAACTCGAATTTGATTCACAAAGGAAGGAGGAAGAATAGATTGGGGCTTCGAACGAACTTCGTTGGATTTCGAATTGGAAATTTTTTTGGACGAAGCGGTTTGATCTGGGAAGGAGGAAGACGCGACTTGAACCTAAAAGCTTCGACCATTAATCTTTTTTTTTTTAAAACCGAACGTGTGGATTCTCGAAGAAGCCTGACTTTAAAAGGAAAGCATTAGCTTCTAAGAGAAGCCAGAGTACGTGATGCTAACTACAGTACACAATGCAATATCAACGCGTCTATATATCGTACGCTCACCAACAACTCCAATCATTACGAAATTTGAAATCTGATAATAATACAATATTACGGATCTAATGGATTTGGTTTCGTCGAATTCCGAGACTATGCCTCAGAAGGCTATTTTCAAATATCAATTTAAATGATACATTTTTAAAATTGAACAAATCAGTGTTAAATTCAATTTTACAACTTCTATTATCCTCAGTATTATCAATATAGATTTTACAAGCCTTTAGATTATTTTTAATAGGCTTAAAATTCTAGATTCAATATTTTACTCAACTTCAAATTGTTTAATTCAATAATTCAATTATCAAATAAATTGTGATATTCGTAATTCAAGTTAAAATTACTCTATTGAATATTCAAAATCAATTAAATATTCCAATTTAAATGCTTGAAAATTCCGGGTCGTCACAAACGGATCCTTAAAGGATGGGCGGTCCTAAGCATCCTTTAAGTTACTTATGCATTTTATTACAGTTCACTTGAGTTGGTTTACATTGCATAAGGATGTATGTCCTGACTCGAGTGTTTTGTGTTTTGCTTTACGCTCGGGTCAGCCTGTGTATTTTAGCTTTGGAATTCACCTTTTGGAGCTAAAGGATTTGCTGGAGATTATCCATCTATCTAGTTGTTATCTATTTCCATTCAGCTTATGTACTAGTGGATATTTATGTATTGGGATTTCTGTTGTATTTACTTTTCAGATTCTGGATTTTGTACTTGTTCTGTGACTGTGTTTGTAGTAGCTTCATGAACTACTATGGTTGTTTTCATTTCCACTGCGAGTTATTCTTATTTACCTATGTTTGTGATTCTATGATTGGTTTTATTTGCTCCAAATTATATTACAATCTAATGTTTTGAATTATTCAAGTTCGACATGTGTGGTTTTATTGTCGAATTTGAATGGTCCAAAATAGTGGGTTGTTACATCTCATTTGGAGTCGTATTCCTTAAGGGTAAGCAACAGGTCTGGCGTTCTCCTCAAGATAAATACAGAACTCGATCTCTCGTTGTGGTGACTGGAAACCTCGAAAAAGACATCTGGGTAATCTCTAAGTGTAGGCACTGAATCTAGCTCGTCATGTGAATAGGTCTAATTGGTATAAGTAACATAGCATAACTAATCCTCGGGGATCGCAATAAACCTCCAATCTATGAACACTTCATGTGCTTAACGAAACAACCTTCCTACAATAATCTAAGATAGCCCTATACATCATCATCCAATCTATGTCCAATATCAACCTAAACCCAAAACCCCTAAAACAAAAGCATCACAGTGAAACTCGACCCCAAAATGAATAATTTCGAACCCCTGGATACCTAGATAAATAAGTCGATCTTCATATAGGGTTTAACACAACTAATGGGTCTATAACTATGTTAGTGTCTAAGTGTAACTCATCTACAAGTCCACTCAAGATAAAAGAATGTGATGTCCCCATGCCAAATAAAGCATAAATGGATAAACTAGATAGATTTAACACACCTTCAATCACGACCTTCTTTCCCTTATCTACAACTAGTGGCATACTTGAGAGCAAGATGCTGCATTCAGTGCATAATTTAGGACTACTTGGGCAGAGGTCTTCGGAGGTGTTGGACACATCTGCCTCATGTGCCTAAACTGACTGTAATTATATAACTTTATCTTTAAACCATATGCCTTGAACTCCTTCGCAAAATTCCCCTTATTACCACACTTCCTACGATGCATATCCTGCTTCTTGATCCAACCCTTGGGTCCATAGCCCCCCCGTGCGCTGATCCTGCTGCAGCGCATTTCCTCTGGTCTTCTTGGGTTCTTCCTTTACTTGCTCCTTGGAGACGGTATTCAGAAAGGCCATCTCCACTAAACCCATATATGTCGCACCTATAGGAATATGACTTAGAGCTAAACCTTGAAGGGGCTGGTTTGACCCTTTACAAATTTCGGAGCCTTTTTTGTAATGACTTGGAATTTCGAACACTTCATATTTAAAAATCTAAACTATTTAAATATTTGACTTTTGGACTAAATGTTATTAAAATGATTTAATAAGCTTCTTAACACCCTTTTAAATTAGAAGTAATGATGGTAATCTTTTTTTGAGAAATTTTTATAAAAATAAATACTTTGAAAAAATATTGATAATGTGACAGAAATTCGTTTTACCGATAAACAACTTTTTAATCGTCAGAAGTTGTTTAGATTTTTTTACGTACACTCATTTTCTTAGAAAATTAGTACAATGAAATAAAACTTTTAACCATTTACGGAAATAAACTTTATGGATGATGACATGGGTGATGGCATTAAAGATATTTAGGAAATGTCCTATTATTGTAATACTTAACTTTTAAGTAAAATAAGAGAGATGTAAAGTTATCATATGAAAAGGAGGCTCCTTTGTTGCCTTTCATGGAAGCTAAGAGGTGGTTATGACCTCTTGTACAACCCTATATAAGGAGAGGCGTAATATACATAATAAATCATGAAGGTGGAGATGGACCATGAGAATTAAAAATGTGGAGCTGCTTAAGCATTAATCCACTAATTATTCTAATTATTCTCTAACCTTTTCAAGTCTAAACCAAATCATCTTCGATATCTTTTGAACTTTTTCTTTAGGCCTAAAACATCATAGGAGGCATGATTAGCAAGTAAGACGTGGGAGTAGGTGAGAGGAAGAGGGGGATCTCAGAGGTGGCTGTGAGATTAGGAGGAGGAGGTTTGGCTTTGGCTTGGAAGTGCTAAAGGTTGGATCTTTAGGCTTGTGGTGATGGAAGGAAGTGGTTTTTTGATTATTATGGCTTTATTCTTGGGTTTGGCATAGATCTCCATGGGTTATCTCACTATCTCTAAAGTATATATTTTGTGTGTGTGTATGTTATGTGCAAGGTATAATAGTTAAAGTGATATTAACTAAGTAAAGATATAAATTTAGGACCCCTCTTGCTTTTGAAAGAAAATGACGACTTTATATTATATAACATCACTTCTATCACTCTCTGAAACATGTGGCGTGACCCTTACTTGATGTTTAAATGGTTGTATAACTTATGTGTTAAATTGAAGTACGTTTGAAAGAGTTTGAAGCGAGAATAGTCGTTATAAGTGCACTTATACATCCTTTGTTTTCATGTGTTTGAACCCAAAAAAGCAAAAAACTAGAAGTTTATGTAGTAGAGTTAAATGAAGAAAAGTAAATGAAAATGAGGAAATAAACAAAATACACTCGCTTGTAATATTTCGACAAATCAAGGCCTATGTCCACTTTGAAGTTTTATTGCTTATTTTCGATTTAGAGGCAGAAGTTCTTTGGGGTCTATACAACTCCAACACTTAGAATTTCTGAGTTATAAGAATATGACAAAAATGGAACTTGAGCCTAGAAGATCCTAAAAAATGAGCCCTATCTCGCTATTTATAGAGGTAAGGGCCCTAAAATCTCATCTAAAATATCTCTAATCCATTGTCCATGATTCTGACCAATTCTCCTGAAATAATAGGTGCCACCTCAGCAATATCTGGGAGTCGGTACCGATCCCTAAGTGGGAGTTGGTATCGATCCCCAAGTTCATCATTTTAGTGCCTTTTACTTCTTACTTTGGATTGTCTTATAACTAGCTTTGTGATTCCATAGTCGTTTGCACAAATATTTTCTTGCCTCTAAGTCCAAATTATGGAGATGGAGGAGAACACAGTTGCAGTTTCGTGTGTTTATGGTGATCGATGGAGAATTGCAATGAATCCAAAAACCAATTTTGGAAATAGGCTATTGGCACCGAGATAAGTATGCAGGAAAAAAATGGGGTCCACCCAAGTCCCAATTGGGAGTCGGTACCGATCCCAATTGGGAGTTGGTACCAATCGCAAACTTTGGGGATCACACTATCTTGTTGTCTTGAGTTGTCTTGGTTCTAGCTTTGGGACCCTGTTTGTGTTTGGTTTTCTAGA
This sequence comes from Allium cepa, assembly GCA_030765085.1. Taxonomy (NCBI): domain Eukaryota; kingdom Viridiplantae; phylum Streptophyta; class Magnoliopsida; order Asparagales; family Amaryllidaceae; genus Allium; species Allium cepa. Next base: position 609,693,079 of record CM060932.1, read on the forward strand.
CTCCTAGGCTATATCTCTAGGCTTTTGCTTTCTAACTTGATAACTACATATTTTATCTGTTCAGTCTGTCCAGATTCTGCCTGGTCAAAAGGCTAGATAACACTTGCTCCCCAAAGTACATCTCATTTCAAACATTATGTGCTTTGAATCAAGAAAAGTTCAAATTCATTTGAAGGACTCCACTCCGTGCTCTAAATGATCATTATCCTTTCACGAATCAATTCCATGAATTGCTATATCATAGTGATCCATTATGACATTCTGCCAACATTTGGGACTATAAGTTGGGAACGCGGTTCCATGATCTACTATTCTAAGTCGGATGACTTTTGACCAACTCCATGAGCCCCTCAAGTTTGAATCGATTTTCCTTTAACTTTATTCACCAAGAATTGATATTTGTATCTACATGCATCCATGTGCATGTTTTTTAGTTGAGGGAGTACCGTACATGGTCAATCACATGTGCATGCATTAACACATGTGTGCATATACCATACGTTGTATATATGTTTATTCATTTTAATTTGGGAATCGGTACCAATCCCTGATTTGGGAGTCGATATTGACTCCTCACTTGGAGAATTCTCCAAGTATTTGCCTGAGAATACAGGTCATGGGTATATAACTTGCTCTTCCCCCTCGTCTCATCATTTATGTTCTTTCCTTTAACCTAAAGTATTGAGCTCCTTATTGAAGATTTTGAGTTCTCCAATTAACCCCGCCTCTGTCCACACCTGGATCTATCGCTACTACATCCTTACTTGCAACTGAAAATGCCTACACCACCTTGTCCTTGCCTCGGTTAGACTTGCCTCCACTGACCCAAATCCAAGCTCCAGAACCTATCTCAACTTGAATTGATCTTAATAGGTGGCTGTATAGTGTACTCTTCAATGGAGAAGAGCCGACATGGTCATGAACATGGTGGAACGAGGGTGTTGTTATTTATGGTTTTGGAGTCGGCAAGAATGAAGGAGGAAGGTGGAATTTGCCTTGATTGTGGGGGTCGGTGAGACTCCCATACTTAAGCAAATTTTTTCCTATTCCAAGTTTTATAACTAAACTTTGCCTTTGAGTTTCATGTTGAACTCCTCTTTCATCTCAAACATTTTTGAAGTACGCTGATAACATTAAGCTAGCCGGGACGGTCAACGATGATAGTCATGTCAATCAACATCCAAACTTTAAATGAACTGGTAAGATTAACATTTAAATAATAACCAAAATCTAAATTGCACAATATTGCACCACACTGCATTAGAATCCACTTTCGCATGAGGGGTACTGTTTGTAGTTAATCTTCTAATGTCGATTATCTATCAAATTTTTGTTATAGAAATAGACCAAAGACATTCCAAATGTCTGGCTACTCAAGCTATGGATACATCAACATCCATATACATCGAATCTGACGTCGAGTCAAGCTCAGCCACAACTTTACAAGCACAGCAAATTCCATTCATACAAAGGAAACAACTAGAAATTCCTCATGTCGATAAATAAGATCTTGAGAATCCTAAAGCAGTGCAATAAATTCTTGAAAATCTAGTTAAACCGGTATATGGGCCTTAAATATATCCAACACTTGATACTCTTGAGGATGCAGTAATATTGAATGATCTGGTCGATTCCATTCCCTTAAAAATCGATGAAGGATCTCTTCGAAGGATATGTAATAAGCGTGGAATTCCATTTGATGACATTTTGGTATTGATTGCGACCAAAGAGCTCATGATCCTCCAGATGGATATATAGCATGCCACAGATACATGTGCCTAGCGGGTTGCTTCTTGATATTTAATCAATTTTTCCATCGAGTCTTGAACTTTATGAGATTGGCTCCCATACAGCTGCATCCGAACGACTACGTTTTCTTTTTAGTGCTTATATGGTCTTTTCTGAGAATTTGAATCGAGTGCCTGGCGATGAGGAAATGCGATACATCTATAGCTTTAAGAGCTATAAAGAAAACCCATATCTTATCTACTTGGAGCCAATAAGGGGTTGCAGAATAAATATCGGGGTTTAGAACAAGCTAACTTATTTTAAGGATGAATGCTTTTATGTATGATGTCCACCCGGGTTCGTTTGTAGATGGATATCCTGAAGTAAGTTTTATTTCAAATGCTATTCGTGCATATTTCTTATAGTCTGCATACTTAATTTATCTTTCTCTTTTATACAGATGTTCTGATGAGACCCAGTGGTTGATCGCTTTTAGACTCCGTTAATGCACTTATGGAAGTCCCAACCGAGGATAGGTATATAAGAACTCTATCGACGGAGGAGTCTTCTCGCCCATGATTTATTAGACCAAGGCTGCAGCACCGGCATAGTTCCACCTGCCGACATTGAGGAGGATAGTGAGAACGATGATAATAATCTGCTCGTAAGGGGCGAACTCGATCCTGTTTTTCCCTCGGTCCTAAGTCTTGGTGCCAACTAGAACACTAATGTGCCAAGGAAGATGAAATTATTGGATAGAGTCATGGGGCTGGCCAAAGTAACTTCAAAGTGGGCCATGGTTCTCAAACTAAACAACCTATAGACGACCCACCGCTTGCTCCTAAAAAGAGATTGATTGTGAAAATTTTAAAGACATAAACTTCCGCTTAGTCTCCATCAGTCATAATTATAGAGAAGACTCCATCTATTCCTTCAATGGGCACGTTCACCGGTCTAAGGTCTATCCTTATGGAGTTCAGCTATTTTGACGTTGGTAACATTAGCATAGGTGACATCAGTTGCCTAATCCACTTTGAGGACACCATTCCAACTAGTGTGGTAGAAGTTACTCCCATAAGTAATACATGGTCCGTGGGGAGGATACTAGGACACATACGCACACATGTACTACCCGACACTAGCATTTGACCCATGTTGTTGCCCATTTGATATAACTCATTCATGTTCACTTTATAGGTTCAATGGATAAGAGAAAGCATTCATTCAGATCCATGGAAGAGAGGAATATCATGTTCAATGCCCCCGGTCAAGCTCGTACCTTCAAGGGAGTCGTCGAGACTATGATTCAAGTTATCGCTCTAGCCGCGACAGAGATGACCAGGATAGGAGTAGTTACTACAAGGACCATTCTTCTCATGATTCCACTTTTAAGCACCAACCTAGATCTAGAACACCTCCTTCTAGAGGCTTAGATAGGTCACCTGACTACCGTGGTGATATTCCACCAGTTGACTCTTCTCGAGCTCCACCGTTCGCCTCTATCCTTTTACAGTCCATGGCATTATCTCACTTCAGTCGGTCTTCTGAGCCCAAATATCATAAAAGTTGCTCTGATACTTTTCATCAGAAGCCAAACAAAGGAGGCGCTATTGCTCCGACCATTATAGAGGAGCAGCAGGTAGATACTGGGTCGGATGGCCAAGCTTAAGAATGAATCCCCCAACATTTACTTTGATGGATTTATGTTTTTGCCAAACGTATAGAGAATTCCTGTTGAAGTTCAATAGAGGGCCATCAATTGCATGACCGATGTCCACAATTAATATAATGAATGGGCAACGCCGATCGAAAAGATTTCAAAATTTTCAAGGGACAGGCTGGTGGAGATAGAGAACCAGGAACTCATTGAAGCTGAGAATAACAAAATCATAGTCGTTCTCGATACTAAGATTGAGAAAACAAGAAAATCCCAAACTGAAGGGAGAAGAAGGCCGAGGAGGCCATTAAAGCACTCAAAACCGAGAGATCCAAGCATTTGAATGAAATTGAGCACGCACATCATCGAAACCACGAGCTTGTTATGGAAAGAGATGTTGCCATGAGGAATGCGATTGAGTTAAAAAAACAAGCACGAGCACGAGACCAAGAAAATTATGAAGCTCAAAAAATTGCTCAAGACGCATGCGATAAGCTGGCCTCCATCAGGACAGAGAGGGTAAATGCGCTTAAAAGTCGAGGGACATTGATTCTCTCGTCAAGAGAGAAGTTGAAGATTTTGTAAAACAGGCTGAGGAGTGGGTAGAAGAGAAAATGATGAAGAAGTTTGGGCCACTGATCACTCAGTACAATTCCAATGTGCTCAAATTTCAGAATCTGGAGTGGTTTAGAGAAGATTACCCTTTAATGCTTGCCCGTGCCTGGGAATGGGTTATCGAGGAAGAGAACGAATTTCTTAAAAGTGATAATATTGATATTGAATAGCTGGAAAAGGAGATTTTAGAGGGAATTGAACCCAACATCCTTCATGAAAACCAGCATCTTATTCATCTAGAAATTTATGCAATCACTCAAAAGAATTAGGCGAAGATTCCGGCTCTATGCATCATAATGCTACAGCTGGTTAAACTCTAGGGACTCAAGCTGCTCCTAGTCCACCATTGATTTCTCAACCAACGATGGTTATCCTAGAGAAGCAATAGCTCTAAAATTCCATTGTTCTCTCCCCTATTCCCAAGGGAACTCCTGGTAGCACTCCAGCTCATGTGGAAGTTCAAACTGAAGAAGGTATCTCGTTGACTTCTCCTATTTTTCTAGAGAGTTGATGCATTGCCAATCAATATCACTAATCTCTCTCTTTATATTCCTTCAGCTACAGGTCAATCTGTAATTGCTGTGCTTCCTCCAAAGGACTCTCAACCAGGGCACCAAATATCAACGATAGAGTCCGCAACCGTCCGGACATCAACATCAATTCCTAGCATCTTGGTTGGGGAGATCCCGAGCCTTTATGAGCACATGATAGACACTTTATTTAAGGAAGGAAACGAAGAGAATCCAAGGAATCAAGTGGATGAGGATGTTATTATTATTGGGGTCTCCTGGTCCCTGTCGGGTCCCCCCATGTATGAGCTTAAGCGAAAAGTTAGGCCAAATATCCTCCTTGCCAGTTAAATCAAGTAGGAGAAAATAGATTTTTTTTCCTCCCCCACTGTTGATTTCTTTACCAGGGCAGACCATTTTTTCTCCAATCTACATTCCTCCGCCCGGTAGTACTCAAAGTATGTTGACAGTATTTTCACAAAGCTTTCCAACCTCTATTTCTTCCCCTGAGAGCGGCCAGAATGCGTTTGCCAGATCTTTGCAAAAGCACTCCCTCCAAAGGCCAAGGTGGTAGAAGAAGAGATGGAAAGAGGCAAGGAGTGAGCTCAAGTGAAGTCTCCTCTGTTTCTAAGAAGAAGAAGAAGTCAAAGAATAAATATTTGCTACTTTGTTTCTCGACAGATAGACTCCTTTTATTTTTAGCCGACTTTGTGCAGGTTTGTCCCTCGTTACTGCTTTTTTGCATTTGGTGTGAACCACTTGTACTTTGCTTTCCTGGTTTAATGTTAATAACAAGGACCTTTTGTTTTGTAAAGTCTTTCTTAAAATTTTCCTAACTATTTAAGAAATGCATTTTGCATTCAATGTACTTGCGATTTATTTCTTTTAGTGATCGTTTTCAGATTATATCCTTAATCCATTTTGTGATTTGCTGACTTGCATCGATTTAGTGAATGTAAAGCAATCATTAGGGTAAACCACTTAAAATAGTGGCTCGAGTATCCGTTTACAAGATAATAAGTCTCAACCGCACCAAACTCTGGGCATGAGTTTAGGTTAACCACTTAGAATCATAGTCCATATATCTTCATCCAGGAGTTAGCATCCGATCATGCCTAACTCTGGGCATTTATTGAAGGCTTAAAAATTGGATCATGGTTTACTTCGAGCATGGACCTTTCGTTTTTCCTACTCCGAGCAAGATGTTAAGGATCGGGGGGACTTGTTATGCATGTCTTCGTTTATACTTTACCCCCGGTTTGGGGATGAGAGTTGAGTAAGCGACCGGTCGTATCATGCATTTTTAATTTATGCCCCCATACTCAATCCTTGGGTAAGAGTTGGTGTACCGACGGTTGTATCACATCTGATTTTAAGTTCGTGCTCTTGCCCCTAATCCAAAGGCAAGAGTCAGTTTGTGGATGATCGTGTTTCATCGACTTAGATTTATACTTCAACTCCTACTCTGGGAGTGAGAGTTAGGGTACGGATGCTCATATCGCATCTGGTTTGTGTTTATACTCTTGCCTTAATCCAAAGGCAAGAGTTGGGATGTGGATATTCATATCATGTTTGGTTATGTTTATATTCTTACTCCTAATCTAGGAGTGAGAGTTAGGGTGCGGATGCTCGTATCACTTTTAGTTTGCGTTTATACTCTTGCCCTCAATCCGAAGGCAAAAGCTAGCTGATTTCAATCTTCGAACATCAAGAGGGAATTCATGGGCCTAATCATGGACCATGGAAGTTTGATCGGCACCTATTTCTGGATACATGTGCACCTACATTAATCCTATGCAGGTTCAATCGAGTTGATCCAGCCATAACTCTTAAGAAACGAGAAGATAGAAGTTTGGCTGAAAAGGTCATTTATTTCATAAAAGATGAAAAAGGAAGAATTTATCTTATTGAAAGGCTCTAACCCATTGTCTAAAAGTTTATTCTAAGTAAAATGGTGTCGTAGGTGCTTGCAATTCCGTGCCATTGGGAGCGAAATCTTGTCCATAGTTGCCAGCTTGAAAATTCCATCTCCGGGCTTTTCCTTTATTGCATATGGACCTTCACAGCTCAGGCCCAAGTTCTTGGGACCAAGGAAGATTCGTTTGAGGACCAAATCGTGGATTCAAAAGGTTTGACTCCTAACTTTGGTGTTTTAATATCGTGTGACCAGGTGTCTGTACGCATCTGCTCTCAACTAAGCTTGGGTCCGCTTCTCATCGATCATATCAAGAGACTCAAGAAAGAGTTGCTCGTTTGTCCATTGATCATAGTGGGTAACCCAATGAGAAGGAACATATAGTCCACTGGAATCATTGTCTCTAATCCGTATGCCAAGGCGAATGGCCAGTAGCTGATATGTGGGTGGTTCGATAAGCCCAAAGCGTTAATGGAAGTTCATCGACCTGCTTGCCTTTAACCTTTTCTAATCGCTTCTTGAGAATAGACTTGATAATTTTGGTTATAGATTCGACCTCTCCATTTTCCTAATCATGTGCTACCGTTGTAAATCTTTTCTCTATGCATTGTTGGTAGTATAAATCTTTAAACTCCGTACTACTGAATTGGGTCCCGTTATCAGTAATGATGGAAGGCGAAACTCCAAAATGACAAATGATATTCTGAACAACAAAGTTGATTACTTTCTTCATATAAATTATAGGTAAAGGCTCCGTCTCAGCCATTTAGTAAAGTAATCAACTACCACGATGGCGCACTGTATGCCACTTTTAGATATTGATAATACACCCATGACATCAATACCTTAAACTGCAAACGGCCATGAATTGACCATTTAAGTAATCTCTGTCAGTAGGGCTCTTAGAATTTTAGCAAATCTTTGTCATTTTTCACATCTTAGGTGTAGTTAGCTGCGTCTCAATTAACAGTTGGCCAGAAGTATCTGTATCGAAGAACCTTCTTTGTTAAGGCTTACCCCCAGTGTGATCACCACAAGCCCTCCGTGGACTTCTCTTAGTACTTGTTTGGCCTTGTCATGAGTGGCACATCGAAGCATAGGGAAAGCCCTTCCTATGCAACAATCCTTCTTGCATGGTGTATCCTGAAGGTTGGCGAAGGATTTTTCGTCATTCATCCATTCTCTCTGGAAGGATCCCTCTTTGAAAATGATTCCTAATTAGAGTCATCCATGACTCCTGTTCAGGCTCAATCTCCAAGATCCAGTCGACATTCATCTGGTTGAAAGCTTAAAGCCGAAAGTACTTCCACTAGAACATGGCCCATGAGTTGTGCATCTCCAGAGCTAGCCAACTTAGCAAGCGAGTCAGCTTTCCCATTTTCCTCTCTTGGAATATGAGTGATCGTGTAATATTCAAAGTCATGAAGTAACTCAAGAACCCGGTTTGGATAGGGAGCTAGCCATGCTCCTTTTGCTTGATACTCTTTCCAAACTTGGCATACCAGTTGGGAGTCATAGAAAATGTGTAAAGTCTTTGTTCCCAATTCCTTGGCGATTTTGAGTCCTTCATTCAAGGTCTCGTATTCAGCTTCTTTGTTCGTTGTTGGAAAATCGAGTTTCAAGGCGTAAGTGATCGGGTTTTCTTCGGGAGTGACAAGTAAAACTCCAGCACCAGAACACTGATCATTAGATGGACATCCGTGTATATCTTCCATCCAACTTCCATTCCTCCACTGCTCTTCAGAGAATCATCTCCTGTGGTGAATTCAGCTATGGAATCTGTCAAAGCCTAACCATGGATTGCTATCCGGGGGTGATAAGTGATATCATATTAACCCGATTCAATTTTTCATTTTAGTGACCTCCAGAAGTCTTATGTTGTGGTAAGAATTGTTGTAAAGGCTGGTCAGTAAGGACATTGATTGGATGAGCCTGGAAGTAGGGCGAAGTTTGCTCGAAGCGATCAACGGGTGGCATGCGAGCTTTCTAGTCTCGGTTAGTTTCCTTCTGCTCCTATCGACCTCTTACTAAAATAGTAGACCGGTCTCTGGATGTAGGATTCCTCGCATACAAGCGTTGTGCTCAAGGCATGCAACGACACCACTAGATATAAGGAAAAATCCTCATCATCCACTGGTTCCGAGAGAATGAGAGGCCTCTCCAAGTGATTCACTAGAACTTCGAATGCATCTTTGTAGTCTTGGTTCCACTTGAAGTTTTCTTGATCACCTCGAAGAAAGGGATGCATTTGTCAGTGGCCCCGAAAATGAATCGACCCTGGGCGGCGACCTTCCCATTCAAGCTTTGGACCTCCTTGATTGTCGTTGGGGCTTTGATCTCTCTTAAAGCCTTGATATACTCTGAATTGGCTTCAATTCCACGAGAGTTCACAATGAAGCCCAAGAACTTCCCTGATGCGACATCGAAAGAGCATTTCAAGGGATTGAGCTTCCTCCCGCATTGTCAAAGGACACCAAACAATTCTACCAAACCATCAAGGTGATTTCTCGAAAGTCGTGACTTTACGATAATATCTTCTACGTAAAATTTGATTGGTCATCCAATCTGGTCTTTGAACATTTGGTTCAATGGTCTCTGGTAAATTGCTTCTGCATTCTTTAATCTGAAGGGCATGACTAGATAGGTATAGAATCTGAGGTCGGTGATGAAGCTGGTGTGTTCGTGATCCAAGACATGCATCAAGATTTGATTGTATCCAAAATACGCATCCATGAATGAATGTAGCTCGTGTCCAACAGTTGAATCCATCAATTGATCTATCCTTAAAAGCTCGAAGCTGTCTTTCAAGCACACTTTATTCAAGTTCGAATAGTCGATGCATATTCTCCACTTTCCGTTCACTTTCCTCAGCAAAATTTGGTTAGATATCGAATCTGGGTATAGTGCATCGTATATAAAGCTATTATCCATTGTCTTATCCACTTCCTTCTTGAGTGTAGCGGATCTCTTTAGATCCTTGCTGTGGTGTTTCTGTTTTATAGGGACGCATTTTGGATTGATATTTGATGCATGACCCACTATCTCGTGCATGATCCCACACATATCTAAGTGTGTCTAGGCAAACACATCCATGTTTGCTCGAAGAAAACCGAGTAACTTCCTCATCACACCAGCACCAAGATGAAATCCAACTTTCATGACTTTACTCGGATCATCCTTGCTGACTGAAACATCGATTGTCAAACTAAGCAAGATTTACTCATCCACCCTCCGGCACTTTTCATCAGTCCATGTCATCGTAGAGTCGACTAGTTTGCCTGAGCCAGGGTTAAGTGGCAGTTGCAATGCATCTAAAATCCTTTATGCAGAGGACCCCCTCTACACTCTTTTTTTCCTTCTTATGCATTACTTCCTTCAGTTCAGCGACATAGCACTCACAACCAACCACTTGATCTCCATGTACGATCCTCACTCCATTATGTGTAGGGAATTTCATATTTGAGCACCAAGGAGCGTTGGCCACTCTAAATTCAATTAGGGTCAGTTGGCCTAAGAATGCGTTATAAGCAGAATAAATATTCCACACTAAAAATGGCCAGACCCGCACAAGCCTACGGCCGCCCTCTCCAAGTTTGACTGGTGATTCAAAAATCTTATAGCTTTAGTAGCCATCCTATTGAATCCATATATATGAGATCTATAAGGTTTCAAATTTCTTTCCTCCAAAATCATTTGGTTAAGCTTTTCTGAAAAAAATATTTAATGGAGTCCCACAGTCAATAAGCAACTTTGCTGGTACAGCAAGACCAATCATGGCTGAAATCACGAATGGGTTAATTGTCAGAGCCTCCACTCCATCAGCATCCCTATTTCGGAAAACAATATCATCCGTCATGGTTCGAGATTGTTTTGCCAAACCCCATCCTCAACAGCAAGGCAACTTTCTTTATCAGCATGCTTTAAGGCTCCAATGTATCTATCCATTTTTGCAAAAATCTTATCATTGGGATGAGGCCCACTGATGATTGTGTTAATCATTAATCGAATTTTCTGGACACATGAAGGCATGAACAGTAGGCTCAGCTTGCTCCTGCTGAGAAGACAGTTCGGGGTGCTAGAATTTCCTATCCCGCCATCCTATATATTATTGCAATTATTTTTCCTAATTAAATCTTCAACAATGTCATGCAGGTGCCTGCATTCATTAGTATTATAACTGTGAGTCTCATGGAATCTATAGAACTTGCCAGAATTCCTCTCCTTCTTAGTTGACTCCCTAGAAGTCAGCTTCATATATGGTTTGGTATTATTAATAACGAGATAGATGTTCTCTATCGAGTTGTTCAGTTCAGTGTAATTGTCATACAAGGGACCTTTGAAATGACCCATGTTATCTGGCTTTCACTTCTTTGCCCCATCATCGTTATGTTTTCCTACTTTGTTCCAATTACCAACTTTCACATCAACATTCCCAAAGCTTCCTCTAGGTTGCTTTACAACAATATTATATTGAATCGGCTCATTCGAACCGCCGGCATCGGTCCTCTATTAATACTTACGTGCATCCTTCCGATGCAAATACTTAGTAGCTTTCCTATAAAAGCATCCATTATCGATGTTTGATTTCTTTCTATCCAATTCCCAAAATCAAGTCAGGGTGAACACCTCTACAAAGCGCCATTAGTATCATATCTTCCTTTGGATCCATTATCTCTGGAACAGATTCCAATAATCCATCAATGACTCTCCCTATGCCTGATAAACATTAGACAATGACATTACATTTTTTGGACGTGAGGTGTGCAAATGGAATTTCTCTATGAATTTCCAAGATAATTCATAAAAAGATGGTATGGACCTCAGGAAAGCTAAGTGAACCACATCGTAGCCACCCCTTCTAAGAAAATTAGGAAGCAACAACACTTCAGAGCATCCGAAGCCTTGGCAGAATCCATGTGCCATTCCTATCTTAGTAAGTGTTGCCTAGGATCCGTAGTTCTTGTGTACAATGATGTCATTAGCATGTTGAATCTCCAAGGGTATCTTGCATGAAGGACACCCTCTGTAAACGGGGTAAGTTCCCCAATCATCATTAGTTCTAGATCTGTTTTCACTAACCAACCTCCTAACCATATCCTCAAAATAGTCTGAATCAATAGATTCAACTGAACGATGGTAGTCGGGTCCTGCTCCCAAGTGTTTAGCCCAGCAAACGTACTTAGGAAATTGCTTGATACATAGGCTCCTTAAACTCTAAGGGACCCATTCGTCTAGCATTATCCCTTGTTTAATTGCCATGAGCATAATCATTGGCAATACTATGATTTTCCCTATTCAGACCTTCAATGGCATGTCCCAGGATGACATCCACGCTGCATTCCAGAGGATGGTCCTTTGGCCCACCATTTTGGGCATCGGTACTAAGTCCCAAGTGGAGGTTGGTATCGATCCCTGAATTTGAGCTTAAGGCTCGTCTTCTTCCTTGTGTGGATATTCCAGTAGCGTATTAAGTTTTTTCTACCTCTCTTCTCTCCATCTTTGCTCGGATGAAGAAGAACACTCCGATATCTGCGGCTGTTTTGAGTCAGTTTGTTCAACAGCCTCAAGCTCCATTGCATCATGTTGTTCATCTCCTATTGCCTAGCTAGGAATTCGTCTTCTATCTGCTTTATCATGGTATCCATCTCCATTCTGGTCACAACATTAGTTGGAGTCTGGATCTCGAGTTAAGTTGGTCGGACAACCTCATCTTCTTATCGAGGATTCTAATTCTCAGCGTAACTAGTGGTAGCCTTGGTGGTTATGGTTCGAGTTTGGAGTTCCTTCCCTGATGGGGCCATGACAAAAAGCTTTAATTAGATCTTGGAAAATCTGAATTTTAGAAATTAAAAAAGGAGAAATTGGATCTATCTCTTCGATATAAGAAATCCAATAGTAGATAATGGATCAAAGTAGCCTGAGATCAAAGTTCTTGGTGAAAGCACCAAAATGTTTGAACCAAGAATGGAAAAAACACCTAGAAGTTTATGTAGTACAGATTAAACCGGAAAAGTAAATGAAAATGTGCAAATAAACTAAACACGCTCGTTTATAGTGGTTCTAAAAGCAAGGCGTACGTCCACTTTGAAGTTTTACTGCTTATTTCTGATTTGGAGGCAGAAGTTCTTGGGGGTCGGTACAACTCCAACACTTAGAATTTCAAAGTTATAAGAATATAAGAAATAATGGGACTCGATCCTAAAAGAGCTTGAAAAATGAACCCTACCTCCTTATTTATAGAGCTAGGGATCTAAAATCTCGTCTAAAATATCTCTAAGTCGTTGTGCTTGAATATAACTAATTCTCCTTATATAATAGGCACCACCTCAGTAAAATCTAAGAGTCAGCACCAATCCCCAAGTGGGAGTCGGTACCGATTTTAAATTTCATCACTTTTAGTACCTTCAACTTCTTTCTACAGATCGTTTTGTAGTTACCTTTGTGATTCCATTATCGTTTTCACCAATATTAGCTTGCCTCTGTGTCCAAATAATGGAGCTGGAGGAGAACAAAGTTCAGTTTTATGTGTTCATGGAGATCGATGGAGAATTGCATTAGATCGGAAAATCAACTTCAGAAATAGGCTATTGGCATCAAGATAAGCATGTTGGCAGAAGATGAGGGTCCACCCAAGCCTTATTTAGGAGTCGGTACCAATCCCCAATTGTGAGTTGGTACCGATCCCTAACTTTGGGGATCCTACTATCTTGTTGTCCTGACTCTGGCATTGTGACCCTATTCGTGTTTGGTTTCTAGACTCTTAGGCTTTCTCTCCAAGCTTTCTGCCTAGATAACTCCAAGTTCTATCTGTCCAGTCTGTTTGGATTCTACCTAGCCAAAAGGCTGGATTATACTGTAAATTTTTATAAATTAATGGAAAGATACTCTTAAGCATTTCCTTCCATGGTGTTTAAGTACCCCAATGGTAGTACTTATTATAAAAGTTTTAAGTCTTAAATCATTTTTGTAAGTGGTTAAAATTAGTCACAAAGATTGTGTTTTTAAATGTTGTTTTAATAGGACTTTTAGCAGAATTTATAAATGCTGCAGTAAGTCGCTTATGATTTTAAGTGTTCAAAAATGATATTTAAGATTTTTATTTTTTCTCTAATCTTTTTAGAGATGTTTTCAATCATGTTTTTATGTATATTAAAGTTGGTTTGAAGTTTAAATATATTTTTAATAATTATATATGAACATAGAAAAAGTAAAGAAGAGGTTTAACACTAAAAGCCGAGAGGTAGACTTCTCTATTTTTGAGCATTAATATTGGTGTCAATTAGGACGGAGTAATAGAGGTCTAACCTATCAGGCTTCCCTCTTGGATAAGGAATAGTTAATTCGGAATGTCGAAAATGTGGTAACCTTATTGTTTACTTACTTGTTTGAAATGTATTAACTTTGCTTTACGCTAAGTGCCAACGAAGTAGGCTTATCTATTTCTGGAAGTTAAGATTGATGTCGAGCAATGATAGAGCAATAGAGCTCTAACCTATCAGGCTTCCTATATGAATGAGGAATAGTTAAGTCGGGATTGTTGAAAATGGGTTAATCGTATTATTTTCTAACTTGTTTATGGAAGTCATTAATATTATACTTAAAACTAAAAGCCGATGAGTATGCTTGTCTATTGGTGAGATTAAAGAATGAAGTACCTAGGCAAGACTTTGATACAACCAGTGCTCTAACTTACCAGGCTTCACTTTTGAATGAGAGATAGTTAAGTTGAAATGTCAAAAATGAGTTAAGGATACGAACACTGATTTGTATAAGCAATTGTTTTAATCAAATAATCGATTAGTTGACTATCCAACTTAAGATATTATCTTAGATATTTAAAAAAGAATGTTTTAAAGACGATATAAGTATGAAATGGTTTGGGGTTTGTAGTGACAATGTTTAAGAGACATTAGTCTTAAACCTTTTGAATAGATTTGTGAAAGCACTTAGATCTTTAAAATGGATATTTTAAAGGAAATTATAAGCATGGAATCTTTTGAAAATGATAGAAAAAAGCTTTAATGTAAGAAATCTTGTTAATGATTTATGAATATATTTATATCATTTGAGATAATTATATGAATACTTTTTAAAGTATAGAAAAAGTAAAGGTTTAAAGAAAGAAGTCTTATTAATGAGTCGTGAATGCAGTTATACATTTGAGATAAGTATATGAATACTTTTTGAAGTATTGGAAGAGTAAAATGAATAGCAGAAATTGAAAAAAAAAAATATTAGATAAAAATAATTTCTACTAATAAAAGAGGTTTTAACTAATAAAAGGTTAATTAAACAAAAAGAAGATTGGAAGTTGCTTATGTGACTTGATCGTGTTATGCGTGACTTGATCGTTCTTTGCATGTTTACTTGTTTATGGAAAACAATTGGTCGTATACTTATTACTAAAAGCCGATGAAGTAGGCTTGTCTATCTATGGAATTATGACCAACGTTCATGTAGGGATATGAACAACAGAGGTCTAATCTACCAGCTTCACTCTTGATCGAGGGATAACATGCGAGGAAAATATCAGAGACGTGATAAGTATACAAGACTTGATTTCCATATCCGATCGCTCTCATTATCATTGAACAACCAAATTCGCAGATTTAGCCTTGGAGAGATGGGGATCAGTAAGTGTTTAACTTATAAAAAACCACTTCATGACTAAGATACGTGTTCTATCTCTTGAAAGGGGATATGCTCGAGATGTTGGAATCCACATATGGTTTCTAGATCTGTTCGAGGTGTGGAAATCCAATTGGGGATTCATAGTCTATTGGAGTCACGAAGACTCGTGTGAAAGATGTCGAACGTAACCTTGACATAGGAAATGGCTAAAGATAGAGTAGGCTGCACAATCTGGGGTTGGCAGACCCTTGGTAGGGTATATCAACTCCAAATCTAGAGAGTGCTTATCGATAATGCGCATGGGAGTTGATGGTACTTGGTTCCATGTGGTTCGGGTTCGCTCGTCCGGGAATGGGTCAGTTGTGTTTACCTTATGAAATATTTTATCCAGAGACGTATGATGCTTGAATGGTATTTTCTGATCCTTGTGCATGGAGATCCACTTCAGTTTACTAGAGGCATCACCATGGAAAATCCATTATGTAATCGTTCCTTATCGGATTTGATTGTACTTATAATATGCTATTGAATTTAACCAATGTAACCATTCCAACTATTTTATAATATTTATATTTTACAACCTGGATATTATATATTATATCACCTTATGTATTTATTAGATAGTGGTTCTTTTGAGGGGACAACTATTATGGCATTTCATGCGGTCTCAAAATTACTGTTATATGTTGATCACATATATCTTGAGTTTCTCATACCAGACCTATGACCAACGCTTGGTTTTTTCTTTTCCCTAAGTTCCTCGCGTGTTCTTTTAAGTATTTGGCAGGTTTTTGTTGATATTCTTCGGAGCTCGAGAAGACAAGATGGATGTTTCACCTATCGTAGTATGCTTATTTCCACTGCATTACTATATTGTATATATCAGTATTTATGAGGACATGTCGTTATAACTGTCCAGGCTGATGATGGTACTTAGGTTTTGTACCTCCGAAATTTCTGTATCGGAGTAACCCTTTGTATTGTTCTTTTGATATTATATATTACCATTCCACTAGTGAGATTTTGATGTTGTTTTCTCTTCTTTCTTGTTCTATTTTTTTTATTTTACTCTAACAATTCATCCTACTGGCACTTAGATGCTTGGCACGTGAATACCGTAGATGTATTAGTATCGACATTTAAAGGTCAAGAGGGCGGGTCATTACACTTGGTATAAAGCTAAAGGTTAAGTGAGAATCTTGGCTAGGGCGGGTATGACTCACTAGGAGATAAGGTAATGAATGCCCTAGTATGAGTTCAGTGTATTATACATACGAGAGCGTATTTGTAATTGTTATAAACATATACCTTAATGTTAATTATAACTGTGAAAATTAATGATCTTATATAAAGTAACTTACATAAGTGAATAGTCAAAGTATAGTCTAATTAATGTAGGGATTAATAATGTTTATCCATTACCCCTCATTAATTTGTTTAGCCATGCTCGATTAGTCTATAAGCATTGCTATCCTTTGAATGATTTAACATGCTCGACTAGTTTATGAGCATTATTATCGTTTGAAGATTTAGTAGTTTAGTCATGCTCGACCAGTTTATAAGCACTATTATCATTTGTAGATTTAGTAGCTTAGTTATGCTTGACCAGATTATGGGCATTGACTTTCATTTGTTTATTGTTGACTTATGCTCAACTAGTTTGTAAGTAATTTTACGCTTTCACTACATGGGTCATGTGGACAATATTTGTAGATGCATCGAAATGATCACCTTGTGAATTAAATTTCAAGGTTTGACTATAAGGCATTTGGTGATAATGTTGCTTTAAAAGGTTAGCTTTAGTGAAGATGTTTATTTAATTTGAGAAAGATAGGGTATTTTGTAAAATCAACATTTGTGAAAAGATTTTATGCATCAAACCTAACCAATTATTATGTCATGTCCCACTGAATAGGTGCTTTGCCTTTGATCACTTTGAGAAATAATTCACCAATACCCATGATTCATTATCATATAATTAAACGATTATTTCACAGAACTTTGGCTTAGTTTATAATTCCAAAATAATTGTTAAATTTCGAATACTTCTATGTTTTCTAATGCAACATTTTTTTATAAAAACAAATACCACCGTTGTAGTTTTATCTTATTCACAATATTCATAATGAAATAAAAATATTTCTATTTTTAGTTAAAAGTGAAAGTAATTATTATTTCATAAATAATATTTTATATCTATAAAAACAATTTTTCGTAATTTGATATGTTCACTAAGAAGCGTTATAGGGCTTGCTCTTACCATTTTCCACCATTACAATAATAGCTTATGAATTATGAAGCTCCATCCAACCACTTATCGCAGAATTTGATTTCATGCAGTTTATAGTCGAGTGTTTCAGACTAGATATCTTGAACTCGAAGAAATAACTTACATAGAAAATAATTTTTTATATGAAAGTACATTTAGGATAGAAAACACATTTCTCATTCCGTATTATCTTTTAGTATTTTATATAATTCTTGTTTCCAAAGTCCCTTCATGAAGTAGAGGTGACCATTCACTCTCTTCATTCCAACCATGCTCAGGTCACATCCACTCTATTACATTCTCTTTCCTTTCGAAATGGTTGAACCATTCAAAAAAAGACCCTTACTATAAAAACATAATGAACCCTTAACAAAAATATATTATGTCATCCTTCATTTTATGTGCACTTATCAAACTAATATTTTAACGATCAACATCCTACTTACATTTTATAGCACTTGGTTTAGTGCTACATCCAACACAACTAGATCCTTATTATAATAAATCATATTGAACACATGATCTAACACTATGGTTCACTTGCTTATGTTGAAACAAGTAATTTCATCGACGTTTCATACAATAAGAATCATGATTCGTTATATCACATTTATATGTAATCGAATATGGATCAAATATCAATATTCTTGTATTTCTAAAGAGTTTAAAACTCATAAAAGACAATACACAATCTTGGATAAATAAAATATTAAGTGATCAAAGTATGAATATATTTATTAGTTTTATTATTTGGCTCTTACATGGGGCTTGAAGGGACTACATGCCAAAAGATTTATCGATAATTTTTGTCAATCTTGATTCAATTCATTTGTATATTTTAATTCACAAGCATTTTATCAGTTATATTAGTTGCACATATTTATCGAAGTAAATTATTTTAATTTGTATATAGCAAATATTCTTACAATATTGCAAGTTAAATATTATCATTTCATTTTCTAATAAGTCTCCCACTAGACCTTTATATTTCTAAAACCCTAAGAGAAAACATGGAAAATTTTCAATTTCTCCAGTGGGTGTTAGGACTCACCTACTTTGAGATTCTGACCTTGAGGATGATCAACAAATCATGAGCTTGCAGGCAAGGGATAACATATCGGTTGTATCGCATACAACTCCTAATCAATGGTTTGGCCGTAATCCCATCTAGACCTTGAGGAAGATCAACAGATCGAGGGAGATTATTTACTCATACCCACCATTTCTTGATGGCCTAAGTATAATACATGTATCATGAGGAAGATCAACAAATACGTGCGCGTGTTTTACCTTATTTGGTCAATATATTAATAGTACTACACATAATATCCCTATATTGAGGAAGATCAACAGCTAAAGAGTATGATAGTAATCTATTAATATATAAATGGTAGAGGACAACTAAAATATTAACGATTTAGAATCTTTAAGACACACACACACACATCCAGTGATATCAATTTAGGGAACAATGTACTTCTTATAAAATACCATTACGATTCAAATGTTGAACACACCTAAAATCATGGTATATGTATGATGATGTACTCATTCCTTAAATTTAAGTTGGGTTTCTTAAAGTTCTACTTAAGTTTTATACATCCATATTATATAAGTTTATTCGATTTATAATATTTTATAATTTAATTAACTTATATAATATTCTTATGTATATTATTAACTAAATAATATTTAATTAATTTCAATTCTTATTAATTTCAAATTTTTTATATTATTCAACTTAAATTATTTAAGATAGCCAATCAACTAGAACATTTATAGTTTATTTGTATATATCAATATATGTATACATTTTAATTAATTTCAATAAATATATTTTATTTAGTTAAATAGCTTTAGTTAATTTTAAATTTCATTCAGTTTATCATAAACAACTTTAAGATTAATAAATAACTTAAACAATTATAGTTATACGAATATATTAACATATATGTTTTAATCAATCAATTTATAATTAATTATCTTATTTTATTTAATTAATCATATTAATTAGATTTTAAATTTCATAATTTCATAATTTCAAATTTAATTATTTTATTTCTCGAAATAATTTCAAAAAATTAACTATAACATTATAAAATTTTACATTTATATTTTAAAATATTTAAATTTAAGATATCTATTAAATTATCAAATTTGAATTTGAAAATTACCCTAAGACCCAAAATTGGTTTGGGCCTTTACTACTGGAGATAACCTTTGGGCTTACATCATCCTTTGGGCCAGGCTAGTAGCTAGATAGGATAGAGTATTTGATTACTCAAACCCATCCTTAGATACTACCTTTCTAAATACGCTAATAAATAGGTACACTTTAAGTTAACTCTAATATTGCTAATTAGTCTACATAAACCATTAGGGCTCTAATACCATTAAAGTCTTACCCAAACTCCTTTAAGGTGACCCAAGTAGGTATCTCATGAGCAATTTTTACATATAGCCTTTTGACTGGCACAACCATCACAAGACATGTAGGGGTAAGAGGAAATGCTTCATTAAAGATCAAAATGCGAGAAACCCTTATCACGCTAGATGCTAGGATCAAACCTGGAACAATTAATATACTAGGTAAATACCACAACCAACCTCTCTCAGATGTCTTTAAGGGAATCGAGCCAGTCACAAGCAAGTGAAATAGATAGATTTCAAAATAGTTACTTATTTTGGACCCGTTGGGCCTAAGAAGTATAGAGGATTTATTAAGTCCAATCTAATATAGTTTAAAATAAAATCTTTTTTTTAATTTGTTTAAAAAGGTGTTTTAATTTAATTAAATATATATTATAATGAGCATATCAACTACACTCATATGTGTATAGTGCAAGGGAAACATATAAGCAATGTACATGGTTAACGTGTACTTTTACAGGTGTAGGGATTTACACTTGAACGAGTACATTTGTCCTTTATATATGCTTTCATTGTCCATAGTTTTATTTTTAAAACATATAAATAATAATATATGTATATATACACAGTTCACTTATACATAATATGTTATAAATATTTTTTAATTAATTGACAATAGTTTATTTATATGCATGATATGACAACTATTGAGTTTAAGTAGACATTTAAGAAGAGGAAAAGGTGGAGGACTTTTCTCCTTCCTTTACTCATTTATTCAATGTCATTTCAAATCATCATTTAAACACTTAAACCTTTATGCATATTAAAATAACTTATGATAAGTTTTATGAGTTTGAATATAAAAATTGACATTAGAAATCTAGTTTTCAATTAAGAAAGATTCAACATTAGACTTTTTCTTGATAACAAGAGTAATTCTTTATTCAAATAGAGCACTTGTTATAATGTCTCAGGTGCTCAAACCCATGACATCTAGAACTTTCTAAAGCGCCATACCCCTAATATCTTGAGCTATATTTTTTGATGATCCAATACTAGATTTATTATTTTAGACCATATTCTTTTAAAAATTATGAATTGAAAAAACACACTCACACATAAATACACACACACGCACACGCACGCACACACACACATAAATAATAACAAACTATATTTTAAATTCAAAACATAGACAAACTTACATATTTATTCAAAACTCATAACCTTATCTGTATTGAAATTTAGAATTAACAATTTGAAAACTAATTTTGATTCGGAAAGAATCCAAAATATATCTATAATTTTCTACAGTAGTCCTATTACAAATTTTAAGTCAAAATAATATATATAGCCATATGTAAATAATAACCAAATGTATTTTATACTTTGAAAATGACATACCTACATGACACTTACACTTAATTTCATAAAATATTTCAAGTAACTAATATATATAGTTCACCTATATTTGTATATGTCGTGTGTTACAAAAACAAAATGTTTCAACTAATTAAAGTTAGTTTTAAATCTATTTTTATAACATTAATTTACAAACAATAATAAACAATAGATTGGATAACATGGATATATATAAATTTCATTGTACAAGATGTGAAATCGAAACTGTACAAACATGATATAATGTATAATCAAATGAGATGTACAAGATATGTGATCTAAAATATTCTACCCTTTATGTAATATATAATAAAATCAGATTGGATAATTACCTTATAATGTTGCTAAAATTTACAACTTGAATGAAGATTTCTCCTCAGATCCCTAAGATCCACATCTAATCCTTTTAAGGGATGGATGAATCAATTATGATTTGTTTTATTTAATGTTTGCATTCTATTTAAAGTTAATAATTTTTTGGAAATGTTCATTTTATTCTCAATTGTGGAATGCTAAAAGGATAAAAAGAAAAATGAATGGAATAAAATGAATATATACTGCAAATGAATTAGTGGACCTGTTTTTATTTGAAGGATGAAACTTTTTCTATTCTTTTAATTAAGATTTCTCTAATAAATTCTCTTAATTTTTCTTTCTTCCCACTTCTCTGCCTTCACATATTTGGTGAAAATATTTACCAATAATTGGCATAAAATTTTCATAAATCCCTTCATGTAATTTTTTTCATTTAAACCTTTTTAAATTACACCGGTATCATATATTGATGTGCACAAATATAATTTTTATAAATGCACACGAATGATTGAAAACAATGACAGCACATCAAATTAATTAAAAAAATAATTAACATTTTTCAAAAAATTATTTAATTTAATTAACTTACAACATTATATAAATCGATTAAATCATGTGGTGTTTTGGAGAACACAACAATGCGGTCATGTGACTCAAAGGTGTAAATTCAGTCAGTGATTAATATTTGAAAATTTGAATAATAATGTTCACATGTTAGCTGAGCTAGTAATGTAATGGTTTGGCCAAATTTATCACTAACGCAATTCGATAAAAAATCAATTTTACCATTTTAAGTGGTATTTGGTAGTAATACTTATTTACACCTACTACATTCGTCAAAATTATGTCACTTTAGGACTTATGAAATTTGATTTTGGTCAACTCCAATATCGTCTACATTCAACTCGGTTAGTCAAAACATAAAATCCTTTGTTCAACAATAACATTTATTACTAACCGTACTGTTTGGACAAAGACTTTGAGTTGACTACAGTTGACTTTGATACTAACCTCTTATAATTGTGGAGACAAATTCTTTATTGAACAATCACTTCCAACGCTTCAAATCAGACCCAATTATAGTCACTTGATGGATCGTCATGCCATGATCTAACTATAGCAAAAGTGGCGTCCACATTGAAATTCCATAGCATTCTCATGTTGAGGGAATTGTGTAACATCATCACTTTGAGATTTCCTGTTTGGCATTAGATATAATTAGTCAACATAAAACTCTCGAGTGATTCATTACATAGTTATCCAATGTCTATTGTTATGAAACTCATGGCGCCCCCCCAACAGCCAGGATAAATGCACTGTCCAACATTAGAAGAGCGTTACATACTCTAGTCTCAACAAATGAATTGATATCCTTTGTCAAAACATTTTGACTAGGAATATTTAAAAAAATATGTAATTTAATGTAATATATTTATCATGATTACAACAATTTGCAATTACTATCACATAACATACCATTCAAGGATTTTCTATTTAATATACTTTAAATTAATTACTTGCATAGCCATATCACATTATAAAAAAGTTTATTATAGAATTCAAACACCTTTATTATGAACAGGGTAGGTTATCGAGTTAGATATATGAATAGATTATATTATTACCTCTTGGGAATACCCTTAAGTCTATTAGAAATTTTAAATAGATACTTGCTAAAAGATGAAACACGGGAATTCAAAAGTTGTACTTAAGATCAAAATGTAGAAATAAAAGATAAATGACAACAAAAGGATAACAAAATAAAATATAGTTAGTTCGTGCATGACGTTTGAAATCAATGTTCAGATGTTTGATATAAGGTCCAGACGTCTGTATTTGAATAAAATAAAAACCCAAAGTTATGCGTTGAATTCCGATTGGGTTCAGAAGTCTGAAATTTACAGTCATATGTTTGAAATGGAAGCTAAATGTCCGAAATAAATTTAGATGTCTAGTTTCATATAGGAAGTTTTTGAATAGGGATTCAAACAACTTAAGCAAACATTCAAACCTCTGGAAAATGTCTAGATGTATGAATGAGTTGTTTAGAGTTCTGAATTGTTATAGATAAACCAGGTTAAATGCAGACCTAGTGTAGGCTAGGTAGGATAGTTCGGGGAATTTTTTTTCCCATTTCCTTGACTTTTGGGATTTCACATAACTACATGGAGTCATGTAAAATGCTAGATTTGTTTCATATATGGTGACGTACCTAGGTTCAAACTCAATAACGTTGCATAACGTGATGATCTATGTGGTATGCGATTATATTGCAATTGTATGCTCTTATCATTATTGTAGTAGGCCTCGGTCGCTGTTTGAACCAAAAGAGACTCAAACACCCAAGAGTTTATGTAGAGAATAGAATATGAAGAAAGGAAAAATGAAAATGAAGGAAAAGAGAAACACACAACAATTTATAGTGGTTCGGCAAAGCTAGACCTACGTCCACTTCAATCTTTTGTTGCTAATTTATGACTTAGAGGTAGAAGTTCTTAGGGGTCGGTACAATTCCGACACTTAAATTTTTAGAATTAAAAGAATATAGCGTTAAGACAAACTAGAATCCAAAGATCCTCAAAAATGAGCCCTATCCTCCTATTTATAGAGGTAGGGAGACTAATATATCGCACAAAATATCTTCAAACTGTTATACATGATTTATACCAATTCTCCCAAGAAAGTAGATGCCAACTCATCAGGAAGTAGGGGTACATACCGATCCACAAGTAGGGGTTAGTATCGATCCCTAAGATGGCCAGATTGGTTGTCTTTAAGTCTTTATCTTGACACATCTTGTGGTTAGCTTCATGATTCCATAGTTGTTTGCACTAATATTAGTCTGCTACTAAGTCCAAATGATGGAGTTATGGAAGAATAGAGTTGCAGCTTCAAGTGCTCATGGAGATTGATGGAGAATTACATCGATACAACAAACTGACATTGGAAATTGGCTATTGACATCAAGTGGGACTAGTATGCAGAAGTTGGACTTCCTATGGCAAGAAAATAAGGGTCGGTACCGACCCATCACTTGAGGGATTCCATGTTTGCCTTGCTGTATGTTAATCTTGCACTGTCCTTATAACTTTATTTACATTTGATTTCTAGACCCTTGGGCTATCTCTTTGAGCTTCCTGCATTGATTACTCCAAGTTTGACTCGTCCAATCTATCGGATTATGGCCTGGTCAAAAAGGCTGGATAACACTTTACCCCATAGTGAATCTTGTTTCAAACGTGATGTGCTTCAAATGAGACAAGTCTGAATTTCTGTGAAGGACTCCACTTTGTGTTTCCAATGGTCGTTTTCCTTTCTATGAATCGTGTCCGTGAAAATTTATATCCGTTATCATCTGTCACGATGCTCTACCAGCCTGTGGGATTATAATTTTGGAACATACTCTTGTGATCCATCATTCCAAGTTTGACCATTTTAGACCAATTCCTTACATGGATTGTTTAGTTTTGAGCTTAATTCTCATTGATTTTGGTTGTTCCGGGTTTTAGATACGTTCACAAACATATGCATTCATGTGCATGTTTCAGGAGTAGGAAGGAGTTCCATACACAATCTATTTCTGTCATGTACAAAGATATATATATATATATACACTTATTTATATAAGTGTGTATATATATATATGTCCTTCAATTTTTTTAGAATCCAGGACTTTGAACTGACCCATAGTTCTGGGGTCGGTACTAATTCCAGACTAAGGAGATTTCCTAAGTTTTACTGCCCAAACTACGGGTCCATACGTGGGTTATAAAACCCATTCTATTCATTTTCCTCTTCGCTTTTATATTGCCGATTCACAACTTTGAGCTCCTCATTAGAGAAACTTGACCGCGACTCGAACCTTCCCACATCCTTAATCACTAGTTGGCTGGCACCTCTGCCTCTAGGACCCACGTCGACGTCATCTATACCTTGCCGAACTGTCATCTTGTCACAATCTTAAGACCACCAACCCATGCCCTATCTTTAATCTTACCTGATCCTAACCCTAATCTCGGACCATATAGGTAAGTAGTGGACTGAACAAACGGAGGTAGTGAACTTGGACATAGACTTGCCGTGGATGTGTTTGATGTTAACGTCCATGTTTTGGGTTTGAAAAGAAGAAGGTGAAGGAAGATGGAACTCTCCTTGGAGTTGGGTCGGTATGACCTAACACTTGGAGAATTTAATCAACTCTATATAAGTCCCTTGCCTTAGTGGGTTGATGTTGAGCTTCTTTTTCTTATTCTTGAACCCTCTCCAAAGCATGGTCAATGATATGAAACTTGTCGAAAAAGGTTAGCGATAATAGTTACATCAAGTTATTTCCAGAATTTAAAACTATTAAATAATATCAGAAACTTGAACTATACAAAACTACACGACATTACACTAGAATTCGCTTTAGTACAAAGGCATAGCTCGTAATCACTCTAGTGTCGATGATTTGTTGTGTTACTTTATTAAAATGGACTAGAGACATTCCAAACGTCTTGCTACGCAAGCCATGGTACATCACGTTTAAGATATATCGAATCTAATGTGGAGTCAAGCTTAACTACAACTCTACATACATAGAAAATCCAATTTAGCAAGAACAATAACAAGAGATCCTACCAGCTAAACAACAAAATTTAGAAAATCCCGAAGTCGAACAACAAGCTCCTGAAAATCTGATTGAGCCAGTAGGTGTTCCGAATGTAGACCCTGCACCTGACACTCTGGAGGATGCAGTAATATTAAATGATTCCTTTGATTCTATCGCCTCTAAAATTGACGAAGGATCTCCTTGGAGAATTTGAAACAAGCGTGGAATTCCGTTTGATGATGTCTCGATCCCGTCTCATGATCAGAGAGCTCACAATCCCCTGGAGTGTTATATTGCCTACAATAGATACATGTGCTTGATGGGCTATGTCCCACTGTACAATCAATCCGTCCTTCAAGTTTTGAATTTTATTAGACTTGCTCTAATACAGTTACACCTGAATAGCTATGCCTTTCTCCTTAGCACATATTGGTCTTCACTGAACACTTGCATCGAGTGCCCAAGGATGAGGAGATTCGATATATATATACAACTTCAAAAGATGAAAGGAAAGTCCGTCTTTGATTTACTTGGAACCAATCAGGGGATGCAGAGTGGTTATTGGGTAATGGAACAAGTTGGGCTACTTCAAAACCGAGTGGTTCTACTTCCGATGTTCGCCCGAGTTTGTACGTAGGTGGCTATCCGGACGCAAGTTCTTTTCCATGTGCATTATGTGAATTTGTTTAATAGCATATAGACTTAACTTAAATCCTTGCATCAATATCCAAATGTTCCAGCAACACCCAGTAACTCGATGCTTTTAAATGCCATCAACACTCTTATGCAGTTCCAATGGGAGACAGAGATATCAGAACTCTCCCGTCAGTTGAAAATCTTCTCACCCATGGCTTGTTAAAAGAGGGTCATAGTATTGGCATCATCCAAATAGATTCCACTGATGACGATGATGATGACGATAACAACCCGATCGAAGAAGGCTAGGTTGATCCAGATTTTCCCCCAGTCCCAAGTTCTGGGGCCGAAGTCAAAGAAAACATTAGACAAGCACCAAAATATGTCGAAGAAAGCAAAATTGTTGGTGAAAATATGGAGCCTGGCTAAGGTAACATCGATGGATGTCATGTGTCTCAGCTTGAATAACATAGGGATGACCAATAGCCTGCTCCGAAGAAGAGGTTAATTGTTAAACTCTCAAAGGCGTAAACTTTTACCTAGCCTCCAATAATCAAAGATGTAGAAAACTCCATATTCTCCTTTGACAGGCACATTCTCTAACCTAAGGCCTATCCGTACCAAGTTTGGTTCTTTTGATGTCGGTAATATTAGTATTGAGGGAATTGACTACCTCATTTACGTTGATAAGGATTTCATATGGGAGAGGTTACTCCTATGAGTAAAGCTCCATCTCACGGTTCACCGGAGGGGTACTAAGACACCGATGCGCACATGCACTCCATAATACTCGCACTTGACTTATGTCCTTGCTTGTTGGATCTAACTTTTTCTTGCTTCCCTTGCAGGATCCATAGAAAAAAGGAAATACATTTATCAGTCTTTGGAGGAGAAAGCATCCCAAGCACAAAAGCCTCCGTCAAGCTCGTACCGCTAAGGAAGCTGTCATGATTATGAGTCAGACTATCATTCTAGCCAAGGCAGAGATGAACGAGATAGAAGCAGTTATGACATAGATTGCTCAGTTCCAAATGTCATCCTAGGTCTAGATCACCTCCTTCTGGAGATCCAGATTGAAAACCTGATCATTACAATGACATCCCACTTGGTGGCGCTTCTCGTGCCTCGACTCTGGCTACCATACCTGTGCAACCAATGATGCCATCTTATTCCAGTCGATCCTCCGACTGTAGGCATTATAAGAGTGGTTTTGAAATTTCCCAGTAGAAGCCAGGCAAAGAAACTGCAATAGTCCCACCTATCTCTTCGAAGGAACAGCTTACGGCTAATGCCCGAACGGGCAAACTAAAAGAAGAGTTTCCAAACATTTGCTTTGATGGCCTTATGTTTGTGCCTAATCTAAAAAGGATCCTAGCTGACATACAAAAGATGACCATCGATTGTGCGATCGACGTTTACAATCAGTATAACGAATGGTTGAAGTAGCTGAGAAAATTTCCAAAGTCTTCAAGAACAGCAAGCTAGAGATCGATAATCAAAGACTAATTGAAGCTAATAACAAGAGAATCATTACTATTCTCAATGCCAAGGTTGAGAAATTTAGAACATACCAGGCCAAAGCCAAGAAGAAGGCCGAGGACGCCACTAAGGCACTCGAAGAGAAGCGGATTAAGCATCGAGGTGAAATGGAGAAGGCTTCCGCCGAAACCTTGCTCTGGTAATGGAGGGTTATACCACAAACAGAAATGTGGCTGAGCTAAACACCAAACTGGAGAGCGTGAAACAAAAGAAAAGGACAAGGCACTCGAATAAGCTTAGAATTATTGTGAAGAGTTGCTCCACGCCATGGAGGAAAAAGGCAAAGCGCTCGAGCATGTTAAAGATGTTGACGCACTCATCAAAAGAGAAGTTGAGGCCAAGGAACAGAGGGCAAAAGAGCACATGATGGAGAAGTTTGAACTGTTGCTAAAGCAGTATAATGCCAACATGCTTAAATTCCACAATCTAGAGTGCTCCAAAGATGATTATCCCAAAATCCTCGCCCTCGACTGGGAGCGAATCGTTGAAGAAGAAAAACCCTTCCTCGAAGGTGGCAAGGTGAATTTGGAGAAGATAGAGAGAGAAGTCTTAGTAGGAGATGAGCCCAAGGTTCTAAAAGATGGCCAACTTATCCTTTATCCAAATCAACAGCATATAAATACTTGGGGGAAGGCTCCGGATCAATGCCGCATAATGCTATCGTAGGCTAAATGCTTGGGCTCCAAGCTGCTCCGACACCTGGGTATGATCCTAAGAGGCCTGAGATCCACAAGCCTACCATCCTTTCTCTGATTCTTAAAGGGAACTCCAGCATCACTCTGGCCTACTTCTTCTATATTCTAGAAAGTTGATGTGTCGACGATTAACATAGCTAATCTTTCTTTCTTTATTTCTCAAGCCTCAAGTCAGCTCCACATTCCTTCGCTTCCTGTCAATGACTCTCAGCCAGCACTGCAAGTGCCTGTAACAGAATCAGTTACTGTCACCACTGCAACAACGATTTCAACCATCCTGGTTGATGATACTACCAGGCTTGACGAGCAGATGATCAATGCTTTGCTAGATGAAGGAGCTGGTGGAGCTCAAGAAACTCAAATTGATGAAGATGTCTTTATTACCATGGTCTCCAATTCTCTGTCGGGTCACATCATGCATGAGATCGAGCAGGAACTTGAAAAGGACATCCTCTTTTCTACAGAGGTCAAGCGGGAGAGACTTGAAGTTATTCCTCCACCTATATCCATTGCCTTGCCTGCGCATATTATTTTCACTCTGGTCCATATTCTTCCGCCTGGTAGTGCCCAAATCATGCCTGCTAGATCGTCATGGAGCACCTCGCCAAAAGGCAAAGGAAGTGAAGGAAGAGGAGGGAAAAGACAAGGTGAAAGCTCGAGTGATGTTTCCCTTGGCTCCAAAAGAAAAAAAAAGGAGAATGAAAGCAAAGAAGTGAGCACTGGCTTGTTTAGTGTAGATAGGCTTACTTTCTAGTGGTAGTTGTAGTCTATTGGTTTTTGGTCGGCTTTGTGCGAGTTCGGTCTCCGATTTCGCTTTTTTTTATAGTATCAATAAAATTTGTACTTAGCTTTCCAGATTTAATATGAATAACAAAGGTTTTTGTTTCATTTACTCCTTGTATGGATTTGTCTAAGCACTTAGGAAATACAATTTCCATTCAATGTACTTGTAATCTATTTCTTTTAGTTATTATTGTTGACTGAATCCTTTAGCTCATTCTGTAATTTACCAACCTTTCATTGTTCCTACGAACACAAAATAATTATTGAAGTGTCACACTCTAGGAGTTAGTTGGAATCAAGCACTTAGAACAGCAGTTCGGGTATCCTATTCTAATATCACGATATCTGATTGTGTCGAACTCCATGCATTAATCTAAATTAACTTATCGTAGTTCGTACATCCTCATCCAGGATGGACACTTCCAATCGTGCCTAACTTCAGGCGTTGATTCAAAGTTTATAGGCAAGAACCCACCTTATTTTGGGCATGGATCTTTGGTTTCGCCTACTTCAGGCAAAGTGTTAAAAGTTGGACTGTCTTTTCACATCCACTTTAGTTTACACTCCTGCCCCCAATCCTAGGACAGGAGTCGAGCAAGTGAACGGTCTTATGACGTTTGTTTTGAGTTTATACTTCTACCTCCACACTAAAGGCAAGAGTTAGGGTACGGATGGTCATGTCACATCCTAGTTGAATTTATAATCCTTCTCCTACACCAGGAGTGAAAATTTGCAAATGGATGGTAGGATCACATCCGTTAGGTTTATACACCATCCCCCAATCTAAGGATATGAGTTAGTTGAAAAACGGTCGAGTCACATCCATTCCCTTCTATACTTCTACCCCAATCTAGGGGTGAGAGTTAGCGTGAGGAAAGTCATGTCATGCCCGACTTAAGTTTATACTTCTGCCTCTATTCCAAAGGCGAGAGTTGGTTGGCATCAATCTCTAAACGCCAAAAGGGACTTCACAAGCCCAACCATAGGCCATCGAAGTTTGATCAGCGCCTATCTCTAGGTATATGCACACCCGCATTAATCATATGCAGATTTATTTGAGTTGGTTAAGTCATAGCTCTAATGTAATGAATAGATGGATTTTCGAGCAGGAAAAGCTGTTTTATTTCATAAAAGATGGAAAATGACAGAATCCGTCTTATTACATGGCTCTAACCAATTATTTACAAGCTTGTTTTTAAGTGAAATAGCATCGTAAGTGCTTGCTATTTTACGCCTTCGAGAGTGCGATCTCGTCCACAGTTGCCGGCTTAAAAGTGCCATTTTCAGGCTTTTCGTCTATTGAGTAAGGACCTTCCCAACTTGGGCCCAAGTTCATAGGGTCAGGGAAGATTCACTTGAGCACCAAGTCATCGATTTCAAAGGTTCGACTATTGACTTTGGTATTGTAATATCAAGCAACTTGGTGTTTGTGGGCAGCTGCTCTTAACTTAGCTTCGGTTCGCTTCTCATCGATCATGTCGAGGGAATCGAGAAGGAGGTACTCATTTTTCCATGGGTTGTAATGCATTACTCGATGAGAAGGTATTTCTAGCTCGACCAAAACCATAGCCTTTGATTTGTATGCTAAGGCGAATGGAGAGTGACCAGTCGCTGAATTGTGGGTAGTTCGATAGGCCCAAAGTGTTAAATGAAGTTGGTCGATCCATTTGCCCTTGGCCTTCTCCAATCACTTCTTAAGAATGCATTTGATAATTTTATTTATAGCTTTGACATGTCCATTTGCCCAGGGTGTGCGACCGCTGCAAATCTCTTCTTTATGCGATGTCGACGGCAGAAATCCTTGAACATCGAGTTGTCGAATTGGGTCCCATTATCGGTAACGATTGCCCGTGAAACTCCAAAGCTATAGATAATATTCCAAACTACAAAGTTGATTACTTTTCATGGTAATAGTGTCTAATGGCTATGATTCAACCCACTTGGGTCCCATTAATGATACTATGCGCCGCCATTAAATATCGATAGAACACCGATGATATCGATGCCCCAAACTGCAAACGACAAGGACTGACCATTTGAGTAATTTCCATCTGTTAGGCTCTCGGAATTTTAGCAACTTTCTAGCACTTTTCATACCTCTAGGTATAATCAACTATGTCTCAACTGACGGTCGGTTAGAAATATCTGTATCGAAAAGCCTTATTTGTTAAGGTTTGCCCCTAGTGTGGTCGCCACAATCCCCTTCGTGAACTTCTCTTAGGACTTGTCTGGCATCATCACGAGCGACGCATTGAACCATGGGGACAGAGAAACCCTTCATGTATAGTAATCTTTCTTGCATGATGTATCTTGAAGCTTGGTGAAGGATTTTTTGTCATTCATTCCTTCTCTCCGGAAGGATCCCTCTTTATAAATAATTCCGAATCGGAGTCATCCATGACTCCCCTTTATGTTTAATCTCTAAGATCCAATCAATGTCCATCTATCCATCTGGTAGATGCTTGGAGCTGAAAGTACTTCCACCGAAACCAAGCTCATGAGCTGCGCATCTCCAGAAGGAGCCAACTGAGCTAGTGAATCATCCGTTTCATTATAGTCTCTGGCAAGATGTGTTATCGTATAGTATTTAAAGTCGTCGAGCAACTTAAGAACCTAGTTCAGATAAGGAGCTAGTCTTGCTCCCTTTGCCTGATACTATTTCCAAACCTAATAGACCACTAGCTGGGAGCCGTAGAAAATTTGCAAAGTTTTTTTCCCAGTTTCTTTGTGATTTGAATCAGGGCCTCGTATTCAGGTTCGTCATTTGTTGTTGGAAAGGTTAGTTTCGGGGTGTAACCGATCGGGTGTTCTTCGAGAGTGATAGTTACAACTCCACCAACAGAACATCGATCATTAGATGAACCATCCATATACATCTGCCATCCAACTTATTTTTCTCCACTACTCTTCAAAGGATCATCTCGTGATGTGAATTCAGCTATGAAATCCACTAGGGCCTGGCCCTGGATTGCTCTTCGAGGGTGAGAGGTGATACCATATTGACTTTTTTCAATTTTCTATTTCAACAGACCATATTGACTTTGTTCAATGTTCTATTTCAACAACCTTCTAGAAGTCTTAGGTCATTGCAAAACTAATCGTAAAGGATGATTAATAAGGACATTGATCGGATGAGCCGAGAAATAGGGGGTGGAGTTTTTTGAAAGCAATCAACTGACAATAAGCAAGCTTTTCCAGTCTCAGATTGTTTCTATTTGCTCCTGTCAACTGCTTGCTTATGTAGCAGACCGGTTGCTAGATGTGCAATTCCTCACGTACAAGTGAGGTGCTAAGGGCATACATCGACACCGCCAGATATAAGAACAAATCCTCATCATCCACCAGTTTAAAGAGAATTAGAGGTCTCTCCAAGTGATTCACCAGATCTTGGAATGTGTCCTTGTAGTCTTGATTCCATTCGAAATTTCCTTTTCCTTTCTTAATCACTTCATAGAAGGGGATGCACTTGTCAGTAGCTCTGGAGATGAACCAGCTTAGGGCGGCGACCTTCCCATTTAAGCTTTAGATCTCCTTGATTGTCTTTTGGGGGCTTCAATCTCTCTCAAAGCCTTAAACTTTTGTGGATTGGCTTCAATCCCATGAGATGAAAATGAAGCCCAAGAACTTTCCTAACGCAAAGACGAAAGAGCATTTCGAAGGATTAAGCTTCAACCTATATTACCGGAGGACACTAAACATCTCTTCCAGATCATCAACGTGATTCTCGAATGTCGTAACTTCACAAGCATGTCGTGCACATAAACTTCCATCGATCATCTAATCTTGTCTCTAAACATCTCATTCACGAATCTTTGTTATCCAAAGGGGATAACTAGGTAGCAATAGACTTCGAGGTCAGTAAACCGGTGTGTTCCTGAACCGGAATGTGCATCAGATTCGATTGTATTTAGAGTACGCTTCCATGAATGAAAGTAGCTTGTGTCCGATGGTCGATTCCACTAGCTGATCTATCCTCGAAAGAGGGAAGCTATCCTCTGGGCATGTCTTATTCAAGTCTGAATAGTCGATGCACATCCTCCACTTCCCATTTTATTTTTTCACCAAGACAGGATTTGATACCCAATCCGGGTATAAGGCATCGTGGACAAAGTCATTGTTCTTCAGCTTATCCACTTCTTCTTTGAGTGTAGCAGATATCTCTGGACCCAGGCGCGACATTTTTATTTTACAAGAACACTTTTGGATTTGATTTTAATGCATGGCTCGCTATCCTGGGTGAGATCCCACACATATCCAAGTGTGTCTAGGCATACACATCCAGGTTTGCTCAGAGAAATCCAACCAACTCATTCATCACATTAGTGTCGAGTTGAGATCCAACCTTCAGGACTTTGCTTGAATTATCCTTGCTGACAGGAACAGTGACCGTCAACTCGGTGGGAGCTGTTCATCCACCTTCTAGCTTTTTTCATTAGTCTATGTCATCGTAGCGCTGACTAGTCTACCCTGGCGTATGCTTAGGCTGTAGTTGCTATGCGTCCTCTCCGTGCACAATTCCTACTCCATTGTCCGTAGGGAACTACAATTCCGTGCACAATTCCCACTCCTTTTTCTATTCAGTTCAGTATAGTTATCGTATTTAGGAGTCCTAATATGATTCCTATTATTTGGCTTCTTCTTCTTAGCTCCATCATTATTTCATTTTCGTTTATTGTTTTGATTACTAAAATTCACATCCACACTCCTACAGCTTCCTCCAGATTGCTTTACGGCAACATTACTTTGTATCACTTCATCTGAATATCTAGCACTAGTCCTCCATGGACGTTTCTCCGCTTCCTCCAAGCGTAAGTACTCATTAGCCTTTCTATAGAAAGCATCCATCATCGATAGGGGATTCCTCTCCAAACATTCCCCAAACTTTGTACCGATATGAATTCCCCTAATCAATACCAACCGCACTATGTCATCCTTAGGTTCTGTAACTTCCGTCACAGTGGTATGGAACTAGTTCAAGAAATCCTTCAGTGACTCTCCTTCAGCTTGGAAGAGGTTCGACAAAGACATCACATGCTTTGGGCGTGTAGTATGCAAATGGAATCGTTTTACAAACTCCTTTGATAATTCAAAAAAAGATGATATGGACCGTGGCAGAAGTCGAGCAAACCATATCGTAGTTACTCCTTCTAAGAAAATTAGGAAAAACAGCATTTTACAGCATCAGAAGCTCTGGCTGAATCCATATGTCATTCTTATCACATCAAGCGCTACCTAGAGTCCGTCGTTCCTCCGCATAATGGTATAATTGGCATTACAGATCTCCAGGGGTTCCTCCTACGTAGAGTGTTCTTTGTAAATGGATTCCGGCTAGGAGAGGTACCCAAGTCTTTGTTACTTCTGAAATGATTCACGCTAACAAGTCTTCTGACCATATCTTCCAAGTAGTCCAAGTCAACAGGTTCGACTGAACTGTGGTAATCGGGCTTTGCTTCAAGTGTTCGGCCTAGCAAACGCTCTTGGTATGGCTCTCGATACCTAGATTCTCCATCCTCTGGGATTCCACAAGTCCAGCAGTCCCCCTAGTTTGATTCATGTGAGTAATATCTTTAGCAGCAACATGATTCTCTGGACTCTGATCACCAGTAGTGTGTCCTGAAGCCAAGTCCATGCTGCCTTCTTGAGGATGGGCTTTGGGCCTACCATTGGAGGGGTCGATACTGACCCCTAGCCTTGGCTTTGTAACAATCCCAACTCGAGGCTGGGGCTTGTCCTCTTCCTTATTATGATGTTCCAGTAGTGCTCTGAGTCCTCTTCTACTTTTTGTCCCTCCGTCTTTGCTTAGATGATAAGGAATTTTCAGATGAAGAAATAAAGTCCCTTATACTCCTTCTACAGCTATTATGAGCTAGATCATTCAACAGCTTCAAGCATTGCTAAATCGTTTGATTCTTCATAGTCTTAGCAGCTTGGAACCTATCTTCCGTTTGCTTCATTACAATATCCATCTCCATTTTGGTAACAACATCAATCAGAGTTTGGATCTCCATTTGAGTGGGTTGGACAGTTCCATCCCGTTGTTGAGGATTTTGATTCTCAACTTCAATAATAGCTCTGTTGTCGGTAGATCGGTCTCTTCTTGATGGGGCCATGGTAGAAAGCTTCTAATATATCTTTGCAAATCTAAGTTGTAGATTTAAAAGGTAGAGAAACTAGATCTATCTCTTAGATATGGGAAATTCAATAGTAGATGATGGATCTAAATAGCCTGAGAATCAAGGTTTTCTCAGTGAAAGTACCGAATTGTTTGAACCAAAAATGGCTCAAACACCTAAGAGTTTATTAGAGAATATAATATGAAGAATGTAAAATGAAATATGAGGGAAAGAGAAATACGAAACAATTTATAGTAGTCCGGCAAAGCAAGGCCTACGTCCACTTTAATCTTTTATTGCTTATTTCTGACTTAGAGCCAGGAATCCTTTGGGGTCGGTATAATCCTATACTTAAATTTTCAAAATTACAAGAATATAGCGGTAGGACAAACTAGAATCCAAAGGTCCTCAAAAATGAACCCTACCCTAATATTTTTAAAGGTAGCGGGCCTAATATCTCATACAAAACATCTCCAAGTCATTGTCCATGATTTAGACGAATTCTCCCAAGAAAGTAGATGTCAAATCAACGGGAAGTAGGGTTTGGTACCGATCCCTAAGATGGCCATATTGGTTGTCTTCAAGTCTTCATCTTGGATCTTCTTGTGGTTAGCTTTGTGTTTTCATAGTTATTTGCATCAATATTAGCTCATTGCTAGGTCCAGATGATGGAGTTATGGAAGAACAGAGTTGCACCTTCAAGTGCCCATGGAGATTGATGAAGAATTGCATCGAAACAGCAAAACAACATTGGAAATAGGCTACCGGCATCAAGTAGGACTAGTATGCAAAAGATGGACTTCATAGGGCAAGAAAATAGGGGTCGGCACCGACCCATCACTTGAGTGATTCCATGTTTGCCTTGCTTTATGTTGATCTTGCATTGGCCTAGCAATTTTCTTTAAGTTTGGTTTCTAGACCTGAGTATCTCTTGGGGATTCCTGCCTTGATAACTTTAAGTTTGACTCATCCAATTTGTCTGAATATGCCCTGACCAAAAAGGCTGGATAATAGTCGCATGTTTCAATTTGCAGATTATAGGAGGAGAGGAGTGAAGACGTCCGCCAATGGTAGGATGTGCGAGCAGATAAGAGGATATAACTATAAGGGGGTCGAATTATTGTTGACCCTTTTTAAAGTAGTTTGAATGATATAAGGTGTAGGATGCGGAAACCAATAAGTTTTTACGTAATGCTTTGGTGGTAAGTTATCATTGGGCCTATGTGCTAGATGTGTGTGCTCAGGCATTGGAAGTATACTCGGAGCGTATGCTACTTAAGATGTGTGCCATTGAGAAAGTTTACCCGATGTATAGTTAGGCAGTTTACTACAAAGACCTTATACTTGAGGCATTCCTTGGTCTACTCAGTTTCTAGATGTTCCACCTACGGGTGGAAACCTTCGTAGAATATTATTAGATTTAGGTGCATCAAGGATTATTGCCTATATTACATAAATTGACTAATTCTTTGTACATAGTACACACATACTTAATCTTATTTAATCTTATTTTATTAAAATAAATGGCATATTAGGGTATTTTTACACATTTTCACCAAAATACAAAAGTTTTTTCAAATCATTATTCATTCATCCACATTTAGGCAAAATGGTAACTTTGTATGTGAATACTTTGGTGAAAATTTATTTGCATATTTTAGTTATATGTTATTGGAATATAAGTGCAAATTGGAAGCATCTTCATGGACATATGCATAAACTAGTAGTGAAAGCCTAAAGAAAGAAGAAAACAAAAGAATTCAAGCAATATGGAGGAGCCTACCAACCCACTAACTAATGGACAGACATTAAAAGCAAAAGTACATGTTAGTGGAGGATTAATTAAAGATTAAGGATTACTTGGTGGCCACACAAAGTCAAGAGCAAATT
Organism: Allium cepa; assembly: GCA_030765085.1. Classification (NCBI taxonomy): domain Eukaryota; kingdom Viridiplantae; phylum Streptophyta; class Magnoliopsida; order Asparagales; family Amaryllidaceae; genus Allium; species Allium cepa. Next base: position 609,730,736 of record CM060932.1, read on the forward strand.
TTGTAGCTCCCTAAAAGATATTAGGGTTTTAGAACATATATAAATACCCTATTGTGTTACATGTACTGAATCTTCTTCTTTGATGCATGGATTTTTAATCAAAAATTAGAAATAAAAGCTTTTCTTTAATGGCTTCTTAGCCTTGTTCCTTTTTTATGCAACTTTCTTTTATGCTTTTTTACTTTATACTATCTTATGCTCCCTTTTAATTCAAGCAAGTCGCTTGGTTTCTTTTTATGCAAGTTAGTTAGCTCTCGTTCTCTTTACTTAGTTTTCCTTTCCTTTATGTTTATATTGAAATCAATTTATGTTAATATGTATTCAAATATGAGAAGCTAAACCTCTTCAATTTAGGAGTAATGAAGCACTCATGAATCATATAAAATTAACATAATGGTTTCATTTATGGTCTCTTGTTTTATGCTTAATGGAAATTTTGATGTTAAAGAAATTTTGTTATTTATTAGTGAATTTGATAGCCTATGTTGTTCATAACAAATAGGCTATGCTTAATCAAACATAAACACAAGTTACCCTTTCATTCAAATAAGATATTGTGATAAAAGCGAAACTAAAATAAAAATTTGATGCTCTTTGTTACTAATTAATAGCAAATAGATAATGTTTAAAATAAATTTTATTTCAAATTTCATAATTATCTTCATTACATAAGCAATTTAACTTTGATTTTACTCTTTGAATTTTTTTATTTTTTTATTCTATTTTGTACTAGTTTTCATTAAAAGGAAAAAAGAGGGAAAAAAGTTTGTGTTATGAATTTGTTATTTTCATTTCGTTCACTTGTTTTGTTCTTTTGTGTTGTGCATTTTTTAATTTTGTTTTATCTCTTATTGAAAAAAAGTTGAAATTCACAAAAAAACAATTTTTTTTGAGAAAAATGTGTGATCCTCTAGAAAAGAGGAGAGCACGCATGCACATATTATAACAATAAAAATAAAGGAGCTGCCAACAAGCCTGGCAGGTAGCAAAAGACCCCTCCATACAAAAGAAAAAAAATCAAACCCTCCCAAGCACTTAAGAAACTAAAAACCAACCCTAAAGAGAAAATATCATCTAGATACGAAGGCCTAAAACAACACCAAAGAAGCAGCGACCAACTGAAAAACATCTACATCCGCACCTGCATCTTCAACAACCAAGCTGAAACAATACAAAATACAACAACAGCAGAAACCACTAATAAATTCCAAAACAATCAAAATCACAAAAAATCTTCCAAAAAATCAACAACCCACGCTCAAAAGACTAAAAAGCTTTACAATTTAAACGAGGACTTCTCCTAATATTACCAGCTGAATAGCTCCTACAACTTCTTCTCCTTAATATGACTTCACGACTGAGTTTGGCTTCAAGAATTAATTCTTTAGCATGGGCAGGAGAGCGAGGAAATTTACCTAAAGCCGTGAAAAAATAATACATGAAAAATCTGAATCCCCCAGTCCACTAATAGACAGCTCGATCAAACCAACATCCTCGGTTAAAGAAGAACACACATCATTCTTAACGACACCCAAATTTTCTTCATCTAAATCTATATTAACCAATTCAAAATCATCCTCTGGATAAGAATAGGCAGTGGCTAAGGGTATAATATTAACGCTCAACACAGCATCATCACGAAGATTTATAGACCCAACCAGAGACAACCTCCTCACAGCCACTCCACCAACACAAACTAAAAAATCTATGGAACTAGAAGTGTTAGTCACAAACAAGCTAGCAAAAGCCACATCTACATTGACTATATGAATAGAATCAAAAACTACAACACCGTCATCGTAAATCTTATGAATGTCAGAGTCTACAGCTACCATTTCCTTCTGAGTAATATCAGTTGTCTCTAAACTATCATTACTCAATAAATCAACTGTATCGAAGCCTTCAACAGGAAGCACAACATTTTTACAATCCTCACTCAATAAATCAACTGTGCAAAAAGAACCGGCCGTGCTTTTCATATGATGTCCATCTACAACTGACAACTTGACAAATTCTTTTATACCATCATCCAGCTTAAGAGCAGTATCACTCGAGATATCCTTATTATCCTTTAACTCATAAATTTTTTTCAAGCAAGCACATTGATCAAGCACAAAAGGATCCAACAACATACCGTCAAGTATCACAGTTAGAGGATTCACATCCACCATCGAAACCTCATTAATGAATTTCTCAACAAACTCAATTATATGCATCTCTTCATCAACTTTTGAAAACTTTTCAATTTCTAAATTCTTCATGACATTAACACTATCATCCTTTTCAATAACAACATCACCAAAGTCATCCTTATTAACCTTCAGCTCATACGATACATTCTGGTAAGAGGACTGGCCATCCTTTTCAAACATACTCACATAAGGATCTAACAACATACTATCTGAAAATAAAAACAGAGAGTCCACATCCACCATTGATTTAGTGACTCTCACAACACAATCAGTTAAATGAAACTGTACATCAGATTGATGGGAGCAGTCTACTATTTTAGCTCAATCATCTGATAGCAAACAGAGATTATCCCCAGCCACTTTAATATTACTTGGCTCTGAAACACAAACATCCGAACAACCCCTATATGGAGATGAATCCCCACTAACATCAGAGCCATTTACAGCCGAATCATTAATCACAGAATTTGGCAAATAATAATCACTAACAACAGGTTCTAAAAGAAGAGAGTCAACGTGACTAACCCTATCTGAGTCTTTCACAAAAAGATCCTCAAAAGCAACACATTGTGAATCCTTACAATCATGTAAAACATTATCTCTCTTTAAACGATCATTGTGATGAAACCCAGTCCAATTTTCATTGAAAGCATACTTACCTATGTTATCGGCAGTTAGACAATCAAAATGCCAAAACACTTTGTTAAAAAGGTATCTGCATTCTTCATAGTTCCCTACACAGCAATCAAGAACCAAACCTCTTAACTTCAAGAATTATAGAACAAAGAAAAATAATGATCCTTAAGATTCAATGGCTTCGAAAAATTTGGATCGGCAAAAATTGAAGACGAATCAGAATTGAAAAAGGGATTAAAAACCAAGGGATAAGATATTCTTTTATGACCAAAAACGCCGCAGCTAAAACAACAAATTGAGTTCGAACAATCTTTGGCTCTGTGATTTTTATCTCCACACTTAAAGCAACTGAAACCCTTCTTTCGATTTTGAACAGACGACTCTTGAAATTTTTGAAATTTTGGTCGAGAATTCCTATCTGCATCTTTAAAAGAATTGGAGTAATGTACAGGATTAAAATGATGATTTAGGGTACTAGCATTAGGATGAGAGGAGACCGATGATGAATAACGTCTAACACCATTTTCTTGAGCTCGAGAGTTCAATCTTTTTCCAGGCATGGCAATCTTTCGTTTTCATAAAAAAAGGTGCATTTGCAGTTGCAAGTAGAACTGTTTCACATTTTTGTTTATGTTCAAACTTTGCATTACATTTTCTGTTACATTTTTTAGTTACATTCAATTTTCAACATTCTCTGTGAACTTCATTCTATTACATTTTCCAACCACTGTTTTCTATTTTCAAGATCCTATTTTTGTGTTTCATAACGGTAACTGTGATATTTCAGTTCTACTTCTCTGCTCTATGCATCTGTTTCACATTCCACATTCCACGTTTGAAAAGAAAAAAAATTACATTGCAATTTAGTTTTTACATTCTCTGTTTTACATTCCTTATACATCTTTATTAGTAGTTGGCTTGGAAGCGCAATCTTTTAGTCCGACCACAAAATTCCAAAATTGCCCTTTATATATAATACTTTAAAAAAAATTCTCCACTAATTGATCCTAAAACTAATTGATCCTAAAAAATAGCATCTGCATGTTTTTTCTTAAACTCAGTCCATATATCGTTGGTCCTAAAAAATAGCATCTACATATTTCATCCTAAATTCATGCATATAGCATTGCACTTATGTTATACATTAGATTCAAAATGGATTGAAATAGAAAACAATAAACTATTTTTATAATTTTTTGTTCCAGAGTATAAGTGAAAGCTTACAAAAACGTCTCTCTATAGATATTAACAAATGTTAATATCACTTAAAAATATGATATAGCGAATATACCTTTTTGCAAATTCATACGCTCTTTACATATATTATCAAACTTAATATCGCTTAAAAATATGATCTAACAAATAAACTATCTATACATTTTTTATTTTTATTAATTGATAACGGAAAAAAATTCAAACTAACAAAAAAAAATTAAACGATACAGTTTAGAAACAAAAATTCAAATTAACAAAAAAATAAACGAGACAACTTAGAAATAAAATTCAAATTGACTACATATGATTTCATCGTAAAATCATAGTTAAATATTTATGAAAAACTTTGTATATGTCAAGCATATATAATTTGTAAAAAAATTAATTTATCTGCAAATGGTGTATTATTGTCACGCGCTTCGCGCGTGCCATAACACTTTTCATTATATATTTCCTATAATCACTAGCAACAACCCCACTCCTCCTACCAAACTGCCACATCACAACAAATCCACCACTGCAGTCACCTTCCAGCACCACCACTACCATCTATTCCTTTAATCTCCATCTCCTCAAACACAGAACCAGCAACAGAAACTACGATAGACAAGTTCATTCATCTTTAACGGCATACAAACAACCTATAGCACAACCAACCACCTCGCTAACACCTTTACCAACCTCATACGCAACCTCAGTAACTCCAAATCAAATAACCCACCACCCCACATCCCTCTCCAAATCCTCCTACAACATTTCATCTACTCCTTTACCCTTCCTCCTTCACAACATCTCCGACCACAACCCACCATCCTTCTACAATTCCAAACTACTGCCTACACCAGAACACCGTCACCTGCAAATCAACCATCCACCCCACCCCCCCAACCCCACGACCAAGACAAATAGCTATAACAATCTCTAACCTTCTTCCATTCACCTCACCACAAACTCCTCTTGCAACCATCAACGACCAAACCACTCTGACCCGCGACCCAATACCCCCCACTTCTGCTTATACTTGCACCTTCACCGAACAACAATCACGATCCAACTTCTATCTTGCAACCGCCGCCCCAACGCGACCGAACTCTAAAGCACCACCAACCGAAACCTCCCAATCACCTCATTCTACCACTTAATTGATGAACTATTACCAAACTCCTACGACCATGAGTACCCATCTGCAATCTACAATCTGAATCAACCTGCAACCTTTAATAAGTTTCTTACTACAAGCTTCCATCACCGTCTCCAACGAACACCGCAATCACCACCGTGGTTACACAACTCAGCCTTGGTCCTTTAATCAATTTTGGAGTTTGCAACCAAAGACTTCGAATCATGTTCTGAAAATTTGGGTTTGGATTCCTATTCTGAATTGGGAAAATTGAGTTTTTGAAGTTAGTTTTGTAGTGGGATGTGTTTTATAATGGGTTAATTTGTAAAATAAAAGGGGACAAAAAAAATCTTGTTCAAATTTTTAGGTTGCAAGAAACCAAAACAAAAGAAAGACTGCTTGCTTAAAGGACTTGCTCTGCTTTGCTTGCTAACTTCTAGGTTTAAAAAGTCAATGCTTTAAAACAAAATTGCTAATTATTCTGCAAGCTTTATCTTCTGTTTTTATTTTTCTTGCATTGTTGGTTGCTTGTATTTATAAAAAATTTGTGTTTTTGCATTATTAACGTACATTTAATTTTTGTTTCGCATCATTTCATATTTATTTTTCTTTTCTAAGGATGCCACCCAAATTCACATAAGGTAGGGAATTTCATCATCTCTTCCTTGGCCTAGAAATTGCATTTCATTTTATTGTAAAAACTGATTAAATAATAAAGATTAGACATCGGACTTAAGGGTGTCACTAGCTCAGCTAGGGCAAATTTGTATTTTGACAAGTTAATTTCTTTTAATAAACTATTTCTTGGCATCTAAGGCAATGGAAGAGCAACAATCATTTACAATTATTACAGTGATTCATAAGATATTATATTGGTTATTTATCTTAATGTACTTAAACCTTCAACTGCATTGCTTCGGTAATTCGTGATGCACTGATAAATCATATCTGTTACCTGGCTAAGAATTTTTCGTAGAATTAAGTCAAAGTGCCATAATACAACTTTGAGTTACCAGCTACCAAGGATAGAATTTTTTTTGATTAAGTTCTTGTATTCATTTAGTTGCATTAATTTCATGCACATATAAACAAAAAAAAACAAAAATTCCAAAAAAAAAGTATTTTTCTTCAAAAACGAATTCGCTTTCATTTTTTCTCTTGTATGAAAAAACGAAGAAAAAAAATTCAAAAAGATATCTTTATTAATCCTTCTCTTCCCTTAGTCCTTTTCTCTTAATTTTTTTTCTTTGAAAAAAATTCAATTTTTTTTTAAATAAAATAAGACCTCACTTTCATTTCATTCTCTTCTCATCTTTGTTTTTCACTCTTTTTATTCTTCTCTTTCTTTAATCTTCTCGCTAATGCATGAGTGTTTGGATTCGTGACACTTCAACGGACCATTTAGTTCAAACAAATAATCCTTCAACCATGGTGAACGAACCCCCGGTACCCTTATAGATAGAATTTTCTACGATTGAGTTTTTGTCTCTTCTTGCATCACCTTACCCCCTCCAACCGGTAATCACTTTGAAATTCATTCAAGTCATACGAACACACTTCCAAAATTTGGCAATTTTTAAAACGATGATCCTTATATATTTTTAACAAACCTGGAACAAGTTTGTGCAACTATAAAGCTTTAACAATTATGCGACGATGGAATAAAACTCAGGCTAATTCCATTCGCACTTCCCGATTATGCCAAAAAATGCTTGTATAGCTTGCCCTCAAATTCGATTAAAACTACAAACAAATTTGTGTAAGTTTGCTTAAAGAAATTTTACTCCTGGGAAAAAAACAACCAAAATTCAAAACGAAATTGTAAATTTTCATCAATTCAGGAGTGAATATTTTGTAAAATATTTTGAAAGGTTTAAGAAACTTTTAATAAAATGTCTACATCACAATTTTGAAAAATGAACTCTTTGCCAAGTTTTATACGATAGACTTGAAAATAGCTCTAGAACAATGCTTGAATCAAATATACCAAGGGAACTTTTTAACACAACATCGTGATATCGCCGAACAATTTCTTAAAAACCTAGTTGAAAAATCTTCTCAATGGGAACGATCTAACGAGAAATCAATCTTTTCAAGATTGAGCGCATATTCGATAGGATTGTTTTTATCCTTAGAAATGAAAATCGATGCAATGATAAAGAAATTTGATAACGTTCTTTCATCTAATCAAATGAACCAAGGTTCTCAAATCTCATTTTATAAATGTAATGATCCAAATCATATTGCTAATCAATATCCTTACTTGTCAGAACAAATCAATGCTTTTAACAAAGTAAGGAATGATCTGTTCTCTTCAACATACATTCCCGACTGGAGAAATCATCCTAACTTTGCATGGAACCAAAACAATTTAAACACAAATTTGGTTCGACCATCTTTTCAAGCATTTTCGAACAATGCTTTGAATCCTCATTTTCAACCAAATCAATTTCAACAGAACTTTGCATCACCTTCTTCAAACCAAGCGCAACAATCTTTTGTTCCCTAATATAACAAACGAATGACATCTCTTGAAAAAAGTTTGGAAACTTTGGCTAAAGCGACCACTCAAAATCATCAATCGAATAACGATTTGCAAAATTTGTTGACTTCATATATGCAAAACACGAGTCAATCGATGACAAACTCAAAATGCTAATAAGCCAATTAGCCACCACTGGAGCGAATAGGAAAGAGGTACGTTTTCAGGTCAACCTATTCTAAGCCCTAGAAATCAAAACATAAATTCGTACCAAGCTTATGTCACTCAAGGCATCAATTTGAACCAAATGAACGCTATCACCACCTTGCAGTTTGATAAGAAAATCGATAACCAAATTGTCAATCTTAAGGACTTACCGAATTTTTTTTCCAAGTCTCTAATACCCTCGACTATGTCCAATTTGAACATTGAGTCCAATTATGAATCTCATCCTTTAACAACTGAAGTAGACTTACCTACTAAGATGCAAGCTCCATTTCATCATTGACTTCATGCTATGAAATATTCAAAACAAATGTAAAAAGTGTTAGAAATTTTTAAGTAAGTCAAGGTCAACATTCCTCTTTAAGACATAATTCAACAAGTCCCAATCTATGCCAAATTTTTGAACGACGCATGCACTCAAAAACAAAACACTTAAGTACCTAAAAAAGTCTTCTTAGTGGTAGGTCTAAGTGAAGTCTTGTCTCATCCATTCCCATAAAATACAAAGATTCTGCCTGCCCCACAACCTCGCGTACGACAGGAGGCAAGACATTCAATAAGTGCTTGTTAGACTTAGATGCCAGTGTAAACTTGATTCCATACTCCGTGTAAGGCTTAGGTGAGCTTAAATCGATAGAAGTCACTCTTTAATTCAGTTCTACAAAGAAGCCTATACGATAAATCGAGGTTGCACTCATTAAATTTGGGCAATTCGTATTTCCAATCGATTTCCATTATACTTGAAACACAGCTTGTAAACAATCCTATGAGTCAAATTCCGTTGATTTTAGGATGACCTTTGTTAGCCACCTCGAATGCCTTAATCAATTATCAAAATGGTTCAATGAAAATTTGCTTCGTTAACATGACCATGGACCTTAACATCTTCAATTTTGAAAATAAATCGAATGAACCATTCGACCACACGTTAGAAGTTAGCGCTATTCAGGAAAACTTCAAAAACAATACAATTGGCTTAAATAACGAACACGAGGTTGAGTATGAATAATTGTTTCAAGATATGCCATGTGAGTTTAAACACATGCTTCCTCTCGAACCTCTCATGGTTAAGTCCAAAACTCACCCGATTTCTTTGATTGAGCAACCTCCTAGGGTGGAGATTAAGGGATTAGCCCCATAATTGTTCAACATCACATTCACTAAATTGACAAAGCCAAGCCTACACGATGTGCAATGAAGGCTTAACCTTAAAATGAAAGATGTAGTTCGAGAAGAAATTCTCTAGCTCCTTGATAACGGTATCATTTATCCCACTTCCAATAGTTCATAGGGTTAGCCCAATTCATGTCATACCAAAAAAAATCTGGAATACAGCTTGGCATGTTTTCATTGATTATCGAAAATTAAATGCTGTAACACGTAAAGATCATTTTCCTCTTCCTTTTATCGACCAAAGGCTTGAACGATTAGCCGACCATGAATTCTCTATCTTTCTTGACGGTTATTTCAGTTATAACGAAATTCTAATCGCTCCCAAAGATCAAGAGAAAACACTTTTCACATGTCCTTTTGGAACCTTTGCTTATCGATATATGCCATTCGGACTTTGTAATGCCTCTGTGATTTTCTAACACTACATGGCTAGTGTGACACCCTTAATTTTAAATAATATTGTTTAGGATATTTAATTAGATAAACTGAATAGAATAATGAAAATGTTAAGTGATAAGGGAATTGAGATTTGAATAAATTTAAGTGGTCGTGATAAAGTAATAAATTAAATAGGAATTTATTCTCAAGGACAAAATTTCTCAGTATTTTAGCCTCAAGGACAGATTTTCAGTATTGTTCCATGAAGGACAACTTTCTTAAGGTATTAGTTTTTAGTTATTGATGGCAGTTTTTAGGTATCAGTTTATATTTATCAGTGGCAGTTTTTAGGTATCAGTTTTTAGTTCGGTAGCAGTTTTGGAATAATGTTTGCCCTTATGAATAATTTTGGAGGAATGTTTGTCCTTAGGATTAACTTTTAGGAGAATGTTTGTCCTTGTGGTTAAAATATTGAGGTTGTGTCCTTGAGACCAAAATATACAAATTTTTGTCCTTTAAATTAATTCCCTCTAAATTTAATGGGCATGAGAATGGATAATAAGTAAATTAATCTACATAAGGGTATAATGGAATTAAGTTATACGTAACCCCTTATCCTTATATATATATATATGTATGTATGTATGTAAGTATGTATGTATATTCTCTTTTTACCATTTCCTTTCCTATTGACTTCATTTTAAAGGAAAAATAAAAAACATAAGTAAAAGAAGAATAGAGCCGACCATTAAAAAGAAAAGAAGAAGAGAAATTCAAAGAAAAAAAGAATTTGAAGAGGATAATCAAACTCATCTCAATCCACTTTCCTTATCAAAGATTAAGGTGAATAATAATTTCCATTTCTATTTATTGAATATATGTTTTGGATTTATGGTTAAATTCGTATATATGATGTTTGGATGATGATACGCGTGAGTTAATTTTTGTTCAATTTAAACAAGATTGTTTAAATAAGAATCTATATGGTTTTAGGCCAAAACCGAGAGATTTTGATGTTAGAATACCATGGAAAATTATATGTTGTGCAAAACATGATTTTAGAGTTGGATTTTAAGTTTGATAATTTTCCAAGCTTTGGAAAGATTACTTTGAATTTTTGAATGAAAATATAACACGTTGGGTTTAATAATTTATTTCCGAAAATATATTAAGAATTTCGGTTTGAAATTTTGATATGTTAGATAACATGATCAAAGTAAATTTTTATGATTTTTAGGGATTTCTTTTAAGTGATATGATATACAAAATAAATTATTTTGAGAAGAGGATCAAAATGATTTACGTATAAACAAAGAAGAAGGTTTTATTTGCAAAAGTTTAAGTTTGATGCTTATCCAAAATTAAAAAGGCGGTTAGTTTTGAAAAGCATGGGAAAAGTTAAGGCAACCAATTAGAAATGAACACGTAGGCATGATAGTTTTATATAAGTTACTTAACTTAGTATATAACCTAGAAAAATAGGCTTCACCTCTAATCAGAGTACATTTCACTCCATTCCTTTCGCCTTCGATCATGTCAAAGCCCCATTAAGTTAAATTCAATATGCATGGTATCATCTAGATGATACGTAGTGGATTGGAGAAAGGCGAAAGGCATGGTATCAAAAGCATAGCTTCCAATGGGATCGTTACCTTAGTTTGTTTTAAAATGATAAGCGTCTGCCTTTGTTTTACTAAGCTTTCAACTTAGTCGATACGTATGTTTTAAAATACGTTTTATAATGGCTTCCGAAGGGGTTTCCATGTTTGTTTTAAAAGAAAAAGGGGTTTCAAAGGAGTTCCTTTAATTATAAATCAATGCTTTCAAAAGAAGGGGAACCGACCCAGTCGAAGCCCTACCGCCGCTTCTGTACCTTACGAGTGTATTGAAGTCATTAGTACTGTCAAAAAGTATTGTTTGTTTTAAAGCTATATTAAGCCACTTTCTAAATTTTTTCGAAAGGGTTATGGGTTTCGAAGGCAATGGTTTCGAAAGGGGTTTCAAAGCCATCCTTCAATATTTTAAATGGTAAGCTTTGACTCTGTCGAAAGAGATGGTTTCGACACCATCATAAATTCTCCAGTATTTCTATATGACAAAGAATGGTTTCGAAAGAGATACTTTCATTTATATTTGCTTTAACCCAAATGATATAATAAAAGGTAAACCCACCGATGTCGAATGGAGGACTTTCAATGCTTTAGGAAGATATATTTCCAATGGTTTCGAAGCTATGCTTCTAATAATTAATAAGTAACACTTTATTATAGTCGAAAGTTTTGAAAGAAGGATTTTAAAGTGTTTTTAAAGGTGGAAGCCTAATTTTTTGAAAAAATTACATTCTTTCGAAGGAGGCTATCCAGTGAGGTCGAAAGCAAGGTTTCGAAGGTTTCGAAGGTATAGTTTTCAAAACAATTAACCTAATCTTATTTAAAAGAAAAGTCATGGCATATTAATAAACAAAGTATTTTGAAATGGAACTTATAAAGAAGTCTAAATGGGTTAAGGGAATTAACCAAATTATATTTTTTGCTTCTTCATATATGTATATATTCACTTTACAATGAATCCAAAAAATTGTACTTTAGAGAAAGGTGGAATAACCACTTGTGTTGATCTAGTAGTGAATAAATAAAAGATATTACAGGGGCCAATAGGTTAACAATAAGCCAATGAAAACTATATAAGGGAAAATGTATTGGCAGAGGCCAGTAGGTTCATAGCTAGCCTATGAAAACTATGTATAATTAAAGATGTCAGTTAGACATGTTTATAGTTAGCCTATGAAAACTATATCCAGATAAGAAAATGAAATATTGGCAGATAGTCAATAGGTTCCTAGTTAGTCCATGAAAACTAGGGTAAAAGAAAATTATTGACTGTTAGTCAATAGCTTCTTAGTCAGCCCATGAAAACTAGGATAAAGGAAATGATATTGGGGTTATCAATAGGTTATTAGCTAGCCTATGAAAACTATTTGGTTTATAGTAACTCGAGAAACTATAATTATGACAGATGGTCAAAATTAATTGGGGATGGGTAATCCAAAATTGATTCAATTGTTTTGTATATCATCACATAATAATGTTTTAAATAGAATTAACCATTGTGGATGTAGGAGCATAGAAAATGGTTTATAAGTGTCTTAAGGTACTAGTGAGGGAAAGTCGTTCCGTTAAGTGGCGTGTTCTTACTAGATATCTAAATGATTTGAGATGGTATATTATTATTTATTCCAGGCTTTATGTTTGACTCAAAGTTTATATTTTCCTCTTAAACTCTCGAGTGCTCAATTGATTTTGAGAAGTTTGGGGTTTAAGGTTTTCAGGTAGCTCTTAAGAAGAAAAAGCTTCTGGAGTCGTGTAGAAGGCATGCAGTTGTTTAATTTCTTTCTCATGTGATTTCGCTGTGTTATTTTGTAAGGAAAAGTGGTTTATTGCCTCTTTTATACTCTGATCACCAATGGGGCATCTTCAATTGTACCTCTTGGAGTATATTGTAACAATTATATTTTTCAAAATATGGTTAACATTGTAGGATTGTGTAACGAATGTTGGAATGAGTTTGGAATGGAATTTGAAAGTTTTTTTGAAATTTTAAACTTTTTCCATATCCATATGTTACTGGTATATCGATTTATCTAACGTTACCGTATTTGGTCATCGAGGATTAATAACTATAGATGATTGTAGCATCCGTAGTCGTTAGTGTTGGGCCTCCAAGTGGGGGATGTTACAAGGTGGTATCAGAGCATAGGTTTATGAAAACTTAAGCAATTCAAACCTAAAAGATTTTCAAAACATAATCCAATTAAACAAAAAAATTATCAGGGCTTGGGTTAACTCGATTGTAACATACTTGTATTTGATATATATATAGGTATATATATAAGTATGCAATTCCCCTTTCCTTAGACCGTTCGTCTGTATCTTACTATGGATCGTATAAAAACTACGAGAAAGAAGATACGGAAGCTGAAAACAAAAGAGGAAATCTAGGTGGAGGAAGCACCGCAACTGATGGAAATGCTTGACCTAAAACACGGAGGAACCGAGGTCGACAGGCTAACGCTAATCAAAATACGAAAGCCAACGTCAGTGCTGGGAATCTGCTACTAGATGCAGAGATGATGTATCCATTCCTTGCTAATTTGATGTAAGCAGGAATTTCTGGTGTGGATGGAAATATTAGAGTAGCAAATCCCATGATTCCCGTTAGGAATAATTATGCCAAGCTAAACCGAGACTACACCAGTTTGGGTAGAAAGTCGCTTATAGGAACGAAAGATGCTATAGAAGTAAAGAATTGGTTGTTACATTATGAAAGGATTTTCTTTGATTTGAGTTTAGAAGATGTGCAGAAGAGAATGTTGGCCTCTAAGCAGTTGCAAGGGTCAGTACTTCACTGATGGAATGGTGTGATTGCTGGAGTTCCAGAGGAAGAGTTGACTTGGGCTGATTTCGAAGGAGACTCGAACAGAGGTTTATTTTTGAAACTTTCAAGTCAGCATTGACGAGAAAATTTATGGATTTAGTTCAGGGAGACATGTCAGTTATCCAATTTGCAAATAGATTTGATGAGCGATCTCGATATGGATATGTTATTATAGACACCAACATCAGAAGGGATGAAAGGTTCATTCGAGGACTGAGGCCGGAGCTTGCTAGAGCGACCCTAACTCATATCCATGATCCCTATAATATGGTGGTGGAGATGGCCATTCGCCATGAAGAGATGCTTGCTATTTGTTTTAGAGAGAAGCCTATTAAATCCTAGACTTCTCAGGAAAAAGAAGAGAAAGTTCTTTAGAAAGGAAGGAGCCCGGAAGGAAGATTCAGCCAAGAAGTCAAAAGCTGATTTAGTCTACTACGAATGTGGTGAGAATGGTCATTTTGCAAACGAGTACCAATCGAGCAAGGGGCAGAAGAAGGCTGCAGATAAGAAGCATGTTAAGTGTTACAACTGCGATCAAGTTGGGCATTACAAGGACCAGTGTCCAAAGCCAGTTAGGGTAGAAAAGGGAAGGTTTTTGCTTTTGGACCACTGTCTTCTTCCAGATCAACTACAGCTGACAAGGGAAAGACTGTGAGGGAAGTTACATTTTTGATCCAAATTATTCCGTTATGATAATTTTTGATACCGGTACATTACATTCATTTATATCCCAGAATTTGGTTAATAAGTTATGCTTAGAACCCACTTACCATGGTTGAATCCTTAAGAGTTGTGAATCTAATAGAAGGGTATGCAACTCTAGGAATGTGATGTAACCAGTTAGAACTTGATTTGTTAGGTCATATGTTTGCATGCAGTTTGTATGTTTGTGATTTCGTAGATTTCGAGATCATTTGGGTATGGATTGGTTGGGGAGATATGAGGCTGGGATATTTTGCCCGGATAGAGAAATATCATCAACGCACCCATATATTCATAACCAGATCATTTTATTAGTAAAGGATTCCGACCGAAGTGTATATGCTGTGTTAAGTACCTTGAAAGCAACGGAGGTGCTAAGTTAGGTTTGAGTTGCAAGAGAGTTTGTAGATATATTTGAACCGATTATAGGACTACCACCGAAACAAGCTATTGAGTTTTGAATAGATCATGTACCTGGAACTGAACCTGTCAGTAGACCACCTTGCAAAATGACACCGACTGAGATGAAAGAATTGAAGGTGCAGCAAGTGGATCTAGAAGGAAGAATTTTTTATTAGACCAAGCAATTCGCATTGGGGAACGGCCACGATTTTCGTAAAGAAGTCGGATGGGTCATTGCGGATGTGCATCGACTGCCATAAGCTGAACGAAAGGACGATCAAGAATAGATATCCTTTGCCGTCAATTGATGATATGTTCGATCAGTTGAGGGAAGCAAGTGTTTTCCCAATTAGATTTGGCAACCGGTTTCCATCAGTTGAGAGTGGCAGAGGATAGTATTCCTTTAACAGCATTCCGATCTAGGTATGGTTCGTATGAATGGTTAGTGATACCATTCGGGTTGACAAATGCACCTGCTTTCTTCATAGACTTGATGAACCAAGTTTTCCAAAAACATTTGGATAGGTTTGTGTTTGTATTCATATATGACATTTTAGTGTACTAGAAAGATGAGAGAGAGCATGAGAATCATCTAAAAGTAGTGCTTGAAACGCTATGGTAGCATCAGCTAAATGCGAAGTTTTTTAAATGTCCTTTTTGGAAGAAGGAGGTCAAATTTGTTGGTCATGTAGTTTCGAAGGAAGGTTTGGTAATAGATCCAGTTAAGATCGAAGCTGTGACGGCCTGCAAATCCGTACCCTTTGAATCGACAATAATCCACACATGTCTGACCCAAAAAGCACAGACTAACGGAAAGTCAAGAGAAAGAAAACAAGAGAGAGGAAGAGAAGAGAAGAAAGAGAGAAGATAGAACCATACAGAACAATACAGAATCTCACATCGCAGCGGAAAATATATAATATCGTAACACTTATCTTTACAGAACAGAAACTGTATATATATGCACATCAATCAGAGTTCAATAATCAATCAATAGTTATCAGCCTGAACAGTTATAATAACATGTCCTTACAAATGCCGATAATTTAAAACAACTAAGCAATGCAGCGGATAATCAAGCAAATACGGTTGTACGAAAATGAAGATCTCCAGCTCTCCTGCTGAAGCTCCAAAGGCACTAAAACTGAACCTGTAAATATACTCGGCCTGATCCGAGCAATGAAAGGGAAGAACGCCCGGATCAGTCTGGTAAACCAGCGTGAGAAACACACTCAACTGAATTTATTAAATTATCAAAACTTTTCCTTTATCAAAACAAAAGTATCTCATAAGACAAGTCTACACATAAACACGGACATGTTTTTACCTTATGATAACTAAAACATTTCATATCAAATTTGTGTGATATTATACTAGTGTCTAGGATACAAACAATATTCAAAATAGCCGAAATTGTTATCATTATTAAATTCCAACATACCAGGCTCTATAAATAAAATGGCAGGAACGTAGTGGAGTATGGATTTCCATACAAATGACCAGGTGAAGGGACTACCTTCCGAAGGGGTGCACCTCTAGATGGATGTCCCGAGGCACGGTACATCTTCCCTCTACCAACACAAGACCGGCCCACCTCTGTAACTAGATGGTACCGAATATGTCATTCTCTGGTTGTTATCGACCTTTGTTAGTGCTTGAGATGATGGTTTTGATGACAACAACCTTAGAATAGAATTATAAAATATAAATACTAACATTATAGTTTAGAAATATATGTATATGCAGGATTTAACCATGCAGGCACCTAGAATGAAGACTGTACGATATAGAGATTCAAGATATCAAGATTGAAGACTCATGAGTATCGAGAATATCAAGATTATCAAGAGTTCAAGATTTCAAGAATAAGTAATTTTAATTAGGAATTTTTGTTAAAACTCATAGAAAAGCACTGGCACCTTAAAATCCAATTTATTCGTGGAATGGAATCCACTTCGAGCCCGTTAAAGGGATGGAACCCTAAGTAGGATGGAACCTATGAAAAATCTAGTGGGACATTGTTTTGTATCCACTAATTTTTATTCAAAATGATTTTACAAAATTATATCTTGTTTTCAAAATGTTTTCAAAACCTTCCTTTTAAAAGAATCAAAAACATCCATCCCGATTTCAAATACTTTTGGCCTCAAACTAATCTTTAATTTCAAAATCAAATTATTCTTAGTTTTAAAACTATCTTTAATAATAATATATTTAACTTTTAATATTTATACTTAGATTTAAATATAAAATTATAGCAAAATTGTACATATATTATTCTCTATATTTATTTATGTATTTTAACTATAGTTAAGTATATTTATAAAAGTTTAAAATAGTTTTAATATAAGATAAAAGTTATTTTCAAAGGAAAAAAACCACAAAAATTTCCTTTAGGATGTCGACATACTCAACATAACCATGTCGACATAGTGTCAGTTAATTTCAAAATTTAAATTTCAAAAGAAGTGTCTATTCGTCATATCTCTTCACAAATGGACATGGTTGTTGTTCTTCTATAAATAGGGGTTGTTTTCAACGAATTTTTAATCATATTTTTTGGTTTTCATTTCTCTTCTTCTTTCACATTTCTTTATACATATTCCTACCATTACTCTGCCGAAATCAACATTGAATCTAACTAGATTATATCTGGTTTGATTCTCTATCACTATCTCAACAAGATCCTCATTGCTATTCAGAGTTATAGGCTTCTTTATAATCAATTGAACGAGAAAAGGTGTGATTATGGCCTTGGAAATCAATCAAGCGAGAAAAGGTGTGATTGCAGCCTTGGAAATCAATTGGGTGAACTTGTTGCCCGTGAAATCAAGTATCTCTACCCAGAGGATTGTGAATCTGAAGGGTATACCTCGTGGCCTTGAAATCGAGGGTGTAATTGTACAATTGCTTTTGAAAGGAAATCCGTACTTGTGTGCAGGACTGGATGTAGGGTAACTCCAAACCAATAAAAAGTCAGGTATGTTCTTTCCTTTACTGCTTTACTTTATTTATGCATCTGTGTTTGATTCTGTGATCATATCTATGTCTGAATATTGCATACATTTGTGTTCAAATTAACAAAAACTAAAAAAGATTTAATAATTCCTTAAAACACTATTCACCCCCCTCTATTGTTTATCCTAGCCTTAAGATCTGTAATCCGCATTTCTCACATTTGGTATCATAGTAAGGTTTTCAAAGTTTTCATAATCTGAATTTTGAAAAATTTTAAAATGAAAATTTTTTTTGGATAAAATTATTAGCACTATTTTCATATGAATATGTCACAAAATCATCATGATATTGTTGTTTAAAACTATATTTAGTTATTTTAAAAATTCGCTTGATTCTTTAAAAAGTTATGTTGTTTTGCAGGAGAAGAGTTATGTCAAATGACTGTTGGTTAAAAGATACCAGATAATCATTCATCGATCAAGAAGAACAAATGGATATATAATGGCAATCGACAATGAAATGGGTACCAGATCAATACAAAGCTTTTGATTCTCATCTACAACTTGATATGATATTGTACTTCTCTCCATCTACTTCGCAATGTCACTGGTTTCGTGCGAATCCGTCAAGAAATGACCAAGTTATGGTCAAATGAAGTTTTGGTGAACAAAGAGAGAAAGAAAGCAAAACTGTCAATGGTATTCTTCAAATTGCATCCAAAATTTGAGTATTTGTTTCCACTCCTTTTTCAGATTGTAGTTCTTGTTTTTTTAGTCGTTTTGATGGTTGGATCATCAAATTCAGATCAAAATTGAGTGAGATATGACAGTTTGAAGTTGGCTATCCAAAACTGAAAACTGTGTATGAGATTTTCTACATTTCTCTTACTGATTTGTCCTGTTGCACCACAATGCTGTCCAAATTCATCACCAAACTATTACTGGATCGTAGCCCTTGCCTTCCTCTTCGATTTGCCACTGGTTTCATCCAATTCCGTTAAGAAACGAAGGAGATATGCCTTCTAGAAGTTTGATGGTAAATAGAAAAACGAGAAGGAGAAGAAGAAGAAGAAGAGAAACTTTTATGAAAAGTGATGACTGTTGGGCCTATTTATAGTGGTTGAAGTGTCCATTCATTCAAACTCAAAGTTTTGGCGCCAAGTTGGTCAATCTACTAATCATCTATAATTTTCTCATACGGTCTTCAAATTCAGCAAATGAATATACTACGCTGATCAGAAAAACAAGCCTGTCGCAATAGAATAGATCTCGTCGTTAAATTCTGAAAGATATAAAGGTGTGGTTGACGACAATGGAAGAACAATAAATTTAGAAAGATGGAGTGCAAAAATTGGTACGCTTTACTATTATTTCATCTTTATTGTTGCATTTAGGTATATATATATATATATATTTATGCATTTAGTTAGGTATAGAAATTTATCTCTTTTATAAGTTTTGATATTTAGGTCCATATATCGACACACCATAATATAAATTTCGATATACCAGTCTAAATTTTTTAAAAAGTTTTTTTTAAATAAAATCTTACTACTAATTTATTACAACTATATTAAGTAGAAAATCACTTTTACATACATAATGTCAAGTGTCTTTACACATCTTTTCTCATTATTTTTTACTATAAAAAATTGAGTAAAAAATCAATTATTTACATTTCAATATCTAGTCGTAAAATTAGTACAAAATCATGTTAAAATCAGGCCCAGAACAATGGATAGTTTATCTGAAATGCTGTCTTTTCTTTTGGAATGTTTCTTAAGTGCTGCAAGTTCGTTTTTATAGCATCTCTTTGCTTTGAAACAGTGTAGTGTTTTAGAAACTTTTCACAGCATTTGGTAAATACTGCAGTTTCTGTTTAAAATGTTTTGAATATATTTTACTACAAAAACTTTTTACAGCATTCTGTAAATGCTGCCTTTTCTATTTAAAACTTTAAACTACGTAAAAATAATTTTTAAATCAAGTATTTTTCTCTACTCTTTTTAGAAATTATTTTCTAACTTATATTGGAATATTTTAAATTAATGTTTAGATATTTTATAGTAATTGATTAAAAATTTTAAATGAAAGAGACCTTAATATAACACATGTTAATTTTAGTTTTTCAGTCTTTATTATTTTATTGATTATTTCACTATGATATTTTTTAAAAGGTGTTTAAACATGTTTATAAATATTTTAATTAATAATAATTTAATATATAATTTTTAACTAGTAAGATAAGTATTTTATAAACATGGAAGTTTGGATTCTTAAAAAAAATTAATTTATTTATTTTAAAATAAGGAGGGTATTAAATTTTTTGAATCCATATTTCTTAGCAATTTGATTTCGATATTGAGTTTGATTACTACCTTTCATGAATATGTTATAGTTTTAATACCATTAATTACCTTTAAACTCTTGACTTTACTACTCTTTTAGTCTCATTCATTACTTTCATTAACCTAAGTTTAGTAATTGGTGTGTATTACCTTTGTTTGGTCGAAGCGAGTTATAATAAATTGTTTGATATATGTATACATACATACATAAATATACATATTCATACATATACATATATATGCTTGTCAATTAGATATTACGCATAACTCATGTTTATCTTATAATCTGGATATCTCTTACCGTAGTATACATATCATCATATCATGCTGCATATTATTATTATTTTTACTTCGTTATCATTTTGTTTCATATTACGTATCATTATGTATCCTATTTCATATCACATTTCATTGCATATTACATCATAAATTACAATGCATGAAATATCATAATCTTTTACATCACAAGTTGCACTTCATTTTGCATATCATCTCATGCTACATTGCATATGTCATGCATTTCATACTGCATTACAAACTACATATTGCATACATGTATACATAATGAGTGTATTTTATTTTAGGAGGAGTTTGTAGTATTGTCTTATAATATAGGATTATTAGTTTTTGATTTGTTTGGTATGTTTTGATTGACTTGTTTGACTTGATTGACTAGTTTGACTTGATTGACTTGTTTGACTTGATTGACTTGTTTGACGTATTTAACTTGATTGATTTGTTTGACTTATCTAACATGAATGGTTTTGATGAGTGTGTTGAAATATACTTATACATATTTATGTATTGAATCATTATAATATAATTATGTTAATGTCTTTCACATTCCATTTACTATACTTGTTCTAGTATTAGTTTAAGGGGGAGTTTTATAGTTTTGTGGTTTTAGGATGGTTTTTGTTGATGACAAAGGGGGAGAAATATAAAATAGGATAGTTAGGCATAGATTAAGGGGGAGTTATTAGTTTTAGGGGGAGTTATTAGGATAAAAGTAATATTTTATAAACAAAGGTTGTCATCATCAAAAATGGGGAGATTGTTAGTCCTTGAGATGATGGTTTTGATGACAACAACCTCAGAATAGGATTATAAAATATAAATACTAACATTATAGTTTAGAAATATATGTATATGCAGGAATTTAACCATGCAGGTACCAAGAATGAAGACTGTATAGTATAGAGATTCAAGATATCAAGATTGAAGACTCATGAGAATCAAGAATATCAAGGTTATCAAGAGTTCAAGATTTCAAGAATAAGTACTTTTAATTAGGAATTTTTGTTAAAACTCCTAGAAAAGCATTGGCATCTTAAAATCAAATTTATTCGTGGAATGGAATCCACTTCGATCCCGTTAAAGGGATGGAACTCTAAGTAGGATGGAACCTACGAAAAATCAAGTGGAACATTGTTTTGTATCCACTAATTTTTATTCAAAATGATTTTACAAAATTATATCTTGTTTTCAAAATGTTTTCAAAACCTTCCTTTTAAAAGAATCAAAAACATCTATCCTAATTTCAAATATTTTTAGCCTCAAAATAATCTTTAATTTCAAAATCAAAGTATTCTTAGTTTTAAAACTATTTTTAATAATAATATATTTAAATTTTAATATTTATACTTAGGTTTAAATATAAAATTATAGTGAAATTTTATATATATTATTCTCTATATTTATTTATGTATTTTAAATATAGTTAAGTATATTTATAAAAGTTTAAAATAGTTTTAATATAAGATAAAAGTTATTTTCAAAGAAAAACAAACCACCAAAATTTCCTTTGGGATGTCGACATACTCAACATACCCATGTCGACATAGTTTCAATTAATTTCAAAATTTAAATTACAAAAGAAGTGTCTATTCATCGTATCTCTTCACGAATGGATACGGTTGTTGTTCTTCTATAAATAGGGGTTGTTTTCAACGAATTTTTAATCATATTTTCTGGTTTTCATTTCTCTTCTTCTTCCACGTTTCTCTATACATATTCCTACCATTACTCTGCCGAAATCAACATTGAATCTAACTAGATTATATATGGTTTGATTCTCTATCACTATCTCTACAAGATCCTCAGTGCTATTCAGAGTTATAGGCTTCTTTGTAATCAATTAAACGAGAAAAGTTGTGATTGTGGCCTTGGAAATCAATCAAGCGAGAAAAGGCGTGATTGTAGCCTTGGAAATCAATTGGGTTAACTTATTGTCTGTGAACTCAAGTATCTCTACCCAGAGGATTGTGAATCTGGAAGGCGTACCTCGTGGCCTTGAAATCGAGGGTGTAATTGTACAACTGCTTTTGAAAGGAAATCCGTACTTGTGTGCGGGAATGGATGTAGGGTAAGTCCGAACCAGTGTAAAATCCGGTGTGTTCTTTCCTTTACTGCTTTTACTTTATTTCTGCTTCTGTGTTTGTTTCTGTGATCATATCTTTGCCCGAATATTGCATACATTTGTATTCAAATTAACAAAAACTCAAAAAGATTTAATAATTCCTTAAAACACTATTCACCACCCTCTGGTGTTTATCCTAACCTTAAGATCCGTAATCCGCATTTCTCACAACCTTTACCGACGGCCCTCTAGCATACTAACCACAATAATCAGATACACGACGTCATAGCGTGCAAAGATATATCTAGAAGAGGATGATCATACCCTAATTGGGAATGACGCTCTTAGCCTTGCCGCATCTAACCTTGTTTTGGTCATTTCCGGTTGATGTGGCCTGACGAGGTAACGATTACCTTTCAAATCACAATCACATCACTTTGAATGCCACACGGGCATTTCCGTTGACTACTAATTGCCTTCCACAAAAATACAACCTTAAGCTCATATGTCTCAAGGAGAGTGTTAAGCTAAGAGAAGTTTCCTTCTCCTCCGCCACTGATGTACGTTTGTAAAAACCAATGTACGTAATCTATAGGAATGCAATGTCAGACAAACATCCATGCAAGTTGTCCAGGAACAGGAAAAACCGATGGTACTTTCCTACCACGTCCTGTCGGGAAATTCGTAGGATTAGTAGCGAATAGTCCTTGCATTGGATATTTCATAATGAAGAGACCAGTGCTATTAGATGTATATTGGGATTTTAACCCCAAACGATCAGCGAGCAGTCCCCCAATATAAAATAACAGAATATCAATATCATCACAAGCAACCTACATAATCGTCACATATACGTTGGTCCGAAGTGGTTTTCATATAAATCTGATCCCGGTCTCTTCGCACCAACAACGCAAAAGCGTTTCTCAACCTCACACAGAAACTAAGTCTCCTAGACTTATCACATCTCCAACTTTCAACTTGCTATCCTTCGGGCCAAGAAGGAAGCTCGATAGATTGGAGTAATACTCCGCACTATACGAATCAACATCCTCAACACAAATGATAGTCAAGCCTACACATAACGCTACGTACTAAGTGTACGACTAAATAGTTCCCACATCAAGTCGAGGAACTAAAATTTTGGCCAAGTCTAATAGTCGGTTATTTAACTATAAAAACAAACAAACAAATATTTAGCACTATAACAATCACTGGGCCCTTTTATTAATCTTTTATTGGTTAAATCACTTGCAAAATATTCACTTTAAAATTTTAAAAAGATATAATCTCAAAACGTTTCAACATTGGAAAACATTTCCAGATACTTATTTAATAATTAGTAATTCACAATTCAATTTATTTTCACCACTTAGAAAATATTATATATACTTAAATCACGATTAAGTATATATTTATTCTTTAAGGAGAACATTCTTTTAAACATATTTATTCGGGTCAAAACGGATGTTGCGTAAAACATCGTTACGACAACCTAAAATCACAAGTACAGTGATTCGAAAATAAGATAGATATATAAACCCCAATACCATACAAAATATTTTCTTTCGAAAATCATTTGCTATAACAACAGTGTTATAGTCCATCATTTCCTTACTTCTCGAAAACGTCTGTTTCAATAATGAATGTTGAAATCTATGTGTTCGATATTTAACACATTTTTAAAATATCTTTAAACCATTTAAGTTCATTTAAATATCACTTCCCAAAACATTCATTTGAAATATTATTCACTATCCAAAATCGGGAATATAAATCGTTTACCAAATTAAATATTATTTCAACATTTAATTAAAAGGATAATTCACTGTCAAAAATCGTGAATAAAATTCCTTTAAATAAACTTCTATATTTAACTTATCAAAATCAATTGATTCCAGTTTTATAAAACAATGTTTATAAATCACATATATATTTTATAAAAACTTCAAGTTATAAACTCCTTTTATTTACCAATTCCATTTACATCTCATTTACAGCCAAAATCCAATTTATAAGTTAATTCCTTATAAATTATTTATTTACAATTTTCATTCTTTTATAACTTCACAAATTATATAAATCGTATTCGCTTATAAAATCCATTTATAACTTCATTTTAACATTTACAAAACTTGTCTATAATTCATTTTTTTTTTTGATTTATAAAATGTAAATATTATAAATCCCATATATAAACCATTTAATATAATTCAAAAACTCAATTTAAACTATTTACCAATTCATTAACTCAATATTTCAAAAAAATCACATTTTGATTATATTTCACAAAAATCATAATTTTTATAACATAAAAATTCTAACTTTCATTTATTTAAAAATAAATCAATTTCCTTAACAATTCAAAATTCGATAAATCGTATATTTTCAAAATCACTTTGAAAATCCTTCTAAATTTGAAAATCATCACTTTGACATTTTTAAATTTCAAAATAGACCCAATGTTACAACAGCACTAAATACATCAATCACGACATCTAAAATATCATATAACATATATCACAATATCTGTAAATAAATCAATACGGGTGAGGAATCCAGTTGGTTCCCTCGAACATGTCATCTGCAACAAATATACATATTAGAATATGTGTACAATGTCCGCTTCAAGGCAGACACGCATACAAAGAGTCATCCGCTCATACACGAGAACGTATAGGGTCTTCTGCTACACTAGGCAGGAATATATCAAAATACCAATCAATATACATATATCATCCAAACAATCATCAATCATCATAAATAATATTTATTCTCACTTACATAAAAATATCAGTGGGTCAGAAAGAGTGAGTTATACTCACATTGCTTGTAGTCGTCGCGATAGCGATAAACTTCGATTAAAATTAAACAAGCATTTAATTTCAACCAAAATTTTCACTAGCTCAAGTAAATCACAATCCAGCTCCATAATGTAGCTCTCGTCAATACGGACCCAACACAATTCATTTTGTGCGAAAGTGACCTTGTATGAAAAAGTTACAGCATTTTTAAACATCACACTAATTTATAATATAATAATTTACATTTCTTTTTTTATTTTAAACCTTGACAAATCACGGCTGTTGATTTCATCCACATCAGATCTGAGCCACTCCTATTTGTTTCTTCCTCCATTCTTTTTGTACCAGGCAACAATCGTGCAATGAAACCCATAGCTGCCCTCTTTTTCATGAATTATACTCCACCATCGACGAACTAGAAGTCGATCGGCGACCACCACACGACAGCTCATCTTCCCCTCCACCCACGGCCTAAGCATGCAGCCCCCTAGCCTCGCGTCTGCCATACAAAAGCCTCCAAACAGCCCATGAATGCGAGCATTTTCGTGCCACCACGTCTCTCCCATTCAAATCTTGTCCGTTGATCTCGAAGCTCTCAACGAGCTCTCCAACTTTGTAGTTGAACATTTTTGCTAATTTCTGATGGATTGAGAGAGATTGAAGGGGAAAGGGAATGAACCACTGGCCAAAGAAATGTATATGGTGAATAGGGTTAGTTTGCCCTTGGTTTTGAGAAAAAAAGAAAAAGCGAGGGGCTTTTATAGAAAATTTCACGCACTATTCACCTATAAATTTTCCGAACTCCAAACGAAGTGTGCCGCCTAACGTTTATAATATTTTACCCCTATTTCGAACGCAATAGAACATATATCAGGAGCCAATTCGATCGCATTTGGAAGGTAGGTTTTCGAATCGAATTATTTAAATTTAAAAATTCACTTAAACTGATTTCCACGCGTTTTAGCTTGCCTCGGACAAACCGTAAATCCGATTGGCACAAAATTTGAAATATTACAATAATATGATATTATGGATCCAATGAAACTAGTTTCGTCGAAATCCGAGACTGTTTGAAAAATGACCATTTTCACTCGTCAATTAAATATTAAAATATTTATTTTTTACAAATTAACTTTCAGTTCGATTTAAAAGTTCTCTAACATTATTCTAATTCAAATATGATTTAATTCAACTTTATAAATCATTTTTGTTCATTTTAAATTCAATTTCCAATTATTTACGCAATTTCAAATATTAAATTAACAATTTAATTATTCAATTAAATCACTATATTCGAAATATTATTTATTCAGCTCATAAACTTAACTTTTAAATATTTAAAATTAATTAAATATATGAATTTCAAATGATAGAAATTCTGGGTCGTTACATTCTCCCCTACTTAAAAGAATTTCATCCTCGAAATTACCAAGTAAGAAAAAGTCATAAAATCTATTAACTATTCAAAATAATTTGTTCGAACTAGATATCAAATCACTAGTTAAACTTCTTACAAAAACATTTCTAAGTTTTTAAATCCATATATAGTTATCTTTTCAAAACCAACTATATCGTTTAACTTTTAACTCAAAATCAAAAAAATTCCCTATTTTCTCAAAATTTTCTAACGCTTCAAATTTTCAAAAAAATTCACCAGCGTCTCCTTTACGCGGTTCGATCGTAGAAGGATCACAACATATATATATATATATATATATCACATATATACATCTCATCTACGAGGATGAGGCACCCCGAAGGGAAAAAAGTGTAAAAGTACGATATGTAATACGAGATATGTACCTTATATATTATTAGCGGGTATATACGGCTAATATAGCGCGAAAACGAGCTCCAAATGCGAAGCAAGCGCCATCCGCACCTACTAAACACTCAACAAACAAATGAGAAACATGTATATATGAAAATTAATATCAATATGCAACATATACCAATACAACAACTATATATGCCACTATAACAAATGCAACAAAAACAACAAATCCAAGCTTCAAACAACAATCATCCAACTAACCAATATCTATCCAATAAATCCATAACCAAATCAATATACATTCATTTCTTATTAATATTCATTGAATTGATTTTCAATTTAATCACATTTGATTATTAGCATGCTATTTTTACTAATCATTCATTCATATTAAATTAGTTTACATACACTAATTTAAATTCAAGTTAGTTCACTTCCAGTTCAAATCAAATTCAATTTCATTTCTATTTATTTTTACTTAACTTTCAATTTGAATTATTCAATCTCATTAACACTTAATGAATTTCCATACCATCAACTAACAACAAACTAACAACCAATGTATAACCAATATTACCAAATTAATTCACTTTACTTCGTTTACATTCAATTTGGTTTAACACATTTAATTCCAAATCAGTTTATCCAATTTAGATTGAATTCTAGTATTCACTATATTCATATTTCTATACAACATTTGTAATATTGTTATTAATCCACAACTTCTTAACAATAACATTTTTAATACTAATTCATTTTATATTTCAAGTTGAATTTCATTATATAACCCAAATTCATATTCATTTGGTTAATTCATTTAGATATCAAAATCAACTTCATTCAATATTACTTAAGTTATGTTTCATTTCAACTTCATTTACATTTACTTTCACTATACAACTTAAGTTCATCTCTGATTCATTTCAAATTCTATTTTATTTAACTTCTACATAAGTAAAATTTTGTATCACTGCTCAAATTCAAATTTTTGTTTTGCTTAACAAAATTGTTTAAATATTTTAACCATTGGTTTTACTACTTTTTCTCATTTTATAAGTTATATAACTTATTTATTCATAATTCCGTGAACATCTACCTATGTTCACTTCCCTTCACTAAATTCATTCTTTATAATTTCAAATCCAATTCACTTTATTAACTTTCCTTTAGTTAAATTTCAAATCATATATCTATTATGCTAACTCACATTTATTTCAACTTTACCAAAGCTAAAATTTATACTTCATATTATAAATCCATAACTCATTTCACTTATATATATCAATTTTAACTTGAATTTTAAATCAAATTTGTTTATCACAACAAAACTTCAATTTCAATTTATTATTGGTAGCAAATCCATCACACAGAAACTCGAAAATGATACTGATGATACTGCAGTCATCACCCTTATTATTTTCCAACAACAGTATTGAATTCAGTGCTTTATATTCTTTTAGAAAAAATTCTTTTTATCATTATAAATCATATTTATAAATCTTACTTATATAATTTCAATTCACTTATATAAGATTCATTTCAAATTCATTTATCTTATCTAGATTTATAGCAAAATAACTCTTTAAACTTTGAAAAACAACTTTAAAAATCAACAGAATTCAAAATTTTCAAATTCTTAGTTTAAGTCCATTTTTATTTATAAGTCATATTTATAAATATATTCATGTAGTTTCACTTCTTATATATAAGATAATTTCATAATTGTAAATCATATTAATTATAATTTCATACCCATAATTCTTTTCTTATACAAATTATTCTTTCGTAATTGTTGTTGCTTTTATTTAGATTATTCAAACATCTTTACTAACTTATATGTATTTACATTTTCAAACAACCACACAATCAATTCAATTTATATACACTTTAATAATCCTGAAAAATTATTTCCTTATATACAAAATATAATCGAGGTAAAATTATTGCATTTGCCCAATTTTAAATGATACTATGTCGACTTGCCTCGTTTAAGTGTTTGGAAATCCCTAACGATAACATGGTGTCTCACATACCGACCAGAACAGCCCAACGGATAAGAAAACACAATATAAAACATTTCATATCACTAAAAATACACG
Source organism: Allium cepa (assembly GCA_030765085.1). NCBI lineage: Eukaryota > Viridiplantae > Streptophyta > Magnoliopsida > Asparagales > Amaryllidaceae > Allium > Allium cepa. The sequence continues at coordinate 609,760,033 of CM060932.1, forward strand.
CTCATATAGATAATACGCTCAAACTCAATCTATGGTGCTATTGTCCCTATCTATAGTGAGTATATATCAAAGCTTAGGAATATACAAAATCTAAGCTCTGATACCAACTGTGACTACCCGTAAATCTATACCCTTTGAATCGACAATAATCCACACATGTCCGACCGAAAAATCACAGACTGACGGAAAGTCAAGAGAAAGAAAAGAAGAGAAGAGAAGAAAGAGAGAAGATAGAACCAAACAGAACAATACAGAATCTCACATGCTGTGGAAAATATATAATATCATATCAATTATCTTTACAAAACAAAAACTGTATATATATATATATGCACATCGATCAATAGTTATCAGCCTGAAAATGAAGATCTCCATCTCTTCTGCTGAAGCTCCAAAGGCACCAGAACTGAACCTGTGAATATACTCGGTCTGACCCGAGCATTGAAACGGAAGAACGCCCATATCAGCCTGGTAAACCAGCGTGAGAAACACACTCAATTGAATTTATTAAATTACCAAAACTTTTCCTTCATCAAAACAAAAGTATCTCGTAAGACAAGTCCACACATAAACACGGACATGTTTTTACCTTACGATAACTAAAACATTTCATATCAAACTCGTGTGATATTATACTTATGTCTAGTATACAAACAATATTCAAAATAGCCGAAATTGTTATCATTATTAAATTCCAACATACTAGGCTCTACAAATAAAATGGCAGGAACGTAGTGCAGTTTGGATTTCCATACAAATGACCAGGTGAAGGGACTACCTTCCGAAGGGGTACACCTCTAGATGGATGTCCCGAGGCACAGAATATCTACCCTCTACCAACATAAGACCGTCCCACCTTTATAACTAGATGGTACCGAATATGTCATCCTTCGGTCGTTACCGACCTTTACCGAGGGCCCTCTAGCATACAAACCACAATAATCTGGTACACGACATAACAGCATGCAAAAATATATCTAGAAGAGGATGATCATACCCTAATTGGGAATGACCCACTTCGCCTTGCCGCATCTAACCCTGTTTTGGTCATTTCCGGTTGATGAGGCCCGACGAGGTAACGCTTACCTTTCACAATCACAATCATATCGCTCTAAATTCCATACGGCCATTTCCGTTGACTACCAATTGCCTTCTATAAAAATATAACCCTTAAGCTCATACGTCTCAAGGAGGGTGTTAAGCTAAGAGAAGTTGCTTTCTCCGCTACTACTGATGTACATTTGTAAAAACCAATGTACGTAATCTATAGAAATGCAATATCAGACAAGCATCCATACAAGTTGTCCAGGAACATGACAAACTGAAGGTACTTTCCTACCACATCCTGCCGGAAAATCCCTAGGATCAATAGCGAATAGTCCTTGCAATGGATATTTTATAATGACGAGACCACTGCTACTGGATGTATATTGGTATTTTAACCCCAAAAGATCAACAAGCAGTCCCCCACTACGAAAATCTAGAATATCAATATCATCACAAGCAACCTGCACAATCGTCGCATATACGTTGGTCCGAAGTGGTTTTCAGATAAATCTTATCCCGGTCTCTTCGCACCAACAACGCAAAAGCGTTTCTCAACCTCACACAGAAACTAAGTCTAATAGGCTTTTCATGTCTCCAACTTTCAACTTGTTATCCTTCGAGCCAAGAAGGAAGCTCGATAGATTGGAGTAATGCTCTGCACAATACGAATCAACATCCTCAACACAAATGATAATCAAGCCTACACGGAAGGCTACGTACTAAGTGTATAACTAAATAATTCCCATATCAAGTCAAGGAACTAAAATTTTGGCCAAGTTTGATAGTCGGTTATTTAATTATCAAAACAAACAAACAAATATTTAGCACTATAACAATCACTGGGCCCTTTTTTTAATCTTTTATTTATTAAATCACTTGCTAAATATTCACTTTAAATTATCTTTTAAAAAGATATAATCTCAAAACATTTCAAAATTGGAAAACATTTCCAAATACTTATTTAAAATAAGTAATTCACAATTCAATTTATTTTCAACACTTAGAAAATATTATATATACTTAAATCACGATTAAGTATATATTTTATTCTTTAAGGAAAACATTCTTTTAAACATATTTATTCGGGTGAAAACGGATGTTGCGTAAAACATCATTACGACAACCCAAAATCACTAGTGCATGGATTCGAAAATAAGATAGATACATAAACCCCAATACTATACAAAATATTTTCTTTCGAAAATCATTTGCTATAACAACAGTGCTGTAGTCCATAATTTCCATACTTCTCAAAAACGTCTATTTCAATAATGAATGTTGAAATTTATGTATTCGATATTTAACACATTTTTAAAATATCTTTAAACCATTTAACTTCATTTAAATATCACTTCCCAAAACATTCATTTGATATGTCCAAAATCGTGAATATAAATCGTTTACCAAATTAAACATTATTTCAACATTTAATTTAAAGGATAATTCACTGTCAAAAATCGTGAATAAAATTCCTTTAAATAAACTTCTATATTTAACTGATCAAAATCGATTGATTTCAGATTTATAAAACAATGTTTATAAATCACATATATATTTTATAAAAACTTCAAGTTATAAACTCCTTTTATTTACCAATTCCATTTACATCTCATTTACAGCCAAAATCCAATTCATAAGTTAATTCCTTATAAATTATTTATTTACAATTTTCATTCTTTCATAACTTCACAAATTATGTAAACCGAATTCACTTATAAAATCCATTCATAACTTCGTTTTAACATTTACAAAACTTATCTATAATTCAATTACTTTGATTTATAAAATATAAATTTTATAAATCCCATATATAAACCATTTAATATAATTCAAAAACCCAATTTAAAATATTTACCAATTCATTAACTAAATATTTCAAAAAAAATCACATTTTGATTATATTTCACAAAAATCATAATTTTTATAACATAAAAAATCTAACTTTTATTTATTTAAAAATAAATCAATTTCCTTAACAATTCAAAATTCGATAAAACGTATATTTTCAAAATCACTTTGAAAATCCTTCTAAATTGGAAAATCATTACTTTGACATTTTTAAATTTCAAAATAGATCCAATGCTGCAATGGCACTAAATACATCAATCAAGGCATCCAAAATATCATATATAATATGGTAACAGCATATATCATAGTATCTGTAAATAAATCAATACAGGTGAGGAATCCAGTTAGATCCCTCCAACCTGTCACCTACAACAAATATACATATTAGAATATGTGTATAATGTCCGCTTCAAGGCAGACATGCGTACAAAGGGTAATCCGCTCATACATGGGAACGTATAGAGTCATCTGCTCCAATAGGCAGGAATATATCCAAATATCAATCAATATATTATATATCATCCAAACAATCATCAATCATCATAAATAATATTTTTTTCTCACTTATATAAAAATATCAACGAGTCAGAAAGAGTGAGTTATACTCACATTTCTTGTAGTCGTCGCGGTAGAGATAAATTACGATTAAAATTAAACAAGCGTTTAATTTCAACCAAAATTTTCACTAGCTCAAATAAATCCCAATCCAGCTCCATAATATGGTGCTCATCAATACGGACCCAACGCAATTCATTTCATGCGAAAGGGACCTCGTATGAAAAAGGTGCAGCATTTTTAAACATCACACGAATTTATAATATAATAATTTACATTTCTTTTTTTTAAACCTTGAAAAATCACGGCCGTTGATTTCATCCACATCAGATCTGAGCCACTCCTATTTTCTTCTTCCTCCTTTCGTTTTGTACCAGGCAATAATCGTGCAATGAAACCCATAGCCGCCCTCTTTTTCATGAATTATACTCCACCGTCGACGAACTAGAAGTCGATCGGCGACCACCACACAACAACTCATCTTCCCCTCCACCCATGGCCTAAGCATGCAGCCCCCTAGCCTCGCCGCTGCCACACAAAATGCCTCCAAACATCCCATGAACGCGAGCATTTTCGCGCCACCACGTCTCTTCGATTCAGATCTTGTCCGTTGATCTCGAAGCTCTCGACGAGCTCTCCAACTTTGTAGTTGAACATTTTTTCTAATTTTTGATGGATTGAGAGAGATCGAAAGGGAATGAATTGCTGGCCATTGAAATGTATATGGCGGCTAGTGTTAGTTTGCCCTAGGTTTTGAGAAAAAAAGAAAATGTGAGGGGCTTTTATAGAAAATTTCACGCACTATTTACCTGAAAATTTTCCGAACTCCAAACGAAGAGTGACGCCTGGCATTTATAATGTTTTAACCCCATTCCGAACGCAATGGAATATATACAAGGAGCCAATTCGATCGTATTTGGAAGATAGGTTTTCGAATCGAATTATTTAAATTTAAAAGTTCACTTAAACCGATTTCCGCGCGTTTTAGCTTGTCTCGGACAAAACGTAAATCCGATTGACACAAAATTTGAAATCTTATAATAATATAATATTACGGATCTAATGAAACTCGTCAAAATCCAAGACTGTTTGAAAAATGACCATTTTCACTCGTCAATTAAATATTAAAATATTCAATTTTTATAAATTAGCTTTCAATTCGATTTTAAAACTTCTCTAACATCATTATAATTCAAATATGATTTAATTCAACTTTATAAATCATTTTTATTCATTTTAAATTCAATTTTCAATTGTTTACGCAATTTAAAATATTAAATTAATAATTTAATTATCCAATTAAATCACTATATTCGAAATATTATTTTTCAGCTTATAAACTTAACTTTTAAATATTTAAAATTAATTAAATATACGAGTTTCAAATGACCGAAATTCTGGGCCATTACAGAAGCTGTCAATAATTGGAGTAGACCAAAAACTTTAATCGAGATCAGATGTTTTCTCGGACTTGCTGGCTATTACCGGAGATTTATCAAAGATTTTTCACGAATAGCAGCACCTTTGACTAAGTTGACCACGAAGGATGTGAAGTTCATTTGGTCCGATAAATGGAAGGACGGGTTCCTTAAGTTAAAACATTTATTGGCTAACGTGCCAGTATTAGTTGTTCCAGATGTAAACCAAGGGTTGATGATGTTCACTGATGCATGTGGAACAGGATTGAGAGCTGTATTGATACAGAATGGTAAAGTCGTTGCCTACGCTTCTCGACGGCTTAAACTGCATGAAGTAAGACATCCTGCTCATGATTTGGAGTTGGCTACGGTGATCTTCGCATTGAAGATTTGGAGACATTATCTCTTAGGAAGAGAGATTTGAGCTATACACTGATCATAAGTCCTTAAAAAGAGTTGAAAATGTGAAAGGCAGAGGTGGCTAGAGTTTTTGGCTACTTATGACTTTGGTATAGAATATACTCCTGGAAAAGGAAATAAGGTAGCAGATGTCGTTAGCAGGAAACATCAGAATGTGGTATTGGCTATGTTGGAAGAATGGAAGGATTTATGAGTTTTGGCTATGTGTAGTATAAAGTCAAGATCGACTACTGATTCTAGTCAGAGTACTGCTAAGTTGGCCTATTTAGAGGTTCGACCAGTGCTGATCGGGAGGATAGCTTCTAAAAAGAAAGAGGATCCAAAGATAGCCGAGAGAATTAGAAGACTCGAGGTGGAATCTAAGATCGATGTCTTAAAGATTTTGACATTGACCAGAAAGGATGGTCGAGGAAGAAGGGAAGATTATGTGTTCCAAATGTAGAGAACTTGAGAAGAGAAGTTCTAGATGAGTGTCATCGATCAAAGTTTACGATTCATCATGAGGGAACCAAGATGTATCAAGATATGAAGAGAAGCTTCTATTTGAAAAGCATGAAGAGAGATGTTGACTTGTGGGTTAGACAATGTATTAAATGTCAATAAGTGAAAGCTGAATACCAGAAACCAAGTGGGTTGCTTCATCCTTTAGAGATTCTAGTTTGGAAGTGGGATTCTATATCCATGGATTTTACAGACGGTTGCCAAGGTAGAACATGGTAAATGAAAGCATATGGGTCATAGTGTATAGATCGATCAAGAGCGCCCACTTCATTCCAGTCAAGTCAACCATGACGGCGCCTGTTTTGACGAAATTGTTCATGAAAAACATAGTTAGAATTCATGGAATTCCTAGTGGCATAGTCAGCAACAGAGATGCATTACTCATTAGCGAATTTTGAAGAAGTCTACAGAGAGTATTAGGTACCATGCTTAAGATGAGTACAGTATATCATCCACAGACAGATGAGCAGACTGAGAGAGTTAATAAGGTATTTGAAGATTCATTGAGGGCTTGTGCACTAGACTTTGGTGGAGCTTCGAAAGATCCCTACATTTGGTTGAATTTTCCTATAATAATAGTTTCCAGAATAGTATAGGAATGACGGCTTTTGAAGCTTTATATGGAAGACCATGCAAATCACCTGCATGTTGGTTAGAGATTGGAGACAGATTAGTCTTAGGTGCAGATATTGTTAGAGAGGCGTCAGAGAAAATCGAGTTGATAAGGAATCGGATGAGGAAAGCTTAGTCTAGACAGAAGAGTTACGCAGATAAAAGGCATAAGGACATAGAGTTATCAGTTGGAGACATGGGTTTTATTAATGTGTCACCAATGAAGGGAGTGATACAATTCAGAAAGTCGGAAAAGCTGGCACTGAAATAAGTTGGTCCATTCCAGATTGTAGAAAGGATTGGAAAGCTTGCTTATAGAGTAGAGTTGCTGAGCAACATGGAAGGTGTCCATAATGTATTTCATGTGTCTCATCTTCATATGTATGTACATGATCCAAAGACAATTATTCCTCCAACAAAATTGGATGAGTTGGTAGTAGATGTGAGAAATGCGAAATATGGATCTTAATGCTAGGATTAACACTAGAGAGGGGGTGAATTGTGTTTAAAGAAATTACTAAATCTTTTTGAGTTTTTGTTAATTTGAACACAACTGTATGCAATATTCATACATAGATATGATCATATAATCAAACACAGATGTAGAAATAAAGTAAAAGCAATAAAGGAAAGACACACCGGATTTTATACTGGTTTAGTTACCCTACATCCAGTCCCTCACACAAGTACGGATTTTCTTTCAAAAGCAGTTGTACAATTACAACCCCCGATTTCAAGGCCACGAGGCACACCATTTCAGATTCACAATCCTCTGGGTAGAGATACTTGATTTCACGGGCAACAATTTCACCCAATTGATTTCCAAGGCTACAATCATACCTTTTCTCACTTGATTGATTTCACAAGCTACAATCACACCTTTTCTCACTTGATTGATTTCACAAGCCACAATCACTCCTTTTCTCGCTTAGTTTATTACAAAGAAACCTATAACTCTGAATAGCACTGAGATCTTGTTGAGATAGTGATAAAGAATCAAACTAGAAATGATCTAGTTAGATTCAATGTTGATTTCGGCAGAATAATGGTAAGAATGTGTATAAAGAAATGTGGAAGAAGAAGAGGAGTGAAATCTGAAAAAATATGAATACAAATTCGTTCAAAACTGGCCCTATTTATAGTAGAACAACAGTCATGTCCATTCGTGAAAGGATATGATGAATAGACACTTTCTTTGAAATTCAAAATTTTGAAATGAACTGCTACCATTTCGACATGGGGTACTTGAGGATGTCGACATGCCTAAGGAAATTTTGGTAATTTGTTTTTCTTTGAAAATATATTTCATCTTGTATTAAAACTATTTTAAACTTTATAAATATACTTAATTATAGTTAAAATAGATAAGTAAATATAGAGAATGGTATTTTGGTGTATATATATAATTTTACTATAATTTTTTATGTAAATCAAAGTAAAAATATTAAAAGTTAAATATATTTTTACTAAAAGATAGTTTAAAACTAAGGATAATTTGATTTTGAAAACAAAGATTATTTTGAGGCTAAAAATATTTAAAACGAGGATAGAGGATAGATGTTTTTTTATTTTTAAGAGGAAGGTTTTGAAATCATTTTGAAAATAAGGTAAAATTTTGTAAAATCATTTGAATAAAAGGTTAGCAGATACAAATCAATGTTCTACTAGATTTTTCGTAGGTTTCATCCTACTAAGGGTTCCATCCCTTTAACAAGCTCAAAGTGGATTCCATTCCATGAATAAATTGGATTTTAAGATGCCAGTGCTTTTCTAAGAGTTTTAAAAAAATTCCTAATCAAAATACTTGTTATTGAAATCTTGAACTCTTGATAATCTTGATACTCATGAGTCTTCAATCTTGATATCTTGAATCTCTATACTGTACAGTCTTCATTCTTGGTACCTGCATGGTTAGATCCTGCATATACATATATATATACACATATATATCTAAACTATAATGTTATTATTTATATTTTATAATCTTATTTTAAGGTTGTTGTCATCAAAACCATCATCTCAAGGACTAACAATCTCCCCCTTTTGACGATGACAACTTTTGTTTATAAAATATTACTTCTATCCTAATAACTCCCCCTTAATCTATGCCTAACTATCCTATTTTATACTTCTCCCCCTTTGCCATCAACAAAAACTAACTCCAAACTATATAACCCTCCCTTAATCTAATACTCTATGACATGTGATTATAATGATAGTGTTATCACAAATAATCATCACTTAATTCTAAAACTTAATCCTTAATTCTAACTATGCTAACTAAGAATCTATAATAATACTTATAATAGTGAGAAATCAAATATAAGAACACAAATTATTTATTAATTATATATTGTTTTATTTACATGTGCGTAGAGAACGTAAGTAAAAGCATACAACAATAGGAAAGAGAGAAAAGAAACTAATGTGTGTCTTTGAAAATGGGAGTTCTATGAACCGAACAATTTGGGTAATGAAAACAGAAATTTCCACGTTGTTCGACTAGATTTCCATCCTTGTCAAAGCACACTTCTCCAACGCAAATGAATTTGTCATCATCTTCGGCGTGCTCTTCTTCCATGAAGGCTTCTTCTTCTTCCTCGCTGTCCTCTTGTACTTGATCTCCTAAAGACTCGTCATCAATCAAGATCGGATTAGCGTGATTGTCCATCAGAAATTTTTGCAAACTTCTAAGGATTTTGCCTTGTCGTTCTTGTTCTTTGGCCATTCTAAGTTGCACCAGTTGAATTTCAATCATTAGTTGCAGTGCATCCTTCAAAGAATCCTCCATTTTCATCATTCATGCGAGCGTAGTTCGTTGAAATGGTCCAGAAGAAGGAGAAGGGGACGAAAAGGTTGAATTTTTGTTTGATTTGGAAGAGGAGGCCATTGTTTAATTGATTTCAGAAGTTAGAACAGAGAGAAAACATAGAGAATGATCAAAATTTGAAAATAGGAAGAATATATAACCACTTATTTGAATTTTGGTGGAAAAATAAAAAAATAAAAAAATCGTTATATGTCGACATGGGTAGAGGGGGATGTCGACACGGTGCTTGATATTTTTACTATTTGATTTATTTTGATTTAATTTTTAATTATACTTTGTTATTTATATTTTATATTTCAGTTATTGAAAAATACCTAATTCTCATCTTAATTTAGTAAATATAGATTCATTTAAGGGTTTTGTTAAGATATCAACAATTTGATGCTCAGAATTGATATAATCGAGCGTAATTACTTCCTTACTTATATTATCTCTGAAAGAACGATGTCTGGTATCAATATGATTAGTTCGAGGATGATGAGTAGTATTTTTGGATAAATTTATTGCACTAGTATTGTCACAATAAATATGTGATTTTGAGATATTTAAACCAAAATCTTTTAAAGTTTGTTGCATATATATTACTTGAAAACAAGACAAAGCAGCAGAAATATACTCTACTTCAGTTGTTGACAAAGAAACCATGTTTCGCTTTTTACTAAACCAGGAAATCAGAGAATGCCCCAAAAAGTGACAAGTTCCACTTGTACTTTTTCATTCTGATTTACAACCAGCATAATTAGCATCACAGTAAGATATTAAGTCACAAGAATCATTTTTAGGGTAAAATAAGGCATAATCAAAGGTGTGTTTAACATATCTTATGATACGTTTTACGACTTTTAAGTGGGTCTCTTTAGGTTGGGATTGATATCTTGCACAGAGACAAACACTATGCATGATATCAGATCTACTAGCAGTGACATCGAGTAGTGGTCCAATCATTCCTCTATATAATTTTTGATCTACATCTTTCTAGAGATCTTTACTTAGGTACTCATTGGTTGCCACGGGAGAGGGTTTTCCACTTGCACGTCAAACTAAATTTACTAACTAGGTCTTTAGCATATTTTTCTTGACTAATAAAGATACCATTATTTAATTGTTTTATTTATAATCCTAAAAAGAAGTTTAATTCACCCATATGACTCATCTCAAACTCTTTCGTCATTATTTTAGAAAATTCTTTATTCATTTCAAAATTAGTTGATCCGAAAATGATATCATCTATATAAACTTGTACTAGTTGAATATCATTTTTATTTCTTTTAATAAAAAGAGTATTATCTACTTTACCAATTTCAAAGTTTGATTGTAATAAGTAAGATCTTAGTCTAACATACCAGGCTCTAGGAGCTTGTTTTCGACCATATAGAGCTTTCTTAAGTTTGTAAACATGATTTGGTAATTTTTCATTTTCAAAAACGGGTGGTTCTTCGACATACACTTCCTCTTTCACAAATCCATTTAAATATGCACTTTTAACATCCATTTGATATAATTTGAAATTATTATGATTTGCGAAAGCAAGTAGAATCCTAATGGCTTCTAATCTTGCTACGGGAGCAAAGGTTTCATCAAAATCTATTCCTTCTTCTTGATAATAACCTTGAGCGACTAACCGGACTTTATTTCTAACAACCTCTCCTTGTTCATTCATTTTATTTTTTAAAACCCATTTAGTTCCAATTATAGTTTTATTTTCAGGTATAGGAACAAGTTTCCAAACATCATTTCTAGTAAATTGATTTAGTTCTTCTTGCATAGCCAAAATCCATGAATCATCAGTTGATGCTTCTTTTGGATTTTTGGGTTCAATAATTGATATAAAGGCTATATTGCTCATTTTACTTAATTGATTTCTAGTTGTAACAACAGATTGCATATCTCCTGGTATATTTTCTATAGGATGATCTTTTAAAAGTTTAATTATTTTATTAGGATGATTAATTTCATTATTAGTTTCTGCTGACTCTTGATTTTGAATGATTAAATCCTCTTCATCGTTTGTATCTTTAAATTTTTTGAGATTTTCATCAAATGAAACATGCATTGTTTCTTCGATGGTATCAGTTCATAAATTAAACACTCTATACACTTTACTTGTATTAGAATATCCGATAAAGATACCTTTGTCGGATTTAGGATCAAATTTATCTAAGTTATCTTTTGTATTTAAAATAAAACATTTGCTTCCAAAAATTCTAAAATAAGATACCTTAGGTTTCTTTCTGTAAAGAAGTTCATAAGATGTCTTATCAATTAAAGGTCTAATTAAAATTCTATTTAAAATATAACAGGCGGTAGTAACAGCTTCTGCCCAAAAATACTTTGGTAATTTACTATCTGAAAGCATAGTTCTCGCACACTCTTGAATCGTCCTATTTTTACGTTCTACTACTCCATTTTGTTGTGGAGTTCTTGGAAATGAAAATTTGTGAGTTATTCCCCTTTTATTGCAGAATTCCTCAAATTTTTCATTTTCAAATTCACCACCGTGATCACTATGGATGGTTATAATTTTTAGAGAAAGTTGATTTTGAATCCTTTTTGAAAAATTCTTAAAACATTCAAAAGTATCACTTTTATGTTTCAAAAATATTTTCCATGTAAATCTAGAATAATCATCTACAGTTACAAAAACGTATTTACTATGATTTATTGATAGAATTTGAGATAGACCAAATAAATCAAGGTGAAGTAATTCAAGAGGTTTTGAAGTTGAAATCATATCTTTTAATTTAAAGGAACTTTTTCTAAGTTTTTCTAATTGACATGCATCACATAGACTATCTACTTTAAAATTCATTTTAGGGACGTGTCTTACTAGATCATGTTTTGACAGTCTAGATAAGAGTTTGAAATTTAAATGTCCAAATCTCTTATGCCAAATTCAAGGGTCACTTGTATTTGCCAAAAGACATAAGTTATCATTTGAGACTTTCATACTAAGAATATAAATATTCTTTTTCCTAATTCCCTCAAATATTATGGTTGAATTATTATCTTTAATGTGACACTTATCTTTTTCAAATTTAATTTTATATCCTTTATCGCAAAGTCGACTAATAATTAGCAGATTATGTTTCAAATTCTTAACTAGCAAAACATTAGTAATAATAGGAGTTTCAGGGTTACCGACTTTGCCGATGCCAATCACATATCCTTTTGAACTGTCTCCAAAGTTACCAGTCCTCCGTCTTTGTGTATTATATCATTCAGCATATCTGGATTGCCAGTCATGTGTCTAGAGCATCCACTATCAAGTATACATTTATTCTTTTTGATCTACACAATTTGTCCATTGTGGATTGATTCTTCAACACCCATAAAGCATGTTTCCTGCACATCATACAATTTTGATAGACAACTTGAATTTGAATATTTATTATATGCAGACTCAAGAGACAATGATGATCTAAATATTTCTAAACTAGTATTAACAAGTTTTTCAAACATAGCCATTTTAAAAACTTTTTAAAAAATCATATCATGAAACTTTGAAAACCTTACTCTGATACCAAATGTGGGAAATGCAAAATGCAGATCTTAAGGCTAGGATTAACACTAGAGGGGGTGAATAGTGTTTAAAGGAATTACTAAATCTTTTTGAGTTTTTGTTAATTTGAACACAAATGTATGCAATATTCAGACACAGATATGATCATAGAATCAAACATAGAATTAGAAATAAAGTAAAAGAAATAAAGGAAAGAACACACCAGATTTTATACTAGTTCGGAGTTACCCTACATCCAGTCCCGCACACAGCACACAAGTACGGATTTCCTTTCAAAAGCAATTGTACAATTACATCCCTCGATTTCAAGGCCACAAGGTACACCATTCCAGATTCACAATCCTCTGGGTAGAGATACTTGATTTCACGGGCAACAAGTTCACCCAATTGATTTTCAAGGCTACAATCACACCTTTTCTCGCTTGATTGATTTCACAGGCTACAATCACACCTTTTCTCGCTTAGTTTATTACAAAGAAGCCTATAACTCTGAATAGCACCGAGTTCTTGTAGAGATAGTGATAGAGAATCAAACTAGAAATGATCTAGTAAGATTCAATGTTGATTTCGACATAGTAATGGTAAGAATGTGTATAAAGAAATGTGAAAGAAGAAGAGGAGTGAAATCTGAAAAAATATGAATACAAATTTGTTTAAAACTGCCCCTATTTATAGTAGAACAACAGCCATGTCCATTCGTGAAAGGATATGACGAATATACACTTTCTTTGAATTCAAAATTTTGAAATAAACTGCCACCATGTCGACATGGGGTACTTGAGGATGTCGACATGCCTAAGGAAATTTTGGTAATTTGTTTTCCTTTGAAAATATCTTTCATCTTGTATTAAAACTATTTTAAACTTTATAAACATACTTAATTATAGTTAAAATACATAAGTAAATATAGAGAATAATATTTTGGTGTATATATATATAATTTTACTATAATTTTATATTTAAATCTAAGTATAAATATTAAAAGTTAAATATATTTTTATTAAAAGATAGTTTAAAACTAAGGATAATTTGATTTTGAAAATAAAGATTATTTTGAGGCTAAAAATATTTAAAACCAGGATAGATGTTTTTGATTTTTAAAAGGAAGGTTTTGAAATCATTTTGAAAACAAGATATAATTTTGTAAAATCATTTGAATAAAAGGTTAGCAGATACAAATCAATGTTCCACTAGATTTTTCGTAGGTTCCATCCTACTTAGGGTTCCATCCCTTTAACAGGCTCGAAGTGGATTCTATTCCACGAATAAATTGGATTTTAAGATGCCAGTGCTCTTCAGGAGTTTTAAAAAAATCCTAATTAAATTACTTCTTATTGAAATCTTGAACTCTTGGTAATCATGATACTCACGAGTCTTCAATCTTGATATCTTGAATCTCTATACTGTACAGTCTTCATTCTTGGTACCTGCATGTGTAGATCCTGCATGCACACACACACATATATATAAACTATAATGTTGGTATTTATATTTTATAATCATATTTTAAGGTTTTGTCATCAAAACCATCATCTTAAGGACTAACAGTAGAGCCTAATCTGACAACTGTTAGACAACGAGTTCGGCTTGTAGTGAGAGATGAGAAAATATTAAGGTCCAAGACAGTCAAGTTGGTGAAAGTCCAGTGAAGCGACAACGAGAAGGACTATACTTGGGAGATAGAAGGCAGGATTCGAGTAACTTATCCTGATCTGTTTTAAATGGTATGTTTGATTTATATAGAGGATCGCTAGTCAGATAAACTAGTATTGTTGTTAGGAGTGGTTATAAATGATTGCTATGATTAGTATTTATTCCTTCCCGAATTTCAAGAATAAATTCTTTAAGGAGGGAAGCCTGTAACACCCCTTGTTTTAAATAACATTATACAGGATATTTAATTAGATAAATAAAATAAAATAATAAAAATGATAAGTGATAAGAGGATTAAGATTTGAATAAATTTAAGTGGCCATGCTTAAGTAATAAATTAAATGGGCATGAGAATGGATTGTAAGTAAATTAATCTACATAAGGGTATAATGGTAATAAGTTTTACCTAACCCCTTATCCTTATATATATATGTACATATATTCTCTTTTTAACATTTCCTTTCCTATTGACTTCATTTTAAAATAAAAATAAAAAATGTAAGTAAAAGAAGAATAGAGCCCGCCATTAAAAAGAACAGAAGAAGAGAAATTCAAAGAAAAAGAAAACGAAAAAGAATTGAAAAGGGGAATCAAAATCATCTCAATCCACTTTCCTTATCAAAGGTAAAGGTGAATAATAATTTCCATCTCTATTTATTGATACATTTTTCGTACTTAAGATTAAATTCGTATATATGATGTTTGGGTGATGATATGCATGAGTTAATGTTTATTTAATTTAAACAAGGTTGTTTAAATAAGAATATATATGGTTTGAGGCCAAAACTGAGAGATTTTGATGTTTGAATGCCATGGAAAAATTATTTGTTGTGCAAAACATGATTTTAGAGTTGGGTTTTAAAGTTTGATAATTTCTAAGCTTTGGAAAGATTATTATGAATTTTTGAAAGAAAATATAACACGTTGGGTTTAATAATTTATTTTAGAAAATATATTGAGAATTTGGGTTTGAAATTTTGACATGTTAGATAACATGCTCAAAGTAAATTTCTGTGATTCTTAGGGATTTTTCTTAAGTGATCTGATATACAAAATAAATTATTTTGAGAAGAGAATCAAAATGATTTACGTATAAATAAAGAATAAGGTTTTATTTTTAAAAGTTTAAGTTTGATACTTATTCAAAATTAAAAAGGCGGTTAGCTTTGAAAAGCATGGGAAAAGTAAAGGCAACCAATAAGAAATGAAAACGTAGGCAGGTTAGTTTATATAAGTTACTTAATTTAGTATTTAACTACAAAAATAGGTTTCGCCTCTAATCAGATTATCTTTCGCTCCTTTCCTTTCTCCTTCGATCATGTCAAAACCCTATTGAGTTAAATTCAATACATATGGTATCATCTAGATGATACGTAGTGGATTGGAGAAAGGCGAAAGGCATGGTGTCGAAAGCATAGCTTCCGATGGGGTAGTTACCTCGGTTTATTTTAAAAGATAAGTGGATGTCTTTGTTTTACTAAGCTTTCGACTTAGTTGAATGTATGTTTTAAAAGAAGTTTTATAATGGCTTTCGAAGGGGTTTCCATGTTTGTTCTAAAAGAAAAAGGGGGTTCGAAGGAGTTCCTTAATTATAAATCAATGCTTTCAAAAGAAGGTGTACCGACCTAGTAGAAGCCCTACCGTCGATTCTTGTACCTTTCGAGTGTATTGAAGTCATCAATACTGTCGAAAGGTATTGTTTGTTTTAAAGCTATATTAAGCCACTTTCTAAATGCTTTCGAAAGGGTTATGGGTTTCAAATGCAATTGTTTTGAAAGGGGTTTCAAAACTATCCTTTAACATTTTAAAAGGTAAGCTTTCGACTCTGTCGAAAGAGATGGTTTCGACACCATCATAAATTCCCCAATATTTCTATATAACAAGAATGGTTTAGAAAGAGATACTTTCATTTATATTTTCTTTAAACCGAATGATATAATAAAAAGGTAAACCAATGATGTCGAAATGGGGACTTTCAATTGTTTAGGAAGAGGTACTTCCAATGGTTTCAAATCTATGCTTCTAATAATTAATAAGTAACACTTTATTATAGTCAAAAGGTTTCGAAAGAAGGATTTTACAGTATTTTTTAAAGGTAGAAGCCTAATTTTGAAAAGAGATATATGCTTTCGAACGAGGCTATCCAGTGAGGTCGAAAGCAAGGTTTTGAAGGTTTTGAAAGTATAATTTTCAAAACAATTAACCCAATCTTATTTAAAAGCAAAATCATGGTATATTAATAAACAAAGTATTTTGAAATGGAATTCATGAAGAAGTCTAAATGGGTTAAAGGAATTAACCAAGTTATATTGTTTGCTTCTTCATATATGTGTATATTCACTTTATAATGAATCCCAAAAATTGTACTTTGGAAAAAGGTAGAATAACCAGTTAGGTTGACCTAGTAGTGAATAAATAAAAGATATTGGGAGGGGTCAATAGGTTAATGACAAGCCCATGAAAACAGTGTAAGGAAAAAAATATTGGTAGAGGCCAATGGGTTCATGGTTAACCCATGAAAACTATGTATAATTAAAGATGTCAGTTAGACAGGTTTATAGTTAGCCCATGAAAACTATATCCGGATAAGAAAATAAAATATTAACCGATAGTCAATAGGTTCCTAGTTAGCCCTTGAAAACTAGGGTAAAAGGAAGATATTGACTGTTAGTCAATTGGTTCCTAATCAAGCCATGAAAACTAGGATAAAAGAAATGATATTGGGGTTACCAATAGGTCATTAGTTAGCCCATGAAAACTATTAGGTTTATAGTAATCCTAGAAATTATGATTATGACAGATAATCAAAATGAATTGGGGATGGGTAATGCAGAATTGATTCAATTGTTTTGCATATCATTACATAATAATGTTTTGAATTGAATTGACCATTGTGGATGCAGGAGCACAGAAAATGGTTTATAAGGGTTTTAAGATATTAGTGAGGGGAAACCCATTTCGTTAAGCGGTGTGGTCTCACTAGATATCTAAATGATTTGAGATGGTATATTATTATTCATACCAGGCTTTATGTCTAACTCGATTTTTACGTTTCCCCTTAAACTCTCAGGTACTCAATTAATTTTGAGTAGTTTGAGATTTGAGGTTTTCAAGTACCTCTTAAGACGAAAAAGCTTCCAGAGTCATGCAGAAGACATAGTTATTTAAGTTCTTTCTCATGTGATTACACTATATTATATTATAAGGCAAAGTGGTTTATTGCTATTATACACTCTAGTCACCAAAGGCTCATCTTCATATGTCGCTTTTGGAGTATATTGTAATAATTGTATTTTTCAGAACGTATTTAACGTTGTGGGATTATGTAATGAATATTGAAATGAATTTGGAATAGAATGTGAAGCTTTTTTGAAATTTTGAAAATTTTCCATACCGATGTGTTTCTAATATGTCATTTATATAACATTATCTTATTTGGTCGTCGGGGATTAATAACCATGGATGACTACAGCATCCGTAGCCGTTAGTTTTGGACCTCCAAGTGGGAGATGTTATAGTTACCATATTTTCTACCATGATCAAACGCTTTCTAGAATTTTTTATGGACGATTTCTCTATCTTTGGAAATTCTTTTTCCGAGTGCTTACATCATCTAGAGTTGGTTCTAAATCGATTAAAGAGAAACATTTAACTTTGAATTGGCAAAAAAGGCCACTTTATGATCAAACAAGGCATAGTTCTCGGACATATCAATTTAAATAGAGGCATTGGGTAGAAAAATTGATGTCATTTCAAATCTACCCATTCCCAAACCCATTAAGGACATTCGACCATTTCTAGAACATGCTGGTTTTTATTGACGTTTTGTAAAAGACTTTAGTAAAATCGCTCGGCCCTTGTCGGCTCTTTGGGAAAAAGACGTTGCTTTTGATTTCGATTCTGATTGTGTTTCTTCTTTTAAACGTCTTAAAAACGAACTCATTTCTACTCTCATTATTTACTCACCCAATTGGGGTCTTCCATTTGAAATTATGTGTGACGCTTCTAACTTTGCGGTTGATGTTGACCTAGGACAACACACAACAAAATCCTCCACATCATCTACTACGCTAATACGACTTTGAATGACACTCAACTCAACTACACGACCATCAAAAAGAGCTTTTAGCGGTCATTTTTGCACTAGAAAAGTTTCGACCTTATTTGAGAGGCTCACACATCACGGTCAACACCAATAATTCCACTTTCAGGTACCATTTTGCTAAAAATGATGCTAAGTTTCGTTCGATTCGTTGGATCCTTTTACTCCAGGAAATTGATTTTATAGTCAAAGATAAAAAAGAATCCGACAATGTCATAGCTGACTACTTGTCTCATCTTCCAAGTGCACCATCTTCTTTGCCCATCAATGAGAACTTTCTTGATGAACAACACTTTTCAATTTCCATCGGTTCGTTGTTTTTCGATATAGTGAACTATTTAATCACTAAGGAAACTTCTTTATTTTGGTCCAAAGAAAAAAATACAAATTTCTATCCTAGATGAAATATTTCTATTGGGTTGATCCATACTAGTTTAAGTATCGTTCTAACCAAATCATTCGATAATGCGTCCCGGATAGCGAAATCAAGAGTACTATTTTATTTTGTCATGACCATGCATGTGGTGGACATTCCGGCCTTAAGAAAACTACAAAAAAGGTGCTCCAATGTGGCTTTTATTGACCGACGCTTTTCAAATACATGTTCAAGTTTTGTAAAACATGTGATCATTGTAAAATGTTAGGAAAAATTTCTCTTCGAAACATGTTGTCTTTGACCCCCATCCTTACGATCGAAATCTTTGACATTTGGGGAATTGACTTTATTAGGCCATTTCCTAACTCTTTCAAAGATCCTTATATTCTTTTTGCCGTCGATTACGTTTCTATATGGGTTGAAGCCATTCCATGTAAAACAAATAACCATAAAGTTGTTGTGAAATTCTTAAAAGAAAAAATTTTCTAAGTTTGGCACACCTAGCAATAATAAGCGATAACGGAACCCATTTTTATAATCAATCTTTCAAAGCTTTAATGAGGAAATACTCGATAACTCACATGTTATCCACTTCTTATCATCCTCAAACTTACGGTCAAGTCGAAGTTTCAAATTGACAAATCAAACAAATTTAGGAGTAAACTATTAATAAAAATAAAAAAGATTGGTCTTAAAAATTGACAGTTGCGCTTTGGGCTTATAGAACTGCTTTCAAATCTAATCTTGGAATATCCCCTTTTCGATGAGTATATGGTAAAGCGTGTCACTTATCCATCGAACTTGAACATAAGGCATTATGCACAATAACGAATATAAACTTTGATCTTTAAAACACTGATGAAGAAAATTGCAACTCAATGAATGAAGAGAATAGGAATGATGCATATGAAATCCCAAAAAATAAAAAGGAAAAATCTGAAGTTTTTCATGACAAGTCAATTATAATAAAAACGTTTTCACCAAGTCAAAAAGTTCTTTTGTATGACTCTCGATTTCATTTATTCCGAAGGAAATTAAAATCGAGATGGACCGAACCGCACGTGATACATACTATTTTTCCACACGGTGCCATAGAAATAGAAAACCCTAAGGATGGATCAATTTTTAAAGTCAATGGTCATCATTTAAAGCTGTACTTGGAATTTTTAAGTAGCCGAGTGGAGGAGCTTATGATTCAAGAGCTACACTACGTCTAGTAAAGAATTTAACCCTCTTTTGTAAATATGTATGTATCCATCTCCTTTACACTAATTATAACATGCATTAATTGTAGGAACACAATCAAAATCAAGTGTGGATGGAGCCTCATATTTATTTTTACACACTTTGATTTTTGCATTTTACCTTCTTTAAAAAAAATAAAAGACTTGAAAAAATTGCATTTTAATCTACTTTTGGAAAAAAATTCCAAAAATAAAATAAAATTTGCATCATAATTTACTTTTGAATATGCATGATAGAGTAAGCAACATTTTGGTCATGAGGTTGAAATTTTTGAAAAATTACTTAAATGAACGGAATAATAAAAAGAAAATTCTAATTACAAGCAACTATGGTGTAACTAGTATATAGGGAGATTCATAGATGTGATTATGAAGTTATTTTAAATTGTGACTTCGTTTAAAAAGTGGTTTACATGTTTTAACATTTTTAGTTTTTAAAGTTAAATGGTGCCAAGATGATTTTGCGTAACTCTCTCTTCTCCTTTAAAAAATGTTTCAAAACAAAAATAATAGAGAAAAGAAAAAAACACTTAGCGTCATGTGTCCACACATAAGTGTGTACACTTGTCATGTTCTGTACTCTTCTCATGTAAGCCCACAAGGCAATGCATGAACGGTATATATGGCCTCAGTTTTCTGAGTTAGGTGTATGTTTATGAAAACTAAAAATAATAAACACTTAAAGTTAAGTGTACACATCTAGGTGTGGACACTCGCCATGCTCTACACCCTTCTCACATAAGCCTGAAAGGCAGTACATGAACGGAATATCTGACCTCATTTTCTGAGTTAGATGTATGTAAATGATAATAATGTTAATATTTTTTTCAAACAAAGAGAGAGTAAGCAATTGAAATCCAAGCATTGTCCTGAATTTATTGATTTGACTTGTTATACAAATAAAATTGAAGAAACCACTTTTCAAACTCTGACGATCAATTAAAAACTTTATTTCATAGTCGCACTAGGTTATCAACCGAAACAACTAGCCAAACTAGACTTAAAATGTAATGAACACTTAATTTTTGTTAGAAATTTTGATTAGTAAAAGAATGAAATTTCTTGACGATGACCGAAACTCGTACATTACTATCTCATGTCAATTTAGAAGTAAATTCTTCATTTTGTGAATAAAAAAACTTGTATTCATATCTTTGTAAATAAATCTTGCATTAGAAACTAAGCATATCGCATTTGGATTTTTTGTGTAGTATCCGCTAAAAACCTTTATGAGACAACAGTCGTCCTACTAGGGACACTTAGAGGTTTAACGGCTTGTTGCATACGCTCAATGCAATCGTATTTTCCTACGAAAGTAGATTTATCCTAGTTTTACTTTATTCGAGGACGAATAAAAAGATAATTGTGGGGGTATTTGATGTGCATGTAAAAATGTAAATTTTTACTCTCATACTCAATCTTCTTTTATTAAAATAAATGGCATATTAGAGTATTTTTACAAGTTTTTACTAAAATACAAAAGTGTTTTCAAATCATCATTCACTCGTCTACATTTAGGCAAAACGGTAATTTTGTGTGTGAATTAATTTAGAGAAAATTTATTTGCATATTTTGATTTTATTTTATAGGAAGTTGACTGCAAATTGGAAGTGGCTTCATGGACATATGCATGCACAAGTAATGAAAGCCTAAAGAAAGAAGAAAACAAAAGAAGTCATGCAACATGGAGGAACTTACCTACATACTGACTAAATGACCGACATTAAAAAGCAAAAATATATTTTGATGGAGGATTAATTAAAGCTCAATGATTACTTGGTGGCTACTCAAAGTCAAGGGCAGATTTGGTAGCTCCCTAAAAGATATTAGTGTTTTAGAACATGTATAAATACCCTTTTATGTTACATGTAATGAATCTTCTTCTTTGACGCATAGAGTTGTAATCAAAAATTAGAAATAAAAGCTTCTCTTTAATGGCTTCTTAGCATTATTCATTTTTTTATGCAACTTTCTTTTATGCTCTTTTACTTTATGCTATCTTTTGCTCTCTTTTAGTTCAAGCAAGTAGCTTAGTTTCTTTTTATGCAAGTTAGTTAGCTCTTGTTCTCTTTACTTAGTTTTTCTTTCCTTTATGTTTACGAGTACATATGCACGTCCAAGTGAGCCTGCATTTAATCACAACACGCATACATTTTTAATTATACCCGTGGAAGTAGATTTCATAGCAGCATCCCCATATTTGAACTCCGCCTAGGCAGAAACCGCTATTTTTTTATTCAGACTGCAATAACTTCTTCATACTAACTCAGAATCAGGCAAGACTTCGATCGATGAACTTCCATCTAAATTATAGACAATAAGGAACACTCAGATACTTCCTCTAGTGAATGTACCGTAGTTCTCCATGGCTACTAATAGTTGTACTTAGAAAATAACATGCTACATCCCGTTATTTGAACTCCGTATAGGCAGAAGCCATTATTTTTTGTTCATACTGTAATAACTTTTTCATACTAACTCGAAGTCGGGCGAAACTATGATCGATGAACTCCCACCTAAATTACGGACAATATAGAACACTCGGATACTTCAGCTTATGAATGTATACCGTAGTTTTCCATGGTGATTAACAGTTGTATGTAGAAAATAACAGGCTTTATCCCCACTTAAACGCTCACTGTAGTTCTCCATGGTGACTAATAGTTGTACTTTGAAAATAACAGGCTACATCCTATATTTGAACTCCACCTAGGCAGAAGCCGCTATTTTTTCTTCAGACTACAATAACTTCTTCATTCTAACTCGGAATCAGGCAATACTTCGACCGATGAACTCCCACCAAAATTATGGCCAATATGGTACACTCGGATACTTCATCTTACAAATGCACATCGTAGTTCTCCATGATGACTAACGTTGTACTTAGAAAATAACAGGCTACATCCCCGTATTTGAACTCCGCCTAGGAAGTGGCCGCTAATTTTTTTGTTCATACTGCAATAACTTCTTCATACTAACTCAGAATCAGAGGAAGCTTCGACCAATGAACTCACACCTAAATTACGGACATAATGATACACTAGGATACTTCATTTTGTGAATGCACACTTTCGTTCCCCATGGTGACTAACAGTTGTACTTAGAAAATAACAGGCTATGTCCCACTCAACAGTCACTGTAGTTCTCTATGGTGACCAATAGTTATACTTAGAAAATAATAGGCTACATCCTCATATTTGAACTTCGTCTAGGAAGAAGCTGCTATTTTTTTCTTTAGACTGCAATAACTTCTTCATAAAAACTCGGAGTCAAGAAAAATTTCCTAAGATGAACTCCCACCTAAATTATGGACAATATGGTACATTCGAATACTTCATCTTATGAAAGCATGCTATAATTCTTCATGGCGACTCACAGTTGTACTTAGAAAATAGCAGACTACATCCCCGTATTTGAACTCCGCCTCGGTAGAACTGCTAATTTTTTTGTTCATACTACAATAACTTCTTCACAATAACTTGGAATCGGACGAAAATTCAACCGATAAACTCCCACCTAAATTACGGACAATATGGTACACTCGGATACTTCATCTTGTGAATGCGCACTATAGTTCTGCATGGTGGTTAACAGTTGTACTTAGAAAATAACATGCTATATCCCCACTTCAATGCTTACTGTAGTTCTCTATGCTGAATAATAGTTGTACTAAGAAAATAGATGGTTACATCCTCATAATTGACTCCGCCTAGGTAGAAGCCGCTATTTTTATTATTCAGACTGTAATAACTTCTTCATACTAACTCGGAATCAGGCAAAATTTTGACTGATGAGCTCCCACCAAATTACGGACAATATGGTACATTGGATACTTCATCTTGTGAACGAACACTGTAATTCACCATGGGGGCTGATAGTTGTACGTAGAAAATAGCAGGCAGCCACATCTCTATATTTGAACTCCGCCTAGCGTAGAAGCTGCTATTTTTTTATTCAGACTGTAATAACTTCTTCATACTAATTCGGAATCCGGCAAGACTTTGACCGATTAACTCCCCTCTAAATTACGAACAATATGGAACACTCGGATACTTCATCTTTTGAAGGCATACTGTAATTCTCCATGGGGACCGGCGATTGTACTTAGAAAATAACAGACTACTACATCCCCATATTTGAACTCCGCCTAGTGCAGAAGCTGATATTTTTTTGTTCGGACTGCAATAACTTCTTCATACTAACTCAGAATTAGACGATACTTCGACCGATGAACTCCTACCTAAATTACGGACAATATGGTACACTCGGATACTTTATCTTGTGAACGCATACTGTAGTTCTCCATGGTGACTAACAGTTGTACTTAGAAAATAATAGGCTATATCCCCACTTCAATGCTCACTGTAGTTCCCAATGATGACTAATAGTTGTACTTTGAAATAATATGCTACATCCTCATTTGAACTCCGCCTAGGTAGAAGATGCTGTTTTTTTTCCTTCAGACTGTAATTACTTTTCATACAAACTCAAAATCAGGCAAAACATCGACCGATGAACTCACACCTAAATTACAGATAATATGGTACACTCGTATACTTCATATTGTGAACGCACACTGTAGTTCTCCATGGTGACTAACAGTTGTACTTTGAAAATAATAAGCTACATCCCCATATTTGAACTCCGCCTAGTGAAGAAACCGCTTTTTTTTGTTCATACTGCAATATCTTCTTCATACTTACTTGGAATTGCACGAAACTTCGATCGATGAACTCCCACTTAAATTACGGACAATTTGGTGCACTTGGATACTTCATCTTGTGAATGCACACTATAGTTCTTCATGGTGACTAATGGTTGTACTTAGAAAATAACATGTTATATCCCCACTTCAATTCTCACTGTAGTTCTCCTTGGTGACTAATAATTGTACTTAGAAAATAACAGACTACATCCTCATATTTCAACTCCGCCTAGCAGAAGCCACTATTTTTTCTTTAGACTGTAATAACTTCTTCATACTAACTCGGAATCAGGCAAAAATTTGACCGATGAACTCCCACCTAAATTACGGACAATATGGTACACTCGAATACTTCCTCTTGCGAACGCATACTTTAGTTCCTCATGGGAACTGGCAGTTTACTTAGAAAATAACATGCTACCACGTCCTCATATTTGATTTCCGCCTAGTGCAGAAGCCACTATTTTTTTGTTCAGACCGTAATAATTTCTTCGTACTAATTCAAAATATGGCGAGACTTCTATCAATTAAATCTATTGATTTGTACGATCATGAGAAGGGATTTGCCTCTAAATTGCCTTCTAATCTCATAGTTTTAAATTCCATTTTTCTCTTGTTTTTAACAACTTTTAGCTAACATAATTTCAAATGTTTAGGATAATTTGATTGAGTGGTTTTGAAGAAATTTCATTCCTTTTGGGATTAACCCGTACTCGCATACGTACCTCTTAGCACAACGTGAGTCCAAACGCTATTTTGTGCTTTGGATTGGTGTGCCTGAAGGTGTGGGTTATTGTAGCTTATCGGAGTTTAGGTTAAGTGGTTCATACTAAATTAAAATGTATGAGAGAAGTATTTGTAATTTTCTATTATACACTCACATGCTATAACCTATATATTTTGTCTTATAAAGGTACTTGTCCCTTATATAAGCAAATAACTAAGAGTTAAAATAAATATTAAGATTATAATGGTTTGGGGTAAAAAATAAGTTCATCCCATATATTATGATTTATTCCTTAAATAATCGCTTATAGAGGGTCCTTATACCAACTAACAATTATGAATATTTATACTGTAAAACATTGTGATGTTGATAAGGTATCATGGGGACATAGGGAAAGACTCCTTAAAATTAGAGTTGTGTAGTTTAAGTGTTCATACATTAGAGTTGGACATTTATTGAAGGAGATGCTTATGATAGCCAATTTTAGAAGTAGATGAGCTAAAATCCTCTGCACTTGAAGCATTGTCATATGAAGTAGTTAGGCTTGTGTAAGTTATATTACTTTCATCTACCCTAAATTCAAATGATAAACTATTTGAAATGTTTTCATAAAAAGTTAGAAACACTATTGTTTGAGATTTTTAGAAAATTTGAAGTTTGAACTAGCAACCCTTTATTTTAAGGTTCAAACATGGAAAATTTTAATAAAAAGGTAATCTTCCATAATAATTTTAAAGATTTTTTTTGAAAAAAGTTTAGTGTATAGAACACTATTGCACTTATCCTTTAATGTGTAGACAATGAATCCTTTGTAAGTAATATGTAAAACCTATCTTTTCGAACGTATTTTATTATATATATATATATATATATATATATATATATATATCACAACTTGAAAAAAGTATAACCTTTTCTTTTAAAATGCATCTTTATGTAAATTTCTAATTTGTAAAAAAAATTTTTAGAAATATATGTTTACATGCCCACTTTTCTAAGTTAAAGTGAACCATTTTGAATAAATTTTAACTCAAAAAATGTCATTATTTTTTATAAAAGGAAATGTTTGTTAAAATTAGAAGATTTTATGGTTTTCAAAGTTTACTAGTATTTATGAAAAAAAGATTGAGGATTAAAGATTTTGGTTTCAAAACTGAATTCAAACAGTTATTGATACTTTCAGCTGAAATTTAATCGAAGTTTGAATTGATTATGGTGCACTAGCCAGAATAGCCAATATGCTAGTATGTTATTGAATTGCTAGTATTGAACATTACAGGATTGTGAAGCATTGGAATATTTAGGGTGAAATTACCATAGAAATCTGTAGGCCATTTTGATTAACGGTCTAGCTGGAAGGGTGGGGTACCAAATTAAAATTTTCCATATAATAAAGAGTAAGCGCCACTTTATGTCATTTTACCCAAACATGATTTGAGTTGCTGGAGCTCAGCACAAGATGTGTTTTGGTTAAGGCTTATTTAATTTTATAGTAAAGTTGCTACAACAAAAAATTGGTATGTACTGAAAAATGCTATAGAGGTAACGAGTTTTCTTAGTTTAACTAGCTATTACATGAAGTATATTGAAGAATCCATGAAGATTTCTATGCCATTTACTTCTAAGAAGAAATAGTTTCCCAGTGGAACTCGGAGTGTGGGCAAGCTTTTATTAAGTTAAAGAAATTTTTGACTGGTGCACTTATTTCAGTACTCCCTGATGCTTCGAAGGAGTTTGCTATGTATATTGATGCTTGTGATCCATAATAGTGGCATTGTTTCGATGTAATTGGCAGTTGAAAGTACACAAGAAAATTATTCAACTCACGACTATTTTGCTCTTAAATCATAGAGGCGTTATATCTCAGAGAAATGATTTTAGTTGTTTACGGATCATAAGTCCCTAAAGTATTTAGTTTTCCAAAAAGATATGAATGGAGGAAACAGAGGAGATGGTGTTCTTGCCATCATGTGATTTTAATATTTCGTATACTTCAGGCAAAGGCAATGTTGTAGCTAATGTCTTGAGTAAGACACACGTGATGCTAGGTTCAATGTTTTTGAAGTGGAATCACTTGAAGTTAAATTATGAAAATAAATATAAATTTGCTAGGCTTGTTGACTTATTCCTTTGGCACATGACTATAAAAGAGAGTTAGAAGTTGGATAGGATAATATGAGAGTCCCGAATAGGTGAAGGCAGGGATCATACCATGGATAAAGAGAGGAGTAGGTTCAAATTACTTTGTTGTAATGTCATAAATAAGAGATGTTAACCGAACAAAAAAAATATTTGTATTAGAATTAGTACAAAGTATATTTAGCCAAAGTTTTGTTCGTATAATATTGGAAGTTTCAAAGATATAGTTGTAGTGGAGTTATACATAGAAAGCCAGATAGTTGAGGGATACTAGTGGTTTTAAAGTTTCAATTGATTGGACCCCATTGACCATTGATTGAAGAATAATTTAGGAAGTGGTTGAAATTTTATTCAAAAGAAGCCTAGAGTTTGGTCTATAAGTTAAAAAAAATTAAATTAATGACATTTGTTTTTTTTATTCCACATTAGTGTAATCATGGTCACTGACGAAGATGAATAATGTAAATGATTTGTAGTTTTGACCTCACCAGCGAAGGTAGACAATTTAGGCTGCTTTTTGGATGGGTGTCCTTGGTTTGACGTTTTAGATAACATTACACTACACATGCTTATTTTTAGCTTGGGAAGTTACAGGTAACTAAACAAGTAGTTTTTCCTCTTACTATAAGTTTTTTACGATGACATTTATGCAGTATTGAAAGTTGAGTTGTCGTCGCAACTGCAAGTACATTGTTGGGTTTGATGTGACCTGAGTTCCACATCATGTTCACTAAGCTAGTACATTATTCATTTCAAATGTCCTTGGGTATTGTTTTGGGTACAATGATATTTAAGTTATTGAGTGTTATGTCTATTGGACTAATATAGCAGGATGTTATCCCATATTGGGTTGTCTCAACCAAAGTATGGTTTGGAAAAAGGAGGAGAGGTTATGTGTGGAAAAGGGGAAATGATGTGGTTGTTTTGTATAAAGCATTGGTTAATTCAAGAATTTGAGTTTTTTTAAGTGAAAGATATTATAATTTGCATATATTGAGAATTCAGAGGCGACATTTATGGGAATATGATCTAAAGATGTTGATATGATTTCAAAATAGGAATATTTAGATTCTTCTAAATTATCCATTGGATTTAAGGGATGCTTGGTCATTCTCCTTTTAGGTATTACTCATAAGTATCAAATAATCCAGAACCAAATCATAGTGGAAAACCTTTAATTTTCAATTTGTGTAGTCCTTTGTCACTGATAAGACTTGGTCTACGATGCCAACGATAACTTGTATTATTGTCAACATCAGAATAATTATTACCCATACAAATTCGACTAAGATAAAGTATATAATTGCCATTAACCAAAACACCATCATATATATTATTTCCACCAAACACAATGCTCATAATGATATTATTATAACGAAAACCAAAGCTAGCTTCAGATAATATCGAAATAGATATAATACCGTAAATAAATTTTATTACATAATAGAAATTATTTAAAACCAAATCAAAACCATTGAGCTAAAATAAATGGTAGTCTCCAACTACAATTGCATCTATAATAGATCCATCGACTACTTGAAGTTTCATATCACCTTTTACCATGTGACATCTGCTTCTAAGTCCCTGTAATGAATTATAGGTATGAGTCCTAGATTCAGTATCTAAAACCCAAAATAATTTATTGATTGCAAAATAATTTTGAATCATAAACATACCACTATGAGCAGTAGAACTATTCTCATTCTTCTCTTTGATAGGTTTTAAGTAATCTGGATAATTATGTTTACGATGCTTCTTCTTTCAACAGCGGTGACATTTAACTTTTTCGTTAGCATCACTCTTCTTGCTCTTCTTATTAACATTCTTTCTCTTCTTCAAACCATTCGAAGGAAATGTCTTTTCCTTTATAGCGACCATTGTGCCCTGATCTTTGGATGAGCAGTTGGCTGATCTCAACAATTGAGTAGCTCGACGAAGCTCACATTCATATGGTTCATATTATAGTTCGATATATATGACTCAAAATGTGAAGTAAGTGAGCCTACGATCAGGTACACTTGCATCTCATTGCTTATAACGACGTGTAGTTATGAAAGCCTATTAATATAGCCTTTCATTAATAAGACATTCCTCTACAAAGTGCCCTTTATCATCTTCATATCGAACAGTTTCTTAGTAATCTCGTACCTTGTGGAATGAGATTGCAACCAAACAAAGCTTTGAAGCTATCAAAGATTTGATGGATAGTCATTTTTGCAACGGTTTGTGTAGAGTAGACATCACGTAAACTAAGACTATTTCACAATATGCTACCTATTTGTTATAAGTAATAATTAATTAAGGAGCTGGATCATCAACGGTTTTTTAAAGTTTTATATATGTTAGATAGATTTTTTATCTAGATACCACTCTAAAACTTTTCGAAGCTAATTCGAAAAGATATAGAAAATTGGAAGATGACCAAGACTAAACAGGAAACAAATGCCAAAAGGAAAAAGTAATACAATATTTATAGTGGTATGGAACCAAGATCCCTACATCAACTTTGAAGGTTCTGCTCTAGGCTTTATTGCTTAGTTTGGTTTACAAGTACACTCGTGACAAATTATGCCATTAACGATCTTTGGACTAAGCTTTTCTAAAAGAGGCAAGAATTACCGAATGATAGTGGAATGCTAGCGACTCTATTTTTCAAACCCTTTATTGTGGTAGGTGGTCCTTTATTTATAGCAAGTTTAAGGTACTTTCATTGGTGCAGGTGTTTTCTTCTGGATTGATGACCTGGCTAGCTATTTACATCAACTGCTTCCCTCGGTTAAGCTTCTTGCATTAGCCGGACAATAATCCTGGTCTCGGTCGACACTTTGGCTCATGCTTTTAGACTACATGTCCTTGGATACTATATCCGGTGTTTAAGCCCTCATTGAAAACCAAACGATGGGTCTTTGAATTATAAGCCAAGGAACTTTACTTTCGAATATTTGCAATTTATACTTCATAGAAATTATGGTGCAACACATGCCCCCCAAAGTTCACCTTATATGATTGATGTAAGGTGGACTTTGGAAAGAACAGTGTCATTTCATGTTTAATACTTGGCTTGTTTGTTTCATCCCCATCATGAAGATGATCCTGAGCTCACTCTTTGCATGACATGATTAGACCATGACTCACTCTTTCGCACAACATTCTGGATATGGATCACTAGGTGCGTTTGGCGCAGTCTTCTTTTCCTTGACTCACTCTTTGCATGACACTATTGGCCGTGGCTCACTATTATTGGGGATCCACCCAATGCATGGTACTGTTTGACCATGGCTCACTATTATTGGGAATCTACCTAATAATATATTCTTATTGGGAATCTAACCAATATTCTAATCTTATTGGGAATCTGCCCAATGCGTAATACTACTTCACTATGGTTCACTATTATTGGGAATATACCCATTGTTATACTCTTGTTGGTAAATTACCCAATGCATGGTATTACTTAACCACGGCTCACTATCATTAGGAATCTACCCAACATTATATTCTTGTTGGGAATCTATTCAATGTCCTAGAAATCTACCCGTTATATGGCACTACTTTCCTTGGTACTTTGCTCCGAGGCGAAACTAAGTAATTGCCATGAGGCGAAATCATTACTTGCCCGAAGGCGAAACTAAGTATTACCATGAGGCGAAATCATTTATTTGCTGGGAGGTGAAACTAAGTAATTTCCATGAGGTGAAATCATTTACTTGCTCGGAGGTGAAACTAAGTAATTACCATGAAATCATTTAGTTGCTCGAAGGTGAAACTAAGTAATTGACGTACGGCAAAATCATTTACTTGCCTAGGGGTGACACTAAGTAATTGCAGTGAGGCAAAATCATTTGCTTGCCCGGAGGTGAAAGTATGGCTTTGAAAGTCGCATGATGCTACTTGATCAAAGTAGTATCATGGCTAAAACATTTTGACGCACTTTTGAAAGTTGCATGGTATTACTTGATCACGAAAATAATCACGACTAAAACATTTGATGAAATATTTGAAATGCTTAAAACTTTAAAAGACCGTAGTCTCACACGACATACTGAGTCATGGCTAAGAGACTAATGGAATTCTTGAATTTCCGTTAAAGATTTTATTCAGGTAGCAGCCTCATACTGTGATAATGTTTCAGACGCTCGGCATTCCAAGTCTGAGGTATTACATTTCCATCTGGCTTCTTTAATCTACATGCTCCTAGGGAGATGACGTAATTATTAGGGCTCCTTCCTAATTTGGGCCTAAAGGTCCATCTGTCGAATCCTTTATGTTTGGTAATATTTTTTGAAGAACGAGTTCTCCTTTCTCAAATTTTCTAGTTTGAACCCTCTGGTTGTAGTATCAGGTCGTCTTCTATATATACTCTACGACCTCAAAGCGGCTTGGTCCCGAAGTTCGGGCAACAAATCCAATGACTCCTCTCGAAGCTCTACATTCTGCTATGCATTATAATAATACCTTCGACGAGAGGCAATTTCTAACTCAATAGGGAGCATGGCCTCAAAGTCGTAAGCTAGTGAGAAAGGATTATGTCTTGTTGACATCTTGGAGGTTGTTCTATAAGCCCACAAAACGAAAGGCAATTCATCTATTTAGTTGCCTTTTGCCTTGTTCAATCTTTTCTACAAACAGGCCTTGATAGTTTTATCAACTACCTCTATGGCCCTATTTGCTTATGGATGGGTACTGAAGAAAAAATCTTGATGATACTGTGATCTCGGTAGTACTCTGCAATCTCTCGACTCTCTAATCGAGTGTCATTATCTATAATGATCTTATGTGGAAGACCAAATCTAGATATAATTTTATTTTTTCATGAAATTTTTCGCTTGATTGGAGGTTATGGTAGCTAAGGGCTCAATGTCGACCCATTTTTCAAAGTTATAAATCGTCGCTATGACATATCTTGCACCTCCTTTAGCAGTAGGAAGGGGACTAATAAGATCGATTCCCCAGATATCAAAGGGCCATGGACTCATCATTGGGGTGAGCTCGCTAGGATGAGCTCTTGCACTTTTGCATAAAACTAGCACTTGCCACATTTTCTCGCATAGTCCAATGCGTATTGATTTAGTGTCGACCAATAGAAACCTTGCCGGAGTGTTTTTCTTTGCCAACATTTGGCCACCACAATGGTCTCCACAAATTCCATTGTAGGCTTCTTTCAACAAATGTTAACCTTCCGAGGCCATTACACACCAAGAGTATGGAGTTGAGAATCCCATCCTATAGAGTACTCCATCTATAATGTTGAACCTTAGAGAATTATATTTAATCTGTCTTGCTTTGACAACATCCGAAGGTAGAATATCCTCAATCAAATATTAAATATGGCGACATCCAATTTTCTTCAGCAATTACTGGCGTTGTAGATTCACCTCAGGCAGCTTGAGCCCGTGTTACAGCTAACACTTTCTCCAGAGTCTATATGCTAGGTTTCTTTAGGATCTCGACTGGAATGAAATTAAACTCTCTTACATTCCTTGAGCTTGCATATTTGCTAAGGTATCGGCCCTAGTATTTCGATCTCTAGGGATGCTTTCTATGTGATAACTCTTGAAAGCTCCAAGTAGTTGCTTCATCTACTTAACATAAAGAGCTAACCTCAGGTCTCATGTCTGATCACGACTGAGAACTTGATTGATGACTATTTGGGAGTCGTTGTATATCTGAGTCTCTATGACCTTGATAGAAATAGCTATTCTTAATCCAACAATTAGAGATTCATACTCGGCTACATATTGGTTGCTGAGAAGGCGAACTTAATTACGTAGTAAATTTGGTTGTCATACGGAGTTACCAAGATAAACCGACACCTGCCCCTTTTTCATTTGAGACTCCATCAACATAAAGTTTCCAAGAGAATTGTTTGCTCTTACCATCTCCATTTTCATCTTCGGTTTCGAAACTAGTGCATTTGGTGATGAAACAGACAGTGCTTGAACTTTGATTGCTATCCTCGGCTTATACGATATTTCATACTGGCTAAGCTCTATTTCTTACTTGATTAACCTCCCTAAAGTCTTGGGTTTACTAAAAACTTTTTGAAGCGGTTGATTCATAAGGTCATTAATAGGATGGGCTAGGAAGTATGGCCGAAGCTTTCTTATTGTGAATACCAATCTATAGGCGAGCTTTTCAATTACAGGGTAGTGCTTCTCGACTGGACCTAGCTTTTTAATTACATCATATATGAGATTCTAGATCCCGTCATCATCTATTACTAAGGCTAAACGTATGGCTTGATTCGAGGTAGCTAAATAAACGAAC
Organism: Allium cepa; assembly: GCA_030765085.1. Taxonomy (NCBI): domain Eukaryota; kingdom Viridiplantae; phylum Streptophyta; class Magnoliopsida; order Asparagales; family Amaryllidaceae; genus Allium; species Allium cepa. The sequence continues at coordinate 609,793,997 of CM060932.1, forward strand.
AGGGTTTCCCTGTCTATCGGTTTGAACAACTCGAGGGAGAACTTAAATGCTTTTGCAGATCTTTGAATGCTATCTAGCATTCGTCTATACATTTGAAAGTAACATGCTTCTGTAAGAGATTAAAGAAGGGAATACACTTTTCGATTGATCGAATTATGAACCTGTTCAAAGCGGCGATTTTCCATTCAAGCTCATTAATTCTTTCCATTAGTCAGAGCGTTCATGTCAGTTATAGCTTTTATCTAATCTGGGTTTATATTTATACCTCTAGCGCTTACCTATAAAACCTAAGAATTTCTCGGATTGTATACCAAAAGTACACTTCTATGGATTTAGCTACATTTGATACTTTCGAAAAACATCAAACGTTTCAGCTAGATCCACAACATGACTTTCTGACTGCTTAGATTTGACTAACATGTCGTCAACATACACCTACATGTTTCAACCTATTTGTTTGGTAAACATCCTTTTGACTAATCTCTGATATGTTGCCCCTGCATTCTTAAAGCCAAAGGCTATTATCTTGTAACAGAAAAAACCCATGTTGGTGATGAAACTTGTGTGCTCCTCATAAGGTTTAAAAATTGGGATTTGACTGTATCTAGAATAGGCATCCATGAACGAAAGCAATTGATGCCCACTAGTAGCATCTACTAACTGGTCGATTCTCGATAAAGGAAGACAGTCTTTCGTCAAGCTTTGTTTAAATCTATAAAGTCAATGCATGTCCTCCACTTTCGATTCAGCTTTTTTACGAATATCGCTCTGATCCACTTCGGATAGTAGACATCTTGGATGAAATTATTCTTCAATAACCTCTCGATTTCTTCTTGAGAGTCACATATCTATCCTTTTCTAAAGGCCTCCTCTTTTTCCTTATGGGATTAAACTTCGGATCTATATTTAAACAACAACAAATGACTGAGAGGTGAATTCCTACCATGTCGTCATGAGTACAAGCAAATACATCTTGGTTATGTTTGAGGAAGGAAATTAGCTTGTCTCAGACAGAGAGATCCAAAAAGGTTCCTATCTTAACTGTCTTAGATTTTTTGTTTGCATCCAGGCATACTTCTTCTAAAGTCTCGGCTGCTGAAGCTGTTTAGATCTCTTGTCTTAAATCAAGATCAAGCTTAATTTCTTATTCCCTCCAGACTTCTTGTATAGCGTGAGCAATCTTCCTCTTTCTCCAAGACAACTTACAACTCTACTGCCGTTCTACCTCATTATATACTTTTTGATAGCTTGATATGTAAATTAATTATCTGACGATAGAATCTTCTTGTTTTGGAAGGATCCTTAAAGGTTTCTTACGACTTCCCATAGATTTAGAACTCATGTTATTAATTATTTTCTTAACTTTAGGAGGAACGTGTTGATTAACTTTGACATTATTCTCTTAAGACAAAGTTTTCCCTTTATTAATCGTGTTCAAACTTGCATAATATAGCTACCTTGACATCCGTTGGTCTCCCCTTATAGGCCCTTCACCTTTCTCGATGGGAAATGTTAAAAGTAATTGCTTAGTAGATACGTACCCATCTATGGTGTCGATCTGGCCTCCCAAAGAAGGCATTGTACACTGAAGGGACGTTTATAATGACAAAAGTGGTTTTGAAGATCTTACAGTGAGGGTCACTTCCAACTTTGATCATCAAGTTTCACTCTCCGAAAGGAATGGCCCCATTATCATTGAACCCATATATGGGAGCTTGGCTGGACTTAAGCTTGCTTTCAGGTCATCCCATCTTATTGAAAGCATGCTTGAAGAAGCATGCTTGAAGATGATGTTAACAGCAGATATGGTATCTACCATTACCTTTGCAACCTCCGAAAGTCTAATCTAAGCTGTAATTACAAGTGATTCACTTTAGGAGTGGTAGGCACCCCGCTTATGAGAGTCATCAATTGTAATTTCCAGCCCAACCTTCTACTTCTTCTCGAACCGTTTCATGCCATACACGGAGATGTCTCCATATTTAACTTCATTAATGTATCTCTTCCAGCTACCATTACTTGTCCCGACAATGTGGGGTCCTCCTAAGATGATGCCAACAAAATTGCAAGGGGTTTGGTAAAGACCTCGGAGCTGGTGCTTAAGGCTATACATTTTTGCTTCTTGTTGGAGTGGCAGCTCCTTGAGTATTATCACTTTTCAAGAACTCATATAGCTTTACTTCCCTAACCAGTTTGTTGATGAAGGATTTCAAAAACCGACACTCGTTAGTGTTATGACATTTTGTCAATGGTAGCTGCAATATTTTCCTCTTCGGTTAACTTCCGGCTTTTCCCCTCTTCTCTGAGGGTATGGGATCCGGTCTTGAGTCATTGCATAGACTTGAGTATAAGAATGAGTTAGGGGATAATCTTCTGCTACTTGAAATTCTCTTTTAAACATTTTTTTTGAGGGGGTCTTCATATGGTCATCATTCCATTCTGGGTTTTTTCTTATAACTCTCTTAGATTCTTCAATTCGAATTTCCCCTCGAGCTCGGAAAAAATTCATTCAGGGACTTGCATTCCTACCTTAGTAGATCATCCCAGAATAGGGTATTCCTCCATAACCCTGAGGTAATAGCGACCATTTTGGTCTCGTTCATCATGCCTTTACATCGAGCGGCTACATCACATTAAATCTTTTATAATAGTACTTTGGAGTTCTCCCCTCCCTTATCTAAAGTCAACGAGCAAGCTCGGTCCTGTTCTGGTATCTTTTAAGGTAAAGAATTGTGTTAGGGACCCCGTAGCCAGTTGCTCTCAAGAGCTAATCGAATTCGGTGGATAGCTTTGGAACCATTTCAAAGAGGGCCCACAACAAATTGCGGGTAAGAATCTGTATTTAATCTCATCCGAAGCCCTGATAGCTTGCTTTTGGATCTCGTATAAAGCGTTGTGATCCTCAGGGTCGGACAATCCATCATAAGAAAGTTTCAGGATCCTGAATCCCGAAGGCATAAGTGCTTTCATAATTTCTCAAGAGAAATGTTGAACCTTTCGGAGCTTCATCTCAACACCAAGGTTAGATCGATCCTCCTGCAGCTATTGTACTTTCTTTGACAATTTTATTAATAAGGCTTTCATTCTCGATCCCCACCGAGTTTTAGGGTTTTGGTCTCAACATTTTGAGTTTCTGGGCTATCTTGCTGCCATCCTTTGAGTTTACCCATTCGGGACTTAGAGTTAAGGGCCTCTCATGAGGACCTGATCTTGCTGCTTCTTAGCTGCTTCTCTTTCCATTATGAACTCTACTTCTAGGGTTTCATTAACTATTGGCAATTTTTTTGGATTTCGGCTAGAGGTCAAGGATTCTCATCCTCTTCATGTAAAGCTGAAACATTCTTCTCTACTTCAACGAGATTGCTTTTAACTTTGATTTGATAATTATCTAATCATTGTGTCGTGTCGAAAACGAATTTCGGTATCGTTTGTCAAAAAAATTCTTCGGTAAGGACTGAAGCTGCAGTTTCTTCAATAACAGCTTGGTTTACTTGATTTGCTTGATTTCCATCAATTACGGGCACTTCTCCGGTTCCTTCGTTTTGGGTGGGAGAGCGAGGGGTTTTTCGAGAGGTTGCTTTTGACTTCATGCTTGATTGAGAGTTTTTCAATTGCTGAATTTGCTGGATTGGAAGAGAGCAAATGTTCGAGCTCTTCTTCTAGCATCAAAAAATATTTAACAAAATTTTCGCCTGGCTAGCACTCTAAAGCTTTCGAAAGCTAATTTTGAGATATAGAAAATTGGAAGGCGACTGAAAGTTAAAAAGAAATGAATAGTGAAAGGTAAAAGTAACACAATTTATATTGGTTTGAGACCAAGATCTCTATGTGCACTTAGAAGGTTCTGTTAGGGTTTATTGCCTAGTTTGGTTTACAAGTACATCCATGACAAATTCCGCCATTAGTGATCTTTTGAGCTAAGCTTTTCTAAAAGAAGTAAGAAGTATTGAATGATAGTGTAATGCCATATATTCTGTTTTTCAACCCCTTTATTGTAGTATGTGGTCCTCTATTTATGGCTGGTTTAAGGTTCTTCCATTGATGCTGGTGTTTTCTCTTGGATTAATGACCCCGGCTTGTTATGTGTGGCTTAGATTTGAACATTTGTCATCATCTGACCGAGTACGTTTTGACACGGATTGCTGACGTGATGTTTTTATATATAACTTCTTGAATATCTTCCATCTATCCTGACCGTTGGTCTTGGTCTGGGCTGTCTGAATCGTTGATTGTCGATGCTTGTTGAAGTGTTTTTGGTTTCGACAACTGCTGCACTAAGTTAAGCTTCTTGCCTTAGCCGGACAATGATCTTGGTCTCAATCGACGCTTTAGCTTGTGCTCTCGAACTATATGTTGTCGGATACTAAATCCGGTGTTTAAGCTCTCGTTGGAAACCTAATGATAGGTCTCAGAATTACAAGTCAAGAAACTTTCCTTTTGAATATTTGTAATTTGTACTTCGTAGAAATAATGGTGTATAATGTATGGATGACCATAAATGTTTGTAGGTGAGTGCTTTTTTGATCGCTCTTAGCCAGTCAATGTAATTAGCTCCGGTAAGCCTGTCATTTTCTGAAATTAACTTTGCTGTGGACATTTGCTACAAATTTAATTTAAGTAGATTAGGACGTTTTATACATTGAAAATACTCTCATATTGATCTCATATTATTAGTAATACATTTTATTTTACTAAGAAGCTCCTACTAGATTTAACATTTACAAAACCTAAAGAGAAATATGGAAGTCTTTTGACTTCTCCACTGAATATTGAGACTCACTTGCCTTGAGATTTCGATCTTGAGTTTGCTCAACTAATCATAGTCCCGCAAGTAATGAATAACACATTATTGGTTATATTATATATCTCCTAAATCGTGCTCTTTGTCCTAATTTCATCTCCACATTGAGTACGCTCAACAAATGGAAAAAGATTATTCACTCATAACTACCATTTCGTGACAACCTAAGAACAACGTAATTTGAGTTTTCTCAACAAATTTGCTCGTATCTTATCTCGTCTTTTAATATATTAATAATACTATACATAAAATTTCTAATCTGCACAACAACTAAATAATATGCAAGTAATTTGTTATTTTTTGTTTTATTTGCATTCATTTTTACTTCCGCCACAATGATGTACTACAATCATGTGTGTAGTACAAGTTCGCATTATTTTGTGTTTGATCTAGTTGAAATCAAAAAGAATTTTAGGTGTAACAAAAACTATGTGCAAATATTAAAGTTTAATTAGGTCAGAAAACCAGTGGAACCAACTAATTACAACTCTACCGTAGTCAAGATTTTTATTTTATTTCCCCTTTTGTTTCGTGCTAGTATTTTATAGTTTACATCAATCCAACCAACTGAAATGTTTTCTTCTACTTCAATACAAATACCGACATAGTAAAGATAATACTTTATTAAGCAGTCTTAATATAAATATAACTACAAAATGATATAGAAAGGGCGAATGCAAAATGCTTGTTTATCAGCCGGGTTCATTTCATAAGCACCTCAAATGAGAATCGAAAAGGTTAGGAAGGACGAATGGCGTGGAAAAGGACTGGAGCAGTCGGTGGTTGTTGTAATGAGGTATGAATATAGCACATGTTGAATCATACCATGTCCTTTTCGTATTAAAATAAATTATTAATACAGGTGCGGTTAGCTTGCTTGAACCAACTGACTGTGTGAGCTTACTTGCAGCAGTTAAAGTGAATACGTACCTTATACGACATGATGGGCAATAAACATGGGTCCTTACTTCACAGACTTTTTAAATTGAACCGTCTTAACCTACAATATTTGATAAAACGTGGAACATGAAAACAAGGAACATGTATTACGGTAGTTGAGTCAATTGAGTGACCGAGAGGGCTTGACGTTAGAATTTAAGAATTAATGTTTAGGGTCGACCAAGCATTATATTGGGCCCAAATGCATGACTTTAAATAACCCTACACACATCATAAAAGAAGGGAAAAAAATTATCCTTGTTTCTTATTTTTTTTTAAAAAGATGATTGAAAACTTAATCCATCAATACAGTTGTATTCTTGATCTTCATTTCCATATTCATTCCCAAATTCTCATGTTCCTTGGAGGATCCCAATGACGCTACCAGGGAGCATGAATGCTCCAGGGGAAATATAATATGTTTTAAGGATAAGCTTAAAGATAATATAGTTTAAGGGGAATATGATACTCTAAGGGAGCAGATATAACAAAAGTACAGTGACGATTAAGAAGTCAACACTGCTTTTTTTCTTCTTCTTTTCTTTCTTTCGCTCGCTCGCTCGCTCGCTAATGGGTATTAACAGTTAATGAGCTAGCAAGCACTTTTGAAATTTCAGAAACTCACGTAAATGATTACTCAAGATTAAGAAACCCATGACGGCAACAATTTAGAAACCCATTACCTATTCCTGTGTGGTCATTCTTAGAATAAGTAATGAAGTTAGCCTTTGTTATTTTAAATGCATAATATTTCCCTGTGGTGTTGTAAATTTTCAATTATGTTTTTGGGTTTTGGGTTTTTTAATTTGAAGAGAAGAAGAAATGAGAAAAAGTTAAGTCCCACATGCTAGAAATTTATACAATATATTTGTATAAATAAAGCTTTCTCATGTGAATGTTGGGGTTTTGGAACTTCCACATGTTTTGCTTTGTTGTGATGAGAGAAGTCATGTAACACCACATGCGCCGTTGCCGTCCATGCATCCGATCGAATCGGGCTAGGTTGGGTTTCGAATCCGAAAATATTTTTGGATCATATGTAGGCCTGTAAACGCATGCAATCGGATACGGATAGTCCTGTATCTGTATCCGTATCCAAAAAAAAATCCGTATCCGATATCCGCGAATATCTATTAAATAATATCCGTATCCGAAAATATCCGTATCCGGCTTAACGAGTACGGATATTTCCGAATATTGAAATATCCGAAAATATCCGCATTCAAACTTCAAAATGTAACTGAAATTTAACTCAATATACTGCATATTTAATTTGGCTTTAAACAAAAGATGAAAAATTATAATAATACATCAAATTAACAATAGCTAATTCGATCACATAAAATCCATACGAATACGATAATGTTTCATAATTCATCATATAATCCATAGGACCATAGCCTAATTCAATCACACAAAATCATAAAAAACATAAAGCAAATGCATCATACATGTTTTAAATTGTAGCAAATACCATAATTTATCTTAATAGCACACATATAAACTAAAATATTGCGTTCTTTCTCCATCGATCTTTCTCCATCAAGTGGTTGAAGCTTCAAAAGATGACCCTGTAGAAAAATATGAATGTGTATATTAGTTTATAAACAATTAAATACAAGTTACACTAAACAACTACCTGCAGGCTGCAGGCTGCAGCTATCAGCAATTTGCACTAAATAACTCAATAATACAGAATGCCCTTGAATTTAAGATAATCGAACTGAATGCCCTTGAATTAACAACTTTGGGTTGATCAACATCATGTCTAAATTCTATTGGGAAAGCTGAACAATGTGTATTATCTAGCTGTAGTTCTGTGTTATGTAGCCATAGTTCTGTTTTGACAGAACACTATCCCTAATAGATGAAATTATGCTTATAAAAATGAATATAAGAGCAACTTAAAGGGGGGAGTATTTAAACATTTATTGAAGTTCTAGGTGTCTGAAACTATTTTCTAAAGAATCTGAGTGGATTCTTTTGCTTAATGGATGGGAAAATTAACTAAAATTCAAGCAGTATAAAATTAATCTATGTGAAAAGGAAGAGTTAATTGGACAAAATAATTAATGAACTTAATAATTCACAGACAGTTTAGGTAGCAAACACAACATGTTTATAACGAAGCAAACACAGCAGTTTAGGTAGCAAACACAAACTGCTTGAAGCAATGGAAGTATGGAACGGTTTAAAAATATATTTGCTTCAATTCACAAACACAGCAACAACCAAGAAATCCTCCACCCCATCCATCCTAACCACAAGCTAAGAATGTTTATAAATATATTTGCTTCAATTAAGTTGTTTGTAATTTGTAAATCAAGAACACTTACCATTACCCTTTGCGAAGCATGTTTATAACGTAACCATAGCATCATCAACAATCTCGACATTGTGACCTATTAAAAGTTTAAAAACAAAATAAATAAATCATATATGGGATGGTTATTGTGTTGAAAACGTGTAGAAAAATATAATAGTTTTACCAATATCGGATGGCAACCAATCCTTTATACAACTCAAGGCTTCTACAATATCCGAAGATAATGAAGATCTACTCTCGGAAATCAATCTTCCCCCACTACTAAACGATGATTCGGATGCTACGGTTGATATCGGAACGGCTAAAATATCACGAGCGATCCTTGCAAGTATTGGAAAAGTTGGCCCATTGGTTTTCCACCATGTCAAAATATCAAAATTGTCCTCATCTTCACCCATTGGTAACAATTCATCTTCTAAATACTTATCAAGTTCCGTTTTCAAAGCTTGTGAGCTACCAACTTTTTTCTCAACATAATTTCTCCATTTTTAATCCATTTTTGTTCTCTTCTTAGAACCAAAATTAGAAGAATCAAACGTATCACACGAAGAATTGTTAGATTGCCCCTTAGAAGAAGTCCATTCCATTTCATATAAAGTAAATAGAGATTTCAAAGATTCACGAATTTTTGCAACATGAACTTGTGCACGATCACCATAAACCACATCGAAGAAAAATTCAATATAAGCCAATCTATAACGGGGATCTAAAACCATATCAATACTCATCATTAGATTGCAACTGCTCCAATACTTGTCAAATTTAATTCTCATCTTTTGGGCCATACATTGAATATACTCATGTTCATCTAGCTCCCAAGTTAAAATACTTTCATAGACATCGCAAATGCTTTAAAAATATAAATTAGCCGTAGGATATTTAACACCCGAAAACTTAAGTGTAACTTCATAAAATATTTTCAAACATTCACATATTTCTTTTCCTATTTCTCATTCTTCGTTTTATGGCAACATTTGTAATCGTGGGTTAAATCAACCAATCGCTCAAATGCCGGACGCACTTCAAGAGCACTTTCAAGCATTAGATATGTTGAATTCCAACGTGTTGAAACATCATAAGACACTCCTTTCCCAATAAATCGAGTTTGAGCCAATGCATTTTCCCAAATTTGTTTTCTCATATGTGATGATTTTGTATAATTGACGTTTTCTCTAATTTTTTCAATAAGACCTTGCACCATTTTTAATCCATCTTGAATAATCAAATTTAGTATGTGCGTGCAACAACGCATATGAAATAATTCACCACCAAGAGGCACCGCATTTTTACCAACTAACCATTCTTTTAAATCTCTTATCATTACATCATTATTTGACGCATTATCAACCGTAAGTGCAAATAACTTCTTATCAATATTCCATTGCAATAATTTTGATTTAAGAGAAGCGCTAAGTGCGGACCCAGTGTGTGGAGGGGGCAAATCATAATAAGCGATGACTTTTTTTTGTAGTTTTCAATCATCATCAATAAAATGACAAGTTATGCAACAATAGCCTATGTTTTGGTGTTCAGAGGTCCACAAATCTGTAGTGAGGCTAACACGGGTTGACAAGCAATCAAATATCTCTTGTAATTTGTCTCTCATATCATTATAGACTTTTAAAACATCACATCGAACTGTATTTCTAGAAAAGAATTTAACTGTTGGATTAATACTTCTAATATACTCTTGAAAATACGCATGTTCAGTCATGTAAAATGGATAATCATGCTCAGCAACCATACGTGCAAAACACATTCGGCTTCTATGTTGATCAAACTTCCAACTCGATAATTTAATTGGTTTGTTGGGAGAACTTTTGGTAGTCAATAGTTGTTGTCCAGATATTCTTAGACGAGTGGGATTTTTTGGACATGATTTTAGATGATTTTTCAAGTGGGTTGTTCCCATTGAAGTAGCTCCATTAAATAATCTAGAACAATGTTTACAAGTGGCTTTAATAGCATCTTCCACTACTTCTCTATTAAAATCTTTCCATACATTGGATTTCAAAATTCTTACATTTGAAGGTGTGGATTTGTCTACATCCGTAGAAAGGTTTTCAGATACTTGTGTGTTTGGCAAACTAGAATCTGTAACCATGTTTGAACTTTTTCGATTTTCTTCCACTACTACAACGTCATTACCACAAATATCCTTGTTACTACAACTTGAGGAGGCGTTCGTCATTTTCAAAACTCTACAATACCAAATAAAATATATGTCATTGTTGTCTAAGTTTATCACAAATACGTCATTCTATCAAACAAGTCATTTTATCACAATTCATAAACAAGTCATAAATTTCATTTTATCAAACTGTCTAAATATATGTCATTACTGTCTAAGTTTATCACAAACAAGTCATAAATTTAATTGATTTTATTTGTTTTAATTTTTGTATATAGATTGTTTTGATTTTATTTTATCACAATTCACAAATACTGTTTTAATTTTTGTATCAAACAAGTCATTTTATCACAATTCACAATCCCTGAAAATTATTTACTTGAATAAACTCAAAATGGGGCAAAAACGGAGTCCATTGATTTTATTTGTTTTAATTTTTGTATATAGAACAAAATGTTTTGTTTATTGTTCCGACAAGTATTTTAGCCAGATGTAAAATTATTGCAATTGTTCCGACATATATTTCATGCAGGTTTCAAAAACCAACTTTAGCTCTACTGCACATATATTGCAAAACCGAGTGATTAACCATATGCTTTTAATATATAGTCAACATCAACTCAGTACCATACATTCAAATAGAGAACATACAACATAAAAACAACAGTTTCTACTTCAACACCTAAATTGTCCATAGATTATAAAAAGTAAAATATTAACACCAAACAGTACTGCAAAATACTACACAACCATTTCTATCTGTCTATATGATGCAAACTTACCTTCAAAACCACTTAAACATGTTATATTACTCCTTCAAAAAAATACCATGGAACTCTGTAATTTTATTTCAACAGATTACTACACGACACTATAGTATAGATAATGTAACAAAATAGTACAGAAATTCATTGTAAACTTCTCTGATTAACAGTATTTGTTTATTTCAGTACCAACCTAGTATGTTCAGTTGTTAAAAAGTACACTGTAAATTCACCATAAATTACATTACTTGTAAACAAAATAGTTGTTAAAACTATTAATCAGCGTAATTTACAGTTAAAAATACTACATTTACATTTATTTATTTAGTTAAAAATACTAGCTTGACAGTTAAAGCATTTACATTTATACAGTTAAAACTATTAGCTTGATAGTTAAAGCTTTTGTTAAGTTAAAAATATTAGCTTGACATTTAAAAATATTATCTTTACATTTATTCAGTTAAAGCTTTTGTTAAAGTTTGCTAAATTCACCATCAATTTAACTGCTGTTGAAAATTCGTACATACGGTACCAGGGATTACAAACAACATGAATGTAGGAGCATCCTTTGCAATATTAAACAACATCTAACGAAATATTAAATAATATTAAACAACATCTAATTAAATATTGAAATCATATAAACAAATGCGTACCAGTGATTCGCGATTCGCGATGAGGAAACCGGAGCAAGAAATTGCCGCACACAAATTGCCAGACAGAAACCGCGATTCGCGACGAGGAGCGGCGTCGCGACGAGGAGCGGCGTCGTGACGAGGAGCGGCGAGTGGCGGAGCGATGAGGAACAGAATAAATTGCTCCAAAATGAAATGCGGCTGTGGTTTTATTTTTTAGGGTTTTGTTTTACTTTTATACGGGTAGGATTTTAATACGGGTACGTATGTGTATAGATATGGGCCAAAATACAAGGCTTGTTTATTTGAAAATTTGAATGGAAAGGAATTGGATGGATGGATATTTATTATGGATATAAAATAACATATTAAAATAATAATAAAATAAATTCGAACCGGACGGATATTTATCGGATACGGATGTATCCGAAATATGTTTCGGATATCGGATATCCGCATCCGCTTTTCGGATATCAGATAATTATCCGCTTTTCGGATACGGATGCGGACGGATTTCGGATATTTCGGGTATTCATTGACATGCCTAATCATATGTAAACAGTAACGGGTCAGATTTCAGCCCGTTAAGAACCCAGAACCGAAATTTGAATAAGGGTGGAAATTTTGTAACGTTGCGAAATGAACAGACGCAACATTTCAAATTCAAACGTGTGACCGTTTAGCGACGGTTTTGAACCGTTCACGAATAGACATCTCTTCACATCTATAAATAGCAACGCCCAGAAACGTTACAGATAGTTTTTTCTAACGCTCTTCTTCTTCTTCCTCTTGCACAAATCTACGACGCCGAGAAAGTGTTGCTAATCGCTGCACTTCCAATTGCTCTATATTTTGTAACATCTGAAGGTGTTGCAAACGCTGAATCGTTGCAGATTTGTTTCTTCTTCTTCTCTTCATCTCTTTCTCTACAAATTGCATCATCAGAAACTGTTCTAAAGTGTTCTTGGTCGGATCAAAGCCGCACAAACTTTGAATCCGATTTCGTTGTTATAGGGCTTCATTGAATCCTGAAAGTCGATAGTTCGATAACCCGTTTATACCTGGTGGGTTGAACTATTGTCTGAAAGAATCTATTCCATAAATCCTTGAAGTCGAAAGTACAACATTGTCTTCATCACCATCGCCATCAAATTCGTCACGAACCGCAAAATCCCCAACAAATTTCAGACAATATTATTCAATCATGGAAGGTTCGAACGCTTTACAAGTTATGATTCAGCATATAACTCGATTGGAGCGTTTTGATGGCGACAATTTCACTCGTTGGCAAGAGATGATGAAATTTTTCCTAGTCACCGTCAAGTTGTTCTACGTTTTGGAAGTTGACTTGGAAGAAATCCCGGAGGAAACTGATAAAGATGATGCTGCTCTAAAGGCTAAACGTGCAAAGCGCTAAGATGACGATTTCCTATGCAGAGGCCATATTCTGAATGCGCTATCTACCTCAGTCTACAATGCTCATAGGACCTTGAAAACAGCGAAGACACTACGGACTGCACTGGAGAATAAGTACCGCATATCTGAGGCAAGTAATAAAAAGTTTATTATTTCCAGTTTTATGGATTTCAAAATGGTTACCAATAAGTCCATAATTGGGCAAGTAAGCGAAATCTTACTGTTGGTGAATCAACTTAAAGATGTTGAAATTGACCTCCCTGAATCTTTTGTTGTTGGAGTTATAATTTCTAGACTTCCGCATAGTTGGAATGATTATAAGAAAAAGATCAGACATGCAGAAACATATTATAATTTAAACGGTTTGCAGCGTCATCTTCGTATTGAAGAAGACTTTCGTAAACGCGATCTAGATGATAATCCGCAAATTGAGTCCCATTCTAGGGCAAATAATGTTGAAACTACTGATAAGTTAAAGCCAAAGAATGAGACACAGTTTAAAAAGAAAAATCATTCCAAAACCAACAACAAAAAGAAAGGTGCTTTTTATTTTTGTAACAAGCCCGGCCACTATGCCCGAGACAACCGTCTACGGAAGAAACAACAAAAAGTGAATGTGGTCGAAGACTCGCTTGTGGCTGTAGTGCAAGAGGTGAACTCCGTTAGTGGCAATGATAATAATTGGTGGTTCGATACTGGAGCAACCATTCACATTTACAAAGACCGTAATCTTTTCAAGAGTTACGAAGAAAATAAAGGAGAAGCCGACGAAGTTACTGGAGCAAATAAAGTTCCAAGTAAAGTTCTGCGAAAAGGCACTATAGAACTTCCTCTCACATCTGGAAAAGTTCTTACATTAGTCAATGTATTTTATGTACCTGATATGTGTAAGAATTTGGTCTCTGCATACCTTCTTAACAAAGGAGGATTCAAGATGGTGTATGAGTCTGATAAGCTAGTATTGTCTAAGAATGGTAAATTTATTGGACAGGGATACTTTTGTAACGGCGTGATTAAGTTGAATCTAATAAAGAAATCTTCTGTTTATATTGTTGATTCTATTAATTTATGGCATGGTAGATTAGGACATGTTAATTATAATTCCATTAGAAATATGAATAAATTAGGATTAATTTATGATTGTGATTTCGATACCATCTCTAAATGTGAAATACGTATTCAAGCAAAAATACACCGGAAATCCTTTAAATCCGTAGAAATGAAAACTGGTTTGCTTGATTTGGTATATAGTGATGTGGGTGACTTAAAAAATCATATCACCTATGGTGGTAACCAATACTATATAACATTCATTGATAATTATACTAGATATGCATATGTATATCTAATGAAAACTAAAGAAGAGGCTTTTGATAAATTCAAAATTTACAAAGCAGAGGTCGAAACACAATTAGGAATTAAAATTAAAATATTACATTCAGATCGTGGTGGTGAATATTTCTCAAATGAATTCATCTTGTTTTGTAAACAACAAGGTATAGTTCACCAATGTACTGCGCCATATATACCACAATAAAATGGTGTTGCTGAAAGGAAGAATAGAACTTTAGTAGAAATTGTTAATGCCATGCTCGTAAGTTCTAATTTACCTTATAGCCTATGGAGTGATGCTATATTATCTGCATGTTTATTTTAAATAGAGTACCACTTAAAAAGAATAATATTTTCCCTTATGAATTATGGTTTAATAGGAAAACAACCTAACTAGACTTAAAGTTTGGGGTTGCTTAGCATATGTTAGAAAACCAGACCCTAAACGACCAAAGTTAGGAAATAGAGCATTTAAATTGTTTTCATAAGATATTCACTTAATAGTATAACTTATAGATTCCTTATTCTTGATACCCTAGAAGTTATAAAATCTGTAGATGTAGAATTTTTTGAAAATCAATATGTTGAGATCCCATTGAGATCATCTAGTCGAGAACCTAGTATGACTAATGATATCAACGACGATGATTATGCTCCTGCTCAAAACAACAAGGAAGTGTGAGTACCAAATAATAGTACTGAACAACGGAGAAGTAAAAGAGTAAGAATAGAGAAGAACTATGGTCCTGACTTCATTACATATCTTGTAGAAGGCAATAAGGACGAAGTCCTTAATGTGACTAAATATGTAATGAACGTTGATGACGATCCCAAAACTTATTCTGAAGCTATGAGTTTCAGAGATTCCAATTTCTGAAAAGAAGCTATCAATGATGAAATGAATTCCATACCGTTAAACCAAACTTGGGTTTTAATTAATTTACCTCCTAGTGCTAAACCTATAGGATGTAAATGGATATTCAAGAAAAAGTTGAATACAAATGGATTCATTGATAAGTTTAAAGCCAGATTAGTTGCTAAGGGATATAAGCAAAGACATGGAGTAGATTACTTTGACACATATGCTCCAGTTGCTCGCATATCTTCTATACGCTGTTTAATTGCACTTACATCAATTCATAAATTAATCATACATCAAATGGATGTAAAGACTGCTTTTCTAAATGGAGATTTAGAAGAAGAGATATATATGAAACAACCTGAAGGTTTCAAAATCTCAGGCCAAGAAAAGAAAGTTTGCAAATTAGTGAAATCTCTTTATGGCCCGAAGCAAGCTCTCATGCAATGGCATGAGAAATTTGATAAAGTTGCACTGTCATATGGATTCATTGTTAATGATGATGATAAATGTATTTATAGCAAATCGGATAACAACAGTATTGTTATAATATGTTTTTACGTTGATGACATGCTAATATTTGGTTCCAATATATCATGTGTGAATGAAACTAAAAAGTTTCTGTCTTCTAAATTCGATATGAAAGATCTAGGAGAGACTGATGTAATTTTGGGAATTAAAATTGTTAGGAAAGAGGGGGAGTTATTACTAACTCAATCTCATTACATAGAGAAATTCCTACAAAAGTATGGTCATTACGATGATAAACCAGCACCAACTCCTTTAGATCCTAGTATTGAATTAGAAAAGAACACTGGACGTACTATCTCTCAACTAGAGTATTCCAGTGTTATTGGGAGTCTTATGTATGCTATGCATTGCACTAGACCAGACATCGCACATTCTATAAGCGTATTATGTCGATTTACGAGTAATCCAGGTTTCGAACATTGGAAATCTATTTCCAGAGTTTTAGCTCATTTGAAAGGAACCATTGAATATGGTTTATCTTATAAAGGATATCCTGCCGTAATAGAATGATATAGTGATGCAACCTGGAACAATGTAGAATCCAAATCTAAGTCTATGACTGGATGGATATTTACATTAGGAGGCGCTTCTTTGTCTTGGGCTTCCAAGAAGCAGACATGTATTTCTGACTCAACAATGTTGTCAGAATTGATTGCATTAGCAGATGCATGTAAAGAAGCGGAATGACTTAGGAATTTATTAATGAAAATCCCTTTATGAAAGAAGCCATCTCCAACAGTCTTGATTAACTGTGACAATCAAGCAACGATATACAATGTGTCTAATAAGACATATAATGGAAAGTCTAGACATGTGAGTCTAAGACATCAAATGGTGTGACAGTTACTAAAAAGAGGAGTTGTAACTGTTGACTACATAGAAATGAAGAAAAACTTGGTTGACCCACTAATAAAGAGTCTTCCAAAGGCAATGGTTTCTATAAAGTCACAAGAAATGAGACTAAGGTCTGTGAATGAAGGTTGATCATTCTTAACAGAAACCCAACTTATGTCTTGAAAAAGATAGACAGAGTTCAGTGGGTACCAACAAGTTAAGAGAATGATTATGGAACACTAAATCGATAATCCCATAATATTTAGTGTTGGATTCTGCAAGAACAAAGGATGGATATATATTCTTAATAAGTCTAGAAACCTTAAAAGGTGTATCGCAGAAACACTTTAAGAGACTTACCTATATGAGTATGGAAATCAGGCCGTTTCCTAGGAAAGTAAGACCGCTTTCTAAGTAGACTCATGAACCAGGATTTAAGCACATGGCCATTAACATGCTGAGCAATACAGAACACTTTACCTAAGGAAATCAACATGTGTGATCGTTCCGGTTTTATCATTAGGGATACTTGGTTCAAGATTCGTTCACCATAGAATCTCGACAAGGCTTTAAATGTTTTATACTAAGTAAAGGTTCAAATCCAAAAGATACCTTTTATTTATGTGTTGGTTTTCACGATGATGCAAAACTTGATCTTAGAACTACATAGGCTTGACCCCACTTGGGTATGTAGGAAGTCACTCTAGTGATTCAGCCACTCTATTTATTTATTTTGAAAATTGGGGGAGATTGTTGTAAATTTTCAATTATGTTTTTGGGTTTTTTAATTTGAAGAGAAGAAGAAAAGAAGAAAGAAGTTAAGTCCCACATGCTAGAAACTTATACAATATATTTGTATAAATAAAGCTTTCTCATGTGGATGTTGGGGCCTTGGGGCTCACACATGTTTGCTTTGTTGTGAGGAGAGAAGTCATGCAACACCACACGCACGCTTCCGCCGTCCATCCGATCGAACCGGGTCGGGTACGGGTTTCGGGTTCGGATCCGAAAATATTTTTGGATCATATGTAAACAGTAACGGACCAGATTTTAGCCCATTAAGGACCCAGAACCGAAATTTGAACAAGGGCAGGAATTTTGTAACATTTTTTTGAACGTTGCAAAATGAACAGATGCAACGTTTCAAATTCAAACGGTGTGACCCTTTAGCGACGGTTTTGAACCGTTACGAAGAGATGCAACCGTTCACGAATAGACATCTCTTCACGTCTATAATTAGCAACACCCAGAAACGTTGCAGATAGTTTTTTCCAGCGCTCTTCTTCTTCTTCCTCTTGCACAAATCTGCGACGTCAAGGAAATGTTGCTAATCGCCGCACTTCCAATTATTCTATATTTTGTAACATCTGAAGGTGTTGCAAACGCTGCATCGTTACAGATTTGTTTCTTCTTCTTCTCTTCATCTCTTTCTCTACAAATTGCATCATCAGAAATCGTTCTAAAGTGTTCTTGGTCGGATCAATATATCACAGATAACATTACACGAAACCTATCGTAGAACAGGACATAACGTATAACCTCACGCACGAAAATATCATGATAATGAAACAAAACATAATACATACATAAAACATGGTAAATTAATTATTGCTTCTACGTGGACGATTTTTTTTTAAGGCAATCAACAAAGCTAGGTGTGTGTATTGCTACCGTCAAAATGAACAGGCTTTATCTTTTTTACTAGTCCGTTACCAGGTTTATCTAACCAAACTATAATAAAATCAAGCCCACGACACAAAAGACAAAGATCAGAAATGCTCACACTTGCTACGAATAACAAGTAATGAGTATTATGGTGCATTTTGTCATACATATGGTGAACATGGCTCTTTATGTGGTAACAACATTCATGAAAAGTGGATATGATGCATTCACTTTTCCATTGAAAGGCCTTTGATTCCGTTCATTCCATGCTGCTACTATTAATTTTTTTGAGGAGCGTAAGAAGGAGGTAAGAGTTGACGATGCATCACCTAGTTTCTTTGAAGATTAGATGCTATTCCAGATCATTATCTTTTGAAGGATGATGAAACCTGGCTAGATATAGTGAAAACGTAGTCAGAACCAATGAATACGTGAGAGGAACTTTGAAAAGGTTTTTTGGCAGAACCTTCGATAACATAAGATTGCCACTCAATTTTTCCTTTATTGTCCCATATACGAATGTGCCAAGGGAAGCTTGGTGTTTACTAAAATGCTTTAACATCATTATAAACTTATGTGTTAGAGTACGGTTTATCCTAACCATTTCGAATGATTTTAAAGGCAAAATAAGTCCGTTTTCCCTGCACCGCTTAAGGTGTAGGGAATTCTACAATGGAAAATGGCCCTTTTTCTTATAGCAGGCATCGGCGTTTCTATACTAGTGTTCTATAGGCGTCGGATCATTGCTGAGCTTCTATGGGAAGGGTAACAATAGAATCTTGTGTGCGATAAGAGCCCTAACATTATTCGGGGTATCGGTTTGAGAATTTATTTAATTTTTTTTTTCCAATTGAGTCAACATGTTATTGAGAAGCCCCTGTGCTGCACTTGGGGTATGCCAGAAAAGATGATTTTTGTTCTGGATTATAAAGTACTGTACGCATGGGATCAAAAGTTTGGTTCTGTGCTTGAGAATATCCCTCCAAACCCAGCTAAAGGCACTAGGTACGTTCATTGTCCAAAAATTCTTATTCTTTAGCTGATAGGCAATTGCAGAGCATCTTGTCCATATGCCTTGAGATCATATTGATGTCTTTTTAGAAGAGAAGGTGATTAGTACCATTGTCCCAGTCCTTCTCAAAATGTTAGTATGCTTGGGTATGAACTTTGTTTTCTGCTTTTTCCTATCGTTTTTTTTCTCCTGTGGAGAATGTATTTGGAATTGAACCAGTGTTGGTATCTAGATGGGTGGGTTCATTGGTATGTTGTGTAGTAAGAAAAAGATGCGATGTTTGTGATAGCCTGTCTGTTTGTTGTGCATCTTTTCGTTTGTCTTGTACATTTGGTATATCATCACGATATTTGCATAGGTTTTCACGGTTCTGGTATGATGTCAGATCATTGCTTTGATTTGTATTGGCGAATCATGTGATGTGTCAATAAGTGCATGCTGATTTGAATCTTCACTATTGATTGGGTGACAAATGATTGTATGCTTGCAGGGAAATGACATGGGCGGATTCAATGATTGATTTGTCTTTGTTTCTATTCGGATAGAATCATGTGGGTGGACATGGGTGATTTAAAAGCAATGTAATTGGTTCGTAAAGGGGATGCATGCAGAGAAATCGGCCCGCAGACGCATATGGGCTGATTTGTATGGTTGGAATAATTTGCTTTTTGGACCGACATCCCTGATTTAGATTTTCTGGATTGGATTGTTGAGGAAAGATGCTCTTCTTCTAGTGCAGACTTTTTGGATTTTTTTGTGCCCTGTAGTCTTGTTCGGTCTTCTTCTTCATCATTTTGCTTAAAGGAGCAATGACCTAATTGTTTACAAGTACATGTTAGGCGCCTCCAGCCATATTCAACAACTGGCGGACAATCAACATTAATACTTTCCACGTTCAAAATGCTCCAAGACTCACGATAAGGGTTGATCTCAATGAGCACTTTAGCATACCCAAAGCGTTGAAGTTTTCCGGTGTTCTCACCGAAATAAATTAACCTACCCAAGTGGAACGCTAATTAGTTGGTTCCAACAATGGTCGAAGCGGTCGATGAAATCTCATAAAAGTGACCCCATACATAGCATACTACTACATAGCATACTAAATTCTCGTATATGAAACATAACGGGTCTTATATAATTCTCCAAAAGTACAAAATGTAAATCAATTCTCGTACATATCTAGTCTCATATAACAATTAGTCTAACATGGGAGCCATGCGTAAATGGTGAAAAATTGCACAAATACTGACTAGCTTCATACTTCATACTCCACCTCTACAAAGTCCATCTCCTATTCACTTTCTTCATCTACACAAAAGAGTAGACATAAAAAGAAACAATGTGGGGTCATACATATAGTATGGCGAGCAGAGTCATTTTCCATTCACTTTCTTCATCTACTCAGAAGAGTAGACATAAAAAAAAACAATCTGGGGTCATACATGTAGTATGGCGAGCAGAGTCATTCCCCATAATTGAATGATATAACATATATGCACATATTTGAAATATGGATAAAAATAAAGAAGATGTGATTATTATACCTTCCTTGCTCATCTCCTAATGTGTCATGGTTCAATGAGATATAGGGTGTGAAAGTTACTGTGGTGCGGATCGTGCTATATGGAATTATAATATACTAGTGCGGAAATAAAACAAAGTTACTGTAGCAGAGTAAATAAGAAAAAATAAAATAAGCACACCGGGAATTTTTATACTGGTTCGAACTTCCCGTTCTACGTCCAGTCCCAGACTCCTTCTGCAATATCACTAATAACAATCCTCACTTAACCCGGAGGAACAGGTTTACACAACCCTTGAACAGCCCAACAAGGGACCTGAGCAGCAAAACAGGATTTCGCCTCAACAGCCGAAGAGGACTTCACTTGGCTGAATAGCAGAACAAGATTTCAACTTATATAGAAAGTATATGACACAGTGTGTTCTCAATAACACGAATTTGTCTATTGATAGTACAATCTTCCTATAATCTTCTCCTTTTGATATATATATGTGTGTACGTGAAGAATATGGAAGTAAATGAATGATTATGTAGAAATTTGAATGCTCAAAATGTTAGAATCAGTGTAGTATAGAAATAGAAAGCTTTTGATCAATTCGGTGAGTTAAACAAATGATTCTAATATGTTTATATAGAGTATAAAGAGTTGTAATCATTCGTGAAAAGTTATCATGAAAGAGTATGAATGCATCTCTTAGTAAAAGGTTGTAACTCTTCATGAAAATGAAATGTCTTTTCAAAAATATAACAGTTGAAGAAGTTCAGACGTCTGAAAATAAATTTCAAACTTCTGAAATTTGAAACGTGCAAGTCAGAAAAGAAATAGGCTATTTTTGTCTATATTTAGACGTCTGAAATATCCTATTCAGACGTCTGAATATTGTTTAAATTTTAAATTTAATTACAGTTTCAGACGTCTGAATAGGTTATTTCAGACGTCTGAAATTCACCTGAAAACAACATTTGGCTAGAGATTTAAGTAGGTGTGTGTGTGTATATATATATTCAAAGGAGAGATTTTAACAATATTGTTAATTCTAAACAATGACTCAAAACAACATATATGCAGCATGAAAATTATATGATTCCAGTCTTGTATATCCCTGCAGAAGTATGTTATTATTGTATATAGTTGTCGTAGTCAAAATATATATGAAGCATTGTAAACGAGGTTTCAACATTCTCCCCCTTTTGGACGATGACAACTATATACTAAAATCCCCCTGTCAAAAAGCATGAACATCAAAAAGTTTCTCCCCCTTTGTCATTGCAAAAAGGTAATGAAAAATTTAGAAGATTAACCAAAATAGACTTGAATTTAAAACAGATTACAAATAAGTGAAGATAATAATTAGTTCATGACAAATAACAACCATCATAATAGTTCAGAAATAAACATGAATAAACACAAGAAATCAAAATGTAGGACTTGAGTCACTTTCAACAGCATCATCATCATCATCATCAACATCATCATCACCATTGTTATTCCCGGAGCTTGATGACCATTGAAATGGAGCAGGGTTGTAAACTTGGGTAGATGATGAGGTTGAACAACCAATTTGTTCCCAAATTTTGTTTAAAAAGCCTCGAATGGAATTAAAACGTTTTTCAGATTTCCGTTCAATTTTTATCATTCGGTTGTGAAGATTTGCTTGATTTTAGGAAAGTGTAACTAAGGCATTCCTTGAGGTTGAGTCGGGAGAAATAATTACAATATCATCATTGTCTTCTTCTTCCGTAGGAGGAATACTTGGTTGAGCATGAGAAGTGTGATGACGAGGTTGTGGACGGTTTTGATCACAATTTGCAACCCATTCTTGAAGAGAGATATATGCCAAACTTTCCGGATGTTTTGGCAATCCCGTAAGACCCAATGTTTTAGACCCAAGTTCTTTGATTGAAGAAAATTCGGACTCGGGAAACGGAATGTTGAAATTTTGAAGAATTTTCATAATGTAAGCTCCATAGTGGAAAGTTTTATATCGTCTCCGACGATTTATATCCATGAATTCTTTTAAAATCACTTGAGCCCAGTTTATAGGTTGACCGGACTATATAGCATATAGGGCTTGGAAATTTCTTTTATTAACAATCTCATAACTTCCCGTCCGTGGAATAATGGATCAAATTAATGCCCTATGTAGAATGCGAGCTTGAGGACGAAGTTGAATGGAAGTTAGTCGAGTAATGTCATCATTCAAAAATTGATGTGTGACTTCATCTCTATCATCTAAGTTTAAAGACACATCAATCTCATCTAAGTCATTTCCGGTTGATGGACAATGCAATATTCCACCAAGTCTAGAAATAGGTAGATATATTTTAACCCCACAAACCAAAGTCCAAATACAATCATCGCGATTGTGAGGAGTATGATGGTCTATATTCATATTTTCATAAAATAATTTAACTAAAAGATGATTAATCTTGATATTGTTGGCAACAAAAGAAACTAGAGACTCTAACCCATTAGCTCTTACAATTTGATGAATACGATAAGCGCTGAATTCTTCAAACTTGATGAAGGCTCCTGGGAAAAAATTAGATCTACTCATTTGAGCAAATCGTTGCCTAGCTTGTTCATTCCACAGCCACTGATCAATGTTTGGTGTAGAGGAAGAAGATGATGGTCTCGATCTCTTTGATTTTGGTGCCATTTGATTGTTAGGAATAGAAAGAAATAAGTTTTAATGGAGGAAGTCAAACTGAATTGAGAAGATGAAGAATGGAAAGGACAGATGAAATAAAGGGGTGGGTGCATTGAAATTCGTGCAGAAATTCAAAATTTGAAAAGATACCAGATTTCAGACGCCCGAAAAAAAATATTTAGACGTCTGAATTGAATAAAAATGAAACAGAAAGAAATTAGTGCAATTTTGGCCATTTTCAGACGTCTGAAATTTTTGTTTCAGACGTCTGAATGCGAAGAAAAAACTATTCTTCTTAGAATATTCAGACGTCTGAAACAATGACTTCAGATGTTTGAATTTTGAAATTCAGACATATATTCAAATCTTTTTAAATAAAATGGAAGAAGAAAAATATATTATAATTTGAAGAAATTACAAGATATAAATATGATCATTTTAACGAATATTTATAAACAAGAAGTTATTTGTCCGGATCGCTTGTGGTTTTGCATTCTTCCGGTTCGATCTTGGTTAATTCTTTGTATGGTTGCAAAGGAGACCAATATGATCGATGTTCCCAAGAGTTTGGAGAAACCGGAGGACGTTGTGGACTCGGCTCCCATGGATTCCATCCAGATGAATTTATTTGATGAGATGTTGAGGGTTAAACTACATCTTTCTTTGGAGATGTACCACAGAATTTTAATGCTACTTGTTCAATGAAACTAAGTTGTTTAGCATTAATTTTCTGTTCATAATACATCTCTCGTTGCAAATCCAACTGTTCTTTTTGATAATGATGGATCTCGGATATTTTCTCTTTGGTTGATGGAGATCCAAAGAAAAGAAACCGTCGAGATTTCTTCTTTTCTGGCGTATAACCAGAATGTTCGCATGAAGGACGAGGATTATCCTGTTCACGTGGTGTTGGAGTTGCTAAAATTTCAATAGAAGATGTAGAATAACTCGAAGGAGTATTGTCCGAGTTAGAGTTGGTGTTGTAAACCATTGAGACTAGAAGATAAAACATTTTGAAATCCATTGCAATTACTTTTTTGTTTGATAATGAGAAAACAGAAACTATTTGGAAGAATAGAGATAAGTTTGATCATATAAGTAGAAGAGAATAGGTTATATAGAATTTGTTGTTAAGAAATGTGTGGATGAGAGATGTAAGTTAGTAATGTCCATAAGTTTGTGTAAAAGGTGGAAAACAAAGTTTAAATTAAGTACAGATATGTTAGAAACAAGTTATGTTCTTTTATTTGAATAACCAAATATGTTAGGAACTAGTGTTTTTATTAAATGTCAAGCTTGCAACATATTATACACAGAAGAAGATTCTTATGAAACTAACTAAATGCAAATTAATAGTAGTCAAATTAAATGTTATGAAATTTTAGTAATAGTTAACCGATATTAAGAGATTATGAAGCAAAGTTATAAATCTTAATATCTTGAAAAAATTATAAATTTTTAAGAGAGACAATACCAAGCTCTTGTCTTAGTTTGATAAAAATATTTTCTAAAAGAGGTTTCGTAAAAATATCAGCCAACTGATTTTCAGAGGTAACAAAACCAGATTGATTGTTCCTTTCTCAACATTGTCACGAAGAAAATGATGACGTATGTCAATATGTTTTGTTCGTGAATGATTGATAAGATTTTTAGATAAATTAATGGCACTTGAGTTGTCACAGAATATTGTTGAGTTTGATAAATGTATATTGAAATCTTTGAGTGTTTGTTGCATATAAATTACTTGAGTACACGCCAAAGCAGCAGAAATATATTCTGCTTCACATGTAGAAAGAGAAACACTGTTTTGTTTCTTACTAAACCAAGATACGAGTGATTTTCCAATAAAATGGCACGTACCACTAGTACTTTTTCGATCTGTTCGAGAACCACCGAAGTCAGCATCACTATATGAAACTAATTCGAATGGACATTCTTTAGGATAGAACAGACCAAAATCCTTTGTGCATGTAAGATAACGTAATATCCGTTTTACTGCTTTTAAATGTGATTCTTTTGGATTGACTTGAAATCTAGCACACAGACAAACACTCATCATTATGTCAGGACGACTTGCAGTTAAATATAGTAATGATCCAATCATACTTGGGTATAGTTTTTGGTCAACACTTTTGCCATTGTCATCTTTTTTAAGATGTGTTGTTGTACTCATTGGAGTTGGTTTGGCAGAAATATTTTCCATTTTGAATCGTTTGATTAAATTATTACAATATTTTTCTTGATTAATAAAAATACTACTTTGAAGTTGTTTAATTTGTAGACCAAGAAAATATGTTAGTTCTCCCATATGAGACATTTCAAATTCTTTGGTCATTATTTCAGAGAAATTCTGACATAATTTGTCATTAGTAGAACCAAAAATGATATCATCAACATAAATTTAAACTATTAAAATATCCTTTTTCGAATGTTTAATAAAAAGTGTTTGATCAACTTTCCCAATTAGAAATGCCGAAGAAATTAGATAAGTTTTTAATCGATCGTACCAAGCATGTGGTGCTTGTTTTAAACCGTAAAGAGGTTTCTTAAGTTTATAAACATGATTACGAAATTTCTCGTGAATAAATAAGGGAGGTTGTTCAACATATACCTTTTCTTTTATATAACCATTCAAAAAAGCACTTTTAACATCCATTTGATAAAGTTTGAAATTATGAAAACATACATAGGCCAATAAGATTCATATTGCTTCTAGTCTTGCAACTGGAGCAAACGTTTCTTCGTAGTCAATCCCTTCTTCTTGATTGTATCCTTGTGCAACTAGTCTTGCTTTATTTCTAGTGATGTTACCTTGTTCATCTGCTTTATTTTTGTAGATCCATTTCGTTCCAATAACAGTTTGATCATTTGGTCTAGGAACTAATTCCCAAACTTCATTGCGTTCAAACTGGTTTAGCTCTTCTTGCATTGCAATTATCCAGTAGTCATCTGTGGAAGCTTCTTTGGGATTCTTTGGTTCGATATTAGAAAGGAATGCTACATGGCCCATTTGATGTAGTTGACTTCTAGTTCGAACATTTGAATTAATTTCTCCAATAATATTTTGAACAGGATGATCTCGTAATATTTTTGGTGAAGATCTTAATTCATCATTATTGTCAACTATGTTTTCATCATTTTCAAGATTTATAGTTTCTGTATTTGTAATGTTATCTGGAAAATCTTCATCATCTTTTATACTTGTTTTTTGAAGAACATTTTCATCGAAAGATACGTGTAACGTTTCTTCAACAGTATTTGATCTTTTATTAAATACACGATAAGCTTTGCTACGATCTGAATATCCTAGAAAGATTCCTTCGTCAGATTTCGCATCGAATTTTCCAAGCTGATCTTTTGTATTTAATATAAAAAATTTTGAACCAAACACTTTAAAATATGAAATCTTTGGTTTTCTTCCAGTAAAAAGTTCATAAGAAGTGTTTTTCGTTAGAGGTCGAATAGAAACACGATTCAAAACATAGCAAGCAGTTGCAACAGCTTCTGACCAGAAATGTTTTGGAAGAGTGCTTCCATTTAACAAAGTTCGTGCGCATTCTTGTAGAGTTCTATTTTTACGTTCTACAACCCCATTTTATTGTGGAGTTCTAGGAAACGAAAAATTATGAAAAATTCCTTTCTTTTTACAAAAATGATCAAAAACTTCGTTTTCAAATTCTCCTCCATGATCACTTCTTATATTCTTTATTTTTAAACCTTTTAAATTTTGAATTCGTTTGACAAAAATTTTAAACTTCTCAAACGTATCACTTTTATTTTTTGTAAAAATGGTCCAAGTATATCTAGAAAAATCATCTACTATTACAAACACATATCTATTATGGTTTATGGATTGAACTTGAGTTGGTCCAAATAGATCCATGTGTAGTAATTCAAGTGGTTGTAAAGTAGAAATAACTTTCTTAGATTTAAAAGATGACTTAGTTAATTTTCCTAATTGACATGCATCACAAATATGATTGACCTTGAAATTCATTTTTGGTAATCCTCTGACTAAATCATTTTTAGAAAGTTTGTTTATAGTTTTGAAGTTGATATGACAGAATCTTTTGTGCCACAGCCAAGGATCATTTTCATTAGCTATTAAACATATATCTGAATTATGATTGATTTTCATATTCAAAACATAGATATTTCTCTCTCTATTTCCTTCAAATATAAGATTTTGATTTTTATCAAAAATGCTACACTTATTTTCAAAAAAAGATATTTTGAAACCTTTGTCACATAACTGGCTGATACTTAAAAGATTGTGTTTTAAATTTTTGACTAATAAAACATTAGAAATAAGAGGTAAATCAGATATATCGACATTGCCGACGTTGCCTTTTCCAATGACATATCCTTTGGAATTATCTCCAAAAATGAAAGAGCCTCCATTTGAGTAAGTAATGTTCGATAGCATATTTTTGTCTCCAGTCATATGTTTTGAGCAACCACTGTCGAGTATCCATTTTCCTCTCTTTATAAGTGGGTCCTACAAAAAATAAGAATAACATTGGTACCCACTTTGTGATAGGGTCCTAAGAGTTAGGTCTTAGGAAACCAAACCCAAGTAGGTTTAGTATCCCCCTTAAAAATATATTTTTGATTTCTATGAACAGTTTCCAAAAAAATATTTATATATTTATTCCTAATCAAACTATTGTTTGTTTAAGGAACCCATATTTTTATGATTTTAGAATTATTTTTCCTTTTTGGATAAGTATTAGTATAAGAAATATTTCTCTTAATTTCCTTTTTAGGTGGAGATTTTAATTTCTTAGAGTATCCTAGTCCCTTCTTATTGGAAGTGGATTGAGAATTTTCAAAAATATTGGATAGATTTTCTCTTCCTTTATTAAAGTTAGATATATTTCTAGTAATATTATCTAACTTGGTTTTGAGACAAGTATTATCTAATTCTATCATTTTGATCTTAGTTTTTAGCTCATGATTTTCAGAGACAAGAGAATCATTCTTTTCTTTTTGAGTTTCAATTTCTTGACTCAATAAAGTAAGTTGAGAGTTATCATTAGAGAAGCTATCTTGAAGTTTTCCAAGTTCTTCTTCTAATATTTTCTTTTAATCGTTAAGCATATCTCTCTCGAATTCTGCTTTCTTCTGATTTTCTAGAGCTTCTTTATATTTTCTTTTGATGCTTTTTAAATTATCAAGAAGTTCTGAATTAATTTCAAACATATCATCAAAAGTAAGATCATTTACCTCATTTCCTGTAGCCATAAAACAAATATTTGCTTGTTCTTTCTCACTATCACTGCTGCTTTCTAAAGAAGAATCTGAGTCATCCCATGTCACTGAAAATGCTTTTATTTTAGACTTGTCTTTTCGATTCACATTGTGATATATCTTCTTTTGTTCTGGACAATCCTTTTGCATGTGTCCTTTCTTGTGACAGTTAAAGCATTCTAGTATAGATGAAGATGGCATATTTGAATTGTTGTTGAAGTTCCTTTTCCCATTGTTTCGATTTCCTTTTCTGTACTTAAAAAACTTTTTAAAGTTTTTAGCAATGAATGCTAAGTCTTCTTCATCCGAATCTGATTCTTCTTTTTCAGCATGGAATGCCATATTTTTGTTATCTTGTGCTTGTACTCTTTTAGCCTGCAAATTCACTTCATAGGACATTAGATTTCTTATTAACTCTTCTGGTTTCATGATAGAAAGATCATTAGCTTCTTCAATTGCTAAGACCTTTCTTTCCCATTCATCAGTTAAAGAGTTAAGGATTTTCGAAACAATATCAAAGTCAGAATACTTTTCTCCAAGTCCTAGTAATGAATGATATATATCTTGAAATCTAGAGTACATATCGTTTATAGATTCATCCTGCTTCATTCTAAAATTTTGAAATTGACTTCTGAGCATGGATATTTTGCTTTGTTTAACCTTGTTAGTTCCTTCGTGAGTAACTTTAAATGTTCTCCATATTTCATAAGCAGTTGTACACATGCTAACACGGTTAAACTCATTTCTATCTAAGACACAAAATAACATACTCATAGCTTTGGCATTAGAAGTCACATCTAGTTTTTGTGTGTTTGACCATATAGAATATTCTGTTGTAGAAATGTTATATTCAGTTTGAGTAATATTCCATGAGTCAAAACCACTCGCTTGCATATAAATACGCATTCGAGTTGCCCAATAATTGTAATTCATACCATTAAATAGTGGAGGTCGTGCAGTAGATTGACCTTCAATAAAACTAGTGTTAGTGACAGTGTTAACAGTACTGGTATTATTTTCCATCTTAGCAAATTATCAGATAACTTTGTAACGGTTATAAGAGAACCTCGCTCTGATACCAAATGAAAGTTATTGTGGTGCGGATCGTGCTATATGGAATTATAATATACTAGTGCGGAAATAAAACAAAGTTACTATAGCAGAGTAAACAACAAAAAATAAAACAAGCACACCAGGAATTTTTATACTGGTTCGAACTTCCCGTTCTATGTCCAGTCCCAGACTCCTTCTGAAATATCACTAACAACAATCCTCACTTAACCTGGAGGAATAGGTTTACAACAACCCTTGAACAACCGAACAAGGGACCTGAGCAGCAGAACATGATTTCGCCTCAACGGCCGAAGAGGACTTCACTGGCCTGAACAGCAGAACAGGACTTCAACTTATACAGAAAGTATATGACACAGTGTGTTCTCAATAACACGAATTTGTCTCTTGATAGTACAATCTTCCTATAATCTTCTCCTTTTGATATATATATGTCTGTACGTGAAGAATATGGAAGTAAATGAATGATTATGTAGAAATTGAATGCTCAAAATGTTAGAATCAATGTAGTATAGAAATAGAAAGCTTTTGATCAATTCGGTGAGTTAAACAAATGATTCTAATATGTTTATATAGAGTATAAAGAGTTGTAATCATTCGTGAAAAGTTATCATGAAAGAGTATGGATGCATCTCTTAGTAAAAGGTTGTAACTCTTCATGAAAATGAAATGTCTTTTCAAAAATATAGCAGTTGAAGAAGTTCGGACGTCTGAAAATAAATTTCAGACTTCTGAAATTTGAAATGTGCAAGTCAGAAAAGAAATAGGCTATTTTTGCCTATATTCAGACGTCTGAAATACCCTATTCAGACGTCTGAATATTGTTTAAATTTTAAATTTAATTACAGTTTCAGATGTCTGAATAGGTTATTTCAGACGTCTGAAATTCACCTGAAAACAACATTTGGCTAGAGATTTAAGTAGGTGTGTGTGTATATATATATATATATTCAAAGGAGAGATTTTAACAATATTGTTAATTCTAAACAATGACTCAAAACAACATATATGCAGCATGAAGATTATATGATTCTAGTCTTGTATATCCCTGCAGAAGTATGTTAGTATTGTATATAGTTGTCGTAGTCAAAATATATATGAAGCATTGTAAATGAGGTTTCAACAGGGTGAACTAGTACAACATGTTAACTAAGATAAGAAAGTCGGTAACATGTCTTAAGTCAAACAGCACAGGGTAAAACTACTCTAATAAATGATGCAAGGTCAATTACTATCAAGTACTCCTAAGTACACGAATCAAACCATACCCCTAGGTATACGATGACAAGGCAAGTAGTCAAAATTAACATATGATGTAGTCAATAATGAGACAACAAACATACAAATAGTATCAGGTAAGCACGTACAGTAAGGTTTTTAGTACACAAATATACATATAAGGACCTTCAAACATGCCATCAAGCCAACAGTGACATTGCACATCCAAACTTCATAATCGAAACATCAAGGTTGTGATGTGATGTCACTTGATATCGAGGTCATCATGTGATTTCATGTCACTTCAAATCAACAATTACATTATTTACGCCGTCGGGTGATATAGTCACTCAAAACTAAGTGATCACGATTTGCTTTTCTTTTTTCGACATATTTGGCATGGGCGCTAGAACCTTGTTTAGAGATGTTTTTGCTGGTATTGATCCAGATTTGGATGCTCAAGTGGAATTTGGAGCATTCCAAAAACTTGGAGATCCAACTACAAAGAGACAAGTAGTTTGATACAAGACTGCTCTTGTATCTTTATCCTCTATCTCTATTTTTTTCTCGATGATCATTGTATGGTATCGTATTCACAATGGAAATACCAAGTCATTGTGCATATTGTAATATAATAAACACAATGTTAAGGTCATTATGTGAAATTGTGTCATTTCTAAAGTGCAATGTCAAGTCGATGATCGATGTCATAACATCGTAGCACCGTAGGCATGGTCTCAGTCACTATATTCCCCTACATCATTCTACTTCAACAAATGAGTTATCTAAAAACTAACTTATCATCCCCTCCATCCATCATAGTAAAGAATCAAACTATTTCATTAAAATGCAAACTCTGTTCCTTCCAATTTCGAACCGTGGACCGCATGGTGATCCTGAAACCAAAATCCTCCATTACCCACCGAAACTTCTGAGAACGTAGCCCTAATAAAATGATGAACATGGTAAAAATAGTACCTAATCCGAGTCCGCATGCAAAAGTTGTTGCGATTTTAAATTTCAACCTTTTGCACATTGTGTGGAATCACTATAGCTGGGCGGAGCCAACCAATCGACCACTTAATCCTAGGTTCGGTCCGTCTTGGCAGTGGGTGAAATTGGTAAATTTCAAAAATAATTTCTTAAGTAGATCCTAGTGGACCTATGAAGTTTAATATTTAATGCTAGATCCAATTTAGTGGTTTTAATTAAATCTTATTTTATTTTGAACCTTTTACTTCATTTAATTATCAAGAGAGGTAGAGGAGGAAGTGATCAACCATAGATGAAAGAATAAATTCAATCAAATGGAAGGAATATTTTGTTTCATTGGAGAAGGAAACTTTTCATTTCTCTCTTTAAAATCTTTCCTCTTATTTTAGATCCAATAATTAGGTTGTATCTTTCCATATATGGCCAACCAAATAATGATTTATACATGGACTACTACATCTAATATGTATACACATAATTATAGATAACACATATATGGTACAACATGAAGATATGACAAATAATGGCAAAGTCAATATATACATATGTAGATATTGAGAATTATATCTACCATGTATATATTTGTTATATGCATGAGTGTGTGTGTCTATACATACATACATACATAGCGATATATATAGTCTTAGTTTAATTATTTAATTATTTAATGAAGATTTTTTTTTGAAAATGAGTTCCTTTACTGCATTGAAATAAATATTGTACAATACATAACACACCACAAGGGTTATAATGACCAGATAATAATACGACATAGGTATGTCGGTACCCAAAAAATGAAATATAGTTTGAAAAGAAGCCCAGCCCGTTACAGCCTTGTTATCTCTTACCCTAATTTAAGAATCGTCCTCCTTTAGCTGGCTTCAAAAACATTTCTTCGTAAAACTCAGCCGCCATCATTAAGTTCTACGCCTTATTTCTGCAAGATTTAGGCCGGCGTAAGGAGATATATTCGTATTTCCACTGCTAACCAATTCGATTCATAACTTTGGAACATGACATAACGTTATATGTGACGAATTGTTTTTTCGATTTTGGCCAGCGCCAGAAGATATATTCATCTTGCCACCGCTTACCTTGTCTTCATCTTCAAAATTTTGAAAATCATTTAAAAATAGACCAACGACGTTCGTATATAATTTTCTATCCAATGGTCAAGTGATATGGATATTTATCATTTCAATCCATAATTATTTAATTTTACGGGTTTATATCATTTCAACCCGCAATCCCAAAATTTTAAAATCAATAAAATCGCTTGGGTTTACCATTTCAACCCATAATGATTTTTCCTAATCTATAATATCGTTCGGGTATGTATCATTTCTACCCATAGGGGTAGCAGAGATATGGACATAAATAAACATCCAATCATCCAAAATGTCAACAATATCATCCATCCAATCATCCAAATATCAACTAATTGACATTCATCACAATCAATCATCCAAACAGTCAAAGTAATTCACAATAATTTCATAATTATTAATACTGGGTATTTTACAGGCAATTAAATTCAAATTCCAAATTTAACCGTCAAATTTTAATTTTTAACAGTTAATTCGAGTGACAATTAAATTTATCAAACAACGATCAATAAATTTATATCACTTCATACTTTCGAATTTGAATAGGATAAAAAATTTCTAGTACGTTGTGAGCGTTATAAAACACTCACCTTTTATTTTCCATTGTCGCTTTCGTGTTCTGGTTTCGATTAAATTCGAACGCGTTCGGATTTAACTGAAAATTCTACAAGCTCTAAATTCAACCAATTTGATTTCATAGCAAAGACCTCGTCAATAAGAACCCAACGTGGCTGATGGCATTGGATTTGTACCTAAATTGGATGAGGTATGAATTTTATAAGAATTGGATTTATTAAAACAACTTGTACTCGTTTAATTTCATTTTTTAATTTTCATTACCCACTAACTCACCAAGCCCGGGCGACTACTGTTCTCTCCTCCCCCTTTCTTCTTCCTTTGCATTGTCGGTACACGAAGGAGTATCCATGGCCATGCACGAGAATGATGATACTGAAATCCGCTCTACGAAATAAAGTTTCGACTTCGCCTATGGATTCCTTACATTGATCCCCACCTGCCCAGCACCTCAATGGAGCAGCCGCACCCATCTAGGCGAACGCGACCTGATGGGTCTCCGCCACTGTATCCGTGGTCGCACCCCCCCAAAGCTGATCGATCCTCACAAAAATCGACGCCCACATGTTATTTTCCACGACAAGCTTGCATCAAATCCCCATGGATCGAATCGAGCACTAATTCAAACAAAAACTCGAACCCTAGTTCAAACTCTTGCTCTGACAAAAAGTCGAGCTTCCCAAACAATCGCCACACCTCTTGAGAAGACCATCAAATTAAAGCTCATGGTGAAATAAGAATTTTGAAAGTGGTTATATATTTTTTGTTGAGCAAATTGCATGAATTTGATTTTTGAAGTTTTCATTTTCAAGTTATACTTCTGCGTATTGAAAAAGAGTGGAAAGGGAAAAACGTGATTTTATAGAGGAGATAGGATGGCTTGTTTTAGAAAATAGGTGGGTTGGAAAAGAAAGAAAGTGGCTGATGTGAAAGAATGTGGGTTGGTGGTTCAATCAACATATATATTATTTTAACCATAAATATCTCAATTAAAGCAGCTTAAAATTTCGAACCCCTATCGAGATATGCCGCTCGGGGTTTCTAATGTTATACCCATATTTCGAATGCAATGGAACAAGTCTCGAGTCCAAATTCGATCGTATGGAGAAGATAGCCTTTTGAACCTAACTAAAATATTAAATTTTCGATATTAATTTCAACGTTTCTATCCCGTACGATCAAATGATAACTCCAAACGCTACGAAATTTGAAATCCGATAACAATACACTATTGCCGATCCAATGGAACTTGTTTCATCGAATTTCGAGACTGTGTCTCGGGCGGCTATGTTTATATGTTAATTTAAACGAGTTATTTTTAAAATCGAATAAATCACTTTTAAATTCAATTTAAAAGTTCTATTTTCTTCATTATTATGAAACAAATTTAATAATCCTTTAAACTATTTTTTCAATAAAATCCAAGATTTAAATTATTTTCACGATTTCAATTATTTAATTTAACAATTAAATTATCAATAAATCACTATATTTGAAATTCAACCTATTAAATCGATAAAATTTTACTTTCCAATATTTAAAATCAATTAAATAAATAATTTCAAATAATCCAAAATTCTGAATCGTTACATTCCTCCCCTTTTAGAAGAATTTCATCCCCGAAATTTCCAAGGTAAGAAGAATGGCCTAAAACCCATTAACTTTCCCAAAACAAATTAGTTGAAACAACTTCCTAAAGTCTATTTGTTGAAACCACATTTTCATTCTTTTACTAATTCCCAAATTCATCCATAGATTCCAAATAATATTATTTACTCAATCATTTCAAGTTATATTCCAAAATCAAATTTCCGTTATAAAACAAATTTCAAAATTTTTTAACTCCTTAAATTTTCGAAAATAATTTGCCAGCGTCTTTTTTGCGCAGCTAGATCCAAACAATTACAAAACACCACTATGGAGCCCAAATCAACAAAAGAAAACAAAAGCCAAGTGGCCCAATCTTAAAACCATCAAATCAAATGACAAAATAAACATGTACCTTTTTATCGGGCAATCCAAATTTTCTTGATTTTAAATACCTGCATCTTATTTACCAATGATATCCAATCATATAATTTAAAATTATTTTATATTTTGCATTTTTAGTTTCCAATATTTGCTTTACTTAAGCTCGTACGATGTACATAGATCATCTGTACGCAATATCAAATCTGATCGCTCCGATCGTACAATTTCACTTCCAAACTAGTATCGTTCACACGACTCTCTGGTGCGGACTCAGATTTGGTTCCTTGATCAAAGAACGTTATTCTCTTTCTTAGCCATGTACTATGATAGAGAATTTCAAAATCAAATCAAAAACCCATATCCAGGGTTCGTCGTCGAGAATCGAGTGAAAAATCCTAACTCGGATCGATATAAATTATCGCAAAATTCTATGCTCGAATTTGGATCAAATCGTTATGCGAATAAAATAATATACGTACAACTTGTGTATTTATTTCTATTGATTCTTAGCTACACTAAATTCCTTTGTTTACATTTACTTCATTTCCATTTAATTATTCTCAATTATCATCCACGTTGCATTATTCACATTGCTTAATTTCTTAATATTTTTTTCAATACCAATTATCTCTTAAGAATTTTCTCATCAAATTTTCTTAAGTCAATTATAAACATTTTTATGCAAAAGTTCTTATGTTTATTACTAGTTCATCGCTTAAATTTATATCCACTTCTATTCAAATTCAATTCCATTTAACTCAATTTATCTTCCAATTTTAAATATTGAATTTTATCAACCATATCCCAAACCATATTTACTCAGTAATTGAATTAATTAGTTCATTTTGTCCATTTCATTAGTTATTTCAAACCTCAGTTAATTCCATTTCCAAAATTTTATTTTATTTAGCCTCATTTGGGCTAAATTTCAAAATTTCGCTTTATTAGTTCAATTCAATTCACTTAATTTGTTCACTTTACTAATTTATTCTACTACCACAAATACTTCACTTAACTTTTGTCAAGTTAAATTTAATCTCTTTTCTCAATTTCATAATTCTTTTCTTATCTATATCATTTCTCAAATTTATATGTTCAAAACTTATCTTTATTTATTACACAACACTTTTATAGCAAATTTCAGAATCTAAACACCCGTTTAATTTCAAATCTATTTGAAATCATATATATACATATCTTACTTTTATATCAAATCAAAATTTTAAATTTCTTAAAATCAAAAACTTGTTTATCAAAACAAGATTCCATTAGCAAATTATTACGGTAGCAATCCGTTACATAGAAACTCAAAAATGAATACCGATGATGTCGCGATCATCATTAGAATTATTTTCCAACCGCTAAAATAAGTTTATGCTTTTATTTCTTTTGAAAAACCATTTTTATTCAAAAAACACTTCCAAAATAATACTATCATTATTATTTCCAAAACACTTTGTAACACATTTCAAAATCTCCGAGACTTAGATTCGAAACTTCTCAACTTAAATCCATTTTAATTTACAGTCACATTTATAAATTATATTTTCAAAATTTCACTTCCTTAAAATATTTCACAAATATTTTATCATTGTTTATTTTTAAACATCATTTATTAAGGAACAACAACCAATAAATGACAATAACCAACATTATCATTCCTAACCACCAACACACTATATATACCCTAATAATTTCTGAAAAATTATTTCTTTATATATAAAATATAATTAGGGTAAAATTATTTCATTTGCCCAATTTCAAAACAATACTATGTCGAATTATTATGTTCAAGTGTTTAGAGATCCCTATCAATAACGTTAATTACTCGTATTGACCAAAATCCATAAGCCACTCAACAAATCAACCAACACAATATAAGACAACTTTTATATTCACTAACAAATACGCGCTCATATCTATTAATACATTCAAACTCATTCAATGGTGCTACTGACCCTGTAACAACCCGCAATTTTACGATCATATATTTAAATATTTTATTTAAACATAACATCGTTAGTTTGATTAAATTCCAAAATGTGACTTTTTGTCAACAGCCGAATTCGGACTTGAGACCACTTCCACTGATTTTTAAATGACATTTACAACTTGTTTGAGTATAAACATCGATATGTTTGGAGTTGATTAGGATTTTGATATTTTCATTTGGGCTTTGGGTTAGTTCTAGCCCACTAACCCAATAATGGAACCCAAACTCTTCTATCAAATACCCTAACTCCTCTTTCTTTCATTCATTCTACTTATAATAATTCCTAACACTCAAGCTAAAGGAAAAATGGGGGAAAGAGGGGAGATTAGAAATTCCTAAGCCCTAGTTTTCTTAGGAAATTCAAGTTCTAGTTCTAAAATCAAAGAGAAGCTTAGATAAGTATCCTCTTCATCTTCTCCATCTCAATCTCTCTTTAATTTTCAGAATTCCCTATAATCTAACTTAGGAAATTCATTTCATTTGATAATAGATTGAAGATTCTAGAAGTGTTGTTGAAGAAAAATCAATCTTAGCTTGTTTTAGGGCTTCTCATGTCTATATTTGGGTTTAAAGGTGAGTTCTTGAACTCAAATCAATGTCTATAGCTTTCATCGTTGTTAGGTATGAATTCCTAACATCTATTTCATATCCAATTGCTTTTGATTTGAACTAATTTAGTGAATTTTCGAATTTTGGTATTTTGATGCCAAAATATGTAAAGATCCTATCTTGGATGTTTGGACATGTTATTTGGGGTGTAACGAAGAGCCTATAGGGTTGAGTTGTCGCTTGGCATAAATCCCTAGCACCCGTCGTCCGTCCGATCGCTTCCAAATTGATTTGGACATCAATGGCCTAGGAAAACTATTGCCCAGTACAGGCAACCAGACGTCGGGTCGAGGAACCTAGACGTCTGGTTAGGGCACCAAAAGAAAAAAAGTAACGGTAGAAAAAAAATAAAATCCAGAGCCAAGAACCAGACGTATGGTTCATCCGGTCAGACGTTTGGAAGGCTTTTGGAATTAAAAACAAAAAGGAGAAAAAACACATATATTTCTAGAACCCAGTGCTAGACGTCTGGCCAAACCAACTAGATGTATGGTATTGTTCAATTTTACCTATTTTGGCTGTTTTTGAATAGATTTCCAATTTTTATCGATTTTTATTATTTCGGATAGTTATTGTCACTTATTATCGGCTTTGATGACTTCATTTATAAATTTTTGGGAATATCCATTTGATGGATTTGATATCGATTTTTATGACTTTAATTCCCGTTTTCGAATGTGGATTTTGGTGATAGATTGTTTTTACAACCATTTCTGTGATTTCTCACTTTAAAATACAATGGTTTTTATACTCGTAGTAAATACTAAAAACTCTTTCACAAAATCGATTTCAACACTATTTTGAATACAAAGCTCGTTTTTAAAACTGTTTCCAATCTATTAGTATATACAAACCTTTATTTCATTCGTATGAGAAATCTAATTAAACGACTTAGCAAAACAAGTGGTATGAAACGCTTGCGTTTACTTCGTCGTTTAATTCTTGGACTTGTTCGACTAAAATCTCTCGACAATTTTCTAGTGGAAATCTATAATTTGTTCCTAAATATTTAAGTTAAGCCAGTGGTTATGGGACATGAAGCTAAACTCATTTATTTACTAGCTTAATGTATTTTACACTTCTTTTTTATCAATGATGATCATTTGGTATCCTCAAGTGGAAATCTACAATTTGTTCGTAAATATTTAAGTTAAGCCAGTAGTTATGGGACATGAAACTAAACTCATTTATTTACTAGCTTGGTGTAATTTACACTTATTCTTTAGAGCTTAGGCTCAATTTGGTGGGGTAGTGACCCATGGTCTTTTGACTGTTCATGGAGCAAGCGGCTCGATGTGTCTGTACACGGGGCGTATCTTTTTAGGTGCGTCGATGTTCAACTCAATTGGTCTGTGCATGGGGCGTATCTTTTTAGGTGTGTCGATGTTCGGCTATGCATGGGTTGTAACTTTTTAGATGCGTCGATGTTTGGCTCAAATTTGATGGCTTAGCGACCACGGAATAGAATTCCGCTTCTGATACACGTGTTGGTGAGTTTTCATGCTCCTGTTTGTGATTGGCCTCCCCCTTTGTGTTTTTTGGATTTCTAATTATTGATTTCTGCAATTTGTGTTTCACCAATTTTTGAGATTTGCATTGATATGTTTTGTCAATATTTGAGGTATGGTGAATATGCTAAGAATATGATATTCTTTATGGATATTTGAGGAGATTTGAGATACTGAATGATTTTCATTGTTAATAGATATACACTTGTCACAGTATGACATTATTGTTATCATATATTTTTGTCATATCTCTTACTCTATCTCATCTTGTATGATATTTATAGCTAGACTGACCCGTTTATTATTTTTCTTCTTAAATAATACTCGGGTCAGACCGAGATGTTTCAGGTACTTCCACTTGACGTCTTAGCAGGGACTAGCGTCTGAATTTTGGTTAACTACTTTAGCTTGGTAGTTTTTTTTTTCTAAACATTCAAGATAAAGACTCCTTGATGTATACATATTCTTTTGTCTAGCACTTATACCTATTCTTTTGTGATATAGTGGATCTTGTATGACCACTACTTTGATGTTCACTTCTATGTGATATATTCATATCTGTTCCGCCTTAGTGATATGAATATCTGTGACTAATTATGTGTTATGCTTAATATATATTTGTTTCCGAAGACCACGTAGCCACTATGTAGCAACTTTGAGTTTGTATTTGATATGTCAGATTTCCTCTTGAAATGAAATGCACGACCTTCTATTTGACATATCGGTACTCACACAAATTAATTACACAGATGGTCGCTCCTCAACAACCTTATTCTTTGTGCTAGTCGATGACATTACCCCGTAGTGTCCTTGGCTAGTGTGAGTATAGAGGTGGGGCATCACAGCTTGGTATCAGAGCCAAACTTCGGAACAATGTAGAATAATCTAGCAATGATCATTGTCCTAAGTCTCTCTTAGGAATCATGCCTTAGAATTTAATTTGAGTCATAGGACCCGTTCTATTCCATTTTCTTTTATGATGCTTTGTCTTACCAATCAAGCTTATTTGAATTCATTTTGAAAATAAACATTTTCCTCTTGGTTCTTTCTTTCTTTCTTAAAGAAGAAGAGATGGTTAGACCTTGTAGTCCTAGTGCTGGTCAATCCCGTGGTCCTTCTCTGGATGGCGTATTCATGTGTGCCCAACAACTTTTGGATCTTGTAAATAATCAAAGTTTTATCTGTGCTTTGAATAAGAACCCCAAAAAGGTTTTACCTCTAAAATTAGAAGCGCCTTTCGACCGGCTTGTAGGTATCACTCTTCGACTTGAAGAGGCCGATAAAGGAAGTGATGGTGATGTTGAAGGTGCCAAAAAGAGCCTCAATAACAACAAGAAGAGGCATATTAAGTTCTGATGCCTAATCCCAACAAGAAAGGAAAGCAGGCAAATTCCATAGCAAAGACTCTAATCCCAAATCATGGAGAATGCGACAATTGTAGTTCTAAGGACCACTATGCAAATAAGTGCCTGAAGCCCCTTAGTTGTCGCTATTGCAAAGGTTTGGGTCATCTTTTATCTTCATGTTCCAAACTTCAAAGCAAAAAAGAGGGTAAGCTGAATGTTGTGCAAGCCCATAGTAACCCTTCTCTTGTCAAGGTATTCCTCATTCTACCTGTGATGGCATTTTTTTGTTTCGTGATCATCATATTCGAATTCTTTTTGATACGGGTGCATCTCATTCTTTTATATAAAAAGAAATTGTTGGTACTTTTACTTTAAATATTATGGGCTTGATGACTTCAATAAGAAGTGTCTGGTTGGTGGATCCACAACACTGAGTTTACGTTGTAAAA
Source organism: Allium cepa (assembly GCA_030765085.1). Lineage (NCBI taxonomy): Eukaryota > Viridiplantae > Streptophyta > Magnoliopsida > Asparagales > Amaryllidaceae > Allium > Allium cepa. The sequence goes on from CM060932.1 coordinate 609,835,505, forward strand.
ATTCGAGAGTACTTTGTGTGATTATGCTTTCCGAATCCAATTTGCATGTTATGTGCTATGTAGGTTTCAAAATTAATTTTTGAAAAGGATTGGCTTAATCATTATGAAGCCCACATCTTATATCTCGACATGACCTTCCATCTTCGACATCCTCAATATGTTAAGCAGATTTCTATTGTTCTTAAAGATTCAGATTCCAATTCGGTGGCATCATTTTATTCTTTAAATCCACATGATGAGGAAGATGTTATTTCCCTCATCCAAGTAGTTCGTGAATTTTCCGATATTTTTGAGCCCGTCTTAGGATTACCACCTAAGTAGTCAATTGAGTGGTGCTAAGATCTTTTTAGCTCGACCTTGCCATCGGTTTTCATCAGCTACGAGTTGCGGATTATAGCATTCTACTTACCGCATACCACACTTGTTATGATTCTTATGAGTGGCTCGTTATGTCATTCGGTTTGAAGAACCTTCCATCTTATTTCATCCATCTTATGAATCGAGTATACTACAAATATTTCGATGAATCCGTCTTCTATTCATTTATTATGGGTGAAAACAGCAATTTAAAATTGCAAATTTTTCTAATAATATATATATATGTATATATATATATAATGTTGATACGCTAAGATTTTGATCAATGACAATGTGCTTCAACAAAAAAGAAGAGTATGTGCAAAGCTAAAGAAAGAACGATGAAGACCAAGAATAAACATAAGTATGATTTTTATATAGGTCTTAGTTTAGATTTATTGTTAAAATCTATCCTCAAGAGGCTTGCACAAACACTAGAACACATTTTATAAATTTCATTTTTTAATACACATTCACTGTGCACAGTTCAGTAGTTCAGTCGACTGAACAGGGATGACCAGTCGACTGAACCTGTTACACATATACAACATGTACAGTTTCAGTCGACTGAAAAACCCTGCTCGGTCGACTGAATTTGTTCCTGAAAATTTTCCTTCATATTTTCAGTTGACTAAATTCCCTGTTCAGTCGACTGAATTTGAACCTACGAATTTTCTCTGAATGGACACCTTCTTCCTCCCAAGAGTTGCAACCATTTACCAATGGAAATGGAAGCATCTCTTGTTTGCACCCTTAGCCAACAGATGCAAATCTTCTACAAGTATAAATACATAATTTTAACATCTTCAATTCACCGAATTCTCTTGCTTTAATCTTACTATCTTCTTGAACATATTATCTAGAAATTCTCAAAGCAATCACAAATCTATTGCTTGAATCACTGCTTTGTTTTTAACATTTTTTTGATTCATAGCAATTCACATTTCCCAAATCTTCACAAACACGTTGCATACTCTCGAGGATAAGATTATAGGAATATTGTACTACATTAGACTCATTAGTATTGACAAGAACACAACAAGTCGAATATTTTTTTTTAGTAATTGAGTTGAAGTCCTCATCGGTAGTTGAGGCAAGAAATCCCGTTCGGTTGTTCGGGTAAGTTGTAAACCTATTCCTCCGGGTTAAGTGAGGGTTTTAGTTAATGGAATTCCTAAGTGAAGCTTAGGGACTGGACGTAGGACTAGAGGTTCGAACCAGTATAAAATCCTGGTGTCTACCTTTCTTTTACTTACTTTATCTACCTAGACAATTTCGTTATTCCATATTACATGATCGTACTGCATATCGAGTATTTAACAAACGAACAAACGTAATCGAAGAAACCTTACATGTATCTTTTGATGAGAATTTCAACAAAGAATTAAGTATAAAAGATGATGAAGAATTTATAAATGTAGAAAATACAAATCTTGAAAATTGTAATAATGAACTAAGATCATCACCAAGAATATTATGAGATCACCCTACTCAAAACATAATAGGTGAAATCAATTCTCAAGTTAAAACAAGAAATCAACTAAATCGAATGGGACATGTAGCTTTCGTTTCTACATTTGAACCTAAAAATCCTAAAGAAGCATCAACAGACGATTACTAGATTATTGCAATGCAAGAAGAATTAAATCAATTTGAACGTAACGATGTTTGGGAATTAGTTCCCAATCCGAATAATCAATCTGTTATAGGAACAAAATGGGTTTACAAAAATAAAATAGATGAACAAGGTAATATAACTAGGAATAAAGCTAGACTAGTAGCACAAGGATATAATCAAGAAGAAGGTATCGATTTTGAAGAAACTTTTGTTCCAGTTGCAAGACTTGAAGCAATACGTATTCTATTAGCTTTTGCATGTTTTCACAATTTTAAACTTTATCAAATGGATGTTAAAAGTGCATTTTTAAATGGTTTTATAAAAGAAAATGTATATGTAGAACAACCTCCTTTATTTATACATGAAAAATATCCAGATCATGCATATAAATTAAAGAAAGCACTATATGGTCTTAAACAAGCACCTCGTGCTTGGTATGAAAGACTTAAAAGTTACTTACTAAATTCGGGATTTCAAATTGGAAAAGTTGATCAAACGCTTTTCATTAAAAATACTAATAAAGATATTTTAATAATTCAAGTATACGTAGATGATATTATATTTGGTTCAACAAATGAAAATTTATGTAAAGAATTTTCAAATATAATGACTAAGGAGTTCGAAATGTCTCATATGGGAGAATTATCATATTTTCTCGGACTTCAAATTAAACAATTAACAAATGGAATTTTTATAAACCAAGAAAAATATTGTGCTAATCTAATTAATCGTTTCGGAATGGAGAACACTTCTGTTAAACCTACTCCTATGAGTACCACTACTCATCTCGATCGAGATGAAAATGGCAAACGTATAGATCAAAAATTATTTAGAAGCATGATAGGTTCCTTACTTTACTTAACCGCTAGTAGACCAGACATAATGATGAGTTTACGTTTATGTGCACATTTTCAATCTAATCCTAAAGAATCACATTTAAGAGCGGTAAAACGAATTATGCGATATCTTAATAATACTAAAGATTTTGGTCTTTTCTGTCCAAAAGAGTGTCCATTTGAGTTAGTATCATTCAGTGATGCTGATTTTGGTGGATCTCGAACAGATAGAAAAAGTACAAGTGGTACGTGTCATTTCATCGGAAAATCACTTGTATCTTGGTTTAGTAAGAAACAAAATTGTGTTTCTCTTTCCACATGTGAAGCAGAATATATATCAGCTGCCTTAGCATGTACTCAAGTTATCTACATGCAACAAACACTTAAGGATTTTAATATAAATTTAACAAACTCTACAATATATTGTGATAATACAAGTACAATAAATTTATCTAAAAATCCGGTTAATCACTCTCGTACAAAACATATAGACATTCGTCACCATTTTCTACGAGACAATATCGAAAAAGGAATCATAAATTTAGAACATATTTCTACCGAAAATAAAATTGCCGATATATTTACTAAACCTTTATTAGAAAACTCCTTTATAAAGTTCGACGAGAATTAGGAATAATCTCTTTTAAAGATATTTTATAAAGTTATCAATTTTTTTTTTTCACAATTCAGTCGACTAAATCTATATGCTCAGTCGAATGAATAAAGAAAACTATGACTTTCAATTTATATTTTCAAAATAATGATACATTATAAATAATAATATAAGGGTTATCTCTAATCCATACATTTCTAACTGAATTATTTTAACCATTAAATCTTTGTTTGGTTAAAAAATTTTGATAAATTATCACCACAATATTTTTAGAATGTTCATCCTATAAATACACGTTTAACTTATTTTCATTTTCGCAACTCATTTTCACTTGCAAAAGATTGAAAAGTTGATATAAAAATGTCCTCAAACAAAACATACTCCCCAATCAACATCACCTCTTCGATCGATAACTCACCAACATCACCAAAACTTCCTACTCCAACACCAAAGCATGAGCCAGTCTATAAATGGGAAAACTATCGAATTGGCTACACACCAGAATCGAAAAAGGCTAAACGTGGTTTTTTTTATCTCACCAGATACGAAAAGAAAGATTGATGAGATTCATCACTTTCAATAACAACAAAGTGGTCTTCAACGAGAATTATATTTCGAACAAAAAGTAACGGCTAGACGATTAAGCTTCCTAGAGAAAATTGGCTTACGTTTTTGTGGCTCAAAGAAAAACGAAGTGACTGAGCCTCTACCTCGACCGGTTAGTTCATATGATCCGTCTTCGTCTTATCGTACACCAGCTGATCCCGTGAATTCTTGGATGTCTCCAAAAACTCCTTGGTATAGTCCAAATTCATGGGATATAAACTATATGGAGAATGAAGGACGCAAAAAGAAAAATAGTCCATCTCCAAAGAGATGATTATTTCAGTGGCCAAATCATATTATTATATTGTATTTTGTTGTAATCAATTATTGGAATTTTTTATAAATTTTAGAACTCCAAAAAATCAAGGTTCAGTCGACTGAACCTACCTGCTCAGTCGACTGAACACTAGGCAAAAAACAACTAAACAGTAGTTCAGTCGACTAAAACTTCTGTTCAGTCGACTGGATTTTACACAGAAGATTTTGGCCAAAATTTCAATCGACTGAGCAGACTATTCAGTCGACTGAACGCCAATTCCCAGGCAACTTTTCCCCTTTTATCAACCAGTTTTTACCCTTTCACCTTCACTTTTTACCTTCCAAAAGTTCTCTCTTCCCCATTGTTTTCCAAAACCCTAGCCCCCAATTCACAAATTGCTCTCAAATTTCACGAAAAATGGCCCCAAAAAGATCAAGAGCTTCATCTTCTTCATCCTCCGAGCCACTTGATACTCAAATAGCACAATGGCTCTATGATAGCATAGCTATAACAAGGTGGAATAAAGTGAAGAATTCTCGCATTTTCGAGCACTCCTTCGTTGATTTTCAAAGCCTTCAGACATACAACATTCAAGCATTAACGGATCGGGCAGGTTTAACTTCTCTTTTGGATTTGAAAAGAAATGACCATGCAATAAACCATATCATGGTCAAATTATTTTATGCAAATCTTAATCTTGGACACCAAACTCCAAGAAATCAAAATGATAGTGTTTGGAGTATGGTGTGTGGAAAGAAAGTTTGGTTCTCCTTAGATCGAATGGCACACATCTTAGGATCACCTAACGTAGGGAGAAAGCTTGATGAGGTAGAATTCAATCCACAAATTCGAGATAACATAAATCATCAATTTCTGGATGATAATGTTAACATTCGAGATATTAAGTCCACTTCCCTACGACCTAGAGCTAGAATCCTTCACAAAGCTCTTATGAGAACAATTACTCCACGAACGGGTTCATATGAACTTGTCTACCTAATCAATTATCGAGCTCTATACGCTATTTTCGGCAATATTCAAGTCAATTGGGTCCAACTAATCCTTGATGAGTTTCTCACATTTAATAATGGCAAAATGCGAACTATATATTTTGGAAAATATATCATGAGACTTCTCCTCAATGTTGATACGCCATTACCCGAGTCCGAAAATACAATGGTCCATCAAATTAACCAACGGACAATAAGCCTTATGCAACTCCCCGATAGACCTCCTCGCATCATATCTCTTGCCGAATGGGAAGCTAGGCATCAACAACAACAACAACCTCCACAAGCACAACAACCTCCACAAGCTCCACATGAAGAACCCTTCGACCAAGAAGATGAAATTAGTATCATTGAGCCAAGTTTTACTACCAATCAATCGTTAGGAATTTTATCAAGAAATCAACAAATTCTTGATAATCGCCTCAAGAAGGTAGATCACAAACTTGATAAAATTAAAGGATTATTCAATAAATTATGGGATGCCATCTCATGCTCAACTTCCACTACCGCTTCAACATCACACGGTAAGCGTCCTGCACCTACTTTCACATGGACATCGTCCGAAGAACATACAAGCAGCAGCACGAGTGGCACTAGTGGTGGTCAAGGAAGAAGTTACAGACCTCCCACAGGTGAACCCGTTATCCGCGAACCAAGGGGAGGGAGAGAAGCCTCATATGATTGGGACAAAGATGAATAAACTCTTTTGTGGCTTCTTATTATCACAAGGCTTGTATAAATTATCTTTTCTGTTTTATTCATGCTACATTTTATATTTTATTCATTCATGCAACATTCTATATTTTATTTCTCATGATACATTTTTATTCTATATTCTATGCTATATTCTTAAACGATGACATGCATATAAGTGATTGTTTTGACAATATACTTCTGTGATTATTACTTCCTTTTTGTCGATGACAAAAGGGGAGAAATCTATGTTACTAACCTTATTTTGTAGAAAAAATAGTGCATATATTCAGGGGGAGGAAATAATCTCTATACACATGAGTATTGTCATCAATCAAAAAGGGGGAGAATGTTGATACGCTAAGATTTTGATCAATGACAATGTGCTTCAACAAAAAGGAAGAGATATGTGCAAAGCTAAAGAAAGAACGATGAAGACCAAGAATAAACATAAGTACGATTTTTATATAGGTTTTAGTTTAGATTTATTGTTAAAATCTATCCTCAAGAGGCTTGCACAAATACTAGAACACATTTTATAAATTTCATTTTTTAATACACATTCACTGTGCACAGTTTAGTAGTTCAGTCGACTGAACAGGTATGACCAGTCGACTGAACCTGTTACACATATACAACATGTACAGTTTCAGTCGACTGAAAAACCCTGCTCAGTCGACTGAATTTGTTCCAGAAAATTTTCCTTCATATTTTGAGTTGACTGAATTCTCTGTTCAGTCGACTGAATTTGAACCTGCGAATTTTCTCTGAATGGACACCTTCTTCTTCCCATGAGTTGCAACCATTTACCAATGGAAATGGAAGCATCTCTTGTCTGCACCCTTAGCCAACAGATGCACCTCTTCTACAAGTATAAATACATAATTTTAACATCTTCAATTCACCGAATTCTCTTGCTTTAATCTTACTATCTTCTTGAACATATTATCTAGAAATTCTCAAAGAAATCACAAATCTATTGCTTGAATCACTGCTTTGTTTTTAACATTCTTTTGATTCATAGAAATTCACATTTTCTAAATCTTCACAAACACATTGCATACTCTCGAGGATAAGATTATAGGAATATTGTACTACATTAGACTCATTAGTGTTGACAAGAACACAACAAGTCGAATATTGTTTTTTAGTAATTGAGTTGAAGTCCTCTTCGGTAGTTGAGGTAAGAAATCCCGTTCGGTTGTTCAGGTAAGTTGTGAACCTATTCCTCCAGGTTAAGTGAGGGTTTTAGTTAGTGGAATTCCTAAGTGAAGCTTAGGGACTGGACGTAGGACTACAGATCCGAACCAGTATAAAATCCTGGTGTCTACCTTTCTTTTACTTACTTTATCTACCTAGGCAATTTCGTTATTCCATATTACACGATCCTACCGCATAGCCTCTTTCATATAAGTATAATTGGATTCTGTTATTAAGACAAGCAAAGAATATTTGTAAATTTATAAGTGACATGTTTATCATATAGAAGATGATTTTGTGTTGTATTTTCCATTGAGTGCTTTAAGAATTCTAGTCGATGCGCATGATTAACGTCATCGATAAGAGTCTCTTAAACGCTATGATGAGACAGTCAGACATAGTAAATTGATTTGCAATGAGTTAATTTTTCTAAAAAGATGATTACATAAGTTAATTAAAATTTTGAATGCCTTAGCTTTTCGAGGAGGAGGACCATGAAATAAATGATTCAGCGTAGAAGCTGCTTTTCAAAAATAAAAATAAAAGAACTCCTTTCCGATGCTTTTATTCTTGTGATTCCCAAAGGGAACCAAGGCTTCACTTTTAGTACCGATGTTAGTCGTATTGGTTTGGGTGTCGTTCTCATGCAAAAGAGAACGTGTTATTACTTATGGTTCTAGACAATTAAAGCCTACCGAGACTAGATATGCCACTCATGAACTAGAGCTCGCGTCATTGTTTTCGCTCTTAGAGTTTGACGTCATTATCTTTTGGGAGAGAAATTTATTCTCTACCCCTATCATAAATCTTTAAAGGATTTGTTTTCTCAAAAAGAACTTAATTTGCATCAACAACATTAGCGCGTATTCCTTGCATCTTATGATCTTGATATTCTTTATACTTCCAGAAAAGGGAAAACTTGTTGCTGATGCCTTTAGTTGTAAGCAAAAAGTGGTTGTTTCCATGATGATATCTAAATGGAATGATCTCGAGACTTTTTCCACTTGTGAGATTCAAGATTGTGAATCCGATTCATGTTCATCTCTTGTTTTATGTAGCCTTGAGGCTCATCCTTCTCTTTTAGACCGCATCCTTAAAGCTCAAAAGCATGATCCCGAATTGGTTCATCTTTGCCAAAGTTGAAAGGATAGAAATATTAATGGTTTGAAAGACTTTGAAATCGACGCTCGTGGAGGCATTCAAAAATTTAGTGGACTTATTGTGTCAAATATTAATGATCTCCGTAAAGATATTTTAGAAGATTCTCATCGTTCTAAATTTACCATTCATCCCGGTAGTAGTAAAATGTATGCGGACATGAAACCACTTATTATTGGAATGGAATGAAATCTGATATTGCTAACTTTATTAAGTGTTGCATGACTTGCCAACTCGTAAAGGCCGAGTATCAAAAGGCCGGTGGGTTATTGAAACCTTTAGACATTCAAATTTGGAAGTGGGATCAAATTTCCATACACTTTATTGACGGTCTTCCTCCTTCTCATTTGGATCATGACAATTTATGGGTGATTGTAGATAGACTTACAAAATCTTCCCATTTTCTTTCCGTTCGGTCCAATCAGACCGTACCTCTTTTGATCAAACTCTATGTTAAAGAAATTGTTAAATTGTATGGAGTTCATACTTATATTGTTAGCGATCGTGATCCATTATTAGTGGATTTTGGAAGGGTCTTCAAAAAGCTTTGGGAATGAAGCTTAATTTTAGCACCGCTTATCATCCTCAGTCCGATGGACAAATGGAGCATGTGAATCAAACTCTTGAAGATCTCCTTCATGCATGTGTTCTTTATTTTGGTGGAAGTTGGAAAGATCATATTTCCTTGTCGAGATTTCTTATAATAATAGCTTCCAATCTAGCATTGGTATGGCACCTTTGGAGGCACTCTACAAAAGGCCATGTCAATCTCCTTCGTGTTGGCTTGAAGCCGGTGAGAAGCTGGTTTTAGGTCCAGATTTTATTCATGATGCCACTGAAAAGATTGACCTTATTCGTCATATGATGAAAGAAGCTCAAAGTAGACAAAAATCCTATGCCGATGACTGAAGAAGGAATTTTGAATTTTCTGTAGGAGATTTGGTATTCATTCGTGTTTCACTAAGAAGGGTGTTGTGCATTTCAGTCGATCAGGAAAATTAGCACCTTGATATATTGGTCCATTTTCCATCACCGAACGCATTGGTTTCGTGGCTTATCACCTTTTATTACCGTCTCATTTGTCTGCTATTCATAACGTTTTTCACGTTTCTCAACTATGAAAATGCCTTAGAGATTCCCATTTTATTCTTGAGTCCGGTGTTATTAAAGAAATTGAGGTTTCACCTAATTTGACTTATGAGCAACATCCTATTCGCATCATTGCTACGGAGGTTAAACGCCTTCGTAATAAAGATGTTTCGTATGTGAAAGTTCAATGGTCCGCAAATCCTAAGGATTGTTCTTGGGAATTCAGAGAATTCATTGAGCGAACATATCCGGACTTGCTCTCTCGTGCCCTTTAAGTGAACTTCTCACTTCAAAATTTTCTTTTGTGTTGATATGCCTTAAAGTGGTTGTTACTCTATATTTTCTTCTTAAGTATTGTGAGGATGCAATTTCTTTAAGAAAGCGAGTCTGTAACAACCCGCAATTTTACGATTATATATTTAAATATTTTATTTAAATATAGCATCGTTAGTTGGATTAAATTCCAAAATGTGACTTTTTGTAAATAGTAGAATATGGACTCGAGACCAATTCCATTGTTTTTAAAACAACGTTTACAACTTGTTTGAGCATAAACATCGATATATTTGGAGTTGATTAGGATTTTGGTATTTTCATTTGGGCTTTGGGTTTAGTTCTAGCCCACTAACCCAATAATAGAACCCAAACACTTCTAGCAAATACCCTAACTCCTCTCCCTTTCATTGATTCTACTCATAATAATTCTTAACACTCAAGCGAAAGAAAAAATGGGAGAAAGAGGGGAGATTAGAAATTCCTAAGAACTAGTTTTCTTAGGAAATTCAAGTTCTAGTTCTAAAATCAAAGAGAAGCTTAGGTAAGCATCCTCTTCATCTTCTCCATTTCAATCTCTCTTCAATTTTCATAATTCCCTATAACCTAACTTAGGAAATTCAATTCATTTGGAAATCAATCTTAGCATGTTTTTGAGCTTCTAATTTCTATATTTGGGTATAAAGGTGAGTTCTTGAACTCACATCTATATCTATAGCTTTCATTGTTGTTAGGTATAAATTCCTAACATCTATTTCATGTCCAATTGCTTTTGATTTGAACTGATTTGGTGAATTTTCCAATTTTGGTATTTTAAAGTCAAAATCTGTAAAGATCCTATCTTGGATGTTTGGACATGTTATTTGACGTGCATCGAAGGGCCTATAGGGCTGGGTTATCGCTTGGTATAAATCCCTAACATCCGTCGCTCGTCCGATCGATTTCGAGTTGATTTAGTCATCAATGCCCTGGGCAAACTGTTGCCCAGTACAGGCAACCAGAAGTCTGGTTAAGGAACCCAGACGTTTGGTTAGGGCACCAGAAGAACAAAAATTAACGATAGAAAAAATAAAATCCAGAGCCAAGAACCAGATGTCTGGTTCATCCGGTAAGACGTCTGGAAGGCTTTTGGAATTAAAAATAAAAAGGAGAAAAACATATATGTTTTCAGAATCCAGGGCTAAACGTTTGGCTAAACCAACCAAACGTCTGGCTAAACCAACCAAACGTCTGGTATTGTTCAAATTTGCCTATTTTGGTTGTTTTTGAGTGGACTTTCAATTTTTATCGATTTTTGCTGTTCCGGATAGTTGTTGTCACTTATCATCGACTTTGATGACTTCATTTATCGATTTTTGAGAATATCCATTTGATGGATTTGATATTGATTTTTATGACTTTAATTCCCATCGTCGGTGGATTTTGGTGATAGATTGTTTTTACAACCATTTCTGTGATTTGTCACTTTAAAATACATAGGTTTTTATACTAGTAGTAAATACTAAAAACTCTTTCACAAAAATGATTTCAACACTATTTTTTAATACAAAGCTCGTTTTTAAAACCATTTTCCAATCTATTAGTATATATAAACCTTTACCTTATTCGTATGAGAAATCTAATTAAACGACAAAGCAAAACAAGTGGTATGAAACGCTTGAGTTTACTTCGTCGATTAATTCTTCGACTTGTTCGATTTAAATCTCGTGACAATTTTCTAAATTTAAAAAAAATTCGTAAAATTTTAAGTTAAGGCAGTGGTTATGGGACATGAAGCTAAACTCATTTATTTACTAGCTTAGTGTAATTTACACTTCTTTTTGATCAATGATGATCATTTGGTATCCTCGAGTGGAAATCTACAATTTGTTCGTAAATTTTAAGTTAAGCCAGTGGTTATGGGACATGAAGCTAAACTCATTTATTTGCTAGCTTGGTGTAATTTACACTTATTCTTTAGACCTTCGGCTCAATTTGGTGGGGTAGCGACCCATGGTCTTTTGACTGTTCGTGGAGCAAGCGGCTCTATGTGTCTATACATATGGCTTATCTTTTTAGGTACATTAATGTTCGGTTCAATTAGTCTGTGCATGGGGAGTATCTTTTTAGGTGTGTCGATGTTCGGCTATGCATGGGGCGTATCTTTTTAGATGCGTCGATGTTCGGCTCAAATTTGATGGGTTAGCAACCATTGAATAGCGTTCCTTTTGTGATACACGTGTTGGTGAGTTTTCATGCTCTTGTTTGTGAGAGGCCTCCCCCTTTGTGTTTTTCGAATTTTTAATTATTGATGTCTGGAATTTGTGTTTCACCAATTTTTGAGATTTGCATTGATATGTTTTGTCAATATTTGAGGTTTGGTGAATAAGCTAAAGAATATGATATTTTTTTTGGACATTTGAAGAGATTTGAGATATTATATGATTTTCATTGTTACTAGATATATACTCGTCACAATATGACATTATTGTTATCATATTTTTTTCATATCTCTTACCCTATCTCATCTTGTATGATATTTATAGCTAGACTAATCCGTTTATTATTTTTCTTCTTAAATAATACTCGGATCAGACCGAGGTGTTTTAGGTACTTCCACTTGACTTCTTAGTTAGGACTAGCTTCTACTTTTGGTTAACTATTTTGCTTAGTAGTTTTTTTTGTTTTTCTATACATTCAAGATAGAGAATCCTTGATGTATACATATTCTTTTGTCTTGCACTTGTACTTATTCTTTTGTGATATAGTGGATCTTGTATGACCACTACTTTGATGTTCACTTCTATGTGATATATTCATATCTATTTCCACCTTAGTGATATGAATATCTATGACTAATTATGTGTTATGCTTATTTTATATTTGTTTTTGAAGACCATATAGCCACTGTGTAGTAGCTTTGATTTTGTATTTGATATGTCAGATTTCCTCTTAAAATGAAATGCATGACCTTCTATATGACATATCGGTACTCGCACAAATCAATTACATAGACGGTCGCTCCTCAACAGCCTTATTCTTCATGCTAGTCGATGGCATTACCCCGTAGTATCCTTGGCTAGTGTGAGTATAGAGGTGGGGCGTCACGGACCCTATCTCTAATGAGTTAACCTATAAAGCTAAGGTTATCGCTAAACCAAAGCTACGATAACAACTGTGACGACCCACATTTCAGAAGGTTTAAATCGACAATTATCCACACATGTCCAATCCAAACAATCTGAAACATAGATAATCAATATGGTTAATTAAGAAAAGAAGAAGAAAACAACTACAGAATCTCCCAACGGAACAACAAAATATAATAATCAAATAAACAATTCATGAAGCTGTTTATACAATACATTCGATTATAATCTATACAACATTTATCAGAGTTATATACATACATCAGGAATGAATAAAGTAATGCAGTAGACAACATGATGCAAAATTAATAATGGTAATAGTATACCAAATCCTTATCTTCGTCTTCCATAATTAATCTTCAACAAAACTCAGGAATGACCCAAGCGTAATGAAAAGACAAAACACTTGAGTCAGGACTAAAATATTCTTATGTGAGTCAAATCGATATCATATATAACATAAGTGTCATGGCATCAAAGATGTTTACAGGTTTCACATTTCCTATCCGGTGTATAACGTGCGTGCCATAACTCAAGAGATGTTACGAGATTTCCATCTCTTAAGGGTCCGTCGAAATATTAATATGTAATAGAATATGCTATATATATAATGTCTAATCAATAAAATAAATATATTTTTTAGCATTAAGGCTTTACATTAATCTCCCTTATCACGTTTTTAATCATTGTCGTATAGTTTGCATTTGACTCCACTGGTAGAACATTGGTAGTAAGGGATGCGTCGTGATACGACAACACTAAACCAAAATCGTATGGGTCTCGTATAGGGATAAAAGTATGACAAGACATGTGAGGCAATGCCCAATGTAGGATACTACTAGTTTACCATTCTAGGCCGGTGGCAACGCATCATAGCCATGATCATACACCGCGTCCAACACTCCCATAAAATCGAAGGGTGCGCACAAATCAACCACAATGTAAATGATGGTAATACGAAGAAGTGGGTCCGCTCGGGGTAGCTAACCCACTTGGCCGGTACGGCTCCTGTTTTAGTCATTTCAAATTGGCACAAGTGTCAGGCAAATCCATCATCATTCTCTTTCTTCAAATCCAGCAACGATGCCAAATCCAACCACTTCGTTCTGCATCATCACTCTACGTAACAGTTTTTAAAGTGGTACCGGTATCGACAGAAAGTATGCCCATATCCAGTCCCTGTCTCTTTAACAACTAAACATCGTTTTACACACCGGTTGGTACCATTACCTTTCGAAAACAGTTCATACTTGATATCAAAATATCATATTCAGTTCAAAATCAAATCCATTTCAAAATCATCATACTTACTCAAAATATAATATTTCAAATCAAAATTATTTCCGCCCCAATATCTCGGTTTCAGTTCCAAAATTATTTCAAATTTCCATTTGGGTTATAACTTCATTCTAACCCAATTCACATTTAAAACCAAGATTTAAAAATAAACATTCCACCCTTGACCAGGTTAAATTTTTGAAAAATATTTTGAATAGTTTTAAAATAGTTTAAAATAATTAAAAATAGTTTAAATGGTTAAAATAGTTAAAAATTATTTAAATATTAAAATGGTTTATATAACAAAGTTATTTAAAAAATACAAAACAATTTGAATATTTAAAAGATAGATTTAAATTGTTTATATCAAAATAAATTATTTGAAAATAGTTCCAAAGTCAAACTAATTCAATTTCCAAAATTTTCAATTCAAATCACTTTTAAATTTCCTTTCAATCGATTCAATTTCGCTTTCAGTTCAAATCGATTTCAACTTCGATTTCAAATTAATTCAATTTCACTTCCATTCCAATCGACTTTAGTTCCAATTTCAAATTAAAACCATTCCAATTCCAAATTAAACCATCTCGATTTATCAATTCCAAGTTCGATTTTCAAAACATCAATCCAAAAATACTTAAATTTACCTTCAATACACAAATTGAAATCCAAATTTTCAAATACTTTTACTTAGTAAAATTCAAAGTTTGAATAAAAGTCCAATCCTTTAAACAAATCAATTTCTGAAATTCAAATCATTTTCCAATAACACTTCAAAATCTCAGCTTCATTTTTTAACAATTTCATTTAACACAATTTAATTCCATAGTTTGGACTCAAGTTCGAAATGAATTCCATTTCCATAAACTCGATTTTATTTCTTTAAATCAAAATCATTTTTAATAAACTTCAGATCAAAAATTCTAAAATCATTTAATTTAACCAATCCGATGTCCGTATATAATTTTCTATCATATGGCCAAGTGATCAGTTATTTCAATTTAATTACTGGGATGGATACATATCATTTCAATCCAAATAAATGTCATAGGTATATATCATTTCAACATATTTCTTAATTTATTCGAAATTGTTAAATTTATAGTTTATATACTGTAAGTAGATTAAAGGATAATAACAAGATAAATACATCCAAATATCAACCAATTGGCATCCATCACAATCAATCATCCAAACAGTCAAATAATTCACAATAATTTAATAATTATTAATATCGGGTCTTTTACTGGAAATTAAATTCAAATTCCAAATTTAACCATCAATTTTAATTTTTAACAATTAATTCGAATGAAAATTTAATTTATCAAGCAACGATCAAAAATCATATCACTTCATAATTTTGAATTTTACTAGCATAAAAATATTCTAGTATGTTGTGAGCGTTATAAAACACTCACCTTTTATCTTCCATTGTCGCTTTCGCAATTTAGTTTTGATTAAATTCGAACGCGTTTGAATTTAACTAAAAATTCCGCAAGTTCTAAATTCAACCAATTTGATTCCATAACACATATCTCGTCAATACGAACCAAACGCAGCTAACCGCGTTGGATTTGGATCTAAAACGGATGAGATATGAATTTTATAAGAATTGAATTTATTAAAACAACTTATACTCATTCAATTTCAATTTTTTTATTTTCATTACCCACTAACTCACCAAGGCCGGCCCACTACTGTTCTTTGCTCCCCCTTTCGTTTTCCTTTGCAAAACCTATACACGAAGGAGTATCCATGGCCGTGCACGATAATGACGATACTGAGATCCGCTCTACGAAATAAAGTTTTGACTTCGCCTACGACTTCCTTGCATCGATCCCCACCTGCCTAGCACCTCAGCAGCCGCACCCATCTAGGCGAACACGATATGATGGGTCTCCGTCACTGTAGCCGTGGTTGCACCCCCTAAAAGCTGATTGATCCTTGCAAAAATCGATGCCCATATGCTATTTTCCGCGACAATCTCAAATCAAAGCCCCATGGATTGAATAGAGCACTAATTCAAACAAAAACTCGAATCCTAGTTCGAACTCTTGCTTTGACAAAAAGTCGAGCTTCCTAAACAACCACCGCACCTCTCGAGAAGACCATCAAATTGAAGCTCGTGTTGAAATAAGAATCTTGAAAGTTGTTTCATATTTTATTTGTTGAGAAGATTACACGAATTTGATTTTTGAAGTTTCTATTTTCAAGTTTTTCTTCTACGTATTGAAAAAGAGTGGAAAGGGAAAGACGTGGTTTATATAAGAGATAAGATGGCTTGTTTTAGAAAATAGGGTGGGCTAGAAAAGAAAGAAAGTGGCCGATGTGAAAGAATGTGGGTTCGTGGTCTAATCAACATATATATTATTTTAACTACAAATATCTCGATTAAAGCAGCTTAAAATTTCAAGCCCCTATTGAGGCATGCCGCTAAGCGTTCATAATATTATACCCCTATTTCGAATGCAATGAAATAAGTTTCGAGTCCCAATTCGATCGTATGGTGAAGATAGCTTTGTGAACCTAATTAAAATATTGAATTTTCGATGTTAATTTCAGAGTGTTTCTATCACGTACGACCAAACGATAACTCCAAACGCTACGAATTCGAATCTGATAATAATACACTATTACAGATCCAATGTAACTGATCTCCTCGAATTCCGAGACTGTGTCCTGGACGGCTATTTTTATATGTTAATTTAAATGAGTTATTTTTAAAATCAAGTAATTCACTGTTAAATTCAATTTAAAAGTTCAATTGCCTTCATTCTTATGAATATAAATTTAATAAGCCTTTAAACTATTTTAAAAAAAAATCCAAGATTTAAATTATTTTCACGATTTCAATTATTTAATTTTAACAATTAAATTATCAATAAATCGTTATATTTGAAATTCAACCCATTAAATCGACAAAATTTTACTTTCCAATATTTAAAATCAATTAAATAAATAATTTCAAATAACCCAAAATTTTGGATCGTTAAACTCCTTGCTGCTGCCGCCAACCCGGCGGCCCGCACCACCTACTACCACCACCTGCTACCATCGCCTGTCCTTCCCCTTTACCGTAGACCCCAACCACTGCCACCGAGACCACCCACACATTGTCTCCTCCTCCTCACCTTCTAACCGCTGCCACCTTAATTTTTTAAAAAAAAACTGCAAACAACGATGCTGCTCGCTTGTGCTGCCGACCCTCTGACCAGCGCATGCATCACCCAACAACCAGCCAAGCTCGACTACCCTCCCTCTCTCTTTTCCTGCGCTTGACTGTGAGATATATATTTAGTTATATATATATATATATAAATAGAGTTTTATAAAAAAAAAAGAAGTTGTTGTCTGGATTAAAGTACAGCCATATACGGGTTGAAGTTTCGTTGTTGAGTCAGATCGTGTCGCACATCGTAGGCCATTCGTGGATCGTATCCGGTTATCGTCGTTGAGGTGAGTGTTTATACATTCACATCTAACTAATATCGTCATGAAAGTTAATAAAAGTTGAAATTGTCACTTTTATATGTTCGTTTTTAATTTAAATTGATATATATTTATTGAATGAATTATCGAATGATATGTGTACATGTTGACATGATATACACGTCATATGTATGTACATATGTGTAGAAAAAAATTAAATTGGACATGTCACGTTTCACCATGTTATAACTAGTATGTTATATTTTGTTGAAAAAATTTTCCGTCGATATTCGGGTATGACTGTATACATTGAACTTGTGATATTGGAAAGGTTTGAAATTTATTGATAAGTTTAATTGACATTTAGATTGACATCTGAATTAATTGGTAGAATTTGAATTGATAGTTAAATTGAATTGGAATTTAATTATCTGTAAAATACCCGATATTTATAACTATGGAATTGTTGTGAATTTTATTGACTGTTTGGATGATTTGTTGTGATGGATGCTATTGGTTTATATTTGGATGTTTACTTATTTTGATATATCATGTTATAATCTTATATATTATTTATAGTATATAAAACTGTAAATTGAATTATTTCGAATAAATTAAGAAATAGGCTGAAATGATATATACCTATGACATGTATTTTGGGTTGAAATGATATATATCCATCCATGGAATTAAATTTAAATAATTGATTCACTTGGCCATACGATAGAGAATTATATATGGACACCGGATTGGTTAATTTAAATGATTTTAAAATTTTGTTTTGAAATTATTTAAATGATGTGGTTTTTAGAAAAATTCAAATTTATGGAAATCGAATTATTTTTGAATTGGAACTCAGAATTTTAAAACTTAAATTTGAAATAAGAATTGTTTAATTAATCGAACTTGAGATTTTTAAGCTATAATCTAAATATGATGTGAATTTAAGAAATTGATTTATTTTAGAAGATCAGACTTTTATTCAAATTTTGAATACTGCTAAGTAAAAGTGATATAAAACGATATTCCGAAATTGAGATTGGAACTAATTATATTTGAAGATTTGGTTTTTAAATTTGGTATGGAAGGAAAATTTGATTTAAGTATTTTGAATCGATATTTTTGAAATCGAACTCGGAATTGATATAAATCGAAATGGTTTATAATTTAGAATTGAAGCTGAAATTAATTTGAAATAGAACTTAAATTAATTTGGATTTGGAGTTGAAATTATTTTGAAATTGGAATTTAAATTAATGTGGAATTAGAGTTGAAATTAATTTGAAATTGAAATTTAAATTAATTTAGATTTGGAGTCGAAATTAATTTGGAATCGGAATTTAAATTGAATTGGAATTGGAAGTGAAATTAATTTGGAATTGAAATTGAAATTAATTAGGAATTGGAATTTAAATTAATTCGAAATCAAAAAAAAATTGACTTGAAACTGGAATTGTTAATCGAAATGCAAATTGGATCTGATTTGAATTAGAAAATTTGAAAAGTGAACCGGTTTGACTTTGAAATTATAATTAATTGAATTATTTTAGTATGAATGGTTTAAAATCTATATTCTTTAAATATTTAAATTATTTTGATTTTTCAAACTATTTTGTTATATAAATCATTTTTTATACTCAAACTATTTCTATTAAACTATTTTAACTATTTAATTATTTTGAAACTATTTAAAATATTTTCTAAAAATTCAAACTGGTAAAAGGGTGGAATGTTTATACTTAAATATTAGATTTAAAGGCGAATTGGGTTAATATTTTGAAGTAAAATATGATTTGTGAAGCGAATATAATGATTTTGAATATGGATTTGATTTTAAAGCGAATATGATATTTTGATATTAAGTACGAATTGTTTTTCGAAATATAAAAGTACCAACCGATATGTCAAATGACGTTTAGTTGTCAAAGAGACCGGGGATTGATATTGACATACTCTTTGTCGACCCGAAACCACTTTTATAATCGTGTACGCGATGGATGATATCCAGAATGTTGTTATTGAATTGGCGACGTTTACTGGAATGAAGTAAGAGAACGATGATGGATAGCCTTAACACTCATGTCATAATTAAAATAACTAAAACAGGAGCCGATGTCTGGCTACTGAGGTTAGCTACCTCTAGCGACGTTGATCACTCGTATTACTATTATGATTTTGTATTCGATGGATGCACCTTTTCATTTGGGTTGATTGTCACGGTCGGCCACTAATGAGTTATGACCAGCCAGAAAGGGTAAACTGATGGAATCCTATCTTGGGCATTGCCTTACGTGCCTTGTCATATTTATCCCTATACGAGCCCATTATGACTTTGGTTTAAAACTATAAAAATGTGTTAAGGTGGATTAATATAAAACCTTAACGCTATTTTGATATTTATTTTACTGATAGACATTATCTATTGTAGCGTATACTATTATATATAAATAGTTTAACAGATCCTTAGGAGATGAAAAAACTTGTAACATCCCCTAAGTTACTTTGCATTTATTTATTGATTTGCATGAGGATATTATTTATGACTCGAGTATTGTGTTTTCCATTATGCTCGAGTCAGCCTGAGTATTTCCAATTCGGAGAGCTTATTGTGGAGATGAAGGCATTGCTGGAGACTCTGTTCTATTTCTGCTAATTCATCAGTTTAGTTTGTTTAGCTATGTCCGTTAGAATTAATTCATTTCTAGTTATTTCATTCCCGGTTGTTTAGATTGAAAATAAATGTAAAAATATTGGGAGTTTTAGGATTCATTTATGTACTTATTTAATTTCCACTGTGAGACTCTGAGTTGTATTTATTTTCGTGCATATGTTCTGTTATTGATTCTATTATTACCCTAAATAACTATCAATCATTTAAGCAAATGTCCATATTTAAATGGTGGGTAGTTACATGACATTTTTGCTGTTAATCTTATTCGATATGATTGGGCACCAGTTAAATTATTCATATTGTTGTCTGCATGCTTGTCATGTCTTGTTAAATGAGAACTGATGTTATCCACACCAGTCCCAATAATCCACATCTTCATCTGTAGCTACTTGAATTTGATTGAATAGGTGTGATGCCTCCCTTGTTTCTATGAATATGCATTTGTTTCATTGGTCATCTTGAATGATGCTTGATACTATTGTGGATTTAGTACCAGACATATGATATATGTCTTAACCCAATATGCCCACCAAAGTCTTACTATTTATCTAAGGCTCTGTCCATAGTAAAGTGTTGCTACCATCCACAATAACTCTTTAGATGCATTTCAAATTGTCCCTCTTATGGCTGATCATGTTCTTCATAGTACAGGACATGTTATTGTTGAGTTGAAGTTGCTAGAAATTTGCATTGCTACAGTATTTGTTTTGCATCCACTTGAACCACATGTTGTCTATAAATAGAAGTTTCCATATAAGCTTTAAACATCCAAAAGTTTCGAGTTCTTGGAAATTTTTTAAGCCATTTCCACCCTGTTGGAATTTAAATAATTTAGCTGTCCTATTTTTCAGCAAACTGAGTTTGAATTTAGTTGTCCGAGTCTTAGGTTCCTTTATATGTGGTTTATTCTTAGTTTATTCAAGTATCTTGCTAATATTTTTGCTATTTTTATGGAGTTATTAGTTGTGTATTGCCTATATAAGGCTGACAATAAAGTTCATTAATTAGAGTTGCAGAAGCAGTTTTCTTCCTTCAATATATATATTCAAGTTATCAGTGGTATCAGAGCTTGATTGAAAAAAAAAATCATCATTGCAGCAGCAATCATCATGGCCTCTGAAAATTTTGTGCAACCTGCAATTCCTCGCTTTGATGGTCATTATGATCATTGGAGCATGTTGATGGAAAACTTCATGAGATCCAAGGAGTATTGGCCTGTTATTGAAAATGGATTTGTAGAACCAGCAACTGGAGTTGTGTTGACAGAGACACAGAAGGAAGAATTAGCAGCGTTGAAGCTGAAGGATCTTAAGGCAAAAAACTATCTTTTCCAGGCAATAGATCGTTCCATATTGGAGACAAATCTTTGCAAAGAAACTTCTAAGCAAATTTGGGACTCCATGAAGAAGAAATACCAAGGAACAACAAAGGCAAAGCGAGCACAGCTTCAGGCACTTCGAGCAGATTTTGAAACTTTATACATGAAGACGGGAGAGTCAGTGACATATTACTTCTCTAGAACGATGTCAATTGCAAACAAGCTATGAATTCATGGAGAATAGCTAGAGGATGTCACTATAATCGAGAAAATTCTCCGATCCATGACATCAAAATTCAATTATGTTGTTTGTTCAATTGAAGAATCTCATGATACTACAGAGCTTTCAATTGATGAATTACAAAGTTCATTGTTGGTTCGTGAGCAAAAAATGAATCGACAAGATAAAGAAGAGTAAACATTAAAAGTCTCTTCAACAATTATTTCTCAACTTCAAACAGAGGAGGGCGAGGTAGAGGCCGAGGCAGAGGTAGTAATGATCGTAGATTTTTGCACCAAAAATCAGCAAACAACCAACCATTTGATTCACATGATAAAGAAAAAGGTCTTGAAGATAATCAATCAACAGATTTCAAGCATAAAGACAAATCTAATATTGAGTGCTATAGATGTCACAAACGTGGTCATTATAGCTCAAGAATGTCATACAAATTGAAAAGGAAGAAGAAATATCTCTTTTGTTAGCATGTCATGCAAATGAAGGAGCTAATAGAAATTTGTGGTATTTAGACTCGGGATGTAGCAATCATATGTGTGGAGACAAGACTTTATTTACTGATTTGGATGAATCTTATCATGATACAGTAACACTAGGTGATAAATCTACTGTTTCTGTCATGGGCATAGGGAATATAAAAATCAGATCCAAAGACAATGCTGAAAAAATTATCTCAAATGTTCTCTTTCTTCCAAAATTGAAAACAAACCTTCTAAGCATTGGTTAGCTTCAAGAAAAGGGTTACAAGATTACATTTAAAGAAGGAACATGTCGAATTGAAGATCCACAGAAAGGATTAATTGCTCAAGTCAACATGACAGCAAATTGTGTGTTCCCTATATATTTAAATAATACAAGTTCTGCTTAAAAGATGTGACATGGTTATGGCATTTTCGTTATGGACACTTAAATTTTGGTGGATTAAAGACGCTAGAACAAAAACAAATGGTGAATGGACTCCCTAAAATATCAACAACTTCAGAAATTTACGAGGAATGCGTTATTAGCAAACAACATAGAAATCAATTTCCAGAAGGCAAATCATGGAGGGCAAAAAAAGCATTAAAGCTGGTGCATTCAGATCTTTGTGGACCAATAAATCCATGCTCTAACGGAGGTAAAAGATATATAATTACTTTTATTGATGATTATAGCCGGAAAATTTGGGTTTATTTTTTGCAAAATAAGCATGAAGCCTTTGAAGCCTTTAAAAATTTTAAAGCGCGCGTTGAAAGAGAACTAGGCAATCCAATAAAAATTCTCCGTACCGATCGTGGTGGAGAATATAACTCACATGAATTCGCAAATTTTTGTGAGTTTCACGGCATCAAAAGGCAACTTACTGCAGTATACACGCCTCAGCAGAATGGAGTATGTGAAAGGAAAAACCGCACTATTCTAAATATGGTAAGAAGCCTTTTGACAAGGAGCGGCATGCCAAATTTTTTTTGGCCTGAAGCAGTTAATTGGAGCATTCACATATTAAAAAGAAGCCCTACCTTTGCTGTTAAAAACATGACACCGGAGGAAGCATGGAGTGGAAGAAAACCGACTGTACATTATTTTAGAATTTTTGGATGTATAGCATATGCCCATATTTCGGATGCAAAGAGGAAAAAGCTTGATGGTAAAGGAGAAAAATGCATTTTTCTTGGTGTTAGTGATAAATCAAAGGCTTATAAATTGTACAATCCTATCACAAATAAAATTATATTAGCCGCGATGTTGTGTTTGATAAAGAAAAAATCTGGTGTTGGAACAAAAGCAATGATGGACAACAAATTCCAACAGTTTTTGATGGAGAAAATAAGGAAGAAACACATCAAATACAAGATAGACAAGATGCAACAGTAGCCGAACCTCCACATCCTCAAAATACAACTCCCGCAAGATCTGAAACAGTAGCTACAACCGCAGATTCTGACAGCCAACTTGATGACACAATAGGTTCTCGTTCTCAACGTGGGAGAAGAAGGCCAGCATGGATGTCAGATTATGAGGTAACTGGAATCAATAATGTGGATGATCCACTTACTCATTTTGCTTTATTTTCAGACTGCGATCCAATAACATTTGAAGAGGCTGCTAAAGAATCAAAATGGCGAGAGGCTATGAATGCTGAAATTGCAGCTATTGAAAGAAATAAAACCTGGGAGTTAACTGATCTACCGAATGGTCACAAATTTATTGGAGTAAAGTGGATATACAAAACAAAGCTGGATGAGAATGGAGAAGTCAGTAAATACAAGGCACGTTTGGTAGCTAAAGGCTACAAGCAAGAGTGTGGCATAGATTACAAAGAGGTATTTGCTCCTGTAGCAAGGCATGATACTATTAGACTAGTCATTGCGTTGGCAGCTCAAAATTCATGGTCTATTTTTCAGTTGGATGTAAAGTCAGCTTTCTTACATGGTAACTTAGAAGAACAAGTATTTATTGATCAACCTCCCGGTTATGTGAAACATGGTGCTGAGTTTAAAGTATATAAACTAAGAAAAGCATTATATGGATTAAAACAAGCTCCAAGAGCTTGGTATAGTCGCATAGATGCTTATTTTTCAAAAGAGGGTTTTCAAAAATGTCCTTATGAGCATACACTTTTCACCAAATTTGAAGATGATGGAAATATTCTTATTGTATGCTTATATGTTGATGATTTAATTTTCACCGGAAATAATAATGTCATGTTTGAAAATTTTAAGCAATAGATGATGCTTAAATTTGATATGTCCGATCTTGGAAAAATGCGTTATTTTCTCGGCCTTGAAGTGCTCCAGTCTGCAGGTAGAATTTCAATTTTTCAAAAAAAGTATGTTCGAGAAATTTTAGACAGATTTCGCATGAGGGATTGCAATCCTGTTAGCACACCAGTTGAAGTTGGTCTGAAGCTTTCAAAAGATTGTGAAGGATGAAAAGTTGACAGTACTTTGTACAAGCAAATTGTAGGAAGCCTGATGTATTTGACTGCTACAAGACCTAATATAATGTATGATGTTAGTCTCATTAGTAGGTATATGGAGTGCCCGAAAGAGATGCATCTTCTAGCTGCCAAGAGGATTTTTCGATACTTGCAAGGAACAAAAGATTTTGGACTGCATTTCAAGAAGGGAGAAAATTCAGATTTGTTTGGCTTCACTGCCAGTGATTATGCTGGAGATTTAGATGATCGTAAGACCACTTCCGGATATGTTTTTATGCTGGGCTCTGCGCTATTTCGTGGTCTTCAAAGAAACAAGCCATTGTCACGTTATCTACAGCTGAAGCGGAGTTTGTAGCTGCAACTGCATGTGCTTGTCAAGCGGTTTGGCTGAGGAAATTACTTGAAGAGCTACGGAACAAGCAAGAGGGAGCCACTGCAATTTTCTGTGACAATAGCTCAGCAATTAAATTATCTAAAAATCCAGTTCTTCATGGTAGAAGCAAGCACATAGATGTAAGGTTTCACTTTCTAAGAGACCTTACAAGAGATGGAACCATCAACTTTTTCTACTGTAAGAGTGAAGATCAAGTTGCTGATATAATGACCAAGCCACTAAAGTTGCCATTATTTCAAAAATTAAGGAAATTGCTTGGAGTTGCAGCATTGGACGAGTCATATTAAACTGAACGTTTGAAAACTTTCAGTTTAAGGGAGGGATTGTTGTAATTTAAATAATTTAGCTGTCCTATTTTTCAGCAAACTGAGTTTGAATTTAGTTGTCCGAGTCTTAGGCTCTTTTATATGTGGTTTATTCTTAGTTTATTCGAGTATCTTGCTAATATTTTTGCTATTTTTATGGAGTTATTAGCTGTGTATTGCCTATATAAGGCTGACAATAAAGTTCATTAATAAGAGTTGCAGAAGCAGTTTTCTTCCTTCAATATATATATTCAAGTTATCACACCCTCTAATTTTAGTATACACAATTTGCTCCATGATATTTTATGCCATCTGCCTGAAGTCGGCATAAATGTTATCAAGTTTAATGAGTGTTGCGGTTGGCATATGATACACTAATAACCAATATAAGACCATAGGAGTAATAACGATGTGTATTAATTCAGCTCTGCCTACCATAGAAAATAGATCGCTATCGCAATTATCTAATCTGCTTAAAGTTTTTTATAAGAGAGATGAGCATTCAGCATAACGTGGACAATATGTAGATATAGGGACCCTCATGTACTAGACCAGTAGAGATGCTTCTTGTAATTAGAAAATTCCCAGAATTTCTGCTTTGTTATGACAACTTGTAATAAAATATACTTTTGTTTTCATTTGGTTAAGTGTTAACTCTACAACTGTACTTAAACATTGAGTTATGTTTTTGATGATAATTGCACTTTTAATATCTGCTGTTGCAAAAAACATAATATCATCAGAACAAATTAAGTGAGAAACAATAGTATGAATGTTGTTAATTGGAGCGATATCTCTTTTCCTAATTGCAACTTCTATTTTTAAAGACATAAATTCCATAGCAATGTAGAAAAGGTGAAGGGACAGAGGTGGCCTTGCCTTGTACCCCTTGTAGAAGAAATAAATCCTTGTGGCACATCATTTATTAGCACTGAGAAAGTAGGAGTGGTAATGCATGAGTGAATAAGTCTAATAATCTGATGTGGGAAATTCATTCTTGCTAGCATATGACATATAAAATTTCTGTTAATCATATCATAGGCCCTTTGTAAGTCCACCTTAACGAAGAATTTCTTTATATTCGTTTTATTAAAATTTCTGATATTCTCATGTGCTAAAAGAATATTTTCTGCAATATTTCTACTAGGGATGAAGGCACATTGAGCTGTAGAAATTAAAAAAGGCAAAAATCCCTTAATCCTATTGCAAATTAATTTAGAAATCACTTTGTATAGCACATTGCAGCAGGCTATAGGTCTAAAATGTGGTATATCAAAAGGTTTATCTATTATGGACACAAGTGTGACAAAAGCGTGGTTTAAGCCTTTTGATGTATTAGCATATGTGTAGACATAGTTAACAACACTAATTAACTCATCTTTAATAAGTGGCCAATGAAGTTTGTAGAATTTGGATGAAAAATAATCAGGCCTTGAAGATTTATCATCTTTAATTGAAAAGACTGCTTCATGTATTTCTCTTCTGTTGGTGGTAGTAATAAGAAAGATTTGCCTTATTCTTTTATCACCTTTCTATATTGTATTAGATCAAAACGGATGTGATGTCCTTGCTCTCCAATGAATAAGTTTGTGAAGTATTGAACTGCCTGATTTTGAATGTGCTCGCTGTTGAAAAACAGTTCCCTATTGTTATTGTACAAAGCTTTGATGTTGCTCCTGTCCTTTCTCATGTTCATCTTAGCACAGAAAAATTTAGTGTTATAATCACCTTCATGCAACCAGGAAATTATGGACTTCTGCTTGACTTGGGTATATTTTTCATGCATTTTCTATTTTAAAGCACAACTTGCATTCAACATAGCATCATATAGTAGGGCATTTTTAGGATCGTTTTTTGCTTCCATTAGCCTTTGATTGAAGTTAGATTCCAAATCTGCCAATGTTTCTATGTCTTTATGCCTGGTCTTATTCCACGGTTTTAAATTTTGCTTTATTCTTCTAAGCTTAATCATAAGTTTACTAGTGCGAACCCGTGCTACGCATACGGGTTACAGCAACATTATTTTGCTACAATCATTAAGTCATTTTTTAAGTTCCCATAGAAATATTATTAAGTTGATAATTAACTGACCATTTCATTTTATTCATTTCTCGACAAATATTCATTCCAAACAGCATTTCTAAAATTTTGAAATGTGAGCTACAATATGGTCAACACTTAGTAGTTAGATTGCGGTAAGCGGATCGAAGGTGAAAATTATTTAAATTAAGGAAGAACAAAACTGAATTAGAGAACTAAGTAATTCATATATACGTCATTCCTACCTCATAACTCACTCGGTATACAAACATGACACATACAAATAAACCAAATCTTCAGTGGAGTGATCTTTAACAGAGAAATAATCCTCATCAACAATATTTGCATAACCTGTACTACTACTTAGAAATTGAATTTTGTATAGCTTCATTCTATAAAACTGATGAAAAAATGTAGGTATGTACGTATGTATGGATGGATGGAAAGGACAAACACCTTGAGGCATCAAAGTAGCTCTAACTGAGTCCCGCCTCTTCCTACTGCTAAATGCAATATTGATTCCAATTACAACAAAAGCTTTCTTCTTCTCCTGACTTGATGCCACAGTGGATGGTGAAATATCAGCTCCCAGTAACTCTTGACTGCTCCTGGTGGCTGCCAACTCCATCTGAAGTGTTGATATTGTCTTGTCTAATGACCTGAATTTACTCAAATACACTGACATTCTTATCTAAATTCATATCTCAAACAAAGCATGTCCTTCTACTCAATGAAGGATATAAAATTATTGTTCAACTCACTGAATTGCTTCATGTGTCTTTGTCACCTCACTTGTTATTTCTTGGTTTCATCCGGGTTTCTAGTAACATGATATTACATTATCAATGACACAGTACTATTCATGGAACCACGCTACAAAAGAAAAGAAGAAGGCAAACCCATTTGGTATTGCAATCACTTGAAGGAGTCTGAAGCTCTTGCTCCTTTCTCCGTGTAGAAATGAGCCCATTATTGGGATCTGAAGCAACCCATGACCTAAAACCACGTAAAAATCAAAATTTGAGTCTCATTTATTAAACAAAGCTAAAAATTTATTACCAGCTTAATATCCAAATAATGAAGCGTTTACCTTGAAATCGCGACTCATCACCATGCCGCGACTCACGATTCACAATCCCCGACTCAACACTGCAGCTGCCTCATTCCACCGACTCACGACTCATCACCTTCTCCACGATCCACGACTCAACCCACCAACGACTCACGAGACATCACCACTTCACCGACCCACGACTCATCATTCCATCAACAACTCCACCACGACTCACGATTTAAACCCCATCGCAACTCACGAGTCACCCAGAATTTCCCCAACCATAAATCACGATCGACTCAATCCCTCCACCTTAAGTCGCGACAAAACCATAAGTCGTCACCGAGTCATTGCGTCTTCCTATGAATCGCCACCGAGTAATCAAAGCTTCCAGTGAGTCGCTGAAAACCCTAAATCCATATCACCGAGACACGAGACAACCTCCCCTCAATTCCATAAGTCGCGAACAAGATAATTTGAGTCGCGAACGACTTATTTATAAGTCGCAACCATTTGTTTTTTTTTTTCCTGAATCTTCTATTGAGTCGTTGCCGAGATGAAAGACGAGTTGAAGCCAAAGCCTGCTGATGAGTCGAGTTTGATGAGTCGTAACCAAGTTAACATGAAGTCATTGTACTTTTCTTTAAGTCGCGAGTCAAGTTGAGTCATGTACTGTTATATTGTTTAGGTTGTTCGTGTGTGTGTTTGTCGTACCGTTTTGTTAAGTCGTGTATTGAGTTGTAAGCCTATAAATAGGCATGGGGTTCATTTGTAATAGGTTGTTGAATATTTGAATAAAAATCTCTTGTTGATTGCTTTGTGCTTTCTATTCTAATTGGTAGTTGAGTGAAATCTCCTATCTCCACCTACGTCATTCGAGTGCGCTCGAATCTTCGTTTGTGAAGCCGATTCACGGAATCAAGTGCGCTTGATCAACGTCGAAGAATCGTAGATCTTTGTTTCTCGGTATCGTGCGCGATCAACGAGACGAAGATAGCTAGAATTCGGCATCTTTGGATCAACGGATTTGGGCATTACAGTATTTTCAAATCACCGATTGCTACACTTCATCAATTGAAGTTTGTTTTGAAATATCCGCTGCGTCAGTTTGGTATCAGAGCTTGTTTTAGCCAATCATAGCTAAATCGGGTCTTGGAGCCAAGTATTCGAAGTTTGAGGTTTATGTTCATCGTGTTCATATTGAAGTTGCAACAAGAGGGAGAACTTTCGATCCATTCCATTTTGGATCAAAGTGTTGAAGGTGTTTGAATTTGCATGGGAGAGATTTCACGCCAAAGTGAAGTTCGAAGCAAGCTTGAAGCCGTGCTAGTTGATTTGAATTGTAGCTTTGGAGTTGTTTTGTTGAAGATTTTTTTTGAAGTTTGATTTGTTGAAGTTTATTGTTTAAAGATTTTGCGAAGTTCAATCATGCCACCGAGACGAGCTCAACGTCATCGCAATATTAATGCCTTGTATGGAAGAGAAGAGGCCGATGAAATGGAGCAACGAATCCACGAGAGCTTTACTGAAAAGTTGAACGAAGGAATTGGTCGATTAGAGAGAATGATGCTTGAAATGAATCAAAGTAGAAGAAGAATTTCACCTGAATCAAACCGTGGGGATAGTAGAGTTTCATCACATTCAGAACGGGAGAGGAGAGAAAGTCAAGAGCATAGAAGTGTTGATAATCGAAGTAGAAGGAATGTTGATGATCGGGATCGAAGGGATGTTGGTAGTAGGAGTGGTGGTAGAGATGTTGGAGGACGAGAACGACAACGATATACTTCAGATTTTGATGAGGAATTTGTTGGTGACAGAGGGAGTATGCATCGAGATAGAGAACAAACACGACGTCAGAATCGAGATGTAGATGATGATCGTCGATGGGAATCGAGAATGAAGATGGAGATTCCGGAGTTTAAAGGTGGGATGGTAGCTGAGGAATTTTTAGATTGGTTGTCTAACATGGAGGAGATATTTGATTTCAAGGAGGTTCCGGAGAATCGAAGGGTGAAGTTAGTTGCTACAAGGCTGAGGGGGAGAGCTTTGGCGTGGTGGCAGCAAACTAAACTTACCAGGGAGAGAATGGGGAAGTCAAAGATAGAATCGTGGGATAAGATGAAGAAGTTGATGAGATCTACTTTCTTACCTTACAACTATCAATCACTGATGTACCAGAGGTTGCAGAATCTGAGGCAAGGGACAAAGTCTGTTAGTGATTATGCTGATGAATTTTACCAACTTATTGCCAGGAACGATATTATGAAGACTGAAGAACAGTTAACTGCTAGATTCATTGGGGGATTGAGAATGCAGATCCAGGATATGGTTAATATGTTTGATCCAAGATCTGTGGAGGAAGCACACCAAAAGGCGTTGGCTTGGGAGAAGCAGGGAAGGCGTGGAGGTGGTGTGTTTACTAATTCTAATAATCAAGTGAAGGGAGTCAGTGGAAGTTCTAATGGTCCTAAACCTGTCAGTAAGCCAGTTGTTAAGGAGACTGAGAAGGCGAAGGTTAACAGTGGGTTCAAATGTTATAATTGCCAGGAAATGGGTCATAAAAGCAATGAGTGTCCGAAGCCGAAGAAGAGAACTATGATGGTTGAAGCTGAGTATGAGGATGAAAAGGCAGAGTGTTCTAATTCATTACCGGTTGAGGAGGAAGACTTGTTGTCAGGAGACGAAGGATATTCACTAATGATGAGGAGGAGTTGTTTGACACCAAAGCAAGAGGAGGAAGACAGTTGGTTGAGGAATAATATATTTCAGTCTACTTGCACTATTCTTGGAAGAGTTTGTAAATTCGTTATTGATGCTGGGAGTTGCGATAACATTATCTCTACAGAGGCAGTAAAGAAGTTGGAATTGAAAACCGAGAAGCATCCTAGACCGTACAAGTTAGCTTGGTTAAGGAAGGGTGGTGAAGTGAAAGTTGGAAGGAGAGCTTGTGTTAAATTTTCAATTGGGAAGAAATACAAGGATGAAATTTGGTGCGATGTTGTAGACATGGACGTATGTCATCTGTTGTTGGGCAGACCATGGCAGTTTGATAGAGCAGTTCAACATGATGGTCGTGCTAATAGCTACAGTTTCATGTTTGAGGGTACTAAAATCACGTTAATTCCCAAGAAACAACATCAGAAAGAAAGCAAGCTTGAGGAAATTGAAGAATTGAAAACTCTATTGACTTTGAAGGAGTTTGTTAAAGAAGTTGAGAAAGAACCTGAGGTGTTTTTGTTGATTGGGAGAGAGAGTAGTGAAGAAGTTGAGATTCCAGAAGAAGCAAAGCCAGTTTTGAAAGAATTTGAAGACGTATTTCCAGAGGAGTTGCCTAAGGAGATACCGCCACTAAGAGACATTCAACATCAAATTGATCTTGTTCCGGGAGCAGTTTTACCACATCGACCACATTACCGAATGAGTCCGAAGGAACATGAGGAGTTACGAAGGCAGGTGGAAGAGTTGCTGGAACAAGGACGTGTTCAGGAAAGCTTGAGTCCTTGTGCCGTGCCAGCTTTGTTGGTGCCAAAGAAGGATGGAACATGGAGAATGTGTACAGATAGTCGAGCTTTGAACAAGATTACTGTCCATTGCAGATTTCCTATGCCAAGGTTGGATGACTTGCTGGATCAGTTAAGTGGGGCAACTATCTTTTCGAAAATTGATTTGAAGAGTGGTTATCATCAAATTCGAATTAGACCAGGAGATGAATGGAAGACAGCTTTCAAAACCAGGGAAGGATTATACGAATGGTTGGTTATGCCATTTGGTTTGTCAAATGCACCTAGTACATTTATGCGGGTGATGAATCAAATCTTTAGACCATTCATTGGAAAGTTCGTCGTGGTTTATTTCGATGATATTCTGATTTACAGCAGGAGTACGGAGGAACATGTTCGACATTTGAGGGAAGTATTGATTATTCTTCGTGAGGAACAATTTTATGCTGCTACGAAGAAATGTGTGTTTATGACGCACAGTGTTTTATTTCTGGGTTATGTTGTTTCAGGAGAAGGTATTCAAGTTGATCAGAGTAAAGTTGAGGCAGTCAGGAATTGGCCACAGCCAAAGACAATTACGGAAGTAAGAAGTTTTCATGGGCTAGCGTCATTCTACCGAAGATTCATTCCACACTTCATTAGCATGATGGCTCCAGTTACTGAATGCATGAAGGGTAAACAGTTTTCGTGGACAGAAGAAGCCGGGATTGCTTTTGAACGAATCAAAGAACTGTTGACGACAGCGCCAATTCTTGTTTTACCTAATTTTCAGTTGTTGTTTGAGCTACACACTGATGCATCAAAGGTTGGGATTGGAGGAGTGTTGAGTCAGCAGGAGAGACCTATTGCATATTTTAGTGAAAAGTTATCAGGGGCAAAGATGAGATACAGTACATATGACGTTGAATTCTATGCTGTTGTGCAAGCTGTTAAGCATTGGAGACACTACCTATTTCAGAAGGAATTCGTTCTTTACACTGATCATGAAGCTTTGAAACATTTACAGGGGCAAGATAAAATTTCGGCGAGACATGCATCATGGATTGCTTATTTGCAGCAATTTACTTTTGTTGTTAAGCACAAATCTGGGGTAACAAATCGAGTAGCTGATGCTTTGAGTAGGAGGAGTCATTTGTTAACAACATTGAAGGTTGAAGTGACGGGCTTTGAATTGTTGCCAGAACAGATTGAAGAAGATTCTTACTTTAAGAAATTTGTTGAAAAGGTCAAGGAATGAAGTACTGATGAATTTGTGTTGGTGGATGGTTTTCTGTTTAAGGGAAATCGATTGTGTATTCCGGAGAACAGTTTGAGAATGAAAATTATCAAAGAGCTACATGGAGAAGGCCATGTGGGTAGAGATCGTACATTGCAGTTGATTTCTCAATCTTACTTTTGGCCGTCGATGAGAAAAGAGGTTGAAAGATTTGTGGAGAGATGCCATATTTGTCAGGTTTCGAAGGGAACAGCAACGAATGCAGGGTTGTATATGCCGCTACCTGTACCGTCTAAGCCATGGGTTGACATCAGCATGGATTTCGTTTTGGGTTTGCCTAGAACTCAGAAAGGGAATGATTCTATACTTGTTGTGGTGGACAGGTTTTCGAAGATGGCACATTTTATAGCCTGTAAGAAAACAGCGGATGCAGTTCGAGTGGCTCAGTTGTTCTTTAAAGAAATCTATCGTTTACATGGGTTGCCAGAGTCTATTGTTTCCGACAGGGATACCAGATTTTTAAGTCATTTTTGGCTTAGTTTGTGGAAGATGGTGGGAACGAAGCTGAATTTTAGTAGTGCTTATCATCCGCAAACAGATGGGCAAACAGAGGTGGTGAATAGATCGTTGGGAAATTTGTTACGATGTCTTGTGAAAGACAATTTGAAGAGTTGGGATTTGAAGTTGTGTCAAGCTGAATTTGCTCACAATCATGCAAATAACCGAAGTACAGGTTTCAGTCCATTTCAGATTGTATATTCAAGCTTACCAAAGGGGCCGCTGGATTTGACAGTAGTACCACAACCGAAGAGGACAGTTAAACGAGCTGCTGATTTCGTTGATGGGTTGAAGGAATGCCGTAGAATCGTTCAGGAATGATTGGAAAAGGCAAATGAGAAGTATAAACAAATGGTGGATAAGAAACGAAGAAGCGTAGTCTTCAAAGAGGGTGATTTTGTTTACGCGGTATTGACAAAAGATCGTTTTCCAGTTGGAACTTACAATAAGTTGAAAGCACGAAAGATTGGTCCAGTGGAAATCTTGAAGAGGATCAATGATAATGCGTATCGGTTAAAATTACCAGAAAATGTTCATACTTCTGATGTTTTCAATGTCAAACACTTAATTCCGTATTATGAAGAGGAACTTGACGAAAATGTGAATTCGAGGACGAATTCTTTCCAACAAGGGGAGGATAATGAAGCGTTTACCTTGAAATCGCGACTCATCACCATCCCGCGACTCACGATTCACAATCCCCGACTCAACACTGCAGCCGCCTCATTCCACCGACTCACGACTCATCACCTTCTCCACGACCCACGACTCAACCCACCAACGACTCACGAGACATCACCACTTCATCGACCCACGACTCATCATTCCATCAACAACTCCACCACGACTCACGATTTAAACCCCATCGCAACTCACGAGTCACCCAGAATTTCCCCAACCATAAATCGTGATCGACTCAATCCCTCCACCTTAAGTCGCGACAAAACCATAAGTCGTCACCGAGTCATTGCGTCTTCCTATGAATCGCCACCGAGTAATCAAAGCTTCCAGTGAGTCGCTGAAAACCCTAAATCCATATCACCGAGACACGAGACAACCTCCCCTCAATTCCATAAGTCGCGAACAAGATAATTTGAGTCGCGAATGACTTATTTATAAGTCGCAACCATTTGTTTTTTTTTTCCTGAATCTTCTATTGAGTCGTTGCCGAGATGAAAGACGAGTTGAAGCCAAAGCCTGCTGATGAGTCGAGTTTGATGAGTCGTAACCAAGTTAACATGAAGTCATTGTACTTTTCTTTAAGTCGCGAGTCAAGTTGAGTCATGTACTGTTATATTGTTTAGGTTGTTCGTGGGTGTGTTTGTCGTACCGTTTTGTTAAGTCGTGTATTGAGTTGTAAGCCTATAAATAGGCATGGGGTTCATTTGTAATAGGTTGTTGAATATTTAATAAAAATCTCTTGTTGATTGCTTTGTGCTTTCTATTCTAATTGGTAGTTGAGTGAAATCTCCTATCTCCACCTACGTCATTCGAGTGCGCTCGAATCTTCGTTTGTGAAGCCGATTCACGGAATCAAGTGCGCTTGATCAACGTCGAAGAATCGTAGATCTTTGTTTCTCGGTATCGTGCGCGATCAACGAAACGAAGATAGCTAGAATCCGGCATCTTTGGATCAACGGATTTGGGCATTACAGTATTTTCAAATCACCGATTGCTACACTTCATCAATTGAAGTTTGTTTTGAAATATCCGCTGCGTCACCAAAGATCAATTTTGAAACGAAAATTGATAATTTGTTCACCTGTTTGTGAAGAGCAATCCAAGGGCAAAACAACAAATGCAAAGAACATGAATCCATTTAGCAGGCACTCTCCTCTCATTGCTAATGCTGCTCCTACTTCTCATAGTAATTTTTGATGCACTTTCACGTTGTTTTAAAATGTCATGTCACTTTTTATTAAAAAACAACAGACTTTTAACAGAATTTAAGTATGTGAACAAAAGGAAAATATTTTAAAATAATTAATAGAAACAGGATTAATCAAGTTACTAAAGATATTTGTTTGCATGTTCATTATTTTATAACTAATATATAAGTTGGAGTAAAAGACCTAGTTTAAATGGCATACACTGAGTGGCGTACTTGCTACCATTGTGTGCGTTGATATGCTAGAATAAAATATATAAGAAAGAAATGTAACTGGTTGCAAAATGGATACACAAAGTAAAAGTGCTTGCGCTTTGAGAAGGAAGAAAAGAAATACCAAATATAGACTTTGCTGGAATATTGTATGGCAATCTTAAAATCTTGCCAACATCAGAATCCTATCTAAAAATAGAAAGCATGCCATTATCATCCCTAATATAGCTAAAAGAGCAACAGTGTCATATTGGAAAGATAGATATATTAAGCTATGAGGAGGAAAAAAAGGTTAGTTTCCAAACTGTACATCAAAGAAGTGCCATGCATGGATCATCGCAAATGCGGTTATGTTGGTTTCACATTGGAGAGAATTAATCAATTGTCTGTGTTCAAGATCCCAAACCTGGAAATACAAATGTGTGTACATGAACCAATATCTTAGCATGAAATAGTGACCCTAATTTAACCAATTTGACATTAAAAGGATTGTTTATAAAATATACTTTCAGCGGTATTACATAACATGTTAAAAACCATTCGGAGTTCACAAAGAACATAAGATTGACACAAAAACATCAAGTGAGGAAATGATTATTTTGAAGCATGATAACGAAACATAAAGCATGGCTAAAATAGTACACCTAGTAAATTTGGAAGCTCGTATGGCTAATATATTTAGAGAGATGTAAAATTGGCAACATATATATAATATGGGGAGAAAATTAAAATGGTACAAATTAGAGAAATTGCTGCTAAACTTTTGTTTGAGAAATTTCTCTAACATGAATTAAGTGAATGAGAAGTGCTTGTACATGTAAAAATTTAATTGAACATTTTGTTTGTCTTAAGAACAAATAACAAAGAGTTGATATAAAATGTATCTGAACCGCTTTGCTTGCCTTAAGAACAAACAATAAATTAAATATTTAGCAGTGTATTCTATCATAACACTGTCACTGTTTGACCTTCAAAATCCACCTTTTGTATCTTCTTCTCCCGATCATTGCACCATATTTCTTGTCAAGGACATAAAAAGCTGTTGTTTTATGCGGAATCGAAATAATGGATGATTGGTTTGTAACCGTTCACTTATTAGTCACATATATTTTTACAGTTTTGATAATAATGAAGTATACAATAAGCATGTACACACACAAAATTAGATATACAGTTAATCAAAGAATGACATCAACAAAATAAATAAAATGAATTTATAGCTATGTTCAACATCACATTATTAACTACTATCTGCAAGTGCTTCCATGAAATATGATAATGAATTTTGAGAGGAACAAAAGGTTGGATCTGAGAACAATTTTTGGAACTTACTTGTATGTCATTATCATTTGTTACACCTATGAGAAATCCTTGATTTTGTAGAAACTGCAAAAAAACATAATAAGGGCATGGAATTAGTCGCCGCTTCAAAGGAAAATGTACCATGGATTATAGTTGCCACTTTAAAAGCTTCTTCGATTTCATGTACTTGTCTCTAAAGGAAAAAAAAAATTGTGTAGAACTTAGCAATAATAGTAGCATATTACTTTGTTACCCGAATTTGATTAACATAAAGTATGGTTCCAATGCTAAACGACCATAAACATGGCATTTTTAAATATGTAAGCAAAAGTAGCTCGTAGAATTTTAGGTGCTCAGTGGAGATAGAAAGTTTTCACCCGCGGCGAACCTCAAATAACAAATTACAGAAAACAGGTAGTGTTATTTTTATCTTAGTCATAACATATAGTGTTTTTTTATCTATTTCCATCAACTAAATTGCTGTCATTGTATCATAAAATGACTGGTGGTGATTAATGTTGCACTATTAGTAGAAAGCATCAAGATTGTGCTTTAAATTTCGATGCAATGCACAATCCTCTAACGGTAAAAGCCGAATTGCAATCTTTTGCACTAAATTATCAAGTTAATTTATTATTTCCTATATTTATTCTCTTTAAATTCTTTTTAAAAATTTTTTATTGTTCATTGTAAATGGCAATGTTTTTTCAATTGATTCTCACATTGCAGTCCAACTTTTTGGTAGTGAAATCAAGATATTCAGCAGTTTTTTAGTTCAGAATAATGTTATAATCTTAGGCACAAAATTATTGAATATTTGGATTTATGTCTAATTCTGTTAGAGGAATAATTCAAAGTTTGTGTGAGTGGATGCATAAGTTTAGCAGTTTTTTTTGTTGGTTTTGTGTCACGTTAATAACTCCTAGTTTTTAGGAGCATGTGCAATGTTCATGACTCTTTCAGTCTGCAGAATGCTGCATATGCGGTTAGTGCCTCTACTTTCTTGTAATGCCTATTTAAAGGCTTTCTGTTTTTCTCTAATAAAGGAGGAAGTACGTTCTCTGTTTTATGATATAGCTTTGATATTTTTAACAATCTGGTATCAGAGCCAAGCAGAGTGAGAAAGGGGCGTGAAATGGTAGCAGAATCAAGCAATTTTATGCAGCCAAGTGTTCCCAAATTTGATGGGGACTATGATCATTGGAGCCTGATCATGGAGAACCTTCTACGTTCGAAGGAATATTGGAGTGTCGTTGAAGCAGGATATGAAGAGCCAACCAGGGAAGGAGAGTTGTCTGCTGCGCAAAAGAAATCCCTGGACGAGGCAAGGTTAAAGGATCTGAAGACAAAAAATTATCTCTTTCAATCCATTGACAAGACCATATTGAAGACAATCTCACAGAAGGAAACATCAAAACAACTATGGGATTCAATGAAGCTTAAGTATCAAGGGAGTGCGAGGGTACAACGAGCGCAACTTCAAACACTTCGAAGAAACTTTGAAGTGTTGGAAATGAAAGTGGGAGAGTCGGTGGCGAGCTATTTTTCTAGAGTGATGGTGGTAGCTAATGACATGAGGAATTGTGGTGAGGATATGCAGGATGTGAAAATTGTCGAAAAAATTCTCCGAACCTTGACAGAGAACTTCAACTATGTGGTATGCTCAATCGAGGAGTCGAAAGATATCGACAAACCGTCGGTCGATGAACGGCAAAGCTCTCTCCTTGTTCATGAGCAGAAATTCAAAAGAAGAGAAGAAGATGAACAAACCTTGAAAGTTGAATACGACAGGAGCAACAATAATGGAAGAGGAACTGGTTTTCAGATAGGAAGGGGAGCTGTGAGAGGTAGAGGCTGAGGAAAGTTTCTGAACAGAGCCACCGTTGAGTGTTTTAGATGTCACAAACTAGGACATTATCAATATGAGTGTCCTACTTGGGAAAAATCAGCGAACTACATGGAGATCGATGAAAAAGAGGACCTTTTACTAATGGCTTACGCAGGACCTGAAAATACTGCAAAAGAAGGTGTTTGGTTCTTTGATTCGGGATGCTCTAATCATATGACAAGCAATAGAGAATGGTTTGAGAACTTCGATGAAGAGTTTAGGCGCACCGTGAAGCTAGGTAATAGTTCGAGAATGTCTGTGATGGGGAGAGGCAATATAAGGTTTGAGGTTAAAGGCAAAACTTTAGTTTTAACAAATGTTTTTTATATTCCTGAACTCACTAACAACTT
This sequence comes from Allium cepa, assembly GCA_030765085.1. Lineage (NCBI taxonomy): Eukaryota > Viridiplantae > Streptophyta > Magnoliopsida > Asparagales > Amaryllidaceae > Allium > Allium cepa. The sequence goes on from CM060932.1 coordinate 609,874,907, forward strand.
GTTAAGCATAGGCCAATTACAAGAAAAAGGACTAACCATTATGTTCAGTGAAGGAAATTGTAAAGTTTATCATCCTCAAAAGGATCTCGTCGCACACGCGCAAATGACTGAAAATCGAATGTTTGCATTGCTTGCTCACATCAAGTTGCCTACTTTGGAGTGTCTGCAAGCAGATGATGAAATTGCAAGCCTGTGGCATCGAAGATATGGCCATTTGAATAACAAAGGTCTCCATACCTTGCAATATATGGTAAGAGGATTGCCGCGATTCAAAACATCAGATAAGGTGTGTACTGTGTGCAATTTGGGAAAGCAACATCGTGAACCAATGCCGAAACAAAGTCAGTGGAGGGCTTCAGAGAAACTTCAATTAGTTCATACTGATCTATGCGGACCTGTCACTCCAACTTCAAATGGCGGAAAGAGGTATTTTTTGATGTTTGTTGATGATTTTAGTAGAAAAATGTGGACATATTTTTTGGCTGAAAAACGTGAGGCATTTGCTATGTTCAAAAGCTTTAAATCTTTGGTAGAAAAAGAGACAGGGAAGTGTATATGTTGTTTACGAACAGATAGGGGAGGCGAGTTTAATTCACAAGAGTTCAACACTTTCTGTGAGATTAATGGCATAAGACGACAACTCACGGCTGCATATACTCCACAACAAAACGGAGTAGCAGAACGAAGAATTCGTACAATTATGAACATGGTTAGATGTTTATTGACAGAGATGGAAATGCCAAGAACATTTTGGCCAGAAGCAGCTAGGTGGTCAACTTATGTTTTGAATTGAAGTCCAACGGCAGCGGTTAAAGATGTGGTTCCGGAAGAGAGATGGAGTGGGATTAAACCAAGTGTGGAACATTTTAGAGTGTTCGGCTGCATTGGGCTGGTGCACGTTCCGGGTCAGCAAAGACTAAAGCTTGACGACAAGAGCCGAAATTGTGTGTTTCTTGGCATGAGCGATCAATCAAAAGCCTACAGACTCTATGACCTTATAAGCAAAAGAATAATTACAAGTCGTGATGTGATCTTCAACGAAGAAGAGAAGTGGAATTGGAAAACAAATGCGAACGAAATTGATAATGATGTTCTTGACTGCGTTGAGGATGATACATCAAATGAAACAAATGAAGATGAAGAAGCAGCTGAATTAAATCATAAAGACAAGGATGAAGAAGTTCGCGGTGAACCAGTTCAAAATGCACCAACAGGCAGAAACAGAAGAACACCAGCATGGTTATATGATTATGTAAGCGGAGAAGGGTTATCAGAGGAAGAAGATTTGCAAAACATGGTTTTATTCATGTCACATGAAGATCCTACTAGCTATGAAGAAGCTGCTACTGAAGAAAAATGGAGGAATGCAATGAGATCAGAAATTGAAGCCATCGAAAGGAATGAAACATGGAAGCTCGTGGACCTTCCATTCGGAGAAAAGGCAATTGGTGTGAAGTGGGTTTTTAAGACCAAGCTGAATGAAAATGGTGAAGTTGATAAATGTAAGGCGCGATTGGTAGCAAAAGGATATGCTCAAAAACAAGGCATCGACTACAATAACGTATTCGCTCCAGTGGCAAGATGGGATACAATAAGAATGTTGCTGGCAACTGCAGCTCAACAAAATTGGCTAGTGCATCAACTTGATGTGAAAAGCGCATTTTTGTATGGAGAGCTAAAGGAAGTGGTGTACGTTGAGCAACCAGAAGGATTTGTCAAAGTAGGGGAGGAAAACAAAGTGTATCGACTCAACAAAGCTTTGTATGGACTGAAACAAGCTCCGAGGGCATGGTATAGTCGGATCGAGGGATATTTTCTTAAGGAAGGTTTTGAGAAGAGCAGCCATGATCATTCTCTTTTTATCAAAACCAGAAAAGGAAAGATTGTGGTGGTGAGTTTGTATGTAGATGATTTAATACTTACAGGCAATGATGTCGATATGTGTGAGAAGGTAAAAAACTCTATAAAAAAGGAGTTTGAAATGTCTGATCTTGGTGAGATGAAATATTTTCTGGGTGTAGAAGTGCATCAGAGTTTGAAAGGGATACAACTGTGTCAAAAGAAATATGCAAAAGAAATTTTAGAAAGATTCAATATGTGGAATTGCAGACCCATTTAAAGTCCTATAGTTCCTGGAATGAAGTTAACTAAAGAAGGGGGAGGAGCAGATGTTGACGCTACTCTGTACAAACAGCTGGTTGGAAGCTTAATGTATTTGACAGTAACTAGGCCGGATATGATGTTTGTGGTGTGCCTCATTAGTAGGTTCATGGCCAAGCCTAAAGAAGAACACATGCAGGTGGCAAAACGAGCACTGCGGTACTTAAAGGGTACTATAGAAATGGGTCTGTTTTATAAAAGAGGAGCTGGTAATGAACTGAAGGGGTTTACGGATAGTGATTACGCTAGCGATGTGGATGATAGAAGGAGCACTTCCGGATATGTGTTTCTACTCAATGAAGCTGCTGTTTGCTGGAGTTCAAGAAAACAAGCAATTGTAACTTTGTCCACAACCGAAGCGGAGTATGTCGCAGCTGCAGCTTGTGCGTGCCAGTGCATTTGGATGAAAGAAATTCTCAACAAAATCAATGTTTCTCAGTATGCATGTGTTCAGATATTCTGCGATAACAGTTCATCTATTAAACTGTCAAAAAATCCGGTCATGCACAAGAGAACCAAGCACATAGACGTGAGATATCACTTCTTGCGTGATCTCATACATGCGGGAGTTATCGAACTAGTTTACTGTGGAACTAATGATCAAATTGCGGATATAATGACGAAGCCACTGAAGCTTGATACTTTTGAAAAGCTTCGTCGGCTGCTTGGTGTTCAGCTCGAGAGTAAACTGGATGCTGTGTAGCATTTCCAGTTTAGGGGAGGAATTTGTTAGAGGAATAATTCAAAGTTTGTGTGAGTGGATGCATAAGTTTAGCAGTTTTTTTTGTTGGTTTTGTGTCACGTTAATAACTCCTAGTTTTTAGGAGCATGTGCAATGTTCATGACTCTTTCAGTCTGCAGAATGCTGCATATGCGGTTAGTGCCTCTACTTTCTTGTAATGCCTATTTAAAGGCTTTCTGTTTTGCTCTAATAAAGGAGGAAGTACGTTCTCTGTTTTATGATATAGCTTTGATATTTTTAACAATTCTGCGTAGAAATTCAATATGTTAAGTTATTATTAGTTGAGTAACGTATAATTTGTTAGCGACTTAAACAGTCCCAATATTGTTCGATAAGCACACCTGATGTAATAAGTAAAAGGCTATTTTACACTTTTTTCCAACTGTTTTCAACAAGAAACAATATTTTAAAAAAGTATTCACTTGCAGACTAACCTCTAAATATTTGAATGGTAGCTTTTTTGGAGACAGTAGAAGCCCTTCAATGTTATCACTCCCAACAATTTGATCCTACCATCCCTACAAATGTGTGTAACACATATATCAGAAGTCAAGAAAATCATCTCATATTTTATACTGTTTTATACCAACACTCTCCAAATAAATAAAGTGAAGATCATGGTCTCCTTATTACGCTTCCTTTTATGGGATAGAGCATGGTACTTTCATATTCTTTAGGTCAAGCTGTCAAATTTGTAGTAAAAAAAGGAAGTAAAAAAAAGAAAGAAAAAACTATTTTCCAATGGAAAATGAAATGCTACTTGATAGTTATATCGCATGATTTACACACAATATATATATTATGGATTTGATTCCTGCGATATTCAGTAAATTCATTGTTTAGTTCATGACCGTTTAATTAGTGTTTGTCATTGTATTACAGTATATGCAAAGCAACATGGTTTGTTAGGATTACAATGATACACAATTTTGAAAATTTACTGAAAAAAATCAAATTGCATGAAGATGATAGGTAAAATATCATTAGAAAATCAAGTTGAGCATGCAGCGACAGAATAAAAATTCCAACTTAAAGAGAAAAGGTTATTAGTGTAGTTTTATAATGACTGAGGTTTGCAAAGATGGCAGTATGAAATAGCTGAAAATAGAGGTAACTTAAAGATATGTTCAACTCATGAAACTCTAATTCTAAGAAATTATAATGATAAACAGTATGTTAACTAAAAATATTAGAAAAAATACTTTTAATTTTTTTTTATTAGAAAGTAATGTAATAGGCGACAAAGAATATGATTTTAACAATTCCAGTGAGAACAAAAATTTCAACAATGATTCTGTGTGCGTGTAATTTATAAAGTAATGTAATTTTTCATCAAATAGTAATGCGGAGTAAAAATATATAATTTTGAAGTGTAGAAGTAAAATCAAATTGACATAAAATTTTCATTATAACAATTATTGTAATAAACCAACAGCTAAAACTATTATAACAGCATTGCTTTTATCATATAGCATAACAAAAGACTAAACACACACATATATATATAATAGAAGGGGAACTCCCATAAATGAAGTCTCTTTAACCAAACTAAATATTTTTTCTTAACTCCATTCATTAAAATTATGTTTCCATCTTACGTACATAAACAGTATGACTTATACTCAAACCAAAAAACTGAAGATATGATTTGCTATATGAAATAGCCATTTACTCGTAGCACGTTTTTAAACTCAGTTTAAAGTTCTGCTCATCCTTTTTATTTACTTAGGATCTCCGAAAGTAAAGAATGTGAATCTCCTATTAAAGCAGTAATCCAATCAAATTTCTAGAGTCCAAATAATGGATCGTTTGAAGTTCAAGATATCATCTCCTAATTTTACTTTGGTTTACACTATTCTGATGTATTAATCCTAAAACTTGTAAGGTTCCGAATCGGACCTACTAGTTTTGCAATTAAATCCGTATGTATTAACCAAAAAATTATTTGCAGTTAAATTTGAAGCACATCCCATTATTATGTGATAGTTTTTTAACAGTTTCATTAAAGGTTTAGTATTTAAAATTTTGGGTTTCTCATTATACTAATATCATTTGTTTCTAGGACATGTTAGCATGGTCCTAGTTTTAGAATTGCCGGCAAAAAATTATCTTAGTACTGATAGATGGACAGAGTTCAGTCGCATATGATAGAAACTATTTTTTACCCTTAAATATGGATGTAACTATACCATGAAAAGCCATATTTACTCATGCCATAGGTTGTGAATATGAAAACATAAGACGGTTCTGTCTAGAACCTTTACACGGTAAGCAAAGGAAGCAACTAATTCTCCTCCTCAATTCTAGAGTTCATTCAATTTCCAAATAAATGTACAAAGGTGTAGTAGTATAGTGTAGGTTTTACCTCATATTCCAATGAAAGATCTGGGCTCATTATTTCAAAAAGGTCTTTGACGATGAGCTGCAACGTGAATTTAGCATGGTTTGACATTGTATTCATGTACCAAATTCCATAAATGGAAAGTGCCTGCAATCTCTGAGCCAGAACGTTTCTCCCATTACAGTATCTCATGTACAAACCTAAAACAAATTGCCAGCTAGTACCTACAGATAAGAATATAGTACTCTTAGATGTAATCATGGGAATATGAATTTCCTGAACCAAAATCAAACTGGCCAACCCTCGACAACAACATAAAGGCTAGATTTAAACAACTACGCAAAATAACGTAAATAGTATAATGAATTTAGCCAGGAATTAAATTTGACATAGTTAATGCTAAGATTACCTGTAACAAAATCGAATTCGAGAGAGGTGGAACAGTGGAGGAGAAAAACATACGCGCTAATGGAATGATCTATCCATATTTCCTTTGATTAGTCGACCGATTGACGCTGAGGTGCCAACCCGCGAGATATTTTAGGAAAAATGGTGCTCGCTGATGATGGGTAACGAAAATAAATCTAAAAAGTGCCTTGTGCCATTGTGGCGGAGGAACCCATTCGTCACCTGGTTAGAATAAGGTAATTTTGTCGCTGTAGTTTGTTCATCGAAGATTAGGTCGGGCAGAAAAGCATAGGAGAATGAAGCGTGAAAATAAATTGTGAAAATAGGAAGAAGTGATGCGCAGTAGAAGAAGGAAAAAACGCGACCCTTGAATTCCCAAAATACCGAGAGTTGTTGTGCGAGCTTGAAATGCAACTCACAAATAATATAATAGTACAGATAAATCGGTGTTCCCCATGTGAAATTTGATAGAACCGGTACAGCCTGATCTATGAAGCCATTTAATAATTATTAACTATTGTTATATCTGATAGGTGTACCCCTTCGTTGAGCCACTTATGTGTGAAGTTTGATGATGGTAGGAGTATGGTCACTTAGTGGTGATGATGTGGCAGTAGCAATCATTGTTGGGAAAGTGTTGTAGTAAAGTGCTATTAATCAACAATTTATCAATATTTATAGCAACACCCCTTCTTCACCATGTGAATCGAAAAACTTGTATGTTGATCTCTATAAGACCGTATGTGGGAAGAAAATTATCGAAGCCTCTGAGAGGAGAAACGGGCACTGGGAGTCGTCCTTTCTTATCCTTTGGGTTGAGAACATTGTTAAAATCCCCCACTAGTAGCCAAGCTTTATTTACAACACTCGCTAATTGAGAGAGTTCTTGCAGAACAATTCTTTGTCCGATAACAAATTACTCACATAACAAGTGTTAGGTACACAGAATATCAACCCAAATTAATTATGCAAGTAATATGTTGAGTACTAGCTCGAATAAACTGCATTGCACCATGTTGATTTATCCCACAGTAGTAAAATTCTTCCTTTTGAACCATAATCATTATTGTGTATGCTATCCCAATTCTTGTCTACTTTAGATAAAAACTTTGTAATTTTCCCAATGGATAACTTATTCTCCAATAAACCAATAATACTTGGCTTACTGGGTTTCAGGAAGGATATAATATGATGCATTTTTAAATTATTATTGACCCCTCTGACATTCCATATAATAAATGTCATTTACCATTTTCCTGAGCCTTTGTAGTTCTTTTAAAGGGCTTTGATTGTGGCTGTTTCACTAGTAGATGCTTCTGAAATTTCTTTCTCATAAGTATGGTTGGTGGAAACATATGATGCAAACTTAGGGTCCAAAATCTTCTCTTCACATTCTTCTTAAATAGTCTGAGCAATATTCTTAATGAATTCAGATTCATGAATGAAATATTCCTATGCATGGCAAAATTATTCTTGTTCACCATTATCTCCTGGATTCAGATTCATGAATGAAATATTCCTATGTAGGGCAGAATTATTCAGATTTATGAATGAAATATTCCTGTGCAAGGCAAAATTATTCTTGTTCACCATGCTTGAGCTAAGTACCTCGAACCTATTTCTAATCATAGTATTTTATTTCTTGATGTTGTTTTGCTTTCTCAGTAGATTTGTTAGTCCCAGTAGAGAGGTCTTTTGTATGATTTATGCAATTATTTACTGTATTATCCTCCTCTATATTGGTATAAGATGTCGTATTGGTTGAATTTGGTTGCCTTATGCACTTGTAAATATGATTTCCTGTACCATTCTCCTCTGTAGTGTTCTGGGTTAAAATATTTGCTGATTTAGGCTACTATCCGTTTTGTGTGTTCCCATTGGTTGATGTTGATGCATTTCCCTTTTTTTCATTTTAGAGTTTTATGTGTAAACTGTTGGCAAATTAGACATATATAAGGCTTAAACTCATAATCAACATGTACTATACATTCCTCTCCATTTCCTGTCTTTACTTTAACTGAGTTCTGGTATTATGTAGTGATGTTGATATTAGCTAATACTCGGGCATGTGTATGGTTTCTTGTTGCACTGACATTGTCTGCTAATATAGGCACTCTTATAACGCTGGAAATTCTACCCAAGGCCTTAACATCACAATGCTCCAATCTCAAGTTTCTTAGTTTAATCCAAATACGAATATTTTGTAGTTTCTTTATTGTTAAATTCATACCGGTAATCCACTATTTATAATGATGTATCTTGACTCAAATGTATAAGGGTCATTTGTAATACTCCTATTTTTATTTTAATATTATTCAAGAGATTTAATTAGGTAAATTAAATAGAATACTGTGGGGTGATAAGAGGAATGAGATTTGCTAACTAATATGGGTCATGCCTTTGGTAATCAATTAATAAGATTGATTTGTACATAAAATAGAAAGAAAGTAATGAAAGGGGCATAATAGGAATTGTTAGGACCAGAATTCGTCACTAACACCCTTTAGAAAGATTGTGTAGAGAGATTAATGAAGAAAGTAAATTAAAACAGAGAACTGTATACTAAGTTAAATGCAGAAAACAAGAACACCGGATTTATAGTGGTTCGGCGTAATTGCCTACGTCCACTTTAGATTTCGATCTTTATTGCTTTCACAAGTGACTGAATGCAGATACAATCTGTACTATAAAGACTTGAATACAAATGCTAAATGAAATAAAGTGAGTCTTGAAAGCGGTAGAGTCTCCCCAGTGTTCTCGAAAAAAGGTCTCTTTCACTGTGCCCTGCCACTCTATTTATAGACGAAGATGGGTTGGACTTCCCTAACGGGCTTAAAAGCAAGATACCTTGGCCCGTGGTGAGTGACTTCTGTTTGCCGAGCCACAAATGTCGAGCCATATCTCCAAGTCGAATGAGAGTGTGTTGAGTAAAGTGTCTAGGCCCAACGAGATCCAAAGCCGGTCGAGGGAAGATGTCGAACGACATACTTATGCCAAGCGAGGCCATGTGCCGAGCGAGGTTGGAATGCCGAACGAGGCATGAGTGCCGAGTGAGGCTAGAATGCCGAACGAGACATGAACGCCGAAGGAGGTTGGAATGTCGAACAAGGTTGGAATGCCGAAGGAGGCTCATGACGAACGAGGCTCATGCCGAACGACTCTGCTATGCCAAACGAGGTTCACGTCGTACGACCCTGCTATGCCGAACGGTGTTGGATGCCGAACGAGGCCTGAATGCCGAATGGTGCTGGGTGCCGAACGAGGCTGGAATACCGAACGAGGCTCATGATGAACGAGACTCATGCCGAAAGACACTACTATGCCGAATGACCTTGCTATGTCGAGCGAGGTTCACGCCAAACGACCATGTTATGCCGAACGGCCTTGCTATGCCGAACGAGGCATGAATGCCCAGCGGGGCTGGAATGCCGAACGAGGCCTGGATGTCGAACGGTGCTGGATGCCGAATGAGGCATGAACGCCGAACGAGGCTAGAATGTCGAACGAGGCTGGAATGTCGAACATGACTGGAATGCCGAACAAGGCTGGAATGCTGAATGTGGCTTATGACGAACGAGGCTCATGCCGAATGACTCTACTATGACGAAAGACTTTGCTATGCCGAGTGAGGTTCACGCCGAACAACTCTGCTATGCTAAACGGCCTTGCTATGACGAACGAGGCCTGGATGCCGAATGGTGTTGGATGCCAAACGAGGCCTGCATGCCGAACGGTGCTGGATGCCAGTCGAGGCTTCTCCGTCGAACGGGGTTCGTGCCGAACGATATGGAATGCCGAACGACCATGCTGTGCCGAACGGCCTTCAATGCCGAATGAGCATTTTACACTATGCCTCTTGTTACTCGGTCAAACCTTCGGGTAACACTTGCCTCCCAAAGTGTGTCATGTGGGATGATCATGATATGCTTTGAACCATTAGCACTCCGTATTTCTCTTTAGAGTCCTCATTCTGTCTTTAGATAACGTTTTTTTTCGACCTCTCGAATGTCGAACGAGGTGTTGAATGCCGAACGGCATACTAATGTCGATTGATACACTAATGCCGAGCGACATACAAATACCGAACGACATAATGCCGAACGAGGGTGGTGCATTGACCGGTTCTACCAGTCACTGTCCATTCACTTCCCTTCTCTCTATTTAAGCCGAGACTTCTTCTTCCTCCCCCTTTTACTTTTACCTCTACTCTTCAGAACCTACGAATTTGTCTCAAACTCTTGCAAACTATTTACCTTTCCCTTCCTTTCCCGAAACTCACCTCCTTTCCCAAATCAAAGAACCCGACCAGAATCGCGCTTCCTATTCCAGAATATCCCCAAGCTTTGAGTGACTTCTTAGGTAACGACCTTAACTTTAAACATGTCATCTCAAAGAGGAAACATAACATGAGATTCAAACTCGTGAATCTTTGTAAGACCGAGGACAGTTGGAACCGCGTGGATAAGGACATCGAATTCGAGGTCAAAACACATTTTAGGGCCAAGCGGAGTGATGGAAGGAAGGAAGTGTCAGAGGTGTTTGGGATATGAGGGAGTAAGGAGTAGTTAAGTATGGTGATGTAAATTGAGCATGGCATGAGATTAGGAAAAGAGATGGCCACAGCTCGGCATTACTCTTGTGTGCCGAGCGGCAAAGAGAAATTGGAGGAGAGCAGTGAGTTATGTCGAGCGAGGAAAGAGGAAGAACGGAGAAGAAGTGATGGTTGAGCCTAGATGCCGAGCGATGCGGCTCGATATGCTCTTGGTTCGGCACGATTCTTTTATGCCGAATGAGGTAGGAAGGAGTGTTGGAGAAAAGTAAGAGCTAGGCAAAATGTCGAGTGAAGCGGCTCGGTGTGATTGCGTTTCGGCATGACTAGACGAATGCCGAACGATGAAGTGGATAGGTAGAAGAGTGTTGGTGTTGTGGGCGAAGTGCTGAGCGAGGCGGCTCGGCATGATTGCGGTTCGACATGACTAGCCGAATGCCGAACGATGGAGAGGATATGTGAGAGAGTTATACACAACAGCAACACTAGTCGAACCTAATGCATAGTTGACTCAACACATCTCATGCCTGAATATATGATAATGGACAATGGCAGACTTACACAAATAAGCATATCAGACAATCCGGACTGATAACTCCCATGTTTAGACAATTGAAAACTTGAACTTAACTTGCTTAACTGTTAATAACCTTTCATATGTAGTGTCGATGCCGAGTTCAAAACATAAACCACTTACGATAAGCCTTCATAGACGGTCATCGATGACGGTCTTCGAAGATGATAGTTCGAAGTCTAACATTATTTCACCAACCCAGTGACTTTTAATTTCTTGGCACTTACATTCGAATGATCGCACTAGTTCACAAACCACACGGATGGAATATTTATGTTGTTAAGTCTAACGTCGATTGTTTTTCAAGTATAGTTTAAACAGGTGTTTTATCAGATTCATTCTTCATTGGAGATGTCTAGGAAATCTAGCTCTGCCATGATCTCGGATAGACCCGGGCCATCTTCTTGAAAATAAGTAGTAGGAACTTCAAATCCATCAACTACTCCCGCATAAGACTTGCCGAGCCCTGCGACCGCATCTGTCAACTTGTCTCCCGACGCTCTGGAGGCAACGATCTTCTTGGACGATTCAATTGATTCCCAAGCCTCATAGATTAACGAAAGTACGCTCCGTTGGATATGCTCAGTCCACGGAATCCCCTTCGACGATGTGTTAGTTCCATCAGGGCAGGATCGTCCTCACTTGCCCGCAGTCGGATATACAGCCTGCAACAGATTTATGTGTTGGGTCGACAGCGTGCCACCATTCAACTCCTTTCTTCGAGACGTACTACAGTATATCGAGATCGCCCCATCGCAATTGCACCTGAACAGCCACGCATTCATATACGGTACTTGCATTCTCTTCATGAGTGTCCTCTTCAAGATTTCGACTTCGGGTGATATCCGTTAATCTATCACATCAAGAGACGGTCAGATAGCCCATCTTTTATGTTCCTCGAACCGCACAGCAAGTGTCAAATCTTAACTGGGGCATGGAGCAAGTTTGCCCAGTATAAACAGGAGTGGTTCTGTGTACGCTGTCCTCCCGGCTTTGCGAGGAGATGGGTGGAAGGAAGTAAGTCTTTTTCCTGGACCAATACTCTTGTTTGGTTGAAGCTATACCTTTTCTAACTCTTACTCTATCTTTTCAGGCATTAACCCACGTCCCGAGGGCTCCGGATATTCTGAAGCCGTCGAAGCTATCCGAGCTACTCCCGCCGAAGACCGGGACATCAGAACTCTTATTTCTAATGAGTCTCTCACGAAATTTGGGTTGTTGGCGGAAGGTTGCCGAATAAGCCTCCCCCAAGGTGTTACCATAACCAGGCCTGCTTTGGGAAAGGGAAAAAACAAGTCGAGTCTTCAGCACGTAATGCTTCTGACACACTAAAGGAGGGGGGAATTAAAGAGGCCGAAACGCCTGAAGTACAGGGCGAAAATGTTAGTCCATCTCGGGACCCGATAGTCGAGGTTCGTGACACTGAAACAACGCCTTCCCCTTCGAAGAGGAAGAAGAAACTGACATACAAGCTGAGAAAAAAGACAGTGGGAGGAACTTCTAAAGTTACCCTTATTCCAGTGGGGAAAGAAGCTTCCTCGCAGCACTTAGAAAGTTCTCTGAAAGGCCTGTCGAACCTTACCATACCTGATGATCTACTCAACTATGGTTTCGATGATCCAGAGGCCCTTAAGCTTCATTCACCCGCGAGAGGTCATACAAGTGCTCCAGCCCAAAACCAAGGAGAAAAAACTCCTATTAGTAAAGAAACTGGTCCATCAGGGGGAAACACTAGGACACACACAAACACATGCACCTCACCTTGCACTTAACTTTCTGTCATCACTCTATTCTTTTCTAACTCATCGTTATTTAAATTCTATGTAGGTGACATGGGGCATGCACATGGACTTGACCGCCTTCGCGATTCATCGATTTTTAACCAATCCGGTCGGGATTCGGGTTCCGGCAAGCGTCGAGATAGAGATGACTCCGGCGATCGAGACTACTACCGTCGAGAATCGTCATACCGAAGAAAAACTTATATCAACCCTCACATCGTCGTGATTCTCCTTCTCAACCGTAGCACATCAAAGAGAAACCTGCACATAAAGGGTCCCAGCCTGAGGCCTATAGGGATCAACACTCCGGTTCATCAAGTAGCAGGCAATCTCGAGATCCCTACAGAACACCTACAGTCTCCAAGTAGACTCCTCTTGCTCCTGTATCTGATCCATCGGTAGCAGAACGACTTGCTGAGCTTAAAGCCATATTTCCAAAGATATGGTTTGATGGCTTAAAGTTTCCTCCGACGATTCACCAGATTCCAGGGCATGTCAAGCAAAGTGATATTGCTTGCACTAATGACGTCTATGTTCAGCACAATGCATTCGTGCACTTAGCCGAAAAAGTTTCAGAAGTCTCCATTGAGCGTCAGCATGAAATTGATCGCCTGAAGCTCAAAGCTATCCACGATAAAGATATTATTAAAGCTCGGGACAAAGAGCTTGCTTCTTACAAGTCTCATCTTGAAGCCGTCCAACAAAGCACTAAAGATACGGCAGAAGCCATCAATCGTCTGGAGACAACTCATAAAAAAGAGATTGACGAAGCGGTCCAACGCTGTGGGGCCGTGGCTTTAGAGAAGGACTCGGTGCAGAAGGAGAGGGATGCATTTGTCCTCCGAGTCAAAGAGCTATAGGATCAACTCCACAAAGAAATAGAGGAGAAGACTGCTGCCCAAGAAGAATCACAACGATATTGCGACGAGATCTTTGCTACGCGACTTCTGAAGGCGAAGCTCGACGATGAGCTTTCTAAAGTCGGGATATTGAAGGATGAAGCCCGTGAAGAGGGTAAGAAAATAACATCTGTGGAGATTGACTCTCGCCTTGAGGCAACTAAAGAGGCTGGTAGGGAGGAGGTCAAGTGCATGTTCGACCCACTGATTGCAGAATTCAACGCCCGTGTCCTCATGCGTCAGGACTTAACTTTCCTGGCAAGGGCTACCTCGAATCCCTAGCTGAGGCGTGGGATACTTTAATAAAAATCAGGAAGGTCGAACTTGGCACCAAGGAGGTCGATGAAGATGCTTTAATCAAAGAATTTCTGAAGGGGAATGAGCCTTCGGACCTGTCTGCGACGAAGGCTCTCTACTGCAAAGGCTCATCCTCATCGAAAGGGAAAGACGTTATAGCCGGTCCGTCTGGAACCGGATCTCCAGCTCATACTCCTACTCAAACGGCTGATCGGTCGGTACTTGATCCATTCGAGCAGCATGTTGGTTATGACCCAGAAGATCCTGGTCTCGGCATCCACATTCTATTTCCCATTGAGGAGGATGAGACCCCTTGGACAGCTGAGAGTCAGCCAGAAGCCGGTATATACCCTTCATTTTAAAATTCTAAGAATCGTCGTTTTTGTCGAGAGATCATTGTATTCTAATGTTTGTTTTCCGTGATTTTTCACAGGTCGTTCTGATCTTGAGCCACTCCAAGGAGCGATGACGTCAAGGAGGTGAAGGGGAAAACAACTGAGGCTACTCACGCAGGAGAGACTCTCGGTCCAGATGCTCAAGCGATTGGGGCGCTTGATGAGGATAAGTCCGAGACTTCATCTCCCATCGAGGGAAGTTATGAAATCGAGATCACAAGCGCCTCTGAACATACTTCTAAAATGAGCATAAAGGAGCAGCTCGAGAAGGAAAAGAAAAGGACGGTCGAAATCAAAGTCAAGCCTCAAGTCGTGGACCTAGATGATCCTCTAAACAAGCCGTTTAAGGTCATCCTCCCTGGTGGGTCCAGGCCACTAGAGGTTCCTCGCTCTTCCTCGGTTGTCACCTCCCCACCAAGTAAAACTTCCAAGAAAAAACGCGTAGAGGAGGAGGCTTGGAGTTGTACATCCTTTATTCCATGCTTCAGGCACTTAGAATATTTTTTAGTTCGTTCCCTGGGAATTTATGGTACTCCAGTCTGCACTCCCGGGACTTGGAGATTTTAAGTTGTTTATACTCTAGTCCGCACTCTAGGGACTCAGAATACTCCAGTTCGCACTCCGAGAATTTGAAGATTTTAAGTCATTTATACTCTAGTCCGCACTCAGGGGACTCAGAGTACTCCAGCCGCACTCTGAGGACTTGGAGATTTTAAGTCGTTTATACTCTGGTCCACACTCAGGAGACTCAGAGCACTCCAGTCCGCACTCAGGGGACATGGAGGTTTTAAGTCGTTTATGCTCTGGTCTGCACTTTGGGGACTCAGAGTACTCCACTCCGCACTCTGGGGACTTGGAGATTTTAAGCCATTTATATCCTGGTCCGAACTCAGGGGACTCAGAGTACTCCAGTCTGCACTCTGGGGACTTGGAGATTTAAGTCGTTTATACTCTGGTCCGCACTCAGGGGACTCAGAGCAATCCAGTCCGCACTCTAGAGACTTGGGGGTTTTAAGTCGTTTATACTCTGGTCTGCACTCAGGGGAGTCAGAGTACTCTAGTCCGCACTCAGGGGACTTGGGGGTTTTAAGTCGTTTATACTCTGGTCCGCACTCAAGGGACTTAGAGTACTCCAGTCCACACTCGGAGGACTTGGAGTTTGACGAAGCTCATACCTCGAATCGCCGCTCCTTAGGTCACGTACGATCTAGCGACAAGGTCGCAGAAGAGGAAAATCGAGAGCGGAGAAGCTTCTTAGGCCGTGCACGAGTAGCTTCAACAGGACACGAACGTCACCGCTCCTTAGGTCGCGTACGACCTAGCCTCAAGGTCGCGAACGAGCAGAGCTCCGACCTATCCCTAAGTCGCAAAAAACCACCGCGACCTAACTCCAGCCTAACTCATGAACGAGCCTCGCAACTCCCCCACCTCCACTCTACACCGCAAGCTGACCTAGGTCGCTTCCTTCTAGGTCATGAAGAATCAGATTCGATTTCCATGCATAGGTCGCGATCGACCTAGAACAAGCCGCCGCGGGTTCCCAACCCTAGTTCGACCTCATACATAAGTCGCGAACAAGCATTTAGGTCGCTGATGATCTGATGAGTCGCGTGAAACATAAGTCGCTGTTGAAGATTAGGTCGTTAAGTCTTGTAATGGATGTATTTGCATTTTTCTTAAGTCGCGTAAGCTTTATGTCGTGTACCGAGTCGTGTGTTTGTGATGTAAGTGTGTAATGTGCATTGTAACCCTATAAATAGGAATGTGTTGGTCATTTGTAAAGGTTGTTGAATTTTGAATAAAATTTGGTTTGTGCTTTGTGCCTCCATTAAAATTGGAAGTTGAGTGTTATCTCCTTTCTCCACTTTCGGCATTCGAGTGCGCTAGAATCAACGATTGTTGAAGCCAATTCACGGAATCAAGTGCGCTTGATCAACGTTCGAAGAATTGAAGATCTTCTCTCACGGTATCGTGCGCGATCAACGTGTCGAAGATTGCTAAAGTCCGGTATCTTCGTGATCAACGGATTTGGGCCTTTCGGTATTCTTCTATTCATCGATTTATCATCGATTCACCGATTATTTCCGCTAATCGTGTGAGATCCTGGACGAATTCGATTTACATCGTCGAATTCGCTTCCTATGCTGCGTCAGTTTGGTATCAGAGCTAGATTGCAAGAAGTTTGCATCATTTGGAGAATTGGGTTTCGAGAATTTGTAGTTTGGAGATGAGATTTGCAATTGTTGAGAAGTTTGGTGTTCATCGTGTTCATCGTGAAGTTGCAACAAGTTGGGAGTTTCGATCCATATCATTTTGGGTCAAAGTTTGAAACGCGTTTGAATTTTTTTGAATTTGTTTGAAGTTTAATCATGCCACCGAGACAGCTCAACGTCATCACAATATTAATGCTTTGTATGGAAGAGAAGAGGCTGCTGAAATGAAGCAACGAATCAACGAGAGTTTCACTGAGAAGTTGAATGAAGGGATTGGTCGATTAGAGAGAATGATGCTTGAAATGAATCAAAGTAGAAGAAGGGTTTCACCTGAATTGAGTCATGGGGGAAACAGAGTTTCACCACAGTCAGATCAGGAGAGAAGAGGAGATCATGATCGTAGGAATGTTGACGATCGTGATAGGAATGTTGATGAGCGAAAATGGAGAGATGTGGATTATCGTGATCAGAGGAATGTAGATCGAAGAAATGGTGGTGGTAGAGATGTTGGTAGTCATGATCGACAACGATATGCGTTGGATTTTGATGAGGAGTTTGATGGCGATAGAGGAAGTGTTCATTACCGAGATCGAGGTCAAGTGTGGAGTCGAGCTAGAGAATATGAAGATGACCGTAGATGGGAACCGGGAATGAAAATGTAAATTCCGGAATTCAAGGGTGGTATGGTTACGGAAGAATTTTTGGATTGGCTTTCAAATGTTGAGGAAATTTTTGACTTCAAAGAAGTTGCCGAGAATCGCAGAGTTAAGTTGGTTGCTACGAGATTGAAAGGGAGAGCTATGGCATGATGGCAGCAGACTAAACTCACACGAGAGAGAATGGGAAGTCAAAGATTGTTTCATGGGAGAAGATGAAGAAGTTAATGAAAGCTACTTTCTTACCTTACAATTATCAATCTCTTATGTATCAACGCTTACAAAATCTAAGGCAGGGGACAAAGAATGTTAATGATTATGCTGATGAGTTTTATCAACTGATTGCTAGGAATGATATCATGGAGATGGAAGAACAGTTGACCGCTAGATTTGTTGGAGGGTTGAGGATCCAGATCAAGGACATGGTAAATATGTTTGACCCTAGATCTGTGGCTGAAGCGCACCAGAAAGCGTTGGCTTAGGAGAAGCAGGGAAGACGAGGAGGTGGTGTGTTTACAAATTCCAACAATCAAGTGAAGGGAGCTATTAGCAATACTACTGTTTCAAAGGCTGTTACTAAACCGGTTGTTAATGAGGTAGCAAAGACCAAGGTCAACAATAGTATCAAGTGCTTTAATTGTCAAGAGTTTGGCCACAAGAGCAATGAATGTCTAAAGCCGAAGAAGCGGGCAATGATTGCTGAGATTGAAGATTAGGATGTCGATGAAGGTCATTCTAGTCCAGTTGAAGAGGATGAACATGATACCGCGTCGAGAGATGAAGGATGTAATCTAATGTTGAGGAGATCATGTTTAACACCGAAACAGGAAGAAGAGGCTAGTTGGTTGAGGAGTAATATTTTTCAATCGACGTGCACTATACTAGGAAAGGTGTGTAAATTTGTGATTGACGCGGGAAGTTGTGACAATATCATTTCTACGAAGCTGTGAGAAAGTTGAAGTTAAAGACGGAGAAGCATCCA
The DNA here is from genome assembly GCA_030765085.1 of Allium cepa. Classification (NCBI taxonomy): domain Eukaryota; kingdom Viridiplantae; phylum Streptophyta; class Magnoliopsida; order Asparagales; family Amaryllidaceae; genus Allium; species Allium cepa. The sequence goes on from CM060932.1 coordinate 609,892,904, forward strand.
AATCCTTACAAGTTAGCGTGGTTGATAAAAGGAGGAGGGGTGAAGGTGGATAGGCGAGTTCATGTTCCATTTTCTATTGGGAAGAAGTATAAAGACGAGATCTGGTGTGATGTGGTGGAGATGGATGTTTGTCACTTGCTTTTGGGAAGACCATGGCAATATGACCGAGCAGTGCAACATGATGGTCGAACCAATAGCTGCAGCTTTATGTTTGAAGGTGTTAAGATCATTTTAGTTCCGAAGAAGAGACAACAAGGAGAAAGCAAGTCAGAAGAGATTGAGGAGTTGAAGACTTTGTTGACTTTGAAGGAGTTTGTTGGAGAAGTAGAGGAGAGTCCAGAGGTGTTTTTGTTGATTGGACGTGAAGCTACTGATTCTGTTGTAGTTCCAGAGGAAGTCAAACCAGTGTTGGAAGAATTCGAGGATGTGTTTCCTGAAGAGCTACCCAAAGAATTACCACCGTTGAGGGATATACAGCATCAGATCGATCTTGTGCCAGAAGCAGTATTACCTCACAGGCCACATTACCGAATGAGTCCTAAGGAGCATGAGGAACTAAGAAGGCAGGTGGAGGAGTTGTTATAACAGGGGCGTGTTCAGGAGAGCTTGAGTCCTTGTGCAGTGCCGGCCTTATTGGTACCGAAGAAGGATGGGACTTGGTGGATGTGTACGGACAGTCGGGCTCTGAATAAGATCACTGTGAGATACAGGTTTCCTATGCCAAGGTTCGACGATTTGATTGATCAGTTGAGTGGAGCTGTTGTGTCCTCAAAGATTGATTTGACGAGTTGATACCATCAGATTCGTATTAGACCGGGTGATGAGTGGAAGACTGCTTTTAAAACTAGGGAGGGTCTATACGAATGGCTTGTTATGCCATTTGGCTTGTCAAATGCTCCTAGTACTTTTATGAGAGTGATGAACCAGATTTTCAGACCATTTATTGGGAAGTTCGTAGTAGTTTACTTTGATGATATTTTGAACTATAGTGGGAGTATGGAAGAGCATGTCCAACATTTGCGAGAAGTACTATTAATTCTACGATAGGAGCAATTCTATGCAGCAACGAAGAAGTGTGTGTTTATGACGCACAGTGTTTTATTTCTGGATATGTTTTGTCGAAGGAAGGTATTCAAGTGGATGAAAGTAAAGTGGAAGCTCTCAGGAGTTGGCCACAACCCAAGACAATTATTGAAGTGGGGAGCTTCCATGGATTGGTATATTTCTATCGAAGATTCATTCCACATTTTAGCAGTGTGATGGCACATGTAACCGATTGCACGAAGGGAAAGAAGTTCGTGTGGACAGAGGAAGTAGAGTTAGATTTTGAGAAGGTTAAGACACTTTTAACGTCAGCACCAATTCTAGTTTTGCCAGATTTTCAGTTGTTGTTTGAATTACATACTGATGTGTCGAAGGTTGGGATTGGTGGAGTATTGAGTCAAAGTGGAAGACCAGTCGCTTATTTCAGTGAGAAGTTGTCTGGAGCCAAGTTGAAGTCTAGCACTTATGACGTGGAATTTTACGCAATTGTTCAAGCTGTGAAGCACTGGAGACATTATCTGTTTCAGAAGGAGTTTGTTCTCTATACGGATCATGAAGCTTTGAAGCATTTGCAAGGACAGGACAAAATTTCAGCTAGGCACGCTTCATGGGTTGCGTATCTACAGCAGTTTACTTTTGTTGTAAAGCACAAATCAGGGGTGACGAATCATGTAGCTGATGCCTTGAGTAGGAGGAATCATTATTTGACAACGATGAAAGTTGAAGTGATCGGAATGTGTTGCCAGAATTATTTGTTGATGATCCTTACTTTGCCAAGTTTGTAGATGAAGTCAAGGAGAGGAGGACGAATGAACATGTGATGATAGATGGGTTTCTATTCAAGGGGAATCGATTGTGCATACCAGAAGATAGTTTGCGAATGAAGATTATCAAAGAGTTACATGAAGAAGGACATGTTGGTCGGGATCGTACTTTGCAGTTGATCTCAAGGTCTTATTTTTGGCCGTCAGTGAGAAAAGAAGTTGAAAAGTTTGTTCAGAGATGTCATGTTTGTCAAATTTCGAAAGGGACAGCTAAAAATGCGGGTTTGTATATGCCTTTACCTGTTCCTACAAAACCGTGGGTTGATGTAAGCATGGATTTTGTGCTCGGCTTGCCAAGGACTCAACGGGGAAATGACTCTATATATGTTGTGGTGGACTGGTTTTCGAAGATGACACACTTCATAGCATGTAAGAAGATAGCTGATGCCGTCCGAGTTGCTCAATTATTCTTTAAAGAGGTGTATCGATTACATGGGCTACCTGAATCTATTGTTTCTGATCGTGATACTAGATTTCTAAGCCATTTTTGGTTGAGTTTGTGGAAGATGGTTGGAACGAAGCTGAATTTTAGTAGCGCTTACCATCCGCAAACAGATAGGCAAACGGAGGTGGTGAATAGATCATTGGGAAACTTGTTGAGATGTCTTGTGAAAGATAATTTGAAGAGCTGGGATATGAAGTTGTGTCAAGCGGAATTTGCACATAATCATGCTGTTAATCGAAGTACTGGTTTCAGTCCATTTCAAGTTGTATATTCAGCAATTCCGAAGGGACCGTTAGATTTGACGGCCGTGCCATATCAGAAGGGAATTGTGAAGCGAGCTTGTGATTTTGTGAATGAATTGCAGGAGTGTCACAAAACTGTTCATGAACGATTACTTGCATCAAATGGGAAGTATAAACGACTGGCAGATAAGAAACGAAGGGGTGTGGACTTCAAAGTGGGTGATTTTGTTTACGCAATATTAACAAAAGATCGTTTTCCAGTTGGAACTTACAACAAGTTGAAAGCACGAAAGATTGGTCCAGTAGAAATCTTGGAGAAGATCAATGATAATGCGTACCGGTTAAGGTTGCCGGAAGAGGTTCATACTTCTGATGTTTTCAATGTCAAACACTTAATTCCATATTATGAGGAGGAACTTGTAGAAGATTATGAGAGGGTGAATTCGAGGACGAATTCCTTCCAACAAGGGAAGGATGATGAAGCTCATACCTCGAATCGCCGCTTCTTAGGTCGCGTATGACCTAGCGACAAGGTCGCGGAAGAGGAAAATCGCGAGCGGAGAAGCTTCTTAGGTCGCGCGCGAGCAGCTTCAACAGGACACGAACGTCGTCGCTCCTTAGGCCGCGTACGACCTAGCCCCAAGGTCGCGAACGAGCCGAGCTCCGACCTATCCCTAAGTCGTGAAAAACCACCGCGACCTAACTCCAGCCTAACTCGCGAACGAGCCTCGCAACTCCCCCACCTCCACTATACACCGCGAGCTGACCTAGGTCGCTTCCTTCTAGGTCACGAAGAATCGGATTCGATTTCCATCCATAGGTCGCGATCGACCTAGAACAAGCCGCCACGGGTTCCCAACCCTAGTTCGACCTCATACATAAGTCGCGAACGAGCATTTAGGTCGCTGATGATCTGATGACCCGCGTGAAACATAAGTCGTTGTTGAAGATTAGGTCGTTAAGTCTTGTAATAGATGTATTTACATTTTTCTTAAGTCGCATAAGCTTTATGTCGTGTACTGAGTCGTGTGTTTATGATGTAAGTGTGTAGTGTGCGTTGTAACCCTATAAATAGGGATGTGTTGGTCATTTATAAAGGTTGTTGAATTTTGAATAAAATTTGGTTTGTGCTTTGTGCCTCCATTAAAATTGGAAGTTGAGTGTTATCTCCTTTCTCCACTTTCGGCATTCGAGTGTGCTCGAATCAACGATTGTTGAAGCCAATTCACGGAATCAAGTGCGCTTGATCAACGTTCGAAGAATTGAAGATCTTCTCTCACGGTGTCGTGTGCGATCAACGTGTCGAAGATTGCTAAAGTCCGGTATTTTCGTGGTCAACGGATTTGGGCCTTTCGGTATTCTTCAATTCATCGATTTATCATCGATTCACCGATTATTTCCGCTAATCGTGTGAGATCCTGGACGGATTCGATTTACATCATCGAATTCGCTTCCTACGCTGCGTCAAGATTTTAAGTCGTTTATACTCTGTTCCGCACTCAGGGGACTCAGGTATTCCAGTCCGCACTCAGAGGACTTGGAGATTTTAAGTCATTTATACTATATCCGCACTCTGCGGACTCAGAGTACTCCAGTTCGCACTCAGGAGACTTGGAGATTTTGAGGTGTTCGTGCGTGTTCGTACGTCAGACAGGATGATGTAACTTCAGTGGTTTGCATAGAATTATCATACACAGAAATATCAATCAAGGAAAAGATGGCTTCAAGCCTTTATTATTGAGAATAAGCTAAATTGTCTTATTACATGATGAAAACTAAAAATAAAAATATGCTGGAAATAAGTGCAACTAAAATATGAAAGAAATGAACTAAGTATAATAATGCCACAAATGCTGGCTATTCCATGCTCGGGGGAGTGTCACACCATCAGCGGTCGCTATCTTGAAAGTTCCGTCTCCAAGCTTCCATTCAATGACGTATGGACCTTCCCATGCGGGGTTCATATCTGATGGGACTGGGAAAGCTCGTTTCGAAACGAGGTCACCCACATCAATGATTCTTGACCAGACCTTTTCATTATAATATCGAGCGACTCGGTGTCTGTATGCAGCCTCTCGTAAATTAACTTCTTCTCTTTTTTCATCAATGAAGTCCGGTGATTCCAGCAAAAGATCCTGATTAGACTTAGAGTCATAATAAGTTACCTGAAGTGATGGAACTTCAAGTTCTACGGGTATAACAGCCTCCATGCCATATGCCAATGCAAATGGTATGTGGCCAGTCGCGGACTTGGTGGTGGTTCTATAAGCCCAAAGTGCTGTTGAAAATTCATCCACCCACTTGCCTCTAGAATTTTCCAAATGTTTTTTCAATATGGACTTGATTATTTTGTTTATGGCTTCCACTTGTACATTGGCTTTTGGATGAGCAACCTTTGCAAATTTTTTCTCAATACCATATTTTTGGAAAAACTCTTTGAACTCTTTGCTTTCAAATTGAGTTCTGTTGCTTGTAATGATAGTTCGTGGAAGACCAAAACGGTATATAATATTCCATACGATGAAATTAATGACCTTTTTGGTGGTGATAGTGGCCAAAGGCTCTTCTTCTGCCCACTTGGTAAAGTAATCGACCGCAACTATCGCGTATTTCGCACTACCTTTGGATATAGGTAGAGAACCGACTATGTCGATTCCCCACATTGCAAACGGACAGGGACTAACCATTTGTGTGAGTTCCGTCGGCGGAGCTCTCAGGATTTTTGCATATTTCTGGTATTTGTCACATCTTCTTACATAGTCTGCGGCATCCCGATTTACAGTCGGCCAATAGTATCCATACCGGAGGATTTTCTTTGCTAATGTCTGTCTCCTAGTATGGTCACCACACTCTCCATCATGTACTTCCTTCAGGACTCGTTTTATGTTATCGTGGGCTATGCATCGGAGTAAGGGGGTCGAGAATCCCCTCCGATACATTATCCCATCCTGCATTACATATTGTGAAGCCTTAAGAATGACTTGTCGTCTTTTGCTCCTTCTTTCGGGCACAACCCCGTGTAGCAAGTATTGCTGGAATGGGGTCATCCATGATTCCTTCTCGATTTCTGTTTCTAACATGAAATCTACCTCCATCATATTTATACTCGAAGCATGTAAGATTTCAAGGGAACCGATCCCATTTGCTATGCATCGCCAGTGCTTGCAAATTTTGCCAATGAATCGGCTGCTCGGTTTTGTTCACGCGGGACATGCGAGATATCATAATATTCCTGATTTGCTAGCAGCTTCTGAACCCTTGCAAGGTATGGGTAAAGTCTCTATCCCTTCGCTTGGTAATCTCCCCGCACTTGGTACACCACCAATTGTGAGTCACAAAATATTTTAACCGATCTTACCCCCAATTCTCTTATAAGTCAAGCCAGCAATCAATGCTTCATACTCGGGTTCGTTATTTGTTGGTGGGAATTCGAGCTTCAAAGCATAAAAAACTGATCGGTTTTCAGGAGTCACAAGAATTATGCCAGCCCCCGAACAATGGTCGTTAGATGCCCCGTTGGTGTACATCTTCCATCGAATGGGAGGTATGACATTATGACCGTTCGATTCGTCAGACACGGTGAATTCAGCAGTAAAGTCTGCTAGCGCTTGCCCTTGTGTGGATCTTCATGGCAGGTAGGTAATATCGAACTGACTCAACTCGATATTCCATTTTAACATCCTTCCAGAGGTTTTTGGTTGTTGGAGTACCTGCCACAAGGGTTGATCAGTGTAAACACTGATTGAGTGTGCCTGAAAGTATGGACAAAGCTTGCGTGATGCAATCACCAAGCAGTAAGCTAGTTTCTCAACCTTGGGATAATTTTCTTCTGCCCCCGTCAAACGTTTACTGACACAATATACTGGCTTTTGCACTCTCTCCTCCTCACGAACCAAAGCCGTACTGATAGCATGTTGGGATACAGCCAGGTACACATACAACATTTCATGGTCAATTGGTTTTGATAGAACCGGGGGACTTTCTAAATGCCTTACCAATGCTTGGAGTGCTTCCTCACAGTCGGATGTCCACTCGAAATTTCTCTTTCCTTTCTTTATCACATCGAAGAAGGGAATGCACTTATCCGTAGCTCTGGATATGAATCGACACAATGCTGCCACCTTTCCGTTCAGGCTTTGTACTTGCTTTATAGTTCTGGGCACTAGTATGTCCTGAATAGCTTGAATCTTCTCCGGGTTAGCTTCGATTCTCCGCGCATTGACAATGAAACCCAAAAACTTTCAGGACGCAACGCCAAAGGAACACTTCAAAGGATTGATTTTCATCCCATAATGCCTGAGTATATCAAACCTCTCTGCTAAGTCTCTAATGTGGTCGTTTAACTGTCGTGACTTCACGAGCATGTCATCCACATAGACTTCCATTGTTCTACCAATCCGATCTTTAAACATTTGGTTCACCAGATGCTGATAAGTTGCTCCCGCATTTTTCAATCCGAAGGGCATCACTACATAGCAATATAACCCAACGTCTGCGACAAAACTGGTGTGTTCTTGATCTGTGATGTGCATTGGGATTTGATTGTATCTTGAGTACGCATCCATAAATGACAGTAACTCGTTTTCAGCCGTTGAATCAACAAGCTGGTCGATTCTAGGTAAAGGAAAACTATCCTTCAGGCATGCTTTGTTTAAATCAGAATAATAAACGCAAGTTCTCCACTCCCCATTTGCTTTCCTCACTAGCATAGGGTTAGATACCCATTTGGGGTAGAGGGCATCGCGGACGAACCCGTAGGCTTTGAGTTTGTCCACCTCCTCTCTGAGAGTTGCGGACCTCTCCAGGTCCATGCCTCTCCGTTTCTATTTTACTGGGACGTACTTCGAGTCTATGTTCAACATATGATCCGCGATAGCGGGAGAAATCCCGCACATATCAGAATGTGTTTAAGCGAAATCGTACAGGTTCGCTCGGAATAAATCAGTAAGATCCTCGGCCATTGACGGATCGAGTTGCAATCCAATCTTAAGAATTCGTGACGGGTCATCCCGGCTGACTGAAAGTCAATCGTCAGCTCAACCGGTGCTACATTCGCTTCCCTGGGTGCCTCATCATCATATCTCGGATCTATGTCTCTATAGATCCGAGAATGTCGTCCGAGCCAGAGCTTAGGCACAACTTGTCAATTGTCAGCATTTCGGATGCGGACGGAGTTGTCCGCAACCTTTCCTTTCTCTCTCCGCTGAGTCTCTCTTAGCTCTGCCACATAACATGCACGACCGGTCGCCTGATCTCCGTGCACTACACCGACTCCTTTGTCTGTCGAAAATTTTAACGTCAAACACCATAAGGCCAAAGCTACCCTAAACTCCGCCTGGGCCGGACGACCCAGAAATACATTATATGGAGAATCAACATCCAAAACTATGAACGGTAGGATTCGCACCCTCCTATGCTCACCTTCTTCCAATTCAACTGACAACTCAACATACCCCATCGCGTCAGTCGCCGGACCATTAAAGCCATGGATACGGGCTTTAGATGGCTTTAAATCTTTTGTCTCCATCTTCATTTGGTCATATGTCTTCTTGAAGATGATGTTGACGGAGCTTCCACAATCAATTAAAATTATTTTGATGTACGCTGGTCCGATCATCGTAGATATGACCATCAGGTCGATGGTAGGAGCCTCCACCTTGTCTGCATCTCGGCTCCTAAACACTATATCGTCTGTCATCATGCATTATTGTTTTGCGGGGGTTCCATCTTCCACATTCGACTCATAATCCGCATGCTTTAAGGAGGTAGCATATTGTTCCATCTCCTGCCAATTTTTGTTTGCAGGGTGAGGTCCTCTGACTATAGTGTTTATGATCAATCTACCCACGGTTCGGGCAGGTTCCTCTGGATGACATGGAGCCGGCCCGCATCCGGAGTCTGATGTTCCTTGCCTACCCTCTTGTGGGTTCTTAACAAATTCCTGCAGCTTTTTCTGCCTGATCAAATTTTCTATGGCGTCATGGAGGTGTCTACACTCCTCTGTATTGTGCCCGTAAGTCCCATGGAAGAGATAGTACTTCCCTGTCCATTTTTGTCCCTTTGTGGACTCCTTTGGGCGTGGCTTTCTTATTGAAAAGTGTTACAGGTTGACAGACAAATATTTTCAAGAGACGCATTCAGGGGGGTGTATTCACTGTAGGTTGGAATCCTCGAATTCAATTTCCTCGCTTTTCTTTTCTTTTCAGGATTTCCTCCTCCGGACCCTTTAGATTGCCCAGGCTTGTTCTAGACGTTGACTTGAACCTTTCCCGAGTTATCGCCGGATTGTTTTACGGCAATGCTGCTTTTCACAGTCTCCTAAACAGGCCCTGGTGCCTTATCTCGCCTCGTCCACCTGGATTTTTCTCTTCTTATGAATTGATGGGTCTTTGAATAGAAACGCTCCAACGTTGTTGGAGGCTTTCCTGCTAACCAATCTCCAAATTCCAAATCCGGATCTACACCTCGCAGCCATCAGAATTACATGGTCGCTAGGGTTGCTAACTTCAGTAGCCACAACATGAAATATTTGCAAATAATCTTTCAATGACTCTCCCGGGGCCTGAATTACACTTGATAGAGACTCACATCTTTAGGACGAGTTCCATGTATCCTAAATTATTCTACAAATTTCGTTGCCAATTCATCAAAACTGGATATATACCGTGGGGAAAGTGGAGTAAACCACATGGTAGTGATTCCGGATAAAGTGATTAAGAAAATTAATTAAGGAACAATTAATTAATGAAAATAATTAAGAATTAATTAATTAACAATTAAGGATTAATTAATTAAGATAATTAATTAAGGAATAATTAATTAATGAAAATAATTAAGATTTAATTAATTAATAATTAAGGATTTAATTAACAAGTAATTAAGTGTTAATTAATTAATAATTAAGGATTAATTAATTTAAAAATTAAGGACAATTCATCATTAATTAACGTAATTAATGAGAAATAATTATGTGATTAACTGATTATAATCACATCGTTGACTCATCTCATTGTTAGATGATTGACTATTATTGAAATGCCTTGAGCTATTTCATATTCCTATTTGTGATTTGTGATACTGTGTGATGTGAATTGCTTTGTGCTGAACTGTGATTTGTGATTTGCTTCTGTATGAATATGAAAACCCATTGGCCCGTTAAACGGCAATTGAATTTTGATGCGACAGGGAGTCGAATTCCAGTTGGTTATTCGAAACCCACATCAAACCTGTGAATCTTTGTGAATGACATATCCATATGTTTTTAAATTGACGCTCACTATTCGGTTTAGCCGGGAGAGGACCTTTGTGTCATATAACCCATTCCAAATAGTGATACGACGAGATGGATAACATTTGGAGCCGGTGGTGAAGACCGGGTGTCTTCGAGAATGATAGGATAACCTGTCGAATGACTCTGCACTGAGTTTCTCCGGTATAGAGTCCTCCATTTCTGATGGGGTGTCCGATCAGGATTGTGGATGCCTGGATTCAAGGGCTTCTACGAAAGTGACTTTGGTTATGTTCGATCATGGAACAGACTTGTATGGATTGTATGTCTGACATTACATTTTGAGATATAAAGCAGATTTCTTTCAAATACATTTCTGTTGGTGGCGGAGAATTTATTCTCTTAGCTTAATACCCTTCTCTGAGACGTACGAGCTCAGAGGTTATGTAGTTGAAGGTTATCAGTAATATTCTCCTAACCTGATAATGTGGCATGCTGAGTACTGCTGATCATTTGTTGATCAAAGCATGACTTTTATGAAAAGCGTAGCTTTTGGACGAGACTTCGTCGAACCTCACAACCCGGTAATGGTGGAAACAGGAAAGATGCAGCAAGTATATTGGGGGTAGTGCCCCTTAGGGTATGTGCATTTCCTTCTGGATAGAAGTGGTATCATGATATGGAGCCCAGATACTTAACTTATGTTGATATCGCAAATATATTACTTTGTGATTGTTGTTGTTGGGGCCCGGATAAAGGTTGGTTACTACCGAGGGATGGCATACTCGTGTCAGTAGTTACATAGTTACAGAGGTAACCCGGCCTTGTGTTGGCAGAGATCCGGTTAGGTTCTCGGGGCGTCCCTCTAGAGGCCTACCCATATGGCCCAAGAAGTTCCTTAGCCTGATCATTTGTTGGAAATCCAATTACCAATACGAACCCAGTACGATTTCAATTATATAACCTGCCATTCTTAAATGGTAGCTATAGTAGGCATAGTATAATGGTACCTATGCTGGCTAAGATTAATATTATATTTTCGAAAATGTTTTTCACACTATGCACTAATAATAATAATAATATCAAAAGAGTTTTCTCGTATTAAGCATATTTGACTATCATAAGGAAAAATCTCCCCCAAGTGTGCGATTGCATTGTGTGTGTGCCGGAAGGCCTTATGGTAGTTTCATTTTCCAAAAGCATGAACGGTTTTCTAAAAAATCTGCTTTTATTCAAAGCAATTGTTTTTGTTTACTCATACCAGTCCTATGATTGACCCAGAGTTTATTGTTTTCTTTCTAACTCTAGGTGCCCATAATTTCCACACGGGCAGCCTGGTAGCAGGTTTTCCGTGTTTTGGTAGCAGCTGGATTTTGAAGTCCTATTGTTTGGAGGCTATTGGTTTTTCTTGAAGGCTTTAGACTTGGAGATATTTTGAAAGCTTTTGGATCTCAAGGTGCTTAGTTTTGGAAGTTCTCTATCGCTTCATTTCTTTGAAGACTTTCTTGGATTGTGATCACTTGTTGTTCTATTGTGAAGTTCTATTTTGAAGTTGTTATATGTATAAAAATACTTTGATGTTGATGATGATGTTGTTATGGATATTGTGATGATGTTGTATCTGTGATGTTGATTATGGTAGTTCATTTTGTTTCCGCTGTTTATATTCATCTAACGTTGTTATAAGCTCCATCCGAACTTGAATTCGACGTTCGAATCTCTGGTAGTCGAATACAAGTGAGGTATTTGTTGTCGATTTTTGAACGCTGAATTTCGAGTCGTGACAATTTGACGACCAGAAAAGTAAAACAAATGTGTAGGATAAAATATGAGTCTGAATTATTTAAATAAGAATTTTCCAAACCCTGGTGGGTATGGTTTTCAAATGAAAAACGAAAATCAGCATTTCGTTCCGTAAAGTTTGAGATATGTCCAAATCAATTTTTAAAATCATCGCGTTGTAGCAGCTTGTAAAATATAGTTTTCAACACTTTGAAAATGGATATTTTAATCTTTAAAAATATGAAATAAATATGTTAAAATGCTTTAAAAGAGTTTTGAGTTATAAAAATGGGCATAAATATATAATAGAATAAGTATTTTGATTTACAAAGCTTTAAAATCACTACTCACCAGCAATTTAACAACTGAATTTGCCAGTTTCTGAAAAAATGATTTAAACTTGGATTTCTCTTCCCTAATCTTTTGGAAATATTTTCCAAATAACCATACATGTATTTTAAAGGTTTAAAGTCAATTAAATGACTTGACTGCCTTATGAGTGATAGAGAGGTAGTCTTTAGGTTGGAGTTTGCAAAACCATTTGTCTACTCCCCCTAGCTATCCGAACTGATCCGACGGAGGGGATAGTTAATTTGATTTACTTAGACCAAATTTTTCTAAGATAAAAGGAAAGAGACTAGGATTTTTTTGTTCAAAGATTAAACAAGATTTAAAATACAATTTTGGTGGTAAAGAGAATGTTCTCGTTAAACTCCGTATTAAATTCCAAGGAGGGACCTATACTATCTGTGTGAATTTAAAAGGTGATTCCACTGTTATTCAACGAATAGTACATGTTGAATATGAAAATTAGTGTTGAGTATAATTAATCTAAAATCTATGAATCCTTTTTACTCAATACTTATTGGTTTGGGTATACAATAAACGATGTATGTCATCGGAAATGGCAATGTGGCATTCAAAGTGGGATTTGATGTTTTGAGAAAGTAAAACATTACCTTAAGCTTCACACATAGGTAATGACAAAAACATGGTAGATGCGGTAGGGCTATGTGGGTCGCACCCAGTAGGAGATGATCATCATCGTTTTAGATTTCCCTCTATATATTGGGTTTGTTGTGTATGTTGTGGCCATGGATAGGTCGGAAATGTTTGGGGTAATGACATATTCGGTACTGTCTATGGTAGAGGTATGCCGATTCTGTGTTGGTAGAGGGTAGCGGGGATGTGCCTCGGTACATTGTTCCAGAGATGTAGCATCGGAAGGTAGTCCCTTACCTTATCATTTTTGGAAATCCATTCTCCAATACATACCTTAACGGACTTGATTGTATACATAAATATGCTATCGAATTTAACAAATGTAATAATTCCGACCATTTTAATATGTTATTTGAAAAGTATTTTCAAAGCAATGTCATTAGAAATGATATCAAATAATTTGATAAAAATATTTTAGTTATCATAAGGTTAAAACCCATCCGTGTTTATATGCGACGTGGTCTTCTGAGATACTCTTCTTTGCAAAGGTTTTGTTTAACATCAAAGTCAATCTATGATACTTTCATATATATTTATGATTTGTGTTTCTAACGGTGGTTTTCCAAACTGATCCGGGTATTTTTAATACTCGGATCAGATTCGAGTAGTTTCAGGATTAACTAAAGAAGCTTAAAGTTTCCAAAGGAGAGATGGAGATCTTCATCAACGTATGGACGTTGTTTACTTTTCCACCATATTTGTTGTTTTTCAGCATTTTTAAGGACATGTATTTACAATTGTCCAGGCTGAGCCTAGGTTAGACTCTGATATATGTATTTAAAAGTTTTTCCACTATAAATATTATTGAAATAATATATATTGTTTCATTCGTGTAAGATTTTGTTCTCTCTTCTTTTTGCTTTTACCCATAGCTATCCGCCTTTCCGTTCAATTTCGGTTGGACATGCATGGTTCATTATCAATTTGAAATGTATGAAAAAGCGGGTCGTTATGCTTTCAAAATAAAGGTATCTTGTAAGACCATACCGTTCGTAAAGACGGATGAGTTTTACCTAACAATAATCAAAACATTTCTATAAAAAATCCAGTGATATTATAACAATGTCTGGGGTTCAAAATAAATATTGAATCATAGCCAGATTGTTATATCAATTAAATTCCACCATAATAGGTATGCAACTAAGTCCAAAGGTACTTATTGGAGAATGAATTCCATAAAATGACAAGGCATTAGGGTACCATCTACTACTATACGCCTCTAGAAAAAAATGTACTGAGAGCCACACATGGATTCCCTGGCAACACAAGGCCAGCCTTCCCCCAAACTAGATAGTATCGAATATTTTAGCACCCTGATTTCTTTTGTGACCTTTCTAAGAACTCTCATGCACAACCAATCCATAAATGAATATATCTAGAAAGGTGACGACAATACCCTAGTGGGTGTGACCCATTAGCCCTACTGCATCTCCTCTGGTTTTAGTCATTCTTGGTTAATGAGGCTTGAGGCTACGTTTTACCTTTTTAATATAGAAATCCCACTTAGAATGATAAAAGTTCCCTTCGGGTAGAAATGCAATGCCAGCATTCATCCATACAATTTCATTCTAGATCTGAATGAAACCGAAGGCACTACCTCTACCACATCCATTTTGAAACCATCCTCAGAATTGGTAACATGTAACCCTTGCACTTTAAAGAGATCCTTCTTCAATTATCTTCCAGGTATTCCAATTCAAAACGCAAATGCCGGTTCGAAGTGGTTTTCAGATAACATATCTGATCCCAGTCTCCCCGAACCAACAACAATGTTTAAAACCGACCAAGTTTGATAGTCGGTTATATAACTATCAAATAAAACAACATTCCAATCAGGAATTTAATTCACCTTGTAAATTAAGCACATAAGCAATCACTAGCCTCTTTAATTAATCCTTTCATTAATTAAACCACCTTGTAAATACTTGTATCAAAATATTTTTACAAAAGTATACTCATAAACCCTTTTTACTCCTTTTAATACTTGGAATAATATCTATATACTTATCTCAATGGTATAAGTATATTCACAAAAATACTAAGAAAGATTTCCTATTTGGTGTTGAGTATGGAAAGATGTTTCCATACCACCTTGATTATTTAAAGATCATTTTGGAAATTAATCTCAACTTCTTCCATAAATTCCCTTTTGATAAATAGACAAAACAATTTATAAAACTCTTTGTAAACTTCTAAACCCATTCATAAAGCTCTTTATCCTGTTATAAAATGCCTTTATAAAGATCCTTTATAAAAATCCCTTCTAAAATTATAAAAATCATTTTTGAAATTCCTTTATATAATCCTTTAGAAAAATTCTTTATTAAGCCTGTATAAAATTCCTTTATAAATCCAGACTCCATTTTCATTTATACACTCTTTATTAAATGAAATTCCTTTATAAATCAACTTATTATTTATAAGTGTAATTAAGTAGATAAATTATTTAACTTTAAGCATCATAAATGAATAATAAATTAACTTTTCAACAATATTAATAACACCGTCAATTTCTTTAGAACATCATAGATGAAATAATTAACTTACTTTAAAACATTATTAGTATAATAATAAATAAATTCAAACCATTATAAATATAATAATAAATAATTTCAAACATTATTAATAAAATAATAATAATAATAAATCTTTAAACATTATTGTAATAAATAATAATTTACTTCCAAAACATTATAGATAAATAATAATTATTAATTCGAAAACATTATCAATAAATAACAATTATTAATTATCTTCAAACGATATTAATTATTTAAATAAATAACTTTTCATAATATTTAAAATGTAATTAAATAACTTTAAATAATATCAAAAATAAATAAATAACTTCTAAAACATTTTAAACCATAGTTAAACAACTTTAAACCTTATTAAATAACAATGTAAGACTAACAAAAAAAGTTTAAGTAAAAAATAGGATTTCAATATCCATTTCAAATAAAATATCATAGAAAACCCCAACCGTCTAATTTAAAATCATGTTGTGAATCAAAATCCAATTTCAACCCAAAACAACAATTAATAGTATTTCAAAATACTAAATTGGGGTCAATAGCCACCAATGCACTTAATCAATGTTGTTATTGATTTTTATCACTATACAACATATAACAATGTCATAA
The DNA here is from genome assembly GCA_030765085.1 of Allium cepa. NCBI lineage: Eukaryota > Viridiplantae > Streptophyta > Magnoliopsida > Asparagales > Amaryllidaceae > Allium > Allium cepa. The sequence continues at coordinate 609,908,614 of CM060932.1, forward strand.
CTAATAGTGCTAAACAATCAGGATTAAGCAATTAACGATTATATAATAGGGTTACAATTAAAATAGAATCAATAGGTATATATAACTGGAAATTAAAATCACTATGGTGAGAAATCCAGATTTTTCTACACAATTCCCCGTGTTTCAATTTTAAAATGACAATCGCGTGTAGAAGCGAATGTCTAACCAAAAGCCAAATTATTTCAATCAAACAAAACAATTAAATTTATCTACTATATATCTTACTGGTTAACCAAAAATATTAGTTTAACTCACTGAAATTTCAGTTATCGTCGAAGCATTCTGGTTCCATCCAAAATCTAACAGCGTTCAAATTTAGCTTAAAAAATTGAAATCTCCATGCTCCGCCAATCTAATTCCAGGATGTAGTTAAGCCTATTATCTAAATAACCCTCTCCCTTATCTTTCATTAATCCAAAGCTATATGCATCTAACCCTAAGAAAATCAGACCCAAAACCAAACTAACCCATTTAAGCCCATATTATTTCCTTTTCACAATCCTCAAAACTTGGATCTCATATATATATATATATATATATATATATATATATAAGAGTTACAAAGTTTTTGGTCTTAGAATAAAATTACTTTATTAGGTTTTTGAATCAAAACAATATTTAAGCAATTGATAATTTACTTTATTTGAATTCTATATATATAATATTACTTTATGAACACGTTAAAACCATAAGCTATTTGTAAACTTAAAATTTTATTTCAATTTATTGAAAAACGAAGCTTTATTTTCCATAATTGGTAATACAATTTATAAGCTTCGATTTGAAAAATATAATTAAATCCCTTTATTATAGTATAAATCCACTAATTACCATAATTATATTAAACTCCTTCTTCTCCCACCATAATTTCAAAATCTCGCACATGCCTAAAGATAACCCACTATGGCCAAACTCCCTTCCCCTTTATCTCGCTCACCACACCACTAAATGACACACCGTCGCCTCCACTATGCTCCCCTTTTCAAACTCCACGCTATCATCACCATCACCAAAACACGAGACCACCATAAAAATCGTGATAGAATCCCACTCTTCGACCCGACCTAGTCGCAACCCCCACCTGCCGACGCACGCCATGAAACTCCGACTAGAATTGCTCTACGATGATACGAACTGAACACAACCACCCTCGCAGCCTCCCGTTGCATATACTCCGAGAATTAGCTAACCCTAGCCTAGCCATCACTCATGAGATTCACCGTCGAACACCCAAAAAGAATGCCACACCCTCTCAAAACACACCCATACATAGGTTCATGCTTCTAGAGTTCAAAGATCAAGCCTTTATATTTTTTTAATTTTTATTCAAATTGTATTTGAATTCAAATAAGGGGATTTCTTACTTTCTTTGTTTTGGTGATGAATGACATAAGGGACATAATGATGGAAGAAAATATGTGAGTGTCAGATGCATAAGATGTGTACTGTTGACTTATTTTTATTTCAATTTTTCAGCATTTCGCAGCTCAGATTTCCGTTCGCGTATGAACATCGAACGACAGAACAAAAATACGAATGCGTTCAGAACAACAACGCGAACCCAAAACAATAATAATATACAGTGCTTATTCGATTCTGTAAAATCACCAAAAATACTGTTCTTTGTTGAAAAATCATCAAACGAATAATTTAAATATTTTCCAAATTAAAAATATGAAAAAATCAAATAAATTAAATTAGAAATACATCAATAAAATTCGAGTCATTATGTTTGAATTTAAAATTTCTGATTATTTATTCAAAATGTTTACTACTGCAAAAAATTACAAAATTAATTCATTGTTATTATTTACTAAATAAAAGGAGTTAAATAAGACCATTGCATTTAATAAATGTTCAATTCAAAGTCTTGATATTTGAATCACCATCCAAATATTAATCCACAATTCAAAGTTTTTAAATAATCTCTGAAATTTAATTCAAATTTTAAAGTTTTCAAACCAATATTTTAATGATTAAATAAATTAAATATTCAAAATCAAATGACTAAAATATTGGGTTGTTGCATTCTCCCCATTAAAAGAATTTCGTCCCCGGAATTGCTAAGGTGAAGAAAATGTCTCCAGACCTATGAACTTTTTAAAATCAATTAGTTGAAAAGGATTGTCAATTTTCTAAGTCTTTAAATTTACGAAATTTTTTGACAACGTCTCCTTTGCGTGGCTCAATTGGAAAAATATAAATCGCCTCTACGGGCCCAAACTAATCAAAAGAAAACAAAAACCAAGCAGCCTCCCGTATCTAGGGCATAAAACCGTCAACTAAATAATAACATACACACGTACCTATTTGTCGAGCAAACAACTCTACCAAAAGCATCAGATTAGCCTTTGCTTCTCTTAACCTGCATCTCACTTACAAATAATATGAAACCATATAAGTCATAAGCATATAATTTATTAAAACCCATATGATGTGCATGTACTATCTATATGCAATATTAAATCTGAGCGTTCGCTCGATCACACAATTTTACTTCCGAACTACTGTCGCTCACTCAACTTCTTTAGTGTGGATTTCAATCCTGTTCCTTGATTGGAAATAGCTAGTCTCCTTACATAGCCATATACTATGAAAAGAAACTTCAGAATCATACCAAAAATCTATATCAAGTATTCGCCGTCAAGAATCGAGTGAAAAATCCTAACTCAGATCGGTGTAAATCACCTCAAAATCATTTACTCGAAACTAGATCGAAACAGTTATGCGAATAAAATTATCTATGTACAACTTGAGTATTTATTCCAATTACTTTCTTAAATATACCAATTTTCTTTTTATTCGCATTCATTTAAAACCATAATTAATTTCATCAATAGTATTTATTCAATACTAAATACTTATGAACCATTTCATACAACCTTTATCTTAGTTAAATTCCTTCAATACTAAAATTCATTTACAAACCATTCACACACTCTTTTTATTCGCATTCATTTAAAACCACAATTAATTTCATCAATAGTATTTATTCAATACTAAATACTTATGAACCATTTCATACAACCTTCATCTTAGTTAAATTCCTTTAATATTAAAATTCATTTATAAACCATTCATACACTCATTACTTATGTTTATAAACATCTTATAACAAAAGTTGTGCAATTCAATCGCTTTAAAACTCAAGTTTATACACATTTCAAAAATCCACAACTTCATCTTCAAAGTTCTTTCATACTTAAGTTTATTATAAACATTTTACAAAGTACACTTTTTTGCATTATCCACTTAAACTTAAGTCCATATTTGTCTAACACTCTGCTAAAATCTAAGAGTATATATACAAATCTCAAATTTGTTTATTCTTAACCCAAATGTCCAACCAATTCAAAATTTATTTTAACATTCTATTTCTCAAGTTTACAAGTTACAGAAAATTATCTTCTTATAATCAACAAAAACACTTAGCTTAAATTTCAATATCCATTCGGGAGTTTTCGACTATCAAAAATCCCATTTTATTTTCATAAATGAAAATTATCAAAAAATACCTCAAAATAAGATGCACAAAACAAGTCATTCTAATGTATAGGATAATTGGGTCCATACAATATTATTTAACTAAAAATTTGAGAATTAATCACCCGGTTTTCATTTCGAATCATTTTGAAACAATAATAATATACATATATCCTTTTTGTATATCAAATCAAACTTTTTGGAATCTAAAACAAATTTGTTTTACTAAAACAAAATTTCTATGGAAAATCACTATGATAGCAATTCCTCACTTAGAAACTTGAAAATAAATGCCGATAATGCTACAGTCAACACCATAATTATTTATCAGCGACTTAAGTGGGTCGGTGCTTTCTGTCTCTTTTAAAACCCTTTGAAAAACATTTCTATTCCAACTGTACTTTCAAATAATACTATTATTATTTCTTCCAAACTGTGAAAAACCATTTCCAAAAACACTGGGATTCAAGTTATCAAATTACCAATTTAAATCCTCTTTATTTATAATTTTTTATAAATCATACTTATATAATTCCACTTGCTTATATAAAGACAATTCACAAATGTATACCTTTGTTTAGATTTTAATAGACAACTTGAATTAAAATTAAAATTTAACTCAATATTATTATCTAACGTCTTACAGTCAAATCATGAAACTAAGTTCACAAGTTGTTCGTATTTAATTTAGCCAAAGCAATGAATGCTCTTAAACTACCGGAGAACAAACAATAAATGATAATAGTCGAATATTATCATTCTCTAACAACCAATCACACCATATATAACCACAATAATTTCTAAAATTATTCTATTGTATATATGAAATATAATCCTAGGTAAAATTATTTCGTTTACCAATTTTAAACAATACTGTGTTGGTTCGCCTTATTCAAGTGTTTAGAAACCCCTATCGGTACCATGGCATCCCACGTCTTGACTAAAATTCATAAGCCACTCAATAGATAAATCACATAGTATAATTTTTTTTATAGCACTAACAAATACATGCTCTTAGCATAATACACTCAAACTCATCCTAGGGCCACACTTACCCTATCTCTAATGAGTTAACCCCACCAAAGCCTAGGTGTTCGCTCAATCTAATCTTTGATACCAAGTGTAATGACCCACCTTTTTCGACCCTCAAAAGTCGACACTAATATATCCACTATATTTGGGTGTCGTACATCGAAGTGCTGGAAAGACAGATTGTTGGGGAAAAAGAAAGAAAAAGACAGAACAAGATCTCATATTGTGATGAGTAATATATAATATACAACAGCTCTTTAATAAAGAAATTGTAATATATATATTTATATATATACATCATTCAGAGTACACTAAACAATCATCATTCTGGACAGTTATAACAACTTGTCCTTATAAATGCTATTAAATATAGACAACCAATGCAATGGAAAATAACATATACGTGAACACGTCTTGAGGCCTCTATCACATCTCCTGAAGCTCTAAAGCAACCAAACTAGATCTGAAAATATGTTTGGTCTAACCCGAGCATATTAAGAGAATTACACTAGGGTTAGGGTTAGTCTGGTAAACCAGCATGAGAAATACACCTCAAATGGATTTTAATGCTCTAAAACATTTCAAAATAAAGGTATCTTGTAAGACATGCCGCATATAAACACGGATGTGTTTTTACCTTATGATAACCAAATATTTCTATAAAAAACCAGTGATATTATAATAATGTCTAGGGTTAAAAATAAATATTAAATCATAGTCGAAATTGTTACATTAATAAAATTCTAGCATAATAGGTATACAACTAAGTCTGAAAGCATGAGAACGGATTCCATACAATGATAAGGCACTGGGGTACCACCTACCACAATACACCTCTAAAAAATGTACGAGAGCCACACATGGACTCCCTACCAACATAGGATTGGCTTACCCCTAACTGGATACTATCGAACATTTCATTGACCCGATTGCTTTTCCAACTATTCCAAGAGCTCACATACACAATCAAATCCATAAATGAATATATCTATAAATGTGATGATAATACCCTATTGGGTGTGATCCACTTAGCCCTGCTGCATTTCCTCTGATTTTAGTCATTCCCAATTGATGAGGCTTGAAGCTATGTTTTACCTTTTTAATATAACAATCAAACTCGAAATGCTAACACTGCCCTCCAGGAAATAATGCAATGGTAGCATTCATCCATACAAGTTCATTCTGGGTCTGAACAGAACCAAAGGCACTACTTCTACTACATCTATTTTGGAATCATACTAAAGACTAGTAGTAAATAACCTTTGCACTTTAAAAAGCTCCGCTATTGCTTATCTTCTAGATATTCCAATTCGAAGTGGTTTACGGCCAAAATGGACTACGATAGTTTAAACTGACTAAGTTTGATAGTCAGTTATTTAAATATCAAATAAAAATAACACTCAAATCGGGGATTATAATTCCATAGGGAAAACCAACATCGGTTTAGCATATAAGCAATCATTAGCCTCTTTAATTAATCCTTTCATTGATTAAAATGACCTTGTAAGTACTTGTATCAAAATACTTTAACAAAGTATACTCGCAAACCTTTTTTACTCCTTTTGATACTTGGAATAATATTCATGTACTTATCTCAATAGTATAAGCATATTCACAAAAGCACTAAGAAAGATTTCCTATTTGGTATTGAGTATGGAAAGATGTCTCCATATCACCTTGATTATTTAAAGATCATTTTGGAAATAAATCTCAACTTCTTCAATAAATTCCCTTTTTATAAGTCTACAAAACAATTTATAAATCTCTTTTTCTAATTTCTTAACCCATTTATAAAGCTCTTTATCCTTTTTTCAAACGTCTTTATAAAGATCCTTTATAAAAATCCCTTCTAAAATCACTTATAAAATTCATTTCTAAAATTCCTTTATGAATCCTTTATAAAAATTTTGTAAAGTTTTATAAAAATCATTTATAAATCCAAACTTCATTTAATTTATAAACTCTTTATTAAATGAAATTCCTCTATAAATCAATTTATTATTTAAAATACAATTATTAGATAAATTAATTTATTTTAAATATTACAAATAAATAATAAATTAACTTTTCAACAATATTAATAACACTGCTAATTTCTTTTAGATTATCATAAATGAAATAATTAACATACTTCAAAACATTATTAGTATAATAATAAATAACTTCAAACCATTATAAATATAATAATTAATAATTTCAAATATCGCTAATAAAACAATAATATTTAATCTTTAAACGTTATTATAATAAATAAAATAATTTACTTCCAAAACATTATAAATAAATAATTATTATTAATTCCAAAACATTATTAATAAATAATAATTATGAATTATCTTCAAACAATAATTATTATTTAATAAATAAATTTTTATAATATTTAAAATGTAATTAAATAACTTTTAAACAATATTAAATGTAAATAAATAACTTCTAAAACATGTTAAACCGTAGTTAAACAACTTTGAACTTTATTAAATAATAATGAAAGACGAACAAAAAGGTTGGAGTAAAACATAAAAGTTCAAAATCCATTTCCAATAAAATATTACAGAAAACCCCAGCCGTCTGATTAAAATCATTCTCTCAATCAAACCCCAAAATGCTAACCCAAAATGGCAATTAATAGTATTTCAAAATACTAAATTGGACCAATAGCCACCAATGCACTTAACCAATGTTGTTATTGATTTTTATCGCTACAGAGGTTAAGTTTTCAACGTATAATAATGCATAACTAATAGTGCTAAAACAATAATTTTCAGCAATTAACAATTCATATAACAGGGTTACAATTGAAATAGAATCAACAGGTATATCTAACTAGAAATTAAAATCATTACGGTGAGAAATCAGGATTTCTCTACAAAATTCCATGTATTTCAATTTTTAAATGACAATCGCTTGTAAAAGCGAATATTTAACCAAATAGCTAAATTAATTCAACCAAACACAACAGTAAAATTTATCTACTATGTATCTTACTGGTTAACTAAAAATATGAGTTTAACTCACCGAAATTTCAGTTATCGCTAAAGCGTTCTGGAAAAATCAAATAAATTAGATTAAAAATATGCTAAAAAATTGAGTCGTTATATTTGAAAATGAAATTTATGATTATTATTCGAATGTTTACTACTGCAAATAAATTACAAAATGAGTTCATCATTATTACTTATTAAATAAAACGAGTTAAATAAGACCATTATATCCATTAATAAATATTCAACTCAAAATACTTATATTTGAATCACTATCCAAATATTAATTTACAATTCAAAGAATTTAAATAATCTTTGTAATTTTAAGTTTTAAAACTTTTAAACCAATATTTTAATAATCAAAATAAATTAAATATTCTAAATCAAATGACCCAAATTCCAGGTCATTACAATAGTTAAATGACGTATCAAATTTAAAGGATCAGCATCTATATGGGTTGATCCATGTGATATCTAGTTAGTAGATATGTGATGTATCCGCTTGTATATAAGTCTGGTACCAAGTATTGTATACCATGTATTGTTCTGAACCTGCTCTGATACCATTTTGTAATACCCCACCTCTATATCCATACTATCTAAGAGCATTACCAAGTAATACTATCGGATAATACAGAGAATGAGGTTATATGAGGTATACACATGAATATTTCCTTGGGCTAATAGTGTTACGTATTAAAAAATCAAATAAATAATTCACCTATACATACACACTATCGGCGGAAAGAAATAAACATGTGTGTCTCTAGGATATAACAATACAAGATAGACAATATATAAACAAAGAACACAGAGTCAGCTTCACATCGATATAAAATATATAAACATACATACTGGTGTGTCCAATATATGACACTAGAGTACACATACATGAATTTATATAATACACAGATGATATTCTGACAATGCCACATCCCAGTCTCCTCTATGCCCAGATGACACAAGATGGTCTCATCGTCGCTGGACCTATAGAATCTAGTACTGACCTGATTATTATTTAAGTAACACATCGCCAGTCTATGTCTAAATCATAGGGTTGATAAATATAAGTGTAACAGTATATTCCAAGGATAATAATGTGATAAACGGCATAACAACTCAAGTCAACAATTGCCAAGTAATATAATACAATATAAATATAAAGAAGGAGACCTATGCATGGTTTATAATCATGAAAACTTAAAGGATTACCTAAATATCTCATTACATAAATATCACCAAAACCATGTATAAAGATGTCTTAGCCTGTATAAAGCAATTCAATAAAGAATCAAGAATACTATATCCAATGATTGAATCATCCATACAATAAAACATTCATAAAAAAGAAATCATCATATCGTAAAATCAAATAATCAGTAGATAATGTAAGATAGCCTATCAAATCATCCAAATGATATCCAGTACCATATAAATCACAAAGACAATATATCATGATCCAAATCACAATCAATAAACAAAGGCTATCTCAAAAATATCGAATCATCAAACAATATGGATATAAGAGGGATTGACTGCACTTCAGACTCATCCAGTGTCTAACATAGCCACTACATAGGATAGTGAACAATATATGCTAACACAGACATAACCCCGAACCAAAAAGGGAGAATTATAGCACATAGCATGCTCCAAGAATCTAGGGTCTACTAGCCTCCAGCTAATAACTTATCTGTTCCTACAGTTTTCAGTTACCTTGATGGACATTAGGTCCCCATCCACCAATGGCTCGTCAATGCGTAGCCTCGGTCATGATCCTGCTTTACCCTTATAGGTAACAAACTGTTGGTCTACATGACACCAGGGGCTACCAACTACCAATGATGTAATGCGCAACGAATATCTTGACAATAACGGTGTCATGGATCTGGGGCGTGACCTTACAATCTGGCCACCATGGTGGATACTGGTCAATCTGGTTCACTATCGAAATATAAAGGAAGCTGGACACAAGTGGATGACATAAAGTGGTCATATCCTATATCTACACATAGCTCTAGACGTAAGCCGATACATGACTCCGTATAAGTCAACACATGACTATGAAACACTAGATCTCTAATCCATTAACGACTTATGGCTAAACCTATAAGCCAACACATAGCTACAATATACTCACCGCAGCGAGTAACATCACATACACATGAGTAATTCTTGTTTGAGTGCCATTTACTTACAAAGAATAATGAAACGAATAACATAACAGCGTCCCATGCCACCTCCTCTTATTTGAATAATTATTCGATGCTCAAAAAATACAGTCGGTCCATACTAGATATCTCTATATGACATGTCCGATGAATAACCAAAAAAGTGTTACCAAAAGTCTCATACCATAAGTTATCACTGATTCGTTTATTCAAATATTTCATCATACAGAAATGAAATCTCACAAATCAAATATAAAATACCATAATGCATATAGAAGGAAGTCATCACTGTATCATATCAAAATCATCAACTAAACCAGTATCAATGGCGAATCCTTCATATAATTCATTTCAATATATAAAAGGTAGTAAAATCAAAAAAGCAAGATAAAGTAAATATACTAAAGTACACATAAGTATACAAAACAAACAAATCAATATTTATTAATGAATCATTCACAACGTTTATCTTAATATTATAAAACAAGTATTTAGAAATGAAAATATAACTAAAATCGAATGTAATATTAATTTATAATCAATAATTAATTTTATAATCTTTTATAAAATAAAATAACAACTTAGTATTCAAAAATAACATTAGATAATCTCTGTTCATCATTTGATAACCCAAATTAGATTATAAATCTAAATATTATGCTTAAGAATAATTCCATAACTAGATAATATTTATGAACAATTATATGCATTCAAATCAATTTAATTTATCAGTAATCAATTAAATATATTTTTCAAAACTTAAATTATATATTTATATAAATATTAAAATGTAATGATTATATTTCAATAGCCATAAAACATTAACTACATATCATTTCATAATCTTACTTTTAAATACTAGTGGATAAAATACATTTGTTTATTAATCATAAAATGAGGTTCACATCAATATATATATATATATATATATATATATATATATCGCATATAAAAACTAAAGTTTAGATAAACACTAAAGTTTTGATATATTCACACATACACATAAATCACTTATAAACACTAAAGTTTTGATATATTCAACATATACACCAACTTATTCATTATAGTTTATTTAATATTTTACATTTACAAAACTATATAAATATTTAAAATAATAAGTATGTTTTAAATATTCATTCAAACACACAAAATGATACACACACATGCAAAAGCAAAACTCGGTGATTAAAGCAAGTATAATGTATCAAAAAGTTTATAATAGCAAGATACTCAAACTTATAAGGTCAAAACATGGAAAAATTCACAGCAATACAAGATCAAATACACAGGCACGAGTAGCAGCAAGGACATGTACAACACAGCCCTAGGGCCAAAAAAAATCATTTCAGCAGAAGAATACCTAGGGTAATATGAAACAACAAGTGCACTTAATCAGATCAACAAAAGAATGCATAAGGAAAATCTAAAACAACAGGTGTACAAATAAATTCAATACACACATGAACACATCGCACATTCACACAAACCTCATATATAGACTCACACGCAACACATCCACATACACACTTATGCTGACACACACAGGAATACATGCACACACTCACATAAAAAAGTAGATATACACACACTCACACATATTCACACACACGCTCACCACAGAACCACATATAAATTCACACACATATCACACACTAACATTAACATACATGCACGATGCAATCGCCTGAACACACACGCACAAAAACAATTGAAAATATGCTCACTCACACCTGCACATGAATACACATGAGACACACACAAATATACATTCGCGGATGCACGCACTCACACGCCTACACTACATTCACACACACAATTTTACACCCAGAAACAACCGATGCATAAGTACACCTTGACCGGTGGACCGATCGACCAATTCCTGGAGCAATACGCTCCAGGTTGTGTGTCTCTCTCTCCATATTCGTGGCTATGACCGCCCATTCCTCCTTCGACGATCTTTACACTAGCATTATGTTTCATATATGAAAAATATATGAATATAGATATTTTTATGTGACTTTATATACTCAGAAGATGGGGTTTGCTTTATTTTAGTGAATGGGTTCAGAAGTGATACTCAAGCATACACCGGGATTTCAAAAATACTGATATTAAAGTATACTTGATTTCACGTAGCAGTGAGTCAATTTACTCGCCTGAATAGAGGACTAAACTTCCTCTTCAATGCTCCTTCCGTTATTCTTCACTGTAACCCACTTTTCTTCTCAAATCAATGACCCAATCTTGATTACTAGATTGCTAATTGGTGATGATTAGCTAGGATATGAAGCTGTTTTTATTTGTAGATTTTAGTTACAATTAATAATGCAGTAGGGTTTAAAAATAGAAATGATTTTCTAAAGTAATAAATAAACATTGTTTATGTCATATTTAGAAGACGAGGAGAAAAATCAAGACACAAACACTTTGGATAAATAAACATCCGGAGACTTTCCCTTTTTAGGGTTTGGTTTTGTTTTATTGGGCTTGGGACTTGTTGCATTCATTTTCTTTTCTTTCCTTTCTTTTGTTTCTTTTACTTCATGAAATAAATATACTCAGGCCCAATAAAATTCAATTATATCACTAAATCATTTTCTAATAAATTTCAACATCTTTTATTTGATCAAATTATTCTCCATATTTTATTTATTTAATTAAACCATTTTATTTAAATCAATTTACAAATAGATTTCAAAATTATATATTAATAAATCCATCCTCTTATCAAATTAAAATTTATATAAATCTAGTTTATCAACATTTCCAAAAAAATTAGTTCATATTTTCTTATTTCAAAATAACTAAACGGATTATTAAATCATTATTCCATTCATAATATATTCTTATCATTTAATCAATAATCCTTATCAAATTTCCAAACTCTTCCCATTGTTCCATAATAAGCAATTCAAAACAAATTCAATTCATTAATCACTATTATTTAATATTATTCGATTATTGATTAATTGCTTCTAGACAATGGATTGTTACAGACTCTGCTCCTTAAGAAAATTGTGTCCTCGCAATTCCAACATAGGGAAAAATCCACAACTAGCTATATAAACTATAGCTTATCTACGCCATTAATTATAACATTCAAAACATCCTAAATTCATATTGTTATACCTCCACTATATATGGATTAGCACAAATACTGATCAGCATCGGCCAAACAAGTATGAGTAAAATAATATGATGATTAAACCTTCATCTATGGCATATAGGTTTATATTATTATCTCTTTTTTGTTTGAAAATATTTTCACAAATTTAAACTATACCTGTCTTCAAATATTTACTTCATTCAAAATAATAATCCTTCACTTTCAAAAATCATTACACTTATTTCAAAAATATTCTTCATGTCATTTAATCTTTCCAAAACATCATACATAACTAGCTTTAAAATATTACTACCAAATGTTAATTACAACAAAATATTTTGTCACATTACAAAACTTTACAAACATTTCAAAACCTTTCAAACCTTTTCAAAACTTCCCAAACTTTTCAAAAAATGTCGAAACTTCATGTCCATATGTCTCCTAGTGTTTAGAAACCGCTATCGATGACGTTGACCAAACGCGTCGACCAGAATTCTTAAAGCACTCAATGGATAGATTAACACGATCTATTTGAAAATTTCTTCAAACATTTTTATTTTTGTACTTCTATAAGATCTCGCTTTATAAGATAATCTTTTCCTTTTAATGAAATTTAATCAAACACTACTATTATATATTTATAAAATTCCTTCACATAAATATGAATCAAAATCCTTTAAAAATATACCCTTACTTTCCTTGAAACATTTACAAATGCTATTTGTAAAAATAAACTAATACATCACTTTCTATAATGCAAACATCATATGACATCAAGGAAGCATAAAATTTAAGATTACATTACAACTTTTTATTAATGATACTTATATACATATAAAATAACATGTTATAAAATAAACATTTCAAAAGTTCCTAGCGGAAACTTCATTACTGAAGACATTCCAAGGACTTAATGCCAAAAATTACAAATATAGTACAAATACTTAATAACCAATTAAGCATAAATATAAACAACCATCGAAGGTGCTCAATGGAAAGCAATCTATTAATTTTCGCCGTGCTCTCTGATCATTAACAGATCAGAATACAATAATGTATACCATGCCACCCTGGGTCAGTCAATTTCTATTTTATACTTAATTGATAGTGGTAAAATAATATATATACAAAATACAAATACATCCCTAGATGATTACTCCAATAATCATTATATAATATATACCATCTCTTATTATAGTAAATTACCTAACACACCCAAAGGTTAAGGACTCTAAGTCACGTCGAGGCCAAATGGCTTGTGTCTCATGTATACCATGCATTATGAACCTACTATGATACCATTTTGTAACATCCCACCTCTATACGCACTATCTAAGAATACTACCAAGTAATACTATTAGATAATACGGAGAATGAGGTTATATGGGGTACGTACGTGAATATTTCCATGGGGTAATACTGGTACATATCAAATATTAAGTAAATAATTCACCTATATACACGCAGTAATGACATAAAGCAGTAAACACGTGTGCCTTTAGGATAGAACAATACACGATAGACAATATATAAATAGAGAAGACGAAGCAAGCTTCACAGCGACATATAATATATAAACATATATACATTGTATGTCCAATATACAACACCAAAGTATATATATACATGAATTTATATAATACATTGACGATATTCTTAAAATAATGCATCCTAATCTCCTCTATGCCCAGATGACATAGGATGGTATCGTCGTCCCTGGACCTATAGAATCTAGGACTGGCCAAGTATTATATAAGTAACACAAGGTCAGACTATGTCTAAATCATGGAGTTAATAAATATAAGTGTAACGGTATATTATGAGGATGATAATGTGATAACACAACATAACAACTCAAGTCAATAATTACGATGTGATATAACATAATATAAATATAAAGAGCGAGATTTATGCATGATTTAGTATCACATCAACTGAAAGGATTATCAAAATATCTCGTTACATAAATATCACCAAAACCATGCATAAAGATGTCTTCACCCGTATAACTCCATTCAATAAAAAAATCAAGTATCCAATGGGTGAATCATCCTTACAATATAACATTATCATAAAAATGAAATCATCAAGTGAATCGGGCTAACCCATCACACTGCCTATCAAATCATCTAAATGACATCCAAAACCATATAAATCACAAAGATAATCTATCACAATCCAAATCACATTCAATAAACAAAAGCTAGCTCAAAAATATCGAATCATCAAATAATATAGATATAATGGGGACTGACTACGCTTTAGACTCATCCAGTCTATAGTATAGCCACCTCATGGGATAGTGATAATATATGCCGATCCACAACACACACATAACCTCAAACCAGAAAGGAAGACTGATAGCACACAACATGCTCTAAGAATCCAGGTCTACTAGCCTCCCGCTAATAGCCTGATCTGTTCCTATAGTCTTCAGTTACTTCAACGGACATCGCGGCCTCATCCACCAATGGCTCGTAAATGCATAGCCTCGATCACGACCTTGTTTTGGCCTTATAGGTAATAGACTGATGGCCTTTGTGACACTAAGGGCTACCAACTACCAATCCTGTGATGCACATCGAATATCATAACAACGGTGGGCACGACCCCATAATTAAGCCGCTAGGATGGATAATGGTCAATCTGGTTCACTCCTGAAACATAAAAGGAGCTGGATACAAGTGGATGACATATGGTACCTATATCCTATATCTACACATAGCTCTAAATGTAATCCAACACACATCTCCGTATAAGTCAACGCATGATTACGATATACTAGTGCTCTAATCCCTTGATGACACATGGCTTAACCCATAAGCCAACACATGACTATAATATACTCAACACAGCGAGTATCATCATATACACTTGGTTAATCCTCGTTTGAGTGACATTTACTTAAAAAGAATAATGAAACGAATATCATAACGATGTTCCATACCACCACCTGTTATTCAAATAATTATTCGCTACTTATAAACTACATTCGATTCACACTAGATAAATATAACAAGTCCGATGAATAATTGAAAAAGTGTTATCGAAAGTCTCATACCAGATGGTATCACTGATCCATTTATTTAAATTTCTCATCACATAAAAATGAAATCTCATAAATCAAATATAAAATGCCACAATACATAAGGATGTCATCACCATATTATATCAAAATCATCAACTAAATCAATATCAATGGTGAATCATTCGTATAATTCATTTTCAGTATATAAATGGTAGTATAATTAGAAAAGCAAGATAAAGTAAATTGACTAAAATTTATATAATTATACAAAACAAACAAATCAATATTTACTGATGAATATTCACAAGGTTTATCTTAATATTACAAAGCAAGTATTTAGAAATGAATAATTAATTAAAACCGAATTTAATATTAATTTACAATAAATAATTAATTTCACAATCTTTTATAAAAATAAATAATAATTTAGCATTCACAAATAACATTAGAAAATCTCTTTCCATCATTTGCAACCCAAATTAGATTATGTATCTAAATACCATGCTTAAGAATAATTCCATAACTTTCCATAACTAGATACTATTTATGAATAATTATATGCATTCAAATTAATTTAATTTATTCCTAATCAATTAAATATATTTTTCAAAACTTGAATTATATATATATATATAAATATTAAAACTTAATGATTATATTTTAATAACCATAAAACATTAACTACGTATCATTTCATAATCTTACTTTTAAATACTAGTGGATAAACTTCATTTATTTATATATCTTAAAATGACATTCACATCAATATTTAATATATTCACACATACACACATAAATCATATATAAACACTAAAGTTTTGATATATGCAACATATACACCAACTTATTCATCATAGTTTATTTTACATTTTACATTTCTAAAACTATATAAATATTTAGGATAATAAGTAGTTTCTATCCATTCAAACACACGAAATGATAAACACACATGCAAAAAGTAAAACCCAGTGATTACAGCACGTATGAAAAAGTTTATAATAGCAAGATAGTCGAACTAATAAGGCCAAAACATGGAAAAATTCATAGAAATACAAGATCAAATACATAGGTATAAACATCAACAAGGGTATGTGCAACATAACCCTAGAGCCAAAAAAATCAGTTCAGTAAAAGGAAACCTAAGGGCATACTACATAACAAGTGCCCTTAATCAGATCAACAAAAGAATGCACAATGCGAATCTAAAATAGCAGATGCACAAATAAACTCAACCTACGCACATAAACACAACATGCACTCATGCACAGACTCATATATACATCACACACAACACATTCAAGCACACACTTATGCCGACACACACACACAAATACATTCACACAAAAGAAGTCTATACACACACACCCACACATGTTCACACACACGCTCACCACAGATCCACATATAAGTTCACGCACATAGCACACACTAACATTCACATACACACACGATGCTATCACCTGAACACACATGCACACACAATTGCACACATGCTCACTCACACCTGCAAATACACATGACACTTTCGAATATATATTTGCAGATACATGCACTCACGCACCTGCACTACATGCACACACAATTTTGCACCCAGGAACAACCGATGCACCAGTCCATCTTGGCCGGTGGACTGGTCGACCAATGCCTGCAGCAATACGCTCTAGGCCATGCATCTCTTTCACCACTTCGGTGGCTCCGACTGCCCAATTCCCTCCTTCGATGATCTTCATACTAGCCCTATGTTTCGTATGTAAAGAATAAATGAATATAAATATCGTTATGTAAGTGTATATACTCGGAAGATGGGGTTTGCTTTGTTTTAGCGAATGGGTTCAAAAGTGATACGCAAGCATACATAGGGATTTCAATATTCTTGATATCATACTATACTTGATTTCATATAGCAGTGAGTCAATTTACTCACTTGAATGGAGAATTACACTTCTTCTTCAATGCTCCTTCATTTATTCTTAACTATAACCCATTTTTCTTCTCAAACTAATGACCCAATCTTGATTACTAGATTGCTAATTGGTGAAGAGATGTCGAGAAGCTAAGATCTGAAGCTATTATGATTTATATATTTTAATTTGAATTAATGATGTCGTAGGGTTTGGAAATAAAGATGATTTCCTAAAATAATAAATGAACATCGTTTATATTGTATATATAAGATGTAGAGAAACATCAAGACATAGACCTCTCTAGATAAAGAAACATTAGGAGACTTTGCCTTTTTAGAGGTTTGATTTTGTTTTGTTAGGCTTGGGCTTTGTTGCATTCATTTTCTTTTTTTCTCATTTTGTTTCTTTTGCTTCACGAAATAAATATACCTAGGCCCTTTAAAAATTTAGTCATATCACTAAATCATTTTCTAATAACTTTCAACACCTTTTATTTGATCAAATTATTTTCCATATTTTATTTATTTAATTAAACCTTTTTTCTATTTACAAATAAATTTCAAAATTATACATTTATATATCCATCCTCTTGTCAAATTAAACTTTCTACTCTGTCGAGGCAGGGGAAGACCTAATCCAGAGAGGAAAGAGGTGCCTGCTAAGTGGTTATTCAACGTCAGGCTACGTCAAAAGCATGTGCTCGGATCTTATTGATGAATAAATCCTATTCGTTAGCCGGGATTGAAATCCTTTACTTTTGGGTGCTATTCGAGGCCACTCATCAAGATGTGAAGAAGTATAGACTATAAGACCAGGGTAAGATAATAAGTATTTGTACATCTCCTAATTGATATATTGGGGCAACATTGTCCTTCGAAGAATACATCAGCCGCGCTACCTCCATCCAAACCACGTCCCTTATGGCTTATGAGGTAGATTCATCTAGTCGGGGAACTAGCGAATCATGTAGGGACAGCCAGGTTTTTCATTATCAGGCCATGGATAACTATCTCACATCCAACAATTCCATTTCATTGCCACCAGCCCAGCCCTAAATATACTCGCTCCCTGGTGTGGAACTTATCCGAAGGGTTTGGCTAATCCAGAGATGTTATCCCAGCATAGAGAGCTTCTCCGTCCTTCCTACGATCCTAGGAGGCTCCTCTCCAACTATAACCTTTCTCCATCTTTCCAGGAAGCTTCCCTCACTATATAAATAATTAGTTCATATTTTCTTATTCCAAAATAACCAAATAAATTATTATATCATTATTCCATTCATAATATATTATTATCATTTAATCAATAGTCCTTATCAAATTTCCAAATCCTTCCTATTATTCCATAATAATCAATTCAAAACACATTTAATTCGTTAATCATTATTATTTAATATTATTTAATTATTAATTAATTGATTTTCGACAATGGGGTGTTACAAGAAGATTGTGCTTCTTCACTTCCTTTCATTTGTTGATGCACCACAGTGGAACGATGATCAGAATTTCCATTTTTGCCTGAATCGCCATCATCTCCTTTAACCATTTCCACCTGCTTTTTTTATTTCCAAATGTGTGTGTATATATATATGTATACATATACAAATATAAAATATTTCTAAAATACATATCTTAATAACATAATGGTTGAATTAACAATATTTAACATAGATTAATTGAATTAAAGTTACAAATGTAAAATTGTAGATTAAAAATCTGAGATTGATTTGTAGAATATATTTAAGTTCAAATCTAGATTAATTTAATTAACATAAAGTATCCTTTTGTATTAACACACACACACTAGTTTACATCGCTTGTATGTGCATGTATAGAAATATTACATTTATTTAATAAAAAATTAATGGATGGATGAGTATTATAAGTGCAAACTTTTTGATGGTCATAGCACTTCTTATTAAACAATTTTTTTGGTTGAGCTAGTTGCAAATTGATTGAAATTTCATTGATGGGTGGTCGAAAAGGGAGTGGTGGTTGATATTGCAAACGGATGGTGAGATTCCGTTAATATGTGAACGGTATTTTTGGAATTTCAAAAGAACACCGTAAAAATCATATTTATTGAATTCTTTTTATTAACAGTAAAAATACACACACACATATACATATGTAATAATAAGATCAAAATAATTTTTAGTTAATTCAAAATACACATACACGTTATGTTAAATTATTCTAATCCATTTATAAGCATATACATTTAAATAAACACACACGCATGAAATTATATAAATGAACCTTTTACAAAATACTCTTTTTTAATTTAAAACAACCAAAAGTTTGAAGTTAAAATACATATGTAAACATGAATAAGTGATCAATTAATTTTATGTTCAATGATCAAGTTTCAAAAATAAATAATCGAATCACAAAAATTTAATACCATGTTTAGAAAGGTATCGCATGTTTAATAAAAGCATATTTATGGTTAAAACATGATTTAAAACATGTACGTATTTTGATTTTAATCAATCGAATTAAATCACACCAAATCAATCAATTACTTGTTTAAAATGTAACAATAAATCCAATCAAGATAAAGCAACAATACATTTATAAAATTACTATAAGAATGATACAACTAAAATATATAAATGTAAATAGAAATTGTACCTTATAGATCTGGTTAACTGCAAAACCTTTATCTACAAAATCCTCCTAAGATTCCTTGAATCAACATCTAGGCTTTGCTAGAAATGGATAAAAAAACATTAGTTTACTTTATTTTAATTGATTTTAGGTGAAAAAGGTAAAATAAAAATTGTGATCATAGGAGAGAAGGGGTGGCGACTATGATGGTAGAAGAAGAGAATGGAGAAGGCAAATTGAAAATAAGAGAAAATCAAGGGGTTTTATTTTAATTGGGAGAATAAAACCTTTTATATTCTCTTTAATGAAACTTTCCCTTTAATTCTCAATCAAATCTCATCTATATCCCTTCCTCCCTATATTTAAAACCTATTTAAATATACACTGACATCGTCTATCGAATACATGTATATGTAAATTTTATACATGCATCCAAATAATTGCTAACGACTAATTTATAAACCTATATTCTAACAGAGAACCTCTCGAACCTTTTTAGGCAATTTATTATTTTCAATAATTCCCAATTTTTGATTCTTTTCCTCTTTTTAATTTCGATTTCCTTTTATTTCTTGATCTCTTTCTATCTTCATGAGTTCTAGTCAGAAGAAAGATCTTGATGGGGGTTGGCAAAAGGGGTTAGCAAGGGTAAATATGCATTAGACGGGGGATAAGCTAGTGAGCGATTTTTGAATTTGCATGAGAACAAATCGGAGGCAACTTGTAACAACCACACAATCATTTCAGCAAACAGTTTACAGAGGCATTGGCTTGTGCAGTTTGTTGATTAAATCATGTATAGTTGGTTGTATGTTGAATATGTCAAGGTGTCGCATTGGGCTATGTAATGAATTGAGTCCATTTAAGCATTTGCATGAACCTATATATATGATTGTACATGCACTTGTAAATGGGTGAAAAGAAATCTGAAGCAATAAAATTCCATTTTGATTTTGTTACTGTATTGTAGACACCTATTCTTCATTTTCCAGTTCTTACTTCTTCATGTTCCTTTCAGTTTGGTACTTAGTATAATCATTTTGTTATCTTTTGTCCTAGTTTAGTTACTGTTCTTCTTTTCAGTTTGTATATTGTTACATTTCCAATTCTGGATGCTCATATTTTCTTCTGCCTTTGTTTCTTTGCAAATCTGTAAGTTTGTTCTTGAATCTGCACTTTATCATTCTTGTAAATTCTCTATTTTTCAGTTTTTGTTATTGTTGCTCTTATAATTTTCGGTTCATTTTCATATTTGTTTTTGTTAAATATATCTACAACTTTACATTCTCAGTTGCAAATCTTGTTCCATTTAAGTTGTTTAGTTCTTGATATTACGTGCATTTAAATTCTTGTCCCTCAATTTCTGTCAATTGCCGTTCATTACTTCACCAAATACTTAATTCCTAGCCTCATTTTCATATATTCATGTTGATTCTTGTATTGTTACGTTCACCTGCACACTCAGACTTCCACCATATCATACCTCTTTATTAAATCATCACATATCATCACCCAGTTTCATCAAACAACCTTCACCCTTATCAGAAAGTTCATCATTTCACCATGAACAAGGAAGTTTCACTGTTTGGGTATCTCCAATTGGTATCAGAGCAGCCACTTGGGGATGAATCCGACCTCCAGTTCGATCCAAACCACAGCAGCAACCCTTCCCAAACCTCTCCATCAATTCTTGATCAAGAAATGGCATGGTAGAAGCAAGAAGAAATGAATGATCGCACCACTCATTCTCTGAGGATGTTAGAGCACGCAACCAAAGAACTCAACACCAAATTCAAAGGATTTCGCAATGTTCTCACTTCTTTAGCACAGAAGATGCAACAATTTAAAAATAGACCAGCAAAGCCATCTCGTCTTCATCACTACCCACCCTCTGCTCAACCACCCGTTGCTCACCAATACCCACCTCTACACAAGTATCAGACACCATTTCAAGTAGCCAATATGCTCTGCCTATGCCAACAGTTCCCCCTCAACCAAGAAATGTTAACCCACATCCAAGAAATGCTTTAGGCTTCATGAATCTTCCTCTATACCCTCAAGAAACACCACCAGTACCCAAAAATCCTTATCAAAACTGCCCTAATCGAAATTATCAAACTGCAAACTACCCCAGTACAAATTACCCTAACCCAATATCCTCTTACAAATTAGACTTTCCTAGTTTTTCTAATAAAGAAGAAGTGGCTGATTGGTTGTAGCAAGTGGAATAATACTTTAAATTTTACAATATGGAAGAGAAATATTGGATAGACTTTAGTTCTCTCTCCCTCAAGAAAGAGGCACTGGAGTGGTATCATAGGTATAAAAAGAATGTGCCAAATCATAGGTCATGGCAAGTATTCAAGGAGGAAATTAAGATCAGATTCAACCCTGAGGAGATGGAAAGGAGAAGAGATGACCTAAGTTGCGGCTGTAATGAAAAAATGCATATTGGGCATCAATGTAAAAACCTGGTTTACATACTTGGCGAGGCTGATGACTTAGAAAACGTGACTGGAAATGAAGAAGAGGGTGATGATAAATCCAAAGATGATGAGACTACAACTGATCATCAACTAGAACCTCTCCTATCTAACCTCTATACCACTGTCAATCCAGTTCCCATGCCAACCATTCATCATTCAGAGCCAATTCCTTCAGCTATCGAATTTGATGATAAGAGTGATAAGGTCGACTTTGAGGCTGATCGTGATAAATGCAAAGGAAATATTCTTCAGTTAAGTTCAGGCAATGATGAGAGTAAGTTGAATGTTAAAGACAAGCACATTATTCCAGAAATTGATGAATAAAATGAGAACCAATTTAGTTACGATGAATTGGAAGGAGCTGCAAAATTGATGAAAAAATATCCAAAGAAAAGGTAAATGAGGATAAGAATGCAGCTAATGATTTTGATAGGTCAACTCAAATCATTGAATGCTTTTTTGGTTCAAATTCAACCATAAACGGGATTATCAATACTCGTTGTGGTTTCGAATGGCATGTGTGTTGTAGAAAGCCTTTTAATGAAGAAACTATTTTTATATTCGATCTGGACGGTGTTCCATTGGAAGGTGTGAGAAGTTGAAGTATTTAGATTAAATAATGCATAAAAAAAGAAAAAGGATAGGTTGATCATCCGACCTTGAGGACAAGGTCATTCTTGAAGGGGAAAGGAGATGTAACAACCACATAATCATTTCTGCAAACAGTTTACAGAGGCATTGGCTTGTGCAGTTTGTTGATTAAATCATGTATAGTTGGTTGTATGTTGAATATGTCAAGGGGTTGTATTGGGCTATGTAATGAATTGAGTCCATTTAAGAATTTTCATGAACCTATATATATGATTGTACATGCACTTTTAAACGGGTGAAAATAAATTTGAAGTAATAAAATTCCATTTTCATTTTTTTACTGTGTTGTAGACTCATATTCTTCATTTTCCAGTTCTTGCTTCTTCCTGTTCCTTTCAGTTTGGTACTTAGTATAATCATTTTGTTATCTTTTGTCATAGTTTAGTTACTGTTCTTCTTTTCAGTTTGTATATTGTTACATTTCCAGTTCTTGATGCTCATATTTTCTTCAGCCTTTGTTTCTTTGCAAATCTGTAAGTTTGTTCTTGAATCTGCACTTAATCATTCTTGTACATTCTCTGATTTTCAGTTTTTGTTATTGTTGCTCTTATAATTTTCGGTTCACTTTCATATTTGTTTTGTTACATTCTCAGTTGCAAATCTTGTTCATTTAAGTTTTTTAGTTCTTGATATTACGTGCATTTAAATTCTTGTCCCTCAATTTGTGTCAATTGCCATTCATTACTTCACCAAATACTTAATTCCTAGCCTCATTTTCATATATTTATGTTGATTCTTGCATTGTTACGTTCACTTGCACACTCAAACTTCCACCATATCCACAATCAAAATATAGAGCAATGTCACAAAAGAAATGACTTAGTACAAACTCCCCCTAAACCAAAATATTTTTACATAAAAGATACACCCATTTTAGCAACATTCTTATGAAAGACCTTGGGTGGTGATGCTTTTGTAAGTGGATCCGCTAACATGGAATTTGTTCCAATATGCTCTATGGATATTAACCCATTTCGCACTCTTTCCTTCACAACTAGAAACTTGATGTCAATGTAATTTGACTTACTTGAGCTTCTATTGTTATTAGAATATAATACTGCTGATCTATTGTCACAAAACAACTTTAGTGGTCTTTCAATATCATCTATAATGCGTAGCTCAGTGACAAAATTTCGCAGCCATTTTCCATGATTAGATGCCTCATAGCAAGCCACAAACTCTGCTTCCATAGTGGAAGAAGCTATAAGCGTTTGCTTAATTCTCTTCCATGATATAGCCCCTCCACTCAACATAAATATGCATCCTGAAGTGGATTTTCTGCTATCCGGACATCCAACAAAGTCAGAATCAGAATACCCAATGATCTCCAACTGATATGATCTTCTATATGTAAGCATATAGTCATTTGTTCTTTGAAGATACCTCATAACCCTTTTTGCTGCTTTCCAATGATCCACTCCAGGGTTACTAAGATACCTACCTAACACTCCTATAATGTACGAAATATCCGAACGCGTACATACTTGAGCATACATTAGACTCCCTATAGCAGATGCATAAGGGATCTTCTATATTTCATTAACTTCAAGGATGTTATTAGGGCATTGTTTGAGACAAAACTTATCTCCTTTAGCGACAGGGGTATCACCTGGTTTACAATCTTGCATGCCAAATCTCTTAAGCACCTTTTCTATATAGTTCTTTTGTGACAATCCAAGAATGCCTCGTGAATGATCACGATGTATTTGAATCCCTAATACAAAAGAGGCATCACCAAGATCTTTCATTTCAAAATTATTTGAAAGAAATCTCTTAGTTTCGTGCAATATATTTAAATCATTGCTGGCAAGCAATATATCATCAACATATAAAATTTAAAATATAAATTTACTCCCATTAAACTTGTGATACACGCAGTTATCAATGATGTTTGCCTCAAAACCAAAAGGGGTAATTACATTATGAAATTTTTGGTACCATTGACGAGAAGCTTGTTTGAGTCCATAAATGGATTTCTTTAGTTTGCAAACCATATTCTTTGGATCTTCGACCATAAAGTTTTTCGGTTGCACCATATAAATTGTTTCCTTAATGTCTCCATTGAGAAATGCAGTCTTAACATCCATTTGATGCAGCTCAAGGTCAAAATGTGCAACAAGTGACAAAATTATTCTAAAGAGTCTTTCGATGAAACCAGAGAGAAAATCTCTTTGGATCTGACACGTGCCTTTGAATTCTATTTTTAGATATATGACCTAAGCGCTTGTGCCACAATGTAGCTGAAGTTTCCTTATTAGCTTTTCTTTTAGTACCACGTAACTCTACATGCAAGGCTTCATTATAAGAGGTATTAACATCAAGCATATATAAGTTATCATAAACATTAAGAGAACCAGTTCCAATAAGAGTTGAATTCATTGATAAACTAAAAGTACTATTCCCAAATGAACAAGAATAACCAAATTTGTCCAACTTAGAAACAGAAACCAAATTCCGTCTAAATGACGGTATGACAAAAGTATCAAATAAATCCAAATAAAACTGAGTTCTTAATAACAACTTAAAATGCCCAATAGCCTCCACTTCTACCGATTTTCCATCACCCACATAGATGTATCTTTCAGCATCAGTTAGATTTCGGTAGCTCAGGCAACCCTACATAGAAACACTTATGTGAGTAGAAGCACCAGAATCTAACCACTAAGTGTTTCCAGGTACTGTAGCTAAATTTACTTCAGAATAGATCAAAGCAAAAGATGTACCTTTCTTAACACGCCATGTGTGGTATTTGGCACAATCTTTCTTCAAATGTCCAGCCTTTTTGCAAAAGTAACAACCATCAGTCTCTTTTTGTTGTTTTTTTTCAGTCGGACCCTTAGCAGTTTCTTTATCCTTCTTTCTCTTTTTGTCTTTTCCCTTAGAGGTGTATGCTAAATGAGCACTTTCAGCCTTATCATGCTTCAATCTCTCTTCTTCTTGTACACAATACGAAAAGAGCTCATTAAGAGTCCATTTCTCCTTTTGACAGTTATAACTGATCTTGAACTGGTTGTATTGTGAAGGAAGAGAGATTAATACCAAATGTACGAGAAAATCATCTGAAAGTTCAAGCTTAAGTGCCTTAAGTTTTGAAGCAGTGTTAGACATTTCCATAATGTACCCCCTCACGTTTCCTTTGCTTTGATACTTCATGGAAACCAAGCGTTGCAAAAGCGTGCTTGTTTCCGCCTTATTGTTTTTAGCAAAACGTTTTTCAATCTCAACAAGGAAATCTTTAGCATTGGTTATCTTTTCAGATACCGCACCCCTAAATGCCTTCGGAATGCCACGCTTTATGATCATTAGACTTATGCGGTTTGAACGATCCTACCTCTCAAAGTTCTTTATAATATCAGAAGAACTTTCATCTGTAAGAGGGGCGGGTTCATCTATCCTAAGTGCAAGGTCGAGATCCATGCAGCCAAGAATAAGCAATATGTTCTCTTTCCAATCCTTAAAGTTTGTTCCAGTCAGAATAGCAATGTTGTTCAGGTTGGCAGACACCGTAGTCAAATTAGCTGTAATTTTAAATTAATCAAATATGCTTACATTATAAAACAACTGTAGTAAATTTAAAATAATTGGTAAGTCTTTGCTCAAGATACCTAACACAACATTAATATCAAGTCTTTGGACAGTAATATTAACTGTAAGTGGTATTCTTGTTGTAATCATCAAATATTAACAATAAATTCAAGTCAAATAATAGTCTTCCTTTGGGCCAATTAATTATTTTCTCGTAAAACTTTATAATTGTTACATATTTATCATCACACATGTGTATCTGATTTGGCCAGATATTAACCTTCCTTTGGGCCGACTAGTATTCGTATAAATAAATACACACAAATATCTAACATTTTTTCATGAGCAACTAAAATAAGAGAGGTCACTTTGGTGACATATTATTTCAATTAGTTCACTTGTAATGTAGGATATTCACAATCAATTTGCAAAACACGCCAAATAGTATCTGAATTTATTTTAACTCCTTCATTTATAAATTTGGCATAAATATCAATGTCAAATTTGACATCAAGAAAACTATAATAATACATAAATGAATAATACTTGCAATAATAATTAGTATCAGATTATTGCGTACTTATTTAATTGCTACTATTCAAAATAGAAGGTGAAACATATTAAGTAGTAACAATAAATTACAAAAAAAATAATATGTCAAATATGACAGCATCAATTAATGTGCTGATTCATAGTGTACAAAAGTAATGAATAGTAAAAGTTTGGCCAATATTTCAACAATGCCTGTTGCTATTTTATGCTAAGAAAAAAATTAAAAAAAACCAACCGAATAAAATAATAATTTATGCTTTTGCAGGAGAAAACAAAACCACAAACATGTCATGGTATAATTATTATAAAAGATGTAGATGAATTCTTAGATCATAAATCCAATGATACGATTCAATTAAATCCAAATTGCTATCATTTCAAGAAACTTTTGGTCCAACAGAATTCAATATTTCATTAAATCTATGGATCCATGTATAATACTGTTTATTAACATGTTTTGAATCACCATAATTGAAGCATTCACAAATCAGAACGAAATAAGTGGATCAGGTGAATCAACCGAAAATTGTAAATCCAAGAACCCTAATTTCATATGTTTTTAAAACCAAAGAATTTCTCAATAAAATCAATGATGGGTGGCTCTGATACCACTTGTTGTAATAAATAAATAAATTCTAGATCTGAATACATGCAACCCATATTGATTCTATCAAGAAACAAATATACGAAATTAAATAGTTCAGCAGAAGTAGTACCTGAATCCATTGATGTTTGCAAAAGGAAGATCAATTAGGTTTTAGATCTTTCAAATTGACACAAGCTTAGATCTGAAAATTCTCTTTAGAGAGGGGTGGAGAGAATATGATAAGACTTGTGTAATTTGGGGACCATTAACCCCATATATATAGTGTGTGACATTTTTCAGTTCGGTCCTTTAACAAACTAAAATTGTCGCTCTGGTATCCACACATTATAAATTTACACGACGAATATCCCCCTTAAGTCTTGTTGTATTTATTTCAAAAAGATCACATAATTAAACTTAATCTCAAGATAGCCCATACATTCAAATATTAAAATATGTGGTCCCATAATGTTGAATTATTCCAACACCATCGACCATAGAGGAAGCCGAAGTAGAAGAGGGAAAGTTTTCTCACAAGAAATAAGATATGAAAATCCTCCACCCAAATTTGATAATTGTATTTGCATTGGTCATAGTCATTTCAAATCCCAATGTCCTCTTGTTAAGTCTTGGGTTCCTAAATCAAAAGAAGAGATTCTCTCTAAGCCTGTTGAAAAGGAAGATTCTAAATTCACAGTTAACAACATTTAGAAGCCTGTTGATGCCAACGGAGCTACTAGTTTTGATGTTGCTAGCGCTTCGGTACAAGTATGACAAAGGAAGACCCACTGCCACAATCAGCTATCAAAAAAATAGACAATGTAATGGACTAGCTTTCATCATTTAAAAATGAATTACTGAGGGAGATCAAAGGAAAAAGTGTTGATAGGTCAATTGAGGTGGACGATGGTTTAGACTCTCTTATGTCCTCAAAAAAGCATGAGGAAGGGGCAACTAAGATTGTGATTGAACTGAAGGCTAGCACAAAAATTCAGCCAAAGACAAGGTCATCAACATCTCCTATTACAATACTGAAATGCGACAAATCATCATTGGACATGTTCATTTCTAATCAATGGCTTTGAAATCTGCTTTTAGTTCTGATAATCCTTTAAATGTAATTAGAGATGATTGTGCTAATTTTGGTACTAATGAACTTGTTGTGATTAAACAGGTTAAGTCGCAACCTTCGAAGTGTCCTGAGGCACCTACAGAAGTAGTTAGGAATGATACACAGAATCAATCCAAAGTCAATAATACGCACGTAGAAGTGGGAGCCTCGGTTAGCTCTATGCCGAACAAAGAGCAGATCGTACAAAAAGACAAACCAATAATTAAAAATCCTAAGTGATTAAAAATGTTGAGCAAAGAAGTAGATACTTTAAAGGAGAATTCTAGCAGCAGGAGCCTATGCAGTCATAACAAGAAATAATCTATGACAATTGCATGTTACAATATAAGGGGTTTTATGACCCAATAGATGTTTGGAGCTTCGTAAACTTAGCCATAAGCACAATATTAGTTGTATTGGTGTTTTGGAGGATAAACTGAATCTTGAGGGGTCGTGTAATTTTGAGAAAAGGTTGGGTTCACATTGGAGCATTATCAGTAATGTGTCTTATTATTATGAATGTAGAATTTTGTGCTCACTGACTTGAGATTAAAATTTTAACATCATTTGTATGAGTCAGAATCTCACTCTAGAGATTCTTCATGTTGGTGGATTTAAACGCAATATCTCTTACGTCTATGCTTATAATTTTGCTGAGCTCAGGAAATAACATTCGACTAATTTAGAGGAAGATGCTTTTTGCATTTTTAAACCCTGAATCATCTTAGGTGATTTTAACTACATCAGAAATCCTAGTGAGAAGTTAGGAGGTAATCCAGTTCTGTTTAATAAAACTACTGAACTAGATTCTTTTATTTATCGGACTGGTATTTTGGAAGTTCCCATCACTACACCAGAATCCTCATTTCGCAACGGCTTTAAGCCGTTGCAAAATAATTTCGCAACGGCTTTGAGCCATTGCGAAATGGGCAGTGGTAAAAATTTCGCAACGGCTCAAATCCGTTGCGAAATACATTTTTGCAACGGTTAAGGGCCGTTGCAAAATATACTTTAGCAACGGCTTGTAGCCGTTCCGGATTTTATTTTGCAACTGCTTAAAGCCGTTGCTAAATGTAGATGTATAAACTGATGTTTTAAATATTAGCAACGGCTTTAAGCCGTTGCTAATTAATATTTTATTTTTTAAAAAAAATATTCGAAATTTTTCTCTGCACCAGCAACAGTCATTTCATTATCATAATTAATACAAAAATTTGCATATTTAACAGTATCACAAAAGAAAGATTATTAAACCCAATATTTTTCATAGATTAAACACAAAAACCAAACATAACAAATGTTTGAATTATAATGTTCTATTAGATAAATTATAAACAATTTAATTATACAACAAACATAAATTATCGGCGAATATAACATCAACCAAAAATCAAATCATTCAAATGCATAATGTTATATACAATTATATCAATAGATTAAATGCAATATTAGATGCATATAAACACAACATACCATGTATTTTTCTATATGGAAACTATAAAGTCATGCTCATTGCTGCTATCGTTGTAATCTCCTTGGGAGCTTTTGGTAGCTTCTTAGGGTACATTTTCCCTGTAGGTAATGTTCGACAAAACTCCAGTCCCAAATATTCAATCCTCCGTCAGTTGCATTAACTATAGATTTCAAGGAAATAAAACACTGTAAAGTATATCACAAACTCTTTAATAATTGATGCGTGTATAAGTTAACCAAATAATTCTCTCGAACCGAATTATGATTAAACGTTGAAAGAAATAGGTTGGGGCATAACAAAACCAGATTCTGCAGGCTGAAATGACGTTGAACTTGGATACCGTCTTTGCTGGACAGAATTTTGCATATGTTGGAACTGTCCATGTGAAGCTGTGGTACCATAACGATTGTAGTTCTCATGTGAATTTACCTGGTCCTATAACATAATTCACTGATTACATGGCATTTTAAAAGTGCTGCATCATTATGTCATATCTATTATTTCAAAATTAGTGTATTCACATGAATTTACCTGGTCCTATAACATAATTCACTGGTTACATGGCATTTTACAGTGTTAATATAACTTACATAACTATTGTAGTTCGCTTGTGGCTTTCCTTGGTATTAACATAACATATTTGATTAGATGGCAATGTAAAAGTGGTGTATCACCATAACATATCAACTATGTTTGGAAAATAGCGTACCTCAAATACCTGATAGTATAGATGTGAATTAGCAATTGCTCTTTTGGCACAATCAGCGTTTACATAATCAGATTTTTATAAACTGATATCGTTGGTATAGGTTTTTTCTGTTTCTTTACCTGCATCACAAGCAATATCAGTTTGAGAAATAGCAGTCGACATGCATTTAAATGCATGCGTATGAGTAGGAGGTTATATAAAAGAACAAAACTACTAAAAATCAATTCACTGCTCTCAAAGCTAAAGTATGTTGATATTAAGTGGCCCCTCGATACAAAATATAACTCACACGTCATTATAGTTATTGGGTTTATTCAAAAATCTCTACATAATGAGATGATCGCGCCATGCTTTTGGGCACTCTAAACCGAAGCTTATTATACACGTAAGATTGCATCATGGTTCACCTATGAGTAACTTCGTATAGTGTGTCAAAATCTCGATTAAACATTTCTATACATAATGTTCTAAGATCATGTTTTATACATTTGAAACCAAATGAACAAAATTAAACATTTCAATTCATAATATTTTAAGATCATATTTAAAATACCTGCTGCTGATATACTGATGTGATTACAGAAAATAGCAAGTTTATGCGATGAAATTTCTGAATTCAACAGTTTCAGATAGTGCATTGCTGTTGTGAGAAGGCCCTGACTAGTAAGCAATTCCACATAATTCTCAACTAGCATATAAATTTATAGTGTGATAACATACAAGTGTGACATAAAATTTGCTAATTCAGAAAATTCATTGAAAAATGTATTTGTCTAACCTCCATTTGTTTAAGAACATGTCTAATAGGATCTTCCATCTTTGCAAGTATACATACAGAGTTGGCAAGACTTAATATCTGCATGATCAATCGGTTTACAATCAATCAAACTCTACGCAAAATGACACTAATTTATAGTTTATTAATATATAACATGTAATAAAATGCATGAACTCTTAGGTCTTGAAAACATGCAGCTACAACTCAAATGAATATAGTTCTATACCATCCAGGCTTCAAAGTGAGGCGAGATATCAACATCTTTTGATAGCCTACTGACTGGGCAGCAGCAACTTCAACCTCATTTTCGGTTCTAATCGACTCCTCATTTGCTTCCAAAGCATCAACTATGTCCAGTAAGATTTTCCTTCTATCTCCTAAAGATTGTCCTTGTAAGACAAACCACTTAAAAGCTGTTAGTGCTTATATGCTTCCAAGTATCAGATCTGGAAAAGATTATCTTTGTCTGGATCATTGAAATAGCAAACCAAATAAACACTATTTAAACAAATAATGTGGTTTAATAACTTCTAAAATATTAAGAAGCATCATTGAAATAACATACATCTACAAGTAAAAAACTTAACTTCAAGTGTATCATAAAACATAAATAATTTCATGCTTCAATTACCAATACTATCTTATATTTTATAAAGTTGGATCTATACTGGCATTTTATCCCTTTTCTAGTAATTTTCAAAAAATAACGCAACCTTCTCCATCTTTTACGCTAGAATTTGCCTCTTCATTTTCTGCCTCGTTATAATTAATATTAATAAGCCCACCCTAGAACTTTCCTTTTGATTTTCTTAGTTTTGCTCGCTTTTGGGTTTATGGATCCTTCCCATGCAAGTGAATTCGCAGACATAGATTCCAAACCAGCCCCAATACCTAAACCCATTGAGCCCAGTTTTATGGTTCTACTCAATCATGATTGTCAACACTAGCTCTTTCAATTTTTCTTGTATTGTGTTATATTAATATACTTATTTTGTTTCATATCATTCTTACTTTTATTTTACATTGCATTTTCTTCATTTATAGTAGTTTAATAGTTATTTATATTTTGATCACATCAAACTACAATAATTTATAATTTAAATCTTATGCCGATTTATTCGGATTACATCCATGCAAGTTATAAAGTGATCATTTTACATCTGAATAAATATACATATGATACATTCAATCATGAGTACGTATTACTTTTTGTATTCATGATCAATGTTATATTACAGCTTGCATTGAGAGTATTACATGAAAAGTAAGTTTCCTACATGTGTTTATCTTCAATCAAATAAAACTTAGGAAAATACCAACCATTAGAACATAAAAAAACAAATGATTTCGTAAACACTAATGAGATGAATATATTTTTTTTAAAAAAATTGGGTACTTAGATGGTAGTACATATTAGTACTATAAGTTTTGGATGGCATACAACATACCACATGTCAATAAATGTTTGAATCGTGCTATGCAAGTTTCGAACATGTGACCTCTCGCACCAAAGTCCAAAAACACCTAACCATTGGGATAGTAGTGCTGATCAATGAGATGAATATTAATCTTTATGCATTTTTGGATTATGAAACATTAAAAAAATCAAGTACTAAAAAAATAGTTGAAAATTGAAAAGGCGTGACATTTACATTGTACGTTGGCTGTGTGGACCATGTAGCATATCTTCTCATATATGCAACGCGCCATGATGGAGAAAGGCACAATCGTCACGTTGCAACATGCCTTGTGCCTTACCATGCATCATGGAATGTCTTTTAATAATTTTGAGCATGATTACATATTAACCAACACATTTTGCATGTTGGTCCTTTAAAGCATCTCCTACTCATATACGATTGCAATGTAAAGTGAATTATGCATCATCAACCAATCTCTAATGAAAATATCGAATAAAATGTCAAAATGATGCAGATTTTACACATTGTCAAGTGCAATATCCAATTTTGAACATCGCATTACTCAATGAAACAAATCAATTTGGAGATAGGATAACTTTTAACATATTATTTTTATCTATTCATAATATAATTGGACACATAGGTAAAATTGCTTTTTCAAATACACTTGCATTGAAGTGGGTTCTTAACTTCTTATGTCATGTCTAATTTTTTATATTGTATTGAGTTCACACTATCAACTGCAACTTAACAGGTAGGGGTAAATTGATATTACTTCTTATTTGGACTAAAGATGCTCTTAGGCTATTGTACTATTTTAGATAATGGTTAGCAAATTGAACATGTTACTCGGAAGAAATGTATTTTACACTAGTTAGGAAATGATTAAACTTATCATCCTATGAATTATAATCACAATTTCGCTACTTTTTGTCGTTACAAGCACACTAGAAATGTAAGAAAAAGGGAGGGAGGGAGGGGGGATAGTAGCTTTTTATTAATGAAAATAA
This sequence comes from Allium cepa, assembly GCA_030765085.1. Taxonomy (NCBI): domain Eukaryota; kingdom Viridiplantae; phylum Streptophyta; class Magnoliopsida; order Asparagales; family Amaryllidaceae; genus Allium; species Allium cepa. The sequence goes on from CM060932.1 coordinate 609,943,252, forward strand.
CCTACCTGAATATTTTGTGAGTTTTTTAGAACATAGATGCAATTTTCAGTGATGACGGAAATATCAAAATTTTCAATAAATGAATAATTTAAACCAAATTAATCATTCTGTGGTTTTTATGTCTTCTTTGTTATTTATCATCGCCAAAATTTAGAAGTCTCTAAAATAAATAGATCTCTATTAAGATATTTACACAATTAATAATTATTTTATGTCATTTTAGAGAAAATGTAGAAAAAAGATCCAAATGGATATTAAATATTTGTTAAAAGAACATGTTAATATGGTGTTATTAATTTCCAGTTAAAATCCACCAATAAAAATTCAAAAATGAATAATTTATTATTACGAAATTAAGTGAATTATAAATTCTATGTTTTTTGAAACGAGTTTCATTGTGTACCACAACGCTTAGCACGCCAAAAATGTATAAGGAAGGTTCTAAAACATTTAGCCAATTTTGTTTTAAATGTTGGTTGAATTAATTGTTCATTCTTCATCACTCTTCTTGAATGGTGCAAATGCGTACTGTTTGGACCATGTTAATTGCGTTGTAGGTATAATTCAAACTTAGAAACACGTTTATTTAGGATCTATCAAGTTTTGAATCAAATATTATTATTTTTAAAGTCGCGATCAAACAAAGTTCTTAAATGTTACTTTACGGTAAAAAAAACTTTATGTCGATTGTCAACTGACTTGATTAAGTTTTGATTACGTTTCATTTTAAAAAATTAGGCACCGGATATTATCCTTAAAATTAGGTTCAATGTTGATTGCATCCTTCAAGTCAAATTCATTAATCTATTTTCGACTATGTTTCTAGATATGTAATTTTTTACCTCACTGAAAATAGTGTAGACATTTAGCTTAATAATAAAATCATGAGTGCTTTGCTTAAAATTAAGTATCACTCTTGTTATCGAATTTAACTTAATGATAAAATCAACATTCAACCTGAAATTTCCATGAAAAACTATATAATAGAACTTTAAGTTGGTTTTATAAGAAAGAAAAAATAGATGAAAAGATGATTAAACCAAGAGAATTAAGCATATGAGACAATTTAATAAAAGATAATAAGGTAAAATATGATGTCCCAACAAGCTAAAGCAAAATAAATTTTGTCAGGTTTGGTTTTCTATAGTAACGAGAAGCTTCTTTCAATCATTTGATAAATATGATATATCAAAAGCGAGAACACGTATATAAAGTTGCCCACTAAGTCCAAATAAATTTTATAGGCGAATTCATTTTGAGAAATCTTATTTTGTATAGGGAATTTTTGCCAAACACCCCTTTTAAAGTTTCAAAACACACTTCTGCCCCTTCCCACGACTCCACGAAACACCCCATGAATTATTTTCAGGAAAATTACAAATATTTGCAGTTTCAACTGCTAATATTTGCACGTTTTACTATAAAAATGCACGAATTTGCAAAATAACACCAAAAAAAACGATTTTGCTGTTATTAACTCCCGATTAAGTGCTGATTTAATTTTCGAAAAAAAAGCAAAAAAAATTATCAAAAACAAATTCTTGGGAGTAATTTGAAATGTATTTTTGAGAAGGGGCGCTCTATGTATTAAGTTTGAAAACAAGGGTGTCGCCCTATTTTTCATTTTTGTATGTCTCAAATTATCCTCTTTGCGTAACCTTTGAAGTTTGAACAAGCTATCACAATTGAATAATATATGCACTGTGGTTGGCATATATGAAATTCATTACTGCATATAACATCTAGAGTTATATGTATACACAAGTAATTAATCTTGGCATTTGGTATTGGCAAAATATCAACCAAGACTTACAAATGTTATTAACTTTAAAACACTATAATCATATCAGTATTTCCAAAGTTGTGATAAGTAAATCATCAATATATTACTAGATGTTAAGTATATAATTTATAAATAGTTTATATATTTCTAAACTAGAAAAACTTAAAATTTTCAATACTTTTAATTCCTAAACGAATAATTAATCTCGCCGGTATAATCTCAAACAAGAAACTACCCTGCATGCAAGATATCAAGGTAACGTTGTCGACATCATCCAAAATTAACCACATATAACTGAACCGTTATTTTTTTATTTAAAAACGAATGAAGCTTTTAGTGCAGTGACATACCTCTTTGCAGTTAATACCACTTTGTTTTATAAGCAAGCAGAAGAGTACTTTCTTTTTTCTCTCCTGCAAAATCATATCCATATCATCCAACCATTCCAACTCTTTTCTCACTTCATCTGAATTTTTATTTAACGCTATTGGTGGGTTTAGAGATGATGAACTTTGAGACTCCACAAAATTCCTCGGATTAACATTGATTAAAAGTTTACTTGAGTCCATATTGCAGTTACCCGCACAATTTGTTTCCATATTTGAGATGGATTTCTCAGTTGGTATGCTTGACTGGTCTTCATTGGATGTTTGACTACAAATAATTGTACCATTAAAACTATATGCATTATATTATAATTTGAACAATGGATATAATAATAATGCGAGAAGACAAAATTTTACCCTGCTTGTTTTGTGGCTTGATCGGAAGGTATAGGATTTATCTCGGAATTTTTTGCAACAACCGCCACTTGTCCAGCCTATTCAAATAAAAAATATTCACTTATGCAAGTCGAAATCATAGGCAGTAGTAATACCATGAATGCAGACCATCCAAATATAAGAAATTCGATCTCCCTACTTGTACAGGATAAACTGAAAACAAACATCCAGTACATAACTCATATTTCTCATGTTCAACATGTGTCAGAAAATAAAATTTTGTAAAGTTTATAGAACAATTTCTCATGTTCGAGCTTGTAAAAGACCTGAGGAATTTCTGCGTTATAATAATTATGATCAATTACAAGTGTGCATTCAATATAATTTTGTGTCAACTTACTTCAAACCTTGTGCAACCAATGCATCTCTTGCTCTATTTCCAGCAACAATACGTTTTAGTGTTTCCAAAGCTAGAATACAACCACCTTTCCACCCAATCGCTTTCATAAGCAAAGGTACAACCTGCTGGAAAGAGATTAGAACCTTGGGAAAATGCAATATCACATAAGCTACAAAAAGAATCAATTCTGAAAGCATTCATAAATTTTTCCCATTCAAGTTCTTGGTCACGGCCATTTTAATATATGTCAACGTACTCAACGCTAAGAACAAACTCACTTACAAATGACGATTTAACTTCACTGTATCTTTATACACTCTGAACCGCTTTTACCAATATGCTGTTATGGACAATATATTAAACAATACACTAGTTCCATGCACACATGACCACACAAATAAATTATCTTCAAAACAATAAAGACCACATGCATAGTGGTAACTCTATTGAATATTAAGATAAAAGGTTTTAAAATTGAATTTATCTTTTACAAATAATAATAATAATAATAATAAATAAGTAAATAAATCTTATAAACAGTTTTCAACCGTGAAAAAAGAAGCTTAAAACTAAAACAACCATATAAAATTATTTAATCACTCAAAGTTCACTACCTGAGTCCCAGCACTAGTGGCTTCCATAGCTTCAGCACATGTAGTACTTGATGCCAACTGATGCAAGACACGCAGACAACTAAGACGAACACGCTCTTGTGGTGTCTGGCTATGTGTCTCCTCATTTCTATTTGCATTGAGTTCATCATCAGAAAGTGAATCAGAAAGTGAATCACACTGAGATACTTGACACTCGTTCCAAATCGTGTGGTAGAAGAAACTGAGATCATTTTTGGTTATCCGATTATGTAAAATTGCCTAAAAATAATCTTCCAAGTCACCTTCAATATACTAACCGACCAAACAAGCAGAAAGAGAATCGCACAACAGCAGATAACGACCCAATTATTTTGGCCGCTATTAAGATTAAGCAACTCCGTGTGCGCAACCATAGAAACAGTGGACCCCGGCATGCAATTGGCGAAGAAAAGACTGTACTCGTCAGGAATCGAGATCGAGAAAGTGTTGTTGAAGCTTCCGAAATCGAGGTCTTTAAAAGTGAAGAGCAAGCAAATGTAAGGGGAGGAGAAGAGCAAGCGACTTTGATTCCAGCGCTAGGGTTTAGTATTGGGGAGGAGGAAGGTAGCGATGAAGAGAAGGGGAAAGAACGTGGAGCTAGGGTTTTGTGGGAGTTGGGGAAGAAATTAGCTTCGGAGCGGGAGCTAAAAAAAATTGAAGGGTGCGTACGGGGCGTGCTGTTTTGAGGGTGTGCTATTGTACATAGACCACGGTTTGCAATGGCCCTATAAGCCGTTCTAATATAGCAACGGCTCAAAGCCTTTGCCAAAGTGTTCGCAACGGATCAAAGCTGTTGTAATATTGCAACGGCCTAAGTCCGTTGCGAATTTGCCGCACTATGGTGTTGCAAAATTGCTGATATGGTGTAGTGCATTAAGGGTTTGTTTTCTTTTTTCTTGGTGGTTTGGCCCTAACTACAATGTATTCATGAAAGTTGATAGAGTTTTTGCTAATTTAGAGTGGACTAAAAACACTTTACACACATGTCAGGTAACTACTTGCCTCCTTCCGTTAGTGACCACAATGCAGTTCTTATTTCCTTATCAAATGCTGTTGAAAACTGCTTCAAATCTTTTCAATACAAGAATCACTAGCTCTTATGTGATGACTATTAGCTTTAGTTAACAGTGGATGGAATATGGATGTGTCTGGTAGACCTATTTTTCGCTTTCTTTATAAACAGAAAAACATTAAACGTAACTTGAGAGCTTGGAGAACTAAATGGAAACTATACGAAATAAGAGGTGGAAGAACTAAGGAAAAAATGCACCATCCTTCAGAAGCTGTTAGAATCTTTTAGAGATAAGACTATTGCTTAGGAATTTCAACAAACGAAGCTTCTTCTTGAGGTAGCTTCAAATAAGGAGATGATAGATCCTAGACAAAAAGATAAACGTGATTGGTTATTATTAGGAGATGAAGCATTTGCATTTTTCTATGCAAAAATGTCTAACAAAAGATTTAATAGACAAGTTTTGGAAAATTCAATTGATGGAGATACGAATCGAATATCTCTCATCAATTCTACTGTCAACATCTACAAGGACCTTTCCAATAAATCCAATAATCAAGTGTTCCCTCTAGTTATCTGCGAGTATCTTATCTCGGAGTATGGTTCTAATTTCTTGAATGACCATATAACTCATGATATATTAAAGCAGCAGTATCGATGAAAACTAATCTCCTGGACCGGATGGACTCAATTCGAAGTTTATAAGGTTCGTTAGGACATGATGAAAGATTTTATTTGTCAAGCTTTGATCGACACATTCAACTCAATTTAAGATCGTCACAGAATGAAATCATACTTTCTTACATTTGTTACCTAAGAAATTCATGCCATAGAAATTCAGGATTTTAGGCCAATTGCTTGTTGCAACACCCTTTATAAGTTTTATCCAAGGTGATGTGTAATCGTTTAAGTTTTTTTATGGAAAACCTTATCTTGGAAAATCAAATTGCTTTCATAAAAGGCGCAACATTGGAGATGGTATCTTATTTTCTCACGAAATCATCAAGGGTTTGGTTAGCAAGTACAATCACAATATGTGTATTAAAATTTATTTGAAAAGGCTTAAGATTCGGTCAGTGGATATTTTGTCCTGCATATGCTTAAAAATTTTAATTTTCCTACAAAATCGATTATCTTGATTGTTCATTAACGCTTCCCTAATGGATATTTTGGTAGCTATAATGGGTTGAGCTAAAGGGACGCTTTGTCCCCTCTTCTCTTTACATTTGTCATGGAATAATTTTCTGTTGGAATTCCTTAAATAAAATGAATGAAATATACAAAGTCCCACATCGCCAAATTATTGAAGCTATATTGGTTTATGTATGGCTTTCTCATGAGTAGATTGGGGGCCTAGGCCTTCCAAATCTATGCTTTGTTGTGAGGAGGGAGATCATGCATCTCCACCACACGCGCGCTAACGAACCTTGTTTGGGTCTAATATGATACTCGTATTTTTACTGCAATTGGACCGGGCTTTTTAACAGTTGTAGGCTATACGAACGGACGCGACTGTTCATAAGCAGACGCGGATTGCTGAGGAGGTGCGACTTCTAAAGCGAGCGGGTGCGATCCGTTAGAAGCAAACAGGTGCGAGGCGAACAGATGCGGCGCGAGCGGGTGCGACCCGACTGAAGAGGCACGGGCGAAACAGTACCAGGTGGTACGAGCGGATGAACAGATGTGACTGTACGAAGGGGTACAGACGCGACTGTTTAAGCGAACGGGTGCAGACACGACCGTTCGGAAGAGATACGGACCAACTATAGATAAGAAGAAAAACTGATCACTTTACTCACTCATTTTTAGAATCCAAATCTTCTTCTTCTCTTCTGCTACTATACTCTAAATCACAGAGTGATATACTCATTACAATCTCGAGCAAAATACGTCTGCTGTATCTTGTGGGAATTTTAAAATAAAATTCTTAAAAATCGTTACGACGGGCCTCAGACATAATCCGGTTAGAATTCTAGTTTGTTTGTATATTTATATACATTATTCTATATTCTATCCATTATCCTGGTTATACTATTTATTCAAAATAGTATAACGCTGTTGTTGTAATTTATTTACAACGTAACTTATAGTTACAATTATCTAATACAGAATTCCAGCGTAGTGGAATTCTAATTGATAAACTTGTGCGACGAGTTTATAGTTACTTGCTATTTGTTTTAGTACACTAGACATATAACATCTTAAGAATTTTATTTCAAACTTACTAAAACAGAGATGTCAACAGTAGAATTTTCTTATAAATGTGAGACATGTGTACAAACAAAAATGGTCAAACAACCATTTAAATCTGTTGACAGAAGCACCGAACCATTAGGTTTGGTACGTACAAATTTATGTGATTTTAAATCACTACCTACAAGAGGTGGACCTACAAGATGTAGGAAAAAGTATTTCATTACTTTTATTGATGATTATACGCGATATTGCTATGTATATCTTTTAAATAGTAAAGATGAAGCAATAACAGCGTTTATAAAATACAAGGCTGAGGTAGAAAATCAGTTAGATGAAAACATCAAGATATTGAGATCTGATCGAGGTGGAGAATATGAATCACCGTTTGAACAGTTTTGTGTCGAAAATGGTATAATTCATCAAACAACAACTCCATATTCACCACAACAAAATGGTGTAGCCGAGAGGAAGAACAGAACATTAAAAGACATGATTACTGCCATGCTTTTAACTTCTGGTCTACCGACGAACTTGTGGGGGGAAGCCCTAAATATGTCTAATTACATATTAAACAAAGTCCCTTACAATAAAACATGAACAATTCCATATGAGATATGAAAAGGACATGAACCAAGCCTCAAATACCTCAAAGTGTGGGGGTGCTTGGCAAAAGTTCCAGCTCCGCCTCCCAAGAGATTCAAACTTGGACAAAAAACAGTAGATTGTTATTATTTTGGGCCAGCCCAAAATAGTAGTGCCTACAGATTCTTGGTATTCAAGTCTGATATAACTGATATTCATGTAAATACAATCATGGAATCAAGAGATGTCTCATTCTTTGAACATATGTTTCCGCACAAAAGGAATGAAGGAAATAAGGTCCCAAAAAGGACAAGGGAAGAATCAAACGATTCGCATGAAGATGAAACTCATCATGAAATTGAGGATGCCGAACCAAGAAGAAGCATAAGGGCTAGAACTTCCAAAACATTTGGTTCGGACTTTTTTACATATGTATTAGAGCACGAACCTTAAACGTACAAGGAAGCAATGTCATCTTCTGAATCCTCATGTTGGAAAGAAGCAATCCAAAGTGAGATTGATTCAATTCTAAGTAATAAAACTTGGGAAATTGTTGATATTCCACCAGGAATAAAACCAATTGGCTGCAAATGGATTTTCAAGAAGAAAATGAAAGCAGATGGCTCTATCGACAAGTATAAAGCTAGATTAGTAGCCAAAGGATATCGTCAAAAAGAAGGAGTAGACTTTTTTGATACATATTCGCCGGTAACACGAATAACCTCTATAAGAATGTTAATAGCAATTACATCCATCTATAATCTAGAGATTCATCAAATGGATGTTAAAACAGCGTTCTTAAATGGAAATCTCAATGAGGAAATTTACATGGAGCAACCTGAGGGATTTATTTCCAAACGAAATGAAAACAAAGTCTGTAGATTAGATAAATCATTATACGCACTAAAACAAGCTCTAAAGCAATGACACGCAAAATTTGATAGCATCATGACGAGAAATGGTTTTTGTATAAATGAATGCGACAAATGTGTTTATTATAAACAACTTGGACAATCATATGTGATGATCCGTCTATATGTGGACGATATGCTAATATTCGGTCCAAATACTCAGGTAATTGAGACCATAAAGAAAATGTTGATCAACAATTTCGACATGAAAGACTTGGGTGTTGCAGATGTTATTTTGGGAATAAAAATAATAAGAACACCTAATGGAATTGAGTTATCTCAATCACATTATGTAGAAAAAGTGATTGAAAGATTTCAAAATTTTGGAATTAAAGGAGTAAAAACACCTTTTAATCCATCAGAAGTACTGCATAAAAACACTGATGAGAGTGTAATGCAACTGGAATATTCTCGTTTAATAGGATGTCTCATGTATCTCATGAATTGCACAAGACCAGATATAGCTTATGTAGTAAGTCGATTAAGCAGGTATACGAGCAATCCAGGGAAGGAACACTGGAAAGCACTAATGAGAGTGCTTGGATATTTAAAAAATACCACTACCTATTCCTTACATTATGGAAAATATTCTGCCGTCTTAGAAGGATATAGTGATGCAAACTAGAATGCAGATTCAGAGGAATTAAAATCAATAAGTGGTTATGTCTTTACCCTAGCAGAGGCAGCAGTGTCATGGAAATCTACTAAACAAACATGCATAGCTCGATCCACTATGGAATCAGAGTTCATTGCATTAGATAAAGCAGGCGAAGAAGAAAAATGGCTTCGTCACTTTTTAGAAGATATTCCATTTTGGCCTAACCTGTACCGGCCATATGTATACACTGTGATAACCAAGCTGCGCTAAGTAGAGTGCACAACTTTGTGTATAATGGAAAGTCACGACATATTCGTCGACGCCATAACACAGTTAGGCAGTTACTCTCAAATGGAAAATTTCTATAGATTATGTGAGAACAAATGATAACCTAGCGGATCCATTTACTAAAGGTTTATCAAGAAGAGAAAATTGACTGCGCATCGAGGGGAATGAGTTTAAAAGCCTAAACCACAAAGAGTTATCTTATACGGAAACCTATCCTGGCGACTGGAGATCCCACGGACTAGGATCAATAGGTCAACCAGTTCTGAATAACTCAAGACGTAATGCATTTTGCATGGACATAGTCCAACTCCATTCTTATGGTGCACAACATAAATGCATGCCTACAGAAGTATTTAAAGGTTAAACTATGTTTTTTAATGATGACCATATCTTGAAAATAACAAGTGGGGTATATGTAGGATACTCTTAATGGTTGCGATCACCTATGTTAGTGTGAGCCGGATCGGCTCTATGAGAATATTAAAAGGCTTTTATTCTCTAAAACACTCGCAGAACCAAAAATTATTCAGGACCAAAATGAACACAACCAAGAGATTGGATGAGAAGGGAATCAATGCTTCGTAAAGCTTATTGTCTGGATATACAATAAAGGCCGACGGTTCAAGATGAAATAATTCACCGATTAGCCAAGTAGATCCGATAAGTTTTAACTAGGAAAAGTTCAAAGTGAAATATCTACTTATCCACGATAAAGCATTATTCCATATATACTCTGTGATATTTCGCTTTGTGTGGGGGATATGTACATTATCATTCATGTGGGGGATTGTTGGAATTCCTTAAGTAAAATGAATGAAATATACAAAGTCCCACATCGCCAAATTATTGAAGCTATATTGGTTTATATATGGCTTTCTCATGAGTAGATTGGGGGCTTGGGGCTCCCAAATGTATGCTTCGTTGTGAGGAGGGAGATCATGCATCTCCACCACAGACGCGCGCGCCACCGCGGTCGTCCGTCCGACCGACCGAACCGGGCCGGGTCGGGTCGGGTTTGGGTTTGGGTCTAATATGATACTCGTATTTTTACTGCAATTGGACCGGGCTTTTTAACAGTTGCAGGCTATACGAACGGACGTGACTGTTCATAAGCGGACGCGGATTGCTGAGGAGGTGCGACTTCTGAAGCGAGCGGGTGCGACCCGTTAGAAGCAAGCAGGTGCGAGCCGATTGAAGCGGACGCGGGTGAACAGATGCGGCGCTAGCGGGTGCGACCCGACTGAAGAGGTGCGAGCGAAACAGTACCAGGTGGTACGAGCGGATGAACAGATGTGACTGTACGAAGAGGTACAGACGCGACTGTTTGAGCGAACGGGTGCAAACGCGACCGTTCGGAAGAGATACGGACCAAGTATAAATAAGAAGGAAAACTGATCACTTTACTCACTCATTTTTAGAATCCGAATCTTCTTCTTCTCTTCTGCTACTATACTCTAAATCACAGAGTGATATACTCATTAAAATCTCGAGCAGAATACGTCTGTTGTATCTTGGAAGAATTTTGAAATAAAATTCTTAAGGAAATCGTTACGACGAGCCTCAGACATAATCCGGTTAAAATTCTAGTTTGTTTGTATATTTATATACATTATTCTATATTCTATCCGTTATTCTGGTTATACTATTTATTCAAAATAGTATAACGCTGTTGTTGTAATTTATTTACAACGTAACTTATAGTTACAATTATCTAATACATAAACTTGTGCGACGAGTTTATAGTTACTTGCTATCTGTTTTAGTACACTAGACATATAACATTTTCTGAGGAGAAAGTTAGGAAAATCAAATCACTCCGATTAAATCTCATGGTAGTAGGATTACCCATTTGACCTATGCAGACAATATCTTAATTTTTTTAAAGATAAAGTTAAATCTGATGAAACTCTGAAGCATATTTTTGCTTTATTGGCCAAAGTTGCAGGTCTATAACTTAACTATAGAAAATCTAGTATATACTTCCATGGGTGGTGTTTCCAACGCTGATGAGATTTCCTCATTGCTTAATATCAAACAAAAAGATTTGCCCGTTAGATATCCTGGCATCCCATTATCATGTTCTAATCTTAAGGATAGGGATTGTGGTCCGTTAATTGAAAAAGTCTTGCAAGGAGAGTAGAATTAAGTGTCCTGCTATTGGTATCCGATTTTTTGTATGTGCTTCTGACCACCAATATCATATTCCTTCACTCAGTTATAAACAACCGTTTGTATCAGCAGTTTTTCTGTGGTTTAGCACCGCACAACTATTAGCAACCAAACCTTATTCATGGAAAACAGCCGGAGGTGGCCGAGCGGTATTTCGGTACTTTGTAGCCGATCGGGGTGCTGATTGATTTAGAGAAAAAAATAAACAGTGTTAGAAAGAAGAGTGCACATTATTTTGGGGTGGCCTTCAATGTAGATGGCCAGAAGAGAAAATCAGATGTCAATAGCAATACACTAGAATTAATTAACTCCACTATTTATGCTATAGTTCAATTCTAGATGCAATGTTTTAAACTGCCATGTAGAACTATTCACAAAATTAAGCATGTTTGCATGAATTTTCTCTAGAATGCTAGAACTAGTAAAATCTTTTGGGAAGTTGTATCTGAACATAAATTGGAAGAAGGATTAGGCTTCAAAGATTGGACAAAACTGAATGATGCTTTAAGCTTTAAACTTATCTGGAAAATTATGAACTATCAGGGCATCCAGGCCAAGCTCATGAAAGAATAAGTACGTAGGAGATAAAAGTTTTTAGGAGATTGAACCTAGGTCAGATGACTGAGGCGTTTGGAAATTTCTTTTGGAAAACAAACAACAAGCCATTAAATCTACTATTAATAAAGAAAATTCGTTGAACTAATTTACTTGATGTCGTTTTGAAATTCCAAAAATGCCCTTGCTTTCTGTTCACATATTTACGCTCAAACAAAATATAAACGTATACAATAACACAAATAGCCCGTGTGCGAAGCACGGGCACATACTAGTATATGATAAAGAGACTGGTAGATGGCAAATCAACTTACATATCGCATGACCCTTGGCTACAAGGGGGAAATCTCATCAGCAAACTATGTAGAGGCGCTGCAATTTGTACTAGAATAGAATATATGTTGGTGGATGAAATTCTAGACAAAGATGAATGGAAATGTGAAAAACTTAGTTTCCTTTTTCACTTGAGATCTGAAATCGAACACATACCCATATACCATGACAATGATGAGGATTACTGGCATTGGACATGCAGTCGAAATGGAGAATAAAAATCTAAATAGGTATGGAACTTGACTCATACTGTTTTTAGAACAAAAATTGGGCGAGTTTGTTCTTATATCGTGTGCACACACCAAAAATGGAATTTTTTTTTAAGGGCCATTAACAACTACTTACCTACTAAGCAATGACTTGTACAGAGAGGACTCTCTATTGGTCCCCTCTGTGTGATTTGTAATGGTATTGGAAATAATGAACACATATATTTATTTATACTATTAATAATGAGAATTCAATCAATTAATTTCAATCGTGTCTTTTTGAAATTCCTAAAACGACCTTTCCTTTTTTTCGTCCGTTCCTCACTTCTAACCCCTATAACCAAAATACCCTTGCTTTTGTATCTCCCTTGCAATTCTAGATTTCCAGATCCAAGGCGATTCCAAATCTAAGGCGAATCTCAATTCGACATCTTTTCTAACTTCAATTTATGATCGATTGATTATTCCAGATCCAACATCTCCTCCGCCTTCGACCTAAAATCCTCAATCATCAGTCGTTAGCCTTCAATTGCCGATTAATGAGTATGGATCCACCTATCCATGATCTACTAAGGTTAGTCCACTGAATTGTGATTCGAACTTTGTCTGACGATTACCGACTAAACATATATTCTTTGTTTAAGATGTGTTTTCCATGCTTAATTTCATTCAGTAGTATTTGGAATTTAAATTTTTTTCCACCTTTTCTACTGTTAATTCATTGTATTACATTAATCAATTGCAGTTCATATTAATAGTATATACTGTTGTGATCTAAAAGGACATTGTTCCAAAGGTATAATATTAAAATCACAACAATCATCTAAAAGGACATTGTTCCAAAGGTATAATATTAAAATCACAACAGTATACTATTGTAAATTTAACAGTAAATTGTTACAAATCGTAACAATGTCCTTTTAGATCACAACAGTATAATGTTAAAATCACAGTGAAAAGGACATCGTAGATTAGAATCATGTCTTTGCCGTTATGTGTCGAGAACTAATCTATTCCTCCAGTAAAGGTATAACTATCTTCGTTCTTATATATTTCAAATTAATCTTCATATAATATACAGAAATAAATGTGTATAGCTAGCAAAAACATGAAACATAAAAATTATGTGCATGAGCTTAGTGCTTCAATTAGCGTATATGTATTATATATTGACATTTATATGATTGCAATGTACACAACTAAGATGGAGTTAAGAGTTGATTACTTGTGAACAATAGAATTTTTGTTTTTCATTTCTTTAAAAGTGGGGTTCGTTTGCTAGATCATGTGGTACACCAAGTTGTGAATGTATATATATTTTTTCCCTTTGTCCTAGAGTTAAATTTGAAAACATATCTCTAAAATAAACATTTATGCATATGCATAATATGTATGTGTCGTATGCACTGATCGTAATTCAAGTGTAGCATAAACTAAGTCTAGACTTGATTAAAATGTGTTGTAAGTTGTAAGTTTGCATTATAGTCTACTATTAAAAGCTAACGGAAGAACCAGTATTCCACCAACTATTTGAATACACTTTGTTGGTTAGTAACACTCAACAATATAACATGCTTTTACTAATTTTCTACTAGAAAAATACCATATTGAATCCGACTATCAAATGTGCCACCAAATCGGAAGATGAATCATGAGTTTGAGCATCTACTACACTTTTAATCGGAACAATTCAACTAGGGAGCATGTTTCTTCAACATTTTCTAATTACCTCTTTTTTACGATTGTATTTGGGATCCTTTCACTTGCCCCAGTATAATCTACACTCTTGAAAACTATATTGTTGGGATTTGCACAAAGCACATTTATTCAACAGTTATTGTATTCATATTTTTTGAAATATTTTTGATCAAGCTAATATTTCAATGAACAATTGCATTATCTATCTATTTTTCCAATATAGAACACATAACAATGTATTCTTACACCATTTGCATCTTTTTTGAATATGTCTTTATGTGGACTTCCATTTTTATTTTTATTTCAAGGGTTTGGCTAGCCGTTTTAGAAAGCAACAGTGAAGGACCAATCAATACAAATTTCCTATGCACTTTATTTATTTTCTACTTTGCATGTTTTCTTATTCAAATGAGTGGATTATGTCATTCGTATGTTGGATATAAAGAAATCATGGCTTTATGACATTTTACATTCTAATCGGGTAGCATTTTTGATAATTTTGGTATAATTTAGTTGAAATTAATGCACGATGCAATTTTGTGGTTTTAGCATTTCCAAACTTTTTGTTTATAGTATTCTTCTCAAGCATTATATAATAAGTGATTGATATTAAGTTTACTTTTGAATTATACACATCCCAGTTCGCTAAATGATTGTTTTCTAATTAAGGAAGTTAAGTTTTGTCATTTGAATATCTCATGTTGATCAAAATACATTTATTTGGTTGTTACTTTTTGTCTATAATTATTCTCAAAATAATACCTTTTAAAGGCCAAGCTTCATAGCCTTCCATGTTACATAGTGGGGTGCCTCTATATTGCTTCAAATAGGTACGTTTTTTTAAATTTCCGTTCACAGGCAAACCAAGCCTCAATTCGACCATTATGACATTCGTCTACAAAAATCTGGATTTTGCAGAGTCAAAAAAATTAACCTGTACATACCGCATCCGCTTACATCTCCACAGGCGACTACTAACTTGCAATTCCTTAATAGCCTGAAGATGAGATGACCATTGTCGTAAAACAATATGGAATACATGAAGACATCTAATACGCAAGCTACAACATATGAAGTGCATGAATGTGAAACCCAGCTAACTTACAATATTGCTGTGAATTACAAATAATAATTGTCAATTTGTAATAAGTATTGATGCATCGTGTAACAGGGACGGAATTACTATGCAATCCAATAAGATTCGGAGAGGCAAATAAAAGAATGCGAGAGCTACATGTCTTACCACAGTGATAAACCATGGAATTGTAAAATTAAGGTAATTTCAACATCCTACTTTACAATAATATAGCAGAATGTCAATGTAGTATCTGAACACCGAAGTCCTTCCATGCACAGGTCACCGTTATGTTTGATAGCTCCAACATGTGAGTGCACATTGACTACATTGGTTTACCCATTACGGGGCTATGTTAAATCAAATTACATGAGTGAGTAGACCATTATGCATAGGTCCCCTACTTAGAACCCACTTCAAACACCAAATGTCTATACCTATGAATTTTCTGTCATCCTAATCCGACAAATATACCCACTTCATTGTTATCCATTCTTTACCTCCTTACACCTTAAAAAAACCCAATAAGAGAACAAATAAAAAAAATTAAGTCATCAGTAGTCGACATTAAAAGCATATATTTAAAGTGTTGTTTTTCTTTTTAATGTTTGTCAAATGGTTCCTATAATGCAAAATAATTTGCATGTTTATTTCATTCAAGTGTTAACACAGAAACCTCGACCAGATCTTCGAAAAAAATATTTTCTTTTACACATTATGACTTTTGACTGTACTTTTACCAACTTTCTATCTATTTGAAATTATTTGTTTGCTTTGTGACCCACTGCCCTGTAGTGAAATTTGACTCATCAACTTTGTTATACCTCATGACAATTCCCTCTAAAACCCTGGTAAAACTGCAAACTGCTTCTACCATACAGTGTAACCTCACTACTTCCCTAGGTTACTATCTACTATGATTTTCAGACCGACGAATATTAGACAATCTGTAATTTCTTTACCAAATATCTTAAGTTTGCATGTTTTTAGATTTTGTTTGCTATTGTTAGTTTATTACTGAATTAACTTAGACATGTATTTTTTTCATCTTATGTTCTTTTTCTCATCGGTTATTTTATGCCTCCTTTAAAAAATTACTATGTATACTCCCTACACGGCTTTTAATATGCAAACACTAAGAAACGTGGTTTTATACTTTGATATTTGACGGCATCCTGTTTTACTCTACGGATCCGATAACTTTTAACCACTTTGTTTTGTTCACTTGCTGCTGCACATGCTGTTTGTGCCGAGGTCACATGGATTATATGCAAGCACATCATTATCATTTTGAATACAACATCCACAATATATGCAAATATGTTACAAGTCTATCGAAATATGTTCTTAGATGTGCTGTAGAGCATTATTATATCAGTATGTTTTCTAACTATTACTCTACCTTGCAAAATTTCAACTAAGGCTACTGAGGTGCATTGCCACTTATTGAACTGCGATGTTCATTGGAGATGGATAAACTACCTAAAGAGCTTTAGAGCTTTACCTGCACCACTAGTTTCCTACAATATAAATTTTATGTTAACTACATGGACGGCTATTGAATTCATATTTGTTATATTCATGTTTATGGCTACAACTGTTTAAAACAATTCCAGTGAGTTAGTACTTACGTATTAAATAGTTTTTTTGATGACTAACTGATTAATTTTTTTTCATGTTTAGTAATGTTTAAAGCTATTTCCTATAAAATTTTCATTATGTTATACATGATTGTGATCCCTTTCTATGTTTGACTTTAATGATTAACATGCGATTAATATAATATATTAATTAAAATAATAGAAAATAGTTTGTAGAGAGTGTTGTAACGTCATTTATGAATATAAATATTATAAGAGATGTGATCATTTTAATTGTTATCAATAGATTTATTGCTTTTACTTCATTGGTTGTAAAGGTGATGGAGAAGAATCCAATTATCTAGGTTGCATGATTATATATCAATTATTTTCCATACTTTTCTTCGTTTAGATTACTTCACTGCATTTCTTTATCTGTTTATGAAAAATGAAATGGATGTGTTCAAGTGTTTAAAGGTCAGGATGTACAAAAGTTGTTGTATACAGATACAGAATTTTCATGCATTAAATCTCCTTCTATCCTTATGGTCCCGTTCTTTATAACATAACATTATGCATTTTGATTTCTGAAGTGGTCTACTTACAAGTTGTTGCCAAAACCTTATAGGATGCGGCCACATAGCATGGGTTCACACTACCATCAAATTTTGATTTAGTAGTTAAAAAGGATGGATAGTATTCCTGAATTGCTACTTCTTAGATAACGAACACCAACCACTTTTAGGTATTTTCTACACTGTTGCATTGTTTTTGTATGTTATTACCACTTCGGTGATTATCAACTCTAACTTAATATTAATTTCTATTTGAAACTGTAGAATCGATTTCACCCTAGAGGGGGGTTGAATAGGGTGATGCTATTAATTATAAAAATTTATTGTGGAAGTTTATATAAAATATTTTCAACACAGATCACAGCAGAATAATAGCAGCACAGATAATAGCAGAATAATAAATGCAGAAATAGAACGACATAGAATTTATCCAGCTTCGGCAAAACCTTGCCTACGTGCTGCCCCCAAGGTTTCTTTTAGAAATTAAGCAGTCAGACGCTTACACACGTAAACTCACGACACTCGCTATCGACTAGCCTTAACTCTACGCTCAAAACCTACCACAACTCAGCCACTGAGTTGCGAATTCTCAAACTACGCCATATAGTTTGTCCCCTAGTCACATGACTAGAAAGTACAATGTTTAAAAGAGAAAAATACAATTTAAAACACAATTAAAAATAAAAGCCCTAATTGAAAATATAAGCACAAAAGCTCTTAATAAAACCGGCCCAAAATAAATTAACACTAAAATATGCCGGCCCATTTTCTCTTTTATTTGCTTGGCTTGCTTGGCTTGCTTTGCTCTGTTAAAATGTCGGTCTCGTTCTTTACTTGGTCGTTCCTCTTTCAATAATTAGGGTTTCTGTAAAAATTGAAGTCGCCGCTTTAGTTAACTGCTGATGCTTCGAATTCTTTCTTCTATCAGTGATTGCTTTCGGCTACTTCAATTCGATCGAGTTTGAATTAAATTGGTATGTTATTTTCCTTTTTGCTTTTCTGGTTTATTGCTCGAACTGAATCTTGATTCGAGTTGAATGATTATTGTTCTCTGTTTAGCTCGAACTTGAATGATCTTCTCGGCCGATGATGAATGAGTTTATATAGGGTTCGAACCACTGTATTTTCATTTGTATATTATCATTTGAATTCGTCTATTGATTTATCTCGGCCACTTGATTTTGGTTGAATGATTATGATGATTTCTGACTTCTTCAATTCGTATATTTTGGCTTGGTTAACACGGCTTCGATTTTGACTTTGCTTGGCCACCACGGTGTTGAATTCTTTGACGATGGTGATTTCGGTTTTGTGTTCTGACTTGTTCATTGCGGCTTTGAGATTGACATTTAACTAGGCTTCGGCTATGTCTGTTCATCCCTGTATCTACCTCTGTTTCATTTTTGTTCTTGTGCATTGTCAACTGCAAACTTTAATTGCATATTGTCTGGTTCATTGTTGACATCGGCCTTGACCATCAAACTTAATATAGATTGTGTTCCCTATATTATCTACTGTAGAAAAAATGACTTCGGCATTTGTTACTGCTTCGACTTGGTTTTCACTGCCATCTGGATGCATTCACTATATTTATTTGTGAACAGTATTGATGTTACTTTTGGTGCCACTGCTGTGTTTTATCACTTTAGTTTTGTACGATTTGATTTTGACCTGAGAAGGTTGCATTGTATAGTGAGTTTGATGTGTGTCTTCACTGCAACCATATGTATGCTTTAGGTCCGGTCTTTAATGTTGAGGCTGTGCCATTGTTTCTGTACATTCATTTGTACACATATGTATGTGATGTCTTGGTTCAGTCTGCATTGAATCTGACTTGTGAACTGCCTTGTGACATATCTGATTTCGGTTACTTGATATTGAATTTTAAAACCTGTTGTCTGCATTGAACTTGCACCGTGTTGGTATTACAGTCTTGAGTCAGGTTCCATTGATGATGCTATGTGTTCATTAGCTTGGTAGCGATCCTTATAGTATTTTTGAAATGTCGTGACTGTTCTTCGTTCCACTGTGCACTACTTGACTCGAAGTCTAGTTGCCTCCTTGTGATGATCACTTCTGCATTGTGTATGCTGTCATTACTCTGTGTATTCATATAGTCTGGTGGCATGGTCATCTCTATTTTGCTCGAGTCTTGATTCTACTTGCTGTTCACTAGAGTCAGTGGTTCATCATTGTTGTGTTGATATTGCTTTGTATTTTACATTGCCTGACCATTGTATTTCATTCATACCGTTGCTCCATTGTTTTGTCTGGTATTTGATTTTGAAGTCTCTGATTAAACTTGTAATGACGCAGCGGATTAATCAAACAAAACTTCAATCGATGAAATGTAGCAATCGGTGAGTTGAAGATACCAAAATGCCCAAGTTCGTTGATCCAAAGATACCGAACTCTAGCTATCTCAAACACGTTGATAGCGCACTATACCGTGTTTCAAGATCTACGATTCTTCGCACGTTGATCTAGCGCACTAGATTCCGTGAATCGGCTTCTACGATCGTTGAATCGAGCGCACTCGATTAACCGAAAGAGGAGATAGGAGATTACACTCAACTACCAATTGGTATGAAAGCACAAAGCTAACAAAAGAGAAATTTTATTCAAAATCAACAACCAAAAATTTACAACACACCCGCTATTTATAGGCATTACAACTCAACACAACATACAACACTCAACTCCTAGGTCGGCACCGACTCAACAAACACGACTCATCTCGGCCGACTCAACATAAGTCGCTGCCGACTCAACAAGGCACGACTTATAGACACAGCAGTTAATACGACTCAACACATTACATACAGGTCCGACTCAAAGGTAACCGACTCATCAAATCCAGCGACTTAACAACCCTGCCAATACAACTCCTCCGACTCAAGAACAAGACGACTCACGACTCATACAATACCGACTCATATATACATGACTCAACTCAACACGACCGACTCAAGATCCACAGCTTATCTCCTTGCCGACTCATCTTAGGTCGTAGCCCATTAGCTCGGTTCCGACTCAGCCCTCTTCACCAGCTCGCACCTTTCCCACTCCGGCTTCCTTAGGTCGGTCATTTTTCCTTCAGCCTCATTAGGTCGCAGTCTTTTTCCTCTTGGATTGTTAAGTCGCGGACGACTCATGTTGAGTCGTAGACGACTCAAGTTAAGTCGTGGACGACTTACTTCTAAAGTTGCCTCCATTCGACCTATGCTATCTCCCCCTTGTAATCTCTTAAGTCGGTAACGACTCATCCAACTCGAACTCCTCCAGGCTTTGTTAAACCGGAACCGACTCATGCGTCCTCCATCTCGTGACCGACTTATCAAGCATGCACGTTTTAAGCTTGTGTACGACTCACGAGTTAAATCCAAAGCTCCTTGACTCGTGCACGATTTAATATGGTTTAACTTCTGAATTCCTATATGCCTTGCTGCATCATCCTCCCCTGGTTGAGAAAAATTCGACCTCGAATTTGTAAATTCTTCCTCAACAATCTCACCCCCATGATATGGAATTAAATGTTTGACGTTAAAAACATCAGAAGTATAAACATCATCTGGTAACTTTAATCGATAAGCATTCTCATTGATTTTCTTCAACACTTCAACTGGACCAATTTTTCGCGCCTTCAACTTGTTATAAGCACCCACCGGAAAACGATCCTTTGTCAATACGGCATAAACCAAATCACCTTCCTTAAATTCAACATTTCGACGTTTCAAATCTGCAAACTTCTTATATTTCTCATTCGATTTCTCCAATCGTTCCTGAACGGTTCTATGACATTCAGTCAGCTCATCAACAAAATCAGTAGCTCGTTTAACTGTTCTCTTTGACTGTGGTACAACTGCTAAATCCAATGGCCCCCTGGGTAAATTTGAATAAACAATCTGAAACGGACTGAATCCTGTGCTTCGATTTACTGCATGATTATGAGCAAATTCTGCCTGGCATAGTTTCATGTCCCAACTTCTCAAATTATCCTGTACAAGACATCGCAACAAATTTCCCAATGACCTGTTAACAACTTCTGTCTGCCCATCGGTTTGTGGATGATAAGCACTGCTAAACTTCAGTTTCGTTCCCACCATCTTCCACAAACTCAGCCAAAAGTGACTCAGAAAACGAGTATCTCGGTCAGAAACAATAGATTCTGGTAAACCATGAAGTCGATAAATCTCCTTGAAAAATAGCTGTGCGACTCGAACTGCATCTGCTGTCTTCTTGCAAGCAACAAAATGTGCCATCTTTGAAAACCTGTCCACCACAACAAATATCGAATCATTTCCCCTTTGAGTTCTCGGCAAACCCAAAACGAAATCCATGCTGATATCAACCCATGGCTTAGATGGTACTGGTAACGGCATATACAACCCTGCATTCGTTGCTGTCCCCTTTGAAACCTGGCAAATTTGACATCGCTCCACGAACCTCTCAACCTCTTTCCTCATCGACGGCCAAAAGTAAGACTGTGAAATCAACTGCAAAGTACGATCACGGCCCACATGTCCTTCCTCGTGCAATTCCTTCACAATTTTCATCCTCAAACTACAATCCGGAATACATAAACGATTTCCTTTAAACAGAAAACCATCAACCAACATAAATTCATCCGCACTTCCATCCTTCACTTTCTCAACATATTTCACAAAGTAAGGATCCTTTTCAATCATCTCTGGTAGTAATTCAAACCCCGTTACTTCAACCTTCATTGTCGTTAGTAAATGACTCCTCCTACTCAAAGCATCAGCTACTCGATTTGTCACCCCAGATTTGTGCTTAACGACAAAAGTAAACTGCTGTAAATATGCAATCCACGATGCATGTCTTGCTGAAATTTTATCCTGTCCCTGTAAATGCTTCAATGCTTCATGATCAGTGTAAAGAACAAATTCCTTCTGAAATAAGTAATGTCTCCAATGCTTAACAGCCTGAACAACAGCATGAAATTCAACGTCATATGTACTGTATCTCATCTTTGCCCCTGACAGTTTCTCACTAAAATAAGCAACTGGCTTTCCATTCTGGCTCAGAACTCCTCCAATACCAACCTTCGAAGCATCAGTATGCAATTCAAACAATAACTGAAAATTAGGTAGAACAAGAATTGGTGCAGACGTTAACAATTCCTTAATCTTCTCAAAGGCAACCCCCGCTTCCTCTGACCACACAAACTGTTTACCCTTCATGCAATCAGTCACTGGAGCCATCACGCTACTGAAGTGTGGTATGAACCTTCGGTAGAATGACGCTAGCCCATGAAAACTTCTCACTTCTGTAATTGTCTTTGGCTGTGGCCAATTCTTGACTGCTTCAACTTTGCTCTGGTCAACTTGAATACCTTTCCCTGAAACAACATAACCCAGGAATAAAACAGTAGGTGTCATAAACACACATTTCTTTGTAGCAGCATAAAATTGTTCTTCACGAAGAATAAGCAACACTTCCCTCAGATGTAGAACATGCTCCTCCGTACTCCTGCTATAAATCAAAATATCATCGAAATACACCACGACGAACTTTCCAATGAATGGTCTAAAAATTTGATTCATCACCCGCATGAATGTACTAGGTGCATTAGACAAACCAAATGGCATAACCAACCATTCGTACAACCCCTCTCTAGTTTTGAAAGCTGTCTTCCATTCGTCTCCAGGTCTGATACGAATTTGATGATAACCACTCTTCAAATCAATTTTCGAGAATATAGTTGCCCCACTCAACTGATCCAACAAATCATCCAACCTCGGCATAGGAAATCTGTAACGAACAGTGATCTTATTCAAAGCTCTACTATCAGTGCACATTCTCCAAGTTCCGTCCTTCTTTGGTACTAACAATGCAGGTACAGCACACGGACTCAAACTTTCCTGAATACGACCCTGTTCAAGTAATTCTTCCACCTGCCTTCGTAACTCCTCATGTTCCTTCGGACTCATTCTGTAATGTGGTCGGTGTGGTAACACTGCTCCGGGAACAAGATCAATTTGATGTTGAATGTCTCTAAGTGGTGGTAACTCCTTCGGTAACTCCTCTGGAAAGACATCTTCAAACTCTTTCAAAACAGGCTTCACTTCTTCAGGAATCTCAACTTCTTCGCTACTCTCTCTCCCAATCAACAAAAACACTTCCGGTTCTTCCTCCACTTCTTTAACAAACTCCTTCAAAGTCAACAGAGTTTTTAATTCTTCAATCTCTTCTAGCTTGCTCTCCTTCTGCTGCTGTCTCTTAGGAACTAAAGTGATTTTAGTACCCTCGAACATGAAACTGTAACTGTTGGCACGACCGTCATGCTGAACTGCTCTATCAAACTGCCATGGTCTGCCCAACAATAAGTGACAAACATCCATATCTACGACATCACACCAGATTTCATCTTTGTACTTCTTTCCGATTGAAAAATTCACACAAGCTCTTCGACACACTTTCACTTCACCTCCTTTCCTTAACCATGCTAGCTTGTATGGTTTAGGATGCTTCTCGGTCTTCAAATTCAACTTTCTTACTGCTTCTGTAGAAATAATATTATCACAACTTCCTGCATCAATAACAAACTTGCAGACCTTTCCCAGAATAGTACATGTCGATTGGAAAATATTGCTTCTCAGCCAACTACAATCCTCCTCTTGCTTTGGTGTCAAACAACTTCTCCTCATCATAAGATTACATCCTTCATCTCCCGACACTTCTTCTTCCTCCTCAACATAAGGTACATTTGAATACTCTGCCTCCTCACCATCATCTGCCTCAACCTCTGCAACCATGGTTCTCTTCTTCGGCTTCGGACATTCGTTGCTTTTGTGACCCAACTCCTGACAATTATAACATTTGAAAATACTACTAGCCTTCGCCTTCTCAACCTCCTTCACCACTGGTTTTGTAACTGGTTTAGGAACATTAGAACTTCCACCAGCACCCCTTGCTTGATTATTAGAGTTAGTAAACACACCACCTCCACGCCTTCCTTGTTTCTCCCAAGCTAACGCTTTCTGATGTGCCTCTACAACGGATCTAGGATCAAACATATTAACCATATCCTGGATCTGCATTCTCAATCCCCCAATGAATCTAGCAGTTAGCTGTTCTTCTGTCTCCATAATATCATTCCTGGCAATGAGTTGGTAAAATTCATCAGCATAATCACTAACAGACTTTGTCCCTTGCCTCAGATTCTGCAACCTTTGGTACATAAGTGATTGGTAGTTGTAAGGTAAGAAAGTAGATCTCATCAACTTTTTCATCTTGTCCCACGATTCTATCTTTGACTTCCCCATTCGTTCTCGAGTAAGTTTAGTTTGCTGCCACCATGCCAATGCTCTCCCCCTCAGCCTTGTAGCAACTAACTTCACCCTTCGATTCTCCGGCACCTCCTTGAAATCAAAGATTTCCTCCACATTAGACAACCAATCTAAGAATTCCTCAGCAACCATCCCGCCTTTAAACTCCGGAATCTCCATTTTCATACCCGACTCCCAACGACGGTCATCCTCCACATCACGGTAAGAATTTCGAACTTGGTCTCGATCTCGATAATGAATACTTGCTCTATCACCCTCTTCAACAAAATCAAAAGTACGCCTACATCGATCTCGACCAATGTCATCCCTTTGTTCATGCATGCTTCTTTGACTATGTCTCTCCTCATCTCTATATGCTTCATGGTCAAATTCACGTTGACTTCTTCTCTCTTCATGTGCATAGTCATGATGATCTCTTCGTGATGAAATTGATGTTTCTCTTCTATCTCTACAAGAATGTGGCGATACCCTCCTCGCTTCCGTAACCGATGGCGAAACTCGGTTTCCTCCATGGTTCGAGTTTGGTGATCTCCTTCTTTGATTCAAATCATTCATCAATCTCTCCAATTTACCAATGCCTTCATCAAATTTTTCATTAATACGTTGTTCCATAAGCTCGGCTTCTTCTCTACGATACAAAGCTTCAACGTTTTGATGACGGTTAGCTCTCCTCGGTGGCATGGTTGAAAAACTTCCCAAGACTTCAAAAATTCAACACAAGACTTCAAGCTTCAACAAAATAACAAGTTATGGCTCAACACTACACGGCGATGCTTGTCTCGGCTCTCACTAACTCGGCAACGAGTTAACGACTCAAGCAAGATCGGCTCCCACTTGTCTCGGCTTGGCACAAAGTATACACGGCCTCACCTTTCAAACCTTGGCGCGCAACTTCAACAAGACTAAATTCAAACACCTTTGCTCCTTTTGATCCTAAATGGAATGGATCAAACTCTTCAAACTTGATGCAACTTCAATATGAACTCAATGAACAATTTCAAACTTCATAAACTTCAAAAACTTCAAAAACTTGGCTCCAAGAATCAAACTTAGCTATGATTGGCTAAGTATGGCTCTGATACCAATAATGACGCAGCGGATTAATCAAACAAAACTTCAATCGATGAAATGTAGCAATCGGTGAGTTGAAGATACCAAAATGCCCAAGTTCGTTGATCCAAAGATACCGAACTCTAGCTATCTCAAACACGTTGATAGCGCACTATACCGTGTTTCAAGATCTACGATTCTTCGCACGTTGATCTAGCGCACTAGATTCCGTGAATCGGCTTCTACGATCGTTGAATCGAGCGCACTCGATTAACCGAAAGAGGAGATAGGAGATTACACTCAACTACCAATTGGTATGAAAGCACAAAGCTAACAAAAGAGAAATTTTATTCAAAATCAACAACCAAAAATTTACAACACACCCGCTATTTATAGGCATTACAACTCAACACAACATACAACACTCAACTCCTAGGTCGGCACCGACTCAACAAACACGACTCATCTCGGCCGACTCAACATAAGTCGCTGCCGACTCAACAAGGCACGACTTATAGACACAGCAGTTAATACGACTCAACACATTACATACAGGTCCGACTCAAAGGTAACCGACTCATCAAATCCAGCGACTTAACAACCCTGCCAATACAACTCCTCCGACTCAAGAACAAGACGACTCACGACTCATACAATACCGACTCATATATACATGACTCAACTCAACACGACCGACTCAAGATCCACAGCTTATCTCCTTGCCGACTCATCTTAGGTCGTAGCCCATTAGCTCGGTTCCGACTCAGCCCTCTTCACCAGCTCGCACCTTTCCCACTCCGGCTTCCTTAGGTCGGTCATTTTTCCTTCAGCCTCATTAGGTCGCAGTCTTTTTCCTCTTGGATTGTTAAGTCGCGGACGACTCATGTTGAGTCGTAGACGACTCAAGTTAAGTCGTGGACGACTTACTTCTAAAGTTGCCTCCATTCGACCTATGCTATCTCCCCCTTGTAATCTCTTAAGTCGGTAACGACTCATCCAACTCGAACTCCTCCAGGCTTTGTTAAACCGGAACCGACTCATGCGTCCTCCATCTCGTGACCGACTTATCAAGCATGCACGTTTTAAGCTTGTGTACGACTCACGAGTTAAATCCAAAGCTCCTTGACTCGTGCACGATTTAATATGGTTTAACTTCTGAATTCCTATATGCCTTGCTGCATCAACTTGGTTCATGTCATGGTTTCACTGTACTGTTCACTTGTATCATTTTGAAATTCCTGATGCACATTTTCAGCCTGATGCTTGTGTACATACATTTATGTATGTATGTGATTCCATCTTATACCTGTGTCATTTATTGGTTCACTTGATTTCATTGTTCACCACAGTTTTTTCTTTGGGTCAGGTCTTTGAGCCTTTGTTCTGACCAGTTCATTTTTTCTCACTGAATTTTTGTCGAGGCTTGCATTTTTGGACTGCATCTATGTTGAATCTAGCTTTAAAGCTCGAGTTTGACCTTGTGCTCGTGTCGTGACTTTATTTATTTCACTTGAGTTGAACCCGGCTTTTGATTTGGGTTTGACCTTGTGCTCACCTGTCTCTGTAATTGTATCAAGTGTATATAGGTGTGCACGGCCTTGTGGCATATACAGTGATACACTGTGCATGTCACAAGCTGTTCGTGTATGATGGATTCAAAATTAAATGATGACGAACAACCCAAATAACTAAGGCAAATAAAATTTTCAAAATCCACATTTTATTTTATACTACAAAAATATTTACTTTCCAATTTTACTACGTCAGTATTTATTTTGCAGATTGCTCAGATGCTGGATTCAGTCTGGAATAAAGTTGTAGATAAATTACGAGTGAATGAGTGATATGTAGTGAGGTGTATTTGTAAATGATAAAATGTGATGTAATCGAATTTTTATTGTATATGTATGTATATAGTGAGAGCTTGAATTTGTACTATTCAAAAATTGTATTAAATATTTGTTTGTATCTGTTTGTATTTAAACTCTGTGTTATTTATTTTATTCAACAAATATTTATTTAATTTGTGAAAATAAAATAGTACATTAAAAATCCATTTAAATAAACATATATATATATATATATATATATATATATGTTTATTATCATCAATCAAAAATCATATACTTGCATATTCAACAATCTCCCCCTTTTGATGATAAAAACATATGTTTAAGATTTTGAATATATTAAATGTATTTCATCATTGATATACTCTATTTGCTCCCCCTATTTAAATACTCTCTCTCTACATAAAGCTCCCCCTTTATATATGCATGTAAATAAAAATATGCAAATAAGCCTAGATGCAAATAGAAATATTTGACCTTTATTTGCCAAAATCTTAACTTTTCTCTCCCCCTTTTGTTATCAGCAAAAGAGTAATAGTGTTGGAAAAATAGAGATATAGTGATAGACATTAATACAACATTAAAACTCAATCAAATATATATATATATATATATATTAAATTTCAATAAAAAATCAAACAAAAATCATAAATACTCTATTAGGCGCATATTCCACTTTAGAATGATAGGGATGATGTCATCATATAAAACCATATAATTGTGTCTATTTATGGTATATTTATATCAAGAATTTGAATATCTACTAACCACGTATAACCGTTAGGACTTTTAAATGATATTAGTAGTATTCCTTTTTTATAAAAAAATGAATTCAAGCATCTTCTAACCACGCATAACTGTGAGGACTTTTAAATGAGATTAGAATCAACTTGTTTATTTAATAAATCAATTTGATATGCGTTCCATACATGCAAAACCGTGAGGACTTTTAAATGAGATGGAAGCACATAATCAAAAATTCCAAGTAGTTCACCCATCCATAACCGTGAGGACTTTTAAATGAGAGTGAATACTTTGGTTTTTTTAAAATATAATGAATAATGAACGATTCCTGTTTAAATCACCACATATCGACATACTATAGTGGATTATGATGAGTGATGGTTGATAGAAATATGATAGAAATAGAAATGGTCATGGAATTTTTACCAACAAAAAGTTTTATAACTCTTGTTTAAATTTCTAAAGAAATTTACTAATTACACTATCTCGAGTTATAATATATGATAAATATCAACACTCGTCACTTTTTCAATCACTATTTATCTTTTTGATAATTAGTAGGGAGTCAGATTAGTCAATGTAGTCATTTAAGCTTAAATTCAAAAATAATTATCAAATTAAATTTTCAAAATGACTAATCTAAAACATGGTCGAAAATGATTTTCTAGAAGGGGTTTTATAAAAGAAAAAATATCTACAATTTGAAAATTATTTGAAATGAAAAATATGCAGATTTGTTCTTTGAAAAATGATGCAGCTACATAATGTCTCAACATAAATCACGTTCCACTAGTAATATTTCTATCAACTAGATTATCAGTGTAATCTGCATCTGAATTTTTCTTTTGCTCGAGATTATCATTAACTGAATGTCATAGACTAGACCATAAAATTTGCAACGGTTTCTTGAAATCCTTTTTTTAACTTTTTAAATGAAATTCTTTTGGATTTTAGTTGGAGCCATGCCAATAAACAAAATCGTGAATATATAATCAGCCGTAAATAACCAAATGTATTATCATACACCATCATTAACCATTAAAACATCATCAATAGTCCACACAAATTGTTCAAAGATGATTGGTTGACAATTTTGAATAAGTCAGATTAATCATCAATATTCATTTCTTTATCACATAAATGGCTGAATTAATTCAAATCAGATATGGTGCAGATTATCACATTAATATATCGTTCAAGATGAATATACCATTACCTGTTTTACCTTTACGATATTTTTCGTTGTTGCCCATTGTGATTCTATCAACTTTATACTAGGCTAAGGAACTTTGATTTGTCTCCCATTGTGTTTCTGGAACAGCCAAATTACAAGTAACACTATTGTAGTTCTTTAGCCTGCCACCACACCTACACGATAAAGATTTTTGAGACCTATTTGTTTTTATAGGTCCATGGTTGTTAGTGGCAAATGATTTTGATAAATATGTTTGTGGAGACCCAAAACTATTTATATTTGTTTCTTTTGGCACCCAAATTTGTTTTGCTTTAAGGGATTTTATATTCGTGCCTTTTGGAACCCAAATTGGAATGATTTTTACTTGTTTGGGTCTATACCAGCAAATATTTTGATTGTGTCCAATTTTTCTACAAATAGTGCACATGGAATTGACTTGATTAATTTCATTTCTAGCACGTTCAGATTGATTATACCCAAGTCCTTGTCTAACAGTATTAACAGTTTGTTTCTCTAATAGCATATTCAACGATCTTTTACTTTTGAAAAATTTTCCTAAAGTCGTTGACAGTTGTTGGACTTGTGTTTTGAGGGATTCATTTTCGTTCAATAATTGTGTGCACTTTTTAATGGAATTTTCTCTCCTTGTGTTTTTGCTTTCTTTTAAAATTAGAATTTCATTTTCAAGTGATTTTATTTTAATTTCTGATTTTTAATCTCCTCTTTGAATGATGGCCACTTATCACACTTAGGGATCCTACTATGATAGTTTATAACTAATTGATCAAGTTGTTTATTTAAATCTATCAAAATGTCTTTTTGTGATTCAAGTTTGGCGTACTTCTCCCTAAGTCATTCAAAACAGCCATTTACTTTGTGGAAGTAATTCTGAGTGAGTGAGTTTTGATACCTAGCTTGGCTCATCATCGTCGCTATCAGTTATATCTCCTCGTAGGCACAGATTTACTCTTTCACTCTTACTGCTAGTGCTTTTATTATCATCATCACTTTTATTCCATGTGGCTGCAAAAACTTTTCATTTTTGACTTCTTTTCTTGGCCATGTTGAAGTCGAGGACAATTGGGATTGATGTGTCCGGGTTTGTTGCACTTGTGACAGATGATCTCCTGTTCTTCTGGGTTGTCTAGTGCTTTGAATATTCTGCTTTTCAATTTTTGATTTAAAGCTAGATTTCTGTATTTGCGGTTCCACTTTTTGAATATCTTCGTCAGTAATGCCATCTCAGCTGCTCCATCTTCATTATCCTCATCACAACTGCCTTTTACCAATCCTGTTAAGCACATTTCTTTAACTGAGTCGGTTGTGGAGGGTTTCTCATTGCTGTTGACTTTTGCACTATATGTTGCATCAAAAGTTTTCCACTTTTCCCGTGCATTTTCGCAATGAGAGATAAAGTTAAAATTATCTTGATTAATATGAGAATATAATATATGCATAGCAAGAGCATTAATTGAGATAATTTTCTCATCTGTTATATCACACCCATTTTCAATAATATCCCAACATTTAATATTAACAGATTTTAAATAAAATTCCATTTTTAATTTCCAATTTAAAAAATATGTTCTGTCAAAAATAGGAGGGATAATATTAGACCGGCCCTCAGCAAAAGTCACCATTTTAAAAAATTCAAATTTGTAAAAAAATTGGTCTTTGAAAAATCAAACTTTTTAAAACAAAAATGGCTTTTGTACCTAGCTCTGATACCACTTGTAGGATCGATTTCACCCTAGAGAGGGGGTGAATAGGGTGATGCTATTAATTATAAAAATTTATTGCGGAAGTTCATATAAAATATTTTCAACACAGATCACATCAGAATAATAGCAGCACGGATAATAGCATAATAATAAATGCAGAAATAGAACGACACGGAATTTACCCAGCTTCGGCAAAACCCTGCCTACGTGTTGCCCCCAAGGTTTCTACTAGAAATTAAGCAGTCAGACGCTTACACACGTAAACTCACGATACCCGCTATTGACTAGCCTTAACTCTACGCTCAAAACCCTGCCACAACTCAGCCACTGAGTTGCGAATTCTCAAACTACGCCACGTAGTTTGTCCCTTAGTCATACGACTAGAAATTACAATGTTTAAAAGAGAAAAATACAGTTTAAAACATAATTAAAAATAAAAACCCTAATTGAAAATATAAGCCCAAAAGCTCTTAATAAAACCGGCCCAAAATAAATTAACACTAAAATATGCCGGCCCATTTTCTCTTTTATTTGCTTGGCTTGCTTTGCTCTGTTAAAATGTTGGCCTCGTTCTTTACTTGATTGTTCCTCTTTCAATAATTAGGGTTTCTGTAAAAAATTGAAGTCGTCGCTTTAATTAACTGCTGATGCTTCGAATTCTTTCTTCTATCAGTGATTGCTTTCGACTACTTCAATTCGATCGAGTTCGAATTAAAATTGGTATGTTATTTTCCTTTTCCTTTTCTGGTTTATTGCTTGAACTCGATCTTGATTCGAGTTCAATGACTATTGTTCTCTGTTTAGCTTGAACTCGAATGATCTTCTCAGCCGATGATGAATGAGTTTATATAGGGTTTGAACCCCTGTATTTTCGTTCATATATTATCATTTGAATTCGCCTATTGATTTATCTCAGCCACTTGATTTTGGTTGAATGATTATGATGATTTCTGACTTCTTCAATTCGTATATTTTTGGCCTGGTTAACACGGCTTTGATTTTGACTTTGCTTGGCCATCACGGTGTTGAATTCTTTGACGATGTTGATTTTGATTCCGTGTTCTGACTTGTTCATTGCGGCTTTGAGATTGACATTTAACTAGGCTTCGGCTATGTCTGTTCATCCCTGTAGCCACCTCTGTTTCATTTCTGTTCTTGTGCATTGTCAACTGCAAACTTTAATTGCATATTGTCTGGTTCATTGTTGACATCGGCCTTGACTGTCAAACTTAATACTGATTGTGTTCCTTATATTATCTACTGTAAAAAAAATGACTTCGGAATTTGTTACTGCTTCGACTTGGTTTTCACTGCCATCTGGATGCATTCACTATATTTATTTGTGAACAGTATTGATGTTACTTTTGGTGCCACTGCTGTGTTTTATCACTTCAGTTTTGTATAATTTGATTTTGACCTGAGACGGTTGCATTGTATGGTGAGTTTGATGTGTGTCTTCACTACAACCATACATATGCTCTGGGTCCGGTCTTGATGTTGAGGCTGTGCCATTGTTTCTGTACATTCATTTGTACACATATGTATGTGATGTCTTGGTTCAGTCTTCATTGAATCTGACTTGTGAACTGCCTTGTGACATATCTGATTTCGGTTACTTGATATTGAATTTTAAAACCTGTTGTCTGCATTGAACTTGCACTGTGTTGGTATTATAGTCTTGGGTCAGGTTCTATTGATGATGCTATGTGTTCATTAGCTTGGTAGCGATCCTTATAGTATTTGTGAAATGTCATGACTGTTCTTCGTTCCACTGTGCACTGCTTGACTCGAAGTCTAGTTGCCTCCTTGTGATGATCACTTCTGCATTGTGTATGCTGTCATTACTTTGTGTATTCACATAGTCTGGTGGCATGGTCATCTCTGTTTTGCTCGAGTCTTGATTCTACTTGCTGTTCACTAGAGTCGGTGGTTCATCACTGTTGTATTGATATTGCTTTGTATTTTACATTGCCTGACCATTGTATTTCATTCATACTGTTGCACCATTGTTTTGTCTGGTATTTGATTTTGAAGTCTCTGATTAAACTTGGTTCATGCCATGGTTTCACTGTACTTTTCACTTGTATCATTTTGTAATTCCCGATGCACATTTTCGGCTTCATGCTTGTGTACATACATTTATGTATGTATGTGATTTCATCTTGTACCTGTGTCATTTATTGGTTCACTTGATTTCATTGTTCACCACTATTTTTTTCTTTGGGTCAGGTCTTTGAGCCTTTGTTCTGACTAGTTCATTTTTTCTCACTGAATTTTTGTCGAGGCTTCTATTTTTGGATTGCACCTGTGTTGAATCCAGCTTTAAAGCTCGGGTTTGACCTTGTGCTTGTGTCGTGACTTTTTTATTTCACTTGAGTTGAACCCAGCTTTTGATTTGGGTTTGACCTTGTGCTCACCCATCTCTGTAATTGTATAAGTGTACATAGGTGTGCACGGCCTTGTGGCATGTACAGTCTTGTGGCATGTACAGTGATACACTGTGCATGTCACAGGCTGTTTGTGTATGATGGATTCAAAATTAAATGATGACGAACAACCCAAATAACTGAGGCAAATAAAATTTTCAAAATCCACATGATTTTATGGCTTTTGAAGACTCTCTTAATTCATTAGCTACTTTCTATTTGCTTTACCCATCAATAAAATTGGAACCAACTTTTTTAGAATAAATGTGATAATTTCAATTCAAGCGGAACGTTTATTTTGATATTTCGAGAGATCGAACCCAAGATCTCTATAATCTTAGTTTAGAATCCCTTGTCAATTGTCGATTGTTAGTGGTTGTTGACGAAATTCGAACCATTTTTGAAATGGAAAAAAATATGCAAAAACAAGAATCATAGATAAATTGATTACGCATGGGGCTACCATACTTTGTTTGCTATGGTGTTTTATTGATTGATTACTTCAAATAAATAGTTTGACCATGCAAAGTAAACTCCCATGTGACATTCCCATATCAAGATAGCTGTTTTATTTCAGGATCTTTTATCTTATTTCATCTCATGGAATATATATAATGTCTGATACACACACACACACACATACACACATATCCGACTTTCTACATTCATTATATGCTCTTCTACACTATATATGTATGTACCTTTTCCAATGTACATAGATTATGATTTCATGGCAAGCAATTGGAATATTGTTGACTAACATGAGCTGTTATGATTTCATGTCCATAATCATAACAACCTATTATTCTCTAGCATGTATATTACTATTGCATATTATGTTGCCGATGAATTTACTCAATGACAATTAGTTCTATATTTAAAGTTGTAAGTAATATTGATCGTCTCTTTACATCTTTGTAATAATCCAATGGTGAATACTTTGTTTTCTGCACATCCATACCTATTGGGAAGTTGTGTGGTCTCACATCACTACATAATGAGTCGGTCTCAAATGGTCATACATTGACATTATATTGTCTTTGTTTCAAAAAAAATTGGGTGTAATGAAAAAAGGTTTTTTGTGCACTAAAGTAATTTTCAACTATTGAAAATGATTGAATGATGAAAAATGACAAACTGTGCTATTCCCAATATAGCTTGCGAGTACATTATAAATTTGGAAGATATATATCTTCACATTTCTTATGTACCCCCATGGAATATATTTGACCTTTTCATGTTATCTTATGTTATGCAAATATCTATTTAACAACCCATGTTATATGATTTCAGTCGGTTCCTTTTTTATTCTATTACTTTTGATTTTTTAACTTTTTTAATTTAACAATCGATAATAAAGTGCATTTTTTGAAGATCAAAATTTCTTGTAGGAACTTGAAAATGTGGCATCTTTATACTACAATAGCCTTGAAATAATGAGCAATTTGAGTGTAGAATTTAAATTGATTACTGTTTGAAACTAGACTAGAGTCTCTAAAAATAATAGTTTCTGGAAGTAATAGGAGTGAATTTTTGTTTTCATATAGAAAATGTAATATCCTTTATCATTTTTATTTGAAGCTATTTTGATGTCCCACTTCAAGTTTGTCACTATGATCTTACAGTCCGCATCATGGTTGTTATGGTAAAATGGGTAATTAATTAGTTTGTGTTTATATATTAGTTGTTACTAACCTGATTTTGAATAATGTAACATGATTTTTATCATTGATATACATTATATTAGTTATTTTATGCTCCTATTCAGTCCTTTTATCAAGTTAATTCCATTATCTCTTGACTAATTGTTACCATTTAATATCTTATTTTGTTGCATATGTAATTTTGATTTGTAAAGATTTTGTTGTTTTAATTATTAGGATTTACAAAAGAAACGAGTTAAAACAAGTGACAAAAAAGGAAGATTACATTGATAATTTTACCATATTTTTCTTAACATTTTTTTGATGAAAGAGTAGTTCTTAAATTGAGGAGAGCACTCATATCAACTTATTAATATTTAACATAGGAGTCGACCGAGATGCCTGATAGTAACAACACAATGGAGATTAAATAATGTCTATGTTGTTCAAAGATGCAACGAAAACAAATGATCGTTAAAGTGCCGATCGAGTAAGAATTACAAACCCAAAAATAAGAGTATATTGCAAATGAGAAAACAAATTTGTTATCACTAAACTAAGTAGAAAACTAAAAGACCCAAACTGACTTAACTATATGTTAACTAAACTGAAATTTTCTATGAATGAATGGGTTCTATTGTGCATACTTAGGAATGTAATAGAAGACATTTGGTTGATGAAACTAAGGAGATGGATTGGAGTTGAACCACGAAGCTGAAGCAGGTCAAATGCATTGAGAAATCCTCTTATAGACGACTGTATAGTTGAAGCAGCCATTATTCATGAACCGAGCTAGAGGTTTAAACTGAAATGATGCAACACACTGAACTGATTGTAGATGCAATCTGTTACAGACTAGGGAGAGATGAGTAAGAATGAGCTGGAACCAAAGCAAGATGCAGCCTGATGCATGTAGGATCGAAAGAAAATGGAGAGCAAACACTATTGTCAGAAACTGCTACAATCTGACAAGTGAGTGAGCTACATCCTAATGCGAACATGAATTGTAGCCGACACGACCAATGCTGAAGCATACAAAGTGAATGTATTAAGTAGAAATGAAGCTAGCGTGTGATCACGACATGAAACACTGAAATGAAATATGTCCCTGTGGAACTGCTGTGCTTGGTCCGTAGCAGTTCTGGATAGAGAAAATTCTAAAACACTGAAGTGGATGACGTATTATGAAATGAAATAAGACCTTTTGTGCATAAAAAATGGTCATAATAGTTAATGACGTAATAGAGAAAAAGTTGAAGAAGATCAAATAGGTTACTACAATAACTTGAACTGCAAGCAAACTTAGGCACAACTGAGCCTGGCCATAAATCTTTTAGTTTATTAATCATGTGCATGTGTAGGAAATGCATATATGGGGAGTATTCATATAGTTTATGAGGAATGATGTGAATACATGAAAAGGAAGAACATGATGAGGCACTCAAATTTAAACTGACCGATATAATTGAACTGGACATGCGGCAACTAAACTAAGTGCACAATTTGAACAGACTGCATACTTTGAACTGCACATGAGATGAAAAGGAAAGGTAGAGATGGTTACTAATGAGGAATGCACAGTAACTACGAATGCTTTCAAGTTATTGGCTCTATGAATGTTCTTCATTTGTCTCTGTCTTCCCGATCGTTGCTTCAGATTCGATTTATGCTGACCATGGTGCTATCAAATCTACTTGCACGGGTGCAACTATAAATGCATGCACGTTGCGATTATATGCAAGTCCACCGAACGTGCATATATACTTGTTTATTTTGAATGTGAATACTCTGCCTATGTCTGGAAAATGTGTCGCATTAAGCTCAAATGGCCAACAAGTCATTTTAGTATTCTATCACTTCAAGATGAAGTTCAAATGGTGGTTCAAAAGATCCCTGATCAAAACTTTAGTAATGACATCGTTCGAATCACATTTTCAACTTGTATTTGGTTTATATGGAAAGAGCATAACAAGCACACTAAAAAAACAGTTTTTGCATAAAAGGGAACTTTGTAGTCAAAATTTTCAAGCTATTATCATCAGAGCTGAGAAATCTAAGTTCAGATATAAATTATCTAGTTCAGACCAAGAATAATTAACGAATGGGGTTTTCTTAACATTGCCAACCAATGTTGAAGTGGTAACATTCTTCGATCGATATATGTATCTTCCATGAAGCCTTTGCATGGTTTTTCTTACCTTCAGGGAAGCTTCTGTTACCTATTTTATTTACATTGTTTCATCTTTCATCAATATTATTACAAGGTCTCAACATTTCATTTTCGAGCTACAGCATCTAACAGATTCATAGCACCTGGATCCCTGCTAGATCTGCAAAATATGGAACACAATGTTAGACTTATTTCTCTTAATTGCAATTGGAGGATAATGGAACCTTCATTCATCACTTATCTTTTCATGGTGCTATTCCCTTGGTGATCCAAAAATTGTTTCCTTCCTTGAGCTTTTTGTTTGCGTCCTCCTTGCTGCTTCAAGTTCTATTGTTTTTATCCTTAACTTCCTAAAGTTTGCTTCTGATTTGCTAAAGTTGATTGTGTCCTTTGCTGCTGGCATTCTTTAGTTTATATAAGGAAGGTTTTGAGTTGCATATTTTGTTTTGATTAATTTGTGAGGTCGGTGTGATATATTTGGGGTTTATTATGATGGATGTGCCATGTGTATTATTTGGCCTGGTTAAGCTATTTTATTGTGTTCAAGATTTTGAGCTTGAGTTGTCTTGTGTTATATATTCTTCATACTTAATAAACGCTTCGTGAATATCTTTAAAAATAATAATCACTAACAACTCCCAAAACATCAAATAAATTAATGAATCTTGAATATTAATTAATTCATAGCACTTAATAAATAAATCGTGTTGTTTTCAAAGAATTTAGATATGGGACTGAGACTCAGAGGTATGAATTAAGTCAGGTTTAATATTGAAAAATTCAAATATTAATGTTCACTTGTCACCTTAGCTAGTAGTGTAATAGTTTGGTCATTTCAATGCTTAGAAATCTTTTCGGTAAAATCCAATTTCAAATTTTCTTAAGTGGTACCTTTTAGTAATGGTAATTTATACATGTTTTCTTTGTCAAACTACATCACTTTAGGACATAAGGAATTTGGTATTGGTCAAAATTCCAATATTGTCCACATTCAACTGAATTTGTCCAAAAAAGTCATTTATTCAATAATAACATTTATTATTAATTGTATTATTCTGGCCATAGATTATGACTTTGAGTTGACTACTATTGACCATGATACTGATCTCATACAACTAAAAAGATGAATTATCTATTGAATAATGTTTCACTCATAATGCTTCAAATCAGGCCCAACTATAGCTGCTCAATGAATCGTCATGCCATGATTTAGCTATAATCAAAGTGGAGTATTCACATTGAAGCTCCATAATATTTTCAACTTGAGGGAACTATGTGACATCGTCATCTTGAGATTTCTTGACCTATTTATTATTATCCAACATAAAACTCTCGGATGAGTCATTTCATAGTTATCCAATAACTGCGAGTGCATAACACCTTGGTGCCTCCAGCAACCTTGAGTAATACACCATCCAATATTTGAAGAGTGTTACACACTCTGGTCTAAATGGATATATCGATATACTTTCTTGAAACATCTTGACTGCGAATATTTAGAAAAAGGATATTTTATTTTGTGATTGATACTTATGATTGCAACTTTAGCCACATAACATTTTATTTAAGGATTTTCTTATTATCTTTACTATTAATATTGAGAATTCCATACCTGATTCATCCGTGTCTTTTTGAAATACCCGAATTACCCTTTTATTCTATTCATGTTCTTTTCGCACCTATTCATTAGCAACCTGCTCTTCTTGCATTGTTCCTTCCCCCCCAAATGAAAAAAAAAACAAAAACAAAAAAATAGAATTCCATTCGGTTTCCCTTTTCTTCTTCAACGCTAATCCATTTCATTTGATTTCAGATCTGATTGCTTTCTTAGGTCAGATATTTCATCTTTTGATTGTTCTCGATTATACAACTCCAAATTGTGATTTAATATCATTTTTCCTTTTTTTCCACGATGATAATTTTTACACTAGCTTCAAGATTTCAAATGAGCAATTTTTCAATGGAAGCAATGGTTCTATCGGGGGTTTGGATGAAGCCAAACGGTACCTGATTTTCGTGTGTGTTCATTGATCTGTAAGGGTATAGACAAGTTGATTTAGTCAATGATAACCGTGGAGGTGGAAGCGATGAAGATCAACTGTGAAGATGATCGTGAAAAAGAATAGCACTGTTGACTTGAGGATGATGGTGAAAAAGAATAGCACTGTTGACTTGAGGCAATGAAAAGCGTCTAATGGGAACCATCTTATAAAAAAAAGGTTGTTACGAAGGAAGGACATATTTTAATACTTGCAATATTGTAAGTTTTATATGTATTTTGTTTGATTAAAAATTATTTAATGTTAAAGAAGTTTATTTTTCTGTATTTACAGATAAGGATAAATGATAACAAGTTATTACCTTAAAACTAAACATGTGAAACTTAACCTAATCTTTCGATATTGAATGATGAACTGAGATGTTTAATAATGCATGAAAGTTGCTTAATACTTTGTGGGGAAGGGTATCGTTGTTAAAAGATTGATTTCCTATTATTCTTTTACAAGTTATTTTGCTCGTTCTCTCTTTTATTCCTTCTATGACGCACCGTCAAGAGAACCATCTGATTTTGATGTATGTATTGCCTAAACGTTAGGTCTATGATTGGTGATTCATCTGATATTGTTTTTGGGGTCAACCATAGGTATTGCCATCTAACATGTTTTTCAAGAAGAACCTGTATGTCCTATCCATCCTTCTCTCCTCGTAAATAATCACCCCTTTCCTCCTAAAACCATACAAGCACTACCCCTTTGATTGTAAATGTACAAAAGTACCATATTATATTGAAAATATTATTTCTTTTGCTCCTTAGATGTACAATTATAGTTCCATCTACTCTGCACAAATAATCTAGGTTGGTTAAAGTTGTAGATAAACATATATATATTGGAGTGGTATCTTTAAGACACAATTCACTTGGAGGATTTGATGGATATGGATTCCATGTTGTCACCTCATATTCATGCTTGCTATGTGATATATAGTTTAGCACTTAGCCCAAATAGTTTCTTGACAGATTAGTCGGATGAATGCTAAATTGAATCAAGGTAAATAATTATTTTCAAAG
Organism: Allium cepa; assembly: GCA_030765085.1. NCBI lineage: Eukaryota > Viridiplantae > Streptophyta > Magnoliopsida > Asparagales > Amaryllidaceae > Allium > Allium cepa. The sequence goes on from CM060932.1 coordinate 609,983,752, forward strand.
AACATGGATAAACCAACGACAAGCAGTTGGTTTGAAGAATTACTTTTGTTTGCAACACTTTCCAAGGTAGAATGACTTATAATGCTACTTCATAATATTTTTCCAAAATTTCATACAAATATATCTGGAAGGTGTATTTTCAAGAGTTTTTAACACATTAGTGTAGGTCATCCCACTATGCCAACACAAAGTTCTTACATTTCAAAAAAAAAACGAAAACCTAAAAGGCCACAGCTCTCAATTTGGCTGTGAATGGCACTTAAGCAGTCTTCTTCCTCCCCTTCACATTTCTTCTCAATTTCATATCTTTCCTCCCCTTCACATTTCTTCTCGATTACTTAACGATGCGTTCTTTCAATGAATCGGCTGCGGATTTCCTCTTTAATTTGGTTATTACAATACTCTATTCATGTTGTCCAGAACTAGAGCTTTTATGGGCTTTCAATCGTGCATGGCTTCCATTTGATGAGGATCTCAAAGGTAATTTATTTATGGCCTTCAGATAGAGTTTTTGAATTGTAAATTCAATTGATAGTTTCATTTAGGGTTTTTTGGATATATGGTATACTATGGTTTATATTTCTAATCCATGATTCACAAAAATCACTGATTGAAGGTTGAAGTATTAGCACCTATGGTGTCTTTGAAGCGTATGCTTCTTAACTAGTGGTTAGACAATTGTTAACATCTTATCATATCTTTTATTTTGAACATAAACTGAAATTGTTTTTGAAAGTAAAATTTTCTTACAGTTCAAAATTTCATTTCATTACCAGTTTTAGGTCGATTTTGATTGATATAAATATTAGAGGTTTGCTTCATCTATTGCTTGAGCTGATTGAATCTTTTTTTGTTACTTTATGTTCCTCATCTATAAACGTCTGTAGGTTTCCGTTTAGGCCTTAGGAGTATATATGGTTGTGGATCAAATGTTGAATGGTATATCATTTTTCAGAGGTGTGCTACATAATTATATAGACTCGTGTATTGAATTTATTGATTCAATGTTAATTTATTAACTAAGAGATAATAGTTGATTATGTTTAGATTTTATAATCTTTTATTTGATTTTAGAAGTTTGGTATAATGGTTTTTTCTTTGTTCACATATCACGAGGACAATAACAAGTTATTATTGTTGTCTTGCATTTTACAGTTGAGTGTTTTCTCCTTTGTTATCTTATGCCTCATTGCATTTGTTAACTAAGAGATATTTCATGTTTTTTGATCAATCTAGGTAATATTTACAATTATTTAGAAGTTAAACTACAATCTCATGTTTTCCTCTAGCATTCTATTTGATATAACATTTATGTTTACAAAATTTTAGTTCAGCATACAATTGATGTTTCTAAATTATCTCCAACAAAGGAATTAACTACAAATGCAGGAACGAAGGACGGCTTGACTATACTGGAATTCCTAAGAGTACTACAAGCCAATCAAATATAAGCCAAGTCTTCAAAGAAACAAACATCACTTTCATATCAAGTGGTATTTCCAAACTCCAGCTGTGCATGCCAATTGTGGATGTTAATGCCAAGTTGAAAGGTCAATAAATAATATTTATTGTGGCATGAGATAAAGTTAGAAGGTCAATAAATAATTTCCTTTCGTGTTTTTTGCCTGTTAGCATCAGTTTTATTATTTTCGTGGCTTGATAATGTTATTTCATTTGTAATCTACGATTTTATCTCTAATATTTGGGTGTTGTAATTCCCATAAATGAAGATTTTGGTTTCGTTGTGAGATTGGGTTAATGCATTTGTTTGGAGGCTTAAATATTTGGAACTGTAATATTTCTAACCCTTTTTTTATTAGTTACTTGCTTACTCATCATTATTCATACTTTTGTTAGTTTATTAATTAACTTTATTGGATACTCATTTAGATTATTGTGGCTTGCATGTTATAATATACTTGGCCCAACTTTTATTTTCTGAAAAAAATGTTCGCTCTTTTTTTCTTATCATGTTTAAAAGTTGGAGTAGCCTTAAAGAGAAAAGTGAACGTTGCTCACCTTTTGATTCTCTTTAAGAACTCATTCATGTACCATATTTCCATTGTGAAATACCACAAGCAAAAATTATGTTCAATGTAGAAAAATTACATCAGACGTATTGCTTACGTCGATGGTGTAATATATAATGCTTGGAATACAACGCTTGGAAATTGAAAGTGTAACGGAATAAGATGACGTAAATAATACATCAGATCCAACATTAATAGATTGGGCATATTTTGAAATCGTATATGAACTTTTAGTCATTTTAAAAAAAAGGATACTTAAATGAAAGTACATAGTTGTCCTGCAAATCATATACTATACTACAACTCGAGATATGTACGGTTTTATGAATCTCACACTATGCAGGATACAAACCTGTGACCTGATGATCATAGTCAAAGCGCCTAACAAACGGGACAATGGTGCTGAACAAAGTGATTATTAAATAGTAATTATTAAGTACTAATTATTCATTATTGAATACAAATTATTAAACATTATATATTGATTATCAAATTACTTACGTGAAATGCACAATAGTGTACTTACTATTCTACCTCTAATAAAACTACTTTTCAAAACCGACATTATCCACTATCTCTAACCAACCTTACTCTCTAAACATCCTCTACATCTTATTCGAAGTTGCTTGCAAATGCTTAATAAATGTCCATTTTCCATTATGAGTTTTTAAATGTTCTTTGTTTTATCTAGAAAATTCTAATTTTTGTTAAAATGGTCATTGTAGTTGATAATCAATTATTATTATCATCTTTGATAAATTATACTATGTAGAACCTTATAGGTCAATTATCTTGATATCTTCATAGATAAGTGGTGTTAGCATTATAAAAATGATAGTGAAAAGAATTTTTGTGCATTTCCTATGATTTGCAGGAAAATGTTTGCATGCATTTTTCTATGCACACGTCAATTGGACGTGCCATAGTACTCGTATACTTTAAATTAATTAATTATTTAATTATATCATAATATAACAAGTATATAATAGAAATCAAACACCTTTATTACGAACAAGATTGACTAAAGACTTGGATTATGTGAAAAATTACATAAGCCGCTAGGCATATCATTCAATCTTCCACTTGCACTAGGGATCAATTATGGAGTCTTTATCCTATTCCTCTGATCGGTTCAAAATTGATCGAGCTAGTCTCTTAGTGAACGGGTATACTATATTTTATCACTATCTACTCTATCAGCTGACATGTTTCAGTCGTTGATAAACTGCCTTTATCATGTAGAGCTATCGAAGCTTGTGTCTAGACATCTTGCGGTCCTAGTTTCTCTTACGAACTTTATCGTGACATTGTACCATTTCATATATATCACCCCTACCTCGGTTATGCATTTGTGCAATAAAATTTATTGTACTTTCATTGCAGTGCTATTCAAGGTGATGTACTTAGTCTTTCGGTTGAATCGACCACCATTGCTCATTTGGAAGATTGCAAACTCAAGGCTCCTTAATTATGGTTGAATATGAATTTAGGATGACACTATATTTGGTATCACTTACGAAGTTTGAGTTCGAACACTCCTCTATAAAGGAGTAAGTTGTTTCCATAAACAATTCTCTAGTAATTTGTAAATACTTGAAAATACTCTTAACTACAATTTTATAATATTAAACCAAATTTGATATTTGCTCAATGCATCAAATACACAAGAGAAATACGATATTGTAGAAATATAACATACATGACAATTCCTATTGCATAAGGAATCCATCTCATATGCTATATTGTAAATATTTTAATATGGTGTCTTTGCATATAGTTTGGGATGACTCCAATATCCTTACTTATAGTTTTGGAAATATTTTATTACCTATTAATATTCTTTCTTAGAGACATATGCTTCCTCTCCATTTTGATTGAAAATTACACTATTTGTTTCTCTATCAAAATATTGCTCAACTCTGATGCTTGTTAATTGACATTATCGTATCAGTTATTGGATCATTCCATACTTACAAAGTAGGTCATCGCACCAACTAACTTCGTAACATTTGGGTTATACATGAAAATCATCTATTACAAATCTTTATTTAGAATTTTATCTTCAACATTGATGTACCAAAATTAAAGTCATGTTGGATGTTAATTTTACGAGTAGAATCTGAATTAATTTAAGCATGTTGACTGGAGAATATGTTATGATAATTCCAACAATTGAAATTTACGAGCTCCTTTTCATTAATGTTTCTTATTATATTCCAACTACATCAGTCTTTATTTCAATGACACACCCGCATCTGATGGATCATATCCCTTTGAGTACAAATATCAAAATCACATTTCAATATGTACTTGGAGTTTCTTCCGGATTTAGGCATCTTACCATATGGTAGAGTCTATATTCTTTATAGCTTACTAACAATTGAGAAAATTATTGTTTCCAACAATTTTTTTCTCAACGCTGATATGAAACTCATATTTTCTCTTTAATGTGCAAGAATTCTTATTATACATTCTAATGTATTATGTTTGTTTCAAGCTTAATTAATTTCATTTTATCTTACATAACCAATTTCTATGTTAAGGTCTTTAGATCATATCCAATACTTACATAAAACCGATTCAATCTTGAGCTCATGAAACTTATATTCATAACATGAATCAATAACCATTGTTGGTCCATCCCAAACTCCTTTCGAGTGGTTCATACAAGATTCCTCACAATCAAATTTTACATGTTGTCTTTTAACTCACACAATCTGTCAACTCCTTGACCTAGGATGTGTAGGGGTAGCTTATCAGCTCATATCCTATATGAGCTCGTGAATAATGGAACCTATTTGCTTAATTTTCTTACAAGTAAAAGAAAAGCCAACCTGCACATCAAGGAATGGCCCATTCCATGTTAATTTTCATAAAAAGACTCAAGCTGTCAAAGACAAGCTGACATATAATTCTAAACCTACCCCAAATCTAAGCCGGCCAGCACTTCCAAGGCTAGCGTACTCCAAGCCCTTCAACTCGGAAATAATCTAGGCAAACAGTCGGTTGGCTCAATTGATGTCGACATACAACTAACTCATTTGATTTGTCTTTGCTCAAAAAATGGCCTTTCTTTGGCTCTGCTCTATTTCAGCCCACTTATGGTCGGCCACATACATCTCATTTCATCACCAAACGATTGACTTGGCTTGTTCCATTGATCTTAGTCCTTAGCAATCTGTAGCTTTGTTCTTAACAATTTTCAACAAGAAACTGGCCATCACTGTGCACAAGACGCTTCTCTCTAGCCTTGTTTCCTAGAAAAGTGCGTTAGACATTAAAAAGTACAATTTAGTACACCTACTACCATGACATGTCTGCCAAATGCTCACCCACGCCTATACCATGCTACAATTTCTCACAAAATAAAACCTAGTATGAAACAACAACTAGCACACATCTCAACCACATCTAACCTTCTTTCGACCCATCCATCATCAGCAGAGGTGATTGGATCCACGGCTAGGGAGGATTTCCTCCTATTTTAGTGCAATATTAACCATCCAATGATCTACATCAGCTGATATAAATACCCCATTACATACAATATCAAATGGGTTGACTTTTCGCTATTCTCTAAGCTAGAATTCATTTCCAACAAGCAAAACCCTAAATCTCTTAAGTTTAGTAGCATTTTATGCTTAAGTACTAAATTTCTTATATTCTCTTGTGATTCATTGTACTTGTAAGAGATCAACATAGTAAGAGATGTTCATAGTCGACTAGGAAAGCTTAGCCGAACTACTCTACATGTTATGCTCATGTATACTATTTGCTCATTTACTTCTTATTTCCCATTTTAAGCCCATTAGTAGTAAGTAACTTTTGCTAATACTAATGCATTAGTCTAATTCTGAGGTGGATCAAATTTTTAGTTAACATTTTGGCGTAGAAGGAGGGCCTCCCCTAAATACTCTAACCTTTCTTAATTTTTTTTCTCTACTAAAAAATATGTTCTAGTTGTCACCATGAATCCTAATGGTGAGAACGATGGTAGAAACATTAATGACCGTGAGATTAATGGTAACACCGTCGCCGACATTGTTTTCTCCATCCCTAGGCTTAGCAACGTCATATGGCAAAGTGTTCTTTAAGGCTTAACCAACATGGGAACTCTAGTCTATAAAGTGAATAATCTTAGGATGAGATTCTTGAAGGACCATAACTTCAGTCCTCAATCTCCTTCCGTGGCTAAACTAACCCTTTTGTAACTTATTATCCCCAATAGCTACAATCTTGTTAATATCGCCCAAGAGAGGGTGGTGCTTAAAACCCTGGTCGGGTAGCTCCTATTCACCATGGGAGAATACATGCTGGGTGTAGGCCAAGTCATGTTGTTGATATTGATCCAGAGTTGGCCACATATAGAGAAGTAAGGAATCGCCGTTCTCCTTTAATGGAACAACCGTCAACTTTTGAACGTCTTTAGGTGGCAGAAGGAGCTCGATACTTGAGAATCAAGCATCTTAATGGTGGTGCTCATTCCATCGACGAAATTCCTATGGACCTCTATCATAATTTTAGTACATAGTGATGTGGTCAAGCCTAAAACAAGAGAAGGGTGAGCTAGTCATTCATGGTCATCTTCTGTGCAAATGGAGAGGTAATCTCCATCTCCAGGTTATCATAATCACCATCACTCTCCCTCGTATCATCGCACTGGTCTCTTACTCCACGGACATGTCGGCTGAGCCTAGCGTCGAATGTAGGCCAACACTTCCGCAACATGCAGATGGTTGCCTCTAGGAGAAAGTGAATCATTTTTGCCAACAACTCAACAGAATACAAGATCGGAATGTCAGGAGTGAAGTGTTGTATAATGACGAGAATGAAGAGCCATTTTCTGAGCAAGTCTTGCATGCATACATTCACCGACGCTATACCCTACCATCTATTGATAAATACGATGAGAGAGCTAACCTATGAGATCACATCACTACTTTCAACTCCATTACACAGGTTGGCTTCCCATTGGTTCGTGCATCTATAATAAGGTAGCATCCATTTCTGCACCCAGCTTTGCATATATTTCAAGACCAGGTTCTTTGCTTCCAAGACGTATGTCTTGTTGGCTAACAAGCTAGGTAACATCGGGTAAAGGCCGACCGAGAATCTTTGGTCATATGTAAATCGCTTTAACAAGGAGTCCACCCGAGATAGGGGCATCGATAAGAACAACCTGGTTATGACCCTATGCTCAGGGGTAAATTACAAGTCCAAAATGTGGAGGGAGTTGCAAAAGAAACCGACCACATCCCTAACTAATTCTACTAATGGGAAACGACATCTTGTGGATGGAAGATGTTGATCTTTCAAACAGCGATGACGAGGCCCGATGTTCAAACAAAGCCGATCATAGTGAGGCAATTGACCATCGAGCTAATGGTTGGCAAAACAAAAACAAAAAGGCATGCTTAAGATGACACCTAATACAAGCTTAGGTATTCTCATTACGCCACCTTGAATTGAGATATACAATTCATATATCTTACAATTAGGGATCGTGTACCACTTTAAAGACACCTACCGCTATAAATAGGAGAAGCGAGGAACCTTGCGACAATGGAAAGTACTGCAAGTTCCATCAAATTAGCAATCACTCCACTAATGAATGTCATATTCTGAAGGATGAAACAGAGAGGATGATCTAGGAAGGGGGTGCTTGTAGAGTATGTTCGACACTAGGTCGATCAAACGACGGGTCACAAGAACCATCTGACTCAACTCAAACATCCAAAAAAAAAAGTCACAGCCATAATTGATATTTTAACCATATGCGAAGGCCCGCGTGTAACCGGAAGCACTCGGGGAGCATGTTCTTGATACTGAAGGGAAGTGGGTTTAGTCGGCTAAGTCTATTTATTAGAGCACCAAGCATCCAAAGTGCTTAGGCTAGAGATAGACCAGCTCATAATATTTACTACCAAAGACAAGGAAACCATCTCTTTCCCACCACCATAATCTCATGGTTATCACCCTTGTAATGGAAAATGAGAATGTACATCGGGATTTTTGTAGATGGAGGTAGCTCAGTCAATATCAACTTCAAATATATTTTCTAGGTGCTTAAGCTTCCTGCCTTCAGCCTCAACCCCCGTGCCTTCCTCATCTACGGCTTTTGGGGTGTTGACATTGTTCTAATAGGGACTACCTCTCTCATGACCACCTTTAGTAGAAAGCTTCTTGCTGTGAAGATACAAATAAATTTGTAGTATTTAATTTTCCATTGGCTTATAACTTCTTAATATGATGACCGACCCTAATGGAGCTCGATGCAATTATCTCCAAAACCGACTCATCATGAAATCCTATGCATGGCGGGGTCAGAGAAATCTCGGGTGAGTACCAAAAAGCTAGGAGGTGTTATAGGGCCTACCTCGGGAAAGCAAAGAAAGGTGCCTTTATGCTCAAACAAGAATACACAACAATCAACGGTGAGTCATGTAACGACCTGTAAATTTTAACGGTTTAAATAACGTAATTAACTGAATTTTTGTGAAAATTTAAACAATTGAATTGGGTAATAAAAATTTTATATTTGATATCCGTCTATTTAAACATAGTAAATGGTAAATTTTTATCGGGAAATATGAAAATCGGTTTTGTTATGTAATTTTATATACATTTAAATCAGTTATTTGATGGAAATAAAATATTTTCAAAACTTGAATATTTTATATAGTAAATTTGTAAATAATTTTCTGGATGAGACGTCATATAGATATTGTGATGCTAATATATGTGTTTGAATAAATATTAATTTTAAAAAAATATAATATAAAGATTCTAATTTTGATATGTGATATTGATTTTTATTTTTAATATATATAGATTTTGTTTTGATATGTGCTTTGAAGTGAATATTCATTTTAAAATGTATTATAATTTTTTTATATTTTAAATATGTGAGCAAATTTCCAGATTTTGAGAAAGAAAAGTCATATATATCATATTTCCATCGAATCCAGTTCATCGTGCTTTGCTTATTGTTTAGCCGTTGTACAGAATTGATCGCAGCTGTTAGTTGCTTTGATTTCTCGCTTATCTATGTGCTTGTCCTGTTCCCTCTAGCCTCGAAAGGTGAGCGATCACTCACGATCAACATTCTTATATATTGTAGATCTAATTATCTTGAAATGACGATTGAAATGTGTTGTTAGATTAGAATTGTTAGTTATTTAATTGTTGAATATGATATGTTATCATTTAAAATTGTTAATCTGTGTTAATTGTCATATGACACCATAACATGTTCTATATATTATATTTAAATTTATCGATGATGATGTATGTTTATTGCTGATATGTTATATTATTATCATATTTGTTCTCACTCTGCAAGTTCCCTGTAAGTTTCGAAATCCCTATGGGTTGAAATGATACATACCCGAACGATATTATAGATTACAGGAAAATCATTATGGGTTGAATGATAAACCTAAGCGATTTTCATTGATGTTGAAATTTTGGGATCGCGGATTGAAATGATATACATCAATAAATAAAAAATTATTGAGGATTGAAATGATAAATACCATATCACTTGACCATAAGATAGGAAATTATATACGGACATCGTTGGTCTATTTTGAAAAATTGATTGCTAAAGTTTGGAAGGAAATATATGGATTCTATTAAATATTGATTTTTAAATTATAATATAAAGAATCTATTTTAATATATGTGTAAAATTTAGATTTTTAAAATTATATGTTTTGGAAATTTTAAATTTATAAATTAGTTTGAAAATATAATTTTTAAGATTTTTCTTATAATTCTATTATTTTGAAAATATATAAAATAAGATTTAATACAAAATACATTTAACAATAAGATTTAATTTAGTAAAATTTAATTTAATTGTTTTATAATATGTTTAAGTATTTATTTAAATTTACATTAATTTTTTTTTATAACTTAATAATAAAGGTTGGAAAGATAAATTTATGTTGACTTGGAATTTAAATTGTTTAGTAATTGAATTTAAATAATAATTGATTTGAACTTATTGATTTTGAGATTTCGAAAGATACGATTGATAAATTGATTTGATACAAAGAGATTAAATGAATGTTCTCAATTTTAAATAAAATTGAGACTGACTATTTAATATTGGCTTAAAATTTACAAATTGAGATTATATTTAATTTTTATTAAAATGAGTAAGTGGATATTTTCCAATTTGAATAAAATTAAAGTTAAATGTTGAAATCTAAATGAAACTTATATTGAAAATGCTTAAATATTTAAACATTGAATCTTATTAGAATTGAAGGTATAGTTCAAACCCGGATTTGAAATCGATAAAAATTGAAATGGTTTATTGAGAATTTGAATTGAATCTTTAACTATTTAAATTGAAAGTGTTGAACTGGGATTGATTTAAATTGAATTTTGGAATTTAAGTTGATTTGAATCATTTTGTGGAATTGGATGAAACAATTCTAATTTGGAAACTATTTTAGTATAATCTCTTTAAATAAATATAAACTATTTTTAATTTACAACTATTTTAATATATAAATTATTTTGATATATAAACTATTTTAATTCATAAATATTTTAATATATATACTATTTTCAATATCTAAACGGTTTAAGTTGGAAGGGTTATGATTTCAAAAGTGTTATGATTTCGAAAGTGTTATAATTTTTAAAGTGTTACGATTCTGGAAATGAATATTATTTAAAGTGAATAATGATATCGAATTGATATGGTTTTGAAATGAATATGATATTTTGATACGAAGTATGAACTATTTGAAATGAAATGACCATGGTGTGAAATAAGCGTTCAGTTGTTAAAGAGACCGGGATCGGATATTGTCATACCCTCTGCCAATACTGAAAATCACTTTAGTAACTGTGTACGTGGTGGAGATTCCAGAACGAAGTAGGATGGTTTGGCGACAATTCTATACGAGGTTTTAGCGTAACCCTGACTCTAGTTAGTCAACTTAATGTAGCTAAAACAAGAGCTATACGGGGCCAAGTGGAGTCGCTCCCCCTATTGGGCACATTTCTAGGATACCATTATATTTCTTTTGCGATTCGATTTGGGAGTCTGCCTCGAGGTGGGCGGTAGTAGCTGCTATGCGTTATCACTAGTATGGGAGTGCAAACGGTATTTCTACCCTGGCATTGCTTCGTGTTACTTGTCACATGCCTTATCGCGCCTTCTATGACTTTGTTTTGTACCATACCTATGGAGTGCCCTCTGAGTAAACCTCACAAAGGAGTTTACAGTACAGTATAAACTATGGGAATATATAATGTGTTAAGGAGGGATATGGGTGACGCCTTAACACTATTTTAATACTTTACTTTACTGATAGACATATTATAATAGCGTATATTACTACATAGTAGATAGTTCCATGGATCCTTAGACGATGAGAATCCCAAACATCCTTTAAGTTATTTTGTATTTCAGTTGATATTTCACTTAAGTCGAATCTACTGGTTTAAGAATGTTAATCCTGACTTGAGTGTTTTTTGTTTTGCTTTATGCTCGGGTCAGATTGAGTGTCACAACATTTGCGACTCACTTTCGGAGCTTGGAGATTCGCTTGAAGATCGGTCTTTATATATTCAGCTTCCCAGTTACTTCGATTTATTTTAGTTGTTTTATTCAGACTTATCGATTACATTTGTATTAATAACTTTCGTATATTCGAGATATCTGTTGTATTTTTTAAACTTTGATGTTTATATAGTAACTTCATGAGCTACTATTTACCTATTCCGCTGCTTATTGTTATATTACTCTATGGCCATGATTCTGTGATTGATTTCATTTATTGTATATGCTGAGATTTTCCAAATATAAGTTAACAATCTATTGTTTTGAGCAATTCAAGTCTGACATGAGTGGATGATTGTCGATTTGAATGATTCGAAATAACAGTGCGTTACAAGTGGTATCACAACTCTGGTTTAGGCAAACTTAGCATATGAAGTAAACACTCATTAGAGATAGGGTGGTGATACCCTAGAATGAGTGGAATCAATTATAGAATCATATTTGTTCGAGCTTGGAATTCTTCGTCCTGGATTAGGATTCCTTTCAAAATTTTGGAATGTACTCATCGTTTTGAAACTCATTCCTGTCCTCTCCTGTTCGTGTTCTTCTTGATTCTAGAACATCCCATAGCTTCATTTCAGTTGATCTCCATAATGAATTTGAGAATATCTCTCCACCTCAATTGGCAACTTTGTCCTTGTGTGTGTCTAATCCCATCGACGGTCCCGCCAACCTCATTATGATCTCTAAGGGGTGAAACTCCTTTACAGCCGGCGTCAATTCACCAGAGATTTCTAATGTCTTCGGTTTTGATGCTGTTATTTCTTGCAAAGCATGAACCATTTCTCAGAAGATGAACTGGGTAATTCTCTTGTGATCAAAAGTCGATGCCTTATCATTTTTGCAGCTAATTTACCTCTTCGCAGGTTTCGAACTTGTGATCTCGACTCCATCCAAATAGTCAATGGATTATTTTGATATTTTGATGCAGTCACTCCTCTATCTTCCCAAGTGGAAAATTGAATTCCACGTCGAACTTATTCCTGGAGCGAGACCAGTTGTCCTTTCCCCGGACGAATGGTTTCAAAATGTTAGTCATCCCTTTGGATTAATCAATTCTCCTGCCTTCTTCGTCGACCTCATGAATCGCGTTTTCTATGATGTTCTCAACAAGTTTGTCCCTATTTTCTTGATGGTATTCTCATCTTTTCTAAGTCTCGGTTGACCCGGCTAAGGTCATCCGCGATTAATATGAGTCTATCAATCTTTTCTCTTTTGTAATTCAGTTATCTTATCTTCCTTTCAAGCATATCTTCTTAGTTAGAATTCTCTTTGATTAAGGTTCTTCTAAATTTGAATCACTATTCTTATTTAGAATCCATTCTTGAATCACCCTGTGAGGGAGTGTACTTGTAATTAATATAAAAATAATTTATATCGTGTTGTTTGAATTGTTAAGTTGATTTTGGTTTTCGATCGATTCGTCTGGCCAATGCTATTGATAAGAATTCCAAAACACTTGAGCAAAGCAAACTGACACATTTATTTTTGAAATAGGTAAATGAAATAATTTTATGTATGGTTATATTTATTATATAAGTATATTTTCTAAAATTAGATAGTAAATGAATTAGTTGTTAGAAATGAGGATGTTAGATTATCAATTTTTGTTTTGTTAACATCCATAAAATCGTTAACTATTGTTGTATAGTTTTAAAACATAGTTTATAAATTTAATTTACTAATGAATTGAAATTAAAATTAAGGATTCGAGGGTTTAAATTTTCGGTACTTTCAAGATTTGGTCTCCATGGTTTTAAAAATATATTATTTGAAAGTATTTTCGAATGGAACTGTTTCCAAATGATTTTAAATGAAGTAAGTTAGTACTCTCCTGTTTTGTGGCTGGAAAATAATTTCGAGTCTCTAAGTGGAGAGACCACTTAGTAGCATTGCTACATTTTGTTTTGGAAAATAGATTTTATTTGAATTTATTGAGCATCATTTGATATATAAAATATATATATTTCAAGTTTGAAGTGGAAACAAAATTTTAACTCTTAAGTTTTATATTAAGAAATGGTTTCAATTGCTGAAATAAGGTGAAATTTTTGAATAATTAGAATGTCTAAAATAATAAATTTAATTGAGAGAACTTGTAATAGTTAAAAAATAGAAAATAATTTGTATAATACTCAATTGCTTTTCAATATATTTAACTTACCTGAATTATTCAAAAAGTTAAAATGTTAATGTGAATATGTAATCGAAGGTTATACAAGAAAAGAATTAAGTAATAAAAGGTTCGAACTAAATTTTTCTTAATAAAACTATTGTAAATAAAAAGGTGAAATTTTCTAGTGTTCAATTACATTCTAAAACATTAATAAAACTGACTTGAAAGAAAAAAAAGATTTGAATGTAAACATGTAATTGAATAATATACCCAAAAAAATTTGTAAATAATAAGATGTCCAAAAATGATATATTTTTCGGGGAATTTATAAATAATAATTGAATAATAAATTGGAAAAAATCTAGAATTAATTTGTTGAATAATATGTAGTTATAATAAATTGAAATGCACTTAATATATGTTGAAAAATATGTTAAGTGGAATAAATTGAACAATAGAGAATGCTATTTAAATAAATAAATATGAACTTTATAATAGTGAAATTGAATCTTTAAGTAGAATCAACTTAACTGAAGATGAAAGGATTAAATAAATGAGATAAATCAAATAACTTTTTTGTTTTGAAATAAATTTTGTAGCAAATATTAATAAATTGAAAACAAAGCAAGTTGAATGAAAACACCTTGAATTAAAATCAGCTAAATGTGAATATAATGACTATTTATGGATTTAATAAAATAGATTTAAACTAAATTTGCTGAATATTAATCAATTTGAAAATAAATGAAATTTATATGGTTTAAAATTAATTATTGTATCTGGAATGTTTTTTGAATCTATCTTATCTTTTTGTTTACTTCTGTTCTCCTATCTCGTTCCTTTTCGCGGACGAAAAGTTTTGAGTGGGGAAAGTGTAACGACCCATTGTGAGAAATGCGGAAAACAGATCTTAAGGCTAGGATTAACACTAGAGGGGGGTGAATAGTGTTTAAAGAAATTACTAAATCTTTTTTGAGTTTTTATTAATTTGAACACAAATGTATGCAATATTCAGACATAGATATGGTCACAGAATCAAACACAGATGCAGAAATAAAGTAAAAGCAATAAAGGAAAGAACACACCAGATTTTATACTGGTTCGGAGTTACCCTACATCTAGTCCCGCACACAAGTACGGATTTCCTTTCAAAAGAAATTGTTCAATTACACCCTCGATTTCAAGGCCACGAGGTACACCACTCCAGATTCACAACCCTCTGGCTAGAGATACTTGATTTCAGGGGCAACAAGTTCACCCAATTTATTTCCTAGGCTACAATCACACCTTTTCTAACTTGATTAATTTCCAAGGCCACAATCACACCTTTTCTAACTTGATTGATTTCCAAGGCTACAATCACACCTTTTCTCGCTAAATTGATTACAAAGAAGTCTATAACTCTGAATAGCACTGAGATCTTGTTGAGAAAGTGATAGAGAATCAAACTAGAAATGATTTAGTTAGATTCAATGTTGATTCGGCATAGTAATGGTAAGAATATGTATAAAGAAATGTGGAAGAAGAAGAGGAGTGAAAACCAGAAAAATATGAATACAAATTCATTCAAAACCACCCCTTTTTATAGTAGAACAACAACATGTCCATTCGTGAAGGGATAGGACGAATAAACACTTCTTTTGAAATTCAAATTTTGAAATCAACTGCTACCATGTCGACATGGGGTACTTGATTATGTCGACATGCCAAAGGAAATTTTGGTGATTTGTTTTTCTTTGAAAATAACTTCTGTCTTATATTAAAACTATTTTAAACTTTATAAATATACTTAACTATAGTTAAAATACATAGGTAAATATAGAGAATACTATTTTGGTATATATAAAATTTTACTATAATTTTATATTTAAATCTAAGTATAAATATTAAAAATTAAATATATTATTATTAAAAGATGGTTAAAAACCAAGGATAATTTGATTTTGAAAATAAATATTATTTCAAGGCTAAAAGTATTAAAACCAGGATAGATGTTTTGATTCTTTTAAAAGGAAGATTTTGAAAACATTTTGAAAACAAGATATAATTTTGTAAAACATTTTGAATAAAAGTTAGCGGATACAAAACAATTTTCCACTAGATTTTTCGTAGGTTCCATCCTACTTAGGGTTTCATCCCTTTAACAGGCTCGAAGTGGATTCCATTCAATGAATAAATTGGATTTAAGATGCCAGTGCTTTTCTAGGAGTTTTAACAAAATTTCGAATTAAATTACTTATCTTGAAATCTTGAACTCTTGATAATCTTGATACTCACGAGTCTTCAATCTTGATATCTTCAGTCTTGAATCTCTATATTGTACAGTCTTCATTCTTGGTACCTGCATGGTTAAATCCTGCATATACATACATACATACATATATATATATATAATGCTAGTATTTATATTTTATAATCTTATTCTAAGGTTGTCATCAAAACCATTATCTCAAGAACTAACACCCATAAATCTTAACGGTTTAAATAACGTAATTAACTGAATTTTTGTGAAAATTTAAACCATTGAATTGGGTAATAAAAATTTGATATTTGGTAAGTGTCCATTTAAACATAGAAAACGGTAAGTTTTTATTGGGAAATATGAAAATAAGTTTTATTGTGTAATTTTATATAAATTTAAATGAGTTATTGGATGGAAATAAAATATTTTCGAAACCTGAATATTTTATATAGTAAATATGCAAATCATTTTTAAGTGAGAGTCATAATTCGTTTCGTCAAATTTGGACTTCACTAGCCATGTTTATCTTATTTTCGGCGTTTTAGCAGCAGTTTTGGCAGCAAATATCGATTTTTGATAGGATGATCTTATCACCGATATATGTGTATCATTATGTTCGTCTTGTCGTGCTGATCTCCACAGTATATTCATTTGTTCATTTTGGGGTCCGGTACGCGGCGTAATCCGAAAAACGATTAGCCGTATTGGTTCCTCATTTGGGCTTTTGGGTTTCCATGTGCCTATTCCTTTACCCACTGTTAGAAAACAATGGGCCACTCGCTATTAATATTTCCAAAAATTTGTGCTTGACCTTTTATTTTCTCACCGTTTAATATATTTGGGGGTTTGTACTTTCATTTTCATTTTTCGTTCACTGTTTCTTTTGATAGAGAAAATATATCTTTAATATCAAAGTTTGCATTAGGCCGTTTGTCCTTCTTCTTCTGTTTGTATGAGTATATTTATATATATTTTGGAAATCTGTTTGTTTGAGAAATCCAACCTGATAATCCATTTAATTTTTCTCTTTTGAAAGGTTTGCTTTCATCGATTTTATTTTTCGACCTCATCTGCTGGTCTTTGCCAAACACTTCGAGCAGCTCCGCTCATGCCAACTGTAGCCACTCAACCATCGTTCGCGTCTTCCAAATACCAACCACCCATCACACTCCACGTCCATTAAGCAACCTCCACATGTACGGCCTCCCCCCTTCGCCCTAACCACCTGCGACCCACCGTCGGACCGCATGGTGTTCCCTCACCCGACCTCCCCTCCACCTGGGCAACAATCACACCTCCTGTCTGAGCTGCCGCCTGACACCCTACATCCGCTTCCACGCCTTGTCCATCACCCCTACAGCCCACCAGAAACTCTCCTTTCCGTCACTGACGTGGCCTTTCTCCCCTCTTCCACAAACCCATGCCACGCCAGCAACTTCTACCCTCCACCTACCACGACAACTGACCAAAACCCCGCTAGAACTCGAATGCTCGCCTCACCAGACCTGCTCAACCTGCATCACCTTGCTCCCTCTCCAGACTCGCTCTACATCTCCTTCGCGAACCACCACTCAAGCCATAACTCTGCCATTCCACACCCGAAGTCAACGAGCAGCCCACTCTTTAATATATATATATATATATATATATATATATATATATACCGTTCATATATATATATGTATGTATGTATGTTTGTGTGTGTGTGTTCGCACGCATATGGATTATGAAGCATACTATTTTTTTCACCTTTGTCGAACTCTTTGTTTAATTTTTTTTCTCCAAAATCCCATAGCCTTGCACCTGTTATGTTCTTTGTTATATATATATTAACAGTTTTAAGTGTATTTTGAAAAAATTTATACTATCTTTAACTTTATGTTAAATTTCAAAGTGCGGTACCGTTATACATATAATATATATATATATATTGATTTTTATATATTGGTTTTTTAAATTAAACATATAGGTATTTTGATGTTAATATATGTGTTTTAATAATATTGATTTAAATATATATATAATATAAAGATTCTAATTTTGATATGTGATATTGATTTCAATTTTTAATATATATAGATTTTGTTTTAATATGTGTTTTGAAGTGAATATTCATTTTAAAATATAATATAATTTTTTTATTTTAAATATGTGAGCAAATTTCTAGATTTTAAGAAAGAAAAGTCATATATATCATATTTCCGTCGAATTCAGTTCATCGTGCTTTGCTTTTGGTTTCGCCGCTATACAGAATTGAACACAGCTGTTTGTTGCTTTGATTTGTCGCTTATCTATGTGCTTGTCCTGTTTCCTCTAGCCTCGAGTAGATTTAATTCTCTTGAAATGATGATTGAAATAAGTTGTTAGATTAGAATTATTAGTTATTTAATTGTTGAATATGATATATTATCATTTAAAATTGTTAACCTATGTTAATTGAATATGACACCATAACCTGTTGTATATATTATATTTAAATTTATCACTAATGATATATGCCTGTTGTTGATATGTTATATTATTATCATATTTGTTCTCACTCTGTAAGTACCCTGTTAGTTTAGAAATCCCTATGGGTTGAAATGATACATACCCGAACGATATTATAGATTAGGGGAAAATCGTTATGGGTTGAAATGATAAACCCAAATGATTTTAATTGATTTTGAAATTTTAGGATTGCAGGTTGAAATAATATACATTCGTAAATATAAAATTTGAAATGATAAATATCTATATTACTTGACTATAGAATAGAAAATTATATACGGACGCCGTTGGTCTATTTAAAAAATTATTGCCAAATTTTGGAAGGAAATATATGGATTTTATTTAATATTTATTTTTAAGTTATAATATAAAGAATCTATTTTAATATATGTGTAAAATTTAAATTTTTAAAATTATATATTTTGGAAATTTTAAATTTATAAGTTAGTTTGAAAATATAATTTTTAAGATTTTTCTTATAATTTTATTATTTTAAAAATATATAAAATAAGATTTAATACAAAATACATTTGATAATAAGATTTAATTTAATAAAATTTAATTTAATTGGTTTATTAAGTATTTATTTAAATTTATATTAATATTTTAAAAATAGATTTTTTATAACTTTAATAATAAAGATCGGGAAGATAAATTAATGTAGACTTGGAATTTAATTTGGTTAATAATTGAATTTAAATAAGATTTGATTTGAACTTATTGATTTTGAGATTTTGAAAGATATGATTGATAATTTGATTTGATAAAAAGTAAATAAATGAATATTCTCAATTTTAAATAAAATTGAGACTGAATATTTAATATTGATTTAAAATTTATATATTGAGATTTTATTTAACTGTTATTAAAATGATTAAGTGAATATTTTCCAATTTGAATAAAATTAAAGTTAAATGTTGAAATCTAAATGAAACTTATATTGAAAATGTTTGAATATTAAAACTTTGAATCTTATTGGAATTAAAGAGATAGTTCAAACCCGGACTTGTAATCGATAAAAATTGAAATGGTTTAATGAGAATTTGAATTGAATCTTTAACCTTTTAAATTGAAAGTGTTGAACTAGGAGTGATTTAAATTGAATTTTGGAATTTAAGTTGATTTGAATCGATTTGTGTAATTGGATGAAACAATTCTAATTTGGAAAGTATTTCAATATAATCTCTTTAAATAAATATAAATTACTTTTGATTTACAACTATTTTAATATATAAATTATTTTAATATATAAATTATTTTAATTTATAACTATTTTAATATATATATATATATATACTATTTTCAATATCTAAACTGTTTATGTTGGAAGGGTTATGATTTCGAAAGTGTTGTGATTTCAAAAGTGTTATAATTTTTAAAGTGTTACCATTCTGGAAATAAATATTATTTAAAATGAATAATGATATCGAATTGATATGATTTTGAAATGAATATGATATTTTGATATGAAGTACGAACTATTTGAAATGAAATGACCATGGTATGAAATAAGCGTTTGGTTGTTAAAGAGATCGGGATTGGATATTGTCATACTCTCTGCCAATACCGAAAACCACTTTAACAACTGTGTACGTGGTGGAGATTCCAGAACGAAATAGGATGGTTTGACGATGACTCTATACGAGATTTTAACGTAGCCCTGACTCCCGTGAGTCAGCTTGATGTGGCTAAAATAGGAGCTATACCTAGCCAAGTGGGGTCGCTCCCCTTATCGGGCACATTTCTTCGATACCATTCTATTGCTTTTGCGATTCGATTGGGTGCACCTTTGATTTGGGAGTGTGTCTCGAGGTGGACGGTAGTAGCTGCTGTGCGTTACCACCAGTCCGAGAGTGCAAACGGTATTTCTACCCTGGCATTGCCTCGCGTGCCTTGTCACGTGCCTTATTGCACCTTCTACGACTTTGTTTTGTACCATACCTATGGAGTGCCCTCTGAGTAAACCTCATGGAGGAGCTTACAGTACTGTATAGCTTATAGGAATATATAAAATGTATTAAGGGGGATATGGGTAACGTCTTAACGCTATTTTAATACTTTACTTTACTGACAGACATATTATAATAGCGTATATTGCTACATAGTGGATAGTTCCACGGATCCTTAGAGGATGAAAATCCCAAATATCCTTTATGTTATTTTATGTTTCAGTTCACATTTCACTTGAGTTGAATCTGCTGGTATAAGAATGTCAATCCTAACTCGAGTGTTTTGTGTTTTGCTTTATGCTTGGGTTAGACTGAGTGTCACAGCATTTGCGATTCACCTTCGGAGCTTGGAGCTTCACTTGAAGATCGATCTTTGTATATTCAACTTCCAGTTACTTCACTTTATTTCAGTTGTTTTGTTCAGACTTGTCGATTGCATTTGTATTAGTAACTTCTGTATATTCGAGATATTTGTTATATTTTACTTTAAACTATGATGTTTATATAGTAGCTTCATGAGCAACTATTTACCTATTCCGCTGTTTATTGTTATATTACTCCGTGTCTGTGATTCTGTGATTGATTTCATTTACTGTATATGCTGAGATTTTCCAAATATAAATTAACAATCTATTATTTTGAGCAATTCAAGTTTGACATGAGTGGATGATTGTCGATTTGAATGGTTCAAAATACCAAGGCATTACAAGTCAATTGTGAGAACCCCTGAGCTGGTCAGCAGTCTAGTTTTTGCTGAGACGACCCTAACTATGAAAGGTTGGCATCAACGTCAACAGATCGCCTCCTCGATAAAATACCTACCTAATGAAGTCATTATTGTCAGTAATGTGTCACCCGGGAGAGTGCTCAAGCCATTCAGCACTCACATTTATGTCAGGACCATCCTTACCATGAGGAAACTACTGTTGGCGATGTGTCACCTAGGAGTAAACTAGCCTCATCGGTTCTCTGGTTCATGTTGGGACCACCGATAGTAACGAAACTACACCAGTTAGCCGCATTTCATTTGAGAGAACCCTCAAGCCCCTCTATACTCTTATTCATACCAGGATCGCCCACCATAATGAGGACTGGGATGATAAGGATCCTATCTCCTTAGCTACTCCCAAAGAATAAAAGAGCTCATCATAACATGGAATGCGCAAATTGCATCCTGTTGGCAGATGGGGACATCCAATTCAGAAATTCCCACCCTCTCAATGTTGAAAGACTCATCCATGAGAGTCAGTAGTAGTCTCAACCCCCTGACTCAAGCATATGTGTCAGTCCCCCTCGAGGATGTCATAGAGTGCATGATTTATGTGATGGACAAATGCAACATAGAAACCAACTCTAATCTTGATGATGACCCGCTCGATCCCTGCTTGGGAGATTCAAGCACTAAAGGCGAATCAGTTACTCCACTTGAATTGATATCTATATACCATGCCGATGCTAAGAAGATTGTTTAAATTAGCACCGAGCTTAGCTTAGAAAGTATAAACGAGCTGGTACATTCTTACAACAAAGCAAAGACACCTTTCCTTAGGGGCACGCTGATATGACCGGCATTGACCCAAGAATCATTTTTCATGCGTTGAATATAAATCCTAAAGCAATCCATGTCCATCAAAAGAATAGACTTCTAAAACTAGAAAGATACCAAGATCTCAAAGAAGAGGTGGAGAAGCTGTTAGCCAACGGCTTTATCCAGGAAGCAGAATATCTTGTCTGGATAGCTAATCCAGTACTCGTGAAAAAACCAAATGGGTCAGGAGATCTAGCATCGAATTCTTCAAACTCAACAAAGCCTACCCTAAAAGATAGCTTCCTATTGCCTTGTATCTATCAGTTAGCTGATGCGACCAGTGGGCATGAGCTCCTTATATTCATGGATGCCTATTCCAAGTACAAAAAATTGCCATGCACAACCTAGACCAAGAACACGCTTTCGCTTCCTTCATCACTATGTTAGCCTATATTGCTAGTGTGACATGCCATTAGGACTTAGAAATGCTGGTACTACTTAACAATTGCTCGTCACTAGCATGTATTTGGAGCAAATCGATTGGTCTGTGGAAGCGTACGTGGATGACATTCTTGTGAAATCAGAAAAAGCCGAGAGCATATACAAAACCTGGCCGAGACTTTCAACATCCTATGCCAACACAACACAAAGCCGATCGAAAGAAGTGCTCCTTCATCGTACGGTAAGGAAAATTCCTAGATTATGTAGTAAGAGCCAAGGGGTTGAAGCTAATCCTGATAGAATCCAATCCATCCGAGACATGCAAGTCCATAGGACCGTGAAGCAAGTACAAAGCCTAAACGGGATGGTTTCTGCTTTAGGCCAGTTCACGTCCAAGGCTGCCAACCGATGTCACTCCTTCTTTGACCTTATCGGGAAGGGAAAGTCGTTTGCTTAGAAGGACGAGTGCATTAAGGAATTTAAAGAATTAAAGCAACACTTGGCTACTCCTCCTTTACTATCCAAGCCCATCGATAGGAAGGATTTAAACCTTTACCTTACATTGACTAAACATGCAATTAGTGCTGCATTGATCATAGAACACCACTAAAAAACCTAAATTAATGACTAAAAATTTCAGTCTTTAAATACACAATTAGGTCTCACATAGTGTTTAAAGACTGATTAAAGACTAATAGTTTCAGTCATGGTTTCTCTAATCCCAAAAAATGTTTGATATTGTACATTCAGTCTTAAAATTTTAAAACTGAAATTTCAGTCTTAAATTTATTTAAGGATAGAGTTTTAATTTCCAAGATATAGTTACCAATCGATCTTAAATTACAAATATATTAGTTATTTACATATATTAGTTTGTGTCTATATAGGCTTGTACATTCTTAATAAAACATATAAATCTATTACTTTTCAGAAACAAAAAGTACATCAATCGAACTCTAATACATGATACATCTTTTTAAGTAACATAAATAAGGTCCATTAAATACCCAAATACATGGTTTAAGATCCATTACATAATCAAATATACTGTTACTAAACAGTAAAAATTATATGTCTAGATAAACTCATCAACATTGTAAACTGGGCACTCCCTGTTCAAAAGAAATCCCTAACGCACACCCATGCCCGCCACATTTGCCCTAGGACCCAACAACTGGAAGCTAACTGGACACGATTTCCCAGTGAAGCTTCTCTACATCAGCCGCTGCCAGGATGAAGCTACTATGGAAGCTTCCAGACTCAAACATGCACCTTTCAATCTGCAAAACAAGCTCAAACAATCGCCCGTGCAATCAACTTGCAATGGCAATTCGGACCAAACTGATCTGTTTGTGCCGGCAGTGAAGGATGTGAGGAAGGCTGTTTGGGCCCAGATGCAAGCGATTTCAAGTAGGATCCGACCCGACGGTGAGAGACTTGTTAAACATGGCTTTCCAGATCCTCTCTCTTTGAAAGTTTCACATTCCAAACCAAGGCTGCACTTTGAGAATCAAAAACAATATAAACCCATCAGAGAATAACTAATGGATGTAAACTGCCCATATATCTAAGTCTTCTTAATTGAACCTATTTGAATTAAAGGCATGATTTTCTATAAGCAAAAGGTGATTTCATGTAGTTAGGTGACTATAGGAATACATCTATCTAGATTGATGAATAAGCAAGATATGAAAAGTGATGGGTTTATTTCAGTACATGGGGAAGTGTTAAAGTTTATGTATTAAAAGGAAGAAGTGGAGAAACTTTATGCCCTTGGACTTTAAATAAAGGAAGTGGTCGCATTCATTTTATATGAAATTTATTAATTTCTAGAAAAGAACTCAAAAACTATCACATGGATCATTAACGATAGCCGTTGGATTTAAGATAATTAGGAAATCTCAACCATTGTATATTTAGTTATTTAAGTACCGATTAAAGACCGAAATTTAGTCATTGAATAGTCTTAAGTTATACAGACCAATTATAGAATATTTTTTAGTCTTTAATATATAAAGTTAAAGACTAATTTTTCAGTTAGTAATCATTCTTTAATTATAAATTAGAAACTTTCAGTCTTTAATTCAATATATTTTGTAGTGGAAGGTGAGAAGATCTAACGATCGATCTACTACATTATCAAAAGGTTATTAGGCCTAAAAAAGATACATAAGGTTGGAAAAACTAAATTTTTGCATACTCATAGCGGCGAAGAAACTTTGGCCGCACTTCCTTGTTTATCCTATCAAAGTGTTGACCAACCAACCATTGAAGAATATTCTCAACTCACACGACACATCACGCCGGCTGCTGAAGTGGTCCATTGAGCTTGGAAAACATCACATCTCTTTCCAACCTTGCACTTCTATCAAGGGCCAGGCCATTATAGATTTCACTACCGAGTGCTCGAGCCCAGGCAATGGCGAAGAAGAGGCCATCACCAATCAACAAGCTTAGCATTTATATGTGGATGTGGCGTCAAATGAGAAGGGGCAAAAGCCATCATAGTCCTTATCACTCTCAAAGGAAGAGAACTTATTTTGTGGTTCGCCTCACTTTCACGACGATTAACAATAAAGTCGAGTACATGGGTGTCATGGCCAGTCTTAGGATGGCAAAAGCGTTACAAGTGGATTTCATCTATGTGTTCAGCGTCTCTTCACTATTTATTAATCAAATTGACGAGCGCTTTCAAGTCAAAGACAAAACACTGGCCGTTATGTTGCAAAGGCCAAGAAAATAATCAACACTTTTTCAATGTTCAAGCAGGAGCGGATATACAGGGAGTAGAATGCCAAAGCCGATCGCTAGCCAAGATGTAAGCAATCCAAAAGAAGCCACTCCTTGAGTTCTATTGGAAGTCCAAAATGCCCCTTGGTATAGGCTGGGAGCAATAGAAATGGATCCATAAATAATTGGATGGCTCTACCGTTCAAGTATTTAGTGAATGAAGAACTTCCTAGCACCGCAAGGTTGCTTGAAAAGTTATATAGGGCTCCTCATTACATAATCATGGATGGAAATCTCTATAGATGGGGGACTCTATACAACTTTAGCATTGCGTAACTAAAGACAAATCCGCTGATTTTGGAGGAGCTACATGAAGGATTTTGTGGGGATCGCGGTAGGAGGGAGAGCAAAGCTTATCTAAGAAAGCCACCCAGCAACATTATTACTGGCCTACAACGATCAAGGACTAGATGGACTATATCTAGAATTGATATCGATGTTAGTGGTTCGCTAAGATTCCTAGAGCCTTTCCTATTCTCCTTATCCTAGTGACCTTGGCCCAGTCGTTTGACACTGGGGGAATTATTTTGATAAGAAAGCTTCCAAATGCCGAGGGAGGGACAACCATGCCATAGTATCCATCGACTACTTAACTAAATAGGTTGAGATTGAGCCCATCACTAGGGTTACCTCCCTTAAGATACTAAACTTTGTCATAAAAGATATTGTTTGCCGGTTCGGCCTGCCAAAGAAGATCATAACCGATAATGACACTCAATTTTAGAGTAGTCTGTTCCAAGACTTCTATGAAGGAAACGGGATCGAGAAGTGCTTCTCTTCTTTGTTCTGTCCTCAGGAAAATGGAAAGGTAAAGGCCATCAACAAAAATATCAAATCAACAATCAAGAAGTGCCTCACGAAAGCCAAGGGAAACTGGGCTGAGGAACTGCCTCTTGTCCGGTAGTCCTATTGCACCTCCAACTGCACTTCCACCAGCCATACTCCCTTCTTGCTTTTTTATGAGTATGAAGCCATGCTACCTATCGAAGTAAACGTCCCTTCACCTGGCGTATCATACAGGAGCCTAAACAAAATCATGAGCTACTGAAGCTTGGGATCGACACCACTGAAGAATGAAGAGATGAAATAAGAACTTCGCACTGAAGCCTACAAAAGGATGGTTGCCAAGAACATGAACTCCAGAGCGAAGCTCCAGAAATTCATTATCATCGATCTAGTACTATGCTGGGTGTTTGCAAAACACTAAGAACTAAGAACCCGGCTGAAGGAGTGCTCAGAATAAATTGAGAGGGATTATATGTAATAAATGATGCCTCTTCCTAATGGCGCTTACAGTCTCCCTCGTCCAAGTGGGGCATACATATCCTGCACTTGGAACATAAAGCACCTCCAGGCCTATCATATACAAAAGCCACAATTATAAGGCTATTGCATATATCTTTTGCAAAGAATATAACAAATAATTTAAATCCAATTCAATCTAACGCAACCAAGGCCATCTGGTTGGGATGGGCTACATATCTTCCATGTCAAGGACTGCCATCATTATAGATTATCTAGTGAAGGTGATTTATTATGTGCTCACTTTCTTGCTTGGGGATTGTGGATATCTTTCACCAAGGACAACACGTGCTATTCAATGCTCCTCTCCTTACTGGATGACTATCCAACAAGGATGAACTACAGTGCATTCACTTTCTTGTTTTTGGGACTTTCAGCACTATAGGCAATCACACTGGGATGAATTATTTTGTGCTCATTACCTAGTATGAGGAATGATGACCTCTTTCATAAGAGACCACACGTGACGTTTGACACTTCCATCTTTATCAACCAACTATCCAATTGGGGTGAATTACCTTACGTTCACTTCCTTATTCGAGGACTGCCGAACTCTCCTGTTAAGAATGATGCTAGCCATTCTACCCTCCCCTCCTTGCTAGCATTATTATCAATATTGGCGTTGTTACTCCAAGTGACATCGAGGTCTGGCATCTGTAGTGCACTTACCCAAAAATAAGCTGGGAAACATATTTATTGGTCACGAGTCACCTAGGAGAACTTTTAAGCCAATCAATGTCCAATTTGTGCTAGGGATGCCGACTAATCAATGTTTCCTTGTGTTATCCAAGAGAACCCTTAAGCCACCCAATGCTCCAGTTCGTGTCGGGACCGCCAACCACTCAATCTTGTTGTGTGTCACCTAGGAGAACCCTCAAACTCCTTAGCACTCCGGTTCATACTGGGGCTATCCAGCATCACAAAAAACACAAGCACGCTCGATAACCATATGCCTATCTTCATATTCAACAATAACTGGGTTTCTCAGCTAATGCCCAGAGCGATTCATTTGTCGACCTAGCCCAACATAAAGATAAGTTCTACTTATAATCGGTTATGATTCATATGAACGTACTACAATCATAACTCATCTCCTTATCACACAATGCTAATTATCAATCTTGTGAAAATGTTCAAGTACAGATAGCACATGGACTATGCCAACCACTCAAAATATGCTACTAAGCATGCATAGACAAGTATGAAAAGATAAATATGAAAGTACTTGACCAATTTCACATTAAAAAAATTGTTCTATTCGTTCACTACCAAAAATGAGGGGTACAAAAGCCCATCCTACTGAGATTAGAAAAGGGAGAAGAAAAATATTTACAAAGCCGGTCAACCAATCGATTGAGTCAAGGAGTCTATCTACTCCTATGTCAAATGGCTAGGATGGAAAACCCAGCTGCATCTATCTCAGCTACCACCTCAGCCCTAGACTGATTGAGGACCTCAGCTTTTGCTTATGGAAATTGACAGGTGATAGTTTTCCATAAACATAGCCTTCACCATATTCTTCAGTCGGTTCCTCCACAAGTCCTCCTCCACTACTCTAGAGGCTTATTTTCATCCATCCCAATGCTCTTATTAAGGTCCTTGGCCACCCTCTCCACCTACTTCCTTACCTCGGCATCAGCCTTCGCCACCCTCTCGACCTTCATTACGCTTCCTTTTCATCAACGACCTTTGCTATCTTCAATTCCTCCTCAACCACCTCTTGGGAAGATTCTCTGGCCTCGGCATCCTCTTTAATTTGTATGATTTCATCTTGGATGCAAATGGAGCATTACATGGCCTGAGCAACAAACGTTAGATAAATATAGTTTGCGAAAAAGAAGAATTCAAGTTTTGAAATTTTACCAGTAGGGCATCATGAGTGTGCATAATAACTACATCCTCAAAGGGGTTCCAATTCCATCCAGATCTAGGCTGATGGGTATATGTCATAGAATCGATGGTCATGAGCTGAAAGTCCCTCAACAAGCGGTTTAGGTCGTCACAGCCTTAGGCATAGGTGATCTCTAAAGTTACATACCCGATCAACACAGCCTCGTCCCCCTCAACAATTCCCTTTGCATCATAAAGTTCATGCCTCTTAGCTAAGGAACATTGTCCTGAAAAGACCATAGCTCGTCTCGCTTGGTCTTCTTCCTCTTCTTGCTGCCGATAGGGGGAGACCTAACTGCATGGGTTTGGAGGGCATGGCGATAATTTCCTTGCTTGATACAGGGCTCACCTGTAAATGATTTTTTAGCAATAGCTCTGAGGGAAAAGTCGAAGACATCAAAAGCAAGATTGTCAACAACTGAAACAACAAAAAGCCATGGTTAGATCAAGTGCAAGAAAAAAGAACAAAATTGCAAGTTTACCATTTGGACTTGCATGGCCCTACCTTTTGAAAATGGGTGGGCATGATGAGACCGTGCTGCCTATGCTTGATTGATTAGTTCCAGCATAGGATATACCCAGTGGCATAACACCATAACTAGGATACAAAGGATCATAAGTAAGATGAGGCCTGAAGGAGGGGCCTGCATTTCCACCAATGCTAGATTCATGTGGCCAGCTCCTACATTGCCTTCCTCGGTACTCCCCTCAATATCCCAAATAGACGGTTGGTCCCATGCCGTTGGACAGGGATGTCACCCAGTTTTGTTGATCAAAAGTTTCCCACTAAGACATCCACATTATCTTCCTCAAAACTCTCCTCAATATCCCAAGAGATGACCTGATAAGTTAGGGGTATGCCTAGGTGCGATTATGTAATTGCTACATATATCTAACTTGAGACCAATTTTGTTCGTAATAAAAGGTGTTTTCTTTCTATTACATACTTGATATAATATGTTATATTAATTAATTGATTTAATAAAAAGAATATTTAATAGAAAATCTATAAATGGTGTATTTTTTGATAGTATTTACAAAGTGTTGTAATCACGAATAATTTATCATAATGAAATTAAACATAACGTTTTAAGTATTCCTAGTCAAGATTTATCGAGATTGGATATCGATACATCCATTGGGACTGGAGTACATAATGTTATCTTTCTTTTTTAGGTGTACCAAGGGATTACATACTGATAGTTATTGGATAATTTTGGAACGACTCACTCGGTAATTTTCTATTAGTTAATATAACCAAGTCAAATAGAAAATACCAATATGAAAAAATTACATAGTTCTCTCGACTTGAGAATACTCATGATCGTTAATGTAGAAGCTCTACTTTGATTACAGTTGATCGTGGCATGGCGTCCATCAAACGACTATAGTTGGGTTGAGTGGAAGCATTGAAAGTGAAACACCATTTAAGAGAGAAATTCGTCTCCACAGTTATATAAGGTTAGTATCACGGTCAACTAAAGTCAACTGAAAGTCAAAATCTTTGCCCAAAGCAGTTTAGTTAATAATAATTATTATTAGTATTGAACCAAGGACTTTGTATATAGAATATAGAGTTATATATGGATGATATTAGAATTCTGACCATTACCAAATTCCATAAGTCCAAAGTTATATAGTTTTGAGGAAGATAATTGGTATAAATAATTATCATAATTAGGCAATACTTAATAAAGTAAAACTGGATTTTATTGACGCCAAGTAAGAGGTAAATTAAGTCATAATGTCACACCACCTAATAAGTAAAGTGTGAATGTTAATTTATGAGTTGTTCCATATTAATCACTGACCAAATTTACACTTATGAGTCATAGAATTGAAACGTTGAATACTTATTTTATCACCCTATTTAATTAATTTGTAATTATTATAAATTAATCAAATTCATTAATATTTATGAAATATTAATTATAAATTTTTGATGTATGTTGAACAATATTAAATAGTGTGTTTATATATAAATATACTGATCGATATACAATATCAGTATGCGTTTAAATTGGATTTAAATACGACGAATAATATTCGGGCTTGAAATGGATTTGAGGCCCATATGGGGTATGCTAATTTCTATTATGGTAGAAGAAAGGATGGGCCGGCATATCGATGGATAAGATGGGTTTTAATTGAAATAAAAGAGAGGATAATTGGTATGAGAAAAATAAGGATCTAAATCCTTGTTTTACTCCTTCGGATTTCCTTATTTACTTATCACTAACCCACACTTTTCTATGACTTTTGGAATCTCCATACCTTCCTCTTGCTGGCCAAAATCATCCTTCCCCTCTTTTGAATGTTCAAGCATCTTATATACAAAATCAAATAAATTATAACCGTAAACAGTAAAGTTGTTCGGGAGCTAGCATTTTCTAAACTTGGAATTGGACTCAAGGAGTTTAGTTCATTGTTTCAAGGTGCGAATTCTAGGCTTTAGTGAAAGATACATCTCCTGTTTATTAAAATATAAATTCTTATATAATTATTAAATGATATGCCAGTTAGTTAGAAATTATCACGAATCTATATACATTGGTGCAGTCACCATTTGATTTCAATGTATATATTGTTAGTACCTTAGTCATTAATTTTGATGACAACAAACATATGACATCACATAAAATATAGATACTAATGTTTTTATCAAGTTATATGTAGTATATAGTGCATGATATTAGATAGTTGTTGATTAAGGAATTTGTACGGTATCAAAAGCAGATTCAAATGGCTGATATAGAGTTCAAGAGTTGGAGATTGAAGACTCGTGAGTATTGATGATTCAAGATATCCATATAAGTTATAGAGTCATAAATTATTGTTAAAACCCTGATAGCACTTCTTTGACCTTTCTCTTAATTTTTCAAAAGGTTTTATAAACTATTCTCTGATTTTAAATGGTTTTCAAATATTCTGAATTTCAAAAATGATTTTAAAGAATCCCTATTTTCAAAATTATCTTTCTAAATGGCCTTCAAATGTTTTCTAACTTTTGATTTTATTTACAAGATTATTATATTTTGAGTAATTAATCTTTTAAGTATTTTATATTATAAATATACTTTTAAATCTATTATACTTTGTTATAATTTTAGTTTTATGCATTCTAAATGTTTATAAGTAAATTATAACATTTATTATAACTTTGATTTTAAATATATGTTCACTTATACTTTCTGTATATTATTTTCAAAAGTAATTCATCTTTAAATCCTTTATGTATTTATAAATATTTCAAAACAATTTATAAATTTTGATGTGATTAAAATATGCATAAACTATGTTTAGATGATTATATTTCAAAATATTTTACAAAGCTTAATATTTTCAAAACAATTTTTATAAAGTGTTTTTCAGAAATACAAAGGGTGTGTTGACATACTCCTATATCACATGTCGAAATATAGGCTGAGAATTTCAAAATTCAAATTTGAATAAAATTGTCTTTTCGTCGTATCTCTTCGCGAATGAACATGACCGTTATTTCTTCATGAATAGGAGGTTTTGCCAATGAATTTTTTAACTAATTTCTCATTCTTTCTCTCCTCTTTTATTCTCTTGATTTATACAAGAAAATCTACTCAAAATATTTTCAACTTATATTAGAATCAAATTCAAACTCAATTGGCCTTATTCTCTATCAATTACTCTATGATCTCTCTCATCTCTATCACTCGAAACAAGGTCAAAGTGTTATTCAAGAGGTTATAGGATCATTGTGCTCACGATCAAGAAACCAAGTCTGTAAATTCCATCGAATCATACTCTTATACTCTTGGGTGTGCTTAGTGCACCTGAAATCCAAGAGGTTGTTCTTGTGTCCCTCTCTAAATCAAGTGGGTGTGTTTGGTGTCCCGTTTGAATCCAAGTGGGTATGCTGGTGTCTTGTCCAAATCCAGTGAGTGCACCCTAGAGCTTGGTATATCTGGAGGGTGTGTCTTGTAACCTTAAAAATCGAGATTGTATCAAATTTGGTATTTGAAAAGAAGTCTATACAAGAAATTGTACGGGACTGGATGTAGGGTAACTCTGAACCATTATAAAAATTCATAGTGTGACCTCTCCAACTCTTTACTTTTTACTGTTACAACATTTATATATGTTTGTGTTTGCATCTATGATTCTGCATTGTTTAATTATAATCTTAAAAGATTTTAAAAAGATTCACAAAAATTAGTAAACACTATTCACTCCCCCCTCTAGTTTTAAATTAGACTTAAGAAACATATTTCAGAAGCTAAAATTTCGTATCAGAGCATTGGTTTTCAAAGTATTATTAATCTTGATTTTTGAAACGTTTAAATGGCTAACAACAAGGTTTGTTCACTTGTTTGTAACTTATTTATCGAAGGACAATCTGCTACTAAACCCCCACTTTTTAATGGCAGTAATTGCACATATTGGTCATGTAGAATGAAAATCTATTTGAAGTCAATTGGTCTAGACATTTAGAATACCACACAGAATGAGTACACTGAGGCCCATACTAACTTTTCATAATGGACTAATGACCAAAAGGCAGTTGCACAAAGTAACTCTAAAGCCATGAATATTTTGTTATGTTCATTAGATAGGAATGAATTCAATAGAGTGTCTATTTTTAAGTCTGCATATGACATATGGAGAACACTACAAGTTATATATAAGGGCAGTAGTAAAGTCAAAAAAGTCAAAATTTATATTTTAACTAATCAATTCTAATTATTTAAAATGAGTCCAAATGAGTCCATTTCTGATATGTATAGTAGATTTCAAGATATAGTATAATCACAAATTACATTGGGTAAAAGTTTTTCTAAAGGGGATCAAGTTATGAAAATCCTCAATTCATTTACTCATGAATGGGACCAAAAGACTCTTACGATTGAAGAGGCTTATGACTTTAGCACTATGAAAATTGAAGATTTAATTGGCAATTTAATGTCATTTGAAGCGAAAATGTAGGGCAAGAGAGAAAGCAAGGCAATAGAGAAGAAATCCATCGCTTACAACGCCATGACAGATGATCTGGATTCTGATAATGACGGTGACGAGGAAATTGCTTTCATGAACAGAAATTTCAGAAAATTTCTAAAAAATAGAAAGACGAATAATCTTAGGGGAAATGATAACATTAGTCTAAAAGGTAGAAATGATGTTGGATGTTTTAACTGTAATGAACTTGGTTATATGCAAAGAGACCATCCGCATCTGGAGAAACCCAACAACTCACCAAATACTAATTTGTCTAGAAAACGAAGAAGAGCTTATACTACAACACTAGACGATTCCGATACTTCCTCAAGTGATAATGAGCTAGACACGAAAAATGCCAATATGTGATTCACAACAATAATAAATTCAATTTTTTTTGAAGAAGTGGATCAAAAATAAGTACACATTTAAAATTCAAATTTTGAATGGAATTTTTTATTGTTTTTTTATTGGTAGGAATAACCTATAGAATAATAATAATATTGGATGAATATAGCGTGTGCTTATATATATTAACATTAAATATTTTATATTTTTATAAGAAAATAATATTGAATAAAAATAATAAAATATATATTTAAAATTATTTTATTAAAATTATTTACCGAGTATGTATATTACTACTATTTATATGATAATTATATACACACATATATAGATAAATTTGAATAAATTTTTCAATTCCTCTTTTTTGAAATTCATGCGATGTATGTTGACATACCCACTATGCCTGTGTCGACATACGTATTCAGAATTTGAATTTCCATTTCAAATTCAAAATTTGAAATTCCCTACACCATTTTACCAAACCTAATGTCTTGAAAAGGTGTCTCTTAACCAGAGAACGTGTCCATTAGTTCTCTATTTAATCATATTATCTCCATCCATTCATTTCACTCTCATTTTCAAAATTCAAAAATTCATTAAATCTCTTGTCTCTTCAAACCATTCTTCAATGGCTTCCTCAAGCAACACTCCATCAATCATGAGGCTTTATAGAAAACAAAAGGCTATCATTTTCAAGATAAAGAAGCCATACAAGCCTATATGGAATGTATATCTTTCCAAAATGTCTCTTTTGGAAGATTCACCATTTTCAATGACTTTTCTACTTATGATCTTATGATCTTTGTATGCAAAATGGAATTCTTGGTTTAATTGATTCTTTCTAAAATGATTTCGTATGTTTTTCGAATTTAGTAAAAATATTTTATGCGAATTTGAAAGGTATAAAGGGAATGAAGGTGAAGTTTGGAGTAGTGTCAAAGAACTCAAACTGTTTTAAATTATGGAATTTTAAGCAACATTCTAGGATGCAAATCTAATGAAATGGGCCTTTCAAATTTTAAAATTGATATTCAAAGTTGCGAAGTTCTTCATGATATTTTTGAAAGTGATGATGATATTGAGTTCTAAACCAAAAATTTGCATGCTAAAGCAAGAGTTTTAAGTCTTCTTTTACAACAAATCATAACTTTAAGGATGGGAAATTATAATAACCCGACTTAAAAAGTTTTCAAAGCACTTTTTTCCATTTATGGCCATTACGACATAAATTGGTCACAAGTTATTTTAGATGAATTCATTCATATGAATGTCTCTAAGCACGAGAGCACACTCTTCCATGGTGTGTATCTTACTAGAGTATTCACATATTTTGATGTTGACCTAAAAAGAGAGGAAACCATAACCATTCCTCGAAAACTTTTCAACAATCATGCAAATTTTACTCATATTCGAGCCTTATGAAACACTTGCATAAAAGGAATAAAGATTGGCTTGGGAGGAGGAGAGTAAGATTAGAGAAGAGGAAGAGGAAGGAGAAGAAACTAAAGTAGAGGGAAAAGAACAAGAAGAGGAGGAAGATACTTCATTGGAAAGCATCGAAATGTCATCTCATCCATCCAACAAAGATCTTCTCAAAAATCAAGAGAAGACTGTTATTAACCAAAAGAAGCTTAAGAGATTATTTTCTAAGAAATTCACTTTTATTTCCAACAAAGTAGGCAAGTACTTTTGGAAAGATCATTCGAAAGATTGGTGGAAAAGCTTCATCTTCATCTACTTCATCCTAGTTGTATTTCTACGCTTTTCTAGCTTTTTGTTTGGATTGTTTTAGTTTTTATTCTATGTTTTGTTTTTGTTTGAGTCTATATGCTCTTCCTTTATTATAAATAAAATCTTATTCCCTACTGTTATAGATTGTTGTTAGTCTCTGGAAAGTCATACAAGTATAATAGACCAATTATAATAGTATAGCAAAATAAGATGTTTTCGAAAATTATGATACATACATCGACATATGTCTACTCTGTATGTCGACATACAATTGGAAGATTTCATTTTTTTTAAATATTCAAAATAAGAATAACTACCAAACACCTACTTATTTCAAATGACTTCCCACCCCTATATAAACCTATTCACTCTAGAAAAACAACAGTTTTATTATCATTCTTCTCTCATTTTACTTTTAAACTTACCTTTTCAAATATGGCTTCTCCATACCAAAAATTGTGTGAAACCCTTGAAAAAACTCTATGTTCAAGAATATCTTTACTTTTATCCTTAGAAATCGAAGACACTTAGAATGATGTCAAATGTAGTTGATAAAAGAATAAGAAAAGCATTTTGAAGTCGTTCGATGTAACGGCCTGTATTTTTAACCATTTAAAAATATTAAAATAAACAAGATTTTGAATAAAATTGTTAGGAATAAAAAAAAAGATTTTATTGATGCAAATTAAATTATAATACAAGTTATGAGCTTAATTAAAATTTCTATTAATGACATATGTTTGCAATAAGCTAAGGATGATAACATATGTTAGTGTTTATCTTAATGACATTGGTTTGAATGAAATTAACAACTGTCTGTATGTAGATTTCCAATTGATTGGAATAATAAATATTAATAAAGAATAATAAATGTTTCTTTATTAAAGAAGAAGTCATATGTTTATTTATTTGACATAATTGTTAGCTGAAAGATTGATAGCAGAGATGAGAAACTATTATTTAGTAAGAAATGTATAATCCATATTGGTATCCAATCGTGTATAAATATGTTTAAATTACTATTAGATGAGAAATAATTATTCTATTTCTCATTACATTTATTTAGTCCGTTTTGAAATTCACCTTCATAATCAATTTAAATTAATGTAATTGAATAATTTCAATTAATAGGAAAGAGGACACTAAATTGTAAATTTATAAGTGTAATTAAACATAGCTTATGTTTTGTGAAAATATGAGGAAAGTTTGATTTAATGAAAAAACATTTTTGTTAAATAAGATGAATGTTTCATTTGTGAATGTAAGTTTAATTTCATTAAAACAAAGAGTAAAATGATTGATTTAAAGGAAAAAATATATATGTTTATTTCTACTGTGTTTTAGCATACATATTGATTACAAGTATAGGAAAATCATTTATTTAAGTAAGTTATTTATTACTTTGGTCTATAAACAACAAATTTATAAGCATGTCTAAATGACTAAAGGAAACAATTGTTCTATTTTTCATCCATTTTAGTTTGTCTGTTTTGAAATTTAACTTTGTAATTAATTGTAATTAATGTAATTGAAATATTTCAATTAAAAGAAAAGAAAACGTTGATTGCAATTAATAGATTTAATAAAAGAAACACATGTTTTTTGTTAAACAGAAACAACATTTTAATGGAAATAAAAGATCATTTTGGAAAAACAAATTGAACATTTTTATTTTTAAGGTAGGTATAATTTTATTTATTATGCGTAGATAAAAAATTTATGTGTACAAATTCGAGTGAATGAAATTTGGTTAAGAAGAATACGTTTCAAAAATTGAATTTCAGAAGGTTATGCAATGTACATGGTTCATTCATTTCTTTTGTTATTAATTGTCGCCTGTACGTTTTGAAATAGTTACCTCATAATTAATACTTTATTTGTTCATTTTGCCATCTATTTAATACCTAAGCCTAAACTTTTAGGCTATATTTAATTCTTGTACCTCATTTTCGATTGTACAAAATTCCACTTCCCTTTGGTTTGCAAACTTCCTATTCTTACGTACATTTCTTTATGCATTATTAATGCCTGAAGCTTTCAAAACAAAACATAACATCCATTTTTGTCCCTTCATCTTCATTTCCTTGTTATTAAATAACCTGCCACTATATTTCTTCTTTTGCGTTTTGTTTCTCTTGGCACCTTATATTCATTTGGTTCAAATTATTCTTTGCTGAAGCTATATTCTCATCAGCAAATTATTTAAGTTTTTAAACTTGTCCCTTTACTTTTCTTGTCACCACCTAATTTCCTATGTTCAGATCTCTTTTTCAAATCTTCCTTTTCCCGAATCATTTTAACACGAGCTTGCAAATTCAAAAGCTGTAATTTTTGCAAATTCAAAAGCTTTCTTTTACAAAACATGAGTTTTATTTTTCATTTTACCTACATGTCCTACCCTCATCTTAGTTTGTTGTTCCATCTTTGCCTAAAGCCTCATCTTGAGAAAAATGTGAATATTAAACTTTGTTGGTTTTTTTAAAATTGTATCAATTATTATTTTAATAAAATATCTTGTTACATGAATATCTTTTACATACAAACTTCGATCCCCTCGCGATTTCTTCCATAGGATTCATAATTAAATTCCAAACAACATGAAATGGATTTGGTTAAATTTGGAGAATGTTGACATTTTGGGCTTTTTTGGATTTTTAATGGGCTATAAATCAAAGGTGAGTGATTTAACCCACTCACACAATACTAAAATTTCTTTTATTAGTTAAATTGAAATTAATAGGTGAATTTTTTTATTGATTATTGTTTGGTATTATAAATTGGCATTTAAATTAATTTGAATTTCATATTGAATTAAAATGATATTTAAATTAATATTTAATTTAATTGCTAGTTAAAAACCCGACAATTGATAGCTAGTAACTGTTGTAATATATTGGTTGATTTGGATGTTGATTGTAATTGGATGCCTACTGATGGATGTTGGATGTATGGTTGTTGATTTATTTTGATATATCCATGTTATTACCTCATTTATTATTTAACATTCTATAAATTATCAGTTGAATTATTTCAAATAAACTAAGAAATAGGTTGAAAGTGAATTATTTTAAAGGTTAAATTTTAATTTAAAACTTTGAATTTACTGTAATTGAAGGGTTTAAGTTGG
This sequence comes from Allium cepa, assembly GCA_030765085.1. Taxonomy (NCBI): domain Eukaryota; kingdom Viridiplantae; phylum Streptophyta; class Magnoliopsida; order Asparagales; family Amaryllidaceae; genus Allium; species Allium cepa. Next base: position 610,022,287 of record CM060932.1, read on the forward strand.
TATTTCAAAGTTTTGGATGTGAAATGGATTTGACTAAATTGTTTCAAAATGAGAACGTGAATTGAAATTTTCGACTTTTGGATAGAATCGGTTAAATTGAATTTGAAATAAAAAGTTGAAATCGTTTGGATTGAGGTTGATTTAAATAAAATTTTGGATATAAAGTTAACTTGAATTGGAAGTTGAAAAATTGAATTTGTTGTGATTTGGAATTGGAACATGAGTCCAAATGTTGTGAAAGAAAGAAACAGTTTTAATATAAACTATTTTTATATAAAAAGCTCTTTTAATAATAAAATTGTTTAATATATAAACTTTTCTAATTATTCAAATTATTCAAAACTATTTTCAACACTAAAGCTATTTAAAATTCTAAACTATTTTCAATCTATAAACTATTTTATTTATTCCAAACTATTTTCAACATTAAAACTATTTTAATTATTCAAACCATTTTTAATATTCAAATTGTTTTAAAGGGAAATTATCTAGATTTAAATCATTGATTTAAATACGAATGTTTTGATACGAAGGTATAACCTGTTTTGGATTCAAAATGATCATAAAGTGAATATGATAATTTGATATGAAATTTGACTTATTCTTGAAATTTAAAAGAACCGACTGGTGTGAAAAATGATGTTTGGTTGTTAAAGGGACCGGGGCTGAATATTGGCATACTCTCTATCAATATCAGAACCACTTTAACAACCGTGTACGCGGTGGATGTTATCCAAAATGAAGAGGTTGAATTGGCGGCGTTTACTAGAATGAAGAAAGGGAACAATGATGGATGACCTTGACACTTGTGTTAATTTGAAATGACTAAAACATAAACCTATGTCTGGCTAAGGGGTTAGCTACCTTTAGGGGTCATCACCCCTTCGTATTATTGTATTGATTTTGACTCGATCAGTGCACGTTGATTTGATTTTGGAGGTGGTGGACTTGGTCGGCAGTTGTGGCTACGATGTGTTACGACTTACTTTGGGCATTACCTCATGTATCTCATCATTCTTTTATCCTTATGTGCGACCAATATGACTTTGTTTTAGTGTTATTTATCACGGTGCCTCCCTGGCTACTGACGTTACTGGTGATGCTAAAGGCAAACCATAGGACAATTCTTAAAAATGTGTTATGGGGGATCAATGTAAAGCTTTAACGCTATTTTAATACTTTACATTATTGATAGACACAACTGAAAGTGTGCTATGGATCGTATAATGTGGATATATGATAACATAAAGTATAGTGATGATAGTAATACAGTAAATAGTGTGGAGTATAAAAGCAGTATAATAAAATGACACCAGAGATTTTTATACCGGTTCGAAGCACCTTCCTATGTCCAGTCCCAGACTCCTTCTGGAATTTCACTAAAAACGATTCTCATTTAACCCGAAGGAACAGGTCTATACAACCCCTGAGTAGCCGAACAGGGACCTGAGCAGCAGAACAGGATTTTGCCTCAGCAGCCAAAGAGGACTTCACACGCCTGAGCAGCAGAACAGGACTTCAACAAATACAAAGGTTTATTTTGACTTTGTGTGTTCTAATAATACAGATTTGTCACTTGTAGTACACCGTTCCTATAATCTTCTCCTCGAGTATAAATATATATATTTTAAGTTTATGAAGAATAGAAATGTATAATATTGCTTTAATGCAGAATAATTGAAAGTATAATTGCAAATTGATTCAAGAGAGTTAGATAAGAAAATTCGATGATTTGGAATCAAGTTAGAGTATGTATTTACAGAGGTTAGAAAGAAGCGACTGTTGATGAAGAGTTTCGATTGAAGTGTTGCGTCCAAATCTTTTCGTAGAGGTTCGTGACTCTTCACAAATAGTCATGTCTTTTCAAAAAGTAGCCGTTGTAGAAATTCAGTCAACTGAACCTCTGGGTCGGTCGACTGAATACTTGACCGAATTTTTAAATATATATTTGTATATCTGTGCACTTGTGCATGTTGCACAAAAATTTCTAGGTTAGTCGACTGAGCCTCTAAGCCAGTTGACCGACCTAGTAATATCTGTGCAATTTGCACAGTTTACACAGGTATAATAATATATATAACTTTAAATATTTTTATAACACAATATATATATATTATATATACTTACGTATTTATAATTATTTGGAAATAAGACGGTTAAATATATAAGCTAATATATACGTAAAATGAGGAGAGATTTTAACAAAATTGACCTAAGACTCAAAAACAAAATAATATAATTGATGCACCGATTTTGAAGTCTTGCCTCCATGTAGTATATATTCTCTTTTTGTCGTAGCAGTTGTCAAATCTGTATGTCGTAGTGATAGCTTTGTGTCATGAACCAAAACCAAGTCTCAACATTCTCCCCTTTTTTGATTGAAGACAACCTGTAAATAGATATAGATTTCGACTGTATATATAATATAAATACTTACTCCCCCTGAATCTTTGACACTGTATATCCTACATTCTTAACGTTAATAATAATATTGAGATGATCCGTCTTTCAATATCCGGAAAGACGTATCATCAATGAGAAAAGAAAGAGATAGAAATAGAAAGATAGAAAGAAAAGAAACAACAATCATCAGAATCTCACAGCGGAAATGAACAAAATATGATATTACATATATCCCTTACATAAGTTTACATATCAGAGTACACAAAATAATACTACACCATTACATCTGACATTCATAAGAGTTTTTTCAACCTATACAACTCAAAACATAACACCAAAATGCTACTACAGCGAATATAGATAGATAGTACGTCTGGACTCCAGCTCCAGCTTCCAAAACATTTGCTAATCCATACCTAGTCACTTGGCTACTCATAAAAATTTGAGTACCCAAGAGTTTATGAAAAACAAAATAAACTCCGGGTCAGACATGGGTCTGGTGTGAGTAAATCAGTTAAAGTTGCTTAACTTTAAAAATCTTTTTGAAACAAAAGGTATCACGTAAGACTTCCCACAAATAAATATGGGTAAGTTTTTACCTTACGCTAACCAAAACCTTTGATAGGAACTTCAGTGATATTATAATAGGGTCTAGGGTTTTAAAATAAAATACAGAAATAGATGGAATGCTTACATCTCACATTCCAACATAGTTGGGCACAATCAAATCGTACGGCACTTATTGGAGATTGGATTCCATACAATGGCAGGGCTACTGGGGTACCGCCCGTCACAGTACGGGGCCTAGATCACCGTAACGAGGACCACTCTCGATCCCCTGCAACACAAGGCCGGACCCATCCATTAATGGATAGTTTCGAACAAGACAACCCCGCAGTTGTGGCCAACAATTGCCCACACAGCCGAATAAATAAGGGACTTCTAGACAGGGGTAAATCTAACTCTCAAGTGGGGGCTACCCACGAAACCTTACTGCACCTCCCCTGTTTTATCCATTCTCGGTTGATGAGGCTTGAGGCTACGATTACCTTTAGAGAACACATCTCTTAGAATGCTCATCATCCTCCTGACGATGTTCTGAAAGCATTCAATCCATACAAGTTCGTTCCGGGTTCGAACGAAACCGAAGGCATTATTTCGTTACACTCATTTTAGAATCACCCTCAGAGTTAACGATAATAACCCTTGCACTCTAAAACTCCATCTCGATCCTCACTTGAGATGTCACGACCTAACGTTTAACTTGGATCGATGTGGTTTTCGGAAATCAAATTTGATTCCCGATCCCGGTCTCATTGAAATCCAAACGTGTCTTAAAAGCCAAGTTGTTTATAGATTTAAACAATTCAATTCAGATTTAAACATAGCATCACACAGCATTATCCACAGATAATAACCAATATCTATCACAGATATATAATATCTCATCACAGAATATATCTCAACTATCATTCAACAGATATCAACCATATTCAGATATCAATTCAAACAGTCATCCACAAGCAAGCACTACTTAAATTCATATTATAATTAATTAAATTAAATTAAATCAATTGCTTCAGAATTTATCACTTAATCTTGCTTAACCAAAGATTAATTAATTAATCACAATCATTTAATTAAATAATCACCTCTTAATTATCTCATTATTAATTAATTAATTAATCCTTAATTAATTAATAATATTTATTTAATTATCAATTAATTACTATAATTATTTATTAATTAAAATTTGATTTAGGATTAATCATTCCTTAACGGATTATTAATCAACCCTTAATTTATAATTAATTAACCTTAATTAATTCTTAATTACCTTAATTAATTCTTAATTAATCACAAATTAATTTATCTTAATTACATAATTAATTATTCATTAATTAATCTTAATTATTTAATTAATTAAATCTCAACCCTTAATTAATTTACTATTAATTATAAATTAATTAATGTTTAATTACTTAATTAATTAACTCTTAATCAATTGATTTATTTAATTTCTTAATTACAAATTTATTAATCATAAATCATTTAATTAATCAGTTATTAATCACTTATGAATTAATCTTAAATTAATTAATAAATTAATTAATAACTATTAATTGTTGTTTAATTTAATCCTTAATTACCAATTAAATAATCCATAAGTAATTAATTAAATCTTAACAAATTAATTAATTAATTCCAACTCTAATTACTAACTAATTAAAGTAAACTTAAATTTCAAAATATAATTAACTTTCAAAACCAAACAATTTCATTCATCACTTAAAAACTTTTACATGTTTAAACATTTCAATTTATTAAAACTAATTACCTTTGAAAAAGTTAGATTTGAAAATGTAAAATCATTTCAAACTTCAACAAATAAATGTAATTTACTTTTGAAATAAAATATTTGATATTTTATAAAGTAGTGAAATATAAAGTGTTAAGTTTTAAACTTAAAACAAAAATTGAAATTAAAAACAAGTTTAAAACTCGACTTCACTTAATTGCTTAAATCCAAACTAACATAACCTGACTCCAACTCCTTCCCTCTTCATTTTAGGTTTGAGAATAATCATCAAAACCAAAATCAAGAACCTGGTAACACACTTCTTCCCTAACCCCAACAACACACTCACGCATCAGCTCACCTACCCGAGCGCTCACGCGAGATTCACGACCCAAACACGAGCGCGACTTCGAGTTGCAAACCCACGCGCACGCGAACAAAAAACAGCAGATACACGCCACCACCTCGTGCACATGCACGAAGCTCCGGCGCCTCCTCCGCCGCCGCCGACCCCTTGCGCAAACCCCAAACCATCCCCAGAACCAATTCCAAAACCCAGAACCCATCGATTCGAGCTCAAACGAAATTGGGTTGTTCGAACCCAAAATTCAACTGTAGTCGCCAGGAAAACAAACCCATCACCCATGGCACCGACCACCTTACGCCTCCCCACTCCGGCCATGAACTCACACCACCCAAACACGTCTCCTCCCCAAGCCAACCCCAACTCGATCATCTCCACGCTCCACAAAATCGAATTTCCCAAACTAAAAACAAACAGTACCCAAACCCTACAAATCAAATTTCTAAAATCTATGTAACATAATAAATTCGATCAGTATTTTTCTAGTGTTAAGCATCAATTAACACAGCTTCGATTCAAATTTCAAAGTCTATCAACAATCCAATCACAAGAATTTGACAAAAGCCCCAATTTTAGTTAATTCAAAAATTCATATTCAACTGTAAGTTAAAAATTCTGAATTCAATTTTAAAATTCATGTCATGCATTATAGATTCAGGATATACATTTGTTTCATTAAAATTTAACAAAATTTACATGCTATAATTATTTGTTTTACTGCATATCTACTTTCTGTAGTTTTTTTTTTACAGTTTCATTTGCATACTTACTTCTAACACTAAATTCATATTGAATTTAAACTCCACCCTTGAATATATCAACTCAGTATTAACTTGCTATATTTAGATTTGAGGTTTGTTCGGAAATTTTCTCTGAACTTGAAATTACAGAGGAGTTACAATTGCCTGTTTAAACATGCACAGTCAAATTTTTAAAACTGTAAACAAATACTTCACAAAACAACTAACATGCAAGCATTTCAGAGCTAACATTCAACATGCAACAATTTTATACTTAAAGTTTTGATTTAAAAATTTACTCACCAGTTTTGTGTTGTGTAGAGTCAAGGAATTTAAATCCTGGGAAAATAACTGCAGATCTTAAAACTGAAATTGCTTGATGTTTTTGCTTTGATGATGCCTCAAACTTGAATCAATTAGTGATAAAACTTGAGATTACTTGATGATGTTTGGTTGAAGGTGTATAGATTTATGAAGTTCGGATTTTGAAAAATGAAGGAGTCTAAAATTTCTTGCTTAATAAAATGAGAAAGTATGTAAGAAATGTCTTTTAAAAATTTGCTTTATAAAATTTAAAGAAAATAAAACCTAAATTATGACACTTGTCACAAAACCTAACTAATTTTCTAACACATGTTAATAATAGGTTTTAAATGTTAACAAGTGTTTATTCATGCAAAAAGAAATTAAGATGTTTTTCTTAATTGATTTTCCTTATTTTAAAAATCATTTTTAATTCCTATAAAAAATCAATTTCCTTAAAAAATGAAGATAAAACAAATGTTATAACTTGAATAAAATCATGAGAATATTACTTTAATACTCAAAGTAAAATTTAGAATAAAATTAACATATTTTAAATCTTTTAATTTATCAATTCAAACACAAATTAAATTTTAAAATCCAATTCAAATTCAATTTTAGTTTTTAAATTCAATTCAAAATTAAATCTGATATGAATAAAATTTTAACACATTCATTTCTTTATATATGTATTTAGTTTTAATTAGAATAAATTTATATTTACAATTCATTTATTTGTTGTTGAATAAAATAACAGATTTATCAATTTAAATTAGTTTATTATATAGATTATCATATTTAAATTGAGTTTGAAATTCCGGGATATCACAATCCTCCCCCCTTAAAAGAATTTCGTCCCCGAAATTTAAACAAAAGATAATCCAAAATTTCATTTTATTCAACACTTCAAGCATGCATAACATCCATACATAAGCAACCATCAACCAAAACATGCAAACAATGATACATCCAATACAAACGCCACTAGCTATCCGGACACATATCCGGGTAAGCCTTCCTAATGCTATCCAGAGTCTCCCAGGTACAATCTCTGGAATCCTCACTCCACTGGTCTTTAACGAGCTTCACTATCTTGCTTCTTAGTTGTTTCTCATCTTGATCAATAATCTGAACAGGATGTCGGACAACCGATAAGTCCGGCTCAACCTCTAATTCTTCTTGCACAGCTGGCTCCATAATAAGAGATGGATCGTGCATATATTTCCGTAGATGGGATACGTGGAAAACATTATGAATTCCAGCCACCCGGATTGGCAATTCAATCCTGTATGCAACAGCACCAATCCTCTCGAGAACTCGGAACGGACCAATGTATCTCGGAGCGAGTTTCCCTGTCTTCCCGAATCTTACTGCTCCTTTAATAGGGGAAACTTTGACAAAGACTAAATCACCAATCTCGAACTCCAATTGTCTTCGTCTCTTATCAGCATATTTCTTTTGTTGATCCTGAGCAGCTCTCATCCTTTTCTTGATAAGCTCGACTTTAGCAGATGCTTCACGGATCAGATCTGGTCCAAGCACAATACGGTCCTTCGACTCTATCCAACAAGATGGAGATCTACAGGGTCTTCCATACAATGCTTCATAAGGAGCCATCTTGATACTTGCTTGGTAACTGTTATTATAAGAGAACTCCACTAGATGTAGATGATCCTCCTATGATCCTCCAAAATCTTATACACAGGCTCTCAGCATATCTTCTAGAATTCGATTATGCCTTTCTGTTTGACCATCTGTTTGTGGATGATATGCTGTACTCAATCTCAAACTAGTTCCCAAAGCTGATTGCAATGCCTCCCAGAATTTACTGGTGAAGATCGGATCTCGATCACTTACAATACTGACTGGAACGCCATGCAATCTCACAATCTCTTTCAAGAAAATTTCTGCCAAAGAAGCTGCAGTACGGTTCGCCTTAACTGGTATAAAATGGGCGCTCTTGGTTAGACGATCTACAATCACCCATATTCCTTCATTTCCCTTCTTAGTTCTAGGCAGACCGTCGATGAAGTCCATTGAAATCATCTCCCATTTCAATGTCGGGACCTCCAAAGGTTGTAACAAACCGGCTGGCTTCTGTTGATCTCCTTTCACTTGCTGGCAGATTGCACAACTATTAACGAATCTGGCTACATCCTTCTTCATACTCGGCCACCAAAAAACTCTCTTCATATCCTTGTACATCTTCGAGATTCCTGGATGGATATTCAATCTGGAACGATGACTTTCTGACAATACTTCGTGTCTCAATCCATCTATATCCAGTACACACAATCGACCATTAATTCTCAATGCTCCTTGATTGTCTATCTTGAAATCCGAATATCGACTATCCTTAGTTCCAAGAATCAATTCTTCAAAAGACCTATCCTCCATTTGCTTGCTTATTAATCTTTCCTGGAGAAACGGAACAGCTCCCAAAAGAGAAAGAACCGCATTTCTGCTAAGAGCGTCTGCCACAACGTTCGCCTTCCCCGGAGTATACAGAATATTCAAATCGTATGATGCCAAGAATTCAACCCATCGCTGCTGTCTTAGATTAAGATCTTTCTGAGAGAAAAGATATTTCAACGGTTTGTGATCCGTGAATAACTCAAACTTTTCTCCTAAAAGATAATGCCTCCATATCTTTAAAGAAAAAACAATAGCCAATAGCTCAAGATCATGCGTAGCGTAGTTTCTCTCATGTGGCTTCAATTGCCGACTCGCATACGCAATAACCTTACCATTCTGCATAAGCACAGCTCCCAATCCAACAATACAGGCATCAGTATATACTTCAAACTTGCTCTTCCCATCTGGAATAGCCAATACAGGAGCACTTGTCAATTTTGACTTCAGTTTCTGAAAAGCTTCCTCACATTCCGGTGTCCACTTGAATTTAGCTCCCTTTCTTGTCAGCTTCATTAGGTGAGAAGAGATCTTAGAATAATCCTTAATAAACTTCCTGTAGTAACCAGCCAATCCAAGAAAACTGCGAACTTCTGTAGGAGTCCGAGGCTGCTTCCATTCCAGAATAGTCTCAACTTTAGCTGGATCTACCGAGATTCCCTCACCAGAAACGATGTGGCCTAAAAATTTTACTTCTGATTTCCAAAAATGACACTTAGAAAACTTCGCCTTCAGCACATGCCTTCTCAGAGTTTCCAAAACTATTCTCAAGTGTTGCTTGTGCTCTTCTTTCGATTTAGAATAAACCAAAATATCATCGATGAAGACCAAAACAAACTTATTCAGAACATCTCTAAAGACTCGGTTCATCAGATCTACAAAATAAGCAGGAGCGTTGGTTAACGCAAAAGGCATAACCAACCACCCATAGAAACAATTAGGTCCCCTAAATGCACTTAAGGGGATACTGTCTTCAGCTACCCTTAACTGATGGAAACCTGATGCTAGATCTAACTGAGAAAAGACTGATGCACCATGAAGCTTGTGGAAGAGATCATCAATGCGAGGAAGAGGATACTTATTCTGAATGGTCACTTTGTTCAATTCACGGTAGTCTACACAGAACCTTAGCGACCCATCCGACTTGGTGACAAAAACTGCAGCAGAACCCCAACAGGAAAAACTTGGTCTAATCAAACCCTTCTCCAACAAATCTTGAGTTTGCTTCACTAATTCCTCCCTCTCTCTTGGAGCCATTCTCCTACTAGGTTGAATTACAGGTACTGCTCCAGGAACCAAATCTATACGAAACTCTATTTCCCGATGCGTTGGCAAACACTTAACTTCCTCAAATACGTCAGAGAAATCCCGGACTACTTCAATATCTACAACCTCCTCTTGAGAAGTCTCCATTCCATGTAAACGACTACTCAAGTGAATTCCATAATTATCACACATTACTCTGGCAACCCTTCCCAAATCAGTTTCCAACGAAACTGTTCTTTCATCACAATTTAAGAAAGCCTTATATTTGTCAAGCCAATCCATATCCAATATAAGGTCAAAACCTTTAAAATCCAATACATAAGGATCACAGGAAAAACTATGGGATAGATAGGAGATTCTCAAATCTTTACAAATCCTATCCAATTTTGTTACCCCTCTTATAGGATTTGATACACAAATGGGATTGTCTACAATACTAGGGGTAATTAAGAAATTCTCTACAGTTCCTAGGGAAATAAAACTTAAAGAAGCACCAGAATCAAATAAGACTTTAATATACTTTCCATTTAAAAGTAAAGTACCTTCTAAAACTCCCTTGCCCTTCGACGAGTTTGATGGTGCGCCTTCTAAAGCAAATACTTTGTTCTGTTGAACCTTATGAAGGAGCGGGCAGTCTTTAATCATATGTCCCGGTTGGTGATAGTTAAAGCAAAGAGACTTCTGAACTAAGGCTGACCCTGGTCCACTATACTGCTGTCGCTGCTGCTGTTGCTGAGATCCTTTGCCGGGACACTTATTTGCTAGGTGACCTTCTTGTTGACAAATATAACACTTTCGGGGTCCATTATTATTCACAGACTTCTTCTTGTTTTGCTTCTTCCAGTTAGGATTGAATTTTCTCTTATTCTGGTTAGAAGAATTCCCTCCTGATGCAGCAACTTGTGCCACTGACCTCTTCTTTATCAAATCTTCATACCTTAACGCCATATCAATAAGTTCCACAAAAGACCCTTTCAAATGTGCAGTCATTCTCTCATGATACTCAGGCCTCAACCCTTGGACAAACATATCGTTCTTCTTAAGAGGCGTGTCTATAAGTCCTGGACCATAGCAAGATAACTCGTTGAATTTTGTCTCGTATTCAGCTATAGACATACTTCCTTGTTTCAGATTCAAAAAATCCTGATAAAGCCGAGTTTTTCCTACAGCAGGCATAAACTTTTCCTCAAACATCTCCTTAAACTCTTCCCAAGACATACCATCTTCCGAGATATTAGCAGTCACTGAATTCCACCATACTGCGGCACCACCTTGTAATTGCCACACAGCCATTATTCTCTTCTTCTCATCTGATAATCTCATGCTCTTAAAAATCTTCTCACAGGAGCGAATCCATGCTTGAACTTCTATTATATTTTCTGATCCCTGAAATGGTTCCAAGATGAACAAAGTCCTTGCATAATGCGGCAAAACTGACTGGAGACGTAACTGGATTAACAGTCTGCTCTCTTCTGTTACCAGTTGATGCACTTCCAACAACTCTTCCCCTTCGGCCTCTTGAACTCATATTGGCTACCTAACCAGGTAATCCAACCAATTTAGATAGGGATATAGTTATATAAGAAAATTACAAATACGCACTCTCAAGATAGATACTACTCCAGAGCCTAGGTGTTTCTCAACCATTGCTCTGATACCAACTGAGACGACCCGTCTTTCAACATCCGGAAAGACGTATCATCAATGAGAAAAGAAAGAGATAGAAATAGAAAGATAGAAAGAAAAGAAACAACAATCATCAGAATCTCACAGCGGAAACGAACAAAATATGATATTACATATATCCCTTACATAAGTTTACATATCAGAGTACACAAAATAATACTACACCATTACATCTGACATTCATAAGAGTTTTCCCAACCCATACAACTCAAAACATAACACCAAAATGCTACTACAGCGAATATAGATAGATAGTACGTCTGGACTCCAGCTCCAGCTTCCAAAACATTTGCTAATCCATACCTAGTCACTTGGCTACTCATAAAAATTTGAGTACCCAAGATTTATGAAAAACAAAATAAACTCCGGGTCAGACATGGGTCTGGTGTGAGTAAATCAGTTAAAGTTGCTTAACTTTAAAAATCATTTTGAAATAAAATGTATCACGTAAGACTTCCCACAAATAAATACGGGTAAGTTTTTACCTTACGCTAACCAAAACCTTTGATAGGAAATTCAGTGATATCATAATAGGGTCTAGGGTTTTAAAATAAAATACAGAATTAGATGGAATGCTTACATCTCACATTCCAACATAGTTGGGCACAATCAAATCGTACGGCACTTATTGGAGATTGGATTCCATTAATGGCAGGGCTACTGGGGTACCGCCCGTCACAGTACGGGGCCTAGATCATCGTACCGAGGACCACTCCCGATCCCCTACAACACAAGGCCGGACCCATCTCTTACTGGACAGTTCCGAACAAGACAACCCCGCAGTTGTGACCAACAACTGCCCACACAGCCGAATAAATAAGGGACTTCTAGACAGGGGTAAATCTCACTCTCAAGTGGGGGCTACCCACGAAACCTTGCTGCACCTCCCCTGTTTTAGCCATTCCCGGTTGATGAGGCTTGAGGCTACGATTACCTTTAGAGAACACGTCTCTTAGAATGCTCATCGTCCTCCTGATGATGTTCTGAAAGCATTCAATCCATACAAGTTCGTTCCGGGTTCGAACGAAACCGAAGGCATTATTTCGTTACACTCATTTTGGGATCACCCTTAGAGTTAACGACAATAACCCTTGCACTCTAAAACTCCATCTCGATCCTCACTTGAGATGTCACGACCTAACGTTTAACTTGGATCGATGTGGTTTTCGGAAATCAAATTTGATTCCCGATCCCGGTCTCCTCGAAATCCAAACGTGTCTTAAAGGCCAAGTTGTTTATAGATTTAAACAATTCAATTCAGATTTAAACATAGCATCACACAGCATTATCCACAGATAATAACCAATATCTGTCACAGATATACAATATCTCATCATAGAATATATCTCAACTATCATTCAACAGATATCAACCATATTCAGATATCAATTCAAACAGTCATCCACAAGCAAGCACTACTTAAATTCATATTATAATTAATTTAATTTAATTAAATTAATTACTTAAGAATTTATCACTTAATCTTGCTTAACCAAACATTAATTAATTAATCACAATCATTTAATTAAATAATCACCTCTTAATTATCTCATTATTAATTAATTAATTAATCCTTAATTAATTAATAATATTTATTTAATTATCAATTAATTACTATAATTATTTATTAATTAAAGTTTGATTTAGGATTAATCATTCCTTAACGGATTATTAATTAACCCTTAATTTATAATTAATTAACCTTAATTAATTCTTAATTACCTTAATTAATTCTTAATTACCTTAATTAATTCTTAATTAATCACAAATTAATTTATGTTAATTACATAATTAATTGTTCATTAATTAATCTTAATTATTTAATTAATTAAATCTCAACCCTTAATTAATTTACTATTAATTATAAATTAATTAATGTTTAATTACTTAATTAATTAACTTTTAATCAATTGATTTATTTAATTTCTTAATTACAAATTTATTAATCATAAATCATTTAATTAATCGGTGATTAATCACTTATGAATTAATCTTAAATTAATTAATAAATTAATTAATAACTATTAATTGTTGTTTAATTTAATCCTTAATTACCAGTTAAATAATCCATAAGTAATTAATTAAATCTTAACAAATTAATTAACCCAAATTAATTAACTAATTCCAACTCTAATTACTAACTAATTAAAGTAAACTTAAATTTCAAAATTTAATTAACTTTCAAAACCAAACAAATTCATTCATCACTTAAAAACTTTTACATGTTTAAACATTTCAATTTATTAAAACTAATTACCTTTGAAAAAGTTAGATTTGAAAATGTAAAATCATTTTAAACTTCAACAAATAAATGTAATTTTCTTTTGAAATAAAATATTTGATATTTTATAAAGTAGTGAAATATAAAGTGTTAAGTTTTAAACTTAAAACAAAAATTGAAATTAAAAACAAGTTTAAAACTCGACTTCGCTTAATTGCTTAAATCCAAACTAACATAACCTGACTCCAACTCCTTCCCTCTTCATTTTAGTTTTGAGAATAATCATCAAAACCAAAATCAAGAACCCGGTAACACACTTCTTCCTTAACCCCAACAACACACTCACGCATCAGGTCACCTACCCGAGCGCTCACGCGAGATTCACGACCCAAACACGAGTGCGACTTCGAGTTGCAAACCCACGCGCACGCGAACAAAAATTAGCAGACACACGCCACTACCTTGTGCACATGCACGAAGCTCCGACGCCTCCTCCGCCGCCGCCGACCCCTTGCGCAAACCCCAAACCATCCCCAAAACCAATTCCAAAACCCAGAACCCATCGATTCGAGCTCAAACGAAATTGGGTTGTTCGAACCCAAAATTCAACTGCAGTCGCCAGGAAAACAAACCCATCACCCACGGCACCGACCACCTTACGCCTCCCCACTCCGGCCATGAACTCACACCACCCAAACCGTCTCCACCCCAAGCCAACCCCAACTCGATCATCTCCACGCTCCACAAAATCGAATTTCCCAAACTCGAAAAAAAACAGTACCCAAACCCTACAAATCAAATTTCTAAAATCTGTGTTACATAATAAATTCGATCAGTATTTTTCTAGTGTTAAGCATCAATTAACATAGCTTCGATTCAAATTTCAAAGCCTATCAACAATCCAGTCACGAGAATTTGACAAAAGCCCCAATTTTAGTTAATTCAAAAATTCATATTCAACTGTAAGTTAAAAATTCCGAATTCAATTTTAAAATTCATGTCATGCATTATAGATTCAGGATATACATTTGATTCATTAAAATTTAACAAAATTTACATGCTATAATTATTTGTTTTACTGCATATCTACTTTCTACAGTTTTTTTTACAGTTTCATTTGCATACTTACTTCTAACACTAAATTCATATTGAATTTAAACTCCACCCTTGAATATATCAACTCAGTATTAACTTTCTATATTTAGATTTCAAGTTTGTTAAGAAATTTGCTCTGAACTTGAAATTACAGAGGAGTTACAATTGCCTGTTTAAACATGCACAATCAAAATTTTAAAACTATAAACAAATACTTCACAAAACAACTAACATGCAAGCATTTCAGAGCTAACATTCAACATGCAACAATTTTATACTTAAAGTTTTGATTTAAAAATTTACTCACCAGTTTTTTGTTGTGCAGAGTCAAGGAATTTAAATCCTGGGAAAATAACCGCAGATCTTAAAACTGAGATTGCTTGATGTTTTTGCTTTGATGATGCCTCAGCTTGAATCAGATAGTGATAAAACTTGAGATTGCTTGATGATGTTTGGTTAAAGGTGTATAGATTTATGAAGTTTAGATTTTGAAAAATGAAGGAGTGTAAAATTTCTTGCTTAATAAAATGAGAAAGTATGTAAGAAATGTCTTTTAAAAATTTGCTTTATAAAATTTAAAGAAAATAAAACCTAAATTATGACACTTGTCACAAAACCTAACTAATTTTCTAACACATGTTAATAATAGGTTTTAAATGTTAACAAGTGTTTATTCATGCAAAAAGAAATTAAGATGTTTTTCTTAATTGATTTTCCTAATTTTAAAAATCATTTTTAATTCCTATAAAAAATCAATTTCCTTAAAAAATGAAGATAAAACAAATGTTATAACTTGAATAAAATCATGAGAATATTACTTTAATACTCAAAGTAAAATTTAGAATAAAATTAACATATTTTAAATCTTTTAATTTATCAATTCAAACACAAATTAAATTTTAAAATCCAATTCAAATTCAATTTTAGTTTTTAAATTCAATTCAAAATTAAATCTGATATGAATAAAATTTTAACACATTCATTTCCTTATATATGTATTTAGTTTTAATTAGAATAAATTTTTATTTACAATTCATTTATTTGATGTTGAATAAAATAACAGATTTATCAATTTAAATTAGTTTATTATATAGATTATCATATTTAAATTGAGTTTGAAATTCCGGGATATCACAAATATTTCTCCCTCTTTCTCATTGACAAAAAGAATAAGGAATATGAAAGTATGAAGCCATAATGTCATAGATATTATGAAGGAAACGATCATTCATACATTTAAATACCATAAACAAGAGTCTTGAAATAATATGAAAAAGAATGACTATTTAATACAAGCCATAAATTAAAGACTAATGTTTGCGTAATATAAAATAACAACTTATGCCATTCTTTGCTTACCCCTATCATCATGCGATGTTTGACCACCATTATCGCCTCTATCTCCACCATGTCGCTACTACTTGCTTGATCATCGGAAGAGGAAGACCAAGTGAAGACGGGTTACTTACCTGGATCACCTAGTGTAGCTGTGGAAGTGCGGGATGAACATGAGATAGCTTGCCATAACTTCGTAAAAAAATCCTTTAACCTTATCAAGCTTTTGTCAACTTTAATGATATGGGATTGAAGAATTTGTTGGTTGCGGCATATCATATAAATTGACTCATGTAGAGGAAGGCCTCGATTAGGAATCAAAATTTTGTCTTGTTGACGACTAGTTGATCTTTGGTAAGATGGACCATGAGATGCTACGCCATGTTGTTGTGGTTGATCTTGAGATAATTTTTGTTGGGTCCATTCTTCAAAAGTAATGATAGGAGGTGGTTGAGCAACCGGTAGCTTCATTAATGCTAAAGTACGATGGTTTAAATAACCAATGGTCGAAACCAGCGAGTCAGGTTTCGGAATCTCACATGCCTTTAGCAGTCGCATAATATACTCACCATAGTAGATGACATTCATTCGACCATTGTTGAAGCTTAAGAATTCATCAAGAATTAATCGTAGCCAATTGACTTTAATATTTCCGAAGATAGAGTTCAAGGCTTTAAAGTTATGTTCATAAACAAGTGCATAACTCCCGGTTCGTGGAGCTACGGTTTGCATTAACGAACGGTGTATAATTCTTGCTTTTGGTCTTAAGGACATAGACTTGAGTTGGTGCATGTCGTCTTCTAAAAATAAATGACTTATATGGTCACGAACGAACATATCACAATCAACATTGCTCAATTCTATACCATCATTTTCAGATCTTAAAATGTGAGCCATTCGATCTAAGGAGAAAAAGACAGGTTTTTCACAAGGTAGACTCCACACAATCTTCTTAGTTTTGAATGGTTTGGTGATCCAACTTAAGATTAGCATAGAATAGTTTGGCCATAAATTGATTAATTTTGAGCTTATTGTCGTCAATATTGAATAAAGATTCCAAATTGCACCTACGAGCCAATTCTTGTATGTGTTATGGAGAAAAATCGACAAACTTTACAAACGAACCTTCAAAGATGCGAGAATCTTGCATTCTCCTCCATCTCCTAATTACGGTATCATTGGATAGCCATTGTTGGATTTGCTCGTTTGAAGGAGGTTGAGAGGATGAAGATGCTTGTCCTTTTCTCTTAGGAGCCATTAATTTGATTGTTTGGAGGTTTAAAAATTGAGTTTTTGAAGAGCTAGGGTTTTGGAGAAATAGAAAATATGAAATGAGTGAGGAGAGAGAAGGGGAAGGTGATGGTTAAAAAGGTGAAAAGTGAGTGTGTAGGAGCAGTAATTTTGCTCAGATTCACGAATCAATCGACTGAATCAGTGGTTCAGTCGACTGATCCTGAAATTCAAAAATTTCATCCTTCTGGTTTAGTCAACTGAATGCTTGATTCAGTCGACTGAATCTGGGTTATATATATTTTGTCCTCTGGTCTAGTCGACTGAGCCACTGAGCCAGTCGACTGACCCTACGTTTTAATTTTTTTACCTCTGTGTGAGTCGAATGGCCCCCTGGTTCAGTCGACTGACCTCGGTGAATTTCTACAATCAATTTTTATTGAGTAAATTTTTATATATTTTCATACTTATGAACATTGAAAGTTTAGTTTTGAATATTAGAACTAGTATATGTGTTGATAATATGAGGATGAAGAAATGAATTATTCCAAAAACAAATTGTACATACTTTAGGTAAATTATTCGAAATAAATAACAAATAATGATACTTTTATTTTGAAGGGCTAGGAGTTTTGTAGCCCTGTAGTTGTTTGCGACGAACATTCGATGCTTCATTTCGTTCCCATGAATTTGGTGAGATCGGTGGTCGCGGCAGGGATGAAGTAGAAGGTCGTCGAATAGGCGAAATGGCGTGTTCGTCTATTGGATGTGATGAAGCACCGCAAAACTTCACAGCAATTTGCTCGATGATTCCTAGATGTCTCGAGTTGATCTTTTGCTTGTAATATATTTCACATTGAATCAGCGATTCTTGTTGATAATGATGCAAATCATCTATTTTCTATTTAGTGTTTGGAGAGACGTCCAACATCATCGTTTTCGCTTTCTTTTTCTTCAGAGTATATCCGGTGTAATCATGATAGATGGAAGATGGTGTAGTATGTTGGACGGAAGTTTTTGGTGATTCGGTAGTGGCTAGAATTTCACTGGAGTCAGTTGATGAAGAAGTTGACATCTTGATAGTTATTTCAATTTGATTGAATGAATAACATAGAATAGACATATCTATTTATAGCCTAATGCTGAGAAAAAGAAGGTTGAAGTGAATGGCTTGTCTTGAATTTAGCAATATTAGTTAGGAAAAGTGTGCTATTTCGTTGGTTTTATGTTATTTGATTTATCTTATGTAGATGTAATATGCATAAAAGCAGTAAAGTATATTTATAAAGATAAGTGTTATACATAATTTAGTTTGTAGTTGTCACCATATAATAGAGTCCTCGATCTAGACTGTAACATAAATAATCAATAGCTCAGGTGGTTAAGACATCTAGGCTATTCACAACAAGTCATAGGTCCGAGTCTCAGCATCGTCAGAAATATGAATTTTTGTAAAAAAAAAAAAATTATTTTTGAGTTTTTAGTCAAAATTTCATATTTTATTATTTATATATCTTTATTTGACATTATACCGAGTTCTCGACGTAATTTTATAAAAGTATTTTCTAACAATGGTTTAGTAAAAATATCAACTAATTGATTTTCTAATGGAACGTGGTCTAAATTTATCACTTCTTTTTCTATATTATCGCATAGAAAGTGATGTCTAATATCTATATGTTTAGTTCTTGAGTGGTTTATTGGATTTTTGGATAGATTTATTGCACTAGAATTATCGCAGTAAATTATTGATTTTGATAGATTGAATCCTAAACTTTTAAGTGTCTGTTGCATATAAATTACTTGTGCGCAAGCTAGTGCCGCAAAAATATATTCTACTTCACAAGTTAATAGTGATACACAGTTTTGTTTCTTGCTAAACCATGATATTAATGATTCACTAATGAAGTGACACCTACCGCTTGTACTTATTCTATCTGTACTTGATCCTTCGAAATCAGCATCGCTGTATGATACTAACTCAAACGAGCACTCTTTTGAATAGAAAAGTCCGAAATCTGTAGTATTACTAAGATAATGTAGTATTCATTTTACGGCTCGTAAATGTGATTCTTTTGGGTCAGATTAAAATTATGCACATAGACACACACTCATCATAGTATCTGGTCTACTCGCCGTTACATAAAGTAGTGATTCTATCATACTACGATATAGTTTTTGGTCTACACTTTTGCCATTTTCATCTTTATCAAGATGCGTTGTTGTGCTCATAGCTGTTGGTTTGGCAGAAGTGTTTCCATTCCGAAGCGTTTGATAAGATTATTATAGCATTTTTCTTGATTAATAAATATTCCATTTGAAATTTGTTTTATTTGAAGACCTAGAAAATATGATAATTCTCCCATACGGGACATTTCAAATTCTCTAGTCATTATTTCAAAAAATTCTTTACAAAATTTATTATTAGTTGAACCAAATATAATGTCGTCTACATATATTTGAACTGTCAAATACCATTTTTAGAATGTTTTATAAATAAAGTTTGATCTCCTTTTCCTATTTCGAATCCTAAGTCGATTAAATAGCTTTTAAGGCGTTTATACCAAGCACATGATGCTTGTTTTAAAGCATATAAAGCTTTCTTAAGTTTATTGACATGATCTGGATATTTTTCTTGAATAAATAAAGGAGGTTGTTCAACGTAAACGTTTTCTTTAATATAACTATTTAAAAATGCACTTTTAACATCCATTTGATAGAGTTTAAAGTTATTAAAACATGCGTACGCCAATAAGATTCGTATTGCTTCTAGTCTAGCGACTGGAGCAAATGTTTCTTTGTAGTATATTCCTTCTTCTTAGTTATATCCTTTTGCTACTAGTCTCGCTTTATTTCTCGGATATTCCCTAATTCGTCTGCTTTATTTTTATAAACCCATTTAGTTCCTATAACAGTCTGATCGGTCGGTCTGGGTACTAGTTCCCAAACTTCATTTCGTTCAAACTGATTTAGTTCTTCTTGCATATCAATAATCCAATTTTCATCGGATGATGCTTCCTTAGTATTTTTAGGTTCTATAGTAGAGAGAAAAGCTACATTACCCATTAAATTTAGTTAATTCCTGTTTGACCATTTGAATTTATTTCTCCAATTATATTTTCTGTAGGATGATTTCGGAAGATTCTTCGAGGAGATCTTATTGTATTAGTAATATTTCTATTTTCTAGATTATTAACAATGTTTTCATTTTCTCTAGAATTATAAACGATATTTCATCATCTCTTGAATTGTTTATTATTATATTCGTTTCATTATTAGTAAATCAGCATCATTATTTGTTTTGAAATAA
This sequence comes from Allium cepa, assembly GCA_030765085.1. Classification (NCBI taxonomy): domain Eukaryota; kingdom Viridiplantae; phylum Streptophyta; class Magnoliopsida; order Asparagales; family Amaryllidaceae; genus Allium; species Allium cepa. The sequence goes on from CM060932.1 coordinate 610,042,951, forward strand.
GTTTAGAGTTCTGATCAAAAGATATATGAAGTGACTCTTCAATAGTATTTGTTCATTTATTAAAAATTCGATAAGCTTTGCTTCAATTCGTATATCCAAGAAACATACCTTCGTCACATTTTGAATCGAATTTGCCATGCTGATCTTTGGTATTTAATATAAAACATTTTGATCCAAATATTTTAAAATAAGATATGTTTGGTTTTCTACAGTTAGAAAGTTCGTAAAGTGTATTTTTGGTGAGAGGTCTAATAGAAACATGATTCAATACATAACAGGCAATTGCAACAGCTTCTGTCCAAAAATGTTTTGGTAATGTGCTTTCATTTAGTAAAGTTCTTGCACATTCTTGTAGAGTTCGATTATTTCGTTCTACAACTCCATTTTGTTGTGGAGTTCTAGGAAACGAAAATTATGAAATATTCCTCTCTTTTTATAATAATTAACAAACTGTTCTTTTTCAAAATCACCTCCGCGATCACTTCTAATATTTTTAATTCTAGTACCTTTTAAATTTTGAATTCGTTTAACATATGTTTTGAAATTTTCAAAAGTATCACTTTTATTTTTCATAAAAATAGTCCATGTATATCTTGAAAAATCAACTATTACAAATTTCTATTTATTGTGATTTAAGGATTGAATTCGGGTAGGTCCAAATAAATCCATATGAAGTAATTCAAGTGGTTGTAATGTCGAAAAGACTTTCTTAGATTTAAACGAGGATTTAGTTAATTTACCTAATTGACACGAGTCACATAAATTATTAACTTTAAAATTCATCTTTGGCAATCCTTTTACGAGATTATTTTTAGAAAATTTATTTATATTTTTGAAATTAATATGATACAATCGTTTGGGCCATATCTAGGGATCATTTTCTTTGGCTATTAAACACATGTCTGTGTTATGATTAACTTTCATATTCAAAACGTAAATTTTTTTATCTCTATTTCCTTCGAAAATAAGATTTTGATTTTGATCAAAAATACTACATTTATTTCAGAGAAGGATATTTTAAAACCTTTATTGCATAATTGACTTATACTTTATAGATTTTGTTTTAGATTCTTAACTAATAAAAAGTTTGTAATAAGAGGTAAATTAGGTGTACCTTAATTGCTCACATCGCCTTTGCCGATTATATAGCCCTTGGAATCATCTCCAAAAGTGCCAGATGCTCCATCTGAGTATGTAATATTTATCAGCATATCTTTCTTCTGTCATGTGTTTTGAGAAATCACTGTCGAGTATCCATTTTTCTCTTTTCTTGAGTGGAACATGCAAAAAATATGTGATAACGTTCGTACCCACTTTTTTAATAGGGTTCTAAGAGTTAAGTCCTAGGAAACCAAACCCAAGTGGGTTTAGCATCCCTTTTATAAATAATTTTTTTATTATTATGAACATTTTCTATGAATGAACTAATATACTTTTTCCTTATTAACTTGTTATTAGTTTTAGGTACCCATATATTTATAGTTTTAGAAACTAGTCTTTTTGAAGATGTGGATGTTTTACTAGACTTAAATTTGTTTAAATTACCAGATTGTGAATTCTTGACTTTTTTCTTATAATCTAAACTATTTTTATTGTTAACGGGTTGTGAATTCTCAATAATTCTAGATAAATTTTCTCTTCCTTTATAAAAATTTGTAAAGTTTTTAGTGATTCCTTCTAGTTTGGTCTTTAGACTTGAATTTTCTATTTCTACCATTTTAACATTAGTTTTTAAAACATGATTTTTCAGAAACAAGAACATCATTCTTTTCTTTTTGTGTTTCAATTCCTTGACTCAATAATATAAGTTGAGAATTAACATTTGAAAGAGATTCTTGAGTTTTCTCAAGTTCTTCTTCCAGTATTTTCTTCTCGTCTTTAAGCATATCTCTTTCGAATTCTGCCTTGTTCTGATTTTCTACAGCCTCTTTATATTTTCTTTTGAGACTTTTTAAAGTATCTAATAATTCAAAATTTATCTCTATCATATCATCAAAAGTTAAATCACTAACCTCATTATCTTTGGCCATAGAGCATACGTTGGCTTGTTCATTATCGCTGTCACTCTCACTTCCAGAAGGAGATGAGGAATCATCCCATGTAACTGAAAAGGCTTTTCTTTTAAATTTGTCCTTCCTTTTATTTCGATATTCTTTCTTTTGATTTGAACAGTCCTTCTAAATATGTCCCTTTTTATGACAGTTAAAATACTCCATAATTGATGAAGATGGTGGTTTATTGCTATTTGAGCTTCTCTTGCCATTATTTATGTTTCCTTTTCTATACTTTAAGAATTTCTTGAATTTTTTGGCAATAAAGGCTAGGTCGTCTTTGTCTGAATCTGATTCTTCTTATTCTACATGGAATGCTATATTCTGTTTACCTTGATCTTGAACTCGTTTAGCCTGCAAATTCACTTTATAGGACATTTGATTTCCTATTAACTCTTTTGGAGTTATTTTGGAAATATCGTTCGCTTCTTCAATAGCGAGAACTTTTCTTTTCCATTCTTTCATTAAAGAGTTAAGGATTTTGGATACAATATCAAAGTCTGAATATTTTTCTCCTAGTCCTATTAATGAATGGTAGATATCCTGAAATCTTGAATACATATCATTTATAGATTCATTTTCTTTTATCCTAAAGTTTTGAAACTGACTTTTAAGCATGGATATTTTGCTCTGTTTGACTTTGTTAGTTCCTTCGTTTGTAACTTTGAGTGTACGCCATATTTCATATACAGTATTGCATATGTTAACATGGTTAAAATCATTTTTATCTAAGGCACAAAACAACATATTCATGGCTTTTGCATTAGCTGTGGCATCTAGTTTCTGTATATTTGACCAAGTAGAATACTCTTCGATAGGAATAATATATTCTGTCCGCGTTATATTCTATGAATCAAAACCATTTTCTTGCATATATATTCTCATTCGTGTGGCCCAATAGTTATAATTCATGCCATTAAATAGTGGTGAACGTGCAGTGGATTGACCTTCAATGAAGCTAGTGTTAATGCTAGTGCTAATGTTAGTTTCCATATTATTAGATTATCAGATAACTATATTATGGTTATATGATGACCTTGCTCTGATACCAAACGAAAGTGTGGATATATGATAATACGGAGTATAGTGATGATAGTAATACAGTAAATAGTGCGGAATATAAAAGCAGTATAATAAAATGACACCAGAGATTTTTATACTGGTTTGGAGCACCGTCCTACGTCCAGTCCTAAACTCCTTATGGAATTTCACTAAAACAATAACCCTCACTTAACTCAGAGGAACAGGTCTATACAACCCCTGAGTAACCGAACAGGGACCCGAGCAGCCGAATAGGGACCTGAGCAGCAGAACAGTACTTCAACAAATACAAAGGTTTGTTTTGACTTTGTGTGTTCTAATAACACGGATTTATCACTTGTAGTACACCTTTCCTATACTCTTCTCCTCAAGTATAAATATATATTTGAAGTTTATGAAAAATAGAAAGGTATAATATTGCTTCAATGTAGAATAATTGAAAATATAATTGCAAATAGATTCAAGAGAGTTAGATAAAAAAAATCGGTGATTTAGAATCAAGTTAGAGTATGTATTTATATAGGTTAGAAAGCAACGACTATTGATGAAGAGTTTAGATTGAAGTGTTGTGTCCAAAAAATTTCGTAGAGGTTGGTAACTCTTCGCAAATAGTCGTGTCTTTTCAAAAAGTAGCCATTGTAGAAATTCAGTCAACTGAACCTCTGGGTCATCAGACTGAATATTCAAACGAAATTTTAAATATATATTTGTATATCTATGCACCTGTGCATGTTGCATAGAAATTTCTGGGTCGGTCGACTGAGCCTCTGAGCCAGTCGACTGACCTGGTAATATCTATGCAATTTGCATAGTTTACATAGGTATAATAATATATTTAACTTTAAATACTTTTATAATATATATATATATATATGTGTTATGTGCTTATATATTTATAAGTTATTTAAAAATTAGACGGTTAAATATATAAGCTAATATATACGTAAAACGAGGAGAGATTTTAACAAAATTGACCTAAGACTCAAAAACAAAACAATATAATTGATGCACCGATTTTGAAGTTTTGTCTTCTTGTAGTATATATTCTCTTTTTGTCGTACCAGTTGTTAAATCCGTATGTCGTAATGATAGCTTTATGTCATGAATCAAAACCAAGTCTCAACAACTACATATATAGCGTACCTTACTACATATAGATAGTTTGATGGATCCTTAGGGGATGGAAAATCCCATAACATCTCTTAAGTTATTGCACTCACGTTGTACACTTGATAGGAGATGAAAAATCCCATAAACATCTCTGAAGCTGTTACACTCATATTTACTTGTTATTGATTTAACTTACATAAGAACTTTTAGTTATGACATGTGTGTTTTGTCTTTTCATTACGCTTGGATTAGCCTGAGTATGTCAGTGTTTGAAGACATTGTTCCTTGAAGATGAAGATGGAGTTTGCTAGACCGTATTTATTATTATTATCCTGCTGCATTTTTTGGGTATTTTTACTGATTGTACTCTGATTTTGTTGTAAAAATAGTGTAGTCAAACTATATATTGTAAAACAGCTTCATAAACTGTTTATTTGATTATTATATTTTTCCATTCCGCTGCGAGATAGTTTTTTTTTTCTCCTTTCTCTTATTTTCTTATTTATCCCATTGATAATCTACCCTTTTGAATAGTGTGAGCTAAATATATGTGGTTTATTATCAATTTAAACTGTCCAAAAAGGTGGGTCGTCACATTCGATGGATGAATTCTTCCCTTATCAAAGATGAACCAACCAATAATTCTGATTGCGTCATCAACAAAGATTGATTGGTTAGTTTTAATATATATATATATAGGATTAATATAAATTTATATATTATATATAGTACAAATATGGATTGGTGTGTATAAACTTATTAGATTTGATTGAATTGTATTAAATTTGGTTTGGATTAAAAATATGCATGTAATTGATTTACGCGATTAATAAAATTGGGTTTTTTCATTTCTTCCTATTTACATATCGCTCTGGCATATATCATATAGTACCTTAGTTAGGGGGAGTTTTCATTATATTTTTGTTGATGATAAAGGGGGAGAAATATATAAAATATTCAGACATAGATTAAGGGGGAGTTTTGTAACTCAGGAGGAGTTATATCATATTTTATAAACATGTTATCATCATCGATAACTGGGAGATTGTTAGTACCTTAGGCATTAGTTTTGATGACAACAACCATATGACATCATATAAAATATAGATACTAATGTTTTTATCAGGTTATATATAGTATATAGTGCATGATATTGAATAGGTGTTGGTTGAGAAGACTGTATAGTATCAAGAGCAGATTCAAAAGGCTGATATAAAGATTCAAGAGTTAAAGATTGAAGACTTATGAGTATTAGAGATTCAAGATATCCAAATAAGTTATAGAGTCATAGATTATTGTTAAAACCCAGATATCACTTCTTTGATCTCTCTCTTAATTTTTCAAAAAGGTTTTAAAATTAATTCTCTGATTTTAAATGGTTTTCAAATATTCTAAATTTTGAAAAAGATTTATAAAATCCCTGTCCATAAAATGATCTTTCAAAATGGCCTCTAGATGTTTTCTAACTTTTGATTTTATTTGCAAGATTAATTATATTTTGAGTAATTAAATTTTAAATATTTTATATTTTAAATGTATTTTAAACCTATTATACTTTGTTATATTTTTAGTTTTATGCTTTTTAAATATTGATAAGTATATTATAACATTTATTATCACTTTGATTTTAAATATATATCCACTTTCACTTTATTTATTTTTCCAAAAGAAATCCATATTAAAATACTTTATTAATTTAAAATATTTCAAAATAATTTTATAAAGTTTTCTTAAGTTTTGATATGACTAAAATATCTATAAACTATGTTAGATGATTGTACAAAGTTTCAAAATATTTTACAAAGCTTAATATTTTCAAAACAATTTTTATAAAGTGTTTTTCAAAAATACAAAAGGTATGTCAACATAGTCCTATAGCATATGTCGACATATAGGCCGAGAATTTCAAACTTCAAATTTGAATGGAAGTGTTTTTTCATCTCGTGAATGGATATGACAATTGTATCTCTATAAATATGAGGTTTTACCAACGAATTTTTTTAAATAATTTCTCATTCTTTCACTACACTTTTACTCTCTTGATGTCTAAAAAAAATCTACTAAAAATATTCTCAAATTCAATCATAATCAAATTCAAACTCTATTGATTTGATTCTCTGTCAATTACTCCTGATCTCTCTCATCTCTATCACTCAAAATAAGATCAAAGTGCTGTTCAGGTGGTTATAGGATCATTTGTCCTCAAGATCAAGAAACCGAGCCTGTAAACTCTATCAAATCATACTCTTGTACTCTTGGGTGTGCTTGGTGTCCCTGAAATCCAAGTGGGTGTACTTGTGTCTCGTTTGAATCATGTGGGTGTGCATGGTATCCCGTTTGAATCCAAGTGAGTGTGTTGGTGTCCCATCAGAATCCAATGAGTGTATCTAGAGCTTGGAAAATCTAGAGGGTGTGTCTCATCCCCTTAAAATTCAGATTGTATTGACTTTGATATTTGAAAAGAAATCTGTACAAAAAATTGTATGGGATTGGATGTAATGTAGCTCCAAACAAGTATAAAAATTCCTGATGTGGTCTCTCTAACTCTTTACTTTTACTGCATTTATATCTGTCTGTGTTTGCATTTATGATTGCTAATTCTGCATTATTTAACTATGATCTTAAAAGAATTTAAAAAGATTCACAAAAATCAGTAAACATTATTCAACCCCCTTCGGTGTTAAATTAGCCTTAAGATACATCTTCTACAAACTAACATATATGTGTATAATAATAATAAATTTTTTTATACATATAAATATATAAAGCTCATGACTATAGTTTAATTAAAAAAGTTTTTTTTCCATATATTATAATATTATAAAATGATTATTTAATAAACTAGTTTTAGATTCAAATACAATAATATAAAGTGCATGTTTATCATTTTATTAATTTATAAATACAATTTAAAGTTCATAGAATTTTAAAAATATATTTTAAAACCAAATATTATATGTGTGTATAATATATATAATTTAAAATTTGTATGTTTTTAAATATAAATAGGTATAGGTATAAAGTTATAAAATATATACATGAAAAATATTTTATAAAATATATACTTGTTTATATTGTTTTCAAAATATTTCAAAAAATATATTTGTTATTGATTTCCATATGGAAATTAATTATTAAAAACAGAATTATTTTTACCAAAACAATTTGAAACTGAAAAAAGATTTTTTTTAGCTGTGTATGCTAATGTATATTTTTATATATATTTAATAATTAATTTACATTAGATATACTTATATGTATGCTTTATGTATACACATATAGAGTTTTTATAGATAATATTTTAATACGTACATTTATATAAATTAATTTCCAAATGTATATAAACATTATGTAGATATTTATTCAAATTTTAGTTTATTAAGCAGTTACTAGATTTTATCAAGTCTATCTAGATCTAAATACAAAATTGAATTTTAAATTTGAATTTAATCTTGTAAATGTTTATATTATCATTTACAATTATTTAATATTATAATAAAGTGTGTGTGTGTGTGTGTGTGTGTGTCTATATAGTTATAGATAAATAAATAAATAGTGTAATCACTTACATTATATATATACATATATCTAATTTTACAATATATATATATATATATATATTTATATACACGTATATACTAGACATCACACATGTATATATAGGAGCCAACATGTCCATTGCGGTGTGAATCCCAACACTTACATACAGGCATGTTAAACTGTGTACACTATTTATGTTGCACGAGCACGTACACACTTATGTGTATATGATACACAAATATATATTATGTAATGCAAATTATGAAATAAGTAAAACCTTATTTATAAAAAAATATTGATTTTATTTAAAATAAAATTTGGATAATACTTATATAAATCTAGACTTCACGTGCCCAATAAAGGTCCAAAAAGGTAAAAAAATTAAAATTTACCTGGTTACTTTGTTGCATGCTGGCCCAGTTTCAACAATGGTATCAGAGCCCCATGGCCTATATAGTCTAAATTAGTCATATTAGGGTAAACTAATTAAGTTTACAACCGTGTTAGTATGGTGTCTAAGAAAGGTACTGTCTATGTTGGATTGTTGGGTAATCTAGTAACCTATCCTACCAGCCTAGCTCGAATAGTTATGTGAGCATAAAGGTTACCCTAATAGAAAAGGCCCAATTCGAATTGAGCCTTAGGCTAATGTAAAAAAAAAACTTTCAAATTAAAATAAAATTTTAAAGCTAAATTCAAAATAAAACACATATTATAAAGTTGTAATATAATTTTTCAAAATTTTCGAACATGTTATAAAATTAATTTCAAAAATATTATTTATTAATAAGATTAATAAAATAAATAAATAAAGTTAATTAATTAAATATATACATATGTACAATTTATATAATGATATATGTTGTGTTGTCCTGAATTGTTTAAGATAATATGAGTATACATGTTGGTATAAAAAAATTTGAAGTTAAATTAAAATTTATCAATTAAATTAATTAATTAAAGAGTTAATTAATAAATTAAAATACACATATATACATAAGATATATGTGTATTACTATAAAGGTTATCATAGATATACATAGTATAATATGTTGGAATTGAATAATATAATAATTAATTAAAGTGTTAACTGATTAAATTAATTAAATAAGATTTAATTAATATAGTGTTATACATATAATATTATATAATTTAGATAAAGTACAAAAGTTACATAATAATAAAACCTATATAATATGAATGTATAAACTAAAGGTGGAACATTAAAGAAACCCTAAATAGATTTAGGGAATAAATACATATGTAAAAGTACGTATATCGTGATTTCTTATGTGCCCGACACTTGAATAACGATGGTAGTTCATAAGTAATACATTATTCGACAAGTCATATCACTTAATTAATTATATTGAAATTATGAACCTTTAATATAAGTGTTGTCTTTTAACATTTATGTATTAATAAATTACTTGCATAATCTCTGGTTTTTGAGCAAACTCAAGCTAAAGATGTTATATGTAGTGTTATTAATATTATGATTATGTGAGGTAAGATAACCGTATGTATTTGTTGAGCAAACTCAAGGTACATATATTATACTTAGATGTCACGATATAAGAGGTACGAGTGAATAATTTCTTTTGATTTGTTGCCCAAACTCAAAGTCGAAATGAGATTAGGACAAGGAACCATGGGTCACAAGTTATATACGATGTTATATATGATACAACCGATAAGGAGTTATCCATTATTTGTGGGGCTATGACTTATGAAGCAAACTTAAGGCCAGTTTTGAAGATAGATGAGTCCTAACGCCCACTAGCGAAGTCAAAAGACTTCTATGTTTCGTCTTAGGATTTAAAGAAACATAAAAGACTAGTGGGAGCCTTATTAGAAAAATATGCTATATAAAGTTACATATATCTAACTTGATAATCAATCTTCTTCAAAATAAATGGTGTTTTCTTTCTATTATATACTTCATATAATGTGTTATATTAATTTAATTAAAGGTATATTTAATAGAAAATTCATAAATGGTGTGTCTGTGACAGTAGTTACAAAGTGTTGTTATCATTAGTAATTTATCATAATGAAATTAAACATGCCGTTTTAAATACTCATAGTCAAGATGTATCGAGACTGGATATCAATACATTCTTTGAGACTAGGGTACATAATTCTCTCCAAATGTTGGAAGTGTACGACTCATGATTGCTAGGGGCACCAAGGGGTTACGTACTGATAGTTATTGAAATAACTATGAAATAATGCACTCTATAGCAATCCGGATATTCAAATACTTTATCTTCAAATATCATAACGTTTTGAAATATAATTAAGGGATATAAATATGATTTTACAACCTTGTTTTTTTTGAAATGGTACTTAGATACAACATGTCACTGGGACAACATAGCATAAATCACATGTCAATATATGTTCGAATCACGCTCTGCAAGTTTTGAACTTGTGACCTCTCGCACCAAAGCCGAATCACTTAACCACTAGGACAAGGTGCTTGTCATTTTACAACCTTGTTAGAGATTTTTTGATTGATTAATAATGAGTAGAAATTTGTTTTTGAAAACTGTTTACAAAAATATACTCTTTGATGAAAAATCGATAGTATGACCAAAAATCGATTTATCAGTAAATAGCTTTTCAATTGATATAAGTTATATGAGCTCTTATGCACTTGTCTAACGATTAAATGAACACATTAGCAACTAATTAACACACACACCTCTTCATAAAGCATATAACATTCTAGAATCTTCCATTAGGATAAGTGATATATAATGTTAAGGATATAAGTGTGATTAGTATAATGGAGAAGTGATGTAAAGGAGAAGTGATGGGAGGCAAGTCCTCCATGTCATGGGGGAGATGAAGGAAAGCTTAGGCAACACCAAATGGAGCCTATATAAGGAGAGGCATACCCTTAAGAATAAATCCAAATTTACAAACCAAAACCATGCTTCTTTAATGTCTTCTTCTTCTCTAAATTCCTAAAGCAAAATGTTTGCAAATCAAATCTAAATCAACTTCAAGTTTGGATTGAAGCTTTTGGGGGAATATTATAACACCTTCCATTAAGTTAGAAGTTGAAGAAACAACGCCACACTCACTCTATCAAGGATGGCCATGAGCAATTATTGAGGGGAGGAAGGCCAAAAGCAAGTGTAAAGCAAGGAAAGAGGAAGGAAGAATGTGTTGCAAGGTGGGGTTGGACATGAGTTGATTGGATCTTGGTTGTTTTTGGGTTAAAGCTGAGTTAACACACCTCTTTGAATGGAAAATATAACATATATGTGTTGTGTTTTGAGTGTGTTTAAGTTATTGAATTGTTATTGACATTGTTGAAAACATTGGTTTGATTTTTGTTAAACCAAGATGCATGTGTGATCAATGTCTATGGACATAGAATGGGCTTGAACGTACTTGTATGACTTGTCACATGACCTTGAAACAAAGCACATAGGTTATTGATGGACTTTGTTTTATATCAGACTTGGATTTGAAAGTGCACTTATAACGATAGTCGCTATGGATGCACTTGTGAATTTCCTTCTTTATGGAGATTTCTATGGAATTTTGTAGAGAGATTCTTAGAGATTTCTTGCCATATTTATAATGTTCTATATATATAGTTGTTGTTATTAAAAGTTCGAATGGTAAAAGGTTAAGTAACATCTTGAAAACAACCAAAACTTCACTTGTGCAAAACTTCACCATTTAGCCTTGATTTTTGGACTATAAAGGTTTGAAAAGATAGTTAAATATAAGTGTTTTGTTTCATTTTGTTTTACAAGCATTTACTAACTTACATTAGAGTATTTAAAAAGTGATTTGAGATATTTATGAATTTTTAGTAATTATTTGTGAATTTTAAAGAAGAGGATTTAAAAATAAAAACATGTTTTTCCAAGTTTTTAAGGAATTTATAAAGTGTTATTTTCAAGTAATGTTTTGGATAAATGTTTAAAACCTATTATAAGTACTATAAAGTATTTTAAAAACATTTTTAAGTATATATAGTTTTAGCAGATATGTTGACTATTTTATATCTTATGTAATAAAATATCTTTCGACGTGTTTATTTACATATCAAGTTTTGGTAAATAAATTACTATACATATATATCATTTTAAAAAGGGTTAGTATAAACAAAAGGTTTAGAAAGGTTTTAGAATTGCTTAATGGCCACATGGTTAGTTATTTAATTACTTGTTTAAAAAGTAATTAACTATGCTTAATACTAAAATCCAACAAAGTAGGCTTAACTATTTGTGAGAGTTAAGATTGACGTTCGAGTAGGGATGAAGCAATAGAGCTCTAACCAACCAGCTTCCCTCTTGACCGAGGAATAGTAAGTCATAAAATTTTGAAAACATGTTAATCGTGTTGATTTCTTACTTGTTTATGGAAATCACTAATATTATACTTAACACTAAAAGAAAACGAGGTAGACTTATCTATAAGAGAGATTCAAGAATAAAGTGTCTACGCAAGGCTTTGATGCAACCAGTGCTCTAGCTTATCTTGCTTCACTCTTGGATGAGGAATAGTTAAGTTGGAATGCTGGAAACAAGTTAAGCGTATGATTACTGATTTGTATAAGCAACTGTTTCACTACATAATCGATTAGTCGATTATTGAATTGACCAAATATGACTTAAGAAGTATCGGAAAGCCTCGCGATTTCATAGCAATGAGAACCTCCGAGAAGAGCATTGGCACAAAATACCTTTAGATTTCACTTACTTACAAGAGAATCGAAATTGAGTTAACTGGAAACTCATCAGTTGATGTTGGAGCGTCGGCTAAGTGTACTTATATGAGATTACTCGAACCCGTAACCACTTCAAAACTACATAAATGTTCAATGTTGTGAAAGCGGTTGTGAAATGGAATGTTATAGAGTTGAACTATCTATCCTAAGGTTAAGTCCAAGGTAAAGACCAGTGTTAACATTTTGAAAGATGCTATCATGGGGAGCTATCTATCTTGAGGAGTATTCTTAGAGAGAGTACAACATTAGCCTTTGATGGAGGACTTAAGTGGGAACCTATATGGGGGTTCGAGATCTGTTTGAGATGCTCAAATCCATGTAGTGATTTGTGATCTATTCGAGATGGAGAAATCTAATCGGGAATTTGTATTCTGTTTGAGTGGTGAAGACTCATGTGAGTGATGCCGAACATAGCCTTGGCATGGAGAAAATGATAAAAAATAGAGAAGGGGCATGGCCTAGGGTTTTAGCTGACCTCAAAGGTATATCAATTCCATACCTATAATGCTTATTGATTTTGCTAGTGGGAGTTGATATGACTTGGACCACACACCGATGGTGGTCCAATTATGTTTACCTTAGAGTATATCCTATCTAGATATATACGATGCTTTGAAGGTAGTTTCTGATCGTTTTCATGGAGATCCATTTCAGTTTACTAGAGGTATCTCCACGGAAAGCAATTCATATACAAATGCGCCTCGGCGGTATTGATTGTATACCTATTATTGTTGTGTCCTATGCACAACAGCTATGTTCTGATTTATATGCTACACCCTAGACATTATTTATTATACCAATATATTCACTCATCGGATGGATGGTTTCATTTGAGGGAAAACCCGTTACGATAATTCGTACGGTCTTAGTGGTTACTGTTACTTGTCACATATTTCTTGAGTTTTTGTGGTGGTTTACCAGACTAATCTAGATGTTATTTTCTCATAATGCTCGAGTCAGCACGTATATATTTCTAGATTTAGGTTTGGATGCTTTGGAGTTTATATAGATGATCCGGATGTTTATCTACCGCAGTATTCCGCCACGCTATTGCATTCTATATATTAGCATTGAGAGGACAGGAGGTTATAACTGTCCCAGTGGATAGCAGTACTTCGGTCTTAATAACTCTGAGATTTTTGTATTCAAAGTAACCTTCTGTACGGTTCCTTTGATATTATATATTATTGTTCTATTGTGAGATTTTGATGTTGTGTTCTCTCTTTCTTATTCAGCTCTATTTTTTGTTTTACCCTAACTTTCTATCTTTTCGGCACTTAGGTGTTCGGCAACGAGTGTCATGGACGTATTAGTGTTGACATTCAAGGGTCGAAAATTCGGGTCGTTGCACACTCGATAGTTTTCTGTTGGTTAATATAATTAAGGTCAAACAGAAAATATCAATGTGATAAAATTATACAGTTCTCGACATGAGAAAATCATTGATCTTCAATATGGAAGCTCTGCTTTGATTATAGTTAAATCATGGCACGACGTCCATCGAACGGTTGTAGTTGGTTCGAGTGGATGCATTGGAAGTGAAACTCTATTTAAGAGAATTCGTCTCCACAATTATATAAGGTTAGTATCATGGTCAACTAAAGTTAACTCAAAATCAAAGTATTTAGCCAGAGTAATTCGATTAATAATAATGGTTATTATTAAACTAAAGACTTTGTCTTTGGACTATAGAGTTTAATATGGCCGATATTGGAATTTTGAACATTACGAAATTTCATAAGTCCAAAGTGATATTGTTTGACAAAGAGAATTGGTGTAAATAATTACCATAACCGGGTAACACTTTATAAAGTAAACTGCATTTCGTCAATGCTAAATAAGCGATAAATTTGGCTATAATGTCACACCACCTGCTAAGTGAAGTGTGAACGTAAATATTTGAATTGTTCGATATTAATCGCTGACCAAATTTATACCTATATGTCAAACAACTGAAACTTTGAATACTCCTTTTACCACCTGATTTAATTAATTCGTAATTGTTATAATCAATTTAATTAATTAATATTTACAAAATATTAATTATGAAAACTTATTTGGTGTATGTTGAACAATATTAATTATAAAAACTTATTTGGTGTATGTTGAACAATATTAAACAGTGTGTCTATGATAGTTATAAATATACTGATCGATATATGATATTGATACACATTTAGATTGGACTTAAATATGATGAATACTATTAGAACATGAAATAGATTTGAGGCCTATATGGGGCTTTCTAATTTCAGCCATGGTAGAAGCAAAGATGGGTCGGCTATATTGATGGCTAAGGTGGGTTGGAGTGTGAATTATAAGAGTGGAGAATTGATGTAAGAAAATAAAAATCTAAATCCTTATTTTACTCCTTATGATCTCCTTATTTAATTATCTCTAATCCACACTTTTCTATGACTTTTGGGAGCCTCCATACCATCCTCTTATTGGCCGAAATCCTCCAACCCCTCTCATCAAATTTTTAAGCATATTAAATATAAAATAAAATCAAATACAATCATCGGTGGTAAAGTTGTTCGGGTGCTAGCAATTTCTGGACTTTGAATTTGATTCAAGGACTTTAGTTCATCGTTTCAAGGTGCGATTCTAGGCTTTGATGAAAGGTACATCTCTTATTTATTAACATTTATTAATGCTTATTTAATTATTAAATTTTATGCCAGTTGGTTAGAAATTATCACGATCTATATATATTGGTGCTACCATCATTCGATGATAAATGTATCCATGTGTATGATAATATTTTTTATATCCATAAAGCTCATAGCTATAGTTTAATAAAAAACGATTTTTTTTGTATATAATAATATTACGAAATGATTATTTAATAAATTAATTTTTAAATTCAAACATTATAATATAAAGTATAATTATATGATTTTATTAATTTATAAATACAATTTAAAGTTCATGGAATTTAAAAACATACATTTAAATATTGAATATAGATTGTTATCTAAATATAGATTAGTATAGGTATAAAATACATGCACGAAAAATATTTAAGAAAAAATATATACTTGTATAAATTGTTTTTGAAAATCAAAAAATATATTTGTTATTGATAACTAAAAAACAATTTTTCACCAAAATAATTTAATCGAAAGAAAGATTTTTTTATGGCCATATATGTTAAAGTATATATGTTTATACATACATATAATAATTAATATACATTAGACACATTTATATGCATGGATTATGTACATACATAAATAGTTTTTATATATAATATTTTAGTATGTATATATAGATATATAAATTGGTTTTGAGATGTATATGTACATTACATAGATATTTATTCAAATTTTTGTGTAGTAGATTTGAATTTAGTGGTTACTAGATTTTATTAAGTCTATCTAGGTCTAAATATAAAATTAATTTTAAATTTGAATTTAATCCTGTAAATGTTTGTAATATCATTTACAATTACTTCATTTTATAATAAAGTGTGTATATATATAAATAAATAGTATATTCACTTACATTATATACATATGTATACCTTGTTTTACAATGTGTATATTATCATATATATATATATATATTTGTATGTATGTATACGTATATATTAGACAACACAGATGTATATGGAGGGGCTAACATGTCCATTGCGATGTAAATTCTAACACTTAAACATAGGCATGTTAAACCATGTACATTAGTTATATTGCATGTTCACGACCTACTTATGCGTATATGATACACACACAAACATTCATACATACGTACGTACGTACATATATACATGCATATATTATAATATGACTTATACAATAAATTAAACTTTATTTATAAAATAAATAAAATATTGATTTTATTTAAAATGAAATTTAGATAAATTTAGACTTCATAGGCCCAATAAAGATCAAAAAAGGTAAAAATATTGAAATTTACCCAATTACCCCTCTACGTGCTGGCCCAGCTCCAATAGGCCAGTCCCACGCCATTGGATCGAGGTGTCAACCAGCTGTTATGGATCAAAAGTTTCCCACTAAGGCATCAACACAAAGCCACTAAGCTTGTCGTAATTGAACCGTTGTCATTCTCCCAATCCCTTGCCCTTGTTCGCTTCATTGTATCCTCGGTTCTCAATTGTACTGGACCCAACATTAGGTTCTAAGAACTTTATCTTCGATTAGTCATGTTTCTTCTTGGTCGATCCATTTGATAACGAGGCCCATTCCAAAAGCATTGTTTGATGCTCCCTCACTAGCCCGACCCGATGAAGATTCTCGGTTATCACTTTAACCTTCAAATTTCAAACGTATCAGGGTTCATCTTTAGCCATTTCAGGTATTCACTAAGAATCACAAAATAGACACTAGAAGAGTCAAGAGAGGCCCCTTTTAGAGTAAATATAAGCAAGAAAAATAAAGATGGAGGAAAAAGAAAAGGTAATAAGGATTTACTAAGGGTTCGGAACTCGGTGTTCCTTGGGTTGAGGTTGACCCCGTGAGGAACAAAGTACTTACCCATCCAGCCTGGGGAAGATTCGCTAAGAACATCCATGAAGATAACAAGATTGATGTTTGCTTGGAAGTGGAAGTAGGTGTTGATCGGATATCTTGTTTCTCTCTACAACTGGAAGAGCATGTTGATTAGGTAAGCGGTCGGCTCAGGATGGTTAAGATCCACACAAATGACGTAGAGCCAACATAATAATCGATAGCTCTTAAGAGTATGCTCACTAGGGGCAAGCCAAAAGGCATTGAGAATAGAAACAAGGAAGGTGTGGATAAGAGGCCCTGACTTTGCAATAGCTCAAGGACCAAGCGAGGGAGTGCAGGGAGGATGATTTGGTCGTCAGTAGATGTGGGATATTTTACCATCCCTATTTTACATCCATTTTGGCCAGGAACTCAACTAGGCTCATTGTACCCTCCACTATCTCGAATACATTAGGATCAAAAGTGTCGATCGATGTTGATCCACAAATAGCCATTCAAAATATAAGCAGCCTAAGTTAAACTACAATCTCCCAACAACTAAGCCTAGAAGTTAGACGACCATCTTTATGGCCATTATCACCCCTCCATGTTCCCATCACTTCCACCCACTTCATGTATGCATAAGTTGACTTATGTAAGCTTAAGGAGGAAGCTGACTAAAAATATCTTTGATTTTTGTATTATGTATGTATTTTTAAGTGCATAAGTATATATGTATGTATACATATGTTCATGTTCATGTTAGTGGATGCATTTTTATGTTACATATGTGTACATGACATATAAACAACGTTGCATTGATTCCGAACAACTTTCGTTCGATAAACCGTCGCCAATCGGAGAACCGATTCCCGGTCACATTTTCACTTATACTTTAACGTACATATATTTGTAAAAAAATAGAAAAACGTTTTCTTACCATTTTAAATGAATTAAAATGATCATATTTGAATTATAGCATCATATAAATTAATATTAACAATTATTTACAAAAATTGCTATTATACTGATAAAGCGATATCGATTTTTCCTTATATTTTCAAATCAAATATATATCTTTATAAAACTATTATAAATGATTTATTATCACTTTACAACTATTCAAAATGAATTATCATCATTTAAAATAATAATTGGAATAACTAAAATAATTATTAAATCATTAAACCTCAGTTTAAATTAAATAAATCGATTATCATACTTAAGGGCATTACTAATAATGTCGAAAACACATTTTATTTTCGAAAAAAATCAATTGATTTTCTTTCATATTCTTGTTTAATTATAAAAATAAGTGCATTTATCCATCTCCTTGCATGACATCTTACGATTATAGAGATGTTTATCTATAAAACAGTTTTCGGCCATTTTACCGATTTACATTTCGAGGAAAATATTTTTATAAATACTTATTCAAAATAAAATTACTATTACTTATTATCACTCAAAACAAAATTATTTGTATTATCAACCTTTTATTTGATTATATTTAAAAATAAGTATAATTATCAAAGTGATAAATTTTTGGGTCGTTGCACTATTCTCAACACACGCATATAGCAGTCGACCGCTATCCCACCGCTAGTCGACCGCTAGCGGTCGATCGGTCTAAGTTATGGGTTGACAGATTCTCTATTTTTGTTAGGCGTTCATTTCGTTCCATTTATACATTATTTTGTATATTTTAACTGATCTAATTTAACGTTAATTGTTCTTTGATCTTTAATAATTGTTAAAGTTAATCGACGTTAATTAATTACGTCTATTTCCTTACTGCATATATAATTATCTCAAATCTGAAATATTCAAACGTTAGTAACTTTTTCGTTTGAACTTTGGTCGTAAAACTTTATGTTTGAAAATTGATCAGAAAATCACCACAAACGCAATGGTGCAAGTTTGGCAGCCAAATTATGACATTTGTGAAAATCTCATTTTCGACTTTACTAATTATTAATTAATTAATGGACTGTTACAAACCACATACAACCGAGGAGACAGATTCTCTATTGAATAGTATTTCACTTCCAACTCTTCAAGTTATATCTAACTATAGTTGCTCTCAACGGTATGCTCAAATCGAGAGAACTGTGTACTATTATCACTCGAGATTTCATATTTGACTTAATTGTTGTTAATGAATATGTAACTCTCAGAAAAGTCATTCAATAGCTATCCAATAATTATCAATATGTAACCCTTTGGTATCCCCAATATTCATGGGCAATATACATTGTCCAACATTTGGAGAGTGTTACATACTCCAGTATCGCGATTCCTCGAAACATCTTGACCAAGAATATTTACAATAATATGTTATTTAATATTGTGATAATTTTCTCATGATTACAACTCATTGTAATTATTATCACATAACATACCATTTAAGGATTTCCTTTTAAATATACCTAAATTCATTATTTAATTAGTACATCATAATCTAACAATAATATATAGAAAAACAAACACCTTTTATTTCAAACGAGAAGTTAATACAGATTTAATAATTTACTATAATATACAGAATTACCCCTAAGTCATACCCCAACCTCTCTTGGTAAACTATACTTTAAATGAAATTAAACTTAATATATTTACTTACTCTTAAGCACATATCCTTATAGAAAGAAGTTAACTCAACTTTGCTCGTTATCAATCGTACTTTGTCCAAGTTCGATTACTCCTTATCAATACATCATTATGTTCCATAGGAAGGATCGCCTTTATGATCGAATCTTATTTGTTTTTAGATACCTTTGGAACACTTTTCCAATATGCTCACCTAATGTACCAAAATGAATTGTTTTTATTTCCTTTGCATGTAATATTTTCTACTTTTGTTATATGTTCTATGAACTTATCACTGATATGCTACTTATTTATCAAATACATCTTTCGTCACTTGATAATTCCATTAATAAGTATCATATGGTATGCTCCCACCATTTCCACCGTTACTATAATGGTGCTTGAAATGTGAAGCTTAATTCACCGCTTATTATGGACCATTCATTTCATCCATTGTAACGAGTGTACAGTCAAAAGTTTCAGATAAAAAATCTTAAACTCAAAGAAATAACTCTTATAGAAAATAATTCTTAATAATGTAATTACATTTGGAATACAAATCACATTTATTATTCTATATTAAATATTTACTAAGTATTTAACATAATTCTCGTTTCCACTGTCTCTTCATGAAGCAAAGTGATCATTCACTCTCTTTATCCCAACTATATCTGTTTTTGCATCCACTATTAAACACTCACTTTTCTTATTAAATGGTCAAACCATTCAAAAACCTTTTACTACAGGACTACACTGAAATCTTTACAAAAGTGCATTCGGACGTCTCCAACATTTTAAGTATATAGAATAGGTTACACTTAAGTAAACTGATCTAAACTGACATTTCAATGATCAAATTCCTAGGTCAATCTTTAGTCCTTGGTCCAGTGCTGTTTTTAACACAACGAGATTCTCATTATATTCAATCATATTGAACACATGATCTTGCACTATGGTTTATTAGCTCATTTCTAAGAGACCAATTTCATCAAAATTTTGTAAATTTGAACACTACTGTTCATATCATACAACTTTTTTATGTAATCTAATATGGATCAAATATCCATATTCTAGTATTGCTTTAGAGTTCAAAGCCTATAGAAGACAATACATAGCCTTGAGCAAATAAATAGTTAAGTGATCAAGGTACGAATATATCTGATAGTTGTATAATTTGGCTCTTGCATAAGTCTTGATGTGACAACATGCAAAATAATTTAATTGGTAAGTGTATCTTATAGTATGTTAATCCTTATTCAGTTCATTATTACATTTAAATTCATTACAAGAAAATGCTTTATTGATAGCAACAGTGGACAACATTGCGAGATAACTTGCTATTGTTGGTTAATTAGTAATCATCCAGATAAAAATATAAATCATTACTAACGCTATTGCCAAGGTAAGAGAAAAGGTTAGTGGCATAATTTAACTTTCCCACTCTCATATTCCTATTCCAATGTCAACCACGAATCCTTCCACACTTCACTTCCAAAACCCTAAATTAATATTCACTTTAAAACCCCAAGATTAGAGTTCCTCGGTTTCACTGCTCCGATTTCTCAACTTTGTCACTGCTGTGATTCCTCAACTTCACCGCTACTCCAATTCCTCGGCTTCACTATGTAATATCTTGCTTTTATTCTACAACGGCCGCGAACATCGACCACTTCGAGGTGTTTTTTAAACTTCTGCATTTTTTTATTCCAATGTTATGGAATACTATGTTGTGGAGTTGGGAAAATATGGAGTTCAAGTGAATCATACCTCCATGTTGTACTGATTAATGTTTTGATTTTACTTGTTTACAACTTAGTTTAAAAAATTCATACACTTTGGACTGTTGTTTCTGTTGGGGAATATCCCTTCAGACGATCAGTCTAAGGGAATAAAAAACCCAATACAGCGGAAAACAACTGGATCATGATTGTAGTGAGACGATACAAACAGAGATAAACACCAGAACGGACAGTCACAGATCTATGCAATGCAGAAAAATAAATAACACCAGTATTTATAGTGGTTTCACTACCGCGAGGCAATGTATGTCCACTTGGGGAGAGGAGATTTTATTAATCACTGAAAGATTAGAGTTACAAGATTGAATCATTTTTGGAGGCTATACATAATAAGAATTTACTATACAGACAAAATTCTACAGTGTTTCAGCTCTCTAGGATGGTTGCCGTTATTGTCCAAAAGCTCCACTATTTATATAGTGAAGATATGAGTAGTGGTAGCTGCTATATAGCAGCCCTGAGATTTGGTTCAGTATTAATCTTGTCCGGCATGCATCTAGTCCAGCAAAGCTCTTGGTCAGCATGCATCTAGCCTGGCAAACAACACATAAAACTTGGCATTTGGTTTGGCAAAGCCAATATCAATCGAGTTTGGCATCTCCACTTTAGGTATGGACCGACATTCCCAAATACCGAACGAGATATTTCTTTCGGCATCTATCTGGTTTGGCATGCCGTCGAACGAAATATTTCGTTCGACATTATCCACTTCATTGCACTGGCCACCAGACGAAATAACTTCCTTCTTGCCTTCACTGCCAATCCATGCACTACCACCGGACCAAATCTTTGGTCCGCTAATCCTTCATCGAACCAGACTTATGGTTCGGCCTCCAAGTTTCTCCACAACACTCATCCAACCAAACCAGAATTCTCGTTCGGTGATTTTACCGATCCAAACCCTTCCATGCCCTAGCATTTCACATCTGCGCTTCCTCTTTGCAACATGACTTCACCTTCTGCTCCTAGCGCTTTGCCTGCTTCTCGAGTACCTCCAATGGCCTCATCTTCTTCATGAATTCCAAGTATCATCTCTAACGGTTTCATATTTCCTGACACTTACATCAACAGCTCGTGGTGTTTTATATATGATCCTTTTATTGGAACATTGGTTGCCATGATTTTTCCCCATAAGAAAGATTTATTTTTATTATTTATCTATGTGTAATGTTGATATTTTATAAAGATATTGTTTTGATTTTCCAACAATTTCTGTTTAATAGTATGACGAGACTAGTATTTTTTTTAAATACATGCCATTGTTGGTTTATGTCTATTACCATCGAGTATTTATGTAAATAAACCAACTGACTCATTGTTACTATTAAGACGCAACTTTTTATTCATTAATAACGATATATTCATTATTTGTTGGGGTCTAGCTTGGTTAACCTAAAATGCTTATTGTATGTTTGTTTAAGACCGCTTGTTTTTGGTTTCCATTGAAATTATTCAATAATAACAGGAACCAAATGTCGGTTTCCAAATTTGCATGGTAGGGAAATAATTACACCATGTGACTACACACTCTTTGGCAATGAAAATGAATTTACCTAAAATCTGCATACTGGATGTTTCCATTCCTGCTTTACTTCCTAAGCAGGAAGATCACCTGATACAACAAACAATAATGTTCTCAATATAGACCAAGAGACAAATACATTGAGTAACAAGCTTGTGATAATTTGATGCAGCGCAACATGATACTCGCAATTACTTAGGTCGTTATCTTGTTAAGTCGTAGGAAGCAGTGCACCAAACCTTGAGGCGCTTGAGCGACCTAACGAGATATGGGAGTTATGCAAGGGAAAATGATGCAGCGACCTATCATAAGTCGCCAACGAGTTACGACCTACCGAGCTTCAACCTAACAAGCTACGACCTAAAGAATTAGGTCGCATATGTCACAAATCTTTAAGTCGCGCACGACCTAACGAGTTATGTCGAACTTATGCTGCATGCTATCATTCTTAGGTCGCTCCATGATTAGGTCGCTGCATTCTTATGTCGCATGATGCCACACTACCTTAAGCCGCTGATTTTTAGGTCGTTGAAGTTTATGTTGTAGATCGCTCCTGATGATAAGTCACTTATATTTTATTTTCTTAAGTTGTTTGTATTGTACTATGTTGTTATGTCGCACATATGTTGTAATGTGTTGCTGTAAATTCTTAGGTCATTGGTGTTTAGGTCGTTAAGTTGCAAGTCGCGTGAATCGTTAGGTCGTTAATGACCCGTGTTGAGTCGTAGGTCGCGAGCACCTGTTGTTAACTTGTATGTTGTTGTTAGGTCGGTCTGTTGAGTTGTAACTTCTATAAATAGGGGTGTTGGTCATTTGTAAAAAGGTTGTTGATTTTTGAATAAACTTTTGAGTGTTGTGCGCCTCTTTATAAATTGGAAGTTGAGTGTGAGCTCCTTTCTCCATCTTCGGTTATTCGAGTGCGCTCGAATCAACGGATTTGAAGCCGATTCATAGAATCTCGTGCGCGAGATCAACGTCGAAGAATCGTAGATCTTCTAACACGGCATCATGCGCGATCAACGTGTTAAAGATAGCTAGAATCTGGTATCTCGAGAGATCAACGGATTTGGGCATTTATCCTGGGTATCATCAATTCATCAGTTTATCAATGTATCGTTCCATCGTTGTTTTGTTGTTGTTGCATCATTTGGTGAAAACTTATTATCACCGCTGCGTTAGTATGGTATCAAAGCATGAGAATCAATTCCGAAGTTGATTCAGATCCGAAGTTAAAGTTAGATCTAAGTTTGATCAAGGCCGAGAGTTAAAGTTAGACCGAAAACGAGTTAAGTCAAAGACGAGTTCAAGTCAAGCCGAGAGCTAGAGAAGGAAACGAGAAGTTGAAGTATCATGCCTCCGAGACGAGCTAATCATCATCAGAATGTTGCCGATGTGTATCGAAGAGAAGATGCTGAACAAATGGAGCAACAAATTAGTGATAAATTCAATGAGAAGTTTGATGAGGGAATTTGTAGATTGGAAAGGCTCATGATGAATATAAATCAAACTCGACAAAGAGCATCACCAGGTTCAAATCAAGGTGGTCATAGAATTTCGCCATCAAATTCCGAGAGGAGAAGAATGTCACCACAATCTTATCGAGATAGAAGAGAATCATCAGTTTCAGTAATGCGAGAATACCATGGGTACAGAAATGAAGAGAGAAGAACTCAACGTGAGTACGAAAATGAACCATATCGTGATGTTGAAAGATAGGGTAGAAGGACCATGTATGATCGTAGAGATGTAGATGGTAGAGATCGATATCGAAGTACATCTGATTTTGAGGAGAATGGTGATAGAGGTAGTATTCAATATCGAAATCGAGGCCAAGTGCGAAATCAATACCTAGATTCAGAAAATGATCATTGAATGGAGTCGGGGATGAAAACAGAGATTCCATAATTCAAAGGAGGAATGATAGCGGAAGAGTTTGTGGATTGGTTATCAAATGTTGAAGAAATTTTTGACTTCAAGGAAGTACCCGAGCATCGTAGAGTCAAGTTGGTTGCTACAAGATTGAGGGAAAGAGCTATGGCATGGTGGCAACAAACTAAACTTACACGGGAAAGAATGGAAAAGTCGAAGATTGTTTCATAGGAAAAGATGAAGAAGTTGATGAAGGCTACTTTCTTGCCTTATAATTATCAGTCTCTTATGTATCAGCGCTTACAGAATTTGAGACAAGGGACAAAGTCGTTAAATGATTATGCAGATGAGTTCTATCAACTGATTGCTAGAAACGATATCATGGAGACGGAGGAACAGTTGACAGCTAGATTTATTGGAGGATTGAGAATGCAAATTTAGGATATGGTGATTATGTTTGATCCAAGATCCGTTGCTGAAGCACACCAAAAGGCTCTAGCTTGGGAGAAGCAAGGTAGAAGAGGAGGTGGTGCGCTTATAAGTTCGATCAATCAGGTGAAAGGGGCCAGTAGAAATACTAATGTTTCCAAGGCTGTTAGTAAACCGGTTGTCAATGAAGTTGCTAAGACCAAGGTCAACAACAATTTCAAGTGTTATAACTGTCAGGAGTTTGGTCATAAGAGCAATGAATGCCCGAAGCCTAAGAAGCGAGCGATGGTTGCTGAGGTTGAGGATGAGGATGCAGAAATAGAATGATCCAATTTACCACAAGTTGAGGAGGTAGAAGAATTATTAGCGGGAGACGAGGGATATTCTTTAATGATGAGAAGATCTTGCTTGACGTCAAAGCAGGAAGAGGAGACTAGCTGGTTGAGGAGTAATATTTTTCAGTCGACGTGCACTATTTTGGGAAGGGTTTGTAAGTTTGTTATCGATGCAGGAAGTTGTGATAACATCATGTGTACAGAAGCTGTAAAGAAGTTAGTGTTAAAGACGGAGAAGCATCCTAAACCCTACAAATTAGCTTGGTTGAGGAAAGGTGGGGAAGTGAAGGTTAGTCGAAGAGCTTGTGTAACTTTTTCCATCGGAAAGAAGTATAAGGATGAAATTTGGTGTGACGTGATAGATATGGATGTATGTCATTTGTTGTTGGGAAGACCGTGGCAATTTGATAGAGGCGTGCAACACGATGGTAGGACTAACTGCTATAGTTTCATGTTCAATGGCACTAAAATCACTTTAGTTCCTAAAAAGCGACGACAAAGTGAAAGCAAGTTGGAGGAAATCGAGTAACTAAAGACTCTTTTATCTATGAAGGAGTTTGTCAAAGAAGTAGAGGATGGGCCTGAAGTATTTCTGTTGATTGGACGTTAAATAGTGAAGCGGTTGAAATTCCTAAGGAAGTTAAGCCAATGTTGAAGGAATTTGAAGATGTATTTCCGGAAGAATTACCAAAAGAGTTACCACCGTTGAGAGACATACAACATCAGATTGATCTTGTTCCGGGAGATGTGTTACCACATAAACCACATTATAGATGAGTCCAAAGGAGCACGAAGAGTTGAGAAGGCAGGTGGAGGAGTTAGTTGAACAAGGGCACGTACAAGAAAGTTTAAGTCCTTGTGCAGTACCAGCCTTGTTAGTGCCAAAGAAGGATGGAATTTGGAGAATGTGTACAGATAGTCGATCTCTAAACAAGATTACAGTGAGGTACAGATTTCCGATGCCAAGACTGGACGATTTGTTAGATCAGTTGAATGGAGCTGCTATCTTTTCAAAGATTGATCTGAAGAGTGGGTATCATCAGATTCGAATTCGACCAGGGGATGAATGGAAGGCCGCATTCAAGACGCGGGAAGGGTTGTATGTATGGCTGGTCCTGCCATTTGGTCTTTCGAATGCATCCAGTACTTTTATGCGAGTAATGAATCAGATCTTTCGACCGTTTATTGGAAAGTTCGTGGTGGTATACTTTGATGATATATTTATATACAGTGGAAGCATAGAAGAACATCTACAACACTTGCGGGAAGTGTTGATGATACTTGATACTTCGTCAGGAGCAATTTTACGCGGCAACAAAGAAGTGCATGTTCATGACACACGGTGTTTTGTTTTTGGGGCATGTGTTGTCCAAGGAAGGAATCCATATGGATCAAGCTAAAGTTGAAGCAATCAAGGATTGGCCACAACCCAGGACTGTAACTGAAGTGAGAAGTTTCCATGGGTTAGCATCATTCTACCGAAGGTTTATTCCACATTTCAGTAGCGTGATGGCACCGGTGACAGATTGTATGAAAGGAAAGCAGTTTGTGTGGACTGAAGAGGCTGATTCTGCTTTCCAACAGATCAAGACACTCTTGACTACAACATCGATTCTTAGATACCCGGATTTTCAGTTACTCTTTGAGCTAGATACTGATGCGTCTAAGGTTGGAATTGGTGGAGTATTAAGTCAGAAGGGTCGTCCAATTGCTTATTTTAGCGAGAAACTTTCTGGAGCCAAGACAAGATACAGTACCTATGACTTGGAGTTCTATGCTATTGTCCAAGCCATAAAGCATTGGAGACACTACTTGTTTTATAAAGAGTTTGTGTTGTATACTGATCATGAAGCATTGAAACATTTGCAGGGACATGATAAGATTGCAGCCAGACATGCTTCATGGATCGCATACTTGCAACAGTTTACATTTGTTGTAGAGCATAAGTCGGGAGTTACAAATCATGTGGCAGACACACTGAGTAGAAGAAATCATTTGTCGACTACGATGAGAGTTGAAGTGACGGGGTTTGATTTATGTCCAGAATTGTTTATTGAGGATCCTTACTTTGCTAAGATTGTAGATGAAGTCGAGAAAGGGAAGACAGATGAGTATGTGTTGGTAGATGGTTTTCTATTCAAAGGAAATTGATCGTGTATACCAGAGTGCAGTTTACGAATGAAGATTGTGAAGGAATTGCATGAAGAAGGTCATGTGGGAAGAGATCGTACCTTGCAATTGATTTCTCAATCATATTTTTGGCCTTCCATGAGGAAAGAAGTTGAAAGATTTGTGCAGAGATGTCACATATGTCAAGTTTCCAAAGGGACAGCTACGAATGCAGGATTGTATATGCCATTGCCCGTGCCTACTAGACCATGGGTCGATATTAGCATGGATTTTGTTTTGGGTTTGCCAAGAACTCAACGAGGGAATGATTCTATATATGTTGTGGTGGATAGATTTTCGAAAATGGCACATTTCATAGCTTGTGAAAAGACCGATGATGCAGTCCATGTTGCTCAATTGTTCTTGAAGAGGTTTATCGACTACATGGTGTTAGGGATGCGGATTAAGAATCTTAAGGCAGAAATAACACTAGAGGGGGGGTGAATAGTGTTTTAAAGAATATATGAACTATATGACTAAATTAAAACTTTCAACACAAATCTAAGCAGAATTCTAACACAGAATGATCACAGAACATATAACAAATGCAAATAGTGAAGTAAAGCAAGTAAAAGGAAAGAACACACCGGATTTTATACTGGTTCGGAATCCTCCTATATCCAGTCCTGCACCAAGGCAATATCCTTGTACAGATTTTTATAAGCCAATATCCAAATTACAACCCTCAATTTCTAAGGCCTTGAGGAACCCTCCTATCTCTGAGTCTGGGGTAAACTCTCTTGATTTACGGGACACAAGATCACCCTAATACTTTCTAATACCAATCCTTTTGAATAGATAGACTCTATAGACTTTTTGAATACAAATTGATCCTATAACTCTGAATAGCACTTTGATCTTTAGTAGAATGATAGAGAATCAAATAGAGAGAGTATCTAAATGATTTCCTATTGAGAATTTGGCAGAATGATGGCACGATCTTGAAAATATGAAGTTTTATGGATATGGAATGGTGGAGAAGAAAGAGTGAAGAAAATAAGAAAGTAGTTGTTAAAAAAATTCGTTTTGGAAGCCTTTATATAGATGCACAACAGTCATAACCATTGGCGAAAGGTTTTCGAACGAATAGACACTTCTTTTGAAAATTAAATTTTGAATCCAACTGTCACCATGTCGACATGCAGTATCCCCTTATGTCGACATCCCTTAGTTCAAAATTATAGAGATGTTGTTTTGTAAAGACAATTGAATTTAAAACAAGTTGAAACTTCTCTGAAGCAAAGTAAAGTGTTTAAACAATATTTTGAGATAGAGAATGAATATAAAACATTTTTTTAAATATATATATATATATATATATATATATATAATTGATATAGACCGTCAATTATATAAGTAATATTTAAAATCAGAATAAGTTTTGATGTTTTAAAAATAGAAGTTTTTAAAATCAGAATAGAGGAATATTTCAAGGCTAAAACAAAGTTTGAAAATATTTTTGAAAACATGATTTTGAAAGCTAAAACATTTTGAAAATAGATTTAAAAACATTTTGAAAAATCTATTCAAACTGAAATTGCAAGAACCTTCCTATAGAGCTCCTCCATAGGACTCAAGAACTTGTACAAAGTAGTTTAAATGATTTTGATTTTCGTTGGTTTGTATGCCACTTGTCGTAGGTTTGTATGCTGCTTGTCGTGGGTTTGTATGCCACTGGTTTCGATAGAAATTGGGTTCCATCCCAAAAGAAAATTGGAAGAAAGATGAGAGTGCTATTATGAAGTTTTAACAAAATACTAGACACTTATCTTGAGATCTTGAAATCTTGATTCTCTAGAGTCTTGAATCTTGAATCTCTAATCTTCATCTTGATGTTTGAGTCTTTATACTGATCAGTCTTCGATGATACCTGCATATACTTCCTATATACATACATATATATATATATATGGAAATGTTAGTATATATTTTATAAAGTAAAGTATAATAACTATATAAGGTTGTTGTCATCAAAACATCATCAACTCAGTTCGTAACAATCTTCCCCTTTTTGATGATGACAACCTTTATTTATAAAATATTCTTACCATACCATAACTTTCCATAACTCCCCCTTACTCCGTGACTTCTTCTTAAAACTACAACTCCCCTTTATTCCATGACTCCCCCTTACACCAAGCACATATATTTTTATAACTTTCTCCCCCTTTGACATCAACAAAAAAGAATATAAGATTCACCTGTTCTAAGATAATCAAGTATATATAGAATAAAAGTGTAAAGTGAACGTGTAAGTGATCAAGTGTGTGAGCATATATATAAGTGTAACTTGACAATCAAATCAATATCATACATAGCAAACAAATCATGTATAGTATATGAAGTTATATACAAACCAAAATCAAACTTAAGTAAACAATTCAATCAAATCCTAATCAAATCTAAATCAAATCAAATCGAACAAACAAACAAACATACATAATGATCAGACATTCCTTGGGACTTCCACCCATCCATCTTCTCCAAAGATAGGATCAATTTTGATAACATTCCAATTATCTTTGTCGAGAGTGACCGGTGGATTTGCTTTGGGTTCGTCTTTTCTAAGGCTTGAGATCATCCAACGAAGTGCGTCAAAGTGTCTCTCTTGCTCTTTGATCATCTGCATTTGTCTTAATTCTAAGCGCCTTTGATTTCTAAGTATAAAAGAGAGAATATTCTTTAAAGAAGTAAGAGTTTCTTCAAGATTTTCACTTAAATTCTTTATTGGAGAAGCCATAATTTAAGAAATAAGTTGAAGTATGAGAGGAGATGAATAAAAATGGAGGTAGAGAAGTTTTTCTGGAAGAAATAGGTATTTATAGGAGTTATTGGCCGTTCAAAATGAATTGTCACTTGGTAGTTACAAGAATTTGAAGTTAGAAATTGTAACTACTTTCTGACTGTTATATGTCGACATAGGGGGGATGGGGCATGGCGACATGGTCTAGACAGAATGACCAAGTTGAGTTATTTTTGATTTCTAAGTTTATTTTTATACTAGTGGACCTATATAAACTTAAAATAAATAACTATCAGAGATATATAAAGCTGGAAAACAGAGAATAAGATAGCATTACTTATATTAGTTAACATTACATAATATTTACCAAAAAAAATAGAAAATACAAAGATAGATAAACGATAGCTAGAGAGATAATGGCTAGGATTAGTTTGATGAAGATGATGATGAGGACAAGCCAAGTTTTCTGCCTATCTTCCCAAAGAACTTGTCGATCTTGGTAGAGATTTTATCCATTTTCTTGCTAATAGATCTCTTAAGAACCTTTTGGTTTTGAGAAAATATCTTTTGGTTCTTGAGTATGGTTTTGTTGGACGGATTGGCGGGTGTATGTGGATACTCTATACTTTCCAAAGAGGTTTCTTCATCTTCCTCTTCTTCTTCAATTTCCATTCCTTCCCCTTCTTCTCCCTCTTCTTCTATCTCTTCATGAGCAAGTCTCTCTTCCTTTTCGGTAAGTGTTTCATACGGTTGAAACATAAGTGGGATTTTCATAAGGGAAATGTTCCCATGATTGAACACTTTCCTACTTACAAACTCTTCCTTTTTAACATCCACACCAAAATAATTGAAAATCTGAGTAAGATAAATTCCATGATAAAGAGTGTTTTCTCTCATAGTAAATTTTTTGGGTCTTAACTCATCCAAAATAGTTTGTGCCCAATTAATATCATATTTTCCAAATATAGCAAAAAGAGCTTTACACAATTTTGAGGTGGGATTATTGTAGTTTCCCGACCTAGGAATAACGGTGTGTTGAAGAAGAAGGTTGAGAATTCTTGCTTTTGGGCGGAAAAAGCGATTCTTAAAATCCAAGTGGTCATCGCTTTCAAAATGTGATGAAAAGTCTCTCGATCGGTTTCATTGATCTGAAATTGCGAGAGATTCATACCGGTAGATTTGCAACCCAAAATAGTACCCAAAAGATCGGAATCCAAAACAATAAGTGTTCCTTTAACACTACTCCAAATTTGATCTTCATTTCCATTATAAAATTCACGGTTTAGGTTTGCATAAAACATTTTGACAAGGTTTGAATAAAAAACGAAATCATTTTGCTTGTTATCAATCAAGCTAAGAATGGAGTTTTCTTCAAAAAGTTGATCGATTTCATAAGAAGGAAAATCATCAAAAATAGCAAATTTTCCCGTATTGACTTTACCATAGTTTACATAACTTATGTAAGCTTTGATAGCCTCCGGGTCATTAAAAAGATCATTTTTGATGGATTTGGTCAGCCTAATAGTTGATGGGGTACTTGAGGAAGCCATTGATGAGTGTTTGAGAGGAGTAGAAGATAATGAAGAAAGTTTTAATTATGAGAATAAAGTGAAAAAAGATGATAAGAGAAGTATATTAAATAGATTTTCTAAAGTCATGTTCTCTGGTCAAGAGGTATCTTTTCAGAATTTTGAAGTAAGTGAAAAGGTGGAGGGAAATTTAAAAGTTTGAATTTAAATTTGGAAATCAAATTTCTGAGAGACATGTCGACATGGGGTATCCTGGCATGTCGACATGTGCCTGTTGAATTTGAAAAGGGGTGTCTTTTTCTAACATCTAAGAAATTCCTAAAATCTTAAGAAAACTAATCTATATTCTATATCTATATATAATTCCAGTAATAATATTAAATATAATAATATTAAAATATTTTAATATTTAAAATATTATTAAAATAATATTATTTTGAATTTAAAAATTCAAATTTCAAAGGGTGATTTTGAATTTAAAAATTCAAGAAATTGCAAACAAAATCAAAACAAGCAAGTATCCAATAAAATCAAAATAAATGTGTACCTATTTTTAGATCCAAACTCCAATCGTCTTCCGATTCGAGAATAGCAGTGAAGCATAGATTTGAATTATCAGTTTTCTTCTCGTCATCACTGGATGAATCTGAATCATCAAGAGTTGCTGCATATGCCTTCTTTCTTTTCCTTAGTTGCTCGTTGTTTGGTTGAAATGTCTGTTTGTCTGGATATGGACAATCTATCTTGTAGTGCCCTGTTTTGTTGCAGTTGTAGCATCTATCACCATTGTTGTTGTTGTTGTTGTTGTTGTTGTTGTTGTGATTGTTGTTGTTCTCCGAAGTATTTCTGGAATTCCTTTGATCATTTCTTTTAAAGTTATTTATCTTTCTATACTTCAGAAACTTTCTGAAATTTCTGGTCATGAAAGCAATTTCTTCATCACTACCTTGTTATGAATCTCCAGTTGTTGCTTTGAATGTGATCGATTTCTTTTCCGTTGCCTTAGATTCTTTTCTCCCTTATAGTTGAACTTCATAAGACATTAGATTACCGATTAACTCTTCGATATTCATTTGACTAACATTTCATAGCTTGTGAAAAGACCGATGATGCAGTCCATGTTGCTCAATTGTTCTTAAAGAGGTTTATCGACTACATGGTGTTAGGGATGCAGATTAAGGATCTTAAGGCAGAAATAACACTAGAGGGGGGTGAATAGTGTTTTAAAGAATATATGAACTATATGACTAAATTAAAACTTTCAACACAAATCTAAACAGAATTCTAACACAGAATGATCACAGAACATATAACAAATGCAAATAGTGAAGTAAAGCAAGTAAAAGGGAAGAACACACCGGATTTTATACTGGTTTGGAATCCTCCTATATCCAGTCCTGCACCAAGGCAATATCCTTGTACAGATTTTTATAAGCCAATATCCAAATTACAACCCTCAATTTCTAAGGCCTTGAGGAACCCTCCTATCTCCGAGTCTGGGGTAAACTCTCTTGATTTATAGGACATAAGATCACCCTAATACTTTCTAATACCAATCCTTTTGAATGGATAGACTCTATGGACTTTTTGAATACAAATTGATCCTATAACTCTGAATAGCACTTTGATCTTTAGTAGAATGATGGAGAATCAAATAGAGAGAGTATCTAAATGATTTCCTATTGAGAATTTGGCAGAATGATGGCACGATCTTGAAAATATGAAGTTTTATGGATATGGAATGGTGGAGAAGAAAGAGTGAAGAAAATAAGAAAGTAGTTGTTAAAAAATTCGTTTTGGAAGCCTTTATATAGATGCACAACAGTCATAACCATTAGCGAAAGGTTTTCAAACGAATGGACACTTCTTTTGAAAATTGAATTTTGAATCCAACTGTCACCATATCGACATGGGGTAACCCCTTATGTCGACATCCTTTAGTTCAAAATTATAGAGATGTTGTTTTGTAAAGACAATTGAATTTAAAACAAGTTGAAACTTCTCTGAAGCAAAGTAAAGTGTTTAAACAATATTTTGAGATAGAGAATGAATATAAAACATTTTTTTAAAATATATATATATATATATAATTGATATAGACCGTCAATTATATAAGTAATATTTAAAATCAGAATAAGTTTCGATGTTTTAAAAATAGAAGTTTTTAAAATCAGAATAGAGGAATATTTCAAGGCTAAAACAAAGTTTGAAAATATTTTTGAAAACATGATTTTGAAAGCTAAAACATTTTGAAAACAGATTTAAAAATATTTTGAAAAATCTATTCGAACTGAAATTGCAAGAACCTTCCTACAGAGCTCCTCCATAGGACTCGAGAACTTGTACAAAGTAGTTTAAATAATTTTGATTTTCATGAGTTTGTAAGCCACTTGTCGTAGGTTTGTAAGCTACTTGTCGTAGGTTTGTATGCCACTGGTTTCGATAGAAATTGGGTTCCATCCCAAAAGAAAATTGGAAGAAAGATGAGAGTGCTATTATGAAGTTTTAACAAAATACTAGATACTTATCTTGAGATCTTGAAATCTTGATTCTCTAGAGTCTTGAATCTTGAATCTCTAATCTTCATCTTGATGCTTGAGTCTTTATACTGATCAGTCTTCGATGATACCTGCATATACTTCCTATATACATATATACATATATATATATATCTATCTATATGGAAATGTTAGTATATATTTTATAAAGTAAAGTATAATAACTATATAAGGTTGTTGTCATCAAAACATCATCAACTCAGTTCCTAACACATGGGCTACCTGAGACCATTGTTTCTGACCGGGATACTCGATTTCTAAGTCATTTTTGGTTGAGTCTGTGGAAGATGGTTGGGACTAAGCTGAATTTTAGTAGCGCCTATCATCCACAAACGGATGGGCAAACGGAAGTGGTGAACAGATCTTTGGGAAACTTGTTGAGATGTCTTGTGAAGGACAATTTGAAGAGTTGGGATGTGAAATTGTGTCAGGCAGAATTCGCCAATAATCATGTCGTTAATCGCAGTACTGGATTCAGCCCATTTCAAGTAGTATATTTATCCATTTCGCAAGGGACCGTTGGATTTGTCGACAGTTCCACGTCAGAAAGGGGTTGTTAAACGAGCTTATGATTTCGTGAATGAGTTGTAGGAGTGTCACAGGATTGTTCATGAACGGTTGCTTAAGTCAAATGAGAAGTATGAGCAACTGGCAGATAAGAAGCGAAGGAGTGTGGACTTCAGAGATGGTGATTTTGTTTACGCAGTATTGACGAAAGATTGTTTTCCAGTTGGAACTTACAACAAATTGAAAGCTCGAAAGATTGGTCCAGTAGAAATCTTGAAGAAGATCAATGAGAATGCTTATCAGTTGAGATTGCCGGATCATATCCATACTGCGGACGTTTTCAATGTCAAACACGTAATTCCATATCATGGTGATAAGTGTGTCGAAGAAGAGGAGAGTGTGAATTCGGAGTCCAATTCTTTTCAACCAGGAGAGGATGATGCAGCGCAACATGATACTCGCAGTTACTTAGGTCATTATCTTATTAAGTCGCAGGAAGCAATGCACCAAACCTTGAGGCGCTTGAGCGACCTAACGAGATATGGGAGTTATGCAGGGGAAAATGATGCAGCGACCTATCATAAGTCGCCAGCGAGTTTCGACCTACCGAGCTTCAACCTAACAAGCTACGACCTAAAGAATTAGGTCGCATATGTCGCAAATCTTTAAGTCGCACGCGACCTAACGAGTTATGTCAAACTTATGTCGCATGCTATCATTCTTAAATCGCTCCATGATTAGGTCGCTCCATTCTTATGTCGCATGATGCCACACTACCTTAAGCCGCTGATTTTTAGGTCGCTGAAGCTTATGTTGTAAATCGCTTCTGATGATAAGTCGCTTATATTTTATTTTCTTAAGTCGTTTGTATTGTACTATGTTGTTATGTCGCATATATGTTGTACGTGTTGCTGTAAATTCTTAGGTCGTTGGTGTTTAGGTCGTTAAGTCGCAAGTCGCGTGAATTGTTAGGTCGTAGGTCGCGAGCACCTGTTGTTAACTTGTATGTTGTTGTTAGGTCGGTCTGTTGAGTTGTAACTTCTATAAATAGGGGTGTTGGTCATTTGTAAAAAGGTTGTTGATTTTTGAATAAACTTTTGAGTGCTTTGTGCCTCTTTAAAAATTGAAAGTTGAGTGTGAGCTTCTTTCTCCATCTTCGGTTATTCGAGTGTGCTCGAATCAACGGATTTGATGTCGATTCACGGAATCTCGTGCGCGAGATCAACGTTGAAGAATCGTAGATCTTCTAACACGGCATCGTGCGCGATCAACGTATTAAAGATAGCTAGAATCCGGTATCTCGAGAGATCAACGGATTTGGGCATTTATCCTGCGTATCATCAATTCATCAGTTTATCATTGTATTGTTCCATCGTTGTTTTGTTGTTGTTGCATCATTTGGTGACAACTTGTTATCACCACTGCGTCTGCATATTGGATGTTTCCATTCCTGCTTTACTTCCTAAGCAGGAAGATCACCTGATACAACAAACAATAATGTTCTCGATATAGACCAAGAGACAAATACATTGAGTAACAAGCTTGTGATAATTGAAGTGTGTGGATGGCAGCCATGCAGCAAAACATCCCATAAAAACAATGTGCATGATAATCATGCTGCCCCAGATCCACATGATGGACAATGTCACCCTAGGCATGGTCCTTGAGTTCTTGCAGTAGGCCATTGTAGTACACGAACACGGGGAGGAGGCTAATGGGGAAGAAGGCTACCCTACGCCGTGTGGCAGGAGCTGTAGATGTCGGAGCACTTCGCACAAATATTTAGGTACAAATCTCATTATCTCTATTAATATTTATTATATGGTTTCTTCACTTGTGTTTTCTCTTTTTGTTAATATACACAGAGAAATATACAGGTCATATTATTGATGACATCGGCTATGAACGTATTCAAGCCCATTCCAACTATTAATGATGGGATACGAGTAAGGCGGCGATGCATAGCAGAAATATAAGAAATGATTTACGTATATCTTGACTATTTACAAATGAATTCCTTCTTCTTGTATTGATAAAATTCAATAACTCTACTTTGAAAATGTCTGGCCCTTTGGGCTTAGATTTTTCTCTTATAAATTATAAATACAAGGTTGCAGTCCTTATTCATGATGATGTATTTAGATGATGCAGACAAAAGGTGCGATATAGGTTCATTGGACTTTGCCATGGGTAATATGGTAACTATTCTTTAAGTTTATTTCAAAAAAATTGAATTCTAAAACAAAAATGTTTGTCATACAGTTTGCAATTCTAGTAGGGAATTTCTTACTCTCTCAGGCTTGCTTTTCACTTGCAGCACTAAACAATATAGAGGTAATCTTAACTATCAAATAATGCATTTAACTCTATGTAATGATTTTTTTTGTTATATATATGATGTTTATGTATTGATTTTCTTATAGGACATGGACTTTTGAAGAGTACAAGCTCTTGATAAACTTAGTAGTAATTAGTAGTAGTACTAAAAATAATAAAATTGGCAGTAGTACTAAAAATAATAACATCTTGACAAACTTATTAAACAAGAGAATTTAAACGTATCATAGAATTATATGTATAAAAATTACAAAATTATACATGAATTATTATATAATAAATTATATAATGTATATAGTGAATAAGTATTTGAATTAATATAAATTATACATACATACATACATATACATATAACGAATATTATGTAAACTATATTATATGTATAAACATACTACTGTTTTAACTTACTAAGTAAATGTATCATATAATTATATGTATGAAAATAATCCAAGATTATATATGAATTATTATATAATAATTCTCCTATATTTTTCTCCTACATTTTTTTCTAATTTGATCCGTGTTTTTTTGTAAGTTGTGAATCACGTATTAACTAAACTTTACTTATGGTTTTCTAAAACTGTTTAGTAACGTATCTGGTTTTGTAACAATCTTTGAACCTGATTAAAATGTGTATTTATAGCTAATAATTCTTTTATGTGGCTACTAAGAACGAATATGGGAGTACAGTGACTGCGCTTTCACAGCCTGGAGGAGGTGAATTTGGTAATATAGTTTACTAGCTCTTGGTGATCCCCAAATTGGTGAATTTTGATATATGTACCTTCATCGATTCAGTTACAGTGAAACTGAAACTTAAATTTTTGAAATTGCGGATAGTTTGCCTTATTCTATAAGGATTCTATTGGAATTAGCAATTAGGGATCGCGATAGATTCCAAGTGATGGAGAAGAATGTGGAGAATATTTTGGATTGGGAGAATGCTACTCCTAATAAAGTAGAGATTCCATTCAAGCCTGCCAAAATTTGCTTTAGGTATAATCTTTTCTTTTTTGCCGAACTTTTTTGAAAAGAGAACTGGGTTTATGGAGAGCTCTTTGTAATGTTTCAAATATGAGGCAGAACCCAGCTTTTGATCTGTCTTGGATATCAGATAAAAGATGTGATTAAGTAATTATTCTTGTTGGCTTTTATGCTATAATTAGTTATATTAACATGCCTTTTGAATATTTATTTGATTATATTATTGTTGAACAACGAAGGAAAGTCTAGGTGAAGAATAGTTGACTTATCTATTTTGAAAATTATATATATATATATATATATATTTATTAACTATATATATTAACTATATATAGTTATTACATTTTGAATAATAATTCTTCATTATGTAAAAAATGAACTTTGTACTGCAGTTTGGAGAACCTTGCTGGCATATACTAGTAGGCAAGAAGGACACGAAAATGGCAAGCTTGGAATTAATAAACGTAGAGTTACCAATCCCCAATCAAGGCTTGGTTGCTCATATTACTAAGTTTTTAAAGAAGGGTCTCTCTGTAACTAACTTAGTTGCACTTTCAGGTACGCATTCTTGAATAAATTACAATCGTACTATATTGTTTTTGGTTTATATATTTGAGAAAATTAAGTCTACACTCGTAATCTACATTGAACACTGAAGGTTAAACAAACTTAACCCTATTAACTCCTCTAATTAAAATTAGCTAAGGGTATTATCATACAAAACAATCTTTATCATAGAGAGCATTGTCTTATTATGCATTTTGGACTACTGTTGCAAATTTAGGTTAGAATGTTTGTTGCAATTTATTCTTATTATTACCGCTAATTATTCTACTTGTTCTTTATTGGTAATTAGACATCTTTGTTGTAAATAAGTGGCAACATCTCGCAACAAATTAACGGTTTAATGTTCTTTTCAGTGCATTGGCTTCATTTTGGTTTTCATGCTTAAGTGTGTATTACCATTTTTGATCACTTGCACTTCTAAAATAAGTATTATGAACATTTAGTGTGTGTGTATTTTTGTTAATGTTTAATATAAGATATTGTTTGTCAATCATATTTCTAATATAGCGTATTGATTATCGAATGATTTATGAATGTAATAAATATAGCATTTGAATTTTTTGAATGATGGGATGTGCTTGTGTGTGTATCGAAGTCAAGCTACTCTAATAGTGAAATGTTTATGTATATGTGAATGATTTAGATAGTGTCATTATAGAGTTTTAATAGCACCATTATATGTTGATTCAACGGTGTATCTATATCATGAGAGAATGAATGATAGCATTTTAAATTGTCATCGTAATAGAACATACTAGCGTATTTAAAACATCATCATATAACAACATTCTAGAACTTTTTTAAAATATGATGGCTTTTTAAATGTGCTATGGTAAGTCCACAATCTATTATAACACGTTGTTTTACAAAATTCATAAAAACGCTATGAAACCCTATAAAAGCGTTTTTAAATGCTATTAAAGAGTTTGATTGTTATTGATAAACAATTTTATCAATTAGATTAATTGCACATATTATAGTAGATAATTTTAGTTGTATGTGATATTTAGTGCAGTGGATAATCACGACTTAAAAGTCCTATTATAGGCTTTAATAACATTTCTATGAATGAAATAAAACAATGTGTTATAATAAATCAAGGACTTGCCATAGCACATTTAAAAACACTATCATATTCAATTATATGATAGGTTTATAAAAACGCTAGTCGCAAGCCGTTGTATGATAGCTTTTAAAAACATTGTCGTATGCTCTTAGACAGTGGTGTATTGTAAACCCTATAGTACAATGTTATATGATGACATTTTAAAAACGCTATAGTATATTCAATTTGTGATGGCATTTTGAAACACTATCATTCGTTCTCTCATGATATAACTTTTGAAGCACTATTGAACAATGTATAATGGCACTATCTTTACCTTTCACATATACATAACCATTTCACCTTCAAAGTGGCTCGATTCATACACACACACCACATCACTTCATTCAACAAAGATTCAAATGTTATATTTTGTACATTTACAAATCATTCAATAGTCAACACATTATATTAGAAACATAATTAACAAACAATGTATTATATTAAGCATTAATAGACATACACACACTAAATGTTCATAATACTTATTTTAGGAGTACAACTGATCAAAAATTGTAATACATACTCAAGCATGAAAACAAAATGAAGCTTATGCACTAAAAAGAACATTAAACCGCTAAGTTGGTACAGGACGTTGCCACTTGTTTTAAACAAAGATGTACAATTACTATAAAGAACAAGTAGAAGAATTAGAAGTCATAATAAGAATAAATTGCAATATACATTCTAATCTAAATTTGCAAAATAGTCCAAATTACATAATAAACAACTTTCTCTGAACTAACGATAGTTTTGTATGATAATACCGTTAGCTTATTTTAATTTGAAGAGTTAATGGGGTTAAATTTGTTTAACTTCAGTATTTAATGCAGATGACATATGGTG
The DNA here is from genome assembly GCA_030765085.1 of Allium cepa. Classification (NCBI taxonomy): domain Eukaryota; kingdom Viridiplantae; phylum Streptophyta; class Magnoliopsida; order Asparagales; family Amaryllidaceae; genus Allium; species Allium cepa. Next base: position 610,083,788 of record CM060932.1, read on the forward strand.
TAGACTTACTTTTCTCAAATACACTTCTAAAAAAATATACGATTGTAATTTATTTAAGGATGTATACTAGAAAGTGCAATAAGTATGTAACAGAGAGTCCCTTCTTTAAAACCTTGGTAATATGAGCTACCAAGCCTTGATTAGGGGTTGGTAAGTTTACGTTTGTTATTTCCCAACTTGCCATTTTTGGATCCTTCCTAACTGCTGGTACATATATAATATTCAAAATGGAATAGTCAACTATTCTTCGCTTAAACTTTCCTTTTCTATTCAACAATTATATAAAAACAGATATTTCAAAAGGCATGTTAGTACAACTAATTACAGCACAAAAGCCAATAAGAATAACTAACTAATCACGTCTTTATCTAGTATCTGCGATAGATCAAAAGCTAGGTTCTGCCTTATATTTGAAACACTACAAAAAGCTCTCCATAAACCTGGTTCCTTTTCAAAAAGGTTCAGCAAAAAAAAAAAAATATACCTGTAGAAAACTCTGGCAGGCTTGAATGTAATCTCTACTTGTTTAGGAGTAGTATTCTCCTAATCCAAAATATTCTCCATTTCCTTCTCTATCACTTGAAATCTATCACAATTCCAAATTGCTGATTCTAATAGAAACCTTATAGAATAAGCAACCCATCTGCAATTTCACAAAATTTAAGTTTCCAGTTTCACTGTAAATGGATCGATGAAGGTACACTTATCAAAACTCACCAATTCGAGGATTACTATGAGTGTATGAAGAGGATACCGTATGTATCTTCAATCGGTTCGATAATGTATGCTATGTACTAGACTGGATGTTGCATACGAAGATGCATAAGCGATACCAGTCTAAACCCGACGATAAGCATCGGACTATGATAAAATGTATATCTAAGTATTTAAGAAATACTAGGAACTTATTCCTCATATAAGGGAATGGGTACCACCTTATGAAGAGGTATATAGACTCTAGTTGTCAAAGTGATATCGACGATAGTAAGTCAACTCAGGTTACGTTTTTAACTATTAACGCTGGGCCATTAGTTTGAAAATTTCCAAATAGGAAATGGTAGCCGATTTCACGATGGAGGCTGAGTACATCGCCTTCGACGAAGTAGCTAAAGAAGCGGTCTAGGTGCGCAAATTTATTAGTGCGCTAGGGCTGATTCCTGATATATATAGAATCCGATGACATTATTTTTAACAATAATGCCGCGATGCTGATCATAAAAAAGCCTAGAACACATATGAAATTGAGACACGTTCTTTGAAAGTTATACCTAATTAAAGAATTTGTTGAGAAGAAAGAGGTGATGATTCAAAGCGTAGATATAAAGACATAGCAGATTCATTCACGAAGGGACTAGTTAGGTTAAATGGAATTGAGATTCCATAATTGTCCTCAAGTGCAAGTGGGAGATTGATAGAGTTAAGGGTATGCCCTAGCGATAATTTGTAATTTATCGTAAATTATTAACTTTGTAATAAAATATCGTTTGAAATAAAATGTGTTTTTCTTTTTATTATATGCTTGTTATAATATGTTATATTAATTAATTATTTAATTTAAGTGGATTTACTAGAAAAATCCATAAATGTTATGTCTTGTGATTGTAGTTACAATGTGTTGTAATCATGAGCAACTTATCACAATATTATAAACATATCATTTTAAATATTCTTAGTCAAGATGTATCAAGACTGGATATCGATACATCCGTTGAGACTAAAGTACGTAACTCTCTTCAAATGTTGGGCAGTGTATTACTCATGGTTGTTAAGGGTACCAAAGGGTTATGTAATAATAGTTATTGGATAACTATGAAATGATCCACTTGATAGTTTTATGTTTCTCAATGTAACTAAGGTCAAATAGGAATCATCGAAGTGATAATATTACACATTTCTCTCAAGTTGAGAATGTTGTTGAACTTCAATATAGACACTCCACTTTGACTATAGTTAAATCATGACATAACATCCATCGAAATATTATAGTTGGATCTGAGTTGAAGCACTAGAAGTGAAATGAAACACTACTCAATATAGAATTCTTCTCCTTAGTTATATGAGGTTAGTACCATTGTCAACTGTAGTCAACTCAAAGTCAATGTCTTTGATTGGAGTAGTTTGGTTAATAATAATGATTATTATTAAACTAAGAATTTTGTATTTGGACTCTATATTTTGACTATGGATGATATTGGAATTTTGATCAATACAAATTCCATAACTCCTAGTGTATTACAGTTTTGACGAAGAGAATTGGTGTAAATAATTGTCACTACCATGGACCGCTTAAAATAGTAAAATTGGATTTCACTGAAACTGTATAAGTTATAAATTCGGCCAAACTATTATACCACTAGCTAAGGTGGCGTGTAAACATTAATATATGAATTGTTTGATATGATCGCTAACTGAATTTACACCTAAGAGTCGTATAACCACAATGTTGAATACTTTTAATATCATCCGATTTAATTACATTATAATTTATAAATTGATTAAATTAATTATTATTTTTGAATATTAATTATAAAATTTTATTTGAATTATTATTGAAAATAGTGCATATATAATAGTTATATATGCACGATATAGATTGCATTTGATTACGGTTTAAATGTGAATTTACCGATATGGTTTAAAAATGCAAATAAGCCCATTAGCCTATTAGGAGTGGCCGGTCATGCTAAGCGGGTTAGGAGGGGTAATATTTTTATATGTGGGTTTGAATTAGTAGAGAAAGAAGGAGCAAAAGGATTAGATCTAGATTCCCTTTTTCCTCTCCCTTATTTTCTTATATAATCCCACTACCCTCTCCACCTCTTTTTTCACTTTGCTAGTCATTCCTCCCCTCTAGGCAGCAAATCATTCCCATCTCTCCCTCTTCAATTTCAAAAAAAAAATCAAATTAAATTAAATGAATTAAAGGTTTATAGATCCTTTCGATTACTAGCTCTCTTTGGAAGGGATCGAATCTGATTCTTGGAGTTCTTTTGATTCAACATTCGAAGCGTTACAACTAGGCCACATTTAAGGTAATGTTTTATTTATATCAATTTTATATATGTAATTATTTACGTAATTATACTCGAATGGTAGGACATGCCTTAAAAAATTGTATTTAAAAATTAACTTTTAAGGCATTTTAAATTAAAATTGAATTTTAAAAATTATATATCTACGTATGTGTCTTTGTTTACATATGTGTGTGTTTTTTACAAGTTACATTAATAAATTCTATACATGTACTTTCATATGCACATAAACAATTTAATATATATATATCTGAAATATATTGTTATTATTATTTATTAATTTATAAATTAAATTTAATATATATATATATATATATATATATATATATAAACATACATATATTTTCTAAAATAAAATTTTGTACGCAAAAATTTTAAAAACAATTTTTTCCGTATAGAAATTTTAGAAAAAAACATAAAATTTATCCGCAAGGATGAATAAAAAATAAATAATTTGATTTTTTTTCAAAACTTATATGTGGTCGAAAATAAATATTTATATAGTTTATTTTGTAAATTTAATTATATAATATTACTTTAATATATATTAGAATAATTTTTATATAATTAAATATATATATATATATATATATATATATATTTCTGAATAAAAATTTATATATCTTTATATAAATATGAATTTATGAATTATTATAAGATTTAAATTTAAATTTGAATATTAAAAAAATATTTTTAGCCCGGATTTATTTTAAAATATGAATTTTTTTAAGATTTAAATTTAAATTTTAAATTGGTTTATATTTAACTTATATATAACCATTATATATATATTTGTGTGTGTGTTTATTTACATATGTATATACATACATACGTACATATATGTATATATATATAATGCGTGTGTATGTAAGTATATTTTATATTATAATTACATTATATAACAATATACAACAAGTATGTATATGAAGGAGAAAATGTGTTCGTTGTAGTGTGAATCTCTACATTAAGATATTGGCTTGTTAAACCATGTATACATTACATGTTATAGGTACATGCACACATATATGTGTGTTTGATACACATGTGCACATTATATATATTATATAAAAAATAAAATCTTTATATTAATCAGTTAAATAAAATAATGATTTTATCTAAAATTTATTTAGGTTAGATCTAAACTAATCCAGACTTCGTAGGCCTAATAAGATCCTATATGATTTTTTTTTTAAATTCACTCATTTAACTCGTTGCTTGGAGGCTCAGATCCAACAGGTATTCGGTAAAATTTCAATATGTTCCATATTAGACCATTAATGGGATTATAAAGTCTAAATTTATTATTAGATCCGATTTAATATGTTCAAATAAAAACTAATTTTATTTAACTTTTTCTAATTTGTTAAAATGATAGATTTGATCAAATTGTAATTGGTATGTTTGTATATATAAATATACACAAGTGTATATAGTGCAAGTGCAACTTTTTATATTGTGTATAAAGTTAATGTGTACTATATAGATGTTGCAATTTACACCACAATGAACACATTCACCCTTTATATACCCATCGGTTGTCCAGAACATTTTTTTTTCAAATATGTGCGTGTGTCTATCTATGTATATATTTATGTGTATAAATGTATGTATATGTATGTGTGTGTGTGTGTGTCTTTATATATATATATATATATATATATATATATATATATATTTCAACAACGTTTTAATCACTTAATAAATCTAAGTAGATATTAACCAAATCAATAAATTTGAAATCAAAATTATTTTTCCAGAACATCAAGCTATTTAATTTGGTAAGACAATAAAAATAGATCCGGATCTATAAATTAAAATACAAAATATATACTAAGAATTTAAAACAAAAATAAAATAAATGTATTTATAAAATATAATGTTTGTGTGTATTCTTTTTCCAAAAACACAACCTTTCAGATTTCCTTCTGTTCAATTAATATGTTTATTTTACGACAAAATAAAAAATAAAATTAAATGTGAAAATAATTGTTAAATTAATAGCTAGACCTGAAATGAAGGATGAACATTTTTAATCAAAAGAAAAAACTTTACTAAACAAAACTAGGATGTTAATTTATATAGGTATGTATAACAAAATAGATCTCCTTATATATGTGTGTGCATAATATATCGTTTTTTAAACCATTTATTGTAAAGTTGTTTTCAAATTAATTGCAATACAATTACACATACACACATGGACATGTGTTTTGAACCAGAAAACTAATTTTGAATCAATGGAAATTAACACTGGTCTTTAATAAATAAATATATACATAAAAGATAATAAATTAGCTATTAGATCTAAAATAACATCAACAACAATAGAAATCAACCATCCAAAACATTATTATTAATTTCAAATCCAATCCAATGCAACAAACTCATAAAAATTTCATACCTACACATGTATAAATTAAAGTTAGGCAACAGATGCATATACAAATTCGTTAAAGTAGTTAAATAGCTAGATCTACAGCGTCATGATGAAAATATATAAAATTGACTAGGTTTGTAACGTCCCGCCTTTTTGTACGCTTTAAATCAACGATAAACCACAAACGTCAGACTTAAACCATACAGAAGGGCGGATTGTTATGGGGTAAATAAGAAAAAGCAGAGAAAGAAAAAAATAAAATAGAATCTTACAGCAGAACGATAAAATATAATAATCAACTAAACAGTTCATGAACTTGTTTTACAAAACATTTGATTATACTTTACCATATATATCAGAGTTACACATACCAGAGAATATTAATAATGCAGCGGAATACAATAGCGTAGTGGAATATAATAGATAATAGTAATACACTCTTCGTCTTCGTCTTCGTCCTCCAGAAATAAAGCCTTCGAATCCTGAAATGCTCAAACTGACCTGAGCGAATTGAAAAGACAAAACACTCGAGTCGAAACTAAAAGATCTTATGTGAGTTAAATCAACAATATGAGTGGAATGACGTTAGATATGTTTACGAGATTTGACATCTCCTATCCAGTGTCTAACGTGAGTGCAGTAACTCTAGAGATGCTCGGGATTCACATCTCCTAAGAATCCATTAAACTATTTACTATGTAGTAATATTTCGCTATTATAATAATGTCTATAGTAAAATAAACTTACTTTTTTCATAGCATTAAGGGGTTACCCATATAGCCCTTAACACGTAATAGTCCCAGTAGTCCATCCAATATCATAGTCCCTCCTGATTGGGAAGCCACCAAAGGATACAACACAGGCTACGGGAGAAAACCAAACTCGTACAAGACACGCTAGGGTAGGTGACATGGCATATCTAGGCAATGCCATGGTAGATATACCAATTACGCTTTCGGGCCGGTGGTAACGCATAGCACGCAGCTACCGCCCACCTCGAGCCACACCCCCAAATCAAAAAAATCAACAGTGGCCACCGAATCAATCCAAAAGTCAGAGTATAATATTGAAGGGATGTGTCCGATCAAAGGAGCTACCTTACTAGCCCGTCAATCGCTCCTATTTTAGCCACCTTATGCCAATTCGCGGGAGTCGGGTCCACGTATTTACCTCAAAGGAAACGCCACCACTATCCTACTTTATTCTGGAATCTCCACCGCGTACACGGTTGTTAAAGTGGTTTTCAGAGTTGGCAGAGAGTATGACAACTTTCGATCCCGGTCTCTTTAACAACCAAACGATATTATAACACCGCGGTCTTTTCAAAATAGTTTATACTTTTACAACCAGAATATAATATCCATTTCAACACCATATAAATACGATATCCGTTTTTAATTCGAATCAATATAATAAATTTTATTTCAAATATATCACTTTTCCAAAATCATAGCACTTCCAAATTATATATTTCAAAACCAAACATTTGAAATTTAACTCCTTTAAAACATAATGCTTTGAAATTCATAACTTCGAAACCTTTCAATTTCTATAAACATTTCAAATTTCAGTATATTTCACGGCTTTAAATATTTCAAAATTTCAAAACTAAATTTGATAATTTCAATTCAACAATTTAAATTTTCTATTATTTAGTTTGAAATATTTTACATAATAAACCCCTTATCATTTAAATAAGACTCACATTTTAAATAACTCGATATTGCCTTCAATTCATTATACTTGAAATAATCATTTAATTCACCTAGAAATAAAAATCCAGTTATAAATATCATACCTTTTTAAAATTTCAATTAATTAAATTTTACATCAACTTATGGAGTTTAATTCTTAAACGGGCTCAATTTCAACTAAATTTCCAATCTACCTTCCAAATCTTAATTTATTTAAATCATTATAACCTTTATATTAAAGTATGATTTAAATACTTAACCATTATTTCAATAAAATCAAACTCCATTATTTAACTTATTATAAATCAACAAATTTATACATAGCTTAAATTCATGAATTTAACTATATATAAAATATTTTAATATAATATCAAAAAGAGTCAATATTTATTAAACCGTATAATACTATCCAAAACCATAGAAATCATTTCCAAAATATATATATATTTATAGACCACGGTGTCTGTATATAATTTTCTATCCTATGGTCAAGTGATACGGATATTTATCATTTCAATCCGCAATTTAAAATAAAAATTACGGTTACATATCATTTCAAACCGCAATCCCGAATGAAATAAAGTGCATAACAATTTGCAGTTTATAACGATATAAAATGCAACATCCATTTATCCAATATCAATCATCAACCATTAATCACAATCACCATCCAATTCAATCAATAGCATCAATATATAACGGATAATAAACAACAAGTATCAACTAGCAGTTTATATTCAAAAATAAATTAAATGAAAATTTAACTGGAAGTTTATATGAAATAAATATATTAAATAACAATTTAATTCAAAAAAATTCAATTTAACTGGGATGATGATTAAAAATATGCCAAGCAGTCATAAATAAATTTCTAATCACATCATAAATAAATTTAACAAACATAAGAAATTTTAGAAGTTGTGAGTGGGTTAAAACACTCACCTTTTGAATTAAAATTGAATTTAAATCCAATTTAAACCCAAAAACTGGACAGCCTCAGAATTCGTCCAAACCAGCGCCAAAATATTCGGAATTCCAATACGAACCTAGCGGCGAAAATCTCGCATGAATTGGACCTCATATGTGAAAGTTATTATCATTAGAAGCGTTGAAAACCAAATTGGAAAACCAAATAAATAAATAACCAAATAATAAATCATCTTCCACGTCACCTGCTTTCGTTTCAGGCACGCAACCCCCTGCTCTTCTCGTTCAAACCGAACTCTGCTCCTCTACCTTCGTTCGCACGCCCCTACGTCAGGCCATGGCCCACCAGAGGCCGTCCCCTCGAGCACCGATCTTACCCACGGCCAACGACCCTACAGCGCCCACCGTCACCACTACAACGTACCCAAAAATGATCCACCTCCATAGGGTTCAAAACCCTAATCGAATTTCTGTCGTCGATCTGACTGTTAAACCATCACAAAACCCACATGGATGCGACCCACTCGGCCCTCTCTACATTACTGCAACTTCGATTCGTCGATCAGCTGCAGTTGATTCCGGCGCAATGGATGGCCGAAAATAGTCCTTCAATTTCTGGATGAACAGAGATCCAAATCGAAAAACGAATTGTAGATCTGAGTTACGCTCTTCGAGAGCTTCCAATTGATATAAAACTTGGCATATATTATGGAATTTGAAATTTTAGCTTTTGATTTGATTTGGAATTGTATTTGGATCTAGAATTTGTTTGTCTGCCATTGAGGAGGATAGATAGCTGAATTGTTCGTACAGATAAATGAGAAATATGAGTAGGTCAGGGTTTATAACCGGGTATTTATAGACAAAGTTGAAAATAGAATAGATGGACCCGATTTATAAACGCGTTGAACGATGAATGGCCCGAAAATCCCGTTCTGACTCCGGAACGAAATTGGGTCAACCCATATATCAAAATAGGTGTTTTAAAATATTTTAAACGCAATGAAAAAGGTTCAAGTCAAAATTCCATCGTATGAATAAGTTATTCTAAAATCAAATTATTTTAAATTGATTTCAATCGATTTCAATTTCATTGATTTCAAGGCTTTTCAATCCCGTACGATCAAACGGCAAGTCTGATCGCAACGAAACTTGAAATCCTACAATAATTCACCGATACGGATCCGATGAAACTAGTTTCGTCGAAATCCGAATCAATGACCAAAATGTCTATTTTTACACTAATTAAATAAATTAAAAATAAATTAATTAAATCAAAATCTTCAATTTCAATACTATAATTGACAATTCTTATCATTTTAAATTTCTCAATCATTTACAATGATTTAAACAAATTTAAATGTCAAATTAGAGTTGATTAATTTATCAAATTTTAGTATTAAATTTCCAATTTCATTATATTCACAAATTATAATTTAACTTCTCCATAATCCCATTGAATTTACTTTTCATTCTTATTATTCAATTCATTATTATCCAACTGATGAAATTAACATTGGTTCATTGTTTATCACATTATTATTCTCAAATTTCATCTAAATTTCAATTAACGCAAAATTTAATATTAATTTCATTTAATTGCAATTACTCCAATTATTATTATAGTTCAAATTCCAAATAAATTGATGAATCTTTATTCCCATTCTTAAAATTCAATAAAATTTCAAATTACGAATAACATTAACATCATTTCATTTAGTTTTAATTATCAATTCATTCATATACCATTAATAATACCTTATTATCAATTATTAACCCAATTTATACTAATATAACCTTGAATTGGGATTCATTGCAATTGATTACAAACTTAATTTAATGGACTAAATAAATGATTCTTTCATAATAATTGTTGCCACTAACCCTTTATCATATTTATATAAGTTCTCATTTCCAACCATTGCATACAGAACGTTGATTTTATTCAATCACTATTTATTCATTATTAATTCATTGATAAATTAAATATTTACATTTATTTTTCCTATATTAATTTATTACCAAATATTCCTATTTACAATCAATTATAACCCTGCAATTGTTTCAATCAATAGGTACTGCATTGAATTAATTATTTATTAGCTTACATCATCCTATAACCAAGTTATACCATTTTACATTATTTCATTTATTGCAATTCCATTTTATTTACACAATTCAGCTTTAATTAACTTCGTTGTTATATTCCATCCTAGTTATTATTCCGTTATTTCTTATAATTACTTACATCATATGAATTCATTTATTACCCTAAATCAGACATTAATTCATATGTTCATACAATACTTACATTTATTTACTTAATTTGCATTTATAACCGAGTCCCAACATTTAAATTATTTTATTAAATTGGAATGTTAAATCATGTTCATAAATGATAACTTGCATTAACATACTTCAATATTTCCATTTTCATCTTAATTCCAATTCACTGTAGTATCAAATTTCAATTTATTAAAATAAACCCATCTATTATAAATTTGAATACCAATTAATTAGTTTCAAAATAAATAGATTGATTCAATTCAACTCTTTTATTAAGTCTATATAAATCAATATAATATTTCATTGGTTAATTCAACGCTTACTTTTGTCAACTTATTTTCCATTTTATACCCAAGTGCAACAATTTACACCATTTCATTATTATTGTGATTTCACTTCAACTGTCAATAATTAGCTTTAAATAATCATTGCTACACTTTATTCTTTAACATTTACTACATTATAAATTATAATTTTTTTATTTCTTTCTAAATTAAATTACAAAATCTTATTAAAATGACAAATTTAATTATCGAAATTTATGGGTCGTTACAAATCTCCCACACTCAAAACTTTTCGTCCCCGAAAAGGAAAAGGAGGGAAAACAAAGAAATAAGAAGTCAATATATCTTATTTAAAATATTAAATTTATAAACGAATAAATTTTCAACAGTAATTAATTTAGATAAAATACACAAATTTATAACCATTAAATCTTTTTATACTTAATAAAGTTTGGAAACATTTCAAAATATTTTCTAAGTCCAAAATTTACGGAAAATTTCGGAAGAGTCTCCTTTATACAGAGAGGCTCGGGAGAAAATATAATATCAAATATAACAATATATAACACATAATTTCCAAATAACATATATCCCAACACGGGAAAAATAATATAATAATGCTATAAACCGTAATCCGAAAACGTACCTATTTGTCGGGCAATTAATGCTTAATTATGAAACCAAAAGCAGTAGCAATTGCTTCCATAACCTGTATTTCACTTATATAATCCAAAAAGGTTAACAATTATATAAAATGAAATATTTAAAGTGGTTTCAACCATAAATAAACAAATCAATACGAACATCAATCACTTGCAACAAGGCATACAACCATCACATAGAATCAACCCAAATCAACCATTCATTCATATCAAACAAACAAATAGTTGTTCGGGTTCAAAACTTTAAATTGTACGGAAGGAAAAATAAACTACTAAGCGTACCCTTCACTCAACAGTCTTAGGTGAAACTAAATAGATTATTCATACCTTCCAAACAAATTTAAAGTATCCTTGCTCAAACTAGCATAAACCAAACAAACAACAATTTCACATAATAAATCAAGCTCATTCTTATAAATTTCATTTATCATTTTAGTGCTTACCTTCCTATTATATTTAATTTTAGTCACATTTCAATCACAACTTAAGTTTATAACTCTATAACATCAATTCTTATAAATAAAAGCAATTTATTGAACACTTTCATTATATTCTTTTACTTGTACAATTTCCATTACATTTTCTTATTAAAAATTCCAACATTTAATATTTGGTAAGTTATATATATGCCTTTAAAGAATGTAATTGACAATTGTACAAGTTTATCTCATTTCTTTTAATTTAATTAAATGTTCCATAATTATATCCTTTGTTCCATAGGTTACCATTTCAAATTTATTTTAATTCATTTATAACTTAGCATTAAATCACTTATTTCAGTTAGAGGTTTCAATTAGTTAAATTCCATTTCACTAAAGCAACTGAAACAATTAATTGATGGAAACTTAAGAATTAAATACCGGGTTAAATTCCAAATCATTTTAAAATAATAGATAAATGTATACTATATATATCCAATTATATTTAAAACAATTTAAAATTTATATTTATTTATCAAAATAAATCTGCAGTAAAACTACTACAGTGGCCTTCCCACTTCGAAACTATAAAATAAATGTCGATGATGCGTGCACTCATCACTGAAATTATTTTCCAGCGACAAAGAGGGGAGTACAAAACTTATTTCTTTCCAAAATTTCATTAAAACAATTTCTTTCAAATCATATTGAAATATTTATATCAGAAATTTCTTCTAAAATATTATTATTATATTTCAAAATCATTCAAAAGAAAGTTTCAAAACCCCAGAACTTATCTTCTAATTTCCAATTTCATTTATTTCAAGTTCAATCTTATTTCAACTATTATTTATAAATTTCATTACCTAAAAACCAATATATTGCAACCATATATATATATATATATATATATATCTTATTTATAAAATTTATTTTATATATAGAAAATATAATAGGCAATATTATTTCATTCACATATATTAAAACAAATATCATGTTGGTCTATCCTATTAAGTGTTTAGAAACCCCTATTGACGTCATAGCATCCCATGCATCAACCAGAATTTATAAATATAAAATGGAACAGATTAACACAATAGTAAAACCTTTTTATAACACTAACAAATACGCTCTCTCATATATATACACTCAGCGACTCATCATAGGGTATTACTACCCTATTAATAAAGAGTCAAACCCCACAAAGCTAAGGTTTTCACTAAACCAAAGCTCTGATACCAGATGTAACGTCCCACCTTTTTGTACGCTTTAAATCGACGATAAAGCACACACGTCAGACTTAAACGGTACAGAAGGGCGGATTGTTATGGGGTAAATAAGAAAAAGCAGAGAATGAAAAAAAACAAAATAGAATCTTGCAGCGGAAAGATAAAATATAATAATCAATTAAACAGTTTATGAAGCTGTTTTACAAAACATTTGATTATACTTATACCATATATATCAGAGTTACACATACCAAAGAATATTAATGATGCAGCAGAATACAATAGTGTAGTGGAATATAATAGATAATAGTAACACACTCTTCGTCTTCGTCCTCCAGAAATAAAGCCTTCGAATCCTGAAATGCTCAGACTGACCCGAGCGAATTGAAAAGACAAAACACTCGAGTCGGAACAAAAAGATCTTATGTGAGTTAAATCAACAATAAACAATATGAGTGGAATGACATCAGAGATGTTTACGGGATTAGACATCTGCTATCCAGTGTCTAACGTGAGTGCAGTAACTCAAGAGATGCTCGGGATTCACATCTCCTAAGGATCCGTTAAACTATTTACTATGTACTAATATTTCGCTATTATAATAAATGTCTATAGTAAAATAAACTTACTATTTTCATAGCATTAAGGGGTTACCCATATAGCCCTTAACACGTAACAGTCCCCGTAGTCCATCCAATATCATAGTCCCTCCTGATCGGGAAGCCACCAGAGGATACCACACGGGCTACGGGAGAAAACCAAACTCCTACAACGCGCGCTAGGATAGGTGACACGGCACAACTAGGCAATACCAGGGTAGATATACCAATTACGCTTCCGGGCCGCTGGTAACGCGTAGCGTGCAGCTACCGCCCACCTCGAGCCACACCCCTAAATAAAAAAAAAATCAAAAGTGGCCACCGAATCAATCCAAAAATCAGAGTATAATATCAAAGGGATGTGTTCTATCAAAGGAGCTACCTCATTAGCCCGTCAATCACTCTTGTTTTAGCCACCTTATGCCAACTCACGGGATTTGGGTCCACGTATTTACCTCAAAGGAAACGCCGCCACCATCCTACTTCATTCTGGAATCTCCACCGCGTACACGGTTGTTAAAGTGATTTTCGTAGTTGGCAGAGAGTATGACAACTTCCGATCCCGGTCTCTTTAACAACCAAACGTTATTATAACACCACGGTCTTTTCAAAATAGTTTATACTTTTAAAATCAGAATATAATATCCATTTCAACACCATATAAATATGATATCATTTCCAATTTTAAAACCAAATCAACATGATATCCATTTTATTTCAAATCAATATAATACATTTTATTTCAGATATATCCCTTTTCCAAAATCATAGCACTTCCAAATTATATATTTCAAAACCAAACATTTGAAATTTAACCCCTTTAAAACATAATGCTTTGAAATTCATAACTTCCAAACCTTTCATTTTCTATAAACATTTCAAATTTCGGTATATTTCAAGGCTTTAAATATTTCAAAATTTCAAAACTAAATTTGATAATTTCAATTCAACAATTTAAATTTTCTATTATTTAGTTTGAAATATTTTACATAATAAACCCATTATCATTTAAATAAGACTCACATTTTAAATAACTGGACATTGCCTTCAATTCATTATACTTGAAATAATCATTTAATTCACCTAGAAGTAAAAATTCAGTTATAAATATCATACCTTTTTTAAATTTCAATTCAATAAACTTTACATCAACTTATGGAGTTTAATTCTTAAATAGGCTCAATTTCAATTAAATTTCCAATCTACCTTCCAAATCTTAATTTATTTAAATCATTATAACCTCTATATTAAAATATGATTCAAACACTTAACCATATTTCATTTTAATAAAATCAAACTCCATTATTTAACCTATTATAAATCAACAAATTTATACATAGCTTAAATTCATGAATTTAACTACATATAAAATATTTTAATATAATATCAAAAAGAATCAATATTTATTAAACCGTATAATACTATCCAAAACCATAGAAATCATTTCCAATGTATATATATATATATAGACCACGGTGTTTGTATATAATATTCTATCCTATGCTCAAGTGATACGGATATTTATCATTTCAATCCGCAATTTAAAATAAAAATTATGGTTATATATCATTTCAAACCGCAATCCCGAATGAAATAAAGTGCATAACAATTTGCAGTTTATAATGATATAAAATACAACATCCATTTACCAATATCAATCATCAACCATTAAACACAATCATCATCCAATTCAATCAATAACATCAATATATAACGGATAATAAACAACAGTATCAACTAGCAGTTTATATTCAAAAATAAATTAAATGAAAATTTGACTGGCAGTTTATATACAATTAATAAATTAAATAACAATTTAATTCAAAAAAATGCAATTTAACTGGGATGATGATTAAAAATATGCCAAACAGTCATAAATAAATTTCTCATCACATCCTAAATAAATTTAGCAAACATAAGAAATTTTAAAAGTTGTGAGTGGGTTAAAACACGCACCTTTTGAATTAAAATTGAATTTAAATCCAATTAAAACCCAAAGATTGGACATCCTCAGAATTCGTCCAAAGCAGCGCCAAAGTATCCGGAATTCCAATACGAACCTAGCGGCGAAAACCGCGCATGAATTGGACCTCGTGTGTGAAAGTTATTATCATTAGAAGCGTTGAAAACAATATTGGAAAATTAAATAAATAAATAACCAAATAATAAATCATCTTCCACGTCACCTGCTTTCGTTTCAGGCATGCAACCCCCTGCTCCACTCATTCGAACCGAACTCTGCTCCTCTACCTTCCTTCGCACGCCGCCTACATCAGGCCATGGCGCACCAGAGGCCGTCCCCTCGAGCGCCAATCTTACCCAAGGCCAACGACCCTACAGCGCCCACCCTCAACACCACAATGCACCCAAAAACAATCCGCCGCCATAGGGTTCGAAACCCTAATCGAATTTTTGTCGTCGATCTGACCATTAAACCATCACAAACCCCACATGGATGCGACCGCCTCGGCCCTCTCTACATTACTGCAACTTCGATTCGTCGATCAGCTGTAGTTGATTTTGGTGCAATGGATGGCCAAAATTGTCCTTCAATTTCTGGATGAACATAGATCCAGATCGAAAAACGAATTGTAGATCTGAGTTAAGCTCTTCGAGAGTTTCGAATTGATATAAAATTTGCCATATATCGTGGAGTTTGAAATTTTAGCTTTTGATTTGATTTGGAATTGTATTTGGATCTAGAATTTGTTTGTCTGCCATTGAGGAGGCGAGATAGCTGAATTGTTCGTACAGACAAATGAGAAATAGAAGTAGGCTAGGGTTTATAATCAGGTATTTATAGACAAAGTTGAAAATAGAATAGATGGACCCGATTTATAAACGCGCCGAATGATGAATGGCTCGAAAAGCTCGTTCTGACTTCGGAACGAAATTAGGTCAACCCATATATCAAAATAGGTGTTTTAAAATATTTTAAATGCAATGGAAAAGGTTTCAATTCCAAATTCCATCGTATGAAGAAGTTATGCTAAAATCAAATTATTTCAAATTTATTTCAATCGATTTCAAGGCGTTTCAAACCCGTACGATCAAACGACAAGTCTGATCGCCACGAAACTTGAAATTCTATAATAATTCACCGATACTGATCCGATGAAACTGGTTTCGTCGAAATCCAAGTCAGTGGCCAAAATGTCTATTTTTACACTAATTACATAAATTAAAAATAAATTAATTAAATCAAAATCTTCAATTTCAATACTATGATTAACAATTCTTATCATTTTAAATTTCTCAATCATTTACAATGATTTAAACAAATTTAAATGTCAAATTAGAGTTGATTAATTTATTAAATTTCAGTATTAAATTTTTAATTTCATTATATTCACAAATTATAATTTAACTTCTCCATAATCCCATTGAATTTAATTTTCATTCTTATTATTCAATTCATTATTATCCAACTGATGAAATTAACATTGGTTCATGGTTTATCACATTTTATATAATTGCAATTACTCTAATTATTATTATAGTTCAAATTCCAAATAAATTGATGAATCTATATTCCCGTTCTTAAAATTCAACAAATTTTCAAATTATGAATAACATTAACATCATTTCCTTTAATTTTAATTATCAATTCATTCATATACCATTAATAATATCTTATTATTAATTATTACCCTAATTTATACCAATATAACCTTGAAATGGGATTCATTGCAGTTGATTGCAAACTTGATTTAATGGACTAAATAAATGATTCTTTTATAATAATTGTTGCCACTAACCCTTTATCATATTTATATAAGTTCTCATTTCCAACCATTACATACAGAACATTGATTTTATTTAATCACTATTTATTCATTATTAATTCATTGATAAATTAAATATTTACATTTATTTTTCCTATATTAATTTATTACCAAATATTCCTATTTACAATCAATTATAACCCTGCAATTGTTTCAATCAATAGGTATTGCATTAAATTAATTATTTATTAGCTTACATCATCCTATAACTAAGTTATACCATTTTATATTATTTCATTTATTGCAATTCCATTCAATTTACACAATTCAGCTTTAATTAACTCCGTTGTTATATTCCATCCTAGTTATTATTCCGTTATTTATTATAATTACTTACATCATATGAATTCATTCTATTACCCTAAATCAAACATTAATCCATATATTCATACAATACTTACATTTATTTAGTTAATTTGCATTTATAACTAAGTCCTAACATTTAAATCATTTTATTAAATTGGAATGTTAAATCATGTTCATAAATGATAACTTGCATTAACATACTTCAATATTTCCATTTTCATCTTAATTCCAATTCACTGTAGTATCAAATTTCAATTTATTAAAATAAACCCATCTATTATAAATTTGAATACCAATTAATTAGTTTCAAATAAATAGATTGATTCAATTCAACTCTTTTATTAGGTCTATATAAATCAATATAATATTTCATTGGTTAATTCAATGCTTACTTTTATCAACTTATTTTCCATTTTATACCCAAGTGCAACAATTTACACTATTTCATTATTATTGTGATTTTATTTCAATTGTCAATAATTAGTTTTAAATAACCATTGCTACATTTTATTCTTTAACATTTACTGCATTATAAATTATAACTTTTTTTATTTCTTTCTAAATTAAATTACAAATGACAAATTTAATTATCGAAATTTACGGGCCGTTACAAGGTTAAACCTTATATTGTCCTTGAGTGCACATTGATTGAAAGAGTTGCACCGATATAAAATATCGACATGTAGCTTTTCAAGGGAAGGAGAACCACCTTTTATTTGTTTGAATCACTTGGATGCCACTAAATTTTACTCTATTTTTTCTTTGAAATTTCAGCCAAAAATAAGGCAACAGGAAGATGGATGTTAAGGTTTGAGAGAGAGAGAGAGTGAGAGTGATTGAGACAGGAAATGAAGAATTAACTATGGTATTTATAGAGGGAATCAAATGTTAATTACGTCCTTTAATTCCTTAACCCCTTTCTTTTGTATTCTAGAACCAAACTTTGGATTTTTCAAACCCCTATTGCTCATTCCATGGCTGCAATAACAAGGCTACATGGACCCTTTAAATGTTCTAAACATATTTAGCAATTGATTATATTTAATTCAAATTCAAATGTGTATATCGATATCATATATCGATTAGTCCATGTATAACTTTTATACACACACCTGATTAATTACTAATGGCTCCCAGAAAATACTAAGGGTACTCAATACATCAACTAAATAATCAATTAATATTTTATAAATATTAATTATTTAGTTAATTAATAAATCTATTAAATCGAGTGGCATTCTGGAGAACCTATCAATGTGGTTGTGTGACTAGCCGGTATGAATTTAGTCAGCATACATATCAAGAAATTGGAATATTAATGTTCACATTTCACCATATCTAGTGGTGCGATAGTTTGACCAAATTTATTGCTAAAATGTATATTTTTGTAAATTTCAATTTTACTATTTTAAATGGTATCTTTTAGTAACGATTATTTACATCAATTCCCTTTGTCAACACTATATCACTTTAAAACTTATTAAATTTGGTTTTGGTCAAAATTTCAATATCTTCCACAATCAACTTGGTTCGTCCATAAACAAAGTCCATATTTTAATAATAACATTTTTTATTTACCGTGCTGCTCTGGTTAGTGACTTTAACTTTGAGTTGACTACAGTTACCATGATACTAGCATCATACAATTATAGAGACGAATTCTCTATCGAATAGTATTTCACTTTCAGTGCTTTAATTCAAACCCAGCTATAGTCGTTTGATGGATGTCATGCCACGATTAATCTATAATTAAAGTGGAGTATCCATATTAAACACTAGACCTTTAACAGCATTTAAAAAACGCTGTAAAAGGCTTTAAGAGCCTTTTTAACTACGGTGTGTAATGACATGCCATTGTTGGTCAGGAACATACTATAGCAATAAATTAAACGCTCTGAAAATTCATTTGTAATAGCGTTTTATGGATGTTATTAATACATTTCATAGCTTTTCTTTTGATGAACCAAAAACTTTTCTTAGCGTTCATATTTTGCTGTCAAACGTATTTAATGGTAGTTATCTCTTGCCATAATACTTATTTACAGCATTTTACATGTTGCTATGACTGGTCTTTTTAATTCTTTTTTCATTGTTAAGAAACCTATTATGACAGTTCTGAAACGCTGTTAAAGTCTACCACGACGTTTCCAAAATGCTTTTGAAGTCTACCACAGCATTCTTAAATTGCTGTTAAAATTTTACCAAGCATTTCGAAAGTTTACACTGCGTTTTTAAACACTGTTGAAAGTTTACACAGCATTTACAAGTGTCATCGTTTACTATTTCTGCATTTTCCTCTTCTGTTTGTTACTTTTCTATACACATCGGTAACAATTTATATACCAATATGGTTAAATAAACAAGCTCATTTCATAATCAACATATTATATTAATATCACATCACATAATCAACATGTAATATTGCATAATCAAAATACGCAATATTATTATGTCAAAACATATATCCATAATATTTCATAAATAGTGTAGAACCAGTAGCAGCTAGTAACCTAAAGTAGTAATACATACAAACCAAAAAGTAGTTTTCGCATCAAAAATAACTTTGCATCCATAATTTGTTACGGCACTTTACCTATCTACCTGCAAAGTAAAAGTTCACAAATTATCAAAATAATTTGAAATACAACAAATATAGTCTGGAACACTACAACAAACAGGACCTTTATCAGCGTTTTAAAAACGCTATAAAAGCTATTGACAGCGTTTTTACATACGTTGTATATCGACATGCAATTATGTCAGAGATATACAATAACAAGAAATAAATGCTGTTAAATGTCCTTTTTAACAGCATTTTCATGGTGTCATAAAATCATTTAACAATGTTTGGTTGGGTGCAGTTAGAGATCTTTCTTAGCATTTGTTTCGTGCAAAGATAAGATTTATAAAAAAAATTCAAAGCTGTGATATTTATTTACAGCGTTTCCTTGTTGCAATAAATCATGCTTTATGTTTTTAGATACAATTTAACGGCATTTCTAAAACGCTGTTAAAACCTCCAATGGCATTTTAAAAACACCGTGGAATGTTCTAACAGCGCTTTAAAAACGCTGTGGAATGTTTAACAGCGTTTTAAAAACGTTGTTGAATGTTTCAATTCCATTTCAGTAAACATCCGCCATAATGTGTATATATACCACATTTCAAAATTAGCATATTATAACAATACCACATTTCAAAATCAGCATATTATATCAATACCGTATATTGGACACATATTTGATAACCAACGTATGAAATTTTATAATTAAAATACACAATATTCTTACACCAAACGTAAATAGTTCATCATCAATAGTTCATAAACAAAAAGTAGAACAAGTAGCAATAGCAAAACAAAACAAGTAGTAGATGCATTAAAACCAAAACGTAGTTCTAGCAGCAAAAATAATTTCGATCCATAACTCATTGCAACCTTTTTTTGCATCATAGTCATCTATCAACCTGTAAAGAAAAAGTAATACTTGAGAATCAATTCTTCAAAAAAGTGTACACAAAGTAAAATCGGATTCATAATACAAACAATAAATATTCATCACACTATTTCATTAGGTGATTGACTAATACAAAGTAAACAACATGTCATAAAATCAACATTAAAGACCAACTACAGATCTAAAATTGTGATCAATCATATCATGTTTGAATGTCAACGGTACAAGTGCCACTTTTGTATGTAAACAGATGTATTTAGCTACGTGGTATATAAAACTAATTACAGTCCAAACCAAATAATGTACTACATGCCCACAACTATGATTTGCTCATTGATCTCAATGTTGCACAAAATATACCAAAGCAAATCAACGATGGCTAGAAATAAACGTAATGAAAATCATAGCATAGATTTGATATGAGCAATGGCAATAAATCATTCAGTATGACCTATAATGAGACAACATCAAAAATAACTCTTAACAATTCATTATGACTAAGGATAAGATAATAATCAGGATAAACGATTATGCAAGTGCATCCCTAAAGTGAAATATTCTATCAAAGAAACAAAGTGCAAGAAATTTAAGCGCTTACCTTTTAACCTTGGAATAAACTATCAAAGATAATTTATACATAGTAAAAACAAAAATAAAAGTAAAAGCGTTGATATGTAAATTTCACCTTGATTATTATCTCAAAAACATCATTAGCAATTAGAGGAGCTTCTAGGCCTGATCTCTCAACAAAATGATTATACAAGATTTTAATCCTGCAGGAAAAACAAATTTTACATCCAAATAAATTTAGTTAAAAAACTGATAAATAACAAAGCTTATGTTTCTGAAAATGATTTCTTTGTACTATTATGAAGGTTTGACTTCAACTTGGTTAAAAATTTATAATGTTTAGCTAATTTTTATAAACTTATTTAATTTTTTTATTGAATTTTGTTAGCATAATTATTATTTTTGTAAAAATATTTATTTTTTATAAACTAAGTTAATTTTTGTAAGCTTATAAATTTTATAAACTTATATAATTTTTATAAAACTTTGTCAACTTAATTAATTTTTTTAAATTAGCTAATATATAATAAATATATATGCATATGCTACAACTATAATTTAATTAAGTATATACGAAGTAATAAAGATGTTACAACATATATTATTTACTTTACTATAGATATATGTTTACTGCTATTTTAATATTATCGAATTTTTGAAATCTAACACTACCTCTTATGCGGTTAGTGTTTTACCGCATATCCCAATTCAACATATATAGACATGTATATGTACATATGCAATCAAAACATGATCGTGTTCATATCATATATCACAACAAATGCTCCATGATATAAATACATACATACATACATATATATATATATACACACACACATATACATATACATATAAAACAGGATAATGTGCACATCACCTTGCATACATATTTAGAAGCATAAAAACATACCTTTCATTGGCAAATTTTAGCAAGCAATCTTCCCAATGTAGATTCAAACATAGCCTTTTAGCTCCTTATAGTTGTAATGTCAGATCATTATTCCTATATTCGCTTGGTCTTTGAGAATAATATAACTATTAAAATCAATAGACACAATCGATTAATTTCAAGAAACAATCGTATAAATATACTTGATGGTTGACGGATATTAAATTAAATATAATCAAATTTACACCAAGTTCATACACCAAACACATTATAGTTGTACATAACATTTCAATGGAAATGTCTGAAGCACAGAAAATTTTACCTTAAAGTCTATGAAGTAAAACAAAATGATAGGACAAAGTAGCATATCATAATCATGGAAAGCTTGAATTATCTCCTTCAAGAATCTAATAACCTGCATGATAAATAAAAGCATTTTTTAACAAAACATTTTATAGATCTCTAATAACCATAAAGGAATTTTAGAAAAAGAAAAAAAATATTATTAAACACAACTTGGAATAAAATAACACTAGACCTATATCAATCTTCATTATGCATTACGTCTACAACTTACTAGGCTTACCTAACATTAACAGTATCATTGATCTTGAGAATCATCCTATTGCACTCATTAGCAAGTGTGATGGTGCTCGTGCTGACCAACATCAGCTACACCATGTTATCCTCCAATATATTAGTTATCACTCTCTTCCTCGCGTTGATCCCAGTATTGATTTCCCCGTTTGCATGAACGGTTCCTTAGTTTAGTTACAATGGTTGTTGGATTCAGACCAGCATTTTCAGCCAATGTGTATGGGATAAACTCAAGCCCCTCTGCAAATTCTTTATTGTAGTAGCTTTCCATCCCGAAGAGTTCTTTCGCCCATGCTCCGGATTGCCTTGAATCTCAATTTCAGGTGCCAATACTGTTACTGTAACTCCACCTTCTATCTGCCATTACCAGTTACTGTAACTTTCTATCACCAACACACGACTGCTTCCTTGACCACCTATACAACACAGAAAAAACACTTCAAAGCCACCGATCACAGTTCCATTTCAAACATTCCATTCACAGCCATATTACCTGACGCAGCGGATTAACAAAAAATCGATATAACGATGAAAGTAGCAATCGGTGGATTGATGAATACCAAAATGCCCAAATTCGTTGATCCGAAGATACCGAATTCTAGCTATCTCAAACACGTTGATAGCGCACTATACCATGTTCAAAGATCTACGATTCTTCGTACGTTGATCTAGCGCACTAGATACCGTGAATCGGCTTCTACGATCGTTGAATCGAGCGCACTCGATTAACCGAAAGAGGAGATAGGAGATTACACTCAACTACCAATTTTAGAAGAAAGATCACAGCAATCAACAAGAAATTTTATTCAAAAATCGACCACTAAAAAGTTACAACTCACTCCCTATTTATAGTATTTCACCAACTGGCCCTTAAGTCGTATGCGACTTACGACTCAACATAAGTCGCCAGCGACTCAACGTACACAGCATTTTACAACCCAGTTCTAGACATGACTCACGACTCATCTTGAGTCGGCAACGACTCAACAACACATCACTCATATTATAATACATGTAAGTCGGCAGCGACTCAACAGCCTCTTCACACGGCATTACAATTATGCGACCTAAAGACGAGACGACTCACGACTCATATTACAATACGACACATACTTACATCTCAACAGAACGTAGTACACGACATACGACTCAAGGCAATTACAACACAACACAACACTTAGGTCGTATACGACTTACGACATAAGAAGTAAACGACTCAAAGAAAAAACAAACAGGTTACAACACAACATCACGCAAGCGACTTAAGAACATCGACTCATCGAACAAATTACAACCTTTAGGTCGTAGATGACTCATGCCATCACCTTCTGATCTGTTAAGTCGTGAACGACTCATGCTGCTGCTCTTAACTCGTGTACGACTCATCCTTTCAAGAATTATAGGTTGCGAATTTTCTTCTCTGGCCTTAGCTGCATCATCCTCCCCTGGTTGAGAAAAATTCGTCCTCGAATTTGTAAATTCTCTCACATCAGATTGTTCATCTCCATAATATGGCACAAGATGCTTAACATTGAACACATCAGAAGTGTACACATCCTTCGGCAGCTTCAACTTATAAGCATTTTCATTAATTCGTTTCACGACTTCTACATGACCAATTTTTCTGGCTTTCAACTTGTTATAAGCGCCCACTGGAAATCGATCCTTGGTTAATACAGCGTAAACCAAATCTCCTTCGTTAAATTCAACACTTCGTCGTTTCAAGTCTGCAAATCTCTTGTATTTCTCATTCGATTTCTCCAATCGTTCCCGAACGATTCTATGACATTCAGTAAACCCATCAACAAAGTCTATAGATCGTTTAACCGTCCCCTTCGGTTGTGGCACTACTGCTAAATCCAATGGTCCCCTGGGTAAATTTGAATATACAATCTGAAATGGGCTGAATCCCGTACTACGATTCACTGCATGATTATGAGCAAACTCTGCTTGGCATAACTTCATGTCCCAACTTTTCAGATTATCCTTCACAAGACAACGTAACAAATTTCCCAACGATCTGTTGACAACTTCTGTCTGTCCATCTGTTTGCGGATGATAAGCGCTGCTAAAGTTTAACTTCGTTCCCACCATCTTCCACAAACTTAGCCAAAAGTGACTCAAAAATCTGGTATCCCGATCAGAAACAATAGATTCTGGTAAACCATGCAATCGATACACCTCCTTAAAGAATAATTGTGCCACTCGAACTGCATCCGCTGTTTTCTTGCAGGCAATAAAATGTGCCATCTTTGAAAATCTGTCCACCACAACAAATATAGAATTATTCCCCCTTTGAGTTCTCGGCAAACCCAAAACGAAATCCATGCTAATATCAACCCATGGTTTAGACGGTACAGGTAATGGCCTATACAATCTCGCATTCGTCGCTGTTCCTTTCGAAACCTGACAAGTATGACACCTCTCCACAAACCTTTCAACTTCTTTCCTCATTGACGGCCAAAAGTAAGATTGCGAAATCAAATGCAATGTACGATCACGGCCCACATGTCCTTCCTCGTGCAACTCTTTGATAATCTTCATTCTCAAACTGCTCTCTGGAATACATAATCGATTTCCTTTAAACAAGAATCCATCAACCAGCATAAATTCATTAGTATCTCCATCCTTAACTTTCTCAACGAACTTTGCAAAGTAAGGATCTTCGTCAATCAACTCTGGCAATAATTCAAACCCTATCACCTCAACTTTCATTGTAGTCAACAAATGATTCCTTCTGCTTAATGCATCTGCTACACGGTTCGTCACCCCTGACTTATGTTTCACAACAAAAGTAAACTGTTGTAAATAAGCAATCCATGATGCATGCCTAGCTGGAATCTTGTCCTGCCCCTACAAATGCTTCAAAGCTTCGTGGTCTGTGTGAAGAACGAACTCCTTATGGAATAGATAATGTCTCCAATGTTTAACAGCTTGCACAACAGCATAAAACTCAACATCGTATGTACTGTATCTCATCTTTGCCCCTAATAGCTTCTCACTGAAATAAGCAACTGGCCTCCCACTCTGACTCAACACTCCTCCAATCCCAACCTTTGATGCATCAGTGTGTAGATCAAACAACAACTGAAAATTTGGTAATACAAGAATTGGTGCTGTCGTCAAAAGTTCTTTGATTCGTTCGAAAGCAACCCCCGCTTCCTCCGACCAAGAAAACTGTTTCCTCTTCATGCAATCAGTAACTGGTGCCATCACGCTACTGAAGTATGGAATGAATCTTCGGTAGAATGATGCCAATCCATGAAAACTTCTAACTTCAGTGATAGTCCTCGGGCTGTGGCCAATTTCTAATAACTTCAACTTTACTCTGGTCCACCTGGATTCCCTTCTCAGATACAACATATCCCAAAAATAACACACTTCGAGTCATGAACACACATTTCTTCGTAGCTGCATAAAATTGTTCCTCACGAAGAATAATTAACACCTTTCTCACATGCTCTACATGCTCCTCTGTGCTTGCACTATAAATCAGAATATCATCAAAGTAAACTACAACAAACTTCCCAATGTATGGTCTGAAAATTTGATTCATCACCCTCATAAATGTACTCGGTGCATTCGATAGACCAAACGGCATAACCAGCAATTCATATAAACCTTCCCTCGTCTTGAATGCGGTCTTCCATTCGTCTTCCGTCTAATTCGAATCTGATGATAACCACTCTTCAAATCAATCTTCGAAAAGATAGTAGCCCCACTCAACTGATCTAGCAAGTCATCCAACCTTGGCATAGGAAACCTGTAACGAACAGTAATCTTGTTCAAAGCTCTACTATCGGTACACATTCTCCATGTTCCATCCTTCTTTGGCACCAACAATGCTGGTACTGCACAAGGACTCAAGCTTTCCTGAACACGTCCCTGTTCTAACAACTCTTCCACTTGCCTTCGTAACTCCTCATGTTCCTTCGGACTCATTCGGTAATGTGGTCGATGTGGTAAAACTGCTCCCGGAACAAGATCAATTTGATGTTGAATGTCTCTCAGTGGCGGTAACTCCTTCGGCAACTCTTCTGGAAATACATCTTCAAATTCTTTCAAAACTGGCTTTGCTTCTTCTGGAATTTCAACCTCTTCACTACACTCTCGTCCAATTAACAAATAGACTTCAGGCTCATCTTCAACTTCCTTAACAAACTCCTTCAAAGATAGCAAAGTTTTCAGTTCTTCGATCTCCTCCAGCTTGCTTTCCTTCTGTTGCTGCTTCTTGGGAACTAAAGTGATTTTAGTACCTTCGAACATGAAACTGTAACTATTAGCACGTCCATCATGTTGTACTACTCTATCAAACTGCCATGGTCTGCCCAACAACAGATGACACACATCCATGTCTACAACGTCACACCAAATTTCGTCTTTGTACTTCTTCCCAATAGAAAAATTAACACAAGCCCTTCGACACACCTTCACTTCACCACCCTTCCTCAACCATGCTAACTTGTACGGTTTAGGATGCTTCTCAGTTTTCAAGTTCAACTTCTTTACTGCTTCAGTAGAGATAATATTGTCACAACTTCCAGCATCAATAACGAACTTGCAAACTTTGGTGTAAGACATGACCTCCTCATCATAAGATTACAACCTTCATCCCCAGACAATTCTTCTTCCTCCTCAACATAAGGTGCATTTGAACATTCCGCCTCCTCACCATCATCCTCAATCTCAGCAACCATTGCTCTCTTCTTCGGCTTCGGACATTCATTGCTTTTGTGACCCAACTCCTGACAATTATAACATTTGAAACCACTGCTAACCTTCGCTTTCTCAGCCTCTTTCACCACTAGTTTTGTAACAGGTTTAGGAACATTAGAACTTCCACTAACACCCTTCGCTTGATTATTGGAATTAGTAAACACACCACCTCCACGCCTTCCTTGCTTCTCCCAAGCCAATGCTTTCTGATGTGCCTCTGCCACTGACCTAGGATCAAACATATTAACCATATCTTGGATCTGCATTCTCAATCCTCCAACGAATTTAGCAGTTAGCTGTTCTTCCATTTCCATAATATCATTCCTGGCAATGAGTTGGTAAAATTCATCAGCATAATCACTAACAGACTTCATCCCTTGCCTCAGATTCTGCAACCTCTGGTACATGAGTGATTGATAGTTGTAAGGTAAAAATGTAGCTCTCATCAACTTCTTCATCTTCTCCCAAGATTCAATCTTTGATTTTCCCATTCTCTCCCTTGTAAGTTTAGTTTGCTGCCACCATGCCAAAGCTCTCCCCCTCAACCTAGTAGCAACCAACTTCACTCGGCGATTCTCAGGAACCTCCTTGAAATCAAAGATCTCTTCAACATTTGACAACCAATCAAGAAATTCTTCAGCTACCATTCCACGCTTGAACTCTGGAATTTCCATCTTCATACCCGATTCCCATCGACGATCATCATCTACATCCCGATAAGAATTTCGAACTTGGTCTCGATCTCGATAATGAATGCTAGCTCTATCACCCTCTTCATCAAAATCAAAAGTACGCCTACATCGATCTCGACCATTATCATCCCTTCGTTCATGCAGGCTTCTTCGACTATGTCTCTCTTCATCTCTATACGCCTCATTGTCAAATTCACGTTGACTTCTTCTCTCTTCTTGTCCATAGTCATGATGATCTCTCCGTGATGAAATTGATGTTTCTCTTCTATCTCTAAAAGAATGCGGTAATACCCTCCTCGCTTCCGTAACCGATGGCGAAACTCAGTTTCCTCCATGGTTCGAGTTTGGTGATCTCCTCCTTTGAGTTTGATTCAAATCATTCATCAACTTCTCTAACTTTCCAATGTCTTCATCAAATTTCTCATTAATACGTTGTTCCATAAGCTCGGCTTCTTCTCTTCTATATAACGCTTCAACATTTTGATGACGATTAGCTCTCCTTGGCGGCATGATTGGAAACTCTTCACAAACACTTCAAAACTTTCAACACAAGTCAAACAAATCTCGGCTCAATTCAACTTGGCTCGGCTTAACACTTCAAACAATGATACCAAAAACTGATGCTCGGCCTATACTTAACACGATGTTATGCTCGGCCTTCACACTTCATCACAAATCAAATTCAAACACCTTCCAACACATTGATCCAAAATGAAATGGATCAAAATCTTCAAACTCGTTGCAACTTCAAGATGAACACGATGAACAACAACTTCAAACTTCAACTTCAAAAATTGGCTCCAAGTCTCGGCTTAGCTATGATTGGCTAAGTCTAGCTCTGATACCAAAAAACTGACGCAGCGGATTAACAAAAAATCGATATAACGATGAAAGTAGCAATCGGTGGATTGATGAATATCAAAATGCCCAAATTCGTTGATCCGAAGATACCGAATTCTAGCTATCTCAAACATGTTGATAGCGCACTATACCGTGTTCAAAGATCTACGATTCTTCGTACGTTGATCTAGCGCACTAGATACCGTGAATCGGCTTCTACGATCGTTGAATCGAGCGCACTCGATTAACCGAAAGAGGAGATAGGAGATTACACTCAACTACCAATTTTAGAAGAAAGCACACAGCAATCAACAAGAAATTTTATTCAAAAATCGACCACTAAAAAATTACAACTCACCCCCTATTTATAGTATTTCACCAACTAGCACTTAAGTCGTATGCGACTTACGACTCAACATAAGTCGCCAGCGACTCAATGTACACAGCATTTTACAACCCAGTTCTAGACACGACTCACGACTCATCTTGAGTCGGCAACGACTCAACAACACATCACTCATATTATAATACATGTAAGTCGGCAGCGACTCAACAGCCTCTTCACACGACATTACAATTATGCGACCTAAAGACGAGACGACTCACGACTCATATTACAATACGACACATACTTACATCTCAACAGAACATAGTACACGACATACGACTCAAGGCAATTACAACACAACACAACACTTAGGTCGTATACGACTTACGACATAAGAAGTAAACGACTCAAAGAAAAAACAAACAGGTTACAACACAACATCACGCAAGCGACTTAAGAACATCGACTCATCGAACAAATTACAACCTTTAGGTCGTAGACGACTCATGCCATCACCTTCTGATCTGTTAAGTCGTGAACGACTCATGTCGCTGCTCTTAACTCGTGTACGACTCATCCTTTCAAGAATTATAGGTTGCGAATTTTCTTCTCTGGCCTTAGCTGCATCATTACCACTTCACACTACAAAGCAACATTCAGCAACGTTTCCACAACCCCTTTCGCCACACAGTAACCAACTATCAACCACAAAATCTTACAAACCACCTAATGTGCCACCAAACATCATCCCAAACCAAAACTCTGATCAAACGATGACTTCCATCCATCAATTGCTCTACCCTACACAAACTCAGCATATACAACATTCCAAACACAGCAAACACAACATTCCAAGCAGTAGAAACACCTCATCCCCTACCATATACAACCATCGCCACATAACACTCACCACTTCTCTGTACAATATTGCCTAACCGCTCACATCGCTTGAAACAACTGCACACGTCGCCTGAAACCAAGGCCTCATCACACCACCATCACGATAACAAAAACTGTTGCCTGCTGCTACATGTCTCTGCCCACAGTCCATCACTTGCAAACACCCAGACTTGATCAACATCCCTCCATCCACAACTTCAACTTCTACACATCGCCACAAACCTACAGCACTGTCTATTTTTGACACATCCTACTGTCGCCAAATAACCATACTGCTTCACCTTCTCATCAGTGCCATCCCCTTCAAGAACCCAGCCTGAACCACATTAAGACTGAAAATATTGTCCTCAAACACATATACGCCAGATTTTAAATTGTTTTAACAAGTTATAAGATCACCGAAAATGTGAAGCATGTAAAAATTTAAAATCTGTCAGAGCTATTTCCAACATAAGCATTAATAATGCCAGATTTAAGCTGCGCAAAAAAGTTTGCACTGTTAGAGTTATTGCAAACTACGGTTTGCACTGCTAGTGCAAATTTTTATTTGCATCAAGTGCAAAAGGGAGTTTGCAGTGAGTACAAACTATAATTTGCACTCACAAACTACAGTTTCTATAATATTACGGCTAAAATGATTTACCTGCGCCATCTTCATAGTAGTATAGCCAATGTACATTGGTTATACATGATGCAATATGATCAATCAATGATTACTGCTGGTAAATATGATATAATGATACCGTGCCACAAGGAAAAACGTGACTAACAACATAAATTGCAAATATCCTTTGCATGAGAAGATGTATATCATTGAATATAGATTTGTATAACATTGAATATAAATTATGTGTAAGTATGTATGATGCTAAGATATATGAATATGTTTCAGCATAGTATGTATCATTTGCTATATGACTAGAGACAGTTGAATTAATAAAAAAAATACATAATATTAATTTCATTTGGATCAATACTTATTCCTCCTCTATCCACGCAATCCAAAAAAGGATCCAAAAAAATGATTTTTGATTCAAGATTCAAATAAATCATGTGGCAAGGATATCAATTTGAGACAATAAAATAAGGTAGAAAAAAGGATTCACCATTTTATATTATAGTATACTAGCTTAAACATCCCTCTTAGTTTATGCTTATCAAAATTAAGTGCATTTTACTTTTGTCAGACTTTAACGTTAACTAAAAAATTCATACAACATATGAATTAATAACTAAAACATAGAACAGAGGAGCAAAAAAATTATACCACCAAGGACCTTTACCAAAGAGCATTATAAGTATTTTCTGGTAGTCTGCTGTGAAATATCTTTTTCCACAATAGTCAAGCAATCCAACTAATTAAACTAAAGAAAAATTGGATGAATTTGTTTACTGACCTCAATAGTCACTCTATAAAAGTCTTTAAGAAGTCGAAGTGCAACATTAGAAAATATATAACCTGCACCTCATGTCACTAGGACATGTACAACTCCGGCTTCATGAAGAGAAAACACTATATAATGATAAAGCATTCTAATATCATTTTTCTAACAGGGGAACTTTGATTGTATACTAATTTGACTTCAATGTTGAATGCATTAATACTGTTCACATAATTTTCCATGAGATTGTTTGAAGCAAGTACTAAAATTGTTTGAAACTCGGTTAATCAGCCATTTAGTCGATTAAAATTACATGTGTTACAAGCAACAAATAGTTTAAGTTTAATTTTTATGCGATGTTATTATCAGGAAGTCAGCAGCATGCAATGTAATGTGTGACTCATGTTCAACGATATCTAATACTAACAGTAACAAAAGTATACCTATCCTGCATATGATACATATACTTCATAATATAATCGTAAGGGAGTTAGTGCTGATTTTTTATAATCATAACAATGTATGCTAAAATTTCCTATATAATCATCTAATTTGGCTGCTAATTTGATGTAATACAAACTAAAATAACAAAAAATATGCAGTTACAACAAAAAAATTATTAAGCAGCAACTAATGAAGTGAGAGGAAAATTGAATTGAATTAAGTACAATTACCGAGTAGAACGCAGTTTGAAAGAAGATAAAGCATTAAACTAACTGATTTTCAACATATGAAACTGGGTATAAAAGTTTATTAGTCCCCAATATATTTCCTCTCCTTGCTCCTCATATGTCAATGAAGACTTTTGGACCAAGAGTGATAATGCTATTGCTCTATGAGCTATCAGTAAGCGCAATTTTATACCCGTTTCTAAAATTGTCTATCAAGGCCATCAAGATATACCCATTGATTTGCTTGATACTTGTTCTGATCCGAACCCAAATAAAATCCATCAAGACCATCTTCAAGCAAGTGGTTGAAATCAATAGATGTCACATATGCTTCCATTTTTATAATCCATGTCTGAGCAGTATTTTCAAACAAGTCAAAAGTGCATCTGGCTCAGCCAATGTCCAAAACATATAGCTACTGCATTGAAAATTTGATGCAAAAAAAAATCAAATGAAGCAATGTACACAACGATGTTAAATATGAAACTAACCTTCTTGGTAAAATCACACATCAGTTGGAGGAAACAATGACGGTGCACATACACCTAAATGCATATGGATAATTATTGTATTAACATTGGTAAAATGACAAGATAAACTAACTATTCTTGCAAAATGCGGGAAGAAATCAACATGCTTTGGCGATCTTACGAGAAAAATAGAAATAAATCGAATGAATAAATCAAATTGAAAATTTGAGGAATGATAATGAAGTATAATAAGAGAACTAGGGATGACAGTAGTACGCGACAAGACTATAAAAATTCATACTGACATGGAAAAATTATCAAACGTACATTAGCAGATAACTTTTTAACAAAGATGCACTCATAAATCATGATAGTGCAACATTTCCATCCTGTAAATATAAAGGAGAAAAGAAAAAAAATTCAAAAGCCAAACTTTCAGAACAAATATGACCATCCAAGACAGGAAAATTTGCAAATGGTTTAACATGGAAATAGTAATGGAAATTCACTCATATAAAATTATGGAAAAATACCAACTGATTCAGGATCTGAACTTTGTCTTCAATGAAAGTACAAAATAACTTCCAAATGTACTAATTATTAATTCATGGAAAGGGAGAAGAAGCATTCAGTTGTGCGAACAACTCGCTCCCACTAGACTTTTTCCATATATAGGTATAAACAACTTGATAACTGCGTTATTTTTCAACAATAAAAAGTGCATTGATGACAGCAGAAAACTTCCAAGATTGAACTGTATAAAAAAAAGAAAACTAAATCACCCTGGATTGTTAGATTCGAAATGGAAGAAAAGGACAGGTAATTTCTGCTTTTATATTCAAGTAATAGATTAAAAGCTAGCTCTAATGAAGGGATAAAAGGTAACTCGATACATTAACGCTGACAATCATCGATCTCACAGATCAATACGCAGACATGATTTGTTATATATAACAAACTCAAGTGGATAAGTATGTATAGGTTAAACAATTCAGGATTGTTCCTTGAAAATAATTTATGCAAACAAAAGCATTCAATAGTGTATCTATGACAGCAGTATAGCATAAATTCAAGTCATGATGCATATTTCACATAATGCACAAAAACACATCCTAATACTAAAACGGGAATACAAAAGACATTTAACAACATTGCATAGATCCAATTAGTTTAACCATTCAAGTTTTGTACGAAACCTTTTCTTATCAAGTCTCTCGTTGTTTTCATATTGAGTACACTAAAAGTATGTACAATCTACAAGTGTAGAATAAAAAGGATTTACCATATTTTATGTTTGCACTAAAAAATATATACTAAGGTAAAAAAAAAGTACTGTTAACTAATTACTCTGACCAATCGAAGAAAAAAATATAAACCATCACCAGTATTATATTGACTTTATAAACATTAGACATTCTGAAAGTTCAAAACTCATATTTGCCATTGTCAAAACTCAAAATTTAACTGACTTTGCAAACGCAGACGTAAAAATGTTGTTTCAGGGTAAAAAGATAAATCATACTTTTCAAGGTAAAAAGATAAATCATACCTGGTTAAAGACTAGTTCATAGTAGTACTTGAATAATATTGTGTGTCCACTTTAAAAGTCAAATACCTTACAGGAAAAAAGAAGCAATTAAAGCATGTCCTAGATTACTGCTTTAAATCAAATTAGAAAGTAAAATTAAAGCAATTAAATCAAATTAGAAAATTTCGAATTGAAACTGGATTTAGTCTAGAGTTCTCATCTTTACTGATCTCGTCTTTGCCGATCCCTTAAATTCACATCTTGTTGCAAGTATTGCTGCTTTGTTTATAAGATTTTGAAGGTCTGCCCCAGTAATACCTGGAATTCTCCTTGCGATTTTCTCAAAATCAACATTCTTTCCTACCGCTTTTCCTCTTAGATGCACGTAGTAAGAACAAAATCACATAAATCGGTTCCATCAATCATTGAGAGATATGAAGAAGAAAGTTAATTAAAGGAAATATATTACAGAGAGACGGCTTTGGAGTGTAGGATTCTAAAGATGTGATAATATAGAAAGACGGATTCGAACGAGTTAGGATTTTGATGAGCAAAGAAATGGGGAGTTTTCTGTGATTTAGGATTTTGGACTTGGCAGTGAAAATGGAATTTCGTGGTAATGAAAATGGGAGGGAGGGAAATAATACAAACCGCCTATTTTTTTGTTTTGCGGAACTTTAACAGCATGGATAATGCGTTGTATTTGACGCTAAGTAACTAATAATTAAACAAACAGAGCAATATATGTTTCAATGTTATCCATTCTTGCAATAAATATACCATTTTCTTGTAGTGGAACACAGTTGATGCAAGTAGCAACAACATGAAATGCAGTGTGGAACAAAAGAAAAGTGATATTATTGTTAATATGACAGATATATATATATATATATGTTTATATATATATGTAATATAATAATTCATATATAATTATATATTATT
The DNA here is from genome assembly GCA_030765085.1 of Allium cepa. Lineage (NCBI taxonomy): Eukaryota > Viridiplantae > Streptophyta > Magnoliopsida > Asparagales > Amaryllidaceae > Allium > Allium cepa. Next base: position 610,119,368 of record CM060932.1, read on the forward strand.
TTCATACATATATTTCTATGGTACGTTTATATCCTGTGGTTTAATAAGTTTATTAAGACAATATTATTATAACCAACTGTTACTATTTGTATATAAGACATTATATATATGTATGTTTGTATATAAAATTTGCATACATAATTTATATGATTTGCTTGTACATATAGAAATATATGATATGATATACATGTATCGTTTGTATAATATTTATTTTTTATACATATAATTTGTATTAATTCATATACTTATTATATACATTTATTATGTCATTTGTTATATAATATTAATTCATGTGTAATTTATTTTAATTTATACTAATTAATACACATATTCTATAATACGTTTTCAAGCTTTGGTTAAGTTCATCAAGATATTGTTATTACTCCTCCTCCTACTATTACTAATTACAATACACGCGCGCTATTTACAATATGTGTATGTGATTTAAATATATAATTATATGATTTACATATAAATATGTAATCTATATTTATTCATATATGAAATTTATAGAATATCTACGTGTGTTTACAAAGATATACTCTATATAATATAATTTATAATAGTATATATTTTCATACATAAACTTGATTATTTTTCATACACGTATTAATATATGTATATGTATTTATGTGTGTGTATGCAATTTACATATATAATTTATATGATTTGCATGTATATGTACAAATATATGATATAATATATATGTATCATTTATATAATATTTATTACATATATAATATGTATTAGTTCATATACTTATTATATACATTTATTATATTATTTGTAACGATCCAGAATTTTAACTAATTTTAAATTGATAATTTATTTTAATTTTGAATAAAATTGTGAAATTTATTGGTAAATTACTATGAATTTCTTATAACTCATATAAAAAGATATGTGTTTATTTTATTAAGTTTTAAAAACGATTTCTTTTAGAATTTAATATATAAATAGTGAATGAATGAAAATGTAAGATAAGTTGATAAGTATATAAGTTAAAAATAAATATCTTAAGATATTTGGTTATGTAAACTATATATACATCAAAACAAATTAGTTAAAAAATTCAACAACATAATAAATACAAAATCTCATCTATATTACGAGGCAATAGAACAAAAGTAGTTAAATACATTCAAATATGAAACAAGTATGCATACAAGAAGACATGAAAACAAAATATAATCTTCAGCCGAAGTTACCAAGTATTGCAAATAAAAAAAACATAAAGTACTAAGGCAAGAATCAAACAAATAAATGCAAATATCCTAAGTACACAACATTTTATCTCATCAGCCACTAAAAATATTGATCATCTCTAGTATACAACATACTTACATCAGCCTACATAAAGTATGGAAGGAGGTATGACAAAAGATCAAAGGACTTAAGCATTAAATGCAAGATCATCATCAGCCTCCATACCAAGAAAAGTCTCTGGCCAACAAAAGATGGAAGGTATCTCTGATCCTACTTTGTACAAACAAATAATATTACATTGTACAAGATACATCACCACCCTGTACAACCACTGTATACCCCATTTCCATATATTATCATCAGTTCGTCCATAAGCTATGCAAAACTGAAGTGAATATATTTTCAAATTTAAACAATAAAAACTTCAACTTAAAACAACTTGAACCAATTCAAATCAGAGATCAAAAGAGGAGCTGCAGCTAGTATAATGTCAAGCCTGGTTTAACATTTCAAACTCTACTCTGTTCTTCTTCTCAAACTAATGTGAGTAACTTCATATTTTAAATTAACCTAAGTTTTAATCTAGTTGCCTGATGAGTATTAGAGATTTTGTTTGTGTGAAAAATATATGCATTGCACTGAATTTTGGTGAGATGAAGCCTGCATACTGTTATCTGGATATACCTCTGTTTATGGATTTCAAAACTCTGGGATAATTCAAAAATCATTACAGCTTAATCTATTGATTGTTAGGACAAAGCATATAAACAAAATATGTTTGGTTGAGTATAAAGTAGATTTTAAAATTTAATTCATGTTAAATAAAGTTGATCTGCTCTGGGAAAAACTCAAGAACAGTACAAAGTTAGTACAAGTGACATTTTCAAACATCTTGGATTATCGATTCAAGTTTACAAACTAATTTCTTAATCAAAATTAGGATTTTTAAAGCTTAAATCGAAATTTTCAGATGTGTGATGAGAGAGCAGTTCCTAGTTGAACTAAAAATGTTTTTTAACAAATTCCCAGTGATCGAACGATTTTAAAATGTTGAAATTTTGTCTGAAGCTTGCTTGATCTTCGTAGAATCCAGGAAAAATGGAAAAAAAATTATCGATTGCATAAATTATTGTGTAGAGACGAGTTTAGGGTTTAAGGGTTTGTTTTGGGTCAAGGGAGAAGATGAGATCGCCGCGACGTCGGCGAAGCATTTGGAGCGGTCGCACTAGGGGGATTCGAATCATTGGGTATCAGAGAGGCTTCGAGCAAGATGGCGTGTTCGCAGGTGGCCAGAGAAGGTGGTTCGAAGCGGGTTTTAGCAACCCAGTTTTATTCTAGTCGAACCCATAGGCTAAATTTTCGAATTCGTGATAGTTTTTGATTCTGGGTGGTTCGATGGATTATGGAAGTCAAAGTCGACTTGTTGGAGGTGGTCGCAGACGCCAGAGCGTTACCGGCGATGGGTGCATGTGCACCAGGTCTCCGTGCACAGTTGGGTTGGGAAAGAAGCGAAGTTACTCGGGTTTTCACTCGAAGCAGTTCGAGTTCCTCTCGTGCTCGTCTCGGGTAGGAAGAAAGGGATTTTATTTTGAGGAGTTTCAACTTATACCAAGTTACTTTGAATAAAGGAAATTGTTAACAAGTTATTAAAAAAAATTGAATGGAAGTTTTTACAAAGTAAAGGAAAGTAACAAGATTTTTGAAGCTAAATATTAACGAGTATCAAATATAAATCATAAAGCAAATGTCTTGAATTTAATTTGTTTGACTTGATAATCTTCAAAAGAAATGTGATAATGATTCAATTAAGTAATAAATCAAGATAGATGGGTTATATTTGATTAAGGAAGGACTTGACTAATTAAGAAATAATTAATGTGTCTAGGTATTTTACAGGATAAATAGTGATCGAAATTTATTTGAGTTAGTGTAATTGAATCGAAGGATAATTAATTAATGGGTTTAATTTAGGGATCATTAATTAAGGCAAGTGATTAAAAGTTATTAAATTATGTGATTGAATTGAAAATTACCGAATAATTAATAAATTTCAATAATTAGTTTAATGGTTTGCTTGGTGTTAATTAAAGATTTAAAGATGATCAATTTATTTTGTGTAAATTAAATTAATTAGTGTTTAAAGTGATAAATAAATTGAAATTAACTACTTAAGTTAATTAATGAATGATTTATAAGTTAATTAATTAAGTAATTTAATTAGGAATTAATAAACGATTAACTAAGAAATTAATAATTAATGATGAATAAGCAAGTGTCATTAATTAATAATTGAGTGTTATTAATTAATAATTAAAGTTATTAATCAATGATTAAGGAAAGAAATTAAGACATAATAATTGATTTCAAAATAGTTTGTTAATTTAATAATTTGAAAAGGGATAAGAATTAATTTGTAATTAACTTATCAGGATTGGGTAATAAATTCATAAGTAATTAAGTTACTTGGAAATAAAGTGAATCAATTAGGATTAAACAATTAATTAATCTTACTTATAAATGTTTATTGAACGCTTGACTTTACTTATGAATGATTGTATTGTGTAAGATGCATTGAATTGATTGTCCTATCTGATCTGTGCCATTTTGTTCTATGGATTGAGCTGTGTGTAATTTATTCATTTACTTATGATACATCTGTATAATATCCGTGAATCTGTGAATGAGCGATAAACGTTATAGTTTATATCGCTTATCAACTATATTTTTTTTTTTAATCTGTGATGATTGAATGATGTTGCACTATTGTGTTAAACCCCTGGACCACACCATACACACACCAATATGGATTTCACGAGGGAATCGATTAAGTCACAGATTTTTGAAAACGATTTTAAATAGACAATCTGAATTCAAATGTTTTGAAAATGGATTGGGATTAAAGTGAAAAGCAATTAAAATGAAATTTCAAAGATGAAATTATTTTGAATAACTTGATTAAGATTTGGAATTTAAATATTTTGATTTCAATTTGAATTCAATACTTAAAATTGAATTCTATGATTTGAAACTAGGGATTGACGATATTATACTAGTTATATATGAGTCAAACCATTTTTAAAGTATTGTTCTTTTGGGAATTTGAATTAACCCAAAGATTGTAACTTGTATAAATGAAATAAGGTTTTTCCTAAATAACACTGTTGTTTCTAAATGATAAAAAGCTTTCATAGGAGAAATGACTTTCAAATTGTATTAAAAGGATTTCAAGTTAAACTGAAATAATCTTCCAAATTATAGATGAATATCTGGAAACGAATTTTGAAAGAGAATATTTGGGAACGAACTTTGAAAGATATAAGTTAAATCTTAATTTAAAGATTTAATGAATTAAATCCAATTGAATTGGAATTGTTTTGAAATCCAGGGATGAATCTTTGAGAAACTAGGTGAACTTTATGAAATAAATCCTTTTGTTTTAAAAGATTGGAAAATGGTAATTTGTTAAACCATTTGAAAGAAAGTTTTGAATTATTAAGTTGTGACTTAATTGAAATCCCATATCCATATGTTTTAAATGTTGCGCTCACTATTCGGTTTAGCCGGGAAAGGACCTTTGTGTCGTATAACCCATTCCGAATATGTGATTCGTCGTTATGGATAGCATTTGAAGACCGGTGGTGCAGACCGGGTATTTGCGAGAACGATAGGATGACCTATCGATTGTCTCTGCACTGAGTTGCTCCGGTATAGAGATTCCCTAAGTGATGGGAAATCCGATCGGGATTGTGAATACCCGTATTGCAAGGACTTCTTTGGATGTGCCTTCGGTTCTGTTCGAACCCGGAACAGACTTGTATGGATAGTATGTCCGACATTACAAATTGAGATATAAAGCTGATTTCTTTCAAATATATTTCTGTTGGTGGCGGAGAATTTATTCTCTTAGCTTAACACCCTTCTCTGAGACGTACAAGCTCAAAGGTTATGTAGTTGAAGGTTATTAGCGATATACTCCCAATTTGGTAATGTGACATGCTGAGTGTTGCTGTGAAATGATCATTGTTTGATCATTTGTGATATGATCATTTGTTTGATCACTTATCTTTGTGATCATTTCTATGATCATTTGTTGACCCAAAGCACAGCTTTTGTATAAAGCGTGGCTTTGTGGACGAGACTTCGTCGAGCCTCACACCCCGGAATGGTCAAAACAGGAAAGATGCGGCAAGGTTATGAGGGGTAGCTCCCTTTAGGGTATGTGCATTTCCTTCTGGATAGAGGTGGTATCATGGTATGGAGCCCAGATATTTAACCTATGTGGTTACTGCGAATTTATTACTTTGTGGTTGTTGGTTATCGGGATCCCAAGAAAAGGTCGTTTACGATCGGGGGGATGACATACTCGTGTCAGTAGTTACCCAGTTAGGGGTAACCCGGTCTTGTGTTGGCAGAGATCCGGTTAGGTTCTCGGGGACGTCCTTCCAGAGGCGTTCTCATATGGCAATGGGAAGTTCCTTGGCCTGACCATTTGTTGGAAATCCAAAGAAACGATACGAGCCTTATATAGTATTAGTTGTATAACCTGTCATGGAATGTGGCGGTAACCTGCTATTGAACATGGTAACTATAGTAAGCATACGATAATGGTCGTATGTTGGCTAAGATTTATATCTTTACTTACGAAATGATTTATACTACACTATGCACTAGTAATAATATCAAATTTTTATTTTTAATGCGTATCAAGCATCTTTGACTATCATAAGGAGAAATCTCCTCCGATTCTGCGTTTGCATTGTGTGTGTGTGCGGGAGGCCTTATGGTAGTCTCATTTCTAAAAAGCATTGTGAATCTATTTTAAAATATTTCTTTGTTTGTTTTTAAAGATAAACTGTTTTTGTTGCTCACACCAGTCCCACGACTGATCCGGAGTTTATTGTTTCTTTCCTAAACTCTGGGTGCTCATTATTTTCTACACGAGCAGTCTAGAGTTGGGTTTTTCAGATAGTCAGGTTTAGTAGATTATCTGGAGTTATTTCAGCCTTTGGAACACACCAGTCTTTCTCAGCTTGGTGCATCGTTATTGGGAGTTCGAGCTATTGTTGGATTGGTTCTTGGAAATGGAATTGCAGTTTTGTTTTGAAGTTCTTCCTTGAAGACTATCTTAGAGTTATTTGTTCCGCTGCTAGTGTTATCTATTTTTATTTTCCACCGCTATTTTATTGTATCATATCTCTGATGTATATTGATATCTATTGGACCATCTGTTGTATCAGATATTGTATCAAAGCTGTATATCAATGTATTATTCTTTTATTCCGCTGTGTTGTTTACTTAATGTTGTTATAAGCTCCGGCGAATCGGATTTGAACGGTCGAATATATGGCATTCGAATACGATATGAAGTATGGATGTCGATTTTTCGAGCGGACAAAATCCGCGTCGTCACATTATTTATTATATATTAATTCATATGTAATTTATATTAAGTAATATTTATAATTTTATAATACGTTTTCAAGCTTTGGTTAAGTTTATAAATATATTATTACTGCTCATACTACTGCTTCTATTACTATTTACAATATGTGTAGATTTATCATGTTTACGAAATAAAAACCCAAAACGTCATAAATGCATTATCTTATTAGTAAGGCCTAACTTGTGCCTCATTGGATTTGAAATTAAATTGCTAAAAAAATTAGCCGAACAGCTGCTTAAATTTTCAGACCGAGCTATTTTCTCCCATAATCTCCCCATCCTAGTGATGGGTGCTAATATATGTAATATTGCCTTATAACAATACATTTTAACCATTCAAATTATAACCAAGTACATAATGCATTGGTTAGAACAGTTAAAAATGAGAGTTTTTTTATCATAAATGAGGATTGTCTTATGATCACACATAATGAAGACTTGTAAAAATATCACAATCTTTTGCATGTTTTATGCTCATTTTGCATGCTCAACAACATGCTCAGTTGCAAACTAAACTTAGTTTGAATTCTCAGTTGTAAGCTGAGCTTGCAAATTGAGCTTCCACGGTTGCAAACTGACAAAGTTGCAAACTGACAACTTTAATGTATTTATATGTTCATAAATAAAGGCAGTTGGAAATGATGGAAAATTACCTTATATCAATATACTATAGTGCAATCTAATAGACTATAGCAACGGTCATGTAAGATAGTTCCATTTGAACCTTGAAATAAGATCAACTTGAATACTTTGTAAAAGTTCAAACATAGTATTACCAAAGCAGCAGCCTGAAAATGCTTCATCATCAACAGGACTTCAACGATCGAATGAGGATGTTCATGCAACCCAGAGCACCTTTGTTGAGAAGACAGTGGCAATAAAGCTATAACTCGAAGGCCAAGCACCCATGAGTTAAGCCTGTAAACCTCAGTTTCTTCAATGCAAGGAATATGGATACTACAAACTGATGTTACATGGGTTAGCAAAATTAATTGACAAGCACATATTATACTGGATACTATAACTAGAATGATTTTATAAGAATTATTATCTCATAAGTCAGTTAGATTTATTACTTATTGTTGAGTAGAGCAACAAGTACAAAAAATATTACGATTTTGATTAAGCATAATAAAATTAACAAATAGGTTTTGATGTCAACCATGAATTCTTATAGTGGACAACAAGATACTCTTTGTGTACCACAAAAATAAAATTATTATGCACATATTTCTAACTAATCTACTTCTATAAATAAAATCATTTTACAACCAACGAAGCTTAAAAAACAGTGGATGGATTTGCTAGTAAAACTGAAAGAAAACAAATACTTATTAGATGCTTATCCGCACTAACAATGCCAACTTTAAACCTGTGCAAAAAGTTTGCTCTGGCAACACAAATTTTACTTTGCATCGAGTGCAAATGAGAGTTTGTACTGAGTACAAATTATAATTTGCATTGCCAGTGCAAAAGGGAGTTTGCACTGAGCATAAACTACAATTTTCACTAAGTGTATACTGGTTTGCATTGGCAACTGATGTTGCAAACTGAAGTCTGCACTGGCAATGGAAACTCTAAACTTGCTACAAATTCGGTTTGATTTACTTACAAATGTGTAGGATGGGTCACTAGTAGAGTAAAGTAAAAATAGAATGTAATATTACAAATCACTCTGTCTTTGTTTGATTCACTTGCATGTTTACCAACTAACCTAACATTTCTGCAAATAGAAATCAATATGTATTCAAATACACATATTATGTATTGCTAATAACTATATCAAACTGGGTTTTGTGGCGTTGAAAGGAATATCATTGATATCGATAACAGCTTTGACCATGTAATTATTCGTATGGTGCAAACGTGCATTGGGAATTTCTTTAAATGTAAAGCATCGTAATATTTCCATGTTATATACTCAGTTAGTTCATTTAAGTGGGTGCACATTGCGCATTTGTCTTCGTTACGATCTTTTGAATGAAACTCCTGGTCATTCAGAACTTTTGATCTGTTTGTTTCTTAGGAAGTTCCGAATTAAACCGCTTATTTCGAAATAAGTGTTCGGAACTTATTTACAAGAATCGAAACCCAACCTTTGTCAAGTTCCAGTTGCCTCCAAGTCGTGCACTCTGGCCATGGAAAGAAACACGACTACAGAATAAAGATGGTCTACTTCTGCCTCTTCTCTCTTACACGATATCAAAAACCATAATTTGGGTAATTGAATATGGGGGCGGAGATAGTTGAAACAAAATAAAAGGACCAATTCAAACAATTTTGTAATTTGAGAGGATTATTGAAAGGGGATAAAGCTAAAATTGATGAAAACATTATGCGAAAAGTGAGAAATAAAAAGAAATGAAGTGAAATGCAAGGCGACAACGTGAAAGAAAAATCTCGCCTTATATTTCATTCGATATACAACGTTTTCATTTTCATTTTTACACTTAATACGGTAAATAACATCAAGCTTGTTTAAAACGTTGTTGTGCTTTGCCATTGAAACCATCTTTTCTTGTAGTGATGTTGCAGGACCTTCTTTACTTTAAAAATATATGAATTCATATTTGTGTATGTTTAGAAATTCGATGTACCATCAAAAGGTTTAAAAAATAAATAAAAATATCTTCATTAGTGATTTTTTGGGATGAGAGCGAAAAAATATATAGAGCTAATTAAGTATATATAATTGCTGCATTTTAGTGGAATCCTTGTATTGTCTTTTAAATATTAGGTAATGTGATAAAGGGAGGGGAAAAAAGAGAGAGGAATGTATGTGAAATATTGTATTTTAGATTCTCTGTCCCACTTGAATATCATTCATCCAGATTATATTTATCAATTAAACCAATACATTTTTAGTAATGGACGAATGAGCGCACATATTAAACTGAGGATAGAAGATCCAAATATATTGATCAAACTAATTTATTATTGTTTATGGAAGAAAAATAAATCATCCAATGAATTAGTCAACTAGTTCACTCACAGCATGAATGCGAAAAGATCTAGAAAATCTTATTTCTCTCTCATTAATCAATACTCATGTTTTATTTATCACCCAAGTACACAAAAAAGCATATGCCTCAACTTTATAAGCAGATGCAAGATCAGTATAGTAATATAAGCATATACTACACACTGGATATATGTTGATGTAATTAACTTCATTATTTTACATGCCAAAGTTAAGTGGCATATAGTTTTAACTAATTGATTGGCGTTGTCTAGGCTAACCTTACTTGTAAAAGGTATGGGGTGAAAAGCCAAAGTTGCCTAACCATGAAAGGATAAAATGTTAAGGAGGACAAAGGATAAACAAGCATGAAAAGAAATTAGTTTCAAAACTGTTGTATTAGGAGATTATGAAGTGACAATAAATATACATGTGATGTAAAGTATTGAGTCTGTTGACTTCCTTATCGTCACCTTTCCTCAGGTGATGTAGAAGTATAGTCCCTTATGCTAGTATATGTTTTGAAGTAGCATTGCAAAATCTTGCATTACAGCCGAAAATAATATAGCTCAAGATTTTACTACATATTAACAACTAGTTTGTCATTCTTTTTCAATGTAGAATTGATTGAAATACCCTTTATTACTGCAGCAAGGTCATCTCTTGTCTGCACTAGTTCAGTGATTTATTTATTCCTCGGCAAAGGGTTAAGACTCTATGACGTATTTTGATTATTGCAACTATACTGACCTCTCTACCAAGTACCCGCAACAATCAAATATGAATAAGTGGCAGAAGTCATAAAAAGAAATTTTAATGGATTACGAATTTTAAACTCAAATAGCTCTAGAGGCTTGTCTACGACTTGCAAAATTAAAGTAAAAAACAAGAATACTAAAGTACCAACATATTTTTCATCACAGCAAATATTTATTTGCACTATGCTACTCTCTGTACATTAAGTAACATTTTCTTCAATAATGCACTCTTCAATTATCTCAAAAAACTCAAGTTGAAGAAGAAAAGAAAATTGCAAAGAAGATGGTGACTGCTGCAATGAAGTCTTTTGAAATAAAAGCATATGCATTATATAGTAGCATGCACATTACAAAAAATAAAAAGGATGAAGATTATTTGTCAGGTGCTGAAAATCCAAATGAGAAGAAGAAAAATCATTAAACTGACATCAATTGTAATCAGAAACTGTACAAAAATTACTCATGAATTCAAATGAAATTATAAAAAAATGTTTTTGTTTAATTTTTTAAAACTATGTGAAGTTTTTTACTCGGTTTTTAATTGAGTATCACTCAGTTTTTTAATTGAGTAATACTCAGTTTTTAACTATATTTCAGTAGACTATCATGCATTTTGTAGTATTTGGTTTGCGTTGATATATACATGATTTTGTCATGATGTTTATCCTAAGTTTTAACTATATTCTTGCTTAGCAGGTTAATGGACATTCTGTTATAACGGAGTATTTTCTGCAGTCTCTTTCCTTCATTGTTGTTACTATAATCCCCAATTAAGAGTAAGGTATCAAGAGCTTTAAACAAATGCTTCGCTCAACCTGAACCAAATACTTCACTCTGCCAGCAGCAACAACTAAGCTATTGCAACAAGAAGCAGCCAGGCCGCTGTTTGTAGCATAGTAAAGAAAATCATCAATTTTATGTCAATTTTGGAACTGCAATGTCAAGTTGAAAGAGATGTAAACTTGAATGCTTTCACTTCTTACTGCTAGGTATATTAAGTCAATTACAAAGTTACTTTCTTCCATAGTTTTGACCTTAACTTGTTAATTTTCCCCTCATAATTATTCATTTGATCTTATATTCTCGATTTACACTTCGCATAATAAAACTTAAACGATGGCTGAGTTTAAGTTTAGACATGTTAGTTAAGTGCTGACGAAAATATATGCACTATAATATTTGGACGGATTAGTTAAGTTGTAGGAAAAGAATATGCATTAAAAATAATAAAACTTGCACTTATTTTATCTGAAGTTAGCACAAATTTCTTCCTTTCTCTTACCACCGGGTTCATCTGGTACAACTGATTTGGTGACATTTTGCTGCAAAAGAAGAGAAAAAAATAAGTTAGAACCTTTTTACCTCCAATATGTTATCATCTGACATTTAAAGCTGCAAAAGAAAAGAAAAATGATGTGAGTTTCTGACAAGATCAATTTACATTTCACATCTTATGTTTCACCAATGCAGTGAAATAAAAGCAATAGATTTCTGACGAATGAAGAATTTACCTTGTATCTATAATCTATTTTCTACCAAACAAGCTCCTCAAAATTCCCTTTCTCTAAACTCTCCAACAACTTAGTTCTACCAGGCACGTCTGTTTTTGATAACTTTTCAAATATCCGACGGCCCTATAAGATATCATCATCCTCCTACACTTCTTGCTCGACCCCAAATACAAAAGACAACAAACAGTATACTTTTTAGCGGTGTTCTGAGGATTCGGATCAAGCAACTGAACCAAATTCGACACGCATCTCTCATCTTTCCTGATCTCCTTTCTGTTCCTCTTACAACTCATTAGACTAGCAATTGCTTAAGTAGCAACCTCTCTTGCCACATTCATATTACTTTCAAGCAAATTCACACGCAAAGGCAAGCAACTATATTCACCGACTAATCTTTTCATTTCCATTGAACCCGAAATCCTACAAATAGTAGAAGCAGCTGCTTGTTTAGCTCCTACAGAGCCTTCTTTTAGCACATGAACTATCCGTGGTATAATCTCTAAAGAAACTATACAATCTGTCGATATCACACATGTTAAATTTCTTAATACTCCGATAGCATGTTCATGAGGCGATGCACTGTCTATGTACTTCAAAATGCTATTGATTGCACCTTCTGAAACAATAGCTTTCTTAATATCATCATTTCCAAATGATAAATTTTGCAAGCATTTAGATGCATATTCTTTGAGTCTAACCATATTTCCATATTCTAAAATATTTTCCATGATGCAAATAATACTTTCATCTGCTAAATTCTGTCCAAGTTCAGGCACAGTTGAAAGATTTGTTAGTGTTCTAACAGCTGCAAATTGAGAAATTGAATCTCCATTTAGTGATAATTCAATCAGAGGTAAAATTCCACCATGCCCTGCAATTAATTTTGCATTTTCATCTGAGGTAGAAAGTCAGTATTAGTACTGATTTTTCTATGGCTACAATGCTTCCAGATTAAATCTTATCAATTAGATACAGCACCCTCTGCAGCTAGCAAACTTCCACAATTTCCTGATTCTGCTATAATATTTATTACACTGACAGCCTTCTCTCTGATCTTAACTGAAGAAGCGGTTAATAACTAAACAAGGGCATTTATATTACTACGAGATAGAGAAGCAATTGTTACATTTTTATCCCCTTTTTGCAGAGCTTCTTGAAGATAATCGACTGCTTTATGCTTTGCTTCTATGTCTCCAATTTGAAGTCTAGCAAGAGAGGAAACAATAGCTTTTACATTTGATTCACAAAGAACTCCAGATTTGATTAGAAGCCTAAAGTCTTTGATGCATAGATCCAATTTTGCTATTAATGAATCAAGATTGCTTTGCATTTGAAGCTTCCCAATTGAAACATTTTCAAGTAAGCATTTCTTAGCTAAGAGGATTGTTTCATCAAGGCAAGTGGAGATAGATTGCATTTGCTCTAGACATAGCGAGTTCTTCATGAATAAGGGATGAGATGAAAGATCTGAAATGCATTCTGGGATTTCTTCCACTTTTAAGAGAATTGACTTCCATCTACCAATAAAGCTTTTCGTAGATTTTGTTTTTTCAATGGTGATGTGAACGAGATTATGTATGTGGGAAAGCCAATAGTTTCGGGACTCGGATCCTTCCACTATCTTATTGCTCTTGATCAGAGAGAAAATCGTAGAAGAAGGTAAAATAGCGTTAGCATTAGTGTTTGTTTCTTTAATAAAAGATTCTATATACTAGCATTAAGTCAATTATATTATGTAGGTTTTTGGTTTTCTAGGAGATATACATGTAAACGGGAATAATGGTAGGCGACAGCCGATCATAATGCAGTATAGTAATAGCCATATTGGGAGGTAAAGCATCAAAGCCACACCATTTGAATAGTTTATGCTTTGAATAGTTGCTGCAAAAAAAAAATAACTCATGCCATCTAGCTCTATGTAGATTATTCAGGAAATAATATGTTATCATAGAACACATTTGGTAGTGCTGGAGCCATAATTGAATTTTTTTTTTTTTTTACTGTAGATCCTCCTGACAATTCAAACCAGATATACCTTACCAATCACTGAAAAAATAAGGAGATCAACAAATGAAAGTAAACAAAAGCCGTATTTATATAATTACTATCGATTTCATGCGATCTATGCAATCATATACTGACAAACGCAATTACTACTGGACATGATTAATACACATCTGATAGTCTTGATGGCTACTTAAATGTAGCTCTATACAATAAAATGAAGTTAACTATGTTGGGGCGGGTTTCCAACTCGAGATCACTTAAATCGAAACCCCCACAAGCACAGGGGAAGACGAGATCGTGATAAGAAGTGTAAAAACAACCAATCACACTACAACAAAACAAACATATTACAACTTTTTCTTTACAACTTGCACAACTGGCAGTTGTAATAGGTATTTTATAACAACTGTTTATATGTAGCAGTTGTAACAAATTTATTTTTAACAAATTTATTTGTTCAGCGGTTGTAATATATGTCTGTAACAACTGTTTATTTGTGTCAGTTGTAAATATTTATCTATCACAATTGTTTTTGACAGTTGTCTGTCTGCGCTACGAAAAATTACAACTTCCCTCTTTTATTTTCTTCGGCCCGCTTAATATTTCGTGTAAACTTAAAAAGCGGCCGCAAAATTTCATAAATCTAAACCCTAAATCGCGCTTGCTAGAAACCCTAGGAAATCGACCGAAGTAAATCGCGCTTGCTAGAAACCCTCTACCAAACCCTAACCCTTTACTCTCTGTCATTTTCTCGCCTCCGTGGCCGCATCTCCATTGCTACACGCGTTCGCTCGCTTCGCCACCGCTGCTACCCGCGTTTGCTCACCGTTATTGTTGGTCGCCTTCGACGAAATTGTGGTATGTTGCTATCCTACGATTTATGCCTGTGTCCATTGTGTGCTAGAAATTCTGTATATGTTTAGCCATGTTCAACCATTTCTCATCAATTAAAGTGGTTGATTCATGGAAGCAAATAATGTTATAATAGGATTATATACTCAGTGAAATTTACTGCTGGCTTTTGTTATTGTTTGGTGATTTCTTTTATATCTTTATACCTACCAGTGGTCGACAGATTGCTTAATTATAGTAGAGTATATTGCCAGTGTTTCTGCGACTGAGTAACGCATCCAACCTATCAATTTAATTGTTGTGCATTTAAAATAGAATGTTTGAGACTTTATTGGTCAAAAAAATCTGCATTCATGTCTTCATGAATTATATTTTATAAAATCTGTTGTCAAGCACCCATTATATATCTTACCAAATTTTAATAATGTTATTTAATGTTTGGTAATACACGTTAGATTATTGAGAAACCCATGGACCTCGGCACTATTCATGCAAATATGAAATCCAACAAATACAAAAATGTGAGAGAAATCTATGTTGATGCAAAACTGGTTTTCTTAAATGCCATGGAATACAATGAACAAAACAGTGACGTGCATGTAATGGATGAACAACTGCTTGCAAAGCTCGTTTGGTTTTGTTCACTACATTTAGATGTCAGTGGTAATTTTATTGCTTACTTGAAATACCTCTGCTACTGAAATTTGAGATGTACACTTCAGATAATTTAATGTTCATATTTATTTTTCTAGGACTTGGGCTAATGAAATTTGAGATACGCTTCTTAGATGAGTGAGGGTATGTTGAAAAACAAAAAATGAAACATGATTTAATTTTAAAAGTAACTGGTTGGTGATTAATTATTATAGGATATGTTAATGTTCAGTTTGAATACTATAAAATTAGCTTATAGATCTTTTATAGTGGCACGTGTGTGTGTGTGTGTGTGTGTGTGTGTGTGTGTGTGTGTAAAACCATATTATTAGAGGCTTGATAAATATTAAACAATTCTTTTTGCAGCATTAATATGCGGAAGTTTGTTTAAATATGAATCTATGTTTTACAGTTAGATTGTATGATTAATCTAGTGACAATATGGCTAGCATATAATCGTGTTTATGGCATAGGTGTTGGAATTAGTAGTTAAGAACCTATTTTCAAAGGAAGTATCAACATTAATGAGTGTGCGCAATACATAATAAGAATTAATTGCAGACGTAAAGATTTAAATATGAATAAAGATGTAGCTAATTGGTAGTTTATAACTCAAAGATAGATATGGCTAACTGGTAGTGCACAACAAATTGTTGGTCAAAAATCAACTTTATTTGCTGGTTTGTAAATTTATCTATTTTTATGCAGTCACGAGTTTGTGTTGAAGTTGATTTGTTCCATCCATTACCTTTCAGGATCAGTCGTGGTCTTATAGACTCTACCAAAAGTTTAGATGAATTTTACTACTAGAGGAGAAATGAAGGCAACTGCTTCCTAGAGTTATTGATGCAGTGAGTCATTTCATCATCATTAATTTCTATTTTCTCAACTTTTTCTTATTTGATTCGGTTCCTTGTTCCATCTAGTAGCTCAATTTTCTGTCTGCTAACGGTATTATTTCTGTATGTTTTTTGTACTTAGCAGGAAACACAACAAAAAGAAATGGATTCACGTGCCATAGAAAATATGCAGTCTTCTAAGGAGGCAGCTATAGAAAAACTGGCTAGAGGTACGAAAAATGAGGTTATCTTTCGGATTCATATTCTGGTTGCAAATATTTCAGATTAGTTTACTAGCATATATGTCATGTGTCTCCGGTCTAAGTTGTGATACTGTTTATATTAACGTTGAACATGTTTGTGACATACTCCTCAACAAACTTTTGAGACTTTTTTTACTGTATGTTCTATCCTTACATGTTTTAATTCATAGGTTAACGAGTTGAGTGTGCATGTAGATGAACTCAGAGAACATGCACTTAATAGTTGTAGAAAATTCTCAGCTAGAGATAGACATTTTTGGTCATATATTGTTGTTGATATCTTGTTTTACATGTGGTCATATATCTTAAAGCATTTAGAGATGTTGTTAATATGAGTAAGCATTTATTGTTGATATCTTGTTTTACATGTGGTCATATATCTTAAAGCATTTAGAGATGTCGTTATATGTCTCATATGTAGATATATGTAGTCACTACTTAATTAAATATTATTGAGTTACCCTTAAAGTGATTAGATATGCCTTAAAGTGTTTACATATTTGTTTGATATTACACATAGTCGTTACATATCAAAACAGTCCTATGATTAGTATGATTTTTATCTTTTACATATTATGATTTTTTCCCCAGGTTGATTACTTTGTAAAAGAAGCTTGAACTTGTTGCATCTATGGGTAGGAACGAGCAACAGCACCATATTTTCATATTATGATTTTGATAGTTTAGGATGTACTGAAAAATGGGTTTTGCTTTTTTTTTTTCATTTAGGAATTCCTTTTATACAGAAGCATGCTGAAGGACCCAATTGGATGCAGCTGATTGTATTTCAAGCATACATATTCGAGGTAGAACTTTGTTTATAATTATGATTAGCCACTTGATAATGAACGCTTTCAACTTTCAAATTTATCCTGAATGCTTCCAGTTTTCACATTGTAAATGCTCTAGCTAAACTTGCATATTGAGAAGTGGTAACTATTGTGAAAATTACATTTTATTCTACATTTAAGTTTTCCATCTATTTTTCCTAATAAAATTCCTAACGAGATAGTATCAGAACAAAGTGTGCAAGAGTATACCAGAAGTGGTAAAAGGTATGAACACATGTCCAGTTTCCTCTCTCTTTTCAAGTTAATAAAACCAAATATAGCTTATACCATATTACGCCTATATGCCGAATGTATAGTTTGTAATGGTAAGATAGAAAAGTGGAAATCGCTTGAATAAAATGATAAATATTGGCTACAATATTCCTGTCTTTATGTTTTAGAGTTTCTCAACTAAATTGTAGATCAATTTTCTCTCTATGTACCAATACAGCTACCAAAGTACTTATTATGTTACATCAGGACGTATGGCACGTCCATTAGATGTATACAAAGAAAAACGTACATTAACCTCAGACTTAAGTTTATTGTATAATAAGTATACCATTCAAATAATTTTAATAAGGGTATCTTGCTTTCTATATATACGGATAATGGACAAATTGTATGATATCAGTAGTTTTATTCTTTGCTTGACAAATAATAGTAATTTATTTGTTATTGCCTCCTATTTGCTTATTTAACCGATCCGGTTGTCTTACTGATCTTTTTATTACAGTGTTGAGTACAATGTTTCCTGCATGTATCATGCCAGGTATGTATATTTCGATCGAGACAATGTTGCACTAAAAGGCCTTGCCAAGTAAGTTAAAAGCTATGTTGCCTTTTTACTTTATTTGTGAAGAGGAGCGTGAACATGCTGAGAAAACTAATTGAGTATCAGGTTTGCTTCATGCAATTTTGTATGCATGTGTACGTGTATGTATACGTATTCAAGTATGTATGATTACTGAATGATGTATTATGAACAAAGAACAAAAGAGGAGGCAAAGTGAAAATTCAGTCAATAGTAGAGCCCATATCTGACTTTGATAACTCCGAGAAAGGCTATGCACTATATGGTATGCGATGTCCATATTTATGCATTCGTAATTGCATACAACATATGCGTCTTTTACAAATTTAACTTTCTTTTTAGTGATGGAGCTTGCACTTGCTCTTAAGAAGCTTACAAATGAAAACTCCTTCAGCTACACACTGTAAGCGTTCTCAGCATTACTTATTAATTAATGAGTGCTCAGTAATGGTTTAAACTTGGTTGAGCAGGTTGCTAGTCGATCTGATGATCCATAATTCGCTGATTTTGTAGAAAGCAAATATATAACTGAGCAGGTATAATGTTTATTTCTCTATCCAAATGTGAAGTACAAGTGCCCTAAAATATCGAGACTTGGTCCTTATCATGTGTCTTTATTTATCATTAGGTTGAAGCTCTTAAGAAAATTTCTGCATATATTGCTCAGTTGAGAAGGATTAGGAAGGGGCATGGTGAGCTTATTAAATTTATATGTATAATCATTAGTCAGTCCCTGTATATTTGCAGTATTTTGTGTTCTTATACAAATTTACTTTATTATTTGACAGGAGTTTGGCATTTCGATCAAATGCTTCTTTAGGAAGGTGCTGCTGCTTAAGAGTTTTATTTGGGATGCCAAAGGACCAAGGTGAAAGGCTATGAAGATGGAGAAAGGAAGAGAAACCGTCTACGGCTATGTTGGCAATAATTTTTGTATTGTTGGATGATGGTGACGTGAGATTTCTAGTATGTTGTTTTATGGGTGGTATGTGATTAGGTGATCGAGTCGTCCGAGATGGAGGGGAGTTTGACGATCAGGGCAATGAAGGAGGGTGGTTGATTTCAGGGAAGTGCAAATGTTGCAGTAGTGGTTGTGGCAAGTTTTTGGTCAGTGCGTCAAGTTGCAAATTTTGATCAGCAGGAATTTATCTCTTTTAATTAGTATGTATATGTACTCTTACTGAAATATGTTATGGATTTAGTTGTGTTTTGTATTGAACTTATGAATTCATAAATGGTGCAAACTTGAATTGTTTTCGATTTTCTTGAATGCAAAAAGGGTTTGTGTTGTTTCAAGTAATTTGCATGATTGTTTATAATATTAACGAAATATTGGTTTTAATTATGATACTAAGAAATTTATAGCAGCCGTGAAAAGATAATTATAGTTGCTTGTAGCAGCTGTAAAAATACATATTGCAACTGTCATTGCTAGTTGTATTCCATCCTTCTACAACTGCAAGTGGTAGTTGTAAAAAGCATTTTACAAGTGCTAAAAGCAGTTGTAACTAGTCATTTACAACTTGCATGTTGCAGTTGTAAAATAAGTTTCTACAACTGCTTCTGCAACTGTTTCGACCAGTTGTAAAATAATTCTGATCTATTACAACTGCGGATATAACGACTGGCGGGTGCCAGTTGTAATAGACATATTACAACTGTTTTTGGCAGTTGCGAAAAGGTAATTTTGTTGTAGTGTCAATAACTCAATTACAATCTAAACCAATCCAAAAGTAATCACAATCTCAAACAAGCAATATAAAAATACAAGCAATAACGAAAAATAAACCACACAGCGATTTATAGTGGCTCCACTAACGTTGTGTTAGTGTACTCCACTTTAAGAGAGCGCTTTTACTCATGTTGATGAGAAGAGTACAAGAGACTGAATACAATGATCAAAATTATGATTAGAAATTGATTTATAGAAAAGAGAATTGAAGAAAATTAAGACTTGATAAACCCTAATTTATGGAGGCTAATCTCTTGAAGTTGTTTGCACGCACCTATAGATCTGTAACCTGAAGCTAGCTTATATAGGAGAATAGAAACCCTAGGCAATATTCCAAAATTGCCTCTGCAAAATATCACAAATCTTTACGCCAAGTCCACACATAAAAAACAGTCGGAAGTTGACTCAGGCGTCTGATTAGAGTTATTGGATAATTTTCTCTTCAGCTCAGACGTCTGACCATTTGGTCAGACGTCTGACTCAAAGCTCTTGAATCAATTCTGCACAGACTCTAACGTCTGACCATCTTGGTCAGACTTCTGACCATCTTGGTCAGACGTCTGACCTCTGTCAATTCAGCTCACTTCACCTTTTCCCTTATAACTTCCTCATTCGAACTCCGATTTACGAATCTTTTTCTCCGTTACGAAGCTACTTTTAACCTTTACAAATCCCTGTACAGTGTCGCCAAAATTTAACACTCCACCTCGACACTATATCTATCCCCAACTACAATGGCACCATACCATCAACGACAACCGATA
Source organism: Allium cepa (assembly GCA_030765085.1). NCBI lineage: Eukaryota > Viridiplantae > Streptophyta > Magnoliopsida > Asparagales > Amaryllidaceae > Allium > Allium cepa. The sequence goes on from CM060932.1 coordinate 610,139,999, forward strand.
TCACCCACTATCACTTCTTTTACCTTCAACCAAACATGAATGCTTTCCCAATGAGCTTCGGCAAAGCCACCACCCATTGCACTCCACCAACGAGCTCAGGCAAAGCCCCGTCCGCTAATGAAATGTTGAAAACATCCAAATCCTAAGCTACCTCACTAGAGACTATCACTTACCAAGAAGATAGAACCTCAATCTCTCATCTATACTCTTCCTCATCTACCACCAAGCTAATTCCTTAACCGTGCCACCCCGTGACACCTAGCACTTCTCCAAGAGAATCAAGGTTGAGCAATGCTCGAACTTCCCTACCGAAAATGCCTTAGTGAACATGTCCACCGCGTTATCCTTTGTGTGCACTTTTCGAAGACATACTTGCTTACCTTCATCAATGGCTACTAGAAATGACTCTCTCACCTCAATATGCTTAGTCTGTGAGCTAAACGCCAAGTTCTTTGCCAAGTGAATAGCACTCTGGCTATCGCATCGAACATCAATACTATCATGCTCGAATCCCAAGTCACACAACAATCGCTTCAAACAGAGTGCCTCCTTTGCCGCCTCCACAATGGCTATCAACTTCGCCTCCATGGTGGATAAAGCAACTATGGTCTGCAATCTAGATCTCCAACTTATGGTTGTACCCCCAAGTGTGAAGACATATTTGAAAGTTGATTTTCTTCGATCCCTATCACCGGCGTAGTCCAAATCACAATATCCAACCAACTTGCAATCCATTGCCTTACTTCCGCCAAAAACAAGAACATCGGATGTGTGCCTCTAAGATATCTCAATATAAGCTTCACAGTTTCCCAATGTGATTTCTCCGGATTAGCCATATATCGACTAACCATCCCGACGGCATTTGCAATTTCAGGCCTTGTACACGGCATTGCATACATTATACTTCCAACCACACTTGCATATGGCACTTTTGCCATATATGCCTTGTCTTCCTCCAAGATAGGTAAACCTTTACTCGAAAGCTTCATATGCAAAGGTAAAGGTGTATTTTACGCCTTTGCATTCTCCATGCTAAACCGGTAAAGCACTTTCTCAATATACTCCCTTTGAGTTAGTTTAACTCAAAATGCTTTCGATCCCTTGTAATTTCCATGCCCAATATCCTTTTTGCTTCTCCATGATCCTTCATTTCACAGTCCGATTTCAAATTCAGTTTTAGATTGTTGATTTCATTCTTATCCTTAGAAGCAAAAAGCATGTCGTCCACATACAAGAGTAAATACACCCAACAATCAATTTTCAACTTCTTGAAATAAACACAAGCATCTTTGATGCTTCTATTAAAACCATTTTCAAGCATAAATGATCAACACTCTTGTACCATTGTCTAGATGATTGCTTTAAACTATATAGTGATTTCTTCAACTTGCAAACCAAATTTGACTTACCATCCACAACAAAACCTTCTGGTTGCTCCTTGTAGATGTCTTCATCCAAGTCCCTATGAAAGAAGGCGGTCTTCACATCAAGTTGCTCCAACTCCAAGTCGTGAATAGCAAAAATAGCAAGTAATATCTGGATAGAAGCATGGCGCACAACGGGTGCGAATATCTCATCATACTCCTTTGCCTTCCTTTGTACAAACCCCTTAGCCACTAGCCTAGATTCGTATCTTCCATCGTCCTTCACCTTGTATATCCATTTCACCTAATAGAATGGTTTCCTTTAGGAAGTGGAACCAAATCCCAAGTTTGATTCTTCAACAATGATTGCATCTCTTCTTCGCTAAAATCCATTTCGAGCTATCACTCGACTCCATGACGTCATCAAGCTCCATCGTCTCATCTTGGACTACATGAAGAGCATAGTCCAAATTATCACAAAAGCTAAGATAGTTCCAATCACCATATCTTTTGGACGGTTTTATAGTACGACGGCCAACCCGAGTAGCAATACCATCACCCAAACTCCCTTCGGCTCCACCATGAACCGAATCTTCTCTAGAATCATGCACATCACCATCACTAGTAGAGGAACCCCGTGGACTATATGATGTAACATCAACCGCTACTTCCTCACAAGCATCTCCAACTACTCTACTCTCTCTACTCCTTGGACAAAATGTGAAAATAATTTCCTTCTCCTTTGATTCACCATGAACCAAATCCGGAACATTCGATGACTCACATTCTCCTTGAACAACGCCAACTCATCAAAAGTAACAAGATGAGAATTCATTACCTTCTTCATGTCCGGATTCCAAATCCAATAGCCTTTTACTCTGTCCGTATAGCTAAGCAAAATCCCCTTGAAAGCTCTAGGTTTAAGCTTATCATTTTTCGGATCATGCACATAAACATGACTACCAAACACACGAAGATAACTCAAGCGTCGAGCTTTCTCAAGTAGAGTACGATTCATTCTTTCAGCAACACCATTCGACTACAGCTCTCTAAGTTTAGTAAAATGCCTTCGAATACCATTGTGCTTGCAAAACTCCAAAAATTCTCCGGAAACATACTCTCCGCCATTGTCAGACCTTAGAACCTTCAAAGACTTTCCACTCCCATTCTCAAAAAGATCCTTCCATGCTTTTAACTTTGCAAACGCCTCCGACTTGACCTTCATTACATACACCCAAACTTTCCAAGAAAAATCATCTATAAAATAAATATAATAGCGAGCTCCACCTAAAGAAGCTATAGGTGTCGGTCCCCAAACATCCGTGTGAACATACTCAAGAACCCTTCTCGAATCATGCTTTCCCTCACCGAATGAAACTTTAGTTTGCTTCCCCCTGACACATTCTTCGCAAAACTCTAACTTGTTGAAACATTTTCCATCGATCATCTCCCTCTTTCGAAGAACGTCCAAACTCCTCTCTGAGATATGACCTAACCTCAAATACCACAACGTAGTCACATCTAAGCCACGAGAACTATCAACTCCTATACAAGTTTCACCTTTTCCAGTCACTCCTTGAAGCAAATAAATACCATGAGTCCTTGCACCCTTCATCACCATAAGTGCCCCCTTCAAAACCCGCAAGCTATCACTCTCAATAGCGATCTTATAACCTAAAGAATCCAGCCGCCCCAAAGAGATAAGAGACTTCCTAAGTCCCGAAACATAGCGGACATTAGTGAAAGTACAAACCACTCCGTCAAACATCCGAATTTGCATGGAACCAATGCCTTTCAACTTACAAATAGCACCATTTTTCATAACAATTGAATTTCCTTCTTTGTCGATGTAAGAAGAAAAACAATTTCTATTTGGCGTCATATGATAAGACGCCACCGAATCGAGCACCATTTGCTACCCGAAACATCCGATGCTACCACCGACAAAACATCTACATCTCCCTCACCAACTCCACTCTCCACCGCTACTGATAAAGATACTACTTCTTTCTTTGCATTCTCCTTTTCCGGACACTCATTTTTCCAATGACCGGGCTTCCTACAAATATAGCACTTTCCTTTTCTTTCCTTCGACTTTCCTCTCCAACCGGGTTTCCTTGATTTAGAACGTCCCTGGTTCTCCTTCTTCACATACCTCTCCTTCTCCACAAATAAACCATGACCATTACTTGCACCACTACTTTCATCACCTAACTCCTTCATTTGATCCTGCAACTTCTCGCTAAGAAGACCTGTCTTAACATCATCAAGAGTTCATGTATCCCCGCTATAGATCAAACTATTTGAGCAACTTGTATAGCAATCTGGTAATGAACACAACAGTATCATCACCTTTTGCTCTTCCTCAATCTTCAAATCTACCACCTTCATCTTCATTAGAAAATCATCAAAAAAATTCAAGCGTGGCTTTAGCGAAGTACCTTCCTTCATCTTATAGGTGAAGAACTTTTGCAATAAGATCAAACGATTTTTCAGTGACTTCTTCATATACAACTCCTCCAACTTGTCCCAAATACCCTTAGCGATTGTCTCACCACTAATTTCAGAGATAACATTCCCTTCCATAGCAAGTTGAAGTGTAGTGAATGCCCACTCTTCCATATCCTCTCTCTCAACATCCGAAATGTCCGCTGGCAATAAATATGTATCAAACACTACCCGATGCACCTGATTCCTCCTTAGAACCGCTTTCATCTTCCATTGCCATTTTTCAAAATCATTATCGCCATTCCATTTGTCTATTACCAATTGTGATCCTGAAGCTGCGTACGAACCACGTACATAAGGAGCTACACCACTTGGATTACCCATTGAGGAACTACTTGAGTTACTACTTGATTCAAGCATTTCTACAACCACCTATCAACACCAAAGCTCTGATACCAAATGTTGGGGTGAGATTCCAATTTGAGACCACTCAAACCGAAACTCCACAAGCACAGCGGAAGACGAGATCGTGTTAAAAAGTGTACAAATAACCAATCAATAACTCAATTTCAATCTCAACCAATCCAAAAGCAATCACAATCTCAAACAAGCAATATAGAAATCAAAGCAATAACGAAAAATAAATCACACAGCGATTTATGGTGGTCTCACTAACGTTATGTTAGTGTACATCCACTTTAAGAGAGAGCTATTATTAACATTGATGAGAAAAGTACAAGAGATTGAATACAATGATCAAAATTCTAATTAGAAATTTATTTGTGGAGAAGAGAATTGAAGAAAATTAGGTTTTGATAAACCCTAATTTGTGGAGGCTAATCTCTTAGAGTTGCTTGCACGCACCTATAGATCTAGAACCCGAAGCTAGCTTATATAGGAGAATAGAAACCCTAGGCAATGTTCCAAAATTGCCCTTGTAGATATCACAAATCTTCACGCTAAGTCCCCACAAAAAAAACAGTTGGAAGTCGCCTTAGACGTCTGACCAGAATGGTCAGACGTCTGACTAGAGTTACTGGAAAAATTACTCTTCAGCTCAGACGTCTGACCATTTGGTCAAACGTCTGACTCAAAGCTCTAGAATCAATTCTGCACAGACTCAAACGTCTGACCATCTTGGTCAAACGTCCGACCTCTGTCAATTCAGCTCACTTCATCTTTTCCCTTATAACTTCCACCTCCGAACTCCGATTTGCGAACCGTTTTCTCCGTTACGAAGCTACTTCCGACCTCTACAAATCCCCATATAGTGTCGCCAAAATTAAACAAACCGTGTCAAATATATAACATTAGAACTTAGAATTAGATCGCAAATTTATGCAAAAATTGAGATAAATCTACCACTTGAGAAATCCTGAGCATTAGAATATTACAGCTAGAATCCAAAATATTATTTCAATTAGGAAAGGCAACTGAAATTAAAAATAGCATCCTTGACATCAAATAAGGTCATTATCCCAAATGAACTGTTGTTATTTTTCTCCAATCTTAAAATATCTTTATACACTTTCAAGTCAGGCTCTAGTAACTTAGGAAAAGTAACTGGTATTAACAAATTTACAGTCATAACATAAAAGTATTCTAAACTTCAAAATATAAACATTACAAAATTACCATTTAGTGTCCAATCATATTTATTATGAACGTCAATTTTCCTTTGAATTGTAATCTTCTCATCTGTTGTAAACCCTCTAACTGATATTTCTACATATCTTTTTTCTTCTCCTCTCTTCACAAATGCTCCAACACTTGTTGCTCTTCCAAGCATCCAACAAAAACAATAGTCACTGTTAATTTAGTTTCTTCATCGGTGCATCACCGCAAAATATGTTTCAACATAGTCCAACACCTGTATAGATGGAAGTTCTATAATACCAGTGTTATACTACAATGCACTAAATTATTCCATGTGGCAACACTGCTTCAACAAGCATAAAGTGTGTTATTTTAAATGCATTATGTATATTGCATAAGCCTTAACAACAAAATCTTTAGAAATGAATAATATTTCCAATTAGAAAATTAATGATGTATGCTACAAACCAAAATTAAGTGAAGTGGATGAGAGACGGTACAAAGCCAAACCAAAAATTATCATCACTAACTTATACATAATGATTCCCTACACTGTCCTGAATATTCATCACACATTTTGAAATTAAGGCTTGTAGTGTTTTTCCCCTCAGCCAAGAATCTGTATCTTTTTAACTTCGAACATTATGTGAAAAAACTTGGTATAATATATATGATGCATTCATTTGTACGATATTGTTAGCCAGTATTTATTGGCACGATGCATAAACATACCATACTCTTTAGTTTGCAAGATCGATAAATATGACATCGGTGATTTTTGGAAACATCGGCAAAAACTTATAGATCAATGTACCATTAAATCAAAATCCATATGGAATAATTGTGTTCTTTCGAACCATGATGTATATGGAATAATGGTGCTATGTTAGGGGAGGTAATAAAAAATTAAGGTGGGATTGGGAAGGAAAAGTTACAACAAAGTAGCATGTGCATATAAACAGAAAAGAAAGGTATTAATATTTAAAGACATAATATTTTAGTAGCTAATGCTTTGGAAAATGTATAACTTTATAACATTTTCAAATAAAAGAAGCTGCAACTTATTCATAAAAAGATTATAATAACTATGTTTGATATTTACTTAATGGTTGGGAGTGATTTGTTAGGGAACTAGTTACTTGGCTAAATTTTATGTTCAATAAATAGGTCCAGAGGACGTGAACTGTTTTCCTGTGTACATTGCTAAACTTGCATCTTTGTCATGCCAGGTAAAAGAATTTATTGATCATCCTATGAATAACATTCATTATCATTATTATAATTAGACTTAATTATATTTTTTCCAAGCTTAACAATCTAAACATATCTGTTATTGTATACAAACAAAGAAATTTTAAGCTAACTAACAGTTTTTTAATCAAATCTATTATTAAGATGGCATTAGCGTAAAATAGTATTATATACTGCACAATATGATTCTCTACAAACATTAAATTCAACTAACCCTACCAAACAACATAAGTGAATAATGGTTTGGAAGTGAAAGAAATTTGTGTTTTCCCCCTTTTCTTTTTTGCATTAGTGACATTGCACTAAAAAGAATTTCTATAAAATTTAGTTATGCAACTTTACATAGAAATCTTATTCCAAATAGAACATTTTACTTCAGGATAGCACAAACTTGAATAACAACATTGATTTTATATATAAAAATTAAATACAAAATGTTATCTCTACACCAGATCACACTTCAAAAGCATATCTAGTTATTCCATTATCTGGAAATAAAAAAAATGCAATTAAATAAATGAATAGTGCCCATATCTGAAATGACCATTTCAACTAATGCTTATCACTACCATTTTAGAAAAATAGAAGTAAATGCTCTCCAAATCACAAGTTCAGGAAGAAAAAAAATTAGTCAGAATAATGACTTAGATATTAATATTGGATTACAAGAAATATTCACTTTAATTTGAAAAGGAAAAAAACCGAAAGTACTTATTTAATCTTCTAGGGTTTGGTACTTGCGGTGAAGACTACACTAAGAAGAAATTGCTGCTTTAGCTTTGATAAGGTATTGAAAGTGGTATTTTGTGAAGAGAATTTTTCTTATTTTTTCTTCTAGATTGAAAAACTAGTGAAGAACTGGAGAAATGTGTTCGACAAGAGAGAACTGTGGACATGAGAGAGATGGAAAAGTATTTTATGGCCACCAATTTAGAATTAATTTCGCGCTTAAGTTTTGCTGAGCCGCTAAAGCTTTTAGCTAAATTCACAGCGTTTTGTTAAGGTTTTTTCTTATTTAATAAGATAATAATAGCATGCTCACTTACAACACTGTTAGGTGTTGCTGCTAATATTGATTTTTCTTGAAGTGAAAGTTTAATAATATTCTCAAGTCGAGAGAACTGTGTAATGTCATCACTTCAAGATTTTTGACCTTAGTTATTAATAACCAACTGGAATCTCTCTAGTGGGTTATTCCATAGTTATCCAAAGACTATCGATACGTAACCTGTTGGTGCCACCAACAAACATCAGTAATACACTGCCAACATTTGAGAGCGTTACATACTCTACTCTGAACGGATGTATCGATATCCTTTCTTGATACATCTTGACAGGAACATTTAAAATAACATGTTATTTAATATTGTGATAACTTTCTCATGATTACAATCCCTTGTAATTTTTATCACATAACGTATCATTTAAATATTTTTTATTTAATATACTTTAAATTAATTTCCTAATTTATTATATCATTATATAACATAGTATATAATAGAAAACAAATACCTTTTATTATGAACAAGGTATGTCCCAAAGTTAGATACATGTAAAAAAAATTACATACTTCCCCTAGAACATACCCTTAACTCTTTCAGTCTCCCACTTTCACTTAGAGTTAATTATGAAATCTCATTCCCATTCCTCTGATCAGTTTTCTCACAACCGATTGAGCTAGTCCTTCAGTGAACGGATATGTTATACAGTCTTAACTATGTACTTTGTTAATTAACTCTCTCCGATGGTGATAAATTACCTTTATCATGTGGAACTTATCAAGTATATTTCTTGACTTCTAGCGAACTTTAGGTTTTCTTGCGATATGTATTACGACATTATTATAGAATAATAACGTTATGTACTTCTCAATATTTGAAATCACCCCAAGCTCAGTTATAAATTTGTATGCACACACTTGCTACTCTAGGCGATGTACTTAGCCTTTTTGGTTAAATTAGCCACACTCTTTTGTTTGGAACATTTTTAACTTAAAGTTCCCACATTATGTTAAACGTGAATTTAGGATTGACATACTATACTTAAAATCACTTATGAATTAGGTCCAGACACTCCTTCATAAGAAGTTCATTGTTTCTATAAACAATTCTCTAAGTATTTTATAAATACTCGAGAATACCCCTGCTTTTTAGTGATCTTAAATTGGATATGATATTCGCTTAATGTACCACTTACACAAGCAAAATGTGATGTAGTAGACAACATAACATATATGATAATTCCTATTGTTGATGCATAAGGAATCCATCTCCTATGCACCACGTTAAACATTTTAATTTTGTGTCTATTTATATCATTTGGGACGTTCCTAACATCCTTTTATACCAGTTGTCAAAGATGTCCATTCAAATCCTACGTCGAGTATTAAACAACCAAAGTAGAAAAAAAATTAATACGGGTACAACGTTGACAATCATAAGTTCTTATAGTTTTAGAAATATTGGAGTACTTTTTATAGTTCTTTTTTACGGACACATGCTTCCTCTCCATTTTGATTGACATTCGAACTATTAATTTTTCTATTAAAATATTTACTTAATTCTAATGCTTATTAGACGGTACCTTTGTATAGGTTTATAGGTCCTATCTGAAATCTACAAACTCAATATCGCTTCCACTGACTTTAAGATACTTTAGTTGTATCTGCAAACAGTCTATTCTAAATCATTATTTAGAATTCCTATTTCAACATTCATATACTAAAAACTTCAAATCATATCGAGTGATAATTTACAAGTAAAATCTGAATTAGTTTAAGCATGTTGAATGACGAATCTATTTTGTAAATTTCTACAATTGAAATTTACAATGTTATTCTGTCGAAGTAGCTTACTATATTCCAACTACATTGGTCTTCTTCTCGAAGTCACTTTTGCGGCCATTGAATCATATCCCTTCGGTTACCACTATCCAAATCATACTCTGATAATGTACTTTGAATACATTCTAGATTTGCACATCAAACCGTATAGCATCAAACCATATAGTAGAGTCAATACTTTCAATGGCTTATTGACAATTGCGAAAATTCTTTTCTAGACATTGATATAAAATTCATGGTTTATCTTTATTGTGCGGGTGTTCTTATTAGACATTCTAATGGTTGTGTCTATTTTGGCTTAGTTAATTTCATTTCATCCTTTGTAATCAATTTTATCTTTGTATCGTGCCAACTCCATTTTCTAACAATAAGTTCTAAGGTATATTTCCTTCACCATGAATTTGGTGTTTATTGAAACAACAATTGTTTCTCGATACAGCGGAATAAGTATTCATAAACATCTTATGAACTGCCTTTATATATATAATTGATTTGGTTTTTGTTTATGAAACTTATGTTCATAACATAAATTGTTCAATCAATATTGATTGATCCCAAACTCCTTTGAGGTGGTCCACACAAGATCCTTACAAACGAATTTTACATGCAGCCTTTCAGCTCAAACAACCTATCAACTCATTGACCTAGGATATGGAGGTTTCTTATAAACACTTATCTTGTATGATATCGTAAATTATACTTTAGATGAAACTAATTTTAACCTTATGTACTTACTCTTAAGTACAACATCTTATGAAAAGAAGTTAACTTCACTCATCATTACTCGCACATTATCAAACAAATTTTGATTACCCCATATCGATATATCATTATGCATTATAAGGAGGAGTGACTTTTGAGAGTGAATCTTATTCATTTTTAGGTGCTTTCGGAATCTTTTCAAATATACTCACTTATTCGATCGAATCAAATTCTTTTATTTTCTTTGCAAGTTATGTTTTCTGCTTTCATTTTATATTTGAGGAATTATCATAAAAACACGACTTGTATATCAAATACACTTGTTTATATCAATAATAAGTCATATGTGAATTAACAAAGTAAGTGGATCCATTTCGGTACTTTGAACTGCATATATATACACACATATGTATGTACGTATGTATGTATGTTGTGACGCCCCACCTCTATGATCACAATAACAAAGGTTATTATAAGGTAATAACATCTGCTATTGCGAAGAATAAGGTTTGTTAGAATGACATCCGTAAGTTATGCCTTAGACGAGTATTGATTACATCGATAGGAGTTGTATAAATTACTCCCAATGATATAAATTCAATCCAAATCTAAAACGAAACCACGGTGGCTTAAGAGAAATTCAAAACAACTAATAATAACAATAATACAGATAAGTATAATCACATCAGAACAGAAATATCAGATATAGCAGAAGGTAAGTCTGGATACATGCTACAACAATCGATGGTTCACATGAAACAAATGTACATATACATGTCATCATAACATACATGAGATGAGAGTCAATACACCAAAAGTAACACCTCGAAGCCTAAACAAAAGATGAGGTGCAATCCCAAAAGCTGAAGCAGAAACTGAATCAGAGATAGCGATTATCCTGAAATAACTCGGTCTGACCCGAGTATTATTTAAAAAAATAATAAACGGATCATTCTAATCTAAAATTAGAAATAAATGTATGATCGACAACACTAAAGCAAATTAATCATAGTCTCGAATGAGACTATTCAGCATAAATAATCAACATAGTTTAAATGAAGAAATCTCATTAAACTCCATCAAAATCAACTCTCAAATTCAAAATTGAATTCAAAATAGCAATACACAAAAGTCTAGAAATCAAAATAAGATAACTAGAAAATCAGCATAAAAGTGGATCGATCCCAGCATATGGGGAGTCTAAGCTATGCTGCACGTGCATTTCATATGGCCGAAGCCTACCAAGTACTGTCATCATAATATTTGGCGCCCATCATATGACCCGAAGGTCCAACAAATGACCCGAAGATCTAGTACTGGTAATTGACCTGAATGTCCATCATAGGGGCTCGAAAGCCCAACAAAATCATCAAAATTTTCAAACAACAACTCCACGGCAAATATTTCAATTAACGAGTCCGGAATTAACCGAATTAGTAAAATCATGGTTTCCTATTCCGCACTTTTGCTAAATCGTTTAAATCTAATCATCGTTTCCTTGAAAGTGCAAAATTGTGTATTTTATATAAATAGTTTTTACATTCTCAAATGGAAAAGTTTGGAATTAATCGAATCAGTAAAAGTAATGGTTCATAGTCCTTACTTTTGCTGAAATGTTTAAATCGATACCTCATTCTTTTAAAAACGTAAACTGTGAAATTTTTGGAAACAATTATATTTTAAAACGATTTGAAAACACGTGATTAAAACAACAACATCTATAGCAATTTCGACAAAGAAATTGCGCTTCACAAAACACCGTTAAAACGGATATAAAAAACAGCGTTGCGGGTTTTCTTGGTTGCAAGATAGCCGCTTGAAAATTCACTTTAAATTGACGGTTACTGAAGTCAAAACAACAGTAATTTTATTCGTCAAAAATCTCATCAAAACAACACGCTTCAAATATAAACACCGGGGTAAAAATCCGTTATAAAAATAATAGCAACAAAATACGTTTTAAAACCAAACACCGGTTCAAAGAAAATTAAACATTGGTCTATACTGCTATATATGCATCAAAATATGGCACAGCCTGGGCTTAGTAACGTGCAACACATCCTTGCACGCACTTAATAATTATAGACAAAAATATAAATGGCCTAGGCAATATTTTCTTATATTACAACTTGCACGCAAATATAAGCTAATGGTCTGGACAATAACATTACAAACTTTACTAACACAACATGCATGCACGAAAAGGGTGTCGCATGCACGCTGATGATGATGAAATGCTAACCTATACATACTACATGCACGCTAATATAAAATGCTATGGGATTGTTTCGCATACTAACTTGGTTTCAATGCAATACACTTAAACAACATACTTGCAAAAATGATGTGGACACACTTTCAAGCACGGAGACTTAAATATCAATGACCTGGATATAATTTTGTGTAATACAAACTGTAAACACACTAAATAAAAGTAAAACTTATACACATGCACTAATCAAAACAATGGTCTGGAAATGCTATTTTCACGTACGCACGCTGCAATATGGAATGGGAAATGACCAGTACTCAAATGAAAAGGGGACCTGGACCATATTTTCGTATACCACATATTTGCACGCACAACCAAAAAATGCAAAACAAAAAAAATGTGACCTGGAACTTGGTGGTCACGCACTGGTCTGGACTAACAATTTACACACTTAGCATGCTCTAATTGAAATATAGACTGGACTACACTTTTTGCACGCAGATATGAAGTTATGACTAAATGTCCAGCAACTAGATTTCGTGCATTACATACACGCACAGAATGTAACGTCCCACCTCTATGCTCGCAATAACAAAGAATATTAAAAGAAATACTGTCTGTTATCACGAAGAATAAGGCTGGATAGGAGCGGCCATCCGTAGTTAAGCCTTACACTAGTATTAGTTATCTCGATAGGAGTAGTATATATTTTTATTTTTCATCTCATATTTATTTACTCCCATCGACATACCCAATTCTAGTATAAAACAAACTACGATGGTTCATAATAGTTTAGGACAATATATATAATAATAACACAGATAATGTAAATGCGGAACACAGATATAACAGAAAGTCTCATATATATATATATATATATATATATATATAACTGATGTCAGTTGATATACATGTGATACAATACATATGGTACAAGTACAACTGTCGACTCTGGAAGTTACATATACAAGTACATTATCGTATATAATATACATGAATACATATCTTCCTATACGAATACACTGACTACTATAATAACGACGACTACTCCAAAAGATGTGAAAAGACTTCATAACTCTTACAACAACCCAAAGTAAGATATCAACAACCTGTAAATACTCGGTCTGACCCGAGTATTAAATTCAAGAGAAAATAATACATGGGTCAGTCTAATTCAAACTCAGTTATTAGTGCACAGGAGCAATAATAATTAAATATGAATAGATGACAGTCACAATAAATTCCGTCTACCCAACTCTTCTAGAAGAGAATCGGATAACGGTAAATATAACACGTAATAGTGTTAAACAACAAATCAGCAGATTTTAAATCATCAACAAAGATAAATGAAAGAATATCGATGAAGATAATTTTAGAAAACATCAGAATTGCCTAAATGGCAATTAACAACAAAATCTAATTTTTAAATAAATAATTAGAAACTCAGAATCTAATTATCAAATAGATAATTAGACAGCATCAAAATGATCAAATCAAACCAAATCAGAATACAATATTAAAATATTGAATTAGAAACACGAAGCAATTTCATCAATTGAAATAGTTAATTTAAAATGTCAGATTCTGCATTAGCTGCAGTGCACGCACGCGTGCACTGTCTCGCCAATACAGCGATGAAATACACAAAAGCTCAATAAAAGCTCACAATCGAGCACAAGGTCAAACCCGAAATACGGATTCAACTCAAGTTTATTAGAAAAACAAATCCAATTGCATCAATGCGATGCAAACCAAGAAGAGCAACAACATAAATGAATACAAGGGCAACTGCAACAAAAACTACAGCCACCACAAGATCACAATGCAACAAAAGCCAAGTATATAAAAATGAAGTAGCTCAATACCCAAACAAGTTTGGAAGTCGATTAAAACCGAACCAAACAACTACGAGAATCAGATTCGGTTCAGTTTTCAGTGGCACTGCCTCAATAGATATAGTGCGACAGGTCGAGGCAGCAACTATGAAATGAAAATAACAAATATATGCAACTGCACCAAGGAATGGCACAAGTGTGCTACAGGTCTAAACCCACAAGGACAATGACAAAAAGGAACAGGCAGCATGAATATATACAGTGGCAATATGGTACTGTAAGGAACAACATGAAATGATGGTTGCATGCCAAAAGGTCAGAGGCAATGTAAGTGCAGACTGCTCATGAAATTCAAGTGATATAAATGCTACAACCAAAGTCAAGGCAAAATGAACCCTGGAACTACAACTTGACTGCAAGTACAACCCAATCAAAGATACAAGCTCAAGTAAAGCTGAGGCAATACTCAAGTACAAAAATCAATGCAACTCAATATGCATATACAACTACAAGCTGGGACAGAACACATAGGAGTGCAAGAACAAATAAAACCTGTGCATATGTATATTACACATGATAGAGAAATAGGTCAGAGGGTGCAGTGAGTGCCATGACAACATACATGACGACCAGACTACAAAATTTGAATGTGAAGTAAGCAGCCTACGCCGAGACAAAATCAAGTTCATAAGTGTCAAGTGAAGATGTCAACAGTGGTGCAGCAGTATAAGTATGTGACATACATATATGCAACAGTACAATGGGGTGGAGGGTTGTCTCAAATTCGAATAAACATACTAGAACCAGAGAAAAAATAAATCAAATGAAGATAACCAATGGAATCAGATGCCAAGCCCAGTGCACAAGTACAGGTTACAGTGAATGGAAAATGCATCATGAATGAACTAATTTGAAACAACATGCTCGAAGTTCAACCGAGTACCCACTACAAGATCAAATGACCACAAAGACTCCAAAGATGATATACACATACAAAACCAGAGATACATGTACAGGTAAGGAAGCTACAAAGTGCCAGTAACCACCCAAACTAGTTCCACATTAAACATGAACAGCAGGTCCTAATGAAACATACCAGAATTCAGTTAAACTCGACCGACATCAAATGATATAGAGCACACATGAAACAGTGCAAGCATCATGCTTGAAAACAAATGACAGTGATTCAACCTTACAACAAAGAACATGACAAGATCGAAAATGCTCAGGGATTAACACAAAGGCAGCCAGAGCCGAAGTACATAAAGGCCACAAAATCTAAGTCCAAATGATCGGTGATGCTAGAAATTCACGAAATCAAGACAACATACTCAAACCAAAAATCACAATTGACCAAGTCCAAAATCAATGCCGAGAATATCAAGTTACAGAAATCAACATCGCTAAAATCAGGACGAAGCCGAGACAAAAAAATAAAATGAGCAGACGAATTAAACTACTCGAATTAGATGTGAGTAAGTATAAATTACTCACCTTTCCCCGAAGAGCATAATCGATCGATCGGCAAGCCATCTCGAGGAGCAACTCACCAGATCTAAGCAATAAAAGTCGAAGCCTTGGAAATCAAAGAACCACTCGACGAAAAACCCGAAACCCTAATTTGAAGAGGGGGGAACGAGCACGCCATTTTTTTTCTTTCGTACGTTTGGGGTTGGGTTTCCCAAAATGAAAAGGGTAAAGAGGGGGACGGTTATGACTCGAGACAACACGGTGCACCTCCCATGGGCCAACATTCAAAGCTCGAAAAATTTCTTAAATAAATGTTTACAAGAATTCAACTAGATTCAAAACCCAATTTACACTAAACTTGATTTTTAAAACGACCAACTGCAATTAACCAACAGATTAATCGTTTGACAACGATTATACATCACTGCGAAATCTCGGGTTGTTACAGACTCCCCTCCTTATAAAAATTGCGTCCTCGCAATTTTCATAATTAAGGTCGTCGTTAACAGTTTGTTTTTTTCTTTTCATAAACTGGTTAAGCTAGAAAATAAAGGTAGAGAATACAAATTCCAAAGAAAACTTTTAATTTCATAAAAGAAATTCATAAATTCTCAACAAAATCTAACTATCAAGTAGATAATCAGAAAACAGCAAAACTGAATAATTATAATTATCAGCAATATTCAATTATCAATTAGATAATTAGAATACAAAAATCACAAAACAGTAATATCTAATTATCGATACGATAATTAGAAAACATCAAACTCTAATTATCAACAAAGATAATTAGAAAACACAAAATTCACAAATCGCAAACTGCCAATATCTAGTTATCTAACCGATAAATAGAAAACACGAACTTCAAAATCAGAAACTTTAACTATCAACAGAGATGGATAGAAAACAGCAATTCAGTATAATCAACATAATCTAGTACCAATTCGAGACTAGAAAATCTTATACTCAGCAAAATTAGCAATTACCTAATTATCAAAAACGATAATCAGATTCTCAAATCAACAATATTTCATTATCTCAGGCGATAATCAAATTTCAAATGAACAAATATTCAAATCAACAAATATTTGATTATCTCAGGCGATAATCAAATCTCAAATCAACAAATATTCAAATCAACAAATATTTGATTATCTCAAGCGATAATCAAATCTCAAATCAACAAATATTTGATTATCTCAGGCGATAATCAAATCTTAAATATCTAATTATCAAAAACGATAATTAGAACTCATATCAACAAATATTTGATTATCTCAGGCGATAATCAAATCTCAAATATCTAATTATCAAAAACAATAATTAGAACTCATATCAACAAATATTTGATTATCTCAGGCGATAATCAAATCTCAAATATCTAATTATCAAAAACGATAATTAGAACTCATATCAACAAATATTTGATTATCTCCAGCGATAATCAAATATCTAATTATCAAAAACGATAATTAGAACTCATATCAACAAATATTTGATTATCTCAGGCGATAATCAAATCTCAAATATCTAATTATCAAAAACGATAATTAGAACTCATATCAACAAATATTTGATTATCTCAAATATCTAATTACCTGCAGATAATTAGATTCAACAAATATCTAGAAATCAATAAAGATACTCTAGAAAATCAACATAAAGGTTGGATCGATCCCATCAGATGGCGAGTTTTAGCTACGCCGCACGTGCATCTCAGAGTGGCCGAAGCCTACCAAGTACTCAACATAATTTTGGCGCCCATCAGATTGACCCGAAGGTCCGCATAGTGACCCGAAGGTTTAGTACTGGTATTTGACCCGAAGGTCCAGCAGAGTGGCCCGAAAGCCCAACAAATGACCCGGAGGTCCAGCAGAGTGGCCCGAAAGCCCAACAAATGACCCGGAGGTCCAGCAGAGTGGCCCGAAAGCCAAATAAAATCATCAGATATTCAATTAACGAGTCCGGAATTAATCTAAAAAGCAAACGCACATGTCCCATATCATGTGTTTTACTAAATCGTTTGATTCTCTTCATCGTTTCCTTGAACGTGTAAAATCATCAAAATCATCAAACAGCAAATGTTTCAATTAACGAGTCCGGAATTAACCGAAATAGTAAAAGTGTGGTTCCATACTCCGCACTTTTGCTAAATCATTTAAATCTCTTCATCGTTTCCTTGAAAGTGCAAAATTGTGTATTCAAAATAACATTTCACATTCTCAAACGGACAAGTCCGGAGTTAAGCGAATCAGTAAAAGAAAGGGTTCATAGTCCTCAATTTTGCTGAAACGTTTAAATCGCTTCCTCATTCTTTTGAAAGTACAAAATGCAAAACTTCTAAAAACAATTTCATTTATTTCATAACAGTAATAATTTACATTCTCAAACGAACAAGTCCGGAATTAAGCGAATCAGTAAAGGAAAGGGTTCACAGTCCTCGTTTTTGCTGAATCGTTTAAATCTTTTTCTCATTCTCTTGAAAACGTAAACTGAAAAATTTTGAAAACAATTTTTATTTTAAAACGCTTTTTATAATCACGTGATTAAATTAGCAACATAAGTAGCAACTTCAACAAAGAAAATGGTACTTCTCAAAACACCATAAAAACGGATCTCAAATCAGCATTGGGGGATAACCGCTTGAAAATCCACTTTAAAATTTGACGGTTACTGAAGTCAAAGCGACAGTAATTTTTAAATGTCAAAATCTTATCAAAATAATTCACAACAAAATATAATACCAGTGAATTTTCATTTATTTAAAAATGTCAACAAAACACCGTGCTTCAAAAATATAGCATTGGTGTAAAAATCTCGTTATAAAAATAACGACAACAAAATACGTCTCATAACCAAACATCGGTTCAACGTAAAATTAATACAGTAACGTGCAACTTGAATTTGCACGTATACTACAAAATGAACAAAGAAATCATTCAATTATATCTTCAATGAAGATAATTTAAAACAGCAAAAATCTAATCAGATATGATTAGCATCAAAGGAAATCAGCAAAAATTTCAACAAAATCACATAGCTGCAATCGCTTCGAATCCTCAAATTGGATTCGAAATTTTAAAGAAACAAAATAAACACAGCTATGTAAACAACAAATGAAATTTAATTCAATTTCATATTTTGATTTCTAAATCAAAATAATTATCATCTGTGCTCAGCGAAGCAGTCACACTGTTTTCGCTGCGCACTCTGATAAACAAAGCACAAATCAATCAATCATCAAAACTCAAATCAACTTTTAATTTTAAATAAAGATATTTAAAAATTTCATCAAAATTTCAAAACTTTAGTTTTGACTCAAAGTACAAATAAAACAGCGACTAATAGTTGTAACACATGTTCCATCTAAGTTATATTTTATATTATGTCCATAAACCCCAAGCTCTGATACCAACTGTAACGCCCCACCTCTATGCTCGCAATAACAAAGAATATTAAAAGAAATACTGTCTGTTATCACGAAGAATAAGGCTGGATAGGAGCGGCCATCCGTAGTTAGGCCTTACACTAGTATTAGTTATCTCGATAGGAGTAGTATATATTTTTATTTTTCATCTCATATTTATTTACTCCCATCGACATACCCAATTCTAGTATAAAACGAACTACGATGGTTCATAATAGTTTAGGACAATATATATAATAATAACACAGATAATGTAAATGCGGAACACAGATATAACAGAAAGTCTCATATATATATATATATAACTGATGTCAGTTGATATACATGTGATACAATACATATGGTACAACTACAACCGTCGACTCTGGAAGTTACATATACAAGTACATTATCGTATATAATATACATGAATACATATCTTCCTATACGAATACACTGACTACTATAATAACGACGACTACTCCAAAAGATGTGAAAAGACTTCATAACTCTTACAGCAACCCAAAGTAAGATATCAACAACCTGTAAATACTCGGTCTGACCCGAGTATTAAATTCAAGAGAAAATAATACACGGGTCAGTCTAATTCAAACTCAGTTATTAGTGCACAGGAGAAATAATAATTAAATATGAATAGATGACAGTCACAATAAATTCCGTCTACCCAACTCTTCTACAAGAGAATCGGATAACGGTAAATATAACACGTAATAGTGTTAAACAACAAATCAGCAGATTTTAAATCATCAACAAAGATAAATGAAAGAATATCGATGAAGATAATTTTAGAAAACATCAGAATTTCCTAAATGGCAATTAACAACAAAATCTAATTATTAAATAAATAATTAGAAACTCAGAATCTAATTATCAAATAGATAATTAGACAACATCAAAATGATCAAATCAAACCAAATCAGAATACAATATCAAAATATTGAATTAGAAACACGAAGCAATTTCATCAATTGAAATAGTTAATTTAAAATGTCAGATTCTGCATTAGCTGCAGTGCACGCACGCGTGCACTGCCTCGCCAATACAGCGATGAAATACACAAAAGCTCAATAAAAGCTCACAATCGAGCACAAGGTCAAACCCGAAATACGGATTCAACTCAAGTTTATTAGAAAAACAAATCCAATTGCATCAATGCGATGCAAGCCAAGAAGAGCAACAACATAAATGAATACAAGGGCAACTGCAACAAAAACTACAGCCACCACAAGATCACAATGCAACAAAAGCCAAGTATATAAAAATGAAGCAGTTCAATACCCAAACAAGTTTGGAAGTCAATTAAAACCGAACCAAACAACTACAAGAATCAGATTCGGTTCAGTTTTCAGTGGCACTGCCTCAGATATAGTGCGACAGGTCGAGGCAGCAACTATGAAATGAAAATAACAAATATATGCAACTGCACCAAGGAATGGCACAAGTGTGCTACAGGTCTGAACCCACAAGGACAATGACAAAAAGGAACAGGCAGCATGAATATATACAGTGGCAATATGGTACTGTAAGGAACAACATGAAATGATCGTTGGATGCCAAAAGGTCAGAGGCAATGTAAGTGCAGACTGCTCATGAAATTCAAGTGATATAAATGCTACAACCAAAGTCAAGGAAAAATGAACCCTGGAACTACAACTTGACTGCAAGTACAACCCAATCAAAGATACAAGCTCAAGTAAAGCTGAGGCAATACTCAAGTACAAAAATCAATGCAACTCAATATGCATATACAACTACAAGCTGGGACAGAACACATAGGAGTGCAAGAACAAATAAAACCTGTGCATATGTATATTACACATGATAGAGAAATAGGTCAGAGGGTGCAGTGAGTGCCATGACAACATACATGACGACCAGACTACAAAATTTGAATGTGAAGTAAGCAGCCTACGCCGAGACAAAATCAAGTTCATAAGTGTCAAGTGAAGATGTCAACAGTGGTGCAGCAGTATAAGTACGTGACATACATATATGCAACAGTACAATGGGGTGGAGGGTTGTCTCAAATTCGAATAAACATACTGGAACCAGAGACAAAAATAAATCAAATGAAGATAACCAATGGAATCAGATGCCAAGCCCAGTGCACAAGTACAGGTTACAGTGAATGGAAAATGCATCATGAATGAACTAATTTGAAACAACATGCTCGAAGTTCAACCGAGTACCCACTACAAGATCAAATGACCACAAAGACTCCAAAGATGATATACACATACAAAACCAGAGATACATGTACAAGTAAGGAAGCTACAAAGTGCCAGTAACCACCCAAACTAGTTCCACATTAAACATGAACAGCATGTCCTAATGAAACATACCAGAATTCAGTTAAACTCGACCGACATCAAATGATATAGAGCACACATGAAACAGTGCAAGTATCATGCTTGAAAACAAATGACAGTGATTCAACCTTACAACAAAGAACAGGACAAGATCGAAAATGCTCAGGGATTAACACAAAGGCAGCCAGAGCCGAAGTACATAAAGGCCACAAAATCTAAGTCTAAATGATCGGTGATGCTAGAAATTCATGAAATCAAGACAACATACTCAAACCAAAAATCACAATTGACCAAGTCCAAAATCAATGCCGAGAATATCAAGTTACAGAAGTCAACATCGCTAAAATCAGGACGAAGCCGAGACAAAAAAATAAAATGAGCAGATGAATTAAACTACTCGAATTAGATGTGAGTAAGTATAAATTACTCACCTTTCACCGAAGAGCATAATCGATCGATCGGCAAGCCATCTCGAGGAGCAACTCACCAGATCTAAGCAATAAAAGTCGAAGACTTGGAAATCAAAGAACCACTCGACGAAAAACCCAAAACCCTAATTTGAAGAGAGGGGAACGAGCACGCCATTTTTTTTCTTTCGTACGTTTAGGGTTGGGTTTCCCAAAATGAAAAGGGTAAAGAGGGGGACGGTTATGACTCGAGACATCATGGTGCACCTCCCATGGGCCAACATTAAAAGCCCGAAAAATTTCTTAAATAAATGTTAACAAGAATTCAACTAGATTCAAAATCCAATTTACACTAAACTTGATTTTTAAAACGACCAACTGCAATTAACCAACGGATTAATCGTTTGACAACGATTATACATCACTGCGAAATCTCGGGTTGTTACACAGAATGATACAGGTTTTCTGTGCTACCCATTTGCATGCAAAAAGGAAGTAAACCAAAAATATTAGACTTGAACATTTCGAGCAATTTGGAAATTGTTTTACACTCACATGACCTGGGCAAGAAATATTTGTAGCAATTTCGAGTAAATTAATCGTTAGCATATATAATACAGACGTGCAACACATAAGGTCTGAACTTGATTTCTTTCTACATATACTGGCACACAGTGTAACAGGCAGCATAGTTTTTAAATTAGAAATGTGAGTTTAACACTCACTTTAATTTATTTCAGAAGGAACAAGCAACTAGAATCCAAATGGAGCAATAACTTTTGAAAACGCCATTAATATTCTACACCGAGCTACTGGGTAAGATGGAGCAAAAGAATGATGCTGGCCATTACTTTTTTTTTCCAAGTTGTGTATAAAAGTCAAGGCATGAAGTGCTGGCAAAATTTTGGTACAATTGCATTAAAGGAAAAGGTGCTTTAGTGAAAAGAAAGTACACGGCCTGTACAAAATGAGCTGGACAATGCAACGTGCAAAGCCTACTTGCATAAAATGATTATGGCAGCAAATGTTCAAACTTTATTTTAAAATGGACTTATTTTTACTTACACATGAAAGGCAAATGAAGTTACAACATAGCTTAGTTATTTTCCACTCACTTTGCAATGGATTTGCCAATAAAAATTTACTTACTTTTTTTCTCAAATCTCAATTTAAAATTTCTGTTTTAATTTTTATTTCGACAGTAACCAAAACAGGGTTGTTACAAACTCCCCCTTATAAAAATTGCGTCTCCATAATTTTTATACTAGAAGTTGTTGTAACACAAATTATTCATCACAATAAAAGTTCAAATAGAAAAGATGAATTAAGAATGCTCACCCCCACCCGAAGAGGAGAGAAAACCGGGATAAGAACGCTCGATGAATTCTTTAGTTTCCCAGGTGTAATCTTTGGGGTTTGCGGACCATTGAATTTTCACAAGTGAGCTTCTTTATTCCGAAGGCGTTTAACCTCCGAAGCTAGCACACGAATAGGATTTTGCACCGTAGACAAGTCGGGTGAGATCTCAAGATCTTGCAACACATGAGGATCAATAATAGAATCTAAATCTCGAAGGCACCGACGAAGTTGGGATACATGAAATACGTCATGAATTCCTGAAAACTGAATAGGTAGCGATACACGATAAGCAACAGGGCCAATGCGTTCCATAATAGGAAATGGTCCAATATATTGAGGAGCCAATTTCCCAGATCTACTAAAACGCACCGCCCTCTCCATCGGAGAAATACGAATGAACACGCGATCGCCAACAGAACATTCCAAAGGTTTCCTATGATGATCGGCATAAGATTTCTGCCTATTCTGAGCCTCTTTCATTCTCTGTCTAATAATATCAATCTTCTCAGAAGATTCACGAATATAATCGAGGCCGAGAACTAACTTTTCCTCGGATTCCAACCAATAAGATGGTGATCGACACGGCCTTCCATAAAGGACTCCGAAAGGAGCCATACCAATACTGGATTAGAAACTGTTGTTATAAGAAAATTCAACAAGAGATAAGTGGTCTTTCCAACTACCTCCAAAATCAAGAATACAAGCGCGAAGGAGGTCTTCTAAGACTTGATTCACCCTTTCAGTCCGACAATCAGACTGTGGATGATAAGCTGTACTAAGATTGAGCTTAATGCCCAAAGCTTTCTGAAGGCTCTGCCAGAAACCACTAGCAAAAAGAGGATATTTGTCACTAACAATGGAAGTAGGAACACCATGAAGTCGAACGACATTTTTAATAAAAAGCTTGGCCAACAAAGGAGCAGTCTGCTTGGACATGACAGGAATAAAATGGGCTGATTTGGTCAATCGGTCAACAATCACCCAAACACTAGTATGGCCCGACCTCGAACGAGGTAGACCATCAATGAAGTCCGTAGAAATTTGATCCCATTTCCATAATGGAATCTCAAGAGGCTGCAAAAGACCATTAGGACGTTAGTGTTCCGCTTTAATAAGTTGACAAGTCATGCAACGACTCACATAACTTGCAACATCACGCTTCATACCCTTCCAAAAGTATAAGCGTTTCATGTCAGTATACATCTTACTACTACCCGGATGGATAGTATACTTAGAAGATGACAGTCGTTAAGAATGTCATGTCTAAGATTAGAAACATTAGGCACGATCAATCTTCCCTTCTTTCGAATACAACCATGAACATCAATATCGAAATACTTTAGATTATCACTTCGGGATTCTGATTTACAAATCTAAATAAGATAAGGGAGATCTGGATCTTTCTTCTGGGCATCGGCAATACGATTCAACAAACTAGGATGAGCTTCCATGCTAAATAAAAGCACGGGAGAATTAGAAACTGAAGAGCGGTCTCTAATATCACAATGAGATAAAGCTTCCAACATATTCCACTCTGCTAGCATCATAGAAACAACAACTTGTTGCTTGCGACTAAGCACATCAGCAACTCGATTACCCTTACCAGGGGTATACTGAATATCGAAATCATATGAAGCAAGAAATTCGAGCCAACGCTATTGCCTCATATTAAGTTCCTTCTGAGTGAAGTGGTACTTCAGAGATTTGTGATCAGTGAAGAGAACAAAACGCTCGTCCAGTAAATAATATCGGCAAATCTTTAGAGCAAAGACTATAGCGGCTAACTCCAAATCATGGGTAGCATAATGAATCTCGCTAGGCTTTAGTTGTCTAGAAGCATAGGCAACTACTCTGTCCTTTTGCATGAGAACAACACCGAGTCCATAACCACTGGCATCGGTATAAAAAACAAGATCATGATTCCCTTCGGGAACCACTAAGATAGGAGCATGAGTAAGGAGATATTTTAACTTCATGAAAGAAGTCTCACACTTATCAGACCAAATAAAAGGAACAGCGTTTCTCATGGGAGTGGTAAGCGGTAAAGCAATACGAGAAAAGTCCTTAATGAACCGACGATAATATCCCACCAATCCAAGGAAACTACGGATCTCAGTGACGGTCTCGGGCCTCTTCCAATTCTGAATAGATTCGATCTTGGAAGGATCAACAGAGACACCATCGGAAGAAACAATATGACCAAGAAACTTCACCTTATTCTCCCAGAAGTGACACTTAGAGAATTTGGCATAAAGCTAATGCCGACGAAGAGTGCTCAAAAAAATCTCCAAATGCTGAATATGATCGGCTTCATATTTGGAATAAATAAGAATATCATCAATGAAAACCAAGACGAACTTATCGAGATATTCCTGGAATATCTGATTCATAAGATCAACAAAATACGCTGGAGCGTTCGTCAAACCAAACGGCATAACAAGCCATTCGTAAGAACCATAACGAGTGCGTAATACGGTAAAAGGGATGCTATCTTCCGCAACTCATAACTGATGAAAACCGGTTGCAAGATCGAGTTGGGAGAAAAGCTTAACGCCACTTAACTGATCGAACATGTCGTCGATCCTAGGTAATGGATACCTATTTCTGATAGTGAGCTCGTTAAACTTGCGATAATCAATGCAAAGCCTAAGAGTACCATCTGGCTTCTTAACAAAGACAACGGCGACGCCCCAAGGAGATGAGCTAGAACGAATAAATTGTTTGGCTTCCAATTCAGATAATTGTTGCTTGAGTTTCTCATTTTCCTTAGCAGACATCCTCGTGGGAGGATGACTGACAGGATGAGCACCAGAGATAAGATCAATACAGAACTCAATTGCCCTCTTCGACGGCAAACTTAAATAGGCTCGAAGACATCAGAAATCACAAACAACCGGAATTTTAGTTATGACATCCTTCGATTCGAAGGAAGAAATGAGAGCATTCGAAGCATGCTCCATGTCTCGAAATACAATAGATAACTGCATGATAACATTAGGATGCTTGAGATATAAAGTTCTTTCGGGACATAGGATTTGAACTTCATAACGGATGAGCCAATCCATCCCCAAAATCACATCAAAACCAAGATGATCCATAACATACAGATTCGCATGAAAGGAAAAACCACATAAAATAATCTCAACGTCAACACATAACAAACCAAGAGTAGCGGATCCACCAATAGGATTCATAATCCTCAAAGGGTCGCAAAGACTAATAACATCCAAAGTAATAACATCAACAAGCTCCTTTGACACGAATGAATGTGATGCACCCATATCGAAAAGAACTCTAATAGAACGACCATGAAATAAAATAAAACCTTCCAAAACAGAAGGAGGAATACCTTTGGGCTGAGATGAATCACCAGAAGCTTTAGCAACATTAAGCTTCCTATATTTGTAACCCTTAGGAGCAGTAGGACAATCAGAAACCCACTGACCCTCTTTCTTGCAATAACAGCAAATGCGAGGCTTAGGACAACTACGGAGAAGATGACTCAGAGAACCACAATTATAGCACGCCCTCTGAATAGAAGGTGTACTACTAGGCTGAGAACTAGAGGTAGCTTGCTTCTTCTTCTTCTTGGAAGAAGAATTTGGCTTATGAAATGGAAACCTCTTCTTGTTGGGGTTCTTAGAAACCTCAACCTCATCACAACTATCACGTTCCTTTTCGACAGCTTCAAGGCAAAGTGCCGAATCAACAAGTTCCTCAAAAGGAGCTTAAGATGAAGCAAAAGGACTTTCTTTAAATACTTCTTCAAATCTTCTACAAATCTAAGATTCCTCTTACGCGGAGTGTTGATGAACTCAACTCTTTACTTGGAAAAGGCCTCGAAAGATGCAACATAATCAGAAACAGAGGACTTTCCCTGTTTTAATTCAAGGAAACTATGAGAAAGATTGGACTTTTCAGATTCAGGAACGAATTTAAGTTAGAATCGTCCCTTAAACTGATTCCACGAGAGAGAGGACTCATCAACTTCTACAATCAAAAGCTCATAACAATCAAGCGCACGTTCTTACAGCATGCTAGATGCCACGAGAACGCAATGATGATCTGAAAG
This sequence comes from Allium cepa, assembly GCA_030765085.1. Classification (NCBI taxonomy): domain Eukaryota; kingdom Viridiplantae; phylum Streptophyta; class Magnoliopsida; order Asparagales; family Amaryllidaceae; genus Allium; species Allium cepa. The sequence goes on from CM060932.1 coordinate 610,167,293, forward strand.
ATCCATCCGAGAAAATATGCGCTCACTAGCATGCAACCAAGTCTGAACCTCCAATACACTTTCCGATCTCTTGAAAGGCTTGGCTTCAAGGTGGGAATAGTCACTACATATGCGGGCGAAGGCAGACTTGTGAGTAGGAGCTGCGGGAGTAGCAAAAGAAGGTTAAGTACCCCGAAATAGCTCCATAAACTGATCAGCTGACATGTAAACTCCGTCCGGATGAGAACCACTAGACAGACCAGCAGTAGAACACTTCCCTCTACCTCTTCCAGCTATAGGCTGAGAGAACAAGAGAAGATAAGGATCGATTAAAATAATACAAGATTGATAAGGAATTTAACAAATGGAATACTATGGAAATATGAGATTCATTCCTAGACATATTCCAACATGTTAAAAAGGATAAAAGTTTAAGGACAACGAAGGAATAGATTAGAAAGGCACGAATAAAACCCTCGAATAGTTGTAACACATGTTCCATTCTGATTCTGTTCTGTGTTTATTATAATTTGTTCTGAAACCTGGCTCTGATACCAAGCTGTTACGCCCCACCTCTATGCTCACAATAACAAAGGTTATTATAAGGTAATAACGTCTGCTATTGCAAAGAATATGGCTTGTTAGAAGCAACCATCCGTAAGTTATGCCTTAGACGAGTATTGATTACATCGATAAAAGTTGTATAAATTACTCCCAACGATATAAATTCAATCCAAATCTAAAACGAAACCACGGTGGCTTAAGAGAAATTCAGAACAACTCATAATAACAATAACATAGATAAGTATAATCACATCAGAACAGAAATATCAGATATAGAGAAAGGTAAGTCTGGATACATGAGACAACACTTGATGTTTCACATGAAACAAATGTACATATACATGTCATCATAACATACATGAGATGGGAGTCAATACACCAAAAGTAACACCTCGAAGCCTAAACAAAAGATGAGGTGAAATCCCAAAAGCTGAAGCAGCAACTGAATCAGAGATTGCGATTATCTTGAAATAACTCGGTCTGACCTGAGTATTATTTAAAAAAAACGGATCAGTCTAATCTAAACTTAGAAATAAGTGTATGATCGACAACACTAAAGCAAATTAATCATAGTCTCGAATGAGACTTTCAGCATAAATAATCAACATAGTTTAAATGAAGAAATCTCATTAAACTCCATCAAAATAAACTCCCAAATTCAAAATTGAATTCAAAACAGCAATACACAAAAGTCTAGAAATCAAAATAAGATAACTAGAAAATCAGCATAAAAGTGGATCGATCCCAGCATATGGCGAGTCTAAGCTACGCCGCACGTGCATCTCATATGGCCGAAGCCTATCAAGTACTGTCATCATAATATTTGGCGTCCATCATATGACTCGAAGGTCCAACAAATGACCCAAAGGTCTGGTACTAGTAATTGACCCAAAGGTCCATCATAGTGGCTCGAAAGCCCAACAAAATCATCAAAATTTTCAAACAGCAACTCCACGGTAAATATTTCAATTCACGAGTCCGGAATTAACCGAATTAGTAAAAGCGCGGTTCCATATTCCACACTTTTGCTAAATCGTTTAAATCTCATCATCATTTCCTTGAAAGTGCAAAATTGTGTATTTTATATAAATAGTTTTTACGTTCTCAAGTGGGCAAGTTCGGAATTAATCGAATCAGTAAAAGTAAGGGTTCATAGTCCTTAATTTTTCTAAAGCGTTTAAATCGATTCCTCATTCTTTTGAAAGCGTAAACTGTGAAATTTTTGGAAACGATTATATTTTAAAATGATTTGAAAACACGTGATTAAAATAGAAACATCTATAGCAATTTCGATAAAGAAATTGCGCTTCACAAAACACCGTAAAAACGGATATAAAAATCAGTATTGCGGGTTTTCTTGGTTGCAAGATAGCCGCTTGAAAATTCACTTTACATTGATGGTTACTGAAGTCAAAACAACAGTAATTTTATTCGTCAAAAATCTCATCAAAACAACACGCTTCAAATATAAACACCGGGGTAAAAATCCATTATAAAAATAATAGCAACAAAATACGTTTTAAAACCAAACACCGGTTCAAAGAAAATTAAACATTGGTCTACACTGCTATATATGCATCAAAATATGGCACTGCCTGAGCTTAGTAACGTGCAACACATCCTTGCACGCACTTAATAATTATAGATAAAAATATAAAAGGCCTAGGCAATATTTTCTTATATTATAACTTGCACGCAAATATAAGATAATGGTCTGGATAATAACATTACAAACTTTACTAACACAACATGCATGCACGAAAAGGGTGCCGCAGCCACACTGATGATGATGATGAAATGCTAACCTATACATACTGCATGCACGCTAATATAAAATGTTATGGGATTGATTCGCATACTTTAACTTGGTTTCAATGCAATACACTTACACAACATACTTGCAAAAATGATGTGGACACACTTTCATGCACGGAAGACTTAAATATCAATGACCTGGATATAATTTTGTGTAATGCAAACTGTAAACACACTAAATAAAAGTAAAACTTATACAGATGCACTAATCAAAACAATGGTCTAGAAATGCTATTTTCACGTACGCATGCTGCAATATGGAATGGGAAATGACATGTGCTCAAATGAAAAGGGGACCTGGACCATATTTTCGTATACCACATATTTGCACGCACGGCCAAAAAATGCAAAACAAAAAAAATGTAACCTGGAACTTGGTTGTCATGCACTGGTCAGGACTAACAATTTATACATTTTGCACGCACTAATTGAAATATAGACTGAACTACACTTTTTGCACGCAAATATGAAGTTATGACTAAATGTCCAGGAACTAGATTTCGTGCATTACATACACGCACAGAATGAAACAGGTTTTCTATGCTACCCATTTGCACGCAAAAAGGAAGTAAACCAAAAATATTAGACTTGAACATTTCGAGCAATTTGGAAATTGTTTTACACTCACGTGACCTGGGCAACAAATATTTCTAGCAATTTCGAGTAAATTAATCATTTGCATATATAATACAGACGTGCAACACATAAGGTCTGAACTTGATTTCTTGCTACATATACTAGCACGCAGTGTAATAGGCAGCATAGTTTTTAAATTAGAAATGTGAGTTTAACACTCACTCTAATTTATTTCAGAAGCAACAAGCAACTAGAATCCAAATGGAGCAATAACTTTGAAAACGCCATTAATATTCTACACAGAGCTACTGGGAAAGATGGTGCAAAAGAATGATGCTGGCCTTTACTTTTTTTTCCAAGTTGCGTATACAAGTCAAGGCATGAAGTGCTGGCAAACTTTTGGTACAATTGCATTATAGGAAAACGTGCTTTACTGAAAAGAAAGTACACGGCCTGTACAAAATGAGTTGGACAAAGCAACGTGCAAAGCCTACTTGCATAAAATGGTGATGGCAGCAAATGTTCAAACTTTGTTTTAAAATGGACTTATTTTTACTTACACGTGAAAGGCAAATGAACTAACAACATAGCTTAGTTATTTTCCGCTGACTTTGCAATGGATTTGCCAACAAAATTTACTTAATTTTTTTCAAATCTCAATTTAAAATTTCTATTTTAAATTTTTATTTCGACAGTAATCAAAACAAGGTTGTTACATATGTACGTACGTATATGTGTGTATGTATATATGAGTCCAAAAAATTCACCAACTCTTCTATCGCTCCTAATGAATGGGTGCTTTGCCTTTAATTATTTGAGATATAATTCACTAGTACCATATGATTCCTAATCATATGATCAAAGAATTATTTGTCAAAACCATGGCTTGGTCCATAATTCCAAAATTATTGAAATTTTTTAGATGCTTCTGTATTTTTTGATGCATCGCTTTTATTATGAAGCAAATACCTTTATCACAGTTTTATCTTATAACGAATATTCATATTGAAATAAAATTATATTTATTTTTAGTTAATATTGAAAATATTTATTATTTTATAAATAATATTTGGTATGTTTACAAAACAATTTTTCATAACTTGATGCGTCGACTAAGAAGTGTTATATGGTATGCTCTCATTATTTTCATCATTACTACAATAGAGTACGAAATATGAAGCAACAAACATTTGTTATAGGAATTTTATTTCATAAACTATAACTGTTTACAATTGAGTATTTCAGATCAAATATTATGAACTTAAAAGAATAACTTTCATTGGAACTAATTTTCTATATGAATATACATTTGGAATAGAAATTAAATTTCTCATTCCACATTAAGTATCATTTAGTATTTTATACAATTCTTGTTTTCGATCTCTCCTCATGAAGTAGAGGTGACCGTTCACTCAATTCATCCTAATTGTACCTAAGTTACAACAACTCTCGTGCATTCGCTTTCTTTTCAAATGGTTGAGCCATTCAAAAGGAAACCCTTACTACAAAACCATAACGAACTCTTTACAAAAACATATTTGGTCATCCTTAACATTTAAAGATATTGAATGTACCATACTTTATGTAAACCGATCAAACCGACAATTCAATTACCGAATTCCTATGTACATCTTATAGCCTTAGTCTAGTGGTCCATGTAACACAATAAGATCCATATTGTAATTAGTCATATTGAATACACGATCTTACATTATGGTTTACTTGCTTATTTTAAATGAAATAATTTCAATGAAGTTTCGTACATTAAAAATTACTACTATTTACAATATAAAATTTCTATATGATCAAATGTGGACCAAATATTCATATTCATGTATTGATTTTATAGTTCGAAACTCTTATAAGACAATACACAGTCTGTTATAAATAAACACTTAGATGATCGAGGCATGAACGTTTTTAGAAGTTATATAATTTGGCTCTTGCATGAGGCTTGAAAAGACAACATGCCAAAAGATTTATCTGTAATTATATTTTATATTTCTATGTCAATCTTTATTTAGTTCAATTATATATTTATATTGATAAACATTTTATCACTTATAATGTTCCATAAATTTATTTAAGTAGATTATTTTAAATTTACAAAAAAATATCTTACAATATTCGAAAGGTTAAATGTATTCATCTATTTTTTCTAATAAGGCTCCCTCCATGTTTTTATGTTTCTCAAAACCTTAGGAAAAATATGGAAATCTTTCAATTTCTCTAGTGGGTATTAGGACTTACTTGCCTTGAGATTTTAACCTTGAGGATGATCAACAAATCATAGGACATGCAATGGTAACACTTTATCGGTTGTATCATATACTCTTCTTGTTAATATATTAATAGTACTAAACATAACATCTCGATCTTGAGGATAGTCAACAATCCGAACGGGAATATTCACTCGTACCCGGCATTTTGTGACGACGTAAGTACAATGCACGTACCTTGAGGTAGATATAAACATGTGCACGTATCTTACCATATCTAGTCAATATATTAATAGTATTACACGTAACATTCTTAGCTTGAGGAAGATCAACAACTAAAGAGTATGCATGTGATATATTAATATACAAAAGGTAGAGGACAATTTATATATTGAGGATTCATAATCTTGAAGACACACAGACAAACACACACACACACACACACACATGCACATACACATGCATAAACTAAGTTATATTGATTTAGGGAATAATGTATTTTGTTATGAAACAACCTCATGATTTAAGTGTCAGACGATCTAAAATCATGGTATACGTACAATAACCATGTACTTGTTCCTTAAATCTTTGTTGGGTTTCCTACAGTTCCACTTATGTTTAGACATATATAGTTTTACGAGTTTTGATTTATTTATATCCTTTATAATTTAATTAACTTATATAATATATATATATAACATATGTCTCCGTAATCAAATCATAGTTAATTAATTTTAATTCTTATTAATTGAATCTTATTTAGTTAACCTAATTTATTTCATATGAAATTTCTAAAATTTTACATTACTCATCTTAAATTGTTTAAGATACATAATTCACTATGACATTTATAGTTTGATAATACATACATATCAATATATGTATACATCTAAATTAATTAACTTTTAATTTATTTTACTTCAAAAAAATTCTATTTAATCACATAATTCAATTAAATATTTAAATTAAATAAATTTAATTTTATTCAACTTAAAAAAAACTAAGATAAATAAATTACTATATCAATTATAGTTACATACATATATCAGTATATATACATGTTTGTATTAATTTACATTTAATTTATTTATTTATCAAATGAATCATATATTTAATTAAAACATTTGTAATTAAATATCTTTAATAAGTTAAAATTTTAATTTATAATTTATCTTAAAGAATTCAAGATAAATATATATACATATATCATTATATATGTTTATTTTTATTATTAACTTTTAACCATTCAATTAATCCAATTAATTAAATGTTAAATAAATTTTGGAAAATATATAATTTATTTCAAAACAATTTTGAAAATTTAAAATTTTTAATTTGATGACCATTATAAAAGTATATTATATTTTAAAGTTAACTTTTAAATTTAAAATATGTTTTAAATTTTCAGTCTGAATTTGATAATCAGTACAAGGCCTAAATTAATTAGGGCCTTCCTTTTGGATCAGCCTTTTAGACTTATTCTATTACTTGGGCCATGCTAGTAGCCAAGAGGGAATATTACTTAATTATTCAAACCCTAACCTGGACATTACTTTTCTAAGAAACCCGTTAGATGGATAGGCATAACTAATAGTCTGATATGTTGACTAATTTAGACTGTATAAGCTATTATGCTTTGATATTAGTGATGAAACCATGCTGGTATTAGCAATGAGTAAATTGGGCAAACTTAGTTTTTCTCTATTTAAATTTTTATTCGACTTATGAAGTTTAAATTTGTTATTAGATCCGAAGTAATATATTATTATAAAAAATGATTTTTATTTAACTATTTTAATTTTTTTTGAATGATAGACATGACCAAATTTGTGTTTGGTATGTTTATGAGTATACCTTATATATACTCAGGTGTATATAATGCAAGTGCAAACTTTCATGTTATTTATATAGTAAATGTGTATGTGTATAGATTTTGCGATTTACTCCACAATGGAGACATTCACTATTTATATACGCATTATTATCCAAAACATTGTTTGAATACATACATACATAAATACACACACACACACATATATATGTTTGTATATGTATATTTCAAAAGCTTTTTTTATAAATGCTTTAATAAATCTAAGATGATTTTGACCAAACCGATAAATTTGATTTCAAAATTTTGTTTCCAAATCATCAAGAAAAAAGATTTGGTAAGAAAATAAAAATAAGTCTAGATTGTAGCTTCCCACATCTATTTCTATACTACCAAACTGTAACGACCCGGTAATTTTAACGGTTTAAATAACGTAATCAACTGAATTTTGCTTGAAAATAAATAATAAATTTTTGAAATGAAAATTTGATAATTGGAATACGTCTATTTAAAAATAGAAAATGGTAAATTTTCATCAGAGAATATGAAAGTAAATTTTGTTGTGTAATTTTCAGTTTTTTAAATCAAATAAACTGATGAAAACTTAATATTTTTGAAATCTGAATATTTTTACATACTAAATGTGAAAATCATTTTCTGAGTGAAAGTCGTATTTTGTTTCATCAAATTTGGACTTCTCTAGCCCCGTTTAACTTATTTTCGATGAAATTTCAGCAGTGTGGCAGCGAAATATCAAGTTTTAATAAGATGGTCATATCACTGATATCTGTGTACCATTATGTTCGTTTCGTTGTGTTGGTATCCACAATATATTCATTTGTGTGTAAAGTTATCGGTACGTGGCAAAATCCGCGAAACGGTTAACCGTATCGGTGCCTATTTTTTGAGCCTTTCATGTGTCCTTTCGTTATCCAACGTGCAATACAAAGAGCCATCGGCAATTAATATTTTTCAGCCTCTGTCTTTTAATATTCTCTGGATTCAATATTATATTTTATTACTTATCCTTTAACTTACATTGGAAAAACATATAATATAATATAAGTATGCATATATATATATATATATATATATATATGTATATGTATATGTATATGTATATGTATATATGTATATATTGCTCTGTAGCCTATTTATTTTCTTTCACCTACCTACTGCACGTATTCTCTTCTCTCTATTTCTTTTCTTTTGTCTTATTCTATAAATTGAAGTACGTAAAAAAGTATATAGTAATCAAATATAGAAGCTTGCATTCACATGTTAGCACCTGTTCGTCCATTTTCCAATTCTCATCGACAACTTTCATTCTACCTCTCACGTCATCAATCAAAATAGCTGGCCCTCCTCTTTGCCTCCCACAACCACCCGTAAGCCTTTCTCTCTCCTCCTCATGCCGCAGTCCTCAACCCAAACCGCACCGTTCCACCGCCTGCGCGTGCCGAGCCTCCTCACCCACAACCACCGAGCAGCCTCCGCCTTGAATTCCACCTCCTCAGCTCTGATCCCGCTGTCAACCTCCTTGACCTGCCGAAGCCAATAGACGCTCCACTTAAACCCTAACACAGCCTATATTCCTCCCCTTCCAGCCCCACGTCATCCGCCCATACGCTATCGGCCTTGCCCCAACTGTACACGACAGGCCGTACCATCACCATCTTCTCCGCCTTGATGTGACATCATCTCCCTTTCCCCTACTCTCCATTAGCATGCTTATTGTTTTTTTTTGCCTGGAATTATATTGTGCGACCAACACCTAAATCTCCAACCTTCGCCTTAAACCATTCCTGCCCTTCATGTTGCAGTCACCGTCTGCCTTCATACTCGCCTCAGAGCACGCCGAGAGCAGCTCTAACCTCTCATTTAACCACCTGAGTTTGAGCAACTGGATAATTTGTAATATGAGTTTTAAATATACTGATATAAATAATCGGTTTGAGTTATTTATATCTATATAGTATTATATAATCCAAGTTTTCATATGAAAGAATTTCTTATTGATTTTGAATATATAATTTTAACATGATTTTTAAATTAAATATTGATTAAAAATAATATCATATGAAAGGTTTTATTTTAAGTTTTAAGATGTACTTAAGCTATATGATTTTGAAATATATATGGATATCCTGATTTTAAATATATATATATATATATATATATATATATGTATGTATGTATGTATGTAAGTATATAAAGGTACGCATATTTATAAATGCTGCAGTATATGGTATTATGAAAGAAGGCATATACGAAGGAATATATTAAGATATATATTATGTAAGGTTACGGTATAGGCTCGCAGAATTTATGATATTTTAAAAGGAAAATATATACATGTTTTGTTTGAAAGCTTGTTATATAATTCTGGTCATGTTGGATTGTGGAACTTGTTATGTGTGTGTATATATATATATATATTTATGTATGTATGTATGTATATGTATTAAAGCTGGCATGTTTTTGATTTTGGTAATATATATTACGTGTTTGAGATATGTATGTTACAAAACTTATTTGCATATATGTTTATAATTTTGTTGATTTTAAGTATGTTTGATTTTATTGATTTTAAAGTATATACGTAAAGCGATTTTATATGTATATACTATAACGTTTATTCTTTTATACGAATTTTAAATGTTGAGTTTTAAATATAATATGTATATATTGACTTTAAAATGTATGTGTTTAATGATAATGATTTCTATTTATGTATATTCTATTTTAATATTTGTCTTAAGTTAAACATAGATTTTCATAAAATAATAATAATATGTACATTTTTTGTATATATCAAGCTTAATTGATTTGATTTGCTCCCATCGATTTCTATTTATCAGGCTTGTCCGTTAAATCCATGTTCAGCTTACTTCGCTTTGAGATTTTTTGTTTTGATTGGTTGATTGTCTAGATCGTGATTCGAATCAAAGCTCGTCGTGTTGTCTATTTTCTCTGGCCTTGAAACATGAGAAATCACTCACGATTGACATTCTTATATTTAATAAATTGGATTTCACTTGAAACGACAATTGAAATATGCTGTAAAATTTGAATTGCTAGCTATTTAATCATTAAATATGATATGCCATTATTTCCAATTGTTTACCTGTGTTATCTGACACCATATTATGTTATATTTATTTATTTGATTTGTTACTGATGATATATGCATGTTGTTGATATGTTATATTTTATCATATTTGTTCTCACTCTGCAAGTTCCCTGTTAATGTAGAATTCCCTATGGGTTGAAATGATACATACCCAAACGATTTTGTAGAATAAGGGAAACTCGTTATGGGTTGAAATGATAAACCAAGCGATTTTCATTGATTTTAATTTGAAAATTGAGGGTTGAAATGATATGTACTAGTAGATATTTAAATTTTGGATTGAATTGATAAATATCTATATCACTTGACCATAGGATAGTACGGACACTATTGGACTATATTTTGAAAATGATATCCAAAGTTTTGAAAGGAAATATATGGGGTTTTAATAAATATTGATTTTTAAAAATATAATAAATATAAATGTTATTTTATATATGTATAAATTTAGATTTTTTTTAAAATAATATGTTTTGGAAATTTTGATTCGTAAGTTAGTTTGAAAAAAATTAAGATTTTATTTGTAATTTTATTATTTTAAAATATATAAAATAAGATTTAATTCAAAATACATTTAATAATAAGATTTAATTTAATAAGATTTAACGTATAATATGTTTAAGTGTTTATTTCAATTTATATTAATATTTTAAAAATAGATTTTATAACTTTAATAATAAAGGTTGGGAAGAAAAATTAATGTTGACTTGGAATTTAAATTGGTTAATAATTGAATTTAAATAGGAATTTATTCAAACTTATTGATTTTGAGATTTTTGAAATAAGATTTATAAGTGGAGTTGATAAAAAGTAATTCCATGAATATTCTCAATTTTAAATAAAATTGAGATTGAATATTTAATATTGATTTACATGTATAAATTGGGATTTAAATAAATTGTTATCAAAATAGTTAAGTGAATTTTTTCCAATTTGAATAAAATTAAAGTTAAATGCTGAAATATAAATGTAATTTATATTGTAAATGTTCGAATATTTAAACTTGAATCTTAATGGAATTGAAGTGATAGTTCAAACCTGGTTTTGAAATCGGTTTATTTAGAATTTGAGTTGAATCTTTGACCTTTGAATTGAAATGGTTAAACTGGAATTGATTTAAATTGAATTTTAGAATTACGTTGATTTGAATCGATTTGCAAAATTGGAGTTAATTATTTTAATATGTATACTATTTTAATATGTAAACTATTTTAATATATATATTATTTAAATATATAAATTATTTTAGTATATAACTATTTTAATTTGTAACTATTTTAATATATATACTATATTTCAATATCTAAACTGTTTAAGTCGAAAGTGTTATGATTTCCAAAGTGTTATGATTTTCAAAGTGTTATGATTTCAAAAGTGCTATGGTTTTGAAATTGTTATAATTTTGAAAAGTGTTACGATTCTGAAATGAATATTATTTAAAGTGAAGAATTATATCGAATTGATATGGTTTTGAAATGAATATGATATTTTGACATGAAGTATGAACTATTTGAAAAGAAATGACCACGGTGTGAAATAAGCATTTGGTTGTTAAAGAGACCGGGATCGGATATTGTCATACTCTCTACCAATACCGAAAATCACTTTAACAACTGTGTACGTGGTGGAGATTCCAGAATGAAGTAGGATAGTTTGGTGACGATTCTATATAGCATTTATGTAGAGCCGACTCCCGTGAACCAGCTTAATGCAGCTAAAACAGGAGCAACGTGGGGGCAAAGTGAGGTCATTTCTTCTATCGGACACATTTCTTCGATACCATTCTATTGCTTTTGTGATTTGATTGGGAGCAACTTTGATTTGGGAGTGTGTCACGATGTGGGCGGTAGTAGCTGCTATGCATTACCACCAGTCCGGATCCGCAAACAGTATATCTACCCTAGCATTGCCTCGAGTGCCTTGTCACATGCCCTATCATGCCTTCTATGAGTTTGGTTTGTACCATACCTATAGAATTCCCTTTGATAGCCCTCCAGTATACGGGGGGAGTTACGGTACTGTATAGACTATGGGAATATATAAAATGAGTTAAGGGGGATATGGGTAACGCCTTAACGCTACTTTAATAGTTTACTTTACTTTAGACATATGATAATAGCGTATAATACTACATAGTAGATAGTTCCACAGATCCTTAGAGGATGGAAATCCCAACTATCCTTTAAGTTACATGTATTTCGGTTGACATTTCACTTGAGTTGAATTTATTAATATAAAAATGTTAATCCTGACGCGAGCGTTTTGTGTATTGTTTTACGCTTGGGTCAGATTAAGTGTCACAGCATTTGAGACTCACCTTTGAAGCTTTGTTTGAAGATCAATCTACATCTATTCAGCTTTCAACTATCCAGTTGTTTTGTTCAGACTTGTCATCTATTTGTGTTCGAGACTACATTGTATGCGAGATATTATGTTGTATTTATCAAACTCCGTTTTTTTATAGTAGCTTCATGAACTACTATTTGTCGTTTTCGCTACTTATTGTTATATTACTCTGTGTCTATGATTCTGTGATTGATTTATTTACTATGTATGCTAAGTTTTTCCAGATATAAAATTAACAATCTATTTTTTTGAGTAATTCAAGTCCGACATGTGCGGATGCGAATGGTTCGAAATACCGGTTCGTTACAAGTGGTATCAGAGCTTTGGTTTAGGCAAAACTTAACATATAGAGTAAATTTAATTACAGAACCACGTTTCGTTCGAGCTTTAATTTCTGCCTATTTGATTTGAATTTCCTTTGAATTTTGGAGCTTCCCCTCTGTTCTAAAATTCATACTCGTCTTTCCTTATTCATGTTCTTTTGATACTCAAGCATCCCATAGCTTCATTCTTTTGGGTGACTCATCTGGTTGGTGGTCTCGCCAACATCTGTATGATTTGTAAAGGGGTGAAACTCCTTTACAACAGGCGTTGATTAACCTAAGATTTCTACGTCCTCTGTAACGACCCCAATTTTGAATTTAATTTAAATTGATAGTTAATGTGAATATTGAATAAATTTTGGAATAAATTTAAAATTTGAATAATTAATTTGTATTTGAATTAGGATTTATAGTAAATAATAAATAAAATTAATAAGTAAAAGCATAGAAATAAAATGCATTCGCATATAAACGCTTATAAACGATAGCAAAACAAATACATAAGTAAGCTAGGAAAATGAAATATATTAGCTAAAAATTCAAACAACTTGTTAAATAGAAGTTCACCTTATTTTATAAAAGTGATGAGGCCAAAGCAAAACAATATTACTAAAGTAAAGAAAGAAATAAATAAAACCAATAAATAAATACATTCACATATAAAAAAAAACTAGAAAATGTATTCAAATATAAGTAGGCAGCCTGTAGGGTAAGTAGATAAACAAATGAAGTATGTGAAAGCAAACAAAACTAGATGAAGCATTTAATACAAAATCATCTCAGCCAAAGTTAAGCAAATAAAAAATGCAAGTATATTTAGCTACTAAAGCTAGATCATAGCAGCCACCAAAATGAACTATCAGCCGAATGCAACTGAACATATGAATAAAGGAATAAGTGTGTAAATTGAAAATAAACAAGAAACAAACAAAAGTAGACAATAAACATATATTGAACTAAAGCAAAGGACAAAGTAATAAATGCCATCATCTCTAAGCACATACAATATCTTCTTAGCCGAAATAAAAGAAATCACCTCAGCCACTTATGTTGAACAAACTAAATAATAATATACCCCATTGTACAAACAAAGACTATTTCACTTGTACAAAATAATACACCTTGTAAAACACCTTGTAAACTCTCTTATATTATCATCTTCCTTTCAGTTTTGTCCATCACTTAAAGTAAGCTGAAGTAAACAAAACTCAAGCTAAAACAAAATTTAGCAATACAAATGTTCAAAATTCAGTTTTTATGTAAAACAAACAAACAAGCTGGAACTTAATATAAATAAGACTCAACTCAGTGTAAACCAAATTTCTGTATTCAAGTTTCAACTTCAACCTGATCAAGATTGTGAATCTGGAAAAATTGAAGCTCGGGAGAAAGGAAAAAAAAGCAAGCAACGACTGTTAATTCTCTGCTCTTCATATACTGTGAGTAACATTTTAAATTAAAAATCTAAGTCTGCTTGCTTGTGAAGTCCTGAGATGGATGATGCTTTGTTTATGCATAATGAGTGATAACTCTGTGTTTATGAAAATATGTTGGTCTGCATATCTGATATGTATACATGTGGCATTGAACAGCTCTGTTCTTGTTCAAAGCTTACAAATTTTGATCAAGAATCCCAAAAACATTTTATCTGTTCAATATTAATACTTGGATTTTTAAACAAAATAAGTTGTTTAAGCTTAAATCATGATCTAGGAACTGTCTTAAGCTTGATTACGAAGAGTGTACTCTGTAAACTCAGTTTCACAGTAAAAAAAATAGATCATAGGATAAATTTGAATATTTTAAAACATTAATTCGATCATATAATATGAATCTACATTCAAAGATAAGATTTTTAAAACGAAAATGGGAATTTTTAGATTTGTATACATGATGCAGTTCATAGATGAACTAAAAATAGGTTTTTTATCAATTTCAGATGATCAAATAAATTTTAAATGTTGAATTTTTATTTAAAGCTAGTTTGACAATCAACGATCTCAGGAAAAATGTAGAAAAAATTTTCTATTGTAAGAGATGGGAGAACAAATTAAAACTAGGGTTTAAAGACTGTTAAAAATGGCGTTGGGAATTTGGGTTCGTACTCACACGACAATGCATCGAGTCGCTCGAGATTGATCGCAAGGTTAGCGTAGGGGTTTGTCGTGATGTGGCCGAAGTTGGGAATTTTCTGGTGAACGATGAAAGGAGGACGAGGCAAATTTGGCTAGGTACATTCGAGCTTCAGTTCGACGAAATAGTGATATTTTGATTTTGAGTTCCTTGTGTTGAATCGAAGTTCAATTGCGTGTTTGTGTGGATCATTCGACCTGCCGATGACCTCGATGATGACCGGAGGGGTGGCGAACCACCGTGCACGTGCACGGTGGCGCCATGTCTGTTGAATGAAGTCCCGGAGGCATCGCGTGTTTTGCTCGAGAATTTTGAAGTTTTCTTCGGGTCAGTTTGAGGTTGGCTTCGGGTTTTTTCTCTGGGTTGTGTATGAGTTTGTTTACAGTAGTTTAAACTTAAACTTAGAAAAAAAAGGGGGGGGGAGAAGAAGAACGAACGCGAGAGGGAATGGGGTGTGTTCTCGGGGAAGCTGATGTGCGACTCGAAGCTTTACTCGAGATTTTGATGGGGAGGACTCGTAGCAGGAGTGACGTAGCTCGGGTTTGTTAATCTGGTTTCAGGCTTCAGGTTTTAGAACTTTGAAAATAAAAGTTAAAAGCTAGTTTTAAATGGAAAGAAAATTTTAAAAACAAATAAATTAAGTGTTGAACTTCAATTTGTTTAATTGCTTTAAGAATGTTTAAATAGTTTGAATTTTAAGAATAAAATTTGAAAATAAATAAAGTTTCAGATTATAAGTTTTAAACAAGCTTTAAAACAAAGTTTCAGAAATATAAACTAAGTTTCCAAAAGCAAAGTTTTAAGCAAGCTTTTCAAGATGCAAAATTTTAAAAGTTATTTTGCTTTAAATTTGTTTGACTTATGTAATATTGCATTAAGTTAATTATCTTATTTAATCTTGGATTGTTTTTCAAATACAATTAAATGGAAGGTTTATTACTTAATGTATTAAAGGATGGTTAATTAAATGGATAACCTGTCAAGGTACTTAATTAATTAATGTAATTAATTTAAGGATAATTTTCTAAAGGGGTAATTAATTAATGTGATTAATTAATTAAGGTAATTAATTACTGATTTTTATTTAAATTAATGATAATAAATTAAGGGTTAATCAGTTAATTAATTAATTAATTAAGGGGAAATCAATTAAAGGATAATTAAATAATTAAAGATTGATTCACTTATTAATCAAGGTTGGTAAATAATCAGAGGATAATTAATAAATAATTAAAGAATAATTAATCAACATGGGTTGTAATTAATTAATTAACCAGGATTTGTAATTAAATTCATAAGTAAAGGATCTGATTAAATAAATCAGATAATTAAATTAATCCTACTTATGGGTGTTTGCATTCTATTGGATGATTGTATTGTTTGATACCCTGATATGTGATGCTTTGTTTTGAGCTGTGTGACTTATTTATTTGTAATTTATATATCTGTGATCTGTGAATGAATGATAAGCGTTATAGCTCATATCACTTATCAACTATATTTCTGCATTTTAATCTGTGATGGTTGAATGATGTTGCACTATTGTGTTAAACCCCTGGACCACACCTATACACACACAAATATGGGTTTCATGGGGAAATCGATTAAGTCACAGATTTTGAAATAATTTATAAAGTTGAATATTTAAATTCAAGTATTTTGGAAATGGATTGGATTTAAAGTGAAAAGCTTTTGAAATGAAATTTCAAAGATGAAATTTATTTTGAATAACTTAATTGAGTTTTGGAATTTAAATATTTTGATTTATATTTGAATTCAATATTTGAAATTGAATTCAATGATCTGGAAAATAGGGACTAAAGATGTTATACCAGTTTATATAAGTTAAACTATTTTAAAGTTATTGATTTGGGAATTTGAATTTAAATTCAAAGGCTTTAACTCGTGTAAATAAAAAATTTGGATATTTCTGAAACGAAAATTATTTGTTTTCAAATGATAAAAGCTTTCATATAAGCAGTGAACGCCCAATTTGTGTTAAAAAGGATTTCAAGTTAAAGATGAAAATGATTTTCCAAGTCATGGAAACGGTTTGAAAGCTATAAATTAAATCTTTAATTTTAAGATTTAACGAGTTAATCCAATTGAAATGAAAATTGTTTTGAAATCCATAAATGGATCTTTGTGAATGGGGTGAACTTTGTGAATTAAATCATTTGTTTAAAAGGTTAAAGTGTGGAAATTGTTTAAACCACTGAAGGTTTTTGAAATAAATCTTTTGCTTAAAAGATTTGAAAATGGTAAATTGTTTAAACCATTTGAAGAAAGTTTGAATTATTAAGTTGTGACTTAATTGAAATCCCACATCCATATGTTTTAAATGTTGCGCTCACTATTCGATTTAGCCGGGAGAGGACCTTTGTGTCATATATCCCATTCCGAATATGTGATACGTCGTTATGGATAGCATTTGAAGACCGATGGTGAAGACCGGGTATTTGTGAGAACGATAAGACAACCTATCGATTGTCTCTGCACCGAGTAGCTACGGTATAGAGATTCCCTAAGTGATGGGAAGTCCGATCGGGATTGTGAATACCCGGATTGCAAGGGCTTCTTTGGAAGTGCCTTCGGTTCTGTTCGAACCCGAAACAGACTTGTATGGATTGTGTGTCTGACATTACATTTTGGGATATAAAGCAGATTTCTTTCAAATACATTTCTATGGTGGCGGAGAATTTATTCTTTTAGCTTAACACCCTTCTCTGAGACGTACGAGCTCAGAGGTTATGTAGTTGAATGTTATCAGCGATATATTCCCAATTTGGTAATGTGACATGCTAAGTGTTGCTGTGTAATGATCATTGTTTGATCATTTGTGATAGGATCATTTGTTTGATCATTTATCTTTGTGATCATTACTTTGATCATTTGTTGACCCAAAGCATAGCTTTGTACCAAAGCGTAGCTTTGTGGACGAGACTTCGTCGAGCCTCACAAATCGGTAATGGTCGAAACAGGAATTGTGCGGCAAGGTTTCAGGGGTAGCTCCCCTAGGGTATGACCATTCCTTCTGGAAAAGGGTAGTATCATGGTATGGAGCCCAGATACTTACTCATGTGGACACACTATATTATTTATGTGTGATGTTGGTTTAGAGGCGCCTCGTTTAAAGGTCCTAAAGGACCGGGGGTGGTATATCTGAGGGTTTATAATATCCCTTGGGAAAAGGGGTTCCCGGCCTTGTTTGGCAGAGAACGGTTTGGTTCCCGGGGCGTCCCGCCAGAGGCGTTCCTATGTGGCAATAGGAAGTTCCTTGGCCCGACCATTTGTTGGAAAAATCCAAAGAAACAATACGCGCCTTGTACGGTTTTAGTTGTATTACCTGCCATGGAATGTGGTGGTAACCTGCTATTGAACATGGTAGCTATAGTAGACATACGATAAAGGTCGTATGTTGGCTAAGATTTATATTCTACTTTTGAAATTGTTTTCTGCACTGTGCACTTATAATAATAACATCCAAGGAATTTTCTGCGTATTGAGCATGTTTGACTATCATAAGAAGAAATCTCCTCCAATTCTGCGTTTGCATTGTGTGTGTGGCGGGAGGTCTTATGGTAGTTTCATTTTCTAAAAAGCATTGCGAATTACTTTAAAATTCTTTTACTGTTTATGTTTAAAAGATAAACTATTTTTTTGTTACTCACACCAGTCCCATGACTGACTCGAAGTTTATTGTTCCTTTCCTAAACTCTGTGTGCTCATTATTTTCCACACGAGCAGTCTAGAGTTGGGTTTTTCAGATAGTTAGGTTCAGTAGATTATTTGGAGATAGTTCGGTCTTTGGATCAGACTACACTTGCTTATCTTTGTGCATCGTTATTGGGAGTTTGAGCTATTGCTGGATTGGTTCTTGGAGATGGAGTTACAGATCTGGAGTTCTTCGTTGAAGACTGTCTTAGAGTTATTTGTTCCGCTGCTGGCATTATCTATATTTCTTTTCCGCTGCTATTTTCTTGTATCTCTGATGTATATTGATATTTATTGTATCACTCTATTGTATCGGATATTTTATCTGTGTTGTATATCAATGCATTATTCTTTTATTCCGCTGTGTTATTTACTTAATGTTGTTATAAGCTCCGGCGAATCGTATTTGAACGTTCGAATCTACGGCATTCGAATACGATTTAAAGTATGGATGTCGATTTTCGAGCGGGTAAAATTCGTTTCGTCACATCCTCGGTTTTTGATGTTGTTATTTCTTGCAAATCCAAACCGTAGACGATCAGGGTAATCCCTTGTAATCTTTAATCCGCTTCGATAATCAGAGATTGGGTGAATTCTCTTCTCTTTCCTTCAAGCGGGAAATTGAATTTCCGCATCGCTCTTATTCTTGGAATCTCGGTTGACACGGTTAAGGTCGCCGCGATCAAAATAAGTCTATCCATTTCTTATTTTGTAATTTAAATTATTTTATCTTCCTTTTGAGTCTATCTTTGTAGTTAGAATTCTCTTTGATCAGGTACTTCTGAATTTGAATCTCTATCCTTGTTTCGAAATCCGTTCCTGAATCATCGAGGGAGGGAGTGTATTTGTAATTTATATATAAAAAAAGTTGAATTTTTTATGTTTTATATTGTGTTGTTTGAGTTGTCAAGTTTGAATTGGGGTTTCGATCGATTCATCTGGCCAACACTATCTATAGGGATTCCAAAACACTTGAACAGAGCAAACTGACATAATATTGTCTTCAAATTTTGTAAATGAAATAATTTTGTGTATGATTATATTATATATAAAGGTATAGTTTTCTAAAATTAAATAGTTAAATGGTTTGGTTGTCCGAAATGATAACATCTGAATTTTATTTATTGTTTTATGAACTATGGACTATTGCAACATGATAAAATAAATGAAATTTTATAAATATGGTTTATAAATTTGATTTAAAAATGAAATGAACTTAAATTAAGAATTTGAGAATTTAATTTTCAGAGCCTTCAAAATCTAGCTTTCAAAGTTTTATAAAATATTATTTGAAAGTATTTTCGAATAGGAATTGTTTTTAAATAATTTTAAAAGAATTAAGTTTGTACTTTCTTCGTCTATCGCTGGAAAATAATTTCGATGATGACTACAGCATCATCGACATTCATTTTCGAGCCTCAAAGTGGAGAGATCACTTAGTAGCTTTGCTACATTTTGTTTGGGAAAATGGATTTGATTCAAAAAATTTCAATATGATTTGATTTATAAAATATATAGGTATATGTATATATGTTTATTTCAAAATGGTGCGTAGTGAAATTGGAAATTCAATTCTTAAATTTTGTGTTGATTTAGAGTTTTCAAGTATTGAAATAAATTAAAAATTGCGAAATATTTGAAGTGTTTAAAATTTAAATTTGAATTTAAAATAACTTGAAATAGTTGAACTAGGATAAAATTTATTTGTATAATATTCAATTGCATTCCAATATATATAACGTACCGGAATATTCAAAAAGTTAAAAATATTAATGAACTTGTAATTGGTGATTTTACAAGAGGAAATTTAAAATAATAAAATGTTCAAGCTAATTTTTTATTAGTGGAAAGGGTGTAAATAAAAGGTAGATTTGTATAGTGTTTTTATTACACTCTAAAACATTAATATAACTTACCTACAAAAGTTTAAACGAAATTAGAGTATAATTTGATAGTATACATTATGATATAAGTAATAGGATATCAAAAATGTGATTTGTTAAGGGGAATTAGAAATAAAAATTTGATGTTATAATGAATTTTATACATTTATTTGATGTTATAAGTAATGTGAGTGAAATGAATTTAATAATAAAAGAAAAATACTTTTGAGTAAATAAATACGAACTTAAAAATAGTTGAAATTAAAATTTAAGTGGAATTAATTTAAGTGAAGTTAATAGGATTTGATAAATAGGTTAAATAAAATAAATTTTGTTTTGAAATAAAATTTTGTAATAATTGTTAATAAACTGAAAGAAAATCAATTATTGAATTTAAACCAACCAAATGGTTATGCAGTGAATATTTATTGATTTAATAAAATGGATTGAAACCAGATTTGTTGAATATAAATCAATTTATATCATTTTGAATTAATTGTCGTAATTTATATCTCAATCTATCTTTTATTTCTAGTTGTTTCTATTCTCCCATATCCTTCCTTTTCGGAGACGAAAAGTTTTGAGTTGGGGAGAGTGTAATGACCCTGTAATTTTAGCGGTTTAAATAACGTAACCAGCTGAATTTTGCTTCAAAATATGTGATAAATTTTTGAAATGAAAATTTGATAATTGGGATATGTCAATTTAAACATAGCAGATGATAAATTTTCATCAGAGAATATGATAGTAAATTCTGTTGTGTAATTTTCAGTTTTTTTAAATCAGCTAAATTGATGAAATTTAATTTTTTTGAAATCTAAATACTTTTACATAATAAAAATGTAAATCATTTTCTGGGTGAGACATCGTATTTCGTTTCGTCAAATTTGGACTTCTCTAGCCCCGTTTATCTTATTTTCGACTAAATTGCAATAATGTGGCAGCGAAATTTTGACTTTTAATAGGATGATCGTATCACTGATATTTGCGTATCATTCCATTCGTTTCATTGTATTGATCTCCATAGTATATTCATTTGTGTGTTTCAGTGACCGGTATGCGGCGAAATCCACGAAACGGTTAACCATGTCGATATCCATTTTTCTAGCCTTTCATGTTTTGTGTCTTTTCGTTATCCAACGTGCAATATAAAGAGCCATCAATAATTAATATTTTCAGCCTATGTCTTTTAATATTCTCTAAATTCAATATTATATTTCATGACTTGTCCTTTCACCTACATTGGAGAAAACGTATAATATAATATAAGTTTATATATATATATACATATATATATTGCTCTATAGCCTATTTATTTTCTTTCACCTACCCACTGCATGTATTCTCTTCCCTCTGTTTCTTTTCTTCTGTCTTATTCTATAAATTGAAATATGTAAAAGTATATAGTAATCAAATATAAAAGCTTGCATTCACATGTTAGCACCAGTTCGTCCATCTTCCAATTCTCATCGACAACTTTCATTCTACCTCTCACGTTATCAATCAAAATAGTCGACCCTACTTCTTGCCTCCCACAGCCGCCCACAGGCCTTTCTCGCTCCTCCTCATGCCATAGTCCTCAACCCAAACCCCACCATGTCACCGCCTGCGCTTGTCGAGCCTCCTCACCCGCAACCACCAAGCAGCCTCCGCCTTAAATTCCTACTCCTCAGCTCTGATCCCGCTGTCAACTTGCTCGACCTGCCGAAGCCAACAATCGCTCCACTTAAACCCGAACACAGCCTATATTCCTCCCCTTCCAGCCCCACGTCATCCACCCATACGGCAACGGCCTTTCCCCTACTGCACACAACAGGTTGTACCATCGCCATCTTTCTCCACCTTGATGTGACAACATCTCCCTTTCCCCTACTCTCCAGTAGCATGCTTATTGTTTTGTTTTGCCTAAAATTATATTGTGCGACCACCACCTAAATCTCCGACCTCCGCCTTAAAACATTGTCGCCCTTCATGTTGCAGTCACCGCCTGCCTTCATACTCCCCTCAAAGCACGGCGAGAGCAACTCCAACCTCTCAACTGCAACCACCTAAGTTTGAGCAACTGGATAATTTGTAATATGAGTTTTAAATATAATGATATATATAATCGGCTTGAGTTGTATATATTATATAGTATATTATATAATCCAAGTTTTCATATCAAGGAATTTATTATTGATTTTGAATATATAATTTTAACATGATTTCTAAATTAAATATTGATTAAAAATAATGTCATATGAAAGGTTTTATTTTAAATTTTAAGATGTACCTAAGCTATATGATTTCAAAAAATATATATGGATATCTTGATTTTAAATATATATAGATACATTGATATATATATATATATATATAAATGTATGAAGGTACGCATATTTATAAATGCTGCAGTATATGGTATTATGAAAGAAGGCACAAACGAAGTAATATATTAAGATATATATTATGTACGGTTACAGTATAGGCTTGCAGAATTTATGATATTTTAAAAGGAATATATATATATATATATATGTTTTTATTGAAAGCTTGTTATATAATTCTAGTCATGTTGGATTGTGGAACATGTTACACACACACACACAGGTATATATATGTATGTGTGTATATAAATATATATATGCGTATTAAAGCTGGCATGTTTTTGATTTTGGTAATATATATTACGTGTTTGAGATATATATGTTTCAAAACTTATTTGCATATATGTTTATAAGTCTGTTGATTTTAAAGTATGTTTAATTTTATTGATTTTAAAGTATATATATAAAGGGATATTATACGTATATACTATAACATTTATTCTTTTATAAGGATTTTAAATGTTGAGTTTTTAAATGTAATATGTATATATTGACTTTAAAATGTATGTGTTTAAGGACAATGATTTATATATATTTATATATTCTATTTTAATATTTGTCTTAAGTTAAACATTGATTTTTATAAAATAATAACAACAACAACAATAATAATATATACATTTTTTGTATATATCTAACTTAATTGATTTGATTTTCTCTCATCGATTTCTATTTATCAGCCTTGTCCGTCAAATCCGTGTTCAGCTTACTTTGCTTTGAGATTTGTTCTTTGGATTAGTCGATTGTCTAGATCGTGATTCAAATCGTAGCTCGTCGTGTTGTCTATTTTTTCTAGCCTCGAAAGGTGAGCAATCACTCACGATTGACATTCTTATATTTAATAGATTTGATTTCATTTGAAACGACAATTGAAATATGATGTAAAATTTGAATTGCTAGCTATTTAATCGTTAAATATGATATGCCATTATTTGCAATTGTTCACCTGTGTCATCTGACACCATATTATGCTATATTTATTTATTTGATTTGTTACTGATGATATATGCATGTTGTTGATATGTTATATTTTATCGTATTAGTTCTCACTCTACAAATTCCCTGTTAATGTAGAATTCCCTATGAGTTGAAATGATACACACCCAAACGATTTTGTAAGATGGGGGAAAATCGTTATGGGTTGAAATGATAAACCCAAGCGATTTTCATTGATTTTAAATTTTAGGATTGCAGGTTGAAATGATACATACCCGTAGATATTTAAATTTCGAATTGAAATGATAAATATCTGTGTCACTTGACCATAGGCTAGAAAATTATATATGGACGCCGTTGCTCTATGTTTTGAAAATGATTTCCAAAGTTTTGAATGGAAATATATGGGGTTCTAATAAATATTGATTTTTAAAAATATACTATGTATAAATTTTATTTTATATATGTCTAAATTTAGATTTTTTTTACATAATATTTTTTTGGAAATTTCGACTTATAAGTTAGTTTGAAGAAAATATAATTTTTAAGATTTTATCTGTAATTTTATTATTTTAAAATATATAAAGTAAGATTTAATTCAAAATACATTTAATACTAAGATTTAATTTAATAAAATTTGGTGTATAATATGTTTAAGTATTTATTTAAATTTATATTAATGTTTTAAAAATAGATTTTATAATTTTAATAATAAAGGTTGGGAAGATAAATTAATGTTGACTTGGAATTTAAATTGGTTAATAATTGAATTTAAATAATAATTTATTCGAACTTATTGATTTTGAGATTTTGAAAATATGATTTATAACTGGATATGATAAAAAGTAATTAAATGAATATTCTCAATTTTAAATAAAATTGAGATCGAACTTGATTCAAATGTATAAATTGGGATTTAAAAAAAAATTATTGAAAAGATTAAGTGAATTTTTTCCAATTTAAACAAAATTAAAATTAAATGTTGAAATATGAATGTAATTTATATTATAAATGTTTGAATAATTAAACTTGAATCTTATTGGAATTGAAGTGATAGTTCAAACCTAGTTTTGAATTGGTTTATTTAGAATTTGATTTGAATCTTCGACCTTTGAATTGAAATGGTTAAACTGGAATTGTTTTAAATTGAATTTTAAAATTTAAGTTAATTTGAATCGATTTGCGAAATTGGAGGAAACTACTTTAATACATAAACTATTTTACTATATAAATTATTTCACTATATAAATTATCTTTATATATAACTATTTTAATTTGTAACTATTTTAATATATATACTATATTTCAATATCTAAAGTGTTTAAGTCTAAAGTGTTATGATTTTCAAAGTGTTTTGATTTCAAAAGTGCTATGGTTTCGAAAGTGGTATAGTTTTGAAAAGTGTTACGATTCTGAAATGAATATTATTTAAAATGAAGAATGATATCGAATTGATATGGTTTTGAAATGAACATGTTATTTTGATATGAAGTATAAACTATTTGAAAAGAAATTACCATGGTGTGAAATAAGCGTTTGGTTATTAAAGAGACCGGGATCGGATATTATCTACTCTCTGCCAATAACCAAAACCACTTTAACACCTACATACGTGGTGGAGATTCCAGAATGAAGTAGGATAGTTTGGTGACGATTCTATATGGTATTTACGCTGCCCTGACTCCCGTGAGTTAGCTTGATGCGGCTAAAACATGAGCCAAGCCGGGCCAATTGAGGTTATTCCTCATATCGGACACATTTCTTCGGTACCTGTCTATTGCTTTTGTCATTTGATTGGGTGCATCTTTGATTTAGGAGTGTGTCACGAGGTGGACAGTAGTAGCTACTATGCGTTACCACCAGTCCGGATCCACAAACAGTATATCTTCCCTGGCATTACCTCGAGTGCCTTGTCGCATGCCCTATCGCATCTTCTACGAGTTTGGTTTGTACCATACCTATGGAGTGCCCTCTGATAGCCCACCAGTTTACGGTGGAGTTACGTACTGTATAGACTATGGGAATATATAAAATGTGTTAAGGGGGATATGGGTAACGCCTTAACGCTATTTTAATAGTTTACTTTAATTTAGACATATTATAATATCATATATTACTACATAGTAGATAGTTCCATGGATCCTTAGAGGATGGAAATCCCAACTATCCTTTAAGTTACTTGTATTTCAGTTGATATTTCACTTCAGTTGAATTTATTAATATAAGAATGTTAATCCTGACTCGAATGTTTTGTGTATTGCTTTACGCTCGGGTTAGATGGAGTGTCACAACATTTGAGACTCACCTTTGGAGCTTTTATTGAAGATCCATCTATATCTATTCAGCTTTTAGCTATCCAGTTGCTTTGTTCAGACTTGTCATCTATTTGTATTCGAGACTACGTTGTATTAGAGATATTCTGTTGTATTTTTTTTCAAACTCTGTTGTTTTTTTATAGTAGCTTTATGAACTCCTATTTATCTTTTCCGCTGCTTAATGTTATTTTACTCTATGTCTGTGATTATGTGATTGATTTATTTACTGTATATGTTGCTTTTTGCCAAATATAAAATGAACAATATGTTGTTTGAGAAATTCAAGTCCGAAATGTGAGGATGTGAATGGTTCGAAATACCGGGTCGTTGCACAAAGAGTATTACAGAGTAGAACTGTCTTACAATATTGAGAATGAGCCTTGTTTGGAGCGACCACGCGTGAATATTACCTTGGGCTAGCTCCATATATATTCTTACCTTATATAATTCACAAATATACATACTTTGTATAGGAACATAGCAATAAGCACATGACTTTACCAGGATGGAACAATACACAACATAATCGAAGAACACGGAGCCAAATAATCAGAGAACATCAAATAGATCACATTAAAATTTACCACTTTCCAGAATATAATCGATCCAAAACTCCTCGGTT
The DNA here is from genome assembly GCA_030765085.1 of Allium cepa. Classification (NCBI taxonomy): domain Eukaryota; kingdom Viridiplantae; phylum Streptophyta; class Magnoliopsida; order Asparagales; family Amaryllidaceae; genus Allium; species Allium cepa. Next base: position 610,194,045 of record CM060932.1, read on the forward strand.
TAACTCATTTTCCCAAAATCTTCAATCTATCCAAAAAACTATATTTAAAACCTATATTAACTCCAAAGAATTCAATATTCAATGTTTATTTGTTTAACCCAAATTTCCCTTTTTGATCTACTACTGCATCCAACCATTTTTAAATAATAATCGAACACGCAACCATCCAAATGTAGCATACAGTAGTTCCACATAAATTATGCATCGTTTTATTCGATTACAAAGAGTAATTAAAAGAAAACTAGCCATTTTGATAGACAAATTGTCAAATATAACGACCTGAAATTTTACCGTTTTGATTTTGAATATTTAATTAATTTTAAATATTTAAATAATTTATTTTAAAATCTTAATAACTCCTTTTAATTAATATATATAACGATGGTAAAATTTTAATTAATAATTAGTGTGATTAAACTGGTTTTAAAAATAATTATTTTTAAATAATGTGTGAAATTATCATCCCGAAGCACTATCTCGGATTTCAACGAAACTAGTGCCATCGAGACAAGAATAATAAAGCGATATGCGCATATAAGTTTCGTGATGATCGGACATACCATGTGGTTGTGTGAGCTCGAAATGTGCGATTAAAAAGAGAAATTAAAATAATAATATAATTTTATTATATATACATTGCTCTACTTGGACTATTCTACATTTTCCTTTTTCCCTTTTGATTTTCACTTTTCCTCCTCTTCAGTAAATGAAAACTCATGTCTTACCATCAAAATCAAAATCCAGAGCTTGAGGCATCGAAATTCATTGATGTTGGATTTGTTGTGCTCGGGAAAGGGAGATCATCGATTTGGTATTGAAGGATGTAGGTGCAACGTCAATTGAGGATGATTAACGTTTAGAGGCCTGAAACTAGGATTGGCACTCGTTGTTGATTAAAGGCAAATTAGGCCAAGGAGATGGTGGATTCGGGTTTCTCTTGACGAGGAAAGCAGATGGGACGAATTTGGGAAGGGGCGGTGCTGCCTTGACAATTGCAACTTGACACTGTCGCGGGGTCAACAAGCTTTCAGTCGCAAATCATAGGGTGGAGTCAAGCTTGACGTTGACGGGTTAGTCACAGAGAGGATGGAAAGTGGAGTTCATCGATGGTGGTTGTTCGTCGATCGGTGGTGTGTAGCTCCGACAAGGGGAAGGTGACGCATGGCTTAGGTGCATGCACATTTGTATGTGCACAGGAGCAAGAATTGGGGGAGAAAGGGACGGTGACTAATAAGGTAACTAAAAGTTAATTAGGTTGATTAGTAAACTAATTAATTTAAATAATCCAATTTCTTATTAAAATCAACAACTCTTGCATATGAGGTCCAATCCAGATGCGATCTTTTGCGTTGCACTCATAGGAGTATTATCTACGACTGGAGCAGATTTCGTCAAGGTTAGAGATAGTTATAATTTGAGGTATAATTGAATGATTTTAAATCAAGCAAGGAACCGTAAGAATTAGTTGGAATTTTGGTGAGTTAACTCACCTTTGAATAAACACTATACATGTATATGTTGTTATAAATTATTATTTATGTGCTTAAATTATTTCTTTAGTTGATATAGTTAAATTCTAACTTTGGAAAGCGGATGGCATATAAAATAAAATATAAGGAACTCAGTGAATTTTGTATAGCGATCCGGATTCCATGCCACTATTGATTTTAATTTCATTTATATACTTATTGTATAGATTGTTGAATGTCAGCTTGGTAGCTTCGTCATATTGAATCACTATAAGATAATACGGCTATTTCAACGGCTCCTAGCCGTTGGAAGCCGTTGGAATAAATCCCACGTCTTCCAACGCTTTCCAACGGATCCAACGGACCATTTCCAACTGCATTTCCAACGGCCGCTAACGGCTTGTAGCCGTTGGAATCCGTTAGAAACCGTTACAATGAAATGGCCAACAAGCCGTTGGAAGCCGTTGGAAATACCGGGTTTATTTTGCTGTATAACAGCAAGCCTATTTACCTTCCACCACACCATTTCCAATCCATTCAATTTCCATTCCATTTCCAATCAATTCCACATATATATATATATCAATATCAATACAAACAACACACATAAATCAATAAAACACCAATATAAACAAACCAAACCAATCAAACATCACAAAATATACCATCAACGTACATACCATCAACAAATGTCCATAAACCATGTACATACCATCAAAATATTTCTCACCCACTCTGTACCAATATATACAACATCACCATCAACATCAAAACATCTCCAAGTCAATATATACATTGTTCAAACACAAATACTCAAAAACATACCTCCTCAAGGATCCTCGTCGCCTCCAGAAGCACCAGACGACGAAGGAAGGGTACCATGATTCTGCAAATACTGCGCAAGCTTTTGATCCAACTGCTCCACCTGGATGGCTTGTAGACGATTCTCCTCCCGTAGCTGCTCAACCATAGCTCTAAGCTCCTTGATTTCTTCTTTGTCTCGGTCCTTTTGAGCTTGTCGAGCCTACAAATAAAATTAATAGCAAAAGGGTTGTCTCAGCATATAAAATATTATAACATTATATATCTAAACGCTGATTTTTTGTACATATGTAAAAGGATTGATTACCGTTAGGTTCCCGAAGCCAAAACGTCTACTCCGTTGCGCCGGATCCATAACAGCGGTAAAAATGTTATCCTGGGCATCACGACCAGACTACTCAAGCGCATAAGCCTGTGCCTCCTGCAACCTCGACTATAATGAAAAAAAAACAATTTCAGTTGAAAAATAGTAGCATGTAATTATTTTGCATAGCTAGAAATTAATAAACTTATCGGTGTAAGTATTAGAAATTAAAAAATGCATACATATGCCTCGGTCGCCCTATCTTGATCACCCCACTGATATATGATATTGCCAGCCTCATCTACTTGCCTAGACGCGTGGGTGTGAGCAAACACGTCCACTAAGCCAACAGAGCCTCCACGAGCTCGTTCCTGCAATTGATAATTTGGATAATTTAACTGTACATAACTAATTACTGAACTGATCAATATACAAATGTGATAATAGATAAATTTACCAAATCTTCGCGGTGATGCTGGAAAGATTTGGAGCCTCTACGGTGTGAAATAGGATTCCTACTCCTGTTTGCCGAGTTCCTAGCCGACTCCTCCTGCAAATTTACAATGATTAATTATTTATTAAACGGTAAAAAATTGCTGAGATTTATTGTAGATTTACCTTGAACTCCTCAGAGTTCCACCAATCAACCCATTTCTCCCATACAGTCGCGCTCATCCACTTGGGCTTCTTTCCTACTTTTTTAATCTCCGACATAGTCTCCCTATAGTTCTTCGCGATCCTGGAGTTCCAGTGTCGCTGAACTAAATTGACGTCAGACTCTTGCAAATCTACGGCGCCATGTCCAATGAGAAAATATTACTAATTATTTATTTGTATTTAATTAATCACCTTGTAAAGCGGTATAAACTTACCAGAAAATCTTGCCAAATCGTCTTTCTCACGTCGTCGGGGATCTTGCCCCACTTGGGCCAGCAATTGGTCATCCTATCCATGTACGCCTGCTTCGAAATGCTCAGAACCACTTTGGATGGCTCCAACTCAAATCCACTGCGTTAAATATAAAATTGAACTTTAGACAATTGTAGATATATCATGTACAATTAAAAAATTAAAATGCTATGCTCGCTAGTTATGATACTTACGTCTCATCAGCCTTAGGCTGCAAGTAAACAAGTGGCCGAGCTGGTGGCTCACCACTACTCTCTCCAATATGACGTGAAGAGCCACGTCGCCGAGACCCAGAACCAGAACCGGAACCGGACATAATATATATATCTGCCATATATACATACATATACACACTATAATAATCATGATATGATGAACCATTAAAAAATGTAATACAATATGCTACAAATGTGTCAGGTTGTGTATGTGTTGAGTGTGTGAGTATACACTTATTGTCATTAAAATTGTATAAATTGGATAAATGCATTATTAATCAGAGATCAATGTAATGTAAATACTTTTAAAAATTACCGGATATTACTCAGTCGTCCTCATCGTTTTCTGATTCAGACTCGGTTTCGTGCTCTATGTCGTTTTCCTCTACACTCTCAAATGCTTCGACTAATACATTTGTCTCATCATTTAAAGGTCCAAAATCGGTTTGATCGTCTGTAATTGCTATTTCAGCATTTTCCTCCAGATCTGCTTGATAGGCTTGTTCGTCTGGAATATTTTGTCCATCGAACGTAAATCTTGCTTTGGTTTTAAAAACCGTAGACCAATCTGCTTTATCCCTTTTTAGAGATGGATAAGGGACATAATAAGCTTGTAGGGCTTGTTTGGCTAGTATAAATGGGTCGTACTTTTGATAACGCGAGGTATGTTTAATTTCTATAAGATTATATTTTGGATGCACGTTAATACCAGAACCTGGAACATTGCTGAACCAGTTGCATCTAAACAAATAAACATCCTCCACGGGTCTTGTAAAATATGTCAACTGCAATATCTGAGTTAACACGCCATAAAAATTATTTATATGATTATTAGGGTCATCACTGCCTTTAACAAATACACCAGTATTGTTTGTTAATTTTTCAGCACCGTATTCTTTGGTGTTGAATTTATATCCATTAACAAAATATATTGGATACGTGTTAACTTTTCTTTTCGGTCAAAACGCCAAATGTTTCAGTCCTTTATCGAGCACATTATTTGTGGGATCAGAAACGTATTTCGAAAACCATGTACTGAAATCTTTGCTTAAATCGCCGCCTGGATTTTGTGATTCATAAATACTACAAACACAAACATGATATATTACATTATTATTTATTCACACGTGTAGTATTAAATTTAACAAAACTTGGAATGTTCTAATTACCTAACAAATGGTGCAACTTCAGGACAATTAAGAAGAATATATGTGTGTGCTACATGGTATTTATCATCTAGCCATACTTCCTCACATTTTCCAGCATGTCGGCCATGTTGTTTAAAAATAGATAATACTGATTCAGAAGAAGAATCTTGTTCAACGGCCTGATCGTCATTACGCGGAACACTTACAAATGATAATTTCACATGGTCTTTAAAATAATGAGAGAAAAAGAAAGAAGCTTCTTCTTCGATATATGATTTGCAAATAGAACCTTCAACTCGAGCTTTTTGTCTCACTTTTTTCTTCAAATGATTTAAGTACCTAATAAAAAATATTTGGGTTAAGTATTAACTACTATATTTATACTTAAATCAACATTTACATACTCAATATAGTAACATACCTTTCGAATGGATACATCCATCCATATTGCACAGGACCTCGAAGACGTGCTTCATATGGAAGATGAACTGGTAAATGCTCCATTACATTAAAGAAACCCGGAGGAAATATTTTCTCCAGTTTGCAAAGCAGTATAGGAATTTCTTCTTCAAGTTTAAGTAGACGGTCAACTTTTAACGTAGTTGAACAAAGCTCCTTGTAAAATAAACTAAGTTCTGTTATTACCGTCCAAACTTTTACCGGTAACAATTCTTTGAAAGCGATGGGTAACAAATTTTCCATCATTACATGACAATCATGGCTTTTCATTCCACTCAGTCTCCCATTTTTATAGTCGACACATCTACGAAGATTAGAGGAAATTCCATCGGGAAATCGTAATCCTTCCACCCATTGTAACAGTACTTTAACTTGGTTGCTGTCTAGTTCATAGCATGCTTTGGGTTTTTTATTGTCGGGAGTCATATGAAGCTCAGGACGATTGCATATTTGCTCTATATCACGTCTAGATTTCAAATCGTCCTTAGTCTTGCCCTTCACATTCAAAACTGTATAAAACACATTATCAAATACGTTTATTTCATTATGCATCACGTCAATATTATGACGGATTAATAGATTTTTCCAATAAGGCAATTCCCAGAATATACTTTGTTTGCACCAATTATGAAACGTCGATTTACCTTGAATTTCTTCTTGTTGACCGGTCTCGTGTATCTTTGGATAGTCTTTTACAAGTTCATATATATCCTCGCTTGACCAAACCACTGGTGGTCGTAGAGTCTCATGTCTATTAGCTGTGAAGTTTTTTTTGTCTCTTCTAAAAGGGTGATTAATATGAAGAAAACATCGATGACAATCAAACCATGAAATTTTCTTTCCATTTGGCAAAGAAAATGCTCGTGTTTCTTCCATGCAATAAGGACAAGCAAAACGACCGGCTGTACTCCAAACCGAAAGCATTGCATATGCAGGAAAATCGCTAATAGTCCATAACAAAGAAGCGAACATCCAAATTTTTTTCTTTTTTGATATGTCGTATGTTTCAACTCCTTCATACCATAATATTTTCAACTCTTCGATTAACGGTTGTAAGTAAACATCAATGCCCTGTGTCGGATCATCAGGACCAGGGACGACAATCGTGAGAAACATATATGGATTTTCATACACATCCACGGAGGTAGATTGTAAGGTGTGATTATTATAGGCCAAGATGAATATTTAGAACCAAATTGAGAAAACGATGAGAAGCCGTCTGTACATAAACCTAGTCTAACATTTCGGCTCTCCGCTGCGAAATCGGGATATTTCTTGTCAAAATGTTTCCATGCTTCTCCATCGGCCGGGTGTGTCAACGTACCTTCTTGAGGTATTCTCACACTATGCCATCTCATATGATGCGCTGTTACAGATGATGCATATAATCGTTGAAGTCTAGGGGTGAGGGGCAAATAATGCATACGCTTGTACGGAACTTCTTTTCCCTTCTTTTTCCTCGATTTGTATCTTTCCCGATTACATATTTTACAATTTCTAAGATTGATGTCTTCTTTCCAATACAACATGCAACCCTTTAAACATGTATCTATTTTTTGATATGGCAAACCGAAAGATGACATAAGTTTTTTCACTTCATAATAATTTTCGCACATTAAATTTTCGGATGGTATATGACGTTTAGCAGCTTGCACAACAGCCATAAATCCAGCTTCTGTAAGGTTGTATTTTGATTTCATTGTAATGTATTCTGCAGTTACCGATAATTGAGAGCCGCTTAAACATCCATTCCAAATGGGTTTTTTAGCATGATCCAATAAATCAGATATATTTTTAGCTCCAACATTTGGTTCCTCTTCGATGTTAACATCGTCGTTATCAATTACAATGGTAGGAAACATTGATCGTGCTGCATCTTCGACCATATGTTCTATGAGATTCGTACTACCTTCTTCGCTGATGACCTCCACCGACTGTTCTTGATTATTAGGGGCTACAATTTCTCCATGACGATCCCACGGCAAATAATTGGGTACGAAACTGAATTGGCGCAAATGAACCTTAGCCATATTCGGTTCTAAATAGTTCAACAATTTGCATCTACTACACGGACAACGAATTTCTTCATCGTTTGCAATATTACTTATAGCAAATTCGATGAACATTTGTACCCCTTTTAGAAAATGTTCGATTATTGCGCCACTAGTTTCCCTTCTTTGATACATCCAGCTCCGATCATTAAAGTAATTGACCATGTTTCCCTACTAGAAAACCTATGATAGAGTAAAAATGTTATAAATCATTCATTTTATATTTTGCAGGAAATTTTCCAACGGCTTCCAACGGCCGCAAACTGCTAATTTCACAAACTTTATTTTAAATAAGAAACTATTGTTTCATTGCCACTTATGTGTCTTTCTTTGATGGTCGGTCATCCTACTTCCCATTACAAACACGATAGTAATTATATTCCGTAAATCATATCATTTTAAACGATTCACAAAATTTCGGCAGCATTTCCCTCGTGTTCCTTGTATCGTACACAAATGCGTGTACACAAGGAACGTAAAGGAAGTGCCGTCGAAATTTTGTGAACCGTTTAAAGTGATATGATTGACGGAATATAATTACTTTATAGTGTCTGTAACTTGTCCAATACTGGGACAAATCCGACAAATGATGTATCAGATGAATAGAGTTTTCCGTTTTATGGAAAAAACGAATATCCCTAAAACGATCATATACAACACTTGTCATACGGGGCCGAATAATATCTAAGGATTTAAATATTTGTTTATATTAAATATGAATATATAATTCTTTTAATTAATATTGGTTTATATTTTACCGTTTTATTACATAAGTACAAAATTCATTTTATACACTAAATTGGTACACAAAATTCATTTTTTACAAATTCACGTGTTCCTACAAATACAAAAATCGTATTCGCACAAATTCAATATCCGTTCTAACGGATTCCAAACGCAATAAACTCTATCACACACATATACGTTCAATACTAACCAAATCAACATATATAAACTATTAAAATATCCTAAATTACAAAATTTTCAATCGGTAATAACTTGTTTATTATGGGATAATAACTAAAATTAGGGGATAATATAATGTTATATGCATACACTAACAAGTAGGAATCAATCAACATTCGAATTAAACCCTAAATCAAAAAAACCTAAATATTAGCTTTAGGAAAATTACCGATTTGGAGAGCTAGAAGGGTGGAGATGGGCCAGAGTAGCTTCTAGATGACGTCGGAGGTTGCTGGGTTGGTGTTTGGGCCGACAGCTGAAGATTGGAGATGGTGGAATGGTGGAATTGGGGGTAAGATTTGGTGGGGAAGAAGAATAATGAGCTGAGATCGGTCTTTGGAAAATATGCAGGAAATTTTCCAACGGCTTCCAACAGCCGCAAACGGCTAATTTTCAGACGGCTTCGAACGACTTCCAACGGCTACGTAAAAAATTAACGGGCCGTTGGAAAAGGGGCGTTGGAATATACTGTTTTTCTAGTAGTGGATATGACTTTGATATGTTGAAAAAGTTAAACTCTTTTAGTTATAGATCTATAAAATTTGAGTGCTATGGTAGCTCTAGGTCTCATTACAGTATTTTGGAAATACTATTATTTATTGATTTTGATTTGAAATGGTTCTGATTCAGAGATGATTTTAAATTTGACTTTTGGGATTTTCTATGGCATTTTATTTAAAATTGTTTTCAAACTACTCCATTTTACTCTAAACTTTTTTTAGTCCTTTCTAATTTATATGGAAATTTTTTAAAAGTATTTTAGGTAGTATTTATTTTATAGAAAAGTTAATATAATAGCAGATGTTTATTACAAAGAAAATGGGGTTTTATCTGTTATTACAAAGTGATTCTGTTTCAAAAGAAGATAGAAATATTTTAGGGTAAATATTAATGAAACACTTTGTAGAAAATGTGTAGAAACATAGATTTATAAATGGTATTTTATAAATGAAAGAATGGATTTATAAATTATATTTTATACGGGGAAATGATATCATTTTGATAAATTGAAATAATAAATCACATTTGTGAATTTATAGTGATATATAGAATGATTGTTTCATGGAAAGTATTTAGTCCTATCTTGAAATCAAAGATTTTTGATAAGTATGTGAGATTTAAAATCAAGATATTTATAAAAGGATTTTTATAGATAGAAAAGATATTTATAAAAGGAATTTTATGAAAAGAAAGGAGACTTATAAAATTAGTTTTTTAAATATAAAAAGAGATTCATAAAAGGAGCTTTGTAACTCTAAAAGGAGATTTAAAAATAGAAAGGGGATTTATAAAAAGAGTTTTGTAAATATAAAAGGAGATTCATAAAAAGGAGTTTTATAAAGGAAATGTGATTTCATTTCTATAAACGATCATTTTAATTTATGGTGGTATGGAAAGTATTCTTTCCATACTTAACACCAAATTCTAAGGTGGGAAAACTCATCACTATCTGCGAGAATTAAGAAGGTATGTCGAAACAAAGATAGTTATCTAACCTGTCCGACTTCATTGTTAATCAAGAGATAGTACAAATGTGAAATCGAAAAGTGGTGGTAAGTATATTTGCTCTAATTTCCATATGATTCATTTACTTGCACAAAAAAGAAAGTGGTTTAGATTTATAATAGATGATGTTTTTAAATGACGTTGTGTTGGCGCATTTAAGTATGCTTTTGAAATATGAAATTTTTCATAATTGTTTTGTGAATATACTTATACCGTTGACATTATTATATGGTTACATCTTCTAAGTATTGAAAGTGTAGTGTTTTGTAAATATACTTATACCATTTAGATAAGCATATGGTTGCATTTTCTAAGTATTGAAAGTGTAGTGTTTTGTGAATACACTTTTACCATTGAAATAAGCATATGATTGCATTTTCTAAGTATTGAAAGTATAGTTTTTTTGTGAATATACTTATACCGTGAGATAAGTATGTAGTTATATTTTCTTAGTATTGAAAGCGTAGTGTTTTGTTAACATACTTATAGCGATGAGATAAGTATATGGATATTTTTCCAAGCCTTGAAAGGGTATATGAATGAATAGTGAATGAGTAGTATACTTATGTATATCCTTTGTAAAGGTATTTTAATACAAGTATGTATAAAGTGGTTTTAAATAATGAACTGATTAATTAAAGAGGTTTAGTGGTCCCTTATGTTCTTAGTTATGCTTGGTTTCCATACGAAATTAAATCGCTAACTGGATTGTTTGCTTATTTGATAGTTAAATAATTTGTGATCAAATCTTGGCCAGTTTTAAAACTATAGATTGTTGGTTCAAAGAGACCAGGATTTGGATAAGTTTGAGTTATCCGAAAACCACTTTGAATCGGCATAAGTGTTAAAATTTAAGACATCTTCAAGATGACGACATTGGAGATGGAGTTCTTTGAATTGCAAGGGCTATGGGTTGCGGAATCATGGATCTTAAGGATAATTAAACACTAGAGGAGGGAATAGCGTTTTATGATTTACGTGAATTTTTTAAATTCTTTCAAGATTATTATTATACAATACGGAATCAACAAACATAGATGCAAACACAAATAACTATAAATGTAGTAAAGTAAAAAGTAGAGAATCAAAGAGATCACACAAGGGATTTTATTCTACTTCTGAGGTATCCTACATCTGGTCATATACAATTGCTTATACATATTTCTTTTCAAATGTAAAACTTTCAACAGGTAGAAGGCAAACCCAATACATTCTTGATTTCACGGCTACGAGACACAACCTTCAGATTTCCCAAGCTCTGTGTATACTCACTTGATTCAGACAGGACACAAGCACACACGCTTGGATTTTCTAGACACCAAGCACACCCAATTGATTTGAATCGGGACACAATCACACCTAATCAACTATAATTTGAGTTTGATGGTTTTTCCAGTGACAATGTTTGATCTTTGGATATAGTTGATCGTATAGCCTCTTGGATAGCAATTTGATCTTTGATTGTGTGTGTGAGAGAGAGATGATTGAAATCAGTGAGTAAACACTAGAGAATCAATACAATAAAGATTGAATTGATTTTGCTTTAATTTGAGAAAATTTGAATATATTTTCAATAGATTTTTTGGTAGAGTAGGAGAGAAGATAAAAAAAAGTAATTATTAAAAATTCGTTTGAAAACCCCATATATATATAGAATAAACATACATGCATTAGCAAAGAGTTATGACGAATAGACATTTCATTTCAAAATTTGAATTTCAAAATATTGGCATGTATGTCGACATAATTCATATGGATATGTCAACATATCCTTTTGAATTTGGAAAAACTCATTTGTTTTAAAATGATTTGAAAATATTATGCTTTGTAAAATATTATGATACTTTGTAAAATAGTTTAAACATAGTTTATAAGCATTTTAGACTTTAAAAACTTTTGTAAAATATTTTTAAATATATTAAAAATATATTTTGATTGAAAGAATAAAAGAATAAAAGAAAGAGAGATGGTGATCAAAGATTACTACCAGAGACTGTAACAATAATCTATGACTCTATTTACTATCAATAGTCTTGAAATCTTCATATCTTGATTTTTAACTCATGAGTCTTCATGTCCATTTCTTGAGTCTTTATACTGTACAATCTTCAATTTTGATACTTGTGTAATATCCTTCACTATGCACTATATACCGTATATTTATACGAATGCATTAATAACTATATTTTATATGAATGTATTATCTTTACTAAGATTGTTATCATCAAAATAAATAATTAAGGTACTAAAAGTCTCCCCCTTTTTAATGATGACAACGATTATTATAAAATATGATATAACTCCCCTGAGGTAGATAACTCCCTCTTAATGAAAGCATATGCATATTTTTGTGACGACCCACGTTTCGGAAGGTTTTAATCGACAATAATCCACATATGTTTGACTTAAACAATCCGAAACGTATATAATCAATGGGGATAATTAAGAAAATACGGAAAGAAGAAGAAAACAAACATAGAATCTCACAACGGAATGACAAATATAATAATCAAATAATAGTTCATGAAGCTGTCTGTATTATACATTTGACTATAATCTATACAATATTTATCAGAGTTATATATACATCAGGGATAAATAAATAATTGCAGCAATATAGCATGATGTAGAGAACAATAATAGTAATAATATACCAATACTTCGTCTTCGTCCTCCAGAGAAAATAATCTTCCATATGCTGAAAACTCAGGACTGACCCAAGCGTAATGAAAAGTCAAAACACTCGAGTCATGACTAAAATACTCTTATGTAAGCCAAATCAATATCACAAAAAATGAGTGTAATAGCGTCAGAGATGTTTATGGAATTTTACATCTCCTATCCAGTGTATAACATGTGTGCAATAACTTAAGAGATGTTACGGGATTTTCCATCTCCTAAGGATCCATTAAACTATTTATATATAATAGTATACGCTATAATAGGTAATGTCTATCAGTAAAATAAATATCAAAATAGCGTTAAGGCTTTACATTGATCCAACTTAACACATTTTTATAGGTACAATACCAAAGTTGTAATAGGCTCGTTTAAGGATAAGTATGACAAGGCACATGAGGCAATGCCCAAGGTAGGATTCTACCAGTTTATCCTTTCTAGCTGGTAGTAACCCATCCATGGACGACCGTGACAATCAATCTAAATGAAAAGGGTGCAGCCATCGATTATGAGCTCATAATAGTAATATGAGGGATCAACATCGCTAGAGGCAGCTAATCTCATTGGCTAGACATAGGCTCATGTTTTAGTCATTTTAATTATGACATGAGCGTCAAGGATATCCATCATCGTTCTCTTACTTCATTCCAGTAAACGTTCGCCAATTTAACAACTACATTCTAGATATCATCCACCGCATACACGGTTGTCAAAGTGGTCCAATATTGATAGAGAGTATGCCAATAAGAAGCCTCGGTCTCTTTAACAACCAAATGTCATTTTACAAGCTGGTTGGTACTTTTATATTTTGGAAAAAATTCGTACTTGATATCAAAATAACATATTTTCTTCAAAATCAAATCCATTTCGAAATCATCATATTCGCTTCAAAATTTGTTTTGAACTTCAATTTAGGTAATAACTTCACCTTAACCCAATTCGCATTTAAATCCAAGATTTAAATATAACTATTCTACCCTTTTGACCAATTTGAATTTTTAGAAAATAGTTTAAATAGTTTTAAAATAGTTAAGTAATTAAAATATTTTGATAAAAAATAATTTGGGTATTAAAAATGGTTTATATAGTAAAATAGTTTATTTAAGGAATACAGATTTTTAAACCGTTATTCTAAAATAATTCATTTGAAAATAGTTTCAAAGTCAAACTGATTTAATTCCAAATTTTCCAATTCAAACCAAATTCCAATTTCCATTTCGATTTAAACTTATTAAATAATTTCAAATCAAAAATTTCAAATCATTTGGTTTAACCAACCTGGTGTCTGTATATAATTCTTTATCCTATGGCCAAGTGAATCAGTTATTTCAATTTTAATTCAAGGATGGATATATATCATTTCAATCCAAAATAAATATCATAAGTATATATCATTTCAACATATTTCTTAATTTATTCGAAATAATTAAATTTACAGTTTATACACCATAAATTATGTACAGGATGATAACATGATATATCAAAATAAATAAACATCCAAAATATCAACCAATAGCATCCAGCAATATCAATCATCCAAACAGTCAAAATCACAACAATCAACCAATTATCAATAATCAGGGATTTACTAGCAGTTAAATTCTAATTCAATTTAACTATCAATTCAAATTCCATTAATTAATTCAGGTGTCAACTAAATGTCAATTAAATTTATAAAACAATCATTAATAAATTCAAATTACTTCACGATATAAATTTTACTAACATAAAAATATATTAGTCAAACGTGAGCATATAAAGCACTCACCTTTTTATTCGAAACTAGAAAATTTTCCAACTTCAAATAAATTCCAAATCGATCCCATATTGTAGACAATGCCGATACGATTTCACTGCAATTGGTTTCGTCCGAAACGAACCTCGTATGCAAAAAAATAAGTGCTAATTAATATAGATATAATTAAAACTTAATTAACATACTAATATAATTTAATTTTAATTAAAACCATTGTAACCCATACCTTACAGCTGCCTACTCCAGAATCGTCCTCATTTTAAACGTGATTTTTTTTTTCTAAATCGCGATCTTCAGCGCCTCGACCACCGCCGCCATGTTGTCCACCGCCACCGTTAGCTTTCCAGCCAACAACGTACTCGAATCGAATCCCTAGCTGCGCCTCCACCATGTGCTAGCAGCCACCATTCCTGTAACGACCCGGGATTTTTAATTGTTTTATAACATAATTAATTGAATTTTTGTGAAATTTTAAATAATTGAAGTTGGAAATAAAAATTTGATATCTGTAATGTGTCCATTTAAACGTAGCAAATGTCAAGTTTTCATCTGAAATATTCTATTGTGTAATTTTCAATTTAAAATCAGTTAATTTGGTGAATATAAAATATTTTACAAAACTGAATATTTTTATGCAATAAATTTGTAAATCATTTTCTGAGTGAGACGTCATATTTCGTTTCATCAAATTTGAACTGCTATTGCTCTGTTTGTCTTACTCTCAACGTTTTAGCAACATTTTCGATACCGGATATCGACTTTTGACAGGATGATCGTATCGTTGATATCTGTATACCATTTTGATCGTCTCATTATGTTGATTTTCGCAATATACTCATTTGTATATTTCGATCTCCCTTACGCCGTGAAAACTGTAAAACGACTTCCGTATCGGTACCGTTTAAGTCTTTTACTACCCGTGGCCATTCATTTATTCACCGGTTGGTAACCAATAGCCTTTAACATTAATTTCCAATATTGATGTTCCGACTTTCAACATTCTCATTTTCTTGAATATATTACTCTCGTCGCTTTCTTTTCATTTTCTCTGTTCATCTTGGAATTTGAGAAAAAAAGAACCAAACTTTCTCTTCTCCTTACGCCTGTTCCTCTTCATAATAGTTTGTTGCTTCCTCATTCCTATGTGCTCCTCCACCCTTCAATGTCTTCTCCCGATCACCTTGGCCTTCCTACCTCTTTCCCTCCTTTCTTATGCCAGCCGAACTTCCATTCCACCAAAAACCCATGGATGCCCACGTCCACACCTCATCCAAGGCCAAGCTTCTTAGCCCATCACCGACCATTGTAACCTCCAAGCGGGCTTTCCCTCTCTTCTTCGACTCGTTCCAAGCTTCACCCCGCCTTGCCAAGCTTTCCCAAACTCGAACCCATCCCTTTGCCCACGCAAGCTGCTCGCAAGCACACCTCTGCCTTTCGCCTTCCCACTCTATGGCTGAGACAAACACTACGCAGACGCCAATAAAACCCTCTCTCTACCCTCCTTCACCTGGCATGCAAGCACAACCGAGCTCCACCAAATACCCTCCGCCTTCTCCAACTAGCAGCCCGGACAACATCTGCCTCTCCCTCCTTGAATATATAAGGGTGTTTTACGGTAATTTTTCAAATTTAAATATAATTGAAGCTATATATATACTATAAGCTTGTTGCGTGTGCTTTAATAAATATTCTAAAGTTTATGAACTTTGTCTTCATAACTATATGTTATGTTAATGCTATTATATGTATGTAAATTAATATATATATATATATATAAATATATAATTTATATCATAAGTTGGTTTGGTTTTAAGCTGCTGGTTATATATATATATATATAAATATATATATGTGTGTGTGTGTGTTTATATATATATATATATATATTCAAGTTTTTTTATAAAAAAAGTTAAACATAAAGTATGAGTTATTATATAGTGGACAAACATGGTGACATTTGCTGCTACATACGATATTAAAGTGAGATTTTATATATGTTTAAGGTTTCCACTTAGATGTATATTAATATCTTAAAATAGACTTTTGGAACAACATTTAAACTATGTAAGTTTATGAAAGTTATAACCTTGCAGTATGTGTAATATGAATGTATACATAAGACTTATGTACTAGTTTATATAAATCTGTATATAGGAATTTCAATTTGAATGTTTGCAGTATAAACATGATATGTTGAAATATATACGTATATGTGTTTTGGATAAAATGTTTAAATATATTTAGGTTATGTTAGTTATTGAATATACGTATATATATTTTCAAATGAACATACATAATATATGTAAGTATTTTGCATTTTTAATAAGTATATATATATATATATATAAGTATTTATTTCAAAATATATTATGTATATATGTTTGATTTTAGCATATGCGTTTTAATTAAAACAATGATTTTTGAAATACATATATATTTAATTTAATATGTGTTTTAATCTAGAATATGATTTTATATATATATATATGTTATATATAGTTATATATATAAGTTCGCTTATACCATTGACTCATCGATCTTGTGCCATCTTAACTTACATTTCAATATCGAATTTGTCGCAGCAATTCCTAGCTTGTCGCTATTCCGTGTACGTATTTGTGTCCGTGTTATCTTTTTGTCTCTCTAGCCTCAAAAGGTGAGCAATCACTCACAATTAACATTCTTATATTTATTAAATTTGATTTCATTTGAAACGACCATTGAAATATGCTACTAAATTGAACTATTAATCATTTAATTGCTATATATGATATGTTATTATCTGTAATTATTCACATGTGATATATGACACCATATCCTGTTGTTTATATTTTATTTAGTTTATCACTGATGATATATGCCTGTGTTGATATGTTATATTATTATCATATTTGTTCCCACTCTGCAAGTTCCCTGTTAGTTTAGAAATTCCCTATGGGTTGAAATGATACATACCCGAACGATCTTGTAGAATAGGAGAAAATCGTTATGGGTTGAAATGATAAACCCAAGCGATTTTCATTAACTTTGAATTTCGGAATTACGGGTTAAAATGATATATACCCGTAAATGTTTAAGTTGCGGATTTAAATGATAAATATATGTATCACTTGACCATAGGATAGAAACTTATATATAGACACCATTGGTCAATTTTGAAAATGATTTTTGAATTTTGAAAAGGAAATATATGGATTTTAATAATGTAAAGATATTTTATTTTGAAAAATTTTGATTTTTAAATTATATGTTTTGGAAATTTTAATTTATAAGTTAATTTTGAAAATATAATTTTTAAGACTTTTTTGTAAGTATATTATTTTTAAAATATATAAAAATAGATTTAATACAATCTACATTTAATTATAAGATTTAATTTAATAAAAATTTAATTTAATAAAAATTTAATTTAATTAGTATATAATATGTTTAAATATTTTTTTATTTATATTAATATTTAAAAAATGGATTTTTAACTTTAATAATAAAGGTGGGAAGATAAATTAATGTTGACTGTAATTTAAATTGGTTAATGATTGAATTTAAATAAGAATTTATTTGAGCTTATTGATTCCTAGATGTTGAAATATGATTTATAACTTGATTTGATAAAAGCGATTAAATGAATATTCTCAATTTTAAATTTGAGATTGAATATTTAATATTTATTTAAATTTGTAAGTTAGGAATTTAATAAATTGTTATTGAAAAGATTTAGCGAATACTTTCCAATTTGAATAGATTTAAAGTTAAATGTTGAAATATAAATGAAATTTATATTGTAAATGTTTGAATATATAAACTTAAATCTTTGAATTCTAAAATTGAAATGGTTAAACTGGAATTGATTTAAATTGAACGTTGGAATATAAAATGATTCGAATTGATTTGTGAAATTAGAGGAAACTAATTTAAAGTACTTTAATATGTATAAATTATTTTAATATATAAAATAATTTAATTTATAATTATTTTAATATATACTATTTTCAATATCTAAATTGTTTAAGCCAAAAGTGTTGTGTTTTCAAAAGTGTTATGACTTTCAAAGTATTATGATTTCAAAAGTGTTATGATTTCCAAATTGTTATGATTTCATAAGTGTTATGATTTCCGAAGGGTTATGATTTCATAAGTGTTATAAATTTTAAAGTTTTACATTCTAAAAATTAATATTATTTAAGTGAATAACGATATCGAATTATATATGGTTTTGAAATGAATATGGTATTTTGATATGAAGTATAAACTATTTGAAATGAAATGACCATTGTGTGAAATAAGCGTTTGGTTGTTAAAGAGACCGGGATCGGATATTGTCATACTCTTTGCCAATACCGAAAACCACTTTAACAACTGTGTACATGGTGAAGATTCCATAATGAAGTAGGATGGTTTGACGATGATTTTATATGGTACTTACATAGCCCTGACTCCCGTGAGTCAGCTTGATGTGGCTAAAATAGGAGCTATACCGGGCTAAGTAGGGTCATTCCCCCTGTTGGACACATTTATTTGATACCATTCTATTGCTTTTGTGATTTGATTGGGTGCACCTTTTATTAGGGAGTGTGTCATGAGGTGGGTGGTAGTAGCTGCTATGTGTTACCACAGTCCAGGAGTGCAAATGGTATATCTACCCTGGCATTGTCTCGAGTGCCTTGTCACATGCCCTATCGCGCCTTCTACGAGTTTGTTTTGTATCGTACCTATGGAGTGCTCCCTGATAGTCCACCTGCGAGTGGAGTGTACAGTATCCATATAGACTATGGCGTTATATAAAATGTGTTAAGAGGGATATGGGTAATGCCTTAACGCTATTTTGATAGTTTAATTTACTATAGATAGATTATAATAGTGTATATTACTACATAGTAGATAGTTTCATGGATCCTTAGAGGATGGAAATCCCAAACATGCTTTAAGTTACTTGTATTTCAGTTGGCGTTTCACTTGAGTTGAATTTATTAATATAAGAATGTTAATCCTGACTCGAGTTTTTTGTGTTTTGCTTTACGCTCGGGTCAGATGGAGTGTCACAGCATTTGAGACTCACCTTTGAAGTTTGGAGCTTCGCTTGGAGATTCATCTATATCTATCCAGTCATTTTATTCAGACTTGTCATCTGTTGTACTCGAGACTACACTATATTTGAGATATTTTGTTGTATTTTATTTCGGACTCTGATGTTTTATAATAGCTTCATGAACTACTATTTATCTATTCCGGTACTTATTGTTATATTACTTTGTGCCTGTGATTCTGTGATTGATTTATTTACGGTATATGCTGAGTTTTGCCAAATATAAGTTAACAATCTGACATTTTGAGTAATTCAAGTCCGACATGTGTGGATGCGAATGGTTCGAAATACGGGGTCATTACATTTCACATGCGCACGCCTACCTCAGCCATCACCCATGTTGAGACCACTGAATCGCGACTCTCGGTCCTTTTTTTTAAACGATCGGCAGTTCTATTATTATTTTTTATTAGATGCCGATCTACTCGATTAGAATAAATGGGAGAGGAATATAGGGATGAATGAGGGAGTAGGTTTGAATGAGTTTGTATGATTCATATATTATTATTATTATTTAAATTAGAAAATATCTAGCCTAAGACGTCTGGAATTTCTCGAGCTCCAAACGAAGCATGCCGCCTAGCGTTTATAATGTTTTACCCCCATTTCGAACGCAATGGAACTAGTCCCGAGGCCTAATTCGATTGTATGCAAAAGATAGTTTTTCAAAGTCAAATTATTTTGTCGAATTCCTTAAATTGATTTCTACGCATTTCAAGCTCACACCGCCAAATGACAAGTCCGATCGCTACGAAACTTGAAATCCTACAATAATTCACTATTACGGATCCGATGAAATTGGTTTCGTCGAAATCCGAGACATGGCCAAAATGGCTATTTTTACTCGTCAATTCAAAATATAAAATTTTCAATTTTAAATTATTCATATTTAAATCCAATTTTAAATGTTAGCCATCTTCATTCATATTTAAATAAAATTTAAATCAATCTTTGATGTCATTTTCGTTCATACCTAATACAGAATTCAATTATCCAAATAATTTCCAATATTAAATAAAAAATTAATTATCCAATAAATTGGTATAAACAAGTCATTAAATTCCAAATAAATTTTAATTATCAACATTATTTTATTTCTATCCAAATAATTCACATTTATTATCCAACTCTAGTTATTGATTATAAACACACTTAATACATAGAATTTATTTCAATATTTATTATCGCCAAAATTTTTGGAATTGTTTATCTCAAAATTTCATTCAAGTTTATATTCAATAACTACACTAATAATTCATTAATTGTTATTTTTTAATCATTTTTATCCAATGATCATATCAAATCATATAATTTAAAACATTAAAAAAAATACGATTCGTTACATACTCCCCATCTCAAAACTTTTTCGTCCTTGAAAGGCGTTAAGTACAGAATTTAACATACAATATTTTTTATTATATAATCACTTATAAAACATAGACATCTTATCTACAAAACCATTACTATGCTCTCGCTACACCACTTTGATATCTATCTTATGGAAAATATAACTTATATATAAAATAAGCTATAAAATTTTTAGAACTTTAAAAAATTTTCTAACTCCCGGATTTACGAAAAATTTCGGCAGAGTCTCCTTTACGCGGTTCGATTGGAATTTTTTTACAATATAATATATAACACAAATATGCCCAATATATCAAATATACATCCCATCTCAATGATGAGGCATCCTGAAGGAAAAAATATATAAAATCGCGGTATGTAATCCGAGGTACGTACCTTATTATTAATAATACGAGCGAATTCGCTTATATTAAGCAAGCAAAAGCAATATAATGCGTAATCGAGCTCCAAAAGCTAGCATTTACCATCTATACCTACTAAAAACTCAATAACCAAATGAGAACATATGTACAAAGAGTAAAATTGATATATAACATGGATTATCAATAACCATAAACGAAAATTGCAAATGCAATAAAACAAACATCCAACAAATAATATCCATCCAATCTTATATACAGCAATACCAATTCACACTTCCTAATGTAAATATTCAGTTTATTATACTTTCATTTCCTATCAATATTAAATTGATTTACTTTTAATCCATTGACATTTCATCTATATGCAATTTGTTTGCTTTCCATTTATTCCCATGAATTTCTTACGAATATAATTGGTTCACCTTGAATTTATTCACGTTCAATTGATTAACATTCATTTCCTTAATCATTTAATGGATTTATATTCAATTCATTCGCTTTTAATTTTACATTCGACTAATTTGGTTTCAATCCATTTTTATTTTTATTAAATCAACCAATATTCATTGCAATCACATTTGATTGATTACAATTTAATGTATTTACATTCAGTCGATTTACTTTCATTTATTTATCCTTGTTTCATTCACATTTAATCGGTTTACATTTAATTGATTCCTTTCAATTTATTAACATTCATTACAAATTCATTATATTCAATTTTATTCAATTCAATTTGTGAAATTTCAATTGTTTCACTTTTTGTATAACCTATTTCATATAAATTCATTTGTGAACCATTTATAAAATTATTCCACTTAACCTTGCTTAAGTTAAATCTGTTTTATTTCCACTTAGTATATCCTCCTTTTTATTATACTAACATCATTTATAAATTATCTAAGTTTATTATAAATATTTTATACAACACAACTCACGTTTATTATTATTATTTCATATCTTAAGTTATTATTAATTCATCGGTTCACTTAATTAGTTTATATCATAAATTTAAATTCTTCTTAATAATTTTACTTCGGGAAGTTTTACTTTTATAAATGATTCACTTCATTAGTTTATTCATTGACTCAAACTCATATAATAAATTTACTTAAGTAAAATCATTTATAACTGAATTTCATATTAATAAACAAAGTTCCATCAGTTTTATTATAACGATCCGTAATTTTTAACAAATTAAATTGGAATAATTAATTGATTTTAAATATTTAAAAGTTAATTTTAAACTTGAATTCTAAATATTAATATTTACTTGATAATTAAATTATTGAATTATATAATTCGAAATTGGGTAAGATGTTGAATGTGGAATTTTAAGCCTGTTAAAAATAATTTGAAGGCTTATAAGATTTATAATGATAATACTAAAGATAATAGAATGGTTGGAATTTAATTTAAAGGTATTTTGTTCAATTTTAAAAAAAAATATCGTTTAAATTGAATTTAAAAATAGCCTTCCGAGGCACAGTCTTGGAATTTGACGAAACCAGTTCCATTGGATCCGTAATAGTTAGTTATTATCGGATTTCAATTTTCGTAGCGTTTGGATTTACCGTTTGCTTGTACGGGTGAGAAACGCGTTGAAATTAAAATCGATTTATAAAGCTAACTTCCATATGAGATTAAATTAGCTTCCGAAACACGTTCCATTGTGTTCGGAATACGGGTAAAGCCTTATAAACGCCTGGCGGCATGTCTGATTAGGAGTTCGAAATTTCACAGTGCAACACGAGATATTTTCAATATTTAATTATATAATAAACAAGCGTACGCAGGAAGCTATACCTAATCGATAATTTATCTTTATCCCCTCCCTCATCTTACAGCAGAAACCGAATCGAAAAAAAAAGAAAAAAATGGCCGAAGCCTTTGAAAAAAAATAAAAATAAATTAATGAACGACTTAATCGTTCGATCGAGTTAGGAAGGGGGTGGTGTATTGCTCCGAGGCAATCGCAAATGGCTCGCGATGATGGCGAAGCGGAGATGGAGTCGAATTTGGGGTGAATCGTGCTGCTGGAGGTTGTGAAGCGCACGCGGGCGCTCTCGTGCGCGAGGGAGGATCGAAGTCGATTACTGTCAAGCTCAATTTTGGGGCTCGCGATCGATGAGCGCAACTTCATTAACGAAGTCATCGGAAGGGGGGTTCGATGTCGAGGTGGGTCGTACGGCGGAGATGGTGTTCGTGGCTGTGGGACCGAAGTTTGGTGGATCGGGGTCGCGGTAGTTTTTGGTGACGGTGACGCAAGCTCAGGAGCTCGAGCTTCGGATTCATGGTGGCAGCGAATTCAACTTCGATGGAGGCTCGTGGTGTTCTCTCGATGATCAACAGTGGGAGACTCGCGGCATCTTCATTGTCGACATTTTGGGTGAGCAGTTTTTGTTTTATTTTAATTTTCCTAAGTTTATATAATATATGTACATGAAAGAAGAAAAAAGAAAAAAAGGGAAATTAGTTTAGGAAAATTTAATTATTTGTTTAAATAAAGATTTAGTTAAATTAAACTTACAAAATGGAAATCAATTTATTTAGTTAACTTATATAATTATTTGATAACTAAAACATATTTTATAAATAGAAAATTAGTTTGAAATTAACTTATTAGGTAAAATGAAATTATTAAATAGAAATTGAACTTGTTCGAATATTAATAAGATCGTATAACTGTTTATACAAGGTATAAATCTGAAGGAAACAAATCGAGATCGGATTTGGATTGCAAAATCAAAGGTGAGTAAATCTCACTCTGTTGGATTTTTATTTAAATGGTTAAATTTAAATAATTGATTGAATGATTAAATTGATTGGATGTGCACTGATGATGATGTGACTTTTGTTTTGGTTGGTTCTCGGGTTAATTGTGTTAGACTCGAAGTATGTGGGTTTTAAATTGTTTTAAACTTAAATCATAAATAAGAATTTGTTTTCATTTTAAAGTTAATAAGGGCTTAATGATTTGTGATTCATTAAATTAGTAGGGTAACTAAAAATGGATAATAATTTAATTTAATTAGTTAATGATTTGGGTTAATTAATTTAGTAATTAAGGGTTTGAATTAATTAATTAAGGGTTAAGTTAATTAATGAAGTTTAATTAAATTAGAATAATCATTGAGTGGTTTAATAGGTAATTACTTAATGTAGTTAATAAAATAAAATTACTTTGTATAATTAATCAAGAGATTAATTAAGATAGTTAATTAAGGAGTAATTTATTTATTTAAGGAGGTAAATAAAAAGGTAGATAATTACAGGTTGAGATAAATCAAGAATGATTAATATTGCGGTTTAACTAATGATTAATTATTTAATGTAATTAATTTAGCTTAGGATAAATTAAAATATAATTGGAAATCATAAATAACGATGTAACTAAAGATTGATTAATTAAGATTAATTAATCCATAATAAGTGATTTATGAGAAGTTAATTAATATAAGTAATTAAGGATTAATATAATTAAAATAGTTAATTAATTCATGAAGTAATTAAGATTACTTATTGTTTTTTGTTACGTATAATTAATATTGTGAAGTTAATTAAAGATAATTACTTGAATGTAATTGAAGGATAATTAATCCAGGGTGATTAATTAAAATGAATAATGAAGGGTTGATTAATTAATTGATTTGGAATTAATTAATGACAAGTGAAGAAATCTAAGTGATTGAGGTTAAAACTTCAATTTGAATCAATTAAATTAATCTTGGTAGCGATCAAGCCTTGCTTATGGATGATTGAATGACATTGGATGCTTTTGAATGAGTTGATATTTCTGATATGAAATGTTGTGTATTTCCTTTGGATAACTTGGGTTAGGATGACATGAGACTCGAAGAGACCGGGGTCGGGTGTTAGGAAATACCCGAAACCACTTCGAATTCTTCATAGATTGATATGTGAAATCTATAGGCTGGAATGAAGTGATTTAAAGGAATTGGACTATTCTTGGTACTTAGAAAATGGATATGTGGAATAAGTGATGTCTATAAAAAATTGTGGCTCTGTGAATTGATTCGAGTTACCCCGGGTTTTATTTGAGTTATTTGCTTTGTATTCCATGTTGGATGGGTTTACTCACGCTGGTTTCCAGCCTGACCCGGGTGCTACTTGATGTAATGCTCGGGTCAGACCGAGTATTACAGATTTTCAGGTAAGGACGTTCTAGAGCTCAGGAGGCGAGCTAGATGACTAGAACGTGTAGAGTATTTCCGCTGTATTATATTGTTGTATATCTGTGACATGATAATTATGTATATTCAGTGTCTGTATATATGTGTAACTCTGATGTATTTAAATGTAATCGACAGAATATTATTCTTTTGTAAACTATTATTATTTATTATTATATTTTATCCGCTGCGAATGTGAGATGTTGATGTTTCTGATCTTCTTCTATCCCTTTCTTCTTTTTCATAACTATCTGGAATTTTCGGGTTTCGGAAATTTCGGGTTGTTACAGTTGGTATTAGAGCTGAAAGGTTAAGCGAGAACCTTGGCTCTGGTGGGGATTACTCATTAAATAGTCCGTAGTAAATCTAGAATGAGTTGAGTATATATATATGAGGGCATACTTGTTATTTTCTTATATAAAGGTTAAATGATTTTATATAGAAAATATCTTGATATATATAGTAGTATTTCCTTCTAATAATTATTAAGGTGATAGGTTGTTAAATTAATGGAATTAAATTAAGAAGTTATAAAATACAACTGAAATGAAATCTTGAATTGGAATTAAATTATGGTAATAGAAATACATTCAAATTAAAATTAAATGAAGATAAGTTTGAAATGGATTCAGGATTAAATGGTATAAAGGGATAAGTCGATTTGACTTAAAAGGATTAAGTCAACATTTAAAATTTACCTCGAATTTATATAATTCAGGATAGTCTAAATTTGGAATTTAAGATTGAAAATGAAATTCTAAAATTTGAGCTCAGAAATTAAATTGTTTAAAAAAATGAAAAAAAAACTTTTAATAAAAGTTAATTAGGTTTAAAGGGGTTAAACCAATCTTTGAAAATTTCACTCGAATTTACATAATTTGAGATGGTCTAAAAATTGAGATTGAAATTGAATTAGTTCAAATTTAATCTAATTTGAATTAACTGGATTTGTGATTGAAGATGGATAAGTTCAAAAATTCAAATGGAAAATTTGAGTTGAATTGAAATGATTTGAAATTGAAGTGGATTCAATATGAAATCAGTCCAAATTTATTTTAATAATTTAAAACTATAAATAAAGTTGAATAAGTAAGAATCAAATGGAATTTGATTTGAAGTTGGAAAGAAATTGAGAATTGATTCAACTTGAATTGGGAATAAATCAAGTCCAATGGAAATTGAAGTTATTTAAATTGGAATTGGATTATTTTAAATAGAATAGGAAATTTAAATTGAATTGATGGGAAAGTGAACAGTTTTGGCTCTGGACTATTTTTAATATAAATTATTTTAATATAAACTTATTTTTCCAAGCTATTAAATATATAAAACCTTTCTTTTTAAAGCCAAATCATTTTATATTTGTTTTACCATTATTTTTGGAACTATTTAACCATTTTTCAACTGTTTTATAAACTAATTACTATTTTTCAACTATTTTACAAATTAATTACTATTTTACAACTATCTTGTAATTATCTAAAATTTCTGAGACTATTTAACTATTTTACAATTAGTTAACTATTTTATAGCTATTTTGCAAACTAATAATTATTTTCAACTACTTATCTGTTTTTAAAATTTCCAAGCTATTTTCTAAAAATAAACTGGTCAGAATTCAAACTATTATTGATTAAATACTCAACTGAGGTAAGAATTGAAGTGATAATCCAAATGAGGATTAAGGTAAATGTGAATAAGTGAATAAAATCGAAGTGGGGATGGATAGAAAGGAAAATTGATTTAGTTAATAATCAATGAAGATAATTACGTAGGATGTATGTATATTATTCTATTCGCATAGTGATTTGATCCAGATTCGAGCATAGAATTTCGAGATAGTTTATCGATCCGAGTTGGGATTTTTCACTCGATTTTCGACGGCGAACCTGGATATGGATTGTTGATTGGTTCTGGATATTCTCTATCATAGTTATAGCTATGCAAGGAGAATGACGGTTTCCGAGCAAGAAACCAGATCTGTGTCCGCACTAGGAAGTCGGGTGGACGATACTAGTTCGAAAGTGAAATTGTGTGATCGAGCGAGCGATCATATTGGTATAGCGTACGAATGATATGTGTATATCGTACGGATTTGAATGAAATTGATATTGGAAAGAGTAATCAAATTTGAATATTTGATTTTGAATAAACAAAGATATATACCTTTTTTATATAAGATATATCTTCCCTTGTTGAATCTATTGCCAAAAGAAAGGGACTTTGAAGGTGTTTGAAGTGTAAAAAGAGTTTTATATAAGTTTGAAATGATCCAAAGTTTAAAAAATTATATATATCTGTGTATACATATACATATACATATATATATATATATATATATATATATATATATATATATAAAGGATCTTATGAGGATTTTGGAAAAGGATTTTGGGAACCTTTGGATTTGGAAAGGCTTTTGATTTTTGGGTAAAATTAATATTGGAATTTGGAAAGCCTAGTTTGAGAACTATCGATTTTGGGATAATCGATTTTGTGTAAAAGAGCTTTGTATAAGATCATACTAGGTATATGATTTGAAAGATACTATATGTGTATAGTATAAAGTGTTTTGATGATGGCTTTGGGGAAAAAGGCGCTCCCTTGAAATGAACTTCTCAGGAGTGCCACCGGGTGGTGCTGCCTTGAGCCCCAAGGGGGGGTTCTAAAGTTGATCATGTGAGGAGTCCGGACAAAACTAGTTCCTGGGGATTATGAGTAGTGTGTACCATAGCGAAAGTCGTGTGTGCCACTGAGAGCCAACGGTCTACGTTTGATTTTATATTGGTAGATTGCGACCTATGACAACATAGCGAAAGTCGTGTGTGCCGCTCAACAGTCTACGTTTGATTTTATATCGGTAGACTGTGACCTATGTAGGAGTGGAGAAGTTTCATTTTGACAGCGAAAGTCGTGTGTGTCGCTGAGAGCCAACAGTTACATGGACTTTTGCTGCGATGGCAACGTAACCCTGGAATGTAACTGTGATCTGTTGTGGGTTCCATGGCGTAATCGATGGGCGCGGAGTGCTTACAGTTACATGGACTTTTGCTGTGATGGTAACGTAACCCAGGATGTAACTGCGACCATGGATGTGGCTGATGATTTCCAGAGCATTCTCACCAAGATATTTCCTCTATTTTCAAAAACTGTTTTCTATATTTTCAATAAAATTATTTTGCAAGTATTTTCACTGGATGTTGAAAACGGGTTTACCAAGTACTTATAGATTTTCAGTCCTACGCCTGATCAACGTATGACTGAATTTCTGTGAGAACAAGGATGGACTGGTTGAGACATCGAGTTATAAGAAGTATTTTTATAGAGCTATTTTAATAGTATTATGTGAATTTAAAAGCATTTCTAAAATTTTAAAATAAAAATGTTGGAATTTTGAAAGATGAAAAAAATCTATACTGGAATTATGAAAAATTTTGAATTCAGGAAAATTTAATGAAGTGATTTTTTGTAATAAAATCAAAAATTGATTTAAAAGGTTGGAAGCTAATTAGCTAAATATTTATTTGATAAAATATGTTAATTAAATTTAACTCGGTTAAATAAAATGGATTGTAAGTTAATAATGGAGTTTGGAAATGAATTCGAATTGTAAATAGAATTTGACTTGGATTTGATAATGAATTAAATAAGTGGAAATGCTGTAAAAATATAAATAAAATAGAGCTGGATCGAAATAGTGATGGTTTGAATTACAAATAAAATTCATGTGTGATATGAATAATATTTAACGAAATTTGCAAGTAAATTAGATATAAGGGAAGTGTTGTCAAATGAAATGAAATTGATTTATAATAGACATGGTTTGAATTGCAAATAAAACCCAAGTAAGTAGAAATAAATTGAGAATGGCTTTGTACTAATAAAATAAATTCGAAAATGAATTAAGCAGGTGAATTGAAAATTTAAAATCGGGTGAATAAATTGGTTAATTGAATTAAATAATAAATGGATGAAGTCCGGTTGAATAGAAATTAAATCAAAGTTTTAATTTGAATTGGGTTATCAGAATAAACTTAAGTTATGAGGCGTATTAAATTGAAATGAAATTACTTAAGTCAATAAAAGCTTGGTTTCGAGTAGAATGGAAGACCATTAAATAAAAGTTTGGGTTAAATTTATTTGGGAAATGGATACTTATATAAGCATCGGATGTTGTAAAGCTCAATGAAATAGTTTTAAATGAATCCAGTGCAGAGATAAAATGAAATGCAATGAATGGTTGGTGAATAACTTAGAAATGAAATTGAATTAATTACAGAATGAGTTGACTATAATTTGAAGTAGTTATAGACTAAAAATAAATACTCTATTAAGCGAATATTGTCAAATTTGCATAGAATGAATCGTCATTTGACGTTAATGAAAGAAATTAAAATTCCATGGGTTGAGAGAAGTTAAATAACTTGAGTTTGAAATCAATTGAATTGAATATGAGCTTTTTTGGATTAAAAGTAAATTGAACGTAAGCAATTGAGTTGTAAACCATTAAAATTGAACGAAATGGTATATGAATTGGTTGAAAGCAATTGAATTAGCTTTAAATCATATAAATCGCTTATGGGGATCGTTTGGTGCTTGTTGTTATGTAATGCTTGTGTTTAGTTATTGAAAGTAAGTGAAATGCTAATAATTTTCTATATATGGCACTTACTTATTTAAATTGAGTAAGTACAGGTACCTGAAGGCCGTTTGGCTGGATTTGATTGCACCAATTGCTAAAATAATAAGCCGCTTGCTTAAAAATGCTAAATAAAGGTACGCCTACGCAATAAAAATAGGAAATATGAACTAATTTTGCTTTTTTCGACAGTGTGGGTCAATATATATATATATATATATATATATATATTTATATCTCTTGTCAAATTGCAAAAGCTCCTCCGTACAAAGGAGACTCTGCCAAAATTTTCCGAAAATTTTGTGAGTTAGAAAAGTTTTGAAATTTTTTTTGTTAACGATAAAACGATTTCAAATTGGAAATTGAAATAAATTAATGGATGAAACTAGTTTAAATAATAATATGAATCAGTTATAAATGGAAGATAAAATTCAAAGAATTGAAGACAAAATGAATTCATATAGAAATGGGAAAACTAATTTAAATAGAAGTAGATATGAAACTTATATAAGGAAAGGTATAAAATGACTTGAAAAGTTACGATTGGATATTATTGCTAGGTAAGATATGCAGGTATTATAAAGGGAAAGGAAAATTGGATTTGATTTCAGGAGATAATTTGAATTGCCCGACTAAAAGGTATGTATTTAAATTTCTATATGAAATTGGGTTGGGTTTTTGATCGAGCCACTTGGCTTTCCGTTTTCTTTTTGAATTTGGGAGCCCATAGAGGCCTTTTGTAGTTGTACCGAGCTAGCCGTGCAAAGGAGACGCTGACAAAAATTTTCGAAAATTTAGAGAGTTAGAAAATTTTTGATAATTCAAAATTTAGTTTTAAATTGAAATTTTAATGATTGAGCAAAAGGGTGTTGTTTGGAAACTTTGGAAGAGTTTGGGAAGTTAGTAAGAATGATAAGGGGTCTTTTATAAAAGATAGTTGGTAGGATGTTGAACTGTTGGTTTTGGAGGAAAAGTAAACGGGTATTCGACCATTTTTCCTAACTAGTAATTTCGGGGACGAAATTCTTTTAAGGGGGCAGGAATGTGACGACCCGTAATTTTTAACAAATTAAATTGGAATAATTAACTGATTTTAAATATTTAAAAGTTAATTTTAAACTTGAATTCCAAATATTAATATTTACTTGATAATTAAATTATTGAATTATATAATTCGAACACTACAACAAAAAGTGTCTTTTATAGCGGCATATAGCCGCTATTAATCACAACCATAGCGGTTTGATAAGCGTTGTATATCAACATGTTATAAAAAACTGTTGAATATTTATAACACAAAATATGCCGCTATGGTTGAGCTTAGTTTTATAACGCAAATTTGCCGCTATGGTACGTTAATTCAATAGCTCATTGTAGCCGCTATAATACAGCTAAATCTCAACGGAACTGGAAATGTTTATAACACCATTTTGCCACTATAAAATATTTATTCAATAGCTCATTGTAGCCGCTATAATATAGCTAAATCTCAACGGAATTGGAAATCTTTATTACATTTTAATAATAGCAATCAAACTAAATCTTCGTAAACGAACAAAGATTATAATCAACAAATATTACACAAGAGCATGCTCAGAAAGAAATGTATCAACATATAATATTAAGTGCATTTTGTTGATATTTAGAACAAAGTGGTATAATATATATATATATATATATATATATATATATATATATATATTATGTACAAGCAATTTTACAATAGAATGACAAAATCTAGCATACTTTTCAAGTTACAAATCGAAGTTAAATTAGCAATTATACTATCTGCTTTGTAGAACAAACATTTACCTCGGTATTAACTGAGGCTTAGTGTTAAATAAGGCTGACATCCTCAGTTAAAACTGAGGGTGATTGCCTCCTACATTAACTTTTTCAGCTTCTGCATTCAAAGGCTGCTGGATGCCTGAAACCGATTTCGCTGCTTCTTGCTTCACCATGTAAGCCAATTCTTCAATTTTAGGCTGTAGGACATCACAACATGATTATCTATTAGTTGCTAACGTTTGAGTAAAAATTCTAGAATGCAACTACATACACCCACATTTAATCTCACTACACCCACTACATACACCATACTTGCTAACATTCGATTTAAATTGTATTCCGCCTTTTCTGATTAAATCAGAAGGCAAATCCAATTTTACTTTGATTTCTTTAATAGGAAGTACATTCATTTTAAAGTAATGTTTCGGAAGATATTTAATGGGTGTTAATAGCAGCACTCTAACTATATACTTAATCATAAAATACAATGCATCTTACCGATTGGTAACTTCCGAAATTCAGCATAGGGTTCTTGGTCCTTTTGTGTTGCATCACTTTTTGGCGGTTCTCGTAAAAATCGAAGTCTTCCAATATTGATGTTTTGGAAGAGTACTTTTTGAAAATGTTCAGCATCTCGCTCCCTTGAGGAAATTTCACCTGATAAAGTAATAGATGTTTAAACCACTAGTGCATGAAAGCGGACTCTTGTTTGGCACTAAGGTTGCAAGTTTGATTCCAAGTACTATCAGCATTTTTTAGAGTTTGTTTCTTTTACTATCTCATCAAAATGAAAAATCATTTATAATTTCATCTTTAAACTTGTAATAGTCTACCAAAATTCATAACAAAATGACAAATACCTGACTTGTTTTACCAAATATTCCTCCACTGTGATAAAGATAGAGGATGAGAATAACAAATTTTCCAATGTCCATTAATGTAGACAAAATAAAGTAATAATGAAAATGGAATTCTATGCAATTTTACATTATGTCATAAAAAAAACTACAAATTGAAAAAGTAAAGGCAGGATATGCACTACTCCAAAGGTTTGTAATAAAGATCAACAATGGCAATGTGAGTAATTTATTAACAAGATCACTTGGTTCTTTAATGAAAAAAGAAAGTCTGAGTCTGAATGCGAAGTTAATGGGTCTTGAAGATTGAAACAAAAAAATTACTGTTGTGGAAAATCAAAATCTTAGATTAAAAAGAGTGAAAAATGTACTTGAAAAATACAACGAAGGAGTGGAAAGTTATGAAAAAAAAAGAGCAGGAAAGGAGTTTATATTCTTCCAACAATTTTCAAAATAAGGTGCTAGTGAAAAATCCACAATCTAATTATACTTTTATTTTGAATATGAAATTTTCAAGAAAACTAGAAAGAGCGAAAGTGTTTGACAATGTGAGGAATAAGATCATATCAAGCAAGAAACTTGTTAAGTGCATTCATGATATAAAAGAAATAGGTAAAAATATTGTAAGTAAAGGTAATGGAAAAAGCAATGCAATTTCAAAACTTATTATAAAGGATTTGAAATCTAATGCAGCATCATACCATAGAGTACCAACAAGTATAATAGAAGCATCACAAGAAAAATTACCACGGTGAATGATGATCATATTGAAAGTAAAAAACTGATGCATTGAGAAAGAAAAACCAAGGTGTTGCACTATACACCTTATTAAACGATCTTGATTTTCCTAATGATGGACATTACAACAAAGTTAGTATAAAAATGACATGGATATTGTAAAATATAAATTAAACTAATTGGAAAACCACTGAAGAAAATTTTATACTAACTTGTTGCTTCTCATTGAGTGATCTTTGAGGTTTATCTTCAACTTTAGAAGATTCCCTCAAAGGAGATGAGGCAACATTTGATTCCTGAGATTTGCATAATCAGTGTGGTTGGTTATGATTATATGTTTCACGTAGTTTTCTGTCAATCCAAAAATAAAAATACTCAATTTACATGAGCTGTTTCTGTCTCCCCACTAATAAGATGGCCAACATCTGATGAATTTCGCTTCAAACAAAAGAAAATAATAAACTAGAAAAATAGATGTAAATTGTCATAGGCATGTTTTTTCTATGATTTGACTATACATATGCATAGACTTGGACCGCGCTGACATAAATTTGTTAGGCGCCATGGATACAACGTGCTGATAGAGGATTTAATTTCCACTCTAAATTTGTTAGCTTCTCCATAAGCCTGATAATGGAAAAATGTAATTGCAATTAACATAGTGAACTAAGCATTAACCGAGCAAGAGAAAGCGGTAGATATTTTGAACTAGTTAAAACAATAGACAGAAAGAAACTACAAGTAAAGGATTAAGAGTCGGCTATAATCTAGTGTTTTATCAGTGAAATTCATTCACCTGTGACAAAAGAAAAATATGCAAACCTTCTCTAGGATTCTTGGAGTTGGCGAACTTTCCCTTTTGTTTTCTTTTTCATCGCATTCTTTGTGCGTCTATGTATTTACTTTCCAATTCATCAGCCCTCTCCTTAATAGCTATTTAATAGATTTTAATCATAAGAACATATAGTCGATACAGAATTAGCTATAGTACAGAACTAGCTATTTAATAGATGTTAATCATAAGAACATATAGTTGATACAAGAATGCGTTCAACATATAAGATACATTTAAATTTTTGCACTGAACCCTTTTTCCAAGTTTTCAGATTATCACATATTATATGTTGTCATGTATTTTTCACCATTTAAACCATGCATGAATAAATCTTTGTATTTTATAAGAAGAATTTAAGGTTTCAAAAGCAGAGAAATGTAAAAGCTATCAGTGCATTGCTATGTTTTTTATTATGGTTTACCAAAATATGGTTAAAAAAAATTCTGCAGTGTACAGCTACCTAAGGAATCAACTTCCGTTGCAGCAGTTTTCCAATCAATTATAACTATTAAATTGTAAGCTTACTGAAACTCTTGATGTTTATTGCATTACATAAAAACACTGGATGAGTTTCAAATTTTCTTATTCAAAACTGTTCTAATATATGTATATTATGAAGTGAATATGCTTGTACATTGTTTTGTTTAGTCCCACATCGTGGGATAAGTTCAGTTCTTACTTCTGAAGCCTTTATATAAAGTAGGCCATGTAATGTAAATAGATAACTACTAATTTCTGAACGAATAAAATTGTTCTCTCTCTAATGCCTTCCACTTTCTTCATTTTATAACAAAAACATAGTTTTAAGTTTATTTTTATAAAGAAAATAAAAATTTACACAGTTGCACCATGTTCTAAAAGATGAGCCACACGTTCCTTTCGCCCATATCCTCTTGCATGTTGTTTCATTATCTTTTTATATATTTATGACAAATTGTATATTTCTTAAGAAAGACAAACTTCCTTTTTATGACATAGAAGAATTCATGATAGAAATACATATGTTTATAATCCTTATAAAAAAAAAGATTTCTTATGTAAATTATTTTGATTCATACCTGGCTTCCAAGATTCTGAAATCCAACAAGTTCAAGCTCCTTTAAAATTCCCTCCTCGCCTATGACATACACCTGAAATTATGGCACTGGGTTACTGTTTCTTTCATTGACGTTTATGAGTAGTATATGACATGTGAATAAGAATGAAAGTTAGCTAGATTAAATACTAGAACAGAAAACATAATAGAACCATACATAATAGTCTTTAATTTGGTAATGGAATACATGAGATTCATAGGGTTTATCTAATAGCATTCTAATTTTATATTATTTTTCTTTTAAAACATTATTAATAGCAAGTAAATTATCAATGCTATAAGGAATTGCAAGCAAAAAAATGTGCAGAAGAAGAAAACATTAAGATTCATCACAAAATATCCGTTATTCTTTTCTACACATTCTAATACATCATAAATAAATTATACGAACGTCTCATTTTGATTTCTTAACGCTTTTTGTTAGAAAATCTGTTGCCTTTACTTAGTGCATCAATGATGGAGGCAAACAAAATACAGATAAAAAAGAATTATATATGTGAAATCAAATATTATTCAAAAGAAAAGTCCCTAATAGTTTATTCATCAGTACACCTAGCACACAACAAACAATTTGGCATTATTATAGGTCTAAAAAAATAAGCTAGTTGTACAAGATTTGGTACATTTTTTACAAAATGACCAATGGTATGACTTTATAGAATAAACAAATGACAAGTACCCCAAAACTTCAAAGCTATAGCAATAAAAGGCAGAGGAAAACTACCAAAAAGCAAACAGAGAAAAATGGAGTTAATGGAAATGGAATAAAGTCTTTGAAGAGTTTGAACAGCCACAAAATAGAAAACTTGGAAGTTCTATCATAATAGCATTAAATTTGACATTGAATAATGGTTCTTCAAATCCAGAGTCATTCAAAGTGATATAACCCACTACTAAAACGACATTAAATTTTTAACTTTTCTAAATTTTATAACCAAAACTTTTAACCAAGTCCTTCAATATCTGAAGGAGAGAGGCAACTATTAATGTATAAAAGTTTGAGACCCAACGCAACAACATTGGCCCTATATAGAAAAAATAATAATCAAACTTCCAAGTTTGGTTTTGTTTAACATATATTTCAGTATAATATGCAATAATGTAACCCAGAACAACTGGTTATGCAAATAAAATACTGGACTTGATCAAAGAACAGAGCAAAACACGCAAGTTCTATAGCCTGATTAAAGATGATGATGTGGACGAGATAATACCTAGGTTGCAGCAGCCTTTTCTAGCACCACCCCAGTCAGCTCACTTAGATCAATTCAGTTAATAATAGTTCTCAAACTTCAAATTCCAGTTAGAAGTGATTCAGGTCAATTCAGTCAGCTTACTCAGATGTAGTCCAACCCATTCTCTAGCATCAACCACGTCATCTATACTCAGTTATTAGCTACTTTTTAGCACTCATATGCACTGCTGAAAGCATCATACAAAAATTTAAATATCAACAAAAACAACGAGTAAAAAAACAAAAATCTGAATAAAAACTACAGATAAAAAAACCACAATTCAAACAATTATTAATTTTTACTATCAAGTACATATTATAACAAAACATATGAAGTAAATATCACAGTTTTAACAGTTTTAAGCAAATCAAAGAGAAGTATAGCTTTGGTTTTCATGATGGTTTGCTTAGAATCTTTGTATTAAACTCTCAATAAAAACATGGTTTAGTGGATAATCGTATGAACTAACAATCATTTAGTTATCATGTTTCATATAGAGAATGAAAAACCAATCAGATAATAATATACCTTGTAAATTATTCGTATGAATAAAGAAGAATCAATTAGTTCGGAGATTGATAAGGATCAAAATCGATTATAAATTAACACGTTTTATCGTATACCTTTGAATGTTTGTTCCTGAGCGAAATTGAAGATCAAAAATTGGAGATTAGGGTTGTTGAAATCGTCGACTTCTCAACTGCTAAAGAGTGAACTATTGAAGATCAGATGGAGTAGAACGCCATAGGTTCAGTGATTGGAGATGGAAATCGAGTAGAATGTCGATTAGGGTTTTCTTCATTTTGGGAGGGAGACGAAAAGTGTTAAGCGTTACTTGGAGGGAGAAGAAATGGTTAAGTGTTTTTGGGAGGGAGTCAAAAATTTTGGGACCAGTGTTACATACCTACAATACAAATTAAACAAGTACAAAACAAATCAAAAGGCTAAATAATAACGCTTTAGAATAATGCGCTATTAAATTGCGTTATCAATAACATATTTTCTTGTAGTGGAAATTGGTTAAGATGTTGAATGTGGAATTTTAAGCCTGTTAAAAATAATTTGAAGGTTTATAAGATTTATAATGATAATACTAAAGATAATAGAATGTTTGGAATTTAATTTAAAGGTAATTTGTTCAATTTTAGAAAAAAAATATCGCTTAAATTGAATTTAAAAATAGCCTTCCGAGGCACAGTCTCGGAATTTGACGAAACCAGTTCCATTGGATCCGTAATAGTTAGTTATTATCAGATTTCAATTTTCATAGCGTTTGGATTTACCGTTTGCTCGTACGGGTGAGAAATACGTTGAAATTAAAATCGATTTATAAAGCTAACTTCCACATACGATTAAATTAGCTTCCGAAACACGTTCCACTGTGTTCGGAATACGTGTAAAACCTTATAAATGCCTGGCGGCATGTCTGATTAGGAGTTCGAAATTTCACGCTGCATCACGAGATATTTTCAATATTTAATTATATAATAAACAAGCGTACGCAGGAAGCTATCCCTAATCGATAATTTATCTTTGTCCCCTCCCTCATCTTACAGCAGAAACCGAATCGGAAAAAAAAGAAGAAAAAAATGGCCGAAGCCTTCGAAAAAAAATATAAAAAAATTAATGAACGACTTAATCGTTCGATCGAGTTAGGAAGGGGGTGGTGTATTGCTCTGAGGCAATCGCGAATGGCTCACGATGATGGCGAAGCGGAGATGGAGTCGAATTTGGGGCGAATCATGCGGCTGGAGGTTGTGAAGCGCACGCGCGCGCTCTCGTGTTCGAGGGAGGATCGAAGTTGATTACTGTCAAGCTCGATTTTGGGGCTCGCGATCGATGAGCGCGACTTCATCAACGAAGACATCGGAAGGGGGGGTTCGACGTCGAGGTGGGTCGTACGATGGAGATGGTGTTCGTGGCTGTGGGACTGAAGTTTAGTGGATCGGGGTCACGGAAGTTTTTGGTGACGGCGACGCAAGCTCAGGAGCTCGAGCTTCGGGTTCATGGTGGCAGCGAATTCAACTTCGATGGAGGCTCATGGTGTTCTCTCGATGATCAACAGTGGGAGTCTCGTGGCATCTTCGTTGTCGACAGTTTGGGTGAGCAGTTTTTGCTTTATTTTAATTTTCCTAAGTTTATATAATATATGTACATGAAAGAAGAAAAAAGAAAAAAAAGGAAAATTAGTTTAGAAAAATTTAATTATTTGTTTAAATAAAGATTTAGTTAAATTAAACTTACAAAATGGAAATTAATTTGTTTAGTTAACTTATATAATTATTTGATAACTAGAACATATTTTATAAACAGAAAATTAGTTTGAAATTAACTTATTAGGTAAAGTGAAATTTATTAAATATAAATTGAACTTGTTCGAATATTAATAAGATCATATAACTGTTTATACAAGGTCTAAATCTGAAGGAAACAAATCGAGATCGGATTTGGATTGCAAAATCAAAGGTGAGTAAATCTCACTCTGTTGGATTTTTATTTAAATTTAAATAGTTAAATTTAAATAATTGATTGAATGATTAAATTGATTGGATGTGCACTGATGATGACGTGACTTTGGTTTTGGTTGATTCTTGGGTTAATTGTGTTTTGACTCGAAGTATGTGGGTTTTAAATTGTTTTAAACTTAAATCATAAATAGGAAATTGTTTTCATTTTAAAGTTAATAAGGGCTTAATGATTTGTGGTTCATTAAATTAGTAGGGTAACTAAAAATGGATAATAATTTAATTCAATTAGTTAATGGTTTGGGTTAATTAATTTAGTAATTAAGGGTTTGAATTAATTAATTAAGGGTTAAGTTAATTAATGAAGTTTAATTAAATTAGAATAATCATTCGGTGGTTTAATAGGTAATTAATTAATGTAATTAATAAAATAAAATTACTTTGTATAATTAATCAAGAGATCAATTAAGATAGTTAATTAAGGAGTAATTAATTTATTTAACGAGGTAAATAAAAAGGTAGATAATTACAGGTTGAGATAAATCAAGAATGATTAATATTGCGGTTTAATTAATGATTATTTATTTAATGTAATTAATTTAGCTTAGGATAAATTTGTAACGACCCAACTTCCAAACTCCAGGAAGTCGTATCGCTAATAAGAAAGAAAGGGATAGAAAAGAGAATAGAAAGAAGAGAAGAAAGAAACAACATCAGAATCTAACAACGGAACGAATAAATTATATTAATAACATAAAATATTACATAGTTTACAAACACTATCAGAGTACACAGATAATACAACACATACTAGACAGTTATAAACATCTGTCTAGTATTTACAACATAATACAATCCAGAGACAATACATAACACACAGCGGAATACTATATATCTAACGCAGAAGCCTCCTTCTCCATTGCTCCTCCAATATTCGTCAAAGCTAACTTGAATCCCTAGGCTACTCGTAAAAATTTGAGTACCCAAGAGTTTATGAAAAACAAAAATAAACTCTAGGTCAGACATGGGTCTGGTGTGAGTAACAGGTTAAAGTTGCTTATCTTTCAAAAACCTTTAAAAGAAAGGTATCACGTAAGACTTCCCACACATAAACATGGAAAAGTTTTTACCTTACGCTAACCAAAACATTTGATAGGAAATCCGATGATATTATAATAGTGTCTAGGGTTTTCAAGTAAATATGAAATAGTCGAAATTGTTACATCTATTAAATTCCAGCTACTAGCCACAAAAGTGGGTAATACAATCAAAACCATTGGCATTTATTGGATTTTGGATTCCATACAATGGCAGGGCTACTGGGGTACCGCCCGTCACAGTACATGGCCTAGATCACCGTACCGAGGAGTATGCCCGCTCCCCTGCAACACAAGGCCGGACCCGTTCCTTACTGAACAGTTCCGAACAAGACAACCCCGGCAGTTGTCGCGAATCAACCGCCCACACAGCCAAATAAAAAGGGACCTCTAGACAGGGGTAAATCTGGCTCTCCAGTGGGAACTACCCACGAAGCCTTGCTGCACCTCCCCTATTTTAGCCATTCCCAGTTGATGAGGCTTGAGGCTACGATTACCTTTATAGGACATCAAATCTTAGAATGCTCATCGTCCACCTGACGATGTTCTGAAAGCATTCAATCCATACAAGTTCGTTCCGGGTTCGAACGAAACCGAAGGCACTATCTCGTTGCACTCATTATTGGAATCACCCTCAGAGTCAACGACCATAGCCCTTGCACTCTGATTCACCATCTCGAATCTATAAGCACTATTCTGTCAAACTCATTACGGAATCACCCACAGAGTTATACTGACGTATAGCCCTTACACCTCGAGTCTTCACTTGCTCCACTTGGATTAACGACCTAACGTTTAATTGGAATCGATGTGGTTTTCGGATTCCAAATATGGAAACCCGATCCCGGTCTCATCGAAATCCAAAGCGTGTCTTTTAGGTCCAAGTTGTTTTAAGTTTAAAACAATTCAATCTAATTATCCATATACACACAGATAGATAATTCATATCATCATAATAGATAATCAATGTTATCATAAACAGGTAATCATCACAAATTGATAATCTATATTATCATCATCAATAGATACTTATATCATCATTACAATGCAACCAATGCATCCATAACATACAACACTATTTATCTCATGTCTGAGATTCAAACCATTCAGGGTAAACCATATCATCCATTCATAAGCATAGATCTATAATCACACCATCTATAATTAATTTAAAATGAATTAAATTAATTACTTCCTCATTTTAAATCTTGCTTACTTAACCCTTAATTGATTACCAATCAATTAAATTATTATCCTCAAATTAATCAACTTAATTAATCACCCTTGATTAATTATCCCTTAATTACTTTCAAGTAATTATCTATAATTAATTTTACAAATTAATTATTCTTAACCAACCCAGTAATTAACCTTTAATTACTTCATTAAATAATTAATTATAATTAATTACATTAGTCCTTAATTAATTACATTAATTAATTACTTCCTTAATCACTTCTAAACTAATTTAACAATTAATTATATTTATTAATCATTCCTGATTAATCTCATTAGTAATTAATTACTCTTAATTAATTACATTACTCAATCATTTACAAATGACTTAAATTAATTAAAATAAGTAATTAATTATTAATTACTTTCATAAAGAAAATATCTTCATATTAATTACACGAAGTAATTAATCCCAAAATACCATACTTCAATAATTACTTCTAGTAATTTACTTAACTTAATTACTTCTTTAAGTAATTATACCTCATTGATTACTTACAACCCATCTAATGACTATTCTAGATTAATTAAACTTAATTAATTAATTTAAACTAATCCAATTAATAAATTAATTACAATGAGTAATTAATATCTTTAATTATTTCCATAAAGTAATCATACTTAATTAAGTTTCATAATTGATTATTTAAATTAATTAATCTAATTAATTATCAAAATTAATTACATAAATAAATAAATAATCACAAGTTAATGGCCATCATTAACTTATTAACAAATTCTTAATTACCTTTCTTAAGTAATTAACTTAAATTAATTACAAATTTAATTAACCTTAATTAATTTCAAATCTTTAATTAATTAAACAAATTAATCAATTAAATTATTTAAATTACTAATTTTAATGAAACAAAGATCATTAAATCTTAAATTTACTTTAAAAATAAAACATTTCTTATTCATGATTACTTTATCATTAATAAAGTAACTTAAAACAATTTAACTTAAAATTGTTTTCAAATTACATTTTAAATTTAAAATTTAAAAAGAAATTGATTCTGTCAAGAATTCTGGATTGTTAAAATCGAGATCTATTGATTTAGGGCCGCAGCTTATAAATCATGGTTTTCAATTCACATTAAAGTTCTTGTTGATTAAAGGTATTCTGATCAATAATCTGTGGCAAAAGCGAGATGAAGGGATTAAACTGTTAGAAGAAATGTTCGAGCATTTTGACGCGATCAATTCTCCTAATATTGGTAAGGGATATAGGGAAAGGTTCGGTGATCCAGAAGATTATTTTGGGAATTATAAAG
Organism: Allium cepa; assembly: GCA_030765085.1. Taxonomy (NCBI): domain Eukaryota; kingdom Viridiplantae; phylum Streptophyta; class Magnoliopsida; order Asparagales; family Amaryllidaceae; genus Allium; species Allium cepa. The sequence goes on from CM060932.1 coordinate 610,236,595, forward strand.
ATTCTGTCAAGAAATATGATGAAAAGATTGAAATTATTGATGATTTATTGGATTATAATGGAATTTCGAACTACTCCTTATCAGCAAACTCTGAAGAGAGTGAGAATAAAGTTTTTGATCCTATGCTACTAGACGATTCTGTTATTCAATACATAAGGGTTCCTAATGCTCCAGCGGTTAACAAAAAGTTGATGTCATCGGATTTTATCATTCAGACCAAGGCATTTGATCTGGACTGTGTGATCTCGACAGATAACAGGTTTAAATGCTTGGAAGACGATGATAGAATTGATGTTACTTTTGGATCGAAACAGGCTGATACTAAGTTTGTTAGTAATAATTCATCAGACAGAAAAGCATCTATTTTAGAAAAGAGTATTAATAACTCTGATGATACTGAAGCAATTTTTATTTCGTCTAAAACTTTTGAGATAGTCTCGATGGATGAGCTAAATGATAATATGATAATGGAGGATCAGTTCCATTTTAGAGAAGTTTTTGATAAGTTTCTGTTGTTGGCTTCGCTTTTTTCTAGTAAGGGATTGGATATAGGGTCCGTGCCTGGTGATATGCACACTGATATCAGCGTCTTTGATGTGCAATATCTTCAGAATGTTGCAAGTTCTTTGGATGTGTTAGCATTAGTAGATGATGTTAATGCTTATAGTTGTTTTGGTTGTACTGGTGTTGATATTGATAAGTTGCTTTCTGAGAAGATGATAATATTAAAGGAGGATGGTTTATCAAACAAGGAAATAGTTTCTAATAAAGTTAAGACCGTGTGTAAAAATTCTTGTGAAGTAGTATATGTTGCTGAAGATGTAGCTTCAGTTATAGGGGTTTTGAAAAATTTGAACCTGACTGAATCAACCAAAGTGAAGTCTGGGAGGGTATTTGTTGTTGAGGATGTTATTTCAGGCATCACACCAGATGATATAAAAGAGGCTGGAACAATTTTAATTTGTGAAGATGATGTTTTGGTGATAGGTGATGATATTCAGAAAGTAATGGAGGCTGTAAACTCTGTTTTACATATGAATAAAGATGATGGTGCTATAGTTTGTGATTCTGTTTGTAAAGTCATTGTAGATGGGGAATTCACTAACTTGTGCGTGAGTAATTCGTATGGTTCAGAAGATATATTGGTTTGTGTTGTTGGAGTGGCCGTGAGGAGGCTGTCTTTAGTTGGTTCTGTAAATCTTCATGATGATACTGTGTGGAGCTCTATAATTTTTCCCACTGCCTCTGTCTCTTTTAACTCTAAGGAAGATGTTAAATTGGTTAATAGTGATTTGAATGAGGAAAATTAGGGTGATGTTAAGTATGTTGTGTGTTCTTCTTGGACCGGGGATGTAACGACCCGTTGAATTTGATAATGTTAAATGAATTAAATTAATATGTTTCTAATCTAATTTAGAATAAAATAAAGGTCTTAAGATTTTATTTGAGAAAATGTAGTAATTTGTTATAGTAATTGGAATTTAATGTAACAATTTAATAGTTACATGGAAATAGATTTGAACTATGTAAATTTGCACACCTTGTTATAAGTTAAATATAAGAAACCGATATAAATGCGAATCAGTGAATATTAATAAAAATATTTACTAGAATGGAATTATTTAATATAAAATAAATAGTGGAGATTGTACATTTGGTTGTAATAATAAATAGTGACTAAATAAAAGTGTCCGTTGGAATAAATCAATGCAATAAGTGTGATAAGTAATTTTATTGAATGTTGTCTCTAATAAATATACTTGATTTGGTAATTTAGATATTTATACGTAAAGTATATATATATATATATATATAAAGATATATTGATTCCAATAGAATTAATTGGAAATCTAATATTAAATATAATGTTGGTAGCAATTGAAATTTACTGTTTTGCAAAATAAATGAGAAATGAAGTCAAATGTGAATTATACCGTAAAGGATCAATTCATTTAAACAGTAGGATTGTAAATAAATAAACATTCTACGTAGGTTGCAATTGGACAATTTATGTAGTTTAATGGAAAAGCAATTGGAATTAATTACCATAAATTGTGTAGTTAGGGTAGTTTTGATTTGTCACTTAAGATGGAGGATTTTTATAAAATGTAATAAATGCAGTTTAAATTAAGGCATTGACGTTTGGGTATTTAAGAAGTGATAAACTAAAATTTATTTATTTATTTGAAAATTTGAAATCCAATTTGTGGATTTATTGCAAATAAGTGAAATTTGGGTTTAACCATTACATCGATAGGAATAAATTAAATTTAAGGTTATATTAATAAAATTTGGACTAGAGAAATGATATGAATCGGTTTTAGAAGCCTTAAATATAAATTGGGAAGTAGACGAGATTTCACGTTACAACCATTTTTAAAAATCCTGATGTATGTAGAAATATTAATGAAATATAACGTAAACCAATGTTGAATCAAAAGAATAGAGTCAACACTTATTTATTCATTTAATGTGATATAACTACGAGTATGATTTATTGCAAATTACATGGAAATCTAATATATAGGACATTACCTAAAAAGGAAGAGTAGATAAAATTTATGATAAACATATTTGTATATGAAGGTTATTGATTTAAGGAGAAATTGGGCAAGTTTTATGTATTTGGGTTAAGTGCAACCTTTAATAGATAAATTTATCGCAATTAAATGAAATTGAAATAGCTAATTTATACGTTAGTTGAAATTTAGCTGGAATATGAGGATTTTTAATGAAATAGTGAAATCAAATGGAATTAAGGTTTCAATTATACATTAGAATTTATATTCACCATAAAAGGTTAATTGAAAACCAAAGGAGTTAATAAAGGAATCAAGCTTTATCTATTAATTTGGATTTAAGATATGGTAAATTGGATTTATTGCAATAATTAATTCTATAAGATGAGGTTAATACTTATTCTATTTATAATTGACCAAATTGTTGATATAGATTTGTAGAAAGCAGAATCTATAAATTAATTTGAGTATCAAATGCAATAATTGCGCTTATTGCATAAATAAAGGGAATTTAACGTTAAATACTACGTTACTGAAATTTAAAATGGACTTTAAGAATAATATTTTGAATCATGAACCAAAGTATGTGGCATCCCTATTTGGATAAAGAATGAGTATATAAAAGTTAAAATCTAATATATGGGGTTTTGAGCATTTAATTTTATAATTCTTAAATATAGGAAAGTGTAGAAATTAACATTGCAATTAATATAATGTCAACTTTTAATTCACAGCTAAGCCTGTTAAATCTTTTCAATTGATTACGAATCATATAAGAAATAAAAGCCAATTTTAGAATTTAATATAAAATTTGGATTTTTATAATTTATTTAATTTATTTAATGAATATTAAAAATAGCCATTTTGGTCACGGACTCGGATTTCGACGAAACCAGTTTCATCGGATCCGTATCGGTGAATTATTATAGGGTTTCAAGTTTCGTACCGATCGGACTTGTCGTTTGATCGTACGGGCGTGAAACGCCTTGAAATCAATTTTAATAAAATCAATTTGAAATCAATTTGGAAATTTTGTTTTCAGCATAACTTCTTCATACGATCAAATTTGGACGTGAAACTTTTTCCATCGCGTTCAGAATATTTTAAATTACCTATTTGGATATATAGATTTACGGAATTTCGTTCCGGAGACATAGCGGGCTTTTTGGGCCATAGTTTGTTCCGCACGTTCATTCTACGGTCTATCTACGCTACCTCTAACCCTCTATATAAACCCAGCTATTCAGCCCTAGCCTCCGCCTAATTACATTTATCTGCGTGTATTTTCTTCAAGCTTCTCTTCTTCTTCAATGGGGGTTAACCCTAGATCCAGTCAGTTCAAAAACAAAGTGAAAATTCAAACTCTCCAGAAAATTCTCAAAAAAATATATGTTGTAGCTGTCGATGTATACGTCACAGATCCGTGATTCGTTTCTCGATTCAGTTGTTCGTTCGTCCAGTAAAATTCAAACCATTTTGGGCCACTCATCATCGTCGCAACAAAACTCGCCCGATCGGAAAACTGTTTCTGGGTATTGTGGAGATAACCGAGGGGTTTGCATCAGTATAGTTTTTGGGTCGAATCAACGGTTGGATGTGGAGCAAATTTCGACTCGGGTTTCTAATGTAAGGTGGCGGCTGCAATATTCTTAGGGTCGACGCGAGCACCAGGTCGAGGCCGAGACGATCCTTAGCGGCGGCGATAGTTTTGGCGAGGTCACGGTGGTCGATGGTCAGAGTTGGCCGTGCTAGTGCTGCATGCGTTATTGCGTACGAGAAGAGAAGTTACGCGTACAGGAATTTGGGGAGGGTGGCTACGCACGTTTGCTTTGGTGACGTGGCAATTGAATGGAAGTAGGTGAATGTGTTCCATTTTTTTTATTTTATTCAATCACATTTATTGCGATAACTTTCTCATACGATATCCGTTTTACGTGCGGTTTCTTTTATTAGGATCGTATTGAAATTCCGGACTTGATGATGGTGGTTTGGACGAATTCTGAGACGGACAAATTTTTGGGTTTAAATCGGGTTTAAATTCGATTTAAATTCAAAAGGTGAGTGTTTTAACCCACTCACAACTACTAGAAGCTTTTATGTTTGTTTAAATTAATTTTAGAAATGAATAGAAATTTATTTATGAGTATTTGGCATGTTTATTTTATTCATATGTGTTGAATTGCATTTATTAAATTTAACTGTTAATTAATTTATTTATTGAGTATTAATTGATAGTTAGAATATATTTGTTTGCCTATAAACTGCTAGTTAATAGTTATATAGATTATTACTGAATATAAACTGTTAGATTAATAGTTGTTAAATTTAATCTGAATAAAATTGCCAGTTATTACCTGTTATATATTATCAAATATAAATTGTTATCGATTGATATTGCTTGATGATTGTGATTGGATGATGGGTGATGTTGATGGATGTTTATTGTATATCATTAAATTGCAAATTATCATGCATATTTCATTTCATTCGGGATTGTGGTTTGAAATGATATATAACCGCAAAATTTTATATCTTTTAAATTGCGGATTGAAATGATAAATATCCGTATCACTTGACCATAGGATAGAAAATTATATACAGGCACCGCGGTATATATATAACTATTTAAGTGTGATTTCTATGGTTTGGATGGAATACGGTTTATAATAATCTTAAATTTTATATTGGATAAATATTTTCTTCCATATATATATACATATGAAGTTGAAAATTTTGAAATTAAAAGGTGTATAAAAATCTTTATTAAAAATGGAAGAAAATTAAGAAAATGGAGTTTAATAATTTATATCATATGTTTAAATGTTAAGTTTGGAAATTTTAAGATATGATATTTATAATTGGATTTTTCCTAAAATAAATTGAAATGAATATTCTAGTATAATTTGAATTGGGAAAAATATATATATATTTTATTACTAGAAATTGAAGTCTTATTATTTATGGATTTTATATGAATATTCAAGACTAATTAATAGAACAATTGATTTGTTGAAAGAATAAAATCCAACTTTAGTTTGAAATATTGATACTCAAAATGGATATACGTATATATAAATAAGTTGAAGTGGTTTTGGAACTTGAGGGAGATAATATAAATTTTGGTTTACACTTTAATAAGGAAATGTATTTGTAAAGCCATGAGAACTATTTTCTTTACAAAGTAACATTTAAGTTAAACCATTTAATTCATATACCGTTGAATGTCCAAACCATTCAAGTTTTAGAAGTTATGGTTTTAAATTATGATTTTCAAAATATTATGCTTTGAAAATATTTGATTTTCAGACGTTATGAAGTTAAAGCGTTTTGATTTTGGAAAAGAATTATATTTGGGATAAGTGATAAAATATGGTTTTGGGTTTTGAAATGATATCGTATTCATGGTTATGAAATGGAATGTTTATTCTGATTTTTAAAGTATAACCTATTTTTAAATGACCGCGGTGTTATAATAACGATGGGTTGGCAAAGAGACCGGGATCGGATATGGACATACTCTCTGTCGATACCGAAAACCACTTTGACTAACCGTGTACGCGGTGGAGATTCCAGAATGAAGTAGGTGGTGGCGACGTGTCCTGTAAGGTAAATACGTGGACCCGACTCCCGTGAGTTGGCATAAGGTGGCTAAAACAGGAGCGATTCTCAGGCCAATGAGGTCATTCCTATGATCGGACCCTCCTCTTCGATATTATACTTTAATTTTGGATTGATTCAGTGGCCACTTCTATATTTTGATTTTGGGGAGTTAGTCCGAGGTGGGCGGTAACTGCGGCTACGCGTTTCCACCAGCCTGGATAGCAATTGGTATATCTACCCTGGCATTGCCTAGTTGTGCCGTGTCACCTACCATACCGAGCCTTTACTACGAGTTTCTATTTGTGTCGTACCTATGGAGTATCCTCTGGTAGCCTCCCGATCAGGAGGTATTACGGTACTGTATAGACTATTGGCATTTTACGTGTTAAGGTGGAAAATGTAAAGCCTTAATGCTATTTAAAAGTAAGTTTATTTTATAAATAGACACTATTATAATAGCGCAATATACTACATAGTAAATAGTTTAACGGATCCTTAGGAGATGTAAATCCCGAGCATCTCTTGAGTTACTGTACTCATATTTATTTCTGTTAATTTAACTCACATAAGATCTTTTAGTTCTGACTCGAGTGTTTTTGTCTTTTCAAATTCGCTCGGGTCAGTCCGAGCGTTTCAGGATCGAAGATTTTAGCTTTGGAGGACGAAGACGAAGAATCCATATTATATTATTTATAGTATTGCACCACACTCTAAATTTCCGCTGCATTGATTGTATTGGTATGTGTAACTCTGATATTCATTGTATAAGTAAAATAAATATTTTGTAAACAGTTATCATGAACTGTATATTGATTATTATATTTTATCCTTCCGCTGTGAGATTCTATTTTGTTTTATTTCTTGTCTGTTTTTCTTATTTACCCCATAACAATCCGCCCTTGTGTATGCTTTTAATTGGCACGTGTGTCGGTTTAAAGTGTGCGAAAAGGCGGGATGTTACAGTTGGTATCAGAGCTTTGGTTTAGCGATAAACTTGGCTTTGTGGGGTTCGACTCTTTGTTAATAGGGTAGTAATGCCCTATGGGAGTCGCTGAGAGTATATATATGAGAGAGCGTATTTGTTAGTTTTATAAAAAGATTTTGATATTGTGTTAATCTGTTCCACTTTGTATTTATAAATTCTGGTTGAGGCATGGGACGCTATGTCATCAATAGGGATTTCTAAACACTTAGTAGGACAGACCGACATAATATTTGTTTTATATAGGTGAATGAAATAATTTTGCCTATTATATTTTCTATATATAAAAATATTTTTATAAAGATATATTTTGGTTGCTATAGTTGGGTGTTAGGTAATAAAAATATTTGTAATGAATTAAAGCTAAGTGAATTTTAATAAATCAAATTGGAGATTTTAGAACTTAAGTCCGGGATTTTGAAAAAAAATTCTGCTTTCAAAGGATTTATGAAATATAATGATTTGGTTTATAAATATTTTCTTATATAAATATTTAGTATAATTCGAAAGAATTGGTTTAAAGAGGATTTTGAAGAAAATAAGTTTGTACTTTCCTCTCTGTCGCTGGAAAATAATTTCGGTGATGACGGCCGCATCATCGACTTTCATTTTCGAGTTTCGAAGGGAAAGGCCACTGTAGTAAGTTCTACTGCAGATTTGTTTTGAAATTATTTAAAATTTTAATTGTTTATAGGTAATTAGAGATATAAAAGTTGTAAGAAATTAATTATCTATTATTTTAAAGTAATTTTGGAATTTGACCTGGTATTAATTCTTGAATTTCCATTAATTAGTTGTAAAAAAAAAAAAATTAGGTTAGTAAAATAAAGGTTAAGTAATCAATGAATTAAAAGGGTTGAGATTAAACTTGTATAAGTTCTTTTTCTTTTTCTTTAACATAAATAACTTACCAAGTATAAAAAGTTGAAATGTAAATTAAGAGTGGAATAGAATATTATGCAAGTAGAATTTTTGGAAATAATGAAGTATTCAATAAATTACTGTTATAAATAAGAATTTAATGGTATTAACTTAAGTGATGATTGGAATTTTACTAAAATTAAAGGTTGTATTATTAAAAGGTGATTTTAACCTTAAGAAAGTAAAAAATGAAATTCCTTAATTTATAAAGTTTGATTGTAGGGTTATTAACTTAAGTACGCCTTAATTTCCCCCTATTCTAATATAAATGACTGCAATCCATAGTTAATGAATGAGTAAAATCTTTCACTTATAGGAATGCAAGTTATAAGGTTAATAAATTAAGTGTAAGTAGAGGGTTACTGTAATTAAATATAATGGAAACTTCAACATTAAATAAATGAATGAGATTAAAGGTAAGTTGAAATTGTAATTTATAAAACAAATATATATTAATTAAAGGAATGGAGAAGAAACTTGTAAATTTTCACTTACATTCTTAAAACATACATAACTTACCATATAATAAAAAGTTGCAAATGTTAGTAGGAAAATGTAAGGGGAAATCTTACTAGTGAAGAGTAAGGTAATAAAGGTATTCTATTAATTTGCTATTATTAATGAGAATTAATTGTGTAGACTTAAGTTAAATTGGAAATTTTACTATAAGTAAAGGTAAGTAGTATAAGTAGATGATAGAAACTTTAGTAAATAAATTGGAATACAAATATAATGAATTTTGTGATAAATGGAAAATGAAAATTTGTAAGAAATAAAGAAATCACTCCATAAATGAAAGAAAGAAAATCAAACCATTGAAGCATGAGATAAATGTATAATAAATAAATTTGGGTGTTGGTTTGAATTGTGTTGTTTGATTTATGTTGTTGGGTAAGAAATTTGAAGTGGTTAAATGAATAAGTATCTATCTTTGTTCCATCTAAGACTGTTGAGTAAAGGATGCACTTGATAGTTAATTTCATTTCATACAAATTTCAAGTTTGAACCCAAACAACTATTTGTTTGATGGATTAAATGGTTGCTTTGTTTGTGTATGTATGTTGTTTGTAAGGTTGATGGTTGTTGAATTGTTTGGTTGATTAATGATTGAATCCACTTGAATAGTTCACTTTAAAATAAATATTTAACCTTTTAGATTTTATAAGTGAATACAGGTGATGGAAGCAACTGCTACTGCTTTTGGTTCCAAAATAATAAGCGTATATTGCCCGACAAATAGGTACGTTTTCGGATTACGTTTAAAGCGCTATTTTTCCCGTGTTGGGATATAATATTTTGATAATATATGTAATATATTTGTATATTTTGATATTATATTTTCTCCCGAGCCTCACCGTACAAAGGAGACTCTGCCAAAAAATTTCGTAAATTCTGGACTTAGAATTTTGTTGAAAATGATTTCCAAACTTTAATTATTTAATTATAAAAGGATATAATGATTATAAACGAGTATATTCCGTTTAAGGAATTTTTTTTGTAAATTATTGATTATAAGTTAATATTTGAAATAGATGTACTGTTTTTATTCTTCCTTCTCCCTTCTTTTTCCTTTTCGGGGACGAAAAGTTTTGAGTGGGGGAGATTGTAACGACCCGTTGAATTTGATAATGTTAAATGAATTAAATTAATATGTTTCTAATCTAATTTAGAATAAAATAAAGGTCTTAAGATTTTATTTGAGAAAATGTAGTAATTTGTTATAGTAATTGGAATTATTGTAACAATTTAATAGTTACATGGAAATAGATTTGAACTATGTAAATTTGCACACCTTGTTATAAGTTAAATATAAGAAACCAATATAAATGTGAATCAGTGAATATTAATAAAAATATTTACTAGAATGGAATTATTTAATATAAAATAAATAGTGGAGATTGTACATTTGGTTGTAATAATAAATAGCGACTAAATAAAAGTGTCCGTTGGAATAAATCAATGCAATAAGTGTGATAAGTAATTTTATTGAATGTTGTCTCTAATAAATGTACTTGATTTGGTAATTTAGATATTTATACGTAAAGTATATATATAAAGATATACTGATTCCAATAGAATTAATTGGAAATCTAATATTAAATATAATGTTGGTAGCAATTGAAATTTACTGTTTTGCAAAATAAATGAGAAATCAAGTCAAATGTGAATTATACCGTAAAGGATCAATTCATTTAAACAGTAGGATTGTAAATAAATAAACATTCTACGTAGGTTGCAATTGGACAATTTATGTAGTTTAATGGAAAAGCAATTGGAATTAATTACCATAAATTGTGTAGTTAGGGTAGTTTTGATTTATCACTTAAGATGGAGGATTTTTATAAAATGTAATAAATGCAGTTTAAATTAAGGCATTGACGTTTGGGTATTTAAGAAGTGATAAACTAAAATTTATTTATTTATTTGAAAATTTGAAATCCAATTTGTGGATTTATTGCAAATAAGTGAAATTTGGGTTTAACCATTACATCGATAGGAATAAATTAAATTTAAGGTCATATTAATAAAATTTGGACTAGAGAAATGATATGAATCGGTTTTAGAAGCCTTAAATATAAATTGGGAAGTAGATGAGATTTCACGTTACAACCATTTTTAAAAATCCTGATGTATGTAGAAATATTAATGAAATATAACGTAAACCAATGTTGAATCAAAAGAATAGAGTCAACACTTATTTATTCATTTAATGTGATATAACTACGAGTATGATTTATTGCAAATTACATGGAAATCTAATATATAGGACATTACCTAAAAAGGAAGAGTAGATAAAATTTATGATAAACATATTTGTATATGAAGGTTATTGATTTAAGGAGAAATTGGGCAAGTTTTATGTATTTGGGTTAAGTGCAACCTTTAATAGATAAATTTATCGCAATTAAATGAAATTGAAATAGATAATTTATACGTTAGTTGAAATTTAGCTGGAATATGAGGATTTTTAATGAAATAGTGAAATCAAATGGAATTAAGGTTTCAATTATACATTGGAATTTATATTCATCATAAAAGGTTAATTGAAAACCAAAGGAGTTAATAAAGGAATCAAGCTTTATCTATTAATTTGGATTTAAGATATGGTAAATTGGATTTATTGCAATAATTAATTCTATAAGATGAGGTTAATACTTATTCTATTTATAATTAGACCAAATTGTTGATATAGATTTGTAGAAAGCAGAATCTATAAATTAATTTGAGTATCAAATTCAACAATTGCGCTTATTGCATAAATAAAGGGAATTTAACGTTAAATACTACGTTACTGAAATTTAAAATGGACTTTAAGAATAATATTTTGAATCATGAACCAAAGTATGTGGCATCCCTATTTGGATAAAGAATGAGTATATAAAAGTTAAAATCTAATATATGGGGTTTTGAGCATTTAATTTTATAATTCTTAAATATAGGAAAGTGTAGAAATTAACATTGCAATTAATATAATATCAACTTTTAATTCACAGCTAAGCCTGTTAAATCTTTTCAATTGATTACGAATCATATAAGAAATAAAAGCCAATTTTAGAATTTAATATAAAATTTGGATTTTTATAATTTATTTAATTTATTTAATGAATATTAAAAATAGCCATTTTGGTCACGGACTCGGATTTCGACGAAACCAGTTTCATCGGATCCGTATCGGTGAATTATTATAGGGTTTCAAGTTTCGTATCGATCGGACTTGTCGTTTGATCGTACGGGCGTGAAACGCCTTGAAATCAATTTTAATAAAATCAATTTGAAATCAATTTGGAAATTTTGTTTTCAGCATAACTTCTTCATACGATCAAATTTGGACATGAAACTTTTTCCATCGCGTTCAGAATATTTTAAATTACCTATTTGGATATATAGATTTACGGAATTTCGTTCCGGAGACATAGCGGGCTTTTTGGGCCATAGTTTGTTCCGCACGTTCATTCTACGGTCTATCTACGCTACCTCTAACCCTCTATATAAACCAAGCTATTCAGCCCTAGCCTCCGCCTAATTACATTTATCTGCGTGTATTTTCTTCAAGCTTCTCTTCTTCTTCAATGGGGGTTAACCATAGATCCAGTCAGTTCAAAAACAAAGTGAAAATTCAAACTCTCCAAAAAATTCTCAAAAAAATATATGTTGTAGCTGTCGATGTATACGTCACAGATCCGTGATTCGTTTCTCGATTCAGTTGTTCGTTCGTCTAGTAAAATTCAAACCATTTTCGGCCACTCATCATCGTCGCAACAAAACTCGCCCGATCGGAAAACTGTTTCTGGGTATTGTGGAGATAACCGAGGGGTTTGCATCAGTATAGTTTTTGGGTCGAATCAACGGTTGGATGTGGAGCAAATTTCGACTAGGGTTTCTAATGTAAGGTGGCGGCTGCAATATTCTTAGGGTCGACGCGAGCACCAGGTCGAGGCCGAGACGATCCTTAGCGGCGGCGATAGTTTTGGCGAGGTCACGGTGGTCGATGGTCAGAGTTGGCCGTGCTAGTGCTGCATGCGTTATTGCGTACGAGAAGAGAAGTTGCGCGTACAGGAATTTGGGGAGGGTGGCTACGCACGTTTGCTTTGGTGACGTGGCAATTGAATGGAAGTAGGTGAATGTGTTCCATTTTTTTATTTTATTCAATCACATTTATTGCGATAACTTTCTCATACGATATCCGTTTTACGCGCGGTTTCTTTTATTAGGATCGTATTGAAATTCCGGACTTGATGACGCTGGTATGGACGAATTCTGAGACGGACGAATTTTTGGGTTTAAATTGGGTTTAAATTCGATTTAAATTCAAAAGGTGAGTGTTTTAACCCACTCACAACTACTAGAAGCTTTTATGTTTGTTTAAATTAATTTTAGAAATGAATAGAAATTTATTTATGAGTATTTGGCATGTTTATTTTATTCATATTTGTTGAATTGCATTTATTAAATTTAACTGTTAATTAATTTATTTATTGAGTATTAATTGATAGTTAGAATATATTTGTTTGCCTATAAACTGCTAGTTAACAGTTATATAGATTATTACTGAATATAAACTGTTAGATTAATAGTTGTTAAATTTAATCTGAATAAAATTGCCAGTTATTACCTGTTATATATTATCAAATATAAATTGTTATTGATTGATATTGCTTGATGATTGTGATTGGATGATGGGTGATGTTGATGGATGTTTATTGTATATCATTAAATTGCAAATTATCATGCATATTTCATTTCATTCGGGATTGTGGTTTGAAATGATATATAACCGCAAAATTTTATATCTTTTAAATTGCGGATTGAAATGATAAATATCCGTATCACTTGACCATAGGATAGAAAATTATATACAGGCACCGCGGTATATATATAACTATTTAAGTGTGATTTCTATGGTTTGGATGGAATACGGTTTATAATAATCTTAAATTTTATATTGGATAAATATTTTCTTCCATATATATATACATATGAAGTTGAAAATTTTGAAATTAAAAGGTGTATAAAAATCTTTATTAAAAATGGAAGAAAATTAAGAAAATGGAGTTTAATAATTTATATCATATGTTTAAATGTTAAGTTTGGAAATTTTAAGATATGATATTTATAATTGGATTTTTCCTAAAATAAATTGAAATGAATATTCTAGTATAATTTGAATTGGGAAAAATATATATATATTTTATTACTAGAAATTGAAGTCTTATTATTTATGGATTTTATATGAATATTCAAGACTAATTAATAGAACAATTGATTTGTTGAAAGAATAAAATCCAACTTTAGTTTGAAATATTGATACTCAAAATGGATATACGTATATATAAATAAGTTGAAGTGGTTTTGGAACTTGAGGGAGATAATATAAATTTTGGTTTACACTTTAATAAAGAAATGTATTTGTAAAGCCATGAGAACTATTTTCTTTACAAAGTAACATTTAAGTTAAACCATTTAATTCATATACCGTTGAATGTCCAAACCATTCAAGTTTTAGAAGTTATGGTTTTAAATTATGATTTTCAAAATATTATGCTTTGAAAATATTTGATTTTCAGACGTTATGAAGTTAAAGCGTTTTGATTTTGGAAAAGAATTATATTTGGGATAAGTGATAAAATATGGTTTTGGGTTTTGAAATGATATCGTATTCATGGTTATGAAATGGAATGTTTATTCTGATTTTTAAAGTATAACCTATTTTTAAATGACCGCGGTGTTATAATAACGATGGGTTGGCAAAGAGACCGGGATCGGATATGGACATACTCTCTGTCGATACCGAAAACCACTTTGACTAACCGTGTACGCGGTGGAGATTCCAGAATGAAGTAGGTGGTGGCGACGTGTCCTGTAAGGTAAATACGTGGACCCGACTCCCGTGAGTTGGCATAAGGTGGCTAAAACAGGAGCGATTCTCAGGCCAATGAGGTCATTCCTATGATCGGACCCTCCTCTTCGATATTATACTTTAATTTTGGATTGATTCAGTGGCCACTTCTATATTTTGATTTTGGGGAGTTAGTCCGAGGTGGGCGGTAACTGCGGCTACGCGTTTCCACCAGCCTGGATAGCAATTGGTATATCTACCCTGGCATTGCCTAGTTGTGCCGTGTCACCTACCATACCGAGCCTTTACTACGAGTTTCTATTTGTGTCGTACCTATGGAGTATCCTCTGGTAGCCTCCTGATCAGGAGGTATTACGGTACTGTATAGACTATTGGCATTTTACGTGTTAAGGTGGAAAATGTAAAGCCTTAACGCTATTTAAAAGTAAGTTTATTTTATAAATAGACACTAATATAATAGCGCAATATACTACATAGTAAATAGTTTAACGGATCCTTAGGAGATGTAAATCCCGAGCATCTCTTGAGTTACTGTACTCATATTTATTTCTGTTAATTTAACTCACATAAGATCTTTTAGTTCTGACTCGAGTGTTTTTGTCTTTTCAAATTCGCTCCGGTCAGTCCGAGCGTTTCAGGATCGAAGATTTTAGCTTTGGAGGACGAAGACGAAGAATCCGTATTATATTATTTATAGTATTGCACCACACTCTAAATTTCCGCTGCATTGATTGTATTGGTATGTGTAACTCTGATATTCATTGTATAAGTAAAATAAATATTTTGTAAACAGTTATCATGAACTGTATATTGATTATTATATTTTATCCTTCCGCTGTGAGATTCTATTTTGTTTTATTTCTTCTCTGTTTTTCTTATTTACCCCATAACAATCCGCCCTTGCGTATGCTTTTAATTGGCACGTGTGTCGGTTTAAAGTGTGCGAAAAGGCGGGATGTTACAGGGGATGTAGGTTCCGATCGAGCTATCTATTATTGGACAGGGGGTATTAGATTTGTCATGTATTGCTTTCTTGCAGCTCTTGGTAGATTTCCTCGTTCTCCTGCGCATGCTATTGAATTAATTCGTGAAACCAAATTAATGCGTGAAGCCAAATTAATGCGTGAAGCCAAATTTATGCATGAAACAAAATTAAGGAGAAGAAATTGTAAGAGCAATTCAGCTAGTAATATTAGGAGAAGTCCTCGTTTAAATCGTAAAGCTTAAACGAGGCATATTGGTTGATGTAGATGTTGTATATTGTGATGTTTCAGCTTGGTTGTTGAGGTTGCGGATGCAGTTGTGGAAGTTTTTCTGTTGGCTGTTGCTCTCTCGGTGTCACCCTTGTTTGGATCTTCGGGTTGATGTTGTCTCTATAGGGTTGATTTGTAGTTTTTTGAATACTAACATATGTTTACATGCTAAGGTTAACACTTCCTATATAAATTATTACATGCACACTATATTTTAACATACACACATATGAAAAGCTATTTAGAAGTATTTATTCTTATTTATATACATTTTATTTTTACTTTTATTTTATATCACAAGTTTGCATATACAAACATATATATATATATATATATTATAAATATAATATTTACATACACACCATTTTTACCATAAATACCTTTATATATATATATATAAGTATGCATACATATGCAATGTACATATTTATTTTATCATATTTAGATATTTATATTCCATATGCATATATTTTATGACATATACTAATGTAAACACACACACACAGAGTCAAGTTTGTAATTTTGCCATTATAAAGCTTGTATATACTCATATAAACTCATATATATATTTTTAAAATATCATAAAGCTTGTATATACTCATATATATACATATATATCTTTATCTAATATTTGAAATGAGAAGCTTATCTAAATATTTTTCAGAAATTAGATTTTTTTTTACTTTTAAATCAAAGCCTCTAATACACACATACACACAGAGAAATTTCACATATCAGTAATTATTACTTAAGTGATAAAATACAATATTTCAATATTTAAAATCAGTTAAATATTCAAATAACAGGTGTCAAAAATCCGGGCCGTTACATTCATACCCCTTAGAACTTTTCGTCCTCGAAAAGGAATGAAGCGAGAATTAGAATTTTGATGCATATTACTAAATCAACCATCTTTTAAACATTTTAAACTCCTCACTCTTTCATTTTATAATTTGAAGATACATACGCTTTAAATTACATAGTATTACCCGGCTAATTTTATATTAAAATATTTCTCATAACTTGATGTATCAACAAGTCCATCCTTGTTCTTAAAGAAATTTAGTCATGCATTGATCAGGCGTATGATTGAAAATCTCTAAGTGCTTAGTAGACCCGTTTCAGCACCCAATGAAAATACTTGAAAAACTTTTTCAAAAATGATATGGAAAGTATCGCCCCTCTTTCCTTCTTTACCACCATGGATTGCAGTTAATGCGATGATTGCGTCGCCATCCTGGCGAAATCATAAGTAAACTGTAGACATCGGCACCTCTAAACTTACGCCATGGTAACAAAATAGTCTGTAGCTACACAAAGGTTGCGTTGCTATCATAGCAGAACCGTAAGTAGTCTGAGGCAATCTCTGCCCCTCGAATTATGCTATCAAATGAAACTAAACAACATAGATCGCATCTACATAAAGGTTGCATCACTATCCCAGTGAAACCAAACATAGACTGTAGGAAATCTCCGCCTCTCGAATTACGCTATGGAACCAAACCACATAGATCGCAATCTATCAATATTACGTCGCTATCCCAGTGAAATCAAACGTAGATTGTAGGCAATTATTGCCTCCCGAGTTACGCTATGGAACCACGATAGATCACAGTTTCACAAAGGTTATGTTGCTACCACGGCAAAACTAAACGTAAATGCAGGTATAATACCCCTCGATTTATGCTATGCAAACAAATGATCACCAGGAACTCATGAGTTTTGTCCGGACGTCCTCTAGGATCCCAATTTTTATTGAACCCACCATGTGGATTCCTAGGTGGAACCACCCAGTGGATCTCCTACTCTAAGTTTTGACTTTCGTGGGGGTGCCTTTCCATACTTTTAGTTTCAAAACATACCATACTATATACATAGTACCTTTCAAATCATACACCTCATATGTATCACGTATAAATTTTATCTATATAAAATCGATATCCTTAAAATCAATAGTTTTTAAATTTGGTTTACCCAATTTCCAAAGTCGACTATTTGCAAAAATCGAATGCCTTTAAAAATCAATAAGTTCCCAAAACTATTTCAGTTTCATATGCATATAAGATCATTCCTTTCAACTCGAATAATTTTTGGAGAGATACTTTCTGAGTCCGCTCCATACTTATATAAACTCCATTTAGTATTTTCAAATACCTTCAACAATCATTTCCCATTGGCTATAAATTCAACAAAGGGAGTTTGAATATATAATTAATATATATAATCTCATTAATGCCAAATCAAAAATCTCCAAGTTCGATTGCTTTACAAAGTTATCTGTAACATTTCTTACTTCTTATAAAATAAATTTCAGTTATAATAACTATTCAATCTTCATTTTAAAATCATCATATTTACTCAAAATATACTATTTCTCTTCAAAATCAGTTTTGCCTTAATATCTCGATTTCGGTTCCAATTCAAAATTGCTTCAAATTTCCATTTGGATTATAAATTCAATTTAATCCAATTTGTATTTAAATCCATGATTTAAATATAAACAATTCTCACTCTGACCAGGTTGAATTTCGAAAATAGCTTGGATAGTTTAAATAGTTAAATAGTTAATACTAGATAGTTTGAGTTTAAAAAATGGATTGTATTGTAAAATAGCTTGGAAAATCAAAATAATTTGAACATTTAAGAAGATAGATTTTAAACTGTTTATATTAAAATAATTTATTTGAAAATAGTTCCAAAGTCAAATTAATTCAATTCCCAATCTTCCAATTCAAATCGATTTCGATCTCCATTTTCATTTAAATCGTTTCAGTTCCGATTTCAATTCGAATTAGCTTCGATTCCAATTTTAATTCAAATAGATTTCGATTTCGATTTCGATTTCAAATTAATTCAATTTCTTCAAATTAATTCAACTTCGATTTCAATTCTAATTAATTCAATTTAGTTCCAATTTGAATTAATTTCAAATCAATTCTCAAATTTTAACCATTTCGATTTATATAAATTCGAGTTTGATCTTCAAAATATCGAATTAAATCACTTAAATCAAATTAACCTTCAGTATCCAATTTAAAAATCCAATCTTTTAAAATAATTCAATTCCGAGCCCAAATTTTGAAATATCCATTTAAATTATTTTTACTTGGATTTATTTCAAAGTTCGAGTAAGAGTTCAATTTTTTTTTTAAATAAATCAATTTTCTGGAATTCAAGTGATTTCTCAATTATAACTTCAAACACTCACATTCGATTCTTTAAACAATTTCAGTTGACACGTTCATTTCTTTACATTTCAAGCTTAAGTTCAAAAATGATCCCATTTCCATAAATTCAATTTTATTACTTAAAATTAAAACATTTAAAATAATTTTAAATCAAGTTTTATTTCTATTTAATTTCAAGGATGGATATATATCATTTCAATGCAAAATAAATGTCATAGGTATATATCATTCCAATCTACTTCTTAATTTATTTGAAATAATTCGATTTACAGTTCTATATATTGTAAATAATATACAAGATGATAGCATGATATATCAAAATAAATAAACATCCAAATCATCTAAAACATCAATCAATAGCATCCATCACAAATTTTCAGAATTCGAAACCTATTTTATTTCAAAAATTGTTTTGAAATCATTTATACACATATAACTTCCTTTGCAACTCTTATTAAATATATCCTTTTCTTTTATGATTTAATTTATTTAACTTTCATCGGTTAAATTTTAATTTCACCTTGAAATTTCCAATTTCAGGTTATAAGTTCAAAACTTATTTAACTTGGCATGAGTTCATTTCTAATTCGTTCAACCCCTTTAAACTTACTCAATTTAATTTTTTACCTTCCAAAATTATATTTCCACACTTGTTTTCCTATTAACATCATTTTCCACTTATAAGCTCAAAAACTTACTTTCCTTGGGTTTCACTTCTCATTTCAATGGGAATTCCAGAATTCAAACACCTGGTATTTATTTCAAATCACCTTGAAATCATTTACACACACGCACACATCTACTCCATTTATGTACTAAATAACACTTTTAAATTATAACCAACTTTGGTTTTTATACAAATAAAATTCTTTGAAATTTTCAAAACAACCCTAGTTTTCAAAACCAAAATTTCCTTATCAAAATATATTCTAAATAATGTTATTTATTATTTCTTCGAACACCTTGAAACACATTTCAAAATTTTTGAGACTTAGATTCAAAACTTCTCAATTTAGCTCCATTTTAATTTATAAGTCAAATTTGTAAATTATGCTTATATAATTCCACTTCCTTAAAACATTTCACCATATTTTATCAATTGTTTAATGTGTAATAAACATCCTCATTAATACACAACACCCAATTTATGATAATAATCAATATAATCATATCTAGAAAACAAACACGCCATAATAATTTTCTTGATTATTATATATATATATATATATAATATAATCAGGGTAAACTTATTTCATTTCAAAACACTTACGAAATTTTTGGGATTTAAATTCTGGTTTGCATCCATTTTTAGCTTAAACCGTTTGCATAATTTATTCATAGGTAATTCTATTTGGTTATATATATAACCACTTAATTTTTATAGCCTTATTAGATTGTAAAAGTAACAATCAATCACCTCAACATACTACAAAAAAAATTAGAAAAATTATTTCCTTTTATATCAAAATATAGTATTATATAAAATTATTTAAAAATCATTTGTCCTTCAAAATTATTATTATATAAGAAAATAACAAGTACGCTCTCATATATAATACACTCAACTCATTCTAGGGTACTACTAACCCTATCTCTAATGAGTAATCCCCACGAGAGTTAAGGTTCTAGCTTAACCTTCTGCTCTGATACCACATGTAACGACTGGGCTCTTTTGACCCTGAAAATCGACACTAATACGTTCACTGTATAGAGTGCTGAGAAATCAAGAGCCAGAAATACCAGGTTGTTAGGGTTAAGAAGAAAGAGATACAAGAAGAAATAGAAACAACAACAACACAGATTCTCACAAACACAGCGGAACAAAATATACTATACAACAACATCTTTTTATACAAAAGAAAAACTATAACTATTAATATACATTCAAATTATTAGGGTATAATCATCAACATAAAAATCTGGACAGTTATAATAACTTGTCCTCAATTGTTGAATATACAGCCTACAATACACAACGGAATTTCGAAATATGCGTAATACGTCTCTACCATCCAGCTCGTCTCCCGAGTTCCAAAGAAACCTAACTTGAATTCTGTAAAACTAGGTCTGAGCATTACAATAAAGTAACATCCGAGTCGGGCTGGAAACTAGCGTGAGTAAAACACACTTAATTTGAATTACTAAAGTTGTAAGATCCTTCAAAAAACCAAGCTAACTCGTAAGACCACATCATATATAATCACGACGGGTTTTATCTTACGATAACCAAAACAATTTTATGGAAAATCCATTGATATTAAAATGGTGTCTAAGTACAATACTTATTTAAAATGGTTAAAATTGTTACATTAAAAAAAACCAGTATACTAGACTCTACAGTCAAAACCGTAAAGGTTCGTGGTGGTTATTAGATCGAAACGATTCTGGATAATGCAGATATCCGATCCTGGTGTCTTCAAACTCAAGTCAATAATTTTTAAAGAGCCAAGTTTATTTAAAAATAACGAATTCATATTCAGAGTGTCGCTATATGAATATGGGAATCTATTACATATGTTTTCTTCTAAACAAACGTGCCAACGTTTACTCTAGCATTTTAACCAGTTTGGCTACTAAATGACACAAACAATGACAATTAAACTAAATAGTCAAGAGCAATAAATCAAAGCATATATCATTAACCAATTTAACGATTAACGGCTCATATTTAAGCAATTTACAATTAGAATTTAATCAACTTTAATTCAACTGAATCCACTTATATTTTTAATCTAAATTACTTGTAAGTTAAGAAATTATAAAAAGATTTATTTTTAGGTAGTTAAAATTAAACAACCAATTTAATAGCTAATTTATTAATTATCATAAGACTAAATCAATAAGGCTTTAATTATTAATTTACTTTAGTTATTATAAATAATTAAATTTTATATTACCGAAAATTAACAAAGTTAATTTAGCTTATGTTATTAGGTGACAGGATTGCATTGCAAAAAACTATCAATTCATTTGGATTTAAAAAGTAAGAAAACATATGTTTTAAATTAAAGATTATTAAATATAAAACTTATTAAATTTTCTTCTTAAAACCAAATCCGGCCCACTTTACACTAACTAGGCCCAAATTTTTTTCTTCTTCACATTTTTTTTTCTAAAACCAAGTCGGCCCACGTTTTCCCAGCCCACGACCAAACACGGCCTAAAGCAAAAAAAACAAATACCAGGCCGAGACCCCCCTTCCTCTTCTTCCTCTAGTATCTTTTCTTCTCATTCACCTTCAAACACTCCCAGGCATGCACGTACGTGTGCACGCACACAGTCGCCCCAACCATCCATACTCGTTGCCGAAGACCCACATGAGACCGCCCTCGTCCCCATGCCACTACTACCCGCCTGGGCATGCGTCCCATCTACAATTCAAAAATTTGAACACCACAACCCACTCTCGAATGAAACCCCGCCACTTAAAACACCTCTTCGCAAATCTGCCTACCACCGGCCACCACTAGATCACTCCAAAATGATCGTCGCCGCCTACTCTTCCATTTCCCCCACGACCACACATCTCGTACGCTTCCACCATGTCGCTATTTCTACCAAACCGAAGACCAAAAACAAAACTCCTTAAACCCAAAAACTGCCTCGATAAGCCACCATACCTATTTATAAAATGCCGTGCTATTTTTCCTAGGTACGACTTACCCTCACCCTCCTCCATGCTAAACGGCAAACCACGAAATCGAGCCCCTCGCCGAAATTTTCCACTACACCTAAAATTATTCAACTCGACATTTCTCACTCAATACACAATCAAAAATCTCCAAACCACAACCAAAAATCATGATTTTCAGTAACAAACACACTCATATAATCATTTGATGAAAATATGATATTTGAATTTTATTCATTTCAAAGTTGTTTACCGTAACAATATTTTTCTTCTTCTATGCTAAATGGTATCGAATGAAATAAATTTTAGAATAAACTAGATGCAAAAAAAAACTATCTTTACTTTTGGAATCATGGTCTATAATCATCTGGATTGTGAGGTAATGATTTTTGAAGTGGGAAGGCCTTAACTTTTTAAAAGAAATAAAGGATAGCATACAGGGTTCTGTGAGTTTACATGATTAAACATACATATATACTGCAAAAAATCTTATTTGCATATGAATACTTGACATCATATAATGACTTATGCAAAATTTCAAACATATAGATTCCTACATCATTTCCAGTAAGCATAAGTTTAGCATTACTCACTTGCTCTTGAAAAAAAAGATACTGCTTCTTTGTTTTTGCTGTAGCTTTTGAGTTCTTTGGTTTTTCCTTAAGATTTTAATGGCAGACTTAAGTTGTTTTCTTCTTTCTTTCCTTTTTTTGGTGAACTTGAATGTATAGTGAAGGTAAACAAGGCTTGTTTTGAAAATTGCTTTGAAAATATGAAGGCTTGATTTGAAAATAAATTTGATTTTATTTCCTTATTGATATGAAATTTGAGAGAATGGGTTGATTTAATTTGTGCTTAAGTTGATTTGTTTTCATCATTATGTTCCCTTTCATATATACATATACTTCATATATATATATATATTTGCTTTTACCATATGAACATGTTTTTGACTACTAACATATGTTAACATGCTAAGGTTAACACTTCTTGTATAAATTATTACATACACATAACACACACACACACATATACAAAGCTATTTACATGTATTTATTCTTATTTATATATACTTAACTTTTATTTTTATTTTATATCACAAGTTTTCATATACAAACACACACACACACACATATATATTTACACATATGCCATTTTCACCATAAATACCTTTATATATATAAGTATGCATACATATACAATGTACATATTTATTTTACAATATTAGGATATTTATATTCCATATGCATATATTTTACAACATATACCAATACACACACAATCAAGTTTGAAATCTTGCCATTATGAAGCTTGTATATACTCATATAAACTCTTTTTTTTTAAATTTCATAAAACTTGTATATACTTATATATATAGATATATATCTTTTAATCCAATATTTCAAATGAGAAGCTTATCTAAATATTTTTCAAAAAATTGTTTTTTTTTACTTTTAAATCAAAACCTCTAATATATATATACGTATATTCCATATATCAAAAAATATTATTTAACTGATAAAATTCAACATTTCAGTATTTAAAATCAATTAAATATTCAAATAACAAGTGTCAAAAATCCGAGTTGTTACACTTTTGGTAGAAATTCTCACTCAGAAACTCGAAAATGAATACTGACGATGCTGTAGTCATCCCTAGAATTATTTCCCAATGACCAAAGCGAGTTCAATGCTTATTTTCTTCCAAAATCTTTTCAAAATATTTTTCTAGTCAAAAAGTCTTTCAAATATATTAATATTAGTTTTGAAGGCTTCGAAAACAATTTTTTTTCGAAAAAAAAGGATATAAATTCTAAAATTCTGAAAAATAATTCTTTTTTATTATTCTATACATAAGCCATATTATGAATATACTTATACAAATTTCCTTATCCTATTACCAAACTATTTCATTAATTTACAACTTGGTCATTTCAACCAATTCTTATTTTAATTGATTTCAATTCACTTTAATTATCGAAAGCTTGGTAAAATAAAATTTACAAAGTATCCATTTGATTTTAATTCAATCCATAATCGATTATAACAAAATATTATCATCTTCTAACAACTTCAATAAAAAATTATCATTTTATATATATATATATATAATATATTAATTTAGGTAAAATTATTTCATTTACCCTATTTTAAAACAATATTATGTCGACTTGCCTAGTTTAAGTGTTTAGAAACCCCTATCGATAACACGGCGTCCTGCACATTAACCAGAGTTCATAAAAAAATCAACGGATAAGTAAATACAATATAAAACATTTTATAACACTAACAGGTACACCCACTCATATAAACTCAAACAGACTCATTCTAGGGTATTACTACCCTATCTCTAATGAGTCAAAGCCCAGGTTATCGCTAAACCTGGCTCTGATACCAATTGCGAGACCCACATTTCAGAAGGTTTAAATCGACAATAATCCACACATGTCCGACTTAAACAATTTGGAATATAGATAATTAATTGGGATAATTAAGAAAAATAAGGAAAGAAGAAGAAAACAAACACAGAATCTCATAGCAGAACGATAAAATATAATAATCAAATAACAGTTCATGAAGCTTTCTATATTATACATTTGATTATAATCTATACAACATTTATCAGAGTTATATATACATTAGGGATAAATAAAAAATGTAGCAGAATAGAATGATGCAGAGAACAATAATAGTAATAATATACCAAAACTTCATCTTCGTCCTCTAGAGAATATAATCTTCCATATGCTGAAAAACTCAGGATTGACCCGAGCGTAATGAAAACACAAAAACATTCGAGTCAGGACTAAAATATTCTTATGTAAGGCAAATCAGTATCATGGAAAATGAGTGTAACGACGTCAGAGATGTTTACGGGATTTTACATCTTCTATCCAGTGTATAACATGCGTGCAATAACTTAAGAGATGTTAGGGGATTTTCCATCTTTTAAGGATCCGTCAAACTATTTATATATAATAGTATACACTATAATAGGTAATGTCTATCAGTAAAACAAATATCAAAATAGCGTTAAGGCTTTACATTGATCCACCTTAACACATTTTGATAGATACAATACCAAAGTCCTAATGGGCTCGTTTAAAGATAAGTATAACAAGGCATGTGAGGCAATTCCCAAGATAGGATTCTACTAGTTTACCCTTTCGGGCTGGTCGTAACCCATCCGTGGACGACTGCGACAATCAATCCAAATAAAAAGTTGCACCCATCGAATATGAAATCACAATAGTAATATGATGGATCAATGTAACTAGAGGTAGCCAACCACATTGGCCAAAGATATGCTCCAGTTTTAGTCATTTAAATTATGACATGAGTGTCAAGGCTATCCATCGTCGTTCTCTTGCTACATTATAGTAAACGTTCGCCAATTTAACTACTATATTCTGAATATCATCCACCACGTACATGGTTGTCAAACTGGTTCCAATATTGACAAAGAGTATGTCAATAAGAGACCTCGGTCTCTTTAACAACCAAACTTCGTTTTACACACTAGTTGGTACTTTTATATTTCGAAAAAAATTCATACTTGATATCAAAATATCATATTTGCTTTACAATCAATTCCATTTCAAAATCATCATATTCGCTTCAAAAATCAAATCCATTTCGAAATCATCATGTTCGCTTCAAAAATTAAATCCAATTCGAAATCATCATATCGGCTTCAAAAATTGTTTCGAACTTCAATTTAGGTTATAACTTCACTCTAACCCAATTCTCATTTAAATCCAGGATTTAAATAGAACCATTCTACCCTTTTAACCAGTTTGAATTTTTAGAAAATAGTTTAAATAGTTTTTTAGTTTAACAGAAAATAGTTTGAGTATTAAAAATGGTTTATGTAGTAAAATAGTTTGGAAAATCAAAATAATTTAAATATTTAAAGAATATTGATTTTAAACCATTATACAAAAATAATTCATTTGAAAATAGTTTCAAAGTCAACCCGGTTGAATTCCAAATTTTCTAATTCAAATCAAATTCCAATTTCCATTTCGATTTAACGATTCAATTCTGATTTCAAGTCGAATTTTTACTTCATTTCCAAATTAATTTCGATTTCAGTTCCAAACTAATTTCAATTCCAATTCCAAATTAATTTCAAAAGCCAATTCTAAATTAATTTCAACTCAAATTCTCAAATTTAAACCATTTCGATTAATATCAATTTCGAGTTCGATTTCCAAAATATCGATTAAACGCTTAAATCAAATTTACCTCCAATATTTGTAACGACCTGTAAATTTTTAATAATTTCATTTGTTTTATTAATATATTTTGATTGAAATTTTGTGAAATTTTAAATAATAAAATTTTGAAATATAAATTTGATATTTGGATTACGTCTAATTAAACATAGGAAATGGTAAATTTTCATCAGATAATATGGAAGTCTATTTTATTATGTAATTCTATTTCAATTTAAATCAGTTAATAACAGTTGAATTTAAAAGTACTCCGAAACCTAATTACGTCAACCTGAGAAAATTTACTTAGAACACTCTGATCAGACTGCGAAATTCATTTCGTGAAATTCGGACGTTTTTAGCTCCGTTTGGATTTTTCCATACGGAATAGCAACGTATATTGGTGTCCGTATGGACTTTTGATAGGAAGGTCCTGACACAGATATTTCTATTTCCTCTTGTCCGTATCATCGCGCTGATCACCATGATATATTTATTTCTGTATTTTGAAGTCTAGTACAAAGAATCCATGAAACCGATAACCGTATTGGTACCGCATCCGTGACCTTTTATTTTCTTTTGCTTTTCAAACTTCGAATCGTGACTACCAAGCAACAAATAAATTGCTTTAAATTTTCTTTTTCAGCTGTACCACTTGAGACTGTTGCCCTTTCCTTATTCACATTTTCTTTATATTTTTTTATGGTTCGTTTTCGCTTCTGTTCATACGTTACTTCATAAGTTACAGAAATTTATAATATTTATAAAGTTATTTGCACTTGTTATTATAATCCTACTGGTCATTTCCTTCACCCAACACTATTCATCTTCGTTCGTCACAACAGCATCCCCTCTTTCTCTCTTTTCTCCTATTATTCCTCTTCAAATTATATGTATACGAAGAAAAAAGATTTTTTATATATGTAGATTGTATATATAATCAAGCTTCCTACCACCAACCTGTAGCCTTCCACCCACAATCAGGCAAGGCACGCGGCCATGTCCTGCTCCATACGTCAGTCGCAACTCACCCTTCCCACCTTCATCCGCCAACGCACCGGCCATCATCTTCCCACCACCATGTTTTGCCCGCCGAACTACATAGCCTGCTCACCACTTTTCCATGGTTGATCTTCACTCACACAACACGCGAAAGCCAACCGGCCTTCCTCTCATTGTCTGTTGTCGAGCAACCACCGTGGCAACTGGGTGTCCTTTTCTTCTTTGCATAGGTTAGCCTATAATTTTGTGTATATATATATATATATATTCTATAGTTTGTTAGTATATAGGTCAGTATAAAGACATTTTGATATGGTATGTTCATAACTTTGTTTTTTTATGTACGCTAGTAATCCATATTTGTATAATATGTTAATATATATATATATATATATATTAGTTTCTATGAATGTGTTTATATAAGTATAGATTGTGACAATTTTGTACAAAGTTTTTTTTATATAAGTTATATAATATGTATATATTTTGATTTCTAATGTACGTGTTTAAGAATTTTTTTGATTACATAATATATTATAAAAATTTGCTTTCTGGATAAATTTTATAAAGGATATATGTTTACTATATGGTTACAATATAAAGTTGTTCTATATATTAATTTATATACATTTGATCTGTTGGTTTATGGTATAAGTCATATTAGTATATAAATATATAATCTATTTGGATATATTTGTTTTATAAAATACTGATTTTTAATTTTGTTTTATATGCAAATATAATATATGTGTTATATGCCAATGAGGTAGCTCCTCTGATCAGACACACTTCTTCGATACCATTCTATTACTTTGTGATTGATTGGGTGCACCTTTGATTTTTGGGAGTGTGGCTCGAGGTGGGTGGTAGTGGCTGCTATGCATTACCACCAGTCCGGATGCGTAATTGGTATATCTACCCTGGAATTGCCTAGTTGTGCCATGTTACATATCCTAGCGCGCCTTGTATGAGTTTTGATTTGTGTTGTACCTATGGAGTATTTATGGTAGCCTCCCGATCTGGAGGTACGATGGTACTGTATAGACTATTGGCACTATATATGTGTTAAGGTGGAAAATGTAAAGCTTTAATGCTATTTTTAAGTAAGTTTATTTTACTTTAGACATTATTCTAATAGCGTATATTACTACATAGTAGATAGTTTAACGGATCTTTAGGGGATGGTTATCCCAAACATCCTGTGAGTTACTTGTATTTCAGTTGTTATTTCACTTGAGTTGGATTTATTGATATAAGAATGTTAATCCTGACTCGAGTGTTTTGTGTTTTGCTTTACGCTTGGGTCAGACTGAGTGGTTCAGCTTTTGAGACTCACCTTTAGAGTTGGAGCTTCATTTGGAGATCTAGCTATCTATCCAGTTTTCAGATATTTAGTTGATTCAAGTGATATATTCTGATCTTGTATTTGACTATTGTATTCGAGACTTCTATTGTA
Organism: Allium cepa; assembly: GCA_030765085.1. Taxonomy (NCBI): domain Eukaryota; kingdom Viridiplantae; phylum Streptophyta; class Magnoliopsida; order Asparagales; family Amaryllidaceae; genus Allium; species Allium cepa. The sequence goes on from CM060932.1 coordinate 610,265,721, forward strand.
TCTTATTTAACTCTGATATATATATATATAGTAGCTTCATGAACTACTATTCTCATGTTTCCGTTGCACTATTGTTATATTACTCTGTATCTATGATTCTATGATGTATTTATTTATTGTATATGTTGAGTTATGCCAAATATAAATTAACAATCTGGTATTTTGAACAATTCATATCTGGCATGTGTGGATGCGAATGGTTGAAAATACCAGGATGTAACAATAGGTATCAGAGTTTTGGTTTTAAGCAAAACTTAGCATATGTAGTAGATTTAATTACAGAATTACTTTCGCTTGTGCTTGAATCTCTTCCTCTTTGGTTCGGTTTCCTTTGAATTTTGGAATGTTCCCCTCGGTTCCAAAATACATCCTTATCTTTCCCTATTTGTATTCTGGAGTATCCCATAACTCTACTTCAAACAATCTCTATAATAAATCGACGATTTCGCCAATCTTCGAATGATTTGTGAAGGGGTGAAACTCCTTTACAATAGGCATTGATTTATCGAATATTTGTGTATCCTCGGTTTACGATGCTATCTATCTCCTGCTATGCCTGAATTCTATCTCTTGCGATCGAATGTCGATTTGCCTTGGAATTCTGCATCGATCTTATTCTTGAAGTCACGGTCGACCCGGTTAAGGTTGCCCATGGTTTATATAAACTTATCCATCTCCCTATTTTGTTATTTAATTTTCTTATCTTTGTTTCAATCTATCTTCGAACCAAAATTCTCATTGATTTGAGTCCATCAAATTTGAATCTCTATCCTTGCTTTGAAATTCATTCTTGTATCGTCGAGCGAGGATGTGTATTTGTAAATTAATATTAAAAATGTTTTATACATATATATTATGTTGTTTGAATTGTTGATGTTGATTTGGGTTTTCGATTGATTCGTCTGATCAACGCTATCGATAGGATTTCCAAAACACTTGTACAGATCAAACTGACATAGTATTGTTTTCAAATTTGGTAAATAAAATAATTTTGTCAGACTATATTATATATAAGTATAAATTTTTATAAAATTAAATTGTTAATGAATTTGTTGTCAGAAATGATAATATTTGATTTTCATTTATTGTTTTATAAACCATTGACTATGGCATAATATAAATAAATGAATTTATAAAACTTGATTATAATTTGATTGGAAATTTAAATCAAGAATTTGAGAATTTAATTTCCGATAATTTCAAACTTTGGTTTTAAGTTTAAAATATATATTATTTAAAGTATTTTCGAATAGAAAATTATTTCCAATTTTTTTTAAAATGTTTAAATCAGTGCTCTCCTCTTTTGTCACTGGAAAATAATTTCGGTGATGGCGGCCGCATCACCGACATTTATTTTCGAGTTTCAGAGTGAAGAGACTATTCTGTAGCTTTGGTATAGTTTTGTTTTGGAAGTTAAATTGATTTGAATTTATAAAGTATGACTTGTTTTATAATATATTGGTATATGATTTTAGATTTGATTTGGATACGTAGTTTATATATATTTATCTCTAAATTGTTGAAGATAATCGGAAATTTAATTCTTGAATTTTATGTTAAAGATGACTTCAATTATAAATAAATCCAAAGTTTTTGAATAAATATTTAAACTTGAAAAAACATTGAGTTGGGAAAAATTTACTTGTATAATACTCAATCACATTCTAATACAACTTACCTAAACCATTTAGAAGTTGAATATGCAATTGGATAATATACCGCAAAATGATTTTATAACTTAAATTTGAGTGGTTATAATGAATGTTATACACTTAATTTTAGTTATAAAATGTTAATGGAGATAAATAGAATAATAAGTTGATTGAATAATAAATGAGACATATAAAATAAATTTGGTTTCGAAGGAATTAATTAATTGAAATTAAATCAACTTAATGAAATACCTTGAAGTTAAAATTAATTGTTGAATATAAATTGGTTTAAATTTAAATTTATATGGTTTTATATTAATTGTTTTATTTTGTTTTCAATCTGTTTTCTTTCTGGTTGTCTTTATTCTTCTACCTCCTTCCTTTTTGGGGACGAAAAGTTTTGAGCGGGGGAGAGTGTAACGACCGATAAATTTTTAATAATTTTATTTATTTTATTAATATATCCAATTGAAATTTTGTGAAATTTTAAATAATAAAATTTTGAAATATAAATTTGATGTTTGGATTACGCCTAATTAAACATAGGAAATAGTAAATTTTCATCAGATAATATGAAGTTTATTTTATTGTGTAATTCTATTTCAATTTAAATCAGTTAATAACGGTTGAATTTAAAAGTATTCCGAAACCTAATTATGTCAATCTAAGAAAATTTATTTAGAATACTAAAAATATGACTATGAAATTCGTTTCGTGAAATTCGAACGTTTCTAGCTCCATTTGAAGTTTTCCGTACGGAGTAACAACGTATATTGGTGTCCGTACGGACTTTTGATGGGAAGGTCCTGACACAAATATTTTTGATTCCTTCTGTCCGTCTCATCGCGCTGATCACCATGATATATTTATTTCTATATTTTGAATTCTGGTACACAGCAACATCCGTGAAACCGACTACCGTATCGGTACCGGATCCGTGGCCTTTTATTTTCTTTTGCTTTTCAAATTTTGAACTGTGACTTCCAAGCAACAAATAAATTGCTTAAATTTTTTTTCTTCAGCTGTATCACTTGAGACCACTGCCATTGCCCTATTCACATTTGCTTTATATTTTTTTATGGTTCGTTTTCACTTCTATTCATATGTTACTTCATACGTTACTAAAATTTATAATATTTATAAAGTTATTTGCACATGTTATTATAATCCTACTGCTCATTTCCATTACCCAACACTATTCATCTTCGTTCCTCACAACAGCCTCCCCTCTTTCTCTCTTTTCTCCTATTATTCCTCTTCAAATTATATGTATATGAAGACAAAAGATTTTTTTTTAATATATAGATTATATATATAATCAAGCTTCCTACCACCAACCTGTAGTCTTCCACCCGCAATCAGCAAGGCACGCGGCCATCTCCCGCTGCATACATCAGTCGCAACTCACCCTTCCTACCTTCATCCGCCAACGCACCGGCCATCATCTTCCCACCACCTTGTTTTGCCCGTCGAACTACATAGCCTGCTTACCACTTTTCCATGGTTGACCTTCACTCACACAACACACGTAAGCCAACCGGCCTTCCTCTCATTGTCTATTGTCGAGCAACCACCGTGCCTTGATCCGCCCTTCTTATCATCAGCCGAGTGTCCTTTTCTTATTTTCATAGGTTAGCCAATAATAATTATATATATATATTCTATAGTCTATTAATATATTGGTCAGTATAAGGACATTTTGATATGGTATGTACATAAGTTGTTTTTTTATATACGTTAGTAATCCATATTTATATAATATGTTAATATATATATATATTATTTCTATGAATGTGTTTATATAAGTATAGATTGTGACAGTTTTGTACAAAGTTTTTTATATAAGTTATATAATATGTATACATTTTGATTTCTAATGTACATGTTTAAGAATTTTTTATTACATGATATATTATAAAATTTTGCTTTGTGGATAAATTTTATAAAGGATATATGTTTGCTGTATGGTTACAATATAAAGTTGTTCTATATATTAATTTATATATATTTGATCTGTTTGTTTATGGTATAAGTCATATTAGTATATAAATATATAATCTGTTTGGATATATTTGTTTTATAAAATACTGATTTTAATTTTGTTTTATATGCAAATATAATATATGTGTTATAAAGCGTGACCAGTCTTATCAATCTATATAATGAAATGTTGTAGCCTGCCTAAGTCTACTTGGCAATTAATATTATATATAGTGTAAGGTGGTTTCTCTTATAGTTGACCATATATAAATGTTTTCATTTCGATTTACATAGCAGATATATATATATATATATATATTTGATTGTGTATAAGTTTATAACAGTTATACACATGTTTCCATTGTATTATATATATATATATGTATATATATGTTAAATTTGATAATACTATTTAAGTATTATACTATATATATTGAAAGGGTATATATGTGTTGACTGGCCATAGTATATATCAGTATAAATATGCTGTTGATTTCAAAGTGTATATGTTATTGTATGTTAAAGTATATGTTAGTATATATATATTATTTTATTTTAAAATTGTCATATTGATTCTATAAAATATTAATAGTAATATAATATACATTTTGTTTCTATTATATCAAACTGATTTTTGATTCTTGATTCCCTTCCTATCAGCTTTATTCATCAAATTCATGCCAATCTAGCTTGTTTTGGAAGTTGTGCTCGCATTTCGTAACTCATTTTCATTATCTATCCCTTCTAGCCTCGAAAGGTGAGCAATCACTCACGATTAATGTTCTATTTATTAAATTTGATTTCAATTAGAACAACAATTGAAATATGCTGTTGTTAGTTATTTACATTGCTATATATATGTTGTTGTCTGTATATGTTCACCCGTGACATCTGACACCATTATATGTTATTGATATATGCCTGTTATATATTATTATATCTGTTATCACTCTGCAAGTTCCCTGTTAGTGTAGAATTCTCTTATAGGTTGAAATGATACATAGCCGAATGATCTGTAGAATAAGAGAAAATCATTATGGGTGAAAATGATAGACCCAAACGATTTTCATTTAACTGAATTTGGGATTGCGGGTTGAAATGATATATACCCATATTTATATTTAAATTGCGGATTGTAATGATAAATATCCGTATCACTTGACCATATGATAGAAAATTATATACAAACACCGTGGTTTATATATAAAAATATTTTGAAATGATTTCTATGGTTTTGGAAAGAAATATATGGTTTTATATAATATTGATTTTTGATATTATATAAATGTTATTTTATATATAGTTAAATTCTTGATTTTAAGCTATGTATAAATTTGTTTTAATATAGAATAAGTTTAATAATAAATTTTGATTTTATTAAAGATAATATGGTTAAGTATTTAAATTATATTGTAATATAGAGGTTATAATGATTTAAATAAATTAAGGTTGGAAGATAAATTTGAAATTGATTTGAATTTGAATTTATTTAAGAATCAAACTCAAATAAGTTTGATTTGAAATTTACTAAATTTGAGATTTTAAAGGATATGATTTTTATAACTTGATCTTGGTTTAAGGTAATTTAAATGAGTATATCAAGTCTAAATAAATTGAAGGAAATTCAGTTGTTTGAAGTTTAAAAGTTTATTTAAAAGATATTGGATTTATTAAGTAAATATTTCAAAACCAAATAATAGTAAATTGAATTTGATATATATATATATATATATATTAAGTTATCAAATTTAGTTTTGAAATTATGGAATATTTAAAGCTTTGAAATATATTGATATTGAAATGGTTTATTTGAGGTTCAAATCTGTTTTGAAATCGATATAGTTTGAAATAGTTTATTTAGAAACCGAATTGAATTGAAATGGATGATTTGAGATTTGATTAAATGTGAATTTTGGAATTTGAGTTGATGTGAAATTGATTTGCAGAATTTTGAGGAAACTATTTTACTTTATAAACTATTTCACTATATATACTATTTTAATATCTAAACTTTTAAGTAGAGGAAGTTATGTTTTCGAAGTTATGAATTTCAAAGTATTATGGTTTGAAAGTGTTATAATTTCAAGTGTTTGGTTTCAAAAGTGTTATAACTGTGAAAGTGCTATGATTTTGGAAATGGTATCGTATCTGGTTTTGAAATGGAAATAATATCGTACTGGTATGGTTTTTGGAAATGGCAATAATATTTTGGCTTTAAAGTATAAACTATTTTTAAATGACCGTGGTGTTATAATAACGTTTGGTTGTTAAAGAGACCGAGATAAGAAGTTGTCATACTCTCTGCCAACTCCAAAAACCACTTTAACAACCGTGTACGCAGTGGAGATTCCATAATGAAGTAGGATGGTGGCGACTTTCTATTGACGTATATACATGACCCAACTCCCGTGAGTTGGCATAAGATGGCTAAAACAGGAGCGATTCCGGGCCAATGAGGTAGCTTCTCTGATCAGACACACTTCTTCGATACCATTCTATTACTTTGTGATTGATTGGGTGCACCTTCGATTTTTGGGGTGTGGCTCAAGGTGGTAGTAGTGGCTGCTATGCGTTACCACCAGCCCAGATGCGTAATTGGTATATCTACCCTGGCATTGCCTAGTTGTGTCGTGTCACCTACCCTAGCGCGCCTTGTACGAGTTTTGATTTGTGTCGTACCTATGGAATATTTATGGTAGCCTCCCGATCTGGAGGTACGATGGTACTATATAGACTACTGGCACTATATATGTGTTAAGGTGGAAAACGTAAAGCCTTAACGCTATTCGTAAGTAAGTTTATTTTACTTTAGACATTATTATAATAGTGTATATTACTACATAGTAGATGGTTTAATGGATCCTTAGAGGATGGTTATCCCAAACATTCTTTGAGTTACTTGTATTTCAGTTTTTATTTCACTTGAGTTGGATTTATTAATATAAGAATGTTAATTCTGACTCGAGTGTTTTGTATTTTTCTTTACGCTCAGGTCAGACTGAGTGGTTCAGCTTTTGAGACTCACCTTTGGAGTTGGAGCTTTGCTTGAAGATCCAGCTATCTATCCAGTTTTCAGATATTCAGTTGATTCTAGTGATATATTCTGATCTTGTATTTGACTATTGTATTCGAGACTTCTGTTGTATCTTATTTAACTCTGATATATATATATATATATATATATATATAGTAGCTTCATGAACTACTATTCTCTTGTTTCGGCTGCATTATTGTTATATTACTCTGTGTCTGTGATTCTATGATGTATTTATTTACTGTATATGTTGATATTTTGAATAATTCATATCCGGCATGTGTGGATGCGAATGGTTGTAAATATGAGGATGTTACAATATCCATTTTAGAATCCAAATCTTCAAATATAATTCAATTATGAGCACAATTTCAAAATATCATTTTATATCACTTTTACTTAGCAATATTCAAAGTTCGAATAAAGGTCCAATCTTATAAAACAAATCTATTTCTAAAATCCAAATCATATTTCGATTATAACTTCAAAATCTCAAATTTCATTTTCAAACAATTTTGTTTAACAAATTCTGATTCCCAAATTTTTTAATTCAATTTCGAAAAATAATTCGATTTTCGAAAATTCGATTTTTCTTTATTAAATCAAACTTATTTAAATAATTTCAAACCAAAATTTAAAATCATTTGACTTAACCAACCCGGTGTCCGTATATAATTCTCTATCCTATGGCCAAGTAAATCATTTGACTTAACCATCCTGATTAATATAGGGGGAAATAGTAATAGGCAGCATGTTTTGTGTATGGCTGAGAGCATGGAGGGTATGGGTAGGGTGTAGTGTGTGTATATATATATATATATATATATATATATATATATATATATATAATTTTATTTATTTTAATTTACAAAATCAAGCTTTAACATCCGAAAATTTCAAACTCCAAACGAGGCGTGCCGCTTGGTGTTCTATATGTAATACCCTTATTTAAAACTTAATGGACTAGTCATGAGGCCGAATTCGATCTTACATAGAAGATGGCTTTTCAAATTCAGTTAAATTATATAAATTCCTAAAATTAATTTATAATCAGTTCAAACTTGCATGACCAAATGATACGTCCAATCACCATGAAATTTGATGGCATATAATAATTCATTATTATGGATCTAATGAAACTGGTTTCATCGAAATTCGAGACAATGCCACAGAAGACTATTTTTACACGTTAATTAAAATGAAATATTATAAAAACAAATTAATCACGTTTAAATCTACATTAAAAGTTTACTATCTTCATTCTTATTTAAATAGAATTTAAATCAACTTCCAAAATCATTTTTATTCACATTAAATTCAGGATTTAATTATTTAAGCAATTCCAAATATTAAATTTAACAATTCAATTATTAAGTAAATCTCTATATTTGAAATTCAAGTTATTCAACTTATAAAATCAACTTTTCAATATTTAAAAATCGATTTAAATATTCCAAATTCAAATGGCTAAAATTCTGGGTCGTTACATTCTCCTCCCTTAAAAGAGTTTCATCTCCGAAATTTCCAAGTACGAAAAATGCCCATACCTATTAACTGAAACATATTATAAAATTTCTAAATCTTTTAGATTCACCCACCTATAGCAATTCATTCATTCCAAGTTATAACTCAAAATATATTTTAGTTATCAAAAATTTCTTTGAATTTTTTAAAAATATTTCTAACTCTTTAAATTTTCGGAAAAATTCGCTAGCTTCTCCTTTTCACGGCCCGATTGGAAAATTTAACATATATATAACCACAAATATACATCTCGTCTTCCATGATGAGACATCCCGTTGAGAAAAATATAATACGATATATAATCCGAGATGTGTACCTTTTATTATCATTAGCAAGCATATACATTCAATATAACAAGCTCCAATTGCGAAGCATACGCCATCTGCACCTACTAATCACTCAACAACCAATGAGAATATATATACATGAAGTAATATCAATGTATATAACATAGACCATACAATAACCATATGAAAACTACCGAATGTAACCAGAGAAACCATAAAACAAATAGTATCCATCCATTTAATTCATAACCATATCAATTTTCATTTTCCAAAGTCAACTTTTTATTTACTAAAGTTCGTATGATGTACATTTATCATCCGTACGCAAAAATCAAATCTGGTCGCTCGCTCGATCACACAATCCCACTTTTGAACTAGTATCGTTCACATGACCATTCTTGTGCGGACCTAGGTTCGCTTCCTTGATTAGAACCCGCTATTTTCCTTGCATATCCATTTGCTACGATAGAGAACTCTAGAATCAATCAAAAATCCATATCCGAGATTCTCCATTGAGAATCGAGTGAAAAATTCTAACTCAGACCAATGTCAATCATCTCGAAATCATGTACTCGAATTTGGATCAAACAGTTTTGCGAATAAAATAATATACGTACAATTTTCGTATTTATTTCCATTGGTTTCTTTTCATATCCCATTCTTTTATTCATAATCATCATTCACATCGCTTTATTCACATTCACTTATTTGCATTCAATTGATTCACATTCGATTATTTACTTAGTATATTTCCTTCAACACTAATATCACTTAAAAACCATTCCACCAAATTTTTCTTAAGTTTATCATAAACATTTTATATAATCCAACTCATTTTTATTCTCATTGCATTACTTAAGTTCACACAATTTACTAATACATTTTGTTTAATTCATTTCAAATCAAATTCAATTTCATTTAACTCGTTTTATTCATTCACTTCGTTATTCAATTCTTCAAACAACATTCTAAACCATATTCGGTTCACTAATTTATTTCATTAGTTCACTTCATTAATCCATTTCAAATCACTATCAATTCCATTTCAAAAATTATTTAATTTAACCTAACTAAGGTTAAATTTCTTTTAGAAATTCATTTTATTAACTTGACTTAAGTTAAATTTAATTTCAATTTTGCTTTTCTTAACAATTTATATTCAACAAAACTAAAGGTATATTTTTACTAATTCAAAATTTTATAAGCTATAAAACTAATTCTCTCATATTTTCATAAACACTTGAATGAAAATATCTGAGTTTAAATACCTTATTTTTATTTCAAATTACTTTGAAACAATACTATTAATAATCCCTTTGTATTTTAAATTATAACTTTGACGTTTGAAATCAAAACTAGTTTTACCAAAACAAAACTCCAATGGTAGCAATTCCTCCCTTGGAAACCCGAAAATGAACGTCAATAATGCTAAGTCATCATCGAAATTATTGTCCAACGATCGAATTGAGTCTAGTGATTTTTACCTCTTTTAAATTCTGTTTTAAAATATTTCCATTCAAAAAATATTTTCAAAATAATAATAATATTATTTTCTTAAAACTTTGAAAACAATTTGTAACATCCCTGAAATTTTAGTTAAGATAATTTGATAATTAATTTAATTTTTGAAATTAAATTGTGAATTTAATTATGAATTAATTAAAAAAAATCTAGAATAAATAAATTTTTGGATTATAAATAGAATTTGATTTGGAATTTAAGAATAAGAATTTATAAATAGAAATAAAATTGGATCTATTGATTTTATATTTCCAAAGGACTAATATATATGGATATATAATTATTTATTTGTAATGAATAATTTTTCAAATCATTTGTTTTAAATTGTGTTAGTACAAAATAGAATGTAAGGAAACTAAATAAAATTTTGTTTTCCAATTTTAGCAAGTATGTATTTTGATGTGAAGATTTTACTTTGAATTAATGTGGTAAATTTTTAAATACTATTTAAAGGATAACTTCCAAGATGATATTAAATAAGGTTAAACAAAAGTTTTAAAAAAATATACATATGTTTTGGAAATTAATAAGGCAAACATTTAAATAAGTGTAGTAGCTTAGTCTTGGATTTAAAATACATTTTCTTTTGAAGAATGAATAAATATAGTTGTATATTTATAAATTTAAAAATGTAATACATATGTTAAGTTATAAAACATAAGCGATAAATTGATTCAAAAAATATTAAAATGAAAAGAGTTTAAAATAAAAAAAAATTAAATTAAATCAAGGGAAGGATTTAAAATTTTTTTTTCCATTTTTCCATTTGTAAAATTCAAGCAATATGAAATAACAAGTGTCTATTTAAAATACAAGTGTTAGTTGTAATCATACAAGTGGCAAAGAGTAAATTTTTATTTTAATTAAATTTTATAAACATGCATAAGAAAGAGTTAAAATCAGATTTCTCAAGTTTTTTTTCAAAACTGCAAAACAAATTTGAGAAACTAAAACCTGAAAACCAAATTACTTCATCTCAAAGATAAAATCTGAAGAAGAAAAAACAGAAGAAAAAAAAGCAAAAGTAAAGAACCCGATACAACAAGAAGCAGTTCAAATTCAAATGCATTCAACAAAATTTCAAACTTGAAAACAAAAGGTAGATTCAAGTTCAAAACAAAGATTAGTTTTAGAGAAAGTTAAAGATCAAGTTTCCTGTTTAAAAGAAAATATAAAACCTGGAAGCAAGAATAAGCAAATCAGAGAGCATGCGAATTCAAACAAGCAAGATCAAAATCTGTTCAAGTTTTCAACATGAAAGCATGCAAGTTTAAAAGCATCAGGTTCCAGGAAAACTAGTGTCTGGCCTCTGTTCTTTCATGTAATTGGTGAGAAAACTCCTTTGACCTGGTCTTTGAATTGATATGACGATTATGTTTGAATGTTGATAAATATAGAGATGATAAGTCTGTTGGTTGTGTGCGTATGTATATTCACATATGTACACCCTCTGTTAAATTTATAGACTTAAAGCCATTATAAAAATCTAATGCTCCCTATATAATCACTTTTAGGTTTCAATTTATAAACAGAAAAGGATTAGAACAATGTAAATTCTTTTTCAAAAATAGTTTTAGGGAAAGTTATTTTGTGAATACTTTGGGGAATATGTTTTTACAGTAGAAAATCATTTTTATCAGAAAATTAAATATTTTAAATTCTTGAATTGAATTCATAATCTGATTTATTATAGAAAATAATGGATTTAGAAATAAAAAATCTTGATTTTTAGATTGGAAATTGTTGAGATAATTTGGAATGAACTGATTTGGGTTTATCGTTGTTCCTCATCGATCAACATGATGATAGTCATTGAATTCATTGACGAAGATGGTTTAAAGACCATTAATAACTCGAAAAACGAATGCATAATTTGATGATGATTGTAGTGGCTCGTTTGAGTTAAAATAGGGTTTTGACGTTGAATGAGTAGGCTGGGTTCTCGTGGTCGCTGCGTCGTTATGGTTGATCAAGAAGTAATCGCACAGGGGAAAACAGCTCGTGGGTTATCGGAGTAGCTTGGGTAGTGATTGCACGGCGTCCGGTGGCTCGACGTGATGTGGCGAGGCAATTTACTGATGGAGGTGGGTTCCAGTTTTGAATGGGAATGCTCAATTTTGATATGATGTCACTTTCTTCAAGCTGGGTGGCCATAAGTTTTAGCATGGTCGCGAGTGACTCAAAGGTGGTCAAGATAGCAATCGAAGATGGTCGGAGGGTCAGTGCACATGCACCGTGCACATTTGGGGTGCTGGAAATGTTCAAGTTTTGGGAAGACAATAATGCACGCGGGATTGACTCGAGGGAATCACGAAAATACTCAAAGCAAGTTGTGTCGCGTGAAACCCGAAGTCATGCTCGAGTTTTCCTGTGTTTGGCTCGGGTTTGCTGATGTATACAAAGCAGTTTTAATTTTTTAAAAGAAAATTAAGTTATTTGTTAAAACCAATACTCTTTTTATATTAGATGTTGTCTAAGTTCTTAAAATTGGTTAAGAAGGTTTTTGAATAAAATTTTTTAATTAACCAAGTTTTAAATGTTTAAAATATACCAAAACTCTATTTTGAAAGTTTATATCAAATAAACTTAATAATATTTAAAGAAGTTAATTAATATAAAGGATGTTTTAAAATGGCAAATTAACTGTCAAAGTTAAATTAACATATTTGTTTAAGGAAATTTATTATTTGTAGTTAATTACTTAATAAAACTAATTAAGATAAATTAATTAATAATTAATTTTAATTAATCAAGTAATTAATGAATAATTAATTAAAAATAATTACTTAATTGAAAGTAATTAAGAATGGATAATTTATGATAAAAAAATTAATTAATCAAATGTTTAAAGGTTAATTAATTTAAAGAATAATTAATTATCGATGCTAATAAATTAAGGTAATTAATTTGAGAATAATTAATTAATTAAATGTTAATTAATTAATGAAAGTAATTAAGGGATGATTATTAATTAAGGATTAATTAATTAAATCTTTGTAATTAATTAAGGATAATTAATCGAAGGATTGTCATTAATTAAATGTTAATTAATGATTAATTAAAAGATAATTAATAGCAATGATTTGTAATTAGTTAATGATTAGTTAACCATGATTAGAAATTTTTTCCATAGGTAATGATCTGGTTAAAAATTAATCAGATGACTTGATAATTATACTTATGAGTGTATGAATAGTATGGAATGCTGTGAATTATGTTGATATCCCTTATATGCAGTGTTATGTGATATGTATGTACTGTGGAATGTAACTTATTTATCTTTAATGCATTTATGTTATCCATCTGTGATTTTGTGTATATAGATAAGCGTTATAGGATTATACCGCTTATCGATATTGTTGTGGTTGTATCTGTGATGATTAATGATGTGATAGTTGATGTTTTTGCACTATTGTGTGTAAAACCCCTGGACTACACTATACACACACAAATATGGATTGCACGTGGAAATTGGTTAAGTCATAGATTTTTAAATAGTTTTGAATTTGAATTTTAAATCCAAATGGTTTTGCAAATGGATTGGGTTTAAAGTGAAAAACTTTTGAAAAGGTGTTTTTAAAAATGAAAGTTATTTTGAATAACTTAATAAAGATTTGAAATTTAAATTGGAATTCAATATCTGAAATTGAATTCTATATTTGGTATTTATGAGGTAAAAAGGTTATACAAGCTATAAATGTGTTTATATGGGTTTTTAAACCATTTTAAAAGTATGGTTTTGAGAATTTGAATTTAACCCAAGTTTATATTTGAAAGGCCTTAACTCATGCAATTATAATCGGGTTTTTCGAAACAAAAATAAGTGGTTTCAAATAATAATAGCTTTATATAAGGAAAGAATTTCCAAATTATGATGAAAAGATTTCAACTATGAAATGGAATGGCTTTGAAAGCTATAATTGAATCTTTGTAAAAGATAGTTGAACCATATTTTGAAATTGAAGAGGATTTTAAATTGTGTATCTTTTATATATAAAAGATTGAAACGGGAAGTGTTTTGAAAGTTATGAATGAATCTTTGAAAATTGTTTTGAAAGCTATGAAATGATCTTTGATTTAAAGACCGGATGAGTTAATCCAACTTGAAATGGAATTGTTTTTGAAAGGCTATAAATGAATCTTTGTTAAAGATTGGTGAGCCTTGTTTTTAAATTAAAAAAGGGTTTTAAAGATAAATCTTTTGTTTAAAAGATTAAAATGTGAAAATTGTTTAAACCATTGAAAGGTTTCTGGAAGTAAATCTTTTCGTTTAAAAGATTTGTAAATGGTAATTTGTTTAAACCATTTGAAAGAAAAGTTTGGATATTAAATTGTGACTTAACTGAAATCCCATATCCATATGTTTTTAAATATTACGCTCATTATTCGATTTAGCCGGGAGAGGACCTGTGTCATATAACCCATTTCGAATAATGATACGTTGATATGGATAGCATTTGAAGACCGGTGGTGAAGACCGAGTATTTTCGAAAATGAAAGGATAACCCGTCGATTGTCTCTACACTGAGTCGTGCCGGTATAGAGATTTCCTAAGTGATGGGAAGTCCGATCGGGATTGTGAATACCCGGATTTGCAGGGGCTTCTTCGGAAGTGCCTTCGGTTCTGTTCGAACCCGAAACAGACTTGTATGGATGTGTGTCTGACATTACACTTTGAGATGTAAAGCTGGTTTCTATCAAACACATATTGGTTGGTGGCGGAGATTTATTCTTTTAACTTAACACCCTTCTCTGAGACGCACGAGCTCAGAGGTTATGTAGTTGATGGTTACTAGTGATACATTTCCAATTTGGTAATGTGGCATGCTGAGTGCTGCTGTGTGTTGATGATCATTTACTGATCATTTGTGATCGAAGCATGGCTTTGTGAAAAAGCGTAGCTTTGTGGACTAGACTTCCTCGAGCCTCACAACCCGGTAATGGTCGAAACAGAAATCGTGGCAGCAAGGTTATTTGGAGGTAGCTCCTCCTGAGGGTATGACCATTTCCTTCTAGATAAAAAAGTGATATCATGGTATGGAGCCCAGATATTTACTTATATTGATTTGTGAAAGTTCATATCATGGTATGGAGCCCGGATACATTACTGTATGTTGTTGGATTGAGGGCCTTCGGATAAAGGTTGGTAACGACTAGGGGATGGCATGCTCGTATCAGTTGTTACCTAGTTACAAGGGTAACCTGGCCTTGTGTAGCAGAGATCCGGTTAGGTTCTCGGGGGCGTCCCTCCAGAGGCGTTCCATTTTATATGGTAAGTTCCTTTGCCTGATCATTTGTCGGAAATTTAAACAAAACAATACGAGCCCTGTACGGTTTTAGTTGTATAACCTGCCATGCAGCGTGGAGGTAACCTGCTACAAAACATGGTAGCTATAGTAGGCATACGACGAAATGTGGTATGATGGCTAAGATTAATATTATACTTTCCAAATTGTTTTCTACACTATGCACTAATAATAATATCTAAAAGTGTTTTCTCGTATTAAGCATTTTTTACTGTCATAAGGAGAAATCTTCTCCAAGTCTGCGTTTGCATTGTGTGTGTGGTGGGAGGCCTTATGGCAGTTTCATTTTCCAAAAAGCATAGCGTATTTCTTCTACTTCTTCCGTTGTTCACTTTAAAGATAAAACTATCTTTGTTTGCTCACACCAGCCCCACGACTGACCTGGAGTTTATTATTCCCTTCCTAAACTCTGGGTGCCCACAATTTTCCACATGGACAGTCTAAAGTTGTGTTTTTCAGATAGTAGATTAGATATCGATTCGGCAGCTTTCGGCTTTCTCTTTGGTATTCTTTAAAGACTTTGAATATTGAAGATTTGGTTAGGACGATGGACTAGACTTGGTTAGCTTGGTGCAACTTGATGGTGGTTTGAGCTATCTTTGGAGATTGCTAATATTGGTGTTTCTTCTTGAATTTCAAGTTCTGTTTGTTTCCGCTGCCAGTTCATTGGGTTTTCCGCTGTAGCATTGTTATCTTGTGTATCTCTAATATTGATTCATATTATATCATTATTGTATCGAATGTTGTTTATCAATGATATTCATTCATATTATATCATTATTGTATCGAATGTTGTTTATCAATGATATTCATTTCTTTCCTTCCGCTGTGTTGTTATACTTAATGTGTTATAAGCTCCGGCATGAGTCAGATTTCAACATTTGGATCTGCGGCATTCGAGTACGAGTGAAGTACGGGTGCCGATTTTCGAAGACTGAAATTTGGAACGTGACATTTTGGTATCAGAGTTGAAGGTTGAAAACTTTAGCTCAAGAGTATAACACATTAGGTAACTCATTAGAAATAGGGTGAAGTATACCCTAGAATGAGTAATCCCTAAGATATCCGTTCGAATGCCTCAGTAAATTCTCTTACTATTTACTGATAGTGAGTATGAGTGCGAGAAGAGGACGAGATAGGGGAGTACCACAACAAATAGTTAGTACCTTGCAATAGCAGAAACAACTTTCTTTATCAATCTCCTTTGATTCGTCTTTTCAATTCTTTGATGATTTCTGGCAGCTCCAAGAAGAAGCTTTGATTTTGCATGGGACATAAACTCCAGATGGGTCAGAATTGTTTGTTTGGATAAATTGTTTGCTTTGGATGCTATGGTTGATAGGTATATTTTGGTTGTTTAAACTAAATTTTTTGGATTGCATCCATATACCTGTTTATTCCATTAGGTCCAGGTATATTCTACGAGTGATTAGTTATGCTTTGAATTAATCAATACCCCTGTATATTCGTAGTTCTGGTGACCCGAGTATCTTGATTCGTTCTTGTATCAATTAGTGATATTCTGATTTGGTAGCCAAATGCAGAATAGATACCAGTTTGATTTGGAAACTGACGCAGCTTTGACTATGCTCGAACAGTTTAGATACCAAACTGTCACAACCTATCCAGGATCTTCCTCATGAAATGATGATTTCGTGTCAAATAAACTGATATAACGATAAATGCTCAATTCCATTGATCGTGATGATGCCGGAATCTAGCTATCTCCAACCCGTTGATCTCGCAAGATGCCATGTTGAAAGATCCACAATTCGATCGTTGATCACTCGCAAGTGATACCGAGAATTGGCTTCAAATTCGTTGATTTGCTCACGAATAACCCGAAGATGGAAAGAAGAAGGAGATCACACTCAACTTCCAACAATGGTGGCCAAAGCTCACACACAATTTTATTTCAAAATCAACCTCTTTACAAATGACAACACACCCCTATTTATAGGAAATTACAACACACCCGCGACTCAACATCATACAACCTAACAATACAACACACATGCGACTTAACAATACAACACACACATGCGACTTAACAATACAACACATGACCTAACACTTACGAGTTACAACATCACACGACTTAACCACATACGAGTTACAACATCACACGACTTAACAACATATGAGTTACAACATCACACGACTTAACAACAACACATGCGACTCAACACATACGACTTAAGAAGATGACACAGCTTCAGGAACGACTTAAGCGACATAAGGAACCATGCGACATAAGAGAACAATGCGACATAAGCGACATAGCGACATAAGAACCCATGCGACATAAGCGACATAGCGACATAAGAACCCATGTGACATAACTGAGCGACCTATAGAAATGCGGCTTGATTTCTTGAGTCGTTATCTTATAAGGTCGGCGACTTAAGGCAGGCGACTTAAGGCAGGCGACATAAGATGGCGACTTAAGGAAATGCGGCATAAGGCATGCGACTTAAGGAAATGCGGCATAAGGCATGCGACTTAAGGCAGGTGACTTATCGTGGTGCGCTGCATCATCCTCCCCTGATTGAAAAGAATTCGACCCCGAATTTACACTTTCCTCTTCTTCGACATACTTATTCTCATGATATGGAATCAAGTGTTTGACGGTGAAAATGTCAGAAGTATGGATATGATCCGGCAATTTTAACTGATAAGCATTCTCATTAATCTTTTTTACGATTTCCAAAGGGCCAATCTTTCTAGCAGCTAGTTTATTGTAAGTACCAATAGGAAATCGATCCTTAGTCAATACTGCATATACAAAATCTCCTTCTTTGAACTCAATATTTCGTCGTTTAATATCTGCGGATTGCTTATATTTCTCATTCGCCTTAAGCAATCATTCCTGCACAACCTTGTGGCACTCTTGCAATTCATTCACAAAATCACTAGCTCGTTTGATCACTCCTTTCTGCTGTGGTACTATAGATAAATCTAATGCTCCCTTAGGGATTGTTGAGTAAATGATCTGGAATGGACTGAACCCAGTGCTACGATTAACTGCATGGTTGTGTGCAAACTCATCTTGACACAGCTTGGAACCCCAACTCTTCAAATTGTTATTCACGAGACATCTTAATAGATTACCTAGGGATCTATTCACAACTTCTGTCTGTCCATTCGTCATCCGTCTGTGGATGATAAGCACTACTAAATTTCAGCTTTGTCCCGACCATTCTCCATAGACTCATCCAAAAATGACTCAGAAAATGAGTGTCTCTATTTGATACAATAGATTCAGGCAACCCGTGAAGACGATAGATCTCTCTGAAGTATAACCGTGCGACATTAACTGCATCTGCAGTCTTCTTGCATGCGATAAAATGTACCATTTTTGAAAACCGATCGACCACCACGTAGATAGAATCATTGCCACATTGCATTCTCAGCAAGCCCAATACAAAGTCCATACTAACATCCACCCATGGTTTAGTAGGTATAGGCAACGGCATATATAAACCTGCATTTGTTGCGGTCCCCTTTGAAACTTGCCAAATATAACACCTTTGAACGAACTTTTCAACCTCCTTCCGCATTGACGGCCAAAAATAAGACTTTGAGATCAACTGCATAGTACGGTCGCGGCCCACGTGTCCTTCTTCATGTAATTATTTGATGATTTTCATTCGTAGACTGTAATCTGGAATACACAACTGATTTCCTTTGAACAGAAAACCTTCAACCAGCATATATCCAGCCATTTTTCCCTGTTTGACTTTGTCTAGGATTTCGAAAAAATATGAATCTGAAGTAAGAAGATCTGGAAGTAAGTCAAAACCCATCACCTCTATTCGCATGGTTGTTAGTAAATTATTCCTCCGACTCAATGCATCGGCGACGCGATTAGTTACTCCAGACTTGTGCTTTATGACGAATGTAAATTGCCTCAAATAAGCATCCATGATGCGTGCCTAGCTGAAATTTTATTCTGCCCCTGTAAATGTTTCAATGCTTCATGATCTGTACACAAAACAAATTCTTTGTGGAACAAGTAATGTCTTTAATGCTTCATGGCCTGCACAATAGCATAAAACTCCACATCATAAGTACTGTAACTCATTTGTGCTCTAGAAAATTTTTTAGGCAATTGGACGTCCCTTCTTACTCAACACTCCTCCAATTCCAACTTTGGATGCATCTGTATGTAACTCAAATAGTAACTGAAAATCTGGCAACACTAGAATCGGTGCTGAGGTTAAAAGTTCCTTAATTTGTTCAAAAGCAGATCCTGCCTCTTTCGTCCATGAAAACTGCTTTCCTTTCATACAATCAGTAACAGGGGCCATTACACTGCTAAAGTGCGGTATAAATCTTCGATAAAATGAAGCTAACCCATGGAAACTTCTTATTTCTGTTATAGTTTTGGGCTATGGCCAATTTCTGATTGTGGCTACTTTACTCTGGTCCACTTGTATCCCTTCCTTGGACACGACATAACCCAGAAATAGAACACTTGGCATCATGAACACGCATTTCTTCGCCACTGCATAGAACTGTTCTTGACGAAGAATAGTTAACACCTTTCGCAAGTGTTGAATGTGCTTCTCTGTGCTAGCATTATATATCAAGATATCATCAAAGTAGACTACAACAAACTTCCCGATGTAAGGTCTGAAAATTTGATTCATCACCCTCATAAATGTTCTTGGTGCATTAGATAGACCAAATGGCATGACCAGCCATTCATATAATCCTTCCCGAGTCTTGAATGTTGTCTTCCATTCATCACCTGGTCTTATGCGAATCTGATGATAACCACTCTCAAGGTCGATCTTAGAAAAGATTACAGACCCGCTGAGTTGATCAAATAGATCATCAAGTATTGGCAAAGGAAATCTGTATCTGACAGTTATCTTGTTGAGTGCCCTGCTGTCTGTACACATTCTCCATGAACCATCTTTCTTCGGAACCAACAGAGCTGGTACAGCACAAGGACCGAGACTCTCTCGAGCACGCCCTTGCTTAAGCAACTCCTCAACCTGTCTCCTCAACTCTTCATGCTCTTTTGGACTCATACGATAATGTGGCCTATGCGGTGAAACATCACCTGGCACTAGATCAATTTGATGTTGTATATCCGTTAGTGGCGGTAATTCCTTGGGTAATTCCGTAGGAAAGACATCTTCAAATTCATTTGACACCGGTCTAACCTCCACAGGAATTTCAACATCTTCACTTGTTTCATACCCAATCAACATAAACGATTCAGCACTATCTTCTACTTCTTTAACAAGTTCTCTCGTAGATAATAGACTAGTTGATTCCACTTTCTTCTCTGACTTGCTTTCACTTTGTTCACGCTTCTTAGGAACTAAGGTAACTTGTGTACCTTCGAACATGAAACTGTAGCTTTTGGTGCGACCATTATGTTGTACAGCTCTATCATATTGCCATGGTCTTCCCAATAGTAGATGACACACATCCATATCGACAACATCACACCATTTATCATCTTTGTACTTCTTCCCAATAGAAAATGTAACAAATGCTGGTCTTCCCACTGTCACTTCTCCACCTTTATTTAGCCATGCCAGTTTATAAGGTCTAGGGTGTTTTTCAGTCTTCAACCCTAACTTCTTGACGGCTTCTTCAAAAATAATGTTATCGCAGCTTCCCGCATCAATAACAAATCGACGAACCTTTCCCAAGATAGTACATGTAGACTAAAAGATATTGCTTCTCAGCCAACTAGAATCAATCTCATGCTTTGGCATTAAACAAGGCCTCCTTATCATCAAGTTACACCCTTCGTCTCCTGACACAACTTCTTCATCTTCATCAAACTTCGATGGTTGAGAATAATCAATTTCCGCTTCCACATTCTCATACTCACATTCCTCTGCAACTAATGCTCTCTTCTTTGGCTTTGTGCATTCATTACTTTTATAGCCAAACTCCTGACAATTATAGCACTTGATACTGTTATTGACCTTTGCTTTAGCGGCTTCATTGACAATTGGTTTATTGACTACCTTGGAAACATTAGCACTGCTACTAGCACCCTTATTCTGGTTGTTAGAACCCGCAAACACACCAATTCCTCGTCTCCTTTGTTTCTCCCAAGCTAGAGCTTTCTGATGTGCTTCAGCAACAGACATTGGATTAAACATATTAACCATGTCTCGAATTTTCATTCGTAACCCTTCAACATATCTAGCCGTTAGTTGTTCCTCGGTTTCCATAATATAATTCCTTGCAATCAATTGATAGAATTCATCTGCATAGTCATTCACTGTCTTTGTCTCTTGTCTCAAATTATGCAAACGTTGATACATAAGAGATTGATAATTGTACGACAAGAAAGTCGTTTTCATCATCTTTCTCATCTTCTCCCAAGTGACAACTTTTGATTTTCCCATTCTCTCCCGAGTTAGTTTAGTTTGTTGCCACCAAGCCATAGCTCTTCCCCTTAGTTTTGTAGCAACTAATTGGACTCTGCGATTCTCAGGCACCTCCTTGAATTTCAAAATTTCTTCAACATTCGACAACCAATCAAGAAATTCTTCTGCTTGCATACCACCTTTGAATTCTAGAATTTCCATCCTCATACCTGACTCCCATTTACGATCGTTTTCTGAATCCAGATATTGATTTCGCACTTGGTCTCGATTTCGATAATGAATACTACCTTTATCACCATCTTCCTCAAGATCATATGTATATCGATATTGATCCTGACCATCTATGTCCCTATGACTACGCATGTCCCTTCTACGCTGTCTTTCAGCATCACGATATGGTTCGTTTTCGAACCCACATTGAGTTCTTCCCTCTTCATTTCGGTACCCATGGTGGTCTCGCATCATTGAAACTGATGATTCTCTCCTATCTCGATAAGACTGTGGTGACATCCTCCTTTCTTCCGAAACCGATGGTGAAACCCTGTTTCCACCCTGGTTCGAAACTGGTGACGTTCTCCTTTGATTTTGATTCATGTCTTTCATTAATTTCTCCAATTTTTCAATACCCTCATTGAACTTTTCATTGATACACTGCTCCATCTGCTCAGCTTCTTGTCTTCTATACAAATCTTCAATATTATGATAGCGATTAGCACGTCTCGGAGGCATGATCATTAAACAATCTCATTTCCGTCTCTGATTATGCTCTGATACCAATTGACGCAACTTTGACTAGGCTCGAATAGTTTAGATTCCAAACTGTCACAAACTATCCATGATCTTCCTCACGAAATGATGATTTCGTGTCAAATAAACCGATAGAACGATAAATGCTCAATTCCGTTGATCGTGATGATGCCGGAATCTAGCTATCTCCAACCCGTTGATCTCGCAAGATGCCGTGTTGAAAGATCTACAATTCGATCGTTGATCACTCGTAAGTGATACCGAGAATTGGCTTCAAATTCGTTGATTCGCTCACGAATAACCCGAAGATGGAAAGAAGAAGGAGATCACACTCAACTTCCAACAATGGTGGCCAAAGCTCACACACAATTTTATTTCAAAATCAACCTCTTTACAAATGACAACACACCCCTATTTATAGGAAATTACAACACACCCACGACTCAACATCATACGACCTAACAATACAACACACATGTGACTTAACAATACAACACACACATGCGACTTAACAATACAACACACGCACACGACTTAACCACATACGAGTTACAACATCACACGACATAACAACATATGAGTTACAACATCATACGACTTAACAACAACACATGCGACTCAACACATACGACTTAAGAAGATGGCACAACTTCAGGAACGACTTAAGCGACATAAGGAACCATGCGACATATGAGAACAATGCGACATAAGCGACATAGCGACACAAGAACCCATGCGACATAAGCGACATAGAGACATAAGAACCCATGCGACATAACTGAGCGACCTATAGAAATGCGGCTTGATTTCTTGAGTCGTTATCTTATAAGGTCGGCGACTTAAGGCAGGTGACTTAAGGCAGGCGACATAAGATGGAGACTTAAGGAAATGCGGCATAAGGCATGCGACTTAAGGAAATGCGGCATAAGGCATGTGACTTAAGGCAGGCGACTCATCATGGTGTGCTACATTAGAAACCGTCTCTCTGTCTTTGTGTATCCATCCTTTGTTGTCTCCCTACTTTCAAATTTCGAGGACGAAATTTTCTAAGGGGGGAAATCTGTAACATCCTTGAAATTTTAGTTAAGATAATTTGATAATTAATTTAATTTTTGAAATTAAATTATGAATTTAATTATGAATTAATTAAAAAATCTAGAATAAATAAATTTTTGGATTATAATTAGAATTTGATTTGGAATTTAAGAATAAGAATTTATAAATAGAAATAAAATTGGATTTATTGATTTATATTTCTAAAGGACTAATATATATGGATATATAATTATTTATTTGTAATGAATAATTTTTCAAATCATTTGTTTTAAATTGTATTAGTACAAAATAGAATGTAAGGAAACTAAATAAAATTTTGTTTTCTAATTTTAGCAAGTATGTATTTTGATGTGAAGATCTTACTTTGAATTAATGTGGTAAATTTTTAAATACTATTTAAAGGATTACTTCCAAGATGATATTAAACAAGGTTAAATAAAAGTTTTAAAAAAATATACATATGTTTTGGAAATTAATAAGGTAAACATTTAAATAAGTATGGTAGCTTAGGCTTGGATTTGAAATACATTTTCTTTTGAAGAATGAATAAATATAGCTGTATATTTATAAATTTAAAAATTTAATACATATGTTAAGTTATAAAACATAAGATATAAATTGATTAAAAAAGATATTAAAATGAAAAGAGTTTAAAAAAAATTAAATTAAATCAAGGCAAGGATTTAAACACAAATTTTTCCATTTTGACATTTGTAAAATTCAAGCAATATGAAATAACAAGTGTCTATTTAAAATTACAAGTGTTAGTTGTAATCATACAAGTGGCAAAGAGTAAATTTTTCTTTTAATTAAATTTTATAAACATGCATAAGAAAGAGTTAAAATCAGATTTCTCAAGTTCTTTTTCAAAACTGCAAAACAAATTTAAGAAACCAAAACCTGAAAACCAAATTACTTCATCTCAAAGATAAAATCTGAAGAAGAAAAAACAGAAAAAAAAAGCAAAAGTAAAGAACCCGATACAACAAGAAGCAGTTCAAATTCAAATGCATTCAACAAAATTTCAAACTTGAAAACAAAAGCTAGATTCAAGTTCAAAACAAAGATTAGTTTTAGAGAAAGTTAAAGATCAAGTTTCCCGTTTAAAAGAAAATATAAAACCTGGAAGCAAGAATAAGCAAATCAGAGAGCATGCGAATTCAAACAAGCAAGATCAAAATCTGTTCAAGTTTTCAACCTGAAAGCATGCAAGTTTAAAAGCATCAGGTTCCAGGAAAACTAGTGTCTGGCCTCTGTTCTTTCGTAAAATTGGTGAGCAAACTCCTTTGACCTGGTCTTTGAATTGATATGATGATTATGTTTGCATGTTGATAAATATAGAGATGATAAGTTTGTTGGCTGTGTGTGTATGTATATTCACATATATACACTCTCTGTTAAATTTAGAGACTTAAAGCCATTATAAAAATCTACTGCTCTCTGTATAATCACTTTTAGGTTTTAATTTATAAACAGAAAAGAATTAGAACAATGTAAATTCTTTTTCAAAAATAGTTTTAGGGAAAGTTATTTTGTGAATACTTTGGGGAATATGTTTTTACAGTAGAAAAACATTTTTATCGGAGAATCAAATATTTTAAATTCTTGAATTGAATCCATAATCTGATTTATTATAGCAAATAATGAATTTAGAAATAAAAATCGTGATTTTTAGATTGAAAATTGTTGAGATAATTTGGAATGAACTAATTTGGGTTAATCTTTGTTCCTCGTCGATCAACATGATGATAGTCGCCGAATTCATTGACGAAGATAGTTTAAAGACCATTAATCACTAGAAAAATAAGTGCATAATTTAACGATGATTGTGGTGGCTCGTTTGAGTTAAAATAGGGTTTTGACGTCGAATGGGTAGGCTGGGTTCTCGTGGCCGCTGCGTCGTTATGGTTGATCTGGAAGTAATCGCATAAGGGGGAAACAGCTCATGGGTTATCGGAGTAGCTTGGGTAGTGATTGCACGGCGTCCGGTGGCTCGACGTGATGTAGCGAGGCAATTTACTGATGGAGGTGGGTTCCAGTTTTGAATGGGAATGCTCAATTTGATACGCTGTCGCTTTCTTCAAGCTGGGTGGCCAGAAGTTTTAGCATTGTCTCGAGTGACTCGAAGGTGGTCAAGATAGCGATCGAAGATGGTCGGAGGGTCAGTGCACATGCACCGTGCACATTTGGGGTGCTGGAAATGTTCAAGTTTTGGGAAGACAATAATGCACGTGGGTTTGACTCGAGGGAATCACGAAAATACTCGAAGCAAGTTGTGTCGCGTGAAACCCGAAGTCGTGCTCGAGTTTTCCTGTGTTTGGCTCGGGTTTGCTGATGTATACTAAACAGTTTTAATTTTTTTAAAAGAAAATTAAGTTATTTGTTAAAACCAATTCTCTTTTTATATTAGATGTTATCTAAATTCTTAAAATTGGTTAAGAAGTTTTTTGAATAAATTGTTTTAATTAACCAAGTTTTAAATGTTTAAAATATACCAAATCTCTATTTTGAAAGTTTATATCAAATAAACTTAATAATATTTAAAGAAGTTAATTGATATAAAGGATGTTTTAAAATGGTAAATTAACTGTCAAAGTTAAATTAACATATTTGTTAAAGGAAATTTATTATTTGCAGTTAATTACTTAATAAAAGTAATTAAGATAAATTAATTAATAATTAAGTTTAATTAATCAAGTAATTAATGAATAATTAATTAAAAATAATTGCTTAATTGAAAGTAATTAAGAATGGATAATTTTTGATTAAAAAATTGATTAATCAAATGTTTAAAGGTTAATTAATTTAAAGAATAATTAACTATTGAGGTTAATTAATTAAGGTAATTAATTTGAGAATGATTAATTGGTTAAAGGTAAATTGATTAATGAAAGTAATTAAGGGATGATTATTAATTAAGGATTAATTAATTAAATCTTTGTAATTAATTAAGGATAATTAATCGAAGGATTATTATTAATTAAAGGTTAATTAATGATTAATTAAAGGATAATTAATAACAATGGTTTGTAATTAGTCAATTATTAGTTAACCATGATTAGAAATTTATCCATAGGTAATGATCTGGTTAAAAATTAATCAGATGACTTGATGATTATACTTATGAGTGTACGGATAGCATGGTATGCTGTGAATCATGTTGATATCCCTTATGTGCAATGTTATGTGATATGTTTGTGTTGTGGAATGTAACTTATTTATCTTTAATGCATTTATGTTAACCATCTGTGATTTTTTGTATATAGATAAGCGTTATAGGATTATACCGCTTATCAATATTGCTGTGGTTGTATCTGTGATGATTAATGATGTGATGGTTTATGTTTTTGCACTATTGTGTGTAAAACCCCTGGACTACACTATACACACACACAAATATGGATTGCACGTGGAAATCGGTTAAGTCACAGATTTTTAAATAGTTTTGAATTTGAATTTTAAATCCAAATGGTTTTGGAAATGGATTGGGTTTAAAGTGAAAAACTTTTGAAAAGGTGTTTTTAAAAATGAAATTTATTTTGAATAACTTAATAAAGATTTGAAATTTAAATTGGAATTCAATATCTGAAATTAAATTCTATATTTGGTATTTATGATGTAAAAAGGTTATACAAGCTATAAATGTGTTTATATGGGTTTTTAAATCATTTTAAAAGTATGGTTTTGAGAATTTGAATTTAACCCAAGTTTATATTTGAAAGGGCTTAACTCATGCAATTATAATCGGGTTTTCCGAAACGGAAACAAGTGGTTTCAAATAATAATAGCTTTATATAAGGAAAGAATTTCCAAATTATGATGAAAAGATTTCAAGTTTGAAATGGAATGGCTTTGAAAGCTATAATTGAATCTTTGTGAAAGATAGTTGAACCGTATTTTGAAATTGAAGAGGATTTTAAATGGTGTATCTTTTATATGTAAAAGATTGAAATGGGAAGTGTTTTGAAAGTTATGAATGAATCTTCGAAAATTGTTTTGAAAGTTATGAAATGAATCTTTGATTTAAAGACCGGATGAGTAAATCCAACTTGAAATGGAATTGTTTTTGAATGGCTATAAATGAGTCTTTGTTAAAGATTGGTGAACCTTGTTTTTAAATTAAAAAGAGGTTTTAAAGATAAATCTTTTGTTTAAAAGATTAAAATGTGGAAATTGTTTAAACCATTGAAAGGTTTCTGGAAGTAAATCTTTTTGTTTAAAAGATTTGTAAATGGTAATTTGTTTAAACCATTTGAAAGAAAAGTTTGGATACTAAGTTGTGACTTAACTGAAATCCCATATCCATATGTTTTTAAATATTACACTCATTATTCGGTTTAGCCGGGAGAGGACCTTGTGTCATATAACCCATTCCGAATAATGATACGTCGATATGGATAGCATTTGAAGACCGGTGGTGAAGACCGGGTATTTTCGACAATGAAAGGCTAACCCGTCGATTGTCTCTGCACTGAGTCGCGCCGGTATAGAGATTTCCTAAGTGATGGGAAGTCCGATTGGGATTGTGAATACCCGGATTTGCAAGGGCTTCTTCGGAATTGCCTTCGGTTCTGTTCGAACCCGGAACAGACTTGTTCGGATGTGTGTCTAACATTACACTTTGAGATGTAAAGCTGGTTTCTATCAAAAACATATCTGTTGGTGGCGGAGATTTATTCTCTTAGCTTAACACCCTTCTCTGAGACGTACGAGCTCAGAGGTTATATAGTTGATGGTTACTAGTGATACATTCCCAATTTGGTAATGTGGTATGCTGAGTGCTGCTGTGTGTTGATGATCATTTACTGATCATTTGTGATTGAAGCATGGCTTTGTGAAAAAGCGTAGCTTTGTGGACGAGACTTCGTCGAGCCTCATAATCCGGTAATGGTCGAAACAGGAATCGTGGCAGCAAGGTTATTTGGAGGTAGCTCCTCCTGAGGGTATGACCATTTCCTTCTGGATAAAAAAGTGATATCATGGAATGGAGCCCAGATATTTACTTATGTTGATTTTTGAAAGTTCGTATCATGGTATGGAGCCCAGATACTTTACTGTGTGGTTGTTGGATTGAGGGCCCTCGGATAAAGGTCGGTAACGACCGGGGGATGGCATGCTCGTGTCAGTTGTTACCTAGTTACAATGGTAATCCGGCCTTGTATAGCAGTGATCCGGTTAGGTTCTCGGGGGCGTCCCTCTAGATGCGTTCCATTTTATATGGGAAGTTCCTTTGCCTGACCATTTGTTGGAAATCCAAACAAAACAATACGAGCCCTGTACGGTTTAGTTGTATAACCTGCCATGCAGCGTGGCGGTAACCTGCTACAAAACATGGTAGCTATAGTAGGCATACGACGAATTGTGGTATGCTGGCTAAGATTAATATTATACTTTCGAAATTGTTTTCTACACTATGCACTAATAATAATATCTAAAAGTGTTTTCTCGTATTAAGCATTTTTGACTTTCATAAGGAGAAATCTCCTCCAAGTCTACGTTTGCATTGTGTGTGTGGTGGGAGGCCTTATGGCAGTTTCATTTTCCAAAAAGCATAGTGAATTTCTTCTACTTCTTATGTTGTTCGTTTTAAAGATAAAACTGTTTTTGTTTGCTCACACCAGTCCCATGACTGACTTGGAGTTTATTGTTCCCTTCCTAAACTCTGGGTGCCCACAATTTTCCACACGGGCAGTCTAGAGTTGGGTTTTTCAGATAGTAGATAAGATATCCATTCGGTAGCTTTCGGCTTTCTCTTTGGTATTCTTTGAAGAATTTGACTATTGAAGTATTTGGTTAGGATGATGGAGCAGACTTGCTTAGCTTGGTGCAACTTGATGGTGGTTCGAGCTATCTTTGGAGATTGCTGATATTGGTGTTTCTTCTGGAGTTTCAAGTTCTGTTTGTTTCCGCTGCCAGTTCATTGGGTTTTCCACTGTAGCATTGTTTTCTTCTATCTCTGATATTGATTCATATTGTATCATTGTTGTATCGAATATTGTATATCAATGATATTCATTTCTTTTCTTCAGCTGTGTTGTTATACTTAATGTGTTATAAGCTCCGGCACGAGTCAAATTTCAACATTTGGATCTGCGGCATTCGAGTACGAGTGAAGTATGGGTGCCGATTTTCGAACGCTGAAATTTGGAACGTGACACAATTCTTAAAATCAACAGAATTTAAATTCTCAAATTCTCAGCTTTTAGTCCTTTTTGTTTACAAATCATAATAATAAAAACTTTTATTAAAACACCAATAACCGATAATAAATGATAATAGTCAAATATTATCATACACTACTAACCAAACATGCCATACACTATAATAATTTCTGAAAAATTATTATTTTATATATATATAATATAATCAAGGTCAGTAAATCATCTTATACTGATCACATACTTTTAAGAAATATCAATGGCGACTGATAATTGGCGAGTGATAATTGGCGGCTCCTGACCTTCGATCTTAAGCTCCGTTCGTTTTTATTTTTTAGCCTCTGTTTCGCTTCCATCCTCCTCCCCGCCGTCTTCATGCCTGCATCGCTTCGCCTTCCCCTCCTCCCAAATCCGCTGTCCTCTTCGCCTTCTTCCACCCGATCTAGGAAATTTTTGAAGGTCATGCCTCCTGCGCAGTCGAGCCAAGTGTCACCTATTC
This sequence comes from Allium cepa, assembly GCA_030765085.1. Classification (NCBI taxonomy): domain Eukaryota; kingdom Viridiplantae; phylum Streptophyta; class Magnoliopsida; order Asparagales; family Amaryllidaceae; genus Allium; species Allium cepa. The sequence continues at coordinate 610,295,850 of CM060932.1, forward strand.
TATCTGTTGATGAATTTCCTCCCCTACCCGGTCTTCCTTCATCCCACGCAGCTGATGTTTGCTCTATCCCACGGTCAGTGAATCCGACTCCCTTGCCTGGTAATTTTTGTGAATCTGATAATGGTGGTTTGCAGCCGAGTGTTACCGATATTGATGTTTCTTGTGTTGTTGGGGTGGGGTGTGGATTGTCTGACTGAGCGATGCTTGTTGGTGCTGCAGGTTGTTCGTGTTTTGCATGATGCCCCCATGGTGTTTGTATAAATGCCGATGAGATTTGTGCACCCAATCTCATTGAAACGAGTTCTGTTGATACAATCCAAGTTGCCGCTGCTGTTAAATCTTTTGTTGAGAAGCCTTCTTGTCCCGATGCTCCTTCCATGGCTTGTACGGAATCATGGTCTTCCCTTTTTACTTCATTGCCCCGTAATGCGGGTGATTATGACCCGATTGAATTTGAAATTGTTGAGGTTGATGGAGTGATGATCCCTCCTCCTATTGTTATGCAAGCTGGTTTGGATTATTGGTCCGATTACTTGGTTGGATTCTTTCTAGACCCTTCTCACCGCCTTCACGATGCAGCTACGGTTTGTCGTAGGGCTTGGAGGCTTCGTGGCGACCTTTGCATTAGGCTGGTTTGTTGAATATGCGCTTATATGATTTTTGTTTGATGATAATAAACATATATACATTCATTTAAATGTATTTGATAATATACTATCTTATTTTTCACAGATTAAATAAATATTTGCTGAATAAAATAAATAACACGAAATTTGAATTCAAACGAATATTTTATTCAAACAAATATTTATTACATCTTTGAATAGTACAATTTCAAACTCTCACTATAACTATACAACTTTGATTACAATTACATCACATTTCACATTTACAATTCACCTCACTATATATCACTCACACTCGTATTTATCTTCAACTGCATTCCAGTTTGAATCCAGCATCTGAGAAATCTGCAAAAATATTCACTAACGCAGTAAAATTGAAAAAGAGATATTTTTGCAATATAAAATAAAAGATGGATTTTGAAAATATGATTTGCCTCAGTTATTTGGGTTGTTCGTCATCATTTAAATTTGAATTCATCATACACGACCAACTTGTGACATACACAGTGTATCACTGTACATGCCACAAGGCCGTGCACGCCGATATATACACTTGATTGATTTACAGGGACAGGTGAGCACAGGTCAAACCCAAATGAAAAACCGGGATCAACTCACGTGCAATAACATAAAAGTCACAACTCTCAGCACAAGGTCAAACCCGAGTTTTAAAACTGGATTCAACTCAGGTGCAAATCAAAAAGTAAACACGAATGCTATGTTCAAACATGACACAGCCTCAAACCAGCATCAAAGCAAGTACAACTGCAAGTGTCGACCAAGTGACAATGCAAGCAAGATCAACACAGCAGCCAACTAAAGAACAAAATTACTCACAACATCGACAAACCCAAATGTCCAGACCAACAACAACATGAATACTGCACCAACCAGAATGGATGCAGAGATACAAGGCATAGCAAATGCATGCAACAATGTGCACAGGCCAGAAACAATATAGTAATGACAGCAAACATGAAGTGAAGAGAATATCAGTCAACAATATCAAGTGACAAGTTGAAGCAACAGTGCCACAATATCAAAGCACAGAACAACCTTGTATCAATAACAATGCAACACAGTGACAATGCACCATTTAGAAGTGACTCAAAACAAGCAGTGCAGACCACAAAAGTGCAACAAGTATTGCAGTAATAAACAACATCAGAAAATCAAGTTCAAGGCAACAGTGACAAATGCAGACACAACTGAAATGAGACAGGTGCAAGTGAATCAGAATGAAGCAGTGCAACATCTACGACAGCAAGTACATGAATGCAAACTACAAGTACAGGTTCAAGGCCCGAATGACAAAGTGTATGCAACGGCAGGAAGTCAACTAGAGAATTCATGAATGTATACATGAATCAAGCTACAGCATGAAAAAGAAATGCACATGTCAACAAAACTTGAAACCAATAAAATGCATCATGAACACTATAGGTCGAGAACCAGACCAGCCAAGTATCAAGATAAGTGTACAGCAACAATAATCATGGCACCAGCAAACTATGGCTATAATCATATCACAAGACCAGGCACCAAGTACAGATGAATTGAAGTATGTTCGAAACAACAAGTCAATCATGTCTGACTACAAGTCAAAGGAAAACAAGCCACCATTCTTTTAGAGCAAACCAGACCAAAGATAATGATATACAGGTTAAAGCAAAACAGTAAGGTTCAGGGACGAACAAGATCAAAATAGTGTGCTACTGAACAAAGTCAGATTAATCACCAATCGTTCAAGTATCAGTATCAAGTTCGTGCCAAAGTAAATGTTGAACAAGTCAGAGACGTAATTGTAAAACAAACAGTTCAGATTCAAAGTCGTGAGAGCCAAGCAACGATAATACAAAATTGACAAAGTCAAATAAATCATCATCGTTCAACAAATATCAGATGGCCGATAGCATAAAATTGAAAAAATCAGACGAACGAGAATTCAGGAAATCAAATCCTATATAATACCCAAAATCATCATCGGCAAGGGTATCGAATTCCAGAAAGCAAAATCAATAAAAGCAAAAAACAAATAATACCGATTCAAGGAGAGAATTTGATCAACGAAGCAGCCGTGTAAGGAACGAGGAGTCAATCGATCAAGGCAACACGCAAAACATCACTGATCGATCAAATTTAAACCGGCGACTTCAAGCCCAAATTTCCAGAGCAAGAGGAACGAAAGCCCCAAATTTTTCACAAGCCCTAATTCAGAAGCAAAGCCGCCATTTGAGAAGTATCGGGTCAACAAATAAAGAAAAGAAGGGCCGGCCTTGTTTATATTGATATGAATAGGGTTTTGATATAAAAAGGGGGTTTTAAGTTTATATTTAAAGGGCTTTGTTTTTAAGTTATTTTGAAATCATTTTTAAATTTGTATCTAAATTTCAAACTGCTAATTTTCTAGTCGTGTGACTAGGAGACAAACTACGGTGTGTAGTTTGGGAATTCACAACTCGGTTGTTGAGTTGTGGCCAGGGTTTTGAGCGTAGAGTTAGGATAGTCAATAGCAGGTATAGCGAGTTTACGTGTGTAAGCGAAGGACTTTCTAATTTCTAGTAGAAATCTTGGGGGCAGCACGTAGGCAGGGTTTTGCCGAAGCTGGGTAAATTCTGTGTTGTTCTGTCTGCATTTTATTCTGCTATTTATTTCTGTGCTCGTAATATTCTGTGATCTGTGTTAATATTAATTTATTAGCTTCTGCAATTAAGTTTTATAATTTATACCATCACCCTATTCACCCCCCCCTCTAGGGTGAAATCGATCCTACAAGTGGTATCAGAGCTAGGAATAGAAGTCAACATTTGTTTTAAAAAATTATATTTTTTTGAAAAAATCAGTTTTTTTTTGTTTAAAAATTTGAATTTTTAAAATGGCTTCTTTTAATAATGCTTTTGCAGAAGGTCAATCCATAGTTAGACCACCAATGTTCAATGGTGAATATGCTTTTTGGAAAAATAGGATGAAATTTTTTTTGAAAACCATTGACGCTTGGGATATTGTTGAGACAGGTTATAGAATACCAACTATAACTGTAGATGATCAGGAAATAGAGAAACCAAAGGAACAATGGACAAAACTAGAAAATAAATTACAGAATACTAATGTCAAAGCTATGAATTCTATTATCTGTTCATTAGATCAATTTGAATTTAATCGTGTCTCACATTGTCTAACTGCGCAGGAAATATGGCACATATTAGAAGTGACTCACGAAGGAACATCTCAAGTCAAAGAATCTCGCCTTGCCATGCTAAGCAGCGAATACGAGAACTTTACAATGGCGAAAGAAGAAAATGTCAAAGAGATGTACGGACGACTTTCCAATATCGTATACAAATCAAAAGCTCTCGGAAAAACATACATCGAATTGGAAATAGTCCGGAAAATCCTCAGAGTCCTTCCACGAAGCTTTGAAGCAAAAGTAACTGCCATTCAAGAATCGAAAGATTTAAAACAACTCAAAGTCGAAGAACTCATCGGAAATCTCACCACTTATGAGCTAGAAATGAAATTCAAGGAAGAGCGTGAAGGTGGAGATACTCGAAAGAAATCAATAGCTCTCAAAGGAACAACTGAAAGTGATGATGATAATGATGATGATGATGATGGAGCAGCAGAGCTGGCGCTACTAATAAAGAAATTCAAAAGGTGGAATCGCAAATACGGAAATCCAGCTCGAAATCATGAATTGAAAAGCAGAATAGGCAAAGCACTAGACAACCCAGAAGAACAGAAAATCATCTGTTACAAATGCAACAAACCCGGCCATATCAAGCCACAATGTCCTCAAAAACGATCAAATCAAGGAAAGAAACTAAAGAAGAAAAGCTTTGCGGCTACTTGGGATGAAACCGACGAAGATGAAAGTGATAACACCGAGAGTGAGAGTGAAAAAGCAAACATGTGCCTTCATGGTGAAGTTACAGACAGTGATGACGACGAGCCAAGCGAGGTATCAAAACTCACTCATTCTGAATTACTAATTTATTTCCATGAAGTAAATGGATGTTATGAACGACTTAGGGAAAAATATGCTAAACTTGAATCTCAAAAGGATACTTTGATAGAATGCAATAAACAACTTGATCAATTAGTTAAGAACTATCAATGTAGAATCCCTAAGTGTGATAAGTGTCCAACATTCGAAGAAGAAACTAAAAAATCGGAAATCAATATAAAATCACTTGAAAATGAAATTCTGATTTTAAAAGAGAATGAAAATACTAGGAGAGAGATTTCTATTAAAAAGTGCACACAGTTGTTAAACGAAAATGAATCTCTCAAAACACAAGTCCAACAACTGTCAACGACCTTAGATAAATTTTCAAAAAGTGAAAAATCGTTGAATATGCTATTAGGAAAGCAAACTGTTAATATGGTTAGACAAGGACTTGGATATAATAATTCGAAAATTGTTGAAAGCAATATTAATCAAGTTAATTCTATGAGCACAATTTGTAAAAAATTTGGACACAATCACAATAATTGTTGGTATAGACCCAAACATATAAAAACTATACCGATTTGGGTTCTAAAAGGCACAAATATAAAATCTCTCAAAGTTAAACAAATTTGGGTGCCGAAGGGAACAACTATAAATAGTTTTGGGTATCCACAAAATTATCATTCTAAATATTTTGCCACTAACAATCATGGACCTATAAAAACAAATAGGTCACTAAACTCTCTTCTCGTGTAGGTATGCTGGCAGGCTAAGGAACAACAGCAATGGTACTTGGATTCTGGCTGTTCCAGGCACATGACAGGCGATAAATCGAAGTTCCTTAGCCTAGAAAAGTACAAAGGTGGCAGAGTCACAATGGGGAACAATGACAAGTGTAAAATTGTCGGTAAAGGTAAAGTAGGTAACAATACATTTACCTTGAATGACGTACTATATGTTGAAAATCTGCACCACAATTTGATATCAATCAGCCAGCTATGTGATAAAGGTATGAATGTTATCTTTGATTCTGACTTGTGCAAAATTGTTGACAAATCATCAAAAGAAATCTTATTTTCAGGAAAAAGGAAAGGTAATATATATTCTCTATCTTTTGATGATCTCATCCTCTCTAAATGTTTGGTAGTTAAGGATATAGAAGTGAATTTATGGCACAGACGTTTAGGGCATGCTAGTATGAACTTATTAAACAAATTAAAAAGGAAAAGTTTGGTAAGAGGGTTGCCATCACATGAATTTGAAACTGAAAACATCTGTAAAGCATGTACTTTGGGAAAACTTAAAAAATCATCGTTTCATGCCAAAAACAATGTAAGCACTTCTAGAGTTCTTGAACTAATTCATATGGATCTATTTGGACCTAATGACATTGCTAGCTTAGGAGGTAAGAAATATTGCTTTGTGTTAGTTGATGATTACTCAAGATATACATGGGTATATTTCTTGGCTAAAAAATCAGAAACTTTTTCATACTTCACAAGATTCGCAAAATTTGTGCAAAATGAAAAAGAAGTCTCTATTGTTTCGTTAAGAAGTGATCATGGTGGAGAAATTGAAAATTATGAATTTGAAACTTTCTGTGATGAAAACGGAATCAAACATGAGTTCTCTGCACCACGTACTCCACAACAAAATGGGGTAGTTGAGAGAAAGAATCGAACTTTACAAGAATTGGCTAGGTCTATGTTAAATGAATATGAACTACCTCTGCATCTCTGGGCAGAAGCTGTAAATACAGCATGTTATGTAATGAATAGAGTTATCATTAGACCGATTCTTAACAAAACCCCCTATGAGCTATGGTTCAACAAAAAACCAAACATCGCTTACTTCAAAGTGTTTGGACGTCCTTGCTATATTCTTAATACAGGTGATCAGTTAGGAAAATTTGAAGCAAAGGCTGATGATGGCATCTTCATGGGTTACTCTTCGAGAAGCAAAGCTTATAGAGTCTACAACAAAAAGACTAAAACAATCGTAGAGTCAATCAATGTGAAATTTGATGAAGGCATTGACGATCAGGATACATCCAAAAGCAACGTTGAAGAGGAGAAAGAAAAAGATGAGTTCGAAAAACCAAAAGAAACTGCTGATGCTAGAGAAACTACCACAACTCAAGAAGTCCGAAGAAATCTGGATCCAGAAAAGATGAAATACAAAACAGACCATCCACCAGAATTGGTAATTGGAAACCCTATAGCAGGTATACAAACTCGTTCATCCTTTAAAAATCTATGTGATCTGTGCTTATATAGTGGATTTATTTCAGAAATAGAACCAAATAACATAGATTCAGCCCTTAATGATGAAAACTGGTTCATGGCCATGCAAAAAGAGCTAAATCAGTTTGAACGAAATAATGTTTGGAGTCTAGCACCTAGACCTAAGGATTATCCAGTTATAGGAACAAAATGGATTTTTAAAAATAAATATGATGAATCTGGAAATATAATTAGAAATAAAGCTAGACTAGTTGCTAAAGGATACAATCAAATTGAAGGAGTTGACTTCAATGAAACTTTTGCGCCTGTAGCTAGACTAGAATCAATTAGAATATTGTTAGCTTTTGCTTGTTCCAAAGGATTTAAACTAAGACAAATGGACATTAAGAGTTCTTTTCTTAACGGAATTTTAAAAGAAGATGTGTTTGTTGAACAACCAGAAGGTTTTGAAAGTCATGAATATCCAAACCATGTATACAAACTAAAGAAGGCATTATATGGATTAAAACAAGCTCCCAGAGCTTGGTATGAATGTCTTACTTCTTATCTCCTTGAAAATGGGTTCAAAAAGGGTTGTGTAGATACCACACTATTTCTGTTGCATGAAAACGATGATCTTTTGATTGTTCAAATATATGTTGATGACATCATTTATGGTGCTACTAACAAGTTATTGTATGAGAAATTTGAAAAAGTCATGCAGGAAAAATTTGAAATGAGCTTGGTTGAAGAGTTAAAATTCTTTTTAGGATTTCAAATCCAACAAAGCAATAAAGGCACATTCATTTCTCAAACAAAATATATTAGGGAACTTGTCAACAAATTTGGATTGAAAGATGCTAAACCAGCAAGAACTCCCATGAGTACAACACTTAAACTTGACAAGGATGAAAAGGGTAAGACAGTTGATCAAAAGCAGTACAGAGGTACGATTGGATCACTCCTTTATCTTACCGCCTCTAGACCTGACATCATGTTTTCTGTCTGCTTATGTGCGCGTTTTCAATCTAACCCAAAAGAATCTCATTTAAAAGCTGTTAAAAGAATTATAAGATATTTATTGCACACCCCACGATTTGGTCTTTGGTATCCATCAAATGATAATTTTGAATTGAAAGGTTTTTCAGATGCTGATTATGCTGGAAATTTGGTTGATAGAAAAAGTACTGGTGGAGCATGTTTTATGTTAGGACATTCATTAGTTGCATGGTCGAGTAGGAAACAAAATTGTATTGCATTATCCACAACAGAGGCAGAGTATATTGCTTTGAGCGGTTGCTCTGCTCAAATCTTATGGATGATACAAACTTTGCATGACTATGGCCTAAATTTTAAACGTGTACCACTAATGTGTGATAGCAAAAGCGCAATTGATCTCACAAATAATCCTGTACATCACTCGCGAACAAAACATATAGATGTAAGACATCATTTTATTAGAGATCATATTTCCAAAGAAAATATCTGCATAAATTTTATTTCAACTGATTCTCAATTGGCAGACATCTTTACAAAACCCCTACCAGAAAATAGTTTTTGTAAACTACGACTCAGTCTAGGTGTTTTAGAAATTTGCTGAATATTTAACATTTTTTTCTCCCTACAAATCATCGAAGAAATAAATAGTGATTGAAAAATTGATGAGTATTGATATTTATCATATATTATTACTCGAGACGGTATAATTAGTAAATTTTTCAAATTAAACAAGAGTCATAAATTTTGTTGGTAAAAAATTCCATGACCATCTCGATTTCTATCATATTTCTAACGACCATCACTCATCAAAATTCTATATAATGTGTCGATGTGTGGTATTTTAAACAGGAATCGTTCGTTTTTTTTTTCATTTTCACATTTTTAAAATAAAAATAAAAATAAATAAATAAATAAATAAATACCAAAGTATTCACTCACATTTAAAAGTCCTCACGGTTATGCATCGGTGAATTACTTAGAATTTGTTATATGCTTCCATGCTCATTTAAAAGTCCTCACGGTTATGCATGTATGGAACGCATATCAAAAGTTGATTTTTTTTAAATAAACAAGTTGATTCTAATCCCATTTAAAAGTCCACACGGTTATGCGTGGTTAGAAGATACTTGAATTCATTTTTTAAAAAAATAAAAATAAAATTGGAATACTACTAATCTCATTTAAAAGTCCTAAAAGTTATGCATGGTTAGTAGATATTCAAATTCCTGATATAAATATACCACAAATAGACACAACTGTATAGTTTTATATGATGATATCATTCTAAAAGTGGAATATGCGCCTAACAAAATATTTATGATTTTTGTTTGATTTTTTTAAAATTTAATATTTATATTCAATTGAGTTTTAATATTGGATTAATATCAATTAATTATCTCTATTTTCCCTAACACTATTATTCTTTTGCTGATAACAAAAGGGGGAGAGAAAAGTTAAGATTTTGTCAAATAAAATCAAGCAAAGGACAAATAATTTTCTGTTTGCATATTTTTATTTGTATGCATATATGTAGGGGGAGTTTTGTGTAGAAATGAAGCATTTAAATAGGGGGAGCAATTAGGATATATCAATGATCAAATACATTTAACATATTCAAAATCTTAAATATATGTTTGTTATCATCAAAAGGGGGAGATTGTTGAATATGCGCTTATATGATTTTTGTTTGATGATAATAAACATATATACATTCATTTAAATGTATTTGATAATATACTATCTTATTTTTCACAGATTAAATAAATATTTGCTGAATAAAATAAATAACACAAAATTTGAATTCAAACGAATATTTTATTCAAACAAATATTTATTACATCTTTGAATAGTACAATTTCAAGCTCTCACTATAACTATACAACTTTGATTACAATTACATCACATTTCACATTTACAATTCACCTCACTACATATCACTCACACTCGTATTTATCTTCAACTGCATTCCAGTTTGAATCCAGCATCTGAGAAATCTGCAAAAATATTCACTAACGTAGTAAAATTGAAAAAGAGATATTTTTGCAATATAAAATAAAAGATGGATTTTGAAAATATGATTTGCCTCAGTTATTTGGGTTGTTCGTCATCATTTAAATTTGAATTCATCATACACGAACAACTTGTGACATACACAGTGTATCACTGTACATGCCACAAGGCCGTGCACGCCGATATATACACTTGATTGATTTACAGGGACAGGTGAGCACAGGTCAAACCCAAATGAAAAACCGGGATCAACTCACGTGCAATAACATAAAAGTCACAACTCTCAGCACAAGGTCAAACCCGAGTTTTAAAACTGGATTCAACTCAGGTGCAAATCAAAAAGTAAACACGAATGCTATGTTCAAACATGACACAGCCTCAAACCAGCATCAAAGCAAGTACAACTGCAAGTGTCGACCAAGTGACAATGCAAGCAAGATCAACACAGCAGCCAACTAAAGAACAAAATTACTCACAACATCGACAAACCCAGATGTCCAGACCAACAACAACATGAATACTGCACCAACCAGAATGGATGCAGAGATACAAGGCATAGCAAATGCATGCAACAATGTGCACAGGCCAAAAACAATATAGTAATGACAGCAAACATGAAGTGAAGAGAATATCAGTCAACAATATCAAGTGACAAGTTGAAGCAATAGTGCCACAATATCAAAGCACAGAACAACCTTGTATCAATAACAATGCAACACAGTGACAATGCACCATTTAGAAGTGACTCAAAACAAGCAGTGCAGACCACAAAAGTGCAACAAGTATTGCAGTAATAAACAACATCAGAAAATCAAGTTCAAGGCAACAGTGACAAATGCAGACACAACTGAAATGAGACAGGTGCAAGTGAATCAGAATGAAGCAGTGCAACATCTACGACAGCAAGTACATGAATGCAAACTACAAGTACAGGTTCAAGGCCAGAATGACAAAGTGTATGCAACGGCAGGAAGTCAACTAGAGAATTCATGAATGTATACATGAATCAAGCTACAGCATGAAAAAGAAATGCACATGTCAACAAAACTTGAAACCAACAAAATGCATCATGAACACTATAGGTCGAGAACCAGACCAGGCAAGTATCAAGATAAGTGTACAGCAACAATAATCATGGCACCAGCAAACTATGGCTATAATCATATCACAAGACCAGGCACCAAGTACAGATGAATTGAAGTATGTTCGAAACAACAAGTCAATCATGTCTGACTACAAGTCAAAGGAAAACAAACCACCATTCTTTTAGAGCAAACCAGACCAAAGATAATGATATACAGGTTAAAGCAAAACAGTAAGGTTCAGGGACGAACAAGATCAAAATAGTGTGCTACTGAACAAAGTCAGATTAATCACCAATCGTTCAAGTATCAGTATCAAGTTCGTGCCAAAGTAAATGTTGAACAAGTCAGAGACGTAATTGTAAAACAAACAGTTCAGATTCAAAGTCGTGAGAGCCAAGCAATGATAATACGAAATTGACAAAGTCAAATAAATCATCATCGTTCAACAAATATCAGATGGCCGATAGCATAAAATTGAAAAAATCAGACGAACGAGAATTCAGGAAATCAAATCCTATATAATACCCAAAATCATCATCGGCAAGGGTATCGAATTCCAGAAAGCAAAATCAATAAAAGCAAAAAACAAATAATACCGATTCAAGGAGAGAATTTGATCAACGAAGCAGCCGTGTAAGGAACGAGGAGTCAATCGATCAAGGCAACACGCAAAACATCACTGATCGATCAAATTTAAACCGGCGACTTCAAGCCCAAATTTCCAGAGCAAGAGGAACGAAAGCCCCAAATTTTTCACAAGCCCTAATTCAGAAGCAAAGCCGCCATTTGAGAAGTATCGGGTCAACAAATAAAGAAATGAAGGGCCGACCTTGTTTATATTGATATGAATAGGGTTTTGATATAAAAAGGGGGTTTTAAGTTTATATTTAAAGGGCTTTGTTTTTAAGTTATTTTGAAATCGTTTTTAAATTTGTATCTAAATTTCAAACTGCTAATTTTCTAGTCGTGTGACTAGGAGACAAACTACGGTGTGTAGTTTGGGAATTCACAACTCGGTTGTTGAGTTGTGGCCAGGGTTTTGAGCGTAGAGTTAGGATAGTCAATAGCAGGTACAGCGAGTTTACGTGTGTAAGCGAAGGACTTTCTATTTTCTAGTAGAAATCTTGGGGGCAGCACGTAGGCAGTGTTTTGCCGAAGCTGGGTAAATTCTGTGTTGTTCTGTCTGCATTTTATTCTGCTATTTATTTCTGTGCTCGTAATATTCTGTGATCTGTGTTAATATTAATTTATTAGCTTCTGCAATTAAGTTTTATAATTTATACCATCACCCTATTCACCCCCCCTCTAGGGTGAAATCGATCCTACATGGTTGACTCCATGTATTTCCTTATGTTCTCCTCTGCCGACGATCGCTGTTGTGTTCTTGAGGCCGAGCCTTCAATTTTTGGTGGGCAACCTTTTATTATTACTCCTTGGACTCCGACTGTTGCTTATGCTCGTGAGCAAGTCCTCTCCATCCCTGTTTGGGTTTACTTTTCCCATATTCCCTCTGCTCTTCAACCTTTACTTGGTTTGAATTGGCTAGCTTGTAATGTAGGTAAATTGAAATGTTTTGACTCTAATATGGTTGCGCGAGAAAAATTGATGTTCGCTAAGGCTCTGATTGAGATTTCCCCTTCTAAGCCCCTTCCTTCCTCAATACCTGTTCAGCTAGCCGTTGGGCACGTTGTGGAAGTCCGTGTTCGCTATGGTTGGGTTTTAGAAATTTGTACCTCCTGTCACTCCTTTGGCACCTGGCTATCGCCTGCTCGCATTCTGTTGTTTCCGCGGCTGCGCTTAAGGTCCCTCTTCCTCGGCCTCCTCTCAGGAAATGGGTTCCTAAGGTTTCTTCTCAGGTTGCTCCCCCTCCCGTGGCTCCTTTATCTGTCCTGGATACGGCTCCATGTATTGCACAGCCTGTTTTCCTTCCATCTTCTGTGGCTCCTACTGATGATTCTGCTGTTCCTGTTCCGCTTCCTGTTATGCCACGTTTGCCAGTTGTTTGGGATGAGTCTGAGAGATGTTGGGTTGATCACATTTCTGATATGAGATTGAACCCCTCGATGACTCCTTCTTTCGATTTGTTTCAGATGATCTTTTGGATCTTAGATGCCTTTATTACAGACCTTCTGGTGACTCCTTAGTTCTTGATTTGGATGGTCCTTATGTGGATTTAAATTCTGTCTTGCTTGTGGATTCTTCTTGGGATCGTTCTTTCATTTACTCATCTGATGTTGTGGTTTACGATCCATGTCTTGCTATGCTTTTCCGCCCCTTTTCTGGTCTATTTGGAAATGTCCCTTTAGTTACTTCCCATGTGGTTGTGGAAGATGGTGCTTCTGCCTCTACGGAGGAGTCGTAGTCTTGGCCTTTTTTTGTAGTTGTGTCATGTTAGTCACACTCAAGTGCTTTATTTTCTTTTCTTAGCGGTTAAGCTGTTTTACCTTATTTCTGTTTCTAAAGTTTTTATTACGTTTGTAATAAAAAGTGGACGGTCCACTATATAACCAGCTTGCCTTGTAAAAAAAATATAATCAAGGTAAAATTATTTCATTTAACCAATTTCAAAACAATACCATGTCAAATTGCTCTATTCAAGTATTTAGAGATCCCTACCAATAACGTTAATTACTCGTATTGACCAGAATCCATAAGCCACTCAACAGATCAACCAACACAATATAAAACATTTTTTTACATGACTAACAAATACGCGCTCATATACATATACACTTAAATCATTATAAGGTGCAACCGACCCTATCTCTAATGAGTAATACCTACCAAAGTTAAGGTTCTCGCTTAACCTTATGCTCTGATATCAAGTGTAATAGCTTGGGATTTTAAACCCTTGAAATTGACACTAATACATCCATTGAATTGCATTTCGAGCAATCGAATGCCAGAAAACCTGATTGTTAGGGGAAAAGAAAGAAGGAAGAAGATAAGAAGAAAACTAAACAATACAGAATCTCACAACGGAACGAATAATCTATAATATACAGCAAATCTTCATACAAAAGAAAACTGTAATATATATATATATATATATATGTGTGTGTGTGTGTGTGTGTGTGTGTGTGTGTGTGTATGTATATGTATATGTATATGTATATGTATATGTATATGTATATGTATGTATGTAAGTATGTATACAAACATCGACCAGAGTATACTAACCTATTTTAGTTCGGACAGTTATAACAACCTGTCCTCACAATTCCTGATAATATAATAATGAATGCAGCGGAAAATAACCATCTACGTGAATACATGTTTGGACCTCCAGTTCATCCCTTGGGACTCCAAAGCATCCCAACTAAATTTGTAATATGATCGTTCTGACCCAAGCATTATAATAAAACAACATCCAAGCCTGTCTGGAAAATCAGCATGAGAAAACACATCCAATTGGATTTTAAAGTTATAAAGAACTTTGAAATGAAAAGTATATCGTAAGACCACACCACACATGAACACGGATGGATTTTTACCTTACGATAACCAAACCATTTCATATGGAATTCTTTGATATTATTACAGTGTTTAAGATAAAATTACTTATTGATCATAGTTGAAATTATTATTAGTTAAATTCTTGCATAATAGATATACAACTAAAACCGTAAAGGCTCGTATTGGAGAATGCATTCCATACAATGAGTGGGCAACTGGGGTACCGTCCACCATGGCGTATCTCAAGATAAAATAACACCAACGACCTCGGTAAGATCCTCTGCCAACACAGAACTGGCCTACCACTTGACTAATAGTACCAAATATTATCACCTCTTATTTACTAGGCCCTAACGCATACAAATAAGAGATAATATCGACTCTAGATAGGGATGATCATACTCTACTTGGGAGCGACCCATTTAGCTCTGCTGCATCTCTCCTACTTTAATCATTTGTGATTGATGAGGCTTGAGGTTACGTTTTACCTTTCATATAGAATTTCTACTTTGAATGCTAACACTGCCCTCCTGGCAACAATGCAATACCAACATTCATTCATATAAGTTCGTTTTGGGACTGAACGAAACACTTGAGAGCACTGTCTTTAATTTCCATCATCTTCAAGATATCTTCACTTCGAACATTTAATTCAGATCGATGTGGTTTTCGAATAACATATCCGATCACGGTCTTTTCTAACAACATTCGATAGTTTTCGGTAAACCCAACCCTGGTTCTTTAGGAAATAAATAGTCAAAGACAAGAGCGAAGATCACCTCTTAACCATTAGCGGACGAATTTCCTTATCATTTATCCTAGGGGACCGAAATAAGATTTATACTTACATGTTTCTTCTAGATATTTTCAAAGTTATGCGTGGTTCCATAGTAGATAGTCGGTTATTTAACTACCAATAAACACACAATCAAATCAGGGATTTAATTCAAAATGGAAAACCAACATTGTTTAAGCACATAAGCAATCATTAGCCTCTTAAATTAATCCTTTCATTAATTAAAATCACTTTGTAATATTTTCATACCATACCTTTACAAAGATTCATTTACAAGCCTTTATATTTTCGATACTTGAAAAATATCCATATACTTGTCTCAGCGGTGTAATTATATTTATGAAACTCTGAGGAAGATTTCCTTTTTATACGATTTTAAATCACTTATAAAGTTCATTACAAATTTCTAAAACCGTTTATAACTATTTTATAAATCTCTAGAACCATTTATAAAACTCTTTTATTCCTTCCTAAAATCATTTATGACCTCTTTATAAATCCATAAAACCATTTATAAAACCATTTTTATCCTTTAACTAATCTTCCTTTAAGTTTCCAAACCATGTTAGAAAGCTCCTATTATAAAACTCAAGTCTATTTATAAAACTCTACTTATAAATCTCTAACCTTTATGAATAAGGTTCAATCACTTACTTTAACATTTTAATATAATAATAATTATTAACAGTAAACATTATAAATAAATAATAATTATTTACTTTAAAATATCTCAAAAATAATATTCAATAATTTCAAACATCATTATAAAACAATAATAATCGATCTTTACCATTATTATAAATAGTAATTTGTTTTCAAAAAATTATTAATAAATCCTTACAAGCTATATTTATTTTTAAAATAACTAACCTTTCAGAATATTAACATATCGATAAATAATTTTAAAACAATATTAATTGTAAGAAATAACTTTAAAATAATATTAATATAAATAAATGACTTTAAAAAAATTAATATAAATAAATATCTTTTAAAATGATATTAATATAAATATATAAATTTTTAAAAAAACATTTCTACCGACTTAGACAGGTAAATAATAAATTTGGAGTAAAATAGAAATTATATCCTTAAAAACCAAATATTTTCAAAACCCAATTTTAGATTTAAATAATTTCCCATCTCAAAATCAATTCCAACTGTTTGCGTAAAAAATGGCCGCAAACACCCAAAGTCGTGAAAGCACCAGTGTATGAATATAATTCAGCGATATTCAAACACAAATTACAGATCTCAGCAAATAACCCAAATATGTTTGCACAAAAGATGAACAAACAACTCCCAGTCGTATGAATTAGTTGATTTTATGTTGTTCGTATTGATTTAGGTGGTGTATGCAAATACGTAAAAAGTAGGGGCTAAACTGTAAAAGACACACAGATTTATAGTGGTTCGGCCAAAGTGTGCCTACGTCCACTTTATATGTTATTCTCCTTTTCCAATCCGATTACAAGTACAAAGCTTGTAGTACAAGTGTATGAAAGTTGTTTGAAAGTTCCTTCCAGGTTTGAGCTCTCAAACTTGTCTGCCATTGTTGTACCCCTGCCCCTCTATTTATAGAGTGAGGTAGGGGGCAGGGGTCTTGGAAGTATATAGCTGCTGGTGGGCCCGGGCTGAAGCAATCTGGACTGGCAATTGTCTGGTTCGGTGAGGCTTCATTCGGTTTGGAATGGGTGGTGTTGGACCGGTGAAGGAGTGGAATGGAGGTCCATTCGGCATTGAGGTAGGTGGCTGGTCCGGTAGTGGAGTGGATCCGGTAGTGGTATTGGTCCGGTGGTGATCTTGGTTCGGCTGTAGAGGGATAAGGCATGTTGGTTCGGTATTGGAGGGCTTGGGCCGAATGAAGCTTGGGGCCGAATGTTCCTGGGGCCGAATGAGCCTCTGCACTGAGAATGTTGGATGGACTTCTAGGCTAGTGTTGAGCCTTGCTTCCAATCGATTTTCAATCCCGGCATCCATTATTCCTTGCTAATTTGTCGATATTCCAGTTTTGACCAAAAAATGGGATAACACTTTGCCCCCCAAAACATGCCTTGTGATAACAAGGTGTGTTTTGAATAGTTCCGAATCCAATATCCAAGGTCCATAGCCATATCGGTTGAGTAGATCATCCTTGACTGCTCCGAGTCGATATCCAATTCCAAATCCAATAACCAAAGCTTGAGCAAATTCCATGTCCATCCGAACTCGACAGCCGAGCCTCAAATCATCCTTATCCAATAGCCAATAACCGAATCCAGGACCTCTCTGGGTCGATATCCAAACCCATAACCTCTCCGGGCTCTTGCCAAGCGCAATCCACACCTGACGGCCATGATCCCGTGTCCCTGGATGTTGAGCTAACCTCTCCGGGTTCTTGCCATGCGTAATCCACACTTGACGATTTTGATCCAGTGTCCCTGGACTTTGAGCTAACCTCTCCGGGTTCTTGCCATGCCTAATCCACACATGACGACCTTGGTCCAGTGTCCCTGGATGTTGTACAATGCCATGGCTTAAGTCCTAAGCCGAATCCTGGTCTCTCCGGACCCTTGCCGAGCATAGTCCATACTCGACGACCTGAAAATAACGATTGATAATATAGGGCCTAAGTCCTAGGCCGAATCCTGGTCACTCCGGACCCTTGCCGAGCATAGTCCATACTCGACGACCTGAATGAGTCAATTTACCACGTTCGGGCAAAGCGACTCACCCCTTGCCAGGCATAATCCATACCCGACGACCGTTTATCAAAAGTCAGATAAAAATCCAATTAAAATCCAACTCAAAATCCAAATCGAGAATCCAAATCCAAAATCCAAATCCAAAATCCAAATCCAAAATCCAAATCCAAAACCATAAAAACAGAAATCCAAACTAACATCCAAAACCGAAAACAATTGTCCAAAGGAAAATCCAAATCAAAAAGCAAGGAAAACCAGGAGCTCAATCCAAGCTCCAAAACCGAAAACCAAAAAGAAAAGCATTGTCCAATCCAAAAGAGAAAGATAAATTTCACAAACCATAGCGTCGCAGTTTATCATCATTCAGAGCATGCCTAGGGGCTATCTCCGTCCCCGTACATGTGTAAATGACTTGGTTGCTTGCCAATAGTTTGCTACTTATTTCATATTAACCTGGTTAAGGGACGATCAACCGACCATCATTCCTGGGCCTCCCACCATCGTAGCTTGAGGTAGGCGGCAGTTGCTCCTGCCTCGCCGTTGCATCCCGAGGTCCAACATATTGTGGCAGTTGTCCATTCCTTACATGTTCCTCAATTATGTCCTTTAAGTGCCTGCAGCTGTTGGTGTCGTGTCCATCCAAATCATGGAAGAGGCAGTGCCTTCCTGATGTCCTTTCCCGTTCTGTTGGTTCTCTCCTAGCCGGCCTCCGGTAGTGAAGGCGATTTCGAGTATCCAGGTATATCCGTTCCAGTGTTTCGTTCAATCCTGTGTATGTGGAAAACTTTGGATCCTTCCATTGCTTCCTAGCATTTCCAGAATCATCGTCCAACTTCCTTTTTCCTTTGTTTTTATCCGAACCATTGCTGGATGGTCCTCCCCCTTCAACTGCATTAACCTTTTTCAATTTTAAATCCGTACTCGCATCTTCTTGTCGAAGGAACCTTTCTGCCTCATGAAAGAATTCGTCGAGATTCCGTGGGGGATCTCGTATCAGAGATACCTTGAAATCCGAGTTCTCCCTGACTCCTGATACTGCTGCCATTAAAACCATCGATGGATCGGGCCGATCCACCGAAGCAACTGCGGCACTGAATCGAGTTAGAAAAGCTCTAAGCGATTCATCCATCCTTTGCCTTACCGATGTCAATGTCATCACGTTCTTCGGTCTCTTGACATGAACCCGAAACTGTCCCAGAAACCTCTCCACCAATTCCCTCCAAGTCCCGATAGATCCTTCTTCCAGCTGCCTGAACCACATCGCAGCTAAGTCCGTCAAGTACAAAGGGAAGCATCGGGCCATCACCTCCTCTGATGCCCCCAGCACCTCCATGTGTCTAGTGTATCTCATCAAGTGATCCGTAGGGTCTTCCTTGCCATTGTATACCTCCACGCTAGGTAGCTTGAACTTAGGTGGGTTCTGAGCCATCCTTATTTCCCGAGTGAACGGACTCCTGTTTACTCCTTCCAAGTCTCCGTTGGTCAAACCACCTCGCACAGTCTTCCTGATTATATCTACCAATCCACCGTTGTCTGTCGGGGGTTGCCCCCGAGGGAACTCCGGTACATACTCTTCGTGTGGCTCGTTAGCAGCAACGTTGGTTCTAGCCTGTTGAACTCCTTCCAAAGGTTCTCCTGTGTTGAATCCTGTGGGCCTGCCCCCAAGCCCTTGTTGATTGCCGCCTGACTCCGTATCCTGTCCTTCATTGGGTTCCATAACCCTAGCTTCTTGTCCTGCATCCACAGCCGTTGTAGCTGTTCCTAGGTTCTGCATCCCTGCAACTCTCATTTGCTCCAAGAAAGTTTGCATCATTTCCTGTTGACTTTTCAGCAACCTCTCTTGCAGTGAATTTGTTATGGCTTCCATTTCATCCCGGGTTATATAGATCGAAGCCGGTCCTTCCTCACCTCCGGAGGATGCTTGTTGACTTCCTCCTTGTTGGCTTCTCTCAGCCCTTAGCCTTCTACTGTTTTGCCTAGTCATTGTCTTCCAAATCCAAACTTCTATCCGATGTAGTGGGAGCTGGTCCTTCTCAGTGAAAGCACCAAAATGTTTGCGTAAAAAATGGCCGCAAACACCCAAAGTCGTGAAAGCACCAGTGTATGAATATAATTCAGCGATATTCAAACACAAATTACAGATCTCAGCAAATAACCCAAATATGTTTGCACAAAAGATGAACAAACAACTCCCAGTCGTATGAATTAGTTGATTTTATGTTGTTCGTATTGATTTAGGTGGTGTATGCAAATACGTAAAAAGTAGGGGCTAAACTGTAAAAGACACACAGATTTATAGTGGTTCGGCCAAAGTGTGCCTACGTCCACTTTATATGTTATTCTCCTTTTCCAATCCGATTACAAGTACAAAGCTTGTAGTACAAGTGTATGAAAGTTGTTTGAAAGTTCCTTCCAGGTTTGAGCTCTCAAACTTGTCTGCCATTGTTGTACCCCTGCCCCTCTATTTATAGAGTGAGGTAGGGGGCAGGGGTCTTGGAAGTATATAGCTGCTGGTGGGCCCGGGCTGAAGCAATCTGGACTGGCAATTGTCTGGTTCGGTGAGGCTTCATTCGGTTTGGAATGGGTGGTGTTGGACCGGTGAAGGAGTGGAATGGAGGTCCATTCGGCATTGAGGTAGGTGGCTGGTCCGGTAGTGGAGTGGATCCGGTAGTGGTATTGGTCCGGTGGTGATCTTGGTTCGGCTGTAGAGGGATAAGGCATGTTGGTTCGGTATTGGAGGGCTTGGGCCGAATGAAGCTTGGGGCCGAATGTTCCTGGGGCCGAATGAGCCTCTGCACTGAGAATGTTGGATGGACTTCTAGGCTAGTGTTGAGCCTTGCTTCCAATCGATTTTCAATCCCGGCATCCATTATTCCTTGCTAATTTGTCGATATTCCAGTTTTGACCAAAAAATGGGATAACACCAACCCCAGAATGGCAACATATAGTATTTAAAAATACTAATTTAAGGCCAATAGCTACTAAATGCTTAACCAATATTGATATTGATTTTCTATCACCACAGAGTTTAAGTTTGAACATATAATAATGTCATTACCTATAGTGTCCATAATCAAGTTTCATATTTAGTAATCGTACAACAGAAATATTATTGAAATTTAAAATCAATAATAGCGAGGAATCCTATTGATCCCTCCAACCTATTCCCCTACATCATAGCTTATATATATCGGCACATATGTTCGTGAATAAAATAACCAATGGTGAGAAATCCTGTTGGATCCCTCCAACTTGTCTCCCTGTATTACAAACAATATATATCATATAATATGGGTCATGCGCTAGTAGAAAGATATATAAAAGAGTCATCTGCTCCAGGGGCGGGAATATATCCAAACCAACTGATAAAATAGTAAATTATCCAAACATCTAATCAATAATTTTTATCGACTATAAAACATTACTGGTTAACAAAAAATGGTGATTTTAACTCGTCATTATTCTAGTTGTCGCCGAGGTGTTCTGGCTCCGTCTAATATGAATAGTGTTCGAATTTAGCTTAAAATTCTACAAGCACAAGTCTAAAAAATCGAATTTCATTTCATGCATCTCGCTGATACCAGCACCATGCGATTGACTGCATTCCATTTGGACCTAATATGAATTAATACGATTCAAGAATTTAATAATATATTTTTAGTCTTTAATTACAATTACTTCATACTTAACCTTATTTAAATTTTAAACCACCACTAATCCTTCTCCTTCTCGTTAGCACATGAGACCCAGGCCAAACTTTATCTCGTTGTCGCCGCTTCCACACGTCGCCGCCGCTTCCGCACGTCGCCAGGCGCCACCACACCACCACCAATGAGAGCCCCATTCTCACCACATCTTATGCCACCAACCCGACCCCTCATAATGCCGCCTCGATAACGAACAAATGAGAAAACCATTCATCGTTCAACCGTAAAATTCGGACGCCATCCTCGACAAAATGTCACCAAACTTCGCCAATGTCTCGCCCACTCCATACTCGACAAATCTCCTTCAAGGTCCATCGCCTAAAAAGGAGTCAAATCGTCGGAGTTAACGAAATTATGACCGTAGTTCATCAATAAACAGCAGCCATCCCGACTCGATCCAACCCAATCCAACCGTTGAACAAGTCGAGCTCAATGCTGCGAACATAATCCTAGTTGAAGCCTTTGCCAGATTTTGCTCGTAGTGGCGTCGATGGACGTAGGTCATTGGATGGGGCTATGTTACAATCTGAAATTGTCAAACCAAAATTTCTTTGGTAAAACGCGATTAATATAGGGGAAATGAGGAATGGGTAGCACTTCTTGGGTATGGAGGATATGGGTAGGGTATAATCAGTATATATATTATTTTAATTTAATTTACAAAAATCAAGCTTTAACGTCCGAAAATCTCGGTGTCCAAACGAGACATGCCGCGTGACATTCTATATGTAATACCCATATTCCAAACATAATGAAACTAGTCTCGATGCCTAATTCGATTGTAGATAGAAGATAACTTTTCAAACCCTGCTATATTATATAAATTCCTGAAATTAATCCATAAGCGTTTCAAACTGGCACAACCAAACGATACGTCTAATCGGCACGAAATTCGACGGCACTTATTACGGATTCAATGAAGGTGGTTTCGTCGAAATATGAGACGGTGCCCCGAAAGGCTATTTCTACACGTTAATTAAAACGAATTATTAAGAAAACAAAATTAATCACTTTCAAATCTAAATTAAAAGTTTACTATCTTCGTTCTAGTTTAAAAAGAATATAAATCAACTTTTGAAATTATTTTTATTCACATTAAATTTAGGATTTAATTATTTAAGCAATTCCAAATACTAAATTTAACAATTCAATTATCAAATAAATCGCTATATTTGAAATTCAAGTTATTCAACTTATAAAATTAACTTTTCAATATTTAAAAATCGATTTAAATATACCAAATTCAAATTGATAAAATTCTAGGTCGTTACAGCTATGGTAGCTCTGGGCCTCATTATGTATTTGGAAATACTATTATTTGATGTTCTTGATTTGAAATGGTTCTGAATCGAAGGATGATTTTAAATGTGACATTCGGAATTTTCTATGGCAATTTTTTTTGAATTTCTCCATTTTACTCCAACCTTTTTGTTAGTCTCTATTAATTTATATGGAAATGTTTTAAAAGTATTTCGGGTAGTATTTATTTTACAAAAAATTTAATATAATAAAGAATGTTTATTATAAAGAAAAGGAGTGTTTATCTTTTTATAATAAAGTGATTCCTTTTAAAAGAAGATAAAAATATTTTGCGATAAATATAGGTGAAAAGCTTCATATAAAATGTTGTATAGAAAGATAGATTTATATGTGGTACTTTATAAATGAAGAATAGATTTATAAATGATAATTTATAAAGAAAAATGGTATCATTTTGATAAACTGGAATAATAAATCACAATTTTGAATTTATAGTGATATATGCAATGATAGTTTTATGGAAAATATTTAGTCTTATCTCGAAAGCAAAGAGTTGTGATAAATATATAAGATCTATAAAAGGAGTTTTATAAATAGAAAAGAGATTTACAAAAATTGTTTTATGTATAGAAAGGAGATTTATAATAGGAGTTTTGTAAATATAGAAAAAGATTTATAAAATGAGTTTTGTAAATATAAAAGTAGATTTATAAAAGGAGTTTTGTAGAAAGAAGAATTGTAAAAAGGAGCTTTGTAAATGGAAAATGAGAGTTATAAAAAGCAGTTTTGGAAAGGAAATGAGATGTGATTTCTATAAATGGTCATTTTAAATTAGGTGGTATGGAATGTTTTCTTTCCATTCTTAACACCAAATTCCAAGGTAGAAAAATTCGTCTCTATCTGTGAGAATTAGGAATGTATGTCAAGGCATGGATAGTTCTCAAACTTGTCCAACATCATTGTTAATGAGGGATAGTACAAGTTTGAAATCGAAAAGTAGTGGTAAGTATATTTGGTCTAATTTCCATATGATCCATTTACTTACACACAAAAAAGTGATTTGAATTTATAAGAAATGATGTTTTGAAACGACATTTTTTTTGGCCCATTAAAGTACGCTTTTGAATTATGAAATTTTTCATAAGTGTTTTGTGAATATATTCATACCATTAAGAGAAGTATATGGTTATTTCTAAGTATTGAAAATGTATTGTGCTATGAATATACTTTTATAATTGACATAAGTATGTGATTACATTTTATACGTATTGAAAGTGTAGTATTTTGTGAATATAATTATACCATTAAGATAAGTATGTGGTTGCATTTTCTAAGTATTGAAAGTGTAGTGTTTTATGAATATAAGTATATCATTGAGATAAGTATATGGTTACAATTTCTAAGTATTGAAAGTGTAATATTTTATGAATATACTTACACCATAAAATAAGTATATGGTTACATTTTCTAAGTATTGAAAGTGTAGTGTTTTGTGATTATACTTATACCGTTGAGATAAGTATATGGTTACATTTCCTAAGCATTAAAAGTGTAGTTTTTTACGAATATACTTATACCAATGATATAACCATGTGGATATTTTTCTAAGCATTGAAAGAGCATAAATGAATACTGAATGAGTAGTATACTTGTGTATATCCTTTGTAAAGGTATTTTAACACAAGTATTTACAAAGTGGTTTAATTAATGTATGGATTAATTAAAGAGGCATAAATGTTGCTTATGTTCTTAATCATTCTTAGTTTCCATATGAAATTAGATCGCTGATTGGATTGTTTGCTTACTTGATAGTTAAATAATCAACTATTATATCTTGGCCAATTTTGAAACTATCGATTGTTGGTTCGGAGAGGTCAGGTCAGGATCTGAATGTTAGTCCATGAGATGATGGTTTTGATGACAACAACCTTAGAATAAATTATAAACTATAAATACTAACATTATAAGTTTAGATATATATGTATATGCAGGATTTAACCATGCAGGTACCAAGAATGAAGACTGTACAGTATAGAGATTCAAGATATCAAGATTGAAGACTCATGAGTATCAAGATTATAAAGAGTTCAAGACTTCAAGAATAAGTATTTTAACTAGGAATTTTGTTAAAACTCCTAGAAAAGCACTGGCATCTTAAAATCCAATTTATCCGTGGAATGGAATCTACTTCGAGCCCGTTAAAGGGATGGAACCCTAAGTAGGATGGAACTTACGAAAAATCTAGTGGAACATTGTTTTGTATCTACTAATTTTTATTTAAATGATTTTACAAAAATTATCTTGCTTTCAAAATGATTTCAAAACTTTCCTTTTAAAAGATTCAAAAATCTCTATCCCGATTTTAAATAATTTTAGCCTCAAAATCATCTTTAATTTCAAAGTCAGATTACTCCTGATTTTAAACTATCTTTTAATATAATATATTTAACTTTTAAATATTTATACCTAGATTTAAATATAAAATTATAGTTAAATTCTATATATATTATTCTCTATATTTACTTATGAATTTTAACTATAGTGAAGTATATTTATAAAGTTTAAAATAGTTTTAACGTAAGATAAATGTTATTTTCAAAGAAAATCAAATCATCAAAAATTGCCTTGGGATGTCGACATACGCATAGTGACCATATCGACATAGTGTTAGTTAAGTTCAAAATTTAAATTTCAAAAGAAGCGTTTATTCGCTATAACTCTTCACGAATGGACATGGCTGTTGTTCTTATATAAATATGGGTTAGTTTCAACGAATTTTATATCAGATTTTCTGGTTTTTCACTCCTCTTCTTCTTCCACATTTCTTAATACATATTCTTACTATTACTCTGCCGAATTCAACATTGAATCAAACTCGATTACTTCTAGTTTGATTCTCTATCACTATCTCAACAAGGTTCTCAGTGCTATTCAGAGTTATAGACTTCTTTGTAATCTATTAAGCGAGAAAAGGTGTGATTGTGGCCTTGAAAATCAATCAAGCGAGATAAGGTGTGATTGTAGCTTTGGGAAATCAATTGGGTGAACCTGTTGCACATAAAATCAAGTGGGTGAACTTGTTGCCCGGAAAATCAAGTATCTCTACCTAGAGGATTGTGATTCTGAAGGGTGCCCTCATAGCCTTGAAATCGAGGGTGTAATTGTAAAGATTGCTTTTGAATGGAAATCCGTACTTGTCTTCCGAGACTGGATGTAGGGTAGCTCCGAACCAGTATAAAATCCGGTGTGTTCTTTCCTTTACTGCCTTTTATTTTATTTCTGCATCTGTGTTTTTTCTGTGATCATATCTGTGTCTGTATATTTCACACATTTGTGTCTAAATTAACATAAACTCAAAAAGATTTAGTAATTCTTTATAAATACTATCCACCCCCCTCTAGTGTTAATCCTAGCCTTAAGATCCATAATCCGCATTTCTCACACTGCAAACCTCTTCGAACCAGCATAAGCATTCAAATTAAAGACATCTTGAAGGTAATGAAATCAAAGACAAAGTTCTTTGAAGTGCAAGGGCTACTTGCTATCAATCCTAAGGGTGATTCAAAAATAGATGTATTAGAAGTAATGCCTTCAGTTTGTTCAGCCCCAGAACAACTTATATAGATGAATGCTGGCATTGTAATGTCTCCTAGAGGGAAGTGTTAGCATTCCAAGAGGGATTGCTAAACGTAAAAGATAGCCTTAAACTTCACGTCCGGAATGACTAAAACAGGGGAGTTGCGGTAGGGTTATGTGGTTTACTTACTATTAGGGTATGATCATCACTTATATCTAGATTGATATTTATGGATTATTTATGTTGGTTCCACGGAATAGTTTTTTATGTTGGTAGTTGGGATAATGATCATATTCAATACTATTCAAAAAGGGGTAGGTCGATTCTGTATTGGCAGAGGTGCAACGTGCTTGCAGCCTCGGTACATTTTCTCTATAGGTGTACTATACAGAAGGTAGTCCCTTTCCTATTCATTGATGTAATCCATTTTCCAATATATCTTTATGGACTTAGTTGTATACTAAATATGCTATTGAATGGAATTAATGTAACCATTCCAACTATGTTAAATATTTATTTTAAACCTTAAACATTATATAATATCACTAGATTTTTTAATAAAATGGTTTGGTTATTGTAAGGTGAAAACCCATCCGTGTTTATATATGTCATGATCTTACGAGATAACTTTATTTTTGAAAGGTTTATAACATTAAAAATCCATATGATTTGAGTTTCTCATGGTGGTTTATCAGATTGATGCTAACGTTATTTCCTTATAATGCTTGGGTCAGCTCCAAGCATATTTCCAGATTTAGCTGGATGCTTAGGAGCTTCAGGAGATGAATTGGATGTCTCCAAAACATATTCACGTATTTTATTTTCCACTACATTCCTTCTTTTGTATTTATCAGCATTTATGTGGATAGACTGTTATAACTATCCATGTTGATGATAGGTTAGTTTACTCTGATTGATGTATGTATATTACATTTTTTGTAACGACCGTGTGTATATTTATATATTACTTGCCACAATGTGAGGTTCTTTCCTGTCTTTTCTTTTCTTTCGCCCCAACAATCTGTCTTTCTGACACTTGAATGTTAGGCATGTGAATACCGTAGATGTATTGGTGTTGACTTTTAAGGGTCGCAAAAGTTGGTCGTTTCATCAAATTCAACCAATATTCACATACGTCAACTAAACTGTGGGATGGGTCTCAATTTTAAACAAATAAATTCATATCCAATCAAATTCATTAATGCATAAATCAATTAAAATCATATAAGGGAACCTATACTATATCATAGTTTAAGTGAATAAAATTACTAACTTAAATTCAAAGACATAGTCACCACAGCCACCATCAGTTTAGAATCCAACCGCTATCAAAACAATAGCTTCCACTCTCAGCCATCATCGACATCAACAATTGCACAATGTTGCATTGTCGCCTCCTACAAAACCTCCCATCATCAGTCCTAGCCATTCCAGCCTGGACCACCTCCATCCACGTGCTCCCAAACTAATGCTCGTAGTAATTTTCTTTGCATGCATCTCCTTGCAACGGGCACCTATGCCTTATTTCCTCTCGCGGTCTATTGTCTTTGCTTGCTCGTTTGATTTGTTAGTTTTCTCCTTGCATTCGATTTTAATTTTGGAAATGATTTAGAGATTTCTGCAATTAGGGAGAAGACTTTGATTATGTGGTAACGTGAAAAGAGAATGGTTTAGGCTAGGCATAAATTTTACATTTATAAAATTCACTTTTGCACTCAAATCTGTCATTTTAATCCTTTTTTTTACATATAAAAGTACTCTAACAAATATTTATGATTACATTTTTAATTCAAATTAAGTTGATCTATTATATATTCACTAAACATATTATGAAAATTCTACAGTATATTTAAATTCAATAATTACTTGTCTTCGTTTATTAGTTCATTTCGTTAATGATAAATTAAATTACTTTTCATCTATTTCAACCATATGAAAATTATTTTCACTACAAAAATATTTTATTTGAGTTTAATATATTATAGTAATAGATTTATTAATTAATTCAATTTACTGAAACAAAATTCTTCTATCAAATAATCTTTAACTCAAAAAATTATATTTTCTAAAAAGGTAGAAATTATCAAAAGATGAATCAAATATATTTTTTGATTAAATTTATTTGTTATAACTGCGTAGAAAGTATATATCTACAAATTCAAATATATATATCATATATTAATAATTAAAATCAGAACTTGTGATGCAAATCAAAGAGGATTAGAAGTGTAGCCAAAATGAGGTGTTGTGTGTGTATTATATTCTTTTGCCAAAAATACAACCTTTCATTTTTTTTCCTTTGTTTAGTTGATATGTTTTATTTTGCAACATCTTGACCTGAAACGAAATATTAAACCATTTTTTAAATCAAAAGGAGAAACTTTATTAAACAGAACTAGGATGTTAACTTATATAGGGGTGTGTGTGTGTGTGTGTATCAAAATAGATCTACGTCAATAATTCACATACACACACACACATGTTTATGTATATGTATATGTATGTACACACATATGTATAATATTTTGTTTTTTATTAAACCGTTTATTGTAAAATTATTTTAAAATTAAATTTAGTGCACAAACATGTGTATGTATTTTGAAACAAAAAACTGATTTTGAATCAATGAAAATTAATATTCATATTTAAGTAAATAAATATATACATATAAAATAATAAATTATCCATTAGATACTGATCTAAAACAACATCAACAATAATAGAAATTATCAACAAGAATTAATAATCAAAAACATGGTTATTAATTTCAAATCCAATCCAAAACGTCAAACGTACAAATATTTTAGATCTACACATGATAAATTGAAATTGGACAACAAACGTGTATACAAATTGGTTAAAGCAATTAAATAGCTACATTTAGAACATCATGAAGAAAATTTATAAAATAGAACAGGTTAAACCTTATTGAAGTTGCCCTTGAATGCACCTTAATTGAATGAGTTGTATCTAGATTTGAAATTTCAACTCCTAGTTTTGCAAGACAAGGAGAATCACCTTTTATTTGTTTAAATCAATTGAACGCCATTGAATTATTATATTTTGCTTTGAAATTGATGAAAAAGGAAGATGATGGCTAGGATTTACGAGAGGTAATGAGAAATTAAGTATGATATTTATTGAGGTAATCAAATATTAATTGCATCCTTTAATTCCTTAACCCTATTCTTTCCTATTCAAGATCCAACCATTGGACTTTCGAACCCT
This sequence comes from Allium cepa, assembly GCA_030765085.1. Taxonomy (NCBI): domain Eukaryota; kingdom Viridiplantae; phylum Streptophyta; class Magnoliopsida; order Asparagales; family Amaryllidaceae; genus Allium; species Allium cepa. Next base: position 610,325,449 of record CM060932.1, read on the forward strand.
TTTTGCATAATCCATGGCCAGACATGATAAGGCTAAACGGACCTTTCAAATGTTCCAAAACATTTACCAATTAATTATTTTAATCAAATTCAAACGTTTATCAATGTCGTATATCTGTTAGTACATACATAACTTTTATACAATCACCTAATTAATTACGAATGTCTCCAAGAAAATACGAATGTCATCCAATACGTCAAATAAATACTATCTCATAAATATTAAATAATATAAAATAATTAATAAATCAATTAAATCGTATGGTATTTCATTAAATCAATCAATGTGGTTGTGCGACTTGTAGGTGTAAATTCAGTCAATGATTAATATTATACAATTTGAATACTAATGTTCACACTTCACCTTAGCTATTGTTGTGACAGTCTAATTGAATTTATTGTTATACAACTCTTTTGGTAAAGTCCAATTTTACACTTTTAAGTGATACCTTTTAGTAACGATTATTTACACAAATTCTCTTCATCAACACTGTATCACTATATGGCTCATGGAATTTGGTTAAAATTCCAATATCATCCACATTCAAATCAGTTAATCCATAAACAAATCCCTTAGTTCGATAATAAAATTTATTATTAACCATACTGCTCTACCCATAGACTTGGATTTTGAGTTGACTATAGTTGACTCATGTTGCTAACATCATATAAGTGAGGAGATAATTATCTGTTGAATAGTGTTTCATTTTCAATGCTTCAACTCAGACCCAACTATAATCATGTGATGGATGTCATACCATGATTTAATTGTAATCAAAGTGGAGTATCCGCATTAAGATTAATAGTATTCTCAAATGGGAGAACTGTGTAATATCGTCACTTCAAGATTTCCATTTTGACCTTAGTTATTATTAAACAACGAAAAAATCTCGTGAAAGTCATTCCATATCTATCCAATAACTATCGGTACGTAACCGCCTGATGCCCCCTAACAATCAGGAGTAATATATTGTCCAACATTTGGAGAGCATTACGTACTATTGTCTCAATAGATGCATCAATATTCTTTCTTGAAACATCTTGACCAAGAATATTTAAAATAATTTGATATTTAATATTGTAATAATTTTCTCATAATTACAACCCCTTGTAGTTATTATCAAATAATGTGTCATTTAAGGATTTTTTATTTAATATACTTTAAATTAATTATTTAATTAATTATATCACTATGTAGCAAAGTATATAATATAATATAAATACCTTTATTATGAACAAGATCGGTCATAGAGTTAGATATATTATTATGAACAAGATCGGTCATAGAGTTAGATATATTATTATGAACAAGATCGGTCATAGAGTTAGATATATCTAACGAATTATATAATTTTCCATAGAGCATACCTCCAACTCTCTCAAGCTTGTGGTATGACAGTTTGGCCAAATACATTTCTTATAACCTTCTTGATAAAATCTAAATCCATATTTCTTAAGTGGTATCTTTTAATAACGGCAATTTACACATGTTCTCTTCATCAAAACTAAAACACTTTAGGATCTACGGAATTTGCAATTGTTTAAATTCCAATATCATCCACATTTAACTCAGTTTTCCAAAAATAAAGTCCATTTTTCAATAATAACATTTATTACTAACAACACTACCATGACCAGAGATTTTGACTTTGAGTTGAATATAATAGACCGTGATACTAACCTCATGCAATTGAGGAGACAAATTCTATATTGAATAGTGTTTCACTCCTAATGTTTCAACTCTGACCCAACTATAGTTGCTCGATGGATCTCATGTCATGATTTAACAATAATCAAAGTGAAGTATTCACGTTGAAGCTCTATAGTATTCTCAAGTCGAGGGAACTGTGTAACATCGTCACCTTGAGATTTCCTGTTTGATCTAGTTATTGTTAACCAATAGCAAACTCTTGGATGAGTTATTCCATAATTATCCGATAATTACGAGCATGTAACTACTTGTTGTCCCCAGCCATAGTGAGTAATAAAGTGCCTAATTTTTGGAAAGCATCACACATCTCGACCAACAATATTTAATACAAAATATTATTTTATTTTGTAATTAATTACTTATAATTTCAACTATTTGCAACTATAACCACTTAACATTTTATTTAAGGATTTTCTCTTAATATAAATTAAATTAATTACTTAATTAATTTTATCATAATATGACAAGTATATAAAAAAATCAAAAAACCTTTATTATGAACTAGATTGAATATAGAGTTATATATATGTAACAAATTACATAACTATCCCTTAGACATTCTATTGACCCTTCAGATTGTGCTGTAGAAGGCATAGTCACTCTATTGTAGAAATTCTAGGTAGTTGAAAACTTCAGCGGACCATGTGCTTTGATCTGTAGCTCCAAACCACTCTTTGTTTATTATATGATAGTGATGAAATGCTCTTCAATCTATTTATAATATGTCGTGAATTCCGACATTTGTCGGCACAACAAAATTTGGACATGCATTCCCATTCAACCCTTCTCTTCGTTATTTTAGATAGAACACTTTACTTTGGGTTAATACTATATTACCCATTATCATTCTATGACTACATTTCAATACTTAACATAGCTATATTTCTACTCAAGTGAGTACATCTGCTTCACAACATTCTACAAACACCTTTGGAGGAAATTATCAGTTCAAACACTAAGCGAGTATTAATTATTTAATCATCGACTATACGTAACCAAACATCTATAGTAACAAATACCAACAACTAGTATTCATAATTAATTGCATACGGAAATTCCTAGAGGTTGCTAATTAATTCACTGATAACATAAGTGGTTATATTTAGGGACTATTAACAAGTGATTCTTTCTCTAATAATTAACCTATTATTACTAAACTCAAGTTACTACATATAAACCCTCAAAATACTAATATGTTTTCTCTAACCTAAACCTCACATAATAGAATATATGTATATTCAATAAGAGAAGAGAACAATTCCACTCACAAATTAGTGACCAAATATCTCAAGAAACCCAAAAATTCCACTAGTGTATGAAATGGATAGCAAACTCTAGTAGAAATCCACCCCCAAATAGACAACAACACCATCTACTAATGCATTTCTAAGATCCTAGCAACAACATTGAAGTAAGTCCCTCCTCATAAATTTCCTATATCTCCGCAAATTCAAGTTATTAATTAGCCTCCAATTGAACCCGTCAAAATCCACCATATGTATAGCTGGCACATAAATTCAAAAGAAAGGCAGAATTACAACTGACATAAGCTTTCCTTATTATAAGCAGCTTTGAGCTACCTTGGTATCCCTCTCACTTCCTCTAGAATTGGAAAACAACATTATATGCCTCTCTTTGAAAAAATCATAGTAATATTATCCTTCTGGCATAATAAGTTCTTGTCTTATATTGGTAGATTTACCATTGTGAAATTTATTGCATTTTCCATACAAATGTATAATTCCTGAATCTTCATGCTTCCCAAAACTCTACTGCACGTGATTGATCGAGCTTCTAATCACTTCTTATGGGTTGTGGACTCAGTCAAACCTTTGATGTACTTTAAAACCAAGACAGTAACACATTCTTCCGAAGTCACTTATATCAAATTCTTTCATCATGGATTTCTTAACTCGACATATCATCTTCGTTGGCAATAAAATTTGATCATCACATATTATAACACAATTAAAATTTTACCATTTTCTCTAGTTCTAATAAACAAAGTATGTTCACAGGGACACTTATGAAAACCTGCTTTTAAAAAAATATGACTCTATACGACTTACCATGCTCATGGTACTTGTTTTAATCCATATAACGCCTTCTTTTTTCACCATACCTTTTGTTAGTTTTATTTTTATATGTAGTCAAATGGTTGATCAACAAAAATATTTCATTTAACTCACTATGCAAGAATGCAAATTTCATGCCTAATTGAAATATTTCCCAAGAATTTTGTGTAGCCAAAGATACTACAAGGAAAATGATATCATGTCAAGCAACTGGTGTAGAAACCTCAACATAATCAATTCCATATCTTATGTATACCCGTTAGCCACTAAGCATGCTTTATACTTCTTATTGTCATCATGTTCATTGAACTTTGTTTCGTTTATCCACTTTACTCCAATTGTCGTTCACTACAGGGCAAATCTGTTAGATCCCACATCTCATTCTTCTCAGTGGATTTGTGGTTTCCATTGCATTTCTTCATTTCTTTTTTTACTACATCTAGAAATGAAATATGACCATTTGAAAATGCTTCATCATCTAATAATACATCGCTAGAAAAATAATATAATAATCTTAAGGGTCTTCTTGACCTTTGTATGCGTTGGGAAGGTTGACCATCGTTATGTTGCGGTGATGAGTTATTAGGCTACGCAACTACTGGACTACGATTAAGAAGTGGTTCTTCAATAATCTGATCATTTATATATGGCTCATTTGCTTCTATGGCTTCTTCTAAGTCAACCAAAGAATTCATTTGATGTGTGTCACTCCGGTCCCACATCTTTTTTTCATCGAATTGCACAACATAACTAACATGAATCTTTTTCATTGTTGGATTATAGAGTCGAAAAGCTTTGGATTCCTCACTGATTCCAAGAAAAATGCACTTCACACTATTGTAATCTAGTTTTTTTTATTTCATCAGGAATAAGTGCATAACATATGCATCCAAATACTCTAAATAGTCCACTGATGGTTTATTTGAAGACCATGCTTCTTTCAAAGCCATATCCATAATAACCAAAGTCAGACTTCGATTCAGTGTATGAACACTCCAGTTGACAACTTCTGGCTAGAGTTATTTTGAAAGATTTGCCCTTTCTATCATACTTCGCATCATATTTACAATAGTTTGATTCTTCTTCTCTAATACTCCATTTTGTTGTAAGATATAAGCTACAACGAGTTGTCTTTGAATATATTTTTTTGCTCACAAACTTGGCAAAACTATTAGAATTGAATCCCCGCTGCGATCTATACACAAATTATTGGTAGAATATCTTGTCATCTTTTCTACTTTGATATTAAATTTTGAAATGCAACAGGAATATTTTTCATGTAAAAAATAAACCAATTTTTACAACTAAAATCATCTATAAAAGCAATAAAGTACCTTTTTCCACCATCCAAAGCTAAATTAATAGGTCTATACAGACCTAAATGGATTAATTGCAGGGCATTTTTTAGCTCTCTATGCTTATGTGTTTGGAAAATGATCATGGTGTTGTTTACCCATCATGCACTCTTTACACACCTGATGTTGATGCCAAAAATGGATCAATATCCAAGAATGAGCTGAAGGGAACCTATGAAATCTCGATCTAGTAGATAGTATTGAAAATAAAAGAAAATAAAAAAGAAGACATAAATTTTTTATAGTGGTTTGGAAATCTCTAGCCTGCTTCCAATTTATAGTTTTTATTGATTGTTGTTTACAGAGAATTTAAGAGTATAAGCCAATAATATAAGGGCTTGACGGTTCTATAGCCTAGAACTACCAAGAGTAGCTACCTATGTGACTATTGAGAGGGAGGTAGGAGATGAAGAAATGAAAGAGTTTACGCCGGTAGAGAATCAGCTCTAGAGTAAAGAGAAAAGATAATCCTTTAGTTGTAGTTAAGATGGTAATTGTAGGGAAACAGAGGTATAGGGTTAGAAGCTTGCTTGCATTGAAGTCCAAAATATAGTCCATTGTTGTAGAAGTGAGCACGGAGGCCCACAAGCAAAAAAAATGACTTGATACCAAGTTAAATGACTTGGTACTAACCTTTTTTTATCAGTGAAAAGTGGACTTCTTCACCTGCTTAGCTCTTCCTTCTTCTTCTTGATATGTTCCAATCTCTTTTCCATGAATTTTGGTTGATTTTAGTGATCTTTCGATAGCATTTGAATTATCCTGCTTTCTTCACTTTCTTCTTATCTATCCTTGGAATTGCTCATCGAAACTCTAGGAAAACCAATAGATTACGATTAGTTGGAGTAGTATATGGGGCATATGAAGTTTTAGAGGCAAAAAGGAAAAAAAATAACTCGGTACCGACCCAAATGACTCCGCACCGAGTTGTCCCCTTAGCTCCATTTTATTTTAATTTTTCCCAGTTGCTTCTCTACTCTAACTAGGTGTACTTCCAAATTTTCGAGTCATTTCATCTTCGTCTTAATTTTACACTTCCGGTTGAACTATGCTTTGTCAAACACCCGGCTAACAATTGCCTCCAAAAATATGCTTTTGTTTAAAACAAAGTGTGCTCTAGACCAAACAAGTCCTGGAATGCTATCCTTCAAATTCTGGCTAATCGTTCAAGTATCGTCCTGAAACATTGCTTTCACTTGACGGATTTTCCTTTAACTGCTTTGCTTATTTATAGTCGGAATTTCGTTCTTTTGCATTGGGGATGTGATCCCTACACCGGAGATAACTTCATGCCTTAAACAAGCTAAACATCTCCCTGCCATGCTTTCTAGATTTTATAGGGGTGGAAAAACAACTCGTCACCGAGTTGTCTAAAACGGTACAGAGTTGTTTAACTTGGTAACGAGCTAAACGATTTTCCCTTATAACTTAGGACATAGAAAATTTTTAGGTCATGTTTCATTCTTACATGTCAAGCCTATATACCTTCCACGACCCGATACATTTCCTGTTGCTGACCTACTCTGTCATTGACTAACTCCAACGCCGCAGCCGTTCAACTTCAAAACCCACTTTGCCATAAAGTCATTATCGCCGCCTTACCAGATTATCCACCAAATCACTTGAACCCGAGATCTCCAAGGCTTTATCCTACTGACCTAAATTCTAAATCCATCGAGGCTAACGATTAGCGATTTACTTAGCAATAACGATAGTGGGGGAATGGCCACGTATGGTTGAGGGAAGATGGTTGAAATTTGAGTTGCGCTTGGTTGATGGTAAATCATGAGCTTTGCCTCGATCATATGCATATCATTTTGGAGCCAAATCTAGTTCCCTAATTATCTCTTGTCAAAATTTGGCTTAGTCCTGATCATCTCTTGAGTTCTAGTACGACGACTTGTTCCAAAATCAACCGTACCGGATGATCCTATCACGTTAATTTTCTCTATTTCTGCACCTTTGGTGTTCCTAAAAAGAAAAGATTTCTGCATCACTCTAGACAATGGCTCCGTTATCGATTACTCATCGATAACAGGTAAGCCCCAAAATATAATCTTAAAGTATGACGCGGCCCATTTTTCTAGCACAAGCGAGCTAATACACATGATGGCCAATCTGTGGTGTACACTGGACTCAAACTGCATATAGTAACACATTTTTCTTGCCCTAGTCAATGCTAAGGATCCGTTTGTCCAAAACAAGTCGACATCCTTTGGATTCTGGGCGTTGGTTGTACAGGTTTATTATTCAAAATAATACATACCTGACCGTGTTAAATATCAAATTTTGGTGTTTAGATTTACTCGACGACCTCCTCGATTCAAGTTCGATGAGGGCGCTTCTACTCCTCCTTAAGCTAGGGCTTCTATAACTCAAGCTTCACTTACGATTCCTATTGGATCGGGCCAACACACTGCATCTAAATCACAAGGTTCATTGGTGCCAATTGTTCTGGTGGTGGATCGGTTGCCTCTGTTGAACGTGCTTGTAAGTCTAAGAACATTGAATGATCCACCGGAGCAAATGCCAACAATTCTAGTGGTTAGGAAACTTCACAATATCTACCTTCAGCATGAGATCCTCGAAGAGGATGTCATTCTCCTCGAGTGGGGTGAGTTTGCACGTAACCCCCCGAGAGGATATACTACGTCCAATCAGCACATGTGCCTAGGCGATGTCATTCCTCCATTCGATCCTTTCTTATGATGATGTTACAAGAAATTGAACTGGTTTCGTTCCTAGTCCATCCAAATGGTATTCTCTTATGAGTTTGCTTTACGTCCTCTTTATGAATCGGTTCAACCGACCCCCAAGGATCAACAAACTTACACGTCTACTTCAACTCAAGAGATAGTGGAATTCCCCATCCCATATTATAATCGAAGCCTAGAAGGGATGTAAAGTTATTGTGAACCTCCACAATAAGCATTCTTACTTTAAGAATGAATATTTCTTTATACAATGCCTACACAGTTTCTATCGATTGTGGCTATTTGGATGTACGCCTCTTTTCCCTTGCTTCACCTGTAACGACATTTCTAAATTTCTAACTTAATGTGTGTTTCCTCGTAGTCATCCCAGCTCGAGACAAGAATCATAAGCAAAAACAATGCATAATGCTCCGAAAGTAGTTAGATTACGCTAATGCACTGTTGGATTCCTGCTAACGAATGAAAATTTATGGCGGTGCAGTCTACTTCGCCCTGATAGGTTTGCTGTCATTGAGTCTCCAGGACATAGAGGCTCGTGAGTTCAACTCATTCTTCTACCCCGACTCGCAACTTCGACGAGAATCTTTAAGGAGAAGTTACTGGCTCATCTGGCGAGGTGCACAAAGAGGAGACCCATAAGAGAGAAATTAAAAAGACCATATGAGGAAATGTCTCAAGAGGTGGGGACGAAGCAACCAGAATGCCCTCAATTCCAAAGGGAGATGAACAAGTCAAAAGGAGAGAGGGAAAAGCGCCAATGGCTGAAGAGGAGGGAGAAGGAGCTTGTGATGGTGATATCGACTATCACACTAGTGAACGAGGGGACAAATCATTTGGTGAATTGCCTGGGATGAGTCCTGATCTCCCTAGCTTGCTCTGTCGAGAACATAATGCCATAGAAACTTTCGAAATGGCCAAAGATCAATATATCTTCAGTAGATATTTCACTTTCCTGCCCCTTTGGCGACACCTTCATCATTTTAAGTTACATCAATGAGATCAAATTCACTGTTCATGACATTTTGGATGAAACTGGCTCAGGCTTTACCTTCTCGCTAGGAGGTTTTGTCAGCGAAAGTGGAGAAAATCAACCTTTATGCCTATGCAAATATGATCCATAGAGTACTTAAGGGGTTGTCGGCAGCATACACTTTACTAGGATCATGGACAGTGATTCTTGAATTGAAACTTGACCTATAATTCCAACACTAATTCTATTTTATTTCTTGTTCCATGGACCATGGTTACTATGAAAAGCTATCTTGCTATGCTAGTTCTTATCAAGATCAAACTCCGGACCCTACCCCACCTTGTCACTATGAAACCGAGGATGAGAGGTGGAGATGGAAAGACCACAAGGCCATAGAAGCCTGCAATGTCGATATGGAGAAGGACATGGGAACAGAGAATTAGAGAAGGAGAGAAGGAAAAGGGAGGTTGAGGCTGAGTTGCCTCGAGATGCACCCAAATGTCATAGAGATTCCTCTTTACATCGAGGGCCTCCTTGTGTCGATGTTCTGCCACATATCCAAGCTCAAACTTCCTCGTTTCAACAAGTTCCAGTCTCCCAAGATATGATCATGACCGTCCTGCCTTGTTCAAAGGGAGTCTCCGCTCCTTTGTTTACTTTTTCGTCCGATCCTCCATTCTTGTAGGCTGCATTTCCATATCACTTTTTACATGGTGTTAAGTTTGATCAAGACATCTCAGATATGTTGAAAGAGGTGGTGATGGAAAACTTAAAGAACATTAAGCAAGGTGTTGACGAAGTGTACAAGTGCAAGAAACTGTGCACTGCACTTTTTGAAGTAAACAGAATTAATTACACCAACATTCAATCCTTCGAATCTGAGAGAGCTTCCTTCGAGAAGATGGCTAAGGAATGGGAGGATGACTTAATCAAAGTCACCAGTGAGGGAGACCTCGCTCTCAAGCAAAAAGCCAACACTGATCGTCTCTTAGTAGAGTTGAAGCATACTTATGAGCAAATTGAAATGGTGATGCGCAATAACTTGAAAATTGCACATGAAGCGGGGGTTGTGCTAAAGAAGAAAATTGTTAATAAGGGTTATGTTATCCAAGCCCGGGACATGATCCTTACTGAGCAAGCCACTGAAATCTCCAGGCTTTGGGAGGAAAATCAAAAACTCAACGAGAAGAATAAGGAAACTACTGATGAGCTAGAAAATTTGCCCATCGAGAAAGATGCCAATGACCTTGAGCTTGCAATTTCTATGTAAGAGCTCAAAAAGAATCAAGAAGAGAAGGAAAAGACAAGCAAGGAGCTTGATACTATCATGTTGTACTTCTATACCAACGTGGTGATGCACAAGAACTAGAGATGGCTAGGAAATGACTATCTGAACCGCTCGTTAGCGCTTAGGACGAAGTGTTGCATAGGTCTGCGCAAGCCGAAGACTATAAATTCGAGGAAGATCTAATGGCTATACATTGATGTTGAGGACATTGAATCTCTTTCTATTGGAATGGCTCTTCTAGCTAAAAAGGCTGCTGATACTACTGCTGCTGATACTGTAGCGAAAACTCTTACTGGCCCGATCTCTTTGGGTCAGGGTGAAATGTACGCTTCGAAATCTCAAGAGCTGGTGAAATTATCCCATGTCTCTAGGGGTTAGCTCTGTAATGACCCTGGTGATTCCTACTCTAGCAGCGACTGCACTTCATGGCCATACACACCTCTCTTTTTGATCCAGCCTAGGGAGCTTGGGACCGAAGATGGCAATTCATCGTATCCCACCGGAATTCTACTTCAAGTATATCTCTCATTTATCCAGTCTTCGAGAAGCTTTAGTTATCACGAAAATCCATCATTAATCTTTACCAATCTGTTTGTCAACTTGTAGGTCAAGCACATTTGCCTCCTCTGTCTCCGGTTACGCAGGGGCCGGGAACTATTGCTATTCTCACCACATCCACTTCTATCTCCACAGTACTTATTGTTTAAATCCTGCCTTTTGGTTTTATGCACGGTTCCAGAGCTTTGAAGATCGGAGCTCTGGAAGGATTAAACACTACAAGAAAATACACCTTTGACAGCAACTATTCTCAGCGTTTCTCCTTTCGATGCTGTCATCGAAAATCTTGGAGGGAAATTTTTCCGTGAGAACGCTGAGAAAACCAAAAGTAATATAACTTTGCCGCCTCATTTTTTCACTTCGCCTATTTACTTTTCTCAGCTTTTCATCTCGTTAACACCTCCACCACCTAAAACGAAATTAACCCTCTCTTCCGATCACCGAAATTTGCCTTCATCAGTGCCGCTTCATCGTTCAAACATCTCCCTTCACCATTCTTTCGATTTCGAATCCGAATCATCACTGCTAGCTGCTCCCTCTACAGGTACTTATTTTCAACCATTCGTCGGTTTTATTTGGGTTTAAAATGGGTTCTTCAATTAGTTTATCGATTTTGTTATTTCAGGCATTAACGACACAGAAAGTATCAATGGTCAAATTGTTGAAGTTCCAACTCTTAGAATTTACACACTCTATGAATTGAGGATGGCAACGAGAAACTTTAAACTCGATCCAGTTATTGAAGGAGGATTCAGCTTTGTTTACAAAGGATGGGTAGATAGTAGTACTTTGAATCCTACTGGAATGCCAGGACAAGGAATTGTTGTTGCAGTTGAAAAACTTAACCCCGAGAGCATTCTAGGACTAAAAGAGATGCAGGTAAAACGATAGCAATAGCAATAGTAATAAAAAACTTAAGTGGTCAAAATAAGCTAGCATATTTTGGCGAGGTTAGTAAAATTTATATTTATGGATTGTAACAATCTGTATAGACTAAAGATGACAATGATCATTAATCTAGTGATAAGGCAGCTTCTATAAATTGCTAAAGATATTGGATTTGAAAGTCTATATGCACTGTCAGTTTTTGTTCAGATTTAAATGAAAAATCAAGAGATGACATATTAGCAGCTGAAACATTGATGATACATAGGCAGTAACAAAAATACCACCAAAGTGTTCTAGAAAATAATGTTTGCTTAACGGTATGTTTGATATATTCATGACCCATCTATTGTATTCGTACTTGTTGTGACTGAAAAAAAAAAGCCAACTCTTGTATGTACGGAAAATGTCCTAACTAGTTGAAATGCTGTCTAAATATTTATTGAATTGATAAAATCGTTATTACTTTGCATCACCCTGTCAATTGATTCATTTATTGTAATGTGTATAGGCTGAAGTGAACGCTGTAGGAAGTTTATCGCATCCAAACCTAGTCAAACTCTTGGGATATTGCATAGAAGACGAAGAAGCTCTTCTTGTTTATGAATACATGACAAAAGGAAGCTTAGAGAATCACTTATTTAGAAGTGAGTTTTTGCATTTCTTACATATTATATATTAACAAATGTGATTATGATTTATAACACGGTATTATTTAGGCATAGCTATATATTCTTGTACCCTATTTGCTTTGAAATTGGATTATAACATAGATCTCTTATTGTCATCTATTTCTATAGCAATGTGTGTAATAAGTATAATGTGCATTTACTTTTATTGAACAGAAGCAACTGGCCCTGATCCACTGTCATGGAATACCAAGGTTGAAAATATTGATAGGAGCAGCCCGAGGGCTAGCATTCTTGCATTATTCAAAGCAGAAAGTTATCTATAGAGACTTTAAACCTCCTAATATACTTCTTGATTCGGTATAAAACAAATAAAATAAATTTGTTATTTTACTGTATATTTAGCATATGGTTTATATGTTTGCTTGCGTTGGTTGGGCAGAATTACAATCCAAAGCTATCTGATTTTGGAATTACAAAGAATAAACCAAATGGAGAACACCATCCTGTGGCTCCTCAGATTATACAAACTCATGGATATGCTGCTCCTGAATATATTGCTACATGTTGTTATTTTATTATAATCCTGCTCTGATATAATCACTAATTGATCTAAAGTACGAATGCTTTTCATTTAGAGATCAAATCTGCGAATGAATAGTGTAGTTCTCAACTAGAACTTATGATACAAATTCTAATACAATCGTACGCTAAGTTTATATTCAATGAAATTAGTAACTGATTTTTCTTTTGTCATGATCAGTTTTTCCCTTCAAATAGTGTTTTTCTGGTTTTTGAAATACATTGGCCAGTAAAGTCATTGTCAACTAAGAACTTAATCTGTAACTATTCAATCACTCCATTTTACTCAATTGTTAATTCATGCAGATAACATGTTAGCTAACATGTTTGACATATAAAATATATTGAGTATGTTACAAGTGAACATTGGTGATACGATATTCAGGTCATTTGTCCATGAAAAGTGATGTATATGGGTTTGGTGTAGTACTGCTAGAAATGCTATCCGGTCTAAGAACAATTGATCACGACCGTCCAAACCAAAAGCGGAATTTCTATAGAAATTGTTAATATTTTGAATTTCTATAGAAATTCAGCCTTTATCCTCTATTACGAGGCCCAACCCACTACAACATGACTTCAAAGCCCGATGTAAGCAATTGGAGAAGCTATGGACGCATAAGCTTTATGTCATCTGTCTATGATGCGGGACATTTTAAATCCACTTTTGTCTTCTTTTCTTCCACAACAAGTTTTTTTTACTTTAATTTATGCACATTGCATTGCTTTTTGGAAACTTTACTTAAAAGACAATTGTTATACTAACCTTACATTATATCAAAAGCAAATTTTGATCAAAATAAATATATGAGTATGAATCATATTTAGATAATTAAAACTAATATACAAGAATAAATCTTTTTGAATCAAAATTAGTAACAAATCAGATGTATAAACAAACCAAAATAATCCACGGTTCTGACGGTTCAATCGGTCAAACCCTTAAAATCTTAAAACTTAAGTCCCCACGGTCCGATTCGCGGTCTGATCATGAAAACTATGCTTAATTTTGTGATTCTGGGATATATCTCTACTTGTAGCAGCAACTCACGGAGATAACAACCAATTTTTGCTTGCTAATAATTCTGGAGGCATGGGAAGGTGAAGGTAATAACGCTTACCTTTTTATGTATCGACTACTTATCTAATTGAAATAATTCTAAAGCTACAGAGTAAGAGTACTACTTTATGTTATCAAACTGATCTACAATTGCCTGTACAGATGATCTTGTGGATCATTATTAACTTTATGGTTAGCTCTATATTATCCGATGGAATAGTATTTTTTTTTGAAAATGACAATTATAGATATTTTTGATAAATATAGTGATAGCACTGTATATTCTTTCTCTCAGGTAACAAAATCAGGAATGAAAGAATTCTTTGAATATAAGTGTGGCAGGTTAGTAAACTTGTCAGAGTTTTGTTGGTATATGTTGTTAACTACTAACATATATGGTTCTTGATATTCAAGTGAGTGTATTAAATGATTTTTTTAGAAACTTATATATGACAGGTGCTGGAGCTTGTTTATCTAGCTTGAAAGTAAGTATACAAAAGATATTATATTTAAGAGGCCCAAGCCATTTTAGCTGAAATAATTATGATTTTTATACAATATTATAAATGTAGATCAAGCAGTAGAACATCAACATATAGAGATATAGGCAACCATGTGTATGCATCAGATGTAGCAAAAGCTTCTGTAATTAAGAAAGAAGAAAAGCTGGAAGGAAGGCTTGGAGAACTCTATCCCACATTCGTGAAGCTGATGCTTCAGTCGCATACAACAGGAGGTTTTTGGTTGGTGAGTGTTATGTATAACAATGAATGAAGTTCTGTGTACAATTGATATGTTACTGAGGGGTTTTAACTTCATGGATAGGGGCTTCCCAATCATTTCTGTATCAAGCATCTACCAAAAAGGAAGAATCGATATATCTTATTGATGAAGATGGAGATGAGACAAGGATACTTTATTTGGCAGCAAAAAAGGGTTGAGTACTGGTTGGAGAGGATTTGCCATTGACCACAAGCTAGTTGATGGTGATGCATTGGTGTTCCAGTTGATTAGTTCCAATACATTCAAGGTGATAAGTTGCATTTTCCCAAAATATGATGGTTATTCTGATTAAATAGTCACACGTTTTAAGTCTATGAGTGTGATTAAGGAGTGTTGCTATGTACACCTAGAAATCTCTCTATAATACTATTTAAAAGTAAAATAAAAGACACGAAAAGATTACTTTTTGAATCCACTTTTCATAGGTTGCCTGATACACAAATAATTTTTTTCTCTATTTCTAAAAATGACGCTATAACATGGAGCCAAGACAATGAAGTATTTTATTTTTTAGAAAACAACCAGCAATCTCAAATTATGTTTAACAAATACCCATAAGTCTGGTAATAAAATGTTGACTGTTAACATGCCATAGAGGTTAAAAATACACATCAAGCACATTTAATTCCACATAAAATCTTACTAAAATCAACCTAAAATAATAGAGGGAAAAAATTAGCAGTTTGGAAAGGTACAACTTATCACTGTCCTCTTACTTTGAAGCAACTTCATTGATTTCATCACCAGCATCCTCCTGATACGCCAAAGATTATGAAAAAATCAATAAAATTTAAAAGTGATTGTTAGCAATATCTAGTTATGTTGAAGAATACATATACATGAATATGAAAATAATGGATTCAAAATATTACAACGAGATCAAATGTCCAAAGAGTCATGTTATCTCCGAGATGTTGCAAGATCAAAGTACTCCTTATATGACCTTTCACCCGAAGTATCCAATTCTGATATTGCTTGATTGAATGACTAAATATGATTAGTTACATGAGTTATATAAGATCCTGGATCAAAGTACTCCTTATGCAAGATCAAAGTTTTAGAAATTAGTACTATTTGAAATATAAACTTGATAAAAACTAGGAGGAGATCCTGGATTACCAAGAATCTTGGATATGGTTTCTTTCTATTTGTATTAGGCTTTTGAATGTTGCAATCAGCTTACCATATATGAAACCATGATAAAGTCCACTCCTTATTTATGTGCCATCAATAAGATTATGATTTAACATAAGAATAATCTTTTTTTGAGTGGTTCCAGTAATACTAAAATTGTTGTAAAAATTAATCTATAAAGATTAACTATGTTTTTTTCATAATACTAAAATTGTTGTAAAAATTAACTATGTTTTATTATGATTAACTATGTTTTATTGCTGTAAAGATTAACTATGTTTTATTATGATTAACTATATTTATAAAGTAACACTATGATATAAATCCAGTAATACTAAAATTGTTGTAAAAATTAATCTATAAAGATTAACTATGTTTTATAAAAGTTAAATAAACTAACTAATTTTTATAGAAATTTAACTAAGTTGACTAAGTTTTATAAAATTTACTAAATTTCTAAAATTTAACTAGGTTTTGAATGACAATGAAAGCGTAAAATAAACTCTATGGCGTATTTTATTGTTCTCTGAGAATATTAAATTGGAAAGTGTTTCCATAATGAACAATTAAAGCATCTAATGAACAAAGTTGCATTCATAATTCATTTTCTTTTTGTTAAGTGGCTGCAAGCTGTCATATATGACACATATACGTAACAGATGTTGACATTACATTTGGTGCTTGTCTCTGGCCAAAATTATGCTCATCTAGCACCAACATAATATTAGACATGATTAAAAAAAATATGATATGACAAATCATCTTTAATTCAGTCAATATCATCTTTTTACATATCCTCTAACGCAAATATTGCATGAATGCAGACCGCATGTTGAATTAGAGCTGCTATTCATACCAAAAAGAAGCCATGAAATACAGTAGTTCGTAAAGCTTGCATACAGCAGAGAGGAAAATGGTGACTATCACAATGAGGTGAGAGGTAGGGAATCGTCTTTCTAACAATTATATAGTTGGATGCATGATTCACAAAAAGGTCGGAAAGTTTTGTTCTATTCATATAAATTGATTAATACATTCATGTCCTGTTGCGTGACAACTTGTCGGCTTCATTTTCCATGATGTTTAGTACTGTTTAACCAATTGGCCATTGCAAATGAACAGGTTTGGAAGATATAGTATGTTAACATAGTTGGACAGTTACATGCACTTATGATTCCTACTTGACTGTATTTAAAGTAGAGCAGTGTTAGGAGGACATGGAAACTGAGATAAGGGAAGCCAAATTAAGATGTCGATCGATTGATCACTATTTAATTCGGTTTGTCAAAAAGGTATGTGATTTTTGTCCGTTCGAAGGTTGATTTCAGTTTGCTTTTTATATTAGATAAAACTCAACATTTTCTTCTGCTATAATCAGAATGGTTATGCTGCAATCATTTAAGTATTACAAAAATTAACAAGTTTATAATAATAATAGCAATGAACTAATTTTGATAAAGATAACTAAGTTTATAATAATATTAATAAACTATAGTTTGATAAAATTAACTAAGTTTATAATAATAATAATAAATTAACTAAGTCAAGTAAGTTTTATGATTAATAATAAGAATAAAAAAACTAAGTTTGTAAAAATTTACAAACTTTAAAATAATAATAATAAATTAACTAAGTTTACAATAATATAATAATAAATTTGTGAAAAATTTATAAGTTTGAGATAATTTATAAAATTTTATAATGATAGTAGTATTTTGCTTCATTTTAAATAATCGTGTTTCAATTTCATTGAATTGATTCATAGTCCATCTTTTAATGTTCTTGCTTCACTATACAATTTAGTTGATTCATAGGTTACATTTCTGGTTTAGCGTTCAATAAAATACATATGAAAGGCACTATTGATTCGATTACAATTTCTTAAGGAAACTAAAAAATTTGGGTAGTGTTTGGTAACTGTACATTGACATAAAAAGCTTAAGTTTCCATTATGCATGTAGCTTAGTACCTATACATTGACAGTAAAAAAATCGCTCTGATGTTGACTGAAGTTGAAATGTCTGTAAAATTTAGAAGATCTTAAAGTTGGTTTCGATGGACACTATGGTGTAATGCAAACTGTGCACATGACATTTGAGCACAGTACTCAATATATAAAGATGATGCATGTTATTAATGTAGAGCGAATATGACCATAACCAACACATAGCATATATTTATGTTGAAAAAGTCAAATAAGCGTAAAAAAGTATTGTAATAGGCAATTTAGCTTAACATTTAAAGTAAGCATTACAATGCGAAAATTTGGTTCATTTTGAGCTAGTAAAAATAATAAAAAATTTCGGTTTATATTGCACTGCATATCCAAGTTAAAATAATGCCCTTGGATCAACAATTAATAAACCACTAGTGGATTATTGTTTAAGGTTTAATTCATTTTATTTGTCTCGATTTGTAAATGACTCTAATGAGAATAGTGAACTTGTAGTACACTGTAAGATGACTCTGGGCTAAAATCGCAAAAAAGGAGAATACGGTGGGTAAGTGCCTCAAATTGGTGATTGGGATCAAATTGAGTGTTATTATATTAATTAATATGATAAGGTATGATCGGTACTCACTAAATCCTAGTAAATGTAAAATAATTAATATTTTTCACACCTAATTTTAATGTAAATATATGGTATGTCATTTCAGTACTCTTTCAGTGGGTCAATACATGCATATATCATTTCTACTCCTATTCAAATTTCACTTATTATTCTCCATGTACTAAACTTCAATATATTGTGCAGGAAGCGTCTTTTTTGGATGATGAATGACTTGCCTACTATATTTGAAGTAGTGAATGGAAAGAGAAAAGCCAAAACCCATAGCAACAACAACCATAGCAACAACAAGCCCAAGTCAACCATTACCACTAAAGAGGTAAGATTATTTTTATCCTTGAATTAATTTACTACTACTATTAAGATTGGCCTAACACTGCTATTTATTCTAGTTATATATTGAAGTTTATTGTCTATCATTTTCAAATATTTTGGGAACTAAATGCTCATAACTGTTGATAGATAGGTCAATGGTCTTGTTGAAATTAATATTCGTCTCTAACCCTTGTTAATTTAAGTAGTGTTGTCAATGAAGATTTCTTGCTGCACACTTGATGAACATTTATGTTCTATTTTTTTCCCTTTCCTTGTAATGTAATTTTTTCAGAACAACAAGAATTATGACGTATTCACATTGAATTATTTCATTTGGGTCAGGGAGAACGGCCCATGATACCTACAAATACACATCCTAATTTGGTCAGGTTGATGTAAAGATCTTGGGATGCAGATCCTTTGATACGACCTGCTTTTTCAGAGATAGAACCTGAACCTAAATGGCCTTTGGAACATGTTCAGGTGCAATCTCTTTCTCTATCATATTAATTTTTTTCTGAGATATTTATGTTACGGCTTAGCGTTAGTACAAGACACGTTTAATAATTATCTGTGTTGCTATTTTAGGTAAAGCATTTTTGATTATGTTCCATTAAGTCATATGAGATCATGGATCACATTTAATTTTGTTATACCAGTGTATTACACGCATATGCACACCAGTGCATGATGTGGATATGCAGTATAAGTGAAAAATGGAGAGTACTTGTGTAATTTCAACGAAGGTTGAAACGAAAAAGATTAGTGAATCCTAAACTGTCAATTTTCTTTATTAATATATATATATATATATATATAAGAATATATAATTAAAGATGGGTAAGGTATTGATGTCATTTCACCAGAGTAAGATTGAAAATGTGTTCTACTTTTAGTTATTAAGCATAGTGATATAAGTAAAAACGTGTTTGGGTATTGATGCCATTTATTGTCACGATAAGAGCTGATCATAGCACACTGTCTCCCTCCTTATGTTTAAGTTTAAGTTAATTAAAATATAAGTTATGAAATTCTAAGTTCGAGTAATTGAGATAATTTATAATTTTAATAATGATAATAATAAATAATGATTTGAATAAATCAACTAAGTTTTATATAAAAATTAACTAAGCATTGTAAAATTAACAAGTATATAATAATAGCAATAATAATAATAACAATAAATTAACTAAGTTTATAAAAAATTTATAAGTTTGAGATAATTTATAAAATTATCCAAGTTAATAAAATTTAAGTTTGAGATAATTTATAAGTTTAAGTTAATTAAAATATAAGTCATAACATTTAAGTTTTACTAATTGAGATATTTATAAGATTGAGTTAATATAAATAAATTTATAAATAAGTTAACTGAGCTTTATAAAAATTTAACTAATTTTTATAAAAGTTAACCAAAATTTTAAAATTAGCTAAAAGTTATATAATTTAACTACGTTTTATGAAAGATAAATAAATTTATACAAATTAATTAAGTTTTACTAGAATTTAACCACATAAATAAGTTTTGTATTAAGTTGGATATGTATATTAGGTTCATTACGGTCTGCAGGTTTCACTTTCTTCTTGGAACCTGATTTGAAAGCATGGAAACCGAATTCTTCATTTGAGCTACTGTGTTGCACATATAAAATAAGTTCTATGCATCAAATTATTTATTATATACTTGCATTCATGGGTAGTCTCATGGTTTAAAAACCTAATGTAAGAGAGAATTGAATAGCATCACATATTGTTCATCATCAAGCAAATGCTAATTTTTACCTTGCTATAACTTTTATTTCAGGGAGCGATGGCTTTAGGCGTGGCTTCGTAGAAAACTCCTACGATTATGGGAGATTGTCGAGGAAGGAATTGAGGGAGGATTTGTCTATGGGTGTCTACAGCAATGGTTCGATGAAGGTGTCGCAGTCGATTGTTCGATTGATGTTGAGGAAGTCGACTGTTCTGGTTGTTCTATGTCTTGGCGTGGTAGTCGGGTGCTAAGGGTTTCGAATTGTCTTGTTCGAGGTAGGAGGTTGTGGGGGCGAAGTTTGAGGTACGCAATTAGGGTTGTGGAAGTTTGTTTGATTTTTGTTGCTGCAGAGGTTGCATGAAGTATGTTGTATGAAGAGGAGCTGTGTTTTGACACTGATGTGTGGTTGAAATGGTTTGATGTAGGTAGCATTATGTAAGCAAGGCATTGTAATGCAGCAGTGTTGTAGGGCAGTTTGGGTGTTGAAGTCGCTTGGTATTGAAGAGAGGAGGTTGTAGTGTGACTGTTGTGGTGTTTTGAACAGGGAAGTGAATTGATGGCAGTGGTTGAGCCTAGTAGTGAAGTATGGTCGAAGCGAGATATTGAATGGAAGTTGAATGAGGAAGGCTGTGGGAATGTGCAGTAGGATGTGGTAATGGTATGTTTTGCAGTAGAGTGGTGGTGAAAGCAGTGATGAATGGTGCAGCAGTAAGTATGATGATCGAGCAATGCAAGAATGTATGAAGGCTGTGGGAATGTGCAGCAGGATGTGGTTTTTGGAGATGATAGAGTGAAGGTAGGCACTGATTTTGAATGATATATGTGCAAATGTACACATGCACAACAGTAGTCAGGTTAGATGATGAACTGCAAAGTTGTAGGCACTGGTGATATTGAGGAGTGTATGGTTTACTTTGTTATTTTTGTTTATGGATATTATTGAAACTTGGTTTATGGATGTCTTTTGTTTATTAATATTGTCTTAACTAGTTTATATAACTAATTAATAGTTATTAGAACATGTTATATATGCTAGTTGCTTCAATATATTCAAAATATAGTTCTGGAATATTCAAAAATAGAGTGGAATACTAAAGCTGTTATATAAATAGAAGACAGCGTTTGATCAATGCTGTCAATGAAGAAACAACAGCGTTTATTTCGTGCTGTAATTATCTTGAAATTGTCAATAACAGCGTTTTTTACATGCTGTCGAAATAGTTGATGATTCAATCACATCGTTTTCAACATGCTGTCGAAATTGTTGATGATTCAATAACAGCGTTTAGAAAAATCTGTTGTAAACAGTTAAAGTAGAATTTGAACATCTTCGACAACTAAATTATAAACGCTGTTGAAACATAATACAGCACGTCTGAAACGCTGTAAAAATATTATTGACAGCTTGTAATAAACGCTGTCACAGAGATGTTTCAACAACGTTTATAGAAACGCTGTTGTAAGTTATGTATATTCGACAGCATGTCGTTATACAGCGTTTCTAATAACGCTGTTGTATCATATTACAGCGTTTATCAAACGCTGTTAAAAGCCTTTTGTGGTGTAGTGAAAGGACATGTCTACATGCCAGCAAAAACGTGTTCAAATTACTAGCACTTCGGACCTTATTGACCCATTTACCATGGAAGAGAGACTCAAGGCTAAAGTTGTAAAGCTCAAGATTATGAAGAAGGAGCCTGGGACCACCAAATCTGCATCTTCAAAACCATTAAGTCCCCAGCAAAAGGTTCCCCCATTGACAATCCAACCACCTAAAACGAAGCCTATCAAGACTTCAACAGGTCAGTCGTGGAGCCACATACTACTACTGATAGGGAATCTACTCACTCTGAAGGTGAGACTTCTACTGCCACGGAGAGGAAAGGGAGGGAGAAGTTCAAGACCTGCTCGAGTAATACTGGTAATGGCAGTCGGAGTGGAAAGAAGGTGAAGACCAAATATTGCATATTATAGCTGAGCCTTCCATTTTTGTGTTGTTGCAGTGGTTGAGTTTGTATTTTGTCTTTTTTGTTCTCAACAGGCCGTGATTGTGCAGGTATAGCCTCTGATGTTTGACTTGTATATAAAAGATTACTAGTGATGAAAGATTAGTTTTTCTTTTGTAGTCTCTCTTCGTTGTACTTTTTTGCATTTGATGTATTATGCATGTTTTTGTATGACTTCCAGTGTATATAATACGATTGTTTGTACTGGCACTACACCAAAACAAGCAAATCCTAACATTTATAAGTGTTACAAATAATTTCAGTAACACTTTTTAAGTGTTACTAATGGACTGTGAGGAATGAATCGGCCAAATTTGTGACACTTATAAGTGTTACGAACATACGTATTACTAACACTTATAAGTGTCGGTACCTAAATATACGGTAACACTTATAAGTGTTGGTACAGAAGTATACGGTAATGCTTATAAGTGTTGGTATAGAAATATGCGGTAACGCTTATAAGTGTTGGTACAGAAACATGCGGTAACGCTTATAAGTGTTGGTACAGAAATATGCGGTAACGCTTATAAGTGTTGGTACAGAAATATACAGTAACGCTTATAAGTGTTGGAAAATGATTAATATTGGTAACACTTATATGCGTTACTAATTGAAATTATGTTTTTACACTATTTTATACACAATTAATATAAATTCTTAAAACAAATGAATATAATATCTCATAAATGATGATGTCCATATCATATATAATTCATCATATCAATTCAATATGAAGTCTAAAATGCTTCCATATCTCAAATGCAACAATATCATATTTAGATAATACTATAATATGAGCTACAAACTTTCCAATTTCAAAATACCACAATATCATATCCAAATTACAAAAAAGCAATTATGTATCTAATTTTAAATATGCAATATAATACGAGCTACTAATAAATAGAATTTTAGATACTACGAAGACGAAACACAGGCCATATCACAAAGCCCCCATCTGAAAATTCACAAAGCTTGTGGTGCCCATTTTGAGGAACATCGTAAATTGGTGCTTCTGGTTCTAAAACTTCTGTTATTTAAACAACTTTCTCAATATTTGGAACTATCTCTCTGAAATGACACATAGTTTGTGTTCCAATATAAGCTTTTGCTACATCCTTCTTCCTACCTTGTGATAGTAGCATTAGAAATTGTTTACCTCTTGTAGATGATCCAACATCATTTGATGGAATACTAGCAACTCCAATATTCGAAGGAGATTTATTCAAGTTAGAAGCGGTTTCAGTCATTGGCGTCACATTACCACCATTAAGATTATGTTGTAACCCCAGTACCATAGTTAAGAAAGATGAAGCAAATGATTTAAGAGCCTCATTGATTTGGCTCGACACTTGATTTTCCACTTGATTTGCAACTTGATTTGCCACTTGGTTTTGTAATTCCGATGACCATTGACGAAAATCTTCCTTTTTATTCTTATCGGCAATTGCTTTTGAAGCTTGCATCAACTTTACTTGTTTTGCAGAGGAAGTGGAGCTAATTGCACGACAATAGTTTTTCTTTCTATCGGACCCAAAAACTTTAGAGATGGGATCATTGTCAAGGTTGTATGTGTTTGCTTCCTCGTTACCGCTACATTCCAACTTCTTTTTTTCTTCCTCTTCCTCCACAAGTGCCTGCGTTCAATACGTACAGAAGATTAGTGGTTGAGAAGCAATAAGATAAATAATAAACAATTGGTCACGTTGGGATTATATCAAATGACATAAAAGTTTGTATTAATTTGGAGGGGGGGGGCAGATAAAACATCAGCTAGCATATGTATAGTTGTAGTTATTTTTGGTATATCCTAATCAAGGTACACTTAATATTTATGTTTCACACAATGCAATAAAATATTATACACCAAACATTCTACAGTAAGACTGTGTTCTACAGTAAGACTATCATACAGTTGTTTATATTGTTACTTCGTTTGTTGTATATATTATGGGCGCTTTATTTTTATTTATAAAATTGGTACTTGTAATAGGACATAGACAAGCAAGTAGGTATCAAATGTCTGCAATCTGTCTGCAAGTAGGTATAAAATTGGTACCAAATGTCTGCAATCTACATGCTTCTACGGTCGGTATACTATAGATTATAAGATTCCCAATAGTTTACCACAAACGTGCATGCACCATACATTCACCATACCTTAGATACCACTTCTTTAATGTCTGCAATCTGCATGCTTCTACAGTTCAGTCTCAGTTGCATCACTCCATACAAACACCATCCACATTTCATTCATCAAAACTGCCCCATACATTCACTGTTTCTCAAACCACAATTCCATTCAAATCACTGTCCCCCACCAAAACATCGTCTAACTGCCTATCTCCTTTCCATGAAAATCATGCTGATGTGCTAGCTGATTTTACATTGTTCTTTCATGATGTTGTGGGCATGAGTTTTGATATTATAGATATTGTTCCCAACAGGGAATTGCAAAAAATTGGTTAGAGCTAGCATATTGTGTTGTGCTGGTTGACTTATTTTTCCTAGAGTTGGTCGTTGCGGTTTGGCCAATTCATCGTATGATTCAGTCCTGTATGTGTATGTGGCTGTTAATACTTCTGAGGCTGTTATGCCTGCTGTTGAAGCTACTAAGGCATCCAATGCTGCTGCTGATGCAGTTAAACCATCCGGTACATGTGTGGCTGCTCAAGATTAACTGATCGATGTGGCAGCACCATACACTTATTTACACTTTAGGGTTGCTTGTAGAAACTGGAAAAGGATTTGGTGTGACTGAAGATTGGCTTAACATTTGTTACAGCATAACTTCACTGCATACACCAATCATTACTACCACAAAACTGCCACAGTAAAGCACACTCACTCCTGCAATCTTCCATTTCAATCAAATACCTTGCCTTCAATCATCACTCATATCATTTGATCAAACAACCACCCCAACAACAACCATCTTGCTTCACTTTCACACTGCCTCACTGCTAAATATGTCCTCATCACTACTGCTCACAGCTGCTTCATCAAGTCACAGCTACTTGATCAAAATAACCTACACCAGAGCTCCTGATCATCAACTTCTGCGAAGTCCACACTGACATCATCTCCTGCAAACAACCCCTCAGCCTTGTACGACACATCACTATAGTTTGCCTCAAATCAAAAGATTTATATACAAATACACGGCTCCCACGAAAAAGGTATGGTAAACATACACAGTGCCACTTCAACATCCCTTGACAACCGCTTACAACCACCCCACAACAACAAACTCCAAGACACCCACCACTGCATTCACAACAGCCTACTTCTTAACTCCCCATAACCACAGCATTGCCTCAATACTGTCATCGCAAACACACTTCAACACTTCACATCCCCTCCACCTCACAATGCCAAAATCAATTAACCTGCTGCCTCCACTACAACTTCACTGTTCCATCTATCTATTCCACTCTTCCTGTAACCACAGTTCATTCATCCCACTATTCATTACTATCATACTTCAACTTCGCACTTCTTACAGTCACTGTGCAACTTCACAAACAAACAACGCTATAAACTTCTGCCTGTACAAACCTCTTCCCCTTACCACCCACTATAGCAACCTACCATATATCCATGAACATCCAAACCTGCACAGTGATACCTACAGATGACAAACCATCCCATACACTACATGCCATTACACTGCTGTCATCATTGCTTACAATGAATCTGAAAATGCCATTACGACTCTGAAAATGAAACTGTAATACCTTTTCAAGAAAAGTTAGAATTATTTAAAGAATGTGATGCACCATCTTGCAAACCATCTCATAACTCAATCACCACAACACTAACCCACTTCAAGTAGTCATCGAACCTGCTTTATCCTTCTACTTCATCAATACCGCTCTTCACTTACTAACAAATAAACCACTTCTCAAAACCACATATCAAAAACATTCCACCTCTGCATAGTGCAAACATTCAATCTTGCATTTTCCTTTTGACAAACAACACTCATCCTCTGCCTTAACATTCAATCTGTAGTGGTCAGCAGTGAACTATTTCCATCAAACTTTTCACAACCACCTAGCAGTTACATACCCACCATCAAACCGAACAGAGTACCACTATAACTAAAGTCAGTGTCTAAAGAAAAAACTTTTGTTATAACCAAACTTATTTTACCAGGATGACAACGACAATGTCAGCAATAGTAAACCTAATACTTGAGCTCCAAAAACAAGTAGACGAAGGGGAGGATATGAAATTCACTTTGATTACTTAACTAATGTACAAATACTTACATAGGCTTTTGCCGCAAATGGAAGAACTTGTCCAGATTTCTTATTTATATGTCCCGCTTTCCAAACCATTGTCCGCATAATTTTCTCTTTCGGATTTTCCTTGACCTGCAAGAACAAATATTTTTAAACTAATTAACTATTCATTATTACTATTTACAAGAAATGTTTTTATACTATTTCTTACCATTTCGTCGTAAACTCTACGGTATGATTTTCTTCCTAGTGTATGAGTGATAATATTTTTAGCTTTGGCTTCGGCGTTTTTCCTACATTGCTCTTTTTTTATCTGAATATTCATTATCTATAAAATTTTCCCACCATACTTTGTCAATGTCCGTGGGACATTTAGTAATAGCAATATTCTTGGGTATGGTGGTTCCTCCGACTCTGAGCAATTTATTCCGCAAAGTAGACTTACCGTACGATAATATCGTGGAAAAGTTTTTTCTAAAATTGGCCGAGCTAGATCGGGATCTATATCCATGTCAAATTCATTCTATTTAACAAAGAAATTTTAGTACTAATGATAAATCTTATGCAAAACATAAATGACTAAATAAGATGAATTCGTGACATACCAATAGCTCTTGCCACAAAATATTCTTGTAATAATCATCTACATTTCTCCACTCGTCATAGCCAATCGGTATATGACAACGAATTAGGGCTCCGCATCTGCAGCTCCATTTAGCTTCATCTTTACCATTAACACCCTCAAGATCAACACTTATTAAGTATTTTTTATCACTTGTATGAGGAGGATTATATGCTTCAAGCTCTGCATTTGTACCTTTAGATGCACTAGCATTGCAATTGTTCGACATTTAGACCTACATAAAAAGATTTTAGTATACAATGAAATTTAAAATGTCATTTCAAAGTACAGGCATGACATCTTCGCTAAATTCATTCAAAAAACATGCTTCAAGCTCTACATTTGTACCTTTAGAGGATTTTTATTTTTTTTAACAATGCAATTATACATTCAAAATCTAGTAAAGTGAATAAATTCAATTTAAGGAAAGAAAAATAAAATGTAAATGAATGCTACAATAAACAGGAACTAGTTGAAAAATCATCACACAAATATATCACACAACCAAGTACCAAGTATATCAAACAACACAAATATTCATTTCAAAATGATATGTATTTCATTTCAACACATTTCAATAATGGTCCTAAGTTGGCTTGTTCTTTCATAACAAACTGAAAATCGGTCGGTACTGTGTAGTCGTCTATGTTGTCTGTCATGCGCTTCGGAGAACGTCGAACAACGGACCAATCAGGATTTTGAGTGTCTTTTACATAGAAAACTTGACCTGCTTCGGTTGCTAGAATAGTTGGCTCATCATACTCTCCATTAGAATTTTTGAGCTTTTTCAAGTTCACCATCAACAAATGTGAATCGGTACAAAT
This sequence comes from Allium cepa, assembly GCA_030765085.1. NCBI lineage: Eukaryota > Viridiplantae > Streptophyta > Magnoliopsida > Asparagales > Amaryllidaceae > Allium > Allium cepa. Next base: position 610,353,532 of record CM060932.1, read on the forward strand.
CTTACAACCATTTGTCTTATCCGCGATGTTTATCCAATCACAATAGATTACTACATGTTGAGAATCATAATAATCGACTTCTATGATATCTTTAATGATACCATACCAAGTAGTGTCATCGTCTGTATGATTTATACCTTTTGCACTTGCAACAAATGTGGTGATTGCATCCATGCAAACATCGCTATCTTGGGTCAAAAGAGTGTCGTCGTAATGTTGAGGAGAGAATATATATCCATTCACTCTATACTTGAGATAGCTTTTGGCTTCCCGCTTTGGACCACCAACATATTGCCACAACATTGTGTTCATGCATTTTTCTTCTAGTAGCTATCAGGAACAACCAAATTTGCATGACTAACATAAAAGGAACAAAACCTACAATTTTCATATTGAAATAACTTACTTTTTTGTGCAATCAATCAATAAATTCAGTTTGCACAACTACTTCTGCCATTGTGGTAACTTTTCTTCTACCACGAGACACACCTTCTAAAGAGGAGCGATATGCACTACAAATTAGATATTATAATGTGAATACATTCGCTATTTTATGTCATCGGTATTTATCATAATGTGGAGAAAATTCATACCTATAATATTCATCCCTCTGGGGAACATCGATTCTAAAAAGTATCCACCTTCGAATTTGAACACGTTGCATCCTAGTTAGCTTAATATATTTGCCTTCAATGATGGGACGTTCATATATATCATCACCATCGTCTAAAAAGGATGCTTGTGTAGAACTATGATTTCCATCACGTGGGTTCGACATATATTCCATTGCATATCTAACTGATTCTGAAACAAGATATGCATCAGCGATTGATCCTTCTATATAGCGTTTATTACTAGGTATATTTTTGCATTCTTTCATAGACCTACACACATGTAAACATGCACATATATTTAGAAATTGTCATTTTGAAATAATGTTTACAAACCTTGTATAAATAATATCTCACCTTTCAAATGGATACATCCATATATAGTTTGTAGGCCCGCATAGCAAAGCTTGGTCAGCTAGATGCACCATAAGATGAACACTTATATCAAAGAAGTCTGTAGGAAAATAATGTGCTAGCACACACAATGCCTCGGAAATCATATCTTTGGCGGCTTGAACATTTTCTCGAACTAAAATTTTCGAGCATATTATGTTAAAATACAAACTCACTTGTAAAATAGCTCGTCGTAACTCACGAAGCTTTGGATATGCATGTTGAATCATTATAGGAAGCAAGTATTGCATAAAAATATTTTACTCATATGTTTTTTTTATGTGCAAAGTAGGTGGTTGAATAGTAACAAGCTTCCAAATCTTGTCCCAAGACACGATGAAAGTTTGGCATCTTTAGAACTTGACAACATTTCGTTTTATGAATCTTGTCCCATGCAAACTTAGATGATTGATTTCCCTTGTCAAACATTAAGTTGATAAGATGCTCTGCAACATTCTTCTCCGTATGCATCACATCAATAGTATGTCGCACTTTATGACTACTCCAATAAATTAAGTTATAGAAAATTGACTTCTTATACCAAGACAATTTTTCTATGTCACCATCTCCAACTGTAAAGAAACTTTTATCGGTAGCTTCATATATCGTTCGCTTCTTATTCTTTGGTAATTTTCCAGGAAAATATTTTATACAATTAAGCTTTTCCAAAAGGGATAGTCCACTTAACCTTGTTGGCGGTTCTTTATCGGTATCCTTATACCATCCATGTTTTATTAATCTATATGGATGGTCATCCTTCAAAAATCTTCTATACTTTGGATAAACAACCTTGTTACCAATGTACTCCGACTCAGTCTCCATAGCACAAACTGGACATGCTTTATAACCATGTGTCACGCAACCAGATAAATTTCCAAATGCTGGTAAGCCATGGATTCCCCATAATAGTATTGCCTTCATCGTAAACATTTCTCCCCTGTCCATGTCAAAAGAAGCCACTCCTTCCGTCCAAAGTTTCTTCAACTCATCAACAAGAGGTTCAAGTATACATCAATGTCTTGACTTGGTTCTTTCGGTCCAGGAATTAATAAACTTAGCATTTGAAATTGTGATTTCATGCATAACGAAGGGGGTAGGTTATAAGGAATCATATATATGGGCCAACAACTGTAACTACTGGAGAGAACCCTATTCGGATTAAATCCTTTACTAGCGATACCAAGCCATATATTACGTCATTCATTTGCAAATTCTGGCCACTTACATTTCGTTGATCTCCATTCGGCCGAGTCAATGGGATGGCGCATGAAATTCCAAGAAGGATCGGCATGCTTATGCCACTGAGCTATCCATGGTATAGTGTACAATCTAGTCAGCCTTGGAATTATAGGGAATTGTCTTAGAACTTTCCTCGGTTGGGTTGTCATTTTTTTATGCCTAACGCATTTGCCTTATCTTTAAATATTGGTGTATGACAATGAGGACATTCTACTATGTTAGCGTTCTCTTTCCAAAATAACATGCAATCGTTTTCGCATGCATGAATGCTTTTTACCTTCATTCCCAAATCTTTTAACATTTTTTTCATGGTGGGATACTTGTCGAGTAATGTATTTTCTTTTGGAAGACATTTTTTAAATGATTTCAACAATTCCGTCATGCTCTTTCCTGACCAGTTAAATTCTTTTTTCAAGTTCTGAAGCTCGACCATTACACCTAAAGTTGTAAGTCCATCTTCACAAGAAGGATATATTTTATCATTTGCTTTGCTTCTGTATTCATGGTACATTTTCTGAACATGTATCTCTTCAAAGTTCACTTCACTGCTAGCATGTGGCATATCATGCACTCTAAATGCATCATTAACGAGATTTCCAAGTGCGCCCTCAATAGGCTCTTCTACTTGCATTTGGTCTTGAATAGGTAACTCTTCGACGGAATCTGATGCACGAGTCATTTGTACTGTAGCATTGTTTCTCTCTCCATGAAAGAACCACACATCATATGTCGAAAGCATACCAAAAACTATCAAGTGTAACTCAACTGTTTCTATTGAGATTTTTTTGGAGTTTTTACACTTCTTACAGGGACACACACATAACTGGATATCTTGTGGTGAGTGTTGCTTTACAAAGTTGATGAAGCTCTGAACACCTTGCTTATATTCATCCTCATTTCTACGTGGATTTTTAATCCATCCTCTTGACGTTTGTTCTGTCATAACTAAAATAATATATAATATTACATTAGTGCCATATAGATTTGCAAAGAAAAATAATATATAATATTACGTTAGATAATCTAATAACATATTGGTTTATACATAAATGATCTTAAATATCATTCATATACAGATTATGGAATTATGGAATAATCGTAGATACAACAGTTTGTGATTTTCTTGAATTTGTACAACTATTGAAATTATTTCTTTAATATTTTGGTTTACATGCAATTATTGAGTTTGAGTTGGCAGCAAACTATGGATAATACTGTTGTTCATCTTCCCATAGATGTAACGTGTAAATAAAAATAGACTAGGTTTTTAGCTACAACTATAAAATAGAAAATTATCTCTTCAGAAAATAGTTGAAATGATGTTAATTATGTATAGATCCTGTCTGTAAAAAAATTATCAAATTGCAATGTACGGTCACTGCTAACCCATCATCTAAGAAATCATTTTTCCTCCAAGCTTAAGATTTTGAACATCTGAAATTAAAAAAATTCTTTCTTTAATCACATCATCCACGGAGTCTTCAGTAAAAACAACAGAACCTTCCTCAAATTGAAACTCCCCTGAATTATCACAATTTACAGATTTACAATCTTTCTCTGATTGCATGGGAACATTATATTCAAGCAATTTAATAAGGTTCGCCACAGACTTAGATAGCATTTGCATAACATTACCTCCAATCTCGGATTGGATTTCATCATAAACTAATGGAATGCTACATGCACACTGTGATATTGCTAAAGTGCTTTGTGCACATTGAGATACCACATCAGCCACATAACCATCATCTAAGAAATCAACTTCACCTCTGAATTTAAGAGCATGAACATTTGATATTGTAAGACTATTTTCTTTGAACACATCAATCCTAAGATCTTCACAATATACAACAATACTCTCCTCACTATGCACCACCATAGAATTATCAGAATTTGCAGATATCCTTTCTTTCTTTGATTTTACTGAGACATTGTATTCCAACGTATTATCTGAGCTTGACAATCTACCAATAGCCACTCCATTGTCTCCAGCCACCCCCACAGTGTCAATCATCAAAAATAAGCAAACTATTAGATGTATTGTCATTTACCTTGAACATTACATCACCTAAATCATTAATTGTCTTGTGACTATCAGCAAATATAACACTTGGTTCTCCACGTACATTACCAATTTCCAAACTGCCTGAAGCAACATGCTTATCATCTATAATTTCAAAAAAAAAATTCAAAATTTATTTGAAAATGAGAATTATGCTAATTGAGGCATATGCTCAGATAAGTTGCTTCCCTACTCGTTGAAGGGTATTTCTAAGAAATCCTTTCTCGTATAGTGAGTCTAAAAATTGCAGCATCGTCATGGCAATAAAACTCATAAAAAATCATATGCAAATTTTGTAAGAAATGTTATGGGCGGGTTTATGTCCATTTAACAGGGAGGAAGTAGTGTAAAAGGGAAGAGCAAATCAGTATACCTAAAGAAATCATACAAAGCCATAAAGAATGTAAATGTCAAAGTGCTATGCTTGGAAAGAAAATTAGTCTACCTGGTTTACTTTAGTGGAAGTATACTCTCAGATGGGTTAATACTCTCTGCTCAGTGAAAGGTTTCCAACAGACACTTCTTACCAAGTAATCTGAAATTGGTACCTATCATCGCAGAAATAAATCTCAAGGAGTGAACATTTACAAAATTTCCACAAAAAATCATAAACAATTCATAAAAAATATTAAACAATCTTTCAGAATCCAGGTTTGGTCCAAGGAGTTAGAAAATAGTAATATCATTACAGCCATAAAACTCATCAGACAAACATATGCAAAAAAAAACTATAAAAAGAACAACAATTAATAGTGGTTTGAAGTAGGAAATTATGAACTGATAAAATACAAAGCTCAGAGAAAACCCATCTCATTCAAGGAATCTGAAAATAGCATTATCATCACAGCAATAAAACCCACCACATAAGCATATGCAGAATTTGCAAGTTAAAACCAAATTAAAATCTATTTTGAAACTGGTACAAAAGGGACAAGAATCATATTAAAATAATTCATAAAGTTCAAGATCAGACAAGTGTTGCTCAGTTCAGTTTGGAGTTGTGTGTACATAGATATACTTACATACGTACATACATACATAGATGTATATGTATGTATATACATATTTTACACACACACAAACGGTAAATCATAAATTGAAACATAATGTGTGGATTAACTTGAATGTTGTATTGTGTGAATTAATTTACATGGTTCATTTTAGAACTATGGGAGACAAATCAAGTAAACACCTATGTATGTTAAAATAATAAACCAACAAATATTGTGAATATTAATTTAAATGTTATATTGTGTGAATCATGGAAGGCAAATGAAGTCAATACATGTATATGGTAAAATCATAAATGGGGAAAATAAAATACATCCATGCATTTAAGTTAAGAATGATATTCATGTGTTAAATTATCATTTATTGCAAATACATGCTTTACGATATAAAGTTATCACTTCATGTTTTTACACTTAAAAGATAAACACATGCCAAAAATATGGGAAGTCTGTATCAAACTATTGATAGAGATCTATATCAAAGTCCCACTCTCTAAAGATTCGTTTGCTTCTAGCATATCCAAATTAGCAGTTAACAACTTCTTGAAATTGTGGGTTTTTCCACTTCTGATTGCTTTCCATTCTACTACAGTAACTGACTGTTTATCATGTACTAATATGTAGGTACTCGTCTTTTTGGATGCATGTTTGATCTTTCCAAACCTCTTAGATTTTCTACTAATGTCACTAGACAAACCATTCAACAATATTTTTTAAACTAATCACCAATAAAATAATTTTCATATCAACTGTATATTTATAATTGCATTTCAAAGAAAATTTATATTGTATTGATGTGTGATAATACTGTAGTCTGTAGTAGTAATATCAAACTAACCTAGCTTCTGCAACAAACAACATCAAATTAAGTATAGCATGTCATTCAAGCATTCCAACAAACACATAGACTATAGATATAAACATAATCATTCTAACACGTCTAGATTCAATTCAAATAGTTAAAACTTCATTTGGAACTCGTTTTCAAACCAAGTAAGAAATCCGACGGTAGAAAAACAAAAATCTCATGAAAATCTGACAAGAAAACGATATTCAGCTACTTTATCAGGTTTTAAAAATCCTCTTCAGTTGAGTTTAATCCAATTTTCCATTCAGTTTAGTCATTCCACTCCATATTTTAGCTAGTTAAGATTACAAATCGAACAAATATAAATCGAACAATCATAACTAAAAGAAAATTACCTGATTCTAGGTTTGAAATTAAAGAAGATAGATGCGAGAAATGAGCTGCGTGGAGAGTTGCTTGTGAGAAGAACTGGACGTAGCTTGCGAGAAGAACTGGACGTTGCTTGCGAGAAGAACTGCGAAGAACTGGAGAGTTGCTTGCGAGAAGAACTGGAGGTGGGAACGCGGGAACCCTAATTAGATTAAAAATTAGGCGGACGACAGTGGAGATCCAAGGGAAAGCATTAGAAAAACACTACATGTACAAGATTACAAAAGGAACCAATTTTTAGTGAGTTATTTACAAATTTACCAACTGTTCTAACACTTTTTTGTGTTGTAAATTATAACTGATGTGTTGGAAAGTCTATAAAAAAACATTATTTTTATTTCCCAACACTTTTTCAGGTATCCTAACACTTTTTTATTGTCACTAGGCTGTAACACTTATAAGTGTTAGAAATTAACAAAAATAAAATATTGCAAAATCACTATATTGGTATTGTGTGGATTTTCCAATATTATATACTTTTGTTTCTATGCGATATGTTTATTTATCCCTACTTTGTGCTATAAAAAACACTCTTGTAATTGCTTAGTATATCTTGTTACTTGCCCTGTTTGTATTTTCCAAAGTACCTCGTTCGATAATAACAACTGTTGCTTAGCCAACTCTACCGCTATTCCCACTCAGGCTTATTCGATTTTTTTTCAACCAAGTGTTGGCAGATGTGCCCTTATGCACAAGGCTAAATGTTAAAATTCAGGCATCAATGAGAGGCTAGATGCTCTGAGTAATTCTTTCGATTGCTCCCAGCCAAATTCGCATAATAGTTCCTATCTCCTGGAACTAATGACTTTTGATGCTTGATTCCAAGCACTGTATTTTTGATGCTTCCAATTCCGTGATGGCAATCGAATTCTCCCAAGTTGACATCATCAGCCAATGTCATTCTGGGATGTATATATTGTAAAGATTTTTCTTCGTCATCTTTTGTCATAACAAATTCTTCCATGTTCAGTGTCCCAGTCACGTACCAATTTCCATAACCAGAAACTAATACATGAGTAGCTCAACTTTGTGAATTTCTTCTTATCATTGCCTATCTCCGGGCTTCAGTTTACATTTGCAAGTTAAAGTCGACCTATCCGGTCAACTTGAGGCCAATTTCTCCTTTCCGTCATTGCTTATCTCCGGGCAATGGTAGGTTCCTTTTGTTATCACCTATCTTTGGGCGACATCAAGTTCTAAGAGGTTTGATTCGATTCTCTAGTTGACTCGATGGTCTGGACCTTTTTGACATTGTTGGGGCAACGTTGGTACATAGAAGGTAGGGTTAATTTGACCGTCGATGAGGCGGTTTGGACCTTCCCGACTTCACCGAATCAACGTCGGTTCTTAAAAGGTTAGGGTCGATTTTCACTGTCGATTTAGTGGTTTAGACCTTTCCGATGTTGTCAAACCAACACCTGTTCTCAAAAGGTTAGGATCGATTTTCCCCATCGATCCAGCAGTTTTGAGCCTTGCCGACATTTCTGGAGCAACGTCGATTCTCAAAAGGTGGAGATCAATTTTTCCCATAGATCCAGTGGTTTTGGGCCTCGATATTACCAGAGCAACGTCGGTTGTTAGAAGGCAGGGGTCGATTTGACCGTCGACCCAATGGTTTTACTTATGATAACACAGTTCCATTAGTTTAAGAAGGTATTTTATTGATAAAAAGAAGAAATGGAAAGTCCTGCCTATTTATAGTGCCCCCAATGTCCCTATATGGCTTATTTGTGAAAGTAAGAAATAAAGAAATCAAGTGTAGTAGTGCCACGACAGTTGCCCTTCCTAGTTCGGGAGAAGTGCTTTCGTGCATGGGATAACTCGTTTCAGAAGACGCGCCCATATTTTGAAGGTGAGGTTGCAGACATTTAGGTTGAAGTGTCATGCCACTCTCTTTTGGTGAGTAGCAACCCTCAGTTCGGCTTCTTCCCACTTCTGATCGATTTGGTCGAGGGATTCGAGTATCTACTGTTTGTTTTTTCTCTAATGGAAGGATCTTTTACGAAGAGCGTGGAATTCCAGTTCCACCGGGATCATAGCTTCCGAACTATACGCTAAGCGAAAGGCGAGTGCCCGATTATAGATTTGAGTGTTGTTTTGTAAGCCTATAGTACGAGGAAACTCATCAACCCAGTTGCCTTTGGCTTTATTTATTATTTTCTTTATGGTGGATTTGATGATTTTGTTCACCGCTTCCACTTATCTGTTTGTCTGCGGATTCGCTACCATGGAGAAGCTCTTCTTGATTTGGTACCGCCTACAGAAATCTTTGAACTCGGCACTCTCAAATTGAGTCATATTGTCTGTGATAATTTTCTAAGACACTCCAAACCTGCAAATAATACTTTTCATTACAAAAATAATTACTTTTCAGTAGTGGTCATGGAAAGAAGTTCCGTTTCAGCTCATTTTGTAAAGTAATCAACTACAACAATAGCATATTTGGCTCCTCCCTTCACCATTATTAGTTGGTAGCGTGATAATAATGTCGATTCCTATGATCACGAATGGCCAAGGACTGACCATTTGTGTAAGTTTTTTAAATGGAGCTCTGGGAATCATCGAGAATCTATGGCACCATTCACATCGCTTTGTATAATCCGGTGCAACCCTGTTCAGCATCGGCCAGAAATATCCGTAATGGAGCACTTTCTTTGCTAACGTCTACCCCCAGTGTTATCCCCGCAGCTTCCTTTGTTAATTTCCATTAGAATCTTCGTGGCTTCATCTTTGGTTACATACCTAATTAAGGGTCAAGATAATCCTCTCTTGTATAGCACTTCATCCTGCGTTATGAATCGTGGCGCCTTTCGAAGGAGCTTCTTTCGCTTATTCATGTCTCTGGGAAGTATTCCCCTAACTAAGTAGTCCTTTATTGGTGTCATCCATGACTCTACCTCTTTTGAAGTCTCCAGAACCCAATCAACATCCATTTGATCTATGCTAGGAGCAGTTAACACTTCTACTAGAACAAATCTCATCAGCTGCGCTTCTCCAGAACTGACTAGCTTAGCTAAAGATCAGCCTTCATATTCTCCTCTCTGCCAAGATATCACGTAGTGTTCAATTTCATCGAGTAACTCCAAAGATTTCAACAAGTAAGGGGTAAGTTTTATGCCCTTAAATTGATATTCCCTTCTAACCTGGCAGATGACTAGTTGGGAATCATTGTAGAAGTGTAGAGATTTTATTCCCAGTTCCTTTGTGAACTTCAATCCTGCCATTAGCGCCTCGTATTCTACCTCATTATTAGTGGCAGGAATTCCGACTTGAGAGCATGAAAATTGACCATCCATATAGAGTTTCAAGCACAACTCCCTCTCCTAAGAAAAATTCGGTTGACTTGCTACCAATGAACAATTTCCACCAGGATATTATGACCATTGTGTCCTCCTCATCATCTCGAATAGTAAACTTGCTGATAAAGTCACCTAGCGCCTGTCCGTTAATCGTTCTTTGGGGATGGTAAGTCACATCATATTGGCTTTATTCGATATTCTACTTTAGAAACCGTCCTAAGGTCTCGTGTTGACATAATACTTGTTTTAGAGGCTAATCTATCAGCACCTTGATCAGATGTGCCTGAAAATACAGTCACAACTTCCTTGATGCTATTAGCCAGCAGTATGCTAGCCTTTCCAACTTTAAGTAGTTTCGTTCAGTTTCGGTGAATCGCTTGCTAATGTAGAAGATGAGCCGTTGAACCCTAGCTTCTTCATGCACAAGTGTTGCGCTTAATGTGTGGGCAAACACCGCCTGGTAAATGAATAAGTCCTTTTTATTCACTATTTTAGACAGATCGATGGCATCTCCATATACTATAGTAATTCTTTGAAAGCATTTTGGCAGTCCCGATTTCACTATAAGTTCTTCTTACCATTCTTTAACGCATCAAAGAACGATATATACTTATCCATCGCTTTGGAGATAAATTGGCTCAATGCTGTAATCTTTCCATTTAAACTTTGCAACTCCATCTTCATTGTTGGGGCTCTAACACTCCGTAAGGCATCAGTCTACTTCTGGATTGGCCTTAATTCCCCTTGCGTTAACAATAAAATCAAGAAATTTCCTAGAAGCAACTCCAAATGAACATTTGAGCAGGTTCAATTTCATTACGTACTTTCGAAGGATCTCAAACATCTCCAATAGGTCATTCGAATAGTTTCCATACACTCGTGACGTTACCAGCATGTCATCTACGTACACTTCCTTTGTACTTCCGATTTAGTCCTTGAACATTGTATTTACCAGTCTCTACTCAGTAGCTCCGGCATTCTTTAGAACGACCGGCATTACTGTTGAATCTCGATTTTCATCGTTTTGATTGTGACAACTATATAAATCAATAATTGTATGTACTAATCACTTATGCAGGAGTTTCATGGCAGATTCACATTCATAATAGTTTGAAGCAGATAGTTTTTGTTTAGAGTCTGTATATATTTTTAGAAATATGTTAAAATCTCTTCTTAATGGTATATATATATATATATATATAAACACACACAAACATGACTCATACATGCAAAGAAGGCTAAAAACAGCCGGCTGAATGACCTCATTCAGCCGTTTGTTTGCTGAACCAATTTTATTGTTTCACAATATTCAGCCGGCTGAATGAATAAATTCAGCCTGTTGTTTTAGGCCAAAAATGCCTATTTCTTTGTTGTTTTCTATTTCACCAAATTCAGAAGGCTGAATGATTATTTTCAGCCGGCTAAATCTTTTCAACAGCTATTTTTATGAAAAGAAACTTCTCTTCATCGAAGAGAAACATCTTCAAATCAACAGTTGCACCTGTTTCTTTTCAACGTTAACTTTCATCAATGGTTGCAACCTTTTAATCTCTATAAATAGATTTCAGAATTCAATAAACAATTAACTTAATTGATTTTAATACTCTTGAAATCTTATCTCTTATTCTCTATTTTCATACTGCACTCAAACCACATACATTCTCTAATCGTTGATCATTCTATCTTTCACAATTCTCAAGCATATTACACTATATATCATAAAGGAGAAGATTATAGGAAGATTGTACTTAGTTCACTTATCAATACCATCTAAAAGAGCACACTCTAGTCATATACTTTTGTCTAGTTGTAAAGAAGTCATGTTTGGTTGCTCAGGCGATAGACGTCCTATTCGGTTACTTAGGCATAGACGTCATGTTCGGTTGCTTAGGCGGTGTAAACCTATTCCTCCGGGTTAAGTGAAGGTTGCTAGTTTAATTCCACGAGTTTGGGACTGAACGTAGAACAGGACTTCAAACCAGTATAAAAATCTCTGGTGTCATTTATTTTAATATTTACGTAGTTTATATTCCGCACAAATAGTTTATCCATATTACACGATCCTACAGTATAGTAACTTTCATTTGGTATCAGAGCAAGGCCATCATATAACCGTAACATAGTTATCTGATATTGGTTTAATATGGAAAACAACACCAGCGCAGTTGCTACCTTTTTAGAAAGTCAATCTACTGAATGACCACCTCTATTTAATGGAATGAACTATAACTATTAGGCTACTAGAATGAGAATCTATATATAAGAAAGTAATTATGAAACATGTAACATTATGAAATCTGAATATATTATTCCTACTATTGAATATTCGACATGGTCTAACACGCAAAAATTAGATGCTACTACAAATGCTAAAGCTATGAAAATGTTATACTGTGCATTAGAAAAAAATGAATTTAAAAGAATAAGCATGTGTAAAACTCTCACGAAATTTGGCGTACACTTAAAATTATACATGAAGGTACTAACAAAGTAAAATGGAGTAAAGTTTCTATGCTAAAAAATCAGTTCCGAAATTTTAAAATGAAGCAAGATGAGACTATAAATGAAATGTACTCTAGATTTCAAGATATATATATCATTCTTTGATAGCATTAGGAGAAACTTATACAAATTTTGATATTGTTTCAAAAATCCTCAACGTACTAATGGACGAGCGGGAACAGAAAGTCTTAGCAATTGAAGAAGCTAACGACATTTCGACCATAAAACCAGAAGAGTTGATTGAAAATCTAATGTCTTAAGAAGTTCATCTCCAGGAAAAATGAGTACTGGCTCAAGATAAGAAGAATATAATATTCCAGGCAGAAAAAGATTGATCAGATTAAGATGAAGATATGGCATTTATTGCTAAAAATTTCGAAAAAGTTTTTAAAATATAGAAAGAGCACCAAATTTAGAAATTACCAAAACAACTCCAACAACAATAACAACGCCAACAAACCATCATCATCTGCTTTAGAATGTTATGAATGTCACAAGAAAGGTCACATCAAGAAAGACTGTCCTGAGAAAAAGAAATACAAATATAAGCACAAAAAGGACAGAATCAAGAAGAAAGCTTTCTCTGTCACTTGGGAGGATACTGAATCATCTTCATCAGAAAGTGACTCGGATAGTGATTCAGAATAAGACAACATTTGCTTTACGGCCACAAAAGATGAGGTAAGTGATCTAACTTTTAATGATCTTTCGGAAATCAATTCAGAATTACTTGACAAATTAAAAGGCAAATAGAAACTACAAAGAAACCCTTGAAAAATTGAACATAACTTAAATTGAAGTAAAAATGCTAAGAGATGAAAAGAAAATTTTAGAAGAAGAACTTCAAGTTACTCAAGAATCTTGTTCTAATATGACATTTCAACTTTCTCTGCTAAGTCAATAGATAGAAACTCAAAAAGAAAAGAATAATGCCTTATTAATTGAGAATGACCTTAAAGCAAATATCAAGATTTTAGAGTTAGATAATTCTAGCCTTAAAACAAAGTAAGAAGACGTTACTAAAAATGTCTCTAATTTTAACAAAGGTAGAGAAAATCTTTTCAAAATTATAGAAAATTTTCAAGCTGTTTCAAATAAAAGAGGATTAGGATATAAACAATCCTCTAGAATTATTCCAAAGGAAAAGAATTCTTCATATAAAAGGAATATTAGGTTGAAAAATCTAGTTCTAAAGTTCCAAACTTTATTAAATCAACTAAAATTTGGGTTCCTAAAACAAATAATTCTTCAATTAGAAATAAGTATATAAAATCTTTTATAAAAACTATTCATAAAAATAAAGATTTTGTTTTCAAAAGGAATTCTGAACCCTCTTGGGTTTGGCTTTCTAAGACCTAAGTCTTAGGACCCAAAATAAAAGGGTGGGTACCAATGTTATCTCTATATTTTGCAGGTATCATCCAAAAAGAAAGGAAAATTGATGCTAAACAATGGCTGCTCCAAACACATGACAGAAAACAAAGGGATGCTAACAAACATTAATTACTCAGATGGAGGTTTTGTCACATTGGAGATAATTCCGAAGGATATGTCATCGACAAAGGCGATGTGAGCAATAACGATATATCTAATTTACCTCTTATTACATATGTCTTCTTAGTTAAAAATTTGAAGCATAATTTACTTAGTATCGGCCAATTGTGTGACAAAGAATTTAATATTTCCTTTTTTGAAAACAAGTGTAGCATTTTTGATCAAAATAAAAATCTTATTTTTGAAGGTTTTAGAGATAAAAATATTTATGTTTTAAATATGAATGTAAATTATAATACCAATATGCATTTAATAGCCAAAGAAAACGATCCTTGGTTATGGCATGAAAGATTTTGTCATATTAATTTTAAAGTTATAAATAAATTATCTAAAAGTAATTTAGCAAAAGATTTACCAAAAATGAACTTTAAAGTAAAAAATATTTGTGATGCTTATCAATTAATAAAATTATCAAAATCATCCTTTAAATCAAAGAAAAGTATTTCTACCGTACAACCACTAGAACTATTACATTTAGATATCTGTGGTCCAACTCAAATTCAATCTATGAATCATAGTAAATATGTGTTTATTACAGTAGATGATTTCTTAAGATATACATGGACTATTTTCCTAAAAAAATAAAAGTGATACTTTTGAAAATTTCAAGAATTTTGCAAAGAGAATTCAAAATCTCAAAAATCAAAAAATTAAAAATATTCGAATTGATCATGGTGGTGAATTTGAAAATGAAGCTTTTGAACATTTTTTGTAATAAAAAGGGAATTTATCATAATTTTTAGTTTTCTGGAACACCACAACAAAAAGGAGTTGTAGAAAGGAAAAAAATAACGTTACAGGAATGTGCAAGACTTTATTAAATTAAAGCACATTACCAAAACATTTCTGGGCAGAAGCTGTCGCAACTGTTTGCTATGTTCTAAATCGTGTTTTCATTCGACTTTTAACAAAACACACTCCATATGAACTTGTTCATCAAAGAAAACCGAACATTTCGTATTTTAAATTTTTTGGTTCCAAATGCTTTATCTTAAACGCAAAAGATCGGCTTGGATAATTCAATCCAAAATCCGATGAAGGAATCTTCGTAGGATATTCAAAACGAAGCAAAGCTTATCGAATTTTCAATAAAAGAACAAAAACAATCGAAGAAACACTTCATGTTTCATTCGACGAAAATTCCAATTTTAATAAAAAAAATTGGGATGATGAAAATATACCTTAGACGGTCACAAATACATTTACTCAAAATAATTTTGAAGAAGATGAAAACATTGTTTATAATTTTGAAGAAGATGAAAACATTGTTCATAATGAAAATGAATTAAGATCTCCTCCTGGGATTTTACGAGGTCACGCAGTAGAAAATGTCATAGGAGAATATGATTCGCGTGTTAGAACTAGAAATAAACTTAATCAAATGGGTTATGTAGCTTTTCTTTCTAAAATTGAACCTAAAAATACAAAAGAAGCATCTACTAATGACTATTGGATTATAGCTATGCAAGAAGAGCTAAACCAATTCGAACGAAACGAAGTTTAGGAACTAATTCCTAGACCAAGTGATCAAACATTCATTCGTACTATATGGGTCTTAAAAAATAAAGTAGATGAACAAGGTAATATAACTAGGAATAAAGATAGATTAATTGCACAAGGATATAATCAAGAAGAAGGAATTGACTACGAAGAAACATTTGCTTCAGTTGCACGACTTGAAGCAATAAGTATCTTATTTGCCTTTGCATGTTATCATGATTTCAAACTTTATCAAATGGATGTTAATTTCTTAAATGGTTATATAAAAGAAAATGTTTTTGTTGAACAACCTCCGTGATTCACACATGAAAAATTTCTAGACCATGTTTATAAACTTAAAAAGCTTTATACGGTCAAAAACAAGCACCCCGTGCTTGGTATGAACATCATAAGAGCTATCTAATAGATTCTGGTTTTGAAATTGGAAAGGTTGATCAAACTATTTTTATTAAAAGAACTAAAAAGGATATTTTAATTATTCAAATTGATGTAGATGATATTATTTTCGGCTCTACAAATGAAAATTTATATCAGGAATTCCCAAAAATAATGACCAAAGAATTTGAAAAGTCATATATAGGAGAATTATCTTATTTTCTTGAATTGCAGATTAAATAAAGAGAAAATGGAATTTTTATTAATCAAGAAAAATATTGTAACAATTTAATTAAACGCTTTAGTATGTAAAATACTTCAGCTAAACCAATTCCAATGAGTACAACAATTCATCTCGATAGAGATGAAGATGGAAAAAGCGTTGACCAAAAATTATATCAAAGTATAATTGGATCATTACTTTATCTAACTGCTAGTAGACCCGACAAAATGATGAATATTTGTTTATGTGTCGATTTCAAGTAAATCCTAAAGAATCACATATGCGAGCAGTAAAACGCATATCGCATTATCTAAGCAAAACCAAAGATTTTGGACTTTTCTATCCAAAAGAATGTCCTTTCGAGTTTGTTTCATATAGTGACGCTGACTTTGAAGGATGTTGGAAGGATCGAAAAAGTACGAGTGGGACTTGTCACTTCATTGTACAATCCTTAGTCTCATGGTTTAGCAAAAAACAAAATTGTGTTTCACTTTCAACTTGTGAGGCAGAATATATTTCTACTGCCTTAGCTTGTGCTCAAGTCATTTAAATGCAACAAACACTTCAAGATTTTGGTGTTAATTTATCAAAATCAACTATTTTTTGTGATAATACTAGTGCTATAAACTTATCCAAAAATCCTGTCAATCACTCATGAACTAAACATATTGACATACGTCATCATTTTTTTCATGATAATATTGAAAAGGATTTAGTCAGTATCCTCTGAAAATCAACTGGCTGATATATTTACAAGACCTTTAAATGAAAGTATCTTCATAAAATTAAGAAGAGAATTAGGAATTTTATCTATAAAAAAATTATAATTTTTTTTAATATAATAATTTTTTTTGAAATTTTCCTAGACTTGAACTCGGGATCTCTTACTTGAAAATCTGGTGCTCTACCACTACACTGTATTTAATTATCTAAAGATGATTGTAATAAATCATTTTGTCTTTTCAAATCCGTAATTTCTTTTGAAAAAATTTCTTTTTCTTTTTCAAACATAGTATTTTTTTCATTTAGAAAATCCTTAAGAGCCTCAAAATTATTTTTCAAAACACCATGTTGATTTTCTAAATCTAATTTCTCTTTTTTTATTTATCATTTTCAATTTTGACTGATTTCATCTTTTGTAAAATAATAAAATTAAGCTTTGAGATTTTATCGCACATACTAACTAATTCATTATTACCATTTACTGAAATTTGTAAATCAGAAAGTACCTTTTTGTAGTCCTCATTGGAGGCTGAATTAATCATCTTTTGATCAAACTTTTTCTTGCAAATCTGAATCTAGACCACCATAATCCTCAAAATCAAGAAGATTGTGTTTGGTCAGTTGTTTGTGGTACTAAAATCTTTCTGCTGTTGCAAAGATTAGGCAATATTTTAAACTGTCCCTATCATGGTGCTGATATATATGATATTAGGCACCCAGATTTGTTTGACTTTGAGGGATTTTATATTCCTGCCTTTTGGAACCCAAATTGGAATTGTTTTCACGTGTTTGGGTCTATACCAACAATTGTTTTGACCGTGTCTAATTTTTCTACAAATTGTGCACTCGGATTTGACTTGATTTATTTTACTTTTAACATGTTCAGATTGATTATACCCATGTCCTTGTCTAACTGTATCAATAGTTGGTTTCCCTAATAGCATATTCAACAATCTTTCTCTTTTGGAAAATTTTCCTAAAGTCGTTGATAGTTGTTGGACTTGTGTTTTGAGAGATTCATTTTCATTTAGCAATTGTTTTTAATGGAATTTTCTCTCCTTGATTTTCACTTTCTTTCAAAATCAGAATTTCATTTTCATGTGATTTAATTTTAATTTCTGATTTTTTAATCTCTTCTTTGAATATTGGACACTTTTCACACTTAGTGCTCATAGTTTGATAGTTGTTAACTAATTGATTAAGCTGTTTATTTGATTCTATCAAACTATCTCTTTGTGATTCAATTTGGCAAATTTTTCTCTGTCTTTCAAAACAGCAATTTACTTAATGGAAATATATAAGTAATTCTGAGTGGGTGAGTTTTGATACCTTACTTGGCTCAACATCATCGCTATTGGTTATATTACCTCGTAGGCACAGATCTGCTCTTTCACTCTTATTACTAGTGCTTTTAAATTCATCACTTTTATTCCATGTGGGTGCAAAAATTCTCCATTTTGAATTATTTTGTTGGTCGGGTTGAGTTCGGGGACCATTGGGCTTGATATGACCGGATTTATTACACTTGTGACATATGATTTGCTGCTCTTCTGAATTATCTAGTGCTTTGCCTATTTTGCTTTTCAATTGCTGATTTAGAGCTAGATTTCCGTATCTGTGGTTTCACTTTTTGAATCTCTTCATTAGCAACGCCAGCTCAACTGCTCCACCATCATCATCCTTATCACTACTGCTATTTACCAATCCTATTAACCTCATTTCTTTAACTGAGTCGATTGAGGACGATTTCTCATTGTTGTTGACTTTTGCACCATATATTGCATCAAAAGTATTCCAAATTTCATGTGCATTTTCACAATGAGAGATAAAGGTAAAATTATCTTGATTAATATATGAGAATATAGCATGTGCATAGAAAAAGCATTAATCAAAGTAATTTTCTGGTCTACTATGTCACACCCGTTTTCAATAATATCCCAACATTTAAAATTAACAGATTTTGAATAAAATCCCATTTTTAATTTCCAATTCAGAAAATTCGTTCCATCAAAAACAAGAAGAATAATATTGAACCGACCCTTGGCAAAAGCATTATCAAAAGAAGTCATTTTTAAAATTCAAATTTTAAAACAAAATTTGTTTTTTGAAAACGAATTAATTTTTTTAAAAATTCTTTTGTTCCTGGCTCTGATACCACTTGTAGGATCGATCTTACCCAAGAGAGGGGGGGTAAATAGGGTGATACTATTAATTATAAAAATCATTGCAGAAGTTTATATAAAATAATTTCAACACAGATATAGCAGAATAATAGCAGCACAGATAATAGCAGAATAATAAAAACAGAAAATAGAACACACATATTTACCCAGCTTTGGCAAAACACTGCCTAAGTGTTGCCTCCAAGGTTTCTACAAGGAATTAAGTAGTCATACGCTTATACATGTAAACTCGCGACACCCGCTATCGACTAACCTAACTTTACGCTCAAAACCCTGCCACAACTCAGCCATTGAGTTGTGAATTCTCGAACTACACCACCGTAGTTCGTCCCCTAGTCACACAACTAGAAAATACAATCGTTTAAAAAGTAAAAATACAAATTTAAAAACAATTTAAAAGAAAAATACCCTAATTTAAATATACTAAGCCTAAAAAGTAAACCACTGAGTTGCTTAACAATGGTTATTCATTCCCTTTCCAGATTTAGGGTTTTGCTGACAACTGAGGCGCCGCTTAAAATGATGTTCGAATTGGATTTCCCTCTGGTTCCTTCGTGTAATGAATCTATGGCAATGATATGTTCAGTTCTTTTGCGCTTGCGGCTGCTCCCAGTATTGAGTTCGAATCAATGAATCTGGTATGCGAATTATGTCGTTTAAATGCACTGTTGTTTTGCCTTGATTCGAACTCGATTCGAGTTGTTGATTTGTTGTTCTCTGATTAGCTCAAACTCGAATGATCTTTGGCCTATGATGTTACTGGGTTTAAATAGGGTTCGAACCCATATAATTTCGTTCATATATTTTATACGAATTCGTCTGATAATTATATGCTTGGCCGTTTGATTTTGTATGGATGTTTGTGATTTTATTGACTTATTCATGTTCGTATAATTCATGTTACTTGATTCACACGGCGTTGAATTGCTTGTGATTGATTCCTTGGCTACCATGGCTTGATTTTTAACTATTCGATTTCGTCCATTTTTCTGTTAACTTTGGTTTCTTAATTTTTGCTTTGTTTAGCTGTTCCATGACTTCGGCATTGGTTCCTGTAAGACTGTGAGAAAAGTTGACTCCGACCATTTGAGGATTTGTACGAACTTGCCTTGATTATTTTGAAACTGCTACTTCATTTATGTTTTGTTCACCACTTGTGTACCATTTGCTTGAGTCTGGTTCCATTGATGAAGCTATATGCTTGTTGCAGTTTATTACGCACTTGCTGTTCATTTTTTTCATGTTAATTTTTAGCTTGATTCTTGTTTGCTGCTTGGTTGTCATTGTGTACATGTTATAGCTTGATTTCGTCTCAGCCTTGAACACCGCACCACTGTATCGTATATACATATGCCCAACTTGACACACCGTTGCTTGCCATTTTGAACTGTTGCACTATTTTGTCCACTGTCGTTTATCACCTGCTAGTTACTAAGCTACCCACTTCATGTTGTTCATGTTGTCTAGATTAGTGCAGTTGCATTTTGTGTCACTTCTACTTTGTTGACTTCAGACCGTGGCCTGGTGAACTATTTTGATACAAGTCTGTAATTTGTTTCATTCGAAGTGAGTTGGTCGAGTCTGGAGCTTTTTGTTGGACTGGGTTTATTTGTTATCTTGTGATCTGGTTCATCCCAGAACAGTTTTGACCAGATTGCATGTGCATATACATATGCCATTTTATTTTCTGTTTTGGTCTTGTTCATTTGAGAGAATTTGACTTTGATTGCTTGTTTCTCCGACCAGTCTAGGTTCAAGTATACATTCGAATTTTGGTCGAGGCTTTGTTGTATGTATCTTGACCCATAGTTTTGTATTGCACCGGAGTTGAATCCAGCTTAAAGCTCGGGTTTGACCCTGTGCTCGTGTCGTGACTTTATTTGTGTTTCACTTGAGTTGAACCCGGCTTTTGATTGGTTTTGACCTTGTGCTCACCTATCCCTGTAACTTTATCAAGTGTATATCGATGTGCACGGCCTTGTGGCATGTACAATGATACACTGTGCATGTCATAAGTTGTTCGTGTTTGATGCATTCAAAATTAAATGATGACGAACAACCCAAATAACTGAGGCAAATAATATTTTCAAAATACATTTTATTTTATTCAAAAATATTTCATTTTCAATTTTACTGCGTTAGTGTAAATTTTTGCAAATAACTCAGATGCTGGATTCAATCTAGAATGAAGTTGATGATTAGCACGAGTGAATGAGTGATATGTAGTGAGGTACAAATGTAAACTGAAAATTATGATGTAATCAAATTTGTATTGTAATCGAAATTGTGTATATACAGTGAGAGCTCAAATTTGTACTATTTAAAATTGTAATGAATATTTGTTTGAATAAAATATCTGTTTGAATTTAAATTCAGTGTTATATATTTCATCAAATATTTATTAATTATGTGAAAAATAAAATAGTACATTAACAAATACATTTAAATGAATATATATATATATATATATATTATCATCAAACAAAAATCATATATTCGCATATTCAACAATCTTCCCCTTTTGATGATAACAAACATATATTTGAGATTTTGAGTTTTTTGAATGTATTTGATCATTCAATTTGCTCCCCCTATTTGAATGCTCCCTCTCTACACAAATCTCCCCCTGTATATGAATAAATTAACCTAGATGCATATAGAAAATAAAATATTTGACTTCTATTTGCCAAAAGCTTAACCTTTCTCTCCCCCTTTTATTATCAGCAAAAGAGTATAGTGTTAGCAAAATAGAGACAAAGTGATAGACATTAATACAGCATTAAAAATCAATGGAGCATAAATATTAAATTTTAATAAAAAATCAAGCAAAAATCACAAATACTCTGTTTGACGCATATTCCACTTTAGAATGATAGGGATGTCATCAAATAAAACCATATAGTTGTGTCGATTTGTGGTATATTTATATCACGAATTTGAATATCTACTAATCATACATAACCGTTAAGACTTTTAAATGAGATTAGTAGTATTCCAAAAAATAAAAATAAATGAATTCAAGTATCTTCTAACCACGCATAACCGTGAGGACTTTTAAATGGGATTAGAATCAACTTGTATATTTAATTAATCAATTTTGATATGCGTTCCATACATGCATAACCGTGAGGACTTTTAAATGAGCATGAAAGCGCATAATCAAAAATTCCAAGTAATTCACCCATGCATAACCGTGAGGACTTTTAAATAAGAGTGAATACTTTGGATGTTTTTATTGCTAAAATTATAATAAAATGAAAAAACAAATGATTCCTGTTTAAAACACCATATATTGACATACTGTATTGGATTTTGATGAATGATGGTCGATGGAAATATGATAGCAATAGAGATGGTCATGGAATTTTTACCGAACAAAAAGTTTTTATAACTCTTGTTTAAATTTCTAAAGAAATTTCCTAATTATACTATCTCAAGTTATAATTTATGATTGATATCGACACTTATCACTTTTTCAATCACTATTTATCTTTTTGATAATCAGTAGGGAGTCGGATTAGTTAATGTAGTCATTTAGAAACAAATCAAAAGATAATTATAAAATCAAAATTTTCAAAAATGACTAATGTGAAATAAGGTCAACAAAAATGATTTTATGGAAGGGGTTTTATAAAAGAAAAGTGTATTATAATTGAAAATTATATGAGATGAAAAATACGCAAATATTTTCTTTGAAAAACGATGCAATTACTGAATGTCTTAACATAAATCACGTTCCAGTAGTAATTTTTCTATCAACTAGATTACCATTGTAATCTGCATCTGAATTTTTCTTTCACTCAAGATTATCATTAGTTATAGACCAGATCATGAAGTGTGCAACAAAATATCTTAAAATCATTTTTAACAACTATTAAATGAAATTTAATTGAAGCCGTGCAAATAAACAAATACTGAACATAGTGTCAAATCTAGAAGCCGTAGGATAAACAAATATTTTACGTGCATCAAGAGTAATCATCAATCAATAAAACAACATCATTAGTCCAAACAAATCTATATGAAGTAGTTCAAAAACTCTAGAGGTGCATGTAGTGTTCTCGGTATAAATAGTATAATTGGTCAACAATTTTGAAAAAAAATCACAATCAAAATTAGCATTCATTTCTATATCAATAACTGGCTGAATAAAATCATATTTTGGTGCAAATTTTTACATATATCGTTTGAGATACCTTTACCTATTTTACCTTTACGATAATTTTTCATTGTTGCCCATTATGATTCTGCAACCTTTGTACTAGGCTAAGGAACTTTTTTTAGTCGCCCGTCGTGTGCTTGGAACAGCCAGAATCCAGATAGCACTGTTGTTGTTCCTTAGCCTACCACCAATCCTACACAATAAAAGATTTTTATGACCTATTTGTTTTATAGGTCCATGGTTGTTAGTGGCAAATGATTTTGAAAAATAAGTTTGTGGAGACCCAAAACTATTTATATATGTTCCTTTCGGCAACCAGATTTGTTTGACTTTGAGGGATTTTATATTCCTGCCTTTTGAAACCCAAGTTGGAATAGTTTTCACGTGTTTGGGTCTATACTAACAATTGTTTTGATTATGTCCAATTTTTCTACAAATTGTGCACTCGGATTGGACTTGATTTATTTTGCTTTTAACATATTCAGTTTGATTATACCCAAGTCCTTGTCTAACTGTATCAACAGTTTGTTTCCCTAATAGCATATTCAACAATCTTTCTCCTTTGGAAAATATTTCTAAAGTCATTGACAGTTGTTAAACTTGTGTTTTGAGAGATTCATTTTCATTTAATAATTGTGTACAATTTTTAATGGAATTTTCTCTCCTTGTATTTTCACTTTCTTTCAAAATCAGAATTTCATTTTCAAGTGATTTAATTTTAATTTCTGATTTTTTAATCTCTTCTTCAAATGTTGGACACTTATCACACTTAGCGCTCTTAGTTTGATAGTTTTTAACTAATTGATTAAGCTATTTATTTGATTCTATCAAACTATCTCTTTGTGATTCAATTTTGGCATATTTTTCCCTAAATCTTTCAAAACAGCTATTTACTTTGTGGAAATATATAATTAAATCTGAGTGAGTGAGTTTTGATACCTTACTTGGCTTGACATCATCACTATCAGTTATACTATCTCGTAGGCACAGATACGCTCTTTCACTCTTATTGCTAGTGCTTTTATAATCTCACTTTTATTCCACGCGGCTGCAAAAATTCTCCATTTTGAATTCTTTTCTTGGTCGGGTTGAATTCGGGGACCATTGGGCTTGCTATGACCGGGCTTATTGCACTTGTGACATATGATTTGCTACTCTTCTGAGTTGTCTAGTGCTTTGACTATTTTGCTTTTCAATTGCTGATTTGGAGCTGGATTTCTGTATCTGCGGTTCCACTTTTTGAATCTTTTCATTAGTAGCACCAGCTCAGCTGCTCCATCATCATCATCCTCATCACTACTACTTTTTACCAATCCTATTAAGCTTATTTCTTTAACTGAGTCGATTGAGAAGGATATCTCATTGCTGTTGACTTTTGCACCATATATTGCATCAAAAGTATTCCTAGTTCCTGTGCATTTTCATAATGAGAGATAAAGTTAAAATTATCTTTATTAATATGAGAATATAGTACGTGCATAGCAAGAGCATTAATCGAAGTAATTTTCTAGTCTACTATATCACACCCGCTTTCAATAATATCCCAACATTTAAAATTAACAGATTTTAAATAAAATTCCATTTTTAATTTCTAGTTCAAAAAAATTGTTCCATCAAAAACAGGAGGAATAATATTGAACCAACCCTCAGCAAAAGCATTATTAAAAGAAGTCATTTTAAAAATTCAAATTTTAAAAACAATTTGGTTTTTGAACACAAATCAATTTTTTAAAAAATGCTTTTGTTCCAAGCTCTGATATCACATGTAGGATCGATTTCACCCGAAAGGGGGGTTGGATAGGGTGATACTATTAATTATAAAAATTATTGCGGAAGTTTATATAAAATAATTTCAACACAGATATAGTAGAATAATAGCAGCATGGATAATTGCAGAATAATAAAAACAGAAAATAGAACACGCAGATTTGCCCAACTTCGGCAAAACCCTGCCCAAGTGCTGCCCCCAAGGTTTCTACTAAAAATTAAGAATTTAGACGCTTATACACGTAAATGCGCGACACCCGCTATCGACTAACCTAACTTTACGCTCAAAATCCTGCCACAACTAAGCCACTAAGTTACGAATTCTCGAACTACACCACCGTAGATCATCCTCTAGTCACATGACTAGAAAATACAATCGATTAAAAAGTAAAAATACAAATTTAAAAAAAATTTAAAATAAAAACCCCTAATTTAAATATACTAAGCCCAATAAGTAAACCGGCCCAATTAATATTAAAAAGAAATCCCTTTTCTTTTGTCTTATGTCTTCGGCCCGATATTCGTTGCTTGACAATGGCTGTTCGTTCCCTTTCCAGATTTAGGGTTTGCTGATAACTGAGGCGCCGCTTGAAATTGATGTTCGAATTGGATTTCCCTCTGGTTCCTTTTTATAACGAATCGATGGCTATGATTTGTTCAGTTCTTTTGCGCTTGCAGCTGCACCCAGTATTGAGTTCGAATCAATGAATCTAGTATGTGAATTATGTCATTTAAATGCACTGTTGTTTTGCCTTGATTCGAACTCGATTCGAGTTGTTGATTTACTGTTCTCTGTTTAGCTCGAACTCAAATGATCTTTGGCTTATGATGTTACTGGGTTTAAATAGGGTTTGAACCCCTATAATTTCGTTCGTATATTTTGTACAAATTCGTTTGATAATTATATGCTTGGTCGTTTGATTTTGTATGGATGTTTTTGATTTTTTATGACTTGTTCATATTCGTATAATTCCTGTTACTTGATTCGCATGGCTTTTAATTGCTTGTGATTGATTCCTTGGCTACCACGGCTTGATTTTTAACTGTTTGATTTCGTTCATGTTTCTATTGACTTAGGTTTCTTAATTTTTGCTCTGTTTAGCTGTTCCATGACTTCGACATTGGTTCCTGTAAGGCTGTAAGAAAGGTTTGACTTCGACCATTTGAGGATTTGTTCGAACTTTCCTTGATTATTTTGAAACTACTACTTCGTATATGTTTTGTTCACCATTTGTGTACCATTTGCTTGAGTCTGGTTCCATTGATGAAGCTATGTGCTTGTTGCAGTTTGATATGCACTTGTTGTTCATATTTTTCATGTAAACTGTTAGCTTGATTCTTGTTTGCTTCTTGGTTGTCATTTTGTACATGTTATAACTTGATTTCATCTCAACCTTGAACACTGCACCACTATACCGTACATATGTATGCTCGACTTTACACTCTCTTGCTTGCCATTTTGAACTGCTGCACTATTTTGTCCACTGTCGTGTATCACCTGCTAGTTACTAAGCTGCCCATTTCATGTTGTTCATGTTGTCTAGATTAGTGCAGTTGCATTTTGTGTCACTTCTGCTTTGTTGACTTTAGATTGTGGTCTGGTGAAGTATTTTGATACAAGTCTGTAATTTGTTTCATTCAAAGTGATTTGGTCGAGTCTATAGCTTTTTGTTGGACTGGGTTTACTTGTTATCTTGTGATCTGGTTCATCCCAGAATAGTTTTGACCAGATTGCATGTGCATATAAATATGCCATTTTATTTTCTGTTTTGGTCTTGTTCATTTGAAAGCATTTGACTTTGATTGCTTGTTTCTCCGACCAGTCTGGGTACAAGTGCACATTCGAATTTTGGTCGAGGCTGTGTTGTATGTATCTTGACCCATAGTTTTGCATTGCACCTGATTTGAATCCAACTTAAAGCTCGGGTTTGACCTTGTGCTCATGTCGTGACTTTATTTGTATTGCACTTGAGTTTAACCCGACTTTTGATTGGTTTTGACATTGTTCTCACTTGTCCCTGTAACTTTATCAAGTGTATATCGGTGTGCACGGCCTTGTGGCATGTACAGTGATACACTGTACATGTCACAAGTTGTTCGTGTTCGATGAATTCAAAATTAAATGATGATGAACAACCCAAATAACTGAGGCAAATAATATTTTAAAAATACATTTTATTTTATTAAAAGTATTTCATTTTCAATTTTACCGCGTCAGTGTATATTTTTGCAGATAACTCAGATGCTGGATTCAATCTGGAATGAAGTTGAAGATTAGCACGAGTGAATGAGTGATATGTAGTGAGGTGCAAATGTAAATTGTTATTACGATGTAATCAAATTTTTATTGTAATCGAAATTGAGTATATACAGTGAGAGCTCAAATTTGTACTATTTAAAATTGTAACAAAATATTTCTTTGAATAAAATATTTGTTTGAATTTAAATTCTGTGCTATTTATTTCTGCAAATATTTATTAATTATGTGAAAAATAAAAAGTACATTAACGAATACATTTAAATATATATATATATATATATATATATATATATATATATTATCATCAAACAAAAATCATATATTCGCATATTCAACAATCTCCCCCTTTTGATGATAACAAACATATATTTAAGATTTTGAGTTTGTTGAATGTATTTGATCATTTAATTTGCTCCCCTAATTTGAATGCTCCCCTTCTACACAAAGCTCCCTCTGTATATGAATAAATTAACCTAGATGCATATAGAAAATAAAATATTTGACTTTTATTTGCTAAAAGCTTAACCTTTCTCTCCCCCTTTTATTATCAGCAAAAGAGTAATAGTGTTAGCAAAATAGAGACAAAGTGATAGACATTAATACAGCATTAAAACTCAATCGAGCATAAATATTAAATTTTAATAAAAAATCAAGCAAAAATCACAAATACTCCGTTTGACGCATATTCCACTTTAGAATGATATGGATGTCATCAAATAAAACCATATAGTTGTGTCTATTTGTGGTATATTTATATCAGGAATTTGAATATCTACTAACCATGCATAACCGTTAGGACTTTTAAATGAGATTAGTAGTATTCCAAAAAATTAAAAAAATGAATTCAAGTATCTTCTAACCATGCATAACCGTGAGGACTTTTAAATGGGATTAGAATCAACTTGTCTATTTAATTAATCAATTTTGATATGCGTTCCATACATGCATAATTGTGAGGACTTTTAAATGAACAACGAAGCAAAGAATCAAAAATTCCAAGTAATTCATCCATGCATAACCGTGAGGTTTTTAAATAAGAGTAAATACTTAGGATGTTTTTATTGCTAAAAATATAATAAAATGAAAAAACAAATGATTCCTGTTTAAAACACCATATATTGACATACTATATTGGATTTTGATGAATGATGGTTGATAGAAATATGATAGCGATAGAGATGGTCATGGAATTTTTACCGAACAAAAAGTTTTTATAACTCTTGTTTAAATTTTTAAAGAAATTTACTAATTATACTATCTCGGGTTATAATATATGATTAATATCGACACTCATCACTTTTTCAATCGCTATTTATCTTTTCGATAATCAGTAGGGAGTCGGATTAGTTAATGTAGTCGTTTAAAAACAAATCCAAAAATAATTATGGAATCAAAATTTTCAAAAATGATTAATCTGAAATAAGTCAACAAAAATGATTTTCTGGAAGGGGTTTTATAAAAGAAAAATGTCAGCTAATTGAAAATTACATGAGATGAAAAATACACATATATTTTCTTTGAAAAACGATGCAATTACTGAAAGTCTCAACATAAATCACGTTCCAGTAGTAATTTTTCTATCAACTAGATTACCAGTGTAATCTGCATCTGAATTTTTCTATCACTCAAGATTATCATTAGTTATAGACCAGACCATGAAGTGTGCAACAAAATATCTCTAAATCATTTTTAACAACTATTAAATGAAATTTAATTGAAGACGTGCAAATAAACAAATAGTGAACATAGTGTCAAATCTAGAAGCCGTAGGATAAACAAATATATTTACGTGCACCGAGAGTAATCATCAATCAATAAAACACCATCATTAGTCCAAAAAAATCTATATGAAGTAGTTCAAAGACTCTAGAGGTGCATGTAGTGTTCTCGGTATAGAAAGTATAATTGGCCAACAATTTTGAAAAAAATCAGAATCAAAATCAGCATTCATTTCTATATCAATAACTGGCTGAATAAAATCATATTATGATGCAGATTTTCACATATATCTTTCAAGATACTTTACCTATTTTACCTTTGCGATAATTTTTCGTTATTGTCTATTGTGATTCTGCCACCTTTGTACTAGGCTAAGAAACTTTTATTAGTCGTCCGTCGTGTTCTTGGAACAACCAGAATCCAGATAGCACTATTGTTGTTCCTTAGCCTGCCACCAATCCTACACAATAAAAGATTTTTGTGACCTATTTGTTTTATAGGTCCACGGTTGTTAGTGGCAAATAATTTTGAAAAATAAGTTTGTGGAGACCCAAAACTATTTATATATGTTCCTTTCGGCACCCCGATTTATTTGACTTTGAGGGATTTTATATTCGTGCATTTTGAACCCAAGTTGGAATTGTTTTCATGTGTTTGGGTCTATACGAACAATTATTTTGGTAGTGTCCAATTTTTCTATAAATTGTGCACTCGGACTTCACTTGATTTATTTTGCTTTTAACATGTTCAGATTGATTATACCCAAGTCCTTGTCTAACTGTATCAACAGTTTATTTCCCTAATAGCATATTCAACGATCTTTCTCCTTTGGAAATTTTTTCTAAAGTTTTTGATAGTTGTTGGACTTGTGTTTTGAGAGTGTAACGACCCAGAAATTTCGATCTCGAAATTTCTAGATAGTTGGGAAAAGAAGGAAAGAGAAAGAAAAAGAAACAGAAACAAGTCACAGAAACCTCACATTCGCAGCGGATCAAATATAATATCACATAAATAATAGTTATACAGAGGAAAACTATACTTGTCAAATTACACTTTAATATATCAGGATTACAACATATATACAAACACTGGATAGACACAATCAATATGTTTCTGATATACAACAATATATCACAGTAGAAACATCCATACGTTCCTGCCATCCAACTCATCTTCAGAGCTCCAGAACGTCCTTACCTGAAAATCTGTAATACTCAGTCTGACCCGGGTGTTACTCAGTCTGACCCGAGCATTACATCAAAGTAACACCCGGGTCAGGCTGGAAACCAGCGTGAGTAAAACCCATCTAACATGCATGACCAAAGCATACAACTTATATATATAACCCGGGTAACTTGTATCAAATACAAATTCACAAATTGTTATGGTCATTACTTATTTCACTCACAAAATTATAAGTACCAAAACTTAAATTAAATAGTCCAATTCACTTAAATCATTCCATTCCAACTTATTGATTACACATATCAATTTATAAAGAATCGAAGTGGTTTCGGGTATTTACTAATACCCGACTCCGGTCTCTTCGAATTCAAATACCGTCTTAACCCACACTGTTCAAGTGAAACACAATTCAACTTTTAATCTCAAGATGTCCTTTCTTACACAGCAATTCATCATCGTTAGATAACCACATAATCACTGTTCTAGACAAAACATATCATATCACAAACATTTCATATCAGAAAATTCAACCAATCATTCATAAGCAAGATTAAATTAGTCACCCGTTCCTAATTAAATCAATTTAATTACTTTAATCGCTTTTAATCTTTCTTACTCAACAATAATTAACTTCAAACGATTAATTTATCATCCTTAATTATCCTCTCTAATTTACATTATGTAATTAGCCTTTTATTACTTTACCACATTCATTAATCAATCTTGATCAATCACATGCAGTAATTAATTATTCTTAATTACTTACATTAATTAATCAACCTCTTAATTCATTAATGAATCCTTTGATTATTCATCTCGATTAATCACCCTTGATTAATTATTCTTTAATTACAATAAGTAATTAACCCTTGATTTATTTCCTTAATTAATAAATCCTTTAATTAATTACACTAAGTAATTAATCCTTAATTACTTCTCTTAAGTAATTTTCCTTTAATTAATTACATCCATCGAGTAATTATTCATTGGTTGATTATCCTTAATTAATCAGCCTCTAATCATTTATTTAATTTGATCTTTAATTGCTAATTAAATTTACTAACCTTTGACAGATTAACCCTCTATTTACCTATAATTATGTAATCCACTGAATAAAACATATTTAGATTTTGTCTATTAATTACCCACCTTAATTGAGTAATTAACTTCCCATCATTAATTAATACTTAAATAATTAACTAATTTTCCCTTAATTATTAATTAAATAACCTTTAATTAATTAGTTAATTAATTAACCTCTAAATACACTTACTAAGAAATTAAATCCTTAATTAATTACCTGGATTAATTACATGCAGCAATTAACTACCCTTAATTTCTTTAATTAATCCAAAGCTTAAAAATTAATTTTATCAAATCGCTTCTTATTAAAGTTTCAATATACTTATATTTGAAACTTGTTTGATAATGGCTGTGAGAGCTTTCTCATTTCAACTTGTTTTGGAAACTGGAAACAATTCTTTTTTTTCCAATAAAATTAAAGCCCAATAATCACCTAAGAAAATACCCGAGCCACATAACAAAGCCACTCGTGTCAAATCTCGAGTAAAACTCACCATTCCCCTGAGATAACGTTCGAGCATAAACTACCCTGCTCACTCTCATTTCTTCCTCTTCTTCTCCCTGTTCTTCATCCACTTGCACACCGTATCACGGTGTACATGCACACCATCTCCTGGATGACAGCCACACATCCGACCATCCATACCCATCCCCTCCGAGCCCTGCAAGTCCATTGACCACCCAAAACCTGTTCGAATCAAACCTGTCAAAAAATTGATTTCCAGCCAAAACTAGAAACCCAACACTTTGACGAAAAACAATCACCCACCGATGATTTCGTCCCCGAGTACCATCTTCGACTGTACCAAAGCATCGCCTCGATAAGATGAATCGTTGCCTCAGGTCGCGATCGCTTCCAGCTTTCTCACGGCGTCGCGAATACTTCAAGAATATCGATCACAGAGACCAATCATCGAAACCCTACCTTGCCGTCAACCTTCCACCATGACACCTGATAAAAACCCTTACTATTAATCCCATGATCTCCGTGACTCAAGCTTCCTCCAATACTGGACCCGATGCTCTTCTACTCGCTGATCGACGATAATTGGTGAAAAATGAAATCCCGTTCATCTTGCGAATCCTCAATGACCAGCATATTAAAAATCATATGATCTATACCAAAATTCACTACTTTCGAAAACGAATCGGTTTTTAATAATTAAAACTCGAAATTTTAAAGCTCAAATTTCTGATTTGAATTTGATTTCACTGTCTTTCTTATTTCCCATAATCTTTCTTGTGAATTTCTCATAATTTTTTTTAAATTTTTAACAAAACTCATTTTTCTTAAATCATTAAAATCAGTAAAGGTTAATAGGAAGAGACTGAATTTTAGAAATGTTTTAGCTGCTGGAACCAAACAGAGACAGGCACTCCTAATTTTCAAGCATGCATACACAACTTATACTTGTGAACAGACATATTCAAAACATTCACTACATTACCCTATGATTTATCATATATATCAAAATATAAATAGACTGGCTTCTTTTTTTACTCTTTATTTTTTTTTGAAAAAAAAACTTGAGCCTGTAAGCCAAATAGAGATATGCATACCCAAACCCAGACATGTTTGCTTCCATCAACAAAATATTTTTTCAAGCAAAATTCATCCATATATCCATGCAAGATGTTTTTCAGTTAACGCCATAAAATTAAACTAAAGAGTTCAGATTTACTCACCTGTTTTGGGTTTGAAACGGAGTAGGCCTCTGAAAATTTAAAAACTGGACTTGATTTTTTTCTGATATGATTTCTGACTTGATTTACTGCTAACTTGTTGATCCTTGATCTGAAATGCTTGAGTTGATTCTTGGCTTGAATTTGTTACAGGCTTTATTTTTTTTCTGGTTTGTAAATTTTACAGGGTTTGCTTTGGATTTTCTTTGATTTAGTTTCAGGCTGTTTCCTTTGTTTGAAATTGAAGATCGAAAGAAATGAGAAGGGAGTAGAAATGTATATGTTTTCTTTTATCTTTTATTTATTATTCTAGAAACAAAGCAAAGTAATGACACTTGTATTTTACATGACAAATCCACTTAACACTTGTTAATTCTCAAGTTAAGATTGTTACACTTGTAATTTTTTTTGCATATTAATGTCTTTAATAAAATTTGATATTATATTTTAGTTTGGTTTACACTTGTATATAATAATTTTTTTTTTAAAGAAGGCATGTCAAAACCTTTTTATTAATCTTATTTTACATAAAGAAACAAGCACATAATATAAATTATCATTATTTTTAAAATGTTAACTTTAATTAGCTTTGAAACTTATTGCATTAAATTCAAAATATGACTACCAAACCACAATGTCTATACACACACACACACACACATAGATAAATTGTAGATAGAAATTTTGGATTTGAAATTTCAAAAATAAATATTTAAAAATAGATTGGATTTCAATACTCAAAAATTTTAAACTTTGTAATTCACCATTTATTATGATTTAAATCAATTTATATATATGTGTGTGTGTGTGTGTGCCTGTGTGTGCAGATATCTCTAATTATCAGAATTTATTTGTTTCAATTTTTTTACAATCGGTATTTTAATAGTTAGAATCAGTATTTCTTATTAACTAACCCAATTAATTTATCAATTACAGATGTCCCGAAATCCCGGTTATCACATTCCTCCCCTCTTTGAATCTTTTCGTCCTCGAAAAGGAATGAAGCCATGATTTATTAAAATACTTAATATTAGTTAAATCACCTTTTTATCATTCTTCAAACACTTTAAAATCTATATAATATTACTAAACAGTTTTATAAAAATACTTTTTATAACTCGATGTCTCAACCAGTCCATCCTTGCTCTCACAGAAATTCGGTCAAACGTTGATCAGGCGTAAGATTGAAAATCTACAAGTGCTTGGCAGACCTGTTTTCAACATCCAGTGAAAATACTTTGAAAAATAATTTTACTGAAAATATAGAAAACATTTTTGAAAGTAGAGGAAATATCTTTGGTGAGAATGCTCTGGAAATCATCACCCTCATCCATGGTCGCAGTTAACCCGATGGTTACGTTGCCATCCCGACAAAATCCATAGATAAATGTAGGCCTCCTCGCCCCTCGATTACACCATGGAACCGGCTACAGATCACAGCTACAACTGGGGTTACGTTGCTATCACAGCAAAAACCCATATAACTGTAGGCCTCAGCGCCCTCGAATTCTGCTGCCAAAAGAACGAAACTTCTCCACTCCACCTGACCATAGATCACAGCCTAACGATGTTACGTTGCCTTCCCGGCAAAATCAAGCGTAGACTGTTGACACTCACCTCCACACGATTTCCGTTACGGTCCACATAGTAGATCGCAGCGACATCGAGTTAGACTGTCGTCACAGCATAACCCAAATGCCCCTGTAGGCATCAGCGCCCTCGACTTTCGCTGCCCAATAATCCTCAGGAACTAGTTTGTCCGGACTCCTCATAGGATCAACTTTAGAACCTCCCCCTTAGAGGCTCAAGGCAGTACCAACCTATGGTACTCCTGAGAAGTACATCCCAAGGGAGCGCCTTTTTCTCCAGAGCCATTTTCAAAACACTTTATACTATACACATATAGTATCTTCCAAATCATACACCTAGTATGAATCTCATATAAATCTCCTTTCTCAAAATCGATTATCCCAAAATCGATAATTCTCAAACTAGGCTTTCCAAATTCCAAAACTGATTTTTCTCCAAAAATCAAAAGCCTTTCCAAATCCATAGGTTCCAAAACCTTTTCTCAAAACCATTCTCATAAGATCCTTTACATATATATATAATAGATATATATATATATATATATATATATATATATATATATAACTTTTAAAAATCTTTGGATCACTTCAAACTTGTATAAATTCTCTTTTTATACTTCAAAAACTTTCAAAACCCTTTTCTTCTTGCAAAAGATTCAATAAGGGAAGTTTTATCTTATATAACAAATATATATAACTTTGTTTATTCCAAATCAAACATTCAAATTTGATTACTCTATAAAGTCACTTACTTACTTCCATAAAATAAATTTCTACCATAGAAATATCCAATTTTCCACTTTTACTTCATCATATATTTCACAGAATATACCTTTCATTTCAAAAACCATTTCACATTTCTTATCCACAAATTTCTAGTATCATTTTCATTCAAATCTGTATGATGTACACATATCATCCATACGCTATATCAATCTGATCGCTCACTCGATCACACAATTTTACTTCCGAACTAGTATCGTCCACCCGACTTACTAGTGCGGACTCAGATCTGGTTTCTTGATCAGAAACCGTCATTCTCCTTGCATAGCCATAACTATGATAGAGAATATCCAGAACCAATCAACAATCCATATCCAGGTTCGCCTTCAAAAATCGAGTGGAAAATTCCAACTCGGATCGATACAACTATCTCGAAATTCTGTGCTCGAATCTGGATCAAATCACTATGCAAATAGAATAATATACGTACGTCCTACGTATCTATCTTTTGATTATAGGCCAAATCAATTCTCCTTTCTATTCACATTCACTTTAATTTCATTCACTTATTCACGATTGCTTCAATTCCATTTGGATTATCACCTATATTCTTATCTAAATTGGGTATTCAATCATAAACAGTTTAAACTCTGTCCATCTTAAATTTGAAAATAGCTTGAAAAGTTTAAAAATAGATAAGTAGTTGAAAAACAATTTATATTTGTGAAATAGCTGTAAAATGGTTCAGTAACTGCAAAATAATTGGAAAATAATGAAATAGTTATAGAAATTTTAAATGATTACAAAATAGCTATAAAATAGTAATTAGTAGTTGAAAATAGTAATTAGTTTGTAAAATAGTCAAAAAATTGTTAAATAGTTCCAAAATTAATTGTAAAACAAGTATAAGATAATTTAAGGTTTAAAAAGAAAAGTTGTATAGTAAATAGTTTGGAAAAAATAGATTTATATTAAAACAATTTATTTTGCAAATAGTCCAAAGTCAAAACTGTTCAATTCCCAACCTCCATTTCTAATTAATTCAATTTAAATTTCCACTTCCATTTAAATCAACTCAATTTCAATTTAAATAACTTCAATTTCCATTGAAATTGATTTAACCCTAATTCAAGTTGAATTAACCTCAATTTCTTTCCAAATTCAAATCAAATTCCATTCGAATTTTAAACCTATCCAACTTTAATCATAATTCCAAATTAATTCAAATCAAATTCAATTTTGAACTAATTCAATTCAAATTTCAAATTTAAACCATTCGAAATTATATAAATTGGAGTTAAAAATAATTTTTTTTAAAATGTTGATTTAATCCTTTAAATCAAATCAACCTATATCTTTAAACCATTTAATTCTGAATCTAAATTCCATTTCAAACTTAATCCAAAGTTCAAATAATAATTCAAATCTTTTTTTAAACAACAAATCTTCGAAATTCAATTTATCATCAAATTTCAATTTTGAAACCAAACCTTTGAAGTTTTATCTTAAACATTCAAATCTTAAG
The DNA here is from genome assembly GCA_030765085.1 of Allium cepa. Classification (NCBI taxonomy): domain Eukaryota; kingdom Viridiplantae; phylum Streptophyta; class Magnoliopsida; order Asparagales; family Amaryllidaceae; genus Allium; species Allium cepa. The sequence goes on from CM060932.1 coordinate 610,390,139, forward strand.
TCCAAAATGATTCCATTTTACCTTAATAATGGATATATTACCACACCCCATTTCTTTAAACAAATCCAATTCGCAGTTTAAAGATTATTAATAGCAATAGGGTAATATTATCCAATTATTTTAAAACATCCATCCATTTCCAATTTTCGGATCTCAAACCCAATTTGAGATCACTCAAACTCTCAATTCCAATCAACCATTTAACTTCCCAAGTTAAATCTTAATTTCATCTTGAAATTTCCAAATCAGGTTGTTCATTAACTTATTTAACTTCTCCCAAGTTAAATTCAATTCACTTATTCCAGTCAACCTTACCCAATTCGAATTCCCATTTCAAATTTTAAACTTCACATTAATAATCTTCCCACTTATAAGTTCAAAAACTTAGCACTTTGGGTATCACATCTCATTCCAAATTTAAAACTCAACATTTAGAGTTTATTTCAAATCATCTTTGATACTTAAGTATATCCACACATATATACATATTTTATTTCTTTGCCCACCAGGCCATACTTTAAATTTTAAACCACCTTTGGTTTTTTTAACTCAAAACAAATTCCTTTAAAGTTTTCAAACAACTCTTATTTTAAATTAAGATCACATTAAAAATAAATCTAAATAATAACATTTATTCTTCCTTTTAACATTTTGAAACAATTTAAATGTTTCTAGACTTAGGTTTTAAAACTTCACAATTTAAAACCTACTTCAATTAGGAAGTTATACTCATATTCAGTTCCAATTTATAAGTCATACTTGCCAAAATGTTTTACTTCCCTAGAACATTTCATTTGCTTATTCATTAATACACATTTTATTATTAAACACAACAATCATTTATGACGATAACCAAGATTAGCATATCTGGAAACCAATTCATTATTATCTTATTCTGAAACTCTTTTCCAAATTCAAGATTTTAATTTCAGTTTGAATCCATTTCAAACTTATCTTTATTTAATTTCTATTTGGTTGTATTTCTTTTTTTTTTTTGAAAAAGCAAGAGCAACATCTCATTTTATTAACTAATGTTTCATTACAAAATTACAACTCACACAGCACCAATACTTGACAAACAAGATCAACTCATTACAGGAAAATACAAGTAATTACTACTCAAGTGAGTATAATACAACCAATACAAAACAGAGGTATTACAAACATAAACACAGCATGTATCAGAAGAAACTGCCAAACTCACGTAGACAGCAATGAAGCAAATTCAATCCATGCTGCAAAATGACAATATTCAGTGCTATCTGATCATTCAGTGAAATATGGAGACAATCCTGATTGACTTTAAATCTTCAAACATTGTCAAACCTTAAATCTTTCAAAATACTACTATGAATCATGGAGTAGAGCTGAGATGCATTCTTTACTCCAATACCAAATACCCTATTACTCCTCTCAGTCCACACAGCATGAATCATTCATTTAAGCAGCTTAAGCACAAGCCTAGTTGAACGAGTCTTCCATCTAGTTGCTTTGAATACGTTAAACCATTCAATTGAACTGACATTTGATGGTTTGTAAAAACCACCATTAGATAAAAGCCTATACCATATTTGATGGACGAAAGGACATTCAAAGAATAGATGAGTATTAGTTTCTGATTCTGAATTACAGAGTACACATAAATCTTCTGAGATAATACCCAATCTACAGAGCTTATCCTTTGTATTCAGAGCATTAGCCATTACCTTCCACAATAACAAGTTATGTTTTGTTGAACAACCATTATTCCATATTCTTGTACACCATGGAAAGACAGTATCACTTTTACAAAATAGTGGATATACAAGCTTAATAGAGTGACAATTCAGCTTAGTGGACCAAATTAAGGCATTACCACTGTTAGTAAGTTGAGAATTAGTAATAATATTCCACAGACTTCTTAATTGAAATGAGCTAGAATATGGTAATACAATAGCACCATCATGTATATATTCTTCAACCATTGCATCCTCAGAAATTCCAGAGCTCCTTCTTAAATTGTAGTCCACTATAGAACTTAAAATCAAACCTGGCTTAGCCCATGGAGAATTCCAAAATGATAAACCTTTAATCACTGCATAGTTACATTGTATATAAGGCAAAAAGGTTTCCCTGAGTTTGAGTATATTTCTCCAAGTCCAACTACAACTTTGAGGTTCTCTCATATTCCAGAAATTCTTCTTACCAATGAGATTCTGATTAACCCACTGTGACCATAAATTTTTATCAGGTGTGAAAAGTTTGTTGAAGTAAACAGAGATAGCTGCCTTATTCCAGAGAAGAATATTTGTAATACCAAGTCCACCATACTGTTTAGGCTAAAACAGTTTATAGAATGAAATAGGTATAAGCTTCCTCGAGAAAGGATCACCATGCCAAAGAAATTTATTTAGAGCACTTGTTACCATATTGATGAGTTTAATTGGAATAATATAGTGCCTAGTGCAATATGTAGTCATAGCCATAGCAATAGATTGAATAATAGTAAGCCTACCAGCCTGTGTTAATTTATTACATGGCCATATCCTCAACCTTTCAATAATTTTTTCAAAGAGAGGCAAACAATTATGACTTGTTATTCTAGAACTTATAAGAGGTAAACCCAAGTAAAATGAATTTGTAGGCAATTCCTGAAGTCCAGAGCAATTAATAATATCAATCTTCTTAGAGAGAGGCAAACCACCAACAAAAATGTTGGATTTTGAAAGGTTAATTTGAAGTCCAGTGATGGAATAAAAAAACTGCAGGGATGACAAAATATTCTGGATATTTCTGTGAGTAGGCTTTGAAAAAATAATGAGATCATGAGCAAAAAGAAGATGAGTAATTAAAGGATGTTTACATTTAGGATGTAAATCAAATGCTTTCTTTATAACTAGATCCTTCAAAATAGAATTGAGTAATTCCATGACAATAATGAAAAGATAGGCTGAAATAGGATCACCTTGTCTAACACCTTGTGTACCTTTAAAATATCCATGGAGACCACCCTCTCTCGAAATTGAATACATAGGTGAAGAAATACATGTGAAAATCCAAGCTAAGAAAGGTTTAGGAAAGTTCATCCTAGACATTATAGCTAAAATAGAACTCCATGCCGTAGAGTCAAAAGCTTTCTTTATATCCAATTTTATCATGCATCTAGGAGATATATTTTCCCTTTCATAACCAAACAAAAGTTCCTGAGTTAGTAGGATGTTATCACTAATGGATCTACCCCTCATATAAGCAGCTTGATTATTAGAGATAATGAATGGTAATACTGACTGCAGCCTATTAGCCAAAACTTTTGAAATGATTTTATAGATGATATTACAACAAGATATTGGTCTAAAATCAGCAACTGAAGAAGGGTTATCAATCTTAGGGATTAAGGCAATGGAAGTGGCAGAAAGACCAGTAGGTAATTTATTGTTGAGAAAAAAGAACTGTGTAGCTTTAACAATATCATCACCAATTATGTTCCAACTATGTTGCGAAAAATGAGCATTAAACCCATCTGGACCTCCACAGCTATTAGGATCTAGACTAAACACCGCAGATCTAATCTCCTCATCAGTAATAACATATATCAAAGAAGCAGATTGAGAGAAAGATAAAACTGGAAGATTTATGTCAAAGAGAGGCTTTATGTCAGGAATAAAGAAATTGGAAGGAGCTAGTATAGAAGTGAAGTACTGCACAAAAGCATCATTTATACCATCAAATGATCTGATCACATTACCATTCATATCTTTAATCTGAGATATACATTCTCTTGCTCTCTTTGCATTTAGAAAATTATGAAAATACTTTGTATTTCTATCAGCTTCTTTCTCAAATTTCAAGTGAGCCTTCTGTTTAATGGATGAAAATTCCCTATCAATAACATGTTCTAGATTCTTCCTTAATTCTAATTCAGTATATTGCAATATTGCATCATTTGGTTTAACAGTCAATTCTTCCTGAATTTTAATAAGCTCATTCCTAATGTGAGAAGAGAGCTAAGAATCTTTACCAAAATTAGCTGCAGACAAGATCCTTAATTGAAATTTGAGAGCCTTCATCTTGAGTAAAACATTAGCCAATGGGTTCCTGCCAAATTGCATCTTCCAAACCTGTTTAAGAATATTAGAGTAATCCACATGCTTAGTCCAAAAGTTAAAAAATTTAAATGAAAAAATAACACCACGATTATCATCAATACCCCAATGAAAAATTAAGGGACAGTGATCTGATAAAGAAGGTTGAAGTGTATCATAAAATGGTTTGGGCCAGATTTGGAGGAAAGGTATGTTAACAAAAATATGATCCAATTTACAAAGAGTTAAATTTCCATTCCTACTACTATTAGACCAGGTACAGACTGAGCCAAGAGATTTGACTGGAATCAGGTTAGATCGGTTTATGGCACTATTAAGAGGTGCAATATCTTTCAGAGACAGGGGACAACCACCATACTTTTGATTACTAGTAAGCATACAGTTGAAATCACCACCTATCAACCAAGGAGCAGAGGTAAGATTTAGAGAAGGAAGTTGATCCAAAAAAGATTGTCTCAATGATAAGGAGTTATGAGCATAAACTGAGGTGAAATGGAAATTCAAATTAGAAGGCAAATGAACACATTGATAGTGAATGAATTGATCTGTAGCAATGATCCTGGAAAGTTTGAAGATAGATGGATTCCATAAGGTTAACAGTCTGCCATAATTTGATTCATCAAAATTATGATCAAATAGCCAAGAAGGAGATATCAATTTAACAGCCCTAAGAGTAGACTGTATATCTAACTTTGTTTCAGAAACACACATCAGATCAATATCATTAAATTTGATCAAATTTCTAATCTCAACTTGTTTAAAGGTCAAGTTAGCACCTCTTATATTCCAAAAAGCAATATTATTCATTTCAATTGAAGAGGTGGAAGCAAAGAGGATGGATTTTTCCTTGTGTGTCTTGGATGAGATTTATTTTTTGTGGATGTTATAGGAAGTACTTCCTGAGGTTTGAAATCCTTCCCATTATTCAAATCACCAAGAATAATAGGATCAACTGATTTAGAGGAAGGAGGAAGAATAATATGATCAGGTGGAGATAAATGCATATAAGGTGATGAAGAGTTTGATGTCAACAAAGAAGGTGACTGAAAGCCAAATTGAGAACTGCAAGATGAACTAGAATTGGTAGAAGAAGAGGAAGTCACAACTTTAACTACTGGTTTTGAAGGTAAATCAAAAGAAAATGGTGAGGAAGAGGCTGTAGTTGCTGGTTCTGAAAGTAAATCAGGAGAAGGATGTGATAAAACTGAAAAAGGATTTAAGGTTACTGAAGGAAGACAAGATGTACTTCCTTCACTACCCTTACCAACTTCCACACTTATCTCATGATCAACACTCAATTGCACTTTATCTTTAGAAATTAGCTCCTTTTTCTTCCAAACTCCTTTATTTCTCCCGTCTATATTCTTCCATCTCTGGTCTGTACTGTTATTATTAAAAAAATCCATAATCATCTTGTTTCTTATCACTATTTTCAACTTGATTGACTTTCTTCTGTGAATCAAACTCCTTTATATTATTAACTAGTTCACAACTAACAGTATCATGACCAAATATCTTGCAATTTGTACAAATTTTTGGCCTCCAATCATATGACAATTTAACATCTGGACAGTTTTCACCTAATCCAGGTATGGAAATAGACTCCGGTAGTTCAAAATCAGGTGATATCTCCACTAAAGCCTTGGCATATTTAAATCTTTGTAGCTTCTCAGTACTGTTATCAAACCAGATAAGCCTACCAACATGACAAGCTAACCAGTTAATCCCTACAAGTGTCCAAAGAATAATAGGAATTCTATGAAAATGAATCCACACGGGAACTTTCTTGATCTGTGCTTGTGAAATACCAATAGATGGTTACCATTTAGTAATTATGAACATTCTGCCTCTTATAAAAATAGGATCAGCATTAAGAACCTGTTCTTTGTCTTCTTGATTAGAGAAATTAAAGTAAAAATTGAATCCATCTGATTTAAAATCAACTTCGCCCCTAATCTTCCAATACCTTTTCAAGAAATTAACCACTGTTAAGAAAGAAAGCGTACCATCCAAAAAGAAACCAACTACGTGATTATTCCAGTATTTGACACCTTCCTCTTTGACAAGATCTGGTAAAACTGTAGGAGATTGATCCCTTGGAATATCAAAATGAATCCGCTTATACGACCCAGCATTACGAGGGAGAGATTTAAAAAGAGAAGACCAATTACCATTCGACGAGACATTATTATTATTACAAGATGTTTCAGAACCAGATTGGCAAGTGCTAGAAGATGAAGGAAGAGATGTGGAAGCAGATAGAGCAGAGGAAGAAGAGATCGAAATCGAAGGAACGGTAGAAGATAAAGACGAAGAGGAAGAAAGAGGAGGAAAAGAAGCAGAATCCAAAGAGAAAGATAGAAAAGAAGGGGAAGAAGAGGATGTCGCCATAAATTTTCAAAAGGAGCTGAAGACCATCATGGCGGGTTCATTTGGTTGTATTTCTATTAACACTTAATTTAATTCTAATAATTTAACAACCAATCACCTTAATATTTATTAGAAAGAAATATTGCTTTATATATCAAAATATATTCTTATATAAAATCATTTAAAATCTTAAGAAAATAACAAGTACGCTCTCATATATATTCACTCAACTCATTCTAGAGTACCATTGACCCTATCCTTAATGAGTAATCCCACCAGAGCCAAGGTTCTCGCTTAACCTTCTGCTCTGATACCAAATGTAACGACCCGGAAATTTCGATCCCGAAATTTCCAAATAGTTAGGAAAAGAAGGAAAGAGAAAAAAAAAGAAACAGAAACAAGTCACAGAAACCTCACATTCGCAGCGGATCAAATATAATATCACATAAATAATATTTATACAAAGGAAAACTATACTTGTCAAATTACACTTTAATATATCAGAGTTACAACATATATACAAACACTGGACAAACACAATCAATATGTTTTAGATATACAACAATATATCATAGCGGAAACACTCCATACGTTCCTGCCATCGAACTCGTCTTCAAAGCTCCAGAACGTCTTTACCTGAAAATGTGTAATACTCGGTCTGACCCGAGCATTACATCAAAGTAACACCCGGGTCGGGCTGGAAACCAACGTGAGTAAAACCCATCTAACATGAATGACCAAAGCATACAACTTATATATATAACCCGGGTAACTTGTATCAAATACAAATTCACAAATTGTTATGGTCATTACTTATTTCACTCACAAAATTCTAAGTACCAAAACTTAAATTAAATAAACCAATTCACTTAAATCATTTCATTCCAACTTATTGATTACATATCAAGTTATAAAGAATCGAAGTGTTTTCGGGTATTTACTAATACCCGACTCCGGTCTCTTCAAATTCAAATACCATCTTAACCTACACTGTTCAAGTGAAACACAATTCAACCTTTAATCTCAAGATGTCATTTCTTACACAGCAATTCATCATCGTCAGATAACCACATAATCACTATTCTAGACAAAACATATCATATCACAATCATTTCATATCAGAAAAATCAACCAATCATTCATAATCAAGATTAAATCAATCACCCATTCCTAATTAAATCAATTTAATTATTTTAATCGCTTTTAATCTTGCTTACTCAACAATAATTAACTATAAACCATTAATTTAACATCCTTAATTATCCTCTCTAATTTACATTAAGTAATTAGCCTTTAATTAATTTACCACATTCATTAATCAATCTTGATTAATCACATTCACTAAATAATTATTCTTAATTACTTACATTAATTAATTAACCTCTTAATTAATTAATTAATTAATCTTTTAATTATTCATCTCGATTAATCACCCTTGATTAATTATTCTTTAATTACAATAAGTAATAAACCCTTAATTTATTTCCTTAATTAATAAATCCTTTAATTAATTACACTAGTAATTAATCCTTAATTACTTCTCTTAAGTAATTTTCCTTTAATTAATTACATCCATCAAGTAATTATCCATTGGTTGATTGTCCTTAATTAATCAACCCCTAATCATTTATTTAATTTGATCTTCAATTGCTAATTAAATTTAATAACCTTTGACAAATTAACCCTCTATTTACCTATAATTAAGTAATCCATTGAATAAAACATATTTAGTTTTTGTCTATTAATTACCCACCTTAATTGAGTAATTAACTTCCCATCATTAATTAATACTTAAATCATTAACTAATTTTCCGTTAATTATTAACTAAATAACCTTTAATTAATTAGTTAGTTAATTAACCTCTAAATACACTTACTAAAATTAAATCCTTGATTAATTACTGGATTAATTACCTACAGCAATTAACTACCCTTAATTTCTCTAATTAATTTAGGATAATCCAAAAGCTTAAAAATTAATTTTATCAAATCGCTTCTTATTAAAGTTTCAACATACTTATATTTGAAACTTGTTTGATAATCGCTGTGAGAGCTTGCTCATTTCAATTTGTTTTGGAAATTGGCAACAATTCTTTTTTTTCCAATAAAATTAAAGCCCACATAATCACCTAAGAAAATATCCGAGCCACATAACAAAACCACTCGTGTCAAATCTCGAGTAAAACTCACCATTCCCCTAAGATAACGTTCGAGCATAAACTACCTTGCTCACTCTCCTTTCTTCCTCTTCTTCTCCCTGTTCTTCATCCACTTGCACACCGTATCACTGTGTACATGCACACCATCTCCTGGATGACGGCCACGCCTCCGACCATCCATACTCATCCCCTCCGAGCCCAGCAAGTCCATTGACCACCCAAACCCGTTCGAATCAAACCCGTCAAAAAATTGATTCCATCCAAAACAAGAAACCCAACACTCTGACGAAAAACAGTCACCCACCGATGATTTCGTCCTCGAGTACCATCTTCGACCGTACCAAAGCATCGCCTCGACAAGATGAATCATTGCCTCAGGTCGCGATCGCTTCTAGCTTTCTCGGGGCGTCGCGAATACTTCAAGAATATCGATCACACAGACCAATCATCGAAACCCTACCTTGCCGTCAACCTTCCACCATGACACCTGATAAAAACCCTTACTATTTTTCGCATGATCTCCGTGACTCAAGCTTCCTCCAATACCGGACCCGATGCTCTTCTGCTCGCTGATCGACGATAATTGGTGAAAAATGAAATCCCGTTCATCTTGCAAATCCTCAACGACCAGCATAATAAAAATCATGAGATCTATACCAAAATTCACTACTTTTGAAAACGAATCGGTTTTTAATAATTAAAACTTGAAATTTTAAAGCTCAAATTTCTGATTTGAATTTGATTTCACTGTCTTTCTTATTTCCCATAATATTTCTTGTGAATTTCTCTTAAGTTTTTTTTTTAAACTGTTAATACAACTCATTTTTCTTAAATCATTAAAATCAGTAAAGGTTAATAGGAAGAGATTGAATTTTAGAAATGTTTTTGTCTGCTGAAACCAGACAGAGACAGGCACTCCCAATTTTCAAGCATGCATACACAACTTATACTTGTGAACAAACATATTCAAAACATTCACTACATTACCCTATGATTTATCATATATATTAGAATATAAATAGACTGGCTTCTTTTTTTCTCTTTATTTTTATTTATCATTATTTTTTTAAAAACTTGAGCCTGTAAGCCAAACAGAGATATGCATACCCAAACCCAGACATGCTTTGCTTCCATCAACAAAATATTTTTTCAAGCAAAATTCATCCATATATCCATGCAAGATGTTTTTCAGTTAACACCATAAAATTAAACTAAAGAGTTCAGATTTACTCACCTGTTTTGGGTTTGAAACAGAGTAGGCCTCTGAAAATTTAAAAACTGGACTTGATTTTTTTTTCTGATCTGATTTCTAACTTGATTTACTGCTAACTTGTTGATCCTTGATCTGAAATGCTTGAGTTGATTCTTGGCTTGAATTTGTTACAGGCTTTATTTTTTTTCTGGTTTGTAAATTTTACAGGATTTGCTTCGGATTTTCTTTGATTTAGTTTCAGGCTGTTTCCTTTGTTTGAAATTGAAGATCGAAAGAAATGAGAAGGGAGTAGAAATTTATATGTTTTCTTTTATCTTTTATTTATTATTATAGAAACAAAGCAAAGTAATGACACTTGTATTTTACATGACAAATCCACTTAACACTTGTTAATTCTCAAGTTAAGATTGTTACACTTATAATTTTTTTTGTGCATATTAATGTCTTTAATAAAAATTTATATTATATTTTAGTTTGGTTTACACGTATATATAATAATTTTTTTTTAAAGAAGGCACATCAAAACCTTTTTATTAATCTTATTTTACATAAAGAACAAGCACATAATATAAATTATCATTATTTTTAAAATGTTAACTTTAAATAGCTTTGAAACTTCTTGCATTAAATTAAAAATATGACTTCTAAATCACAATGTCTGTATATACACTCACACATAGATAAATTGTAGATAGAAATTTTGGATTTGAAATTTCAAAAATAAATATTTAAAAATAGATTTGATTTTAATACTCAAAAATTTTGAACTTTGTAGTTCACCATTTATTATGATTTAAATCAATTTATATGTGTGTGTGTGTGTGCAGATATCTCTAATTATCAGAATTTATTTATTTCAATTTTTTTATAATCGGTATTTTAATAGTTAGAATCGGTATTTCTTATTAACTAACCCAATTAATATATCAATTACAGATGTCCCGAAATCCGGGTTATCACAGAGAGATTCATTTACATTTAATAATTGTGTGCACCTTTTAATGGTATTTTCTCTCCTTGTATTTTCAATTTCTTTCAAAATCAGAATTTTATTTTCAAGTGATTTTATTTTAATTTCTGAATTTTGAATCTCTTCTTCAAATGTTGGACACTTATCACACTTAGGGCTCTTAGTTTGATAGTTTTTAACCAATTGATTAAGCTGTTTATTTGATTCTATCAAACTATCTCTTTGTGATTCAATTTTGGCATATTTTTCCCTAAGTCTTTCAAAACAACCATTTACTTCGTGGAAATATATAAGTAACTCTGAGTGAGTGAGTTTTGATACCTTACTTGGCTTGACATCGTCGGTATAAATTATATAACCTCATAGGCACGGATCTGCTCTTTCATTCTTACTGCTAGTGCTTTTATAATCATCACTTTTATTCCACGTGGCTGCGAAAATTCTCCATTTTGAATTCTTTCTTAGTCGGGTTGAATTCGGGGACCATTAGGCTTGATATGACTGGGTTTATTGCACTTGTGACATATGATTTGCTGCTCTTCCGAGTTGTCTAGTGCTTTGAGTATTTTGCTTTTCAACTGCTGATTTAGAGCTAGATTTCTGTATTTGTGGTTCCACCTTTTGAATCTCTTCATTAGTAGCACCAGCTCAGCTGCTCCATCATCATCTTCCTCATCACTACTGCTTTTTACAAGTGGTTCCGTATTAGGAGGATTTCTCAATGTTGTTGACTTTTGCACCGTATATTGCATCAAAAGTATTCCAAGTTTCTTATGCATTTTCACAATGAGAGATAAAGTTAAAATTATCTTGATTAATATGAGAATATAGTATGTGCATAGTAAGAGCATTAATCGAAGTAATTTTCTGGTCTACTATATCACACCCGTTTCCAATAATATCATAACATTTAAAATTAATAGATTTTAAATAAAATTCCACTTTTAACTTCCAATTCGAAAAATCTATTCCATCATAAACAGGAGGAATAATATTGAACCGACCCTCAGCAAAAGCATTATTAAAAGAAGTCGTTTTAAAAAATTCAAATTTTAAAACCAATTTGGTTTTTGAAAACAAATCAATTTTTTTTAGAAAAATGCTTTTGTTCCAAGCTCTGATACCACTTGTAGGATCGATTTCACCCTAGAGGGGGTTGAATAGGGTGATACTATTAATGATAAAAATTATTGCGGAAGTTTATATAAAATAATTTCAACACAGATATAGCAGAATAATAGCAGCACAGATAATTGCAGAATAATAAAAACAGAAAATAGAACACGCAGATTTTCCTAGCTTCGGCAAAACCCTGCCTACGTGCTACCCCCAAGGTTTCTACTAAAAATTAAGTAGTCAGACGCTTATACACATAAATGCGCGACACCCGCTATCGACTGACCTAACTTTACACTCAAAACTTTGCCACAACTAAGCCACCGAGTTACGAATTCTCGAACTTCATCACCGTAGTTCATCCCCTAGTCACACGACTAGAAAATACAATCGTTTAAAAAGTAAAAATATAAATCTAAAAATATTTTAAAAAAAAACCCTAATTTAAATATACTAAGCCCAAAAAGTAAACCGGCTCGATTAATATTAAAAAGAAATCCCTTTTCTCTTGTCTTATGTCTTTGGCCCGATATTCGTTGCTTGACAATGGTTGTTCGTTCCCTTTCCAGATTTAGGGTTTTGTTGATAATTGAGATGCCGCTTGAAATTGATGTTCGAATTGGATTTCCCTCTGGTTCTTTCGTGTAATGAATGGATGGCTATGATTTGCTCAGTTCTTTTGCGCTTGCGGCTGCTCCCAGTATTAAGTTCGAATCAATGAATCTGGTATGTGAATTATGTCGTTTAAATGCATTATTGTCTTTCCTTTATTCGAACTCGATTCGAGTTGTTGATTTATTATTCTTTGTTTAGCTCGAACTCGAATGATCTTTGGCCTATGATGTTACTGGGTTTAAATAGGGTTCGAACCCCTATAATTTCGTTCGTATATATTGTACGAATTCGTTTGATAATTATATGCTTGACCATTTGATTTTGTATGGATGTTTGTGATTTTTTTTCTGACTTGTTCATATTCGTATAATTCCTGTTACTTGATTCGCACGGCTTTGAATTGCTTGTGATTGATTCCTTGGCTGCCACGGCTTGATTTTTAACCGTTCCATTTCGTTCATTTTTCCGTTGACTTCGGTTTCTTAATTTTTGCTTTGTTTAGCTGTTCCATGACTTCGACATTGGTTCCTGTAAGACTGTAAGAAAAGTTAACTTCGGCCATTTGAGGATTTATTCGAACTTTCTTTGATTATTTTGAAACTGCTACTTTGTTTTATGTTTTGTTCACAATTTGTGTACCATTTTCTTGAGTCTGGTTCCATTGATGAAGCTATGTGCTTGTTGCAGTTTGATATGCACTTGTTGTTCATATTTTTCATATTAACTGGTAGCTTGATTCTTGTTTGCTGCTTGGTTGTCATTGTGTATGTGTTATACTTGATTTCGTCTCAGCCTTGAACACTGCACCACTGTATCGTACATATGTATGCTCGACTTGACACTTTGTTGCTTGCCATTTTGAACTACTGCACTATTTTGTCCATTGCCATGTATCATTTAATAGTTATTAAGATGCCCACTTCATGTTGTTCATGTTGTCTGGATTAATGCGGTTGCATTTTGTGTCACTTCAGCATTGTTGACTTCAGATTGTGGCCTGGTGAACTATTTTGATACAAGTCTGTAATTTGTTTCATTCGAAGTGATTTTGTCGAGTCTGGAGCTTTTGTTGGACTGGGTTTACTTGTTATCTTATGATCTGGTTCATCCCAGAATAGTTTTAACCAGATTTCATGTGCATATACATATGCCATTTTATTTTCTGTTTTGGTATTGTTCATTTGAAAACATTTGACTTTGATTGCTTGTTTCTCCGACCAGTCTGGGTTCAAGTGTACATTCAAATTTTGGTCGAGGCTGTGTTGTATGTATCTTGACCCATAGTTTTGTATTGCACCTAAGTTGAATCCAGCTTAAATCTCGGGTTTGACCTTGTGCTCGTGTCGTGACTTTATTTGTATTACACTTGAGTTGAACCCGACTTTTGATTGGGTTTGACCTTGTGCTCACTTGTCCTCGTAATTTTATCAAGTGTATATCGGTGTGCAAGGCCATGTGGCATACACAGTGATACATTGTGCATGTCACAAGTTGTTCATGTTGATGAATTCAAAATTAAATGATAACGAACAACCCAAATAACCGAGGCAAACAATATTTTCAAAATACATTTTATTTTACACTGCAAAAATATTTCATTTTCAATTTTACTACGTCAGTGTATATTTTTGCAGATAACTCAGATGTTGGATTCATTTTGGAATGAAGTTGAAGATTAGCACGAGTGAATGAGTGATATTTAGTGAGGTGCAAATGTAAATTGAAAATTATAATGTAATCAAATTTGTATTGTAATTGAAATTGTGTATATATAGTGAGATCTATATTTGTACTATTCAAAATTGTAATAAATATTTGTTTGAATAAAATATCTGTTTGAATTTAAATTCTGTGTTATTTATTTCAGCAAATATTTATTAATTATGTGAAAAATAAAATAGTACATTAACAAATACATTTAAATGAATATATATATTTATTATCATCAAAAAAAATCATATACTCGCATATTCAACATGCGTATCCTTCTCAACTTTGGCATTCTAGTGGCTGACTCCTAGTTTTCAAGCATTATCTAGTTAGGCACAAAAATCTTAGGATTGATGGGTCTTCCTCCCCGGCCTCCTCCACAACAAATCATTTCTTTTCAAAAATGGTCTCACAGTGTTCAACAAGCTGTCCCACAACCTCATGACGCTAGTATTGCCTCCTTTTCCCATACCCACAATGAAGAAGAAGATGAGGACGATGACTCTATTCAGGTTGTTGGTCCGAAAACTTCCTCCAGACAAGCTATCATCACCCTCTCCCGAAATCAATCAAAACTCCATTGGAAATTTAAAACTCTTGAAAAGAAGACAGAACAGAAATTCAACTCCATAAAAGGATTTCTTAATAGGATATGGGATAAAATCTCTTGTTTGGGTTCTACATCCACCGAAGCTAACAACCCATCTCCCTTTCAATGGTCATCTTCGAGTTTGGATACTGATGATGATGATCCTTCTGTCTCTATCTAGTTTTATTATTTTATCTATGAACTTTATTTTCAGTAGTATCATTTCAACTTTTATGTTTCTCTTTTAGTTATAATGTTGTATGGATATTGTAATTTCTTTTCGTAATGACATCTCGAGTATGTGTTTTAATCTATGTTCTGCAAAGTTTACGCGTATTTTTTTCTTCTTTTTGTTGATGACAAAGGGGGAGAAAGTTAGCTTAAATTTTTGTGCATATTGACAGGGGGAGTGGCAGTGTTTATGTAAGTATTTATGTAAATATATTAAATAGATTATTTATACTTATATAGTTGTCATCATCAAAAAGGAGAAGAATGTTGGAATCTCTATTTTCATCATTTTGATTGTGACAACTATATAAATCAATATTTATGTGTACTAATCACATATGCAGGAGTTTCATGGCAGATTCGTATTCAGAATAGTTTGAAGCAGATAGTTTTGTTTAGAGTCTGTATACATTTTTAGAAATATGTTAAATCTCTCCTTAATGGTATATATATATATATATATATATATATATATAAACATACACACACATGACTCATACATGCAAAAAAGGCTGAAAACAGCCGGCTGAATGACCTCATTCAGCCGTCTGTTTGCTGAAACAATTTTACTGTTTCACAATATTCAACCGGCTGAATAAGTAAATTCAGCGGGCTAGGCTAAAAAAATGCCTATTTCTTTGTTGTTTTTCGATTTCACCAAATTCAGAAGGCTGAATGATTATTTTCAGCCGGCTGAATATTTTCAACAGCTATTTTATGAAAAGACACTTCTCTTCATCGAAGAGAAACATCTTCAAATAAACAGTTGCACCTGTTTCTTTTCAACGTTAACTTTCATCAATGGTTGCAACCTTTTAATCTCTATAAATAGATTTCAGAATTCAATAAACAATTAACTTAATTGATTTTAATACTCTTGAAATCTTATCTCCTATTCTCTATTTTCATACTGCACTCAAACTGCATACATTCTCTAATCGTTGATCATTCTATCTTTCACAATTCTCAAGCATATTACACTATATATCATAAAGGAGGAGATTGTAGGAGCACTCATCAATGATATCTAAAAGAGCACACTCAGTCAGATACTTTTGTCTAGTAGTAAAGAAGTCCTATTCGGTTGCTTAGGCGTAGAAGTCATGTCCGGTTGTTTAGGCGACGTAAACCTATTCCTCCAGGTTAAATGAAGGTTGCTAGTTTAATTCCAGGAGTCTGGGACTGAACGTAGAACAGGATTTCGAACCAGTATAAAAATCTCTGTGTCATTTATTTTACTATTTACTTAGTTTATAATCCACACAAATAGTCTACCTATATTACACGATCCAATTGCACAGTAACTTTCAATTATGCGAGAGAAATATAGTCCTAAGTCTATGATGAAGCTGATGTTCTCCTGATCTAGTTCCTGTATCATAATCTGATTGTACCCTGAGTAGGAAATCCATAAATGAGAGCAGTTCATGCCCCACGGTTTCATCAACAAGTTGGTCGATCTTGGGTAACGGAAAGCTATCATTCGGGCAGATTTTGTTCAAATCTGAGCAGATAATGCAAATTCGCTGCTTCCCATTTGATTTTTGGACCAACATTGGGTTTGACACCCACTCAGGACATGTAGCATCACCGATAAAGCTATTGGCCACCAGCTTATCTACTTCTTCCTTTAATGCAGCAATTGCCCCAAACCTTTGTTGTGTCTCTTCTGTCTCACTGGTGTGAACTTAAGATCGATATTAAGCACGTGGCATGCTGTCTACGACAATATCCTGCACATATCAGAATGCATCCAAATTAACACGTCTATATTTGCTCGAAAAAAGTTAATTAATTCCTTTCACAATTTGATTCCTAGCCGAGAACCAATCATCAAGACCCAAGTCGGGTCGTCCATGTCAATAGGGACACCCACTGTAATCTCCACCGATGCGACTGGTATCTCCCCTGACTTCTCTCTGGAGTTCATAGCCCTTGTCGAAGCGACTATGATCCCCGAGCTAGGGGCTGTTCTGTAATCTCTATGCTTGCAATTCTTGGATGCGGAGAGTCTTCCCCATATTCTTTCCCTTTTCATGGCGTTTAGCTTCATGTAATTCAACAATATAGCATTCTCTTACAACGCTTTGGTCTTTTCTTACTACTCCTACTCTATTCCCTTTTGGAAATTTCATCGTCAGACACCACGAAGTTAAGCGATTATAAAGTTGGTCGGTGCTGGTTGGCCCAAAAAAGCATTATAAGTAGAATACCAATCGACAATCACGAAGGTCTGGATGAGGACCACCCTTTGTTCTCCTTTCTCGAGTTCAACAGGAAAGTCAATCGTTCCAATCGGCTGTTTAGCTTCACCTATAAAACCTTGAATCTTTTTTTTGCAAGCAATCACATCCTTCATGCTAATCTTCATTTAGTCGAATGTCTTCTAGAATAGGATGTTGACCAAACTTCCATTATCAACAAATACTCGATGTACAACTACTAGTCCAATACTGACCGTTATCACAATGGGATCGAGAGTCGGCACTTCCATGCCTTCAGTGTCCCAATTCCTGAACACAATGTTGTCTGTAAGAATCTTTTTAGTTGGTCAGTGATCCCTCTTCGACGGCGCATCAACTATCCTACGGTATATGCTTCAAAGAACAAAGATATTGTTCCATCTCATGCCAACTCTTTTGTACTAGGTGAGAACTTCTGTAATGGTATTTATGACTAGTCTTCTATTTGTTTGCATAGGCCCTTCTCCGTTGGGTCTAGGCAATTTCCCTTGAGCATCCGGCCCTTAGGCTCCGACAGGTTGATCAGCGTTTTGCAATTTCTTCACATACTACTAAAGCCCGTTGTTCCCGTCAATTTCTCAATTAAGTTCTTCAGATGCCGACATTTATTTATGTTATGCCCGTGAGTTTCATGGAAGTGGCAATATTTCCCCAACCTTTTCTATTTCTTGATCGCTTCCCTCTTGGGCGGTTTGTTATACCGCTCAGTTCCTTGAGTGTCAAGATAGATGTTCTCCAAACTATCATTCAATGGTGTATATTCCTCGGGTCTCAAATTCCCTGGATGCTTCCTGTCCCTGTAACGCCTACCAGCATTCTGATTCCTCTTTTTCTGATTTGCAGCTTTCCCCGCGCTTCCTGCAGAAATTCTGGAACTATTTCCATCTTGTTTGACCAAAACTTTACTCTGAATCGCCTTTTTCGATTGCTCACCACCGGTCTTGCCTTCAACCATGTTCCAACCTTAGAAATTGATTTTCGTTTTGATGGAATTCCTCCATGGTAGTACATTTATTCGTCTTTATCCACCTACCGAAATCCATATCCAGATGAATGCCCCATACAAGTGCCATGAGTATAAGATATTCCTTTGGATTGCTAACTTCTTTAACAGCAATGTTAAACCAATTCAAGAAATCTTTCAGTGACTCCTTGGGTCCTTGTGACAAGCTAGACAATGACATAACATCCTTTGGTCGTGCAGTGTGGAGCTTGAACTATCCAAAACCTTCTTAGCCAATTTATCCATATGCCATTCATAGAAGCACACAGAAGCAACTCGTTCTAAGTAGATAGAAAAAAACCTGCAATGAATAATGTTTGTAGCTCTAACTCTATCCATATGCCATTCATATTTGAGTAAACATTGTTTGGGATCAGTAGTTCATTTGTAGGAGGACGTTGTTGGCATGGTGATCTTTCTGGGGTATCTTCTCTCAAGATATTTTCAGTGAATGGGGTTCAGCTCGATGCGGAATCCTAATCTTCGTTCTTCTTACCCTTACCTTCTTCAACCAATCGTTTGACCATGGAAGCATGTATTCCTCGCTGGCACGGTAATTCATAGGTCGACTATCAGAGGCTATACTAAGTGTTTGACTCCGCAGATAGTTTTAGTTTTCTAATTGATGTATATGTGCTCTTGTCTTTAGGATTACCACTCCTTTGGTATTTGGCGGGCGTAAGGTTGGTTAAGCTACGGTTGTCTAAACTCCACATTAATCGACATCAACATCCAACTCCAAATCATCTTCATCAAGCTCTAAGTCCATATCCTCACCAGAGACGACCAGGGCATCACCTTCCTAATCAACATTTGCATAAGCATTCCTCTCGGTATCGAGAGAAATTCTCTCTGTACCGGTTGGTCTTCTTGAGGGGGGATCACTCCTACTTCCTCCTGCAAGTCCTTCTACAACTCCACCAACTACTTCCTTCTGCTTTTGCTTCCTATCTTTTCAGTTTAGGCCAGAAACAAAGGAATTCTCTTGTTCTATAACAGGTGAAGTTTCCCTTCTAGTTCTCCTGGTAGTTTAAGGTTGCAGATTGAGCAAAGCATCCATCTTTTCCATGGGATTTTTTTGGCCATCCGCCTCTTATGTTAAGTTCGTGGATCATCTTATCAACCTCTCTTATAGTCACTACTTCATGTTAAGCAGAGGATTCTGGTATTGTGTTTCCGTTATTAAATTTCGTTTGGTGAGTGTTTGCTTCATCACCAGTAGCTATCGCTTATATTGATCTTTCTAATACAAACTTTCTTTTTCTAGATGCATAAGTTCCCAATAACAAACCTCAAGTTTCTCAAGCAAGTTTTCTAAATCTAAATTTTGGATCTATCCAATCCAAAGTAGAAAGCTAGATCTAAGCCTGGATTTAGTTTTTTCGGTGAAAACACCAAAATGTTGACATAAAAAATGGATCAACACCCAAGAATGAGTTGAAGAAAACCTGTGAGACATAAAGCTAGTAGATAGTATTGAAATAAAAGAAAATAGAACAAGGAGACACAAAAATTTTATATTGGTTCGGCAGTCTCTGACCTATATCCATTTTATAGTTTTTATTAATTATTGTTTATAGAGAATTTGAGAGTATAAGTCACGTATAAGGGCTTGACAGGTTCTATAGCCTAGAACTGCCAAGAGTAGCTGCCTAGGTGACTATTGAGAGGGAGGTAGGAAATAAGAAATGACAGAGTTTATGCCAGTAGATAATTAGGTCTGGAGAAAAGATTCCTCTTTAGTTGTAGTTATGATGGTATTTATAGGAATACAAAGGCATAGGGTCCGAAGGCTGCTAACACTTAAGTCCAGAAGATAGCCCAACATTGTACGAGTGAGCACGGAAGCTCACGAGTAGAAAAAATCGGTACCGAGTTAAATGACTTGGTACCGATCTGTTTTTGTCAGTTTCTTCACTTTCTTAGCTCTTCCTTCTTCTTCTTGATGCGTTCCAAGCTCTTTTCTATGGCTTTTGGTTGATTTATTGATCTTCCTGATAGAACTTGAATTATCCTATTTTCTTCGCTGGCTTCTCATCAATCTCTTGAAGTTGTCATTCAACTTGGTGCCGATCCAAATAACTACCTGATCACGAGTAACTGGAGTAGTATATGTGATGTATGAAGTTTTGGAGGCAAAAAGGGGAGGAAAAATAAGTCTATATTGACCCAAATAACCCGGTATCGAGTTTTCCCCTTAGCTCCATTTTCTTTGAGATTTTTCCAAGTTGCTTCTCTACTCTTCCTAGGTATTCTTCTAAGTTTTTGAGTCGTTTTATTTTCGTCTTGACCTTATACTTCTGGTTGAACTCAGCTTCATTAAAAACCTAGTTAACACTTGAGAAGGACAAGAAATAATTGATAGTCCATTTACCATATCTTTTATTGATGGATTTTTAGGCAATTGATGTTTGTCCTTAGCGAAAGTGCCATAGCCATGCTATGTCATGTATTCTTGTTGAGGAACAACTTAAATCACTTTATTGTGTATGCATTGGAAGCATACAATTTTTTTCATTTTTATTTCTACAATCAAGCCTCGTTTTGGATTGCTGAATTTGACAACAGCCTTTTATGATTATGATATGTGGTCATTTTCTTGCAACTGCCGATGCTTATAAGGTTTTTCATAGTGGGAATATAGAAGACATTAGTAATTTTGTTTGCAACATGATAATCTAATTTGCACTTAGAATATTCCCTTTACCCATCATTGGTATGTTTGAACTATCCTCAAATTTCACATTTCCTTTGTGGCTTACATTTAAATTGAAAAAATTGATTTTTCTTTTACTGCACATACGGTTGCCACATCTAGAATACAAGTATCAAACATCGATTTTGGTTCATTCTCTTCAATGTGAGCCATTACAATAACTTCTTCATATTCAACATAATGTGACTTTTCTTCCATTTTCATTTGCTTATGGACAGTCATGTTGATTATGTCCGTCACTATACCAATTCGGTGATTTTGCAACATTTACATTTGTAAATATTTAACATTTATAAATGTTACAAACTACTAATGATAAAAAATGTTATGATATCTGAAAAAGTATTTGTAAAAATAAATAGTTTATATATAAACTTTGCAACACACTGATTATGACTTACAATACAAATAAGGCTTACAACAATTGTTAAATAAGTAAATAATTTAATAACAAGTGGAATCTACTGTAGTTGATACACATCTGCCTTTTTCTCATGCTTACTCATTCCCAATCACATTTCGTTCGCATAACTTTTAATTTAATTGATTTTCTCTTGCTCACCAAAATCGAAGCTGATTTCATCCACTTCATGTTCCGTCATTGAATATTTGACATACTCCATGCTCTTTCATGATCGAGTACTTGCTGATTTTCAAGTCAACTCCCTAACAAATAACAATAGCCTCAACCTGGACTTCTAGCCCTTCCTTGATTGTTCCAATCAATGAGTTACCACGAGTGTTGTCGTTGCTATGCGAGACTTTTTGTAATTTTTCTTCAACAACCAAGCTAGTCATTCGTTGTTCATAAACAAACAATGAGCTTTCTATCTCGTCAATGGAAAGTGCAGTAACATAGTTGGATTCTTCAATAAATCATATAAGCAAATTTTAAAGTCCCTAAGCGTAGGATTTTCAGGACAATCACTATATCTTTCATTTGTTCTCCATGGATGCACATTTTATTTGTAATTACCAATGTTCATTGAAAGTATTTGTAATAGTTTCGCCATCCTCCATGCTAAGTGTCTCAAACTCTTTGTGAAGAGCATGTAATTTGGCTCGTTTCACACGAGTACTCCCTTGATATTTTTGCATCAAAGAATCCCATATATCCTTCATTGTATTTTTCTTAAGAACGGTCTCTAAATCAACACGATCAATGGCTTGAAAAAAGGAAGTTTTGGCTTTCAAATCTTTGAGCTTTTGATCTGCTGGTGCTTTCTTTTGTGCCTCGGTAAAAGCAGCTTCAGAAGCTGGTTTTGTGATACCGTTCTCTATTATACTCTAATACTCCATCGAGCATAATAAATTTTCCATGAGAATGCTCTAGTAATCATAATGTCCATCTAACTTTGGGATTGCTGGCTGAATAAAACTATTGTTTTCACCTACCATTTTGATTTTGCTAGTGCAACAAGAAACGTGCTATTTACTGTATCTTTCCTTTATTGGACAACTGGTGGCTGTCATACCACTTGTTAAAATATGCGATCATAGTATTTGAGAAAGTCTTTGTAACATTCCTGGATTTTAGCTAAAGATAATTTGATAATTGATTTAATATTTAGGATTGAATTTTGGAAAAAATCGGTAATCAAATTTAATTTTGGATTTATTTGTGAATTAATTTAGGATTTATTTGCATTTGAAATATAAAAATAAAATTGAATTCATCAAATTTAATAAGATATATGTTCATTTAGTTATACAAATGAATTATAATTGGGAAATTAGATTTTGAAATTTAATAAATATAATGGCAATGAATATTGTTGATTTGAAAATACTAAAATGAATATTTTGAAAACAATCTGGAATTATTTTGGAATAAATATGAAGATTTAGAATAAGTTAAAAGTATGTGTTATAAAATAGTATTTGGATTAGAATTCAATTATAAACATTTTAAAAATAAATATAGTTGTATATAAATATATAAAAGTAATAAGTGCAAGATTTGAATTTTATACACGTACCAAAAAATAAATAAACATAGTTAATATATATAAGAAAATAAAATTTGTAAATATAAAACTAACTAAGGATCTAAATATAAATTAAATTAAATACATTTAAATATCAACATATAAATGAAAACATGTTAGATAGATAAGAATCATTTTCTTATGGTTGTATAAATAGTTATAAAAGGGAAATATAAATAGAAAATAATATAAAGCTATTTGAATTTAATGGATTTTAAAAGTTGTATAGAAATAATATGTGAATGCAAATGTAAAATACACATCAGACAAATCAATTCACAAATTGATTAAGGATTTAAAATAAAAAATTTAAATCTAAAATAAAGTAAGATTAAATTAAAATTATAAAATGCTTTCCTCTTATATAATTAAGGATGAATATAGTTAGAATAAATATAAAGGCTTTGTTATGAATATACCTTTTTACAATAAACACATTAATATAAAGCATGTTTTATAAATTAAGATAAAATAAGGTTTAAAACACAAATTTGTAGGAAGGGGTTTAAACACAAATTTCCTCCATGTTAACAAGTGTAAGGCATGCGATCACAAAGATTTACAAGTGTAGTAACTTTGATATGCATGAATAACAAGTGGCATTTGAGTTTTTCTTTTAATTTAAATTTTACAAAATAATAAGAGAAAGGAATAACCAGATTACTCATTTTAGTTAAAGTTCTCTACATGTCTCTTTATCTACAGTCTCACATTCAAAAAAGAAAATCAAATAAACCAGTTCAAAATCAAAGCATGTTTTCAAAAACATTCTCAAACCTTAAAAAAAACAAATTACAAACTAGAAAAGAGATAAAGCAATCAACCTGATTCCAAAAGCCTTCCTGTAAATCAAAAGTCTGGATTCAAGCTTTAAATCAGAATCAGAAACAGAGAAAACAAACAACTAGAAAATGAATTCAACAACTTCAAAGCTTGAGAGAAAAATCAACCTGATTCGAACCTGCAAAGCAAGACCAACCTGAATAAAAAGCATGAAAAGTTCAAGCAACTCGATATAATCAAAAATATTAAGTAGATAAGAAATCAAGCAAGTAAGGTCAAAGTTCCAAATCATTTTCTAGGTTTCAAACACAAAAGTTCCTCTCTGTTCTCTGCAGTCAGGTGAGCAAACCCTTGAACCCATTTTTATCTTGGTGTTTGAATTATTACTTGAAGTTATAATGTGAATATGAAAGTATACTTGTGTAAAAATGCCTGCATGTTGTATATGTATGTGATTTGTGTGTGTGCATGTTTGCTGCCCTGTTCTAAACATATAGGGATAAAAAAATATTTTATAAGCTAACTGGAATCCATAATTACAAATATAATAAACAGAATACACACACACTATTATAAACTTTATGATATACGAATATTATTACTGTGTTATGTGTATATTATTACTTAGTTTTAATAGGTTTGGGTTCATTAAACTTATTAAGGTTTGAGAGTGATCTGCGAGCATGCGTTCGAGAGTGATTAAGGTTTGATCACCTGCTGTGGGCATGGAAATTGAAGGTGGACATTGTTCAGGTAACAAGTCTAAACAGGGCTTTAAGTTGAAGATAGGGATAGTGATTATTGCAAATATGGATCCTTATGCTAATAATATTACATTTGAAATAACGAATCAAATGGAAGTAGGCAGAGTATGCATCTGAGTATATATTTAACAAACTTAAGTTTGAAACTGTAATATATATAAGTTTATTTCCCCTATTCTTCTCTACGACATGTACGTGTATCTTAAGAAATCAAGTTGATGTGTATATATATTTAAACACTTATGTTTGTATAATTTAAAATGAACCTATTTTTGAGTGTAAAATATAGATTAAGGTTTAAAAATATATTTTGGTAAATCAAATTTAAAATTTTCTGGAAAATTTGAAAATGCAGTAAGAATTCGAAGGCATGAAAAAAAATTAGAACACCTTGATTTATTGGTTCATTTCCATAATCTAGTTTGTTATCATAAACCATGATTTCTAAAACTGAAATCAAGGTTTTTAGTTTGATAAGTCGTGGGAAATTTTGAGTTGAACTGAAAAGGGTTTTCGCTTGTTTTCTAGTGACCCGCGACGAATTGAAATTAGGGGTTGATGTCGAATGTAACTCGTGGGTTGTTGTTCATCAGAAAAATAATTATCTGATTTTTAGACCGTTGAGGAGTTCAAGCGAAGTTAGGTTAGGGTTTAAGCCCAGTATTTTGTCAATTGGGTTCGTAAAGCAATGGTGTCATCGACGTTGCACCGAGTTCGATCGCACCCAAAGGAAAAGCTTCGTGGGTCGTCGGTATAGCTTGGTTTAAGATCGCGTGGATTCTGGTGATCTTGGATGGCGTGGCGAAGATGATTTCGTCGAAGATGTGATTCCAGTATTTGGTCGAGAGGCTCATTTTAGATTGACGACGTGATTGGGTGATCTGGGAGCTCAAGCGAGATGAGGGGACCTTCGATGATTGTTTGGTGTCGGTGACAATGGTCGGAGATACTCCGATCACGTGTGCACATTTTCACGTGCATATCGTGTTCTCAGGCAAATTCGAGTTGGAGAAGACGAAGTTGTTCTCGGGTGTGGGCTCGAGAAAATTGAAGTTTGTCTCGAAGTCGGTGATGTGAAGGTTCGCTCGTGTATGGATCGATGTTTACCCGGAATTTTTACTCGAGAGAGGATCGATGATGCCTCGGGGTTGTTTAGTTATATACCCAGTTTTAAATAATAACAGGTTTTAAACTTAAAACAAAGTATTCCAGGTTTTAAAGAATTGATAAAAACCAGATTTAAAAGCAAAGTAAAATAACGGGTTTGTCAATGAAATTTTTCAAAATATGTCGACTAGTTTTTAAAAGCAATGGCAATGGAAGTTTTTGAAAAAAAAAAGTTTCCAAACATAATTGACAAGTTTTAAAAGTGAATTTATAAATAACTTTCACGTAATTTCGTTAAACAAGATTTTAAATGAGTCTCAAGGATTTAATTTTGAAGGTTGTTTGTTTTAAAATCTTAATTTAATATATGAAATAATAATAATTTTGTTTTCAAAGATGAAAAGTAAATGTTTTAAAATAACCGATGGATAATTACTTTGTGTAATTAAATTAAAGCTAATATCTTTGTGTAATTAATTTGAAAGCTAAGTACCTTATGTAATTAAATTAAAACTAATTCCTTTGTGTAATCAAATTAAGGTTAATTAATTGTTGCAATTAAATTAAGGAGTAATTAATATAATAAATTAAAGTATTGATTAATTAAAAGTAATTAATTACTTAAAGATAATTACTTAATTTACAAGTAATTATTTAATGATTAAAGCTGATTAATCGAGTAATTAAGGATTAATTAATTAATTATTGTAATTAATTAAGGATAATTAATCAAAGGATTAATTATAAATTAAAGGTTAATTAATAAATGATTAGAGAGTAATTAATCAATTTGATTCATAATTAATTAATATTAATTAAGCAGGATCAGTAAATTATTCATAAGTAATTAATCAAATTTATATTAATCAGTTGATGAATAAATTTTACTTATGAATGTTTGGATTCTATTGAATGATTTGATATTCCTCATATGTGATGCTTTGTGATACGAATTATTCTAATTTGTGCTGTAAACTGTGATGTAATATGTGATGCAATTTATTCATATGTGATGTAATTTACTCATTCGTGATGTAACTTATTTATCTATGAATCTGTGTATACAGATAAGCGTTATTGGAATATACCACTTATCGATGTTGATATGATTGAATCCATGATGATTGATGTTGTTGCACTATTAGGCAAAACCCCTGGACTACACCTTACACACACAAGTATGGATTGCACGAGGAAATTGGTTAAGTCACAGATTTTTTAATAATTTTAAAGATTGAATTTTTGAATCCAAAATAGTTTTAGAATTGGAATTGAAAGCTTTTGAAAATGAGTTTCAAAAATAAAAATTATTTTGAATAAGTTAATAAAGTTTGAAATTTAAATAATTTGATTTAAATTTGAATTCAATATTTGAAATTGAATTCAATAATTTGGGAATTATGGTTTAAAAAGATTATACAAGTTATAAAGGTGTTTATATGGGTTTTTAACCAAAAAA
Source organism: Allium cepa (assembly GCA_030765085.1). Taxonomy (NCBI): domain Eukaryota; kingdom Viridiplantae; phylum Streptophyta; class Magnoliopsida; order Asparagales; family Amaryllidaceae; genus Allium; species Allium cepa. Next base: position 610,417,257 of record CM060932.1, read on the forward strand.
ATATTGTTTGGAATTTAAATTTAAAACCCAAGTTTTATACTTGAATGGCTTTAACTTATGTAAATGTAATCAGCTTTAACTTATGTGAAAAATTATTAAACCTTGTTTTGAAATCAAAGACAGTTTCAAATGGTATATCTTTCATATAAAGGATTTGAATTGGAAATGGTTTGAAAGTTATGAATTAGATTCTTAATTTAAAGATTGGATAAGTTAATCCAATTTGAAATGAAATTGTTTTGAAAAGCCGTGAATGAACCTTTGTGGAAAATTGGTGAACTTTGTGAAATGAACCTTTTTGTTCAAAAGATTTGAAATGGTAATTTGTTTAAACCATTTAAAGAAAGGTTTTGGATAACAAGTTGCGAATTAACTGAAATTCTATATCCATATGTTTTTAAATATTGCGCATTATTCGGTTTAGCCGGGAGAGGACCTTGTGTCATATAACCCATCCCGAATAATGATACGTCGATATGGATAGCATTTGAAGACCGGTGGTGAAAACCGGGTATTTTCGAGAATGAAAGGATAACCCGTCGATTATCTCTGCACTGAGTCGTGCCGGTATAAAGATTCCCTAAGTGATGGGAAGTCCGATCGGGATTGTAAATACCCGGATTTGCAAGGGCTTCTTCGGAAGTGCCTTCGGTTTTGTTCGAACCCGGAACAGACTTGTATGGATGTGTATCTGACATTACACTTTGAGATGTAAAACCGATTTCTATCAAATACATTTCTGTTTGGTGACGGAGATTTATTCTCTTAGCTTAACACTCTTCTCTGAGACGTACGAGCTTAGAGGTTATATAGTTGATGGTTACTAGTGATACATTCCCAATTTGGTAATGTGGCATACGAAGTGCTGCTGATCATTTATTGATCAAAGCATGACTTTGTGAAAAAGCGTGGCTTTGTGGACAAGACCTCATCGAGCCTCACAAATCGGTAATGGTCGAAACGGGAAAGATGCGACAATGTTTCAAGGGTAGCTCCCCTAGGGTATGACCATTCCTTCTGAAAAAGGGTGGTATCATGGTATGGAGCCCAAATACTTACTCATGTGGACAATGTGGTATATTTATTACTGTGTGATGTTGTTGGTGTAAAGGATCCTCGGATAAAGATCGCAAACGACCGGGGGTGGCATATCTTAGGTTTTACTCCCCGGGAAGGGGGTAACCGGCCTTATGTTGGCAGAGAGCCGGGTAGGTTCTCGGGGCGTCCCTCCAGAGGCGTTCCCATGTGGCAATAGAAAGTTCCTTAGTCTGACCATTTGTTGGAAATCCAATCGTAGAATACGAGCCTTGTACGGTTTTAGTTGTAGAACCTGCCATTTAAAATGGCAGCTATAGTAGGCATAGTATAATGATACATATGCTGGCTAAGATTAATATTATACTTTCGAAATATTTTCCACTATGCACTAGTATAATATCAATGAGTTTTCTCGTATTAAGCATGTTTGACTATCATAAGGAGAAATCTCCTCCATGTGTGCGATTGCATGGTGTGTGTGCCGGGAGGCCTTATGATAGTTTCATTTTTCAAAAAGCATTGCGGGTTTCAAATTTTAAATTCTTTTGTTTGTTTTTAAAGATAAAACTGTTTTTGTTTGCTCATACCAGTCTCATGATTGACCTGTAGTTTATTGTTCCCTTCCTAAACTCTGAGTGCCCATAATTTTTCCACACGGGTAGTCTAGATTTGGATTTTTCAGATAGTCGAATAGTAGGAATTGATTCGTTAGCCTTCGAAGCCTTTTGGATTTGTGGATCGCATTTGCTACACTTCCGCATTCGCGACTGACCTTGCTTAGCTTTGTGCGACGTGATGATGGTTCTCGCTAGCTTTGGATTGGAGATGGAGTTCTTGGAGTTCGGCATTGAAGACATTATCTTTCCGCTGCTATTCCTTGTATCTCTGATAGCATTGATATCTATTGTATCATCATTGTTGTATATCATTGGATATTGTACTCATTGGGATTGTATATGATATTCATGTCTTTTTCTTCCGCTGTGTTGTTATACTTAATGTGTTATAAGCTCCGACACGAGTCAAATTTCGACGTTTGGATCTGCGGCATTCAAGTACAAATGGAGTACGAGTGTCGATTTTCGATCGCTGAAATTTGAATCGTGACAGTCTTGCTTTATTATTCTCTGAAAAATGAACTTTAAATTCAAAAGAAGACACGGTAAATAAACAACAAAGTAAAACACGGTTTACCTCCCAAAATCAATGGAAAATAAATCAAACAACCACACACGCATCCTCATGCTTCTACACACGATGGGTTATTAACAGCTAAATTGACTAATTAAAAATAAAAGATAAAGGACAAGCTCGACATGCCACGTGACAAATACCATGTCCCAAAATTTTTTGGACTAATGGTGCATTAATTTTCGACTTTCTAATCCACTTACGTTTAAAGTTTGCGACATTTTCTATTTCTGAAAAGTATCAATCTTATTTTGAATGAGGGGAGAAATGTGCTAGGGTTATGCTGTGTTATTTCATGTTTCAATTCAGTACCTTCTTTATTTATTCAAATAGATCCTCATTTGGAGGTTTAAAATAATAGTAAAAAATGTTGGATATTTTCAAGTTTTGCATTGTTTTTTTTTGTTTTCATGAAGAGAGAAGGAGGAAAGGAAGAAGAAAAACAACGTCATACATCTTGGGATATCGTGAACATTTAAGTATGAGTTTCTCATGAAAAAGATGGGGCTTTGGGGCTTCCAAATGTTTGTTTTATTGAAAGGAGGGAAGTCATGCATTACCACCACGCGTCGCCGTCCGACCAACCGAACCGGACCAGCTAAGATACATATGCAACAATTAAATGGACGCTGTTACAAAACACTCTCATATCAAATGATATTGTGACGCCTGTAGGGTGCTGCTAATTCAAGATATTTGTCGCGTTTGTACGGCGTTGCAGATTCAACCTTTTTGCTTCTTAACTTTATTCTGCTTCTGCATTTTGCGTCATTTCAGATCAGATTAAAGCGTTCCTGGCCAGATCAAAACCGTACAAATTTTGAATCTGGTTACGCTGTTTCAAGACTTCATTGAGTCCTGAAAGTCAATAATTCTATAACCCATTTGTATCTATTGGATTGAAGTCAGAAGTACGACATTGTATTCGTCATATTCGACTCGAACCGCAAATTTCGTAGCAAAAAAGTTACATATCATATTTTTTATCTTGTTATGAGAAAAGTTCAAGTAGCAATCAATATGTTAATTAGGTCTCTATTTTTTAGAAACGGAAAACGCTAGCTAAGTGAAACTACAAGTTGGCCTGCACATTTTGAGAAAAAATATAAAATTCTAAAAAATTCAATAATGGCGAAAAATTATAATTATTTACCAAAATTATTCATCAATAATAATTATTTCTATTTATAAATAAAAATGCTTGATTTTTCATATTTTGAAAAACTTATTGAAAAGCGGAAGTTAAATCGTGCTTTCTATTAGGAAAATGCAAGTGCACTTTCTAACTTAGAAAAGTTGAGATCTAATTCACATTTTCATTGCAACAAGGAGTTTTCGTATAACAATATTGAAAATAGGTACTTGATATGCAAATTCCCTTAAAATTAAGCCAAGTCTATGCTAGTATTACTTGCTTTATCAATGTGATGGTGGTGCTAAATCAAGCATATGCAGTTTTAAGCATATATGTTGCAATATATTAGATAATAAGCTTAACGTTGGAGAATTTGTAGTGAAATGCAAGATTAGTGCATTCTTATTTTCATTTCTCAGAGGATATTGTTTTTCTAGTGAGCATAATCATTGATGGTGTCTGTGGATTTTAGAACAGTAGGATCTTTCTTGTAATTGTTTGTGCACTTCCACATAATAAATAACATATGCAGTGTAGACTCTCACCATTAGAATAAAGCATTCGTCTGTAATCTCAGTTTTTAGGATTGAATCGAATGTTGGTAATTTCAAGAGTGGTATTAAGCTAAAAATATGTTTATCTTTCCTAGTTGAATACAGCTGCGAATCCGTTGCAAATTGCTAGAATTGGAGCGCATGAGTTCATTTGGCCTCCTCTTGTGTGTTCGGTGCTTAAATCCTGTCCATTCACTATTTTATAAAAGAATAAATTTGTGGAACCAACCTTCAGAATGAATGAACTGAGCACATGGATTTGAGGACTGAGGAATATGTTCAACTACAGTAGTAAAATACACACATTACTACCATTACCCTGGCTCACATGAGCTTGCTTTACATTCTATCACAGTTTCCTTTACAAATCTATCATAGTTTTCTTTTAGACAACAAACAGTCATCAACCTATGAAACTCATTGCACTTCATTCAAAAGCAATGGCTAAGGGGTCGAATTTTTTGCTTCTGTGTATATATTTTTCTCTCTGACAATGATAAGATGAGTTGTCATTTATATTGATAACCATACACCGCACTTACGATAACGTTTATTTCTGTAACACAACAATAATAAGATAAACAGAAAATAACTACAAATAGAGGATTATCTACCCAACTCTTGGGACCCTGCAAACCCTACCTCTTGCAAGATTTCCACTTGGAGCGTTATCAATGTCTAGCCACACTCGATTGCATCTGAAATCTAAGATTCTTGGAGCATCACATCTTATGTAAATAACAAAAACATTTGGATTTTCTGCTTCAATGATTCTTCTAGCAGACGACCCTCTTGCGTTAACCAGCTCTGGCCATTCCTGTTTCCCTACAAACAAATCATTCATTCATTCAAACGTCAATTAAGTTACACGTTTAACTTGTAGTTTATAGCTCTAAGCTAAAACTCAAACCTGGGCAAGGGGTGGCCATTTCTTCTCTACTAGAATGAATCAGTGCCAACTAGCAGGAAAGAATTAAGCCTCTATATATAAGCTTACGATCTTACTTGCTTCCAATTGTAGGTTAAGCATATATCTTACATTCTTACAAGAAAGTACATTACTTTTTCAGATGGACAAGAGTATAATATGGAGCAAATAGACAAAGTAGCTTAATAAGAGGGCGGTAAGGCTAAATAAGCTGTTGAAATATTGAGCAAATTGACAAAATAGCTTATATCTTATCTCTTCTTTTTTTCCTTGTTTCCAATTCTACAATTAATTTGATACCCCACGACCCGAAGTTGGAAAATCGACATCCCTTATCTATTTGTGTAATTCTGCATGTGATTTTAAGAGTCTTTAAGAGAACCAGACAAAGAAAATTTGAAAGCAAAGGCTCATGCCAAGCCCCTACGGTCGGTCGATGCAAGAAAGATCGGTAAAATTGTTAATCCTCAGTTAACCAAATTGCATAAGAAATAAATATGGCGGAAAAGAATAATCCTTTCTAGATGCTTTTGCATAAATTTAGCGCAGATTACGCAAAAATTGCCATGAATGAGAACACAAAAAATTCTAATTTACTAGAGAGTTGTAAAGATTATATTTCCGGAGGTAAGTAAACGATGAACAGCTACAGAAAGTTATATGGACAAAAACTATTAGTTAAGTACTAACTTTGCGATGGATTCAAGGGCATCTCAACTAAGTTCAGGCTAAATATTCAAGATGTTGAACATTCGTACCTGATCGGAACAAAAAATTATAGTCTGTCGGAATTCCATTAGAGGGCTTGAACATTGGTCCTCTGATAAATTAAATGTCTAAGAAGTCAGAGTATTAAACGTCTATTAAATAGACGTCTGAACATCAGACGCCCTATAAATTGGACGTCTGATTTTCTAACATATTAAACCCATCTTGCGTCATTTATTTTTCCACAATTCTCCGTTCATCCTTCATTTTTAATCTTTTTAATCAGAATTTACAACGAAATTTCGCCACGTCCAACTAAAATCACTAGAAGAACTGTTCGTAGATATCCACAACAAGAAGTAGGTCCATCACACGTACCTCTAGCCTATCTAAAGTAATGTACCTCCGTTTGTAGACATCCACAATCTATGTATGCTGCACGAGCTTCCAGAGGATTATCGACACAAGTCCAAAACCACATTGATCATGGTTCAGGTATATTTTAGCCGTAATTTCAATACAATAATTTATATATATTTATCTCGTATTCATATTAAATAACCACTGGTATATTTTAAAAAAATCATCTGTAAATTAAATATAAGATCAGTACATTAATTAACACGGTAGTTAGGTCAAGTGTATTATACAGTTTTACGACACTCTTCCCCTTCTATTATAAATAGACTACCTGCTAGCCTTTTTGGCATGTTTTTGATGATTACGCCTTTCCAGTCCTTCGATTGACCTCTCATTCATGCATTGTTGGGAGGTGGTGGCCCACGACGCATACATTTCACTTTTCAGACTTTGAGTTAGGTATTGCCCCTGTCGACTTCTACATGCTCACGGGTATTGAGATTGGAGGACATACGCGTAGGTCATTTCCATTTGACGAGTTATATGAGTCCCCCAATTTGTTTACCGTTTTTCTATATAGATGTTAGCTATATTCATAGCGGTTCTATGTCATTGACTTATCATCAGTTCTACATCACCACTTATAGATATAGTGCGGATATGATGGATGTGATTGTAGGATTGATTTCACCCTAGAGGGGGGGGGGTGAATTGAGTGATACTGATAATTATAAAATTAATTGCAGAAGCTTATAAAATAATTTCAACACAGATCACAGAATAAAAATAACACAGATAGCAGAATAATAAAATGCAGAAATAGAACGACACAAAATTTACCCAGCTTCGGCAAAACCCTGCCTGCATGCTGCCCCAAGGTTTCTACTAGAAATTAAGTAGTCACACGCTTACATACGTAAACTCGCGACACCCGCTACTGACTAACCTAACTCTACGCTCAAAACCCTACGACAACTCAGCCACTGAGTTGCGAATTCTCAAACTACGTCATATAGTTTGTCACCTAGTCACACGACTAATGATTACAACGGTTTAAAGTTTAAAAAACAAATTTAAAAAGGCAATTTAAAACCAACAAAACAGATAACCCTAATTAATAAAATAAGAGAGTCGGCCCGTCCCTTTTCACTTTATTCGGCCCGTTCCCTTTTCACTTTATTCGGTCCGTCCCCTTTTTGTGGAGATAATGGCTGCGCTTCCCTCTTCTCTTCAGATATTAGGGTATTTTGCTAATTCTGTGATGCCGATAACAACTGCTCGATTCAACTTGACTTCCTTGCTTTTTAGTTGATCATCTCTTGAGATACTTTCGGCTACTTGATTGAGTTCGTCTCTGCTTTGAATCGGATACGTGATTTTTGCATTTGATTTCTGGTTTTAATGCTTGAACTCGATGATTGTTAGAACTGCCGATGATGTTGCTTATATATACTTCGATGCCCTTGAATATTTGTTCGTATCTATTTGATTGAATTCGTCACTTGAGTATTCTCGGCCATTTGATATTTCTTTAATGCTATGGATATGCTCTGACTTGTTCATATCGTATATTTCCTTTTCTTTACTATCACGGTTTTAGTTTGAAACCGTTCGATCCTTCCTTGATCGTTACGGCAGCAACTTTCCTATTTTATTTGGATTTGATTTTTGACTTTTTCAAAAAAAAAAATCACACACTCGTTTTCTGACTTGGTCAACTTCGATTTCTTGGTTTCCACGGATCTGACTATGCTGTGACGATTTTTGCACTGACTTGTTCGGTATCGGTTTTAACTTGAATTTTTATCACTTACTTAACCTTGCCACTGATTGTGTTCATCGATGTATCAACCTCTGTTTCATTTTTGTTTTTGTTCTTGTGCATTGTATTTCATTTGTTACTGATGTTGGGATCAGTCTTGTACCACTTGTGTCTGCACTTGCTCGATCCAATTTTCACAGTTGCATGCTTGTTGTGCATTTTTCATGTCACTCCTTTGGTATTGTTGCATACCACATAATCATTCGTTCATGTTGCATTATATTTGGACTTGCTCGAGTTCATATATCAGACTTCGGTCATATTGAACTTTGTTTGTCTCTGTAGTCTGATTTTGTTGAGTTTGATTACCCATTGTAGCATGTCTGCATTATGTCATAGCTGCATGTTTTGTTTGCATATCTGTGTACATTGTAGCCTTGGTCTTTGTTGCTGTGTTGCCATATCTTTGGTGCACTTGGTTTATGAACCACTATTGCATTTGTTTTGGTTGCTGCATTGACTTGATATCGTCACTCCCCATGTATTTACAGTTTGCATTTTGGGTTGTACTGTCTTGAGCTCGAGTATTTGCTGTGTCTTTTGTGCATTGTTGCTATACTTGACTTGAAACTGCTTCGATTTGGGCTTGCATTGTTTTAAACTTGCACATTTGAGTTTCACTGTGCACTGCTTCGAGTCAGGTTGCATTGTCACTGTTGTGTGTTATGTCATTGCTTAGTTTGTTTCTTTCTCACTGTGGCATTTGTTTTGATACAACTCCTTTATGTATACATAGTTGGCTCATGATGTTTGATGTGTTTATTGTCGGTATTGCTGTTATCTTTGGTTTGGACTTGCAGTTGAGTTGAGTCATGATAGCAGTGACTTGACCTTTGCATTTTGTTTGTGGTTTAATGCCTTCTTGAATTGTGCAATCTTTTGTGAGCATGTTGACTTTTAGTTTGACTGTGCATTACACTTGAGCTGAATTCATCTTGTTGCTCGGATTTGACATTGTGCTGAAAGTTGTGCCATTATTTTATTGCACTTGAGTTGAATCCGATAATTTGGGACCTGTGCTCACCTGTCCCTGTAAATTTATCAAGTGTATATATCGGTGTGCACGGCCTTGTGGCATATATAGTGATACACTGTGTATGTCACAAGCTGTTCGTGTATGATGAATTGAGAATTAATTGATGACGAACAACCCAAATAACTGAGGCAAATATTATTTTCAAAAACCACATTTTGTTTAATACTGCAAAAAATATTTCCTTTTCAATTCTACTGCGTCAACGTATATTTTTGCAGATTTCTCAGATGCCGGATTCACATTGGAATAAAGTTGAAAATAAAATACGAGTTGAGTGAATGAGTGGTATGTAGTGAGGTCAGATGTAAAAGTGAGATTGTGATATATATTTGTATTGTAATCAAAGTTTTATATGTATAGTGAGAGTTTGAATTTGTACTATTCAAAATTGTAATATATATTTGTTTGAATAAAATTTCTGTTTGAATTCAAATTCTGTGTTATTTAATTTTATTCAGCAAATATTTATTTAATCTGTGAAAAATAAAATTGTACATTAACAAATACATTTAAATGAATATATATATATATATATATATGTTTATTATCATCAAACAAAAATCATATAATCTCATATTCAACAATCTCCCCCTTTTGATGGTAACAAACATATATTTAAGATTTTGAATATGTTAAATGTATTTGATCATTGATATCCTCAAATTGCTCCCTTTATTTAAATGCTTCCTCTCTACACAAAGCTCCCCCTATATATATGCATACAGATAAAGATATGCATATGAGCCTAGATGCAAATGAAAAATATTTGACCTCTGCTTGATTTTATTTGACAAAATCTTAACTTTTATCTCCCCCTTTTGTTATCAGCAAAAGAGTAATAGTGTTATAAAAATGGAGATGAAGTGATAGATATTAATCCAACATTAAGACTCAATTGAATATAAATATTAAATTTCAATAAAAAATCAAACAAAAATCATAAATACTCTGTTAGACGCATATTCCACTTTTAGAATAATGGAAATAATGTCATCATATAAAACCATACAGTTGTGTCTTTGTGGTACATTTATATCAGGAATTTGAATATCTACTAACCATGCATAACCGTTAGGACTTTTAAATGAGATTAGTAGTATTCCAATTTTAATTTAAAAAAACGAATTCAAGTATCTTCTAACCACGCATAACCGTAAGGACTTTTAAATGGGATTAGAATCAACTTGTTTATTTAATAAATCAATTTTGATATGCGTTCCATGCATGCATAACCTTGAGGACTTTTAAATGAACATGGAAGCACATAATTCCAAGTAATTCACCCATGCATAACCGTGAGGACTTTTAAATGAGAGTGAATACTTTGAATTTTATTTTATTTTATAAAATGAAAAACGAATGATTCCTGTTTAAAGTACCACATATCGACAAACTATATTGAATTTTTGATGAGCGATGGTCGATAGAAATATGATAGAAATAGAAATGGTCATGGAATCTTTACCCAACAAGAGTTTTTATAACTCTTGTTTAAATTTCTAAAGAGATTTGCTAATTATATCGTCTCGGGTCATAATATATGATAAATATCAACACTCATCACTTTTTGAATCACTATTTATCTTTTCGATAATTATTAGGCAGTCAGATTAGTCAAAATTGTCATTTAAAATCAAATTCAAAAATAATTATAAAATTAATTTTTTCAAAATGACTGATCTGAAAATATGGTCAAAAATGATTTTCTCGAAGGGGTTATGTGAGAAAAATTTCTACTGTTTGAAAATTTTTTGAATTGAAAAATATGCAGATATTTTCTTAAAAAACGATGCAGTTACTAAATGTCTCTACAAAAATCACCTTCAACTAGTAAGTTTTCTATCAACTAGATTACTAGTGTAATCTGCATCTGAATTTTTCTTTCGCTTCAAATTATCACTAATTGAATTTGATAGACCAAATCATGAAGTGTGCAACAAAATATCTCAAAATCAATTTTAACAGCCTTTTAAATGACATTCTCTTGAATTTGAATTGAAGCCGTGTAAATAATCAGAAACCGTGAATATAGAGTTAGCCGTATTATAACCAAATGTATTATTATCCAACAAAACACTATTTTAATCCAAACTAATATATATGAAGTAATTCAAAGAATCTAGAGATTTTTATAGTATTTTTGGCATAAGAATATAATTGGCCAACAATTCTGTATAAGTCATAATCAAAATCATCATCTTTTCATCATCTCAATATTGGCTGATTTTACTTAGATTACGGTGCAGATTATCACATTTAATATATCGTTCAAATAGATATACCATTACCTGTTTTACCTTTACGATATTTTTCGTTGTTGTCCATTGTGATTCTGTCACCTTTATACTAGGGTAAGGAACTTTTCTTTGTCCCCCGTTGTGTTTCTGGAACAGCCAAAATCCAGATAACACTGTTGTTGTTCCTTAGCCTGCCACCACACCTACATGGGAAAAGATTTTTGTGACCTATTTTTTTATAGGTCCATGGTTGTTAGTGGCAGAATATTTTGAAAAATAATTTTGTGGAGACTCAAAACTATTTATATATATTCCTTTTGGCACCCAAATTTGTTTAACTTTGAGAGATTTTATGTTTGTGCCTTTTGGAACCCAAATTGGTATAGTATTCACATGTTTGGGTCTATACCAACAATTATTGTGATTGTGTCCATATTTTTTACAAATTGTGCACATAGAATTTTCTTGATTAATATTTCTTTCAACATTTACAGATTGATTATATCCAATTCCTTGTCTAACCGTATTAACAGTTTGCTTTCCTAATAGCATATTCAACGATTTTTCACTTTTTGAAAATTTGTCTAAAGTCGTTGACAATTGTTGGACTTTTGCTTTGAGAGATTCATTTTCGTTTAATAATTGTGTGCACTTTTTAATAGAATTCTCTCTCCTAGTATTTTCATTCTCTTTCAAAATCATAATTTCATTTTCAAGTGATTTTATATTACTTTTTGATTTTTTTAATTTCTTCTTCGAATGTTGGACACTTATCACACTTAGGGATCCTACTTTGATAGGTTTTAACTAATTGGTCAAGTTGTTTATTTAAATCTATCAAAGTATCTTTTTGTGATTTAAGTTTGGCAAACTTCTCCCTAAGTCGTTCAAAACAGCCATTCACTTCGTGGAAATATATAAGTAATTCTGAATGAGAAAGTTTTGATACCTCACTTGGCTTGTCATCATCACTGTTAGTTATTTCACCATGAAGACACATGTCTTCTTTCTCACTCTCACTGTTAGTACTTTGATTATCTTCATCACTTGTATTCCACGTGGCTGCAAAACTTCTCCTTTTGGTTTCTTTTCAAAGTCGCGTCGATTTTGAGGATAATTGGGCTTGATGTGTCCGGGTTGGTGGCACTTATGACAGATGATTTTTTGCTGTTCTGTGTTATCTAAAACTTTGATTATTCTGCCTTTTATTTTTTGATTTGGAGCTGGGTTTCCGTATCTGCGGTTCCACCTTTTTAATTTCTTTATTACCATTTCCAATCTACTGCTCCATCGTCATCGTCATCACTTTCAGTTGTTCCTTTGAGAGCTATAGATTTCTTTCGAGTATCTCCTCCTTCACGCTCTTCCTTGAATTTCATTTCTAGCTCATAAGTGGTGAGATTTCCGATGAGTTCTTCGACTTTCATTTGTTTCAAATCTTTTGATTCTTGAATGACAGTCACTTTGGCTTCAAAACTTTGTGAAAGGACTCTGAGGATTTTTCGGACTATCTCCAACTCTGTGTATGATTTTCTAAGAGCTTTTGATTTGTATACGATATTGGAAAGTCGTCCATGCATCTATTTGACATTTTCTTCCTTTTCCATTGTGAAATTCTCATATTCGCTGCTTAGCATGGCAATGTGAGATTTTTTGACTTGAGATGTTCCTTCGTGAGTCACTTCTAGTGTGTGCCATATTTCCTGTGCAGTTAGACAATGTGAGACACGATTAAATTCAAATTGATCCAATGAACAGATAATAGAATTCATAGCTCTAGCATTAGCATTTTGTAATTTATTTTCTAGCTCTGTCCATTGATCCATCGGTTTATATGTTTTCTGATTATCTACAATTATAGTTGGTGCTCTATAACCTGTCTCATTAAATGTTCCAAGCGTCAATGGTTTTCAGAAAAATTTTCATTCTATTTTTCCAATAGGCATATTCACCATTGAACATTGCTGGTCTAACTATGGACTGACCCTCAGCAAAAGCATTATTAAAAGAAGTCATTTTAAAAATTAAACTTTTTAAAACAAAAATTAATTTTTGAAAAATTCAAATTTTTAAAACCAACAATCGACTTTTATTCCTAGCTCTGATACCACTTGTAGGATCGATTTCACCCTAGAGGGGGGTGAATAGGGTGATACTGATAATTACAAAATTAATTGCGGAAGCTTATAAAATAATTTCAACACAGATCACAGAATAATAACAACACAGATAGCAGAATAATAAAATGCAGAAATAGAACGACACAAAATTTACCTAGCTTCGGCATAACCCTACCTAGGTGCTGCCTCCAAGGTTTCTACTAGAAATTAAGTAGTCACATGCTTGCACACGTAAACTCGCGACACCCGCTACTGACTAACCTAACTCTACGCTCAAAACCCAGCCACAACTCAGCCACTGAGTTGCGAATTCTCAAACTACGCCATGTAGTTTGTCACCTAGTCACACGACTAATGATTATAATGGCTTAAAATTAAAAAAAACAAATTTAAAAAGGCAATTTAAAACTAACAAAACAAATAACCCTAATCAATAAAATAAGAGGGTCGGCCCGTTCCCTTTTCACTTTATTAGGCCCATTCCCTTTTCACTTTATTCGGTTTGTCCCCTTTTTGTTGAGATTATGGCTGCGCTTCCCTCTTCTCTTCAGATATTAGGGTTTTTTGCTAATTCGTTGATGCCGATGACAACTGCTCGATTCAACTTGACTTCCTTGCTTCTTAGTTGATCATCTCTTGAGATACTTTCAACTGCTTGATTGAGTTCGTCTCTGCTTTGAATCAGGTACGTGAATTTTGCGGTTGATTTCTGGTTTTAATGCTTGAACTCGATGATTGTTAGAACTGCCGATGATGTTGTTATATATAATTCGATGCCCTTGAATTTTTGTTCGTATCTATTTGATTGAATTCGTCACTTGAGTATTCTCGGCCATTTGATTTTTCTTTAATGCTATGGATATGCTCCGACTTGTTCATATCGTACATTTCCTTTTCTTCACTATCACGGTTTTAGTTTGAAACCGTTCGATCCTTCCTTGATCGTTACGGCAGCAACTTTCCTATTTTATTTGGATTTGATTTTTGACTTTTTCATTTATTTTTCACACACTCATTTTCTGACTAGGTCAACTTCGATTTCTTGGTTTCCACGGCTCTGACTATGCTGTGACGATTTTTGCACTGACTTGTTCAGTATCGGTTTTAACTTGAATTTTTGTCACTTACTTAACCTTGCCACTGATTGTGTTCATCACTGTAGCAACCTCTGTTTCATTTTGTTTTTGTTCTTGTGCATTGTATTTCATTTGTTACTGATGTTGGGATTAGTCTTGTACCACTTGTGTCTGCACTTGCTCGATCCAATTTTCACAGTTGCATGCTTGCTATGCATTGTTCATGTCACTCCTTTGGTATTGTTGCAGACCACATAATCATTCGTTCATGTTGCATTATATCTGGACTTCTCGAGTTCATATATCTGACTTCGGTCATATTGAACTCTGTTTGTCTTTGTAGTCTGATTTTTTTGGATTTGATTACCCATTGTAGCTTGTCTGCATTGTGTCATAACTGCATGTTTTGTTTGCATATTTATGCATATTGTAGCCTTGGTCTTTGTTGCTGTGTTGCCATGTCTTTAGTGCACTTGGTTTATGAATCACTATTGCATTTGTTTTGGTTGCTGCATTGACTTGATAACGTCACTCCCCATGTATTTGCAGTTTGCATTTTGGGTTGTACTGTCTTGAGCTCGAGTATTTGCTGTGTCCTTTGTGCATTGTTGCTATACTTGACTTGTAACTGCTTCGAATTGAGCTTGCAATGTTTTAAACTTGCACATTTGAGTTTCACTGTGCACTGCTTCGAGTCAGGTTGCATTGTCACTGTTGTGTGCTGTGCTATTTCTTAGTTTATTTCTTTCTCACTATGGCATTTGTTTTGGTGCAACTCCTTTATGTATACGCAGTTGGCTCATGATGTTTGATGTGTTTATTGTTGGTATTGCTGTTATCTTTGGTTTGGACTTGCAGTTTAGTTGAGTCATGATAGCAGTGAATTGACCTTTGCATTTTGTTTGTGGTTTAATGCCTTCTTGAATTGTGCAGTCTATTGTGAGCATGTTGACTTTTAGTTGGACTGTGCATTACACTTGAGTTGAATTCAGCTTGTAGCTCGGATTTGACCTTGTGCTGAAAGTTGTGCCATTATTTATTGCACTTGAGTTGAATCCGATAATTTTGGTTTGACCTGTACTTACCTGTCCCTGTAAATTTATCAAGTGTATATAACGGTGTGCACAGCCTTGTGGCATATACAGTGATATACTGTATATGTCACAAGCTGTTCGTGTATAATGAATTGAAAATTAAATGATGACGAACAATCCAAATAACTGAGGCAAATATTATTTTCAATAACCACATTTTGTTTAATACTGCAAAAACTATTTCCTTTTCAATTCTACTACGTCAATGTACATTTTTGCAGATTTCTCAAATGCCGGATTCACATTGGAATAAAGTTGAAGATAAAATACGAGTTGAGTGAATGAGTGATATGCAGTGAGGTCAGATGTAAAAGTGAGATTGTGATGTAATTGAATTTGTATTGTAATCAACGTTGTATATGTATAGTGAGAGTTTGAATTTGTACTATTCAAAATTGTAATAAATATTTGTTTGAATAAAATTTCTGTTTGAATTCAAATTCCGTGTTATATAATTTTATTCAGCAAATATTTATTTAATCTGTGAAAAATAAAATAGTACGTTAAGGAATACAATTAAATGAATATATATATATATATATATATATATATGTTTATTATCATCAACCAAAAATCATATAATCGCATATTCAACAGCGATCACTCGGACATTTCTTTTGTACTTGTTTGGTTCGACCTTTCTTTTGAACCAAAAGATACGGTTTATCTAGGTTATCTAACATTGCTTACCCGGTTTGACCAGCTTCATACTATTGATTGGGGTACATTCATTCTAGATACCTTGTAAACCACATTTGATTCATTTGCACTTGACGAGGTTAAGTAGAAGTCAGCTTTTAATTACATATTGCCGTTATGGTACTATGAGTACATGACATCATGCATTCCCACATACAAGAGATAGCTAATCAGGCTCCCGAGCAGTACTTCCCTAGGCTGAGATGGTGGAAGACGGTTCAGTATTTGTAGCATGCTCCCTTAGGTGTTTGACATGACCTAATGAAGGCTAGGTTACAGCTTGACATGAGCAGTCGCGGCAACCTCATACGGACTCCTTCGCCTTCCCATTGTACCTAGCTTGTCGATACGGACCTTACGGTGGACGACCATCCCTTGATGATCGTCTATTCATTATCTAGACGTAGGGTCGCTTTACACACACCTGCATTTATGTCTATGTGGTATTTGAGGGACCAATGTGCGTATCAGACCACATGCGATCATTGTATATCAACCGATCCATTATCATGCGAAGGTATGTTTCGTAGACATAGAATGATTGAAGATCAGTACGTGTATGCTCTTCGACAGGCTGGATGGGTGGATACCATTACATACTTCATAGATGGAGATTACAATGCATATTGTATTACAGTAGCACCGCATCGTTTCATGTTACCAAATTATGTCTATGGGGTCAACTCTGATCATATAGGCCCTCACATCTCAATCAGAAGAGTTCATGTACCGTAGGATTCATTCAATCCTATTCCATTACAGTTCTTTCAAACTTCGATGCAGTTAGAGTTCGATTATACTTTTAGAGCATACGATGCCATCGGTACGTTGATTGAGCAGCCCTTAGTCATTTTAGAGCACCATGACATTCCTGGTGTGTCTTCGGTCAGTTTATACCTTCCGTATGAGGTGCTTTTTATTAGTTGTGTGCATTTCGTCTTTTATTTTAAACTAAGCTTCTTACATGTAAAAATATTTGTTTATTTAGTCTGCATCTAGACTGGATCAGTCCAGACTTTCCTTTACTGTGTTCTGAGATACGACGCTCGCACATACGCACGCCCAGCATAAGATGCACATGCAGCATACACATATGTTAGAGGCGTAGATAGATGAGTTAACCTCTAGACTTGTCATACGGACCATGAGATGGAGATGGTGTAGGTGATGTTGGAGATGATGGGTATGGTTCTAGTGATGTTGGAGATGGTGTTAATTATGGTGATGGTAGTAAGGATGATGATGAGGATGATGGTGATGTTGATGGAGGTAATGATGATGGTGGTGGAGGTGATGATGACGAAAGGGGTATGGACTATCTCAATTATGATATGGCAAAGCAAATGCCTGAATTATTCCGCACTGACATGCTACGAACTGAAGGAGAGTACAAAATTCATGTGGATCATCATGACGTTTATTGAAATGCATCTCTTCGTAATAGGTTCCAAAAAGATCCAATGGATCATGTTTGGAATTCTTATGAAAATCATTAGTTAACTATGAAGGACATTTGTTTAATTATTTGTTTTTATCCTTTTATTTGTAATGCAGTGTAGCATGTTATAACTATGATATTTATAATCGTATTTGACTTTGTTTAAGTATAACTGTTCTATTAAATCATGAATTCATTGGACAAAATAATAAACCAATTAACATTTCAAACATACATAATAATACACAATTTAAAACAATAATTAAAGATACGGTTTGCTCTTCCTCAACTACATTTGTTTCGTTCAAGATCTACTCTCAACAATGCATTGTTTATGTTCCATCCAATACTACATTGATAGTGGATCCATTCTCGTCACATCATTTTCCATAACAATAGTCTCTAGACATAGATGCTCTATCTCAAACCTCGTCTTTTCAATTGAGGTTAGTTCTTTTAGCACATCCAGCTTCTCTGCATTGCCTTTTTGATGTTCAGAATTTTCTCTCACTTTTTTTCATGCATGAGGGCTATTCAAAAATCAATCTGGGTCTGAACATCAATTTTCCTTTTAGCTGCCTGCTGCCCCATCGGTCTAGCATCTCCGTCCATTTTGGGTTCTGCTTCGCCAATTTCATTTTCGGGCCTAAATTAGAATCCATACCAGAAGAGTTTCCTGGACTGGAATTATAGATTGACCTCGACACTTTTTTCTTACCCTTCTTCTTTGATTGGACGCCTCTTAAGGACTTTGAATTGTTGGAGCTCCATTTTTGATGACTAGTAAGCAAGTCATAACAATTTGCAGATTGATAATAGTGAAGTTTTTTGCAATCATTTTCACTTGGAAATAAATCAAGAATTGATCATTCGTCATTCTCTTCTGCAACCAATAATTAAAAAGAATAAATATGATATGAATTTAATTACGAAGTAATATTTTTAGAAAACATACCAGCTCAGCTTCACCTTCTATTCCACTAGGATTTGATTTTTTTTATTTTGTAAATTTGAGACTCATAAAATTGTGTTTGTCGATTAATCTTTCCAAATCGACATTAACTGTGTCATCTCAACATTTTTTGGTTGTATGTGGTCATTACTTCTGACCAAAATGCCTCTCCACTTTGGTCATTTTCCTTCACCTAGTCATTCGAAAAGTGATAGAAAATTACACAAAGATCCTTATCTTCTTTGCTATTCCATGAAGCATAGGAATGGAAGCATAGAGGGGGAAAACTACATGAAAGAGCACTATGATCAGGTTGTGGATCAAATTTTCAATTATCCATATTCATCGCTTCATTATATGATTGGAACGGATGAGACATACTTTGATTATACTGAATTTGAGAAGATAGTTTAAGAGTAGAAGATTTGTGTGTTTGGCATTGATAAAAAGTATTGAATTAATAAGATGAATTCTAAAATATAGCCATTGAAATAGAGCCTGATACTAAAATATGACCGTTTACTGCCATCAAAATAGAACTGAATGTTGAAATATGACTATTTATAGCCATTTGTGAGTGCAGAAGGAAGCTAGATAGATGTTTGGGAGTTGTTGTATAAGGCGCTCATTAAATTGGCGACTAAAGCCTAAGCGCTCATTAAATGGGTATCCAAGCTCAGACGCCCATTTAATAGGCGCCCCGGGGTTGGGCACTCATTTAATGGGAGTCTAATCTTGGATGCCTATTAAATGGGCATTTAAACCTTATTCAGCTTCTTGAACTCAAGTCCAAACATTCAACTGAATGTTCAGGCTTAAATTCGCTACTAGGGTGGCCATGTTGAATTATTTAGCCCTGAATCAGCACCACTGGAGAAAGCTCTAATATACATCAAATTAGCCATGGAAACAAATCCACCTCCTTATTGTCAATAGATTAACGCCGGGTCTAATTGGTATAAAAGAAAAAACATGATATAGCTAATTGACAACAAATTATAAATACATCAGTAATGTTTTCAGTTCCAAACAACATTCTCAACCAAACCAATCAACACAAGAAAAATATAACATTCTCATTTGGAAATTTATAACATGATACATTACACCTATTATTGATTTTGAAAGAAATCTTTTTGTTCGGTTGTTTCATACAACTCAAATCTGCACTAATCCAAGAAATAATAAAAATGGAATAAAATATTTTAAAATTTACAGTATTTTTTTTACAAATATTTGCAATTTAAAATACAAATATTCGAATAATTTCCATAAATATTTGCAATTATAAAGTTATAGGTTGGAACTATTTCCATTGTTTTGGTCCTTTTATTTTTTACATTTAGTTGAAATATATGCAAAAAAAAAATGAAAATCAACGATATTGCATGATTAAATATTTTCACATGATTCACGTAAGTTTGTAATAACAAAGATGCAATCTATTAGGCTTTTTCAATATGGGAATTTCATCTATTTTGAAACTTTTGAATGGTGTTTGCCGAAATTTCCTATTATAAAAACTTGCAAAATCATGGCAAATTCGTTATAGAAGAGCTCAATCTTTAAAACTTGATAGAATATAAAATAATAACAATAATAATCATCATTCATAAATACTTAAAGTGAACCTTTTGAAATTACATAATTAACCTACACCATATTTCATGAGAAGCAAAGTTCACTTTTGTCAATTCCTAAACTCGTTGTTCGTTTATCGGCTAACATTATATGTTAATGCTTCTTACCTATGAAAGCCAAAAATATACACTTCCTGTCACTACAACAAAATGCCTCAATCTCAACTACTAAAAATAGTTGTAGTTTAAGACGACGGTTTTGGAAAATTCATCTTAGGCAAAGTTGTAGCAAGGTCGAAGCTTGTGAACTTGTTACAACTTGTTACACCCGTTTTTACCGTGAACAACAACAAAAGGAAGCAGATGGTGCTTGAAGTCAGAGAGACTATTTATAACAAAGGGTCTAGACCGAGAATAGACCCAAGATCAAGGCTATAGAAAACACGTACTACACATATTAGGAAAATGGTTCAGAACACGTTGGTCGTCTCTAGAAAAATAAAGGCTAGACTAGAATACGAGGTCAAGGCATAAAGACTAACACATTAGATTTCGAGTTGACTTTGCTCACATGTTGTCAAACTTCTACAAGAATAGATCTACACAGGCATACACCGGGCGCAACCTAGTCAGCACCATACAGAGCTAAGAGCACCCACTAGAGATGTATATAGGGTCACATAAGATATGCTTCCCGTAAACTCAACCCCACAAGAAAATGACAAATGTGAAGTTCTCCCTCTCTCAATTCTCAGCAGCAACTATCAAGAAAAAAATTCAAATAGCAAATGAGCCCCTAACTTATCTAGGCAGTTTTTAGCACAGAATAGGAAGAGATACTTCATTCTTACTCGACATGGAGGAAAATTTAGTAAAAGAAGTAAGAACAACAACGGGCTATGTGGTCGGAATGCCAGACGACATTCAATACCGTCCCTGTTTCTACACATCAACAACATGACAAAGTCATAGGAATATCTCTTATCATTCCTCTTAGAGCGACATGCTACTTTAAAAGAGAAGAGGCTGGCCTATGCAGACCAAAGCTTCCTGTGCACTTTTTCGAGCATCCCACTTCAAAATTCCAATACCCTACCAGACTCAGGATTTCCCGTCGAAAAACCATCATCAATCTAGGCAACAAGTACAAGTATCGTGGGATAAGCGACAAGTGGCAAAATCCAAGGGCGGATGCTGAAGGAAAATTCAGGAAACGATTGCGACCATCAATAATGCATTTTTCGTACTATAATTGGAAAGGCACAAGGACAAATAAAGGAGACTTCATTTTCAACTTCTTCTTCTTTCAAAAAAGAAAAGTAAAATATTGTACGCCTTAAGACCATTAAAATCTCTTATACAAAAATAGTCAAATATAATGGATTACCCCTTGGACGTAAGTTTAACAATAATCCGAACCACGTAAAATATCTTTGTAACTTGTTATATTTTTGCTATGTATTTCCGTCACGTCTTAGTTCATTAATCCATCTCGACATTTCAACAAATTGATGAAGTGCGACTACTCGGCTATGTAAGCATTCAGCAACACAGTCATTTCCTAAAGGTGAATATGACTAAGCTTAAATTCATTGATCCTGCTCGTGAGGATGACAAATTATAAGATTGCCTCACGATCCAGTCGAGTGTGGTGAAAAAGAAAATTTTCACCAATATTTTTGCCGTTAGAAGGAGGATCAAACCTTCATAAAAAAGTCTTCGTAATATTTATCTATGAAGAAAATTATATATATATATATGCACCTTAACAGTTCATCGCCATACTGATTCGGCAAAATTCTATGATAGTAGGTAAACACGGTATTCTCAACATTAAGAATGGTGATATTAGCCTTACGCACTTGGACTTGCATCAACGCAAGTCCGGCTCTTCAGCCAAAATATTTCGTTTGAAAACATGATGAATTTCCCAACTGTGGTAGGAATTTTTGTATGATGAATCATCATAAAGACAGGTCGTAGGGATATAACACCGCCTGAATTAGTATAAAAAACACTTATGTCGTTTAATTCGACATACCACACTGGGCGTACGAATATTAGACTGCCTAAAACAGTACAAAAAAACCACGCGCGTGCGATGATAGGTTGTATCACAACCTGACTTCTCGGTCAAATATACTCTCGAGTGGTTATGACCATGCCCAAAGCATAACGATTCAATCTTCCTAGTCAACCGCCATTGTTCTAAAGCTTTGGTTTCACCTAAGAACAATAACAGCAACCTCTGCAATGAGAACGGTGACGTTGTAGAAGAATATGGCTCAACATACATATGACATATTTGCCCAAGTAAGGGGTATAGCATACCAAGCACCAACTAAGGACATTTTCGCCCCAAAACCCGGGATAGGTCAAAACAGACGTTTCACCCCAGGACATGGGTATGCCTGATATTCGGCTATGCTTGTGGCTAAGGACATTTTCGCCCTCAGGGCAGGCTATAGGTAAGAATGGAAATTTTGCCTCTAGAATTGGAGGTAGGTCCAAAAAGACGTTTTTTCCCCAGAATAGGGGTAGGTCAAATACTCCGGCAAACATACGGGTAAAGACATTTCACCCCAGAACAGGGGGTAGGTCAAAATAAGGAAGGAAGATCGTACCAGCATCTAGCTACAGACACTTCATACATGGAATAAGGAGCATATGATGATGCGCGCATCATCATAACTGGGATTCACTCATACTTAACCTACACCTAACTTTGCAAAGGATCATATCGCATCTGCAAATACCGAGAAGTCGTGAACTATCAATTCATGATCAGTTACACATACACTACTCCCCAAAACATATCATAGGTGAATGCAAATGAGTACATCATAGGAACATACTGTCAATCAGGTACAAACACAGATGCTACTCAAGTCTCGCCAGGTATACATCAAAAACCGAGTCATCAATACTTAGACATGAATCTTACAATAATATTATTGTTTTAAGTAATCTACAAAACTTACCAGTTAAGTCATATTACAAAGAAAACACTACTTTTACAAAAGTTAAATTGCAAATTTAATCAAAGTGTGACCATACTACGTCGTTTCGATTTGCGAAAATACATCATGGTGATTTTAGACAAAAGTTAGCCCTTCGGCTCTGTAATCACCATTGATGATCGAGAATGAAAGACCCGGCCATGAGTCGATCTATGATATGGCACGTGCATATCATAGTTGGCACCGGCCCAAACGTTTCCATAATCTACAGATCGGTATTCATAGTCTGCTCAATTGTACATAAAGGACAAGTCAAGTCTAAACTATCAACATTTAGAAACATCAATCGCACCTTGTCGACTGATTTCTGCTATCTGCTCTTTACCTTCTCTTAATGAAGTTCATCCAAAAGTGATGCACTGTTAATCCCACCTTGGGAAACCGAAATAGAGTCCAATCGGGCCTCATTCTCCAAACTATATATCTTATTTTCCAAGGAATTTATTCATCTCATAGCCATTTTTTTGACTCTTTCAATCTCACACAAGACTTTCTCCTTTGACTTCTCTACACTCTTAGAGGAAGGACCAAAGAACTCATCCTTATTGGACAAGAACGGGGAAACTTGAGTATGCTGTGTCCCTAGCTCCCCCTTTAACTAGTTCTCTAACTCTTTAATCTTGGCCTTATAATGAGCCTTCACATCATTCTTCCACTTAAGAATCTCAGTTGGGTCAGCTCCAGAAGGAATCTTAGGGACTGCACCCAACCCAAGAGGGGTACATGAAACTAGGGCCGCCGAAGAATTCTTCTCTGCATTCATATACAATACCATCTTTTTATCCATCTCAACAATCCTTCCTCTTAGATTTTGGATCTCATTCATATAAATGGTTGCATATATGCTCTCAGTATTCTTTAATAAATCTTCCATCCCCCATATTCTGAGTTGAGTCTAATTTCTTTCATAGAATATCAAACTTCGAATCCTACGTAACACGAATTAACTTAATAAGGTCGAATAAGCTCTCAATTAAATAACAATACAAATAGACAAATTAGAATTACCCAAAAACCTGATTTTTGTGTATGAATATTAACCAACCGACTTTGGTATTATGAAAAATAATAATGTCAGATTACAAAAAGTTCTTTCCCCATCTAAAGTCAAGTCAAATACTATAAATATGTTTTCCTAATATCGAAGTCATAATATTATCGCTAAGTTTGAGCGACAGACTAATAAAGGTCATAACAAGCTCCAACCCAAGGGTCCTCACTTAGATTAGTTGTCACCTCAAAGTCCTCATTATCATCTAGAAAACTTTGGTTCTGTGAAGGGTGGAAAAGTTACAAAACAACTTAGGAACATTGCAAAAATGCTTCAATCTTCTTATTCTTGGCTTTCTCTTGTTCAAGCTTATTCGAGTAAGAAGCAACCTTATCTCTAAAGGATACCAATACACTTTCAAGCTTGTGCACCTTTAATCCTGCCCTTCTTCTAATGTCATTTAAGTTCTCAATTAGCTGAGCCTTTATCTTTCTATTCTTACTTAAGAAATCACCAAACAGTCTTCTAGCAATAAACTTCCAACCGTCACCTTGAAGAAAAGAAGACTCGGAACTCATCAGAGGAACAAAATCAATGTCTGATTGAGACACTTCAATTAACCTCCTACGCTCGACAACCTCCAACTCACTAAGTAATCTGGCAATCTCAGCTAACATGTCCACCAGTTGTTTCTCATATTTAACAATTTCTTCCCTATAAACAATGCCATAATGTTCTTTTCCCGTATTTACGGTCTCACTTATTCCATCTAGTGTTGACATCACATCTTCAGACCATGCACGCAATATTTTGTTGCAATCATACCAACATTCTAATGCGCTTTGGGCTTTCTCAAGCTCTTAATTATTAAACTTTATCTCTGTTTCATGCCTCTCAATATCATACACGAGTTGAGCTATATCATCTTCAAGAGCATCTTCTGCTCAACTATATCAGAATCCTTCTGGAATGGAATAATAGTAGAGGCAGAAGCATCTTAGCAATAGGTACGATTAGTGCTAAACAGAGCTAAAGGAACCAATTCAAACTATAATTGAAATAAAACTTAGTTAAGTAATCAAAACATCACAGACTAAATCAAAATATTGAAACATTTGTTACATTGCATCTACTTAACTACATGATCAATAATAACATAAAAATTAACAAAGATATAGGGGATTATTCATCAATCAAGGCTCTAAACTTAATATTAAACCATTTTAGATTAGAACTATCAGGTGGAAAATAATCCTTTTTAACGTGTGACGCCAATGCTGCAAGACGAAATCATCAAGGGCCTCTTTTTCTCGAACTACTTGCTCTATTCGGGATAATAACTCTACAATCTCATCATTAAGATCTATTCAAGTCTGTTCCAGTTTATTTGCATGTCTAGTCAAGGTTGCTGTACATAACCCAAGGCAATTTAATTTGTTTTCCTCAAGCCTAGCCCTCAGTCTCCTTCAACAATTTTATGAACATATTCGCTCCAAAATACATAAAAAACAATAAAGAGAACACAATCATTCAAAGCATAAAAAATACCATGTCACACTACAAGCAGCCAAATAAGCTTCATGAGTTTAAGAATAATAATACACAATAGGGTGTCCAGGATTAAGCATCTAAAGCTATCATAGAAGGTGAATTAATCTTGTTTGCAAATTGGTCTTGCTCTTTAGGTTGCAGGTTCCTTTGATCCACATTAGCTGTTTCTTTCTCTTCCTGAGAAATGCGCTCAAAGCGACTTGGATCCACAACCTATTTTGCAACCTCCTCTACATTCCACTTGGTTTGGCAATATGCAAAGATCAAATCTGCCAAGACTTATCCTACACAAAGTCAGGCCTGACTTGCACATTATGCCGACGTTTAGCCGAAGAATAAAAACTACAGTTTACATCCGAGGTGATGTTGTTGAGTTCCTCCCTAGATTTATCCATCACATTTTAACCCTGGCCAGAGCTTCAACCTGTTCCTTTAGCTCATGCTCCTTTGCAGCTTGAGCATCCACAAAGGCCTTAGCTTCCCTTGCAGCCATCTCAACCTGATCACGAAGCATTCTAGCCTCTTCCTTTGCCTTAGCTTTAACAGAAACCGGTGTAGTACTGGTTAAAGTAAGATATGTGAAAAATACGGAATACAGATCTTACGGCTAGGATTAACACTCGGGGGGTGAATTAAAGGAATTACTAAATCTTTTTGAGTTTATATTAATTTGAACACAAATGTATGCAATATTCAGACGCAGATATGATCACAGAATCAAACGCAGATGCAAAGATAAAGTAAAATCAGTAAAGAAAAGAACATATCGGATTTTATACTGGTTTGGAGTTACCCTACATCTATTCCCGCACACAAGTAGAGATTTCCTTTCAAAAGCAATTATACAATTACACCCTCGATTTCAAGGCCACGAGGTACATCACTCCAGATTCACAATCCTCTTGTTAGAGATACGTGATTTCAAAGGTAACAAGCTCACCCAATTAATTTCCAAGGCTACAATCACACCTTTTGTAACGATCCGGAATTTTGGTCGTTAGATTTTGAACATTTAATTCATTTTAAATGTTAAATGTGGATTTTGAATTGATTTTAAAGTAAGAATATTTTGGTTAAATCAATATAATTATTTAAAATATCGAGTATGGCAATTCAATCGGATTTGAATAATAATAATTAAATATTTGAAATAGGGATAACTAGTAAATCTAGGAATAAATGGTTATGGAAACAATTTCTAAATTGATTTAAAGTCTAGTTGAATTTCAATTATAATTTTGGACTTTTGGATGGAATCAAAAATCGATAAACTAAATTTGGAAATTTTATATTAATTTAATAATGGAATCTAATATAATAATGCAAATAATCAGGTTTCGATTCAAAATGAATCAGAATGGTTTCTAATGGGATTATAAGTTCTATATGATTTATAATTGAGTTAGTAAAGTTTTAAAAATGAAATTTTAAGTGATTTCAACGATTTTGAAAATCGTTCGAATTTATCGACAAGTTAAAATAGCCTTCTGGGGCGTAGTCTCGGAATTCGACAAAACCAGTTCCATTGGATCCGTAATAATTAATTATTATCAGATTTCAAATTTCGTAGCGTTTGGAATTACCGTTTGTCTGTACGAATGAGAAACGCGTTGAAATTAAAATCGATAATTTAATATTTAAACTCGATTCAAAAAGAATCTTCCACATATGATTGAACTGGGCTCGGAAACACGTTCCATTGAGTTCGGAATACGGGTAAAACCTTATAAATGCCTGACGGCACGTGTGATTTGGAGTTTGTTTGTTTAGCTTGTAAAATTTGAGAATATTAATAAAATAATAATTATAAAACATATATATATATATATATACACGTTTAGGGCGAAAACCTTTTGAGCCGCCGTTGTATATTATTCAATGGCGGAAATCATCGTGCCTTCTCCTCCATTTTTCTTCTAATCCATCAACTATTTGGCAAAATCTCCAACTGCTAAATGGAAGAGCTAAAGGAGATCTACCCATCCAACGGTGGATCTAAGCTAATGTCATAGATTAATGGCAGATTTGGGCCTCGTTCGTCGCTCGTTTCAAGGGGTTTTGCGGGGATTTGGTATAGTCGAGTTTGACAAAATTCGGGGTGGAGGTCGGGGTGGAGGTGGAGTTGACGTTGAGCTTCGGAGTGGTGGCCTCCGATCAAGGCGCACGACATCAGGGATGGTCGCGATTTTCGGTGTGTGGTAGCGGCAATGGGTTCATTAGAACCTGTGTTGTTGTGTGAAGAAGTAGTTTGGTGCAGCCACGATTGTTTTTTTCTCTGAGTTGAGATGAACGGCTTGATGGTATATAAAAAAAGAATTCAGTTTAAATTATATATTTAAAATCTTTAAAACTGAATAACTCTTGCATACATTATCAGATTCAAATGAAACAAAGAGGCGTCGGAATCGCAGCGACGCGGTCTACAATTTGCAGCAAGTTCGGAGATGATTAGAGCAAGTGGAAATTTTAGATTAAATCGAATGGTTCGATTTAATTTAAAATTTAAAACGCTCGTCGAAACTCAAGGTGAGTTAATCTCACTCACATCTGGATACCATTTAATTTATAGCAAATATTCAAATGATTGTTTGGCTGATTAGATGAATGTGATAATTATTATCAGATTTGATCGATATTTTATTTGTCGTGCTAACATTTGTGGATGCAGGGAAAAAGTTTTGAGGGATCCATCTGGATTCCTCACAAATAGAAATTATATTCATAATCTATGGTATATCTTATCGATATCCTGTGATAAATTGATTTAGAATTTTGTTATGCTATGTTATGGTTGGATAAATATAATTTAGTATTTTTAAAAAATATCAATAAATGAATTGGGATTAAAGGAAAATGAAAGGAATTTTTAAGTAATGAATTTAAGGAAATTAAATTCAGGAAATTGATTTGGAATTTGTTAAGAGTTTTGAAACTGTGATGAGGAATGGGAATTTGTAAATTTATTTTACAAATGAAGTGGAATAAAATATTTATCAGTGGATAAATTTGGAAATATAGATTTTCGGTGGGAAATTCTATAAGAAAGGTATAACTGTTTTAAAAGTAAAGATGAGATTGTCATTAAAGGATCGAAAGTGCATTTTTCTTGGAAATTTGGTATGTTTCAAAGAAAATATTTCAAAATATAAATTAGCAGTTTAAAATGTGTTTTAGAATATTTTAGAAAAAATATTATTTTTAAGTTATAAAAAAAATTATTATTTAAGTTATAAAAAAATATTATTATTTAAGTTATAAAAAAATTTAAAAGTAAATATTTACTAAATTAGTTATAGTAGTAATTATTTTAAAAGGTTAATTGGTATTATGTTTTAAAAGAATATTATTAATATTTATATTTTATAAAATGGATTTATTTTAAAGATAATTGGTTAAAGTTATAATTGAAAATTGTATAGGATTTTGTAACTCTTCTTGTAAAATTTAGCTTAATTTAACATTTATTTTAAAATTAGCTTATATTTTATAAAGTAGTTTTGCTTTAAATAATTTTAAATATATTTTAAGGTATAATTAGAATAAAGTGATCTAATGTTTTAAAATTTAAAGTATTTGTACTTGGTTATTTTCAGTGGAAATAGAAAATGTTTGGGAAATTTATTCCGTAAAAAGGAAGATGGTTTGAAAACTGTTTTCAAAAGGGTTGAAAATGGAAATATATCTTGCGAAGATATTTTGAGATTAATAAATAATTTGGAAAATTATTTATGTTTGATGGTTGTTTGTGAATGTTATTTGATAGTTAAATAACCGTCTATTAATATTGGTCAATGCGCTGATCGTTTCGAAGAGACCGGGATCGGGATTAATTTCTTGAAAACCAATTCGATCCGGTTTGTACGTTTTCGTGGGGAAAACAAAAGTTTGGATTCGAAGGTGGAGCAGTGAAGTGCAAGGGCTAGTCACTACTTATCCTGAGGATGATTCCAAAATGGATGTAGTAGGGGTAGTGCCTTTGATTCCGTTCGAACCCGGGACGGACTTGTACGGATAAATGCTTTCAGAACATCCTCAGGTGGATGATGAGCATTCTAAGTGATATGTTCTAAAAAGGTAATGCTTAGCCTCAAGCCTCATCAACCGGGAATGACTGAAAATCAGGGGATATGCAGCAAGGCTAAGTGGGTAGCACCCATTAGGGTGAGGTCATCCCTTTCTAGATGTCCTTTTTATTCGGCTTAGTGGTGCGGTTGCTAATCCCAATAGTGGGGTGATTTTACTCGAGATTATCCAGTAAGGGGTAGTCTCGGTCTTGTGTTGCAGGGGATTGGGAGTAATCCTTGGTACGGTGATCTAGGCCATGTATTGTGATAGGTGGTACCCCAGTGCCTAGTCATTAGTTGGAAATCCATTCTCCCTACGTACCTGTACGGTTTTGATTGCGCCCAACTATTGCTGAAACATGAGATGCAAGCGTCTCAGCTAGATTCTATTTTATTTTCTATAGACACTGTTATACTATCAAACGGATTTGATAAGAAATGTTTTAGCTATCGCAAGGTAAAAACCCGATATGTTTATTTATGGCGTGGTCTTACGAGATGCTTTTGATTCAAAGGATTTGAAACTTTAATAATCAATTTGGGTGTATTTTTCTCATGCTGATATTCCAGACTGACTCGGGTGTTATTCATTATAATGCTCGGGTCAGACCGAGTATTATAGATTACAGGAAAGGATGCTGTGGAGCTAAGGAGAGGAGCTGGAGTCCGAGACATATTACCGTATTTGTTTATATCCACTGCTGTGGTTGTTTGAAATTGTCAGGCTGGTAATTGTTGTTTGTTTGTGATACTCAGATGATGTAATATATAGAACAGATATAGTTTTCATTTTGTGTAAAGATCTGTTACTGACTATTATATTTTGTTCCGCTACGATTGTGATATCCTATTATTGTTTAGTTCCTTCTTTCTTCTATCTTCTTTCTTTTTCCTCAACAAACTGTCTTTTCCGGCACCTGATCGTCGGCATATTATACTATAACATATTTTGTGTCGATTTTCGAGAGTCGAGAGGGACGGGTCGTCACACGTGGTATCAGAGCTTAGGTTAGTGATAACCTAGGCTTTGGTGGGGAAAATTACTCATTAGATATAGATTAAATAGTACTCTAGAATGAGTTGAGTGTAATAATAGATATGAGAGCGTACTTGTAAGTGAATATTAAAATTGTTTTTATACTATATTGACTTATCGGTTGAGTGTTTATGAATTCTGATCGGTACGGGAAGCACAACCTTATCGATAAGGGTTTCTAAACTCTTAAACAAGATAAACCAACATAGTTTTGATTTTAAAGTGGGTAAATGAAATAATTTTACCCACAGTTATATTTTGATATAAAAGAAATAATTTTCTAAAATTATTATATATTTGGATGTTTGGTTGTTAGTATTATAATCAAATATAAGAGTCTAAAATTTGAAATGGTTTATAACCAAATAGAATTATCTAAGTATGGTTTAAATAAAAACGAGTATAACTAAAATTTGATTTAGACCAGAATTTAAATCCTGGAAATTTTGAAAAGTGTTTAAAGTGTATTTAAAAAAAGGTTTGGTAATCTTGGAAATGGTGGACATGTTTTCCAAAAATTTGAAGGAAATAATGGAGTATTATTTTGGAAAATATTTTTGAATGGAAATTGTTTTGAAAGGAATTTGTGAAAGTAAGGAAGCACTGAACTCACTTCAGCCGCTGGGAAATAATCCTGATGATAATGGCCACATCTTCAGTATTTATTTTCAAGTTTCTAAAGTGATGGATTGCTACCATGGAGATTGGTTATGATATTTGTTTGGACTTGTTGGGTATACAAGTTGTTTTAGAAATTTCAAAAAGGAAATTTGTTTTGGTAAAAATAAGTTGTTTTGGAATCCGGAGATTTGATTTGATATACCAAGCGGGTATGTATTGATTATTATTTCAACATGGTTTTGAAATAAAACCGGGTAATTGAATTTTGGGAACTCTATTTAAATAATGTGAAAAGTTAAGATAAAGAAACTATTGAACCTATTGAGTGAAGTTGATTTATATAAGAAGGGAAAATGAAATTTTAATCCTGGAATTAAAATTTAATTTGAGTGAATGAAAGTGAATAAAATATATTTGAATTTAACTGCAGATAAGTTAAATAAAATTGAAATTGAGATCGAATTAAAGTGGATAAAGTTGAAATGTAAAATGACTTCGTATTTGTGAGTTATAATTGAGTAATGGATTTTTACCCATATGCTATTAAGTGTTATACTTATAATCTGAAATTGTGGATTAAAATTTGTGTAATAAAAATTTATATCCTTATTAATTCAGTGATACATACATACATACATACATACATATATATATAATTCGAAATTGTGATTTTAAGATGAAAATGGACTCAAATGAGCAATATAAGCTTTCAAGTAAATAAGTTGGTGAACATATGAATAGGGAAAGGAATTGCAAAACCTAAACAGAAATGGTTGAATGTTATGGTAAAAAGGATGGAAAATTCTA
Source organism: Allium cepa (assembly GCA_030765085.1). Classification (NCBI taxonomy): domain Eukaryota; kingdom Viridiplantae; phylum Streptophyta; class Magnoliopsida; order Asparagales; family Amaryllidaceae; genus Allium; species Allium cepa. The sequence goes on from CM060932.1 coordinate 610,449,315, forward strand.
AATTTAAACCAAAATGAAATGTAGAGTGAGATAAGGCAAAGTGAATACAAAAGGATGAATGGACTTAGGTTACTAAATATGTTTTAAAACTTATATATTAGAAAGTAAAAATTTAAATTGAATAGAGAAATAAAATTGGATCGAATTGGATTTAACTTAAATTAAAAAGGAATTGAGTTGAATCTGAATTGAATTAAAATCAAACTTTATTGTGTTATGAATAATAATGAATGGAATTAAATTTTTATTTAAAAATAGTAAAGGAATGGTATGAATTTAAGTTGTCTAAATAAAATTTAGTTGGACTTGAATTAAATTTGGAAAAGAATTGAATTAAATGGAATAAAAATGAGGATGTTTGGGTTGTAAATAATTTCAAATGGAGTAAAATTAATATAGTTTGAGTTGGAATTAATTTAAATGGTTATAAACTTAAGTAATTCTTGTTTGCTTGCATGACATCAAATTTGCACTGAGATTAGTCGTGTTGTTGTAAACAAAGCTAATAAATTAAGGAAAGCAAGTAAAGTTGGTTTTGAATAAATTGGAATGGGTTGGGATCCAAATAAGTGGTAAATAAGTGGTTTTTCATATAAATGAAAGTGGATCATAAAAGTAATGCAAATATATCAAATTTAAAATAAAATTTGATTTGAATCAATTTGGAATTGAATTGAAGTAAATTGATGTAAGTAGGCACATGTTGATCATATTGAAGTAATTTTGGGTTGGTTATGGTAAATATGAATTGAGAATGGTAAACTTGAATGTAAATCATTCAAGTGAAATGGAATGAAGTTGGATTTGTTAGGAAGTAAAAATAGTATTCAAATCTTGGGATTTGCTTATAATATATGGTTAACAGGTTGAGTTATGAAATTTGTTTGTTTGAACTATGTAATTGAGGTGTTTGGCTAAGATTAATGTATGGAAGGATGTTATAAATCTTATTTTATTGAAAACTTATGGCTTGTTTGAGTAAGTACAGGTACGGGAGGCAATCGATAGAGTTGAAGCGCGTAAATGCAATATTATTTAGCCACTTGCTTTTCAAATGCTAATTTAAGGTACGCCTACGCAATAAAATTTGAAAAATGGTATATATATTCTGATATATTTTGTTTTCCGACCGTATGGGTCGATGTATATATATTTATATCTATTGTGATATTTTGGAATGCTCTTCGTATAAAGGAGATGCTGTCAAAAAATTTCAAAAATTTTGGAAGCTAATTTTTTTTGGGAATTTTGAAAATTTTGAGTTAACAAGAAAAGATCGATTTTTGAAATGATGTCGAAACATAAGCTTTTGAGTTAGAAATAAAAGCAAATGGTTTTGGAATTGAGCTAAAGGTTTTGGTGAAGTGAATGTAAGTTTTTAACTAAGTAAGTATGGGTAAGTAAATGAGTTTAGTGGCATTTTTCATACCTTAGCAAATTTCGAGGACGAAATTTTAATAAGGGGGAGGAACGTAACGACCCAGAATTTTGGTCGTTAGATTTTGAACATTTAATTCATTTTAAATGTTAAATGTGGATTTTGAATTGATTTTGAAGTAAGAAGATTTTGGTTAAATCAATATAATTAGTTAAAATATTGAATACGGCAATTCAATTGGATTTGATTAATAATAATTAAATATTTGAAATAGGGATAATTAGTAAATCTAGGAATAAATGGTTATGGAAACAATTTCTAAATTGTTTTAAAGTCTAGTTGAATTTCAATTATAATGTTGGACTTTTGGATGGAATCAAAAACATAAATAAACTAAATTTGGAAATTTTGTATTAATTTAATAATGAATCTAATATAATAATGCAAATAATTAGATTTTGATTCGAAATGAATCAGAATGGTTTCTAATGTGATTAAAATTCTATTTTATAATTGAGTTACTAAAGTTTTAAAAATGAAAATTTAAGTGATTTCGACGATTTTGAAAATCGTTCAAATTTATCGACGGGTTAAAATTGCCATCTGGTGCACTATCTCGGAATTTGAAGAAATTAGTTCCATTGGATCCGTAATAGTTAATTACTATCGGATTTCAAATTCCGTAGCGTTTGGAGTTACCTTTTGTCTGTACGGATGAGAAATGCGTTGAAATTAAAACGATAATTTAATATTTAAACTCGATTCAAAAAGCTACCTTCCACATATGATTGAATTGGGCTCCGAAACACGTTCCATTGAGTTCGGAATATGGGTAAAACCTTATAAACGCCTGGCGGCACGTGTGATTTTGAGTTTGTTTTTTTAGCATGTAAAATTCGAGAATATTAAAAAAATAAATTATAAAACGTATATATATACACGTTCAGGGCCGAAATCCTCTTTTCTTCTTTTGAGTTGCCGTTGTATATTATTCAACGGTCGAAATCATCATGCCTTCTCCTCCATTTTTCTTCTAATCCATCAACTATTTGGAAAAATCTCCAATTGCTAAATGGAAGAGCTCAAGGAGATCTACCCATCCAATGGTGGATTTAAGCTAATGTCATAGATTGATGGCAGATTTGGGCCTCATTCGTCGCTCGTTTCAAGGGATTTTGCGAGGCTTTGGTATAGCCGAGTTTGATGAAATTCGGGGTGGAGTTGACGTTGAGCTTTGGAGTGGTGGCCTCCGATCGAGGCGAACGATACCAGGGATGGTTGCGATTTTCGGTGTGTGGCAGCGGCAATGGGTTCGTTCGAACCTGTGTTGTTGCATGAAGAAGTAGTTTGGAGCGGCCATGATTGTTTTTTTCTCTGAGTTGAGATGAACGGCTTGATGGTATAAAAAAGAATTTAGTTTAAATTATATATTTAAAATCTTTAAAACTGAATAACTCGTACATACGTTATCAGATTCAAACGAAACAAGAAGCGCTGGAATCGTAGTGACGCGGTCTGTGCGCTGCAGCAAGTCTAAAGATGATTGGAGCAAGTGGAAATTTTAGATTAAATCGAATGGTTCGATTTAATTTAAAATTTAAAATGCTCGTCAAAACTCAAGGTGAGTTAATCTTACTCCATCTGGATACCATTTAATTTAAATAGCAAATATTCAAATGAGTGTTTGGTTGATTAGATGAATGTGATAATTATTATCAGATTTGATCGAAATTTAATTTGTCGTGCTAACATCTGTGGATGCAGGGAAACAAGTTGGCGGGATCCAACTGAATTCCTCACAAATAGAAATTATATTCATAATCTGTGGTATATCTCATTGATATCCTATGATAAATTGATTTGGAATTTTGTTATGCTGTGTTGTGGTTGGATAAATATAATTTGATATTTAAAAAGAAAATATCAATAAATGAATTGGCATTAAAGGAAATGAAAGGAATTTTTAAGTAATGAATTTAAGGAAATTAAATTCAGGAAATTGATTTGGAATTTGTTAAGAGTTTCGAAACTATGATGAGGAATGGAAATTTGTAACTTAGTTGTGCAAATGAAGTGGAATAAAATATTTATCAGTGGATAAATTAGGAAATATAGATTTCCAGTGGGAAATTCTATAAGAAAGGTATAACTATTTTAAAAGTAAAGATAAGATTATCTTTAAAGGATGGAAAGTGCATTTTTCCTGGAAATTTGTTATGCTTCAAAGAAAAGCTTTCAAAATATAAATTAGCAGTTTAAAATGTGTTTTAGAATGTTTTAGAAAAAAAAATATTATTTTTAATTATTTTTAATTATAAGTAAATACTTATTTAAGTAATTATGATATTTAATTATTTTAAAGGTAAGTAGTATTAAGTTTTCGAAAGGAAATTATAATATAAATATTTGATTGATAACTTTATGTTAAAAGGTAAATTTGTTTTAAATTACTTAGAAACTCCTTTATATTTTCTTAAGTATTATTTTCATTTAAGAAATTTCTAGTAGCCTTATTCTAAATATTTTAAACATATATTTTGAAAGTGATTTTCCAGGCAATGGGAAATGTGTTTAAAAATAAAAAGGTATTTATTTTTTCTAAAGTGTGGGAAGGAATTTACAGAATTTAACCGTAAATTTGAATTGAGATAAATCCGGCAGAATTTATAAAAAGAATTCTTTGGTTTATTCTGAAATGAAAGTGTATTTCCCTGAAAAGCCAAGTACGTTTAAAGCAGATTTTTAAGTAAAAGTTAAAAGTTTTAAATTTGTTTTTTTAGAATTTTTTTAAAGAAATTATTGTTTAAGTTGTAAAAAAAAATTAAAAGTAAATATTTACTAAATTAGTTATAGTAGTAATTATTTTAAAGGGTTAATTGGTATTATGTTTTAAAAGAATATTATTAATACTTATATTTTATAAAATGGATTTATTTTAAAGATAACTGGTTAAAGTTTTGTTTGAAAATTGTATAGGGTTTTGTAACTCTTCTTGTAAAATTTAGTCTAATTTAACTTTTATTTTAAAATTAGCTTATATTGTATAAAGTAGTTTTGCTTTAAATATTTTTAAATATATTTTAAGGTATATTTAGAATAAAGTGATCTAATGTTTTAAAATCTAAAGTATTTGGACTTGGTTATTTTCAGCGGAAATAGAAAATATTTGGGAAATTTATTCCGTAAAAAGGAAGATGGTTTGAAAACTGTTTTCAAAAGGGTTGAAAATGGAAATATATCTTGCGAAGTTATTTTGAGATTAATAAATAATTTGAAAAATTATTTATGTTTAATGGTTGTTTGTGAATGTTATTTGATAGTTAAATAACCGACTATCAGTACTGGCCAATGCGCTGATCGTTTCGAAGAGATCGGGATCGGGATTAATTTCTCGAAAATCACTTCGATCCGGTTTGTACGTTTTCGTGGGAAAAACAAGAGTTTGGATTCGAAGGTGGAGCAGTGAAGTGCAAGGGCTAGTCGCTACTAATCCTGAGGATGATTCCAAAATGGATGTAATAGGAGTAGTACCTTTAGTTTCGTTCGAACCCGGGACGGACTTGTATAGTTGAATGCTTTCAAAACTTCGTCAGGTTGACGATAAGCATTCTAAATGATATGTTCTAAAAAGGCAACGCTTAGCCTCAAGCCTCATCAACCAGGAATGACTGAAAATCAGGGGATATGCAGCAGGCTAAGTGGGTAGCACCCATTAGGGTGAGGTCATCCCTGTCTAGATGTCCCTTTTATTCGGCTTAGTGGTGCGGTCGATAATCCCAACCGTGGGGTGATCTTACTCGGGATTATCCAGTAAGGGGTAGTCCCAGTCTTGTGTTGCAGAAGATTGGGAGTAATCCTCGGTACGGTGATCTAGGCCACATATTGTGATAGGTGGTAACCCAATGCCTAGTCATTAGTGGGAAATACATTCTCCCTACGCGCCTGTACGGTTTTGATTGTGCCCAACTATTGCTGAAACGTGAGATGCAAGCATTTCAGCTAAATTCTATTTTACTTTCTATAGACACTATTATAATATCAGATGGATTTGATAAGAAATGTTTTAGCTATCATAGGATAAAAACCCGACATGTTTATTTATGGCGTGGTCTTACGAGATGCTTTTGATTTCAAAGGATTTTGAAACTTTAATAATCAATTTGGGTGTATTTTTCTCATGCTGGCATTCCAGACTGACTCAGGTGTTATTTCATTATAATGCTTCGGTCAGACCGAGTATTATAGATTATAGTAAAGGATGATGTGGAGCTCAGGAGAGGAGCTGGAGTCCGAGACGTATTACCGTATTTGTTTATATCCACTGCTGTGGTTGTTTGAAATTGTCAGGCTGGGAATTGTTGTTTGTTTGTGATACTTTGATGATGTAATATAAAAAAAAGATATAGTTTTCATTTTTTGTAAGGATATATTATTGAGTATTATATTTTGTTCCGCTGCAATTGTGAGATTCTATTATTGTTTAGTTCCTTCTTTCTTCTATCTTCTTTCTTTTTCCTCAACAATCTGTCTTTTCCGGCACCCGATCGACGGCATATTATACTGTAGCATATTTTGTGTCGATTTTCGAGAGTCGAGAGCGACGGGTCGTCACACCTTTACTCGATTGATTTCCAAGGCTACAATCACACATTTACTTGATTGATTTCCAAGGCTACAATCACACGTTTTCTCGCTAAATTGATTACAAAGAAGTTTATAAATCTGAATAGCACTGAGATCTTATTGAGATAGTGATAGAGAATCAAACCAGAAATGATATATTTAGTTCAATGTTGATTTCGGCAGAGTAATGGTCAGAATGTGTATAAAGAAATATGGAAGAAGAAGAAGAGTAAAACCAGAAAAATATATTTGAAAATTCGTTCAAAACCACCTCTATTTATAGTAGAACAACAGCCACATCCATTCGTGAAAGGATACGATGAATAGACACTTCCTTTGAAATTCAAAATTTTGAAATAAACTGCTACCATGTCGACATGGGGTACTCGAGGATGTCGACATGCAAAAGCAATTTTTGGTGATTTGTTTTTTTGAAAATAACTTCTATCTTAAATTAAAACTATTTTAAACTTTATAAATATACTTAACTATTGTTAAAACACATAAGTAAATATAGAGAACAATATTTTGGTATATATAAAATTTTACTATAATTTTATTTTTAAATATAAGTATAAATAATAAAAGTTAAATGAACATATTATAATTAAAAGATAGTTTAAAAACCAAAGATAATTTGATTTTGAAAATAAATATTATTTTTTAGGCTAAAAATATTTAAAACCAGGATAGATGTTTTTGATCTCTTTAAAAGGAAGATTTTGAAAACATTTTGAAAACAAGATAATTTTTGTAAATCATTTTGAATAAAAGTAAGTGGATACAAAGCAATATTCCACCAGATTTTTCGTAGGTTCCATCCTACTTAGGGTTCCATCCCTTTAACAGGCTCGAAGTGGATTCCATTCCATGAATAAATTAGATTTTAAGATGCCAGTGCTTTTCTATGAGTTTTAACAAAATTTCCTAATAAAATTACTTGAGATATTGAACTTTTGATAATCTTGATACTCATGGGTCTTCAATCTTGATATCTTGAATCTCTATACTGTACAGTCTTCATTCTTGGTACCTGCGTGATTAAATCCTGCATATACATATATATCTAAACTAGAATGTTAGTATTTATATTTTATAATCTTATTATAAGGTTGTTGTCATCAAAACCATCATCTCAAGGACTAACAATCTCCCCTTTTTTGATGATGACAACCGTTGTTTTGTAAAATATTACTTCTATCCTAATAACTCCCCCTAAAACTAATAACTCCCCCTTAATCTATGCCTAACTATCCTATTTTATACTTCTCCCCTTTGTCATCAACAAAAACTAACTCGAAACTATATAACTCCTCTTTAATCTAATACTCTATGACATGTGATTATAATGATAGTGTTATCATAAATGATCATCACTTAATTCTAAAACTAAATCTTAGTCCTAAATTACTAACTATGTTAATTAAGAATCTATATACGATAATACTTATAATAGTGATAAAACATAAGAACACAATCATTTATTAATTATATTGTTATATGTACATTTGCGTAGACAACATACAACAATAAGAAAGAATGAAAAGAAACTAATGTGTGCCTTTGAAAATGGGAGATCTATGAACCGGACAATTTTGACAGTGGAAATAGAAATTTCCACGTTGTTCGACAAGATTTTCATCTTTGTCAAAGCACACTTCGCCAACACAAACGAATTTTTCGTCATCTTCAGCGTCCTCTTCTTCCATGAATTCTTCTTCTTCTTCCTCGCTATCCTCTTGCACTTGATATCCTGAAGACTCTTCATCAATCAAGATCGGATTAGCGTGATTGTCCATTAGAAATTTTTGCAAATTTCTAAGGATTTTTCTTTGTCGTCCTTGTTCTTTGGCCATTCTAAGTTGCACCACTTGAATTTCAGTCATTAGTTGCAGTGCATCCTTCAAAGAATCCTCCATTTTCATTACTCTTGCAAGCGTAGTTTGTTGGAAAGGTCCAAAAGAAGGAGAAGGGAACAAAAAGGTTGAATTTTTGTTTGATTTGGAAGAGGAAGCCATAATTTTATTGATTTCAGAAGTTATAACAGAAAGGAAACAGAAAGAATGATAAAAATTTCGAAAATAAGAAGAATATATAACGACTTATTTGAATTTTGGTGGGAAAAAATTCGAAAATTAAAAACCGTTATATGCCAACATGGGTATAGGGGGATGTCGACATGGTGCTTGAAATTTTTACTATTTGATTTATTTTGATTTAAATTTTAATTATACTTTGTTATTTATATTTTATATTTCAGTTCTTAAACAAATACCTAATTCTCTTCTTAATTTAGTAAATATAGATTCATTTAATGATTTTGTTAAAATATCAGCAATTTGATTCGCAGAATTGATATAATCGAGAGTAATTACTTCCTTACTTATATTATCTCTAAGAAAATGGTGTCTGATATCAATATGTTTAGTTCGAGCATGATGAATAGTATTTTTGGATAAATTTATTGCACTAGTATTGTCACAATAAATTGGTGATTTTGATATATTTAAACTAAAATCTTTTAAAGTTTGTTGCATATATATTACTTGAGAACAAGATAAAGCAGCAGAAATATTCGCTGCTTCGGTTGTTGATAAAGACACTACGTTTTGCTTTTTACTAAACCAGAAAATCAGGGAATGCCCCAAAAAGTTACAAGTTCCACTTGTACTTTTTCAGTCTGATTTACAACCAGCATAATCAGTATCACAGTAAGATATTAAATCAAAAGAATCATTTTTAGGGTAAAATAAGCAATAATCGGAAGTGTGTTTAACATATCTTATGATACGTTTTACGGCTTTTAAGTGGGTCTCTTTAGGTTGGGATAGGTATCTTGCACAGAGACAAACACTATGCATGATATCACGTCTACTAGCAGTGATATTATAACAACCCTAGATTTTTCATATATTTTAATATCTAACTTTGTTTTATTTTGAAATTATTTTAAACTTATTTTATTTCAAACATTTCATTTTTAAATGTAGGTGTTGATTATTATGTGAATTATAATTTCAAACCGGTATAAATTGGATATTTTACTAAAAGATGAATTTCTGTTCCAACTGGTCAAACCTTGACTTTTAAATTTCAAATTTAAATATTTAAATTCTTAAATTTTATCTTTTATTATGAAAATAGATTAAATAACTTGAATAATGCTTTTCGTTTCGTTGAAAACGGATTTAATTTGTGAAAGTTATGTACATTTCAATTTTGAGTATAATTTGTTTTGTTTTAAAATTTTGTCTATTTTAAATTATATAAATCATATTTTCTATGTTATATTTTATTTTAATACGTGTTAATATGTTATTTTATGTGTATTTTGTCTTTTAATATTTTTAAAGTGATAATAAAAATTTTCCAAAATTTACTGTATTTATTTCCTATTTTTAAAGGTTGTTTTCTATTTTTCTGCTATTTTCTTCATTTAAATTATATTTAATTAAAATTTATATATTTATTTTGTGAATGTATTTTTATTTTATGTTATTATTTATTTTTAAAAATATTTTACAAGCTCATATGAATTTTCTAAAAATTATTCTATTTAATTTCAAATTTTCTAGTCTAGTTCACTATTTTTAGCTATTTTTCTTAATTTAACTTTATATAATTAATAAATATTATATAAATTTTTATATTTTGATAAATTTTCGAAATTTTATCTAGGATTATTATTATTTGCAGAAATATAAAGTTATATAAATTAAATAAGGATATATGAAGAGTTTTTGACTTTGAATTGCCTTTTGCCTTTTTGAATTCCACCTCTTCATTTTCCTCACAACTCTTCATTTCTTTTGGCATAACTCCCCACATTTCAGCTGACTAATTCATTTTCATTTCACGTATCTTTCTTTCCTCCTTCCTTAGAAAAAAATTTCGGCCATCACATGCTTGGGAAGTTGGTAAAAAAAAATTATTTCTTTTATCTCTTTTTTCCACTTATATTGCTTATTCCTTTTGATTTTTGTTTGCACTTGCTCTTCCATTTAGGTTCGGCCATGCTACCTTGCTGCCTAGCCGCCTCCACCACCTGATGGCACACCACCAACAACTCCTCCTCACTAGCCACCCAAGTCATGACCCCCCTTGGTGATGCCCATCCACAAACTTTTCAAAACAACCCGAATTCCTAGCCTAGCCGAGCACAACATCACTTCCATCACCTCACCACCACTCTAGCCGCCACCACCACGCCTCCAGCACCCTCGGCCACACCACCACAGTGGACCCTACACCTCTGGGTTTGATACTTGGAGCCTTGGCCGAGCCCAAATCCATGACCAAATGCATGTATTCATGCTTATGTGTATTATTCCCTTCACCCACTTTGGCACCATCACAAATGACATCTAGGCCGACCCTACACCCATCACACTGCAAGTTCTTTTTAGATTAGAATCACTATGGGTTGAAATGATACATACCCGAACGGACTTTAGAATAGGAGAAAATCGTTATGGGCTGAAATGATAGGCCTGAATGATTTTCAATTATTTTCATTTACTTGGGATTGCGGGTTTGAAATGATCAAACTCGGATTTTCTTTGTAAATTACGGGTTGAAATGATATACCACCCGTATCACTTTACCTAGGCTAGAAAATGAAATACAGACCCGTTGTTAAAATATGTTTTTCTTAAAATTTTAAAATATTTTAGGAATGTAAATATTATAATATTTTGATTTAAATTTGATTAAAAATGATTTTTGTAAAGCATTATTGACTCTTTGAAAATTTATAAGTGAAATAAATTAATGGTAAAGTTAGAAAATCTGAAATGTAAGTTTTTTTGGAAATTATAATTTGGTAATAAATGGAATTTAAATTAAATATAAAAATATGATAAATTTATGATATTTTGAACTAAATTAAATTTTATAATATATGAATGATTTTTGAATTAAGTTAAAGATGAAATGAATGAATATTTAAGTTGGAATTTTGAAATATAACTAAAATTGGAAATTTGTGAATTTGGCTTAAAAGTGAATTATAAGTTAAGTAAATAAAAATGAAATTAAGTTATATTTGAAAATTTAAACTTAAGTGTTAAGTTAAATTTAAGTTAATGAATTTAATGTTGGAATTTAATAACTGAATTACTATTAAATTTTGATTTTTGAATAGAGATTTAACTTTATAAAATCATGAATATAAGGGTATTTGAATGATTGTTTTAAAAGTAAAATCATTTGATTTTATAAGTTAAAAATGGTTTAAATAAAAATATAATTTTTTATGAAATTATACTGAATATTTGAAGTTAATTTACTGCATTTCTAAAATGCTATTAATTCTAATGTAAAGGATAATACAACATTTGTAAATGCTATAGTTGATGATAATGAACCAAATGGCTCAATTTAATTAAAGGCTATTATAACATTTTTGTGAATGTTATAATTGTTGAATTTAACTAAGTTTATTTGAAACTAATGGAACCCTATTACAGCATTTTAAATGTTGTCTTTTGTTAAATTGAACTATTTTAAGTGTGACTTTCCGTAGCATTTTCTAAATGCTGCGAAAGTTGAATTTTCATTATTTTAACAAATTTAAGTGAATGAATGAACTTTAAAAGATTAAAATTTTAAAAATTTAATAATTTAATTATTAAGTATAATATCTTCATTTTAATAATTTAAATGCAGCAATTTGTTTCGAAATATAAACTATTTTGACATGTGTTTTGAAATGGTATTTAAATTAAGTAAAAATGAATGTGGTATGGAAGATATGATATTTTGAAATGGATTTTGAATGATATTGAATTTTTAAATGATATTTGATTTCGAAGTATAGATACTATTTTGAAATTTTAATCACGGGATGTATTTAATTTATGGTTTAACTGATCTTTAAAGGATGGGCGATCCCAAGCATCCTTTAAGTTATGGTGCATTTCTACTACAGTTCACTTGAGTTGATTTACATTATATAAGTATATATTGTCCTGACTCGAGTGTTTTGTGTTTTACTTTACGCTCGGGTCAGCTTGAGTATTCACAGCTTTGGATTTTCTTTCTGGAGCTGGTCTTTGCTGGAGTTTCTGCTTATCTGCATTTATATCTACTTTCTGTTTCAGCTATTCTAGTTTATCTCATGTATTAGTGAACTTCTATGTATTTGGGATTTCTATTATGTTGTTTTCGGACTGTATTATGTTTTTGGTTTGAGACTCTGTCGTAGTAGCTTCATAAACTACTATGTATTTTATATTCCGCTGCGAGGTATTCTGTTTGTTCTATGTCTGTGATTCTGTGATTTGTATTTTATTTGCTCCAAATTTATTTACAATGCGGTATTTTGAGAAATTCAAGTCCGACATATGCGGCTGCGAATGGCTAAAAATACCGGGTTGTTACAGTTGGTATCAGAGCTTTGGTTTTAGGCAAACTATAGCCTATGGAGAAAAAACTCATAGAGATAGGGTAGAAATACCCTATAATGAGTGAAATCAATCTCAGAATCCTTTCTTGTGAGAGAACATATTTTCGAAGTATAAAATAATTTCCAAATGATTTTTAAAGGATTTTCAAAGATTATTTTGGTATAAAAAATTTCTTATTTTGAAACCAAGATTTTCAAAACATCATCTCTTCATCCATCTTGTTAGAAATCTCTTGGTTAGGATTCTTATCATTTAGGATTCCTTGAACTTTGGAACGCTCCCACTTGTTCTGAAATCCAGTCTTGTCTTCCCTATTCTATCCATTTTGATTTTGGAGCACATCATAACTCCACTTTGGAATGACCTCTATAAAGATCGATGATTCCGCAAATCTTTGAATAATTTGTAAAGGGGTGAAAATCCTTTATAATTGGCACTAATTCACCGGAGATTCCTGTATCTTCGATTTTCGATGCTATCTATCTCCTTCTCCACCCGGATTCTATCTCTGGTGATCAAATGTCGATTTGCCTTAGATTTCCGAATTGATTATATTACTGAAGTCACGGTTGACCGGTTAAGGTCGCCCATGATTTATATAGGCTTATCATCTTCTATTTGGTAATAAAATTATCTTATCTTCGTTCGAGCTTATCTTCGAGACAGAATTCTATTTGATTAGAGTTCCTCTAAATTCTAATCTCCGTATTACTTGAAATCTAACCTTGAATCATTCTTTGGAAATTTGAGTGTGATTGTATTTTGAATCTGTGCACACATCGAAATTATTTTGACAAGGATGACCCTATTTTGTATATAAAAGTGAAACGTTTTCAATAAGGATTTTTACCTTTGGAAAATGAAAATTTGAAGCTTTGAAAGGATTTGAAATTTTGGAAATTTATAAGAAAATGTGATTTATATAAAAATGATTTATACATGAAGGGTTTGAATTTGAATTTCAAGGAATCGAACTCCGGTGTTTTGAAATGGGTTTTTAAGATTTTGGAAAATATATAATAATAATATGATTTAAAGATATTTTTCTAAATAAGAAATGTTTCAAATGTATTCGAATGAATTCCAATGATGTCAAAGAGATTTCAAAGAAGTTTCAAGAAATAAAAGTCCAGAACCCACTTATGTCGCTGAAAAATAATTTCGGTGTTGAATACATGCATCATCGACATTGATTTTTGAGTTTCTGAGCGGGGAAGAGGCCACTCTAGTAGCTTTGCTATGCGAGTGATTTTATGAAACCAAATTTTGATTTCCGATTTCGAAGTATGGTTTGATATTCGAAAGATATGTGTATATATATAATTGAAATGATTTAAAATAAGCCGGTGTTCAATCCTCGAGATTCAGATTTGTTTTGGTATAACCTTACCTATTGGAATCGATTTACTAATTTGTTGGTGATTTCCAACTCTTGGATTGAAAATATGATTTCTTCGACTATTTTGAAGGTTCGAGCACTTCCAAATCAAGGTTAACTTTTCAAAGCTAAGAAATTTTGAATGGTATAAGGTATTCGATAAAGTATAAGTTTAGTATGGTATGATTAATGTATAAAGTAATATGATTTATATAAGTTTGAAACTATTGTGGAGTGAAATAAATAAGACTATTTTGAATTATACTGGTATGAAATATAGTTTTGAAAAGATATTTGAAGTAAAATGTTGAGTTTTTGTTAAATTTATAAGTTAAGGAAAACAGTGAATTTTGGCTTAACAAATGAAAGTGAGTTTTAAATTGAATATTTGATTTAAAATTTTGTTGTGATAAATCATATGTTAAAAATTATTAAATGTGAAATTTTGAAGTATAGAAATGTGATTTATAAGTTTAAAATTTGCTAAAATTGAAGTTGTATTGTTTTTTAAAAGTTATAATAAAATCTGGAATTTTATTAATAGCATTTCTAAAATGCTATAGTTTTATGACAACACTTTAAAATGCTGTTGTTTTTGAATTTAACTTTGTTTGAATTAACTAAATATCTGTTATGGCATATTATGAATGCCGTTATTCTTCAATTAAACTATTTTGGAAACTATAAGTTACGATAGCACTTTTAAATGCTGTCATTGTTATAATTTGATAATGTTTCGTAATGTTATAGATTTTAACACTGTTGAGTTAAGTTTTAAAAAGTTAAATGATTTAATTTTGGATTTGATTATTTGTGAAATTTAAGGAGTTTTGAATATAATTTAATATTTAAATTTGAATTTTAAGGAATTTAAATTGAATTTTAAGTTAAATAAGGTTTACTTGGTTATGTGTTAAATGGAATGAAATGTAATGAGATAACTGAACTTTTGAATGGAATTTTGAAATGTATTTTGTAATGATATTTGAAATAATAATTGAATGACATATTTGATATTTTTAAATGATATTTAAATTTAAATATTTGAAATTGAATTCAAATAATGATTTGATAATAAGGCTTTGAATGATATAACCTTTATTTGATAAAGAATGTGAATCAAAAATGATAACTGATTTTGATAAATGAAATATAAAGTTTATATTTGTATAAAAGGATATTTGGTTTACTTGTAATTTGAGTTTAATTAAAAATGATGGATTTATGAAATGAATATGTCAAAACTAAGTAATAATGAAGTAAAATTTGAGATATATGAAATTATAAAATATAATTTTGGAATACGGTACATTTAAGCTCTGAAATATATTAAAGATTGAATAGTTTATTTTGTGGATCAGATCTTTATTTGAAATTTGATAATATTTGAAATGGTTTTGTTGGAAAACTAAATTGAATTGAAACTGATGGTTTGAATTGAATTAAAGCAGGAACTTGTAGACTTGGGTTTAAATTGAATAAATTGGTGAATTGTAAAGAATTAAAGGGATGTTTTATGATTTCAAATGTATGATTTAGAAAAGTTATGATTTTCAAAGTGTAATGATTTCAAGTATTTTGGTTTCGAAAGATTTATAGCTTTGAAAGTATTATGATTTTTGAAAGTGGATATATGTTTGAAATGGAAATTAATTTGTTTGACCTAAATTTTTGTTGATTTGGAAATTTGGATTATTTTCTAAATCTATTGTTTTAAGAAACTTTGAAACCGAGTATATGTAATTTAGAAGAAATGATTTGGCGGAATCATATATGATTCTGAAACTGAAATGTTATTGGAACAAATTAAAATTGAGAACCTTGTTTTACTAAATACTTGATTTGGGAGTTATCGAACTTATATAAAATGGATTTGTATAAGTATGAAGTTGATTTGAAAATGTTGAATTGAAAAGGTACTCAATTTGTAAATTAAAATCTTATATAATCGAAGTTTATATAAGTATGATTTGATATACTATTGATTTTTGAAAGTATTCGATTTGAAAATGAAATCTTATATATAATGGAATTTATATAATTGCGATATTTGAAGCTATGATTTTGAAGGGCTACTATATATGGTATATTATATTTTGATGTAAGAGGTATGGGAAGTACCCTCCGGAAGAAGTATAGTGATATGCTTCGACCCAGATGGACTTGGGGAATCCAGGAATGGATTCGACCGATAAACCCTTATGGACTTGGGTGAATTCAGAAATGGATTCGAACTGATATGGTTGTCCGAACTTAAACTCACGAGTTCCTCGATTTCTTTTCAGGGTAGATGGTTATTTAGTTTACCCAATGGAGGCGCTTTCGATCTTGGGATCTGTTGTTTATGGATCTTCCGGGAAGGAAGTGCATCCATTGCGTAAATCATTGAATCAGCAGCATACCACTACAGCAGGTGTCGATAGTCCCTTGTTTACGAACTGGCTACGATATTTTTCTGGAATCCAGAAGGTAGAAGGATCTTCTGGAAAGTGTTATGTCCATTTCATAAATACTGGATCAGCAGCGGGCCACTGCTATCGTATTATCGTCATTTGACATTGGATTTTGAGCGGAACTTCTCATACCTATTTTTTTTAGTATTTTCACTGGGTGTTGAAACAGGTCTACTAAGTACTTGAAGAATTCTAGCTTTGCGCCTGATCAACGCATAGTCAGAGTCTGCAGAAACGAAAGTAAACTTGTTAAGACATCGAGTTATAAAAGTATTTTGGTAAAGTATTGTATAAAGGATACTCTAATCATGATTTAAAATGTCTTAAATATTGTTTACTTCGAACTATCAAATTTGAATCAAATAACTAATTATCATATTAAATGTTTAACATGTCAAATATAAAAAAAAATTAAAAATAATGGTTCATCCATGTCTTTCAACCTGCTTTCCCTACTAGCTACTTTTTCCCTACCTTCTTTCAGGATGTCTTCCAACCTATTGTTCTTTCTTGTTGTTTCTCCGCTTCCTTCCTTTTCGAGGACGAAAAGATTTGAGTGGGGGAGAGTGTAACAACCCTAGATTTTTCATATATTTTAATATTTAACTTTGTTTTATTTTGAAATTATTTTAAACTTATTTTATTTCAAACATTTCATTTTTAAATGTATGTGTTGATTATTATGTGAATTATAATTTCAAACCGGTATAAATTGGATATTTTATTGAAAGATGAATTTCTGTTCAAACTGGTCAAACCTTGACTTTTAAATTTCAAATTTAAATATTTAAATTCTTATATTTATATTTTATTATGAAAATAGATTAAATAATTTGAATACTGCTCTTCGTTTCGTTGAAAACGGATTTAATTTGTGAAAGTTATGTACATTTCAATTTTGAGTATAATTTGTTTTGTTTTAAAATTTTGTCTATTTTAAATTATATAAATCATATTTTCTATGTTATATTTTATTTTAATACGTGTTAATATGTTATTTTGTGTGTATTTTGTCTTTTAATATTTTTAAAGTGATAATAATTTTTTTCCAAAATTTACTATATTTATTTCCTATTTTTAAAGGTTGTTTTCTATTTTTCTGCTATTTTCTTCATTTAAATTATATTTAATTAAAATTTATATATTTATTTTGTGAATGTATTTTTATTTTATGTTATTATTTATGCTTAAAAATATTTTAAAAGCTCATATGAATTTTCTAAAAATTATTCTATTTAATTTCAAATTTCTAGTCTAGTTCACTATTTTTAGCTATTTTTCTTAATTTAACTTTATATAATTAATAAACATTATATAAATTTTTATATTTTGATAAATTTTCGAAATTTTATCTAGTATTATTATTATTTCCAGAAATATAAAGTTATATAAATTAAATAAGGATACATGAAGAGTTTTTGACTTTTGAATTGCCTTTTGCCTTTTTGAATTCCACCTCTTCATTTTCCTCACAACTCTTCATTTCTTTTGGCATAACTCCCCACATTTCAGCTGACTAATTCATTTTCATTTCACGTATCTTCCTTTCCTCCTTCCTTAGAAAAAAAATTTGGCCATCACATGCTTGGGAAGTTGGTAAAAATTTTTTTATTTCTTTTATCTCTTTTTTTCACTTATATTGCTCATTCCTTTTGATTTTTGTTTGCACTTGCTCTTCCATTTAGGTTCGGCCATGCTACCTTGCTGCCTAGCCGCCTCCACTACCTGATGGCACACCACCAACACCTCCTCCTCACCAGCCACCCAAGCCGTAACCCCCCTTGGTGATGCCCATCCACAAACTTTTCAAAACAACTCGAATTCCTAGCCTAGCCGAGCACAACATCACTTCCATCACCTCACGACCACTCTAGCCGCCACCTACCACGCCTCCACCACCTCCAGCACCTCCAGCACCCTCGGCCACACCACCACAGTGGACCCCTGTAACGACCCAGAATTTTTAGAAATTAAAATATGAATATTTAATTAATTTTAAATATTAATAAGTGAATTTATAAGTCGAATAAATTTTATTTTGAATTATTGGATTTAATTGAATAATTAAATCGATAATTTAATATGTTAAATTATGAAAATAATTAAAAATTGGGTTAAATATGATTGAAAATGATTTGTAAAATTTTATTTTATCATATGGAAGTTAGAACGATATTTTAGAACTTTTAAAATCGAATTAAAAGTTAATTTGTGAAAATTGAATATTTTAATATTAAAATCGACTAGTGAAAATAGTCAATTTTTGAACAGTCTCAGAGTTGAACGAAACTAGTTCCATTGGATCCGTAATAGTTAGTTATTACCGGATTTCAATTTTCGTGTCAATCGGAGCTATCGTTTGTTCGTGGCGGCTCGAAACGCATCGATTTATTTTTAATTTTAATTTGGCGAGTTAAAATAGCCATTTTTCAAAAAGTCTCAGATTTCGATGAAACCAGTTTCATCGGATCCGTAATGTGATATTATTGTAAGGTTTCAAATTTCAAGTCAATTGGATTTACCGTTTGTCCGGTACAAATTAAAACGCCTAGAAATCGATTTAAATCGGTTTAATTTAAATTGAGCGTTTATTGCCATAACTCGCACAGATGTCCGAATTAGCTTTCGAAACCTGTTCCATTGTGTCCGAAACGCGGGGTAAACCCTAGAAACGCTGGTTACGGCGCGTGAATCGGAGTTCGGAAAATCAAAATGAATAGTGTTCGATTTTTTTTTCTTATAAATAGCCCCTCTCATAAATAAAAAAAAAGAATAAAACCCTAAACGCAGCCGCGAGTTGCAACCTATGGCCGAAATTCCATCTCGTTTCCCCTTCGATTTCTTCCAATCCACTAACATTTAGAGAAAATTTCCAACTGCAAAGACGAAGAACAAGATGAGAGCTATGCATCCAACGGTGGAGATCGTCTGAAGTGTTGTGGATTGGTGGCAAGTCGTGTTGGAAGTACGGCCGTTCGGCCTCGAACTACGTGAAGACGTGATGATCGAGCTCCATAATATTCCAGGCGAGCATGGTGTTGGCGAAGCCCTTCGTGATGGCATCTCCTGATCGACCTATATATGCGTGTAGGAGGAGCGATTCGAAACCCTAGTTCATGCTATATGGGTTGGTTGCGCGCGTCTCATACTGGAGATGGAAGAAAAGAACGTGTGGCCGAGATTTTCAGAAGTAAATGAACGGTGATGATAGTATTATGTTATAAAATTATAATATATACGTTGTAATTTATATTTAAAATTCGAGTAAACTTGTTAAATGCATAACTTTTTCATACGAGGTCGAAAATGCGCGAAACCAGTTGCGTTGGAATCGTATGGACGAGCACTACGCGATGAAATTGGATTAGATTCGTTTGGAGTTAGTGAAAATTTTGTGTAAAATTAAACGTCCGTTTAATTTTATTCGAAATAAATCGCTAAAACGAAAATGAAATCAAGGTGAGAACTTCTCACTCAATCGAATCAGTTTCGATTTTTATTTTAAATAGTTAGATTTAAAATATTTGAATGCATGTTTGAATGATGATTGTTATCTACTGATTGCTAAAATAGACATTATGCGCCGTTATTAAGCGGATGTTATTTATTAAAAACATATACCGCGAATATTTCATAAACAGTGAAATTGGTATTATATATAATAGCAATATATATATAGGCATATGTATATATTGGAGTTATTGATTTCCCGCATTTGTATAGCGGATGAGACCCTATTGCGTCGTCTATTAAGCGGATAATATTTAAATCCCATATACCGCGATAATTTCGTACTGGAGCGAAATTGGTATTGTGCTAATGTTTGTGAATGCAGGAAAACAGGTTGGAGGGATCCAACTGGATTCCTCAACAGTTTTTATTTGATTTCAGATATTTTGATATTTGATGGATTATCATATCGATATATGATATCGTTGTTGTCGTGATTGACTATTTGGTATGTAGCATCATTGGACCAAATTTTGGAATTTTAAAAGGATTTCAAAGTTATTTTTGAAAGAAAACGTTTATAAAATATTTTTGGAATTGATCCATTTTAAATAAATAAACGTTATAATTGTAATGTTATAAAAATTATGATTTTTGAGAAATATAGTTAAAAACTGATTTTTTTGAGAATATGATGCTAATGATTTTATAAAATAGTTTAATCGGGATTTTTGAATTTATTGTGAAAAGTTTAAATATAGGATTTATAAAATTTGATTATTTTATAAATCAAGAGAATGATGAAATTATAAAGGGGATTAAAGATGTTTTAAAATAATAGTATCAATTGATTTTATAAAGGATTTATAAATTGATAATTTATAAATGAAAATATTTGAATTATAAAACGAGTTTTTATAAGTGTTAGAATGGATTGTGAATAATTTCATAAATGAATGAAATTCATAGAATTATAAACGGTGAAGTTATAAAAGGAATTTTATAAGCAGTAGGTTTATAAAATTTGAAAAATTAATTGAAGAATAGATTTTTGATTAAATGAATCTTATAAGTTATAAGATTTATAATTATGAAGTTTAAAAGAACGATTTTGTAAAATAATCGTTTTATAAGCATTTAACTTATAATATGGACTTTTAGTTCATAGTTGAGATATAAATCGAATAGGTTAATAAAGGAGATTTATAAAGGAAGTTGTTATAAAATAAATAGAAATGGAGTTTATAAACGTTGTTTTATAAATTCGAAAACGACTTATTTTAAGAAGTAAATTGTTATGATTTATTTATGGAGTTATATTCACGTTTTGACTGTGAATAATACTTTAAAATAAAATGAATAGAAATGATGAAATTATTAATTGAAGGATATTCACGTTTTTGAATAGTGAATAATATGTTAAAGAAATTGTTTAGAATGTGATATTTTGAATTGAATTAAAACGATCTAACGATGTTTTAAAATGTGTTGAGATTCGAAACCATAGATTTCAACATTCATTGTTGAAATAGACGTTTTCGAGAAATAAAAGGAAATAGTGGACTATAACACTGTTGTTATAGTAAATGATTTCCGAAAGGAAATGTTTGTATAGTATTGGGATTTATATATCTATTTAATTTCGAATCCCTATACTAGTGATTTTGGGTTGTCGTAACAATGTTTTACGCAATATTCGTTTTGGCCCAAATAAATATGTTTAAGAGAATGATTTCCTTAAAGAATGAAATATATACGTAATCTCGATTGAAGTATATTGAATATTTTCCAAGTGTTGAAAATAAATAAGTTCATGAATTACTTATTAAATAAGTATGGAAATGTTTTTCCAATGCAAAGTGAATAAGTTGAGAATTTATCTTTTTGAAGATAAACTGAAAATGAATAATTAAAATCATATATTCATAGATATTGTGGAATATAAATTCACTAAGGAATTTATAAAAGAAAGTGGAATTGGTTCAAAAATAAATATTGATTTATTTTTGACATATTGAAAATTATATATCTTGTAAAGATATTTTGGAAAATAAATAATTTGGAAAATTATTTGGAAACTGGTGATGTGTGCATATCCATTGATAGTTCAATAACCGACTATCAATATTTCCCTTTGAATGGGTAATTGATGTGATTTGTTTAAATGTGAATGCCACACTTATTTTTGAATAAGCGCTCACTATTCGGGTTAACCGGGAAAGGACCATGGGGTCGTATAACTCATTCCGAATATGTGATACGTCGCTGTGAATTGCATTTGATGACCGGTGTTGAAGACCGAGTATTTGTGAAAGCGATAGGATGACCTATCGATTGTCTCTGCACTGGGTAGCTCCTGGTATAGAGATCTCCTAAGTGATGGGAAATTCGATCGGGATTGTGAATACCCGGATTGCAAGGGCTTCGTGAGAAGTGCCTTCGGTTTTGTTCGAGCCCGGAACAGACTTGTATGGATTGTATGTCTGACATTACAAATTGAGATATAAAGCCGATTTCATTCAAATATATTTCTGTTGGTGGCGGAGGATTTATTCTTTTAACTTAACACCCTTCTCTGAGACGTACGAGCTCAGAGGTTATATAGTTGAAGTTATCAGCGATATATTCCCAATTTGGTAATGTGACATGCTGAGTGTTGCTGTGGAATGATCATTGTGTTGATTATTTGTGATAGGATCGTTTATTTGATCGTCTATCCTGGTGATCATTTCTATGATCATTTGTTGACCCAAAGCATGGCTTTTGTATAAAGTATGTTTTTGTGGACGTGATTTCGTCGAGCCTCACACCCCGTGAATGGTCAAAACAGGAAAGAAGCAGCAAGGTTATGAGGGGTAGCGCCCTTTAGGATGTGTGCATTTCCTTCTGGAAAAGGGTGGTATCATGGTATGGAGCCCAGATGCTTACTCATGTTGAAAACACTTTGTTATGATTGTGTGAATTGATTTCGAGCGCTCGGTGAAAGGTCCCAAAGGACTGGGGGATGGCATATTCGGTCAGTGTTACTCAGTTAGGGGTAACCCGGCCTTGTGTTGGTAGAGATCCGGTTTGGTTCTCGGGGATGTCCATCCAGAGGCATTCTCATGTGGCAATGGGAAGTTCCTTAGCCTGATCATTCGTTGGAAATCCAAAGAAATAATACGTGACTTGTACGGTTTTAGTTGTAGAACCTGCCATCTAATATGGTAGCTATTAGTAGGCATAATATAATGGTACCTATGCTGGCTAAGATTTATATTCTACTTTCGAAATGATTTTTTTTCCTACACTATGCACTAATAATAATATCAAATGTTTCTTTTAAATGCGTATCAAGCATCTTTGGCTATCATAAGGAGAAATCTTCTCCAAGTCTGTGTTTGCATTGTGTGTGTGGCAGGAGGTCTTATGGTAGTCTCATTTTTAAAAGCATTGCGAATTGACTTTAAAAATATTCCTCTATTTTGTTTTTAAAGATAAATAAACTGTTTTAAGTTCTCACACCAGTCTCATGACTGACTTGGAGTTTATTGTTTTCCTTCCTAAACTCTGGGTGCCCATCAATTTCTACACGGGCAGTCAAGAGTTAAGGTTTATCAGGATTTTCTGGATATTCTGGAGTTGCTGGAGGCAAGCTGGATGACATAGCGTATTACTAGTATATAGTACTTCTTTTTTTTCCACTGTTTGATGTTGTATGATGTTGTACACTCTGATGATATGATGTAAAGTATAAAATGTAATAACTGATATAGTTCTTTGTTTAAAGATTATTCATTTATTATTATATGTTGTTCCGCTGCGAATTGTGAGATTCTGATGTTGTTCAGTTGTGTTCTGTTCTGTTCTATATTTTCTATTTTCTATCGTCTTTCTGTTCTATCTTCTATTCTCTTTCCTCTATTTTCTATCTTCTTATCTCTTCTTCTGTCTTTTTCTTTTTCTTAAACCCTCAGTGTTCGGTTTTCCGTCGTTCGATTGCTCGGCAGTCGATAAAGTAAGTATCGATGTTGAATTTTCGGAAGACGAAGAATCGGGTCTTGACAATGTGGTATCAGAGCTTATGGTTAAGCGACAACCATGGTTCTGTTGGGTATTACTCATTAGAGATAGAGTCAGCAGTACTCTAGAATGAGTTTGAGTGTAATAATAGCTATGAGAGCGTATTTGTTAGTGAATATATAAAAAAAATTTATATTGTGATGATTGGTTTATTGAGTGGCATATGAACTTTCGTCAGTGTGGTCCGCAAGACTATGCCGAAGGGGTTTCTAAACACTTGAATAGAACAATTCGACACAATATTGTTTAAATGGGGTAAATGAAATAATTTTTGCCTTGATTATATTTTATATATAAAGAAATAATTTTTCAAAATTATTAAAGTGTATATAAGATGATTGTTTAGTTGTTTGAATAATCTAAATTGAAGAATTATTGTATAAGCAAATGAATTATAAGAACTGAATCATAATTAATGTGATTAACAATTGTGAAATAAACTTATATATATGAGAAGTGAAACTATATGGATATATTTATGAATATGAGTTATATAAATAAAATTCAACTGTTGTAAATGAATTGAATGAATGGATTAAAGGAATCAATTGGATGTAAATTAAGTTGATATGAAATAATGAATATAAGTGTTAATTCATTGAAATCTAATGTTATTGGAAGTTGAATAGTTGAATGAAAATCAATTTAATTTAAACCAATTGATAAGCAAAGGAAATTTGGTTGCAATTAATATACCTTGATTGTTATATGGTTGTTAGTTGATTTATTGTATGTAATTCATTAAGAATTAATGAAATTGAAAACTAAAGTAATTGAAACCCAATTTGAAGGTTAAGTGAATCTTGAATAGAATTGAATTTGAATTGGAAGTGAACCAACTTGAATATAAATTAGTGAATATAAACTAATTGAAAATGAATGTTAGAAACATCCACTGTTAATAAATCAAATGTGATTAAATTGAAAACCTATTTCATTAAATATTAATGAGAATATAAATGAATATTGATTTGGTTATGGATGATAGTTGGTTGATGTTTGCATTTGTTGTTTTATTTCATTTGCTATGTTAACATATATAGTTATTATGTTGCTATATGTTGTATATTGATACTATTATCTATATGCATGTTCTCATGTTGTTTGTTGAGTGATTAGTAGGTGCGGATCGCGTTTGCTTCGCATTTGGAGCTCGCTTTCGCGCTATATTAGCCGTATATGCTTGCTAATAAAATATAAGGTACATATCTCGGATTACATACCGTACTTTTATACTTTTTCCCTTCGGGATGCCTCATTACTTGATGAGATGTATATTTGTGATATATATACTGTCATTTTTTTTTCGGATCGAGCCGCGCAAAGGAGACTATGGCGAATTTTTCCGAAAATTTAAGGCGTTAGAAAAATTTGAGAAAATTGGAAAATTTTGAAAACTTTAACTTTGATTTGAAGTTGAAAGTTAAACAATAGCATTTGTTTTTGAAAAGATAACTAAGTATGATTTGAAACTTAGTAAAGTATTATAAGAAGTTTGACTATAGATTTTGAAAAATTAATAGATTCTGTAACTTTTCTTACTTAATAATTTCGAGGACGAAATTCTTTTAAGTGGGGAAGATTGTAACGACCCAGAATTTTTAGAAATTAAAATATGAATATTTAATTAATTTTAAATATTAATAAGTGAATTTATAAGTCGAATAAATTTTATTTTGAATTATTGGATTTAATTGAATAATTAAATCGATAATTTAATATGTTAAATTATGGAGATAATTAAAAATTGGGTTAAATATGATTGAAAATGATTTGTAAAATTTTATTTTATCATATGGAAGTTAGAACGATATTTTAGAACTTTTAAAATCGAATTAAAAGTTAATTTGTGAAAATTGAATATTTTAATATTAAAATCGACTAGTGAAAATAGTCAATTTTTGAACAGTCTCAGAATTGAACGAAACCAGTTCCATTGGATCCGTAATAGTTAGTTATTACCGGATTTCAATTTTCGTGTCAATCGGAGCTATCGTTTGATCGTGGCAGCTCGAAACGCATCGATTTATTTTTAATTTTAATTTGGCGAGTTAAAATAGCCATTTTTCAAAAAGTCTCGGATTTCGACGAAACCAGTTTCATCGGATCCGTAATGTGATATTATTGTAAGGTTTCAAATTTCAAGTCAATTGGATTTACCGTTTGTCCAGTACAAATTAAAACGCCTAGAAATCGATTTAAATCGGTTTAATTTAAATTGAGCGTTTATTGCCATAACTCGCAAAGATGTCCGAATTAGCTTTCGAAACCTGTTCCATTGTATTCGGAACGCGGGGTAAACCCTAGAAACGCTGGTTACGGCGCGTGAATCGGAGTTCGGAAAATCAAAATGAATAGTGTTCGATTTTTTTTTCTTATAAATAGCCCCTCTCATAAATAAAAAAAAAAAGAATAAAACCCTAAACGCAGCCGCCAGTTGCAACCTATGGACGAAATTCCATCTCGTTTCCCCTTCGATTTCTTCCAATTCACTAACATTTAGAGAAAATTTCCAACTGCAAAGACGAAGAACATGATGAGAGCTATGCATCCAACGGTGGAGATCGTCTGAAGTGTTGTGGATTGGTGGCAAGTCGTGTTGGAAGTACGGCCGTTCGGCCTCGAACTACGTGAAGACGTGATGACCGAGCTCCATAATATTCCAGGCGAGCATGGTGTTGGCGAAGCCCTTCGTGATGGCATCTCCTGATCGACCTATATATGCGTGTAGGAGGAGCGATTCGAAACCCTAGTTCATGCTATATGGGTTGGTTGCGCGCGTCTCATACTGGAGATGGAAGAAAAGAACGTGTGGCCGAGATTTTCAGAAGTAAATGAACGGTGATGATAGTATTATGTTATAAAATTATAATATATACGTTGTAATTTATATTTAAAATTCGAGTAAACTTGTTAAATGCATAACTTTTTCATACGAGGTCGAAAACGCGCGAAACCAGTTGCGTTGGAATCGTATGGACGAGCACTACGCGATGAAATTGGATTGGAGTCATTTAGAGTTAGTGAAAATTTTGGGTAAAATTAAACGTCCGTTTAATTTTATTCGAAATAAATCGCTAAAACGAAAATGAAATCAAGGTGAGAACTTCTCACTCAATCGAATCAGTTTCGATTTTTATTTTAAATAGTTAGATTTAAAATATTTGAATGCATGTTTGAATGATGATTGTTATCTACTGATTGCTAAAATAGACATTATGCGCCGTTATTAAGCGGATGTTATTTATTAAAAACATATACCGCGAATATTTCATAAACAGTGAAATTGGTATTATATATAATAGCAATATATATATATATATATATATATATATATATATTGGCATATGTATATATTGGAGTTATTGATTTCCCGCATTTGTATAGCGGATGAGACCCTATTGCGCCGTCTATTAAGCGGATAATATTTAAATCCCATATACCGCGATAATTTCGTACTGGAGCGAAATTGGTATTGTGCTAATGTTTGTGAATGCAGGAAAATAGGTTGGAGGGATCCAACTGGATTCCTCAACAGATTTTATTTGATTTCAGATATTTTGATATTTGATGGATTATCATATCGATATATGATATCGTTGTTGTCGTGATTGACTATTTGGTATGTAGCATCATTGGACCAAATTTTGGAATTTTAAAAGGATTTCAAAGTGATTTTTGAAAGAAAACGTTTATAAAATATTTTTGGAATTGATCCATTTTAAATAAATAAACGTTATAATTGTAATGTTATAAAAATTATGATTTTTGAGAAATATAGTTAAAAACTGATTTTTTTGAGAATATGATGCTAATGATTTTATAAAATAGTTTAATCGGGATTTTTGAATTTATTGTGAAAAGTTTAAATATAGGATTTATAAAATTTGATTATTTTATAAATCAAGAGAATGATGAAATTATAAAGGGGATTAAAGATGTTTTAAAATAATAGTATCAATTGATTTTATAAAGGATTTATAAATTGATAATTTATAAATGAAAATATTTGAATTATAAAACGAGTTTTTATAAGTGTTAGAATGGATTGTGAATGAATTTCATAAATGAATGAAATTCATAGAATTATAAACGGTGAAGTTATAAAAGGAATTTTATAAGCAGTAGGTTTATAAAATTTGAAAAGTTAATTGAAGAATGGATTTTTGATTAAATGAATCTTATAAGTTATAAGATTTATAATTATGAAGTTTAAAAGAACGATTTTGTAAAATAATCGTTTTATAAGCATTTAACTTATAATATGGACTTTTAGTTCATAGTTGAGATATAAATCGAATAGGTTAATAAAGGAGATTTATAAAGGAAGTTGTTATAAAATAAATAGAAATGGAGTTTATAAACGTTGTTTTATAAATTCGAAAACGACTTATTTTAAGAAGTAAATTGTTATGATTTATTTATGGAGTTATATTCACGTTTTGACTGTGAATAATACTTTAAAATAAAATGAATAGAAATGATGAAATTATTAATTGAAGGATATTCACGTTTTTGAATAGTGAATAATATGTTAAAGAAATTGTTTAGAATGTGATATTTTGAATTGAATTAAAACGATCTAACGATGTTTTAAAATGTGTTGAGATTCGAAACCATAGATTTCAACATTCATTGTTGAAATAGACGTTTTCGAGAAATAAAAGGAAATAGTGGACTATAACACTGTTGTTATAGTAAATGATTTCCGAAAGGAAATGTTTGTATAGTATTGGGATTTATATATCTATTTAATTTCGAATCCCTATACTAGTGATTTTGGGTTGTCGTAACAATGTTTTACGCAATATTCGTTTTGGCCCAAATAAATATGTTTAAGAGAATGATTTCCTTAAAGAATGAAATATATACTTAATCTCGATTGAAGTATATTGAATATTTTCCAAGTGTTGAAAATAAATAAGTTCATGAATTACTTATTAAATAAGTATGGAAATGTTTTTCCAATGCAAAGTGAATAAGTTGAGAATTTATCTTTTTGAAGATAAATTGAAAATGAATAATTAAAATCATATATTCATAGATATTGTGGAATATAAATTCACTAAGGAATTTATAAAAGAAAGTGGAATTGGTTCAAAAATAAATATTGATTTATTTTTGACATATTGAAAATTATATATCTTGTAAAGATATTTTGGAAAATAAATAATTTGGAAAATTATTTGGAAACTGGTGATGTGTGCATATCCATTGATAGTTCAATAACCGACTATCAATATTTCCCTTTGAATGGGTAATTGATGTGATTTGTTTAAATGTGAATGCCACACTTATTTTTGAATAAGCGCTCACTATTCGGGTTAACCGGGAAAGGACCATGGGGTCGTATAACCCATTCCGAATATGTGATACGTCGTTGTGAATTGCATTTGATGACCGGTGTTGAAGACCGAGTATTTGTGAAAGCGATAGGATGACCTATCGATTGTCTCTGCACTGGGTAGCTCCTGGTATAGAGATCTCCTAAGTGATGGGAAATTCGATCGGGATTGTGAATACCCGGATTGCAAGGGCTTCGTGAGAAGTGCCTTCGGTTTTGTTCGAGCCCGGAACAGACTTGTATGGATTGTATGTCTGACATTACAAATTGAGATATAAAGCCGATTTCATTCAAATATATTTCTGTTGGTGGCGGAGGATTTATTCTTTTAGCTTAACACACTTCTCTGAGACGTACGAGCTCAGAGGTTATATAGTTGAAGTTATCAGCGATATATTCCCAATTTGGTAATGTGACATGCTGAGTGTTGCTGTGGAATGATCATTGTGTTGATTATTTGTGATAGGATCGTTTATTTGATCGTCTATCCTGGTGATCATTTCTATGATCATTTGTTGACCCAAAGCATGGCTTTTGTATAAAGTATGTTTTTGTGGACGTGACTTCGTCGAGCCTCACACCCCGTGAATGGTCAAAACAGGAAAGAAGCAGCAAGGTTATGAGGGGTAGCGCCCTTTAGGATGTGTGCATTTCCTTCTGGAAAAGGGTGGTATCATGGTATGGAGCCCAGATGCTTACTCATGTTGAAAACACTTTGTTATGATTGTGTGAATTGATTTCGAGCGCTCGGTGAAAGGTCCCAAAGGACCGGGGGATGGCATATTCGGTCAGTTGTTACTCAGTTAGGGGTAACCCGGCCTTGTGTTGGTAGAGATCCGGTTTGGTTCTCGGGGATGTCCATCCAGAGGCATTCTCATGTGGCAATGGGAAGTTCCTTGGCCTGATCATTCGTTGGAAATCCAAATAAACAATACGTGACTTGTACGGTTTTAGTTGTAGAACCTGCCATCTAATATGGTAGCTATTAGTAGGCATAATATAATGGTACCTATGCTGGCTAAGATTTATATTCTACTTTCGAAATGATTTTTTTTCCTACACTATGCACTAATAATAATATCAAATGTTTCTTTTAAATGCGTATCAAGCATCTTTGGCTATCATAAGGAGAAATCTTCTCCAAGTCTGCGTTTGCATTGTGTGTGTGGCAGGAGGTCTTATGGTAGTCTCATTTTTAAAAGCATTGCGAATTGACTTTAAAAATATTCCTCTATTTTGTTTTTAAAGATAAATAAACTGTTTTGAGTTCTCACACCAGTCTCATGACTGACTTGGAGTTTATTGTTTTCCTTCCTAAACTATGGGTGCCCACCAATTTCTACACGGGCAGTCAAGAGTTAAGGTTTATCAGGATTTTCTGGATATTCTGGAGTTGCTGGAGGCAAGCTGGATGGCATAGCGTATTACTAGTATATAGTACTTCTTTTTTTTCCACTGTTTGATGTTGTATGATGTTGTACACTCTGATGATATGATGTAAAGTATAAAATGTAATAACTGATATAGTTCTTTGTTTAAAGATTATTCATTTATTATTATATGTTGTTCCGCTGCGAATTGTGAGATTCTGATGTTGTTCAGTTGTGTTCTGTTCTGTTCTATATTTTCTATTTTCTATCGTCTTTCTGTTCTATCTTCTATTCTCTTTCCTCTATTTTCTATCTTCTTATCTCTTCTTCTGTCTTTTTCTTTTTCTTAAACCCTCAGTGTTCGGTTTTCCGTCGTTCGATTGCTCGGCAGTCGATAAAGTAAGTATCGATGTTGAATTTTCGGAAGACGAAGAATCGGGTCTTGACAACCCCACACCTCTGGCCGTGAAACTTGGAGCCTTGGCCAAGCCCAAATCCATGACCAAATGCATGTATTCATGCTTATGTGTATTATTCCCTTCACCCACTTTGGCACCATCACAAATGACATCTAGGCCGACCCATACCCACCATAACCTGACCCAAACACCTGCCATTATTTTCTATTTCCCCTTATGGCTGAGCCTAGTAAGGGTTAAAAGCAAGTGCAAGCATTTCTATTTGATTCTGTGCAGTCTATTCTAGTGTAGTTTTGATCGTAGTTGATTTGAAACTCATCGTCGTTATATTGTTTTGTTTGATGTGTATCCAAGGAATTTGACATTTGGATCCTCCATTCGAATCTGTGTCGTGCTTTTGTACTTGTGTAGATCCCGTTTATGAAATTTGTCGTTGGGTCATCAGCTCAAACTGGTGAGTTATTCTCACCAGACAATATGTACTTTTATAACAAGTAAATTGACCCCTTTTGAATCTGTAAAATACATTATCATGTTACACCTGCTATGTTATGATTTTATGATGTTCACCCATGCTTAAAAACATGTTATATCATATGTTACTATTCTATTATGTTGTTCTATTATTTTTATCAGTTTATCACACTGCAAGTTCCTTTTAGATTAGAATCACTATGGGTTGAAATGATACATACCCGAACGGACTTTAGAATAGGAGAAAATTGTTATGGGCTGAAATGATAGGCCTGAATGATTTTCAATTATTTTCATTTACTTGGGATTACGGATTTGAAATGATCAAACTCGGGTTTTTTTGTAAATTACGGGTTGAAATGATATATCACCCGTATCACTTTACCTAGGCTAGAAAATGAAATACAGACCCGTTGTTAAAATATGTTTTTCTTAAAATTTTAAAATATTTTAGGAATGTAAATATTATAATATTTTGATTTAAATTTGATTAAAAATGATTTTTGTAAAGCATTATTGACTCTTTGAAAATTTATAAGTGAAATAAATTAATGGTAAAGTTAGAAAATCTGAAATGTAAGTTTTTTTGGAAATTATAATTTGGTGATAAATGGAATTTAAATTAAATATGAAAATATGATAAATTTATGATATTTTGAACTAAATTAAATTTTATAATATATGAATGATTTTTGAATTAAGTTAAATGTGAAATGAATGAATATTTAAGTTGAAATTTTGAAATATAACTAAAATTGGAAATTTGTGAATTTGGCTTAAAAGTGAATTTTAAGTTAAGTAAATAAAAATGAAATTAAGTTATATTTGAAAATTTAAACTTAAGTTTTAAGTTAAATTTAATTTAATGAATTTCAAATTTAATGTTGGAATTTTATAACTGAATTACTATTAAATTTTCATTTTTGAATAGAGATTTAACTTCATAAAATCATGAATATAAGGGTATTTGAATGATTGTTTTAAAAGTAAAATTATATGATTTTATAAGTTAAAAATGGTTTAAATAAAAATATAATTGTTTATGAAATTATACTGAATATTTGAAGTTAATTTACTGCATTTCTAAAATGCTATTAATTCTAATGTAAAGGATAATACAACATTTGTAAATGTTGTAGTTGATGATAATGAACCAAATGGCTCAATTTAATTAAAGGCTATTATAACATTTTTGTGAATGTTATAATTGTTGAATTTAACTAAGTTTATTTGAAACTAATGGAACTCTATTACAGCATTTTAAATGTTGTCTTTTGTTAAATTGAACTATTTTAAGTGTGACTTTCCGTAGCACTTTCTAAATGCTGCGAAAGTTGAATTTTAATTGTTTTAACAAATTTATGTGAATGAATGAACTTTAAAAGATTAAAATTTTGGAAATTTAATAATTTAATTATTAAATATAATATCTTCATTTTAATAATTTAAAGGAAGCAATTTGTTTCGAAATATAAACTATTTTGACATGTGTTTTGAAATGGTATTTAAATAAAATAAAAAGGAATGTGGTTTGGAAGATATGATATTTTGAAATGGATTTTGAATGATATTGAATTTTTAAATGATATTTGATTTCGAAGTATAAATACTATTTTGAAATTTTAACCACGGGATGTATTTAATTTATGGTTTAACTGATCTTTAAAGGATGGGCGATCCCAAGCATCCTTTAAGTTATGGTGCATTTCTACTACAGTTCACTTGAGTTGATTTACATTATATAAGTATATATTGTCCTGACTCGAGTGTTTTGTGTTTTACTTTACGCTCGGGTCAGCCTGAGTATTCACAGCTTTGGATTCTCTTTCTGGAGCTGGTCTTTGCTGGAGTTTCTGCTTATCTACATTTATATCTACTTTCTGTTTTAGCTATTCAAGTTTATCTCATGTATTAGTGAACTTCTATGTATTTGGGATTTCTATTATGTTGTTTCCATACTGTATTATGTTTTTGGTTTGAGACTCTGCCGTAGTACCTTCATGAACTACTATGTATTTTATATTCCGCTGCGAGGTATTCTGTTTGTTCTGTGTCTGTGATTCTG
The DNA here is from genome assembly GCA_030765085.1 of Allium cepa. NCBI lineage: Eukaryota > Viridiplantae > Streptophyta > Magnoliopsida > Asparagales > Amaryllidaceae > Allium > Allium cepa. The sequence continues at coordinate 610,482,738 of CM060932.1, forward strand.
TGATTTGTATTTCATTTGCTCCAAATTTATTTACAATGCGGTATTTTGAGCAATTCAAGTCCGACATGTGCGGCTGCGAATGGCTAAAAATACCGGGTTGTTACAAATATAGAGTAGTGATCCAATCATTCCTCTATATAATTTTTGATCTACATCTTTCAAGAGATCTTCTTTACTTAGGTACTCATTAGTTGCCATTAGTAGACAAACCAAATTTACTAACTAGGTCTTTAGCTATTTTTCTCGACTAATAAAGATATAATTATCAATTTGTTTTATTTATAATCCTAAAAAGAAGTCTAATTCACCCATATGACTCATCTCAAACATTTTGTCATTATTTTAGAAAATTCTTTATTCATTTCAAAATTAGTTGATCCAAAAATGATATCATCTACGTAGACTTGTACTAGTTGAATATCATTTTTATTTATTTTAATAAAAAGAGTATTATCTACTTTACCAATTTCAAAATTTGATTGTAATAAGTAAGATCTTAGTCTATCATACCAGACTCTAAGAGCTTGTTTTAGACCATATAGAGCTTTCTTAAGTTTGTAAACATGATTTGGTAATTTTTCATTTTCAAAAGTGGTGGTTGTTCAACATATACTTCCTCTTTTACAAATCCATTTAAAAAGGAACTTTTAACATCCATTTGATATAATTTGACCATATTATGATTTGCGAGAGCAAGTAGAATCCTAATGGCTTATAATCTCGCTACGGGAGCAAAGGTTTCATCAAAATCTATTCCTTCTTCTTGATAATAACCTTGAGCGACTAACCGGGATTTATTTCTAACAACCTCTCCTAGTTCATTCATTTTATTTTTATAAACCCATTTAGTTCCAATTACAGTTTTATTTTCAGGTCTAGGAACAAATTCCCAAACATCATTTCTGGTAAATTGATTTAGTTCTTCTTGCATAGCCAAAATCCACGAATCATCAGTTGATGCTTCTTTTGAATTTTTGGGTTCAATAGTTGATATAAAGGCCACATTGTGAATTTTTGGGTTCAATAGTTGATATAAAGGCCACATTGCTCATTTTACTTAGTTGATTTCTAGTTTTAACAACAGATTGCATATCTCCTAGTATATTTTCAATAGGATGATCATTTAAAAGTTTAGTTCTTTTATTAGGATGATTAATTTCATTATTAGTTTTAGTTGACTCTTGATTTTGAGTGATTAAATCCACTTCATCATTTGTATCTTCAAAATTTTTGAGATTTTCATCGAATGAAACATGCATTGTTTCTTCGATGGTGTTAGTTCTTAAATTAAACACTCTGTACACTTTACTTCTATTAGAATATCCGATAAAGATACCTTTGATGGATATAGGATCAAATTTATCTAAGTTATCTTTTGTAATTAAAATAAAACATTTACTTCCAAAAATTCTAAAATAAGATACCTTAGGTTTCTTTCATAAAGAAGTTCATAAGGTGTCTTATCAATTAAAGGTTTAATAAAAATTCTATTTAAAATATAATAAGCGGTAGCAAATGCTTCTGCCCAAAAATGCTTTGGTAATTTACTCTCTAAAAGCATAGTTCTCGCACACTCTTGAATCGTCCTAGTTTTACGTTCTACTACCCCGTTTTGTTGTGGAGTTCTTGGAAATGAAAACTTGTGAGTTATTCACTTTTTATTGCAGAATTCCTCAAACTTTCATTTTCAAATTCACCACCGTGATCACTACGAATGGTTATAATTTTTAGAGAAAGTTGATTTTGAATTAGCATTTATATGATATGATTATTAAATATTGGTAAATGTTGTAAACTTAAAATAGGAAAAACTTAGTCATTTGAAATCCGAATAATCATTGCAATTTTGCGTTGGACTCGTGTTGACGAGTACTACTTCATGACATAAAATTTGTTGCTAGTTTAATGTAGTATAATTAATGGTAAATCAATACCGCTTGATTATAATTATGTTAGTTTTTATAACTACGTAGTTTAATTAATAATACATCGTGGGTATTATCTATTTGGCCGAATAAACCTCGTAATGTTAAAGTAAATTGAATATGGTAATTTGGACATCTGTTTAGTAGAACAAAACACCATTCACTAATTAAATTAATTTGACTTTTAATTAGCAGAATAAATTCTCATTCTACTATTTTATATATTTGGACATCTAATTATATGTCATTAATTGACATGCCAATATGAATAAGTAATGTTTTAACCAATGATGGTTAATTATTGAATTTATCTACGTAGACGTTGATTATGTAAAAGCTAGTTATTAACTTGGAAAGTTAAATTAAATGATATTGTAGCTTGTTTAAGTACCATTGTGATCGTTAAGTCTCTTCCAAACTTGAAAAGCTATGGATTTAAATCAACTTCAATTTTAAACAATTAAAATGTTTTATATAATTATTATTTAAGTAAAGTTTTTATATACTTATTAATTTATTGATAATGTTTTAAAATTAACTTATTTTTATTATAATATTTTAAAATTATTAAATTATATTCTAAATATAGTTTAATGTTAATTTTTACTTCAATACCGTTTAAAATTGTTTATAATAATTTTCTTTAAATTTAATTATTATTTTTAAATTAATTATTATATTAAAGTTAATTATTTATTTGAAGGTAATTATTTAAAATTAATTATTTTATATTTTAAAGTTGATTATTTCAATTTCAAATTTATTTGTCATGTTATTAATATTTTAAAAAGTTTATTTATTAGTGTAATAATATTGTTTAAAAGTTTATTACTATAGTAATATTGTTTTAAATTTTATTTATCTATATAATTATATTAATATTGTTTAAAAGTTAATCTATTATTATGTTAATATTGTTTTGAAAGTGAATTTATTAATATACTAATATTATTTAGGTTATTAAATTATATTTTAATAATTGTGTTTTATTATTGTTGTACTATATTAAGTGTTCTTAGATTATAATTGTAATACTGTTTCTTTTAAAATTTATTATTAATGATTATTAGATTATTTCACAAATGTTGTTTAAAGAGAATTAACTGCTTGTTTAAAGGTATTTTTAAATAATAAATTGTTTTACAAATAAAGTTTAGAAATGATAAACCGTTCATTTAAAAAGAAATTATTTTTTTAAAAGAAAAGGTCTATATAAAGGGTTTTATTTAATAAAATAGTTTATTAAAGGAATTTATAAATGTGGGCATGGATTTTGGAAGTTGGAAAGGAGTTGATTTTTAATGGTTTTGGGATCGAAAAAAGGAGTTTGGTTTTTTTGAATGATTTCAGAAAGGAGATTTATGAATGGTGTTTGGGTTATTTATATCTTCGTTTTAATGACATTTGGGTTTCTTCATTTTAATATGATTTTGAAATAGAAAATCTTTATAAATATTGCTAATTTACAAGTATATGGATAAGGTTTCCAAGTGTTGAAAGGAATGTTTTGTGAGTATACTTATCCCGATGAGATAAGTATATGGATATTTTGATAAATATTTGAAATGTGATTTTAAATTAAATGAAAGTTAATTTAATAAGTTTAGTAGTTTCCGTGTAAAATATAATCTTTGTTTGGAATGTTTGTTTATTTGATAGTTAAATAACCGACTATCAAATCTTGACCTAATCATGTAATCCTTCTTAATTTTGGTGGTATAGAAATATTCGTTACTTAACACCAAAGGATTTTAACTTTGGAAATATTTAGGAGAAACATGTGGATTATTTCGTACAGTTACCATCGATGGTATTATTCTGTACATATAAACTCATTTTTGTCTTCTATGATAAATGATGAGGAGATCTGTCCAATTAAATGGTAGGGGGTGGTCCCCGCTCTTATGTATTATCTGATTATTTCCTAAAGAATCGGTATCGAGCATTCCAAAAATCGGTGATTGGTTTGTGGAGTGCCCTGTAAGCAGGGAGTATTCGTATGAGATGACTCGTACCATAACCACTCCAGGAACAATATACGGTTCTATGGAGGAGTTTCATGATATATTAAGATGTTGGAATCCATATGTGATTACGAGACCCATTGGGGTATTGAAATCCATGTAGGATTCCATGATCTATTTTGATGGCGGTGCATGACCTGAAACGCCGGACATAGTCTCATCAACAGTAATGATTAAAACTGAGGATAGAAGACTAACTATGTTTTTCCTATGGTACATCACTAGGGATGTATGCTGCTTTGGAAGGATATATCCAATCCTTATGTAGGAGGACCATTTCTCGAAGTACTGAGGGCACCTCCATGGAATCCTACACAATTAGCAAACACGCCCTGTCGGTTTTTGATTATATACCTATTATTGTTGTGATGTACGCTCACAAGCATCACAACTACTTGATTATTATCATTATTTTCACCCTTAGATATCTTTATAATACCATTGGATTTTCTAATATAAACGTTTTTGGTTATCGTGAGGTAAAAATCCGTCTATGTTTACGTGCGACGTGGTCTTACGAGATACCTTTGATTTTAAAATATTTTACAAGTTATAATAAATAAAATCCCTTGTGATTTAAGTTTCTTACACAGGGTTTACCAGACTGACCCCGACATTGTTTTCCCATAATGCTCGTGTCAGCCCGAGTATATTTTCCAAAATTTAGCTGGATACTTTAGAGCTTTCAAGAGACGAGCTGGATTCTCCCAGACATATTCATATATCTTATATTTTCCACTATTTTATTGTTCTTAACTTCTATATGTATTCATCAGCAATTGTAAGGATGGGTTACTATAACTGTCCAAGTTGAAATAGGTTAGTGTACTTTGATTTGTGTTATGTGTGTATATATAAGATGATTTCTTTTTGATAAAGATCTTGTGTATATTATATATTTAACTCATCACGATGTGAGATTCTTTTCTTTCTTTCACCCTAACAATCTATTTTTCTGGCACTTGGATATTCGGCACGTGAATATCGCGGATGTATTACTGTTGATTTCTAAGGGTTGAAAAGGTGGGTCTTACAAAATCACAGGTATGGAAACCCTAAAATTTGATGTAGGTTACTTATACCCCTAATTATAGACAGGGAACGAGTGGGCTTAAATATGCTCCAAGAAAATACATGGTTAGGACGTAGCAAATCATTAGCTTTCAACTTCGAATTAATAAACAATATTGATATTTTCCTGACATCCACAGGAAAACCTTGAATATGTCGCCTATGAGATTCATATAACTGCTCGTTGGACTCTGAAGAGATGGTGTGGTAGAATAATGCTGGGAAAAGGAAGGGAATCCATCGTAATTCAAAATAAAGAAATAAAATAAGATCCACAGTTCAATCCTAATAGGGAACGCCAATCAAAAACGAATCTTTAGCTTGAATATAAAAGAAATCCTTATTCCACTTTCCAAGAGTTCTTTTGACTTGAAAAGAAATTGAAATTCTTCACCAGTAAGATTAATACCATTTTCAGTATAAAGGATAAAGACGGTTAAAGAAAAGGTATACGAATTGGGGGCAAGTTGAACTGGAGCAATAGCGAAGGTAGCAAGCCATCCATGGATTAACGGACGCGTAGGAAGAAACAACCCGCACTGGATATGCTCAGGAGTAATGCGATGTAACCCTCCGACAGAGTATTTATGCGTTCATGATATTTTGGATTTCTAGGTGCATACCCATGGAATCTGAATTGTTTAAGGGCACTAATGGCATCTTCTAGAAGAGTAATTTTAAAAGGAGGAAACAAAGAGGAGGAATCAGAGGAATCCATGCTAAAACCCTAGACACTACTTCAAAGAAGGACCGAGCAAGAACTAAAACAACTTATCCTACTTTTAATTTGCAGGATTATCCCTAAATTTATAAACTAATCCAACTCTTCACAAGCAAGAAAATGAAGGAAAATTTTGGGAAGATAAAGAAACAAAACATGCACCTAATTTTGAATTTCAGCCGCACGATTGAAATAGTCAAGTATCAGATGAAACGTGGATTTGTTGCTAAAATAATGAGTATAAAAGACTTATGGAAAGGCACAGAACAAACAAAAGGCAGATTGAACAGCCGTGAAAAGATGTTCCAGTAAGACACTGACAAATGTACTAGAGCATCAAATGCAAAAGTAGTTTAATAGACTCATTTCCAGCACTGAAAAATAGACTAGACGAGACTGAGTGGAAGATACAGACTGGGTCCATAAGGTAACAAGTCTACCCTAACATGTAGTCGCCGCAAACTTGATGGGCAAGTATTACACCCATTCTTACTACGAACAATCACAGAAGGAAGCAGATGGTGCTTGAAGTTGGAAAGACTGCTCTTATAACAAAGGGATGGGTCGAGAACAGACCTGAGATCAAGGCTACAAAAAAAGTACTACAAGCATTAGAAAAATGGAGCAGAACACGTTGTCCGTCTTTGGAAATAGTGGTTAAACTGCAATACAAGGCCGAAGCATAAAGACTAACGCATGAGATTCCGGGTTGACTTTGCTCACATATTGTCGGACTTCTATAGCAATAGATCTGCACAAGCATACACCGATGGTAACCTCGACAGCACCATACAGAGCCAAAAGCACTCCACTGTTGCTATATACCGGGGTACTCAAGATATGCTTCCATGCAAACTCAACCCTACAGTCAAATGACAAATGTGAAGTTCTCCCTCACCCAATCTCCTGGTAGCAGAAGTCAAGAAAACAATTCAAATAGCAAATAAGCTCCAAACTTGTGTAACGACCCGCTATTTCGAACCATTCATATCTACAATAATCCACACATGTTAGACTCAAATTGCTCAAAACAACAGATTGTTAATTTATATTTGGTAAAACTTAGCATATACAGTAAATAAATCAATCACAGAATCATAGACACAGAACAATACAATAATAAGTAGTGGAAATAGATAAATAGTAGTTCATGAAGCTACTATAGAACATCAGAGTCTAAAGCAAATTACAATAGAAATCCAATACATAGAAGTCTCCATACAAAAGCAAATGACAAGTCTGAACTCAAACAATTAGAAATAACTGAAATAATAGAGAGCCGAATAGATAAAGATAGATCTCTAAGCAAAGCTCCAAGCTCCAAATGCAAGTCTCAAATGTCGTGACACTCAGGCTGACCCGAGCATAAAGAAAACACAGAACACTCGAGTCAGGATTAACCGTCTTATGCAAGTAAATCAACTTAATTGAAATGTCCAAGTGAAATGCAATATAACTTAAAGGATGTTTAGGATTCCTATCCTTTAACGATCCATTAAACTATCTATACATAATACAATATGCTACATTGGTAACGTCTACAATAAAGTAAAATATTAAAATAGCGTTAAGGCATTACCCATATCCCCCTTAACATATTTTTATATAAATGTCATAGTCCATACAGTATTGTAAACTTCACCAAACCGGTAAGCTATCAGGGAGCACTCCATAGGTACGACACAAATCAAACTCGTAATGGGCGTGATAAGGCATATAACAAGGCATGCGAGCCACTGCCCAGGGTAGGATACTACCGTTTTGCGGATCCGGACTGGTGGTAATGCATAGCAGCTGCTAGCGCCCACCTCAAGACACACTCCCGTAATCAATGGTGCACCCAATCAAATCACAAAGTAATAGATAGGTTCAAAGAAGCGTGCTCCATCGGAGGTGCGACCTTACTTGGCCCGTCGTGGCTCTTGTTTTGGTCATATTAAGCTGACCCGCAAGGGTCAGGGCTGGGTTCAGAGCTCGTACAGATGTTCGCCAAACCATCCTACTTCGTTCTGGATTCTCCACCACATGAAAAGTTGTGAAAATGGTTTTCGGTATTGGCAGAGAGTATGACAATATCTGATCCCTATCTCATTAACAACCAAACGCTTATTTCACACCGTGGTCGTTTTCATTTCAAACAGTTCATACTTCATACCAAAATATCATATTCATTTCAAATCATACCACTTTAGAAATCATACTCACTTTCGAAATCATTATACACTTTAAATCATATTCATTTCCAAAATCATAACCACAAAATAGGTTAAACCATCATATCAAAGTATTCGACTTTATATCCATTAAATCTAAATCATAACAGTTCCAAATTAAATAGTTTGGATATTGAAAGTAGTACACATATTGGAATACCTATACATTAAAAATAGTTTATATTTAAAATAGGTTATAGATTAAAATAGTACATTAAAAATATTTAAATATTAAAAAGAGTTTATATCGAAAATAGTTAAAATTAGAATTATTTCTTCCAATTTCACAAATCAATTCAAATCAACTTTAGTTTCAAAATTCAATTTAAATCGATCTCATTCAACAATTTCAATCAAAAAGTTTAAAGGTTCGATTCAAATTCTCATTAAAAACATTATTTTAATTTACATCGATTTCGAATCCAGGTTTGAAGTACAAATTTAAACCATTTCCAATTCAATAGGTTTCAAAGTTTAAACATTCAAACAATTCGCAATTTTATTTAATTTTGGAAATATTCATTTAATCACCTTTAATCAAAATCCAGTTATCAAGTTATAAAAATCATATCTTTAAAATCTTAAAATTTATAAGTTCAAATCAATTCCTATTTAAAGAAAATTCTTAAACAAATTAAATTACAAGTCAATTTTAATTTTTCTTTCCAACCTTAATTAATTAAAATTATTACAAAAATAAATTTTAACTTAGTAACATTGAACCCATAATGATTTTCCCTAATTTATAAAATCATTCGGGTATGTATCATTTCAACCCATAGGGATTTCCTAAACTAACAGGGAACGTGCAATGTGAGAACAATAGAATAATAATATAAAGTGACATCGCATATCAATGGAAATATGATCATAATTAACAATTTCAAATATAATATACCTATGCTAACTGATTATTAGTGTCGATACTGTCAATTAGCATAAGTGAACAAATGCAAAAAATACCATATTTAATGATTTAATTACTAACAAATTCAAATTTAACGACATATTTCAATTGTAATTTCATATGAAATCAATTTAATAAATATAAGAATGTTAGTCATAGGTGATCGCTCATCTTTCGAGGCTAGAGAAAACAGGACACGCACATGGATATGCGACAAATCACCAAACGGTTATGGATAAGCACGGATCAACGACGAGACAACGCCAAATCAAAGCAACTAAAGGCTGCAATACAGACAGCTAGCACACAAGGAAAAACTAGCTGGAATATTATCGAGTAAAGATGGTGCAAGCTTATCAAAACAAATATATATATATATATATATATATATATATAGACTTATATATATTCTCTTCAACTTTTTATAGAAAAGAAGAGCAAAGGCTGCTCGGTGTGCTCAGGCATAGGACAGTGAGATCAGGTGGAGGGTGTGCTATTAAATGAGGTGCAGGCAGGCTAAGTGGGCAAAAGGAAAGGCGACATGTGGAATTGTTAGGTTTGGCGTGCGGTAGCGGGCAAGGCTGCTATGGGAGGAGAGGGAAGGCGTTCGGCTAAAGAAGGAGGGGTTTAGGTCGAGTCATGGGAAGTGCTGCTTGTGCGGTGGAGTGGCGGTTATTGGTGGGAGCAAGGTGACTGCAATGGAGGTAGGGCCGGCGGCTACAGTGGAGCAGGACTGGAGGGTGTACTGCTGCACACAGTGAAAAGGCGACGCTAGGCAGGGAGGAGAGACGGCTTGCGGCAAGCTTTGGAAGGTATGTGCACAACAGTGAGGCGAGGGAGATCAGCGGAGAGGGATGGAGGTGATCCGGTCGGAAGTCTGTGCGTGTTGGCAGCTGCAGGAGAGTTGGGTTGATGGTGGGATGGGCATGAGCAAGCTTCAGGTGTAAATATATATAAGCAAATCTTATACACTTTTACTTCTTTTTTTATGAAGGGAAGGCGGCTGAGCAATGGAATGGAGGTGAGGTGCAAGGTCGGGGAGTGATGGTTTGGCGGTGCAAAGGGAATGAGGCTGGAGATGTGTCGGAGAAATGAGGCAAGAGGAGATCTAGATTTTCGGTGGTTGTTAGCATGGCAAGGTGGACATCTGGTTTTTCGATCAACAATGTTGTTAGTAGGTTCGGGTCAGTGGGAGAGCGCGAGGAGAGTTGATGGTGGGAGGCGCGGAAGGGAGGGAGAATGGCGGGACGATGGATTAGGTCAAGGGAGAGTGGGAAGATTGGGCTACAGGAAAAAACATGGAAACTTGTTTCTTCTATTTATGAATTCTTAATTTTTTTTCAAAAGCCAGATTAGCACGAAGAGCGAGAGAAGGAAAGAAAATGACGAACCAGAATTTTATTGGAACCAATAAATATGTTGAAAAGTTGGAATAACAAAAGTCAGGACCATTGAATCTGGGAATATTAAAAGTTAATGTCCATTTGTTTTCAGCCGATGGACAATTGAAAGGACATAAAACGAACAAGAGACTCAAAACGGGTACCGATACGGCTAACCGTTCCATACATTTTGTAGTATACTGAACGCTGAAATACACAAATGAATATATTATGAAGATCGGCGCGACGAGATGAACAAAATGGTACACAGATATGAGTGACACGATCCACCTATCAAAATTCAATTTTCGGTGCAAGAATGCTGCTAAAACGCCGAAAATAATATAAACGAGGCTAGAGTAATCCAAATTTGGCAAAACAAAAATATGACATCTCACTCAGAAAATGACTTACAATTTTATTATATAAAAAAATATTGAGATTTCAAAAATATTTTATTTTCCATCAAATTTAACGATTTAAATTTTAAATTTATAAATGAAATTTCACAACCAAACCAACTTTCATATTTTCTAATGAAAATCTGCCACTTGCTATGCTTAAATAAAAGCATACCAAATGTCAAATTTTCATTGCAAAACTTTTATTATTTAATTTTCATGAAAATTTTGGTTAACTACGTTATTTAAATTGTTAAAATTTCTGGGTCATTACACTCTCCCCCACTCAAAACTTTTCGTCTCCGAAAATGAACGAGGTAGGAGAATAGAAGCAACAAAAAGGAAGATAGATTCGTAATACATATTACTAGATACAATAATTAATTCAAAACCATATAAGTTTCAATCTTAGACATTTATATTGTATACTATTCAATTACATGTTCTCATCATATTCCAACTTTTTCCAGGTAAGTTTTATTAATGTTTCCGAATGTAATTGAGCACCATACAAATTTACCTTTTGTTACAACAGTTTTATTAAGAAAATTTTAGCTTGAACATTTTTATTACTTAAGTTTCTCTTGCATAACCTTCAATTTCATATGCACATTACATTTTAACTTTTTGAATATTTCAAGTAAGTTATATATGTTTTAGAATTCAATTGAGTATTATAAAAATAAATTTTATCCTATTTCAACTGTTTTAGGTTGTTTCAATTCCATTTCTCATTTTAAAAACTCCAATTAAACAAAATTTTTGCTTCATTTCAATAATTGAAAACCATCACTTAACATATAACTTTAAGAGTTAAATTTTTGATTTTACTTCTAACCATTTTGAAATAAATAGATACATACATACACACACGCACACACACGCACACACACACACACACACACACATATATATATTGTTCATCAAATCATACTCAAGAAATTCAAATCAAACCCATTTTCCAAGACAAAAGTGCAGCAAAGCTATTAAGTGATCTCCTCGCGTTAAGACTTGAAAATGAATGTCGATGATATCATCATCGAAATTATTTTCCAATGACATAAGAGGAGAGTACAGACTTACTTCTTTTAAAATTCTTTGGAAACAATTTCCATTCGAAAATACTTTCAAATACAATTTTTCAAAACTTTGAAAACAAATATTGAAAAACACAAAAAATTAAATTCTTAATTCCTTAATTTAAATTCATTTCATTTGCAAATCAGATTTATAAACCATGTTTTTAAATTTTCCATCTCCTTATAACATACAACAATAATTAACGGCTTAGGAATGTTGACAAAACAACAAATGATAATCTAGTACTATCATTTCTAATAACCAATCCATTTAACTATCAAATTTCAAAAAATTATACTTTTAAATATAAAATTGAATTACATATAAAATTATTTCATTTACCAATTTCGAAAACAACATTGTGTTGGTTTGCTTTGTTCAAGTGTTTTGAAATTTCTATCAATAACGTTAACTAGACGAATCAATAGAAACTCAAAATTCAAACTTAACAACTCAAACAACATAATTTAAAACATTGTATATCAATTACAAATATGCTCCCTCGTAGGATTATTCAAGAATGAATTTTAGAAAAAGCATAAAGATTCAAATTTAGAGGGACCCTAATCAAAGAAAAATCTACAAAAGAGGAAAGATAGATAGACTTATATTAATTACGGTGACCTTAACCGGGTCAATCGAGACTTCATTTTCAGAAACAATGTGCCCAAGGAATCGGGCTTCATCCCTTCAAAAATGACATTTAGAAAATCTGGCTTTCAACTGATGTCTCCTAAGAGTTTGGAGAACATAGCTCATATGTGACTCATGTTCCTTCTCAGACTTAGAAAAGATGAGAATATCATTAATGAAAACTAGGACAAACTTGTTGAGAACATCGCAGAAAAACACAATTTATGAGATCAACAAAGAAGGCAGGAGCATTGGTTAGTCCAAAGGGCATGACTAACCATTCATTGAAATCATTCTTGGTTTGGGAAGTTGTCTCAGGAATGCTTTCCTCAAATCGACTTTCTCACCGGGAGCCATTCATCCAGGAGGAAGGACAACAGGTCGTGCTGTAGGAATAAGATCGATGCAGAATTTAATTCCTGCTTAGGCGGAAGAGAAGTGAATTCACTAAAGACATCTGGAAATAGATGGACCACAGATGTGGAGTCAAGATCATTAAGCTGAGAATCAAGCGAAAAGATAAACTACCTCCATACTCCTGAGGCATTCGACATTCGATCACAAGAGAATTACCCTGGTCGTCTACTAGAGAAATGGTTCGGGCTTTGCAAGAAATATCCAATGAATTGATGCCTATTGTAAAGGAGTTTCACCCCTTTACAAATCATATTAAGGTTTACAGGACCGATGATGGGATTAGTCATACGCAAGGATGAAGTTCCCAATTGAGGTTTCAAGATGTGCTCTAATTTATTACAGAGGTCAACATAAATAAAGCTATGGGATGCTCCAGTATCAAAAAGAACACGAATAGGAAAATGCAAGAATGGATTTTTAGAACAAGGTAAAGTTCCGAATTCAAAAGAAATCCAAATCAAAGACGATCCTAACTAAGAATTTCAAGCTCAAACGAGGATGATTCTATGATTGATTCTACTCATTTTAGGGTATGACTACCCTATCTCTAATGAGTTTTTACTCCATATGCTAAATTTTGTCTAAATCGAGATCTGATACCACATGTAACGACCCGCCATTTCAAACCATTCAAATCGACAATAATCCACACATGTTAGACTCGAATTGCTCAAAACAATAGATTGTTAGTTTATATTTGGCAAAACTTAGCATAAACAATAAATAAATTAAACACAGAATCAAAGAGCAGATTAATACAATGATAATCAGTGGAAACAAAAAAATAGTAGTACATGAAGCTACTACAGAACAACGGAGTCTAAAGCAAATTACAACCGAAATCCAATACATAGAAATCTCAATACAAAAGCAAATGATAAGTCTGAACATAAAGAATTGGAAATAACTGAGAGCGGAATATATAAAGATAGATCTTCAAGCAAAGCTCCAAGCTCCAAAGGTGAGTTTCTAATGTTGTGACACTCAGGCTGACCCGAGCATAAAGAAAACATAAAACACTCGAGTCCAGATTAACATTCTTATGCAAGTAAATCAACTCAATTGAAATGTCCAAGTGAAATGCAATATAACTTAAAGGATGGTTGAGATTCCCATCCTTTAAGGATCCGTTGAACTATCTCTATAGTAAAGTAAAATATTAAAATAGCATTAAGGCGTCACCCATATCCCCCTTAACACATTTTTATATAAATGTTATAGTCTATACAATACTGTAAACTCCACCAAACGGATGGGCCATCAGGGATCACTCCATAAGTATGACACAAACCAAACTCGTAATGGACGCGATAAGGCATATGACAAGGCACGTGAGGCAATGCCTAGGGTAGGATACTACAGTTTTGCAGATCCGAAATGGTGGTAATGCATAGCAGCTACTACTGCCCATCTCGAGACAAACTCCCATAGTCAAAGGTGCACCTAATCAAATCACAAAGTACTAGATATGGTATCGAAGAATCATGCTCTATTGGAGGTGCGACCTCACTTGGCCCAGCATGGCGCCTGTTTTAGTCATATTAAGCTGATTCGTGGGGGTCAGGACCGCGTTCATACCTCATACAGACATTAGCCAAACCATCCTACTTCGTTCTGCATTCTGCACCACACACACAGTTGTAAAAGTGGTTGTCGGTATTGGCAGAGAGTATGACAATATCCGACCCCGGTCTCTTTAATAATAAAATGCTTATTTCACACCACGGTCTTTTTCATTTCAAACTGTTCATACTTCATATCATATTCATTTCTAAATCATATTCACTTTCAAAATCATTATTCACTTTAAATCATATTCATTTCCAAATCATAACCACAAAATAGGTTAAACCATCGTATCAAAGTATTTGCATTTAAGTCTATTAAATCTAAATCATAGCAGTTCCAACTTAAACATTTTGAATGTTGAAAGTAGTACATATATTGGAATAGTTTTACACTAAAAATAGTTTATATTTAAAATAGGTTATAGATTAAAATAGTTTATATATTAAAAATAGTTATATATTAAAAAGAGTTTATATCGAAAATAGTTCAAATTAGAATTGTTTCTTCCAATTTCACAAATCAATTCAAATCAACTTTAGTTTCAAAATTCAATTTAAATCAGTCTCAGCTTGACAATTTCAATCAAAAAGTTTAAAGGTTCAATTCAAATTCTCATTAAAACCATTTTTTTAATTTATATCGATTTCAAATCCAAGTTTGAACTATAAATTTAAACCACTTCCTATTCAATAGGTTTCAAAGTTTAAATATTCAAATAATTTATAATTTATTTAAATTTGGAAATATTCATTTAAACCCTTTAATCAAAACCGGTTACCAATTTATAAAAATCATATCTTTAAAGTCTCAAAACTTATTATTCAAATCAATTCCAATTATTCTTAAACAAATTAAATTACAAGTCAATTTTATTTTATCTTTCCAACCTTAATCTATTAAAGTTATTATAAAAATCTATTTTAAAATAATAACAAAAATCTAAATAAATATTTTAAACTATTATACATGTGTATATATTAAATTAAATTTTTATTAAAATTTATTAAATTAAATCTTATTATAAAATCTATTTTAAATCTTATTTTATATATTTCAAATATAATAAAGTTATGAGTAAAATTTTAAACTTTACATTTTCAACTTAACTTATAATTTTAAATTTTAAAAAACATAAAATTTAACTATCTAAATTTTACATATATATTAAAATTAAAATTAAAATATTTATATTATATTTGAAATCAAAAACAAATATATTTTCTTTTCTCAAAATTCGAAAATACTTTTAAAATAGACCAAAGATGTCCGTATAATATTTCTATCCTATGATCAAGTGATACAGATATTTATCATTTCAATCCATAATAATTTAATATTTACGGGTATATATCATTTCAACCCGCAATCCTAAAATTAAAAAATCAATAAAATCGCTTGGGTTTATCATTTCAACCCATAACGATTTTCCCTAATCTATAAAAACGTTAGGGTATGTATCATTTGAACCCTTAGGGATTTCCTAAACTAACAGAGAACTTGCAATGTGAGAACAATAAAATAATAATATAAAATGGCATAGCATATCAATGGAATAATGCTTAACAATTTTAAATATAATATACCTATACTAGCAGGTTATTAGTGTCGATATTGTCAATTAGCATAAGTGAACAAATGAAAATAATAACATACCATATTTGACTATTTAATTACTAACAAATTCAAATTTAACAACATATTTCAATTATCATTTCATGTGAAATAAATTTACTAAATATAAGAATGTTAATCGTGGGCGATCGCTCACCTTTCAAGGCTAGAGAAAATATGACACGAACGCGGATACGTGACAAATCACCAAACGGATACGGATAAGCACGGATCAACAATGGGACAACCACAAAGCAAAGCAACTAAAGGCTGCAATACGGACAGCGAGCACACAAGGAAAAGCTAGCTGGAATATTATCGAGCAACGAAGAAGATGGTGTAGGTTTCTCAAAAAATATATATAGACTTATATATATTCTCTCCTTTTTTATAGAAAAAAAAGAGCAAAGGCTGCTCGGTGTGCTCAGGCATAGGACAGTGAGATCAGGTGGAGGGTGGGCTATTAGATGAGGGGCAGGTAGGCTGACAGTGGGCGAAGGAAAGGCAGCACGTGGAGTTGTTGGGTCTGGCACGCGGCAGTGGGTAAGGCTACTATGGGAGGAGAAGGAAGGCGTTCGGCCAAAAAGGGAGGGGTTCAGGTCGAGTCAGGGGAAGTACTGCTTGTGCGGTGGAGTGGCGGTTATTGGTGAGTGTTGGGTGACTACAATGGAGGTGGAGCTAGCAGCTATAGTGGAGAAAAGCGGAGGTGGTTATGTGGTGGGTTGACTGTCGTGAGGAGAAGGTGGCAGGTCGAGCAGTTGTTGGCCGGAGCTGTGTGCTGTGGCATGGGGAAGTGGTGGCTAGGAAAAGGCACTACAGTGGGTGGAGGACTCGGCAGGAGGGGTAACTGAAGGGTGTACTACTACACACAGTGAAAAGGCAGCACTGGGAAGGGAGGAAAGAGGGCTTGCGGAAAGCTTTGGAAGGTGTGCACAAGTAGTGGGGTGGAGGGAGGTCGGCGGAGAGGGATGGAGGCAATCCGGGTGGAAGGTTATGCGTGCTGGCGGCTGCAGTGGAGTTGGGTTGATGGCAGGATGGGAATGGGAAAACTTCAAGTGTAAATATATATATATAAGCAAACCTTATATACTTTTACTTTTTTATTAAGAAGAGATAGGCGGCTGAGCAATGGACTGGAGGTAAGGCGCAAGGGTGGAGAGTGTTGGTACGACGATGCGAAGGGAATGAGGCTAGAGATATGTTGGAGAAATGAGGCAAGAGGAAATCTTGGTTTTCGATGGTTTCTAGCACGGCAAGGTGGAGATCTGGGTTTTCGGTCAACGATGGTGTTGGAGGGTTCGAGTGAGGTGGGGAGCGCGAGGAGAGTTGATGGCGAGAGGCATGGAAGAGAGGGAGAATGGCAGAACGATGGTTTAGGTCGAGGGAGATTGGGAAGATCAGGCTATAGGAAAAAAACATGCAAACCCATTTCTTCTATTTATTAATGCTTAATTTTTTTCTTCAAAAGCCAGATTAGAACGAAGAGCAGAGAGAAGAAAAGAAAATGATAAACCAGAATTATATTGAAACCAGCAAATATATTGAAAAGTTGGAATAACAAAAGTCAGGAACATTGAATCTGGGAATACTAAAAGTTAATTTCTATTTTTTTTAGCCGATGGACAATTGAAAGGACACAGAACACACAAGAGACCCAAAACGGGTACCGATACGACTAACCATTTCATAGATTTCACTGTATACTAGACGTCAAAATACACAAATGAACATTCTGCGGAGATCAGCACGATGAGACGAACAAAATGATACATAAATATGAGTGACACGACCCACCTATCAAAATTCGATTTTGGCTGTAAAATGCTGCTAAAACGCCGAAAATAATATAAACGTTGCTAGAACAGTCCAAATTTGGCGAAACGAAATACGACGTCTCATTCAGAAAATGACTTACAATTTTATTATATAAAAATATTTAGATTTCAAAAATATTTTTTTTTCTATCAAATTTAACCTATTTAAATTTTAAATTTATTGTTGAAATTTCACAACCAAACAAACTTTCATATTTTCCATTGAAAATCTGTCAGTTGCCGTTCTTAAATAGATGCATAATAAATATCAAATTTACATTGAAAAACTATTATTATTTAATTTTCATGAAAATTTTAGTTAATTAAGTTATTGAAATAGTTAAAATTTCCAGGTCGTTACAACTTGTCTGGGCAAAGAACAAAATAGGAAGAGATACTCCATTCTGACCCGATATGGAGGCAAGTTAAGTAAAAGAGTAAGGACATCAATGGGGGTAATGAGTTATGAATACCAAAAGACATTCACCACCATTCCCGTTCCTACACGTAAATAGCATAACAAAGTCACAGGAAGGTCCCTTATCATTCCTCTTAGAGCAGCATGCTACTTTAAGAGAGAAGAGGTTGACCAATGTAGACCAAAGCTTCCTGCCCACTTTTCTGAGCATCCCATTTCAAAATTCCAATATCCCGCCAAACTTAAGATTTTCTGTTGAAAACCATCATCAATCCAGGCAGTAAGTACAAGTATCGTGGATAAGCGACAAATGGAAAAATCCAAGGGCGGATGTTGAAGGAACGTGTAGGAAATGATTACAACCATTAAAAATGCATTTTTCATACTATAAAAGGAAAGGAAAAAGGACAAAGAAAGAGGATTTTCTTTTTCAATTTCTTCTTCTTACTAAAAGGAAAAGTAAAATATTGTTCGCCTCAAGGGCCATTAAAATCTCTTATACAAAAATAGTCAAATATAGTGGTTACCCCATGAACGAAAGGTTAACAACAATCCAAACCATGTAGAATCTCCGTGCCTTTTTATACTTTGCTATTTACTTTCAATCGCATCTCAGTCCATCAATCTATTCCAAAATTTCAACAAACAATTGAAGTGCGATTACTCGGCTGTGTATGCATTCAGCAACAAAGTTGCTTTCAAAAGTTGAATTTAATTAAGCTTAAATCCGCTGATTCCTAATTATAAGGACGACAAATCATAAGATTACCTCACGATCTACTCGACTATGTTGAAGATGAAAAATTTCACCAACACAACTGTTTTTGACCATTGTAGAAAACTACTGTATTAAAGTATTTTACAATTGTTTTTGCCCACTGTTAAAATACGAAATTTAAAAAAAGTCCAAGCACTGTTGCAGCATGCATCTGCATATATAACATCATTTTGAAATTGAAATCACCATTGTACTTATAATAACCAAAACAATTTGGATTTACTAATCATACAAAAGTTTCATGTTCCAAAATGCAAAACGATTCATATATTCACATGATTCATAAAACCTTCGTATAGTTACAAAATATCGTAGTTTAAGCCTAAACTAACATAAACCAATAGCAAAATACATTTACAGTATAGTTTCATGAAACTTATAATAAATAGATAATAAAAGATGCTAAAACCTGCCTATATTAGTAATTACCTATATTTTATGATAATCAGGTTGTTACTAAGTTCGCGTAATGTATGCTACAAATTGCTTCTAGCCGTTGCTTTCATTAGCAGTCATCCTAGTAAGTAAAATTAACTTAAAAATTGAAATGTAACTATTATTTCTAAATATAAATTATAATTCATTTTTGTAGCAAAATAATTAACTATTAGAAATTATCAATTTTAAATTATTAATTATTAAAAATAAATTATTATTTATTATTATTTCTAAATTATTGATTATAAATCGATAATTATAGTAAATAATAAATTATAGATTTAATTATTAATTATCAATCTAATTCTGATAAACTAGTAATTATCAAATATTAAGTATATATTATTATCTCTACTTTATTATTATAAATTATTAATTATAACCTAACATATGCTACATTAATAAATATTCATAAACAGGTTATTGACAAACATCCATAACAATATAACTAGTTTTGGCTGATATTTTGGAAAAGTGAATAAATTCCATGGTGAGAATATGGATAGATACTGAAAGATGAGCATAGAAGCAAAATTTTTATTCGGGAGCAGCCAAAGTCCTATGATGGCATGAAGAATATGATTAAACGTGGTTGGTCTGACTTGGTTATGTTGGGTTTCCTATCATGTCTTTCGTGGGCCGGAAGTTTCTTCACTATCTTCATATTTATTGATTATTACAACAATCTTGATGGGCTAACCAAATTTTTTTATAAACTACAATTCTTTAGCACAAGCTAATTTATGCGGCGATTAAGATCAAGATAAAAGAAAAGGTCATTTACCTTGGTAGTAGATTCAATTTTAGTAATGTCATCTCCAATGTATTCTTTCCATGTTCCTTTGAATGATAATTTTTGTACTTACAATGGTTACAAACACCCCTATTCTATCTTGAGTCAAATTGATGTTGTAGTCATTGAAAAATGAAATTTCAATTTTATATATAATGTAAAAGTATATGCATCAAATCTTAAATTTGATTGATCTTTTATATAAAATATAAGAAGGACAACTAATCTAACTTTATTCTTTTTAAGCCAGACCTTGTTATAATGTTAGCACTCCTGTGGTTTGCAAAGCACCAAATATCCAGTCCTCGTATAAGAAAGATACAATAGCCAGAAAGAAACGTCCAACTAAAGAAATAACATAAATTACTTGTTTTTATCGAAGGGGTGCATTTATTATTTAATTCAATATAATTGTTTATTTATAAACTTTTGTTTTAATTTGTTTTTTGTAAGTACAATTTTTATGTCAAATTTAATAAATTGTTACATGATTGAATTCTAAAAGAAGGCTAACAACCAAACATTTGTCATGATTCAAAGTGTAACCATCAATGTCGAAGCCTTTGGGCTTCGCAAAATGATAAGAAGCTAAATAGTACCATTTGTTCGTAATGGTTTACCTCTATTGTAACGACCCGCTCTTTCGACCCTTGAATACTATTACATCCACGACATTCATGTGCCAGGTATCGAAGTGCTGAATGGACAAATTGTTAGAGTGAAATAAAAAGAAAAAGAAAACAAATAAGTATGAAAGAAGAGAACACAATATCGGAATCTCAAATAATAATATATAATATTAAAAGAACAGCACAAAAGGTTACGTTGATACAGAATTTCAGAGTTACAAAACCTAAGCACCATCATCAGCTTAGACAATTATAACGACCTATCCTCAAAAATGCTGATATTTAAAATATGTTAATGCGGTAGGATTAAGAATATTACGTTAGGTGAAACATCCAGCTCGCATTTTCGAGCTTTAATGAACATCAACAAAAATCTGCATTTCTCAGACTACTTGAAAAAGCACATGCGGAATTTAAGAAAAACAAAAGCCATGTATGAGACGTAAGTCTGGTATGAAATACCCAATAAATATATAGCTAGCATATAACAGTACATTTGAGACCACGTGGGATTTCATAATGGTTATCCCCTCAAAAGGATGGTATATTAGATAATGTCTAGGGTGTAGAATATAAATATGTAACATGGTCGAAATGGTTACATTTATTACATTCAACAACATAATACGAGTATAATCAAATTCGATAAGGAACGTTTGCATAATGGATTTTTCGTGGAGTTCTCTTTGGTGGAGCTTGATCAAATCTCCTGTGCAAGGGTCAGAAAGTACCTTCCGAGCATCGTATATCTATAGATAAAATATACCTCAAAGTACAACATAGCTGAGCCATGCCCTAACATGTGACCCAAAATATCATCACCTACCACGCGCAACATCGATAAGCATAGCCTAGATATGGAGTGATAATATCCTGTCGTGGGACAGCCAAACCCCAAGCTATGCCCCTACTCCATTTTCTATGATTTCCGATGCCGAGATCACGTTTGACGTCTTTCATACGAGTCTTCATCACTTGAACAAAACACAAATCACTAAATGGATTCCCTCATGTTGAACAGATCATGAATCACTATATGGATTCAAGCATCTTGAACAGATCTCGAATATCTACATAGATTCTCTTTAAACAGCTTCCAATAGATAGAACACGTATCTCAGCCTTGAAGTGGTTTTCGGTAAGTAAAAAACTTATCGATACCTGTCTCTCCAAGACTGAATTAACGAATTTGGTCATTCAATGATAATGAGAGCGATCGCATATGGAAATCCAGTCTTGTATTCTTATTACATTTTTAATATTTTCCTCTCACACTATCCCTCAACCAAGAGTGAAGCCGATAGATTAGCGCTCTATTGCTCATATCCCTACATGAACATCAGTCTTAATTCCCACAGATAGACAAGCCTACTTCATCGGCTTTTAGTAAGTACATGTAAGGACCTACCTTTTTGGACGGTTTAAATCGACAATAAACCACGCACAGCAGGCTCAAACCATTCAAAGGGAGGATTGTTATGGGGTAAATAAGAAAATAAGGAAAGGAAAGAAAAAAACACGGAATCTTACAGTGGAATGATAAAATATAATAATCAAATAAACAGTTCATGAAGCTATCTACAAATAATATTTGATTATACTTTTACAATAAAGATCAGAGTTATACATACAGCAGGAATAAATGAATAAGTGTGCAATGGCTTCGGGGAGGTTTACGGGATTTTACATCTCCTATCCAGTGTCTAACGTGCGTGCAATAACTTAAGAGATGTTCGTGATTCCATCTCCTAAGGATCCTTTAAACTATCTACATACATCGTACAATACACTATTATAATATGTATACAGTAAAGTACAGTATTAAAATAGCGTTAAGGCGTTACCCATATCCCCCTTGACACATTTTATATAAATGCCGTAGTATATACAGTGTCGTAATTCCTCCGGAAACTGGAGGCTATCAGAGGGCACTCCACAGTGTACGACACAAACCAAGCACGTAATGGGCTTTGATAAGGCATATGACAAGGCACGCAAGGCAATGCCCAGGATTGGATACTGGCATTTTACAAATCCGGACTGGTGGTAATGCATAACAGCTACTACCGTCCACCTCGAGACACACTCTCATAATCAAAATCGAGAGGTGGCCACCAAATTAATCATAAAGTAACAAATATGGTATCGAAGAAGCATGCTTGATTGGGACTGCGACCCCACTTGCCCCGGCGTGGCTCCTATTTTAGTCAAAACAAGCCGACCTGAGGGGGTCAGGGCTGCGTTCATACCTCATACTGCAGCGTTCGCCAAACCATCCTACTTCGTTCTGGATTCTCCACCACGTACACAGTTGTTAAAGTGATTTCCGGTATTGGCAGAGAGTATGACAATATCCGATCTTAGTCTCTTTAACAACCAAACACTTATTTCACATTGATTGGTTCTTTTACATTTCATACAGTTCATATTTCATATCAAAATATCATATTCATTTCAAAATCATGTCACTTTCGAAACCATTATTAACTTCAAAATCATATTCACTTTCAAATCATAATCATTTCAAAATCATATTCACTTTCGAAATCATTATTCACCTTAAATCATGTTCGTTTCAAAACCATAACCACAAAAACAGGTTAAACCATCGTATCAAAATATTCTCATTTGAATCAATTAAATATAAATCATAGCAGCTCCAACTTTAAACAATTCGAATATTGAAAATAGTTTATATATTGAGATAGTTATACATTAAAATAGTTTATACTCTAAAAATAGGTTATAGATTAAAATAGTTTATATATTAGTGTAGTTTGTATACTAAAATAGGTTATATATTAAAAGAGTTAATACAGTAGAAATAGTTTATAATAGTTTAAAATAGTTTTAATAGTTTAAAATAGTTTTAATAGTTTAAAATAGTTTTAATAGTTTTAATAGTTTAAAATGGTTTAATAGTTTAAATATTTTAAATATAATTTAAGGATTTTAAACAGTTAAAATAGTTTAATATAAAATAGTTTGATTATTAAAAATGGTTTATATAGTAAATAGTTTGAAAATCTAAATAATCTAAATTTTTTAATAATAGATTTTCAAACAGTTTAAATTAAAATAATTAATATGAAAATGAAATCAAATTAAACTATTTCTTCCACTTCAACAAATCTGGACCATATCCAGATTTCAAATCAACAAAACTCAATTTTAATCTTTCAATTCAAATTCTTATTAAAACCATTTCAATCTATATTAATTTCAAATCCATGGTTGAACTATAAATTTAAACCACTTCGAATTCAATAGATTTCAAAGTTGAAATACTCAAACGTTTATTATAACTCAATTTTGATAAATTTCATTTATATTTCAAAAATTCATCTTTAAGATCTCAATTTAAATTCTTTAAACAATTCATTTAAACCAATTTCAATTTCAACATCTTAAAAGCTTGAATTTTGAAAATAATTATTTCATATAAATCAAATTTTATTTCCTAATATCATTTAACTGGATTCAAAATTAGGGATTTAAATCATTTAATTTAACCAATCTGTGTTTGTATATAATTTTCTACCCTTTGGCCATGTGATACAGATATATATCATTTCAATCCGCAATAATTTAAATTTACGGGTATATATCATTTCAACCCGTAATCTCGAGTTAAAATTCAAAATCCATAAAATCTTCTAAGTTTATCATTTCAACTCATAACATTTTTTCCTAATCTATAAGTCCATTCAGATATATATCATTTCAACCCATATTGATTTTTCTAACAATAACTAAGGGAACTTGTAGTGTGATAACAACATATAAAATAAATATAATATTAAATAATCCAAATATCAACAATCAAACATCCATCACAATCATCATTCAAATCAGCCAATAATTTACAACAATTAACTGGCTATCATTGTCCGGTATGCAAATAACAATTTAAAATTCAATATTAATTAAATGGAAATTTAAATTCAATATAAATTCGAATTAACCGGAATGACAAATTAAATACACTACAATAATCAATCAATTTCAAATCACATCTTAAATTTAATTTAACTAACATAAGATAGTTTAGCATTCGTGAGTGGGTTAAAACACTCACCTTAGATTTTTAGTTGACTTAAAATCCAAATTAGGTCCAAAAATTTAACAATCTTAGAATGCAGCCAAACTAGTTTCATGTTGTCTGAATTTTTGATATGATCATAACAAAGAAAACCACGCGTGAATTCGAGCATATGCAAAAGTTATTGATATTAGAAGTTATACGATATATAACATAAAATAATAAAATAAAAATACATGTCACCTTCTCAAGTAACCCTACATGCGACCACGACCTCATTTAAAACCCTTCTGCCGCCACATCATCTTGAAAATGTCGTCGGTCCACTCGCCAGCACCTCGATACGCCACCACTGCAACCTTCCACACCCCGAGCCACCTCAGAACAGGCCGCGCCACCATCACCGGTGGCCCATAGATGAGCTGTCGTTGATATTTTGAGCCCTGACGTGGAAAATTCTGACCATATTACGACAAACGAAGACCACCCTTAGATCCCGCTCAATCTCCTCTACAAGCCCATGCAATCCAATTGACCTATCGACGAAGTTCAACCCTCAGATTGAAAACCCTAGAAACGGACGGTCAAGGTTTTTCATCGATTTCTGGTCAAAATGATGCATCAAGTCGAAAAACGAATTGCTGCAGTAGATCTCGATCGTCAAGAGCTTTCCAACGATATATGACATTACATGATTTGAGGAGTTTAAAATTTTCAATTTGATTTTGATTTGCATAAGAGTTTTTGATTTGCAGCCATTGGTAAGGAGGAAGAAGCAGATAGATAGAATCGTATAGACAGAAATTAAAAAATGAGAAACAACAAGGGTTTATAACAGCCTATATATAGGTAGAGCTGAAATAGAAATAGATGGACAGATCAATTTGGATCGAAACGAAAATGGGCCATCCAACATATCAAAATATAGGTTTTCGATAATTTTAGACTCAATGGAACTAGTTTCGAGCCCTAATCCCATTGTATATAGAAGTTAGCCTTCAAAATCAGATCATATTCGTTGAATTCATTAAATCGATTTCTACACGTTTCGAGGCCGCACGATCAAACGATAAGTCCGATCGCTACAAAACTAGAAATTCTACAATAATTTACAGTTACGGATCCGATGCATTGATTTCGTCAAAATCCGAGACAGTGGCCAAAATGGCTAATTTTCATGTTATTTAAATAAATTATTATTAAATTAATTTAATCACTTTCAAATTCAAAATTAAAAGTTAACTATTTTCATCGTTTCTGATTACATTGAAATTAATAATCTTTTAAGATAAATTTTCCTCGTTAAATCCAATATTTAAATATTACATAAATTTCGGAGTTCAATTGCAACTGAAATAAAATTCCTGTTAATTAATTTTTAAATCCAAACAATTTCCTTTTTTCGGTTTACATTCTTATTATATAATCAACCGTTACCTTATGAATATAATTAACATTTGTTACATTTTATTACATTTTATTACATTTGCATTGTGCAATTATCATCTTTTACCATATTAACTATAATATTTCAATTTCATTAATTCCATTAATTACCAATTTAATTCCTTATTTACAATTATAACCAAATTAACTTTACAATTATTTCAATTGATTGGAATTGCATCAAAATAGTTGTCAATAACATTCAAACAACATTATTAAATCAATTCTAGTTATTTTCTCATTAATAAATCATAAATTTTTAATTTTTCACAATATTAAATTGCAAAATATTAATTAATTTTATATTTTTAATTATCACAAACTGTAGGTCGTTACAATATACGACTAAATATTTTCCATAAACGAGTATACATACAAAGCATAATCACGTCACACAGGCACGATCAAGTCATATAAGCATCTTTTAATCTCTTTTTGGTTAATAAATCTTTTATTGGTTAAAACCTCTTTTGTTAGTAAAACATTTTTTATCTAATAAAACATTTTTTGTCAATTTCTACTATTCATTTGTACTATTTCATTACTCCAAAAGGTATTCTTATATTTATCTCAAATGGTATAAGTATATTCATAAATAATTAACAAGATTTCTTACTTTAAATCTTTGTTTTTTTCTATCCTTTTTCAACAGATTCCATACTTATAATTTCCTTTAAAATACCAATTTTAAAGATCTAAACAATTTCACCGATCTATTCAAAAAGGTTTAAAACCAATGTTACTTGAAAATTATCGCTAGAAATCTAAAACCATTTCACTTATGCTTACCTTCAAAACATTCCTTTTGATCTATTTGCATTCATAAGTTTAATAAAAAAAGGGTTAAAGACGAATGTTAATAAAACATTATCACAATAAACCCAAAACCATCCATACTTGTACTATCTTTAAAACATTCCTTTAGATCCAAGATCATGTTCACTTAAGTTTGATAGTCCACAGATCAATTTATCCAGTTAAAACAATTGTCTATACAAATCAATGCTCGTATACTTAACTCGTTTTTGACATTTCAACTTAACTATTCCTCACTAAAGAGTGAAGCCGATTATGTTAGAGCACTGGTTGCATCAAAGCCTTGCATGGACACTTCATTGTTGAATCTCACAAATAGACAGACATACTCATCGACTTTTAGTGTTAATTATAGTATTAATGATTCGCGTAAATAAGTAACAAATAACATGATTAATTCGTTTCCGACATTCCTGACTTAACTATTCCTCATTCAAGAGGAAAAGCCGGTAGATTAGAGCTTTATTACTCTGTCCCTACTCGACATCAATCTTAACTCCTAAAAATAGAGCAGCCTACTTCGTCGGCTTTTAGCATTTAACAAAAATAGTTATCTTTTGAACAAGTAAGTAAACAACAAGATTAACACATTTATGACATTCCAACTTAACTATTCCTCCTTCAATAGGGAAGCCCGAAAGGTTAGACTCTATTGCTCCATCCGTACTCGATATCAATCTTAGCTCTCAAAAATTAGAGAAGTCTACATCATCGGTTTTTAGTGTTAAACCTCTTCTTCACTTTTTCGAAATTTATATATTATTATTAAAAATATATTTAACCTTCAAACAAACTTTAATATACTTCAAAACATATTTGAAAATATATCTAAAAAGTTTAGAGAAAAATACAAAATTTAAATATCATTTTTAAACTCTTAAAACCATAAGCAACTTACTACAGCATTTAAAATACTGTTAAAAGTCCTTATTAAAACAACATTGAAAAGAACGATCTTTGTGATTAGTTTTAACCACTTTAAAATTTTATTTAAGATTTGAATTTTTTAAAGTAAGTACTACCATTAGGGCACTAATAAACCATGGAAGAAACCTTTAAGAATTTCTTTCTGTTTATTTATAAAAGTTTCCGAAAATAAAGGATTAGGAAGTACACTTATAATGACTATTCTCGCTTCAAACACTTTCAAACTTATTATGATTTAAAGCACAAGTTAAACAACCATTTGAATATCTAGTCAAGGCTACATCACACGTTTAAGAGGGTAATAGAAGTGAGGTTATATAATATAACATTTTCATTTGATTTCAAAAGCAAGAGGGTCCAAAGTTTATAACTTTAATATTAATGCACTTTAACTTTGCACTTTGCACACAACATATATACACGTAATATATACCTATAAGATAGTGAGATAATTCACTCAGGTCCATGCCAAATTTAAGCAAAAATCCATAAGAACAAAGAACTGCCTTCTTCCATCACCACAAGCCCAAAGATCCAACCTTTAGCACTTCCAAACCAAAGCCATACCTCATCCTCCTCCTAAGCTCACGGCCCCCTCCAAGATCACCCTCTTCCTCTCAATCACTTTTTTCTTTCTAATCATGCCTCCCATGGTGTTTAAGGCCCATAACCAAAGTTTAAAAGAGATTGAACATGATTTGGTTAAGACTTGAATAGTTAGAAAATAATTAGTGGATTATTGCTTAAGCAGTTCCATAATTTTTAATTCTCATATTCCATCTCAAGCTTAGTGAACTAGTGATTTACGATCTCCTTATATAGGTTTTTACAACAGGTCATAAGCACCTCTTATATTTTATGAAAGACCGCCAAGGAGCTTCCTGTTCACACATTAACTTCACTCCCCTCTTCTTTTGCTCAAAAGTTAAGTAATACCATAAAAGGTCATTTTCTAAATATCTTTGATGCAATCACCCTTGACATCATCCAAAATGATTATTTCCATAAACGGAGAAATTTTTTTATTTCATTTTATGAATTTTCTAAGTAAATAAGTGCATGTGCAAAAATCTAAACAACTTCTAACTGTTAAAAAGCTATTTATCGATAAAACGCTTTTCGATCATGTAATCGATATTTTTCAAAGTGTTTATTTTTATAAACATTTTTTCAAAATAAGTTTACTATAATTACTTATGATTTAAAAGTGGTTTAAAAATCTCATTACATTATTTTAATAATATTTAATCCAAAATTCATATATTTAAATAGTTTAGATATTTAAATACGAAGTGCCTGAAATTCTGGGTCGCTATGTTCTCGCCCGCTTAGAATATTTCATCCTTGAAATTCCAACATGAGCAGCAAAAGAAACAACCACATTGCAATACTTAATAGTATTTAATCACTAGAACAAAAAACTCATGGTTTGCTCAAGTTCAAAATCCACTTATCATATTAAGGACGATAAACAACCTATTAAGCGTAGCTTACACTCAATAGTTGCAGCCTATTACTTAGTCGACAATTCATGCTACCTCATAAAAAATTGAAGACTTATCACCTACGTCCATAAGCCAACAAGATTTAGCATGCAAATACACAAAAGCCCATATGGTGTACAAGGATCATCCGTTTGCAATATCAAATCCGATCGCTAGCTTGATCATATAAATTTCACTTTCCAACTAGTATTAATCACTTGACCACTCTAATGCGG
Organism: Allium cepa; assembly: GCA_030765085.1. Lineage (NCBI taxonomy): Eukaryota > Viridiplantae > Streptophyta > Magnoliopsida > Asparagales > Amaryllidaceae > Allium > Allium cepa. Next base: position 610,512,513 of record CM060932.1, read on the forward strand.
ACTCCGATCAGGTTCCTTGATTAGAAACTTTCGTTCTCCTTACATAGCCATATACTATGATAGAAAACTTTGGGATCATATCAAGAATCTGTATCAAGTTAAGAATCAAGTGAAAAATCATTGTTCGGATTGGTGTAAATCACCTCGAAATCATGTACTCGAATATTGGATCAAGAACAGTCATGTGCATAAAGCATCTATGTACAACTTACGTATTTATCCTATTGGTTTCTTAACTAGACCAATATCTTTTATTACATTCTTTTATACAAACTTTAAGTCATTTAATACTAAATTCATTTACGAAACATTTCATAAATCATAATTTCAAGTTTATAAACATTTATAACTTTTATACTCGTATAATACTCCACGACATCCTAAGAGTACACACGAAAAATAAGATTTATTTTACTTAACAAGTATATTCAACAAATTAAACTCTTTTTAACTTACTACCTTTCCAATTCAAATATTTTATAAACCCAGCTTCTATATTTTCAAAAAAAACACTTAGCTTCAAGTTTTATAATGATTCGAAAGTTTCTAACTGTCTGAAATCGTCAAAAATTTCGTTTCATTTTAATAAATGAAATCTACAAAACAACATATCATATATGATGCACATACCATATAATCCTAATGCATATGATACTTGTGTCTATAAAATAAATTAATAAATTTCAATAATTTATTAAACACACTTGACCCAAAAAGGAAAAATATGAAAAGTTCCGACATTTATTTCGGGCTATGCCACTACCACTCGAGTACCTTACATAGTATACATATAAAATGTTTCTAAATTAAAAAATTCATATCAAATTTCTTTTCCAAAAAAATTTAGAACTAAACAACAGGTTTTAATCCAAGTCACATTGAAAAATAATATAGCATCCCCCATATAAGAAATCATACTTTTGAAATCAAATTGAAATCCATTTTACTAAAACAACAATATAGCATCCCCCACTTAGAAACCTAAAAATGAAAGCCGATGATGTTGAAGTCATCACTAGAATTATTTTCAAACTCTAGGAGTGTAACGACCTGGATTATTCGATGTTTAATTTGGAATATTTAAATGGTTTAAATATTGGATTTGGAATTTTAATTTAGTTAACGAGTTTTTAAAATTGAAAATTTCGAGTGATTTCGATAATTTTTGATATCGTCAATTTAATTGGCACGTTAAAATAGCGATTCGGGGCATAGTCTCGGAATTCAACGAAAACAGTTCCATTGGATCCGTAACAGTGTATTATTATCGGATTTCAAATTTCGTAGTGTTTAGAGTTATCCTTTGATGGTATGGGCTAAAAATATGTTGAAACTAATATCTAAATTAATATAATAATTGGGTCCAAAAAGCTATCTTCTCCGTACGTTCGAATTAGGATTCGAATCCTTTTCACTATGTTCGGAATAGGGGTATAACATTATAAACGGCTAACGGCAAGCCTCGATAGGAGTTCGAGATTTTTGAGTTGTGAAAATCGAGACGGGTAAAATTTATATAGTATATTTATATTTATTTGACATACCTTTTGATCACATCAGCTGTTTTTTTTGTTCACCTCAAAACACTGTAGCCACTCCCCTACATGCCAACATCACATCCTCCTCCTCGTTATATTCACGCGACATTTCCCTCTCCTATAATCAGTTCGAACGAATGAAGAAAATAAATGGAAGGCAAATCGTGAAATTCCGTTTCTCGTTCAAATTAAAATCACATTATCGCTTTCCTCTCTTCGTCAGCTTGAACGAGAGCAAAAATCGAATTCGTGTATATGTATATAAAAAAAAAAAGGGGGATTCAAAACCAAATCTTGAATCGCGATCGAGAAACCTGGGAAGTAGGTGAAGATGTGGCTCATCATCAAGAAAGGCGAGGCCCCTTTCGTACTTGGTCGAGGCTAGGATTTGGTCTTGCGTTCAATTAGGCGAGGTAAGTGGATGATGAGCGACTGGAGGGAGAGGTTAGATCGTGATTTTTGTGGTCACGATTTCATTTGAGACGCACGTGAGGGAGCTCTAGTGGAGGATGTGAGCGCGGTAATGATGAAGGTTAGGGCGTTTGATTTGGAGATGGCGATATGGTTCGAAGAAGTGGGGCACGACGTCGTTTTATTTATGTAACGACCCGCCTTCCTATCTCCAGAAAGACGCATCATTAAGAAGAAAAGAAAGGGATAGAAAAGAGAAAAGAAAGAAAAGAAGAACCAAACAACATCAGAATCTCACAGCGGAACGAATAAATTATATTAATCAAATAAAATGTTACATAGTATCTCATACATCAGAGTTATACAGCTCAAACCACACAAAACTAGACAGTTATAACACCTGTCTAGTTATTACAACTCTAGTACAACACAGATAACAGAAACAACTCAAACACAGCGGAAACTCTATATATATCTACACGCTGAAGACACCTCCTCCATATCTCCTTCAGAACTCGTCAAAACAACCTGAATCACTTGACTACTCATACGTAATATGAGTACCCAAGAGTTTAATAAAACAGAAAATAAACACTCGGGTCAGACAGGGGTCTGGTATGAGTAAATGGTTAAAAGTTGCTTAACTTTAGAAAATCCTTTGAAAAGAAAAGGTATCACGTAAGACTTCCCACACATAAACATGGAAAAGTTTTTACCTTACGCTAACCAAAACATTTGATAGGAAAATCCAGCGATATTATAATAGTGTCTAGGGTTTTCAAGTAAATATGAAATAGCTGAAATTGTTACATCTGTTAAATTCCAGCTACTAGCCATAAAGGTGGGTAATACAAACAAAACCGTAGGGTCTTGTAGGAAAAATGGGTTTCCATCAATGGCAGGGCTACTGGGGTACCGCCCGTCACAGTAGTGGCCGAGATCACCATATCGAGGAGTACTGTGACGCCCCATCCTTAGACCCACATTAACAAAGAGAATTACTGGGCAATTCTATCTGCTAATGCGGAGAATAGGGCTGGTTAGGAGTGACCATCTATAATCTTGTCTGAAACATCTACTGCATATGTCGATAAATGATCTATTTTTTCTATTTCAAGTGGATCGACATATCCAATAAATGCTTAATGCAAAACTATAGGTGGCTAACGGATCTATTAGAACAAAATACAACAACAAAATGCATATCACATCACAGAACAGTAATCATAATATATAAATACATATAAAAAGATACATCCCAGTATGATACAAAGTGATACACAAAAGTGGTACAGAGACCACACTATATACATCCAATCAAATACATATCAGAGTCAAGTGGAAAGAAATATAAACTACACAAAAGTGCTAGGCTGATATCCTAGCAGATGCATCAAAGCGAAGTCCCGAACTGATAGCTAACCTGAAACAACTCGGTCTGACCCGAGTATAAAATACGCGGGTCAGTCTAGCTAAAACAATCAGTTAAGAAGGATAGACGATAATATGAAGCATAAGATACAAGGTGATAATTCTTCTCAAATGAGAAGAGGCAATAGAAAGAACACATACTCATGACTTAAGTGAACAATGTCATTTAAGTATACAAAGACCTCAAAAGAGGTAAACTCGACAATAACGCTCAAATAATATAAACAATCGCCGATGAAAAATCTCCAAATCAAAAACTCATGAAACTCAATAAGAGTTTATAATCCCCATATCGAAATCACCATAAAACAACATATATATATATATATATATATATATGCCTTTCTCTAACTCAAGGCTATAAGTAAATTCATCATCTCAAAATTGGTGAAATCGAAATCATAAACTTATAAATTTCCCCAGATTGGCCAAATCCCATTTGCATGCCGAAGCGATGCTGCACGTGCCATTCTCAGATGGCATGAGCCTCTGACAAGGTCGCTAACACCTCTCAAAGCAGTTCGTCCCCATGACAAGGTCGCTGACACCTCTCCAAGCTATTTTGTCAGCCCTAACAAGGTCGCTAACACCTCCCTAAGCAGTTTGTCCTCATGACAAGGTCGCTGACACCTCTCCAAGCTATTTTGTCAGCCCTAACAAGGTCGCTAACACCTCCCTAAGCAGTTTGTCCTCATGACAAGGTCGTTGACACCTCTCCAAGCTATTTTGTCACCCCTAACGAGGTCGCTAACACCTCCCTAAGCAGTTCGTCCTCATGACAAGGTCGTTGACACCTCTCAAAGCAGTTCTGTTAGGTAAACATCGTGAATGTGTCACAAACTCACGGATAGGAGTCCGAAAAGTGTTAACGTGTGTCCCATACCACTCGTTCGCACTTAGCGATTTACTAGCCGCTAGTCGGTGCCACACTAGGAACATCATAAACTCATAAAATCATATCTCGCCTCATCTCATTGGCGAGTGATAAAGAGACACCATACTCGTCTCATCTCATCGACAAGTATTAAATAACATCGTAACTAGTCTCATTTCATCGACAAGTGAAAACATCGTGATGGTTCCTCATAAACCATAAATCTCAAAATATGAAATCATATACTCAAGACTTGCCTTATATCATTGACAAATAAATAAAACATCGTGATGGTTCTCATCGACCATACTCTTACATAGGAGATCTCAAACCATAATACTTGTCAAATATTGGCCATCTTTAATAAGTCCAATATATAGGAATTATAAAACTCAAAATACACCATAAAATGGCAGAATATCTCAGAATCAATAATCTCAAATAGCTTCGATCGTACAAGTCCGGAATTAACCGAAATAGTGAACACACATGTCCCATACCACGTGTTTTACTAAATCGTTTAATTCTCTTTCTCATATGCTCGAATAGTATAAAAGTGTGTATTTTATATATAAAATAATTTATTTGAGAAAACAAGCTTTTAAAACTTTTTCCCGAAAATATTAATAAAACCAATATTTAAAATTTCTTTATTATAGGAAATAAATAGATTTTATATTAGAAAAATAATTTTAAAGTACAATGTAATAATAATTTAAAATGCCCATTTATTTCAAAAATCACTTCAAAATGGTTTAGTGAAAATCATACTCGAAAATAATGAAAAACAAGAGAGATTACTCAAGACCGATAACTTGAATTCAATACGAATTCAATTCAAATTTAACCTAAAGTCAATTCAAATTCTATTTAAATTTGCGTTTAAATTCTCTAAATATAGCTAGCCTATTGATAGGCCTCATAGCTCTCAAAACATCTCAAAAACAAAATCAAAATCGAACAAGAACGAGAGCAAAAATAAGCCAATACAATTCTCAGTTCAATGCTTGTTATTGCCGTCGTTTTGCTCTCGAGGCAGCAACAAAAAAATATAGTTTTGATCAAGCTAACCTCGAGTCTTCACTTGCTCCTCTTGGATTCACGACCTAATGTTTAATTGGAATCGATGTGGTTTTCGGATATCCAAATATGGAAACCCGATCCCGGTCTCATCAAAACCAAACGCCATTTTAATGTCCAAGTTGTGCTTAAGGGTTTAAACAATTAGCTTATATTCAGGATGACATAAACAGATAGATGAATCACATTATCACAACCGATAATTCATATCAAACATTCATCTCACAAAGCAGCATATCACATATCTCATAGACATCCAAATCGTCCAATATCAATCATTCAATAGATATCAACCAATTCAGATATTCCACAACAATCATACACAAATAGGCATTATTAATTCCTTTATAATTAATTTAATCATCTTAAATCAAATTAATTGCTTGAGAATTAAACAACTAACCCTGCTTAAACAATCATTAATTAATTACAGTTAATTAATTAATCACTCTTTAATCACCTTCATAATCTAATCAATTAACCTTCAATTTCAGATTAATTATCTTTCAATCATATTCTTAATTAATCACCTTGATTAATTATTCTTCAATCACACTATGTAATTAACCCTTAAATTAATTACACAGATTAATTTATCTTTAATCATTAACCTTAATTAATTCTAATTAATTAATTAACAATAATTAATTACCTAAATCTTTAATTAATTACATTAATTAATAATTACTTCTCACTTCATTGATTAAGTATCTTATAATTAATCACATTTATTAATTAATTAAACAATTAATTATTCATTAATTACACTAATTAATGACCCTCTAACTTCAATAATTACATTTAAGTATTAATTATAAACTTAATTACAATTATTAATCAATCCTGATTAATCACAATCAGTAATTAACTTCCTTAATTACTACATCAATTAAACAATACCTTGATTAATTTCATTAATCAATTCTTTAATTACACTGAGTAATTATCCTTAATTACTTCCCTTAAGTAATTATACTTTTTTAATTATTATCCATCAAGTAATCTCTTAATTAATTACAATCAGTAATTATTTATTAATTACTTCACTAAGTAATTACACATCTTTAATTACTTGAAGTAATTATACTAAATTCCATCATTAAGTAATTCTTTTTAATTAATTAAACTTAATTAATTAACTAAAATTTTTTAACTATACTTGACTTAATTAATTACACTGAGAAATTAATCGCTTTAATTACTTCATTAAGTAATTATATTTAAATAATTCTTCTTAATCATTACGTAATTAACTTCTTAATTACTTATTAACTAATTTATTTCTTAATTAATTAACCTTGATTAAAAAAAATTTAAGTAATTAATTATACTTAATTAATTACACAACTAATTTACCTTAATTTAATCACTTATATTAACTAATTTAAGTTAATTAAGTAATTTACTTCAATTACCTTTATAATCTAAAACTTGATTAAGATAAACCAAGTATTCCATTAACCTTTATTAATCATTTTAAAATTAAATATTTAAATCCCAAACTTGTATTTGGTTTACACAAAAACATTATCTTTGAATTTATCATTATTAAATATGTTACTTTAATCACATTTTAAATTAATTCAAATACACTTTTATTTGGAAACATTATTTTATCATTTACCAAAGCAAAAATAAAACAAACTATTTTTAAAACAAAAGTTTGCATTTAAAAATCCAAACTTTAAAACTAAAATTCTTTTAAATTCAAACATTCATTTTTTTTATTCAACTAAATTTAAACACTTTGTTTAACATCAGTTTGTTTTTAATTTTGAAACTTCATTTTTTATAAAGTATAAAAAATTCGATTAATACAAAGCTTAAAAACAACAAACTTTTTTAAAAATAATTTAACTTAACTTGTTATAACACAAAGTTTAAATTAAAACATTTCAAACATACTTAAACTATTTAAACTATGTTTACAAACTGAGTGGTTTTTTTTAAATTTAAGAAATTCCAATTTGCAGAAGAAAAAAAACAAACAGGATTCAATCCTGAAACCCAACTACTCGAAACAAAACTCACGCGGCATCTCTCCTTTCCACTCCAAGTCATACGCGAGGCCATCACTACCTAATACTCGAGCAACACAGTAGAACCCAACCAACACTTCCTTCTTCTCAAACAACATGTTCAACAGCACAAAACCGAGGACGTGCACATGTACATCGGAGCCGGTCGACGGCGATCAACACCGACACTCCTCACAAGTCATCTCTGGCCTCAGCAACCCCTTCGACACCCTCAATCGAAGAAAACGCCAACCAATCAAAATTCGAGCTATAGCCCCTCAATCCAGAAAACCAACAACCCATATCCACCACCGCCAACGACGAAACCCATCACCAGAGACCTCGGCTTCCCTTCCAAAACCTCACTGCACTTCGCCAATGCTATTTCCCTCCATGCGATCCACACCGAAGCAACAGCGATGACGCACTCATGTCGTTACTGATTCGAACCAAAAACAGGTTCAAACCCTACTACGCCCCATCACGGCCACCACGCTTCCCATAAAAATCATCCTCTATTTTTCCCACATCACCCATCACCGTACCCTCCTCCATGCCAAAGCTCGCCATATACTTCGAGTTGCAGATCAACAGAAATTGACCAATAACCCATTCAGGTAATTTCCCAATTTCTCTCCCAATACTATTTGAAAAATTACAAACTTCCATTTAAAATTCATGATTTTGAACAACAATTTATATCATAAGATCAGAAATTTAAATTATTGAAATTGATTTTCGCTCGAGTTCGATTTTCACTGTAAATCTAACAGTTATGGTATATTGTTAAATATAAATTTCTAAATTTATTAATAATCACAAGATTACTTCATTATACTCAAATTCCTTTCAATATTCAGCAATTAATAGTGATCAACTTGGAGGTTAGGAAATTTTTGTAGAACTAGAACATGAATAAGAACAGAGTCTCAAAACTTAAATAGCCATAGGTATTCAACAGCTAAATAAACAAGCATTTGAACCATCAAATCAAGCATGCAAACAATTGTATTATGTTTACTATAATCTTCATGCAACAGAACAAAATATGAAGAATTTAAACTGTTTTTAAAAGGTGTTTACTCACCAGAATTTTGAAGCAGAGAATAGCTTTTCGTATTACCGCACTTGGATTTTCTGTAATTTAAATTTGCTTTTGCATTTTAATCTTGCGGTTGAAACATCGAATTTCCCTTTGCATTTGCATGTTGATTTCCAGTTGATCTGAAGCCATTTTCAGGTTGCAATTTTAATCATGGCTGTAAGCTTCAGATTTGATTATAGGTTGAATCAAAGCTTCAGATTTTACAGATTTGAATTCTGTTTTCAGGTTCCAGCTGAATCTTGCATTTGGTTTCTCATTGAATGATCTTTGGTTTTTGATTTCAGTTTGAAGTTTTCACTTGGTTTTTTTTTGGTTGAAGACAATTAAAGAGGTTTTAGCTGAAGAAATAATCAACAAATCTTTTCTCTTGAATTTTTATTTTCTTTTGAACTTTTAATTAAAACAAACTTTTCCTTTAAAAGATAGATTGCCACTTGTTAAATGCATAACTTCGTGTATTAACAAATGTCCAACCCTTTAATATTATGAATACAAGTGTATTTTCATAAATTCTAATGATGCCATGAGTTTTAAGATTACATTAATCATTTGTTTATAAATAAATAAACCTTAATTACTATATTAATCAAATACTCATGTTATATATGTATAACTATGAAATGCAATATATTTATAACTTTGTGTTTTAGTTTATAATTATTTAAAACTCACTTTCCCAAAGATAAGTTTTAAAAGAAAGTATCATTTGTTTAAATTTTATTTTTAAAAGTTTAAACATAAATTTCTATAACTAACATTAATATTATATTAAGAATCTAAATTTGTTTTTAAAAATCAATTTAAAGGAAAACAATTTAAACTTTTATAATAATGTACTAATTTCAAGTTATTATTCATTTAAAAAAAATTCCTTTAAGTGTTTATAAATAAAAATTAATTTTAAATAGCTTTTGAAAAGCACCTTATTAAACCAAATCAAAACTTTCCAAACTACTATAAAAATTTATGTATATTAAAATTTTGAATTCATATTTTCTATCTAAGTTTAATTCATCATTTTCTATTCACAATAATTTTATACAAATACAAATATTCATTGTAAATAGAACATCTTAAATATTAGCTTCAGAAATTATTTGAATTTTAAAACACAACTTCAAATCACAATATATAAACATATATATTATAATTTGAAATGTTTTCATTAAATTTAAATTGAACCAATTTCCCTATTACAATGTATACATATATATATTACAAATGGAATATTTTTATTAACTTTATAAGATCAATTATTGTTAATTACCCACATATATTATTATTATAATTTGAAAAGAATAAACATTCAAATTAAATTATCATTGAATTTTGAAAAGAAAACATTTGTTAAATTAGATTAATTATTAGTTTTGAATATATAATATTTGGTTAATTTAGATCTTAGATAAACATAATCATATTTTAAAATAAATTATAAATGGAAATTATTAAATAAGTATTGCCCAAAATTCCGGGACATCACATTCCTTCTCCCTTAAAAGAATTTCGTCCCCGAAATTAAAAGCAAAGTAATCTAATAATCTCATACATATTTTAAATTTTAAAATAGCAACATATGCTATCAACCATATACTAAAACCCATAACAACCAATTCAAACAATCAGTTCTAACTATCCAAAAAAAATTTGGACAGAATTTTCTTGAGTTTTCCAGGTACAAACATCGGGTTACTCACCCTACAAAATCTAATCTAGCTGCTCTACTCAGGTCTAGAACTCCTATAAATGTAGATCTACAATCTAAACAGGATACCGGATTACAGACAGTCCAATCCACTTCCAAATCTCCATGATCTGCTGGTTCTAATCCAGTGATAGATCAAACACTTATCCTTAAGAGAATATTCAAAGATTCCCATACACTCTTGAGCTAGCTTCCCATCTTATCCAATCTCATTGCTCCTATGATCGGAGAAAACTTATCCAAAAATTAAATCTCCGACTTCAAATTCCGGATCTCTTCGTCTCTTGACCACAACCTCTGCTGACCTTGGACTGCCCTCAATCTTCCTGACAATCCAACTTCACAGATGCATCTCAAATCAAAGCTGAATCAAGAATGAGATGACCTCTTGATTCTACTCAACAAGATGATTCTCCCAAAAATCTATCGAAATCCAAACACCAATCTACCATACAGCATCAAGAACTTCAAACTTGCTTCTCCTATTCGGAAAACAAAATAGATGCTCCTGACATCCAAGCCTTCAGATCCCGAAAGAACTTCCTAAAGAAAATCTTAAATCCAAGAAAACACAAATCCTTTGATGAATCCGAGTTGCTTCTATCTTGGAATAGCTGCCACCATGCTTCTGCTACAACTCTGATCCGAAGAAGATGAGAATGCTTCTGATGAACATAAGCACAAACTTGATCAACTCATCCAGAAACATTGTCCATCAAATCCCATAAAAGCTTAATGACCTACCTGACTTGGTCACAAATACTACAGTAGCAATCCATTCAGAAAACTAGATCCAATCAACCCCGAATGCTCGCAAAATCCTCACTCCTGGATTCTTCTCTCTACTAGGCCAAACCACCAGAAAATCCATGAACCAAATCAAAACAGAACTCTATCTCCCGATGCGGACAAATTCCTTTGACTGCCCTGAAGATAGTCAGAAAGTCTCATACCGCTTCGATAGCTCCAACATCTTTAAAGATGTCTCAAACTAAAGCAAAGATTACTAAAAGAACTTCCGAACCGTTGCAAGTCACTTTTGCGATAACACCTAGTTCAGATTCCAAAGAAACTATTCTTTCTTACATAACCGAACAGCTTAAGCCCTTCAAAAGAAGAAACTAATGGTCCACCTCAACCACAACATCTTACCCAGCTGAGCTTCCAGAAGAAAAAGGAACAAGCCTTCACCATTTGCTCGATCTATTGATAGAAGAATCTCAAAGGACTTCTGAACCATCGAAGAAACGGACCACACAACTGCTGATCTAAAAGATCTTCCCGACGGCACATTCAACACCTGAGCTGCCCTTGCTACTACAGACCTCCTATCCAAAACTCCTTGAATCCCAAAGCTACATCAACCAACTCCACAAAAAGAGTCTTCAAGATAGACAGAAACCTCCCAAGAAACTCGGGCTTCAGACCAAGCACAAACACATAGCTGAACTGAGTCTCCCACTCCAAAACAGATAAGACTCCTTCCTATGGTTGCCAAATACCATTACTTGCTTCAGCTCTCCCAACTGATCCAAACTCTAGAGAATCCGCTCGCACGAGCGCAATCCAAACTTATACTCCAAAAATAAACTCCGAACCTTTAAAAGATTTTCTTCAGAGATCGGTGAAATCCATACACCAAGATGCAAAGCTCACTTGAGACGGTATTAGGTCTACAGTCTCGACAAATACACTTCCAACCAACGGTAGTAGTCGTGTTACACACACCACTACCTTATCTACCTTTATAACTTATATTGGAAAATCCGAACGGGTAACCCAACAAATAGGTAGGAATATATATATATATATATATATATATATATATATATATATATATATTCAAAATTACAAATACGCTCTCTCAAGGAAGACACATTCCAGAGCCTAGGTACTCGCTCAACCTAGCGCTCTGATACCACATTGTAACGACCCGCCTTCCTATCTCCAGAAAGACGCATCATTAAGAAGAAAAGAAAGGGATAGAAAAGAGAAAAGAAAGAAAAGAAGAACCAAACAACATCAGAATCTCACAGCGGAACAAATAAATTATATTAATCAAATAAAATGTTACATAGTATCTCATACATCAGAGTTATACAGCTCAAACTACACAAAACTAGACAGTTATAACACCTGTCTAGTTATTACAACTCTAGTACAACACAGATAACAGAAACAACTCAAACACAGCGGAAACTCTATATATATCTACACGCTGAAGACACCTGCTCCATATCTCCTTCAGAACTCGTCGAAACAACCTGAATCACTTGACTACTCATACGTAATATGAGTACCCAAGAGTTTAATAAAACAGAAAATAAACACTCGGGTCAGACAGGGGTCTGGTGTGAGTAAACGGTTAAAAGTTGCTTAACTTTAGAAAATCCTTTGAAAAGAAAAGGTATCACGTAAGACTTCCCACACATAAACATGGAAAAGTTTTTACCTTACGCTAACCAAAACATTTGATAGGAAAATCCAGTGATATTATAATAGTGTCTAGGGTTTTCAAGTAAATATGAAATAGCCGAAATTGTTACATCTATTAAATTCAGCTACTAGCCACAAAGGTGGGTAATACAAACAAAACCGTAGGGTCTCGTAGGGAAAATGGGTTTCCAACAATGGAAGGGCTACTGGGGTACCGCCCGTCACGGTACGTGGCCTAGATCACCGTACCGAGGAGTACGCCCGCTCCCCTGCAACACAAGGCCGGGACCATTCCTTACCGAACAGTCCCGAACAAGACCACCCCGGCAGTTGTCATGATCAACCGCCCCACACAGCCGAAATAAAAAGGGACTTCTAGACAGGGGTCAATCTTGCTCTCCAGTGGGAGCTACCCACGGAGCCTTGCTGCACCTCCCCTGTTTTAGCCATTCCCGGTTGATGAGGCTTGAGGTTGCGATTACCTTTATAGGACATATCACTTAGAATGTTCATCGTCCGCCTCACGATGTGCTGAAAGCATTCAATCCATACAAGTTCATTCCGGGTTCGAACGAAACCGGAGGCACTATCTCGTTGCACTCATTTTTGAATCACCCTCAGAGTCAACGACCATAGCCCTTGCACTCTGAATCACCATCTCGAACCTATAAGCACTATTCCGCCAAACTCATTACGGAATCACCCACAGAGTTATACTGACATATAGCCCTTACACCTCGAGTCTTCACTTGCTCCTCTTGGATTCACGACATAACGTTTAATTGGAATCGATGTGGTTTTCAGATATCCAAATATGGAAACCCGATCCCGGTCTCATCAAAACCAAACGCCATTTTAATGTTGTGCTTAAGGGTTTAAACAATTAACTTACATTCAGGATGAAATAAACAGATAGATGAATCACATTATCACAACCGATAATTCATATCAAACATTCATCTCACAAAGCAGCATATCACATATCTCATAGACATCCAAATCGTCCAGTATCAATCATTCAATAGATATCAACCAATTCAGATATTCCACAACAATCATACACAAATAGGCATTACTAATTCCTTTATAATTAATTTAATCATCTTAAATCAAATTAATTACTTGAGAATTAAACAACTAACCCTGCTTAAACAATCATTAATTAATTACAGTTAATTAATTAATCACTCTTTAATCACCTTCATAATCCAATCAATTAACCTTCAATTTCAGATTAATTATCTTTCAATCATATTCTTAATTAATCACCTAGATTAATTATTCTTTAATCACACTATGTAATTAACCCTTAAATTAATTACACAGATTAATTTATCTTTAATCATTAATCTTAATTAATTCTAATTAATTAATTAACAATAATTAATTACCTAAATCTTTAATTAATTACATTAATTAATAATTACTTCTCACTTCATTGATTAAGTATCTTATAATTAATCACATTTGTTAATTAATTAAACAATTAATTATTCATTAATTACACTAATTAATGACCCTCTAACTTCAATAATTACATTTAAGTATTAATTATAAACTTAATTACAATTATTAATCAATCCCGATTAATCACAATCAGTAATTAACTTCCTTAATTACTACATCAATTAAACAATACCTTGATTAATTTCATTAATCAATTCTTTAATTACACTGAGTAATTATCATTAATTACTTCCCTTAAGTAATTATACTTCTTTAATTATTATCCATCAAGTAATCTCTTAATTAATTACAATCAGTAATTATTTATTAATTACTTCACTAAGTAATTAAACATCTTTAATTACTTTAAGTAATTATACTAAATTCCATCATTAAGTAATTCTTTTTAATTAATTAAACTTAATTAATTAACTAAAAAAATTAACTATACTTGACTTAATTAATTACACTGAGAAATTAATTGCATTAATTACTTCATTAAGTAATTATATTTAAATAATTCTTCTTAATCATTAGGTAATTAACTCCTTAATTACTTGTTAACTAATTTATTTCTTAATTAATTAACCTTGATTAAAAAAAATTTAAGTAATTAATTATACTTAATTAATTACACAACTAATTTACCTTAATTTAATCACTTATATTAACTAATTTAAGTTAATTAAGTAATTTACTTCAATTACCTTTATAATCTAAAACTTGATTAAGATAAACCAAGTATTCCATTAACCTTTATTATTCATTTTAAAATTAAATATTTTAATTCAAAACTTGTATTTGGTTTACACAAAAACATTATCTTTGAATTTATCATTATTAAATATATTACTTTAATCACATTTTAAATTAATTCAAATACACTTTTATTTGGAAACATTATTTTATCATTTACCAAAGCAAAAATAGAACAAACTATTTTTAAAACAAAAGTTTGCATTTAAAAATCCAAACTTTAAAACTAAAATTCTTTTAAATTCAAACATTCATTTTTTTTATTCAACTAAATTTAAACCCTTTGTTTAACATCAATTTGTTTTAACTTTGAAACTTCATTTTTTATAAAGTATAAAAAATTCAGTTAATAAAAAGCTTAAAAACAACAAACTGTTTTAAAAATAATTTAACTTAACTTGTTATAACACAAAGTTTAAATTAAAACATTTCAAACATACTTAAACTATTTAAACTTTGTTTACAAACTGAGTTGGTTTTTTTTTAAATTTAAGAAATTCCAATTTGCATAAGAAAAAAACAAACAGGATTCAATCCTAAAACCCAACTACTTGAAACAAAACTCACGCGGCATCTCTCCTTTCCACTCCGAGTCATACGCGAGGCCATCACTACCTAATACTCGAGCAACATAGTAGAACCCAACCAACACTTCCTTCTTCTCAAACAACATGTTCAACCGCACAAAACCGAGGACGTGCACATGTACATCGGAGCCGGTCGACGGCGATCAACGCCGACACTCCTCACAAGTCATCTCTGGCCTCAGTAGCCCCTTCGACACCCTCAAACGAAGAAAACGCCAACCAATCAAAATTCGAGCTACAGCCCCTCAATCCATAAAACCAACAAACCATATCCACCACCGCCAACGACGAAACCCATCACCAAAGACCTCGGCTTCCCTTCCAGAACCTTACTGCACTTCGCCAATAATATTTCCCTCCATGCGATCCACACCGAAGCAACAACGATGACGCACTCATGTCGTTACTGATTCGAACCAAAAACAGGTTCAAACCCTACTACGCCCCATCACGGCCACCAAGCTTCCCATAAAAATCATCCTCTATTTTTCCCACATCACCCATCACCGTACCCTCCTCCATGCCAAAGCTCGCCATATACTTCGAAGCAGATCAACAGAAATTGACCAATTACCCAATTCAAGTAATTTCCCAATTTCTCTCCCAATACTATTTTAAAAATTACAAACGTCCATTTAAAATTCATGATTTTGAACAACAATTTGTATCATAAGATCAGAAATTTAAATTATTGAAATCGATTTTCACTCGAGTTCGATTTTCACTGTAAATCTAACAGTTATGGTATATTGTTAAATATAAATTTCTAAATTTATTAATAATCACAAGATTACTTCATTATACTCAAATTCCTTTCAATATTCAGTAATTAATAATGATCAACTTGGAGGTTAGGAAATTTTTGTAGAACTAGAACATGAATAAGAACAGAGTCTTAAAACTTAAATAGCCACAGGTATTCAACAGCTAAATAAACAAGCATTTGAACCATCAAATCAAGCATGCAAACATTTGTATTATGTTTACTATAATCTTCATGCAACAAAACAAAATATGAAGAATTTAAACTGTTTTTAAAAGGTGTTTACTCACCATAATTTTGAAGCAGAAATAGTTTTTTGTATTACTGCATTTGGATTTTCTGTAATTTAAATTTGCTTTTGCATTTTAATCTTGTTGTTGAAACATCGAATTTCCCTTTGCACTTGCATGTTGATTTCCAGTTGATCTGAAGCCATTTTCAGGTTGCAATTTGAATCATGGCTGTAAGCTTCAGATTTGATTATAGATTGAATCAAAGCTTAAGATTTTACAGATCTGAATTCTATTTTCAGGTTCCAGCTGAATCTTGCATTTGGTTTCTCATTGAATGATCTTTGGTTTTTGATTTCAGTTTGAAGTTTTCACTTGTTTTTTTTTGGTTGAAGACAATTAAAGAGGTTTTAGCTGAAGAAATAATCAACAGATCTTTTCTCTTGAATTTTTATTTTCTTTTGAACTTTTAATTAAAACAAACTTTTCCTTTAAAAGATAGATTGCCACTTGTTAAATGCATAACTTCATGTATTAACAAATGTCCAACCCTTTAATATTATGAATACAAGTGTATTTTCATAAATTCTAATGATGCCATGAGTTTTAAGATTACATTAATCATTTGTTTATAAATAAATAAACCTTAATTACTATATTAATCTTATACTCATGTTATATATGTATAACTATGAAATGCAATATATTTATAACTTTGTGTTTTAGTTTATAATTATTTAAAACTCACTTTCCCAAAGATAAGTTTTAAAAGAAAGTAGCATTTGTTTAAATTTTATTTTTAAAAGTTTAAACATAAATTTCTATAACTAACATTAATATTATATTAAGAATCTAAATTTGTTTTTAAAAATCAATTTAAAGGAAAACAATTTAAACTTTTATAATAATGTACTAATTTCAAGTTATTATTCATTTAAAAAAAATTCCTTTAAGTGTTTATAAATAAAAATTAATTTTAAATAGCTTTTTAAAAGCACCTTATTAAACCAAATCAAAACTTTCCAAATTACTATAAAAACTTATGTATATTAAAATTTTGAAATCATATTTTCTATTTAAGTTTAATTCATCATTTTCTATTCACAATAATTTTATACAAATATAAATATTCATTGTAAATAGAACATCTTAAATATTAGCTTCAGAAATTATTTGAATTTTAAAACACAACTTCAAATCACAATATATAAATATATATATTATAATTTGAAATGTTTTCATTAAATTTAAATTGAACCAATTTCCCTAGTACAATGTATACATATATATATTACAAATGGAATATTTTTATTAACTTTATAAGATCAATTATTGTTAATTACCCACATATATTATTATTATAATTTGAAAAGAATAAACATTCAAATTAAATTATCATTGAATTTTGAAAAGAAAACATTTGTTAAATTAGATTAATTATTAGTTTTGAATATATAATATTTGGTTAATTTAGATCTTAGATCAACATAATCATATTTTAAAATAAATTATAAATGGAAATTATTAAATAAGTATTGCCTAAAATTTCGGGACATCACAATTTAGGATTGACGAGCGAAGGTGCATCAGCTGCCAAGATTCTAAAGAGATTGACCACGCAATGATCACCGCGACTTCATGCGATCTGTGAACTCTTGTAGTGTCACAATTCAACATGGTGGAGTAGAGGCCAAGCTTCAGTGGCAAGGAGGTCAAGGCCATCGAGAGATGAAGCTCGGCGTAGTTGAATGTTGAAATCGATGAGTTTGGGGATGAGTTGCTCAGCATATTCTTCGCATGCGTGTATCAAAGTGGAGGTAATTAACATTTCTTTTAATTAGTTGCTTAAATCAATTTATCAGTAATTAAATGTTTGATTAATTAAATCTTATAAAATTCATAATTCGTTTATACAAGGTCTTAAAATCTTGAAAAAAAGTCGAGATTGGAATAGTTTGCAAATAAAAGTCAAGGTGAGTAAATCTCACTCTTTTTGGATTGCTAGATTTTTATTTTAAAATAGTTAAAATTAATTACGGATGTTTAGTTGAATTGATTATATGTTGAATGATATTATACATAAAGCAGTATATATGTACTAGTATTTGGAGTGACATTCCCGCACATTATAGTAGATGAGACCCTATGCTCCCCGCATAATAGCAGATGACCCTATATACCACAATATCTCCCTCGAAGTGGGATTAGTATTTTTATGTTGTATTAATGTCTATGGATGCAGGGAAACAGTTTGGAGGGATCTAACTGGATTCCTCAAAATGTTGAATTTAATTTCATATATCGTGACATATGGATTGTGTAGAATAATCTATTATAGGTTATTGTAGTGATTGGAATTATATTGTAGCAGTGGCTTGAATTTTGATATTTTAAATATCGTAAATATATTTTTAATATTGAAGGACTTAAAGGGAATTTTTAATATAAAAATATTTATATTGGAATTTGGGTTATTTTGTAGAAACTGAGTTAGAAAAATATATTTGATTTTTTGTCATACCAAACTATTGTGAATTATTAAATGGTGGTTTTTTTTAAAAAAAAATATACAAAATGATATTCTGAAATATAAAAAAGGAGTGAAGTCGAAATTAGAAAAAAATGGATTGGAAGCTATAAATGGGGTTTGTAAAGGAATGAATTTACAAAAAAAATTGGAAGTTTATGAATGAGATTAGTTCTTTTTAAAAAAAAAGAGAAACTCAAAAGGAGTTATAAAAATTTATAAATGATGTTTATAAATAAGGGAAATCGGTATCAGGTGATAGATTGATTGGGAGAACTTATATTAGAATATGGAGATAGTTTTAGGAAAAATAGTAGGATCTATTTTTGGAATGCGAAATGGCTAGGAAATTTCAAAGGAATCGACGTATTGTGATTCGAGGGGAATTTATGAATTTGAATTGGTTATTGATGTTTGAAAACTATATTTTAAATTCTAAGAAGTTAAGTTTGTTTTTAAAAGGAAAATTTTATTATTAAAACTATGAAATCTTAAACTAGTTAGGATTGAAATATTTTGGTAAGTAGAGTTTCAAATATTAAGTATTTATTTTAGTAAATTCTAACTTTTAAAATCAGCTTTAAAATTTATTTGCTTACCTAAAATGAGTTATCGATGTTTATAAAAATGTTTTCGATATTTTAAATAATTATTTGAACAAGTTTCAAAAATAAATTATTATTCTATTAAATACTTATTATATATATAGAGAGTTTTGAAGTGACTGAAATTTTATTTATAAACTCTCTCGAGATTCGTAAATGGGTTTTAAATGGATGATTTTTGAGGTGAGGAATTTTATAAGGGATTTGGAGGAAATGAAATTTTAAAATGTTGAATATTGGAATTTTGAAAATGAAATTTGAATTCATTATAGAAGTTATAAATTGTTGAACGGGGTTATAAAAAAGTATACTGGTTCTTTTTTTGGAAATTGAATAAGGGAATTTCTTAGTGATTCCGAAGACTTATGAAATAAGTTACGAAATATTCTCTTAAGTGTTGATATTTGAAAGGATTTTGGAAAATAAGACTTATAATATTTTCCTAAGTATAAAAAATGGAAATTTGGAAATATTTCTAAGTGTTGAGGTGATTTGGAAGTATCCTGTTTGGGATTTAAGTGTTTGAATTTTTTTTCAAATGTTGGAAGGGATTGATATATCTTATAAAAATATTTGAAAAATAGATATTTTGGAAAAAAATTATGATAAGGCCTAGTGACTGCTTATGGATGTTTTATTGATAGTTAAACAACCGACTATCAACATTGGCCAGTTTCGTTAATCGTTTCTAAGAGACTGGGATCAGATTTAATTATCCGAAAACCACTTCGACCCGCTTTGAACGTAACAAATGAATACCACAGAGATGATGAAGATGGTGATTCGGTTTGTCCAAACCCAGGATAACTTGTATGGACGAATGCTATCAGAACATCGTCATTGGAGGACGATGAGCGTTCTATGTGGACTTGATTCTTGAAAGGTAATGCATAGCCTCAAGTCTCAAGCCTCATCAATCGGGAATGAAATAAACAAGGAAGATGCAGCAAGGCTAAGTGGGTCGCACCCAATCAGGGTATGTTATCACTTTTCTAGATATCCTTGGAAATCTGTGTATTATGGATATGGTTGTGCATGAAACAAGGAGCGCTCGACTTTAAGGGTGGGAACACACGGTGTGATAACATATTCGGTCTATCCAGGTTAGGGGTAGGCCGGTCTTATGCAGCAGTGTGACGAACGCGATTTTTCGACGCTCGAAAACCGACATCAATATATCCACTGTATCAACTGCCGAGCAATCGAATGCCGGAAAATCGTACCGTTATGGTTAAAGAAGAAGAGAAAGGTAGAAGGAGAGAGAAAAGGATAGAAGAAGACAGAAAGAAACAATAGAACAAACAATATCAGAATCTCACAATCGCAGCGGAACAATATATAATAGGTAAATGAATAATGTTTAAACAAAGAACTATATCAGTTATTACATTACATCATATTACATTACATTACATCATCGGAGTGTACAACAACAAACAACAACAAACAGCGGAAAAGAAATACTATATACTAGTGAATACGCCATGCCATCCAGCTTGCCTCCAGCAACTCCTGAATTCCAAAATATCCTGATAAACCTGACTCTTGACTGCCCGTGTGGAAATTTGTGGGCACCCAGAGTTTAGGAAGGAAAACAATAAACTCCGAGTCAGTCATGTGACTGGTGTGAGAACTAAAACATTTTATCTTTTAAAAAAAACAGAGGAATATTTTTAAAATAGATTGCAATGCTTTTTAAAAAATGAGACTACCATAAGGCCTCCCGCACACACACACAATGCAAACGCAGAATCGGAGAAGATTTCTCCTTATGATAGTCAAAGATGCTTGATACGCATTAAAAAGAAACGTTTGACATTATTACTAGTGCATAGTGTAGAAAACATTTCGAAAGTAAAGATATAAATCTTAGCCAAGATACGACCATTATCGTATGCCTACTATAGCTACCATGTTAAATAGCATGTTACCGCCACATTCCATGGCAGGTTATACAACTAAAACCGTACAAGGTTCGTATTGTTTCTTTGGATTTCCAACAAATGGTCAGTCCAAGGAACTTCCCATTTCCACATGGGTACGCCTCTGGAAAGACGACCCGTGAACCTAACCGGATCTCTGCCAACACAAGGCCGGGTTACCTTTCAAACTAGGTAACTACTGACACGAATATGTCATTCCCCGATCGTAACCGATCTATATCCGAGGATCCTCGATTTCCAACAACCACAAAGCAATAAATTTGCAGCAACAACATAGGTTAAGTATCTAGGCTCCATACCATGATACCACCTCTATCCAGAAGGAATGACATACACTAAAGGGGTGCTACCCCCTAATAACCTTCTAGCATCCTTCCTGTTTTGACCATTTCCGGGGTATGAGGTCCGACGAAGTCTCGTCCACAAAGTCATGCTTTATATAAAAGTTGTGCTTTGATCATCAAATGCTTAACAATACTTCGTATGCCACATTACCAATTTGGGAATGTATCACTAGTAACCATCAACTACATAACCTCTAAGGGTGTTAAGCTAAGAGAGTAAATTCTCCGCAACCAACGGAAATATATTTGATAGAAACCAGCTTTACATCTCAAATTGTAACGTCAGACACACATCCATACAAGTCCGTTCCGGGATCGAACGGAACCGAAGGCACTTACAAAGAAGTCCTTGCAATCCGGATATTCACTAATCACGACCGGACTTCCCATCACAAAGGGTAATAAATTTCTATATCGGGGATCAGCCGATGCAGAAACATTCGACGGTAATCCTTCTGTTTTCATAAATATCCGGTCTTCAACACCGGTCATCAAATGCAATCCATATCGACGTATCACATATTCGGAATGGGTTATATGACCCCAAGGTCCTTTCCCGGCTAACCCGAATAGTGAGCGCTTATTTTAAAAATAAGTGTGGCATTCAAATTCAATCAAATCACAACAAATACCTATTTAAAGGTAAATATTGATAGTCGGTTATTTAACTATCAATAGGCATGCTCAACATCACCAGATTCAAAATAATTTTCCAAATTATTTACTTTCCAAAAATATCTTTACAAGATATATATTTTCCACACTTCAACATTTGAAAACAAATTTTCAAAACACTTTTCACCTTTACCACTTTTGAAAACAAATTTCAAATCGTTTCCCTACACGGGACATACTTTCATTTCAAAATGGTTCATTTAAACCAATTAAATAAATCCTTACTGATTTACTTTATATTTACGTTCCAAATCCGTAAATTTATTCCCACACTTCGAAAATAAATCGACGTTTATTTTTAAACAAATTTCCCTTTCTTTTATAAATTCCATAGTGAATTTACAATTCCAAAATATCTATGAATATACGATTTCCAAATCGATTTCTAATATTCATTTTCAATTTATCTTTAAAAGATAAAATCTCAAACATTTCACTTCATATTAGAAAACATTTCCATACTTATTTAATAATAATAAGTAATTCACAAATCCATTTATTTTCAACACTTGGAAAATATTCAATATACTTAAATCGAAATTAAGTATATATTTCATTCTTTAAAGAAAACGTGCGCTTAAACACATTTATTTGAGTCAAAACGAATGTTGCGTAAAACATCGTTACGACGACCCGAAATCACTAGTATAGGGATTTGAAATTAAGATAGATATATAAATCCCAATACTATATAAAACATTTCCTTTCGGAAATCATTTACTATAACAACGGTGTTATAGTCCACCATTTCCTTCTCTTTCTCGAAAACATCTATTTCAACAATAAATGTTGAAATCTATGTATTCGATACTTAACGCATTTGAAAACATCTTTAAATCATTTTAATTCTATTTAAAATATCACTTTCCCAAACCATATCCATTTTATTTAATAATATATTCACTGTCCAAAATCGTGAATATACTTCACTAACCAAATTCAATATTTTCTACACATTTTATTTCAAGGATAATTCGCTATCCGAAATCACGAATATATCTTCTTCAATAACCTTCTATATTAAATTCATCAAATTCAATTAATTTCAGATTTATAAACATTGGTTATAAATTCCATTTCTATAACCGAGCCCATAAACAATGGTTATAAACATGTCCTTGGATTCGTACTGGAACCGCCGGTCATCTATGACCACTGGCAATATAACTCCCAAAACCATAATTTGGACGTCTTCATTGCTATTTTCTGTTGGTGTATATGGAAAGAGCGAAATGCACGTGTGTTTGGCAAACTTAAATCTCATCTCGTGGGTATTGGCAGGCGTATCTCTTACTTATTCAGCATTTTTACAGGTTGCAGTTTATCAGCTCCATTTAGACTTCGCATCCCTCATCGCAGTTCATCGCCAGTGGATTCCCAAGGTAGCAGTTCTGATTTCCCTCCTAGCCGCAGTTAGTTGTTGGTGGTCTCAGACTTCTCTCTGATTATATTTTGCTGATGTGTTGGGTCTGTTCTTTTCACTAGTTTGTTTTATGATATCAGTGTTGATACTTAAACTTCATTCTGGCGCTAGCGATCAAGCATGTTGATCGACTTGTATCTCTCTTTATATATATATATATATATATATATATATATATATATATATATATGCTATTAATCGGCTGTGTAGTATCACGCTACACACCCGTCTTGCTCTAAAAAAATAAATCAATTCCATTTATAACTCAACTTATACCCAAAATCCGATTTGTAAGTTAATTATTTATAAATCTTTTATTTTACCAAATCTATTCATTTTCATAACTTCACAATTTATAAATCTATAAATCTTATTCACTTGTGAAATCCATTTATTCTTCATTTTAACACATATAAAACTCGTTTCACAATTCCTATATTTTTAATTTATAAATATTAATCTTAGAAATCTTTAATATAAACCGTTTATAATAATTCAAAAATCTCAATTTAAATAAACCAATCCTTTTAATAATTTACAAAACGTTATTTAAAATTTATATAACTCCAAAATCATACTTAAGTACTATTTTCCAAAAATATAACTTTTATAACAATAAAATTATAATGTTTATTTATTTTAACAATTCAAAATTTAATAAAACGTATACTTTCAAAAATCACTTTAAAATTCTTTTTAAAACAAAAATCATTATTTTAAAACTTCAAAAATGGATCCGGTGATGCAACAACACCAAATAGTCAATCACGACAACAAAGACATCATATATCGATATGAAAATCAACAAATATCACAATATCTGTAAATAAATCAATATAGATGAGGAATCCAGTTAGATCCCTCCGACCTGTTTCCCTGCATCCAAAGACATTAGCACAATACCAATTCCGTTTCAATATGGAATATCGCGGTATATGTGATTTATAAAATATTATCCGCTCTTATGCGGCGCAATAGGGTCTCATCCGCTATATAATGCGGGAAATCAACTCCAAGTACATAAATATACCAATTTAACTTTTCAGTGAAATTATTGCGGTATATGTTTTTAATAAATAACCTCCGCTTACTAACGGCGTATAATGTCTATTTTAACAATCAATAGATAACAATTTATCATCCAGGCATACAATCAACAATTTTAAATCTAACTATTTAAAATTAACATCGAACAACTTCGATTGAGTGAGAAGTTCTCACCTTGTGTTTTCGATAACAGTTGTAGCTTTTGATTTCGAATACAATTAAACGTGCGTTTAATTTTATCCGAAATTTTCACTAGCTCCAAACGACTCCAAACCAGCTCCATTACGTAGTGCTCAACAAAACGAACCCGTCGCAATTCGTTTCGTGCAAAACGGACCTCGTATGAAAAAGTTATGGTTTTTTAAAGATCGTACGAGTTAAAATGAATCAATTTTAATTTCTATTTAAAATTTCTAACCCTAGCTAACATCTCGGCCGTTCATTTCTAGCAAGGCAATCACAGCCGCACCTTCCACTATCTTCCCAAACGCATATCTCCAGGTTATTCACGTCAAAGAGAAACCCATAGCCGCCCATATACTTTGAATTTTCGTGACTATCTCGAGCCACTTGAAGACGATCGGCGACAAGGGTTTTGAAGCCCTATGCAAGAGCCACCATCGGCTGCAAATTAGTGGAGCTCGGCCTCCCCTATGGCCTCGAAAACTGTGCAAAAACGAGCACAAACACGGGGCATTTTGTTCCACTTCGTTGCTCCAAAACCCATCATCTCCGTACGGATTTGAAGCTCTCATCGAGCTCTTCGAATTTCGTGTTGGAAGTTTTCTCTAATTATTCACGGATTGGAAGAGATTAAGGGAAGAAGTTTTGAATTTTTGTGGCCATTGAAATTAGGGCCGGCTGAAGCTTTAGAAGGGGGAGGGTTTGCAAATGAAGAGAGTGAAGTCCTTTTAAAGAAAATCTACCGAAAATCACTATTCACTCAATTTTTCGAACTCCGAATCTCGCACGGTGACCGGCATTTCCAGGGTTTAACCCACGTTCCAGACACAATAGAATAGGTTTCGGAGGATAATTCGATCATCTGTGCGAGTTACGGCAATAAACGATCAGATTTAAATTAAATCGATTTAAACTAATTTCTATGCGTTTTGGCTTGCCCCGGGGAAACCGTAAATCCGATTGACACGAAATTTGAAATCTTACAATAATACCACGGATCTGATGAAACTAGTTTCGTCGAAATCCGAGACTGTTTGAAAAATGGCTATTTTAACTCGTCAATTAAATATTAAAATATTCAATTTTCACAAATTAACTTTTAATTCGATTTTAAAAGTTCCATAACATCATACTAACTCCAATATGATATAATAAAATTTTACAAATATTTTCAATCATATTAAACCCAATTTCCAATTATTTCTGTAATTTCAACTATTAAATTATCGATTTAATTATCCAATTAAATCCAATTATTCAAAATAAAATTTATTCGACTTATAAATTTCACTTACTAACATTTAAAATCAATTAAATATACAAATTTTAATTGACAGAAATTCTGGGTCGTTACAAGCAGGGTACCTCGATGAGGTCCTCGGTGTAGGATCGATTTCACCCTAGAAGGGGGGTGAATAGGGTGCTGGTATAAATTATAAAAATTAATCGCAGAAGCTTATAAATTAATTTCAATTCAGATCACAGAATAGCAGCACAGGTATCGCAGAATATAAAATAACAGAATAAAACAGAACAACACAGAATTTACCCAGCTTCGGCAAAACCCTGCCTACGTGCTGCCCCCAAGGTTTCTACTAGAAATTAGATAGTCCCTCGCTTACACACGTAAACTCGTTATACCCGCTATTGACTAATCTAATTCTACGCTCAAAACCCTGACCACAACTCAACCACCGAGTTGCGAATTCCCAAACTACACACCGTAGTTTGTCCCCTAGTCACACGACTAGAAAATTAAAAACGGTTTAAAAGAAAAATACAATTTAAAAACAATTTAAATAAAATAGCCCTAATTCAAAATTAAAACCCTTATTATAATTTTAAAAACCCCAAATAAAATAGAATTAGAATAAGCCCGGCCCTCTTAATAATTCAGCCCGTCTCTTTTTCGTTCGTAATGGCGGCCGCTGTTTCTTTGTTCGTTCTTCTTCCCTTTTTACAAATTAGGGCTTTTTCGAAGCGCCTATTAGATTTGATCGAATCTCTGGTTGATCAAGAGTTGCCTTGCTCGATCGATTCTTGTTGCTCTCACTGGCTACTTCGATGAGTTCGATTCTTGCTTTTGGTAAGAATTTATGCTTCGTTACTTTTCGATTTTTTTTTATTCGAACTCCTATCTTTTATGCCGATGATGATCTGGGTTAAATATGCGTTCGAACTCCTTTATCTTCGTTCGTATAAACTTATTTGAATTCGTCTGCACTGTGCTTTGGCCGCTCGATTTTGTTTTGATGATTTAGATGTCACTGACTATTTCAATTTCGTATAAATTGATATTGCTTGGCACTCGCGGTTTCGATTTGTGACTTGGTCATATGCTTGGCTATCACGGTGTAATATACTCGGCTTGAATTTGACTTTAATTTGCGACTTCTGTATACTACGGCTCTGACCATTTCAACTTTGATTTCGACACGGCTTTGATTTGTGAATTCATGTGTTTGCTTCGGCCCTGTGAATTCATTGTACTTAGTTGTGATGTTACACTTGTCTTCATATTCCCTAGACTTTGTTATACCTTGCTGTGCATTGCATTGATGTTCATTTCATTGCATATGAATCTTGGTTTACTTGATGCTGTAGCTTGCTGTACTTTCCTGTAGCTCCATCTGTTGTAATCTTTGATGATTTATTGTAGTATGTTGTCACTGAGTTTGACTGCATGTTCATCAGTTCATATTGAACTGTTTCTTGTCATGTTCACTTGCACACTCGAGTTTGTAATCTCAGATTCATAGTGTATTTGTTGGCTGCATTGTCACTGTTTATACTTGATGGTTGCTTTCAGTAGCTTCTGGTTGGTCACTTGATTCACATGTGCACATTGTTGCATGGTTCTCTGACCTTGTTGCTTCATTGCTTACTGTCACTACTGTGTCCTATACTTGGCAAGTCTTTGAGCATTGTTGTGAGTAGTTTGAATCACTGTCATTTGTTTCTTCGCTTGTGCATATTGTACTCGATACTGTTGCATTGTTTTCTGGTCATTTGCACTTGCAGTTGGTTCATTTGCTTTGGCTTCTCTCTTAGTATACTTCACATGCACAGTTTTTAACTTAAGTTGCATCTGTGGTTTGTTGTATCTTTGAGTCTGGTATGCTGCAGCTTGTATCTTTGTTGCATTTGAATCAGTTTCACTTGGGTCTGGTTGGTCTGGCCATTGTAGCTGTTTGAGTTGCAGTGCTTCATCACTTGAACTTGCTTGCAGTCTGTCTTGTGTTCTTGTAGCTTTCATCACTGGTGCATTCCATTTAGTTGCACTTGCTCATGTTAAATTGCATTGTTCATCTTGATTCTGCATCCTCTTATAATTTGTATTGGCCTTGAATAGATGTTGACTGCATCACTGTTATTTGATTGTCGAGTTGTTTGCATTCACTTCATTCATTTGTATCAGTTGTTCAGTTTGCACTTGTTCATCATGTAGCTTGTTGTCTCCATGTATAGTTGCTGTCTACATTCATGTTTGGTTGCTACTGAATTTTGATGATTTTGCCATTCACTTGTGCTGTGCAGTTTTGTGCTTTGAGTTAGTTTCATTGTTGCTTCTGAACTTGGTTCACATCATGTTGATTTTTGAAATTTCACTTGAGTTGAATCCAGTTTCAAAACTCGGGTTTGACCTTGTGCTCGTGTCGTGATTTTCAATGTTATTGTACGTGAGTTGAACCCGGTTTTTCATTTGGGTTTGACCTGTGCTCGCCTGTCCCTGTAAATCAATCAAGTGTATATATCGGCGTGCACGGCCTTGTGGCATATACAGTAATATACTGTGTATGTCACAAGTTGTTCGTGTATGATGAATTCAAATTTAAATTATGACGAACAACCCAAATAACTGAGGCAAATCGTATTTTCAAAAATCATATTTCATTTTATATTGCAAAAATATTTCTTTTTCAATTTTACTGCGTTAGTGAATATTTTTGCAGATTGCTCAGATGCTGGATTCAAACTGGAATGCAGTTGAAGATAAATACGAGTGTGAGTGATATGTAGTGAGGTGCTGATGTAAAATAGTGATGTAATTGAATTTGTATCAAAGTTGTATAGTGAATAGTGAGAGCTTGAAATTTTACTATTCAAAGATGTAATAAATATTTGTTTGAATAAAATATTCGTTTGAATTCAAATTCTCTGTAATTTATTTTATTTAACAAATATTTATTTAATCTGTGAAAATAAATAGTATATTATCAAATACATTTAAACGAATGTATATATGTTTATTATCATCAAACAAAAATCATATAAGCGCATATTCAACACTCGGTACATTGTTTCAAAGGTGTACTGTGATGGGAGGTACTCTTGTGGCTCAGTCATTGTTTGGGATCCATTCTCCAATAAGCATCCTCCGGTTTTGACTGTGCCCAACTATGCTGGAACATGAGATGCAAGCATTTCAGCTATTTTCTATTTACTTTGATTAGACATTATTATAATATCAAATGATTTTAGTAAAAATTATTTTGGTTATCATAAGGTAAAAACCCGTAGTGTTTATGTGTGACATGGTCTTACGGGATACCTTTGTTTTTAAAGGATTTTTGAGAAAGGTTAATAATTCAAATTGAGCGTGTTTCTCACACCGGTTTCCCAGACTGACTCAGGTGTTATTTTATTATAATGTTCGGGTTAGACTGAGTATTATAGTTTTAGAATAGAATGCTATGGAGCTCAGGAGGCGAGCTGGATGGCAGAGACGTAACTTCGTACTTAGTGTATATTTCCGCTGTATGGGGACAAGTTATTGTAACTATCCAGATTGATGTATTGATTATTATACTCTGATAATTGTAAGTACAAAACAGTAATAGATTCTTTTGGATAAAAATTTGTTATTATATAATATATTTTGTTCCATTGCGATTGTGGGATTCTATGTTGTTATTTTCTTCTACCTTTTTCTTCTTCTTCACCCTAAAGATTCATATTTTCCATTCAATTTATGTTGAACTGATGTGAAATATGGTCGATTCAAGGTATACGGATTTGCGGGCCTTTACATTTGGTATCATACCGAAAGGTTAAGTGAGAACCCTGGCTTTGGTAGGGATTACACATTAGAGATGGGGGTCAGTAGTACCCTAAAATGAGTTTGAGTGTATTAATAGATATGAGCGCATATTTGTTAGTGCATATAAAATGTTTTATATTTTTTTGATTTATCTGTTGAGTGGCATATAAATTCTGGTTGAATAGTGAAATGCCACTAACTCGATAGGAGTTTCTAAACACATAAACATGGTAAACCAACACAATATGGTTTTGGTGCGGGTAAATGAAATAATTTTACCCAAACTATATTTTGATATAAAAGAAATAATTTTATGAAATTATGATATTATAAATTGACGTGTTTGGATGTTATAACCAAAACAAGATTATAAAATTGGAAATGGTCATATATAACCAAAGGGGGATTGTATAAGTATGAATTAACAAATGAGTAAAAACTGAAAATTGATTCAAACCAGAAATTGGAAATTTAAATCCCGGGAAGTTTGGAAAATATATTTTGAAGTATTGTGAAGGTTAAAATAGCATTATTTTTGATAATATTTTTGAAATAAATATGGGTTTAATGGATTTTGGAAGAGATATAGCACTGAACTCACTTTGGTCGTTGGAAAAAAACTACGATGATGATCGCGATATCATCGGTGTTCATTTTCGAGTTGTTAAGTGATGAGTTGCTACCATAATAAACTGATATGGAGATTTTGGTGAAACAAGTGTTATTTTGGAAATTCCGAAGGGAAACAGTTTTGAATTTACAATCAAGTGAATTTTGAAAATTCCAATGAAATGGTTTGCTAGCCAAAGGAGCTTTATATATATATATATATGTGTGTGTGTGTGTGTGTGTGTGTGTGTGTGTGTGTGTATGATTTTAAAAAAAGATTTGAAATAGATACCAGATGTTTAAATTCTAGAAATTCTTATTTAGATGTTCTAGATAATATCAGAAAATAAGTTTCTAAAACTTAAAAGTGGAAGATGATATTTATAAGGGGGGAAGTGTGAAAAACTGAAGTTGGAATAAAATTTAAAGTGAGAAAGTTAAAATGGAATTCAACTTAAGTTAAGTTGGAAAAATTAAATTTTGGAAACTTAATTAATGGATTTGAATTAAATTAATATAGTGTATTAATCAAAAAGGAGTTAACTTAAGCGAAGTAATTGAAATTTATAATGAAATTGAAGGAATTAAAAGTAGATTTGTTTGGAGTGAAATTAGTTTAAGTATGAGTAACTCGAATATGGTTTTGAAATGTTGGTTAAAAGGAGTTGAAATTTAAATAAAAAGGTGAATTGGATTTGCATTATATGGAATTGAATTAAATATGTAAATGTGAATTATAAAGTGACTATATAACTTTAAGTTATAAAATTTGAATTAGATCAGAAATATTATCGAATTAAAGTAAATATAGAGTTGTGAAATAATTATATAACCATAAGGTATAAATTTGAATGAAATAAAATTCAAGTGAAAAATGTAATTGTGAATAAATAGATTGGAATAGCTTATAAAAATTGAAATTAATGGAACAAAAATATACTTAGGCAATAAACGGATGTATACTCTCGAGTTAAAAATAAAATGTGAATCTATTCGAGTATAGAATTGATGGAAATGTGAAAAATAAGTTGTGTGACTTATAAAATTGAAAAGTGAAATAGAAAACCCAAAATATTTTTTTTTTGATATTTTGGTAAGGGAAATAAATCCAAACTTGAATTATAAGATGAATTTGGAACTCAAGAAAATTAAATGAAGTGATTTTTATTGGAAGAGAACTACAAAATGAAACTTGGTTAAGTAAATTGGATTGTGGATTAAAAGTGAATACTGAATACGGGACTTAAGTTATAAATAAATTTAATTTAAAGTGTAAATAAATTGAATGTGGCCTTGGATACGTATTAAATAAATTCGAGAATGAATTAGAGTATGGAATTAAAATTGAAGTGGATTAAATGAATAAACTAACTAATTAATTAGTAAATGAAATGGAATTTGGTTGAGATGAAAATAAACTTAAGTTATAAGGTGGAAATAATATAAAATAATAGATTAACTTAAGTACATATTTGAATGGAAGCTGGACTTAAGTAAATTTGTGAAATGATTATTTAATGAAGTAGTGGGAATGATTTCGAGTTTAATAAAATGAATTTGAATGTAATGAAATAGCATTGAATATAAATTGAGTAGGAATCAATTTAAAATAGCTATAAGCTTAAATGATTATTCTATTAAATGTATATCTCCGAATTTGCATAGAAAAAATTTGGCGTTTGGCATAAACGGAAGAAAATAAAATTCTATGAATTAATAGAAGTGAAATGAATCGATTTCTAAATCATTTTGGATATGAGCTTGTTTGGCATAAAATAAATTGAATGCAAGGAAATTGAGTTGTAAATCATTCGAATTGAATATGGATTGACTGAAAGTAATTAAATTAGCATCAGAACCTTATAAATGCTTATTATTATATGTTAGAATGCATTGTTTATGAAATTTACGTGTTTAACTGGTTAAACAAATGAAATGTTAGTAAATTTTCATGTTTCGGTACTTACGTGGTTTAAATTGAGTAAGTACAAGTACGGAGGGACTATTTGGCTAGATTTCGGTTGCGAAATTGCTTTTGAAGTAAATGCTCGCTTAATAATGTTTTAAAAATGCTAATATAAGATACGTTTTCGGATTAAATACGGCAAAATATTCTATTTATAGCCAAAACTTATTTTTGAACCAATTTCCACCTTTTATAATAAACCACCTTTAAAAATTACATACTTCTTTTAAAAATTATCAAAAGCAGCAAGTGGACAATAATTAGTAAAATTATTGCATTTTCTCTAAAATAAAAACATTTTCATTATTTAAAGCGCATATTTCATTTATTATCACTCCAAACAAAACAAAATAAAGCTTGTTTTCTCAAAGAAAATTATTTTATATATAAAATACAAATTTTTGCACTATTTGAGCGAATGAGAAGAAGAATTAAATGTTTTGGTAAAACATGTGGTATGAGACACATGCGTTTATCTTATCGGTTAATTCTACACTAGTTCATTTGATCGTTTTGACCTTCAGGTAGAGTTTACCGATGATATGAGGTAAACTTTTTACTGCTTTGAGTGTGAAATTTACCAGCAGTTAGTAAACATTTAGTGCAAACGTGTGGTATGTGACACACGTTAACACTTTTCAGGTTCCTATCCGAAAGTTTGTGACACATTTGCCGTTGTAGCGTTTTCCATTGCGGCGTATTCGCCGTTGCGGCGTATTTGTCCTAGAGGCATTTTGCCATTGTGGCATATTTGCCTTGCGGCGTATTTGTCATTGTGACGTATTGCCTACGGGAATGGTACCATATTTGAGAGAACAGTACTTGGCAGGCTTCGGTTATATACACGTGCAACTTTTTGATGAATTCATTGATTATTATGATTTCCCAAGTGTATCGCCTTTTTAGGAATCGGCCCTTTGAGCCATTCGATATATATATTTGTGGCGATTACCTTTAAGGAATTCAAAATCTTGTGAGTTGTATCTTTGAGATTTGAGTTGCCAACGTTGTCGTTTATTGTGATTTTGCCGTTATGGCATTGATTTATATTCTCCTACTTGGAGATATATATATATATATATATATATATATATATATATGCCTTTTGGCATATTTAAGATGTTGTTTTCTCTTATGAGAATGTTTTGAGTTGCCGATATGGCAGGTTTGGGATTCCTCCTTTTTGGAGTTATGATTTTTCCCTAAACCATATTAGCCGATTCTGATGATACCCGAATATATGAGGCATGCTATTGTTGTGAGATTCGCTATGGAGTTATCTGCTTTAAGATTGTGTGCATATTTAGTGATATCATTATATCACATGAAGTAACTACCCTTATTCGAATATGCCACTTGAAGTAACCATACACTTTGAACTATCCTTTCTCATTTGAGAATATTACCACCTTACCCTTATACATATATTACCGCTTATCCTTTATAACCGATTTGTTTAGCTAGACTGACCCGTGTGTTTAATACTCGGGTTAGACCGAGGTGTTTCAGGTTAGGTACATTTGTACTTAGCCTATTCTGCTTCCGCGTTGACTTTTCTGCTAAATCTTTTTGTTGTAGCTTTTTTTAGTAGTCTTTTTGTTGCTACTCTGGTATGTATATTATTTGACTAGTGTGTATTATGGTCTTCATACCACATGATATGTATCATTTTGTATTACTGTGACGATGTATCTGTATATGTGTATATGTACATGATTATCTGTTGTTCTGTGATGTGTTTTACATTTGAGTTGTATTTTGTTTTGATAGATCTTATAGCTACCTATTGCTTTGTATTAAGGATTTATTGGATATTTCGATCCAATTGAGTCAGAAAAAAATATAAAGAGCATTTATTGATGTATTGTATAGATATTTAAGACAAAGCTACAGATGGCCGCTCCTAACCAGCCCTATTCTCCGCATTAGCAGACGGTATTACCCAGTAATACACTTTGTTAATGTGGGTCTTGGGGTAGGCCGTCACAGCTTGATGATATATATATATATATATATTTCCGACCGTGTGTGTCAATATATATATATATATATATATATATATATATATATCTTTTCATAATGCAAAATATCCTCCGTAAAAAGGAGACTCTACCAAAAAAATTCAGAAATTTAGGGTGTTAGAAATTTTTTGTTAACGATAATTTGATTTCGAATTGTAATTGGAATAAAGGGTTTTGGAAATAAAATTGAGAACTAATTGTTTTGGTTAGAACTAAAAGAGTAGAAAAGTGAAAATTTGAGTTTTAAATAAGTGGATTTTGATAAGTTAATGGGTTTGGAGTGTTTTTCTTACCTTAACAATTTCGGGGACGAAATTCTTTTAAGGGAGGAGGAAAGTAACAACCCAAATTTTTCAATATTTAATTTTGAATATTTAAATGGTTTAAATATTTGATTTGGAATATTAATTTAGTTAATGGGTTTTTAAATTGAAAATTTCGAGTCATTTCGACAATTTTTGAAACCATCAATTTGATTGACGCGTTAAAATAGCAATTCGAGGCACAGTCTCGAAATTCGACAAAAATAGTTCTATTGGATCCAAAATAGTGTATTATTATCATATTTCAAATTTCTTATTGTTTGGAGTTATCTTTTGATCGTACAGGATAGAAACGCATTGAAATTAATATTGAAATTTAATACAATAATTGGGTCCAAAAAGATATCTTCTCCATATGATCGAATTAGGACTCGAAACCTTTTCCATTGCGTTCGGAATAGGGGTATAACATTATAAACACCTAGCGGCGGGCCTCGAGTATACTTATATTTATTCGACATACCTTTTGTTCACGTCATCTGTTTTTTTTGCTCACATCAGAACACTGTAGCTTCTCCCCTACACAGTAACTTCACAGCCTCCTCCTCGTTATATTAACGTGACATTTCCCTCCCCTATAAATCAGTTCGAACTAACGAGGGAAAAATTGGTAGGCAAATCGCGAAATTTCTTTTCCCCGTTCAAATCAAATCACGTTATCACTTTCCTCTCTTCGTTAGTTTGAACGAGAGAAAAAATCGAAATCGTGTATATGTATATATAAAAAATTGGGGGAGGGGGGGGCATTCAAAACCAAATCTGGAATCGTGACCGAGAAGCCTGGGAAACAGGTGAAGACGTGGCTCATCATCAGAAAAGGCGGGGCCCCGTTCGTACTTTATCGAGGCTAGGATTTGATCCTGCGTTCGATTAGGCGAGGAAAGTGGATGATAGGCGACTTGAGGGAGTGGTTTGATCGAGATTTTTGTGATTGCGATTTCGTTTCAGGCGCGTGAAAAGGATCTCTGATGGAGGATATGAGTGCAGCGATAACCAGAGGTTGAGGCGTTTGATTTGGAGATGGCGATATGGTTCGAGGTAGTGGGACACAGTGTTGTTTTCTTTGAGATTGATGAACGAAGGTGCATTAGCTGCCAAGATTCTAAAGAGATTTACCATGCAATGATCACCACCACTTCGTGCGATCAATGAAGCCTAGTAGTGTTGCATTTGAACATGGTGGAGCAAAGACCACTGTAACATCCTGCCTTATGTACGTTTTAAATCGACGATAAATCACACACGTTAGAATCAAACCATACAAAAGGGCGAATTGTTATTAGGGTGAATAAGAAAAAGGAAGAAAGAAAGAAAACAAAACAGAATCTCGCAGTGGAATGACAAAATATAATAATCAAATAACAGTTCATGAAGCTATTTTACAAAAAAAAATTGATTATACTTTTACAACACAGAATCAGAGTTACACATACCAAAGAATAATAAATAACAATGCAGCGGAACAATATAGTAGATAATAGTAATAATATAATCTTCGTCTTCGTCCTCCAGAAATAAGGTCTTTAAACCCTGAAATGCTTAGACTGACCCGAGCGAATTGAAAAGACAAAACACTCGAGTTAGAAATAAAAGATCTAATGTAAGTCAAATCAATGGTAAATATATGAGTGGAACGGCGTCAGAGATGTTTACGGGATTTGACATCTCCTATCCGTTGTCTAACGTGAGTGCAGTATTTAAGAGATGCTTGAGATTCATATCTCTTAAGGATCCGTTAAACTATTTACTATGTAGTAATATACAATATTATAACAATGTCTAATAGTAAATTAAAGTTACTTTTAAATAGCTACCCATATAGCCCTTAACACGTAATAGTCTCATTAGTCCATCCAGTATCAGCGCATCTCCAGATCGAGAGACTACCCTAAATACTCCACGGGCTACGGAAGAAAACCAAACTTGTACAGGGCGCGCTAGGGTAGGTGACATGGCACAACTAGGCAATGTCATGATAGATATACCAATTACGCTTCCGGACCCGTGGTAACGCGTAGCAGCTACTACCGTCCACCTCAAGCCACACCCTCCAAAATCAAAAGGGCCCAAATTAATCACAAAGTAATAGAATGGTATCGAAGCAGTGTGTCCGATAAAAGGTGCTACCTTCTTAGCCCGTCAATCGCTCCTGTTTTAGCCATCTTATGCCAACTCACGGGAGTCGGGTCCACGTATATACCTCAAAGGAAACGCCGCCACCATCCTGCTTCATTCTGGAATTTCCACCGCATACACGGTTGTTAAAGTGGTTTTCGGAGTTGGCGGAGAGTATGACAACTTCCGATTCCAGTCTCTTTAACAACCAAACGTTATTATAACACCGCGGTCAGTTTCAAAATAGTTTATTCTTTAAAACCAAATATCATTGCCATTTCAAAACCAAATCAATACAATATCTTTTTCATTTCAAATATATCCTTTTCTAAAATCATAATACTTTCAAAGTTATCATATTTCGAAACCAAACGCTTGAAATATAACCTTTCAAAACATAATACTTTGAATTTCATAGCTTCTAAACCATAACTTCCACCACTTGAACGGCTTGGATATTCAAACAGTATATAAAATAAAATAGTTTAAATTTAAAATTACTTTATAAAGTAAAATAATTTCCTTGACTTCACAATTTGATTCACTTTGAATTAAATCTTAATTCATAACTTTCAATTCACTTTTAGTTTTCAATAAACCATTTCAATTTATATCGATTTTAATTACGGATTCGAACCTCCAAATAAACCATTTCAATAGATTTCAAAGCTCTCAATATTCAACATTTCAAAACTAAATTTGTTGACTCTATATATATCAAATTTAGTTTACTATTATTTAGTTTTGAAATATTTACTTAATAATTCCAATATCATTCAAATGGACTCCAATTTCAAATAACTGAATATTTCCCTCACTTTATTCAAACTTGATATATTCATTTTTGTAACCTTAGACAAAATCAAGTTAAAAATCATATTCTTTAAAATCTCAAATTCAACGGGTCCCAAATCGATTTTTATTAAATAATATTCTCAATTAAATATAATTTCAAATAAATTTCCAATTCATATTTCAACCTTAATTTATTTAAATCGTTATAAATTCTATATAAAAATATAATTTAAATAAATACTTAACCATATAATATTTTTAATGAAATCAAACTTTATTATTAAACTTATTTATATCAACAATATTTGTGCATAGCTCAAGTCAAGAATATATATAAAATAGCATTTATGTAATATCGAAAAACAATATTTATATAAAACCATGTATTTCTTTCCAAAAACCATAGAAATCAATTTCAAAATATTTTTATATATATATAGACCACGGTGTCTGTATATAATTTTCTATCCTATGGTCAAGTGATACGGATATTTATCATTTCAATCCGTAATTTAAAATATAAATACGATTATATATCATTTCAAACGGCAATCTCGAAAAATAAAAATCCATAACAACATGCAGTTTATAACAATATAAAATACAACATCCATTCGTCCAATATCAATCATCAAACATTTATCACAATCATCATCCAATTCAATCAACAACATTAAAATAGATCAGATAATACTTAATAAGAATTTTACTGGTAGTTTATATGCAATAATAAATTAAATAACAAATTAATTGGCAGTTTATATGCAATAATAAATTAAATAACAATCTAATTCAATAAATTCAATTTAACTGAGATTATGATTAAAAATATGCCAACAGCCATATAAATTTTAAATCACATCATAAATCAATTTAACAAACATAAGAAATTTTAGAAGTTGTGAGTGGGTTAAAACACTCGCCTTTGAATTTAAATTCAAAATAAGCCCAAAATTTGAACAGTCTTCGAATTCGTCGAAACCAGCGCCAAAATGTCCGTAATTCTAATGCGATCCCAGCAAAACAAACCACGCATGAATCCAAGCTCATATGAAAAAGTTATGAAAATTAGAAGATTGAAAAATTCTGTTCCAAGGTCGACTTCGGGTTCAACTTCGGTCCACCGCCTTAAATCCCCGGTGCTTGCTCTGAGTTTTTGCCAAAACGACCCGGAGCGACGCGAGTCATTTTCATCCTGACCTAAAGTTGATGCAGGGTTTTTGCCTCTAAAAGTCAAAGAGCGACCCGAAGTTTCTACAGATCCGCAAAATATTTATTTTGTGTTTTTTGGAATTGAAATTGGATTGGGAAGATTAGGTTTTCAGCCATTGAGGAAGAGGAGCAACAATTTTTTTTATCCATATAGAAATGAGAAATAGAAAGGCTACTAGGGTTTATAATGATGTGTGTGTGTGTATGCAGAACAAAATAGAAAAGAATGGGCCCGATTGGTTTGAGTTTTTAACGATAAC
Source organism: Allium cepa (assembly GCA_030765085.1). NCBI lineage: Eukaryota > Viridiplantae > Streptophyta > Magnoliopsida > Asparagales > Amaryllidaceae > Allium > Allium cepa. Next base: position 610,551,982 of record CM060932.1, read on the forward strand.
TGACCCGAAACGCCCGTTTCGATTCCGGAACAGAAATAGGTCAACCCATATATCAAAATATATGTTTTTAAATATTTTAAACGTAATGGAATAGGTTTCAAGTCGAAATTCCATCGTATGAAGAAGTTATGCTAAATCAACTTATTTCAAATTCATTTCAATTTCATTGATTTCTCGGCGTTTCGAGCCCGCTCGATCAAACGACAAGTCCGATCGCTACGAAAATTGAAATCCTACAATAATTCACCGTTACGGATCCGATGAAACTAGTTTCCTCAAAAATTAAGTCAGTGGCCAAATTGGCTAATTTTCGGTTAATTAAATATATTAATATTAAATTAATTAAATTAAATTTCAATTCAAATTTAATAAATCACAATTTCTCTGATTTTAAATTACTTGGACATTCGCCATGATTTAACACAAATTTAGGTGTCACTTTAATGTAGATTCATTCATCAATTTCAGCATCAAATTTCATTTCTATTAAATTCAAAAATTTATAAATTTAAAATTCCAAAATCCATTTATTAATTTGAATATTTAATTTCATTTATTTGCAATTAAGCCAATTACTATAATTTAAATTCCAATAAATAAATAAATATTGATTTCCATTCTTTTTATTTCCAATTATCATATTATTATAAATAAATTAACATCACCTTCAAATATTAACCTAGTTACATTAACATAATATTTAATTACATTTGTTGTGATAAATTCCAATTCAATTTAACGGATTAAATATATATGTAACTTATAATGATTGTTGCCATTAACTCTCAATTACTTTCTTATAAGTTTATCATTTCCAAACCAATATTAAAATTACTTACAGAGCATTGATTTTATTCAATTACCATTCATTATATATTAATTCATTAATTAATTCAATATTTACGTTTGTATTCTTATATTCAATTTATAGCCTAGTACAAGACTTACACTATTTCATTTATTGTAATTTCATTCAACCTATCAATAATTAGCTTTAATTACCATTGCTACATTTCAAATTAACATTCACCTCACTATAACTATAACTTTTTTTTATTTCTTTCTAAATTAAACTACAAAAATTTTATTAAATTAACCAATTTAATTATCGAAATTTGTGGGTCGTTACACTCTCCCCCCACTCAAAACTTTTCGTCCCCGAAAAGGAAAAAGGAGAGAAAGATGGAATTGAGTAAACAATACATCTTATTCAAAAATATTAACTTTATAAACCAATAAATTTATAAAATTAATTATTTAAATAAAATATACCAATTTTATAACCGTTAAATCTTTTTATATTCAAATTAATAAAGTTTGGAAAACATTTTCAAAAATTTTCTAAGTCCAAAATTTACGAAAAATTTCGACAAAGTCTCCTTTGAACGGAGAGGCTCGGGAGAAAATATGATATCAAATATAACAATATATATCACAATATCTCATAATAATATCTCCCCAACAACGGGAAAAACAATATAATAATGCTATAAAACCGTAATCCGAGAACGTACCTATTTGTCGGGCAATTAACGCTTAATTATGTAACCAAAAGCAGTAGCAATAGCTTCCATAACCTGTATTTCACTTATATAATCCGATGAGTTAATAGTTATACAAAATGAAATATTTAAAGTTGTTTAACCACTAACGAACAATCAATATAAGCAACCATCACTTGCAACCAACATACAATCATCATATACAATTAACACAAATCAAGTATCCATTCACATCAAACAAAACAAATAGTTGTTCGGGTTTAAAACTTTAAATTGTACGGAATGGAAAATAAACTACTAAGTGCACCATTTACTCAACAGTCTTAGATGAAACTAAATAGATTATTCATACATCCAAATGAATTTAAAGTATCCTTGCCTAAACAACCATAAATCAAACAAACAAAAATTCCAAACAAAAGATCAAGTTCAGTCGTATTAATTTCATTTCATAACATTTGTTGTTTGGTTTCCTTTTCATTCATATAATGATTTATCTTTTTAATTTACATTTGTTTCTTGCAAATTTTCATTTCCATCCACTCATTCAGTGTATATTTCATTTACTTTCATTTATTACTTGCCATTATTCATTTTCATTTATTCGGGTCATGTCAGTTTCTTTTTATTGCATTATATTTATTCATTCATTCATTATTGCATAACTTCGTTTATTTACATTCATTTGTTTATAGTATTTATGTTTAATTCAATTTCTTAGCATATCAATTCATCTACTTAAAATTTTAATTACTTTCTTATAATACTTACTTTCTATCACAATTTATTATAGTAATATTTCAATTATAACATAAGTTCATGACAACTACAACATCAAATTCTTATTTATTAAAGAATTTCATTGAATACTTTCATTATTTCAAATTTTTACATGTATAATATCCTATTACATTTCCTTATTAAACATTAGAACTTTTAATATCCGGTAAGTTGTATATGTGCCTTTAAGATTGTAATTGAAAGTTATACAAGTTTTTCTCATTTCTTTTAACTAATTTAATGTTCAATAATCGTATCCTTTGTTGATAGGTTACAATTTCAACTTTCTTGTCATTTATAACCTAGCATTTAATCTCTTATTTTAATTAGAGGTTCCAATTATTAATTAATTATGACCCATTTCACTAAAATAATTGAAACTATTAATTAACGAAAACTTAAGAACTAAATATAGGGACAAATTTCAAATCATTTTAAAATAATAGATAGATGTATATACTTACAATTTATATATCCAATTATATTTAAAACAATTTGAAATTTACATTTGTTCATCAAAATAAATCTGTAGTAAAACTACTACAGTGACCTTCCCACTTCGAAACTCGAAAATGAATGTCGATGATGCGTGCACTCATCACCGAAATTATTTTTCAGCGATAGAGAGGGGAGTACAGAGCTTATTTTTTCCAAAATTTCTTTAAAACAATTCTTTCAATTTATATTGGAATATTTATATCAGAAAATACTTCTAATAATATTATTACTATATTCCAAAATCATTCGAAAGAAATTTTCAAAATCCCGGAACTTAAATTCTAAAATTTTCATTCAATACTTATAAATTTTACTGCCTAACAGCCAATATTTTACAACTAAATATAACCTTTATAAAATTTATTTTATATATAGAAAATATAATAGATATTCAAAACAAATATTGTGTCGGTCTGTCTTATTAAGTGTTTAAAAATCCCTATTGATGTCATAGCATCCCATGCACCAATCAGAATTTATAAATACAAAGTGGAACAAATTAACACAATATAAAACTTTTTATAAGACTAACAAATACGCTCTCATACACACACACACACACACACTCAGCGACTCATCGTAGGGTATTACTACATTTTAATAAAGAGTCAGACCCCACAAAGCTAAGGTTTATCGCTAAACCAAAGCTCTGATACCAGATGTAACATCTCCCTTTTCGTACATTTTAAATCGACGATAAACCACACACGTCAGACTCAAACCATACAAAAGGGCGAATTGTTATTGGGGTAAATAACACAAAGGAAGAAAGAAAGAAAAAAACAAAATCTCGCAGCGGAATGACAAAATATAATAATCAAATAACAGTTCATGAAGCTGTTTTACAAAAAAATTGATTATACTTTTACAACACAGAATCAGAGTTACACATACCAAAGAATAATAAATAACAATGCTACAAAAGAATATAGTAAATAATAGTAATAATACAATCTTCGTCTTTGTCCTCCAGAAATAAGGTCTTCAAACCCTGAAATGCGCAAATTGACCCGAGAGAATTGAAAAGATAAAACATTCGAGTGAGAACTAAAAGATATTATGTAAGTTAAATCAATGGTAATTATATAAGTGGAACGGCGTCAGAGATGTTAACGGGATTTGACATCTCCTATCCAGTGTCTAACGTGAGTGCAGTAACCTAAGAGATTCTCGGGATTCACATCTCTTAAGGATCCGTTAAACTATTTACTATGTAGTAATATACTCTATTATAATAATGTCTAATAGTAAAATAAACTAACTTTTAAATAGAGTTAAGGGGTTACCCATATAGCCCTTAACACAATAGTCCCAGTAGCCCATCCAGTATCAACGCATCTCCTGATCGGGAGACTACCCTAAATACTCCACGGGCTAAGGAAGAAAACCAAACTCGTACAAGGCACGCTAGAGTACATGACACGGCACAACTAGGCAATGACAGGGTAGATATACCAATTACGCTTCCGGACCGGTGGTAACGCGTAGCAGCTACTATCGCCTACCTCGCCACACCCCCCAAAATCAAAAGGGCACAAATCAATCACAAAGTAATAGAATGGTATCGAAGGAGTGTGTTCGATAAAAGGTGCTACCTTCTTAGCCCATCAATCACTCCTGTTTTAGCTACCTCATGCCAACTCACGGGAGTTGGGTCCACGTATATGCCTCAAAGGAAATGTCGCCGCCATCCTACTCCATTCTCGAATCTCCACAGCGGACATAGTTGTTAAAGTGGTTCTCGGAGTTGGCAGAGAGTATGACAACTTCTGATCCCGGTCACTTTAACAACCAAACGTTATTATAACACTGTGGTCAGTTTCAAAATAGTTTATTCTTTAAAACCAAATATCATTGCCATTTCAAAACCAAATCAATACGATATCATTTTCATTTCAAATATATCCTTTTCTAAAAGCATAACACTTTCAAAATTTCATATTTTGAAATTAAACGCTTGAAATATAACCTTCAAAACATAATACTTTGAATTTCATAGCTTCTAAACCATAACTTCCACCACTTGAACGGTCTGGATATTCAAACAGTATATAAAATAAAATAGTTTAAATTTAAAATTACTTTATAAAGTAAAATAATTTCCTTGACTTCACAATTTTATTCAGTTTGAATTAAAGCTCAATTCATAACTTTCAACTCACTTTCAGTTTTCAATAAACCATTTCAGTTTATATCGATTTCAATTATGGATTCGAATCTCGAAATCAATCATTTCAATAGATTTCAAAGCTCTCAATATTCAACATTTCAAAACTAAATTTGTTAACTCTATACGTATCAAATTTAGTTTACTATTATTTAGTTTTGAAATATTTACTTAATAATTCCAATATCATTCAAATGAACTTCAATTTCAAATAACTGAATATTTCCCTCACTTTATTCAAACTTGATACATTCATTTATATAACCTTAGACAAAATCAAGTTAAAAATCATATTCTTTAAAATCTCAAATTCAACGAATCCCAAATCAATTTTTATTAAATAAAAATTCTCAATTAAATACAATTTCAAATAAATTTTCAATTTATCTTTCAACCTTAATTTATTGAAATCATTATAAATTCTATATTAAAATATAATTTAAATATACACTTAACCATATTATATTTTAAATGAAATCAAACTTTATTATTAAACTTATTTATATCAACAATATTTATACATAGCTCAAGTCAATAATTTGATTATGTATATAAAATAGAATTTATGTAATATCTAAAATCAATATTTATATAAAACTATGTATTTCTTTCCAAAACCATAGAAATCATTTTGAAAATATTTTTATATATATAGACCACGGTGTCTGTATATAATTTTCTATCCTATGGTCAAGTGATACTGATATTTACCATTTCAATCTATAATTTAAAATATAAATACGGTTATATATCATTTCAAACCGCAATCCCGAAAAATAAAAATCCATAACAACTTGCAGTTTATAACAATATAAAATACAAAAATCCTTTCATCCAATATCAATCATCAAACATTTATCACAATCATCATCCAATTCAATCGATAACATTAATATAAAACAGATAATACTTAATAGGAATTTTACCGGCAGTTTTCATGCAATAATAAATTAAATAACAAATTAACTGGCAGTTTATATGCAATAATAAATCAAATAACAATTTAATTCAATAAATTCAATTTAACCGAGATTTTGATTAAAAATATGCCAACAGTTATAAATAAATTTTAAATCACATCATAAATTAATTTAACAAACATAAGAAATTTTAGAAGTTGTGAGTGGGTTAAAACACTCGCCTTTGAATTTAAATTGAATTTAAATTCAAAATAAGCCCAAAGTTTGAACGGTCTTCGAATTCATCCAAACTAGCGTCAAAATGTCTGTAATTCTAATACGATCCCAGCAAAACAAACCACACATGAATCCGAGCTCGTATGAAAAAGTTATGAAAATTAGAAGATTGGAAAATTCTGGTCCAGGGTCGACTTCGGGTTCAACTTCGGTCCACCGCCTCAAACCTCTGTGCTTGCTTCGAGTGTGACGACCCGGAATTTTTAACAATTTAAATTGGAATAATAAATTGATTTTAAATATTTAAAATTAATTTTTTAACTTGAATTCAAATATTATTATTATTTAGCAATTGAGTTATTGGATTTATTAAACTGAAATTGGGTTAATTATTGAATCTTCGGGTTTAAGCCTGTTAAAAATAATTTGAAGGCTTCTAAAATTTATAATGATGTTACTGAAGATAATAGAATGGTTGGAATTTAATTTAAAGGTGATTTGTTCAGTTTTAATAATATATCGTTTAAATTGAATTTAAAAACAGCCTTCTGAGGCACAGTCTCGGAATTTGACGAAACTAGTTCCATTGGATCCGTAATAGTTAGTTATTATCGGATTTCAATTTTCGTAGCAATCGGAGTTGACTTTTGACCCTGGCAGCTCAAAACGTATAGAAACTATTTTAATCGATTTAATTCAAAATTGATCGTTTATTTCCGTAACTTGCGCATATGATCGAATTAGCCGTCGAAACCTTTTCCATTACGTTCGAAATAGCGGTATAGCATTAAGAACGCCAGACAATACACCTCAGTAGGAGAGCGAGATTTCCCTGCATATCATATGAGATATTTTGAATATAATATATATATATATATATAATAAAAGGTCTAAGCCTATAACGTCTCCATCAGCCACCCTACGCGTACAAAGCTGCCCTTCCTCAACTTTATATCGCGATTTCCAGATCTTGAAAGAAAAAATAAAATACGAAACTTGATTTCCACTTCTCGTTTTAAAAAAAAAAGGCGACCGCGAGGAAAAGAAAAGGGGGATGCTGAGCCAACTCGAAATGGCGGACGAATAAATCAATTCGTTCGAAGCCGAAATTGTCGCAAATCATTAGGGATCGGGATTGATAAATTCATTTAGCCGAGGGTTTCGATTTGCTCGAATAGCAATTAGGTTGTGGAAGCTTAGCGATCTCGTGTGTGTTTCGAGAAGGCAGCTCATGTTGGGATCCTTGGCACGCGCATTCGCATGGGGGTTCACGGCTGCGTTGATAGTTAATGGTGGTTGATGTCCGGGTTGAGGTAGGAGGCACGGCGAGGCGGCAGCGGTGTGTTGGACTGGATGACTGGGCTGATGGTTTTTGGGACGAGCGTTTGTGAAGTCCTGAGTGGCCGTAAAGTTGTAAGGCTAGGGTTCAGTTCGATTTTCGAACTCGACGGGGGGGAAAGTTGAGGTATATCTTGTTTCGCAATTTATGATTTTGCTGTATTGCATAGGAAACAATTCATCCTTCATTTTAAAAGGGATATACAGTTGGAAAAAAGAGGAAATCTATAGTAAAAGGAAAAGTATAATACATATATTTACAGAAAACAGAAAATTGTTTTTACAGATAAGGTTTGGAAAAAATATAGGAATTTTATAAAAATGTTAAAGGATTATATAAAATTAGATTTTTGAAATATATAGATTTTTTTTTCTAAGTATACATGTAGTTTCAAAAGAGAATAAATATACATGAATACATATTTTCATTCATTAGTTTAATGTTAAAATAATAGAGATTAATTTGTTTAATAAAACTTATTTTTTTGTTTTAGTTGCCAAACGATATTTTATTAAAGGAAAAGTAATTTAAATAAATAATGAGCTAAGTAAAATTATCAAGGGAAAGTGATTGTTCGATAAGTTCAAATATTAATAAAATTTAAAATGTTTATACAAGGTTTAAATTGTGAAGAATGGTGAAGAAACAAGCTGGTTTGGAAATGGAGTGCAAACGGAATAAGGTGAGTAAATCTCACTCTTCTGGATTTTTATTTAAATTTAAATGGTTAAATGGTTAAGTTTAAATAATTGGTTGACTGATTGAATTGATTTGATGTGCACTGATGATCTGGTGGCTTTGATTTTGGTTGGTTCTCGAGTTAATTGTTGCTTGACTCGAAGTACTCAGGGTTTAAATTGTTTTAAAATTAAATCATAAATAAGAAAATGTTTTTCATTTTTAAGTTAATAAGGGCTCAATGATTTGTGATTCATTAAATTAAGCGGTAGTAGAAATACAACCAAATTAAAATTAAATAAAGATAAAATTGAAATGGATTCAGAATTAAATGGTATAAAGAGATAAGTGATTGATTTAAAGGATTACGTCAACGTTTAAAATTTTAACTCGAATTTATATAATTCGGGATGGTTTAACTTTGAAATTTGAATTGGATTGAATTGAAATGATTGAAATTGAAGTGGGTTCAATTAATATTAGTCCAAATTGATTGGAATAATTTGAAATTATAAATTAAGTTGAACAGGTTTATAATCAAATGGAATTTGATTTAAATTGGGAAAGAAATCAAGATTGATTCAACTTGAATTGGGGTTAAATCAATTTCAAACTGGAAATTGAAGTTATTCAAATTGGAATAGAGTCAATTTAAAGGAAAGTGGAAATTCAAACTGAATTGATGAGGAAGTGAACAGTTTTGACTCTGGGCTATTTTCAATATAAATTGTTTGAACATAAACTTATTTTCCAAGCTATTTAATATATATAACTTTTTTTTTGAAAAAAACCCAAACTATCTTATACTTGTTTTACAGTTATTTTTAGAACTATTTAACAATTTTTCAACTGTTTTATAAACTAATTACTATTTTTTTCAACTATTTTACAAGCTATTATTATTTTACAACTATTTTGCAATTATCTAAAATTTCTGAAACTATTCAACTATTTTTCCAACTATTTTACAATCAGTTAACTATTTTACAGCTATTTTGCAAACTAATAATTATTTTTCAATTACTTATCTATTTTTAAAATTTTCAAGCTATTTCCTGAATATAAACCGGTCGGAGTTCAAACTGTTATTGATTAAATACCCAACTGAGATAAGAATTGAAGTGATTATCCAAATGAGGATTAAGGTAAATGTGAATAAGTGAATAATATCGAAGTGAGGATGGATAGAAAGGAAATTGATTTGGCTAATAATCAATGAAGTTAAATACGTAAGATGTGCGTATGTTATTCTATTCGCATAGTGATTTGATCCAGATTCGAGCACAGAATTTCGAGATAGTTTATCGATCCGAGTTGAGATTTTTCACTCGATTTTCGACGGCGAACCTGGATATGGATTGTTGATTGGTTCTGAACATTCTCTATCATAGTTATGGCTATGCAAGGAGAATGACGGTTTCTAATCAAGAAACCGAATCTGAGTCCGCACCAGGAAGTCAGGTGGACGATACTAGTTCGGAAGTGAAGTTGTGTGATCGAGTGAGCGATCAGATTGGTATAGCATACGGACGATATGTGTACATCGTACAGATTTGAATGAAATTGGTATTGAAAAGAGTAATCAAATTTGAATATTTGATTTTGAATAAACAAAGTTATATATCTTTGTTATATAAGATAAATATCCCCTTGTTGAATCTATTGCCGAAAGGAAGGGATTTTGAAAGTGTTTGAAGTATAAAAGGAATTTTATACAAGTTTGAAATGATCCAAATTTTTTTTATATCTATATATATAAATGATCTTCTAAGGATTTTGGAAAAATGTTTTAGGAACCTTTGGATTTAGAAAGGCTTTTGATTTTTGGGTAAAATCAATATTGGAATTTGGAAAGCCCAGTTTGAGAATTATCGATTTTGGGATATTCGATTTTGGTAAAGGAGCTTTGTATGAGATCATACTAGGTGTATTATTTGAAAGATACTATATGTGTATAGTATAAAGTGTTTTGATAATGGCTCTGGAAAAAAAGGCGCTTCCTTGAAATGAATTTCTCAGGAGTGCCACCCGGTGGTGCTGCCTTGAACCCTAAGGGGGGTTCTAAAGTTGATCCTCTGACGAGTCCGGACAAAACAAATTCCTGAGGATTATGGGTAGTGTATAGGAAAAATCAAGGGGCGTTGATGCCTACAGAGGCATTTGGGTTATGCTATGATGATAGTGTAACTCGATGTCACTGCGATCTACTGCAGACCATAACGAAAGTCGTGTGTGCTGCTGAGAGCCAACGGTCTGTGTTTGATTTTACATCGGTAGACTGCGACCTATAGTAACATAGCGAAAGTCGTGTATGCTGCTGAGAGACAACGGTCTGCGTTTGATTTTATATCGGTAGACTGGGACCTATGGTAACATAGCGAAAGTCGTGTGTGCCGCTGAGAGCCAACGGTCTACGTTTGATTTTACATCGGTAGACTGCGACCTATGTAGGAGTGGAGAAGTTTCATTTTGACAGCGAAAATCGAGGGCGCTGATGCCTACAGTTACATGGACTTTTGCTGCGATAGCGACGTAACCCTGGAATGTAACTGCGATCTGTTGTGGGTTCCATGGCGTAATCGAGGGGCGCGGAGTGCCTATAGTTACAAGGACTTTTGCTGTGGTGACAACGTAACTCAGGATGTAACTGCAACCATGGACGGGGGTGATGATTTCCAGAGCATTCTCACCAAGATATTTCCTCTATTTTCAAAAACTGTTTTCTATATTTTCAATAAAATTATTTTTCAAGTATTTTTACTGGGTGTTGAAACGGGCTTACCAAGTACTTATAGATTTTCAGTCCTACGCCTGATCAACGTATGACCGAATTTCTGTGAGAACAAGGATAGACTGGTTAAGACATCGAGTTATAAGAAGTATTTTTATAAAAGGCTATTTTGATATTATTATGTGAATTTAAAAGCATTTCTAAAATTTTAAAATAAAAGTGATGGAATTTTGGAAAATGAAAGAAAATCCAAACTGGAATTATAAAAAAAAATTGAACTCAGGAAAATTTAATGAAGTGATTTTTTAATAAAAATCGAATATTGGTTTAAAAGTTGGAAGTAAGCTAATTAGCTAAATAAATTATTTGATAGAGTATATTAGTAAAATTTAACTCGGTTAAATAAATGGATTGTAAGTTAAGAATGGAGTTTGGAAATGAACTCGAATTATAAATAGAATTCTACTTGGATTTGAGAATGAATTAAAATAAGTGGAAATGTTGTAAAAATAAAATGGAATTGAATTATAATAGAAATGGTTTGAGTTGCAAACAAAACCAGGTAAGTAGAAATAAATTGAGAATGGCTTTGTATTAATAAAATAAATTCGAAAATGAATTAAGTAAGTGAATTAAAAATCTAAAATAGGGTGAATAAATGGGTTAATTGAATTAAATAATAAATGGATGAAGTCTGGTTAAATAAAAAATTAAATCAAAGTTTTAATCGGAACTGGGTTATCAGAATGAACTTAAGTTGTGAGGCGTATTAATTTGAAGTCAAATTACTTAAGTCAATAAAAGCTTGGTTTCGAGTAAGAATGGAAGAAAATTAAATAAAATTTGGGTTACATTTATTTGGAAAATGGATATTAATATAAGCACGAATGTTGTCAAGATCAATGAAAAAGCTTTAAAATGAAACCAATGCGGAGATGAAATGAAATGCAAATGTATGGTTGGTGAATAAATTAGAAATGAAATGGAATTAAATACAGAATGAGTTGAAATTAATTTAAAGTAGTTATAAACTAAAATGGATACTCTATTAAGCAAATATCGCCGAATTTACATAAAAAAATAGTTGTCGTTTGACGTAAACAAAAGTAATTAAAATTCTATGAGTTGATAGAGATTAAATAAATCGATTTTAGGATCAATTGAATTGAATATGAGCTTGTTTGGATTAAAAATAAATTGAATGTAAGAAATTGAGTTGTAAACCATTAAAATTGAATGAAATGGCAATTTAATTAGCTTTAAATCATATAAATCGCTTATGGAAAGCGTTTGGTGCTTGTTGCTTATGAAATGCATGTGTTTAGCTATTGAAAGTAAGTGAAATGCTAATAAATTTTCTATATATGGCACTTACATATTTAAATTAAGTAAGTACAGGTACCTGAAGGCCGTTTGGCTGGATTTGGTCGCGCTAATTGCTAAAATAATAAGCCGCTTGCTTAAAATGCTAAATAAAGGTACGCCTATGCAATAAAGATAGGAAATATGAACTGTTTTTATTTTTCCGACCGTGTGGGTCGATGTATATATATTTATATCTCTTGTCAAATTGCAAAAGCTCCTCCGTGCAAAGGAGACTCTGCCAAAAAAATTCGAAAATTTTGGGAGTTAGAAATTTTTTTGAAAATTTTTGGAAAATTTTCGTTAGCGACAAAACGATTTCAAATTGAAAATCGAAATAATTAGTGGATGAAACTAATTTAAAATAATGATATGAATCAGTTATAAATGGAAGATAAAATTCAATATTCAGAATTGAAGACAAATTGAATTCATATGGAAATGGGAAAACTAATTTGAATAGAAGTAGATATGAAACCTATGTAAGGAAATGTATAAAATGATTTGAAAAGTTACGATTGGATATTATTACTAAGTAAGATATGCAGGTATTATAAAGGGAAAGGAAAATTGGTTTTGATGTTAGAAGATAAATTTGAATTGCTCGACAAAAAGGTATGCGTTTAAATACCTGTATGGAATTTGATTGGGTTTTTGATCTAGCCACTTGGCCTTTTGTTTTCCTTTGAAATTTAGGGGCCCGTAGAGACATTTTGTAGTTGTACCGAGCTAGCCGCGCAAAGGAGATGTTGGCAAAAAATTTCGGAAATTTAGAGAGTTAGAAAATTTTTGAGAAAATTTTGATAATTCAAAATTTGGTTTTAAATTGAAATTTGAATGATTGAGCAAAAATGTATTGTTTGAAAACTGTGGGAGAGTTTGGGAAGTTAGTAAGAATGATAAGGGGTCTTTTATAAAAGATAGTTGGTAGGATTTTGAACTGTTGGTTTTGAGGGAAAAGTAAACGGGTGTTGGACCATTCTTCCTAACTAGTAATTTCGAGGACGAAATTCTTTTAAGGTGGAGGAATGTGACGACCCAAAATTTTTAACAATTTAAATTGGAATAATAAATTGATTTTAAATATTTAAAAAGTAAATTTTTAACTTCAATTCAAATATTATTATTATTTAGCAATTGAGTTATTGGATTTAATAAACTGAAATTGGGTGAATTATTGAATCTTCAGGTTTAAGCCTGTTAAAAATAATTTGAAGGCTTGTAAAATTTATAATGATGTTACTGAAGATAATAGAATGGTTGGAATTTAATTTAAAGGTGATTTTCGATTTTAATAATATATCGTTTAAATTGAATTTAAAAATAGCCTTCCAAGGCACGGTCTTGGAATTTGACGAAACCAGTTCCTTTGGATCCGTAATAGTTAGTTATTATCGGATTTCAATTTCCGTAGCAATCGGAGTATATCGTTTGACCGTGGCAGCTCAAAACGCATAGAAACTATTTTAATCGATTTAATTTAAAATTGATCGTTTATTTTCGTAACTTGCGCATATTATCGAATTAGACTTTGAAACCTTTTCCATTACGTTCGAAATAGCGGTATAACATTAAGAACGCCAGGCGATACACCTCAGTAGGAGAGCAAGATTTCCCTGCATATCATATGAGATATTTTGAATATATATATACATAATAAAAGGTCTAAGCCTATAACGTCTCCATCAGTCGCCCTATGCGTACAAAGCCGCCATTCTTCAACTTTATATCACGATTTCCAGATCTCGAAAGAAAAATTGAAATACGAAACTTGATTTCCAGTTCTCATTTTTTTTTTGAAAAAAATGGCGACCGGGAGGGAAAAAAAGGGGGGATGTCGAGCCAATTCGAAATGGGGGATGAATAAATCAATTCGTTCGAAGGCGAAATTGTCGCAAATCATTAGGGATTGGCATCGATAAATGCATCTAGCAGAGGGTTTCGATTTGATCGAACGGCAGTTAGGTTGTGGAAGCTTAGCGATCTCGTGTGTGTTTCGAGAAGGCAGCTCGCGTTGGGATCCTTGGCACGTGCATTCGCATGGGGGTTCGCGGCTACGTCGATAGTTAATGGTGGTTGAATTCCGGGTTGAGGTAGGAGGCACGGCGAGGCGGCGACGGTGGTGTTGGACTGGACGATTGGGCTGATGGTTTTTGGGACGAGCGTTTATGAAGTCCTGAGTGGCCGTGAAGTTGTAAGGCTGGGGTTCAGTTCGATTTTCGAACTCGACGGGGGGGAAAGTCGAGGTATAGCTTGTTTCGCAATTTATGATTTTACTGTATTGCATAGGAAACAATGCATCCTTCATTTTGAAAGGGATATACAGTAGGAAAAAAGAGGAAGTCGACAGTAAAAGGAAAAGTATAATACATATATTTACAGAAAACAGAAAATTGTTTTTATAGATAAGGTTTGGAAAAAAAATATAGGAATTTTATAAAGTGGAAATTAGCCACAAGGGCCTCTTTAGCAAGTGCAATTAGTTTCTAGGACATGCAACTGAAATAATTATTTTTAAGGATAAAATGCAAAATAATTAGTTTCTAAGGCCTAAAAACCATTGAAATTATGTCCTTAAAAGTAATTGGATAGCTGACTTTGTCCTTAAAAGTGATTATTCTTCTGACTTTGGCCTAGAAATTAATTTATGTGGATATGTGTCTTAGAAACTAATTGGACCGTAAAATTTGTCCTTATAGTAAAATGCCCATTTTATAAAAATGTTAAAGGATTATATAAAATTAGATTTTTGAAATCTATAGATTATTTTTTTCTAAGTATACGTGTAGTTTCAGAAGAGAATAAATATACATGAACACCTATTTTCATTCATTAGTTTAATTTTAAGATAATAGAGATTAATTTGTTTAATAAAACTTATTTATTTGTTTTAGTTACCAAAAGATATTTTATTAAAGGAAAAGTAATTTAAATAAATAATTAGCTAAGTAAAATTATCAAGGGAAAGTAATTGTTCGATAAGTTCAAATATTAATAAAATGTAAAATGTTTATACAAGGTTTAAATTGTGAAGAATGGTGAAGAAACAAGCTGGTTTGGAAATGGAGTGCAAACGGAATAAGGTGAGTAAATCTCACTCTTCTGGATTTTTATTTAAATTTAAATGGTTAAGTTTAAATAATTGGTTGAATGATTGAATTGATTTGATGTGCACCGATGATCTGGTGGCTTTGGTTTTGGTTAGTTCTCGATTTAGTTGTTGCTTGACTCGAAGTGCTCGGGGTTTAAATTGTTTTAAACTTAAATCATAAATAAGAAAATGTTTTTCATTTTTAAGTTAATAAGGGCTCAATGATTTGTGATTCATTAAATTAGTAGGGTAAATAAAATGGATGATGAATTAATTCAATTAATTTATGATTTGGGTTAATTAATTTAGTAATTAAGGGTTTGAATTAATTAATTAAGGATTAAGTTAATTAATGAAGTTTAATTAAATTAGAATAATCATTGGGTGGTTTGATAGGTAATTACTTAATGTAATTAATAAAATATAATTACTTTGTGTAATTAATCAAGAGATTTATTAAGATAATTAATTAAGGAGTAATTAAATTATTTAATGAATTAAATAAAAAGATAGTTAATCACAGGTTGAGATTAATCAAGAGCGATTAATATTGTGGTTTAATTAATGTAATTAATTTAGATTAGTATAAATCAAAATGATAAGCGACATATGAGAAATTAATTAATATTAGAAATCAAGGATTAATGTAATTAATTATAGTTAATTAAATTGTGAAGTACTTAAAGATTAATTACTGTTTTGGTCAAGAAAATTAATTTGTGTAATTAACTAAAGATAATTACTTAAATATAATTGAAGGGTAATTTATCCAGGGTAATTAATTAAGATGGATAATTAAGGGATGATTAATTAATTGATTTGAAATTAATTAATGTTAAGTGAAGGACTCTAAGTAATTGAGGTTAGAAATTCAATTAGAATTAATTAAATTAATTTTGGAAGTGATTAAGCTTTGCTTATGGATGATTGAACGGTATTGGATGCTTTGAATGAGTTGATATCTTTGATATGAAATGTTATGTATTTCATTTGGATAATTTGATTTAGGATGACATGAGACTCGAAGAGACTGGGGTCGGGTATTGGAAAATACCCGAAACCACTTCGAATTTTTGTAGATTGATATGTGAAATCAATAGGTTGGAATGAAATGATATAAGTGAATTGGACTATTTAATCTAAATTTTGGTACTTAGAAAATTGATGTGTGAAATAAGTGATGTCTATAACAAATTGTGAATTTGTAAATTGATACGAGTTACCTCGGGTTTTAAGTAAGTTGTATGCTTTGTATTCCTTGTTGGATGGGTTTACTCACGCTGGTTTCCAGCTTGACCTGGGTGTTACTTTGATATCATGCTCGGGAGAGACCGAGTATTACGGATTTTCAGGTAAGGACGTTCTGGAGCTTGGGAGACGGGCTGGTTGGCAAGAACGTATAGAGTATTTCCGCTGTATTATATTATTGTAAATCTGAGACATGATAATTATGTATATCCAGTGTCTGTATAAATGTGTAACCCTGATGTATTATAAATGAAATTGACAGATACAGAATGCTTTTATAAACTGTTATTATTTGTTATTATATTTTATCCGCTGCGAATGTGAAATGTTGGAGTTTCTGACCTTCTTCTTCTTCTATCACTTTCTTCTTTTCATAACTATATGGAATTTTTGGAATCGAAAATTCCGGGTCGTCACATCGAGTTTTTTTCAAAACAACCCGAAGCAACCCGTGTCATTTTCTTTCTGAACCGAAGTTGATGCAGGGTTTTTAACTCTGAAACTCGAAGCGCGACCCATCCGCAAAATATTTTTTTGTTTTTTTTTTGGAATTGAAATTGGATTGGGAAGATTAGGGTTTTCAGCCATTGAGAAAGAGGAGCAACAGAAATTTCTGTACATACAGAAATGAGAAATAGAAAGGCTGTCAGGGTTTATAACGATATATATATATATATATATATATGGGCAGAACAAAATAGAAAGGAATGGACCCTATTGGTTTGAGTTTTTAACGGTAATTGACTCGAAAAGCCTGTTTCGATTTCGGAACGGAAATAGGTCAACCCATATATTAAAATATATGTTTTTAAATATTTTAAACGTAATGGAATAGGTTTTAAGTCCAAATTCCATCGTATGAAGAAGTTATACTAAAATCAAGTTATTTCAAATTGATTTCAATTTCATTGATTTCTAGGCGTTTCGAGCCCTCTCAATCAAACGACAAGTCCGACCGCCATGAAACTTGATATCCTATAATAATTCACCATTACGGATCCGATGAAACTGGTTTCGTCAAAATCCGAGTCAGTGGCCAAAAATGACTATTTTTCAGTTAATTAAATATATTAATATTAAATTAATTAAATTAAATTTCAATTCAAATTTAATAAATCACAATTCCTCTCATTTTAAATTACTTGGACATTCGCCATAATTTAACACAAATTTAGATGTCACTTTAATGTTGATTCATTCATCAATTTCAGCGTTAAATTTCATTTCTATTAAATTCAGAAATTTATAAATTTTAAATTCCAAAATCCATTTACTAATTTAAATATTTAATTTCATTTATTTTCAATTAACCCAATTACTATAATTTAAATTCCAATAAATAAATCTTGATTTCCATTCTTTTTATTTCCAATTATCATATTATTATAAATAAAATTAACATTACCTCCAAATATTAACCTAGTTTGCGTAACATAATATTTAATTACATTTGTTGTGATAAATTCCAATTCAATTTAACGGATTAAATATGTATGTAACTTATAATGATTGTTGCCATTAACTCTCAATCATATTCTTATAAGTTTACCATTTCTAAACCAATATTAAACTTACTTACAGAGCATTGATTTTATTTAATTACCATTCATTATATATTAATTCATTAATTAATTCAATATTTATGTTTGTATTATTATATTCAATTTATAGCTTAGTATAACACTTACACTATTTCATTTATTGTAATCTCATTCAAACTATCAATAATTAGCTTTAATTACCATTGCTACATTTCAAATTAACATTCGCCTCACTATAACTATAAAGTTTTTTTTTATTTCTTTCTAAATTAAATTATAAAAATCTTATTAAATTAACCAATTTAATTATCGAAATTTGCGGGTCATTATAACCAAGCTTCAATGGCTGGGAGGTCGAGGCTATCGAGGGATGAAGCTCGGCGCAGTTGAATGTTGAAATCGATAAGTATAGGGATGAGTTGCTTGGCATATTCTTCGCGTGCATGTATCAGAGAGGAAGTAATTAACATTTCTTTTAATTAGTTGCTTAAATCAATTTATCGGTAATTAAATATTTTATTAATTAAATATTATAAAATTCGTAATTTGTTTATATGAGGTCTGAAAATCGCAAAAAAAATTCGAGGTTGGATTGGTTTGCAAATAAAAGTCAAGGTGAGTAAATCTCACTCTTTTTGGATTGCTAGATTTTAATTTTAAATAGTTAAAATTAATTCTGGATGTTTGGTTGAATTGATTATCTGTTGAACGATATTATATTATATATATAGCAGTATATATATACTAGTATTTGGAGTGATATTCCCACATATTATAGTGGATGAGACCCTATGCGCCCCGCATAATAGCGGATGACCCTATATACCACGATATCCCCCTCGAAGTGGGATTGGCGTTTTTATGTTGTATTAACATCTACGGATGCAGGGAAACAGGTTGGAGGGATCCAACTGGATTCCTCAAAATATTGAATTTAATTTCATATATCATGACATACGAATTATGTAGAATAATCTATTATAGGTTATTGTGGTGATTGGAATTATTGGATGCTGTTATAGCACCAGGCTGAATTTTGATATTTTAAATATCGTTAATATATTACTAATATTGAAGGAATTTAAGGGAATTTTTGATATAAAAATGTTTATATTGGAATTGGGGTTATTTTGTAGAAACTGAGTTAGAAAAGCATATTTGATTTTTGATTATACTTAACCATTGTGAATTATTAAATGAAGATTTTTTTTAAAAAGAAAAATTATATAAGAGAATTTATAAATGATATTCTAAAAATATAAAAAAATTTAAAGTCGATATTATAAAAAAATACATTGGAAGTTATGAATTGGATTTTTAAAGGAATGAATTTATAAAAAATTGGAACTTTATAAACGGGATCAGTTTTTTCAAAAAAAACACAAAAGGAGTTATAAAAATTTATAAACTATGTTTATAAATAAGGGAAGTCGGTATCATGTGATAGATTGGGAATATAAATTTACAGGGAGAATTTATGTTAGAATTTGGAGATAACTTTAGGAAAAAGTAGGATCTATTTTTGGAAAGCGAAATGGCTAGGAAATTGGAAAGGAATCGACGTATTATGTTTCGCGGAATTTATAAAATTGAATTGGTTATTAAAGTTTTAAAACTATATTTTAAATTCTAAGAAGTTAAGTTTGTTTTTAAAAGGAAAATTTTATTATTTAAAACTATGAAATTTCAAACTAGTTAGGATTGAAATACTTTGGTAAGTAGATTTTCAAATATTAAGTATATATTAGTAAATTCTAACTTTTAAAATCAGCTTTGAAATTTAATTGTTTATCTAAATTGAGTTATTGATGTTTATAAAAGCGTTTTCGATATTTTGAATAATTATTTAAACATGTTTTAAAAATAAATTATTATTCTTTTAAATACTTATTATATATATATATAGAGAGAGTTTTGAAGCGACTGAAATTTTATTTTGTAAACTCTTTCGAGATTCGTAAATGGGGCTTTTAAATGGACATAATTTTGAGGAGAGGAATTTTGTCAAGGATTTGGAGGAAATTAAATTTCGAAATGTTGCATAAGGGAATTTTAAACATGAAATCTGAATTCATAAAAGAAGTTATAAATAGTTCAATGGGGTTATAAATAAGTATACTGGTGTTTTTGGGAAATTGAAAATGGAAATTTATTGGTGATTCTAAAGACTTGTGAAATAAGTTACGAAATATTCTCTTAAGTGTTGATATTTGAAAGGATTTTGGAAAATAAGACTTATAATATTTTTCTGAGTATAAAAAATGGAAATTTGGAAATATTCTATGTGTTGAGATGGTTTGGAAGTATACTGTTAGGGATTTAAGTGTTTGAAATTGTTTTCAAATGTTGGAAGGGATTGATATATCTTATAAAGATATTTGAAAAGTAAGTATTTTGAAAAGAATTTATAATAAGGTCTGGTGACTGCTTATGGATGTTTTATTGATTCTTAAATAACCGACTATCAGCATTGGCCAGTTTCATTAATCGTTTCGAAAAGATCGGGATCAGATTTGATTATTTGAAAACCACTTTGATCTGGTTTGAATGTAACGAATGAATACCGTGGAGATGATGAAGACGGTGATTCGGTTTTTTCAAACCTAGGACAACTTATATGGATGAATGCTATCAGAACATCGTTATTGGAGGACGATGAGCATTCTAAGTGGAATTGTTTCTTGAAAGGTAACGCTTTTCCTCTAGCCACATCAACCGGGAATGACTAAAACAATGGAGATGCAACAAGGTTAAGTGGGTCGCACCCAATTGGGGTATGTTATCACTTTTTTAAATATCCTTTGAAAGCTATATACTATGGATATGGTTATGCATGAAAGAAGGAGCACTCGATTTTAAGGATGGGAACACCCAAGGTGATAACATATTCGGTCTATCCAGGTTAGGGGTAGGCCAGTCTTGTGTAGCAAGGGACCTCGGTGAGGTCCTCGGTACATTGTTCTAGAGGTGTACTGTGATGGACAGTACCCCAGTTGTCCAGTCATTGTATGGGATCCATTCTCCAATAAGCGCTGTATGGTTTTGATCGTGCCCAACTATGTTGGAACGTGAGATGCAAGCATTTCAGCTATTTTCTATTTACTTTGATTGGACATTATTATAATATCAAATGATTTTGATAAAAATTGTTTTGGTTATCGTAAGGTAAAATCTCGTCATATTTATGTGTGACGTGGCCTTATGAGATATCTTTTTTTTTCAAAGGGTTTTTGAGGAAAGTTAATAATTCAAATTGGGTGTGTTTTCTCATGCTGGTTTTCTAGACTAACACGGGAGTTATTTTATTATAATGATCAGGTCAAAACAAGTATTACAGCTTTAGGATAGAATGCTATGGACCCCAGGAGGCGAGCTGGATGATAGAGATGTATCCCCGTACTTAGTGTATATTTCCATTGTATGGGGACAAGTTATGATAACTGTCTAGATTAATGTATTTATTATTGTACTCTGATGATTATAAGTATAAAACAGTTACAGATTCTTTTGGATAAAAATCTATTATTATATATTATATTTTGTTTCACTGCGATTGTAAGATTCTGTGTTGTTATTTTCTTCTACCTTTTTCTTCTTCACCCTAAAGATTCATATTTTCTGTTCAATTTGAGTTGAACTGACGTGAATTATGGTCGACTCAAGGGGTATGGATTTATGGGCCTTTACAAGGAGTGAGTTCAATACATCCAATTCATGCCTTTCAGACTTAACTAAATTATTTCAAAACGGTGTCAAATACTTCATAAATATTACTAGGTACCATAATCTCAATTTCATACGCCAATTTCATAAATACTTACTTTTAAATAATAATAATACTATTATTTTCCCCAAAGCTCTTGAAAAACATTTCAAAGCCAGTGGGATTTAAGTTCTAAATTACCAGTTAAATCCTTCTTGCTTATAAATCATGTTTTATAAAACATACTTACATAAAATTTACTTTCTTTTATAAAATCTTTTCACAAATGTTTATTTACAAAATATCTTACCTTTCAAAGATTAAATAAACATCTTTTACTAAACTCAACATTTATACAAGTTAACTTTTAACCCAGTATTATCATCGAATGTCTTATAGTCAAAATGTGAAACTAAATTCACAAGGTGTTTGTTTTAGTTTATCTACAAATACTATCTGCCTAACCCATGCAGTGAAATGGTAAAACTGCTCATAAAATGTTCGAGCATAAATCAACAATCAACAAATGAAAGTCAATGCCCAAAAATTGGTCGAGCATGACCAAACTAATTAACAAGGGATAATAGATAAATATCATTAATGCCTTCAGTAACTATACTTCGACAATTCACTTATATAAGTTATCTTATATAAGATCTTTAATTTTCGTAGTTAAAATTACCTTTAATGTACATTTTTATAACAATTGCTAATACACTCTCATATGTATAATACACTCAACTCATGCTAGGGCATTCCATTACCCTATCTCTTAATGAGTCATATCCCACTAAGGCCAAGGTTCTCGCTTAACCTTCAACTATGATACCAACAGTAACGACCTGCCCATTTGGCCCCCGAATATCGACACTAATATATCCACAGTATTCATGTGCCGAGCATCCAAGTGTCGGAAGTGTTAGTACCTTAGGTATTGCTTTTGATGATAAAAACTATAGACATGATATTAAAGATAAATACTAATGTTTTATCAAGTTATATATAGTATATAGTGTAGGATATTAGATAGGTGTTGATTAAGAAGATTTTATAGTATCAAGGGTAGATTCAAGATGCTGATATAGAGTTCCAAGAGTTAGAGAATGAAGACTCATGAGTATCGAAGAGTTCAAGCTTTAAGGATATTCCAAAAAGGTTATAGAGCAATAGAATTTATGTTAAAACCTTGAAGCACTTTCTTGATCTCTCTCGCCTTCTCTAATTTTGTTCTAAATTATTTTCCAAATATCCTGGATTTAAAATAATCTTTTCAGAATATTTCTCAAAATGATTTTCAATCTCTTATATTCATAAAGATATTATTTTAATGTTTTTAAGTTTATATATATTGAATTTATGTTTATACTTTAATAAGTTATAATTATATTGCTTTTATATACATATATATATTATTTACATAATATTAAAATTTTCAAAATTATTATATAAAATTTTATTTAGTTTTATTATAATTAAAATATGTAAAAACTATGCTTAAATGATTTTACAAAGTATCAAACAATTCTACAAAACAACGAGTTTTCAAAATAATTTTTTGAAGTATTTTAATTTTAAAAAGAGTATGTCGACATACTCTATGTATGTATGTCGACATAGTTACCCGATTTTTTCAAAATTTAAATTTCAAAAGAAGTGTGTTTCCATCGTATCTCTTCACGAATAGATATGACCGTTGTTCATCTCTCCTTATGCATCTCTCCTTATTCCACTCTCTTAGACTTTCGAATGAAACTTTAATCATAATTTTCTTATTCATCTCTCCTCCATCCACTCTCTCATTTTCTAAATTACAATATACCCAAACTCTGCCGAAATTCAACTAGAATCAAATTTAATCATCACTAGTTTGATTCTCCTTCATCTACTCTCTGATTTCTCTCTTCTCTCTCCCTCAAACCAAGATCAAAGTGCTACTCAAGAGTTATAAGATCAATTGCAATCAAGATCGAAGATCCGAGTCTGTAAAACTTTATCAAATCATACAGCTATACTTGTGGGTGTGATTGTAGCCCACAAAATCAATTGGGTTTGCTTAGTAGCCCATAAATCTAGTGGGCGCGCTTGTTATTCGAAAATCAAATGACTCTACCTAGAGGTCGGGATTCTGGAGGGTGTGTCCCGTAGCTTTGAAATCGAGATTGTATTTGCACTTACTAGTTGAAAAGAAATCCATACAAGAAATTATGCGTGACTGGATGTAGGGTAACTCTGAACCGATATAAAATCCTGGTGTGTTCTTTCCTTTTTTACTTTTACTGCATTTACTTTTATCCGCACTTTTATTCGGTGATTGTTTTGTGATTGTTAATTACATCATTCCAAGTAGAATCTTAAAGAATTTGAAAAATATTCCTATAATCCATTAAACAATATTCACCCTTCCCCCTCTAGTATTAATTTAGCCTTAAGATCCCTATTCCGCTGACTCGAATTTGTTATCTGAGCATTGGTTTTCAAAGTATTCATAATTCGATTTTTGAAAAAGTTTCAATGTCAATTTTTGATAATATTTTTAACACTATTTTCGGAAAGATAATTTTCAAAATCATCATAACGTTTTTTTATAAATTTGCATCTATTGATTATAAAAAATCATATGACCTTTTGAAAGGTATAAATTGCAGGAATAGTTGTGTTACTGGCTTCTGATGAACAGGCACCTAAATGATCAAACTTACTGATCAAAACGGACAAATGAATATTGGACAGTGGATGCTCAAGACACATGACTAGAAATCTGGAGATTTTGAAAGATATAGTTTACAAAGATGGTGGATCAGTAAATTTTGGAGACAACTCTAAAGGATATGTGATTAGCATCGGCAATGTCGGTAATTCTAAAACTCCTACTATTTACAATGTTTTGTTAGTTAGGAATTTAAAACATAATCTATTGAGTATTAGTCAATTATATGATAAGGGTTTCAAAATTAAATTTGTAAAAGATAATTTTCACATTGAAGATAATGAGTCAAACATTATCTTTGAAGGTATTAGGAAGCAACACATTTATATAATAAGTATGAAAATCTCAAATAATAACTTGTGCCTTTTGGCTGAATTAAGCGATCCTTGGATTTGGCATAAAAGATTTGGTTATTTGAATTTTAAACTAATATCTAAAATTGCTAAAAGTGATCTAGGTAGAGGTCTTCCAAACATGAAATTTAAAGTTAATAATTTATGTGATGCATGTCAATTAGTAAAACTTAGAAAAAGATCTTTTAAATCAAAAGTATGATTTCTACCTCTCAAACCCTTGAACTTCTTTACTTAGATCTTTTCGGTCCCTCACATATAAAATCTTTAAATCATAGTAGGTATGTATTTGTAATCGTAGATGATTATTCTAAGTTTACTTGACAATTTTTTAAAATTAAAATTGATGCTTTTGAAATATTTAAAATCTTTGTTAAAAAAATTCAAAATAAGTGACTTGTAAAATTAAAACTATTTGGAGTGACCAAGGTGGAGAAATCAAAATAAAAATTTTGAGAATTTATGTAATAAGAAAGGTATAACTTGTATTTTTCATTTCTAAGAACACCATAACAAAATGGAGTGGTAGAACATAAAAAAGGACGATTCAAGAGTGCGCTAGAACTATGCTAAATGATAGTAATTTACCAAAAAAAAATTGGTCTGAAGCAGTTGGTATTTCATGTTATATATTAACAAGAATTTTTAATAAGACCATTAACTAAGAAAACATCATATGAATTATTCTATAATAAAAAGCCTATATTATAATACTTTAGAGTTTTTGTTAGTGAATGTTTTATTTGAAATGCTAAAGATAATTGGATAATTTTAATGCTAAACCAGACAAAGGAATCGTTATTAGATATTAAAATAGAAGTAAAGCTTATAGATTTTTCAATACTAGAACTAATACTATTGAAAAGACATTACATGTCTCATTTAATGAAAATTTAAAGTATATAATCCAAATATTGATGAAGAAGAAAACATTGATAACTGTGACGACCCACCTCCTCAACCTTTAGAAATCGACACTAAAACATCCTTGGTATTCACGTGCCGTAAATCCAAGCGCCGAAGAAGCATATTATCATGGGATAAAGAAAATAAAGAAAGAAGATAGAACATAATTGAATCTCACATCGTATTTAACAAGTTGTAATCATTTAGGTAGTACGTATAATCACTCTCAAAGTGAGATATCAAAGTCATGATAAGTACTAACCCAGCTAGGATAGTTATAAGGGTCTATCCCTACAGGTGCTGGTAGACACATATACGTAATATAAACATAGCCGAAAGTGGTGGTAATAAAAGAAAGATCCAAATTGCTTCATGCTCTAAAATGCTCCAAAGTGCTCGAAATCGGCTAACTACTAGGTTGCCCGGGGAAAATTAGGGCACCCAGAGTTTAAGGGGGAAAGAAAAATAAACTCCAGGTCAGTCATGGGGCTGGTGTGAGAAACTTAAAAATACGTATTTTGAAAACAAAATATATCTCATAAAACCATGACGCACATAAACATGGAACTGGTTTTTACCCGATGATAACCAAAACATTTGCTACGCAAAAATCATTTGATATTATTTTTAATGACATTCCTTTGAAAACATTTGCAAGTAAACTTATTAACCTTAACCAAAATTGTTACCAATGTTAAATTCCGGATATGTTAGGCTCTACAAACAAAACACTTACAAGACTCGTTCGGAGAATGGATTTCCATACAATGGCAGGTAAAGGGCTACCTTCCATACAGTACATCTCTAGGGGAATGCACTGAGGATACACAAACAATCCTCTACATCTGGCAAGACCGGTCTATCCCTATTTGACACTCATACATGGCTTGGATAAAAACCTAATATGACATTAACCCGGTCATAACGGACCTGTCCAGAATCCAACAACATACACCAAAAACTAGATATATAGAGAGTAATCTAGAAAGGTGATGAACATACCCTAATGGTTGCGAACCACATAGTCTTGCGACGTACCATGTTTAATCCATTACCGGGTGATAAGGCTTAGGTAACGATTACCTTTAACATAGCATATTCCACTTTGAATGCCGCATTGCCATCCCATAGTCACACAACTGATTTCTACAAAGTTATAACTCCGAGCTCGCAGGTCTTAGAAAAGGGTGTTAAGCTATGAGAAGTCGCCTTCTCCACCACCAAACAGATGATATGTTCATAGAGAACAATTTATGTAACTAAAAATGCAACGTCAAACATTGATCCATAAAATTTATCTAGGAATAGTATAAACTGAAGGCACTCTCCTATCACACCCTGTCGAGAGTACAATAACGATTAGTAGCGAGAAGTCCTTCCATCGAAGATCTTAAATAAAGAACTACTGCCACATAATATGATATGTGAACTTTCTCCTGAGGGTCAGTGACAAGCAGAACTACATTCCATCTTCCAAATCGTGTCCATGTCTTCTCCTTGAATAAGTAAATTAGTTCGAAGTGGTCTCCGGATAGGAATCATCCAAATCCAACCCTGGTTCCTTCGAATCAATCATTGATAAAGAGGTCGAGTAAATAGGTAAAAAATATTTGATTAATTCTTTCCTTTTATCAAAAATATATTTTATAATTATATAAGTTTAAAAAATTTCTTCTCGGTATATACAGAATCATTAAATTTCTCTTATCAAATCCTTTGATTACTTTGAAACTTTTTTTTAAATCTCCCTTAAGTACAAGAAGATTATCTCCAATAAAATCCAAGTTATTTATTTTCGGAACATCATACCCTTTATACTTTGGAAATTTTTGATTCGACAAAATAAAATTTACCATTCCCTCTATTGGGCCAGTCCGGATAGCCAGGCAGAGTAGGAAACTGGTTTTCCAAACTCAAGCCCACGCCTATCTCTTTGTCACCCATAAGGCGGTCAAGTTATTTGATCGTTTCTAAATCATTCAACATTTAAATATTCCATAAATCCTTCAAATCATCTTTAAAATACTTTATTAATCATTTGAAAATATTTATAAAAGATTTGAAAAAGAACGGTTGCGTTTAAAACTGTATTTCAAAAGTTATAGAAAAGTGTTGCAGAAAAGTGCTGCGAAAAGTGCTTTATAAGCTGTATTGATCCAAACGGCTTTTCATCATTTGAAAATTCATTTTTATAACTCAAATCACTTTAAAAACATTTTAAAAGATTTTTAGAATTTATTTCATATTTTTAAGCAATTTTAAAATATTAGTTTTAAAGAAATCCTTTTATGGATATCGAACTACAAAACCGCGATTTTTTCAAAAATTTGTTTCACTTCTATTTTAAAATTTACTTACCAAAATCTCAACTTTATTTCTTTGTTTGAAAACTACAGTTATATTAGTTTGAAAAATTATTATATTGAAGAATTTCGAGCTATATTCCATTCTATATACCCGTTTGACTTTTATGTGTGAAATCGCGAACAACCGTTACGCGACGCGCCTATTTTCGACTCATTTTCAATTATCATTCAAACCTAAACAAAACATTTTCACATGTTTATAAGATATTTTAAACTCTTTTTAAACCTTTTAAAGAGGTTTAACATTCCACATACACCAATTCGTTCAATAAAGGAAGTTGATTTCCTTTATGCTTATCGATGTATATTTCCGTGACTTGCATATATATTCAACATTCAGATTAAACAATACTAATCAACCCTCATAATCAAACATATATATATCATCCAATAGCATAAAATAGTTTAGGAGTTTCTCGCCTCGAGTTTAAACAACTAACTAAAAACGGCTATAGCTCCGCTATTTGGAATTTAAAGCCCAAGATCCTTTGAACTTAAGCTCCTAGGTGACTTGGCCTAAGCTTGGAATGGATTGAAAAGCTCATTGCCTAGGTAAAGGAAGTGAAAGGCTCGGCCTTCAATGGATGAGGTGGAGACCATGAATGGTAGAGAGGAAGACTAGAGTTTTGGAATCATTTTGAGGTGCTAAAGTTTATATATGTATATATTATAAATTTAAATTCTTTTTGATAAATATTTTGGCATTGTTTCCTTTAGGTTGGAAGCCATGAAAGTATATGGAGAGAGATTAGGAAATAAAGATGAACAAAAATGAAGAGGAGAGTGTAGGATATTTATAGGGATGGAAGTGGTGGAAAATATCTTGAATATTTTATGTAATGCATCATCACTTGCATCACCACCACTCCCACCTACCTCGTTTAGGTTCGGCCACAAGTACCCCCGCCATGTGCTTGCTATGATGCTTGTACTATGGTGGACATTTGATTAGCTTAAAAAGTAAGGAAGAGAGAAATATCTTGGATATTTTATACATATATGTTTTTATATTTATATGTATATGTGTGCACATACGAATGATCATGTGCATGAGAATATATCTTCTTGTATGCACATGTATGTGTGCATATGTATTTCCATAACCTTGTACAACTTCTAGGCGTTGTATCGTTACGAATCTTGATTTTGATTCTAGGTCATATTTTCACTTCTAAGCTAATATACGAATATCTGTAAAAAAAATTAAAAATAAATTTATTATCATTTTCAATTCTTTAAAATGATTGCCTTTGTATAATAAAACCATACAAATTAATAGTTATTATTGTTTATAAAAAATTTATTATATCGATAAAGCGAAAGGAATTTTTTTCTTATGATTTCAAATCAAGTTTATATCTTTATAAAATTAATGATAAATTATTGCTCTATAACTATTTAAAATAAGTTATCAAAATAATATAATAATTATTAAATCATTTTAATCTCAGTTTAATTTAAATAATTAAATTTATTAAAGTGATGTATTGGTGGGTCATTATAGACTTCCCCCCTTAAAGAATTCGTCCTCGAAATTAAGGATAAGAAAATGATAACTCGAAAACAAATAAATATAATGAAGTGATACATGCGTATTAGATATAGCAAGTGACATCGCCACAAGTCGGTGAGTACACTATATATCATACAACTAGGTATCCGTTCTAAACTCAGGATGGGCTCTACGCATTCTATCTTCCGTCTCCCATGTACAGTCTGCTATATCCCTACTCCACTGGACTTTGACTAATCTTTCAATTTTCCTCCTTATTCGCTTCTCATCACGATCCATGATTTGTATAGGTTGCTTGATAATTGCCAAATTAGGCTTAACTTCCAAATCTTCTTAGGCGGCTATTTTTATAATCTGCTCTAGATCAAGCATAAATTTTCATAGGTGAGATATCTGAAACATTGTGCACACTCGACAACCTTTCGGGCAATTCTACACGATAAGCCAATGGGCCAATCCGCTTGAGAATGGTAAAAGATCAAACATATTGAGGGGCCAATTTTCCAGTTCTCCCAAATCTCACCGCTCCTTTCATTGGGGAAAACTTCAGGAATACATAATCTCCTACCGAGAATTTCAAATTTCTACACCGCCTGTCTGCATAACTCTTTTGCTGCTCTGGGCTTCTCTCATCTTTTTCCTGATCAATTCAACCTTTTTCGAAGCTTCTCTAATCATGTCAGGACCTAGTACCAACTGATCTCCGGTCTCAATCCAACATACTAGGATCTACACGGACAAGCATATAAAGCTTTGTATGGGGCCATGCTAATACTAGCCTGATAACTATTATTATAAGAGAATTCTATCGGATGAAGGAAGCTTTCCCACGAACCTCCAAAATCTAAGATGCAAGCTCTTAGAAGATCTTACAACACCTGATTTATCCTTTCTGTTTGTCCATCGGTTTAGGGGTGATATGCGGTGCTAATGTTTAGCTTTGTTCCCAAAGCTATCTGAAATGCCTTCCAGAATTTACCAGTAAAGATTGGGTCTCGATCACCGAACATGTTGCTTGGGACAACCTACCATCAACTATTTCCTTCATGTATATTTCTGCAAGGCTTGCAACTGTTCGTGTTGGCATTACAAGGACGAAGTGCGCACTTTTGGTCAGCTGATCTATGATGACCCAAATGCCTTCATTTCCCTTTCTTGATCAAGGCAAACTGTCGATGAAATCCATCGATATTTGGTCCCTTTTCCAAGTTGGAATTTTAAGAGGTTGGAGTGGTCCAACAGTCTTTTGTTGATCACTCTTTATCTATTGATAATTTGCACACCTGCTAACTTGGATGGAGATATCCCTTTTCATACTTTTCCTCCAAAATGCATGTTTTACGTCCTTGTATATTTTGTTAACCCTAGGTGGATATTAAGTTTAGATTGATGGCATTTTATCAATACTTCTTGTCTTAAGTTGTCAAACTCTGGGACACAAATTCTCCCCTTCAACCATAATATCCCACGATTATCGATTTTAAAGCTTGAACTCTGCTCTTGGCGTATTCCTTTAAAAATCCTCCTTAGTCGCTAATCTTTATTCTACTTATTGGCGATTTTCTCTAGAAGGGTCGGGGTAACTACAAGATAATGGCAGGCTTTCTACTCAATGCATCTGCTACCACGTTGGCCTCCCCGGGTGTATATAAGATATTAAGATCGTATGAAGCAAGAAATTCTAACCAACGTTGTTGCCTCATATTAAATCCTTCTGAGTGAAAAGATATTTCAAAAATTTGTGGTCTGTGAAGAGCTCAAACTTTCCACCTATTTAAAGAAGGAATATTATTTAATAGGGTCAATCAAAGTTTATTTATAATAAACTATAATGAATTCTTACCCGGTAGAAAATGTATCCACATTTTAAATGTGAACACAACGGCTAATAACTCAAGTAGTGTGTTACATTATTTCTTTCGTGGATCTTCAGTTGCCTACTTGCATAAGCAATGACCTTTCCGTTCTGCATTAAGACAGCACCAACTCCCTCTCCCCAAGTATTTGTATATACAGTAAATCCGCAATTTTCACACACTACTACTAATACGAGAATAGTGGTTAATCTATTCTTGAGCTCTTGAAAAGCTTCTTTACATTTTTGTGTCCGCTGAAACTTCACATCTTTCATGGTCAACTTTGTTAAGTGAAAGGAAATCTTAGAGAAGTGTTGAATGAATCTTCGATAGTATCCTGCTAATCCCAAGAAACTGCAAATGTCCTTTGGAGTTTGGGGTTGTTTCTAGTCTAGAATAGCTGTAATATTTGCTGGATCGACTGCAATTCCCTCTCTTGACACCACTTTTCCAAGGAACCTTACTTCTTTTTCCCAGAAGTGGCATTTTGAGAATTTAGCTTTCAACGCATTTCTCCTCAATATTTCTAATACGATTTCAAGATGCCCTTCATGTTCTACTTCATTCTTTAAATTTATCACAATGTCATTGACAAAGACTAATATGAATTTATTAAGTATTTCTCTAAATACCATATTCATAAGGTCAACGAAATAGGCGGGAGAATTTATTAGCCAAAAGGGCATAACCAGCCATTCGTAGAATTCATTCGAGCTTCTGAATGCAGTTGAAGGAATGTAATCTTCTGCTATGCTTAGCTGATGGAATACGGTGGTTAGGCCCATTTTCGAGAAAACTCTATCCCCATGTAACTTGTGACGACCAGCCTTTCTCTCCACAGAAAGACGCATCATTTTTAAGAAAGAAAGAGGTAGAAATAGAATAGAGAGAAGAAAAGAACTCAACAATATCAGAATTTCACGGCAGAACGAAACAAAATATAATATATAACATAACAATTACATAGTCAATTACATCAGAGTTATACAGATTCAACAACACAAGATAGATAGTTATAAAAGTCTGTCTATTATACAACTCAAATACAACACATACATCACAGAGATACATCACAGCGGAAAACACCATATAACTACTAACGCTGAAGCCTCCTGCTCTATATCTCCTCTAGTATTCGTCAAAGCAGACCTGAATTCCTTGGCTACTCGTAAAAATTTGAGTACCCAAGAGTTTAAGAAAAATAGAATAAACTCCGGGTCAGACATGGGTCTGGTGTGAGTAAACGGGTTAAAGTTGCTTAACTTTAAAAAACCTTTGAAAACAAAAGGTATCACGTAAGACTCCCCACACATAAACATGGGTAAGTTTTTACCTTACGCTAACCAAAAAATTTGATAGGAAATCTAGTGATATTATAATAGTGTCTAGGGTTTTCAAATAAAGAGAAAATAGCCGAAATTGTTACATCTATTAAATTCCAGCTACTAGCCACAAAAGTTGGTAATACAACCAAAACCGTAAGTGCACGTAGGAAGAATGTGTTTCCATCAATGGCAGGGCTACCGGGTACCGCCCGTCACAGTACATGGCCTAGATCACCGCACCGAGGATCACTCTCAATCCCCTACAACACAAAGCCGGAACCATTCCTTACTGAATAGTCCCGAACAAGACCACCCCGGCGATTCTAGCTAGCAATCGCCCACACAGCCGAATAAAAAGGGACATCTAGACACGGACAAATCTCGTCCTATTAGGGCATGACCCACTTCGTCTTGCTGCACCTCCCCTATTTTAGCGATTCCCGATTGATGAGGCTTGAGGCTGTGATTACCTTTATAGAACACATCTACCTTAGAATGCTCATCGTCCACCTGACGATGTTTTGAAAGCATTCAATCCATACAAGTTCGTTCCGGATTCGAACGAAACCGAAGGCATTATTTCATTACACTCATTTTGGAATCACCCTCAGAGTTAACGACAATAACCCTTGCACTCTGAAAACTCCATCTCGAACCTGAAAGTACTATCTCCGTTATACTCGTATTGGAATCACCCTCAGAGTTTTTAACGACAGATAGTTCTTACACTTCGAGTCTTCAACTCTATCTTCACTTGAATTTACGACCTAACGTTTAACTTGGATCGATGTGGTTTTCGGATAATCAAATTTGATATCCGATCCCGGTCTCATCGAACCAAACGTGTCTTAAAGGCCAAGTTGTTTAAAGGTTTAAACAATTTAATTCAATTCAATACAATACAATTCAATGCTTTGAATTCACACAGCATTAACAAAGATAAATATCACACATTTATCATTGATATAATCAACAGAATGTCACAACATATCATCAATAGATATCGATTCAATAGATTTCATCCAATTCAAACATTCAACAATCAATTATTCATAAGAAAGCATAATCAATTCATATCATAATTGTAACGACCCGTTAAATAAATAATATTCAATGAATTGAATTTAATAGAATTGCTAATCTAGTTTAGAAGGAAATATAAGTCTTAAGATTTTTATTTGAGTAAATGTAGAAATTGATATGGTGATTATAATTTATGTTAACAATTAAATATTTATGTGGCATAGATTGGATTTACGTAAATTGGTGGGTAGTTATTAGTTATAATTAGTTGATTTAAAAGGTATTAATGAAATGATAGCTGAATTGGATTGCAAATATATAAACATTAGAAAATTTATTAGGTGGACTAAATTTGTTAAAGTTGTATAATTCAATTTAGTAGAAACTCTAAATTTATAAACGGAGATTTAAATAAACGCTAAATATGTAAATGGTGACTTAAGACCTAGTTATAGGAATTGGAATATAATCCAATTTGAATTAGGTATAAAAAGGATTTGATTTATATGAAAGTTATTTTTCACAGTATTGAATAAAAAAAAATTGGAATCCAATTATAATTGATAATAATAACGTTAGTATTAGTAATAAATAGATTTCAACGCAGTAACCAAATGAATGGAATAAAATGAGTATATATTGAATAGAAATGAAATGTAAATTGTCACATTTGGTTGGAGTTGATTTTTAGGAACATATAAATGTTGAATCAGTAAATATTAGTAAAAATATTACCGAGAATAAATTCCATTTAATATAAGAAATTCAATAGTGGAAGATTTACATTTGGATTGGAAATGGATAGTTACTAATTTAAAAATGACCATTGAATAAATTTATGCAAACGTGATAATGTAAATAGATGGGGATCAACTTTTATGTATGTGGTTGATGGAATTAAATTTCTATAGTATGATAATCACAATTAATGGAAGTTGGAATAGCTAATTTATATGTTAGTTGAAATTTAGCTAGAATATGAAGATATTGAATGATAGTAAAAATTTAATGGATATAAAGGTTTCAATTATACATTAAAATTCATACTTGCCATAAAGGTTAATTGAGACCAAAGTTCAAATTTTATTTGACCATTGTTGATATGACTTTAGAAAGCAAGATTTTATTTATAATTTGGGTATTAGATTCAACAAATGGTAATTGCTACATATAAAATGTAATTAAAAGTAAATTTTTACGTTATTGAGTTTAAAACGAAATTGGTAAACATTAGGCTTAAAGAATAATGATGTGAATCTTAAACTAATGTTAGTTTCGGCATATTTACAGCAATAACTTTGAATAATAGAAAAGAAGTGGATATAATAAATTTATCAAATTTATAGTAATGAATTCAATTGGTTTGGAATTAATCAATAGTTAAGAAAAATTGAAGTTATTAATAGTTTGGAAGTTAATTTATGGTAAAAAGTTTATTTGAAATCAAATGAGTTGGAATAGAAATCAAATCTATTTATCTAATTGGACTTTTGTTGAGAGTATAAGAATATAAGCTGTAATAATTGAGTTTTAGAATATAATTTATAATTCCCAAATAATAATAAAAATGCAGAAATTAACGCTGCAAATTGAGATATTTATAGATTTTAATCCACATCCAAGCTTGTTAAATCCTTTGGAATTGATTGAATTATATAAGTAATGAATCTAGCCAATATTAGAAGTTGAAATATAAAAATTGGATTTTATGATTTATTTAAGTGATTTAATAAATATTAAAAAAATAGCCATTTTGTCACGAACTCGGATTTCGACGAAACCAGTTTCATCGGATCCGTATCGATGAATTATTATAGGGTTTCAATTTTCGTATCGATCGGACTTGTTGTTTGATCGTACGAACGCGAAACGCCTTGAAATCAATTTTATTAAAAATCAATTTGAAATCAATTTGGAAATCTTGTTTTTAGCATAACTTCTTCATACGATCGAATTTGGACGCGAAAATTTTTTCATCGCGTTCAGAATATTTTAAAACACCTATTTGGATATATAGTTTTAACAGATTCGGTTCCGGGATCGGAACGGGCTTTTTGGGCCAACTACCGTTTAGCACGTTCGTTATCCGTACCCACCTAGCCTTCTTCTATTTGTCTATATATATGCGATCATAAACCCTAGCCTCCTTTCTTCTGTCAATTGGATATACGTACATTTTCTTCATCCCTTTCTCCTCTCCAATGGTTGAAAAACCTAGATCTATCCACAGTTCAAAATCAAAGATGAAAATTCAAAGTTCTCGGAAAATTCTAAAAAAATAAATATGATGAAGTTGTCAAAATACGTAATTCAGTGGTGCAATTTGTTTCTTGTTTCGAGTTATCGTTCGTCCAATATAATTCGAAATAACTTCGGCCGTTCATAGATCGTCATCTCGATCCAACGGTGGATCTAAGGCCATAGGGAGATCAGGCGACGCCATTGGATAGAGGGCGTGGAGCAGGCCACATCGGCACCACCGGTTCGCTTTCAGGCGACTGGAAGTTGCCGCAGTTAGGCCGAGATGGGTGCGACGTCGCGTATGGTGGAGGGGCACCGGAGTTCATGACAAGGCAGTGGAAGGGGCGGCTCGACCTAAGGGTTCGAATGGTGCTGTCTGATCTGAACGAAGATGAACGTGGAGGCCGAAAAAATTGGGTCTAGGGTTCGTGTAGGCAGCTGTAGCCTGGGAAGCGAACGAAGGGTTAGGGGAGAAGAAACGCGCGCGTGAGGGGGGGGTTTCCTCTTGCTGACGTGGAAAATGAAGTTGGGTAGGTTGTTTTAAATTTAAGTTGTTTTCAGATCGTTTAATTCAAATATCTTGCTCATACGATATCCGTTTCGGACGAAATTTTTTTTGTTAGGTTCGAAATTAAATTCCGGATCTGATGACGCAGGTCTGGACAGATTTGGAGACCGGCAAAATTTTGAGTTTAAATCGGGTTTAAATTCGATTTAAATTCCAAAGGTGAGTGTTTTAACCCACTCACAATTACTACAAGCTTTTATGTTTGTTAAATAAATTTTAGAAATGAATAGAAATTTATTTATGAGCTTTTGGCATGTTATTTCATCCATATCTGTTGAATTGCATTTTATTGAATTTAGCTGTTAATTAAATTGATTGATTGCGTATAAATTGGCTGTTAGAAATTATTGTTGCATATGAACTGCTAGATTAACAGTTATATAAATTATTGGGGAATATAAACTGTTAGATTAATAGTTGATAAATATAATTTGAAATAAAACTGCCAATTATTACCTGTTGTATATTACCAAACATATATTGTTATTGATTGATATTGATGGATGTTTGTGACTTGATGATGGACGTTTGTGATTGGATCATGGATGTGTTGTTGAATGGACGTTTATTTGGATATCATTAAACTACAAGTTAGCATACATTTTACATTTCATTCGGGATTGTGGTTTGAAATGATAAAACCGCAAAGTTTTATTTTTAAATTGCGGATTGAAATGATAAATATCCGTATCACTTGACTATAGGATAGAAAATTTTATACAGGCACCGCGGTCTATATATATAACTATTTTAATGTGATTTCTATGGTTTGGATTGAATACGGTTTATAAATCTTAAATTTTATATTGTATAAATATTTTATTCCATATTTATATACCTATGAAGTTAAAATTGAGGAATTCAAAAGGTGAATAAATTTCTTTATTGAAATTGGAAGAAATTTAGAAAATGGAGTTTGGTAAATTTATATCCTATGTTTAAATGTAAAGTTGAAAAATTTAAGATATGATATTTGAAATTGGATTTTCCCAAAATAAATAGAAATGGATATTCTAGTATAAATTGAAGTGGAAAAATTCTATATATATATATATATATATATATATATATATATTTTACTAGAAATTGAAGTCTTATTAATTATGGATTTTATGTGAATGGTCAAGATTAATTTATAGAATATTGATTGAAAGGATAAAAATCCAACTTTAGTTGAAATATTAATGCTCAAAAATGGATATAAATATATATAAAATTGAAATGGGTTGGGACTTGAAGTAATATTTTGGATTTTTGGTTTAACTTTAAAAGAAGAAATATTTGAAAAGCCATGTAATTTATTTCTTTATAAAGCAACAGTAAAGTTAAACCTTTTTAATTCGCATACCGTTGAATATCCAAACCATTTAGTTGAAAATAATGGTTTTAAAATGCTATGGATTTTCGAAGAACTATGTTGAAAGTTACAAACAAAATATTGGTTACATGGGATATTAAATAATAAAAAGTGACAAATTTTGGGAAAGGAAATTTTTTTGGGAAACGATATCATTGAATTGGGCTTTTATAAAATAATATGAAAATAAATTGTTTGTGTTTTAAAGAAGAAATGATATCGTAATATTATGGTTTTGAAAGGGATTATATTCTGGTTTAAAGTATAAACTGTTTTTAAATAACCGCGGTGTTATAATAACGATTGGTTGGCAAAGAGACCGGGATCGGATATGGACATACTCTCTGTCGATACCGAAAACCACTTTGACTAACCGTGTACGCGGTGGAGTTTCCAGAATGAAGTAGGTGGTGGCGACGTTTCCTGTAAGGTAAATACGTGGACCCAACTCCCGTGAGTTGGCATAAGGTGGCTAAAACAGGAGCGATTCTCAGGCCAATGAGGTCATTCCTCTGATCGGACGCCCCTCTTCGATATTATACTTTGACTTGGATTGATTCAGTGGCCACTTCTATATTTTGATTTTTGGGGGAGTTAGTTCGAGGTGGGCGGCAGCTGCGCGTTACCATCAGCCTGGATAGCAATTGGTATATCTACCCTGGCATTGCCTAGTTGTGCCGTGTCACCTACCCTATCGCGCCTTATACGAGTTTGGTTTTCTCCCGTAGCCCGTGTGGTATCCTCTGGTGGCTTCCCGATCAGGAGGGACTATGATATTGGACGGACTACTGGGACTATTATGTGTTAAGGGCTATATGGGTAACCCCTTAACGCTATTAAAAAGTAAGTTTATTTTATAAATAGACACTATTATAATAGCGCAATATACTACATAGTAAATAGTTTAACGGATCCTTAGGAGATGTAAATCCCGAGCATCTCTTGAGTTACTGCACTCATATTTATTTCTGTTTATTTAACTCACATAAGATATTCTAGTCTGACTCGAGTGTTTTTGTCTTTTCAAATTCGCTCGAGTCAGTCCGAGCATTTCAGGATAGCGGATTTTAGCTTTGGAGGACGAAGACGAAGAATCAGTATTATTCTATATATTGTATTGCACCACACTCTTTATATTCCGCTGCATTGTTGTATTGGTATGTGTAACTCTGATGTTCATTGTATAAGTGAAATAACTGTTTTGTATACTGTTTTGAACTGTATATTTATTATTATATTTTATCCTTCCGCTGTGAGATTCTGTTTTGTTTTATTCCTTCTCTGTTTTTCTTATTTACCCCATAACAATCCGCCCTTGCGTATGCTTTGAATTGGCACGTGTGTCGTTTAAAGTGTGTGAAAAGGCGGGATGTTACAGTTGGTATCAGAGCTTTGGTTTAGCGATAAACCTTGGCTTTGTGGGGTTTGACTCTTTGTTAATAGGGTAGAAATATCCTATGGGAGTCGCTGAGTGTATATATAAGAGAGAGCGTACTTGTTAGTATTTATAAAAAAAAATTTGATATTGTGTTAATCTGTTCCGCTTTGTATTTATAAATTCTGGTTGATGCATGGGACGCTATGTCATCAATAGGGATTTATAAACACTTAATAGGACAGACCGACATAATATTTGTTTTAATATAGGTGAATGAAATAATTTTGCCTATTATATTTTCCATATAAAAATTATTTTTATAAATATATATATATTTGGTTGC
The DNA here is from genome assembly GCA_030765085.1 of Allium cepa. NCBI lineage: Eukaryota > Viridiplantae > Streptophyta > Magnoliopsida > Asparagales > Amaryllidaceae > Allium > Allium cepa. The sequence goes on from CM060932.1 coordinate 610,591,694, forward strand.
TATAGATTGGGTGTTAGGAAATAAAATATTTATAATAACTGAAGCTAAGTTGAAATTATAATAAACCAAATTGGGAGATTTTAGAACTTAAGTCCGGGATTTTTGAAATGTGCTTTCAAAGAATTTATGAAAAATAATGATTTTGGGTTATAAGAAATTTCTTATATAAAAAGTATAATTTGGAAGTATAATAATATTGTCATATATATATATTTTCCGATATGAATATTCCGTTTTAAATTCGGGAAATTTGTTTTAAAAGAAGATTTTGGGGAAATAAATTATGTACTTTTCTCTCCGTCGCTGGAAAATAAATTCGGTGATGACGGCCGCATCATCGACTTTCATTTTCGAGTTTCGAAGGGGCAAGGCCACTGTAGTAAATTCTACTACAGATTTGTTTTGAATTTATTTGAAATTTTAATTGTTTAAAAATAATTGGAGCTATAAGAGTTGTAAGAAATTATATTATCTATTATTTTAAAGTAATTTTGAAATATGACCCGGTATTAAATTCTTAAATTTCCATTAATTAATTGTTAAAATTATGTTAGGGAAATAAAAGTTAAGTAATAAATGAATTGAAACCTCTAATTTAATAAGAGAATTATTGCAAAGCTATAAAGAGTAATATGGATAAACATTAAATTTAATTTAAGAATGGAGATTTAACTTGTATGAGTTCAATTGCAATTTCTTTAACATAGATAACTTACCGTATATAAAAGTTGAAATGTTAAATAAGAAACTAGAATTGAATATTTTACAAGTAGGAATTTAGAAATAATGAAGTATTTAATAAATTACCTTTATGAATAAGAATTAAATGGTGTAAACTTAAGTGATAATTAAAATTTGATTGGAAATAAAGTCAAGTATTATTAATAGGTGACATGTTGTAAGATTATTTACGTAAGTATGTTTTAACTCTCCCCTATTCTAATATAATGGAAAATAGGAAAATTTTAAAATGACTGTAATCCATAGTTAATAGAGAAATAAAAAACTTCCACTTATAAGAATGAATATTAGCCGATTTCGAATTTGAGGGCAAGTTGATGTTGTAGTTATAAAACGAATATACGTTTGTTGAACCATAAAATAAAGATATTCAGAATATTGTTGTTATTAATGAGATTTATTTTATAAACTTAAGTAATAAAAGGAAACTTAAGTAATAAAAAGGAAATACAAATATAATGAATTTGGTGATAATTGAAAAATCAAACTTGTAAGAAACAATGAAATTCCTCCATAAATGAAGGAATGAAAATCAAAACACTGAATTATGAAATAAATGTATAATAAGCTATTTTGGTGTTGGTTTGAATTGTTTGGTTGATGTAGGGTTGTTGGGTAAGGAATTTTGAAATTGTTGGATGAACAAATAATCTATCTTTGTTCCATCTAAGACTGTTGAGTATAGGATGCACTAGATAATTATTCTTCATTTCGTACAATTTTAGAATTTGAACCCGAACAACTAATGACTTGTTTGATTGAATGATTGTTTATTTGCGATGTGCTGTTTGTTAAAAATGTATGGTTGTTGTATTTGATTGGATATGAATGATTGAATCTACCCAAACTTTTCACTGTATTATAAGTATTTAACCTTTTAGATTATATAAGTGTATACAGGTGATGGAAGCCACTGCTACTGCTTTGGTTTCATAAAAATATAAGCGTATTGCCCGACAATTAGGTACGTTTTCGGATTACGTTAAAGCGCTATTTTATATATTTTCCCGTGTTGGGATATTTTATTTTGGATATATATGTAATATATTTTATTTTGGATATTATATTTTCTCCAGAGTCCCTCCGTATAAAGGAGACTCTGCCAAAATTTTCCGTAAATTTTGGACTTAGAATTTTGTTGAAATATTTTTCCAACTTTAATAATTCAAGTATTAAAGGATATAATAATTATAAAACCAGTGTATTTCATTTAAGGAAATTAATCCAGTAAAATATAAGTTAATATTTGAAGTAAAATGCACTGTTATTCTTCCTCCTCCCTTCTTTCCTTTTCGGGGACGAAAAGTTTTGAGTGGGGGAGATTGTAACGACCCGTTAAATAAATAATATTCAATGAATTGAATTTAATAGAATTGCTAATCTAGTTTAGAAGGAAATATAAGTCTTAAGATTTTTATTTGAGTAAATGTAGGAATTGATATGGTGATTATAATTTATGTTAACAATTAAATATTTATGTGGCATAGATTGGATTTACGTAAATTGGTGGGTAGTTATTAGTTATAATTAGTTGATTTAAAAGGTATTAATGAAATGATAGCTGAATTGGATTGCAAATATATAAACATTAGAAAATTTATTAGGTGGACTAAATTTGTTAAAGTTGTATAATTCAATTTAGTAGAAACTCTAAATTTATAAACGGAGATTTAAATAAACGCTAAATATGTAAATGGTGACTTAAGACCTAGTTATAGGAATTGGAATATAATCCAATTTGAATTAGGTATAAAAAGGATTTGATTTATATGAAAGTTATTTTTCACAGTATTGAATAATAAAAAATTGGAATCCAATTATAATTGATAATAATAACGTTAGTATTAGTAATAAATAGATTTCAACGCAGTAACCAAATGAATGGAATAAAATGAGTATATATTGAATAGAAATGAAATGTAAATTGTCACATTTGGTTGGAGTTGATTTTTAGGAACATATAAATGTTGAATCAGTAAATATTAGTAAAAATATTACCGAGAATAAATTCCATTTAATATAAGAAATTCAATAGTGGAAGATTTACATTTGGATTGGAAATGGATAGTTACTAATTTAAAAATGACCATTGAATAAATTTATGCAAACGTGATAATGTAAATAGATGGGGATCAACTTTTATGTATGTGGTTGATGGAATTAAATTTCTATAGTATGATAATCACAATTAATGGAAGTTGGAATAGCTAATTTATATGTTAGTTGAAATTTAGCTAGAATATGAAGATATTGAATGATAGTAAAAATTTAATGGATATAAAGGTTTCAATTATACATTAAAATTCATACTTGTCATAAAGGTTAATTGAGACCAAAGTTCAAATTTTATTTGACCATTGTTGATATGACTTTAGAAAGCAAGATTTTATTTATAATTTGGGTATTAGATTCAACAAATGGTAATTGCTACATATAAAATGTAATTAAAAGTAAATTTTTACGTTATTGAGTTTAAAACGAAATTGGTAAACATTAGGCTTAAAGAATAATGATGTGAATCTTAAACTAATGTTAGTTTCGGCATATTTACAGCAATAACTTTGAATAATAGAAAAGAAGTGGATATAATAAATTTATCAAATTTATAGTAATGAATTCAATTGGTTTGGAATTAATCAATAGTTAAGAAAAATTGAAGTTATTAATAGTTTGGAAGTTAATTTATGGTAAAAAGTTTATTTGAAATCAAATGAGTTGGAATAGAAATCAAATCTATTTATCTAATTGGACTTTTGTTGAGAGTATAAGAATATAAGCTGTAATAATTGAGTTTTAGAATATAATTTATAATTCCCAAATAATAATAAAAATGCAGAAATTAACGCTGCAAATTGAGATATTTATAGATTTTAATCCACATCCAAGCTTGTTAAATCCTTTGGAATTGATTGAATTATATAAGTAATGAATCTAGCCAATATTAGAAGTTGAAATATAAAAATTGGATTTTATGATTTATTTAAGTGATTTAATAAATATTAAAAAAATAGCCATTTTGTCACGAACTCGGATTTCGACGAAACCAGTTTCATCGGATCCGTATCGATGAATTATTATAGGGTTTCAATTTTCGTATCGATCGGACTTGTTGTTTGATCGTACGAACGCGAAACGCCTTGAAATCAATTTTATTAAAAATCAATTTGAAATCAATTTGGAAATCTTGTTTTTAGCATAACTTCTTCATACGATCGAATTTGGACGCGAAAATTTTTTCATCGCGTTCAGAATATTTTAAAACACCTATTTGGATATATAGTTTTAACAGATTCGGTTCCGGGATCGGAACGGGCTTTTTGGGCCAACTACCGTTTAGCACGTTCGTTATCCGTACCCACCTAGCCTTCTTCTATTTGTCTATATATATGCGATCATAAACCCTAGCCTCCTTTCTTCTGTCAATTGGATATACGTACATTTTCTTCATCCCTTTCTCCTCTCCAATGGTTGAAAAACCTAGATCTATCCACAGTTCAAAATCAAAGATGAAAATTCAAAGTTCTCGGAAAATTCTAAAAAAAAAATATGATGAAGTTGTCAAAATACGTAATTCAGTGGTGCAATTTGTTTCTTGTTTCGAGTTATCGTTCGTCCAATATAATTCGAAATAACTTCGGCCGTTCATAGATCGTCATCTCGATCCAACGGTGGATCTAAGGCCATAGGGAGATCAGGCGACGCCATTGGATAGAGGGCGTGGAGCAGGCCACATCGGCACCACCGGTTCGCTTTCAGGCGACTGGAAGTTGCCGCAGTTAGGCCGAGATGGGTGCGACGTCGCGTATGGTGGAGGGGCACCGGAGTTCATGACAAGGCAGTGGAAGGGGCGGCTCGACCTAAGGGTTCGAATGGTGCTGTCTGATCTGAACGAAGATGAACGTGGAGGCCGAAAAAATTGGGTCTAGGGTTCGTGTAGGCGGCTGTAGCCTGGGAAGCGAACGAAGGGTTAGGGGAGAAGAAACGCGCGCGTGAGGGGGGGGGTTTCCTCTTGCTGACGTGGAAAATGAAGTTGGGTAGGTTGTTTTAAATTTAAGTTGTTTTCAGATCGTTTAATTCAAATATCTTGCTCATACGATATCCGTTTCGGACGAAATTTTTTTTGTTAGGTTCGAAATTAAATTCCGGATCTGATGACGCAGGTCTGGACAGATTTGGAGACCGGCAAAATTTTGAGTTTAAATCGGGTTTAAATTCGATTTAAATTCCAAAGGTGAGTGTTTTAACCCACTCACAATTACTACAAGCTTTTATGTTTGTTAAATAAATTTTAGAAATGAATAGAAATTTATTTATGAGCTTTTGGCATGTTATTTCATCCATATCTGTTGAATTGCATTTTATTGAATTTAGCTGTTAATTAAATTGATTGATTGCGTATAAATTGGCTGTTAGAAATTATTGTTGCATATGAACTGCTAGATTAACAGTTATATAAATTATTGGGGAATATAAACTGTTAGATTAATAGTTGATAAATATAATTTGAAATAAAACTGCCAATTATTACCTGTTGTATATTACCAAACATATATTGTTATTGATTGATATTGATGGATGTTTGTGACTTGATGATGGACGTTTGTGATTGGATCATGGATGTGTTGTTGAATGGACGTTTATTTGGATATCATTAAACTACAAGTTAGCATACATTTTACATTTCATTCGGGATTGTGGTTTGAAATGATAAAACCGCAAAGTTTTATTTTTAAATTGCGGATTGAAATGATAAATATCTGTATCACTTGACTATAGGATAGAAAATTTTATACAGGCACCGCGGTCTATATATATAACTATTTTAATGTGATTTCTATGGTTTGGATTGAATACGGTTTATAAATCTTAAATTTTATATTGTATAAATATTTTATTCCATATTTATATACCTATGAAGTTAAAATTGAGGAATTCAAAAGGTGAATAAATTTCTTTATTGAAATTGGAAGAAATTTAGAAAATGGAGTTTGGTAAATTTATATCCTATGTTTAAATGTAAAGTTGAAAAATTTAAGATATGATATTTGAAATTGGATTTTCCCAAAATAAATAGAAATGGATATTCTAGTATAAATTGAAGTGGAAAAATTCTATATATATATATATATATATATATATATATATATTTTACTAGAAATTGAAGTCTTATTAATTATGGATTTTATGTGAATGGTCAAGATTAATTTATAGAATATTGATTGAAAGGATAAAAATCCAACTTTAGTTGAAATATTAATGCTCAAAAATGGATATAAATATATATAAAATTGAAATGGGTTGGGACTTGAAGTAATATTTTGGATTTTTGGTTTAACTTTAAAAGAAGAAATATTTGAAAAGCCATGTAATTTATTTCTTTATAAAGCAACAGTAAAGTTAAACCTTTTTAATTCGCATACCGTTGAATATCCAAACCATTTAGTTGAAAATAATGGTTTTAAAATGCTATGGATTTTCGAAGAACTATGTTGAAAGTTACAAACAAAATATTGGTTACATGGGATATTAAATAATAAAAAGTGACAAATTTTGGGAAAGGAAATTTTTTTGGGAAACGATATCATTGAATTGGGCTTTTATAAAATAATATGAAAATAAATTGTTTGTGTTTTAAAGAAGAAATGATATCGTAATATTATGGTTTTGAAAGGGATTATATTCTGGTTTAAAGTATAAACTGTTTTTAAATAACCGCGGTGTTATAATAACGATTGGTTGGCAAAGAGACCGGGATCGGATATGGACATACTCTCTGTCGATACCGAAAACCACTTTGACTAACCGTGTACGCGGTGGAGTTTCCAGAATGAAGTAGGTGGTGGCGACGTTTCCTGTAAGGTAAATACGTGGACCCAACTCCCGTGAGTTGGCATAAGGTGGCTAAAACAGGAGCGATTCTCAGGCCAATGAGGTCATTCCTCTGATCGGACGCCCCTCTTCGATATTATACTTTGACTTGGATTGATTCAGTGGCCACTTCTATATTTTGATTTTTGGGGGAGTTAGTTCGAGGTGGGCGGCAGCTGCGCGTTACCATCAGCCTGGATAGCAATTGGTATATCTACCCTGGCATTGCCTAGTTGTGCCGTGTCACCTACCCTATCGCGCCTTATACGAGTTTGGTTTTCTCCCGTAGCCCGTGTGGTATCCTCTGGTGGCTTCCCGATCAGGAGGGACTATGATATTGGACGGACTACTGGGACTATTATGTGTTAAGGGCTATATGGGTAACCCCTTAACGCTATTAAAAAGTAAGTTTATTTTATAAATAGACACTATTATAATAGCGCAATATACTACATAGTAAATAGTTTAACGGATCCTTAGGAGATGTAAATCCCGAGCATCTCTTGAGTTACTGCACTCATATTTATTTCTGTTTATTTAACTCACATAAGATATTCTAGTCTGACTCGAGTGTTTTTGTCTTTTCAAATTCGCTCGAGTCAGTCCGAGCATTTCAGGATAGCGGATTTTAGCTTTGGAGGACGAAGACGAAGAATCAGTATTATTCTATATATTGTATTGCACCACACTCTTTATATTCCGCTGCATTGTTGTATTGGTATGTGTAACTCTGATGTTCATTGTATAAGTGAAATAACTGTTTTGTATACTGTTTTGAACTGTATATTTATTATTATATTTTATCCTTCCGCTGTGAGATTCTGTTTTGTTTTATTCCTTCTCTGTTTTTCTTATTTACCCCATAACAATCCGCCCTTGCGTATGCTTTGAATTGGCACGTGTGTCGTTTAAAGTGTGTGAAAAGGCGGGATGTTACAATAATTAACTTCATTACTTAAATTAAATTAACTCCTTAAGAATCAATCACTTAATCCTGCTTATACAATCATTAATTAATTACTAACCTTAATTAATTATTCACTCCTTGATTAACTTAATTAATCAATCCCTAATCCAGATTAATTATCCTTAAATTATCAATTAATAAACCTAAATTATTAATTAATCTCCTTAATACAAAGTAATTAATCCTTAATTACTTTCATAATCGATTAATTAACCTTTAATTAACTGATTAATTTATCCATCAATTATCGATTAATAACCTTAATTATTAATCAATATATCTTAATACAAATTAATTAATCCATAATTACCTTTTTATAATTAATTAATTAACCATTAATTAACTAATTAATTATCTCTTAATTATTAATTAATAAACCTAATTATCAATTATTAATTAACAGCTTAATTATTCCTTAGTCGCCAATTAATTAACCATTTGCTTAATCCTTCATTAACTGTTAACATATCCTTAATTAACAGTTAATAAATCCTTAATTACCATTTCATTCATCCTTAATCACATTTGATTAATCAAGTAATTACCATTTAATAATTTCTTAATTAATCCATAATTACGGATTAATTATTCTTTAATTATTAATTAATAAAACCTTAATTATTAATTAATAAAATTTAATTACAAGTTAAGCACTTCTTAATTACTGATTAAGTAAACTTTAATTACTTTATTAATTACTCACAATTTACTTAATTAATCCATCTTAATCACTAGATTAATTAAGTCTTAATTGCACTTAATTACTTGATTTATTAAGCTCTGATCATTAATTAATAATCTAGTTAATGATCTTTTAATACAATTTAATTAATCTTAAATTAATTAATCTTTAATCCTTAACCATTTATTAATCAAGTAAATTATTTTTCTAAATTAATTTCTTAATCAAACCTTTATGATTAAACTAATTAATTAAAACTTAATTTCTTTAAATTAACTTAACCAAAATTAAGATATTAAAACCTTAATTAAGATAAAACATCATCTTGTTAATACTTTAATTACCATTTACATCATTTACCTTTATAACTATCCTTACTTAATTAAATTATTAATTAAGTTTTTAAAATAAAACAATCATTTAACTTGACAAATTAAACTATCAAAACACAACATTAAATAACTTAAATATTTATCAATTTATAATTTTTAAAAGCTAGTTTCAATTTGAATTTAAAACTTGTCTTTTTATATAAACTTTTAAAATTACATTCAAAACTCGATTTTTAAAATCACTTTAAAATTTCTTAATAAAGTTTATATTTAACAAACTTCAAAACTTCTTAAAACATTTACTAAAACATCAAGTAATTTATATAAAAGTTTTAAACCAATTTTTTTTTTTAAATTTCAAAAAAACAAGTTTAAAACCTTTTAAAATCTAAATTACTGTTTTAAGCTCCTGCTTCGGGTCGAACCCGAAGCTTACTCGGGTCATACCCGAGTTTTCTCATCTTTCCCTTTTTTTTAAAAAACTTTGATTAAATTCAAGATTCGAAAACTACAGGCAAACCACTTCCAACATACTCGAGTATGAACTCGAGCTTCCCACCCCAAAACTCGAACGTGACTTCGAGACTTCACAGCCAAACCCTTCTGACACGCACCCACCATCACGTGCACATGCACGCCACCGTTGATCGCCTCCGACCATCGTCAATGCCTCCGACATGTCACTCAACACCACAGCAATACAATCTGACCCCCAATTCGACACTACGTGGCCCTAAACGAAATCGAACTACTCTTATCGAATACTGGAAACCATAGCATCACCTGAAACTTCATCGAACCCTCGTCTCCGACCATCAGAGAGTTTGTAACCACGACCACACACTCATAAGCCCTTCGTGCTTCTTTCCTCCCATTCTCGAGTAAATCGAACCACCCAAGACGCCACGACAGCCAAAACAATAACCACGAGCAAAATTGGATATTAAACCCTACCTTAATCTCTTTCTAATGCCATGGTGATTAATAAAATCACATGCCATTTTTGCCTGAACCCCTATTACCTCCTCTACCTCCAGTAACAATTCCGACCACCCCAGTTGCTTCAGCTTCCAGAAACTACCCAAAACCCATTTTCCAGTAAACCCCTAAATTTTCATTCAATTCAACATTTTAAATTTGAATTTTTTTTAAAAAAATCATAATCTTTAATGATGATTCAATACATATACATGAATCGATATAATTCAACATTTTATTAATCACGTTATATAAGATTTCACTGCATTCTTCTTGTTTACAGGTAATTTCTGATCTTATATTACTTAAACATGTTTTCATAATCAAGATGAGTTTAAACTTGACTAATATATTTGAAAATTCAAAGTTGCAAAGTGTTTATATAGGAAATTTGAATTTTTGTTTATTTTTAATACTCTGTAATCAGGAATGAACAGAGGAATACAAATTACAGGCATGTAGAAACAAATACATTCATAACTACAGATTGTATACTATTATCCACACATGCAAGAACCAATATCACAGAAGTCGCTTAAGCAACATATTTTATCCTATTTAAGATTTAAATTAGTTGTTTACTCACCTTTTTTTTTGAATTAGCAAAGAGTTTCAAAACTGGATTAAACTGAGCCCCTTTTTGAAAGTTTGAAAACTGTGTTGTAGCTTGATTCTTGAAAGCTTTGAATATTAATGATGTTGATGACTTCTGAAAGCTTATGCTGCTTTGTACTGGATTGCTTCAAAACTGGAATCATGATGATGATCAAGCCTTTTGAAAATTTGTTGTTTCCTGGTTCTTGATAACAGAAAGTTCTCAAGCTTTTTTTTTCTAATGTTTCTGCAGGTTTTGAAAATAATTTCTGGTTTCAGATTTTTGATAAAAAAAGATTTTCCAGGCCTTTGAAAATACTTGATAAAATAGAATTACAGAGTTGATTATTTTGTTTGAGGAATGAACTTCAGATTGAAGAAAAACATTTCAGGTTTGCAGTTCCCAAAAAGCTACATATTTTTGAACTTGAGGATTTGGATTGAAGATTTACTACAGGTTTTGATTTTTGAGAATGTGATTTTAGGTTTTGGAAAAATTGGTTATAGGGTTTTGAAAGTTGATTGCATATGAGAATATTTCAGTTTTGTGGACATGGATTCTTGCTTGGTTTGAAGGAAAAGAAAATATGAAGAAAGAAAGAATGGAAGTTTATAAAATTTATGGTTATTAAAATTAAAGAAAAAGAAAATTAGGAAAAATAAGACACTTGTTAAATCTTGTTTACATTTGTCATAAACCATAGCTTACTTCATAACACATGTATTCAATGAAGTTTAGAAATGAACACATGTCATTTCTTATTTTTAAATTATTTTAAATGATTTTTAAAACCCTTTATTATTAATTTTCCTAATATGCATATGCTTTTATAAATTTATAAACGTTTTCTTATTTTAAAAAAAATAAAACTTTTAAAAGAAAATAAGAATAAACTAACTAGATTCCAAATAAAATAATAAAAAATTATTTAATCCATTTTTACATGCTAATTTAAATGCTTTTTCCATTTATTTGCTACTAAACAAACATTTTCCAAATTTATATAATATAATTCTTTTGTTTTAAATTAATGTAAAACAAATCTTATTTTTAAAATAAAAACATTATTAATAAATCCTTTTATATCCAAAATTATTTCAAGATATACATTCTTTTTAAATTACAAATTTCAATTCAAAATTTCAAAATTTAAATCCAAATTCAATCTAAACTTTAATTTAAAAATCAAATCAAATATAACTATATTAGATTAAACAACATACTATTAAATTAAGAAATTTTAAATTCTAATTTTAAATTTAATTTTTAAATAAACATATATTTAAACAACAGTTATTAAATTAAAATGTTAAGCCTATTAAAAATCAAATTTATAAAATAACACAAATTAAATAATTATTCCATTTAAAATCAATTTGTCTCTAAATTTAAAAACATCACATAAATTTTATTTTGGTTATTTATATTTGAAGATAACAATTTCATCAATTTAAATGATTAAATTAAGAGATTATCACATTTTAAATTCTCTTAAACTCCGGGATATTACATTCCTTCCCCTTTAAAAGAATTTCGTCCTCGAAATTTAAAATAAGGATAATCCAAAATCTTTTATTTCATTTTAACCATTCAAGCATTCCTATCAGCCAAACATTTTCAACCAATAACAATCTATCCAAACAAACAGTTTATTTAAACAAACAATTCATTCAATCAAACAATCCTAGCTATCTGGACATAGATCCAGATAAGTCTTCCTAAATCTATTCAGAGTTTCCCAAGACAAACTCTGAAATTCTAACTCCACAACAAAAGATAGATCGTTCATGTATTTCCTCAGATGAGGTACGTGAAAAACAATGTGAATTCCAGCCATCCAAACTAGCAATTCAATTCTAAAGACTACGACACTAATCTTCTCCTGATAAGCTCCACCATCGCAGATACTTCACAGACCAAAACTGGACCAAGAACCAGACGATCTCCCTACTCTACTCCACAGAATGGAAATCTACAAGGCCTTCTAAACATAGCTTCACAGGATGGCATCTAGATACTCGCCTGATAACTATACGAGAATTCCAATAAATGCAGATGATCCTTCTAACATCCAAAAAATCCAAAACACAAGCTCTCTCAAATCTCTAAAATTTGGTTCAGCCTTTCCGTTGGTCTGGAAATGATAGGCTGTATCCAAATTCAATCTCGAACCCAAAGCTGATCACAAAGCCTTCCAAAATTAGCTGGAGAAGATAAGATCACTATTGCTAACAATGCTGACTGAAATACCAATCAGTCAGACAAATTCTCAAGAAAAACTCAGCCAAAGATGCTACAGAACGGATTGCCTTAACCAGAATAAAATAGGCGTTCTTGGTTAACCAATTCACAATCACCCATATTCCTTTAATTCCCTCTTTGATCCTTGGCAAACCGTCGAAGAAATCCAAAGAAATCACTTCCCATTGGAACTTCCACTTCGGCACCTCCAAAGACTACAACAAACCGGCGGTCTTCGGCTGATCACCCACTCTTGCTGACAGATCGCACATCCAAAGATGAAAGCAGCTACATCCAACTTCGTACTTGGCCACCAGAAGACTCACTTCGTAATCATATATCTCTGATCACCCTAGGTTGGACACAACCTGGAGCGATGACTCCCTGCTAAACTTCTTGCTTCAAAATCCAAGAATTCGGAACACAAATCCTTCTGATGATCCTCAATGTTCCCTTGACCGTCCATCTCAAAACAGGAACACTGACCATTATTGACTTACTTCATCCATCTCAGACACACACAAACGTCCGAGCAGATCTCAAACTTATTCTAGCCATCAGAGATAGCTAGAACAGGCACGCTAGTCAGCCTTGCCTTCAATTCAAGAAAATATCTTCACACTCGGGTCCACTAATACTTCCTGTAGGACTCTGCCAAACCAGAAAACTTCGGCTGCTTCTACTCCTGATAGTAGCTATCCAGGCTGAATCTACAGAAATACCATCACCAAATCAAAATGCTTCCTCAAAGCCACTAATCCTAACTCCAAATGTCGCTAGCTTTCCTCTTCAGACTTGGAGTAGACAAGAAAAACATTGATGAACACGAGAACAACTTATACATCCCAAAAATTCGATTCATCAAATCCACACAGAATCTCAAAAGACTCATTCGTCTAGGCCACAAAGACAACAGTTGAACTCCAACTGGGAAAAACTAGGCTGAACAACAGGCACTGCTTTCGAAACTAAAGATGATCCAAATCTCTATCTCCCGTTGAGGAAAACCTTCGCTCCCTCGAAAATTCAGAAAATTACTGACCACCTCGACAGACTCCACACCTTCTGGAGATGCCTCACTCCATGCAGAAGATGACTCAAAAGAACTTTGGCATCATCGAAAATCACTTTTGCGATTCTTCCCAACTCAGCCTCCAAAGATACAATCCTTGCTTCACACATCGACAGCACAATACCATCCAACCAATCCAAAATCCAAACAAGATCAAAAACCCTTTAAATCAAATAAAAGGTCTCTCGAAAAACTATAGGGAAGATAAGAAAATCTTAAGCCTCTACAGATCTGATCTATCTTGGTTACTCCATCTATAGGGATAGATACAAAGGTAGAAGGGTTAAGCAAACAAAGAGAGACGAAACTCCTTTAGAACTCATGTTGGAAATCCGAACAGATACCCAACAAATTTATATAAGTATGTAGTTAAATAAAAATTACAAATACGCGCTCTCAAGATAGACACCGCTCCAAAGCCTAGGTGTTATCTCAACTTATGCTCTGATACCAAGTGTGACGACCAGTCTTTCTCTCCACAGAAAGACGCATCATCTTTAAGAAAGAAAGAGGTAGAAATAGAATAGAAAGAAGAAAAGAACTCAACAATATCAGAATCTCATGGCGGAACGAAACAAAATATAATATATAACATAACAATTACATATTCAATTACATCAGAGTTATACAGATTCAACAACACAAGATAGACAGTTATAAAAGTCTGTCTATTATACAACTCAAATACAACACATACATCACAGAGATACATCACAGCGGAAAACACCTTATAACTACCAACGCTGAAGCCTCCTGCTCCATATCTCCTCCAGTATTCGTCAAAGCAGACCTGAATCCCTTGGCTACTCGTAAAAATTTGAGTACCCAAGAGTTTAAGAAAAACAGAATAAACTCCGGGTCAAACATGAGTCTGGTGTGAGTAAACGGGTTAAAGTTGCTTAACTTTTAAAAACCTTTGAAAACAAAAGGTATAACGTAAGACTCCCCACACATAAACATGGGCAAGTTTTTACCTTACGCTAACCAAAATATTTGATAGGAAATCCAGTGATATTATAATAGTGTCTAGGGTTTTCAAATAAATAGAAAATAGCCGAAATTGTTACATCTATTAAATTCCAGCTAGTAGCCACAAAAGTGGGTAATACAATCAAAACCGTAAGGGCATGTAGGAAAAATGGGTTTCCATCAATGGTAGGGCTACTGGGGTACCACCCATCACAGTACGTGGCCTAGATCACCGTACCGAGGATCACTCACAATCCCCTGTAACACAAAGCTGGAACCATTCTTTATTGAACAATCCCGAACAAGACCACCTCGGCGATTCTAGCTAGCAATCGCCCACACGGTCGAATAAAAAGGGACATCTAGACAGGGGTAAATCTCGTCCTACTTGGGCATGACCCACTTAGCCTTGCTGCACCTTCCCTATTTTAGCCATACCTGGTTAATGAGGCTTGAGGCTGCGATTACTTTTATAGAACACATCTATCTTAGAATGCTCATCGTCCACCTGACGATGTTCTGAAAGCATTCAATCCATACAAGTTTGTTCCGGATTCGAGCGAAACCGAAGGCATTATTTCGTTACACTGATTTTGGAATCACCCTCAGAGTTAACGACAATAACCCTTACACTCTGAAAACTCCATCTTGAACCTGAAAGTACTATCTTCGTTATACTCGTATTGGAATCACCCTCAGAGTTTTTAACGACAGATAGTTCTTACACTTCGAGTCTTCAACTCTATCTTCACTTGAATTCACGACCTAACGTTTAACTTGGATCAATGTGGTTCTTGGATAATCAAATTTGATACCTGATCCCGGTCTCATCGAACTAAACGTGTCTTAAAGGCCAAGTTGTTTAAAGGTTTAAACAATTTAATTCAATTCAATATAATACAATTCAATGCTTTGAATTCATACAGCATTAACACAGATAAATATCACACATTTATCATTGATATAATCAATAGAATGGCACAACATATCATCAATAAATATCAATCCAATAGATTTCATCCAATTCAGACATTCAACAATCAATCATTCATAAGCAAGCATAATCAATTCATATCATAATTAATTTAATTACTTAAATTAAATTAACTCCTTAAGAATCAATCACTTAATCCTGCTTATACAATCATTAATTAATTACTAACCTTAATTAATTAATCACTCCTTGATTAACTTAATTAATCAATTAATCAATCCCTAATCCAGATTAATTATCCTTAAATTATCAATTAATAAACCTTAATTATTAATTAATCTCCTTTAATACAAAGTAATTAATCCTTAATTACTTTCATAATCGATTAATTAACCTTTAATTAACTGATTAATTTATCTATCAATTATCGATTAATAACCTTAATTATTAATCAATATCTCTTAATACAAATTAATTAATCCATAATTACCTTTTTATAATTAATTAATTAACCATTAATTAACTAATTAATTATCTCTTAATTATTAACTAATAAACCTAATTATCAATTATTAATTAACAGCTTAATTACAGATTAATTATTCCTTAATCACCAGTTAATTAACCATTTGCTTAATCCTTCATTAACTGTTAACCTACCCTTAATTAACAGTTAATCATTCCTTAATTACCATTTGATTCATCCTTAATCACATTTGATTAATCAAGTAATTACCATTTAACAATTTCTTAATTAATCCTTAATTACGGATTAATTATTCTTTAATTATTAATTAATAAAACCTTAATTATTAATTAATAAAATTTAATTACAAGTTAAGCAATTCTTAATTACTGATTAAGTAAACTTTAATTACTTTATTAATTACTCACAAATTACTTAATTAATCAATCTTAATCACTAGATTAATTAAGTCTTAATTACACTTAGTTACTTGATTTATTAAGCTCTGATCATTAATTAATAATCTAGTTAATGATCTTTTAATTACAATTTAATTAATCTTAAATTAACTAATCTTTAATCCTCAACCATTTATTAATCAAGTAAATTATTTTTCTTAATTAATTTCTTAATCAAACCTTTATAATTGAACTAATTAATTAAAACTTAATTTCTTTAAATTAACTTAACCAAAATTAAGATATTAAAACCTTAATTAAGATAAAGCATTATCTTGTTAATACTTTAATTACCATTTACATCATTTACCTTTATAACTATCCTTACTTAATTAAATTATTAATTAAGTTTTTAAAATAAAACAATCATTTAACTTGATAAATTAAAGTATCAAAACACAACTTTAAATAACTTAAATATTTATCAATTTATAATTTTTAAAAGCTAGTTTCAATTTGAATTTAAAACTTGTCTTTTTATATAAACTTTTAAAATTACATTCAAAGCTCGATTTTTAAAATCACTTTAAAATTTCTTAACAAAGTTTAAATTTAACAAACATTAAAACTTCTTAAAATATGTTTAAGAAAACATTTACTAAAACATCAAGTAATTTATATAAAAGTTTTAAACCAATTTAATTTTTTTTAAATTTCAAAAAAACAAGTTTAAAACCTTTTAAAATCTAAATTACTGTTTTAAGCTCCTGCTTCGGGTCGAACCCGAAGCTTACTCGGGTCGTACCCGAGTTTTCTCATCTTTCCCTTTTTTTAAAAAAAAAACTTTGATTAAATTCAAGATTCTAAAACTACAGGCAAACCACTTCCAACATACTCGAGTATGAACTCGAGCTTCCCACCCCAAAACTCGAACGCGACTTCGAGACTTCACAGCCAAACCCTTCTGACACGCACCCACCATCACGTGCACACGCACGCCTCGTCAATGCCTCCGGCATGTCACTCAACACCACAGCAATACAATCCGACCCCCAATTCGACACTACAGGGCCCTAAACGAAATCGAACTACTCTTGTCGAACACTGGAAACCATAGCATCACATGAAACTTCATCGAACCTCGTCTCCGACCATCAGAGAGTTTGCAACCACGGCCACACACTCATAATCCCTCCGCGCTGCTTTCCTCCCATTCACGAGTAACTCGAACCACCCAAGATGCCACAATAGCCAAAACAATAACCACGAGCAAAACTGGGTGTTAAACCCTACCTTAATCAATTTCCAATGCCATGGTGATTTACAAAATCACACGCCATTTTTGCCTGAACCCCTATTACCTCCTCCACCTCCAGTAACAATTCCGACCACCCCAGTTGCTTCAGCCCCCAGAAATCACCCAAAACTCATTTTCCACTAAACCCCTAAATTCTCATTCAATTCAACATTTTAAATTTGAATTTTTTTAATAAAATCATAATCTTTAATGATGATTCAATACATATACATGAATCAATATAATTCAACATTTTATTTATCACATTATATAAGTTTTCACTGCATTCTTCTTGTTTACAGGTAATTTCTGATCTTATATTACTTAAACATGTTTTCATAATCAAGATGAGTTTAAACTTGACTAATATATTTGAAAATTCAAAGTTGCAAAGTGTTTATATGGGAAATTTGAATTTTTGTTTATTTTTAATACTCTATAATCAGGAATGAACAGAGGAATACAAATTACAGGCATGCAGAAACAAATACATTCATAACTACAGATTGTATACTATTATCCACACATGCAAGATTCAATATCACAGAAATCACTTAAGCAAGAAATTTTATCCTACTTAAGATTTAAATTAGTTGTTTACTCACCTTTTTTTTGAATTAGCAAAGAGTTTCAAAACTGGATTGAACTGAGCTCCTTTTTGAAAGTTTGAAAACTGTGTTGTAACTTGATTCCTGAAAGATTTGAATATTACTGATGTTGATGACTTCTGAAAGCTTATGTTGCTTGGTACTGGATTGCTTCAAAACTGGAATCATGATGATGATCAAGACTTTTGAAAATTTGTTGTTTCCAGGTTCTTGATAACAGAAAGCTCTCAAGCTTTCTTTTTTTTTCTAATGTTTCTACAGGTTTTGAAAATAATTTCTGGTTTCAGATTTTGATAAAAGAAGATTTTCCAGGCCTTTGAAAATGCTTGATAAAAGAGAATTACCGAGTTGATTATTTTGTTTGAGGAATGAACTTCAGATTGAAGAAAAACATTTCAGGTTTGCAGTTTTGAAAAAGCTACAGATTTTTGAACTTGAGGATTTGGGTTGAAGATTTACTACAGGTTTCGATTTTTGAGAATGTGATTTCAGGTTTTCGAAAAATTGGTTATAGGGTTTTGAAAGTTGATTGCATATGAGAATATTTCAGTTTTGTGGCCATGGATTCTTGCTTGGTTTGAAGGAAAAGAAAATATGAAGAAAGAAAAAATGGAAGTTTATAAAATTTATGGTTATTAAAATTAAAGAAAAAGAAAATTAGGAAAAATAAGACACTTGTTAAATCTTGTTTACATTTGTCATAAATCATAGCTTACTTCATAACACATGTATTCAATGAAGTTTAGAAATGAACACATGTCTTTTCTTATTTTTAATTTATTTTAAATGATTTTTATAACCCTTTATTATTAATTTTCCTAATATGCATATGCTTTTATAAATTTATAAATGCTTTTTCTTATTTAAAAAATAAATAAAACTTCTAAAAGAAAATAAGAATAAACTAATTAGATTCCAAATAAAATAATATAAAATTATTTTATCCATTTTTACATGCTAATTTAAATGCTTTTCCCATTTATTTACTACTAAACAAACATTTTCCAAATTTATATAAATATAATTCTTTTGTTTTAAATTAATATAAAACAAATCTTATTTTTAAAATAAAAACTTTATTAATAAATCTTTTTAAATCCAAAATTATTTCAAGATATACATTCTTTTTAAATTACAAATTTCAATTCAAAATTTAAATCCAAATTCAATCTAAACTTCAATTTAAAAATCAAATCAAATATAACTATATTAGATTAAACAACATACTATTAAATTAAGAAATATTAAAGTTTAATTTTAAATTTAACTTTAAAATAAACATATATTTAAACAACACATATTAAATTAAAATGTTAAGCCTATTAAAAATCAAATTTATAAAATAACACAAATTAAATAATTATTCCATTTAAAATCAATTTATCTCTAAATTTAAAAACATCACATAAATTTTATTTTGGTTATTTATATTTGAAGATATCAATTTCATCAATTTAAATGATTAAATTAAGAGATTATCAAATTCTCTGAAATTCCGGGATATTACATAATTGCTCAAATCATTTGTGCGGGGTAGAGGATACTTTTTTCTTATTATTCATTTGTTTAGATCTCTATAGTCCATACACAACCTTTGTAAGCCATCAGACTATGCAACAAAGACCACTGTTGCCCTTCCAACTTGAGCGACTGGGTCTTATCAATCCCTTCTTTAACAACTTATTCGTTTGTTTTCTTAATTCTTCCTTCTCTTTAGGAGTCATCTTCCGAATTGGGTGAACAAACTTGTATTGGGAAGTAAATTTATGCAGAGTTCAATTTCTCAATGTCTTAATAAACTTTTTACTTCTTCAAAAACATCAAAAAATTCCCTTGCTACTGGTATTTCTTCTAGATGTTTATGGAATAAATTAAGCGCATATAGATAATTCTCCTTTACTGGACTAGTGTTCTCGCATTTTATCACAAAAGGTACACTCTTCTATTTTGTAATAGTATTATCCTTTTATTACAATCAAGAATATCTTTATATTTGGACAACCAATCCGTACCGAGTAAAATTTCAAATTCATAAAAGTTGAGGACTATTAGATATCGTGGAAAAATTTAGAATAGGTAGGTAACTTGGATTCCTTTTCAAATCATAACGAGATTAGTCGTACTGCCTATCGGATTAAACACACATGGGAATATCAAATTTTTTGGCTTAAGTTTAGTCTATCAACTAATTCCTTTGAAACAAAGATGCGGGAAGCCCCGGTATCAAATAATACTCTAACTAATATGTCATTAATGTCAATTTTACCGTCCAGTACTCCCTTTTCCTTTGCATCTGTTGAGGTTGAAGGTTCATCTTTAATAGCAAACACTCTAATTTTGCTCTCATTTCTTTATTAAGGGACATTCCATTATCCTATTCCCTAGCATGTGGCAATTGTAGCAGGTTTCCCTTTGTCTCTTAGGATTTTTGCAGGTTGTAGAAAGGTGACCTTTCACGTGGCAATTATAACAGGTTATATCTTCCAAATGATCTACTTCCGTCTTGGCTTGCTCTGGTTTCTTCCCTTTCCGGATAAATTTTCTTTTCTTCCAATAGTTGTTGCCATTGCTTTGGGTTGTGAGTGGGTCATTCTTGTCTAGGTTTTCGTATCGGAAAACCATATCCACCAAATCCATGAAAGTTCCTTTTACATGTGCTGTCATTCTGTCTTGATATTGTTTCTTTATTCCAGAAATAAACATTTCATTCTTTTTTAGAGGAATGTCAATTAGACTAGGTCCAAATCATGCAATTCATTAAATTTGTTAGCATACTCTTGTACGGACATTTTCAAATCCATAAAGCTTTTGTAAAAGCAAGGTTTTCCAAACGCAGGCATATACTGCTCTTCCAATACCTCCTTGAACCGCACTAAAGAAAAATTGTCTTCTGATTTAGTCATAGTAATGGACTTCCACCAGGCAGGAGCCTCATCTTGTAATTGCCAAGAAACCAGGAATCTCTTCTGCTTGTCTGCAATGTTTATCACTATGAAAATCCTTTCACATTAACGGATCCATGCTTGAACTTCTATGATGGATTATGTTCCCTTGAATGGCATTCCTCCCAAACTGTTATAGTCCTTGCACGACGTGGCAAATTTGATTTTAGGTTGCACCTAAATTGTTGCTTCTTCGCTTATTGTGGCGGTGGGAGTTCGACTATTTGTATTTGTGGTACTGCTACCTCCCCTTTCCCTACCTCGTCCTCTTCTTCCACTCATTTCCTACTATCAGCATATAGTGAGGAAATTCTTTATGGAATATATAAACAAGATATCTTAGGGAATTGGCATATAGTTCGAATATACTTCTTCGGATAAAAAAATTTAGGTGTGCGCTCTCCCAAACTAAACTCATTCTAGGGCAATACTAACCCTATCTCTAATGAGTTGACCCCATTAGGCTTAGGTATTCACTCAACCATAAGCTCTGGTATCAAATGTGATGACCCACCTTCTCGACCCTTAGAAATCGACACTAATACATCATCGATATTCACGTGCCATAAATCCAAGCGCTGGAGAGGAGGATTATCATGGGTTAAAAGAAAATAAAGATAGAAGACAGAGAAATAATAGAATCTCACATCGTATTTAACAAGTTGTAATCATTTAGGTAGTACATATAATCACTCTCAAAGTGAAATATCAGAGTCATGATAAGTACTAACTCATTAGCATAGTTATAGTAGCCGATCCTTACAGGTCCTGGTAGACACATATACATAATACAAACATAGAGGAAAGTAGTGGTAATAACAAAAAGATCCAAATTGATTCATGCCTCATGCTGCATGCTCTAAATGCTCCAAAATGTTCTAACTACTAGGCTGTCGGGCGAAAATTAGGGCACCCAGAGTTTAAGGGGAAAGAAAAATAAACTCCGGGTCAGTCATGGGACTGGTGTGAGAAACTCAAAAATGCGTATTTTGAAACAAAAGGAATCTCATAAGACCACGCCGCACATAAACACGGAACGGGTTTTTAGCTGATGATAACCAAAACACTTGCTATGCAAAAATCATTTGATATTATTTTTAATGACATTTCTTTGAAAACATTTGCAAGTAAACTTATTAATCTTAGCCAAAATTGTTACCATTATTAAATTCTGGATATGTTAGGCTCCACAAACAAAAATATTACAAGGCTCGTTCGAAGAATGATTACCATATAATGGCAAGTAAGGGACTACCTCCCATACAATACATCTCTAGAGGAATATGCTAAGGATACACACAAATAATACTCTGCATCTAACAAGACCGGTCTATCCCTATTCGGCACTCATGCATGGTCTGGATAAAAGCCGAATATGACATCATCTCGGTCGTAACCGACCTATCTGGGATCCCATAGCATACACCATATACTCGACATATAGAGAGTAATCTAAAAATGTGATGACCATACCCTATAGTTGCAAACCACATAGTCTTGCGGCGTACCTTTTTTAAGCAATTATCGAGTGATGAGGCCTGAGGTAGCGATTACCTTTAACATAGCTCATTCCACTGAATGCCTCATTGCCATCCCATAGTCGCACAACTGATCTCTACAATCGTATAACTCCTAAGCTCATACGTCTCAAGAAATGGTGTTAAGTTAAAAGCTGCCTTCTCTGCCAACAAACAAATGATACATTCATAGAGATCAATTTATGTAACTAGAAATGTAATGTTAGACATTCATGCATACATGTTGTCCAGTAATAGGAAAAACCGAAGGAACTCTCCAACCACATCCTGTTGGGATTTACCCCTAAGATAAGTAGTGAGAAGTCCTGGCATCGAAGATCTTAAATGAAGAACTACCGCCATATAATATGATATGGGAAATTCCCTCCCGTGGGTTATTGACAAGAAACCCTACATTCCATCTTCATCATATCCATGTCTTCACTTCGAATACTTAAATTGGTTTGAAGTGGTCTTCGGATAGGAATCATCCAAATCCAACCCCGGTTCCTTTAAATCAATCATCAATAAAAGAGGTCAAGTAAATAGGTGAACGATATTTGATTAATTTATTCCTTTTATCAAAAATATCTTTTATAGATATATAAGTTTAAAATATTTCTTTTCAGCATATACAAAATCATTAAACCTCTCTTATCAAATCCTTTGATTACTTTAAAACTTTTTTTAAACTCTCTTAAGTACAAGAAGATTATCTCTAATAAAATCCAAGTCATTTATTTTCGGAAAATCATATCCTTTATGTTTTGGAAAATTTTGATCTGAGTAAATCAAATTTATGATTCCCTCCATCGGGCTAGTACGGATAGAGGAAGAGCA
Source organism: Allium cepa (assembly GCA_030765085.1). Classification (NCBI taxonomy): domain Eukaryota; kingdom Viridiplantae; phylum Streptophyta; class Magnoliopsida; order Asparagales; family Amaryllidaceae; genus Allium; species Allium cepa. The sequence goes on from CM060932.1 coordinate 610,615,141, forward strand.
GGAAACTGGTTTTCCAAACTCAAGCCTAGACACTATCTCTCTATCGCCCATTGGACGGTCAAGTTATTTGATCGACTCTAAATCATTTAACATTTAACCATTCCTTAAATCCTTCAAATCATCTTTAAAATATACTATTAACCATTTGAAAACATTTATACAATATTTGAAAAATAACGACTGCGTTTAAAACTATATTTCAAAAGTTATAAAAAAGTGATGTGGAAAAGTACGGTGGAAAGTGCTTTTTAAGTTATATTGTTCAAAATGACTTTTTATTATTTTAAAAATCATTTTTGTAAATCAAATCACTTTAAAAACATTTTAAATGATTTTCAGAATTTATTTCATATTTTTAAATAATTTTACAGTATCATTTTTAAAGAAATCCTTTTATGGATTCCAAACTGCAAAATTACGATTTTTCCAAAAAAATTTTTTACTTATATTTAAAAATTTACTTATCAAAAACTCGATTTTCTCTCTTTGAAAACTATGGATCTAATAGTTAGGAAAATTCTTATCTCAAAGAATTCCAAGCTATATTCTATTTTATATACTCATTTGACTTTTGTGGCGTGAAATCACGAACGGACATTACGCGACGCGCATGTTCTTTACTCAATTTTCAATTATCATTCAAACTTCACCAAACACTTTCATATGTTTATAAAACATTTTGAACTCATTTTTATACCTTTTTAAAGAGGTTTAACATTCCATATATATCAATTCATTCAATAAAGGAAAGTGATTTTCTTTGTGCTTATCGACATGTATTTCTGTGACTTGCATATATACGCAACATTCACTTATACAACTCTCATCAACAATCATAATCAAACATATATATCATCCAATAGCATATAATACTATAATTAGGATTTTAGCATCTCGGGTTTAAATGATTAACTAAAAATCGGCTATAGCTCCACTATTTGGAATTTAAAGCTCGTGATCCGTTGGACTTAAGCTCCTAGTGGCTCGACCTAAGCTTGGAATGGCCTGAAGAGCTCACAGCCTAGGGTAGAGGAAGGCTCGGCCTTCGATGGAGGAGGTGGAGGCCGTGATTTGTAGATAGGAAGAGTGGAGCTTTGGAATCATTTTGAGGTGCTAAAGGGTATATATATTTAAATTCTTTTTGAGAAATATTTTGGCATCATATCATTTAGGTTGGAAGCTATGAAGTACGGAGAGAGAGCTTTAGAAATGAAGAGGAAGATGAATGAAAATGAAAAGGAGAGGTAGGGTACTTATAGGGATGGAAGTGGAGGAAAATATCTTGAATATTTTATATAATGCATCATCACTTGCATCACCACCCACTTCCTCCTACCTCACCTAGGTTCAGCCGTAAGTACACCCTGCCTCATGTGCTTACTATGATGCTTGTACTATGGTGGACTTTTAGTTAGCTTGGGAAGAAGGAAGAGAGAAATACCTTAGACATTTTATACATATATATTTTAATATTTATAGGTATACATATGCACATATGAATGATCATATGCATGAGAATATATCTTCATGTATGCACATGTATATGTGCATATATATCTCCACAACGTTGTACAACTTTATGCGTTGTATCGTTACGAATCCTGATTTTGACTCTCGGTCATATTTTCACTTTTAAGCTAATATACAAATATCTGTAAAAAAAAATTAAAAATAAATTTCTTATCATTTGCAGTTGATTAAAATCATCACCTTTGTATGATAAAACCATACAAATTAATAATTATTATTATTTATAAAAATTGTTATTATATTGATAAAGAGAAATGAATTTTTTTCTTATGATTTCAAATCAAGTTTATATCTTTATAAAATTAATAATAAATTATTACTCTATAACTATTTAAAATGAGTTATCGAAATCATCATAATAATTATTAGATCATTTTAATCTCAAATTAATTTAAATAAATAAATTTATTAAAGCGATGTATCTACGGGTCGTTACTGATAATCCAAACAAAATTAGTAATTATGAGATTACAAAAAATGAAAATAACAATAATTTAGAAAATTCACATCTAAATAAAAGAATAAGATACTTCAAAGATCATCCTATAGAAAATATACTTGGAAAATTTGAATCTATTGTTAAAACTAGAAATAAACGAAATAAAATTAGTAATGTCGCTTTTATTTCAACTATTGAACCTAAAAATCCAAAGGAAGCATCAACTGGTAATTCATGAATTCTTGTTATGCAAGAGGAATTGAATCAATTTACAAGAAATGATATATGGGAATTAGTCCCAAGACCCGAGGATAAATCCATAATAGGAACCAAATGGGTATATAGAAATGAAATGAATGAACAAGGAGAGGTCATGAGAAATAAAGCTCAATTAGTTGCAAAAGGTTATTGTTAAGAAGAAGAAATAGATTTTGATAAAACCTTTGCACCCATAGCAAAATTAGAAGCTATACGAATTTTACTTGTTTTCGCTAATCGTAATAATTTTATGTTATATCAAATGGATGTTAAAAGTGCATTTTAAATGGTTTTATTAAAGAAGATGTATATGTAGAAAAATCCCCACTTTTTAAAGAAGAAAAACTACATAATCATGTTTAAAAATTAATTAAGGCTTTCTATGGTCTGTAACAGACTCCAAGATCTTGGTATGACATACTTAAATCCTATCTATTACAAAGTAGATAGTACACTTTTATTAAAAGAGAAAAGATGATATTCAGTTAATATAAATATACATAGATGATATCATTTTGGATCTACCAATGATAAATTAACTAAGGAGTTCTCAGAAACAATGACTAAGGAATTTGAAATGAGTCATATGAGAGAACTAAATTATTTTCTAGAACTACAAATAAAACAACTAAGTAATGGAATTTTCATTAGTCAAGAAAAATATAATAAAGATTTAGTTACGAAATTTGGTATATCAAATACCAGTGGTAAACCAACTCCTACGGCAACTAATGAAAAATTGAATAAAGAAGAAAATTCAAAAGATGTAGATCAAAAATTATATAAAGGAATGATTGGATTACTACTCTATATAACTGCTAGTAGACCTATATAATGCATAGTGTTTGTCTCTGTGCAAGATATCGATCTTAAGCTAAAGAAACTCATTTAAAATCCATAAAATGAATTTTGAGATATGTAAAATAACACATTAGACTATGGACTTTTTAACCTAAAATGAGTCCTTTGAATTAATTTAATATAATGATGTTGACTATGTTGGTCGCAAATTAGATTGAAAATGTACAAGTGGAACTTACCGCTCTTTGGGACACTCACTGGTTTCCATGTTTAGTAAAAAGCAAAACTCTGTACCTCTGTCTATGACGGAAGCAAAATATATTTCAGCAGCATTAGTCTGTTCACAGGTTATCTGTATGCAATAAACATTAAAAGATTTTAGTTTAAATTTTACTAAATCATCAATATACTGTTATAATACAAATATGATCAATCTATCTAAAAATCCAACTCATCATGCTAGAACTATATATATTGATATAAGACACCATTTTCTAAGAGATAATGTAAATAAAGAAATAATATCACTTGAATTTATAAACATTGAATATAAAAAGGCTGATATATTAACAACATCATTGAATCAAACATCTTTTACTAAGTTAAGAAGAGAGTTAGGCATTTGTTCTCTATCAAAAATATAAAAATAATAAAGTAAAAATTACAAAATATGAAGAAAAACAAAATACTCAAAATAATAACATATATGTCGACATATCCTATCTCCTAATGTTGACATATAACGGTAATTTCTGTTTTTTAACTTTCCCTCTAAAATTCAAATTGGTGGTTATTTAATAACCAAATTTTGACTTTCTTTTTATTTCTCTGTATTCTCTCTATTTTAAACTTTTAAAACAAATAAAACATAACCTCCTCTAATCCCAAACGTTCTAGAGAAGAGAAACAAAGTAGAATTCTTCGTAATTTGCAAAAATATCTATTGGATAATCCTACGAATCTAATAGTTATTGTAGATGATTCTGCAAATCTGGCTATTCATAACCCCATTTAGGGTAGCAATGATGAGGAAGATGAGGAAGAATAAGAAGCGAAAGTACATGTGGAGGATGACGATGAAGTCCGATGCGTCAGAGAAGTAAGTTTCGATCGAGATGAAAATCTCATCGAACAAAAAGGGAACTTTTACCTTCATTATCCTCATTGTCCTATTCACAAACCCCCACACATTAGGAAATCATGTTAGGATGGTACGTGACTTCGTTAATTTGATTGTGTGGTGTGTATGTTTAATTTAATTTAACATTTGTTTTACTTGCTTACATGAACATTTTAAGATGTGATTGGATTATGATGTGGTATTGAATGAATATATAGATTGGTTTGGTTACTATTAATGATTTTTGTTATCACTTATCATTCTTGTCACTATTTCCATTTCATGACTATCTCATTTTAAATATCACTTATTGTTCTTATATAAATTATTCTCAATATCAGTATATGTCATTAGCCTATAATATTTTAAATGAGGAGTTAGAGTTAGAGTAAGACTTAGTGTTAGAGTAAGAATTAGTGTTAGAGTTATAATTTTAGGTGATTATTTTCATTAATGACAAAGAGGGAGAAAAATATAAAATCTAAGCATAGATAAAAGTGGAGTTATATAATATTTTATATACAGAGTTTTCATCATTAAAATGGGGAGATTGTTAGTACCTTAGGTATTGGTTTTGATGATAAAAACTATAGACATTATACAAAAGATATATACTAATGTTTTATCAAGTTATATATAGTATGTAGTGTAGGGTATTAGACATGTGTTGATGAAGAAGATTATACAGTATCTAAAGTAGATTCATAGAGTTTCAAGAGGTAGAGAATGAAGACTCTTGAGTATTGAAGAGTTCAAGATTTCGAGGTATTTCAGATAAATTATAGAGTCGTAGAATTTATGTTAAAATCTTGGTAGCACTTTCCTAATCTCTCTCCCCTCTAATTTTGTTTTAAATTGTTTTTCAAATATCCTGTTTTTAAAATAATTTTTTCAAAATATTTCTCAAAATGATTTTCAATCTCTTATACTTAAAAATGTATATTATTTTAGTGTTTTTAAGTTTATATATATATATATATATATATTGAATTTTTTTTATACTTTAACAAGTTATAATTATATTGATTATAAATATAAAAATAAATAAATATATATATATATATATATATATAAATATATTATTTACAATATATTAAAATTTTCAAATTATTATGTACAGCTTTATTATGATTAAAATATTTATAAACTATGCTTAAATGATTTTTATAAAGTATCAAACTATTTTACAAAACAACGAGTTTTTAAAATGATGTTTTAAAGTATTTTTAAATTTTAAAAAGAGTATATCGACATACTCTATGCATGTATCTCGACATAGTGGCCGATATTTTCAAAATTTAAATTTTAGAAGAAGTGTCTTCTTATCGTATCTCTTCACGAATGGATATAACCATTGTTCCACTATAAATATAGGACTTCCAAACGAATTTTTAATCATAATTTTCTTATTCATCTCTCCTCCTTACACTCTCTCGTTTTCTAAATCAGAATATACCCAAACTATGCCGAAATTCAACTAGAATCAAATTCAATCATCATTAGTTTGATTCTCCTTCATCTACTCTCTAATTTCTCTCAGTTCTTTCACTCAAACTGAGATCAAATTGCTATTTTAGAGTTATAAGATCAATTGTAATTAAGATCAAAGATAAGTCTGTAAACTCTATTAAATCATACTGTTATACTTGTGGATGTGATTGTATCCCGTAAAATCAATTCGGTGTGTTTGGTAGCCCGTAAATCTAGTGGGTGTGATTTTAATCTGGGAATCAAGTGACTCTATCCAGAGGTCGGAATTCTAGAGGACCTAGAGGTCGGGATTCTGGAGGGTGCGTCTCATAGCCTTGAAATCGAGGTTGTATTTGCATTTACTAGTTGAAGTGAAAACCATAAAATGAATTGTGTGGGACAGGATGTAGGGTGACTCCGAAAAAAGTATAAAATCCCGGTGTGTTTTTTCCTTTTTACTGTACTGCATTTACTTTTATCTGCATTTTATTTTTGTGATTTTTTCTATGGTTGTTAATTGCATCTTTCTAAGTAAAATCTTAAAGAATTTGAAAAATATTTATATATTCCATTAGACACTATTCATCCATCCTTTAGTGTTAATTTAACCTTAAGATCCATATTCCGTTGACTCACAGGAAGGACAAATTGTTATGGTGAAATAAAAAGGAAAAGAAAAGGATCAAGGAAGAAGAGAACACATTATCAGAATCTCATAACGGAACAATAATATATAATACCAAAATAATAGTATAAAGGGTTACTCCGATACAGAAATTTCGAATTTACAAAACCTAAGTACCTCATCAGCCGGGACAGCTATAACTACATGTCCTTACAAATGCTGATATACACAATATAGTAATGCAGCGAAATAAGTATACTACGGTAGGTGAAACATCCAGCTCGCCCTATCGAGCTCTATAGAACATCAATATAAGCTTGCCTTTCTCAGACTACTTGAAAGGGCACACGAGTAGTTTAGGAAAAACAAAAGCCATGTGTCAAACATAAGTCTGGTATGAAAAACCCAAGAACTATGTGGATAGCTGATGCAGCGCACCATGATAAACGACCTAGCGAGTTAAGTCGTAAGTCGCCTGCCTTAAGTTGTATGTCGCCTGCCTTAAGTCGCCTGCCATGAGTCGCCTACCTCATAAGATAACGGCTCAAGAAATTATGTCGCATTGTTCTCTTATGTCGCATGGTGTTGTGTTGTTTTTTTAAGTCGTTCCTGAAGTTGTGCTAAGTCGCTTAAGTCATTCCTAAGTTGTGCTAAGTCGCTTAAGTCGTTCCTGAAGTTGTGCTAAGTTGCTTAAGTCGTTCGTGGAGCTGTGCTATCTTCTTAGGTCGTGAGTCGTAAGTCGTGTGCTGATTTTTTATGTACATTGTTGTTAAGTCGTATGATGTTATAACTCGTATGTGTTAGGTCGTATGTGTTAGGTCGCATGCATTAGGTCGCATTTCTATAAATGTTGTAACTCGTATGATGTTAAGTCATATGTGTTAGGTCGTGAGTCGCATGTGTTGAGTCGCATGTGTGTGTTGTAATTTCCTATAAATAGGGGTGTGTTGTCATTTGTAAAGGCGGTTGATTTTTGAAATAAAATTGTGTGTGAGCTTTGGCCACCATTGTTGGAATTGAGTGCGATCTCCTTCTTCTTTCCATTTTCGGGTTATTCGTGAGCGAATCAACGAATTTGAAGCCAATTCTCGGTACCACTTACGAGTGATCAACGATCGAATTGTAGATCTTTCAACACGGCATCTTGCGAGATCAACGGGTTGGAGATAGCTAGATTCCGGCATCATCACGATCAACGGAATTGAGCATTTATCGTTCTATCGGTTTATTGACACGAAATCATCATTTCGTGAGGAAGATCCTGCATAGGTTGTGACATTTTGGTATCTAAACTGTTCGAGCCTAGGCAAAGCTGCGTCAATTGGTATCAAAGCCAGATCAGAGACGGAAACGAGATTGTTTAATGATCATGCCTCCAAGACGTGCTAATCGCTTTCATAATGTTGAAGATTTGCATAGAAGACAAGAAGCTGAGCAGATGAAGTAGCGTATCGATGAAAAGTTCAATGAGGGTATTGAAAAGTTGGAGAAATTGATGAACGACATGAATCAAATCAAAGGAGAACGTTACCAGTTTCGAACCAGAGTAGAAACAGGGTTTCACCATCGGTTTCGGAAGAAACGAGGATGCCACCCCAGTCTTATCGAGATAGGAGAGAATCATCAATTTCAATGATGCGAGAGCACCATGGGTACCGAAATGAAGAGGGAAGAACTCAACGTGGGTTCGAAAATGAACCATATCGTGATGCTGAAAGACAGGGTGGAAGGGACATGCGTGGTCGTAGGGACATAGACAGTCAGGATCGATATCGAAATACATCTGATTTTGAGGAAGATGGTGATGGAGGTAGTATTCATTATCGAAATCGAGGCCAAGTGCGAAACCAATATCTGGATTCAGAAAATGATCGTAAATGGGAGTCGGGTATGAGGATGGAAATTCCAGAATTCAAAGGTGGTATGCAAGCAGAAGAATTAATTGATTGGTTGTCGAATATTGAAGAAATTTTGAAATTCAAGGAGGTGCCTGAGAATCGCAGAGTCCAATTAGTTGCTACAAAACTTAGGGGAAGAGCTATGGCTTGGTGGCAACAAACTAAACTAACTCAGGAGAGAATGGGAAAATCAAAAGTTATCACTTGGGAGAAGATGAGAAAGATGATGAAAGCGCCTTTCTTGTCGTACAATTATCAATCTCTTATGTATCAACGTTTGCAGAATTTGAGACAAGGGACGAAGACAGTGAATGACTATGCAGATGAATTCTATCAATTGATTGCAAGGAATGTATTATGGAAATCGAGGAACAGCTAACGGCTCGATATGTTGGAGGGTTACGAATGCAACTTCAAGACATGGTTAATATTTTTAATCCAATGTCTGTTGCTGAAGCACATCAGAAAGCTCTACCTTGGGAGAAACAAGGGAGACGAGGAATTGGTGTGTTTGCGGGTTCTAACAAGCAGAATAAGGGTGCTAGTAGTGGTGCTAATGTTTTCAAGGCAGTCAATAAACCAATTGTCAATGAAGCCGTTAAAGCAAAGGTCAATAATAGTATCAAGTGCTATAATTGTCAGGAGTTTGGCCATAAAAGTAATGAATGTACAAAGCCAAAGAAGAGAGCATTATTTGCAGAGGAATGAAAGTATGAGGATGTGGAAGCTGAAATTGATTATTCTCAACCATCGAAGTTTGATGAAGATGAAGAAGTTGTGTCAGGAGACGAAGGGTGTAACTTGATGATAAGGAGGTCTTGTTTAATGCCAAAGCATGAGAATGATTCTAGTCGGCTGAGAAGCAATATCTTTCAGTCTACATGTACTATCTTGGAAAAGGTTTGTCGATTTGGTATTGATGCGGGAAGCTGCGATAACATTATTCCTGAAGAAGCCGTCAAGAAGTTAGGGTTGAAGATTGAAAAACACCCTAGACCTTATAAACTGACATGACTAAAGAAAGGTGGAGAAGTGACAGTGGGAAAACGAGCATTTGTTACATTTTCTATTGGAAAGAAATACAAAGACGATATATGGTGTGGTATTGTCGATATGGATGTGTGTCATCTACTATTGGGAAGACCATGGCAATATGATAGACCTGTACAACATAATGGTCGCACCAATAGCTACAGTTTCATGTTTGAAGGTACCCAAGTTGCCTTAATTCCTAAGAAGCGTGAACAAAGTGAAAGCAAGTCAGAGAAGAAAGTGGAATCAACCAGTCTATTATCTACGAGAGAGTTTGTTGAAGAAGTGAAAGATAGTGCTGAATTGTTTATGCTGAATGGGTATGAAACAAGTGAAGATCTTGAAATTCCTGCGGAGGTTAGACCGGTGTATAATGAATTTGAAGATGTCTTTCCTGTGGAATTACCCAAGGAATTACCGCCACTGAGGGATATACAACATCAAATTGATCTAGTACCAGGTGTTGTTTTACCGCATAGGCCACATTATCGTATGAGTCCAAAAGAGTATGAAGAGTTGAGGAGACAGGTTGAGGAGTTGCTTAACAAGGGCGTGTTCGAGAGAGTCTCAGTCCTTGTGCTGTACCAGCTCTGTTGGTACTGAAGAAAGATGGTTCATGGAGAATGTGTACAGACAGCAGGGCACTCAACAAAATAACTGTCAGACACCGATTTCCTATGCCAAGACTTGATGATCTATTGGATCAACTCAGTGGGTCTGTAATCTTTTTTAAGATCGACCTTAAGAGTGGTTATCATCAGATTCGCATAAGACCGGATGATGAATGGAAGACAGCATTCAAGACTCGGGAAGGATTATATGAATGGATGGTCATGCCATTTGGTCTATCTAATGCACCAAGCACATTTATGAGGGTGGTGAATCAAATTTTCAGACCTTACATTGGAAATTTTGTTGTAGTCTACTTTGATGATATCTTGATATATAGTGCTAGCACAGAGGAGCACATTCAACACTTGCGAAAGGTGTTAGCTATTCTTCGTCAAGAACAGTTCTATGCAGCGACGAAGAAATGTGTGTTCGTGACGCCAAGTGTTTTATTTCTGCGTTATGTCGTGTCTAAGGAAGGGATACAAGTGGACCAGAGTAAAGTAGCCGCAATCAGAAATTGGCCACAGCCCAAAACTATAACAGAAATTAGAAGTTTTCATGGATTAACTTCATTTTATCGAAGATTTATACCGCACTTTAGTAGTGTAATGGCTTCTGTTACTGATTGTATGGAAGGAAAGCAGTTTTCATGGATGAAAGAGGCAGGATATGCTTTTGAACAAATCAAGGAACTTTTAACCTCAGCACCGATTCTAGTGTTGCCGGATTTTCAGTTACTATTTGAGTTACATACAGATGCGTCCAAAGTTGGAATCGGATGAGTGTTGAGTCAAAGGGAACGTCCAATTGCATATTTCAGTGAAAAACTTTCTGGAGCAAAAATGAGTTACAGTACTTATAATGTGGAGTTTTATGCTATTGTGCAGGCCGTGAAGCATTGAAGACATTACTTGTTCCACAAAGAATTTGTTGACAGATCATGAAGCCATGGAACATTTACAGGGTCAGAACAAAATTGTAGCTAGGCACGCATCGTGGATAGCTTATTTGCAGTAATTTACATTTGTCATAAAGCATAAGTCTGGAGTAACTAATCGCGTCGCCGATGCATTGAGTCGGAGGAATAATTTACTAACAACCATGCGAATAGAGATGATGGGTTTTGACTTACTTCCAGATCTTCTTACGTCAGATTCATATTTTTCCGAAATCCTAGATAAAGTCAAGCAGGGAAACATGGCTGGATATATGCTGGTTGAAGGTTTTCTATTCAAAGGAAATCAGTTGTGTATTCCAGATCGCAGTCTACGAATGAAAATCATCAGAGAATTATATGAAGGACACGTGGGCCGCGACCGTACTATGCAGTTGATCTCAAAGTCTTATTTTTGGCCGTCAATGAGGAAGGAAGTTGAAAAGTTCGTTCAGAGGTGTCATATTTGTCAAGTCTCAAAGGGGACCGCAACAAATGCAGGTTTATGTATGTCGTTGCCTATACCTACTAAACCATGGGAAGATGTTAGTATGGACTTTGTATTGGGCTTGCCGAGGACGCAACGTGGCAATGATTCTATCTACGTGGTGGTTGATCGGTTTTCAAAAATGGTACATTTTATCGCATGCAAAAAGACTGCAGGTGCAGTTAATGTCGCACAGTTATACTTCAGAGAGATCTATCGTCTTCATGGGTTGCATAAATCTATTGTATCGGATAGAGAGACTCGTTTTCTGAGTCATTTTTGGATGAGTCTATGGAGAATGGTCGGGACAAAGCTGAAATTTAGTAGTGCCTATCATCCACAGACGGATGGACAGACATAAGTTGTGAATAGATCCCTAGGTAATCTATTGAGATGCCTCGTGAATGACAATTTGAAGAGTTGGGATTCCAAGCTGTGTCAAGCTGAGTTTGCACACAACCATGTAGTTAATCATAGCATTGGGTTCAGTCCATTCCAGATCGTTTACTCAACAATCCCTAAGGGGCCATTAGATTTATCTATAGTACCACAGCAGAAATGAGTGATCAAATGAGCTAGTGACTTTGTGAATGAATTGCAAGAGTGTCACAAGGTTGTGCAGGAACGATTGCTGTAACAGCCCAAATTTTTAACAAGTATTTTTCACTTGTATTTTAAAAACTTTGGGGTTCATTATATAAAAATCTAAATTTTAAAGTGATTAAAAATAAAAATAAAAACAATTGACCAAATTTTTAATTAAATAATAAGATCTCTGAAATTTTGACATGGTTAAGAATTAACTTTAATATGGAAATTTGGGTTTTTGTCGAAGATGGTAAATAACTTAATTTCTAGCAAAATCAAGTTTTAATTAAGAAAATATTAATAGCTTAGGTGGTTAAGACATCTGGGCTATTCACGACAGGTCACGAGTTCAAGTCTCAGCACGGTCAGAATTTCGAATTTTTTTTTAGTGTATAAATGAACTGGGTAATTACGCGTTAAAAAGGGCGCCTAAATTTAGGGAATAAATACCGTATATATATATATATATATATATATATATATATATATATATATATATATATATATATATATATATATATAAGAAAACGTATAGAATTTTAATCTGTTATTTCGGTATATTTTGAGCATAAAATATTATGGCTATGGTACACATTCTTAAAAATATGACCTTAGTGTAAATGAGTAAATTTATCAGTGGCATGTGTTTTTAGAGGGAAGGAATATTCTAGCATTCAAATCAAATATGTTGCCTCTAAATTCAACGCATTACTTTAAAATTTTGATTTCCATAGATTTTTTTCCATTCAACAAAATTTATTTCTTGCATTTTTCAAAACGCAATTTTCTCCTAAATCTCAGTCATGCGCAGTATCCATTCTTCTATCTGCTTGCCTATTTCATATGCGTTTTTCTCTTTACTCATATCTCTTACGTTATTTTTCTCTTTCCAGTAAAATTTACTTCCCAATTTATATATATTTTAATTTGACCAAATCATTTCCAAAATGCTAAATAATAAATAAAAGTTTCACTTTGTTTAAGGATAACTCTAAATGGGAATTTTAATAATAAAAAAAAATTGTATTATATACTTGCTTTAAAAATTTGTAATATTTGGTCCATTTGGATAATAAATCGCCTTTTATGGTAATAAGAATCAGAGAAAGATGTAACCAAAGTTTTATCTTTTTAATTTAGTAATAAATGTTAAGAATTTATAACATATTAATAAACTGATAATTTCGAATTTAAAAAGGGGCACGTATTGTAATGGTATAAGTAACGTATAAACGTATAAATTAAAAATGTTACTTTTGCATAAACTTTGGGCGTATTGTATTGCGTCGGTTTGGCGTATTTTAAAATGCATACTGCAATATCTATATGGATTTATAAATCAGTCAGTAGTTTTTATAGCAAAACGTTACCTTTTTCCATAGCTTTCATTAGGGTTTTAATTTTTGTATAAAACTTTTCGTTCCAAAATCTTGCTGAAAATTTTTGTAGCGTCCTTTAAAAAAAAAAAATCAACAGCAATCAATTTATCTCGCTCATTATAAACACACAAAATCTTCAAGTTCTTTTCTTTGCCGTTTCTTTAATCAAGAATAAATCTCTTGCCTAAAATCAACGCATGCATTCAAATCTTACCTTGCCATTTACTTATCTGAAATTGCTCCTTTGCCAAAACAAACATTTCCTCTTGCCATTTCGTCTCTGCATATAAATCACGCAACTATTAATTGGGGAGAGAATAAAAAGAGATAACGTTGAAATCAAAATTTTCATATATCTGGCAGTAAATCACGCATATATCATCTGAGAGAAAATCAATTTGCCTTCCTTTGCGTGTGACATAAAATTTTATTCTTTTAACATTTTTGGCATTTGTCTCTTACCATTTATTGCGCATGTCCCTATATTCATTTTTATTCACGCAGACTTATCCATTCTAACAAACCAAACTGGGAAGTAAATCACGCAAGCCTTATCCGCAAAAAAAAAAATCAACACTTCCATTTTTATTTAGTACGAAATTCACTGCTATCTCAATCAAATTTGCGTAGACTGTGAATCATAAATCTTACCGAGATAACTTGCCTTGATTTTTCACGTGTATATTTTACTTCCTTGCATACAAAGCAACTCCTCTTTATAAATACATGGCCTCGTCCAAAACTTTCCTCTGCATCTCATAGTTTAGCCTTCTTCTTCTTTTGTGCTGAAGCATCTATCAAGTAATGGTTTTACTTTTTCTTTTCTTCTTCCAGTTTTTCCCTTTCTTCTTCTTGTTGTTCTCTGTTTCCCTTTTGCCTTGCTCGGCTACTTCTCCACCACGGCACGTCCCTCTAAGTTTCATAACCGAGAATATAAATTTCATCAACTAATATCTATAGCATACCCTCACCTCAAACAAAACATATTTGCACACATACATGTCAGTTTCGTGAATAGGCAGGGCCGTGCATATATTGTAGATACATGAAGCATGCATTCAGTTTTTCTTAAATTTTGGGCTGAGCGTGTTGAACTAGTAAGCAGTGCAATATCATTTTTAAACATATATCATAGATGCGTGAGTCATAGTGATGTGAGTTAGCAAATGGGAATATATTTGGAGCCATCTGAATACTTTGTGATATAGTAGTTGCGTGTGCCATGCATAAGTGCTGCCTGCATATTTTTTTCCAAAGTGTTTATAATTTTGCAAATCTAGTTCACGTGTTGAAAAAGAAAATTGATATTTGGTAGAGAAAGAGAATAGGAGTGCAGAGTACACGTATATGGTTTATGAAGTAGCATGTTTAGGTGCATGTGTGCATGTTTTGAAATTAAAGTGGCAGAGACGTATTGTATTTATGAATAGAGAGAGTTTGCATTAGGCAGAGACGCAAGTTTTGTGTAAATACATATTTTTCAAACTAGATAGGTTGGACATGCCGTTAGAAAAAAAAAAAAAAAATAATAATAATAATAAATAGTATTGCCAAGCCTATGAAGTTGGGGTCGGGATGTGGGGTGAGGCAGTCGAGCAAAAGTTGAACCAAAATTTCTTTTACTCCATTCGTTCCAGTTGTTTCAAAATATTTGCTTTAACCGTAAATTGAAGTCGCGTATTGGTTTTATTTGGATTTTCTTCTAGAGTTTGATCAAGTCGTTGCTTCCGCTATGAATTGATCGTGCTTTCTATACTCTTATTTCGGGATTTTCGTTTTGAATCAAATTTTTCTACAGCATTCAGGTGAGTATTTCTCACCAGACAAACATACCTATATTTCTGTGAATTATCGCAAGTGTATTTGTAAATTATTTATTAAATGTCATTTGTCTGTAATATAACGTATGATGTTAAACCCCATTTTAAATTGACACCTCATCAGTTGTTTATCTGTTGTAATATAGTTGCAGTTATATTATTTAATGCTTATTTACTGTTAAATCATCACTGCAAGTTCCCTGTAAAATTGAGATCGTTATAGGCTGAAATGATAGGCCTGAACGACAATTATTATCCATATATTTATTCAATTGTTTAAATTTGATTTGTTAACTTGGGATTGCGGGTTTGAAATGATAGAACCCGGGGTTTTGTAAATTGCGAATTGAAATGATATAAATCCGTATCACTTGACCTAGGCTAGAAAACTATATACAGACCCGTGGTTTATATAATGTTTTTCTGAAATATTTTAAATTTATTTTAAAATGGAAGTTTATAATATTCTGGTTTAAATATATTTAAAGGATTTTTATAAGATTTATAATGATTTTGAATGAGTTAAAAATGTTAAATAAATAAATAAATGTTTAAATAAATTTTGGAATATAACTTATTTTGGGAATTTCTGAATTTTGTTAAAAATAAGGTTTCAGTTAAGTAAATAATTGATAAAAAGTTATATTTGGGAATTTAAAACTTGATGGTTAAGTTAATAGTCTATTACAGCACTTAAATGCTGTCTTTTATAAACGAACTGTTTTAACCTATAGACTTTAGGTAGCATTTCATGAGATTTTGATTATTTAAAAATAAATTTATGGAAATAATCTTTGGGGAAATGGGTTTAAATTTTGGAAGTTAATATGTAATTAATAAAAATAAGGAATTGACTTTGAATGGTTTTAAATTGAAGAATTTAATTTTAAAAAGGTGAGAAAAAGGCAATCAATTCCTAAATAAATTGGATAGATTTAAATGGTATATTATAAAATGACCAATGTTTAAAAACAATATTTTGATATTGTAGTATTTGAAATATATTTTGATTTGTAAAGTATAAATACCATTTTAGATGCTGTAACCACGGGTTATAATAACGTTTGGTTGTTAAAGAGACCGGGATCGGATATCTGGCATACTCTCTGTCGATACCGAAAACCACTTTAACAACCGTGTACGCGGTGGAGATTCCAGAATGAAGTAGGATGGTGGTGACGTTTCCTTTGAGGTAAATACGTGGACCCGACTCCCGTGAGTTGGCATAAGGTGGCTAAAACAGGAGCGATCGACGGATTAATGAGGTAGCACCTCTGATCGGACGCACTTCTTCGTATGCCATTCTATTACTTTTGTGATTGTTTTGGTGCGCACATTTGATTTGGGAGTGTTGTTCGAGGTGGACGGTAGCTGCGCGCTACGCGTTTCCATCGGTCCGGAAACGTAATTGGTATATCTACCCTGTCATTGCCTAGTTGTGTCGTGTCACCTACCATAGCGAGCCTTATACGATTTTGGTTTGTACCATACCTATGGAGTGCCCTCTGACGACGCCCAGTACGGGGGAGATTACGGTACTGTATAGACTATGGAAATATATTATGTGTTAAGGGCTATATGGGTAACCCCTTAACGCTATTTAAAAGTAAGTTTATTTTACAAATAGACACTATTATAATAGCGATGTATTACTACATAGTAAATAGTTTAACGGATCCTTAGAGGATGGGCGGTCCCAAGCATCCTTTAAGTTACTTGCCTTATATTACAGTACACTTGAATTAGCTTACACTATGTAAGTATGTATGTCCTGACTCGAGTGTTTATGTTTTATTTTATGCTCAGGTCAGCCTGAGTTGCAGTTCAGTCATCATCCCGGAGCTAGGACTTTTGTAGATCCTTTCAAGTTGCTGGCTTCTTTCTGTCCGCTATCTTATTTATGAAATCAAGACTTTGGGATTTTTGGGTTTTCTGTTTGATGATTTAAACTATATTTGGGATGGAAGACTTTGTAATTTGTATTTGTTGAGACTATTTATAGTGGCTTCATGAACCACTAAGTATTTTTAAATTCCGCTGCGAGTATTCTGATTCTGTGTCTGTGATTCTGTGATTAATTATTTACTGTATATTTTGAGATTTGCCAAATTTTATTTACAACGCGGTATTTTGAACAATTCAAGTCCGACATGTACGGATGCGAATGGTTGAAAATATCGGGTCGTTACAATTGCTTAAGGCGAATGAGAAATATAAGCAATCCGCGGATATTAAACAACGAAATGTTGTGTTCAAAGAAAGAGATTTTGTATATGCAGTATTGACAAATGATAGATTTCCTGTCGGTACTTACAACAAAGTAGCTGCTAGAAAGATTGGCCCTTTGGAAATCGTAAAAAAGATTAATGAGAATGCTTATCATTTAAAATTGCCGGATCATATCCATACTGCTGACGTTTTCAACGTCAAACACTTGATTCCATATCATGAGAATAGGTATGTCGAAGAAGAGGAGAGTGTAAATTCGGGGTCGTATTCTTTTCAACCAGGGGAGGATGATGCAACGCACCATGATAAACGACCTAGCGAGTTAAGTCGTAAGTCGCCTGCCTTAAGTCGTATGTCGCCTGCCTTAAGTCGCCTGCCATGAGTCGCCTGCCTTATAAGATAACGGCTCAAGAAATTATGTCGCATTTCTATAAGTCGTCCAGTTATGCTGCATTGTTCTCTTATGACGTATCGTGTTGTGCTGTTTTTTTTAAGTCGTTCCTCAAGCTGTGCTAAGTCGCTTAAGTCGTTCCTGAAGCTGTGCTAGGTCGCTTAAGTCGTTCCTGAAGCTGCGCTAAGTGGCTTAAGTCGTTCCTGGAGCTGTGCTATCTTCTTAGGTCGTGAGTCGTAAGTCATGTGATGATTATTTATGTACATTGTTGTTAAGTCGTATGATGTTATACCTCGTATGTGTTAGGTTGTATGTGTTAGGTCGTATGTGTTAGGTCGCATTTCTATAAATGTTGTAACTCGTATGATGTTAAGTCGTACGTGTCAGGTCGTGAGTCGCATGTGTTGAGTCGCATGTGTGTTGTAATTTCCTATAAATAGGGGTGTGTTGTCATTTGTAAAGGCGGTTGATTTTTGAAATAAAATTGTGTGCGAGCTTTGGCCACCATTGTTGGAAGTTGAGTGTGATCTTCTTCTTTCCATCTTCGGGTTATTCGTGAGCGAATCAACGAATTTGAAGCCAATTCTCGGTATCACTTACGAGTGATCAACGATTGAATTGTAGATCTTTCAACACGGCATCTTGCGAGATCAACGGGTTGAAGATAGCTAGATTCCGGCATCATCACGATCAACGGAATTGAGCATTTATCGTTCTATCGGTTTATTAACACGAAATCATCATTTCGTGAGGCAGATCCTTGATAGGTTGTGACAGTTTAGTATCTAAACTGTTCGAGCCTAGGCAAAGCTGCGTCAATAGCATACAACGGTACTTTTAAAACCACATGGAATGCCATAACAGTTATCCCCTCAAAAGAACCATCTTCCAATAAGTACATAAGGTGATATATTAGATAATGTCTAGAGTGTAGAATATAAATATATGACATAGCCTGAATGGTTACATTCATTACATTCAACAACATATTAGGAGTATAACCAAATCCGATAATGAACGTTTGCATTTTTGATTTTCCATGCAGATCTCTCTGATGGAGCCAGATCCAATCTCCTGCACATGGGTCAGAAAGTACCTTCCGAGCGTCATATATCTCTAGATAAAATATACATCAAAGAAAAACATGGTTCATGCCCTAACATGTGATCCCAAGTATCATCACCTTCCATGCGCAACATCGATAAGCATACTCTAAATATGAAGTGATAATATCCTGTCATGGGTCAGCCAAACCCCAAGCATGCCCCTACTCTTTTTCAGTCATTTTCAATGTCGAGGTCACATTCGACATCCTTCACACAAGTCTTCATCACTCGAACGGAACACCAATCCACAAATGGATCCCCTCATCTCGAACAAATTACGAATCACTACATGGATTTGATCATCTTGAACAGATCTTGAATCACTACATAGAATCTCTTTCAACGCTTCCAAGAAATAGAACATTATCACATCCTTGAAGTGGTTTTTGGTAAGTAAAACACTTACCGATCCTGATCTCTCCGAGACTGAATCGACGAATATGGTAATTCAATTATAATGAGAGCGACCGCATTTGGAAACCAAGTCTTGTATACTTATCACTTTTTCAATATTTTCCTCTCACACTATTCCTCTATCAAGAGTGAAGCCATTAGGTTAGAGCTCTATTGCTCATATCCCTACACGAACATCAGTCTTAACTCCTACAGATAGACAAGCCTGCACTGCAATAGAAAATTTATTTTCCGATGCCAAAATGGCATCGGTATAGAGTTGAAAAACCGTTTCCAATGCCATTTTCGGCATCGGTAAAACTAGCATGGAAAAAAATCCAACACCATGCACTAGGAATTTTCCAACGCCTTTCCATCATCATTTTCCCGATATCATTTTCCGATGCTCTACCGACGCTATGGCGACACCAAATTTAGAATACAATTTTTGGTTTTCCCACACCTTACCGACACCTTTTCGACATCAGTTCTGAAGCAATTTTGCCGTACTTCTAACTTTCAAACTTAACATCAAATACATTCATTCGGAAAATACCAAATATTTTATGAAACATATACGTCTCAACCGAACAAAATAATATCACTAACAATAATTCAACAAAAAATGACGTAATCGATGAAACATTTAGATAACACATAATATTCGTAGTATTAGATGATACAACTTAAACTAATATCACATACATGCAAGTCTAAAAAAAAACCATGTCCAAATAGTACATAGATATATGCATCATAACGTGTCAAGTAAAAAATAAATAAGTGCATATCTAATGAAAAAGTTCAGTTATCTTCCATGTGGTCCTGGTCCTAGTCCTCTTGATTATCGACAACATAGTAGAGTCACATTCTCTTGATTTCTGCACTCAATTTGATGCCATTAACTAGTAAACTAGAAAACTCCAATCAGTCATATAGAATATATAACAATATCACCATTGCCTATAAAGACTATTTTAGTGAAACATCACTATTACCATTAGCTATATATGCCCCTCGCATTCTTAAATGGTGAAAATATCAAAATAGCACGATGAGAAAACACACTCATAGCACACGCGGTATAATTTATAGCAATATATCGAAATCGCTATGAACAAATGATGTTAACTTTGATTTGTTTATCTATTCATTATAACCTTTTCTAATGTCCTACCCACCTACTTGCCCAAATTATTTTACAATATGCCTCAGTTGAATGCTCTGAATCTAAGGACTTGAATGAAACGTTGTTCTTCATTTATTATATGATAAGCATTTAATTATTATTTTGATCACCAACTGTTTTGCCCGTTTTATCATCAAGTTTGAGCTACATATGCATAACTGTGGAGGTATTCACTAGATGGAACTTTGGAACCAATCCAAATCGATAACATAGATTGCTTGTTGATTTTTTTTATAGGTTTGTTCGTATTGTTTGTATCTCAAATTCTAAAATCAAATAGATTAATTTTAGATAAAGTTAACGCATGATCAATGTATAGATTAATTGTTTACAAGTTCATATACTATTTTGCTTGTTGATCTAGAATGCGTAAGAGATTGTGGCTTGCTAAAATTGATTAAATAGTAAAGAACTAAATATCTCATGTTGATATATAATATATGCATTCAACCGCGTTAGACTAACATGAATACTATTACAGAGAACACTAAAAATTGGTTTTCTTTATCTGTGTTAAACTGTATGACTATGTCCAGGTGTTGACATTGTATATATTAAAGAAAAAATATGACTTGTAGGTATATCCAGGTGTTAATGAAAGAGGCTATGTGATAGGATCGTGTAATATGGAATATTGAAATAGTCTAGGTAGATAAAGTAGGTAAATGCAAGGATACACCAGGATTTTATACTGGTTCGGACCTCTCGTCCTACGTCCAGTCCCTAAGCTTCACTTAGGAATTTCACTAACTAACACCCTCACTTCACCCGGAGGAATAGGTTTACAACTTACCCGAACAACCGAACGGGATTTCTTGTCTCAACTACCGAAGAGGACTTCAACTCAATTACTAAAATACAATATTCGACTTGTTGTGTTCTTGTCAACACTAATGAGTCTAATGTAGTACAATATTCCTATAATCTTATCCTCGAGAATATGCAATGTGTTTGTGAAGATTTAAGTAATGTGAATTGCTATGAATCAAAAGAATGTTATGAACAAAAACAGTGATTCAAGCAATAGATTGATGATTGCTTTGAGAATATCTAGAGAATATGAACAAGAGAATAGTAAGATTAAAGCAAGAGAATTTGGTGAATTAAATGATGTTAGAATCATGTATATATACTTGTAGAAGAGATGCATATGTTGTCAAAGGTTGCAAACAAGAGATACTTTCATTTCCATTGATGAAAGGTTGCAACTCTTGGGAGAAAGAAGGTGTCTTTTCAGAAAAAATTCGCAGGTTCAAATTCAGTCGACTGAGCAGGGAATACAGTCGACTGAAAATATAAAGTAAAATTTTCGGGACCAAATTCAATCGACTGTGCAGGAAATTCAATCGACTGAACTGTGCATGTGTATAAATTTGTTCCAGTTTCAGTCGACTGACTGTTCCTGTTCAGTCGACTGAACTTACAGAACCTGCATAGTTAAAACTAAATTAAAAAATGAAGTTTAACAAAAAAAATTAGTGCTCGTGCAAGCTTCTTGAGGATAGATTTTAGCAATACATCTAGACTAAGACACATGTAAAAACATACTTTAAGCTTGTTTGGTCTTCATCTATCTTCCTTTAGCATTTGCATATATTTCTTCCTTGTTTGTAAAAGCACATTATCATTGATCAAAATCTTCGCGTATCAACATCTCCCCCTTTTTGATTGATGACAATACTGATTTATTCTAGAGATGTTTTACTTACTTTCTCCCCCTGAATGTATGCACTATCTTTCCTACAAAACAAAGTTAGTACCATAGATTTTCTCCCCATTTGTCATCGACAAAAAGGAAGAACTAAAAGCAGTAATAATATATCAAAACAATCACTGAATCATAGAGAATATTTGCATAAGCATGAATTAAGAGAAATAAAAATGTTGTGACAGACAAGCATAAAATGGCTATTTATACAAGCCATTAGAAAGTTAAAAATACACATCAAAACAACAAAATTACTCATCCTTATCCCAGTCATATGAACCTTCTCTTCATGTTGGTTCACGTATGACGGGTCCTCCTATTGGTGGTCTGTGCGCTCTTCCTCCTTGGCCACAACTAGCTCCGCTTGCGCTGCTACTTGTTTGCTCTTCGGATGTCGTCCATGTAAACGTAGGTGCTGGACATTTGCCGCGAGATGTCGAAGCAGTAGTGGTGCTTGAGCACGAGATTGCATCCCAAAGCTTGTTGAAGAATCCTTTAATTTTATCAAGCTTGTGATCTACCTTTTGAAGACGAGTGTCAAGAATTTGTTTTCTTGACAATATCCCCAAGGATTGGTTGGTAGTGAAGCTTGGGTCAACAAGACGAATTTCATCATCTTGCTCGAGATGTTCTTCGTGGCGAGGTTGAGGAGGTTGTTGTTGTTGTTGTTCTTGATGCCTTGCTTGCATATAAATCCTCATCCTAGTAGCCCAGTAGTTGTAGTTTAGTCCATTGAATAGGGAGGGTCTTTGGGTAGATTGTCCTTCCGCAAATGTAGAACTATAAGCAGATGTTGTGCTTGTACTTGCGTTATTTTCCATATTATCAATATGTCTAATAACGGTGTTATGGTTATAGGACAACCTTGCTCTGATACCAAATGAAAGAGGCTATACTATAGGATCGTGTAATATGAAATATTGAAATAGTCTAGGTAGATAAAGTAGGTAAATGCAAGGATACACCAGGATTTTATACTGGTTCGGACCTCTCGTCCTACGTCCAGTCCCTAAGCTTCACTTAGGAATTTCACTAACTAACACCCTCACTTCACCCGGGGGAATAGGTTTACAACTTACCCGAATAACCTAACGGGATTTCTTGCCTCAACTACCGAAGAGGACTTCAACTCAATTACTAAAATACAATATTCGACTTGTTGTGTTCTTGTCAACACTAATGAGTCTAATGTAGTACAATATTCCTATAATCTTATCCTCGAGAATATGCAATGTGTTTGTGAAGATTTAAGAAATGTGAATTGCTATGAATCAAAAGAATGTTATAAACAAAAACAGTGATTCAAGCAATAGATTGGTGATTGCTTTGAGAATATCTAGAGAATATGAACAAGAGAATAGTAAGATTAAAGCAAGAGAATTTGGTGAATTAAATGATGTTAGAATCATGTATATATACTTGTAGAAGAGATGCATATGTTGTCAAAGGTTGCAAACAAGAGATGCTTCCATTTCCATTGATGAAAGGTTGCAACTCTTGGGAGGAAGAAGGTGTCTTTTCAGAGAAAATTCGTAGGTTCAAATTTAGTCGACTGAGCAGGGAATTCAATCAACTGAAAATATGAAGTAAAATTTTCGAGACCAAATTCAGTCGACTGTGCAGGAAATTCAGTCGACTGAAACTGTGCATGTGTATAAATTTGTTGCAGTTTCAGTCGACTGACTGTTCCTGTTCAGTCGACTGAACTTATAAAACCTGCATAGTAAAACTAAATTAAAAAATGAAGTTTAACAAATTTTTCTAGTGCTCGGGCAAGCTTCTTGAGGATAGATTTTAACAATACATCTAGACTAAGACACATGTAAAAACATACTTTAAGCTTGTTTGGTCTTCATTTATCTTCCTTTAGCATTTGCATATATTTCTTCCTTGTTTGTAAAAGCACATTGTCATTGATCAAAATCTTCACGTATCAACAGTTAAAGACATTGTACATATTAAAGAACATATATTAAAATATATGGGTAGTGTTAAAGACATTGTATATATTAAATTGTTTGCCTCTAAGATTTGCAACGTATATACTAAATGGTTACAGAATTATAAGCGCACATGATGTTTATGCTTATGTTTAAGTTTATTATTTATGAATTCAAACCGAAAAGGTGCAAAATCAATAATGGTGTAATGCTTTTACGTTTGCTTTTTGAAGTTAATCTCTTGCAAATAAACTTAGTATCTGAAACAATTTCTAGTTCTATTTTTATTGTGTAATTATTATCATTTTTGTTCGCTGCCGTTCTAAAGTCATTATTTATGTAACATATATAGAATATTGTAACGGAAAGTTTTACTATTTTAGCCAAACAACAAAATATTCTTTGAAGGTTTGTTAACTCTTAATAAAAGTCAAAGGTCATGAGTAGGAGAAGCTCACTCAGTTTTTTATGTACATGGATTAATTAACAGCAATGTAATTGGCAATTTTCAAAAGAGAATTCAATACTACACCTTAAGTTACCACTAAAATTCAAATTCATTGTTGAACCATTTAATTTCATAACCACATCCATGTGATACATAAGATAATTTTTATGCGTAACATTAGGAGTTTGTTTTTAATGCACATTCAAAATGAAATAAAATGAACTAGGAATGAAATATAGAATTAAGTACCAACTTATTCAGATGGAATCATAAAATGCTGGTAAAGTTATTTGAGATAATTATTACACTACCCAGTACAATAAGAGAAACAAGATAATAACAAAAAAAACCTTCCGCAAATCATACTGCCGACAAGTATAACAAATTTAACCCAAATCAGAAAAACCTAAATTTCTTGTTAAGAACCCTAATTAAAATCATAACAAATCAACGTAAATCGCATATATACAAAATAAAATTTTGATAAAAAATATATACCTAAGGATTTGAAGAACTCGGGTCTGCGATGTTGGTGTTGATCTGGACTGGAGCCTGGATACTGGATCTGAAGCGGGCGACCATATCTGAAGCGGGCGACCATATCTGAAGCTGAAACCTGGATTCGAGTGGGTCGGCTCTAGAGATGTTCATGGTGTAGCGTTTGAGTGAAGGTTGTTGAGATTTGGGTGAAGGCGGTGCAGCGTTTGAGATGTTCTTTTGCAAATCTGGGTGGAAGAGGTTGAAATTGTAGTGTGTGAAGGCAGTGGAGATTGTAGCATGGGTAGGGTTTAGAGATGTTCGCGGTGAAACATTTTTTTAATTTGGGCGGAAATTATTTGCTTTGAAGGAAGTCGACATTTTGAGGATAAAAATTATAGTGGGTAAGATGGCGCAGGAACGGTGTTAGAAAATACCGACGTCATTTGATATATATGTTGGATTTATAGAAGACGTCGGAGTGGCGTCAGTATCTTTCGATGCCATTTCAGCACCTTACTCTATTTAACGAGTTAAACATGTCATTTCGGTTCTCAGTCTTTTTGGTATCAGAAATTTTCGTAGCTATTCTATAAGTTTTCTGGTAGTGCTACTTCATCGGCTTTTAATGCTAAGTATATAACTAAATGTTTTGCATAAACGAGTAAACGCACAAAGCACGATCACGTCACACAAAACACGATCAAGTCACATAAGCGACTTCTAATCCTCGTGTTGTTTAATTAATATTTTATTGATAAAAACCTCTTTTACTAGTAAAACTTCTTTTATCTAATAAAACAATGTTTATCAATTTCTATTATTCATTTGTACTGTTTCAATACTTCAAAAACTATTCATATACTTTTTCTCAAATGGTATAGGTATATTCGTAATCATTAACAAGATTTCTTACTTTAAACCTTTGTTTTGTTCTATCTTTTTTCAAAAGATTCCATACTTATAATTTTCTTTAAAATATCCATTTTAAAGATCTAAGTACTTTCACAAATCTATTCAAAAAGGTTTAAGACTAAAGTTACTTGAACATTGTTGCTACAAACCCAAAACCATTTCACTTATGCTTATCTTTAATTTAAAGATCTATTTACATTCATAAGTTTAATTAAAAAGGATTAAAGATGAATTTTAATAAAACATTACCAAAAAACATAAACCATTCCAAACTTGTATCATGTTTAAAACATTATCCAAGATAATATTTTATTAAGTTCGATAGTTGATTAGTCAATTTATCCAATTATAACAATTGCTTATACAAATCAATGATCATGTACTTTACTCATTTCCAAAATTTTGACTTAACTATTATCATTTAAAATTGAATCTTGGAAAGTTAGAGCACTGGTTGCATCAAAACCTTAATTAGACAATTCATTCTTGAATCCCACAAATAGACAAGCATACTCATCGGCTTTTAGTGCTAAGTATAGTATTATGTAAATAAGTAACAAACAACATGATTAACCCGTTTTCGACGTTACAAACTTAACCGTTCCTCATTCAAGAGGGAAGCCCAGTAGGTTAGAGTTCTATTTTTTCGTCCCTGCTCAACATCAATCTTAACTCCCAAAAATAGAGAAGCGTACTTCGTCGACTTTTAGCATTAATCAAAATTAATTACCTTTTAAACAAATAAGTAAACAACAAGATTAACAGGTTTCCGACATTCCAACTTAACCATTCCTCATTCAAAAGGGAAGCTTGGTAGGTTCAAGCTCTATTGCTCCATCCCTACTCGGCATCGATCTTAACTCTCAGATTTCAGAGAAGTCTACATCGTCGGCTTTTAGTGTTAAACCTCTTTTTTGCTTTTTCGAAATTTATATATAATTATCAAAAACATATTTAAATTTCAAACCAACTTTGATATACTTTAAAACATGTTTGAAAATATCACTAAAAAGATAAGAGAAAAATACCAAATTTAAATATCATTTTTGAACACTTAAAACCATATGCAACTTACTACAACATCTGTAAATGCTGTTATAAGTCCGTATTAAAACAACATTGAAAAGAACGATCTTTGTGAATGGTTTTTACCACTTTGACAAATGAGTTAAGACTTGAAATTTTTATAGTAAATACTACCATTAGGGTACTTAAAAACCATGGGAAGAAAACCCTAAGGATATCTCTCCATTTATTTATAAAAATTCTCGAAAATAAGAGATTTGGAAGTACAATTATAACGACTGTTCTCACTTCAAACACTTTCAAACTTACTTCAATTTAACACACAATTTAAACAACCATTTGAACATCTATTCAAGGCCACATCACATGTTTAAAAGAGTAATAGAAGTGAGGTTATACAATATAAGTTATCAATTGCTTTCAAAAGCAAGAGGGGTCCAAAGTTTATAACTTTACTTAGTTAATGTCACTTTAACTTTGTACTTTGCACAAAACATATATACACACATTATATACTTATAAGATAGTGAGTTAACTCGGTTAGATCCATGCTAAACCTAAGCACAAAGACATAAGAACAAAGAATTACCTCCTTCAATCACCACCAGTCTAAAGATCCAACCTTTAGCATTTCCAAACCAAAGCCGCATCTCCTCCCCTTCCTAAGCTCACGGCCTCCTCCAAGATCCCCTTCTTCCTCTCACGTTTTCTTACTTTTTTACTTCCTAATCATGCCTCCCATGATGTTTTGGTCCTATAGCCAGATTGGAGATGATTTGGTTAAGACTTGAAAAAGTTAAAGAATAATCAGTGGATTAGTGCTTAAGCACCTCCACCATTTTTAATTTTTATACTCCATCTCAAGCTTAGTTAATTAATGATTTATTATGTATGGTACGCCTCTCTTTATATAAGGTTTTACAAGATGTCATAACTACCTCTTACCTTCAATGAAAGGTCACAAAGGAGCCTCCTTTTTACATGTTAACTTTACACCTCTCTTCTTTTGCTTAAAAGTTAAGTATTACCATAAAAGGTCATTTCCTAAATATCTTTGATGATATCACCTATGACATCATCCAAAAAGTTTATTTCCATAAATGGAAAAAAGAATTATTTCATTTTCTTAATTTTCTAAGCAAATAAGTGTATATGAAAAGAATACGAACAACTTCTGACGGTTAATGTAACGTTTTCGATTTTTCGTTGCCGAAAAACCGAATAGTTATGGGTTTTAAAAAGAATTTAGGAAGAGAAAAAGAAGAAAAGAAGATAGAAGATAGAGGGAAAAGAATAGAAAATTAGAAAATAGAATAGAAAAGAGAGAATAGAGAAGAGATAGAAAAACAGAACGGAACAGAAAACAACAGAACAACATCCGAATCTCACAATTCGCAGCGGAACAGCATATAATAATAAATGAATAATCTTTAAACAAAGAACTATATCAGTTATTACATTTTATACTTTACATTTCATTACATCATATCATCAGAGTGTACAACAACAACAACATCAAACAGTGCAGCGGAAAAAGAAATACTATATAAACTAGTAATACGCCATGCCATCCAGCTTGCCTCCAGCAATTCCTGAATATCCAGAATATCCTGATAAACCTAACTCTTGACTGCCCGTGTGGAAATTGGTGGGCACCCAGAGTTTAGGAAGGAAAACAATAAACTCTAAGTCAGTCATGTGACTGGTGTGAGAACTCAAAACAGTTTATTTATCTTTAAAATCAAAATAGAGAAATATTTTTATTTCAATTCGCAATGCTTTTAAAAATGAGACTACCATAAGGCCTCCCGCACACACACACAATGCAAACGCAGAATCGGAGGAGATTTCTCCTTATGATAGTCAAAGATGCTTGATACGCATTTAAAAATAACATTTCATATTATTATTAGTGCATAGTGTAGGAAAAATTCATTTCGAAAGTAAAGATATAAATCTTAGCCAACATAGACATTTCGAACTATGCCTACTATAGCTACCATCCAAACAGTGGTGACCACCATAAGTGAATGATAGGTTCTACAACTAAAACCGTACAAGTTTCGTATTGGGAATTGGATTTCCAACAAATGGTCAGGCCAAGGAACTTCCCATTGCCACATGAGAATGCCTCTGGAAAGACATCCCCGAGAACCAAACCGGAACTCTGCCAACACAAGACCGGGTTACCCCTAACTGGGTAACTACTGACACGGGCACGCCATTCCCCGATCGTAAACGACCTTTCTCACGGGATCCCGAAAACCAACAACCACAAAGTAATAAATTCGTAGTAACCACATAGGTTAAATATCTGGGCTTCAAACCATGATACAACCTCTATCCAGAAGGAAATGTACATACCCTAAAGGGTGCTACCCCTCATAACCTTGCCGCATCTTTCCTGTTTTGACCATTTCCGGGGTGTGAGGTTCGACGAAGTCACGTCCACAAAAACATACTTTATAAAAAAGTCATGCTTTGGGTCAACAAATGATCAACACAATGATCACCAAGATAGACGATCAAATAAACGATCCTATCACAATAATCAACACAATGATCATTTCAGCAACACTCAGCATGTCACATTACCAAATTGGGAATATATCGCTGATAACTTCAACTATATAACCTCTGAGCTCGTACGTCTCAGAGAAGGGTGTTAAGCTAAAAGAATAAATTCTTCGCCACCAACAGAAATATATTTGAAAGAAATCAGCTTTATATCTCAACTTGTAATGTCAGACACACAATCCATACAATTCTGTTCCGGGATCGAACAGAACCGAAGGCACATACAAAGAAGTCCTTGCAATCCGGATATTCACAATCCTGATCGGATTCACCATCACATATGGAGAACTCTATACCGGAGCAACTCGGTGCAGAGTAAATCGACAGGTCATCCTATCGCTCTCGCAAATACCGGGTCTTCAACACCGATCTTCAAATGCAATTCATAACGACGTATCACATATTCGGAATGGGTTATACGACCCCATGGTCCTTTCCCGGTTAACCCGAATAGTGAGCGCTTATTCAAAAATAAGTGTAGCATTCACATTCAAACAAATCACATCAATTACCCATTCAAAAGGGAAATATTGATAGTCGGTTATTGAACTATCAATGGATATGCACACATCACCAGATTCCAAATAATTTTCCAAATTATTTATTTTTTTCAAAATATCTTTACAAGATATCTAATTTCAAAACTTCAAAAATAAATCAATATTTATTTTTGGACAAATTCCACTTCCTTTATAAATTCCTTAGTGAATTTATAATTCCAAAATATCAATGAATATTCGATTTCAATTATTCATTTTCAATTTATCTTCAAAAAGATAAATTCTAAATATCACTTCATATTGGAAAACAATTCCATACTTATTTATTCATAAGTAATTCACAAATTTTATCTATTTTCAACACTTAGAAAATATTCAATATACTTCAATCGAAATTAAGTATATATTTCATTCTATTAAGGAAATCATTCTCTTAAACATATTTATTTGGGCCAAAACGAATGTTGCGTAAAACATCGTTACGACGTCCCAAATTCACTAGTATAGGGATTCGAAATTAAATAGATATATAATCCCAATACTATACAAAACATTTCCTTTCGGAAATCATTTACTATAACAACAGTGTTATAGTCCATTATTTCCTTTTCATTTCTCGAAAACGTCTATTTCAACAATAAATGTTGAAATCTATGGTTTCGAATCTCAACACATTTTAAAACATCGTTAGATCGTTTTAATTCTATTTAAAACATTCACATTCAAAACAATTTCTTTAACGTATTATTTACTATTCAAAAACGTGAATATACTACGTTAACAAATCTCATCCTTTTATTCATTTTAATTCAAAGGATTATTCACTATTCAAAAATGTGAATATAACTCCATTAAATAAGTTATGACAATTAACTTATCAAAATAAGTTGTTTGCGGATTTATAAAACAACGTTTATAAATTCCATTTCTATTTATTTATAAAAACTTCCTTTTTATAAATTCCTTTATTAACCTATTCCAGTTTATAACTAAATTATAAACTAAACGTTCATATTATAAGTTAATTTCTTATAAAACGATTATTTTACAAAATCGTTCTTTTAAAGACTTTCCAATTTATAAATCTTATAACTTATAAGATCCATTTATTTAACCAATCTATTCTTCAAATAATTTCACCAAATTTATAAATCTTACTATTTATAAATTTCTTTTATAACTTCACAGTTTATAATTCTATAAATTTCATTCATCAATGACATTCATTCACCATTCATTCCAACACTTATAAAAACTCGTTTTAAAATGTCAATATTTCAATTTATAAATATCCATTTATAAATCTCTTATATAAATCAATTCATATTAATATTTTAAAAACGTCTTTAAACTCCTTTATAATTTCATCATTTTGATTTATAAAATAATCAAATTTTATAAATCCTATATTTAAACTTTTCACAATTATTTCAGAAATCCCGATTAAACTATTTTATAAAACCATTAGCATCATATTCTCAAAAATCAGTTTTTAACTATATTTCTCAAAATCATAATTTTTATAACTTTAAAAATTATATCGTTTATTTATTTATAATGGATCAATTCCAAAAATAAATTATATTTTCAAAAAATCACTTTATAATCATTTTAAAAATCCCAAAATTTGGTCCAACGATGCTACACACCAAATAGTCAATCACGACTACAACAATATCATATATCAATATGAAAATCAATCAAATATCAAAATATGTGAAATCAAATAAATACTGTTGAGGAATCCAGTTGGATCCCTCCAACCTGTTTTTCTGCATCCAAAAACATTAGCACAATACCAATTTCGCTCCAGTACGAAATTATCGCGGTATATGGGATTTAATAAATATTATCCGCTTAATAACGGCGCAATAGGGTCTCATCCGCTAAACAAAAAATGCGGGAAATCAACAACTGCAATATATACATATGCCAATATATATATATTGATATTATATATAATACCAATTTCACTGTTTATGAAATATTCGCGGTATATGTTTTTAATAAATAACATCCGCTTACTAACGGCGTATAATGTCTATTTTAACAATCAATAGATATCAATCAACATTCAAACAAATATTTTAAATCTAACTATTTAAAATAAAATCGAAACTGATTCGATTGAGTGAGAAGTTCTCACCTTGATTTTATTTCCGTTTTAGCGATTTATTTCGAATAAAATTAAACGGACGTTTAATTTTACCCAAAATTCTCACTGACTCCAAACGACTCCAAACCAACTCCATCGCGTAGTGCTCGTCCATACGATTCCAACGCAACTGGTTTCGCGCGTTTTCGACCTCGTATGAAAAAGTTATGAATTATTGAAGTTTGTACACGATTTTAATAACATTTTATAACATAAATTAAAAAAATAAAACCCACATCTATCATCCACCGTCCATTCCTTCTCAAGCAAATCTGGGCCGTCCCTACCCTTCTTCTCCCTCACGTTCACCCTACAGGTCCAAAGCCGAACAATGAAACCCCAAAGCTACGAATTAGGGTTAAACATTGCAAGCTCATTTCTCAACGAAATCACATCAAACCACCTGCAAATCGAAGCTCTTCGCGAGAGCTACCTCCACCACCCATGGCTTGAAGCTCGGCCCCCTATATGGCCTTGAATTGCGTGCGAAAATCTGCAGGTTCGGCCCCCATTTGCTCCCTCCACGCGACTCCAAACACGATCTCAACCGTATGGATCGAAAGCTCTCGTCGTGCTCTCCAACCTTCGTGTTGAACACTTTGGCTAAATCTTTGTAGATTGAGAGAGATTAAGGGGAAAAGCTTGTGAATTTCTGGCCATTGGTTTGTTAGGTGGCGGCTAGGGTAAAAAAATTAGGGTTTTAGTATTTTTTTTCTAAATTTATGAAGGCAAGGGCCTCTATTTATAAGAGAACGAACGACACTATTCATCCCGGAAATTTCGAACTCCGATTTACGCGCCGAAACTGACGTTCCTAGGGTCTATCCCACGTTCCGGACACAATGGAACAGGTTTCGGAAGCTAATTCGGAAGTATGTGCGAGTTATGGCTATAAACGCTCAATTTGAATTAAACCGATTTAAGCGATTTTCTAGGCGTTTTAATTTGTACAGGACAAATCGTAAATCCAATTGACACGAAATTTGAAACCTTGCAATAATATCACATTACGGATCCGATGAAATTGGTTTCATCGAAATCCGAGACTTTTTGAAAAATGGCTATTTTCACTCGTCAAATTTAAATTAAAAATAAATCGATGCGTTTCGAGCTGCCACGATCAAACGATAACTCCGATTGACACGAAAATTGAAATCCGATAATAACTAACTATTACGGATCCAATGAAACTGGTTTCGTTCAATTCTGAGACTGTTCAAAAATTGACTATTTTCACTAGTCGATTTAAATATTAAAATATTCAATTTTCACAAATTAACTTTTAATTCGATTCTAAAAGTTCTAAAATATCATTCTAACTTCCATATGATAAAATAAAATTTTACAAATCATTTTCAATCATATTTAACTCAATTTCCAATTATTTCCATAATTTAACGTATTAAATTATCGATTTAATTATTCAATTAAATCCAAAAATTCAAAATAAAATTTATTCGACTTATAAATTCACTTATTAATATTTAAAATTAATTAAATATTCAAATTTTAATTTCTAAAAATTCTGGGTCGTTACAATCTTCCCCACTTAAAAGAATTTCGTCCTCGAAATTACAAGTAAGAAAAGTTATAGAATT
Organism: Allium cepa; assembly: GCA_030765085.1. Taxonomy (NCBI): domain Eukaryota; kingdom Viridiplantae; phylum Streptophyta; class Magnoliopsida; order Asparagales; family Amaryllidaceae; genus Allium; species Allium cepa. Next base: position 610,648,786 of record CM060932.1, read on the forward strand.
TATTAATTTTTCCAAAATTCATAGTTAAACTTCTTACAAATCTTTACTAAGTTTTCCAAATCATACTTAGTTATCTTTTCAAAAACAATTACTATTGTTTAACTTTCAATTCCAAAATCAAAGTTAAAGTTTTCAAAATTTTCCCAATTTTCTCAAATTTTTCTAACGCCTTAAATTTCCGGAAAAATTCGCCATAGTCTCCTTTGCGCGGCTCGATCCGAAAAAAAAATGACAGTATATATATCACAAATATACATCTCATCAATTAATGAGGCATCCTGAAGGGAAAAAAGTGTAAAAGTACGATATTTAATCCGAGATATGTACCTTATATTTTATTAGCAAGCATATACGGCTAATATAGCGCAAAAGCGAGCTCCAAATGCGAAGCAAATGCGATCCGCACCTACTAATTACTCAACAAACAACATGAGAATCATGCATATAGATAATAGTATCGATATACAACATATAGCAACATACTAACTATATATGTCAACATAGCAAATGAAACAAAACAACAAATGCAATATATTCAACCATCAACCAACTAACATCCATAACCAATAAATATTCATTCATATTCTTATTAATATTCAATGAATTGGGTTATCAATTTAATCATATTTGATTCATATACAGTGGAGTTCTTACTAACATCCATTCTCAATTAGTTTATATTCACTAATTAAATCCAATTCACTTTCAATTCTATTCAAATTTATTTACTTTCAATTTGAATTCAATTTCATAGCTTCCAATTTCGCTAATTCACTTTCATTAACACTTAATGAACTATAAACAATCAACCAACAATCAAATAACAACCAATGTATATTCATTCTCATTCAATTTATTCAACTTCCAATTGAATTTCAATTAATTTAGCTTCCAATAACTTTAGATTTTAATGAATTAACACTTAAATTCATATTCCATATCAACTTAAATTTACATTCAATTGATTAACATTCAATTCATTCATTCAATTCAACAGTTGAATTTCATTACATAACTCAAGTTTATATCCATTTAACTTTAATTCATTTTTGTTTACAACTTATATTCATAAATATATTCATATAGTTTCACTTCTTACATATATAAGTTTATTTCACTAATTGTAAATCACTTTAATTATAATTCAATTCTTATAATTCATTATACTTATACAATTATTCTTTTATTTAGATTATTCAAACAACTAAACAATCAACTTATATACACTTTAATAATTTTGAAAAATTATTCTTTTATATATAAAAATATAATCAAGGTAAAAATTATTTCATTTACCCAGTTTAAAACAATATCGTGTCGGTTTATCTTGTTTAAGAGTTTAGAAACCCCTTTCTACGATAGTTAGCTAGACTACATCGACCGAAATCTATAAACAATCAACCGATAAGTCAACACAATATAAAACAATTTTTTATTCACTAACAAATACGCTCTCATAGCTATTATTACACTCAACTCATTCTAGAGTACTGCTAACTCTATCTCTAATGAGTAATACCCAACAGAACCATGGTTGTCGCTTAACCATATGCTCTGATACCAAATGTAACGTTTCCGATTTTTCGTTGCCGAAAAACCGAATAGTTATGGGTTTTAAAAAGAATTTAGGAAGAGAAAAAGAAGAAAAGAAGATAGAAGATAGAGGGAAAAGAATAGAAAATTAGAAAATAGAATAGAAAAGAGAGAATAGAGAAGAGATAGAAAAACAGAATGGAACAGAAAACAACAGAACAACATCCGAATCTCACAATTCGCAGCGGAACAACATATAATAATAAATGAATAATCTTTAAACAAAGAACTATATCAGTTATTACATTTTATACTTTACATTTCATTACATCATATCATCAGAGTGTACAACAACAACAACATCAAACAGTGCAGCGGAAAAAGAAATACTATATAAACTAGTAATACGCCATGCCATCCAGCTTGCCTCCAGCAATTCCTGAATATCCAGAATATCCTGATAAACCTAACTCTTGACTGCCCGTGTGGAAATTGGTGGGCACCCAGAGTTTAGGAAGGAAAACAATAAACTCCAAGTCAGTCATGTGACTGGTGTGAGAACTCAAAACAGTTTATTTATCTTTAAAATCAAAATAGAGAAATATTTTTATTTCAATTCGCAATGCTTTTAAAAATGAGACTACCATAAGGCCTCCCGCACACACACACAATGCAAACGCAGAATCGGAGGAGATTTCTCCTTATGATAGTCAAAGATGCTTGATACGCATTTAAAAATAACATTTCATATTATTATTAGTGCATAGTGTAGGAAAAATTCATTTCGAAAGTAAAGATATAAATCTTAGCCAACATAGACATTTCGAACTATGCCTACTATAGCTACCATCCAAACAGTGGTGACCACCATAAGTGAATGATAGGTTCTACAACTAAAACCGTACAAGTTTCGTATTGGGAATTGGATTTCCAACAAATGGTCAGGCCAAGGAACTTTCCATTGCCACATGAGAATGCCTCTGGAAAGACATCCCCGAGAACCAAACCGGAACTCTGCCAACACAAGGCCGGGTTACCCCTAACTGGGTAACTACTGACACGAGCACGTCATTCCCCGATCGTAAACGACCTTTCTCACAGGATCCCGAAAACCAACAACCACAAAGTAATAAATTTGTAGTAACCACATAGGTTAAATATCTGGGCTCCATACCATGATACAACCTCTATCCAGAAGTAAATGTACATACCCTAAAGGGTGCTACCCCTCATAACCTTGCCGCATCTTTCCTGTTTTGACCATTTCCGGGGTGTGAGGTTCGACGAAGTCACGTCCACAAAAACATACTTTATACAAAAGCCATGCTTTGGGTCAACAAATGATCAACACAATGATCACCAAGATAGACGATCAAATAAACGATCCTATCACAATAATCAACACAATGATCATTTCAGCAACACTCAGCATGTCACATTACCAAATTGGGAATATATCGCTGATAACTTCAACTATATAACCTCTGAGCTCGTACGTCTCAGAGAAGGGTGTTAAGCTAAAAGAATAAATTCTTCGCCACCAACAGAAATATATTTGAAAGAAATCGGCTTTATATCTCAACTTGTAATGTCAGACACACAATCCATACAAGTCTGTTCCGGGATCGAACAGAACCGAAGGCACTTACAAAGAAGTCCTTGCAATCCGGATATTCACAATCCTGATCGGATTCACCATCACATATGGAGAACTCTATACCGGAGCAACTCGGTGCAGAGTAAATCGACAGGTCATCCTATCGCTCTCGCAAATACCGGGTCTTCAACACCGATCTTCAAATGCAATTCATAACGACGTATCACATATTCGGAATGGGTTATACGACCCCATGGTCCTTTCCCGGTTAACCCGAATAGTGAGCGCTTATTCAAAAATAAGTGTAGCATTCACATTCAAACAAATCACATCAATTACCCATTCAAAAGGGAAATATTGATAGTCGGTTATTGAACTATTAATGGATATGCACACATCACCAGATTCCAAATAATTTTTCAAATTATTTATTTTTTTCAAAATATCTTTACAAGATATCTAATTTCAACACTTCAAAAATAAATCAATATTTATTTTTGGACAAATTCCACTTCCTTTATAAATTCCTTAGTGAATTTATAATTCCAAAATATCAATGAATATTCGATTTCAATTATTCATTTTCAATTTATCTTCAAAAAGATAAATTCTAAATATCACTTCATATTGGAAAACAATTCCATACTTATTTATTCATAAGTAATTCACAAATTTTATCTATTTTCAACACTTAGAAAATATTCAATATACTTCAATCGAAATTAAGTATTTATTTCATTCTATTAAGGAAATCATTCTCTTAAACATATTTATTTGGGCCAAAACGAATGTTGCGTAAAACATCGTTACGACGTCCCAAATTCACTAGTATAGGGATTCGAAATTAAATAGATATATAATCCCAATACTATACAAAATATTTCCTTTCAGAAATCATTTACTATAACAACAGTGTTATAGTCCATTATTTCCTTTTCATTTCTCGAAAACGTCTATTTCAACAATAAATGTTGAAATCTACGGTTTCGAATCTCAACACATTTTAAAACATCGTTAGATCGTTTTAATTCTATTTAAAACATTCACATTCAAAACAATTTCTTTAACGTATTATTTACTATTCAAAAACGTGAATATACTACGTTAACAAATCTCATCCTTTTATTCATTTTAATTCAAAGGATTATTCACTATTCAAAAATGTGAATATAACTCCATTAAATAAGTTATGACAATTAACTTATCAATATAAGTTGTTTGCGGATTTATAAAACAACGTTTATAAATTCCATTTCTATTTATTTATAAAAACTTCCTTTTTACAAATTCCTTTATTAACCTATTCCAGTTTATAACTAAATTATAAACTAAACGTTCATATTATAAGTTAATTTCTTATAAAACGATTATTTTACAAAATCGTTCTTTTAAAGACTTTCCAATTTATAAATCTTATAACTTATAAGATCCATTTATTTAACCAATCTATTCTTCAAATAATTTCACCAAATTTATAAATCTTACTATTTATAAATTTCTTTTATAACTTCACAGTTTATAATTCTATAAATTTCATTCATCAATGACATTCATTCACCATTCATTCCAACACTTATAAAAACTCGTTTTAAAATGTCAATATTTCAATTTATAAATATCCATTTATAAATCTCTTATATAAATCAATTCATATTAATATTTTAAAAACGTCTTTAAACTCCTTTATAATTTCATCATTTTGATTTATAAAATAATCAAATTTTATAAATCCTATATTTAAACTTTTCACAATTATTTCAGAAATCCCGATTAAACTATTTTATAAAACCATTAGCATCATATTCTCAAAAATCAGTTTTTAACTATATTTCTCAAAATCATAATTTTTATAACTTTAAAAATTATATCGTTTATTTATTTATAATGGATCAATTCCAAAAATAAAGTATATTTTCAAAAAATCACTTTATAATCATTTTAAAAATCCCAAAATTTGGTCCAATGATGCTACACACCAAATAGTCAATCATGACTACAACAATATCATATATCAATATGAAAATCAATCAAATATCAAAATATCTGAAATCAAATAAATACTGTTGAGGAATCCAGTTGGATCCCTCCAACCTGTTTTCCTGCATCCAAAAACATTAGCACAATACCAATTTCGCTCCAGTACGAAATTATCGCGGTATATGGGATTTAATAAATATTATCCGCTTAATAACGGCGCAATAGGGTCTCATCCGCTAAACAAAAAATGCGGGAAATCAACAACTGCAATATATACATATGCCAATATATATATTGATATTATACATAATACCAATTTCACTGTTTATGAAATATTCGCGGTATATGTTTTTAATAAATAACATCCGCTTACTAAGGCGTATGATGTCTATTTTAACAATCAATAGATATCAATCAACATTCAAACATGCATTCAAATATTTTAAATCTAACTATTTAAAATAAAATCGAAACTGATTCGATTGAGTGAGAAGTTCTCACCTTGATTTTATTTCCGTTTTAGCGATTTATTTCGAATAAAATTAAACGGACGTTTAATTTTACCCAAAATTCTCACTGACTCCAAACGACTCCAAACCAACTCCATCGCGTAGTGCTCGTCCATACGATTCCAACGCAACTGGTTTCGTGCGTTTTCGACCTCGTATGAAAAAGTTATGAATTATTGAAGTTTGTACACGATTTTAATAACATTTTATAACATAAATTAAAAAAATAAAACCCACATCCATCATCCACCGTCCATTCCTTCTCAAGCAAATCTGGGCCGTCCCTACCCTTCTTCTCCCTCACGTTCACCCTACAGGTCCAAAGCCGAACAATGAAACCCCAAAGCTACGAATTAGGGTTAAACATTGCAAGCTCATTTCTCAACGAAATCACATCAAACCACCTGCAAATCGAAGCTCTTCGCGAGAGCTATCTCCACCACCCATGGCTTGAAGCTCGCCCCCTATATGGCCTTGAATTGCGTGCGAAAATCTGCAGGTTCGGCCCCCATTTGCTCCCTCCACGCGACTCCAAACACGATCTCAACCGTATGGATCGAAAGCTCTCGTCGTGCTCTCCAACCTTCGTGTTGAACACTTTGGCTAAATCTTTGTAGATTGAGAGAGATTAAGGGGAAAAGCTTGTGAATTTCTGGCCATTGGTTTGTTAGGTGGCGGCTAGGGTAAAAAATTTAGGGTTTTAGTATTTTTTTTCTAAATTTATGAAGGCAAGGGTCTCTATTTATAAGAGAACGAACGACACTATTCATCCCGGAAATTTCGAACTCCGATTTACGCGCCGAAACTGACGTTTCTAGGGTTTATCCCGCGTTCCGGACACAATGGAATAGGTTTCAGAAGCTAATTCGGAAGTATGTGCGAGTTATGGCTATAAACGCTCAATTTGAATTAAACCGATTTAAGCGATTTTCTAGGCGTTTTAATTTGTACAGGACAAACCGTAAATCCAATTGACACGAAATTTGAAACCTTGCAATAATATCACATTACGGATCCGATGAAATTGGTTTCGTCGAAATCCAAGACTTTTTGAAAAATGGCTATTTTCACTCGTCAAATTTAAATTAAAAATAAATCGATGCGTTTCGAGCTGCCACGATCAAACGATAACTCCGATTGACACGAAAATTGAAATCCGGTAATAACTAACTATTACGGATCCAATGAAACTGGTTTCGTTCAATTCTGAGACTGTTCAAAAATTGACTATTTTCACTAGTCGATTTAAATATTAAAATATTCAATTTTCACAAATTAACTTTTAATTCGATTTTAAAAGTTCTAAAATATCATTCTAACTTCCATATGATAAAATAAAATTTTACAAATCATTTTCAATCATATTTAACTCAATTTTCAATTATTTCCATAATTTAACGTATTAAATTATCGATTTAATTATTCAATTAAATCCAAAAATTCAAAATAAAATTTATTCGACTTATAAATTCACTTATTAATATTTAAAATTAATTAAATATTCAAATTTTAATTTCTAAAAATTCTGGGTCGTTACAGTTAAAAAGATGTTTATTAATAAAACGATTTTTGGTCACATTATCGATATTTTTCCAAAGTACTATTTTTGCAAATATTTTTCCAAAATAAATTTACCATCAGGACTTATGATTTAAAATGAGGTTAAAAAGCTTATTAAATCATTTTAATAACATTTAATCCAAGATTCAAATATTTAAATAGTTCAGATATTTAAATACAAAGTGTCCGATATTCTGGGTCGTTACATCTATATTTTTAACAAAGCTCGTTGGCTTTATAGTGGGTCATGCCACTGTATATAAACAAAGAACAGGTGTTCTATACATGCATAGAGCGGTTGGATGAAGTGGACAGGCCACCAATAAACTAAGGTACAGGAGATAGACAAAAAGGCATATGCTACTACAAGAGAACTTGCATATCCTCCCGAAGAAGAGGAAGGACAAGTACTACCATCATTTTGCACTGGGCCAATAACATCAGCATACGCAGCAAAAATTAGAGCTAGATTAGGAGCATATCCAACCGAATCAGGAGAGTAAATAAATCTCTTATCCCACGTAACATCATAGAACTTACTCTTGCTCACCTTACCCATCTCACCCTCCCTAGTGAGAGCAATGCCCTCACCATCAATATGGTAAATAAGACTCCTCGAGATGTCAATAGAATCACTGATGAAAGCATAATAGGTATTTTTCTCGGGTGAAAACCTCATGTCAAAAGGAAGGCGAACCCAAGCATGCTCATCAGGGTCCATGTAACAACCCTGTATTTTATGATTATTTTAATTGTATATTTTAAGTGTTCTATTTGAATTCCTGATTTAAAAACCTTATTTTTATTTATCAAAATGAATAAAGTTTGCTATTTCAATATAAATTTTTATTTGTATGTGAATTAGAATTCCAAACATAACTAAATAGAATATTTTCCAAAAATGTGAATTTTGGTCAATATGGTCAAACTTTGACTTTTAAATTTTAAATTTAAATATTTGAAAATTTTAATTTATCTTTTTTTATGAAAGTAAATAAAATTTTAAGAATAATGCTTTTCGTTTCATTGAAATCTGATTTATATTGTAAAAGTTATGCTTTTTACAATATTGTGTGTAAAATTGATTTATTTAACAAAACTGTTTATTTTAATTTATATAAATAATATTTTATTTGTTCTAATTTGTATTTATATGTGAAACATGATATGTTATGTATATGTTATTTTTTTTAAAACATTTTAAAAGTATAGTTATAATTTTCTAATGTCGGTTGTATTTTGTTTACAACTTTCAATTTCTAGTTTCAATTAAATAAGGTATTTCTTTATTTATTTTTCTATTTTCCAAGATATTATTTTATTTTCATTTCTACTTTATTTTGTTCAGTTTTTTATTTTAATTACTGATTTTATTTTGTTTATACTGAATTAAAAAGAAATGGAAATTCAAATGGACAAAGACTCTTCATTTTCTTGTGACCTTTTAATTTTCATTGCTTGCCTTTCCATTTTCCTTCTTTGGTCGTACCTTTTCTTGCATTAGCCGTGAATTCTCATTGCTAATTCACGTGAGAAACTTCTCCTCTCTTCATTTCATGGCCACTTTATTTTCTTTAAAAAAAATTGCAAGTTAATGGCTTCTTCCTCTCACTTTTCTTCTTATTTCCATTGATATTTGGCCTTGCTTCTCTCTAGCCTTGCTCGGCCTACCACCCATCATCACCACCATCCTCTCCATCGTCACCAGCCACAGAAGCTGCCACCACCTTCCCCCTTGTTCAGATCTGACCATGCCACTATATGAAGCCATCGCCTCAAAATTTGCAAAGAACTCCACCAAAACCATGCTAGTCGACCATATATGTCACCACCACTTCTATATCTTGCCTTGGCCACCTCCCCTTGCTCCACCACCACCATGACCTGACCTCTGACCATGAGCCTCCTCTCCAACCTGACCTGAAACAATTCATGGCTGAGCCAAATATTGGCATAGGTCGAGTCTATGTTGCACCAAAACCTACTATCCCTTGACCCTTTGCTTACCTTTGCCTCTCCATGCCTTTGCCTTCCATTTTCATGCCCATAGCCATATCTCATGACTCATGGCCGAGCACACCTGACCTAGGCCGAGCCTAGGTGTAATGAGATCAAGCCTTTTGCATTTAGGCGAAGCCTATGTTGTCTTGTGCAAGTCTTTTGCTTCTAAGGTTTGATTATCTTTCATGTTTTGCAATTGTTTTGCAAATTATAGTTGTTGATTATATTTGTATGTAAAATATTTATATTTGGGCATATGTGTGTTATATTTTTTGTGTGTTGTTTACTAGGCACTCTATCCATTCAAATCAAATCATGCTTGTCGTGCCTTTGGAATTATTTTGTGTGTTGTAGTGATCTCTAGCTTCGAAAATGTGAGTCTTTCTCACTCTGACATATTTACTTATGAAATAGTAAATTGATGGCAAGTGTATAGTAATAGAAAATGTTTATGCAAGTTAGTGATAATAATATGATATGCTATGACATGTTATTACCATTTTAAAACTGTTAATTATCACCTGACATCTGATATAAGACATTATATTGTGACATCGACATTGTTTATGCATACGTTCACACTGCAAATTCCATGTTAGAATAGAATCACTATGGGTTGAAATGATACATGCCCAAACGGATTTTAGAATAAGGAAAAAATCGTTATGGGCTGAAATGATAGGCCTGAGTGATTTTTATTTATTTTTATTTACTTGGGATTGCGGGTTTGAAATGATAGAACCCGGGTTTTCTTTTTAAACTGCGGATTGAAATAATATATATCTGTATCACTTGATCTAGGTTAGAAAATTATATACATACCCCGTGGTATATTTTTAAATGATTTTATCAAGATATGTAATTTTAGAAGTATGAAATTTCGATTAAAAAAATATATATTTTATGGTTTTGTGAAAGTTAAATCTTAAGTTTTTAATTTGTGAATTTAAGTATGTAAATTTGAAATAAATGTGATTTTCAATTTTAAATTTTATTTTAAAAATGTAAGTAAATAATGGAAATTAAATTTAAAGTTTGAAATGATATTTAAAGTAAAATGCCAAGTTTTATTTAATTTATAAGTTAATAAACAGTGAAATTTTGACTTAATAAATGAATTGAGTTTTAAAAATTAAACATTTAATTTTAAAATTTTATTATGATAAATCATATGTTAAAATGATTTAAATATGAAATTTTGAAGTCCAGAAATACGATTTATAAATTCAAATAACAAGAATTAAAGTTTTATTGTTTTTGAAAAGTTAAAATAAAATCTGAAATTTTATTAACAGCATTTCCTAAAAATGCTGTAATCTTATGACAACATTTTAAATGTTGTTGTTCTGAACTAACTATGTTTGAAATAACTAAATATCTATTATGGCATTTTATAAATGTCGTTATTCTTGAACTAACTATTTTGGAAACTATAAGCTACGATAGCACTTTATAAATGTTGTCGTTGCTACATTTTGTCAATGTTTTGAAATATTATAGATTTTAACACTGTTTGTGTTATATTTTAAAGTGTTAAATGATTTAACTATTGGAATTGATTATTTGTGAAATATAAGGAGTTTTGATATAATTTAATATTTAAATTTGAATTTTAAGGAATTTACATTGAATTTGAATTTAAATAAGGTTTATTTGGTTATGTGTTAAATTGAATGAAATCAAATGAGATAAATGAATTTTTGAATGGAATCTTGAAATGTATTTTTGTAATGATATTTGAAATAATAAATGAATGTCATATTTGATTTTTAAATGATATTTAAATTTGAATATTTGAAATTGAATTCAAATAATGATTGATAATGAGGTTTTGAAGGATATGATATTTTAATGATTTCGAAATGGTTTTTAATGATATAATCTTTATTTTGATAAAGAATGTGAATTTGGAATGATATTTGATTTTGATAATGGAAGTTTATATTTGTATGAAAAGATATTTGGTTTAATTGTAGTTTAAGTTTATTTAAATAATATTGGATTTGTGAAGTGAATATTTCAAAGCTAAATAATAATGAAATTAGATTTGAGATACGAATTTATGAAATTATAAAGTTTAGTTTTGAAATGTGGGATATTAAAGCTTTGAGATATATTAAAAATTGAATAGTTTATTTTGTGAATCAAATTTGTATTTGAAATTTATAAGATTTGAAATGGTTTGTGGGGAAACTAAATTTAATTGAAATTGATGGTTTGAATTGAATTAAATTGTAAATTTGAAAATTTGGGTTTAAATGAATAAATTTGAAAAATGTAAAGAATTAAAGGAATTTTACGATTTCAAATGGATGATCTCGAAATGTTATGATTTTCAAAGTGTAGTTGTTTCAAGTATTTCTGGTTTCGAAAGAGTTATACTTTGAAAGTATTATGATTTTGAAATGAATACATGTTTGAAATGTTTTTGGTTTCGAAGTATAAACTATTTTGAAAGGGAAGTTTTCAAATGAAATGATTTGATTTTGAAGTATAAACTATTTTGAAATGACCATGATGTTATTGTAACATCCCGCCTTTTTGCAAGATTTAAACAGACACACGTGCTAATTCAAACCATACGTAAGGGCGGATTGTTATGGGATAAATAAGAAAACAGAGAAAGAAACAGAATCTCACAGCGGAAGGATAAAATATAATAATAACTATACAATTCATAAATCTGTTTACAAAACCTTTGATTTTATTTATATCATACATATCAGAGTACACATACCATATAACAATGCAGCGGAACAATATGAGTGTGGTACAATAATATAAATAATAGTAATACGAATCTTCGTCTTCGTCCTCCAGAGCTAAAACTTCAATCCTGAAACGCTCGGACTGACCCGAGCGAATTGAAAAGACAAAACACTCGAGTCAGAACTAAAAGACCTTATGTGAGTTAAATTTTTAGAAATAAATATGAGTGCAGTAACTCAAGAGATGCTCGGGATTTACATCTCCTAAGGATCCGTTAAACTATTTACTATGTAGTATATTGCGCTATTATAATAGTGTCTAATTGTGAAATAAACTTACTTTTAAATAGCGTTAAGGCTTTACATTTTCCACCTTAACACATTTATATATTCCCATAGTCTATACAGTACCGTAATCTCCCCCGTACCGGACGTCGTCAGAGGGCACTCCATAGGTATGGTACAAAACAAAATCGTATAAGGCGCGCTAGGGTAGGTGACACGGCACAACTAGGCAATGCCAGGGTAGATATACCAATTGCTATCCGGGCTGATGGAAACGCGTAGCCGCAGCTACCGCCCACCTCGAAACAAACTCCCCCAAAAATCAAAGTAAAAGTGGCCACTGAATCAATCCAAAGTCAAAATATAATATCGAAGAGGAGTGTCCGATCAGAGGAATGACCTCATTGGCCCGAGAATCGCTCCTGTTTTAGCCACCTTATGCCAACTCACGGGAGTCGGGTCCACGTATTTACCTTGCAGGAAACGCCGCCACCAACCTACTTCATTCTGGAATCTCCACCGCGTACACGGTTGTTAAAATGGTTTTCGGAGTTGGCAGAGAGTATGACAACTTCCGATCTCGGTCTCTTCAACAACCAAACGTTATTATAACACCGCGGTCATTTAAAATAGTTATACTTTAAAACCAGAACAAAATCCATTTTAAACCCATATAAATACGATATCGTTTATATTTTTAAAACCCCAAATCAATACGATATCATTTAGGCCCAAACCCATATAATGTCATTTTATTTTCCAATATATATATTCTTTCCAAACTCATAGGGTTTTCAAAGTAAAATATTTAGAAATCAAAACTCTGGAATATAATATTTCCAAATTATACTACCTTGAAAATCATAACTTTGAAACAAATTTCCGTCTCTTAAATGGTTAAATATTTAACTACTTTTATAAAACAAAATAGCTTCTTTAGATTTCACAAATCAATTCTAAATATCGATTTAAACTTCCAAATACCATTTCAATTCTTATGGTTAAAAACTTTAAATATTTCACCATTTCGAAACAAACTTATTTGACAAACCCATATGTATCAAATCCAATTACTTATTATTTAGACTTGAAATGTTTACTTATTGAATTCAATAAAATTTAAGTAAACCTTTAACGTCACATAACTGGAAAAAAATTCAATTTATTTAACTTGATATATTCATTTAAAACAACCTGATACTCATTTAAATCACTTTACACAAAATCAAGTTATAAATCATATCCTTTAAAAATTTAACCTTTATTTAAATTCCGATTTAACTTAATATTCAACTTCCAAATTTATTCTCATTTAAGTCAATAGAACTACCAGAAATTAAATTTTAATTAAATGCTTAATCGTATTTGATCTTAAAATCAAACTTCGGTTTATACTTCAAATCAATTTTTATACAAAGCCTAAAACCGGAAAATTTCTATATATATATATATATATATATATAGCTTTATTAATGATCAAATCAAAACTCATAAACCATATGTATATGTATAGCTTTACAAAACCATAGTAAAACATTTCCAAAATTTTTTTTTATATATTTACCGCGGTGCCTGTATAAAATTTTCTATCCTATGGTCAAGTGATACGGATGTTTATCATTTCAATCCACAAATTAAAATAAAAAAAATGCGGTTGTATATCATTTCAAACCGCAATCCCGAATGAAATGAAAATGCATGATAACTTGCAGTTTATACAATATAAATATAGCATCCATTCATCCAAATATCAATCATCAACCATTATTTGCAATCATCGTCCAATTTAAACAGTCATCGATATAGAGCATATAAATTATACAGGTAATAAATAACAGTTTATATTCAATAATAAATTTAATAACTGTTAACTAGCAGTTTATATGCAAAATAAATTCTAACTGTAAATTTATATGTAATAATTAAAATAATAAACAGTTAAATAAATAAAAATGCGAATTAACTGAGAAGATGAATAAAACATGCCAAACAAATCATACATAAATTTCTACTCATATCTAAAAATCAATTTAACAAACATAAAATATTTTAGAAGTTGTGAGTGTGTTAAAACACTCACCTTTTGAATTTAAATTGGATTTAAATCCAATTTAAACCCAAAATTTCGCAGTCTCCAAATTCATCCAAACCAGCATCAACAGATCTGAAATTTCAATACGATCCTAACAAAAATAATCTCGCGTGAATCGGACACGGTATGTGAAAATTACACAAGTTAAACGTTAAAGAAATTGTATTGAAAATCAAATAAACTAAAATAAAGAATACCTCTCTTTGAGAACTATGACATATAAATTTTTCTGGAATTTTTAGAGGAGTTTGAACTTTTATTTATATTTTGGACTGTAATTGGATCTAGAATTTTGCAGCCATTGGAAAAGAAGAAGTTGAAGAAAAGAACACACAGAGAAATGAAGATAGATGGAGGCTAGGGTTTACAGAGCCTATTTATAGACAAAGTGAAAACGAATAGGTAGGCACGAATTATAAACGTGCAAAACGGTTGTTGGCCCACCAGAATATTTAATATTAATTGGATACGTTACGGATTAGTAAATAAATAAATTTCTTCCTCAAACATTTACATTGAATTTTAAACGTATTTACAAATATAAATTTAGGCGCTTTATTTAAGTTTCAATATAATTTCATTAAATTTCAAATTCATAAATAATTTCCATTTTTAACTAAATTTTAAATTACCGTAATTATTATCTTAGATTCTTATTCATTCCCAATAGATTTAACTACTGTAAGTCGACTAAGTTTACATACTATAAAATCCACATTCCTATGTATATATAGTTTTGAATTCCATACTACAAATATTTTATTAACATTTCGCAAATACATAAATTGGTATTGCACTGTTACTTAAATAAATAGCCTATCCCAATCACTAATTAAATGGGTTACCAAATTTTGGATTGGTTAATAATTATTAATTATTACTTCATTTCTTAATTATACACTTGCATGGGTTATGCTTGTCTAATTATATTCCCATATTAATTAATGTTTCCAACAAACAATAACCTTTCCTTAGTCCCACCCTTTTTACCAAATATTTCCCTGTAAATAATTCATTTTCCCATACATACTTCCATTTACACCTAAACTTATTATACCTCTTTATTTTCTCAAACAAATTACAATGATTAAACAAATTTAAATGAAAATTTGAGTTGATAGATTCATAGATTCAAATGTTTACATTATTTCAATATCTACTAAACTTTGAAATTATAACATAGACTCCAAAATAAAATCCTCCACTCTAGTCATACAAGTCTTATTGAAATAAAATGTATCTACCCTATTTTTAGGTCTTGGTTCCTAATATCCACCCGTTTTGACTTAATTTAAAATAGCGTACAAATTACATTACCTTTAATTGCAATAAATCCTATCATTGCCATTTATATTCCAAATGAATAAATTATTAATAGGTTAATTGAATCAGATTTACAACTCAACTTTAAATATTTGCAAATTTTGTCAGTTTGGATTACTTGTTAAATTTAGAATCCCTTAAACAACTTCCTACATAAATTTATTATAGAATAATTCAAAATTAACGTACAATTCCAATTTATGCAGTGATTACAACTTAAATTTCAAGGAATTTATTTATTTAGGTTTAAATCCTATTATTCACTAAAATTGTCATCCCATGTATACAATCCACATTGGTTTGTATTTATTCCATTTACCTCTTTAGTCATAGCGTAATTTCTCATTAATACACATTAAAGTCCACTAAATTTCAACTGCCTCTTAATTTCTATTTATAAGTCTTAACACCCTAAATTTGACCACTTCTAACATGGTATTACTTCTCATATTAAATGTAACTTTTATTTAGTGTATTAACATTTATTTCTATTTAAATTTCATCAACCAAATTAAACATGTAACTTATAACTATTTCTTACAATCCAAATTATTACACACATTGTCATATTCTGAATGGAGCCAACATTTAATTACACAATTTATCTAAATTACATTAGGACAATATTTAATTCTCTTTGATAATATTAAATCCCCAATTTATTAAATGGAATCAATATATCTTTCTTTATATACTGTACGTCTAAATATCTTTAATTATCAAATTTCAACTTATCCCTCAACCCCCAAATAACGTTATCAACAATCTTCATATTATAATTATTACTAACATTTATTTCATCTTATAGAATCAACTATCTTTATTGACAAATTAACCTACCTTACTGCACAACTTAAGAAAATTAATTGCAAATATGATCTCACATTAGACTTCATAAATTATCAGTTGAAATATTCATAAATCCATTTATTTAATTAGAACCTTGTTATTATACATATTGGCTCTTTACATGGAATTAGATTACATTTCTTAATTTCATTAAAACTTTATTTCTCACCTAAACCGCAAAATAGTAAGTTTCAATTACTATAGAAATTTTATTTAAGATGAATTTGAATCCCAGTCAATTGTTATTGCACTCCTTATTACATTAAATTACATTCAGTTTACACATTTTAGAATTAAATTCAAATTACCTACAAATCTTATTTCATTCATAAATGCCATCATTTACCACATTATTGCATGGTTTCATTTAATTATATTCAGGCTATTCATGTTTCTATTAAACTTGCATACATATTTCTGTTATTATTTAATCAATTATTAGACATTATGACCAAATCATCTAACAAAATTGTATAATTTTCCATTTATTAACATTCAGTTACTATTCAACATGTTTAATTCATTAGATAAATCAAATAATTACGCTTTCTTTTCTCATTTGATTTTATAACCTAATAAACCATTCATATTAAACCTATTTCATTCAATTCATACAAATTCAGCTAGATTAACTTTACTGTCTAGATTTTCATGCAGTTACTTGTTATAAATCGAATATTGCATTGGATAATTTTACTGCTTACCTTTCATATATAAAAAAAAAAATTCAAAGTGTACGCTCTCACTACTACCTTTATTAGGATTTATTCCCTATACTAATATTTAGTTTTATTTACCCTTTATATTTCATCTCTTTTTAAATTAAATTACAAAATCTTAATTAAATTAACCAACTTAAATTGTCGAAATTTACGGGTCGTTACAGTTGTAATAACGTTTGGTTGTTAAAGTGACCGGGATCGGAAGTTGTCATACTCTCTGCCAACTTCGAAAACCACTATAACAACCATATACGCGGTGCAGATTCCAGAATGAAGTAGGATGGTGGCGACGTTCTTGAGGTATATTACGTGGACCCAACTCCCATGAGTTGGCATAAGGTGGCTAAAACAGGAGCAATCTCGGGCCAAGTGAGGTCATTCCTCCGATCGGACACATTCCTTCGATACTATACTCTTACTTGTGATTGATTAGATGACCATCCTCCGATTTTGATTGGAAGTGTGTTCCGAGCTGGGCGTATGTGGCTGCTACGTTACCACCAGCTCGTGTGCGTAATTGGTATATCTACCCTGGCATTGCCTTGTGTGCCGTGTCACCTACCATACCGAGCCTTTACTACGAGTTTGTTTTTCTCCCGTAGCCCAAGGAGTATTTAGGGTAGTCTCCAGATCTGAAGATATGCTGATACTGGATGGACTACTGGGACTATTACGTGTTAAGGGGAATATCGGGTCACTCCTTAATGCTATTTTAAAGTAAGTTTATTTTACTGATAGACATTATTATAATAGCGCAATATTACTATATAGTAAATAGTTTAAGGGATCCTTAGAGGATGGGCGATCCCAAGCATCCTTTAAGTTACTGATGCATTTTGTTACTGTTCACTTGAGTTGATTTACAGTTCATAAGTATTTATGTCCTGACTCGATTGTTTGTGTTTTGCTTTACGCTCGAGTCAGATTGAGTGATTCAGCATTCAAGACTCGCCTTCAGAGTTGGAGCTTTTCTTGAAGATCCAACCATATATTCTGCTTTCAGTATTCAGTGATTTTAGTGATTTATTCTGATTTGTACCTGATGTATCTTGTTACTCTTCTGTTGTCTTTTGTTTAACTCTGATGTATCTTATTTTTATATAGTGGCTTCATGAACTACTATCCCTTTTACTTCCACTGCATTATTATTTACTCCGTGTCTATGATTATTTATTTACTGTATATTCTGAGATTTGACAAATTTTATTTAAAACGCGGTATTTTGAGCAATTCAAGTCCGACATGTGCGGATGCGAATGGTTGAAAATACAGGGCAATTACAGTTGGTATCAGAGCTTTAGTAGCTCTAGGCAAAACTCAGTATATATGGTAAATGTATTTACAGAATCAATTTCATTCAAGTTTAAATCTCTTCCTTTTTGACTCGATTCCTTTGAATTTTGGAACGTTCCATGCGGTTCCAAAATCCATTTCGTGTCCCTCACTATTCATTTTCTTTTGACTCTAGAGTATCCCATAACTCCACTTTGAAGGATCTTTATAATGAGTCGGTAGTCCCGCCAATCTCAAATTATTTGTAAAGAGGTGAAACTCCTTTACAACAGCATCGATTCACCAAAAATTTTATATCTTCGGTTTAGATGCTAGTATCTCTTATTATCCTAAAATTCTATCTCTTGAGATCGAATGTTGATTTACCCCAGAAATCCACATCGATCTTATTCCTTAAGTCACGGTTGACCTAGTTAAGGTTACCCGCAATTTATACAAGCTCATCCATCTTCCTATTATGTTGTTTAATCATCTTATCTTTGTTTCCAACTTATCTTCAATCATTCTTGAAGTGTATTTGTAAACTAATATTTAAATTGTTTTATACGTTGTGTTGTTTGAGTTGTTGATGTTGATTTGGGTTTCTGATCGATTCGTCTGATCAACGCTATCGATAAGATTTCCAAAACACTTGAACAGAGCAAACTGACACAATATGTTTTTTTTTAAATTTAGTAATGAAACAAATTTTGTAACTATACTATATATATTTTTTGGATTTTTATTGAATTGGTTGTTAAGAAATAATATTTGATCTTATATATTATTATCTCTTGTTTCATATATAGATAATGGAACTATAAACATGGTTATAAATTTATTTGGAAATTTAAAATGAATTTAAAACAAGATTTGAGAATTTAATTTCCGATGGATTTCAAACCTTGTGTCTAAAGTTTTAAAGGATATATTATTTATAGTGTTGTCTAATAGAAATTTGTTTCCAAAGAATTTTAAAGTTTAAAATTAGTGCTCTTCTCTTTGTCCCTAGAAAATAACTTCGTTGATGACTGCAGCATCATCGATATTCATTTTCGAGTTTCGAACTGAAGAGACTGTTCTGTAGTCTTGCTACAGTTTTGTTTTGGGGAATTTAATTGATTTGAATTTCTAAAATAGGACTGATTTATATTGTATTGGGAAATTTAATTGATTTGAGTTTCTAAAATAAGACTGGATTTATAACATATGCTGATTTATGATTTAAATTTGAATGGATATATATAGTATATGTGCATTTATTTATCTCTAAATAGTTTGGAATTTATCGGAAATTTGATTCCTAAATTTTATCTTAAAAGATAATTTCAAGTACAATTTCAAGATTTGGATGAATATTCAAGTTTGAAATGATTGAATTAGAAGTTTTATTTATATAATGCACAATTTTATTCCAATATAACTTACCTAAATTATACAGAAGTTGAATATGTAATTGGATAATATACAATATAAAACGATTTTATAAATAAAATTTGAGTGGTTATAATAAATGTTATACACTTATATTTTTGTTATAAAAAGATTAACAGAGGTAAATAGAGAAAGAAAAGGGGTAATGGAATAATTTACTATATAAAAAGATGTTAGAGGAACTAAGAATAAATTAAAGCAGTTATAATAAGTGTATACATAGGTGATAAAATATATTGAGAGGAATAAATTTAGTTATAATTAGGAATAAAGAAGAATTATTTTATTGCGTACATTTTGAGTATATTAAATGACTTTTCTTTCAAATCCATGATTTTAAAGTTTGTTTATTTAAGATAATTGGATGATAAGATAATGAAATTAGAAATGATTAAGATTTATTTAACTTATGCAAAATTTATTTTCAATTTAAGTTGAAATTTTCATAGTTTCAAATTTATTATCTTATTTTGTTTTTCAAACTATCTTTTGGTTGTCCTTATTTCCCTCATCTTGTAACAAAATGGGGAGGCTATTGCTTATACCAGTCCGTTTAGAAATGTTTCTATGGTCTTTGATAATCTTTGGTACTCATTTTGGAATCTGAACACTGCTTGACAGCCACAGACCGTCGGTTAAGCGGAAAGGGTGAATCAGATTCTAGAAGATCTTTTTCGTGCTTGTGTTCTTGATTCTTGAGGCTCATGGGAAGATCATCTCCACCTTATTAAACTTACCTATAACAACAGTTATCAGGTAAAATTTCAATCTTCCAGTCATCTTGTCTTAATCCTATTTCATTCTATCTTTTTCTATGTTTTCCCGTACCTCATTCCTTTTCGGAGACGAAAAGTTTTGAGTAAGGAAGAGTATAACAACCCTGTATTTTGTGATTATTTTAATTGTATATTTTAATTATTCTATTTGAATTACTAATTTAAAAACTTTATTTTTATTTATTAAAATGAATAAAAAAATTATTTAAATATAAATTTTGATTTGTATGTGAATTAGAATTTGAAACATAACTAAATAGAATATTTTCCAAAAATGTGAATTTTGGTCAATATGGTCAAACTTTGACTTTTAAATTTTAAATTTAAATTTTGGAATTTTTGAATTTTTTATGAAAGTAAATAAAATTTTAAGAATACTTCTTTTTGTTTCTTGAAATCCGATTTATATTGTGAAACTTATGCTTTTTACAATATTGTGCATAAAATTGATTTATTTAACAAAATTGTTTATTTTAATTTATATAAATAATATTTTATTTGTTCTAATTTGTATTTATATGTGAAACTTGATATGTTATGTATATGTTATTTTAAAAAAAAAATTTAAAAGTATAGTTATAATTTTCTAATGTCAATTGTATTTTGTTTACAGTTTTTAATTTTTAGTTTCAATTAAATAAGGTATTTCTTTATTTATTTTTCTATTTTCCAAGATATTATTTTATTTTCATTTCTACTTTATTTTGTTCATTTTTTATTTTAATTACTAATTTTGTTTTGTTTATATGGAATTTAAAAGAAATAGAAATTCAAATGGACAAAGACTCTTCATTTTCTTGTGACCTTTCATTTTCATTTCCTTTTCATTGCTTGCCTTTCCATTTTCCTTCTTTGGCCATACCTTTTCTTGCATTAGCCGTGAATTCTCATTGATAATTCACGTGAGAAACTTATCCTCTCTTCATTTCTCACGGCCAATTTATTTTCTGTAAAAAAAATTGCAAGTTAGTGGCTTCTTCCTCTCACTTTTCTTCTTATTTCCATTGATTTTTGGCCTTGCTTCTCTCTAGCCTTGCTCGGCCTACCACCATCATCACCACCATCACCAGCCACAGCAGGCACCACCACCTTCCCCCTTGTTCAGATCTGACCGTGCCACTATATGAAGCCATCACCTCAAAATTTGCAAAGAACTCCACCAAAACCATGCTAGTCGACCATATATGTCACCACCACTTCTATATCTTGCCTTGGCCACTTCCGCTTTCTCCACCACCACGACCTGACCTCAGACCATCAGCCTCCCCTCTGACCTGACCTGAAACAATGCATGGCCGAGCCAAATATTGGCATAGGTCGAGTCTATGTTGCACCAAAACCTTCTATCCCTTGACCCTTTGCTTACATTTGCCTCTCCATGCCTTTGCCTTCCATTTTCATGCCCATAGCTATATCTGATGACTCATGGCCGAGCACACATGACCTAGGCCGAGCCTAGTGTGATGAGATCAAGCCTTTTGCATTTAGGCCAAGCCTATGTTGTCTTGTGCAAGTCTTTTGCTTCTAAGGTTTGATTATCTTTCATGTTTTATAATTGTTTTGCAAACTATAGTTGTTGATTATATTTGTATGTAAAATATTTATATTTGTGCTTATGTATGTTATATTTTGTGTGTTGATTGCAAGGCTCTCTATCCATTCAAATCAAATCGTGCTTGTCATGCCTTTGGAATCGTTTTGTGTGTTGTAGTGGTCTCTAGCTTCGAAAAGGTGAGTCTTCTTCACTCTGACATATTTACTTATGAAATAGTAAATTGATGGCAAATGTATAGTAATATAAAATGTTTATGCAAGTTAATGATGATCATATGATATGCTATGCCATGTTATTATCATTTTAAAACTGTTAATTATCACCTGACATCTGATATATGACATTATATTGTGACATTGACATTGTTTATATTGGTTATGCATATGTTCACACTGCAAGTTCCATATTAGAATAGAATCACTATGGTTTGAAATGATACATACCCGAACGGAATTTAGAATAAGGAAGAATCGTTATGGGCTGAAATGATGGGCCTGAGCTATTTTTATTTACTTGGGATTGTGGGTTTGAAATGATAGAACCCGGGTTTTCTTTTTAAACTGCGGATTGAAATGCTATATATCCGTATCACTTGACCTAGTTTAGAAAATTATATAAAGACACCGTGGTATATTTTTAAATGATTTTATTAAGATATGTATTTTTAAAAGTATGAAATTTTGATTATAAAATATATATTTTATGGTTTTGTGAAAGTTAAATCTTAAGTGTTTAATTTGTGAATTTAAGTATGTAAATTTGAAATAAATGTGATTTTCGACTTTAAATTTTATTTTAAAAATGTAAGTAAATAATGGAAATTAAATTTAAAGTTAAAATGATATTTAAAGTAAAATGCGAAGTTTTATTTAATTTATAAGTTAATAAACAGTGAAATTTTGACTTAATAAATGAATTGAGTTTTAGAGATTGAACATTTGATTTTAAAATTTATTATGATAAATCATATGTTAAAATGATTTAAATATGAAATTTTGAAGTCTAGAAATATGATTTATAAATTTAAATAACAAGAATTCAAGTTTTATTGTTTTTGAAACGTTAAAATAAAATCTGAAATTTTATTAGCAGCATTTCCTAAAAATGCTGTAGCCTTATGACAACATTTTTAATGCTGTTGTTTTGAACGTAACTATTTTTGAAATAACTAAATATCTATTACAGCATTTTATAAATGCTGTTATTCTTGAACTAACTATTTTGGAAACTATAAGCTAGGATAGCACTTTATAAATGTTATCCTTGCTATATTTTGTCAATGTTTTGAAATGTTATAGATTTTAACACTGTTTGTGTTATATTTTAAAGTGTTAAATGATTTAACTATTGGAATTGATTATTTGTGAAATATAAGGAGTTTTGAATATAATTTAATATTTAAATTTGAATTTTAAGGAATTTACATTGAATTTGAATTTAAATAAGGTTTACTTGGTTATGTGTTTAATTGAATGAAATCAATGAGATAAATGAATTTTTGAACGGAATTTTGAAATGTATTTTTGTAATGATATTTGAAATAATAAATGAATGACATATTTGGTTTTTAAATGATATTTAAATTTGAATATTTGAAATTGAATTCAAATAATGATTTGATAATGAGGTTTTGAAGGATATGATATTTTAATGATTTTGAAATGGTTTTTAATGATATAATCTTTAATTTGATAAAGAATGTGAATTTGGAATGATATTTGATTTTGATAAATGAATATTTGAAGTTTATGTTTATATGAAAAGATATTCGGTTTAATTGTAATTTAAGTTTATTAAAATAATATTGGATTTATGAAATGAATATTTCAAAACTAAATAATAATGAAATTAGATTTGAGATATGAATTTATGAAATTACAAAATTTAGTATTGAAATGTGGGATATTAAAGCTTTGAGATATATTAAAAATTGAATAGTTTATTTTGTGAATCAAATCTGTATTTGAGATTTATAAGATTTAAAATGGTTTGTGGGGAAACTAAATTTAATTCAAATTGATGGTTTGAATTGAATTAATTTGGAAATTTAAAAATTTGGGTTTAACTGAATAAATTTGAAAAATGTAAAGAATTAAAGGAATGTTTTATGATTTCAAATGGATGGTCTCGAAATGTTATGATTTTCAAAGTGTAATTGTTTTAAGTATTTTTGGTTTCGAAAGAGTTATACTTTGAAAGTATTATGATTTTGAAATGAATATATATTTGAAATGTTTTTGGTTTCGAAGTATAAACTATTTTGAAAGGGGTATAGTTTTGAAATGAAATGATTTGATTTTGAAGTATAAACTATTTTGATTGGGAGTGTGTGCCGAGGAGGGCATATGTGGCTGCTACGTTACTACCAGCCCGTGTGCGTAATTGGTATATCTACCCTGGTATTGTCTTGTGTGCCGTGTCACCTACCATACCGAGCCTTTATTACAAGTTTGTTTTTCCCCCGTAGCCCATGGAGTATTTAGGGTAGTCTCCCGATCTGGAGATATGCTGATATTGGATGGACTACTGGGACTATTACATGTTAAAGGGAATATTGGGTCACTCCTTAATGCTATTTTAAAATAAGTTTATTTTATTGATAGACATTATTTTAATAGCGCAATATTACTATATAGTAAAAAGTTTAACGGATCCTTAGAGGATGGGTGATCCCAAGCATCTTTTAAGTTACCGATTCATTTTGTTACTGTTCACTTGAGTTGATTTACAGTTCATAAGTATTTATGTCCTGACTTGAGTGTTTTGTGTTTTGCTTTACGCTCGAGTCAGATTGAGTGATTCAGCATTCAAGACTCACCTTTGGAGTTGGAGCTTTTCTTGAAGATCCAGCCATATATTCTGCTTTCGGTATTCAATGATTTTAGTGATTATTCTGATTTGTACCTGATGTATCTTGTTACTCTTCTATTGTATTTTATTTAACTCTGATGTATCTTATTTTTATATAGTAGCTTCATGAACTACCATCCCTTTTACTTCCGCTGCATTATTATTTACTCTGTGTCTGTGATCTGTGACTATATATTACTGTATATTCTGAGATTTGCCAAATTTTATTTACAACGCGGTATTTTGAGCAATTCAAGTCCGACATGTGCGGATGCGAATGGTTGAAAATACAGGGCTGTTACAGTCCCAAATAATAGTGTCGGAGGAAGGTGTAACAGACACAGGGTTAGGGGAAACTTCCACAACCAGATCAATTGCCGAAGGATGAATTTTAGGGGAGAAACCTGAATCATGTCATCAGAAGGAAGGAAAGGAATAACAGCGGCAGCTTTCCAAACCCACTTCCTAACAAAGGGCCTAGGAAGCGGGGACCGCGAAGCCAATGGAGTAGCAGATGACCCTCGCTTACATGAATCAGCGGAGAATGCCCAAAAGATTAGCAGGTTGTACAAATATCCGGCTTCCAACTGTAACGAACAACAATCTCATCTTCATAACCATTAGGAAGATGAACCCGAAGTGAAGATGTAAGGGTCTGGTAGGAGTTATCTCAATTAAGGCTTTAGCATAAACTAGACGATTCTTTGCCACCGTGTTCCCATCATAACAAATGACCTTACCTATGATGACCCGGTATTTTGGCAATATTATTTTAATAAGCATTTAATCTAATTAAGTAAAATGCAAACTTATCATTTTAAAAATGAATAAAACTTTTGGACATTTGCCATTTATTTATATATGTGTGTGTGTGTGCGCGCGCGCGCTCTTGTGTGTGTCTTTTGGAAGGAAATTATGATTTGAAAATTTAAAATACAGTCTTTCAAAAATATTTAAAATAAAATCTATCTTATATACATTAAATTAAAGTAAAGCTCTACTTGTTAACATTTGATCTGAATATATATTTATGATGTAAGCTAGACAATAATGTTTAAAATACAATCAATCTTATCAATACAAAAACATAAATATAAGAAATATATGGATATAAATTAAGTGTTTGATAATTTAAGTTTAAAAATAAAAAGAGAAATAAAAATGAACATTTATGTAGGAATATAACTAAATACATAGGTTAAAATTTTAACAATAACTATAACAACTTTATAATAAGTACATAAGGTATAAAACAACCAGGCAAGTAATATATATACTATAGAATTATATGTTTATGCAAGGCAATGAGACAAAAAAAAATCTATGAACATAGAAATCAAAAGGGATAAGTATGTAAACATAAAAGGGACAATTGCATTTAATAGCCCAAAAACAAGGTCATTCGAATTGCTTAAAAATCATTTCAGTTTTCACAAGCTTGGCTGGTCAAAGAAGGAAAAGGAAAAAAAATCTTTCTGATCAAATATTTTGTATCAGTAGATCCCTTCCCTGTAAAGACCTTTCCTCTATATATGTACATCCAGCTTGTTCCAGTTCGTTCACAAAACTTAGCTTACCAGAGAACCAAGTAGACACTACTATCTTGCAAACTTAAATAATCAACTCAACTAAAGCAAGAAGGAAGATCAAGGGGATTCAGGCTAGTAGTTTCAAAAAAAAAGAGAAAGGGAGTGTTCTTTGTTCTTAAGAAACAGGTGAGTAAATCCACATCCTTAAATGCTAGATCTGATGCATAATCTCGTGTAGTATTGTGTGAATAAAGGTTTGCATGGATAAATTCTTATGTTGATAAAGATATGTGCATATTTGTTTATATAAATATACAGATATGCCTTTGTTAAACTGCAGGTTCAAGCTCAAAACCAATGAAAATCAAATTCTCTTCGTATACTTAGTTTCAAGTTATGATCTTGAAAGGAATAATGTTTGTAATAACTTAAGAATATTTTTAAAAATATTTCTATGTTTCAGGAAATTTGGAATTACAGTAGAATTTTCACACGTATCAAAATCTCGACCCTAACAAATTGTTGTTTCAGGAATATAATTTGATTTGTCATCAAAAACTAGGAATTTTAAAAGTGAAATTATGATTTTTAGACTTGTAAGTCAAAAGAAATTGTAAGTTGACCGTGAATTGGGATTTCGTCATTCTCTGACGATCGGGTAAATTAGGGGTCGCGAGTTTTTGGGTGAAGCAAGTTTAGAGCCTTGTGATGTCAGTAAAAATGGTAGGAAAAATTCACGAACGTCGTGGTGGTGAAACGGAGAAGTTTTAGGGTTTTAAGTGCCGTTTTGGTCGAGGTCAAATTCGTGACTTTTGCGGTGTCACGGCGACATCGAGATGAACCGGTCCAGAGGCAAGGTGAAGAGGAGGTCGTGATGCTGGATGTGGCGGAGTCTGGTGGCTAATAGTGGGTGGAATTGCGAAGACGAGGTGTTTTAAGGTGGTTAATCCATTCATGGGTTGGTTCGTGAGCTCGAGTTTTCGATCGGGAATGGGTTTGAGAATTCTAAGTGGTTAGAGTTGGTGCAGTGGTCGAACGTGGTTTGAGGGGATGGTCGGAAGGGATCGCGGTGCATCATCGGCGGCGTACACGTGCACGAGTTAACCGGTGTATCTGTTGTTTGGTTTGAGGTGAAGCATTGGGAAGAAGAAGGGTTATCTTCGGGAAGAATGGTGCTTTGCACGTAGTGGTTCCTGAGTGGTGGAGTTAGAAGAGAAGCACGAGTTTTGGCACGAGTAAATTTAGATCGGGCTCGGGTAGTTTTTGTGTTAGGCACTTGTTTGGTTTATGTTAGATAACCGAGTTTTATAAAAAGGTGTAAAACATGGAAATTTATAGCATAGGATGTGATTAAGTAATTAATTTAGCAAAAAGGATCTATCTTTAATTAATTAGGGTTGTTAATTAGATAATTAGAAATTAATAATTTGAGATAATTAATTAATGATTAAGCATTAATTAATTAGGTAATTAAGTATTAATTAAAGTAATTAGGGATCAATCAATAAGTAATTGAAGATTGAATTACTATTAATTAGAGATTAATTAACTTGAAATTAAGATTTATTAATTAATAATTAAGGTTTATTAGTTAATAATTAAGGGGTAATCAATTAGCTAATTAAAGATAAATTTATTGATTTGTAAGGTAATCAAGAAATGATTAATTAATTAATTAAATGGTTTGTAATTAATAATTGATTAAGAAGGATTAAGTGGTCAATTCTTAAGTTAAGTGATTGGAGAATCATTAATTAATATGATTAATTAATCAAGGAGATTAATTAGAAGTTAATGTGAAATGTTAAGGCTAAATTATCTTTGGGTAATTAAAGGTTGATTACTTAATGTAATTAAAGGAAAATTTATCAAGGATGATTAATTTAGATGATAATTAAAGGATGACTTATTAATTTGTTTGTAAATTAATCTATGATTAAGTAAGCAGGATTTAAAGATGATTGAACTAAATAATTGGGAATGGTATGACAAATCTTGCTTTAGATGATTGAATGATATTGAATGCCTTAGTTTTTGATATTCCTGAAATGTGATTTGTGATGCTACGTAAGATGATATGTGTGGGTTAAACTCTGATAATATCTCTGATAATATGGATTATCTATCGGTAATAGAATTGCAATGTAAATATGTTACCCCAATATGAATTGAATTGTTTTCACTTAAGTAACCTGGATTAATGATGACATTTGATTCGAAGAGACAGGGGTCGGGTATCAGTGAATACCGAACCCACTTTGATTTATAAATCTTCTATGAATTCCTTATAGAGTTGATGTGTGAAATAAATAAGCTGGGATGAATGATTTAAGTAATCGGACCATTTTAACTATGTAGAGCAACAAAGATATTGAGGTGTGAAATATGTGTTGACTATAATAAGTTGAGAACTCGTAGTGAAGTACGAGTTACCCTTGGTTTAATTAAGTTTATGCATTAGTATTTCATGTTAGATGAGTTTACTCACGCTCGTTTCCAGCCTGACCCGGGTGTTACTTTGATGTAATGCTCGGGTCAGACCGAGTATTACAGATTTTCAGGTAAGGACGTTCTAGAGCTCAGGAGGCGAGCTGGATGGCAGAAACGTATGGAGTGTATCCGCTTAGATATATTGTAGTTATCTGGGACATGGTTGTATATGTCCAGTGTTTGTATATTTGTGCAACTCTGATCTATTTATTGAAATTTGACAAGTACAGTTTTCCTTTGTGTAACTGTTATTATTTGTTATTATATTTTATCCGCTGCGAATGAGATGTTGGTGTTTCTGTTCTTCTTTTTCTTCTATCTCTTTCTTCTTTTCCCTAACTACCTGAAATTTTCGGGATCGAAAATTCCGGGTCGTTACAGTTGATATCAGAGCCGAAGGTTAAGCGAGAACCTTGGCTCTGGTGGGATTACTCATTAAGGATAGGGTCAATGGTACCCCAGGTTGAGTTGAGAGTGTGTGTGTGTGTGTGTGTGTGTATGAGAGCGTATTTGTTATTTTCTTATATAAAGATTTTAAATGATTTTATATAAGAATATATTTTGGTATATAAGGTAAGGGGATGTTAAATTATTGAGATTAAATAAGAATTTAAGTGGTAAACATATATATATATATATATATATATATATATATATATATATATAATGTACCATTCATATAAGGAACATTAGAATTAAATTTGGTTTCAAATCAAATAAAGTGGTTATTGTACCCAATATTGGGATGTTTGTTTCCTAATAATGATAAAGCAAGAAAAATTGTGTTAAGGAAGTAAACTTTTAGATAAGCATGACTTGTAAATTGAAGTAGGGTTTCAAATTGTGAAATTAGAATCCTAAGATTTAACAACATTTGGAATTTGTTTTCTAATTGTTAAAAGGAATGATAAATAATATTATTCAGAATATTTTTGAAAGTAATCTTATTTTGAAAAAAAAGGGTTGTTTGAAATTTTTATTTGAAATTAAAAATCAAAGGTATTAAAACATAAGGTATAACTTGGTAAGCAAACTGATATATATATATATATATATATATATATATATAAGAGTAAAAGTTGAATTCTTCTAATTAAGTTTAATTTATAGGTTAGGAAGTCCCTATAGAATTCTGTCTTTGAGAAAGATGACTAAGAGTGAAGAATGGAGGGTTAGGCGCAGAGAGCAGAGAGCAGCTGCACGTAGGGATCGAGAAGAAGAAATTCAAGAGTATGGGAAACAGGTTAAGGAATGGGCTGAACCAGGACCTTATGAAAATGTCACATGTTACAGATGTTTCAATAAGGGTCATTACGCAGCCAAGTGCAGTAAAACAATGGAGGAATTGAAGGGTACATTCCATCAGTTTTGCTCTGAGATCTTATGCTTTAAATGTCATAGGAAAGGGCATTTCCTAAATCAATGCCCTGAAGTAAGGAAGGCGAAGCGTAAACCAGTTGAACCGGTCAATGAGTCGACTGTTTGCTATCACTGTAAGAATACGTGACATATTGCTAGGAATTGTTCCGAGAGGCAGAAGAGGAATAAAGCTGTGGAACGTACTGTTGGAGGTGTGAAGGTTATTCAGATTGATGACAGGGTAGAAACATTTTGTGGTAAATGTTATAAGTGGGGACACCCTGTTGAGAAGTGTATGTTCGAGCTTTGCCCTTTGAAAGGAAGTCCATAGAAAGGATTCTTGTAAGAATATTAGGGCTCTGTTCTTTCCGAACCTCTAGGTAATAGAAAGACATCTAGATTTAATACTTCTGTAAGACTCTTATTTTGGATAAATGTATGTAATATATGAACTACTAGTATGTAGTGAATTAATGTATGGAATCATTTTGGACTTAAGACTTAAATATGTAAGATAAAACTTCAAAGGTTGGGTTTTAAAATTTAAGTTTGGTGATAAATTGAATTTCAAAGATTTAGTTATTTAAAAAGGATTTGAAATATTGTTTGAACTTTGAAATAAGTTTAAAATGGATTTTGGATTTAGAATTAAGCGGTTTAAAGATATAAGTTAATTTGATTTACAGGATTAAATCAACCTTTAAAATTTAACTCGAATTTATAATTCGAGATGGTTTAAAGTTGAGATTTAAATTAAATTAGTTCAAATTGGGTTTGATTTGAATTAATTGGTATTGTGATTGAAGATGAATAAGTTCAAATTCAAATGGGAATTGGGATTAATTCAAGCAGAATTTGAAGTGATTTGAAATCGAAGGGGATTCAATTAGAAATTAATCCAAATTGATTTGAATAATTTGAAATTGTGATTAAAGTTGAATAAGTAATTTCGAATGGGATTTGATTTGAAATTTGAACAAAATTGAGGATTAATTCAACTTGAATTGGGGTTAAATCAATTTATATTGAAATTGAAGTTATTTAAATTGGAATTGAGTCAATTTAAATGGATGTGGAAATTTAAATTGAATGGATTGGAAATGGAGATTGCGAATTGAAAAGTTTGACTTTGGACTATTTTCAAAATAAATTGTTTTAATCTGTTTTTCCAAACTATTTATTATACAACTTTTCTTTTTAAACCTAAAACTATCTAATACTTGTTTTACAATTATTTTTGGAACTATTTAACAATTTTTCAACTGTTTTATAAAGTAATTACCATTTTTCAACTATTTTACAATTACTTAACTATTTTACAGCTATTTTACGAACTAATAATTATTTTTCAACTACTTATCTATTTTTTTAATTTCGAGCTATTTTCTAAATTTAAACTGGACAGAGTTCAAACTGATTTGATTAAATATCCATTTGAGATAAGAATTGAGATGATAATCCAAATGAGGATTTAAGCAATTGTGAGTAAGTGAATGAAAATCAAAGTGAATGTGAATAGAAATGGAATTGATTTGGCTAATAACCAATAAAGATAAATAAGTAGGGTGTACGTATGTTATTCTATTCGCATAGTGGTTTGATCCAGATTCGAGCACAGAATTTCGAGATAGTATGTCGATCTGAGTTGGGATTTTTCGCTCGATTTTCGACGGCGAACCTGGATATGGATTGTTGATTGATTCTGCATATAATAGTTAGGCTATGCAAGGAGAATGACGGTTTCTGATCAAGAAACCAGATCCGAGTCCGCCCTAGAAAGTCGGGTGGACGATACTAGTTCAAAAGTGAAATTGTGTGATCGAGTGAGTGATCAGATTGGTATAGCGTACGGATGATATATGTACATCGTACGGGTTTGAATGAAATTGATACTGGGAATTTGTGAATAAGAAATGTGAAATGGTTTTTGTAATGGAAGGAATATTTTATGAAATATACAATGAATAAAGGTGGAAATTGGATATTTCTATGGTAAATATTTACTTTTTGGAAGTGAGTCATTTGGTAAGTGACTTTATAAAGTAATCAAATTTGAATATTTGATTTTGAATAAACAAAGTTATATATCTTTGTTATATAAGATAAACCTCCCCTTGTTGAATCTATTGCCGGAAGAAAAAGATTTTAAAAGTGTTTGAAGTATAAAAGGAATTTTATACAAGTTTGAAATGATCCAAAGTTTTTAAAAAATTATATATATCTGTGTGTGTGTATATATATATATATAAAGAATCTTATGAGGATTTTGGGAAAAAAAATTTGGGAACCTTTGGATTTGGAAAGGCTTTTGATTTTTGGGCTAAATCAATATTGGAATTTGGAAAGCCTAGTTTGAGAATTATCGATTTTGAGATAATCGATTTTGAGAAAAGTGATTTATATAAGATTCACACTAGGTGTATGATTTGGAAGATACTATATGTGTATAGTATAAAGTGTTTTGAAAATGACTCTGGGGAAAAGCCGCTCCCTTGAAATGAACTTCTCAGGAGTACCACAGGGTGGTACTAACTTGAACCCTAAGGGGGGTTCTAAAGTTGATCCTGTGAGGAGTCCGGACAAAACTAGTTCCTAAAGATTATGAGTAGTGTGTAGCGAAAGTCGAGAGCGATGATTCCTACAGAGGCATTTGGATTATGCTGTGACGACAGTGTAGCTCGATGTCACTGCGATCTACTGCAGACCATAGCTAAAGTCGTGTGTGATGCTGAGAGCCAACAGTCCACGTTTGATTTTATATCGGTAGGCTGCGACCTATGGTAACATAGCGAAAGTCGTGTGTGCCGCTGAGAGCCAACAGTCTGCGTTAGATTTTACATCGGTAGGCTGCGACCTATGTAGGAGTGGAGAAGTTTCATTTTGACAGCGAAAATCGAGGGCGCTGATGCCTACAGTTGCATGGACTTTTGCTGCGATGGCAACGTAACCTTGGAATGTAACTGCGATCTGTTGTGGGTTCCATGGCGTAATCGAGGGACGCGGAGTGCCTACAGTTACATGGATTTTTGCTGCGATGGCAACGTAACCCTGGAATGTAACTGCGACCATGGATGGGGTGATGATTTCCAAAGCATTCTCAGCAAAGATATTTCCTCTATTTTCAAAAACTATTTTCTATATTTTCATTAAAATTATTTTTTCAAGTATTTTCACTGGGTGTTGAAACGAGTCTACCAAGCACTTATAGAATTTCAATCGTATGCCTGATCAACGTATAACCGAATTTCTGTGAGAACAAGAATGGACTTGTCGAAACATCGAGTTATAAAAGTATTTTTATAAAAACTATTTTAGAAATATTATATAGATTTTTAATGTAGTTTAAAAATGATCAAAGAAAATTTATCTGATTTTAAGCATTTTAATAAATCTGGCTTCGTTCCTTTTCGAGGACGAAAAGATTCAAAGGGAAGAGGAATGTGATGACCCGGTATTTTGGCAATATTATTTTAATAAGCATTTAATCTTATTAGATAAAATACAATCTTATCATTCTAAAAATGAATAAATTTTTTGGACATTTGCCATTTATTTATAAATATATATGTCTATTTTGGAAGGAAATTATGATTTGAAAATTTAAAATACAGTCTTTCAAAAATATTTAAAATAAAATCTATCTTATTTACATTAAATTAAAGTAAAGCTCTACTTGTTAACATTTGATCTGAATATGTATTTATGATGTAAGCTAGATAATAATTTTTAAAATAAAATCAATCTTATCAATACAAAAACATAAGTATAAGAAATATATGGATATAAATTAAGTGTTTGATAATTTAAGTTTAAAAATAAAAAGAGAAATAAAAATAAACATTTATGTAGGAATAGAACTATATACATAAGTTAAAATTTTAACAATAACTATAACGACTTTATAGTAAGTACATAAGGTATAAAACAACCAGGCAAGTAATATATATACTATAGAATTATATGTTCATGTAAGGCAATGAAACAAAACAAAAAAATCTATGAACATAGAAATCAAAGGGGATAAGTATGTATACATAAAAAGGGACAATTGCATTTAATAGCACAAAAACAAGGTCATTTCGAATTGCTTAAAAATCATTTCAGTTTTCACAAGCTTGGCTGGTCAAAGAAGGAAAAGAAAAAAAATCTCTCTGATCAAATATTTTGTACCAGTAGATCCCTTCCCTGTCAAGACCTTTCCTCTATATATGTACATCCAGCTTGTTCCAGTTCGTTCACAAAACTTAGCTTACCAGAGAACCAAGTAGACACTACTATCTTGCAAACTTAAATAATCAACTCAACTAAAGCAAGTAGGAAGATCAAGGGTATTCAGGCTAGTAGTTTCAAAAAAAAAAAAAAGACAGGGAGAGTTCTCTGTTCTTAAGAAACAGGTGAGTAAATCCACATCCTTTAATGCTAGATCTGATGCATAATCTCGTGTAGTATTGTGTGAATAAAGGGTTGCATGGATAAATTCTTATGTTGATAAAGATATGTGCATATTTGTTTATATAAATATACAGATATGCCTCTGTTAAACTGCAGGTTCAAGCTCAAAACCAATGAAAACCAAATTCTCTTCGTATACTCGGTTTCAAGTTATGATCTTGAAAGGAATAATGTTTGTAATAACTTAAGAATATTTTTAAAAATATGTTTGTGTTTTAGTAACAAATAGTTATCTGGAAATTTGGAATTACAGTAGAATTTTCATACATATCAAAATCTCGACCCTAACAAATTGTTGTTTCAGAAATATAATTTGATTTGTCATCAAAAACTAGGAATTTTAAAAGTGAAATTATGATTTTTAGACTTGTAAATCAAAAGAAATTGTAAGTTGACCGTGAATTGGGATTTCGTCATTCTCTGATGATCAGGGAAATTAGGGGTCGCGAGTTTTTGGGTGAAGCAATTTTAGAGTCTTGTGAAGTCGGTAAAATTGGTTGGAAAAATTCACGAACATCGTGGTAGTGGAACGGAGAAGTTTTAGGGTTTTAAGTGTCGTTCTGGTCGAGGTCAAATTCGTGACTTTTAGGTGTCACGGCGACGTCGAGATGAACCAGTCCAGAGGCAAGGTGAAAAGGAGGTCGTGATGCTGGATGTGGCGGAGTCTGGTGGCTAATGGTGGGTGGAATTGCGAAGACGAGGTGTTTTAAGGTGGTTAATCCATTCATGGGTTGGTTCGTGAGCTCAAGTTTTCGATCGGGATTGGGTTTGAGAATTCTGGGTGGTTAGAGTTGGTGCAGTGGTCGTACGTTGTTTGAGGGGATGGTCGGAAGGGATCGCGGTGGATCATCGGCGGCGTACACGTGCATGAGTTAACCCGTGTATCTGTTGTTTTGGTTTGAGGTGAAGTATTGGGAAGAAGAAGGGTTATCTTCGGGAAGAATGGTGCTTTGCACGTAGTGGTTCCTGAGTGGTGGAGTTAGAAGAGAAGCACGGGTTTTGGCACGAGTAAATTTAGATCGGGCTCGGGTAGTTTTTGTGTTAGGCACTTGTTTGGTTTATGTTAGATAACCGAGTTTTATAAAAAGGTGTAAAACATGGAAATTTATAGCATAGGATGTGATTAAGTAATTAATTTAGCAAAAAGGATCTATCTTTAATTAATTAGGGTTGTTAATTAGATCATTAGAAATTAATAATTTGAGATAATTAATTAATGATTAAGCATTAATTAATTAGGTAATTAAGTATTAATTAAAGTAATTAGGGATTAATCAATAAGTAATTGAAGATTGAATTACTATTAATTAGAGATTAATTAACTTGAAATTAAGATTTATTAATTAATAATTAAGGTTTATTAGTTAATAATTAAGGGGTAACTAATTAGGTAATTAAAGATAAATTTATTGATTTTTAAGGTAATCAAGAAATGATTAATTAATTAAATGGTTTGTAATTAATAATTGATTAAGAAGGATTAAGTGGTTAATTCTTAAGTTAAGTGATTGGAGAATCATTAATTAATATGATTAATTAATCAAGGAGATTAATTAGAAGTTAATGTGAAATGTTAAGGCTAAATTATTTTTGGGTAATTAAATGTTGATTACTTAATGTAATTAAAGGAAAATTAATCAAGGATGATTAATTTAGATGATAATTAAAGGATGACTTATTAATTTGTTCGTAAATTAATTTATGATTAAGTAAGCAAGATTTAAAGATGATTGAAGTGATTAATTGGGAATGGTATGACAAATCTTGCTTTAGATGATTGAATGGTATTGAATGCCATGGTTATTGATATCTCTGAAATGTGATTTGTGATGCTACGTAAGATGATATGTGTGGGTTAAACTCTGATAATATGGATTATCTATCAGTAATGGAATTGCTATGTGAATATGTTATCCTAATATGAATTGAATTGTTTTCACTTAAGTAACCTGGATTAATGATGACATTTGATTCGAAGAGACCGGGGTCGGGTATCAGTGAATACCGAACCCACTTCGATTTGTAAATCTTCTATAAATTCCTTATAGAGTTGATAGGTGAAATAAATAGGCTGGGATGAATGATTTAAGTAATTGGACCATTTTAACTATGTAGAATTACAAAGATATTGAGGTGTGAAGTATGTGTTGACTATAATAAGTTGAGAACTCGTAGTGAAGTACGAGTTACACCTGGTTTAATTAAGTTTATGCATTAGTATTTCATGTTAGATGAGTTTACTCACGTTGGTTTCCAGCCTGACCCGGGTGTTACCTTGATGTAATGCTCGGTTCAGACCGAATATTACAGATTTTCAAGTAAGGACGTTTTAGAGCTCAGAAGGCGAGCTGGATGGCAGAAACGTATGGAGTGTATCCGCTTAGATATATTGTAGTTATCTGGGATATGGTTGTATCTGTCCAGTGTTTGTATATTTGTGATGCATTTATTGAAATTTGACAAGTACAGTTTTCCTTTGTATAACTGTTATTATTTGTTATTATATTTCATCCGTTGCGAATGTGAGATGCTGGTGTTTCTATTCTTCTTTTTCTTCTATCTCTTTCTTCTTTTCCCTAACTATCTGGAATTTTCGGGATTGAAAATTCCGGGTCGTTACATTACCGACAAGACCAGCCAGCCAGTCAAGATCAATCAAAGGCTAAAGGACAGAAGGAATACATGAAAAGTGGGCCCATACTGGAATAGATAATACCTGCTCGATGGCCCTATCCATGAAAGGATTCCAAGATGTAATGATGAACAGCTTCCTAGCGATAAGAGTCATATCAGATTCAAGGATATGTAGCCTCTCATCAAGAGAGTGTACTTGAAGTAATACATAGCATTATCAAAGTGAACACTAAGACATCTTCTTGGCTTACAAACATGATTGCATCTCGCTTTAACCAGTTGGTAGTCCGGTTTGGAATCCAAGATAAAACCAACCAGGTAGTCCTTCCAATAGTCAATGCCAGCCTGAATCACCAAAGAAGGAGGAACCATATCGCCATCAAGCACAACAATATCAAACAATCTAGAGGAATGAGCACCCGCATTACTTGGCAGCTTAGTGAATATAGAAGACCGAGATGATGGTTGCTTAGGAGTAGAATCCGAGGAAGTACACAAAGACTTGGCCTTAGCAATAGCAGCCACACAATCATTTCCACAAGCATGGCTTGTGCATTCACCACAAATCATTTTTTCAGCACCAGCCGATTTAACAACAGGCACATCTACATCAGCATGAGCAATAACAACGGCGACAACATTGACTAACTCGGCATTCACACAATGCAACAATGGTTTATCACTTTTGTCATTCAAACCCAAAGTTAGGGGAGAAGAAACTGACCATGGTTTAGGCACGCGCCTAGCTGCAGCTTCAAGCAAGGGCGATAGGGGAGTCAAATGGTCGGGAACGTTGATTCTAGACATAAGCAGAGCTGATGACGACCCAGGCAAAGGGGGGACAGCCGCAAAAATAGTGTTTAAATGCAAACAGAGATCACCGAGGTTGATGGAAGAATGTTGAGAGGTCGTAGAAGGCTGTGAACTTTCAGTATCCAAAGGGACGCTTGCAATAGAGACTCGAGGAAGAGCCAAACTCGCATTGGAAGGGGAAAAGGTTTTCCCAGATCTGGTTTCAGACCTTAAAGCGGAGAGGGCATTCGATGGGGTTTCTTCGGACGAGGCATCTAGACTGGGAGAAGAAAAACGATCGAAAATGAAGACGCGTAGCCGCAAAAAAACGATCGTTATCGCTAAGATTATTTCAAACATAACACAATAGTATCGTTCACATTTTGTTATTGTATTAGCTATGGTCTAACCATATAAAAATGCTACCAAAACTGGACCACGTAGTAACCAGGTTTACAATCAATCTATCAGCTGACATCGATTATGAAGTCCTTTGTTTACAAAGTTGCACTTGCGGATCTATTTTCTCACGTCCAATAGGCCTTTCAATAGCTTCGACATATTGAATAGACAAATACAGAAGTTATCATAGAAATCGATGTAACGTAGATTTTTAATGACGCATGAGGTGAGACAACATAATGAAAAAATAAAAGGAAAGTCTATCTATATAAATGAGCCTATGATATCCAGTTCTAGAGGGATGTAAGGTCAAAATGATGAAAAATGATCTATTTTAGGAGAGCTCTCATGGGTTCACAAGTTATATTTTCATTCAAGTAACAGATAGGCAATTTAAGGTATCATCCGATCAATCCAAAGATCATTCCGATTCCATTGAAAATAAACATTGAGGTGATAATTATCAAAAAGTTGAATATTTGAAACTTCAAAAAACCTTACGATAAAATTATGCTAGACGACTGTACTATAGGGTACTATTAAGGAAAATACGTAGGTATATATAGATTATTCCATTTTTTTATATAAAAATGGTGTATCAAGGTTGTTAAATATTTTTCTCTCCTTATTTTCAAAGTTGAATGGTAGATTTTATGTAGTTATACTAGGAACATCATAAAGTACTATACTGGATCTTACCTTATTTTAGTATATGGTTATAAAGATTAAATATTAAGATTTATAAAATTGCATAAAACTTTATAAATTCATCAATAATATTAAAAAATAACCCTAGTACAAATATAGAAATATACAGTTCAACTGATGTGCACATAAAAAGGATGTTTTTACTCACCAATTTTGCCTTTACGGTATGCATCAAAAGCAAATTTAATTAGTTACTTTACAGTAATCATAAAAGTCTTATTACCTTAAAAGTTATAACCACAATATTAAGTGACATCAGCAAATATTATGTTACTTTATTGTTGAACTGCAAAATGTCATTGTAGCGACTAGTAGCTCATTCCTTAGTTTTATTTGCAAGAAAATGATGGCGAAATGATGATGCAAGATTCTAGCATATTCTAAGTTCTTATTATTGTAGTTGGAGGAACTAATTTTGAATTGAAATCAGGGAGTGTGCAATTTAAAATTTCACGTTTAAGCATTGATTAGAATAATGTCTTGGTTGGAAATAATGATAATAAATTTTCTGTATTTCTTAAAAAATATCAGGCTTGCATTATTTTCACATAAGCCAAGCGATATCACACATGAAATACATATAATAAACATGAAATACATATAATAAACATATACGTTACGTACGCATATGCATACACATACACACCTACACACATACACATACATGCACACATACACATAAATAAAGACATTCTGTCCTATATCGCATCTTATTTATGGAAAGGTCATCAAGTATAAAGAAATCAAACTTCTTTGCAATGAGCTAACCTATGGTCATGGGATATTAGATTGTTAATTTATTATTCAAATTGATAAGATCCATATATACAAGAAGTACATATGGACTCAGAAAAGTGTGATTCAAATTTATCTAACTAATTTGAATAGATATTTATACATACACATACATACACATATACATATATATAAGGCTAGAATCAATAGCCTCCTTTATTTAGCATCATTTGTAATCTCCTGATATCAGTCACAATTCTATATTTAAATATTTTGTCCATGTGACAGGAGAGAAAGAATAAATATTCAAATAGAAACTTGTGGTTGATATCAAGGGGCAACGAAATAGTGCTAAATAAAGGGGGTTATTGATCCTAGCATGTGTGTGTGTGTGTGTGTGTGTGTGTGAGTAAGCAACAAATTGAACCAAATCTGTATCTATATTTGTATATATAATCATATATTTATATATAGTTGTCTTCATATGCCACCCATATATCGTAAATTCATTTCATCCATTTATTTAGACATATTTCAACTTGTTGTTTTCTTTCATAAACAGATC
The DNA here is from genome assembly GCA_030765085.1 of Allium cepa. Classification (NCBI taxonomy): domain Eukaryota; kingdom Viridiplantae; phylum Streptophyta; class Magnoliopsida; order Asparagales; family Amaryllidaceae; genus Allium; species Allium cepa. Next base: position 610,689,495 of record CM060932.1, read on the forward strand.
ACTTGAAAAAGATATTATTCTGCTTGCAGTAATGTTATTAAGTTAAAAATTAGATAAGCTACTATATAATATAAAACTGTGATTTGAAAAGCAAACAATTTATATAATTTCCTAATATAGTATTAGATAGTAGATATTTGGATACAGCTTTGAGCTATATCAAATGTGTCTATAAATTATTGATCACTATAGTCAGAGCAGTAATAGGTAGAAAAATGTCTGCTCGTGATAAGGAAAATAGATACAACTTATTCCCATTCGACATTTGTGCATTTAGTATCAACAAACTATTTATTATAAACATCACGTGCAAATTATAAATGTATGATTTAATGAATATCATACTAGTTCATAAAGAAAACACTCTCCACTTGAAAACATTCACAAAAGTCTATACGAACTTGAACTTCAAACTGAATTATAGGAAATTTAAGAGAAAATGAGTGTCCTCTTTTAAGGATAACACTCCTAGGCATTTAGTATAGGAAATTCGATTTCATATAAGTTATAAATTCTTGATTTCATGAATGATATCTTAACTGGTCCGACTAAATGCAAACTGTTAAGGATATAACAAAGAGATACTGAATGTCGATTAATGTAAAATTTGAAATAGTGATATTACACCTTGGTTATAAAATTCCAAATCATTCTAAACCTATTTTTTGGTTTCATTTAATGTGTGATAGCAATATTTCAATTCCACTAACATATATACATTTCACCAAATCGTCAATGCCATTAAGTTCTAATATTAACACCATGTTTTTTGATATGAATGAAGTAGCACATCCCTTAATTTTCAATAAGTGAACATGTAACTTGCATGGTTATATAAGCAATCAACATAAATAATTAGTTATGAGTTCATACTATTGAACATAATTTCGTATTTCATAATAAAATCTTCCCAAATTTATTAAAATATTACGACATATATATTCATAGCATTTAAATAGAAAACTAACCTTTGACACAATTGTAATGGATTCCATATTGATCCTAACCTAGTTAACCATCATAAAATTTGTTTTGAGTACCAAGTGAAAACCAATATAAAACCATGTTATAGGTTAGGTGGAATATTAAACCAAAGTATTATTAATGATTTATGGCATTGCAAAGTATTGCAGTGCACAATTAGAATTTTGAGCAGTAGAAGTAGAGCACCCAATAGCCTAATCTGTGGATAATCTCAAAAATTCCAATCCAACAAAGAGAATAAACATAAAAACAAAAAGTGCAAATTTTAGATAAAAGATGGACAGAAAGAACACACCGATATAACAAGATTCGGCTTTGCCCCCATCCTCGAACCCAACAACCTTTATTATTTCTTCACTTCAAGAGGGAGTACAATATGAGAAGAGTATAAATCACTCAATAAATTTCAACTTATCCTAAAATAGATAATAAAAATAGAGATCTTAATGAAGATATTTTGGTGGAGAACTCTCTTGTTGTTTTGTGTTGAAAATGATAAAGTTAGGAATTCCAGACTACTCCTTAAAGTGCTCAAAAAGGTTAATCTTTCTTATTTGGGAAGAAAGGAATTCCAGGATTTTTAAAGGTGTTTGTACTTCCATGCATAAACTTCTGACCTCCTTAATAAGGAAAACATAATGTTATTTTTTATTTTGAGTGGATTGTAATCTTGTGTGGTCGTCTTTGTTCTTTTTTTCTTATTTTTGGTGGGCTTTTCCCTATCTTCTTTATATTTCTTTGTATCTTCAATAAAATGGTAAGGGACCATTCAACCCCATTGGCTTTTCTTAAACAAATGATAGAGTTAGGTGTATGCCCTATGTGCAATTATGTAATTTGTTACATATATCTAACTCAATAACCAATCTTGTTTGAAATTAAAGATATTATCTTTCTATTATGTACTTGATATAGTATGGTTATATTTATTAATTTATTTATCTAAATGAATATTTAATGGAAAATCCATAAATAATATGTTTTGTGATAGTAGTTACAAAGTGTTGTAACAGTGAGTAATTTATCACAATAAAAATAAGTATACCATTTTAAATGTTCCTAGTCAAGATGCCTTGAGACTGGATATCGATGTATTAGTGAGAGTAGAGTATGTAGCGCTCTCCAAACATTATGCAGTTTATTACTCATGGTTGTTGGGGGCACCTAGAGGTTACATATTGAAAGTTATTGGATAACTATGGAATGACTCGCTCGATAGTTCTCTATTGGTTAATATAACTAAGGTCAAACAGAAAATATCGATGTGACTGATTTACACATTTCTCTCTTCTTAAAAATACTGTGGATCTTCAATAATGAAAGCTTCGCTTTAATTATATTCAAATCATGGCATGTTCTATTGAGTGACTATAGTTGAGTTGAGAAGAAGTTTTGGAAGTGAAACACTATTCAAGAGAGGATTTGTCACCTCAGCTGTATGGGTTAATATCACGGTCAACTCAAAGTCAAAGTCTATGATCGGATTATTTCGGTTAATAATAGTTGTTATTATTGAACCAAGGACTTTGTGTATGGACTATAGAGTTGAACATGAACGATATTGGAATTTTGACCATTACTAAATTCCACAAGTCCAAAGTGATATAATTTTGACGAAAAGAATTGTTATAAATAAATGCTATAGCTGGGTAATACTTATTAAACTAAAATTAGATTTTACCGAAACTAAGTAAGCGATAAATTTGGCTAAAATATCACACCACCTGCTAAGTGACGTGTGAACATTAACATTCAAATAGTTCAATAGAATTTATACCCACGAGTCACAAAACCGAAGTGATGAATTCTCTTTAGACCAAATGATTTAATTAGTTTATTATTGTTATAAATTAATTTAGTTACTTAATATTATGAAATATTAATTATAAAATTTGAATACGATTTGAGGAATTATTGTTGTATATATTTATAATAGTTACAAATATATCGATCGATATGAGATATTGATAAGGAAATTAAATTGGATTTCATTAAGCATATTTTTTTAGGCTTAAATGGGCTATTAGCCCATGATATTAGAGGAAAAATTCAATAGTAACTATGTGATATATGGGGTGGCCAAAATAGATTATTAGAGTATGTGATGGACAACTAAGATATTACTTGTAAGAAAAGGTAAGTGATGCGATCCACTTTTCTCTCTAATTCAACCATAATAAAAGGAATAATAACCCTAACTTTCTAAAGACTTTCGGACTACCTCCTCTATCATATCATGGCCAAACCATACCTTTCTACACCCAATCAAATCTTAAATCAAATCAGCTCAAATCAATAGTTATTCGATATCAAAGGGTCTGTGATTCAAAGACTATCAATCTAACGAATAGATAAGTTTTCAAGAGGAAAAGAACTCATGATTACAGGTAGGTCTGTCAATGGTACGAGTTTTAGCCCGAGCCCGTCCCGAACCTGCCCTATTTATACGGGTACGAGTTTTTCCTTTTACTATCCAAGCCTGACTCAGGCCCAATCCGGGTCGGGTACTGTTTTATCAAAACCCGGCCCGATTAGGGCCCGACCCGACTATTAATTTTCCATCCTATCAAAACAGAGTGTATATATTATTTATTTACCATTTTGTTTGTTTACATGTAGATGTTTTTGCATATTTTTTTTATGAGCCTGACTACATCACCATCAAATTTATATGTTAACATTGTTTGTATATAAATTTTACCAAAGTTGTAGTTTTAAAATATGATTTTAACATAAATATTCTAAGTTAGGTATATAGTTATTACCCAGCGTGCTTAAAATGCACGACGGGCCGGGCTCGGATATTGGGTTGAAATACCCTACGGGTTCGGACCGGGCTCAGGTTTTAATTACTGTAATTGGACTTGGGTCCGGGTTTTATAATACCCGGACCGAACCCTTCCCATTGACAGGCCTAAGTACAAGGGGTACTTAAGGGCATTAGTTTAGATAAGTATTCAGTTTTATATATAATGCATATTCTTTGTATAGCTCTATATTATTCAAATATATATGTGTGTGTGTGTGTGTGTGTGTCTATATATTTCTATGTATGTATGTATGTATATGTATGTATGTTGTATACTTTTATTATTGAATAGTTGGTTAGGTGAGATTCTTATAACTCCATATTTTACAAGGATCTGAACACACAGCCAATCTCATTATATTTTAATTATTTATATCTTATTAATTAATATATACATAGATTAATATATTAACTAATTTATTTATATGACATGTATTAAACCATATAACTATATTTCATAAATAATTGATCTAATAATTTTCAAATGTATATTTATATTAATTATGAATTTTAGTAACCGAAAAGAAATTTTTTAGAATTATTTAATGCGTTTTAATATTATTTAATTTTTAGATGAATTAATAAATTTATATAAAATAATATATGTTTCAAACATCCAACTTTAAATTTTCTAAAATTAGTCTATTATCACATTTACTCTCGGTCATAAATTCAGGTTTTTTAAACCAAATTTTATATTTTAAAAAAATCATTTAAAATTTGATCGTAAAGCATTTAATTAATAAAAATATTATTTTAACTTGGAAAATTCTAAAAAAAATCGCAACCTATATAATACCATTCCTAATATTTTGAAAGTAATATCTATTATATTAATATATTCTATTATTTACTTATTTTTAATTAATTAATTAATTAATTCATAATATATATATAATAAAAAAATATTTATATTCGGATTAGTTGCCTATATGATCTGGAATGTTTTATAAAAAATAATGATAATTTTAATTTTATAAGTTATAAACTATTCTAACTCATATTTGCATTTTAATTATTATATTTGTATATAAATATTTATATATGTGTAATTATGTTAATTTAATACGTGTATATGTAAATAATTGAAAAAATTAAGTAAAATCATATCTTATGTATATACATATTATATAAATATATATTTATTTAATATTTAATACTATAAAAATTTATGTACACACACACACACACACACATATATATATATGATATTTTCATAATATAAATATATATAACTTTCACTTATATATATATATATTAACTATAAATATATACACACATATTTGGATATCATACAGTACATATAGGATAAGCTAACGTGTCTAGTTGCGATGTAAATCACAACACCTATATACGGCATGTTATACTCTTTACGAAATATCATGTTATATGTGTATACACATATATATATGTATATGATATATATGCATATTTATATATAAGTTGAAAACAAATTAAATAAATTTCTATCAACAATTTATAAATTTAAATAAAATATATGATTTTATTTAAATTAAATTTAGAAATGTTCTAAATAAATTAGACTTCATAGGCCCAATAAAGGTCCAAAGGGTCATTTTTTTTGAAATTTACTCATAAATTTCGCTTCGGGCTGGCCTAGTTCCAAAAATTATATCAGAGTTCAACAGCTTTTATGGTCTATATTAGCCATATTAAGGTGAACTATTATGCTCCCCTCAGGTGCGCTTGATATGGCTAAGACAGGAGCCATGTTGGGCCAAGTGAGGTCGCAACTCCGATCGGACACATTTCTTCGATACCATATTTATTGCTTTGCGATTAATTTGGTGGTCACCCCTCGATTTTATTATGGAAGTGTGTTTCGAGGTGGGCGGTAGTAGCTGCTATGCGTTACCATCAGTACGGATCCACAATTCGACAGTATCATACCCTGGGCATTGTCTAGCATGCCTTGTCACATGCCTTATCGCTCCCATTACGAGTTTGGTTTGTGTCATACCAATAGAGTGCTCCCTGATAACCCACCAGTTTACAGTATCTGTATAGAGCACGACATTTATATAAAAATATGTTAAGGGGAATATGAGTAATGCCTTAACGCTATTTTAATGCTTTACTGATAGACATATTATAATAGTGTATATTAATACATAGTAGATAGTTTAACGGATCCTTAGGAGATAGAATCTGAACATCTCTTAAGTTATTGCGCGCACGTTTGACACTGGATAGGGGATGTAAAATCCCGTAAACATCTCTGAAGCCATTTCACTCATATTTATTTACTGTTGATTTAACTTACATAAGATCTTTTAGTTCTGACTCAAGTGTTTTGTCTTTTCATTACGCTCTGATCAGTCTAAGATTTTCAGTGTATTGAAGACAATTTTTCATGAGGACAAGGACGAAAACTTAGTAAACTATCTATTTATTATATTTATTCCACTGCATCAATGTTGTTCCACTGCATTATTTATTTATTCTGGTTGTATGTATAACTCTGATCTGTATTGTAAAAGTATAATCAAATATTATTTGTAAACAACTTCATGAACTGTTTATTTGATTGTTATATTTTGTCATTCCACTGTAAGATTCTGTGTTTGTTTGATTTCTTTCTCTTCTTTCTCTTATTTACCCCATAACATTCCTCCTTTTTGAATGGTTTGAGCTTGACATATGTGGTTTATTATCAATTTAAACCGTCCAAAAAGGTGGGGTCATTACATTTGATATCAGAGCTTATGTTTAGCGATAACCTTAACTTTGTGGTGTTTGACTCATCAGAAATAGGGTAGTAATATCCTAGAACGGGCTGTTTGAGAGTACACACGAGAGAGCATATTCGTTAGTGTTATAACAATATTTATATTGTGTCAATTTATTCCGTTTAGTATTTATAAATTCTGGTTGGTACATAGGACGCTATGGTAATAGGGAATTTTAAACACTTAGTATGGCAGATCGAAACAATATTGGTTTTGAAATATAGGTAAATGAAGCAATTTTACCCAATATTATATTTTGTACATTTTTTTTTTATAAATGGATATAGTTATATTTGATATGCTTGTTTGTTAGGAAGTGGAATTTATAAATAGTGGTTGTAAAATAAATTTTACAAATAGAGTAAATATGAGTTGGAAATTTGAGAACTTAAGTTTTGGGGTTTTAAATTTGTTTCTAAAGGATTTTTTTTGAATATAATATTAGTATTATTTGGAAGTATTTTGAATATAAATATTTTAAAAGCGATTCAAAAGAAATGTTTCTAAAAGAATTTTCAAAGGAAATTAGTTCTGTACTACTCTCTTTTGTCGCTGTAAAATAATTTTTGGTGATGAATGCACGCATCATCGACGTTTATTTTCGAGTTTCAAAGTGGAAAGGCCACTGTAGTAGTTTATTATACATTTGTTTTGACAAACAACGCTTAGTTTTAAATTTCTAAATATGATTAGATATATAAAAGATATGAGTATATATATGTATATATATTATTTCAAATGGTTTGAAAGAACCCGACATTTAATTCTTAAGTTTCTATTAAATTAATGATTTTCAGTTTAGAAATAAAGTGAAATTTTAATAATTGGAAACTTCTAACATGAAATTAAGAAATTAGATGCTAAGTGATTAATGAAATAGATAAGAAACTAGAAATTTGTAAATTGTAAATTTAAAAGAGTAATGAAATTAGAAAATGCAATTATTGAACATTTTGTTAACTAAATGAATATGATAAACTTGTGTAACATTCAATTACATTCTTAAAACATATATATAACTTACCAGAATTGTTTAAAGGTTGTAATGTTAAATAGGAATATGTAATAGAATATTATACAAGTAAAACTTAAGTACTCGAAGTGTTTAATGGACTTATTTTTATAAAAAGAATTTTAATGTTACAAAAATGTTATAAACTTAAGTTAAAAATTTGAAATGCTACTAGTTAAGTTTAATAGAAAAAGTGAATACTGTAAGTAAATGATTATAAACCTAAGTTAATGTTTTAAGCCATTCATAATTAAAGCGAATAGCAAAAGTGAATACTATATCAGTTAAATGATTATAACTTTAGCAAAAGTGAAATGATCCACAAATAGATTCAATATTCAATAATACTATATATGAAAGAGATAAACGAAAACAAAGATATATGTATGAGTTTATTCATAAATGAATATTGATATTAAATGGAAATCAAAGTAAATAAAAATGGTGAATTAAATTTGCAAAGATACTTGCATAATATTTGAGAATTAATTATAGATGATCTAAATAATTGAATGGAAATAACTTATGTAAGTAAATGAATTTTTTAAGTAATGAATGTATATTAATGAAAATAATCATTGTATGAATGAATGAAAACAGATGCATAATAAATAATGTGAAAGGAAATTGATAAGAATAAACTTAAACGATATTTGAACGTATTGGTGGTTTTGGCTTATAGAATGTTCGGGAAATGATACTTCTAACTGTATAAGGATGTATAAGTAATCTGTTAAGTAATTATCCAAGGGTTGAGCGTAGGATACACTTGATAGTTTATTTATCGCCCATGTACACTAAAAAAGTTTTTGAACTAAACAAACCCATGATTTTGGTTATTATGGATGTATGGCTGATTCCTTTGTTGGATATGGTGGTTGTGTTGTTTGTTCACATATGATTATTCCATATTGTTGATTATTGCGCTATTAGTTGAGAAAACTTAAATATTACTCTTTTACATATTTCTCACTATTTTGGATTATATATGTGGAATACATGATATGGAAGTAATAGCTGCTGCTTTTGGTTTCATAAAATAAGCGTTGTTTGCCCGACAAATAGGTACGTTTTCGGGTTATAGTTGTATAGCAATATTTTATTGTTTTCCCATGGTTTGGGACATTTTTTTTTATTGAAATATGATATATATATATATATATATGATATTATTGATATTATTATTTTTTCGAACCTCTCCGTATAAAGGAAACTCTGCCAAAAAAATTCGTGAATTTCAGACTTAGAAATTTTTTGTGAAAGTGAAAGTAATTTCAAACTTTTATTAACTTGGATATGAAGGATTTAATTGTTTATAAATTGATATATTATATTTAAATACTTAATTATGTAAGTTTAAAATGTTTATAAATTTATCATTTGAATAAAATATATTAATTCCTTAGTTCCGTCTTTTCCCTTTTCGAGAACAAAAAGTTTTTAGTGGGGGAGAGTGTAATGACCATAATTCTCGATAATTAAAATATTAATTTAGATAATATTTTTTGAATTTAGTATGGTAAGAAATTAAAAATTTATGATTTGTTAATATGAAACAATTAGAATAAAATTTAATAATGATAACTGATTGTAATCAATGACTATTTGAATGTAATCTCTAGTAACTGAAATAATTGCAAAGTTAAATCGGTTAGAAATTGTAAATAAATAAGTAAATTAAATGTCATATTAAATGGTGTGATAGTATGTAGTTAATTGAAATTTAATATAATAAGTATTGTGTAAGAAGTTATAACATTTCTTTGCAGATAATAAACTTATAAATGTGATCAAATTAAGTAAAAGGTAACAATTGTTATTTATCACCTATTTATTGAATCTGTTGAAATTAAATTGTAAAGCAATTGCAACTAATCTAAGTAAATATAGCAGTTAATACGATAAAATGATAATTGTAGAATATTAATGTAATAAGATGCAAATCAGTGTCAATTATATCCGTAAGATGATAGTTGAGTGAATAATAAGATGTAAATCAAAATGAATGAATTTATTTGAATTTAAAATTTTAATTATTGAATTTCTGTTTCTTTTGAGATCAACACTAAATTATCGTTTGATATTGAAAATTGGGCAAAGAATTGGCAAAGAATTGGCAAACGAAATTGGTGTCCCATCTTACATTGAGCGTAGCTCAAAACACAAGATGTACGTGGTCTTTATCCCTGATGTGTCATTCTTTCTTCATTCATTTATTGTACATTAGGCGTAAATTTTACTTCTTACGTTGTATAATGTTAAGGCAGCCTTAGATGCAGCAATAAAGGTTGGGCAACTTTAACCAATAAGGGTGGTATAAATTCTGTTACTCTGCTGTAAATCTATTATTATTATTATAATAATAATAATAAAATAATAATAGAATCTACCACTTTTTATATAAACTCAAGAAGAAATTAAAACAAATTTAACCCATAAGCAATTGCTCACACTCATGGAAGCTTAACATTTCATATATATATTTTAATACACAATATGAAAAAACTTTATTGATACTATAAAGCTTGGGATTAATTGATGAGGGTGGAGAATTTTTCTCCCAAAGGCCCATTCTACTTTCATTTATCTTGTGTTTTTTTGGACTTTGTTCCTATCCAACCTTCATTGTAATTTGATCGGTGAAATCCACAACTTTTTTCTTTCTCAACATGTAAATTTTGCGTTATTTAAAGTATATATTTAATGATGATTATTGTTATGCAAAACTCGTTTGCAACACTTAATAAACCTCAAGGCATGTTGCATTTCTCATTAAAAGATTTTTTTTAGAAAAGTCTTGAAATTTCTTGTAAAGCTTGTATTCTTGAACGTAGGTATATTTTTTTTTTTGAATTACCTAGAGAACCAAGCTTTGCTTGTAAACTCTAGGGAAGTATGTGCCTGCCAAACACATACTTCGGGTACTTGTTACAGGGTTGTCAGTTTCGGGGCTCGAACTCGTGACCTTCGATCACGCAGTCTGAACCATCAACCAACTACGCCAACCCTGTTGGCAACATAGGTATATTTTAGTTAAAGTTGTAATATGCAGTGTAAAAAAAAACATAAACATTCATGAAATTATTATTTACATTGTGTTTTCTAAGCAATTACGCCAACAGTAACATTTTATATTTTATACAGACAATAATAATGCCCGTCACTGATTGAATTTAACTTTTCTGATTTTACCATTTTAAATATAAAAGCACTTACTATTTTAATTATTGCATTATTTATGTAGACTATGGATACCGATGAAGGTAATACCCAAGTAAGAGACATAGAAGAATTGGATGTTGATCGATGAGTGTGTTCGTAGGAAGTAAACGAAAACGAAATGCATATTCTAATGTTTGAAAATATTTTGAGGAAAATAAAATTTTTGCAGGAGAAAGCCTACATTCTTTTGCAAAAAATGTAAAAGGGAATAAAAATGTGGTGATAATTATGAGATCGATAATTCGAGAAGACAATTGAAAAAATTCAATGGTATAAATATGGAAGACGACCGTTGAGTCAAATTTAGTCAAAGTAAGTATAGAGATTTAATGACCAAAGCAATTGTTCAACATAACTTGACATTTAATTTCATATAATACGAAAGTGTTCGTGAATTAATTTCTTATTTAAATGAAGAAGATGTACATTTATCCAGAAACACCTTACGTTCCGATGTCATAAAATTGTATGACAACAAGAAAGTTGAACTTAGAAACTTCTTGAATTCATGTAGTGGGAAATTGAGTAAAACATCTAAGTTATGGACTTCAATCAATACAGATGGATACATGACCTTGACCGCATATTTTGTTGATAATGAATGGACCTACAAAAAAGATTGCCTATTTTTTGTTTAATGCCACCCCTCATTCGAGTACGGTCATTTTTGGAAAGATTTCAAGCTTGTTACTTAGTTGGGGAATAATTGACAAAATATTTGTGTGTACGTTGGATAATGCATCTTCTAATAATAAGTTCATTAAATTATTAGAATCATATCTCAATTATAGGAAATCATTGGCTGTAGATGATCAATACTTACATCTTAGATGTGCCATACATATACAAAATTTGGTAGTTCAAGATGGTTAAAATCCATTACTTTTTGCTTGAGTAACATTCAATAAAGTATAAAATATATTAGGAGATCTCAATATAGGAAAAAAAATCTTTGTAGATGCATATCTAAGCTTTATTTTTATAGTACTAAAAAAAGGATTATGTCAAAATGTTCCTGTAAGGTGGAATTTTACATTTGTTATGCTTAAAAGTGCAATACATGATAAGAAAGCTCTTTATCGCTTGAAATTTATGAATTCTATTTTATATTCATTGTCCGTAATTTGAGGAACTGAGAAAGCAAAGAGAATCACACTTTTTGGGAAGTTTTTTATAATGCAATATGCTTATTTTCTAGCACAATTCACATGGCTGCTAATTTGTTTTTTCCAAAAAATTTCATGGCACATTATACTTTAAAAAAGACTTTGGAGGGTGTGGATCTATGTCTTATATGACAAGTAAAATGTTTAGAAAGTTTGATAAATATTGAGAAGAGTTTAATTTATTTATTTTTAATCTAGGGTACAAAATAATTTTTGTTTGATTTTCTTGTTAAAGGCTATATGGAAATAGCTTAGAATTTTCCAAAGCAAAGGAAAAAATTTGAAGAAATGTTTTTTTAAGTATATAAAGAAAGTGCAAAAGGAGTCAACTATTGAAATAAGTGCAATAAGAGATATGGAATTCTACATTCATTTATGGAATCTTACTCACAAATACATGAAGCTAAGTTGGAACAATTAGATTCTTATAAGATTTGAAATTTTCAAGCAATTCAAGTAGATAAGATCTTTGATCATATTTAAACAATGAGTTGGTTGATTATAAAACAGAGCTTGATATACTCTCACTTTGGAAATCACAACAATATTTGTATCCTACTTTATCTTTGATGGTAAAAGATATTTTGGTGGTGTCAATTACTACCATGGCTTGAGGAAGTGCTTTTAGCATTGGTGGTAGTGTTACTAGTGTACTAGATGATTATCGAAGTTCGCTAAAAGAAGATGATGTAGAAGCATTATTTTATTTAAGGGATTAGTTTTATGGTGGCACCATTATGCAAACACCATAAGATTTAGTAGAAGACAAGACAAGTTTTCATTTCTAGGAGGAAATTACCACTTCTAAAATTTGGTAACTTTATTTAATTATTTTTGATACATCAGTCATTTACTTCTGAACTTCATAATGTTTTAAAAAGTCTTCTAGTAATAGTTACTACCAACAGACATCTAAGTAATATTGCTTTTAAGCTCGGATATTCTAAAACCATAAGAATTATCCACAAACTTTAGACTAAAACATATTGAAATAGGTATTTATATAATTTATTATCTTATCTAGCAAGAATGTACGTGTACAAATAAATTGAGTTTGGTAGATAAATGAACATATGTTACATAATATTTACTCTGAGTAATGTTTACTACGTTATAATGTTAGCAACAACTATTATGCTAACCGTCTCACTAGTATGGCTAAAGGAGAAAATTGTAATTTGCTAAAAAAGAGAGGTGATACTCATATTTAGATTTTATGCATCCACAGGGTATGATATGTATAGAGAGAACTAGGATCAATAACCCACTTTATTTAGCACCATTTTGTAGCCCCTGGTATCAGCCACAAATTTCTATTTAAATATTTGTTCTTTATTTCTAGTGTCACGTGGACCAAATATTTAAATATAAACTTATGGCTGATATCAAGGGGCTACAGATGATGCTAAATAAGGAGGGCTATTGATCCTAGCTTTTATGTGTGTGTATGTATATACACACACAAAAACAATTTTACCTTTTGTTTTTCTCCTTAGATTATGTATTGTAAATAAATAATACACATGCACATAATTTTACCTTTTATTTTCTCCTTCGATTAAATAAATAAGTTCATAGAATGCCAAATAAGTCCTATAGCCTATCTGTAAACAGGCAGGTGACTCAAGTTATGGTCCACGGGAAATATCATATGTTTCTAATGCATAGGTTCACTTGGAAATCTGTACCTTGGATAAGAGATTTAACGATCTATAATGCCTATGATGTAACGACCTGATAAATTTATGATATTTTTATAAATTTAATTTATATGTTTGCTAATTTAATTCAGTATAAAATTAAAGTCTTAGGATTTTAAAAGGATGAATGTAGGAGTTAGATAGTAACTGTAATTACAGGTAGAGATTTAAAAGGTTATATGACATAGATTTGAAAATAACTGAAAGTTGTGTTGTAGTTATAAGTCTTAATTTGTTGGTTTAATGGTATTAATGTAACAATAACTGAATTGGATTACATACACACAAACATTTGAAAAATTTATTAGGTGGACTAAATTGGTTAAAGTTCATAAGTTGTGCATTTCAATTTAGTAGAAATTCTAAACGATAAACGAAGATTTAAATAAACGCTAAATTAAAACTATGTAAAATGGTGACTTAAGGCCTAGTTATAGGAATTGGAATATAATCCAAAATTTAATTAATGATAGTAACGTAGTATTAGCTAATAAATAGATTTCAATGCAGTAACCAAATGAAAGGAATAGGAATGAATATATATATTGAATAGGAATGAATATATATATTGGTTTGAAATGAAATAAAAATGTGTCACATTTAGATGGAGTAAAATTTAAGAAACCTATAAATGTGGAATCAGTAAACATTTGTAAAAAATATTGCCTAGAATAAAATTCATTTAATATAAGAATTCAAAGGTGGAAGATTTACATTTGGATTGAAAGGTATAATTAATTGAATTGGTGATTTGGGAATTTAATCCAAGGGTTACTCTAAAAATAAATACGGATAAAAAGAGGTTAAACTAAGGAGGGGCATTAATTGATTTTAAGGCTTATTTAATACGTTAATAGGCAAGACTCCGCATTCATACATTTATACAAAGCTAAATAGAAGCACAAGTGTGATATAATGTAAATAGATGGATATCAACCTTTATTTATATGTTAATGGGATTTAATTTCTATTGTATAAAAACCGCAATTTAATGAAGATTGAAATAGCTAATTCATACGTTAGTTGATTTAGCTGGAATATGAAGATATTTAATGGAATAGTGAAATCAAATGGGAATGGGTTTCCATTGTTCATTTGAATTCACATTCATCATAAAAACTTATTTGAAAACCAAAGGAATAATAAAGGAATCAAGACTTAATTAGTAATTTGGATTTAAGACATGGCAATTTGGATTTATTGCAACATTTAATACCATAGAATTTAGTAAAGCTTATTCAAATTTTAGTTGACCATTTGTGATATAACTTTTTGAAAACAAGACTTTATTTATGAATTGAGTATTTGATTCAACGAATGGTAATTACTTCATTTAAAAATGGAATTTAACGTAAATTAGTACGTTATTAAAGTTAAATGAAAGCTGTAAACATTTGACTTAGAGAACAATTGAGTGAAATCTTAACTAATGTAAACTTCATCATATTGACATCCATAACTGTGAATCATAGGAAGAAGGTAAATAAATGAACTTAACCAAACTATTTATGTTGAATATTGAAAATTTGAATAAATAAATAGTTAAGAAAATTAAGGGAATGGGAATAAAAATTTATTTATAATTTGGAATTTTAATTACGGTGAAAAGGGTTAACTGCAATTAAAAGTAAGTTGAGATGGAAATCAAGTTATTTATTTAATTTGGTTTAAGATGAGAGTGTATAAGTATAAGATTAGGTAATTTGTGAGAATAAATTTATAATTCCCGAATAATAAGAAAACGCAGAGGTTAACACTGCGAAATTTATATACTTATAAATTTTAATTCACATCCAAGCTTGCTAAATTATTTGGAATTGATTGGATTATATAAGTAATGAAATTTGGCCAATATTTAAAGTTGAAAGAAAATTTGGATTTTATGATTAATTTTAATTTATTTAATAAATATTAAAAATAGCCATTTTTGTCACGGACTCGGATTTCGACGAAAACAGTTTCATCGGATCCGTAACGGTGAATTATAATAATGTTTCAAGTTTCGTTGCGATCGGACTTGTCGTTTGATCGTACGGACTCGAAACGCCTTGAAATTTACGCATTTTGAAATCAATTTGAAATTTTGTTTTTTTAGCATAACTTCTTCATACGATCGAATTTGGTCACGAAACTTTTTCCATCGCGTTCAGAATATTTTAAAACACCTATTTGGATATATAGTTTTAACAAATTCGACTTCGGAGGCATAGCGGGCTTTTTGGGCCATAGTTTATTCCGTATGTTCGCGTATCCAGTCTAGCTACCCTACCTCTAGACTATCTATAAGTATACCGTGATAAACCCTAGCCTCCTTTCTTTGTCAATTGGATATACGTACATTTTCTTCATCTCTTTCTCCTCTCCAATGGTTGCAAAACCTAGATCTATCCACAGTTCAAAATCAAAAGTCAAAACTCAAAAATTTCAGAAAATTCCAGAAAAAATATATGTTGAAGTATTCGATACGCGTAATCTCATGGCGTAATTCGTTTTTCAATTGGAGCTGTCGTTCATCCAGAATAAATTCAAACAGCCCCAAAACCGTTCATCATCGTCGCACAAAACTTCATCGGATCGAGAAACGGTTTCTGGGTATTGGAGAGGGGACTGAGGGGGTCAGATCTATGTTGTTCGTTCGTCGTTTCAACGGTCGGATTTGCGGCAAATTTTGGTTTAAGGTTTGACCTGGGTGAATCTTTAGTGGCTGCTGGGCTGTTTTGGGTAGCCGATCGAAGGCACGGAGGCCATCTGGAGGTTGGCACGCATGGCTCCAAGAGGTGGCAGCGATCCAAGCGACTGCGACGAGGATAAGGCGCGGTCCATATCACGGTTGTCGCGTGCGTACGTTCGAAGCAGGTCGCGTTCCCTGTGCGATGTTGCCTCTGTAAATCGTGAAATATGTTTCTGTAGCATGCGAATAAGGTGATGAGGTGGCAAGTTTTGTAAGTAATGTGTACCATTCTTTGTTTATTTTAGATTTGAAATTCAAGTGCAAGTTTCGACATAACTTTCGCATACGACATCCGATTCACACGAAATTTCTTTTGTTAGGATCGTAATTTAATTCCGGACTCGATGACGCTGGTTTGGACGAATTCTGAGATGGGCGAATTTTTGGGTTTAAATCGGATTTAAATTCGATTTAAATTCAAAAGGTGAGTGTTTTAACCCACTCACAATTACTAGAAGCTTTTATGTTTGTTAAATAAATTTTAGAAATGAATAGAAATTTATTTATGAGCTTTTGGCAGGTTATTTCATCCATATCTGTTGAATTGCATTTTATTGAATTTAACTGTTAATTTAATTGATTTATTGCGTATTAATTGGCTGTTAGAAATTATTGTTTGCATATGAACTGCTAGTTAACAGTTATATCAATTATCACTGAATATAAATTGTTAGATTAATAATTGATAAACATAATTTGAAATGAAACTGCCAATTATTACCTGTTATATATTATCACACATATGCTGTCATTGATTGATATTGATTGACGTTTGTGATTGGATGACTGTTGTGTTGATTGAATGGATGTTTTACTTGAATATCATAAACTGCAAGTTAGTATGCATTTTACATTTCATTCGGGATTGCGGTTTGAAATGATATACAACCGCAGTTTATTTTTAAATTGCGGATTGAAATGATAAATATCCGTATCACTTGACCATAGGATAGAAAATTATATACAGGCACCGCGGTCTATATATATAACTATTTTTAATGTGATTTCTATGGTTTGGATGGAATACGGTTTATAATAATCTTAAAAGTTATACTGTATAAATATTTTATTCCATATTTATATACCTATGAAGTTGAAATTTTGAAGTTAAAAGGTGAATAAATTTCTTTATAAAAATGGAAGAAAATTAAGAAAATGGAGTTTGATGATTTATATCCTATGTTAAATATTAAGTTGGAAATTTTAAAGATATGATGTTTATAATTGGATTTTCCCAAAATATATTGAAATGAATATTCTAGTAAATTTGAATTTGGAAATATATATATATATATATATATATATATATATATATATATATTACTAGAAATTGAAGTCTTATTAATTATGGATTTTATGTGAATATTCAAGGCTAATTAATAGAACATTTGATTTGAAAGAATAAAATCCAACTTTAGACGAATATTTATACTCAAAATGGATATACGTATATATATGAATTTATTGAAATGGTTTTGGAACTTGAAGCGATATTTAATTGTGGTTTTAACTTTAAATAAAGAAATGTATTGTAAAGCCATGAGAAATGTTTCTTTTCAGAGTAACATTTAAGTTAAACCACTTATTTTTATATACTGTTAAATATCCAAACCACTTAGTTTTGAAGGTAATGGTTTCAAATTCTATGGATTTCGAAGTATTATATTAAGAGTTAAATTTCCAAATATTTGGTTCAAGGAATTTTAATAATAAAAGGTGACAAAATTTTGGGAAAGGAAATTTTTGGGAAACGATATCATTGATTTAAGTCTTTATAAATTAATATCAAAATGAATTGTTTGGGTTTAAAAGAAGAAATGATATCGAAATATTATGGTTTTGAAATGGATTATATTCTGGTTTTGAAGTATAAACTGTTTTAAATAACCGCGGTGTTATAATAACGATTGGTTGGCAAAGAGACCGGGATCGGATATGGACATACTCTCTGTCGATACCGAAAACCACTTTGACTAACCGTGTACGCGGTGGAGATTCCAGAATGAAGTAGGTGGTGGCGACGTTTCCTGTAAGGTAAATACGTGGACCCAACTCCCGTGAGTTGGCATAAGGTGGCTAAAACAGGAGCGATTCTCAGGCCAATGAGGTCATTCCTCTGATCGGACGCTCCTCTTCGATATTATACTTTGACTTGGATTGATTCAGTGGCCACTTCTATATTTTGATTTTTGGGGGAGTTAGTTCGAGGTGGGCGGCAGCTGCGCGCTGCGCGTTACCATCAGCCTGGATAGCAATTGGTATATCTACCCTGGCATTGCCTAGTTGTGCCGTGTCACCTACCCTATCGCGCCTTGTACGAGTTTGGTTTTCTCCCGTAGCCCGTGTGGTATCCTCTGGTGGCTTCCCGATCAGGAGGGACTATGATATTGGACGGACTACTGGGACTATTACGTGTTAAGGGCTATATGGGTAACCCCTTAACGCTATTAAAAAGTAAGTTTATTTTATAAATAGACACTATTATAATAGCGCAATATACTACATAGTAAATAGTTTAACGGATCCTTAGGAGATGTAAATCCCGAGCATCTCTTGAGTTACTGCACTCATATTTATTTCTGTTTATTTAACTCACATAAGATATTCTAGTCTGACTCGAGTGTTTTTGTCTTTTCAAATTCGCTCGGGTCAGTCCGAGCGTTTCAGGATAACAGGTTTTAGCTTTGGAGGACGAAGACGAAGAATCAGTATTATTCTATATATAGTATTGCACCACACTCTTTATATTCCGCTGCATTGTCGTATTTGGTATGCGTAACTCTGATATTCATTGTATAAGTAAAATCAAGCTTTTGTAAACTGTTTATTAACTGTATATTTGTTATTATATTTTATCCTTCCGCTGTGAGATTCTGTTTTGTTTTAATTCTTCTCTGTTTTTCTTATTTACCCCATAACAATCCGCCCTTGCGTATGCTTTGAATTGGCACGTGTGTCGTTTTAAAGTGTGCGAAAAGGCGGGATGTTACAGTTGGTATCAGAGCTTTGGTTTAGCGATAAACCTTGGCTTTGTGGGGTTTGACTCTTTGTTAATAGGGTAGTAATATCCTATGGGAGTCGCTGAGTGTATATATATGAGAGAGCGTACTTGTTAGTATTGATAAAAAGATTTTAATATTGTGTTAATCTGTTCCGCTTTGTATTTATGAATTCTGGTTGATGCATAGGACGCTATGCCATCAATAGGGATTTTTAAACACTTGATAGGACAGACCGACATAATATTTGTTTTTAATATAGGTGAATGAAATAATTTCGCCTATTATATTTTCTATATATAAAAATTATTTTATAAACATATATATATATTTGGTTGCTATAGATTGGATGTTAGGCAATAAGAATATTTGTAATAAATTGAAGCTAAGTGAAATTATAATAAACCAAATTTGGGGATTTTAGAACTTAAGTCCGGGATTTTTCTGAATTCGTTTTCAAAGAATTTATGAGATATAATGATTCGGTTTACAAGTATTTTCTTATGTAAATATTTAGCATAATTCGAAAAAAAAAAAAAAGAAACTGTTTAAAGAAGATTTTGGAAAATTTTTATTTTGTACTTTCTTCTCTGTCGCTGGAAAATAAATTCGGTGATGACGGCCGCATCATCGACTTTCATTTTCGAGTTTCGAAGAGGAAAGGCCACTGTAGTAAATTCTACTACAGATTTATTTTAGAACTTTCTAAAAATTTTCTTTTATTGTTCTAACTATAATTAGAGATATTGAGTAGTAAGAACTTATTTATCTATTATTTTGAAATAAATGGAAATTCAACTTGGTATTTAATTCTAAAATTTTCCGTTAACTAATTGAAAATTTTAGTGAAATAAAAGTTAGGTAATAAATGAATTGAAACCCCTAATTGAAATAAGAGAATTAATGCTAAGGATAAAGGAAGATAAATATTTTAACTTATGAATATTGGTAAAGACTTAGTGAATAATCAATGAATTAAAAGAATGGAGGTTTTAAGGTTAATAATTTAAGTGTAAGTAGAGGGTTACTGTAATTAAATATAATAAAACGTAAACATTAAATAAAGGAATGAAATTAAGGGTAAGTTGAAATTGTAATTTATAAAACGAATATATATTTATTGAACCATTAATAAATAAAAAGGAATTGAGAAGAAACTTGTAAATTTTCACTTGCATTCTTAAACATACATAACTTACCATATAATAAAAGTTGCAATGTTAGTAAGAAAATGTAAAGGGAAATCTTACAAGTGAAGATATTCAAAATATTTGTTGTTATTAATGAGAATTTATTTTATAGACTTAAGTAATAAAAGGAAACTTAAGTAATAAAAAGGAAATACAAATATAATGAATTTGGTGATAATTGGAAAAAAAACTTGTAAGAAACAAAGAAATCCCTCATAAATGAAGGAAAGAAAAATCAAAACACTGAATTATGAAATAAATGTATAATGAGATATTTTGGTGTTGATTTGAATTGTTGGTTGATGTATGTTGTTGGGTAAGGAATTATGGAGTTGTTAGATTTACAAATAATCTATCTTTGTTCCATCTTAGGCTGTTGAGCAACGGATGCACTTGATAGTTATTCTTCATTCGTACAACTTCAGAATCTGAACCCGAACAACTAATTGTCGTTTGATTTAAATGATTGGTTGTTGTATGTGGTTGTGCTGTTTGTTAAAATGTATGGTTGTTGCATTTGATTGAGTATGAATGATTGAATCCACTTGAATAGTTCATTTAAAATAAATATTTAACCTTTTAGATTTTATTAGTAAATACAGGTGTTGGAAGCAACTGCTACTGCTGTTGGTTCCAAAATAATAAAGCGTATATTGCCCGACAATAGGTACGTTTTCGGATTACGTTTAAAGCGATATTTTATATATTTTTCTCGTGTTGGGATATAATATTTTGATTATATATGTAATATACTTGTATATTTGGATATTATATTTTCTCCAGAGTCCCTCCGTACAAAGGAGACTCTGCCAAAAATTTTCGAAAATTTTGGACTTAGAATTTTGTTAAAATATTTTTCCAACTTTAATAACTCAAGTATTAAAGGATATAATGATTATAAAACAGGAATATTTCATTTAGGAGGATTAATCCAGGAAAATATTGTTTATAAATTAAAAATTGAAATAAAAAGTACTGTTTATTCTTCCTTCTCCCTTCTTTTTTTCCTTTTCGGGGACGAAAAGTTTTGAGTGGGGGAGATTGTAACGACCTGATAAATTTATGATATTTTTATAAATTTAATTTATATGTTTGCTAATTTAATCCAGTATAAAATTAAAGTCTTAGGATTTTAAAAGGATGAATGTAGGAGTTAGATAGTAACTGTAATTACAGGTAGAGATTTAAAAGGTTATATGACATAGATTTGAAAATAACTGAAAGTTGTGTTGTAGTTATAAGTCTTAATTTGTTGGTTTAATGGTATTAATGTAACAATAACTGAATTGGATTACATACACACAAACATTTGAAAAATTTATTAGGTGGACTAAATTGGTTAAAGTTCATAAGTTGTGCATTTCAATTTAGTAGAAATTCTAAACGATAAACGAAGATTTAAATAAACGCTAAATTAAAACTATGTAAAATGGTGACTTAAGGCCTAGTTATAGGAATTGGAATATAATCCAAAATTTAATTAATGATAGTAACGTAGTATTAGCTAATAAATAGATTTCAATGCAGTAACCAAATGAAAGGAATAGGAATGAATATATATATTGAATAGGAATGAATATATATATTGGTTTGAAATGAAATAAAAATGTGTCACATTTAGATGGAGTAAAATTTAAGAAACCTATAAATGTGGAATCAGTAAACATTTGTAAAAAATATTGCCTAGAATAAAATTCATTTAATATAAGAATTCAAAGGTGGAAGATTTACATTTGGATTGAAAGGTATAATTAATTGAATTGGTGATTTGGGAATTTAATCCAAGGGTTACTCTAAAAATAAATACGGATAAAAAGAGGTTAAACTAAGGAGGGGCATTAATTGATTTTAAGGCTTATTTAATACGTTAATAGGCAAGACTCCGCATTCATACATTTATACAAAGCTAAATAGAAGCACAAGTGTGATATAATGTAAATAGATGGATATCAACCTTTATTTATATGTTAATGGGATTTAATTTCTATTGTATAAAAACCGCAATTTAATGAAGATTGAAATAGCTAATTCATACGTTAGTTGATTTAGCTGGAATATGAAGATATTTAATGGAATAGTGAAATCAAATGGGAATGGGTTTCCATTGTTCATTTGAATTCACATTCATCATAAAAACTTATTTGAAAACCAAAGGAATAATAAAGGAATCAAGACTTAATTAGTAATTTGGATTTAAGACATGGCAATTTGGATTTATTGCAACATTTAATACCATAGAATTTAGTAAAGCTTATTCAAATTTTAGTTGACCATTTGTGATATAACTTTTTGAAAACAAGACTTTATTTATGAATTGAGTATTTGATTCAACGAATGGTAATTACTTCATTTAAAAATGGAATTTAACGTAAATTAGTACGTTATTAAAGTTAAATGAAAGCTGTAAACATTTGACTTAGAGAACAATTGAGTGAAATCTTAACTAATGTAAACTTCATCATATTGACATCCATAACTGTGAATCATAGGAAGAAGGTAAATAAATGAACTTAACCAAACTATTTATGTTGAATATTGAAAATTTGAATAAATAAATAGTTAAGAAAATTAAGGGAATGGGAATAAAAATTTATTTATAATTTGGAATTTTAATTACGGTGAAAAGGGTTAACTGCAATTAAAAGTAAGTTGAGATGGAAATCAAGTTATTTATTTAATTTGGTTTAAGATGAGAGTGTATAAGTATAAGATTAGGTAATTTGTGAGAATAAATTTATAATTCCCGAATAATAAGAAAACGCAGAGGTTAACACTGCGAAATTTATATACTTATAAATTTTAATTCACATCCAAGCTTGCTAAATTATTTGGAATTGATTGGATTATATAAGTAATGAAATTTGGCCAATATTTAAAGTTGAAAGAAAATTTGGATTTTATGATTAATTTTAATTTATTTAATAAATATTAAAAATAGTCATTTTTGTCACGGACTCGGATTTCGACGAAAACAGTTTCATCGGATCCGTAACGGTGAATTATAATAATGTTTCAAGTTTCGTTGCGATCGGACTTGTCGTTTGATCGTACGGACTCGAAACGCCTTGAAATTTACGCATTTTGAAATCAATTTGAAATTTTGTTTTTTTTAGCATAACTTCTTCATACGATCGAATTTGGTCACGAAACTTTTTCCATCGCGTTCAGAATATTTTAAAACACCTATTTGGATATATAGTTTTAACAAATTCGACTCCGGAGGCATAGCGGGCTTTTTGGGCCATAGTTTATTCCGTACGTTCGCGTATCCAGTCTAGCTACCCTACCTCTAGACTATCTATAAGTATACCGTGATAAACCCTAGCCTCCTTTCTTTGTCAATTGGATATACGTACATTTTCTTCATCTCTTTCTCCTCTCCAATGGTTGCAAAACCTAGATCTATCCACAGTTCAAAATCAAAAGTCAAAACTCAAAAATTTCAGAAAATTCCAGAAAAAATATATGTTGAAGTATTCGATACGCGTAATCTCATGGCGTAATTCGTTTTTCAATTGGAGCTGTCGTTCATCCAGAATAAATTCAAATAGCCCCAAAACCGTTCATCATCGTCGCACAAAACTTCATCGGATCGAGAAACGGTTTCTGGGTATTGGAGAGGGGACTGAGGGGGTCAGATCTATGTTGTTCGTTCGTCGTTTCAACGGTCGGATTTGCGGCAAATTTTGGTTTAAGGTTTGACCTGGGTGAATCTTTAGTGGCTGCTGGGCTGTTTTGGGTAGCCGATCGAAGGCACGGAGGCCATCTGGAGGTTGGCACGCATGGCTCCAAGAGGTGGCAGCGATCCAAGCGACTGCGACGAGGATAAGGCGCGGTCCATATCACGGTTGTCGCGTGCGTACGTTCGAAGCAGGTCGCGTTCCCTGTGCGATGTTGCCTCTGTAAATCGTGAAATATGTTTCTGTAGCATGCGAATAAGGTGATGAGGTGGCAAGTTTTGTAAGTAATGTGTACCATTCTTTGTTTATTTTAGATTTGAAATTCAAGTGCAAGTTTCGACATAACTTTCGCATACGACATCCGATTCACACGAAATTTCTTTTGTTAGGATCGTAATTTAATTCCGGACTCGATGACGCTGGTTTGGACGAATTCTGAGACGGGCGAATTTTTGGGTTTAAATCGGATTTAAATTCGATTTAAATTCAAAAGGTGAGTGTTTTAACCCACTCACAATTACTAGAAGCTTTTATGTTTGTTAAATAAATTTTAGAAATGAATAGAAATTTATTTATGAGCTTTTGGCAGGTTATTTCATCCATATCTGTTGAATTGCATTTTATTGAATTTAACTGTTAATTTAATTGATTTATTGCGTATTAATTGGCTGTTAGAAATTATTGTTTGCATATGAACTGCTAGTTAACAGTTATATCAATTATCACTGAATATAAATTGTTAGATTAATAATTGATAAACATAATTTGAAATGAAACTGCCAATTATTACCTGTTATATATTATCACACATATGCTGTCATTGATTGATATTGATTGACGTTTGTGATTGGATGACTGTTGTGTTGATTGAATGGATGTTTTACTTGAATATCATAAACTGCAAGTTAGTATGCATTTTACATTTCATTCGGGATTGCGGTTTGAAATGATATACAACCGCAGTTTATTTTTAAATTGCGGATTGAAATGATAAATATCCGTATCACTTGACCATAGGATAGAAAATTATATACAGGCACCGCGGTCTATATATATAACTATTTTTAATGTGATTTCTATGGTTTGGATGGAATACGGTTTATAATAATCTTAAAAGTTATACTGTATAAATATTTTATTCCATATTTATATACCTATGAAGTTGAAATTTTGAAGTTAAAAGGTGAATAAATTTCTTTATAAAAATGGAAGAAAATTAAGAAAATGGAGTTTGATGATTTATATCCTATGTTAAATATTAAGTTGGAAATTTTAAAGATATGATGTTTATAATTGGATTTTCCCAAAATATATTGAAATGAATATTCTAGTAAATTTGAATTTGGAAATATATATATATATATATATATATATATATATTTTACTAGAAATTGAAGTCTTATTAATTATGGATTTTATGTGAATATTCAAGGCTAATTAATAGAACATTTGATTTGAAAGAATAAAATCCAACTTTAGACGAATATTTATACTCAAAATGGATATACGTATATATATGAATTTATTGAAATGGTTTTGGAACTTGAAGCGATATTTAATTGTGGTTTTAACTTTAAATAAAGAAATGTATTGTAAAGCCATGAGAAATGTTTCTTTTCAGAGTAACATTTAAGTTAAACCACTTATTTTTATATACTGTTAAATATCCAAACCACTTAGTTTTGAAGGTAATGGTTTCAAATTCTATGGATTTCGAAGTATTATATTAAGAGTTAAATTTCCAAATATTTGGTTCAAGGAATTTTAATAATAAAAGGTGACAAAATTTTGGGAAAGGAAATTTTTGGGAAACGAAATCATTGATTTAAGTCTTTATAAATTAATATCAAAATGAATTGTTTGGGTTTAAAAGAAGAAATGATATCGAAATATTATGGTTTTGAAATGGATTATATTCTGGTTTTGAAGTATAAACTGTTTTAAATAACCGCGGTGTTATAATAACGATTGGTTGGCAAAGAGACCGGGATCGGATATGGACATACTCTCTGTCGATACCGAAAACCACTTTGACTAACCGTGTACGCGGTGGAGATTCCAGAATGAAGTAGGTGGTGGCGACGTTTCCTGTAAGGTAAATACGTGGACCCAACTCTCGTGAGTTGGCATAAGGTGGCTAAAACAGGAGCGATTCTCAGGCCAATGAGGTCATTCCTCTGATCGGACGCTCCTCTTCGATATTATACTTTGACTTGGATTGATTCAGTGGCCACTTCTATATTTTGATTTTTGGGGGAGTTAGTTCGAGGTGGGCGGCAGCTGCGCGCTGCGCGTTACCATCAGCCTGGATAGCAATTGGTATATCTACCCTGGCATTGCCTAGTTGTGCCGTGTCACCTACCCTATCGCGCCTTGTACGAGTTTGGTTTTCTCCCGTAGCCCGTGTGGTATCCTCTGGTGGCTTCCCGATCAGGAGGGACTATGATATTGGACGGACTACTGGGACTATTACGTGTTAAGGGCTATATGGGTAACCCCTTAACGCTATTAAAAAGTAAGTTTATTTTATAAATAGACACTATTATAATAGCGCAATATACTACATAGTAAATAGTTTAACGGATCCTTAGGAGATGTAAATCCCGAGCATCTCTTGAGTTACTGCACTCATATTTATTTCTGTTTATTTAACTCACATAAGATATTCTAGTCTGACTCGAGTGTTTTTGTCTTTTCAAATTCGCTCGGGTCAGTCCGAGCGTTTCAGGATAACAGGTTTTAGCTTTGGAGGACGAAGACGAAGAATCAGTATTATTCTATATATAGTATTGCACCACACTCTTTATATTCCGCTGCATTGTCGTATTTGGTATGCGTAACTCTGATATTCATTGTATAAGTAAAATCAAGCTTTTGTAAACTGTTTATTAACTGTATATTTGTTATTATATTTTATCCTTCCGCTGTGAGATTCTGTTTTGTTTTAATTCTTCTCTGTTTTTCTTATTTACCCCATAACAATCCGCCCTTGCGTATGCTTTGAATTGGCACGTGTGTCGTTTTAAAGTGTGCGAAAAGGCGGGATGTTACAGTTGGTATCAGAGCTTTGGTTTAGCGATAAACCTTGGCTTTGTGGGGTTTGACTCTTTGTTAATAGGGTAGTAATATCCTATGGGAGTCGCTGAGTGTATATATATGAGAGAGCGTACTTGTTAGTATTGATAAAAAGATTTTAATATTGTGTTAATCTGTTCCGCTTTGTATTTATGAATTCTGGTTGATGCATAGGACGCTATGCCATCAATAGGGATTTTTAAACACTTGATAGGACAGACCGACATAATATTTGTTTTTAATATAGGTGAATGAAATAATTTCGCCTATTATATTTTCTATATATAAAAATTATTTTATAAACATATATATATATTTGGTTGCTATAGATTGGATGTTAGGCAATAAGAATATTTGTAATAAATTGAAGCTAAGTGAAATTATAATAAACCAAATTTGGGGATTTTAGAACTTAAGTCCGGGATTTTTCTGAATTCGTTTTCAAAGAATTTATGAGATATAATGATTCGGTTTACAAGTATTTTCTTATGTAAATATTTAGCATAATTCGAAAAAAAAAAAAGAAACTGTTTAAAGAAGATTTTGGAAAATTTTTATTTTGTACTTTCTTCTCTGTCGCTGGAAAATAAATTCGGTGATGACGGCCGCATCATCGACTTTCATTTTCGAGTTTCGAAGAGGAAAGGCCACTGTAGTAAATTCTACTACAGATTTATTTTAGAACTTTCTAAAAATTTTCTTTTATTGTTCTAACTATAATTAGAGATATTGAGTAGTAAGAACTTATTTATCTATTATTTTGAAATAAATGGAAATTCAACTTGGTATTTAATTCTAAAATTTTCCGTTAACTAATTGAAAATTTTAGTGAAATAAAAGTTAGGTAATAAATGAATTGAAACCCCTAATTGAAATAAGAGAATTAATGCTAAGGATAAAGGAAGATAAATATTTTAACTTATGAATATTGGTAAAGACTTAGTGAATAATCAATGAATTAAAAGAATGGAGGTTTTAAGGTTAATAATTTAAGTGTAAGTAGAGGGTTACTGTAATTAAATATAATAAAACGTAAACATTAAATAAAGGAATGAAATTAAGGGTAAGTTGAAATTGTAATTTATAAAACGAATATATATTTATTGAACCATTAATAAATAAAAAGGAATTGAGAAGAAACTTGTAAATTTTCACTTGCATTCTTAAACATACATAACTTACCATATAATAAAAGTTGCAATGTTAGTAAGAAAATGTAAAGGGAAATCTTACAAGTGAAGATATTCAAAATATTTGTTGTTATTAATGAGAATTTATTTTATAGACTTAAGTAATAAAAGGAAACTTAAGTAATAAAAAGGAAATACAAATATAATGAATTTGGTGATAATTGGAAAAAAAACTTGTAAGAAACAAAGAAATCCCTCATAAATGAAGGAAAGAAAAATCAAAACACTGAATTATGAAATAAATGTATAATGAGATATTTTGGTGTTGATTTGAATTGTTGGTTGATGTATGTTGTTGGGTAAGGAATTATGGAGTTGTTAGATTTACAAATAATCTATCTTTGTTCCATCTTAGGCTGTTGAGCAACGGATGCACTTGATAGTTATTCTTCATTCGTACAACTTCAGAATCTGAACCCGAACAACTAATTGTCGTTTGATTTAAATGATTGGTTGTTGTATGTGGTTGTGCTGTTTGTTAAAATGTATGGTTGTTGCATTTGATTGAGTATGAATGATTGAATCCACTTGAATAGTTCATTTAAAATAAATATTTAACCTTTTAGATTTTATTAGTAAATACAGGTGTTGGAAGCAACTGCTACTGCTGTTGGTTCCAAAATAATAAAGCGTATATTGCCCGACAATAGGTACGTTTTCGGATTACGTTTAAAGCGATATTTTATATATTTTTCCCGTGTTGGGATATAATATTTTGATTATATATGTAATATACTTGTATATTTGGATATTATATTTTCTCCAGAGTCCCTCCGTACAAAGGAGACTCTGCCAAAAATTTTCGAAAATTTTGGACTTAGAATTTTGTTAAAATATTTTTCCAACTTTAATAACTCAAGTATTAAAGGATATAATGATTATAAAACAGGAATATTTCATTTAGGAGGATTAATCCAGGAAAATATTGTTTATAAATTAAAAATTGAAATAAAAAGTACTGTTTATTCTTCCTTCTCCCTTCTTTTTTTCCTTTTCGGGGACGAAAAGTTTTGAGTGGGGGAGATTGTAACGACCTGATAAATTTATGATATTTTTATAAATTTAATTTATATGTTTGCTAATTTAATCCAGTATAAAATTAAAGTCTTAGGATTTTAAAAGGATGAATGTAGGAGTTAGATAGTAACTGTAATTACAGGTAGAGATTTAAAAGGTTATATGACATAGATTTGAAAATAACTGAAAGTTGTGTTGTAGTTATAAGTCTTAATTTGTTGGTTTAATGGTATTAATGTAACAATAACTGAATTGGATTACATACACACAAACATTTGAAAAATTTATTAGGTGGACTAAATTGGTTAAAGTTCATAAGTTGTGCATTTCAATTTAGTAGAAATTCTAAACGATAAACGAAGATTTAAATAAACGCTAAATTAAAACTATGTAAAATGGTGACTTAAGGCCTAGTTATAGGAATTGGAATATAATCCAAAATTTAATTAATGATAGTAACGTAGTATTAGCTAATAAATAGATTTCAATGCAGTAACCAAATGAAAGGAATAGGAATGAATATATATATTGAATAGGAATGAATATATATATTGGTTTGAAATGAAATAAAAATGTGTCACATTTAGATGGAGTAAAATTTAAGAAACCTATAAATGTGGAATCAGTAAACATTTGTAAAAAATATTGCCTAGAATAAAATTCATTTAATATAAGAATTCAAAGGTGGAAGATTTACATTTGGATTGAAAGGTATAATTAATTGAATTGGTGATTTGGGAATTTAATCCAAGGGTTACTCTAAAAATAAATACGGATAAAAAGAGGTTAAACTAAGGAGGGGCATTAATTGATTTTAAGGCTTATTTAATACGTTAATAGGCAAGACTCCGCATTCATACATTTATACAAAGCTAAATAGAAGCACAAGTGTGATATAATGTAAATAGATGGATATCAACCTTTATTTATATGTTAATGGGATTTAATTTCTATTGTATAAAAACCGCAATTTAATGAAGATTGAAATAGCTAATTCATACGTTAGTTGATTTAGCTGGAATATGAAGATATTTAATGGAATAGTGAAATCAAATGGGAATGGGTTTCCATTGTTCATTTGAATTCACATTCATCATAAAAACTTATTTGAAAACCAAAGGAATAATAAAGGAATCAAGACTTAATTAGTAATTTGGATTTAAGACATGGCAATTTGGATTTATTGCAACATTTAATACCATAGAATTTAGTAAAGCTTATTCAAATTTTAGTTGACCATTTGTGATATAACTTTTTGAAAACAAGACTTTATTTATGAATTGAGTATTTGATTCAACGAATGGTAATTACTTCATTTAAAAATGGAATTTAACGTAAATTAGTACGTTATTAAAGTTAAATGAAAGCTGTAAACATTTGACTTAGAGAACAATTGAGTGAAATCTTAACTAATGTAAACTTCATCATATTGACATCCATAACTGTGAATCATAGGAAGAAGGTAAATAAATGAACTTAACCAAACTATTTATGTTGAATATTGAAAATTTGAATAAATAAATAGTTAAGAAAATTAAGGGAATGGGAATAAAAATTTATTTATAATTTGGAATTTTAATTACGGTGAAAAGGGTTAACTGCAATTAAAAGTAAGTTGAGATGGAAATCAAGTTATTTATTTAATTTGGTTTAAGATGAGAGTGTATAAGTATAAGATTAGGTAATTTGTGAGAATAAATTTATAATTCCCGAATAATAAGAAAACGCAGAGGTTAACACTGCGAAATTTATATACTTATAAATTTTAATTCACATCCAAGCTTGCTAAATTATTTGGAATTGATTGGATTATATAAGTAATGAAATTTGGCCAATATTTAAAGTTGAAAGAAAATTTGGATTTTATGATTAATTTTAATTTATTTAATAAATATTAAAAATAGCCATTTTTGTCACGGACTCGGATTTCGACGAAAACAGTTTCATCGGATCCGTAACGGTGAATTATAATAATGTTTCAAGTTTCGTTGCGATCGGACTTGTCGTTTGATCGTACGGACTCGAAACGCCTTGAAATTTACGCATTTTGAAATCAATTTGAAATTTTGTTTTTTTTAGCATAACTTCTTCATACGATCGAATTTGGTCACGAAACTTTTTCCATCGCGTTCAGAATATTTTAAAACACCTATTTGGATATATAGTTTTAACAAATTCGACTCCGGAGGCATAGCGGGCTTTTTGGGCCATAGTTTATTCCGTACGTTCGCGTATCCAGTCTAGCTACCCTACCTCTAGACTATCTATAAGTATACCGTGATAAACCCTAGCCTCCTTTCTTTGTCAATTGGATATACGTACATTTTCTTCATCTCTTTCTCCTCTCCAATGGTTGCAAAACCTAGATCTATCCACAGTTCAAAATCAAAAGTCAAAACTCAAAAATTTCAGAAAATTCCAGAAAAAATATATGTTGAAGTATTCGATACGCGTAATCTCATGGCGTAATTCGTTTTTCAATTGGAGCCGTCGTTCATCCAGAATAAATTCAAACAGCCCCAAAACCGTTCATCATCGTCGCACAAAACTTCATCGGATCGAGAAACGGTTTCTGGGTATTGGAGAGGGGACTGAGGGGGTCAGATCTATGTTGTTCGTTCGTCGTTTCAACGGTCGGATTTGCGGCAAATTTTGGTTTAAGGTTTGACCTGGGTGAATCTTTAGTGGCTGCTGGGCTGTTTTGGGTAGCCGATCGAAGGCACGGAGGCCATCTGGAGGTTGGCACGCATGGCTCCAAGAGGTGGCAGCGATCCAAGCGACTGCGACGAGGATAAGGCGCGGTCCATATCACGGTTGTCGCGTGCGTACGTTCGAAGCAGGTCGCGTTCCCTGTGCGATGTTGCCTCTGTAAATCGTGAAATATGTTTCTGTAGCATGCGAATAAGGTGATGAGGTGGCAAGTTTTGTAAGTAATGTGTACCATTCTTTGTTTATTTTAGATTTGAAATTCAAGTGCAAGTTTCGACATAACTTTCGCATACGACATCCGATTCACACGAAATTTCTTTTGTTAGGATCGTAATTTAATTCCGGACTCGATGACGCTGGTTTGGACGAATTCTGAGATGGGCGAATTTTTGGGTTTAAATCGGATTTAAATTCGATTTAAATTCAAAAGGTGAGTGTTTTAACCCACTCACAATTACTAGAAGCTTTTATGTTTGTTAAATAAATTTTAGAAATGAATAGAAATTTATTTATGAGCTTTTGGCAGGTTATTTCATCCATATCTGTTGAATTGCATTTTATTGAATTTAACTGTTAATTTAATTGATTTATTGCGTATTAATTGGCTGTTAGAAATTATTGTTTGCATATGAACTGCTAGTTAACAGTTATATCAATTATCACTGAATATAAATTGTTAGATTAATAATTGATAAACATAATTTGAAATGAAACTGCCAATTATTACCTGTTATATATTATCACACATATGCTGTCATTGATTGATATTGATTGACGTTTGTGATTGGATGACTGTTGTGTTGATTGAATGGATGTTTTACTTGAATATCATAAACTGCAAGTTAGTATGCATTTTACATTTCATTCGGGATTGCGGTTTGAAATGATATACAACCGCAGTTTATTTTTAAATTGCGGATTGAAATGATAAATATCCGTATCACTTGACCATAGGATAGAAAATTATATACAGGCACCGCGGTCTATATATATAACTATTTTTAATGTGATTTCTATGGTTTGGATGGAATACGGTTTATAATAATCTTAAAAGTTATACTGTATAAATATTTTATTCCATATTTATATACCTATGAAGTTGAAATTTTGAAGTTAAAAGGTGAATAAATTTCTTTATAAAAATGGAAGAAAATTAAGAAAATGGAGTTTGATGATTTATATCCTATGTTAAATATTAAGTTGGAAATTTTAAAGATATGATGTTTATAATTGGATTTTCCCAAAATATATTGAAATGAATATTCTAGTAAATTTGAATTTGGAAATATATATATATATATATATATATTTTACTAGAAATTGAAGTCTTATTAATTATGGATTTTATGTGAATATTCAAGGCTAATTAATAGAACATTTGATTTGAAAGAATAAAATCCAACTTTAGACGAATATTTATACTCAAAATGGATATACGTATATATATGAATTTATTGAAATGGTTTTGGAACTTGAAGCGATATTTAATTGTGGTTTTAACTTTAAATAAAGAAATGTATTGTAAAGCCATGAGAAATGTTTCTTTTCAGAGTAACATTTAAGTTAAACCACTTATTTTTATATACTGTTAAATATCCAAACCACTTAGTTTTGAAGGTAATGGTTTCAAATTCTATGGATTTCGAAGTATTATATTAAGAGTTAAATTTCCAAATATTTGGTTCAAGGAATTTTAATAATAAAAGGTGACAAAATTTTGGGAAAGGAAATTTTTGGGAAACGATATCATTGATTTAAGTCTTTATAAATTAATATCAAAATGAATTGTTTGGGTTTAAAAGAAGAAATGATATCGAAATATTATGGTTTTGAAATGGATTATATTCTGGTTTTGAAGTATAAACTGTTTTAAATAACCGCGGTGTTATAATAACGATTGGTTGGCAAAGAGACCGGGATCGGATATGGACATACTCTCTGTCGATACCGAAAACCACTTTGACTAACCGTGTACGCGGTGGAGATTCCAGAATGAAGTAGGTGGTGGCGACGTTTCCTGTAAGGTAAATACGTGGACCCAACTCTCGTGAGTTGGCATAAGGTGGCTAAAACAGGAGCGATTCTCAGGCCAATGAGGTCATTCCTCTGATCGGACGCTCCTCTTCGATATTATACTTTGACTTGGATTGATTCAGTGGCCACTTCTATATTTTGATTTTTGGGGGAGTTAGTTCGAGGTGGGCGGCAGCTGCGCGCTGCGCATTACCATCAGCCTGGATAGCAATTGGTATATCTACCCTGGCATTGCCTAGTTGTGCCGTGTCACCTACCCTATCGCGCCTTGTACGAGTTTGGTTTTCTCCCGTAGCCCGTGTGGTATCCTCTGGTGGCTTCCCGATCAGGAGGGACTATGATATTGGACGGACTACTGGGACTATTACGTGTTAAGGGCTATATGGGTAACCCCTTAACGCTATTAAAAAGTAAGTTTATTTTATAAATAGACACTATTATAATAGCGCAATATACTACATAGTAAATAGTTTAACGGATCCTTAGGAGATGTAAATCCCGAGCATCTCTTGAGTTACTGCACTCATATTTATTTCTGTTTATTTAACTCACATAAGATATTCTAGTCTGACTCGAGTGTTTTTGTCTTTTCAAATTCGCTCGGGTCAGTCCGAGCGTTTCAGGATAACAGGTTTTAGCTTTGGAGGACGAAGACGAAGAATCAGTATTATTCTATATATAGTATTGCACCACACTCTTTATATTCCGCTGCATTGTCGTATTTGGTATGCGTAACTCTGATATTCATTGTATAAGTAAAATCAAGCTTTTGTAAACTGTTTATTAACTGTATATTTGTTATTATATTTTATCCTTCCGCTGTGAGATTCTGTTTTGTTTTAATTCTTCTCTGTTTTTCTATTTTACCCCATAACAATCCGCCCTTGCGTATGCTTTGAATTGGCACGTGTGTCGTTTTAAAGTGTGCGAAAAGGCGGGATGTTACATATGACTTTTAGCATAATTAATCTGTTAAATGAACTAGTTTTTTTTCTAAATGATAACAACAGTGACTTAGAAATCATATTTACAGTCCCTTTAATACACACACACTCTGTGATCAATGTGCCTTAATATAGTTTTTTAAGATAATAGGTCATACATTCCAAGATCATGAAAGAGATGAAAGAAGCAAAGCTTAAAGATCCGAAATGAGTAAATTCAAACCTTTAATTCAAAATTTAAGATAAACCTAAGGATCTGGAAAATGCAAGTAAGATTAACATTATGAAAATGCACTATCACAAGCTTATATTTCACTGCAATTGCATTAAATTTTGTTGCTTCTTTTGCTTTATGTATAATTATATCATTTTATGGCATTACTATTTTTGGTTTTTTTCTATGTAGGTTGTGAAAAAAAACTATTCTAGTAAATTATGAAGCACACCTTGAGTTTGTAATACGTTACGCATATGTTTAAGGACTGTTTGTAGTGTGTTTTATTTACATGCTTTGAGATTGTTTGGTGTAGTTACAGGATTATTTGATGTTATATTTTCCCGATGTTTTTTAAGAACATATTTAGTGCAGTTCTCTTTTTATTTGTCGTAACCTTTTTGTGTAACCTTCATGTATTGTTTCAATTTTCATTTTATTTGTTATAGTTTTGTAATAATTAGTACAGTTTTGTGATGTGCGATGCAGTTTTTTTTGTTAATGCGGTTTTCTTTATGATATTGGATGAATTTTCAATTGTTGATGCGGTTTTATTTTTGATATTTTATGTCGCTTTTGTGTTACTTTCTGATTTTTTTAAAGTAGGTCAAATGAATTAATTTGTACACGGAACGAGTTAACTTGTACACGAAGCGAGTTTGGTTAAGATGTTGTTAGACTTTAATGATATAATATTCTACATTTAAGTAGATTTTTAAAATATTTTAGTCAAGGTGAACTTATGACTCAAATACATTGCCTGTTTTTATAGATTTCATAGATTTTGAAGAGTGATTAATTGCCTCTTTTATCGCATTAAAGAAAATAATATTTATCTACATGGAAATGATTTATTTTGGTAAATAGAAGTATATCAGTCATTTTCTTAACTTGTTGTTTACAGATGACATTTTATTAAACTTATTATAAATAAACATGTATTGGTTTCATTTGATATGTGTGGGAAAATGTTTATTTTTCTAGGGTTTGGGAATTGAGATTTTTTTCTCAAGTTTTAGGCCTTCTCTTGTAGTTTTTTGGTAAATCAACAAAGTTTTTAGTTAGAGAAATTTGGTATCATTTTTTTTACTTCTTATCTCTTCTAAAATCTAAATGTATTGGGGCTTTTAAGAAAAACCATAACATTTGGTAACATAGCCTATTACACAAATTTTTAAAGAGAATCTTGGTTATGGTGAAGATAAGTGTTAAAAAACTTAGTAGGAGAAGTTGGGGGTTATGGAAAGCGAAGATGGAGGATTTTTTATATCTCAATGGTCTTCACCAACCATTAGAGAACAAAGGAGAGAAACCTAGTAATGTATTCGAAGCAAAATGTGAGACTTTAGATAGGAAGTTTGCAAAGAACTTTACAAAAAATAAGGCTCATATCATGGGAAGATTGGTGAATTTAAAATTTAAGAAAGGTGGATCAATTGGAGGGCATCTTAATAATTTTTAGGCAATTGTGAACCAATTGATGATCGTGAATTACAAGGTTGACAATGAAGCACAAGCCATGATATTGATGAGTTCATTACCCAAGAGTTGAAAAATGCTTGTGGTTTCATTGAACAAATCAAATTCAGATGAAGTTGTTTTAATGGGTTCAGTGTAGTAGCCTACTTAATGAGGAGGCGTGGAGAATGAACCTCATGGAAGGGAAAGGTAAGGAGGAAAAGGAAAGTGGAAACCCGATCGAAGAGGTTGAGTGCATGGTGGGTTAACCATCCAAATATGGAAAGATGATTAAATATATCGAGCACACAAAGGGATTTCATCTGCTATTACTATGAAAAAATCAATAATCGGCTGTGATTTTGCAATAAGCTTGAAAAAACAAAAAGAGGACGATGGCATTGGAAGAAGACCAAAATGAACAAAAAGATAATAGCGATGGTGAAGTGCACTTTGGTGAGGAATTTGATGACAACATCCAATGTTTGGATAAAGGCAAAAGAAAGGATTAGGTGCTTGATCCAGGTGTTTGCTTTTACCTATGTAATAAAAAAGAATCATTCATTGATTATGAAGAGAAAGATGCTAAGGTGGAATCAGCGAATGGCGGAGAATTGGATGCTTAAGGACAAAAGTTCAGTTAGATTGAAAATGCATAATGGATGGGTAGTGAAGTTTACATAAGTTAGACACATCATAGAAATTACAAAGAATCTTGTTTTAGTAGGACAATTGGAGGTAAAAGGCTGCATCTTTTCGACTCAAGGTGGACTCACTCGAGTTTTGAGGGGTAGTAGGGAAGTGGTGTGTGTAAAATGGGAAAGCAACAATGTTTACAAATTGCTGGGAACACGATGGAGAATGAAATAAATTCTCAATGTGGTAGTGGAGAGGCAAATTTATCTTAATCTAGGAGGTGACAACAATAGAAAGTCGCAAAGACCGCATGGAGGCCTTTGTAGTATTACATACAATATGTTCAATTAGCAGACATGCATACTTAGGTGGTTTAGAGGTTGGTAAAGTTTTTTTCCTGCATGGAGGCATTTGTTTCCATTGTGATAATGGAAATTGTTTAACGTATGAGAATGTAGGTGGAATTAGTAGGTTTGTATGGAATATCGTATCAATGTGAAGATTGTTAGATTTTGATGATACAATATTCCATATTTAAGTAGATAATGGATTTAAGTCAAGATGACATTATGACTCAAATACGTTTCTTCTTTTATAGATTTTGGAGAATGATTGGTTATCTTTTTTATTGCATTAAACAAGGCAATGTATTATCTACATGGAAGTGATTTATTTTGGTAGCCTACCCGAATATTTCGGTTTAATGAATTTTTTAAAACTCCTTATCTAAAAAGTATTATTATCGAATAAAAAATTGAAGCCATGTCTCCCAAATAAGCATGGACCCGATCATCGCTTTTACCACCAGCTTACAGTTCGTTCTCTTCACCAACAAGTCTGAGCATAACCATCTCAAACCAAACTTCAAGCAATTCTTCAACTCCAACCAACAACACCAATTCAACAATATCTGATCACCTACATGTTAAATTTAGGTGATTCAAATATTTTTCAAAGAAGAAAAGAATTTAGCTAATTGATCTTGTCAATCAATTAGGTTATAGGTGGAAAGAAAAAAAGGAAAGTTATGTATGATTGCTTTTGAAGAAAAGAATCTAATTAATTAGCAATCATTAATTAGTCAATAGATTTGTTATATGGAGATAGAAAATTTTATATATGGAGGTTCAATTAATTGAGCTAAATTATGGAAATCAAGATCATCATTATCCATTTGCGTAAAAATTAAATCATGGATATTTGGAAAGGTTTCAAGACAATTGGGCAATTAATTTTCTTAATCTGCAAGTAATCCTTCATTCTCAAGCCTATTAAAATGAAGGAATTTCATCTTCATATGAGTGTGTGTGAGAGCATTCACCATTGTCCTCTTCTTCAGTAAACCCTAATTTATGTAGTCGGATCAAATTAGGGGTTTTGAATGCAAACAAGTTGTTGGAGCAATTGATTATTCAATTTACAATTATAAGTTAGTCGCTCCACTTTGCTAGCTATAATTTTATAACCTCTCTTGTACCTCTCTTTCTTCAGTAAAATAAAGAATGGTTGTTGGGTCTATGAACGTAGGCAATCTAGCCGAACCACGTTAAATCTTTGTGTTATCTAGTCTTCTGTTTTTCTTTGTTTTGTGATTATTTTTTATTGAATTGATGGTTGATAATTAATTGACAAGCTAGATCCTTTTTTGGTTGCTTCTGCGCTTTAATATTCCACTACAGTTTTGGAGTTAGTACAAACTAATTACAATTTTGCACAACAGATTGATATCGAAGCTGGCTGTCTTGTTCTAGATTAGTTATCAATGACAAATTCTTTTAGTAGTGTTATGAAAAATTATGGCATCACCATATTTGTTAGAAAATGAGTGTTTGGGGGTATGGAAGGTGAAGACTAATGACGCTGCTCTTCAGCAACAGCTTCGTTCATGTAAAGAAGGAGATAAAAGCCGGGAGCACCTTTGAGGTAAAAGAAATACGCATAGGTCCCACTTCAAGGATCCTAAAAGGGGTGCTTGCTATTATTGTAAGAAGAATGAGCATTTCATACGAGATTGTCCAGCTCTTAAAAAGAAGAGAGAGAAGAAAGATAAAGCTTCAGTTTCGGCAATAGTTAGATCAGATGCAGATAGAAGCGATAGTGATAAATCATTATTTTCAGCTAGTATTTCAATTTCAGATAGTACAAGTTAGGTGATTGATTCTAGAGCCTCTTGTCATATGACGCCGAATAGGAGCTGTTTTATCAGGTACAAGAAGATTGATAGCAGAGCAGTTCATATGGGAACGACACATCTTGTCACATTGTAGGAATCGAAAACGTGAGGTTTAAGATGCATGATGGTATTATTAGGACTATCACGGATGTTAGACATGTTCCAATGCTACATATAAGTGTGTTGTCAGTTGAAGCTTTGGGTAGACTTGGTATGAGGATAGTAATAAATGAAGAGAACTAGAGAGAGTGATGAAGGGTTTCTTGGTAGTGGTGAAAGGGGTGCGAGTAAATGATATATATGTGCTTCATGGAGAGATAGTCTTAGGAGAGTCGGTAGTTTCTACTGATTCTAGTGTTCTAGATTCTACTCAGTTATGGCATCTTCGTTTAGGTCATGTTGATGAAGAGAGTCTTGAAATATTAAAGAAGCGGAGGTTGATAGATAGTGTTTATCAGTCGAAGCCCAACTCTTATGGAGATTATTTCTTTGGAAAGAAGAAGCGCGTCACATTTGATGTTTGGAGACCTAGAGCTACAGAGTTTCTCGAGTATGTTCATTCTTATGTGCGAGAACCCACCCCAATTGCATCCTTTGGTGGAGCTAGTTACTTCGTCTTATTTGTGGATGTAAGGTCTAGATTTATTTCTTAAAGGCCAAAGACAAAATATTTGTCCAGTTTTATAAGTGGAAGACCTGATAGAAGTAGTCAAGGAAGCATTTGGAAGTTCTCAAAGTTGGAAATGGTAGTGAATTTATGTCACAAGAATTCACTACTATTATGTGTCCAAGTATGTCATTAGAGTTTTTTCTATTTCTATAGAGTCACTTTGTTATGGAGTAGCAGAGAGCGTGTGTCTGATATTATGAGAGAGAGCTATGAGCTTGAGAATGACTGCTGGTCTGGAAGAGAGATTATGGACAGAAGCGATATTTATGGCAGTATTTAGAGTTTATTGTTCCCTTTCTAAAATCTGGGTGCCCACGATTTTCCACACGGGCAGCCTAGAGTTTGATTTTTAGATAGTTGGCTAGTAGGTGTAGCTTTTGGCAATCTTCAAAGTCTATGGTTTCGGGATCAGATTTGCTTCACTTCAACATTCGTGCACCGAGTTTTATTAACTTCAGCATTGATTGTGGTTCAAGCTTATTGGATTGGAGTCTTTGGAGCTTTGGTATTGAAGATATTATCTTTTTGCTGGTGTATTTTCCGTTGTTTTGTATCTCTGATTATGTGATATTCATTGTATCAGAATGTTGTATCGATTGTGTATCAATAAAATTTCTTTTGTATCGATTGTGTATCAATAAAATTTCTTTTGTTTCCGCTGTGTTGTATCATCTAATGTTGTTATAAGCTCCGGTGAACCAGACTCAACGTTTGAATCTGCGACATTCGAATACGGATGATGTATTTGGGTGTCGATTTTCGAAGATTGAGTTAGGATCGTTAGAATTCATTAACCATACACACTTTTTGCCATAAATGTGAAGAACCCAGAAGAGATATAGAAAAGAGAGCATGTTGATTATTCATTTCTTAAAGTGTTTAGCAGCTTATTTAGAAGATGAGAGACATGATAAGTTGAAGCTTAGGGAAAGTAAGCACATTTTGTTAGGCTATAGAGAAAGAGTGAAGAGGTATAGGTTGTGGTGTAAAACAATTAGGAGAATTGTGACTAGCAAACATGCGATATTTGATGAGTGGTCTTTGTTGAAGGTGGAGCCTCCATTAAGTGATGACATTGGGAGGACAGAAAATTATCAAACACATTCAGAGTCATCAGATTGTTTCCATATTCAAAGAGATATTGGTATTTGCAATGACACAATGGTTGATGAGAATGTTACAGAGGTTCAGACACTAGGTGGAGCTCAGTTGCAGGAAAGGCTAGTTGGCCTATTTGTAAGCATATTTGTAGCGATGATTCTTCATCTTATGCTTTGAATGTTGCAAAGCTTGTTGGTGAGTCTGTTGGTGTTGACTAAGGAAAGTCAAGCAAAATTCATGTGGAGAAAATTGGAGTAGATAATGTTGAGTATGTCCTCACTCAATGTGGAATGGAGAAGGTAAAGCGCTCTGTTAAATCTCTATTGGTCTCTCGAAACTTAGTATCTACATGTTCGTCTCCAACATCGGATTCGTTGAAGAATTTTGGTATTTCCTTATATGCATTTTGTTTGTTGATGTGCATACTATCTTTCTTATGCTTGGGAAAGATTTTGAAGTTCTGTTTGGACAACAATACCCAAACTTGTTCATCTTGAGTTTGATGTCGTGTGGCGTAGACCCAGCAATCTATTAAAATGTGATGATGAAGAGAGATTATTATATTTGAATTAAGCTGCAGTGTTAAATTTAGGTGATTTAAATATTTGCACAAAAAAATGATTTAGCTAATTGATTTTGTCAATCAATTAGGTTATACGTGGAAAGAAAAAGAGGAAAGTTATATGTGATTGCTTTTGAAGAAAGAAAACTAATTAATTAGCTAATCAAGTTAACTAGTCAAAAGATTTGTTATGTGGAGATAGAAAAGTTTATATATAAAGATTTAATCAAATGGGCTAAATTATGAAAATCAAGATCATCATTATTCATTTGCGTAAAAATTAAATCATGGATATTTGGAAAGGTTTCAAGACAATTGGACAATTAATTTTCTTAATCTCCAAGTAATCCTTTATTCTCAAGCCTATTTAAATG
Organism: Allium cepa; assembly: GCA_030765085.1. Classification (NCBI taxonomy): domain Eukaryota; kingdom Viridiplantae; phylum Streptophyta; class Magnoliopsida; order Asparagales; family Amaryllidaceae; genus Allium; species Allium cepa. The sequence goes on from CM060932.1 coordinate 610,731,895, forward strand.
AAGAAAGTTCATCTTGGAGTATGTATTAGAGCATCCACCATTATGCTCTTGTTCAGTAAACCCTAATTTCTGTTGTCAAATCAAATTAGGGGTTTTGAGCACAAACAAGTCTTTGGAGAATTGATTATTCAATTTGTAAATATAAGTTAGTCTCTACACTTTGCTACCTATAATTTTGTAATCTCTCACTTCTACCTCTCTTACTTCAGTAAAATAAAGAATGTTTTTTGAATCTATGGACGTAGACAATCTAGCCGAACTACGTTATCTCTTTGTATTCAATACTCTTCCATTTTTTATTTGTTTGGTGATTATTTTTCATTGAATTGATAATTGATAATTAATCAACAAGTTAGATCTTTCTGTAGTTTAGTATTCCGCTGCAGTTTTGGAGCTAGTGGAAACTAATTAAAATTTCGAACAACGTAACATCAAATATTAGTTAATCAAACAAACATCTTTTTATCAGAACAACACTGCAATAACCAACATCATTCATGTACACCAACACATGTTCATACCATCTGCGGTAATACAACCATCTCAGTCCACATCTAGCATCATCAAGTACAAATCACAACTCAATCCACAAATCTTACCATCAAACCAGAAAAGTTCATCTTAATCACCACACAAGCATAGAGGCTCATCAATGACCATGTCAATAACCAGATAAACACAGGTTCGTTACAGACAGTTTCAGAGAACTTAAATCATAGTCTAATTCATAAAAAAAAATTATATTTTACTTATATACAGAAATATTAGAATCATTTTTTCTCGAGCCGTATGAGGAGAAAACCTCTTATATGTTTCTAAGGAGGGTTATTTATCTATATCTATCCCAATGAGCTATCTATCAAATCGTTGCAATTGATGTTCGATCTCGACGAGAAGGAAGAGATCTTCGAAATGTGACCAAGCAGTGTTTCTCCACATCTCCAAATAACCAACAACTCATAACCGATATCATCAAAGTTAAAGAATTTGGCTCATCTCAGCAGCAACAACGCATCCACTGACTCCAACGACGCACTTCAACCATGCAAAGCATCAAACATTAAGGAAGCACCTTTTCAGAAACCATTTAAGCATTGACGCAATGGAATCCAACCTAGATCTAGTTGAAGTGTTTGGTTTTAGGCCACAATACCATTTATCAGTACTCGGTCATCATTTTCACCTGCAACCTTTTCATATCAGGGTACGTTCATCCCAAGATCCGTAGGTTATCCAATAACCATAAATGGTGACACTCTCATCAAGCATGACCACAGACTTTAACACCACCAGAAGGAAGCGATGGCTTCAACTTGAATTCGATCACGATTGGGCACCGAATTGACGATGTTTCAAAAGGAGATTTCAATTTATGAGGATGAAGAGAATTCTACTGAGAAGAGGAAACGAGAGGTCACTACAAATTCTGTTACTTTAAATTAAAAACAGGAACCACTACTTGTTTATATGTCATCACCATTTTATGTCATTTTAAAATAGTCCAACGCTTTTCCACATTTTTTTACTTTACCTTAACACAACAGCGGCTCCATGGCTGTCAATGGATTCCCAAAAAAATCCAAAATCCATCCGCATCCGAAAAGCGGATGAATATCCGATATTCGAAAAAAAGATGCGGATACGAAGACATCTGCATCCGAAAATTATCCTTTCGGTTTTTGTCAAGATTATAGTTCGAATTATGTGTATTGTATTATCAACCCAAAGCATCCAACAGACGGATATCCAATAGACATTAATTTTTCACTTTAATTTGTGACTTTGGCTTCCGAGGTAAAGATTTTTTTTTTAACAATTACCTTTACCTAACTTTATTCGAAATTTTTTTGCTACTAATTGAGATAATTTAAGCCTGCTTTCCTTGAAACTACCTACCATTTGTTATATGTCCCCCAAAAAGATGACTATTTTCATATGATAATAATATAATTTGCTACTAGTATTTTCCATCATCGGCAGATTACTTTATGTTTATGTAATGTGTCATTAGTACAATTGTTTTTTTTCAATTAAGAATTTTCTTTTTGAAATGGTACATTAGATACAACAAATCATTGGGACAACATATCCCATATCAATAAACGTTCGAAAGCAAGTTTCGAACTTGTGACCTCTTGCACCAAAGCCGAATCAATTTACCACTTGGACAATGGTGCTTGTCAATTAATTAAGAATATTTTTAGGGTATTACATTTGGAAATCCCTCCCATTGATAACAACTTTGATTTTCTTATTGAGAGTATGATGGTTTTTTAGATTTAATGAGTATCGTCTACCATTTTTTACTCATCTATTGAGTATTGTACATTAATTTTCTTAATCATATGTCTGTTTTATTTCTCTTTTAGAGTAAAAAATGTAAATACATGGTCCACTACATATTACGCTTCTTTTTTAGTGATGTTGGACTTTGGGAGTCTTTATGATTTGGATATTGTATATTTGCATGATTGACATAAGAAAATCAATTTTGTTTTTCTATGTTTCATTGGTTGGAAAAAGTTCTAATGATTTTTCTATCGTTTTGAGAATTAAATATACATACATATATATGTGTGTATGTGAATATGTATGTATATGTGTGTGTCTACAAGGGCGAATCTAGGAATTAACACAAGCGTGGGCTGGCTATAAAGATTGTTCTTTTCAATTTATAGCGAAATTCCAATTACTACTACAAAACCATAATTGAAATAAAAACTGCTTATAATAATAAATAGATTCATATATCATTTTAAATACATAATGTTTAGCTTAATTGTACTTATGAGTCTTTAAAGAGTCAATTCCCTAAGTACAGAATCTCAATCAATCTATAAAGCAAAATCATGCTCTAAATAAAGAGACATGCAATCAACGAGCCTCATAGCATTACAGATCGTTGTTTTGACATATTTCATATCCGAAAATGCTCTTACATTAGCAGCGATAGTGATAGGAAGAGTCAACACAAGACTAATCAACTTATCAATCAAATAATATATCTCAAACTTTCTTGTTACAAATGGCGATTGACATAAGCTACCAAGTGCAGTCATATTTTCAAATCGACAATCACTTGTATCATTAAGCTGATAATGCATTTATTGACATTACAAAGCATGAATGCCTTCTACCCTTAAAACCATAAGGTAAAAAAATTTGACAAGCTTTTTTTAACATGAATGATGATGATGATGCATCATTTGATGATCCATCATCATTACTTTTTTTAAATAAAGATAAACGTATTTTTGGTTTCTTGCTTGGCTATTTGTTCAACAATATAAAATAACATACTGAACATTATATCATGTAATTAGAAAAACTAAACATTATAAAAAACAGCTGATTATCAATTAAATTAATATACTAATGTAACATTTTCTTGAAGAGAAATGGATCTCAATAAGATATTTAAATTTCTTTTAAAAAATACCAATTAGTTTTAAACTGATTTTATAGAAACCTGCTTTAACAAAAGCCTAATTTAATTAAAACTCTAAAATTAGGTTATCATTTTGATTTTCAAGCAAAAAATCAATCGGTTTAACTATCGTTTAGAGAAAACATTCTAAACAAAATATTTTTAAATTGCAATACAGTTAATGAATTAAACTAGCAAATAGCAAAAGAATAGAAACCAGTTAGTCTACAGCCTAAAGAACATGTATGCAAATTACGACCAAATTTGAGGTTTGAGAAACGAGAAGCCTAATAATTAGGGGTTTTTCAATTCAAACTACTAATCTACTACCTACTAGTTTGCAAACATAGCAAATTATACAAATGAAAAATCACCTAAACGGCTGAATTTTTCTTTGATATTGAGCAGTCAGCATTGAAAAAGGAATGATGTAGTTTTTTTTTATAGTTTTTTTCTTCTCTGAGAATGAGTGAACGAGAAATAGGAAGAAAGAAACATGATACCGAAGCAAGGTTGGCTTTGCTTCATTTTGGGCTAGGCGGGGTTATGACTTATGAAATTTTTTGTTCCTTTTTCCTAGTTTACCTTGGGTTGTAGTCCAGTTGAGCCCAGTGCTAGTTCTGACATTGTGTATCTACATATATATATGTGTGTGTGTGTGTGTGTGTGTGTACGTACGAGTAATTTGGCATGTGTGATGCACGTGTGCAGGAAGAACTGTTATTTCGAAACCCTGGTTTTGAAAGCAAACTGTAAGTAATCGTTATGCCTTTTGTGGTTATATAATTTTTCTTTCATTCGCAGGGAGATAGTATTCTGGTACTGAGCAGCTGGAGTTCATAGCTTTATCTCAAAGAACTGGAGATCCTAAATACCAAAAAAGGAATTTTTGGGTTATTAATAAAATATTATGCTAGTATTTAGCAACAGTTGAGTAATTATTTTTGTGAAATTATTCTTCACCTTACATGTCGTGAAGCTATCATAGTGTATTCGGCACCTTTATTTCTGTACAGGTGACGTGTTTCCAAGATTGCAACCAGAAATCAAAAGAATACAAGTTGACTAAATTTACACTGAAGATTAAATAATTATAATAGATTGTTTGACATATGCATCTTTTGAAATGGTTATGGAAAAATCTGACCATGTTTGAAAATGAGTTTAAAATTGTACTGTTGCTATCATAAGTTGACCAAAGAAAAATTTAACCATAATTGCTTCGTAGCTGATTCACTACAATACATATGCATATATTTTTTGTATTATGTATCTTTTGCTGTCATACAATGCGCATATATACAAGCAGTTGAATATCGACTTGTTTATTTTTGATATTTACAAAACAAACATTCGCAATAGTGGAAAGAGTGAATAAAAGCAACCTATATTAGTGCAATCTTGTAATTTATTGGTAATATGCACACATTATTCAACCCGCATCTATTTGTAATTTATTAGTTCATATCAGTATTTTATATCACATTATAACAATTAATTTTCAAAGAGGTTACAAAGCTTCATAATCTCAATGACAAAATGATCAAGGCAAAAATATGTTCACATAAGACATGGCATACATTAGTTACTATGCCCAAATCTAACAAATGTTAATCAGCAGTTAAAAACCACTTTCACAATAAATTGCTTACATGTTATCTCATAAAAACTGATTCCTTTTAACCTTGTTTGCCTAGCATGTGATATGGTCATCTTCCAGAAACGTGATATCTGAAATTACTCTCATTCACAAGACGTTCATTCCTTTCTCCAATAACCGTTGCTTCCAAATGGAGTTCCACAAAATAAGAATGAGCCCAAATGCTATTATAGGTGGAAGAAACTGATTCATTGGCACAAAAGATGTCATTTAAGAATCAGTAAGTCTTGAAGGACAGAAAATAAAGGCTCGAAACATATGCATAGTGATCTGCATCATCAAATAGCACGGCTTCCCCTAAATTACACCTTTTAATCCAAACTTTGCACATTTCGTGCTTCTTGTATTCGGGCCCTTCAGTAGCTTCCTATACAAATTGGATTCGATAATGAATGATTTGGAAAAAGCATAGATGTCATGGAGAAATGAAGCTATATAATGGTCAGAACTTACAAACATAAAACACCTCTTTTTTCTGGAATGGTACAGATAATCATATTGCAACAAATCCATCATCTGACATGCTAGAATCAAAATGCATGATTTCTTAGGAACTTTTGTAATTGAAAATTTCAAGAAGTAAAGGCTTAAGAAACTAATAGCCACGATAATATAAATAAGAGGAATAAAATATATTTGACAGGAACATCAAAACTTTTGCTACCCGTGGATAATTGTTAATATGTCTCACCATTGCTCATGATATAATTGGCCAATACTACTTAAAGTACAACAAAATCATGTCAAAAATTAAACTCCTAAATAGTAATTGCTAGAAATCATAAGAAAATATCAACCTCGGGACCAAATAAAGGCAAAAACTAAACATACCACTAAAAAAATCATGGAAAGTAAGTTTCCTATCATTAAACTTAGATAAAATGGTTTTTTTAAGAAATCTTACCTGTAGAAATGAACCGAATAGGTAAATTTAGCATAATTACATAACTTCTGCAAAAATATTACATTGTTATTTGTTTTATTTTAGTGCTATACATATATATTTTATCGTAAAATATCAAAAGAAGATTGTTAATTGTTTTATTTGAGTGCTATACAAATATGTTTTTCTTATGTGATAGAATCTCATATGTTATCGAGGCTTTTAAATTTTTTTAATGATCATCACGGTTAAAAAATTAATATAACAAATAAATTTCAATGTAATTTAAGTCCAGTAAACCGATTCAAATTTTTATCGTATTTCTTTGGGATATAAGTACACATATAAAAAAGAAAGAGATTTGATACAAATATTGTACCATGAACGGCAGATGATTTGCTTTCTAGCATAATAATTTGCCCAACTACGTTATCAACACCAATTATAGTTTAATCATACATAACAGCCCTCAAGTTTCATTAGCAATGACAAACGTACCTTGTACATAAAATATCATATAGGAAAAGAAGACATCAAAGCACCATGAAATACTCAAAAATTAGATTTCTCGCCTAGAATCATTTCTGATCAGTCGTTTTTCATCTTCTTACTTTCTCCTTCAGTGCCTTTAACTTTGAATCTCGTCAGGAGAGTGCGAAATGTCGTTGGAGATCAAAATCAATGAAGTTGACACTGTAGGTTTCTAATTTAATAAATAAAGACTTTAGTTTGTTTGATTTTTACTGCTATAGGGTTTTAGATTGTGAAAGCGACGTGAAGTTGAAAAGGAAATGGCGCTAAAAAAGGCTTAAAAAGAAATGGGTTGGAAAAGTGAAACGTGTTGAAGTACTCAAAACTGATTTGGAAATGTGGTGGATATGCGAAAAAGACAATAATACCCTTAATATTTTGTTTCTATTGCAAGATAATAGAAGGAGATTTTATGCAATCCAAAAAATCTTCATGTCTCAAATCGACCCAAAGTAACAATTAAAAGATAAGATTGTTAAATAAAGTACAATTCATAAACTATACATATAAATTTCTTAAACTATATTAAAAAAATTGTACAGGTAGAATCCACTACATAATGAAAATATGAATTAAAATGCAATCAACTGTGGAAGACATAAAAAAATTCAGAAATAAATTAACATGAGTCCCATCTAAAAATCATGTAAAGAAAGAAGAACTATCCTTAAGATAATGATAAAGAACAATCATAGCATAAATCGACTAGGAAGACCTATAATTAAACTATTTTTAAAGTGATGCTGAAAGAAAGAAAAAAAATTAAACTGAATAAAACTACACCTACAAAATAGAATCAATATTTAAAAGGGAATAAAGGTAAATAAAAGACAAATGGTAATGTTAATACAGAATTCTTAAAATTTCTAACGAAGATTGCATTGAATAATATCATTGTTGAATTTTGCGATACTTTATTATTGAAAATATAGAGAAACGTAGAAGCTCTTCAAGGGTCGTAATTTGTAGCTCATGTGGAAAAGTTATCGATATACGAAGGAGGAGGAAATTTCAATACAACAAATCAGTTGACCAACCGAATTAAATCAGTAAACCAATTACATATAGCGAACACTGTAGTTTTTCTCATCAGTTTACAGGTTGAAAACAGTAGGCTGGTTGGAAGGCAACCGGTCAAAAAAATGTTCTTAAAAAGCTAAACTGTCTATATAGAAAACCTAAATTGATAATTAAAGTGTGAATCATTAAATAAAGGTAAACTGAGCAACTCAACATATAAATTTCTAAAATACAGTCGAAAAATTGTACTAATTAAATCCATCACAACTCAAATATAAACTTTGGATATTTGATGCAAATAATGATAATTAAATCAAAATGTACAATATCCATAGCTAAGAGTTAGGGCATCCCCAGTCCATTCAGGGCTGAATATTCAGCCCTGAATTGGGCTGTGAACTTCAGGGGTTAGGCTCCCATTTAATAGGCGTCTGATGCCAGACTCCCATAAAATGGGAGCCTGATGCCCCCCACAATTGGGGGGCTTGGACGCCCATTTTATGGGCGTTAGATGCCTGGCGCCCATAAACAAGCGCCAGGGCTTGGGCGCCCATTAAATGGGCGTCCAAGCCTTTTGGCGCCCACAAATGGACGCCAGGGCTTGGGCGTCCATTAAATAGGTGTCCAAGCCCAGTTCAGAATTTTGAATCCAATGCTGAATTTTCAGCTGAATTTTCCCCCTTAATTCGATGACTGAAGTTTTTTTTTATTCGGCTATTCAGTGAATGATAGCACCATTGGAGATGTCCTTATCAGTATGTCAACAACACAGGGGAGCAGACCCAGGTCATTTACACGAACCACCCAAAAATTAAAATTAGAGAATAAATAAAATAGTTTTAGAAAATAAATAACAAAGCAGCATAAGAACAGAAAAGCATTAGTCTCAAGAATAGTGGCAACATAACTGACATTATTATTATTCTAGGAATACAAACATAACAGACTATTTATGCAATGTAATCAACTGATATACCAATAATGATAGGAAACATTGAAATAAAACCCGTTGGGTGGAGTACACAACAAAACCAAAGCGGAAGAAAGATAATCCAATAATGTAATAGTTAAACGAAACATAAGCAATGAAATATGTTATGTAAAACATCAACGGTTACATATGACTAAATATAAAAGGCTAAAAATACAACACAACGCATTAATCTGATCTAACAAGAACTAAACCCAGATCTACAAATCAACGTATTTACAAAATCCATAATCAAGATTAAACTTTATGGCACAAAATCAAATAGTTATATGAAACCGAGAAGGCAATGGCTGCAATTAAATAGAAATGTTGTAATGGCAGGGAGGTTGGGTTTTAACCTTTGGAAACCGAACATGAATAGAAAAGGGGTTTTGATCTGACAAGATAAAAAAGCAAAGAAAAAGAAAAGTTAAAGTAAAGAAAATGAAACTGTACTTGAAAATCAATATCCAGATAGCGCCATTCGTCCCAAAAGTCGCGACCTCAGAGAAATACATCAAATCGTGAACGAAGACGCCGATTTCTGAAACCGCCACGCAAATAGATCGCAGAGGAGATGCAAGATGACGAAAATTGGATAGATTATAGCTCGGGTCCCTGTATCGTCAACTCAACCCAGATTTGCGAAGTGCCCTATTTGTTGGATTGCTGATGCGTATGCGAGGGGAAATTTGAGGAAGTGGAAGAAAAAGATCTAGAGTTGAGAAAAAGGGACGTAGATTTGTTTAAGAATTGGATTTGGTCAGTTATTTGACCGCCGTTGTTGACTGAGGATGCGGTGTAAAGGAAATAAATTGGGATGGCTACAGTGGAGGAAGTATTTTCTTTATTTATACTAGAATTGGCCCGTGCTTCGCACATGGACTGTTTATATTATTGTAAACGGAAAGCAAATGCATTTTCGAAATTTCAAAAAGACGCCGAGTAAATTAATTCAACGAATTTTCTTTATTAGCAGTGTGTATATATATATATAAACACTACAACTTTATTTGATTCCATTCAAAAAATTATTATACCATATAAATGCAAGTCAATAATGGACCAAAATATTAATTTTCTTATATTTACTTTTTCGTTCTTCTGAGCTTAGAGTACGAGTTATTTGGTACGAAGAACCATTTGCATTGTGCCTCGATATTAAAGAAAACACACATTACTTATAACATCAAAGGCTTAGCCTAATGTGAGCCTTTTATTTTTAGTTTTTTCTTTTGTATGATTCATAGTAACACATTTTTCATCAAACCATTCATTTTTAACCCAATTCTTCACTTCAAAGTATTTTCTGATATAAATTTTGACTGTAGAATCGATACACAAGTAGAATACTTTAAAATGGGGACGGAGCATGGAGTCGGCCGGAGTCGGCTCTGTCTCCTATTTGGAGTTGGTTGGGGATGACATAAAATTTTACTGAACTTTCCGTCGGCTGGAGTCGGCATGTGACGGTCCGAGACGGCTAGCGTCCGTTATTTAATTATTTTCTCAAACTACTTCTTATATACACCTATTTCATTTGAAAAAATGAAAAACAATACTAAAATGGTAAAAAACTAAAATTGACATGCATGATTATTAATATTCACCCAATGACGAGTCGTGATAGGTTAGGTTGGTATTCTCAATGATATATTTTCGTGTAATTCGAAAAGTTATCGTTGTTGAAAATCTTACTCGCACGACCAATCGATGTAACTTTTAGTCGATCCGCTATACAAATTTGATAAAGGTGGTTATATGTAACATTTTAAAGAATTAAAATAATTTTTTAAACCGTTGGGTAATCAATTATGAATTTTTAAATGAATTTGGTATAATAAAATTATATAAAATAAATTATGCGGCGTAAAATTAGATTGCTTGTGCGCCATGTCGATCTAAGATATTTTGGATAATTAAATGTTATAGCTAACTCCTACAAAATGGCATATTTCTTAGATAATTTTATTTTCGATGATTTTTTGTGAATCCAACCGTACGGATTCGATTAAAACACTACAAAGTATCACTGGCTCAATTTGGTCTCGTTTGAAGGTCGTTCGGCCGTCGAATGAAGGTTTTTTGTTCGAAAGTCCACGAACGGTCATAAATTTGAAATTCAAGATCGACACCCCAGATTCGTTTATTTTTAAACCATTTTCTGAAAACATGTACAAAATACCTTAGATTGGCATGGCACACAAACAATTTAATTTTAGCCGCATAATTTATTTTATATAATTTTATTATACCAAATACATTTAAAAATTCATAATTGATTACCCAACGGTTTAAAAATTATTTTAATTCTTTAAAATGTTACATATAACCACCTTTATCGAATTTGTATAGCGGATCGACTAAAAGTTGCATCGATTGGTCGTACGAGTTAGATTTTCAACAACAATAACTTTTCGAATTACACGAAAATATATTATCGAAAAACCAACCTAACCTATCACGACCCGTCATTGGGTGAATATTAATAATCATACATGTCAATTTTATTTTATTTAATAATGTAGTAGTGATTTTTTTAAACGAAACAGGTCTAAAAAAAGAATTTTTTTAAAAAAATACATGGCCGATGCCAGTTGACGCCATGTCGCGTATACAGATTTCAGCGAACCCTTCTTCCACATTTTATTTGCTCCCCTAAAAAAATGATTTTTTTCTCCTCTGCATCACTGATTTCGATGCTCTCCAGCCGTCACTCTCCATCGTTGTCGCCGTAGAAGCCTAGAACTCGCCGGAATCTCTTCTTCTTCTTGAATTTGGTAATTTTCTCTAAGCGCTAATTTCAAATTAAATTGTTTAATTAGGTTTAAATGTACATTATTGTGATGATAATTGGGTGTAGGCATTGCTAATTTAGTGTATTATATTATTTTTAATTAGTATGAAATCGTTGAATTTGAAAGTGTGAATTGAGAATAATTGGGGTGTTGGTATTTAGAATTTGAAAATATGAATTGATAATTGGGAATTTGAAAGTGTGAAAGCGTAAATTTGAAAGTGAAAGCATGAATCAGGAATAATTGGGTGTACGTATTTTAGTCTATCTCTAGTTAATATAAATAATTTAAACGAAAATAAAATAGCAATAAAGCCTTTAGTCCCAAAAGGCTTTGGTAGTTTAGAAAATACGATAATAATCACATAAAACTTTAGATGTAAAGTCTATATGCGTATAGGAATAGAAAAGAAATGCTGTCGAAATTTCTAATATATATATGTTTTTAAATTAGGAAAAATGTTCAACTATCTTCTCAACCGTAGCTGGATGTATGAAAGTCGAACTGGAATGAAAGGTTCAACGAAAAAACATTTTAAGGATGGTGTAGATGAATTTTTTAAATTCGCTAAAGCTAATAATGAAAAAGACGGCACACAAATTCGTTGTCCGTGTCGTAAATGTCGACATTTGCATTATCGAGAACCGGATTTAGTTATTGTACATTTGTAAATCCGGTTTTGTGCCAAACTATTATTTCTGGGACCGTCATGGAGAAAAAATTGGTGCATCTAATTCTATAGTGCCCGAGGTTGAGGTGAATAACAATAATGTTACGACGAATGAAATACTTGATATGGTAGAAGATGCAGTACAGTCAATGTTCCCTACTGTTTAAGTTAATGATGTAAATGTCGAAGAAGAACCGATCGAGGGGGTGAAAAGAATTTATGATTTACTGAATTCTATCAAAAGATCGTTGTGAGATGGTTGTAGTAGCGGAACAGAATTGTCAGTTACTGCCGAATACATTACTACGAAATCAAAATTCAATTTTACAGAAGCTGGATTTACAGCAGTTGTACAAGCTGCAAAACGACATATGCCACCCAATAATCTGATGTACGATAGTCATTATAAAGCAAAAAAACTAATGTCTGCTTTCGGTTTGCCCTACCAGAAGATAGATACATGTATAAAATGTTTTATATTGTATTGGAAAGATGACATTAATCTAAAGAAATGCAGAATATGTAACGAGGAAAGATACAAACCAAGAAGAAGAAAAAGGAAATGAAGTTCCATACAAGAGAATGCATTATTTATCAATCACTCCCAGACTTCAAAGGTTATATGCGTCGTCTACGACAACATCACATATGAGATGGCACAGTGTGAGAACGCAGGAAGAGGGGACTTTGATACATCCATCGGACGGAGAAGCATGGAAACATTTCGATAAGACTTATCCTGCGTTTGCCGCAGAGAGTCGTAACGTGAGGCTTGGCTTATGTACAGATGGATTTTCACCATTCTCTCAATTTGATAGTAAATATTCGTCTTGGCCTATTATCATTACAACTTATAATTTACCTCCGTGGATGTGTATGAAAGCTGCATATATGTTTCTTACGATTGTCGTCCCTGGTCCTGATGATCCGACACAAGAAATCGATGTTTATCTGCAGCCATTGATCGAAGATTGAAAATATTATGGTATGAAGGGGTGGATACATACGACGTGTCGAAAAAAAAGAATTTTCGTATGTTTGCATCTTTGTTATGGACCATTGATGATTTTCCAGCTTACGCAATGCTTTCAGGCTGGAGTACGGCCGGTCGTCTGGCTTGTCCTTACTACATGGAAGATAAACGGGCATTTTCATTACCGTATGGAAGGAAAATTTCATGGTTTGATTGTCATCGATGTTTTCTCCATGTTAATCATACTTTTAGAAGGGATAAGAAAAACTTTGTAGTAAATAGAGCAGAGAACAGACAACGATCAACGACATTTGCAGGTGAAGAATTATATGAACTTGTTGAAAAATATCCGAAGATACATGAAATTGCAGTACAGACTGAAATTGCAGGTAAATCGAACTAGCATAATTGGTGAAAACAAAGTATAATTTGGGAGTTACCTTACTGGAAGCATCTCTTACTACGACATAATATTGATATGATGCACAACGAGAAAAACGTGTTTGATAATGTGTTTAATACAGTTTTGAATGGTAAGGGTAAACTAAGGGCGATCTCAATTCAAGACGTGATATAGAACAATATTGTAAACGTCCCAAACTTCATTTAAATCCTAATGACAGCAAAAAACCCAAAGCATGTTATGAGCTAAACAGCAATCAAGTAAAACTTGTGTTGAAGTGGATTGAAGGGATGAGATGTCCTGATAGGATTTCTTCAAATCTCCATAGATGTGTTGACTTAAATAACAATAAATTGAGTGGGATGAAAAGTCAAGATTGTCATGTCATGATGGAAAATTTCTTACCCGTCATTTTCAAAGAACTATTGCTTGTAAAAGTGTGGAGTGCTATAACAGAATTACGTCTGTTTTATAAAGAGCTTTGTTCAACCATGTTAAAAGTTGTGCGTATTCATAAACTTGAAAATGACATCCCTATACTGCTCTGCAAACTTGAAAAAATATTTCCTTCAGGATTATTTAATGTAATGGAGCATTTACCTGTTCATCTTCCATATGAAGCACTTCTTCGAGGTCCTGTACAATATGGATGGATGTATCCATTTGAGAGGTAATTATGAATGTTTGAAATAATAATTTAAATTTGAATTTGATGCAAGTAAATTTTAATCGAATAAATTTTGTAATAGGTACTTGAATCATCTCAAGAAAAAAGTTAGTTAAAAACACGAGTTGAAGGTTCGATTTGCAAATCATATATCGAAGAAGAAGCTTCATTCTTTTTCTCTTACTTTTTCAGTGACCATGTGAATTTATCATCTGCAAGTGTTTCGCGTAATGATGAAGCCGTTGAACAAGATTGTTCTGAATCAATGTTTTCTGTTTTTAGACAGAATGGCCAAACTGTTGGAAAATGTGTAGAGTATGGTTAGACGATAGAGATTACCATATAGCACACACATACGTTCTTCTTAATTGTGCTGAAATTGCACCATTTATTAGGTAAATATTGAATGATAATTCTCGATAATAGTACATATTTGCATTATTTACGAGTTATCGAATTTAAATTGATTTTGCACTTAAAGTACGTATACATATATTTGCAGTATTTACGAATCAGAACATCCACTTGGCGATCTTAGCAAAGAATTTGCTAACTGGTTTATGAAATACATTTATGATCAAAGAAATTATGTCGGTGATGAAGGATTGAAACGTCTTGCGATAGGACCAAAAAGAAATGTCAACACTTATTCAATATTCTTCATGAGTGGATTTAAATTCAACACCAAGGAATACGGTGCTGAAAAAATGACTTATAACAGCGGTATATTTGTCAAAGGAGCTAATGATCCAGATGAACATATAAAGATTTTTACGGCGTCTTAACACAGGTTTTGGAATTGACATATTCTGTCCAATCTGCAGAAAAGGTATTTTTATTCAGATGCAGTTGGTTTAGCAATGTTCCTGGCTTTGGTGTCAATGTGCACAAAGACTATAAACTTATTGAAATAAACCATAACTCACGTTACTCAAAGTATGATCCTTTTGTGTTAGCCAAACAAGCATTACAGGTTTATTTTGTTCCCTATCCATCACTAAACGAGATAAAGCAGACTGGTCGGCTGTTTTTAAAACAAAGGCAAGATTTACACTTGACAGAAATAATATTTCAGACGAAGTAGCTTATCAAGCAGATCTTGAACCAAATAATGAATTAATAATAACTGATGATCATGCTGATATAGGGCCTTTCAATGATGAATCAAATATTCTAATAGAAGTATTTGAGATTTAGAGGGAAATAACGATATAGAGTGCGAGATCGAGTCAGAATCAGAAAACGACGAAGATTAATTATTAATTAGTGATGATGTAATGTATATAAAATGGAAATTTGTATCGTTCGTTGTATTATGTCAATTCTAGAACCTGTGTTAATGTATTGGAAATTCGTATCATTTGTTGTATTATTCTTTTATTATATATTCTACTGTGAGCTATGTGTATGTTATTATTAATCAGGCATGTTATGTAGTTATGAAATGATTTTTTTTTATTATATGAAATGATATATATATATATATGCATGTTTCTAGCAGATATTATGTCACACAGCAGGCAGTCCTAAGGTTCACGAGGCCTTGATCATGGCGAGGGTAGTAGTGGTATGGCCGATAATCGTCAGAGAGCATACTTAGTGCCGAAGACCTATGAAGGGTAAGTATTTAATTTACTGCAACTTCATTATATTATTTAATGCATGCTACTAGTATATTTATGATCTAGTAACTGACAATACAAAATGTATTCAGGGGTTTCGATTTACAGCCATTCGAGCCCATTCTAGTTGTGTCTCGAAACAGCTACCGTAGTAGGATGACAGAGTTGTGAGAGCACTGGAATAGCATCCCACTTTATATCAGAGATGTCATATGGGCTGACCTCCAGGTAACTATAAAATTCTAATTAATTTGAGATTAACATATTTTATCTTTAAAAATTAATATACAATTTATATAATTTATTTTAATTTCAACGTGCAGGAGTCCTTTATTGTGGATCCCAAAGATCTCGGGACGTTCAGGACGCACTGGGAGAGGAAGATGAGGAAAAAATATAGAGGTATGCTCTACAAGATAAAAGAGGCCGGTAAAAAGCCAAACTGGATGATGAAAATCTGTATGCGCGGTTTCTGCAATATTGGAAAAGCGAAGATAAATTTTCTACTTTCATATGTCTGTAATTATAATTCGTTTAAATATTTATATAATAGTAAAATTATACAGGCGGTAGCATCGAGGAACTCCGCAAACAGGCTTAGGAATCCTGCAACACACCGCGGTGGATCCAAGTCTTTTCAGCAATATAGAGAAGAAATGGTAAATATAAAAATTGTTATTTGTAATTTACTTATATACATTCTTTAATCATATCTAATTTCAGACGAGGGAGAGAGGTGGTGTTGCACCGTCTCATCTGGACGTCTTCATCCGAACACACGCCGTCGAGCATACAGATGAATATTGCAACGTAACATATGAATGGTCAGACGTCAAATCAGCGAATATCCAGGTATAAGGACTATAAATTTTTCCTCTTATTTAACAGTACATTAAATTGAACATTGATCTTATCAAAATTATATTTCTAAACACAGGAGAGATGCAATCAGGAGATTGATCGCGTGCTTGTAGAGTCTGGCAGGGAGCAGTTGACCGTTGAGGAGACAGACAGGATATTCGCTCGTATTACCGACCCGCCGACCAAAAATAGATAGTATGGATATGGCAATCAAGCGGTAATATTTATTGAATTTAATTAATTAATTAACTAGTTTATAAATTTATTGAATATTACGTATAAACTATAACTATGAATTTATTAATATATAGGCCGCGACGCAAGTAGCTTACAATAAACAACAGGCTGAAGAGACAATAGCGGCCCTGCAAGCACAAGTTGCCGAGTTAAACGATTGGAGGAAGACTGGATTGAAGCAGCAACTAGACGAGGCGATTGTTGCTTACTTGGCAGAGCACAGGACAAATATGCCTCCATCACAGGGATTTGGCGCTGATGATGATTGGGGTGAGGGTAGCATGTTTTTATATATGTTTTCTAATGAACTTTTGGTTGAATTTTGTAAATATTATGGATATTTGTCATGATGAACATTTGGAGATGTATGGACGTTTGGAGATGTATATTGATGTTTGTAGTTCTTAGTTGGACATATTTTTGATGTATATTGTTGCGTGGTGAAGTATACTTGTGGAATATATATGATTGTGTGGATGGATGGTAGAAATGGATGCTGAAAATACAAAAAAAATTTATCCAGATTTGCGTCGGCTGACGTTGGTTAGGGTCGGTCTACGGGTCAGGTATTTTTTACACGTTTAGCGTCGGCTGGAGTCAGCTAGCCGACTCGAGCCGACGCTAAATTAGGGGACGAAGCCATCTCCTTTGCCGTCGTCATTTCACTTGGTGACGAGCTATTTTAGCATCGGCCTTTAGCGACGGCTGGAGTCGGCTGTAGGCCGACGCTAAACAGAGTTATCCTTGTAGGGATAGTAATAAAATGTTTTGCATAAATCAATCCACTGGTAACATGTTAAGCTTGAAATTTTCACTGTCCATGTATGTCATTCATTCTTTTTTCCTTGTGGTAATATACGACATATTTTTTATGCAAGCGTACATATTATGTACCAAGCAATGATAGCTTTTTAATATAGTGAGAATTTTTAACAAGCGATAACCATTAGTTTTTTACTAGTTTATGTTATATTGGTTTTTTCATATATCCGAAATTAAAATTGTTATATGCATGAAAATTTCATTAACAAAAATTTGATAGCAAGTTTGTATACAAGGATATATGTGTTATACGTCTAGTAAACCAAAACAGAGAATAATCAATTATAAACTCATCGCACAAGTTTATAACTTAGATTTCCACTACACTGGAATTCTTTAGTAATTATTATAACAATATGAATGTTGTAAATAAATTACAACAACAACGTTATACTATTTTGAATAAATAGTATAAGCAGAATAACAGATAAAATATAGAATAATGTATATAAATATACAATCAGACTAGAATTCTAACCGGATTATGTCTGAGGCTCGTCGTAACGATTTCCTTAAGAATTTTATTTGAAAATTCTCCCAAGATACAACAGACGTATTATGCTCGAGATTGTAATAAGTATATCACTCTGTGATTTGAATATATAAGAAAAGCAGTTAGAAGACAGGAGATATTCAAATCGGAAGTGAGTGAGGAAAGTGATCAGTTTTCCCCCTTATTTATAGTTGGTTCATATCCCTTCGAACGGTCGCGTCTACACCCGTTTGTCCAAACGGCCGCGCCCGTTTCTGCTACTGTTTATCGGTTGTGCCCATTCATTTTGAATAGGCCGCATCCGTTCGCCAAAACCGCATTTGTTCGCCAAAATTAAACTGCGCCTGCTAATGGGACGCATGCCATAACGGGTCGCATCCGTTCAGAAAAATGCCGCCAACAGGTCGCACCTCTTCAGGCCCAAACCCGCGTCCAAAATCACCCGCCCGCTTCTCTTCAAATCGCAAGCCCCGCCCAGTTTCAGACGAAGCCCAAAACCGTTAAACAATGTCCTAGCAAAAAGAATGGTCATTTTAGACCCGTACCCGAGCCCGGCCCGGCCCGGTTCAGTTCGGTCGGTCGGACGGACGGCGGCGGCGCGCGTGTGTGGTGAAGATGCATGATCTTCCTCCTCACAACGAAGCATACATTTGGGAGCCCCAGGCCCCCAACCTCCTCATGAGAAAGCCATATATAAACCAATATAGCTTCAATAATTTGGCGATGTGGGACTTTGTATATTTCATTCATTTAATTTGTCAAGGAATTCCAACAATCCCCCACATGAATGATAATATACATATCCCCACACAAAGCGAAATATCACAGAGTATATATGGAATGATGCTTTATCGTGGATAAGTAGATATTTCACTTTGAACTTTCCCTAGTTAAAACTTATCGGATCTACTTGGCTAATCGGTGAATTATTTCATCCTGAACCGTCGGCCTTTATTATATATCCAAACAATAAGTTTTACGAAGCATTGATTCCCTTCTCATCCAATCTCTTGGTTATGTTCATTTTGGTCCTGAACAATTTTTGGTTCTGCGAGTGTTTTAGAGAATAAAAGCCTTTTAATATTCTCATAGAGCCGACCTAGCTCACACTAACATAGGTGATCGCAACCATTAAGAGTATCCTACATATACCCCACTTGTTATTTCCAAGATATGGTCATCATTAAAAAACATAGTTTTAACCTTTAAATTCTTCTGTAGGCATACATTTATGTTGTGCACCATAGGAATGGAGTTGGACTATGTCCATGCAAATGCATTACGTCTTGAGTTATTCAGAACTGGTTTGCCTATTGATCCTACTCCGTGGGATCTCCACTTGCTAGGATAGGTTTCCATATAAGATAACTCTTTGTTGTTTAGGCTTTTAAACCCATTCCCCTCGATGCGCAGTCAATTTTCTCTCTTGATAAACCTTTAGTAAATGGATCCGCTAGGTTATCATTTGTTCTCACATAGTCTATGGAAATTGTTCCATTTGAGAGTAACTGCCTAACTATGTTATGGCGTCGACGAATATATCGTGACTTTCCATTATACACAAAGTTGTGCGCTCTACTTAGCGCAGCTTGGTTATCACAGTGTATACATATGGCCGGTACAGGTTTAGGCCAAAATGGAATATCTTCTAAAGAGTGACGAAGCCATTCCGCTTCTTCGCTTGCTTTATCTAATGCAATGAACTCTGATTCCATAGTGGATCGAGCTATGCATGTTTGTTTAGTAGATTTCCATGACAATGCTGCCCCTGCTAGGGTAAAGACATAACCACTTGTTGATTTTGATTCCTCTGAATCTGCAATCCAGTTTGAATCACTATATCCTTCTAAGATGGCAGGATATTTTCCATAGTGTAAGGAATACTTAGTGGTATTTTTTAAATATCCAAGCACTCTCATTAGTGCTTTCCAGTGTTCCTTCCCTGGATTGCTTGTATACCTGCTCAATCGACTTACTGCATAAGCTATATTTGGTCTTGTGCAATTCATAAGATACATGAGACATCCTATTACACGAGAATATTCCAGTTGCATTACACTCTCATTAGGGTTTTTATGCAGTACATCTGATGGATTAAAAGGTGTATTTACTCCTTTAATTCCAAAATTTTGAAATCTTTCAATCACTTTTTCTACATAATGTGATTGAGATAACCCAATTCCATTAGGTGTTCTTATTATTTTTATTCCCAAAATAATATCTGTAACACCCAAGTCTTTCATGTCGAAATTGTTGATCAACATTTTCTTTATGGTCTCAATTACCTTAGTATTTGGATCGAGTATTAGCATATCGTCCACATATAGACAGATCATCACATATGATTGTCCAAGTTGTTTATAATAAACACATTTGTCACATTCATTTATACGAAAACCATTTCTCATCATGACACTATCAAATTTTGCGTGCCATTGCTTTGGAGCTTGTTTTAGTCCGTATAATGATTTGACTAATATACAGACTTTGTTTTCATTTCCTTTGGAAATAAATCCCTCAGGTTTCTCCATGTAAATCTCCTCATCGAGATTTCCATTTAAGAATGCTGTTTTTACATCTATCTGATGAATCTCTAGATTATAGATGGATGCAATTGCTATTAGCATTCTTATAGAGGTTATTCGTATTACCGGCGAATATGTATTAAAAAAGTCTACTCCTTCTTTTTGACGATATCCTTTGGCTACTAATCTGGCTTTATACTTGTCGATAGAGCCATCTGCTTTCATTTTCTTCTTAAAAATCCATTTGCAGCCAATTGGTTTTATTCCTGGTGGAGTATCAACAACTTCCCAAGTTTTATTACTTAGAATAGAATCGATCTCACTTTGGATTGCTTCTTTCCAACATGAGGACTCAGAAAATGACATTGCTTCCATGTATGTTTGAGGTTCATGCTCTAATATATATGTAAAAAAGTCCGAACCAAAATTTTTGGAAGTTCTAACCCTCACGCTTCTTCTTGGTTCAGCATCCTCAATTTCATGATGAGTTTCATCTTCATGCGAATCATTTGATTCTTCCCTTTTCCTTTTTGGGACATTATTTCCTTCATTCCTTTTGTGCGGAAACACATCTTCAAGGAATGAGGCATCTCTCGATTCCATGATTGTATTTACATGAATATCAGTTATATCAGACTTGAATACCAAAAATCTGTAGGCACTACTATTTTGGGCTGGCCCAAGATAATAACAATCTACTGTTTTTGGTCCAAGTTTGACTCTCTTGGGAGACGAAACTGGAACTTT
Source organism: Allium cepa (assembly GCA_030765085.1). NCBI lineage: Eukaryota > Viridiplantae > Streptophyta > Magnoliopsida > Asparagales > Amaryllidaceae > Allium > Allium cepa. The sequence goes on from CM060932.1 coordinate 610,753,204, forward strand.
TGCCAAGCACCCCCACACTTTGAGGTATTTAAAGCTTGGTTTGTGTCCTTTCCATATCTCATATGGAATTGTTCCTGTTTTATTGTGAGGAACTTTGTTTAACATGTGATTAGACATATTTAAGGCTTCCCCCCACAAGTTCGTCGGTAGACCAGAAGTTAAAAGCATGGTAGTAATCATGTCTTTTAACGTTCTGTTCTTCCTCTCGGCTACACCATTTTGTTGTGGTGAATATGGAGCTATTGTTTGATGAATTATACCATTTTCGGCACAGAACTGTTCAAATGGTGATTCATATTCTCCACCTCGATCAGATCTTAGTATATTGATCTTTTTATTTAACTTATTTTCTACATCAGCCTTGTATTTTATAAACGCTGTTATTGCTTCATCTTTACTATTTAAAAGATATACATAGCAATATCGCGTATAATCGTCAATAAAAGTAATGAAATACTTTTTCCCACCTCTTGTAGATAGTGATTTAAAATCACATAAATCTGTATGTACCAAACCTAATGGTTCGGTGCTTCTGTCAACAGATTTAAATGGTTGTTTGACCATTTTTGCTTCTACACATGTCTTACATTTGTAGTTCTTATCTACTTGGAATTTTGGAATTAATCCCAAGTTTGATAATGTTTTCATTTTGCGGAAATTTATGTGTCCCAATCTATCATGCCATAGTAAAATTTCGTGCTCAAGCAAATAAGAAACTTCAATTTTATTAATATCACAATCAGAATACATATTTTTGTTGCCGACAACGGCTACATTTGCCTTAAATAGGCCATCACATAAATATCCCCTTCCTATATACATTCCAGCCTTGGACAGAACCATCTTGTCTGACTCGAACACCATCTTGAATCCCTTATTTGATAGGACTGCACCAGAGATGAGATTCTTGCGTATGTCTGAAACGTGGAGCACGTTATTCACTTAACAGTTTTTCCAGAAGTAAACTTGAGGATTACTGTGTCACTGCCTTCGATCATGTAAACTGCAGAATTACCCATGTAGAGTTTTTCTTCGTGATCGAATTTCTGATATGTAGAAAACATGGATTTGTCAGAACAAACATGACGAGTAGTGCCTGTATCTACCCACCATTGGTAAGGATTCTGAACCAGATTGCATTCAGATACCACCGCTGAGAAAGTTGGACTCGTCTACTTCCATGTTATGCACTATATTTGCCTCTTTATTGCGTTCCTTCTTGAGTCTGCAATCTCTAGCGGCATGTCCAACTTTTCCACAAATCCAACATTTGCCATTAAACTTCTTGGTTCGTTTGTTGTCTTTTGGTTTGTTGTCTTGAGCTTTCCTTTTCTTCTGGAAATTCTTCCTTTTGTTTTTAGTCTTTGACCCTTCAGCCACAAATGTCTCCTCGCTTGGTTTTGTAACTGCACAGTTGTCTGCCTCAATTTTTAATCGGACTATGAGATCCCGTAAAGAGATTTCATTTTTCTTATGCTTTAGATAGTTGCGGTAATCTCTCCATGATGGCGCCAGTTTTCCCGTGATGGCTTCAACCAAAAACGATTCTCCAACCTTATGACCTTCTGCCTCGAGTTCATGAATGATGATTTGCAGTTCATGTAGTTGAGCAGTCACCGGTTTGGAGTCAACCATCTTGTAGTCCATGAATTTGTCTACAATGAATTTCTTAAGACAGATATTCTGCGTCTTGTACTTTATGGTAAGTGCATTCCAGAGTGCTTTTGATGTCTTTGAAGGTTGATATATTTTGTATAGCACCTTGTGGAGACAATTTAGAACATAGTTTCTGCATAAAAAATTGGAATGCTTCCACGTATTCACGTCTGCTTCCTTGCCTGGTGCAGGAATCGGTTCCTCCTCCTTGAGGTACTTTTGTAGACCGAGTGTGGTGAGATAAAACAACATCTGATTCTGCCATGTCAAGAAGTCATCACCATCTCCCTTGAATGGTTCAGGTCTGTTGTGAGTAGTATTCTTTGAAAATTATACTGTTGCCATCTCTGTTTTAGTAAGAAAACAGTAAAATTCTTAAGATGTTTTCTGTTTTGGTATACTAGACATATAACATCTTAAGAATTTTATTTGAAAAATTCTCACAAGATACAACAGACGTATTCTGCTCGAGATTGTAATGAGTATATCACTCTGTGATTTGAATATATAAGAAAAGCAGTTAGAAGAGAGGAGATATTCGAATCGGAAGTGATCAGTTTTCCTCCTTATCTATAGTTGGTTCGTATCCCTTCAAACGGTCGCGTCTGCACCCGTTTATCGGTTGCGCCCATTCATTTTGAATAGGCCGCATCCGTTCGCCAAAATTAAACTGCGCCTGCTAACGGGCCGCATGCCTAGCAAAAAGTATGATCATCCCGTACCCGGTCGGTCGGACGGCCGGCGGCGGCGCGCGCGTGTGTGGTGGGGATGCATGATCTTCCTCCTCACATTGAAGCATACATTTGGGAGTCTCAGGCCCCCAACCTCCTCATGAGAAAGCCATATATAAACCAATATAGCTTCAATAATTTGGCGATGTGAGACTTTGTATATTTCATTCATTTAATTTGTTAAGGAATTCCAACAATATGTTATGTCATATGCTGCTCGGTATTTTCATGTAGTGAGAATTATGTATGATTTAGACTTTTAAACTAATCATGTTATACTGGTTTTACTCCAAACATGTAAAGTCAAAACGTTCATTTTTATGAAAATAATTTCTGATAAAAAATTGATTTTCAAAAATATCTGATGGAAAACATTGGTATAGTGTTTTATTTGTTTTCCAACAAATTTAGATATGCATATTTATTTATTTACTTGAGATTGTAAGGTATTTATTACATATTGCTAACTATATTTGATTAAAATATGTACCAACATCAAAAGTTCAGTTCTCTATTAAAATTATTAGTCGCCTGAAATGGAATTGTTGCTCTTATCTTCATATATCATATTAGAACCATTGTAGATTGTCCTTTTTCTTTTAAAGATAAAAGATGAAAAGAAATTGTCATGCATTGAATCTTCAATTATACTTATTTTCATATAAAAGTTTATGAGCAGTGCATAATAAATGCATACTTCATATGTACATTACATAAATCATAACATCACAACGTTTGCAATATTACCTTAATGTTCTATCATTGTTAAATAAAAAATAAGATATGTGGTTAAAAAAAGGAAATAATTGCTTTAATTGACTAACATATATTTGTGTTTGTGTCATGAGCTCTTAAAGTAAAGAAATTTCTTCAATAGAGTTCTGCATATTCATGTTATGTCATCATCAAAATTTTATACATGCATAGTGTTTTATCATACTATAATACGCCACCGTTTAGTAGTTTAGATACTTTTGTTTTTGTACAAACCATTTGATAACCGGAGAATACCTTTATATCTCACTTGTGTATTTATACCCACTAAGAAAATAGAAGGCTATTGAGTAGGCATCCAACTTCTTATATTCTGCTTAAACTGCATGCAAGTTTTGACGATGTTGATGTTACTATAGTCAATAGTTATTTAATTCTTCATTGTTTCTACTATTGAGTATATTATGCTTCAGTGAAGATACGATAAACGAAAATATATGCCCTGTCAAAACATTTCAACTTTATCGGTGATAAAATAACAACTTTTCTCATCCAATGAAGTTACCTTTTCATTGAGATTTACAATGTAATTTCAGTAAAAATTGTTGATGGTGATGCAGAATCAGGATAAATGATACAAGAATATAGCTTGATATTTCAGTGTTTGATGTTTAACCTTCCACCTACGCATGTACATGTCTTCATTTTAGTTGATTGTTTTATTATTATTTCATCAGTTAAAACCAAACAAATTATTATTGGCCAACTGCAAGAAAACAAATTAACATAAAAAGGAAGGGAAATGGAAAACTGAAAACCCTGATGAGATAGTAGCACAATAAACAATGGAAATAGAACAGACCAACGGATGTTTGAGTGTGTTCTTAGATAATCGCCCTATGGAAAGCCATAGATTATACCTTGGGCAACATACTATTCTTGAAATGCTTGGAGGTCGTGGTTATGGGGTCTCTGTAATGGAAATGGACCAAACCTTAGCTGATCTTCCTGAGCTTAATCATCTTAAAGTATCCGATGTTCTTCTTGCAGATCCTCTCACTACAAGAAAAGGGCCCATTTTGTATCGGATTGTTGCAACGGCTGGCAACGGCTACAAAAGGAGGCCGTTGCTAGCCGTTGCAAATCGCAATTATAACCTGCAACCCGCGAACATATTATCATTTCCCACCACAACAAGTACTTCCCAAAACCCTCCTCCCCGTCACAATCCACCGCCTCTCCAACTCCAGCCGTTGCTAATTGCCTCCACGTCGCTCAAACACCTCCCAAACTCGCTGGTATTTCTTCTAAACTTGATTTGGCTTTGATTTAGGTTTAATTTAGGATTAATTGGAAAACCATAATTTCGAAAATAATTGTATTAGTTGATCATAGTGATATTGGGTGATGATTATAGTGATATTGGGTGATGATTATAGTGTTTTAAGTTAGGTGGAAGTTAAATTAATTTATGATTATGTTGAAAATGATGATTAACGCATATTAGTTATGGTAATATTTGTATTAGTTGATTTTGATTGGTGGTTTGATTTTAAAATTAGTGTATATTATTGATGAACATGCTTGTTGATATTTAAGTTTATGACAATATTTGTTTTTATTTAAAATAATGTGTATAGTTTACGCCAAAGTTCATTGTATAGTAATTAATACATATCTTGTTAGATTGGTACAGTTAACGATAATTTAATTCAGAAGTGCTAATTATAAGTGTTATCGTAGTTTAAAATAAATATAATTCGTTGAATGAATTATAAAATTTTGAAACGAGCGTAATAACAATGAGCTAATTATTCAGTGAAAGTTATAACACGTTGTAAAATTTAGTTAATAAATATAATGAATTAATTAATTATAAAATATTTTGTAGTTGTTAGAAGAATAATTAAAAAATATGTTTTATTTATGTAAATCCCTTAGAGATATTTTGGCCCCGTCTGACAAGTGTTGTATATGATCGTTATATGGATATCCGTTTTTTCCAAGAACGGACATTTATATTCATCTGATACAATATTTGTTGGATTTGTTCTAGTATTTGGACAAGTTACAAACACAATAAAGTAATCGCATTTTGTAAATTATTTTAGTTTAAACGGTTTACAAAATTTTGGTGGCACTTCCTTTTTGTTCCCTGTGTACACGCATTTTGTGTACGATACAGGGAATAAAGGGAAGTGCTGCCGAAATTTTGTTAAATCGTTTAATCTGAAATGATTTATAAAATGTAATTACGATATTTTGTTTGTAATGGGAAGTAGGATGACCGGCCATCAATGAATTATAAAATGTTTTTCAATTGTTAAATAGTTGATTTAATGACAAATTATAAATCAATCGTAAAATACTGTAATATGAAGTGAAGTGTTTACTTGAATCTTCGAACATATTTTTATCAAATCAGGAAAAATGTTCGATTATTTTCTCGATCGTAGTTGGATGTATGAAGTCCGAACTGGTATGAAAGGATCAATAAAGGAACATTTCTGTAACGGTGTACATGAATTTATTAGATTCGCTAAATCTAATAATCGGAATAATGATGAAATTCGTTGTCCATGTAGTAAGTGCAAACATTTAAAGCATTGGAAATCAGATGTAATAGAAGTACATCTGTATAAATTTGGCTTTGTGCCGAATTATTACTTATGGGATCGTCATGGAGAACTTGTTGAACGTACACCTAATCCTGTAGTGTTAGAGGACGACAATATTATGACGAATCCAATAGAAAATATGGTGCAAGATACAACACGGTCGATGTTTCCTACCATTGATCAGGGCGATGATGACAATGATAACGTTGAAGAAGAACCGACCGCACAAGCTAAATTTTTTTTATGATTTATTGGATTCTGCTAAGAGGCCCTTGTGGGATGGTTGTAAAAGCGGAACCGAATTATCCGTAACCGCCGAATACATCACTATGAAATCAAAATTCAACCTTACAGAACCTGGATTTACAGCAGTTGTACAAGCTGCAAAACGACACATGCCACCCAATAATTTGATGTGCGATAGTCATTATAAAGTGAAAAAACTTATGTCTGCTTTTGGATTGCCATATCAAAAGATAGATACATGTATAAAAGGTTGTATGTTGTATTGGAAAGATGACGTTGACCTTAGAAAATGCAGAATATGTAACGAGGGAAGATTCAAACCGAGAAAAAAAAGGAAAAGAAGTTCCATACAAGAGAATGCATTATTTACCTATCACTTCTAGACTTCAAATGTTATATGCATCTTCTGCTACGGCATGTCATATGCGATGGCACAGTGTTAGAACACCAGAAGAAGGAACTTTGATACATCCATCTGATGGAGAAGCATGGAAACATTTCGATAAGACTTATCCTGCGTTTGCTGCAGAGAGCCGTAATGTCAGACTCGGTTTATGTACAGATGGATTTTCACCATTCTCTCAGTTTGGTAGTAAATACTCATCATGGCCTATTATTGTTACTCCTTATAATTTACCTCCATGGATGTGTATGAAAACTCCGTATATGTTTCTAACGATTTTCGTCCCCGGTTCCGATGATCCGACACAAGGAATTGATGTTTATCTACAACCATTGATCGAAGAATTGAAAACACTGTGGCATGAAGGAGTTGAAACATACGACATTTCAAGAAAAAAGAATTTTCGTATGTTCGCTTCTTTATTATAGACTATTAGTGATTTTCTGCGTATGGGATGCTTTCTGGTTGGAGCATAGCTGGACGTCTAGCTTGTCCTCATTGCATGGATGAAACACGAGCATTTTCATTAAAGTATGCAAAGAAAATTTCTTGGTTTGACTGTCATCGATGTTTTCTACATGTTAATCATAAATTTAGAACGGATAAAAAGAACTTTAAAGCAAACAGAGAAGAGAGTATGCTACCACCGAAGGTTTGGTCAGGTGAAGAGATATATAAAATCGTAAAAGACTATCCAAAGATACATGAAACTTGGGTACAAGTTGAAATTTCAGGTAAATCAGACATTCATAACTGGTGCAAACAAAGTATATTTTGGGAGTTACCTTACTGGAAAGATCTTCCACTCCGGCATAATATTGACGTTATGCACAATGAAAAAAAGTGTTCGATAACGTGTTTAATACAGTTTTGAATGTAAAGGGGAAAACTAAGGACGATGTGAATTCGAGACGTGATATATAACACTTTTGTAAGCGGCCCGAACTTCATTTGTACGACGATACAAAAAAACCCAAAGCATGCTATGAGCTAGATAACAAACAAGTAAAACTCGAGCTAAAGTGGGTGGAAGGAGTAAGATGTCATGATGGGATTTCTTCTAACTCCGTAAATGTGTTGACTTTAAAAACAGTAAATTGAGTGGGATGAAAAGTCACGATTGCCATATAATGATGGAATATTTTTTCCCTGTGCTTTTCAAAGAATTGTTGCCTGGCAAAGTATGGAGTGTTATAACAGAATTAAGTATGTTTTATAAACAACTTTGTTCGACGACGTTAAAGGTAGATCGCATATGTAAACTTGAAGTAGAAATCCCTATACTGCTCTGCAAACTGGAAAAAATATTTCTGCCTGGTTTCTTTAATGTAATGGAGCATTTACCTGTTCATCTACCATCCGAAGCACTTCTTCAAGGTCCTGTGCAGTATGGATGGATGTATCCATTTGAGAGTTAATTTTGAATATCCGCAATATGAAGTTTGCTTAAAATTTAGATTTATATACCAAAACAGAAATTAAATTAATTTTGTTATAGGTACTTGAATCATTTGAAGAAGAAAATTAGACAAAAAGCACGAGTAGAAGGTTCAATTTGCAAAGCGTATCTGGAAGAAGAATCTTCATTTTTTTTCTCACATTACTTTAGTAACGATGTGAACTTATCGTTTGTCAGTATTCCCCGTAATGATGAAGCTTTTGAACATGATTCTTCTCAAACAATGTTATCTATTTTTAGACAACAAGGTCGACCTGCTGGGAAATGTGTGGAAATATGGTTAGACGATAAAGATTTCCATATAGCACACACAAATGTTCTTTTAAATTGTGTTGAAGTTGCACCATTTGTCAGGTAGTACTAAATTCATGTACAATTTAATTATACGTATATATATATATTAATTTTGATGGGAATAATACATTTTTGCAGTATATACGAATCACAACATCCATCTGGCGATCTCAGTAAAGATTTTGCTAAATAGTTTTCAAAATACGTATATGATCCAAAAAACTCTGTTGTTGACGAAGGATTACGACATATTGCTATCGGACCAAAAAGAAATGTGAAGACTTATCCAATATTCTTCGTCAATGGATTTAAATTCCACACCAAAGATTACGGGGCTGAAAAATTAACATATAACAGTGGTGTATTTGTTAAAGGCAGTGATGATCCAGAGGAGCATATAAAAGATTTTTACGGCGTCTTAACACAGGTTTTAGAGTTGACATATTATATACAACCTGCAGAGAAAGTTTTTTTATTCAAATGCAATTGGTTTAGCAATATTCCTGGTTCTGGAATTAACGTGCACAAAGATTACAAGCTCATTGAAATAAAGCATACCTCGCATTACTATATGTATGATCCTTTCATATTAGCCAAGCAAGCATTACAAGTTTATTTTGCTCCGTATCTATCCTTAAAAAAAGATAAAGCAGATTGGTGGGCTGTTATTAAAACAAAGGCAAGATTTACATTTGATGGAAATAATATTCCAGATGAAGCAGCGTATCAAGCAGATCTGGAGCCAACTGAAATAATAATAACTGACGATGTTGACGTAGGATCGTTGAATGATGAAGCAAATGTTATAATAGATGCATTTGAAAGTACCGAAGAAAACGATATAGAGTACGAGACCGAGTCTGAATCAGAAAACGACGAAGACTGATACATTACACTGTTTTTTTAATGTATGCATGTATGATGTTTTATTTTGAGTAATGTATTAAGAATGATGAATGCGTTCTGTATTATTCTGAGCTAAGTAATGATAATGATTTTGTAATGTATTATCATTCTGTTTTATTTTGACCTATGCGTTATTCAGAGCTGTGTAATAATAATAATGATTATGTTTTGCATTATTCCGAGCTATGTAATTAAAAAAAATGATTATGATGATTAATGGAACATGTGTTGTAATAATAATTTGTTTTCTTTTCATTATATGATATGATTATGTTTGTGGCAGATATGTCTCACAGAAGGCGCAGTACATCTCAGCCTTCTCCTTCGCCTTCTCATGGCGCAGGTCCCAGCGGTACGGCTTCGGACTTGCACCGTGAGATAGAGATAGTTCACAAGAGTGTTGGGTAAGTATCTAATTAATTTCAATTATATTATTTAAAATATATTAACTATATACATCAACATTTATACAGGGGTTTCGAAATAGAGCCGGCGGATTACATTCTTCAAGTTTGAAAGCAATCCTATAAGAGTAGGCTGTCTGGTTGCTGGCCTTATTGGGACGACATCCCAGGCGAAGTGAAGAACGCTATAGTTGCTGATTTGATGGTAAGTAAAATTTTATATTTCAATTTAAAATTAGTATACTGTATATAATTCAAATTATTTTCAATAAGCAGGCTGCAATACGTGTCCGCCCAGAAGACCAGACGTCTTCTTCAATCATTGGAATAAGAGGATGCGGAAAAATTACAGGGAGACTCTTTCGAAGGCCAAGCTAAGCGGAAAAAAACCCAGTTGGATGGGTAATGATGTTTGGGCTGCATTTGTCACCTACTGGGAAAGTGAAGCTGTCAAAGTAAGTTATGTATTGCTGTATTGTTAGTATTATTTATTTAAATTATGTATGTTAATTGCATTGTTAATTTAATTAACCGTGTATTTAAATTAACAGGAAATAGCAAAGCGAAATAGCGCGAACAGAAATAAAAATCCTTCGTTACACCATGGTGGGTCCTAGTCATTCCAACAATGGCGGAGGGAATTGGTAAATTTGTAATTTGAGTTTATGAACTGTAATATTATTTAATCATATTAGTAACGTTTTTTATTCATGTATAATTTCAGCATTCAAGAACCGGACAGGAGCCTACAATGGCCGAGGTTTTTAGAGTCACTCATGCGGTGGAGCAGACCGATGATGATGAGAATGTCACCTATCAGTGGACAAATGCGAAGGCTGAATCTGTTATGGTAAATATGTTTATTCGCAATGACAACGTTTCACATTCCTTTAGTAGTGTATAAGTAAATTGTATAGCTATATATTGAGTCAAATTTGTATTCGTAATTGCAGGGTAGATATGAAGCGGAGCGGGCAGCGATGGTGCAAAGAACTGGACGGGAGGATATTACGCTTCAAGAGTCCAATCAAATATGGGATAGAATTATTGATCCGCCTTCTCGCAATAGGCGTTATGGATACGGAAATCAGGAGGTAAACTGTTTTAATAACTTATATTTGAATTTAATATAGCCGTTGCGAGCGTGAATTAGAACTAGTTTGTTTGATCGTTTTACAGGCTCTTAACTTCCAGACGGCTTACAGGAAATCTATGGCCGAGGAGGAGATAGCCCAGATGCAACGACAGCTGGACGAGATAAATGATCGACGACAAAGCTTCTTGTCTCAGCAGATAGGTGAGCTCATTGCCGCATTCGTTTCAGAGCATGGGACCATGCCAGGGTCTTGTGGTGGTGGTGATAATGATGATGCTGATGATGATGCTGCTGATGATGATGAGTAGGTATGTTTTGTTGATGGTTATTTTTTTTGGGCAAGATTGTGGTTTTAATGGATATTTGTTGGACTTGTGTACTTATGTTGGTGTGTACATATGTTGGTTGATTGACTTGGTAGTTTGTTTGGTGTTGGTTGATGTTGGTTTGGTGTTGGTTGATGTACTTGGACTTGGTAGTTTGTTTGGTGTTTGGGCAAGATGGTAGTATGTTGGTTGATGTACTTATTGTTGTTTTAATGGATATTTGTTGGTGATGGATATTATGTGTAATGGATTTGAGATGTATGGATTTGTGTTAGTTGATTATATAGTTGCGTGATTATTGATGTGTTTTTTTTATATTTGCGATGTATTTGGTTATATGATGGTTGGAATGGAATGTATATGATGGATTGGAAGTGATTATTGTGATGTGGAATGGTTTGCGACGACAGAGGTTGGAAGAGTGAAAGCTGGCTGCTGGAAAACTTAAAAAGTTCCAGGTTTGCAACGGCTCGCAACGGCTAGCAACGGCTATCTGGTTCAGGTTTGCAACGGCTCGCAACGGATATCTGGTTTAGGTTTGCAACGGCTCGCAACAGCGAGCAACGGCTATCTGGTTCCAGGCTTGCAACGGCTCGCGACGCCACGTGACGACCAGGATTGTAACTAACTGTTGCCACTTGGACAACTGGTCGTCGCCACCCGTTGCTAAATTGGTAACGGAGCTGTTGCTATTGCCGTTGCTGGAACAAGTTGCAACGTGCTTAATAGCAACGGCGGGCAACGGCTAGCAACGGCCGCCAACGGCTATTTGCCGTTGCTATGCCTTCCGTTCCTTGTAGTGTCTTATACAGATTTTTGATCTTCTATGATCCACACTCGATAAGAATACCGGTTATAGGAAATTTAGATGGTAATGGAAACTGGAGCTGTATGATATTGGTTTTACAAAGTAACTTGACAATACATGCTCATAAACATATTTCCCTATTTAAAATTTAAAATTTTCAGATTATACAACTGTTGATTAATGTTACAAAACATACCCTAATACTGCACCCTGAAATGCCATCTTTAGAAGAAAAGGATCAATTTTGAAGAAATACAGTATACGCTTGAAACAACTGCCTTTATGTCATGTAGAACAAAAGATATGCCAGCGGGTTGATTAAGGACCATTTCATCCATCTTCCTGTGATGTAGAACTGATTAAGTAATGAATGGTCTTGGGTATATATTTATGTGCAACTAAACCTTTTGAATTTGTACTGCATTACCAAATGAAAATAGCTATTGGAAAACACGTGCTTTGATATCTAGTGGCTTAAGCTTGCATGTTGCATCTTTAATCTGATTCAATAGTACGTAATGTATAATGGGAACAAAAAAATAAAAAAGAAAATAAAAATAGAAAAATCATCAGTTTTTACTTGGAACATACATATTGTACATATATTTTATGCCTTGACTTAACTTTTATCTAATGTTCTTTATACATTCCAAAGATATATTACTACATTGTACTTTGCTCTTTCTTCTATAACAAATTGCTACCACTGTTTCCTACATTAATGGGGTTCACATTATACACGTGATAGTTGTATATATGATATGCCATACATTTCTAGGAAGAATTGGTACAAATAAATATTGATCATCATTTAAGGACACAATAATCCCAACAATTACTCATGTGCGAAGAATGAGTTTCAACCTAGTTTTATTAAAAGAAGGAGGAAATCAGGCTTTGTCAATTAAAAGGAATAATTATTTTAAGAAAGCCCTCTAAATTTTTATATTTGCACTTATTTATATTAGGAAAATTTTAAAGGTGTTTTATTATTATTTTTTGTATGTTCTTTTTAAAATTTTAAAGTCTAGATTTGTTTAAGACCGAGCTAGTGTTGTAGTCATGGATTCTGGTATTCGGATATTGAGTTCAGACATGATTACTTGGCATAGATTTATAATGGTCATTTTAGTGAAGAGTCGCGATTTATCAATCTATAAGCGGTCAATATTTAATTCTAGTAGTAAATTTAGAGGAAGCGGTAACACTACGTGGTAATGGCCGCAACTAGGTATATCCATCTTTTTTTTACTTTTCGCATTTCATCTTTATGTACTATATATATGTATATATGTATATATGTATATGTATATGTATATGTATATGTATATGTATATGTATATATGTATGTATATATATGTATATATATACATATACATATAGATATATATGTGTGTGTATATATATAGTGGAAATTATGAACGCATTCATCTTTCTAAAACTTATTTGTTTTACATCCCAACAAATAAGTTTAGAAAGATGAATGCGTCCTAATTTTCAATATATATACATATATGTATGTATATGTGTGTGTGTGTGTGTGTATAGTGGAATTATGGACGCATTCATCTTTCTAAAACTTATTTGTTTTACATCCCACCCTTTTGAAAAGTATTTTATACATCCTTATTTTATGATTCTCTCTATTTTATATTCCTCATTTTAAAATTTAAGAGTGGTTGTTGTTAACCCGCCTTTTGACCAGATAATGTACAGATGAATTTAACTAAACTAATTTCATTATCATCAAGGCAGAAAGCCCGGAGGGATGATTCCGAGGTTCAAAAATCAGGTATAAGCAAGACTATGGATGATACTCAAGCAGATTCAGATGAATGACACCCCAGATATAGCTAAGTATAAATTGATTCTTTGCTTGGGCAGGTGATCGGTATATATCTCTTCACTTAGGCATGGGATCAGATCAGATCACTATGGCTACAGACATTTTACTCGGCAGCTCAACTCAACGGAAATCGATCGATATCTCTAAATTTCACCTATGCAACACCGCAAAACAACTCAGGAAACAAGAAGAAGGAATCATGGTGGACCACCACCAGGGGTCGCCGGCCCCTCATCAAAGAATAGGGATCGGCACCGATCCCTATATAGGGGTCGGCACCGATCCCAAGGATCGACCCTAGTGGGTCCTATCTTTTCTAGAGAGGTTCATCTGGTCCTTAGGCTTCTGCATGTGGATATTCAACGGGATATTTTCTGGTCTTCACCAATAAATACAGGATGGATAGCTCATTGTAGGGGGGCTTCCTTCTTCTTCTCTCTTGGCTGAATTCTACCATTTTGTAACTGCAATCAACAGTATAAATAAAAGAAAAACTAATAAAGTGGACGTAGGACAGAGTCAGGCAAACCACTATAAAACTCTCCGTGTCCATTTCTTTCAATTTTAATTTTTGTTCTTCATATATTATTCTCTACTTCATTCTATTTGGAATTGATTATTGGATATATGGTGCTTTCATACTGCTTGGTTGTTGGCGCCATTTTTGACTTCAATATATTGGTGTTTTCACTAAGAATGCTTGCACCTATGGATTTGGAAGCTTGAATCTCTAATTTGGAAAATTGATCATTTTGATCAAGAAAGCAATGGTTATGCAATCCATAAGGAGAGCATTGGAAGATCGAATTTATAATGGAGGAAGACAGGAGGCATACTCAGGAACTGGAGCTAACTAACCATCCGTCTAGATCAACAGGAACGAGATGGAGACTATGACGGAAGTAATGTAGGAGCAGATGATGAAGAGACAAGAGGAGATGATGTAGAATTTCCTTAGGAAAATTGGACATGTTGGAGCAGTAGGAGCTGTAGAAATTCAAAACCAAGGATAAGGAGCGGTAGGAGCTACTAGCAATTTTGATCAAGGGGATGGAGCAGCAGGAGCTACTGAAATTCGAAATTGGGAGAATAGAAATGGAGCCAACAGGCGGGATATCGCAGCATAGCAATCAAGGGTGGCCCCCGGCTAACATCAAGGGATAGGCACCGAACCCCTAAGGCTTGAGGGAATGCATTTGGGTCAGGCTAATGCTACTCGACCAGTGGTTGGAGCAGGGCATGCAGTGGTGAATCAAAATATGGAAGAGTATAATCATGGATTCCCTCGCGGAGTCGGGGGCAGGCTGGAAATGATAATTATAGGCTATCTTTAGAGAGTAGTAACATGTTCGTAGAGATGATCAGATGAGCTATGAGAGGAGGATTGGTGAATAGGGATTTAAAAGATGTGAATAGGAGTCTATTCACACATAATATCAGGCATGCTAGGAATCCACCGGAGTTTAAGTTACCAACACTGGGAGCATATAATGGAAAAACAGACCCTACTATTCATCTGATGAGGAACATGAGATATATGAAAGTGCTGGGGTCATCGGAGAAGGTGATGGCATGGTGTTTCCCCTTGTACTTAGCAGATGTAGCAGCACTATGGTTTAGACAATTAGAGAACAATTCCATTAGTATTTGGATGAAGTTGGTGGATAAATTCATGAGGTAATTTTTGGTCCACATCACGAGACATAAGAGCATGATGATGTTGATGATGATGAAGTAGAAGGTTGGGGAATCTCTTAGGAATTTCTTAACAAGGTTTAATGCGGCAGTTGCTTCTGTGGATCGGCCAAATCCATCAATGGCTTTAATGGCGGTAGAATCAGGAATAGCTAACAACATAGATTTCAAGGCGGCATTGGAATAATATCTCCGAAGGGTCTCGTGGAATTTTATTATAAGGCCAAGCGGTTCCTGTAGAGTAGTGGTTAACACAATGAGAGACGGAGGATCGTCTGGAGAAGGTTCAAGCAAGGACAAAAGAAAAAGGAAAGTGGGTGATGGCTTTGATGGATCAAAGCAGCAAAGGAGAGAACAAAAATTCTCTTCTTATATAGATTTAGATGATACTTTGGAGAGGATTTATTTGGATATTCGAGGACGCCTTCCATACTCAAGGCCACCAAGAAAGAGCCCATTGAACATGAGCGGGCATCAGGACAATACCATCTATTCCTTGAGATAGATGGGCATAACAAAAATTACCGTAGGCACTTGAAGGATATGGTTGAGGAATATGTGAGGAATAATCAATTGCCACAATATGTGAGGACTCGGGCTGTGGCGGTGGAACAGGAGCGACCACTGTCCGTACTAGATGGAGATGGCCTTGGATCAAGGTCACAGATCATCATCTCTTGATCGGGATGACATGAACTAAACATATAATAACCTCCATAATGAAATGGCTAAGTTATTTACACAAGTACGGGACCGAGATCGGTCATCGGGCATGCTCTGAGATGATGATAAATTATAGTGCTCGGAGAGGAAATATTTGATTTTTCTTGTTTTCTGGTTTTTTGGTCTTAAGAAATTAAATTTAACAATTTAATAAATGGATTTTAGAATACTCAAATTTGCATTAAAGTAATGAATGAAACAGGTCGTGGTTATCCTGACCTGAGAGACGGGGCAGTAATCACAAGATGCGAGTCCCTTCGTCGGAGAGTGGTAGGATGGACTTGTACATCATTGATTAAATCCTTGACTGGGGGAATCGAGGCTGGAGAATAAAACCCCATAGACCGTGTTATGTTTCGACTGGAGAGGCGGAACCGGAGTGCAAGAAGTAGGCGCTTTATTGGAGAGTGATAAGATCGGCCTACTTATCATTGTTCCCTCCTCGTCGGAGAGTGAGTGAGGTCCAGCAAGGGTCTAAAGAGACTATGGTCGTCTAGAAGAGGACATGATTCATACTTACATTGCTATATATCCTGCTGGAGTGTCGGGGCCGTAGTGTAAGGGGTAGGTCACTTTGTCGAAGAGCAACAGGATCGACCTACTTGTCATTAAGTTTGGATTGGACTTAGAAAGGATCCAAGAGACCATGAATAGGCCCGATAAGGCCAAGAACCCAACTATCAGTCCAGAGAGACTATAAACTAGGCTATTGGTTTGACAAGACCTTAGCATTGGCAGACAATCCGATGAGATCATGGATTTGGCTATTGATGGATTATGGACTTCGGACTTATGGTAATTCAAAACAAACCTTCCTAACACAAGGCATGTTTTAAGGGGAAAGTGTTAACCCGCCTTTTGACCAGGCAATAAATGGGTGGATTTAACTAAACGGATTTCATGATCGTGAAAGCAGAAAGCACGGAAGGATGATTCTAAGGTTCAAAAATTAAGTATAAGCAAGGCTATGAATGATTGTCAAGCGTATTCAGAACAATGCCACCCTAGAAATGGCTAACTATGGATTGATACTTCCCCTAGGCAGGGGATCAGTATATATGCCTTCCCCTAGGCAGGGGATTGCATCGGGTCACTATGGATATGGGCAGGTAGCCGACTCAATGGAAATCCGTCGATATCTCCAAATTTCAACTTGCCAACACCATAGAACAACTCAGGAAATAAGAAGAAAGCATCATGAGGGACCGGCCCCAGGGATCATCGACCCCCATCTTCAAAGAATAGGGATTGACACTGATCCACCTATAGCGGTCGGCACCGATCCCTAGGATCATCCCCGACGGGTCCCATCTTTTCTGGAGGTGTTCATCTGGTTCTTGGGATTCTGCATGTGGATTTTCAACGGGATATTTCTGGGTCTTCACCTATAAATATAGGATGTATAGCTCATTACAGGGGGACTTCCTTCTTTTTCTTCTTTTCTCTTGGCTGAACTCTTCCATTTTGTAACTATAATCAACAGTATAAATAAAAAGAAAAATGCTAAAGTAGACGTAGGCCAGAGTCAGCCGAATCACTATGTAACTCTTTATGTTCATTTCTTTCATTTTAATTTGTTATTCTTCATATTTTACTCTCTACTTCATTCTATTTGGAGTTGATTGTTGGATTTATGGTGCTTTCATACTGATTGGGTGTTGGCGCTATTTTTTACATCAGCTGTTGCCAAGGCATGTATCGCAAGCAATTATGAGTTATGGAAAATGATAACAGAAGTGCATGTTAAGGTTAATAAATTACCCAAATATCCCTTGAATTACACCAATTTTTCTGAAAATATAGATGTATTTTATAAAAGAAAATTGGAAGGTACCAAAATTTTGGTTCTTATAATTATAAGGATGTATGTCAAAATTTTCCATTTATCTACCAAATTATTTTTAGTACCCTATTCAACACTCTCCTTCATATAGGGTATATTTATGATCCTTCAATCAGTGCTTTCTTGGTACTTTCACATGCTTTGAACTCCATTGGCCCTCCTACTCGAGGACTTATTTAAGTTGACTCAACTCTTATTGCCTTAACAATTTCTTCCATGTCAAATCATCTCATTCTCAAATTTCTCAAAGGATGCTCATTTCGTCATGTGGACGATCATTTGTCATTCGACATCCAAAAATGAAATCCTCATAATTTCATCAAATTTTGCAAAGGTTTAACACTTGGAATTTCTACCTTAATTATTCAAGTCGTCTTAGATTCAGTCTTAAGAAGAAGAAGATACAGCTCAAGGAAGATCCAGCTCTAAAAAATTCCATTAACCCAAATCAATTGGCATGGTACCAAGGAAATCTCTAAGCCTGGCACAACAATGACTAAAAGAAAGCTTCAGATTTTTTGTGTCAACCACTGACTAAGTATTTGGGTCAACACCGAACATAATATTCAGTTCGGTAGGCAATTGAACTACCGCCTTAGCCAAAAATGGTTGAGGCACTTGCGCCTTGGCCAACTGAATTTGCTCCAAGTTTGGTCAGCTCCTTGCTCAAAACATGCTTTAAGGTTAGCTTATAGAACAAAGCCTACAATCAACTCTAAGTCTAGTGATGCTTGACGTAAAGCTTGTTTTGGATAAGTTACTATACTAACCAAAATCCGAGTGCTCTCTATTCCTTTTTGGCTTTTCTTGACTTCCGCTGGCTTTATATTCACTTTGGTTGCTCTTTTCTAGATTCTCCTAACTCCAAATCCAATGTTCATATGACGAGATAATTTTCTATAGCACTCACTAGCGCATTCCTCCAAAGAATAACCTAAGCAATAATTTCTGACATGTAACAACAACTAACGTAATGATCAAACTAATAATATTCAATAAAAATCCATACAAGTCAACAAATTTAATAAAATCATCAAAATAATACAACATTAAAGCATGTATGATCAAACAAACATCCTAATATTCAATTATTATTAAAGCACTAATCTAATCTCTAAATAAAATCTAATAGATAAAAAGTTGTACTTTTCCCAATATTCAATTTTTGATCAGGTATAAAACCCAAAATCCCTAAATTAATTATCCAAAATTAATCTTATTATAAAAACAATATTTATACCATGATTAAGATTAAGTCTAAAAGCCAAGTATTTTTCCATAGCATAATATCTAAGATAGAATCAAAATATAATAAAGAAGTATGTAACCACTCACCAAATCTAAACTTTAATCCTATAAAAAGCCTTCAAATCACCTAAATAAACTCTAACTACCCCCAAAATACCCTAAATTATTTGATTTGGCAATTGCTTTGGGTCTTTGTCTTCTATTGAATCAATCGATTTCCTTTCACAAATTGTTGTTTTTATTTGATTTTAAAATATTTTAATGGAGGCTTGTGTTAGTAAATATTTTGGAAATGTTAGAAATGATTTTTGGCTACAAGAAAACCAAATAGAAAATCCTAAAATTTTTATTGGGCCTTAATTTTGACCTACCAAATACTAACTGCTATAGATTGAAAACTTAAAATGATCATAACAATCAGACTGTTAGGCAAAATTATTATTATAGTCATTTTAAGAGAGTGTTTGGCAATCAGTTGCTCTTAACCCATTGTGTAATATCCATTGAGATAAAGGATATTCGAGATAGTTCATACTTGAATAGACAACTTAATTATCTTTCTAGATAAATTTCCTAATACTTGGTTTTTCGTAACATGCATTCATAGACAATTTTTACTCAGTTCTTGAATATGATGCCCCAGATGTAACCAACATGTCAAATATCATGGTGCGGCTAAAGGTTCCTTAGGTCGGTTCTCACGAAATTAGGAAATTAACACTTTCACATATGCTGCATCGAATGTGAATTTTTCTTAAATATTTTAGAATAATTAACTGTTATTATAGCTAAACATAAATGTTAAATTATGATTTCTTTTCTTTTTTATATACTTATAGCATTTATATTTTTAAATGTTTTTTCTATAAAAAAAGTGTGAGAACAACATTGAAAACATATGTTTCTTTTTCAGTAGAGGGCTATTAGTGTTGGTGACCCCTAATGCCCCATGATTAGATTTGTCAAGACAGTTGTCATTCATAGTGGCATTGCTTCCGTACTTGGCCAATGATGTTGCCTTCAATGTCCATGGAATCTATTAGTATTAGGAAGCTGTAACAACCGTCTTTTGTAATACCTTAAAACCAATGTCGAATGACCTCTTTTGACTTTTGAATACCACAAAAGACAGTTTGACGGAGTAAAATTAAAAAAAAACACTATACTAAGGCATAATGATGGAATCTTACAGTAGAATGACAACATATAATATACCAAATATACATGGATAAAACATGATGAACAATATGTATATATGCACACACACATATATGTATATTCACACACGCATAAAAGAGACTGCACTAGTGAAAATAAGTGATAAATGAATATCAATATAGAAAGTCAGTGATACCAACTCCCTACAAAGTGAAGTTTAGAGTACAATATCTGATATAATAGATCTCATATATAAAATAACAATTCTGCCATGTACTACTACAATACCAAGTATACATATCCAACATATTTACTTCATGGCTCCAAAATGCTCCAGCTACGCTACTCTGATATCAAATCCTTAAAATCACCCGCCTCTGAAACTACTCAATCGAGTACCCGAGAGTTGTCATGACGTAAACAGATAGAGGCAAAACATGGGTCAGACTTTAAATTTGGTGTGAGTGGAATGATCTTAAAATATCGTATATTAAAACTCTATACAAATAACCAGGAAAACTAAGGTACAACCGGTCCTCTCCGTGAATGTGACTCAAGGGTAATCTAATTGTCCATAAATAATTAAATTCATCCCAAAGGATAAGAATCATACCACAGCCTGCTCAGGTCCTATAATCAATGAGTCGGCACAACTAGTAAAATATGACTGTTATGTAATAACATACCATGATAAAGGTATCCCAAATATGCAAACACGGGGGTAATATGGATATCATATACCATTGACCCCGAGCAGCATCCAAAGTGATCGAACTCGTGTAGATCTCACTGTACCCCATATCGAGCATAATTGATATAATACATACTCTATACACTTGAAATCAGTGGTCTAAAATAAATAGAACAGTACCTAATGATAAAGATAGGGGTATGCCTTAGGAGCAATTATGTAATTCTTACATATATCTAACTTGATAACCAGTCGTAATCGAAATAAAAGGTGTTTACTTTCTGTTATATGCTTGTTTTAATGTGTTATAAATAGTTGATTATTCAACCTAAGTATATTTAATAGACAGTCCACAAATGTTGTGTTTTGCGATAGTAATTACAATGTGTTGTATCATGAGTAATTTATCACAATATAATAAATGCACCATTTTAAATATTCCTCGTCAAGATGTATGGAGACTAGATATCAATAGATCCATTAGACTAGAATATGTAACTCTCTTCAAATGTTGGGCAGCATATTGCTTACGGATGCTGGGGGCACCAAGGGGTATGTACTGATAGTTATTGGATAACTATAGGATAACTCGCTCAATAGTTTTATGCCAGTTAATATAACTCAGGTATGCAAAAATTATCGAGTTGACAGTATTAATGGTTTTTAGAGTTGAGAATACCATTGAACTTCTATATGAACAATCTTCTTCAGTTATAGCTAAATCATGGCATGATGTCCATCGGACGATTGTATTTAGGTCAGATTTGAAGCATTGAAAGTGAAATGATATTTAATAAAGAATTTATCTCCTTGGTTATATGAGGTTAGTACAACAGTCAGCCAAAGTCGACTCAAACTTAGCCTCTAGCCAGAGCAATTCGGTTAATAATAATTGTCATTATTGAACCAAGGACTTTGTGTTTTGGACTAAATAAACCGAGTGTGGACGATATTGGAATTTTAGCCAATACCTAATTCTACAAGTCCTAATGTAATATAATTTTGATAAAAAGAATAGGTGTATATAATTACCACTACCAGAGACCACTTAAGATAATAAAATTGGATTTTACTGATATTGTGTAAGCAATAAATTCAGCCACTATCACACAACCAGCTAAGGTAACATATGAACGTTAATATTCGAATTGTTCTATATCAATCGCTGAATGAAATTACACCTTGGAGTCGCACAATCGCAATGTTGAACACCCTGAAGCACCACTTGATTTAATTAATTCATAATTTTTGCAGATTAATTAATTAGTTAATATTTATGGAATATTTATTATTAAAATTTTATTTTGATATTGGTACAATTTTTAATTAATTGGATATGCATACAAAAGTCATATATGTGTGTATCGATGTAGGATATCAATAAACATTTAAATTTGATTTAATTATTATTTAAATAGTTGCAAGCATTTTATTGGCCTACGATGGCCCATTTTTGGCCAGCCATGGGGGGAGCGGGTGGTAGATTTTCTTTTTAAGTTTTCAAATTTGATTTGAATTAGGTAGTGGATTGAGTAAACAAAGGAGATTTAGAATCCTCCTTTTTATCAGATCTGGATACTTTTAAAAGGACATTCTTTCTTCATGTTTCCTCTCTCTCCTTGCCCCATGCCAACCAAAAATTAGAGAGGTTATAAGACCAAATTCCAAAGCAATATATATACTAAAATTATTATAAAATAAAGCACGGTGTTTATCTCTAGATTGCTGCAAATTCTAGAGATGTATAGTTCAGATCTGTAGGATCTATATTCAATCTTCAAGCGGCATTTCATTGGTAGCTATTATTGGTAATAATCCCTATTTTACATATTTTCCATTCATATACGAAGTTAGATTTGTAATGATATCTGTGTATATTCTCTACATATTATAAAGAATTTGCATATATATTTGATGTCACTCTTACGTAAATATTCAATAATAAAAGGCAACAGTTATATATACGTAAAATTACATAATTATATTTTTAACATAATGTATTTATGTATAATAAATTATAAAAGTTAAAATTAAATATTTAATTAACATATAACAAAAAAATTGAATTTTTAATTTGTAATATACAAATACATACATATATAAATGTATTTTACATGCATATACATGTTTTACAAAGAAATTATACCAAAATGTAAAAATTTGTTTTTAAAATTTAGAATATGGCTAGAAAAAAATGCAGTTCTGTTGAAAATTGTTTTCCACCTATTTAAAAAAATTATGGTTTTTTTTGCTTTGGCAATAAAAACAATTTATAAATTTGTTTTATAATACAGGGATTTTTTGGCTTTGCCCAAAATATTAAAAAAAGATTTTTGGCTTTGGCCAAAAAAGTATTTTTTAGCTTCGGCAAGAAAATGGTTTTTGACTTCGGCCAAAATAAAAAAAAGATTTTTTATTTTGTTTTTGGCTGAATATTAGAAAATATATTTAAATTAAAGTTATAAATACATTTTAATATAGTAATTATAATTAAAATTTTTGGCAAAGCCAACTAGTTTTATAGTGGACCGTCCATTTTTTATTACAACAAAAATAATAAATACATATAAGAAATAGAAGGTAAGTCGATTGTAATTAACTAGCTAAAGAGTAGGATTTAGGTGACATGCATAAACTAATAAAGAACGGAATTTTAATAACATTACACACACATAATATACATATATAAAATATTTACAAATATTTCAAAATTGAAATGTATTTCTTTATTTACAATTTAAAGCATAGTTTAAAAAATTTGAAATTCACATTTAAGTTTGACTTTTACTACATATGGATTTGATTTAGGTCTGAAATTATCTCTAAGATATTTTAAATTTGAATTCAAAATTAAACAAAGTCAATTCATTCAAAATTTAAATTATAGTTGATTAATATGTATATATCTGTGTGTGTGTGTGTATGTATTTACATACGTACAAATTAAATATTAAATTAATATAAAAAATAATGCATACATCGAACACGTATACAAAGGGGATTACATGTCTATTGCGGTGTAAATCATAATATTTAGATATGAGCATGTCAAACCATGCACACTGTATATATTGCATGTACATGTACACGAATATGTGTATACAATACGCATGTACACATTGTTTATTATTTATAATATCAAATAAAAACCTTTTATTAATAAACTGAATAAAATAATGATCTTATTTAAAATTTATTTATATTAGATCAAAATCAATTAAGACTTCATAGGCCCAATATGATCCAAAATAATAATTTTTTTAAAATTCACCCATTTGGCCTGCTAGGTGCTGCCTTAGTTCCAACATCTAATTGTACCATAGACCCTGAGTTGCAACCAGTGTGATTGAACTCATGTACATTTCACCATACCCAATATCGAGAATAAGTGATATCTGATATATATTTGAGACCTATGTGGATCTCACCATACCCCATATCAGGCATAAGTGATACGTGGCCCACTTGTAGATGATTGTCATCAGCTCTCCTTTCCTACTCATCATGGGTTTCTCAACTAATTAACATTACGCCCCTACAAAAAGAGAACGATAGGCGTTCCCCGTATAATATGCTATTAGGGCCATAAAGGAACACTAATGTCATATAGATATATATACACAAATATAACGTCGCGTAATCATATATGCATATCGCGAATGAAGATCAATATCTCATCATTGTCTATCTACATGTAAGTTTACTACTATAAGACCAATAATATGTTTGCTATCAATATTAGATTAATATAGGGCATGGTAATAAATATGTGGCCGATACCGCTCATCAAAACGTATCCACCCTAAATGTCAAGGCCTCGAGGTACATAATAAATCTGCTTAGTTGTACGTGCTCACTAGATGTGATCGCGCAACCAACCACTTTACATTAGCATCTGGATCCCTAGCTTTTCGTTGCAATACAGTTTCTCGAGTAGCCCAAAGTTTTCTCAAAGTCATGCTAAAGCTTCAGGCTTCACCGAAGTGATTACTCAGTTCGGTATCCTCTCATGCCACTTGGCACATATGATAGTCACTATGGCTACATGAGATGCTTGCAACATGCTTATATATACATATGGATATTTCCATACACATATATAATTATTGACACAAATATATTTATATTACACATAACCACACTCAATAATTCTAATTATAATACATGAATTGTATTTATTATTATATAACTTCAAATACATGTATACGTATACCTATCCATATACGTACACATAAATGTATATTTAAATAAGTACTTAAATTATTCCTTAAATCAAGTCTTGCTTTTGTTTATTAAATCTTTTCAATAAAAGTCCAATATCCTTTTCTACTATTTTATAAAATCCTATCCTTTTATAAAATATGTCATTTATACTATTTATATAATCTCATTCTATTTTATAAAATATCTCATTTATATAAAATATCATACTATTTTATGAAATATCTCATTTACACTATTTTATAAACCCATATTCTCTTTTATAAAATATCTCATTTATACTATTTTATAAAACCTCATTCTATTTTATAAAATATCTCATTTACTTCTAAAAAAATTATTTACCTAACTAATATTTATGAGTACTAATTAAGCTTCATTAATCCTCTAATCACTTTAATAATAAACTTAGAGTCTAATATTCACTTAATTAGCTTACTAGCTTCATTTTATAAAATATTCCATCTATTTATAAAGCCATTCACTCTTAAATAATATTTATAAACACTAGTTAAGCTTCGTTAAGCCTCTAATCTCTTTAATAATAAGTGTAGAAATCAAAACTCACTTAATTATCTCATTAACTTTTCTTAAACTCATTCAAATAGTTTAATTAATACCAACTAATGATATGCACATAATCTTATCACCTAATTTGCCTCAAATCAATCAAACATCACACAACATTATTTGGTTAACCCTTAATCCATATGTTAGCTTACTGACTTCTTCAAAAATGGCGACTAAGGTTTCTAAAATATAATGAATTGGAAATAATGTTTACAACACAAACACAAGCCTAAATCATCACATAACATTCTCTAAATCATTCCATACGATGTTATAATCATTAATAAATAAATCTATGAAGTATAGTAACTAAATATAGTTAGAGGATCATCTCATTCGCCTTCTTCATGAAATCAAGCTCCACTCACCAAAATCCAGACCTTTTCTCTCTTGAAATTTGAGATGGCAGATAATTTTAACCCAATCAATTGATGAGTTTTGTGAGGAATTGGTAGAGAAGAATTATAGTGATTTTATTAGAAATTTTAGTAATCTATTTAAGTAAGAATCAATGGATTCAGGGCTTGGAGATTAAGGAGAGATTAGGAAAAAGATTAAGAGAGAAAGAAGAAAAGTAATATACACTCCGTAAAATCAACGATAATTAATCAATAATTAATAAGGCTCCAAAAATTTAATTTGAGTATACGTTGGACTTTGGTCATGAAACTTGTACCATTACTTTCATTCTCGAAACTGTCCCTATAACTCCCGTTTGAAGTTATTGCGGTTGGAAACTATTCTAGGTAGCTATCATCAATCATAGAATATCATTATGCAGCCCATAACCTTCCTCCATAGTCCTATCAATCCGATTACTCTACATCCCGAAGTTTAGCTATCCATCGTCGAAACCATCACTTCCCATCGCAGAATCATCATCGTCAAATCATGAAGTCATTGAATAGAAGCGTCACATCTTCGCTTCACTACCAAAACCACTCATTGAAGTGCCATAACCTCAAAAACCGAATGTCGTCAAACGAACCATCGCATCATGCTCCTCGAAGCCTCTCCATCGTTTACATCAAAATTGACCAAATTGGTCATCATCAATAGTGGTAGGTATCGACCACTCTAAGGTAGTCAATAACCACCACTTTGGTCATGTACTTAGCCTAAAATGGCTAGGCACAAGAAACGTCCCGCTTGTCTCCTAAAATCTAAAGCACATATCCAATTCCATCATTCTTCATCTTTAGATCGGTTGGTGTGCGTCCCAATTCTCTTCCATATACTTATCCCATCCATTCGAGTTTTCATCATTTGCACAGCCGCATCGACATGCAAGAAACTTTATCTCATTTTAAGTTCACGTCCTATGTGCACTCAACCGACATGCACTAAACTTTATCTAAGGGGATGTTCATAACACTATATCGCCCATGATCGGTGTTTTCGTCCAAACTAACAAAACAATCATACATGCAACAACAAGCATACAAACATCTATGATAGCCTACGTACATCTATAATAACACACATACAATACATCCATGCAACCAATGTGGGGTTAATATCAAAAATGGCCTAAGACTAACAATATCATCAAATAGCGCGTTAATCGAAAAAATGTCATATTTAATTTAAAACCATTTTAAAAATATTTTTAATTATTTTATAGATGTAGGTTTAAGCATAATAAAAACCACTTTTTAAAGTTAGAAATATAACCTTGCTCCAATACTATAATAATAACGATAGACAATATCACTCACCTCAATAAGAGATGACCATTCCATCGTAGAGTCAGAGCTCTCCATCACGAGCACAATGCAAGAAACCGCATTCAAATCGAACCCCGTATGCAAAAGATATGCATAGTATAACAAACAAGATTAATTAAATAATTAATTAATATAATTGATTACCAAATTAACTAATTATCTAATAACACTTCTTCCTAAAATATAATGCCCGTACACACACAAGCATACATATCCATAGTCAATCCTTCTCTCCTTAATCTCTCCCCCTACACTCAACGAAATCGTGAGCCAAATTCGCCAACGCGTTGCATTGCGCGATCTCACCACCTCAGACCCAAAAATGTAAAGCTCGACCTCCCCTATAAAATGCAACCTAGTAGCCAATCCCCTTTAGGGAAATAACATGATTCACTAGTCTCAGTTGGAACTCTAACGGATGGTGTAGCGAGGTGCTCTTTGATAAGAGGAATGCATTGGTAATCTTTGTTTCACCTAAAACCGCTTGTAGCTCCTCCAAGATCGAACCCTACTTTGACCATGGGGAAGTCGACCTCCCCAATCAATATTCCACCTCTACAAAATCCATATAGGTGTGAAGCTATCCTTGCCACAATTTCAACGAATCTAGTTTCATGATTTTTCATTGAGTAAATCAGTCGATTTAATTTTTGAATGGTGTGGGAAGAGGAGGCCATACTTTCTAAGCAGTGGAACGGTAAAGTGGTGAGGGAGATAGAGGGTTTTGGGGAAGTGCTTATTTATAATAATATAATATTATTATTTATTTGAATTCTCAAATAAACCATTGTATGTTTCAAGCTCGTATGACCATATGACGCGTCCGATTGCAACAAAAAACGTCAGTATACATCACCTAAATTTTTCAGTCCTGATGGTATAAATATCATTGCTATCTGAGGCAATGCTCCAGCATGATAAGTTCTTGCATTTCGAGATTTTTTTGGTCGTCGATTCACCGATCCCTATATTTGTACTTATTTTAATTCGTAATGTCGATCCGGACTTGATTGAAGTAGTCTTGAGTCCTAATTTAATCATATGTGAAAAATCATATTTTTTAATCCCTAATTGATTAATATTTCAAAATTTAAATCAATTATTTAAATATCTCATCTTTAAAATACGGGTCTTTACATTGTTGTTTTGAAAAAGTAAGGAAATTTGGAAATTCATAATTTGAGAATTTGTTGAGTCAATAGTACCGATTTAAAGGTTTTTGGTAAAAAGGGTTTTTTATTTTTGAAATTCTTTGTTTAAAATTGACCGAGTTAAGAAGTTTAGATTTGATTATGATAAAGAGATATTTCATTTTTGAAATAAAAGTAAAATAGAGCGTACGTTGAGTTCGATGATTTTTCCTATTTTGTAGAATTAGAAATTCCATTTTAAAAGTTCTTTTTCTAAAGGGGTGGATAAATGAAAATGGTACTTGATTCAAATGAAGTATAGAGAATAAAAGGGAAAGTGCCCAATTATTTAAGTAGAAATAGCGTTAGGGAAATATGTGTGTGTGTGTGTGTGTGATTAGTAATTCAGTTAGACATAAGATAGGAAAAAATGCATTAGGATAGATAGGAAGAATGTTTGAATACCATGGATATGTAGTAATTTCACATACACTTTAGATAGACGCTTCAATAGATGTTGCAATTGCTTGTATCTTTTAGAATTCCCCCTCTTGTGCTTTTAAAATTCCATCAAAGGTGGAAGCGGAGACAACATAAGAATGGGAAAATAATATGAAGGAATTCATCCTTATCCACTCTGGTTTTCACTATTTAAAGTTATAAAATATGCTTTTTTTGAAAAAGGAGGTGTTTGATATGACATTTGGCTTTAAACATGATAAATGTTTTGGGGTTAAAAATCTTACTTTTAAAGAAGTCTTTAATGTAGAAAGTCTTTGGAAAAGGAAAATTTTCATTGCTCCTTTTTCCAAACCAAGCAACTTTTGAAATTTTGAATTTGATAAAAAGGTTTCAAAATTTATATTTTTAAAGACATAAGTTTTAGATCAAGTACTTCATGATTGTGAAGTTTGAGTTATATAAAGAAAAGTGAGAACCAAACCAAGTTTTTAATATCGAGATAGGGATCACTACGTAGTTAAGACAGTTTAGGCCATGAATGAAATATAAGAACTGTTAGTATCAACCTAAGAGTGTTTTATTAAAGATGTGTGGAAGCCATGAGAAAAACCATCAAAGGAATGTATCATACCAAAGTAAAATTTGGCGAGTCCCATGGTATACTCGCATGATGGATCAAGGATACGGAGGAAGTAAATACCAAAGTTTGAGGATACTGTAGATAATTTGATTAGGAGAAGATAGCTGTATGATTGAAGAAAATAATAAAATGGAACAATTCCTAAAGGATGTTGGTTGACTTAAAGTAGTTTAAGGTAAGATGGGTGATAGGAGTTATTCCGCCAAGTAAAATTTTCGATTCTAATTGTGTATAGCTTATATTGCTTACCCACTATGGTGCGACAATGCACAATTTATCCCATGATCAGATATAATAATTAAAGTAACAAATGGACTGCATTTATTAAGAGCTAAGAAGGAGAGTTAAAGAAGGTGGGTGATAGTTGATTGGCATATTGGGAATTGTGAGAAATATGGAATACGGATCTTAAGGCTAGGATTAACACTAGAAGGGGGAGGGGTGAATAGTGTTTTAAGGAATTACTAAATCTTTTTGAGTTTTTGTTAATTTGAACACAAAGTATACAATATTCAGACATAGATATGATCACGGAAACAAACACAGATGCAGAAATAAAGTAAAAATAATAAAGGAAAGAACACACCGGATTTTATACTGGTTCGGAGTTACCCTACGTCCAGCCCCATACACAAGTACGGATTTCCTTTCAAAAGCAATTGTAAAATTACACCCTCGATTTCAAGGCAACGAGGTACACCACTCCCCATTCACAATCCTCTAGGTAGAGATACTTGATTTCATGAGCAATAAGTTCACCTAATTGATTTCCTAGGCTACAATCACACCTTTTCTAACTTGATTGATTTCCAAGGCCACAATCACACCTTTTCTCGCTTGATTGATTTTCAAGGCTACAATCACACCTTTTCTCGCTAAATTGATTACAAAGAAGTCTATAACTCTGAATAGCTTTGAGATCTTGTTGAGATAGTGATAGAGAATCAAACCAGAAATGATCTAGTTAGATTCAATGTTGATTTCGGGAGAGTAATGATAAGAATATGTATAAAGAAATGTGGAAGAAGAAGAGGAGTGAAAACCAGAAAAATATGAATATAAATTCGTTCAAAACCACCCCTATTTATAGTAGAACAACCGCCATGTCCATTCATGAAGAGATATGACGAATAAACACTTCCTTTGAAATTTAAATTTTTGAAATAAACTGCTACCATGTCGACATAGGGTACTTGAGGATGTCGACATGCCAAAGGAAATTTTGGTGATTTGTTTTTCTTTGAAAATAACTTCTATCTTATATTAAAACTATTTTAAACTTTATAAATATACTTCACTATAGTTAAAATACATAAGTAAATAAAGAGAATAATATTTTGGTAGATATATATATATAATTTTACTATAATTTTATATTTAAATCTAAGTATAAATATTTATTAAAAAATAGTTGAAAACCAAGGATGATTTTGATTTTGAAAATAAAGATTATTTTGAGGCTAAAAGTATTTTAAAACCAGGATAGATGTTTTTGATTCTTTTAAAAGGAAGGTTTTGAAATCATTTTGAAAAAAAGATATAATTTTGTAAAATCATTTGAATAAAAGGTTAGCGGATATAAAAAAATGTTTCACTAGATTTTTCATATGTTCCATCCTGCTTAGGGTTCCATCCCTTTAATAGGCTCGATGTGGATTCCATTCCACGAATAAATTGGATTTTAAGATGCCAGTGCTTTTCTAGGAGTTTTAACAAAATTTCTTATTAAATTACTTATTATTGAAATCTTGAACTCTTGATATTCTTGATACCCATGAGTCTTCAATCTTGATATCTTGAATCTCTATACTGTACAGTCTTCATTCTTGATACCTGCATGGTTAAATCCTGCATATACATATATATCTAAACTATAATGTTAGTCTTTATATTTTATAATCTTATTCTAAGGTTGTTGTCATCAAAACCATCTTCTCAGGGACTAATGTCCATCTTAATATAGTAATGAGTGTCTGGGAAAAAATATCATTAATCTCAGTTGATGGCGAAATGTTACTATACACAATTTTCTTTTAGGTTTTTAGGTTGTAACCGCTAGTTGTCTCCCTTCAAATTTATTAAATGCGTACGATATGGTATGAGATATATTCCTATTTTATAACTATGTCGATTTAATGGATAGGATCATATATATATATATATATATATATATATATATATATATATATATATATTGAGAAACAGTGTAAGTAAGGAAATCTCATAAGGACACTTACTAGCGATCAAATGTAGGTAATATTGGATGTTTACAATTAGGAAATTAAGTTAGTGACCAGGGGTTAAAAGTACTTAGATCCCAAAACATTAGAAGTACGGGAAAAATAAATTTTAGAAAGTGGAGGAAAGGGAGAAGTTGTTGCGGAATCATGGGTCACTATCCCTATGCTTGAAAAGCTAAAATTTATAAATATGCTAGTAGGTAGTTTGTGATTTTAGAGTAAAAATAAAAAGTTCCTTAAATCTAGGATTAAGTGCATCATACTAGGGTAAATTATATGATTAACTCGTCGACTGACTCTCGATTTTGTTAAGTGTGGCTTAATTTGTTTTTAAGGATAAAGCGATAAATGTTTTATGAATTTTTTTGGGTTCAGAAGCTTTGAAATTTTTTGTTTAAATAATTTTTAAAAGTTAGTTTTGAAGTATTTGAAAATTTTGAAACAATGGTGGTAAATTTAGAAGTGATATGAAATATTTAAAATGGGGATTTGAAAATTCTAATGATCGTTTGATAAATAGTTTAGAAATGTTTTGAAAGTAATTTTAAAAGTGGTCGAATGTTTTAGAAAACAAAAATAGTGAATAAATTTTGTATAAAGGAATTTCAAGTGATTTGGAAGAGTTGGTGTAAGTTTAGGAAAGATGGGTTCAAATGTTTTTGTAAGATTTTTTCAAGTGCTAATGTGTGCGTATATATATGGTGTTTAAATGCATTTGGGTATTCAATTCGTCAAACTATTTTACAGTATTATATTCTTTTGGAAATTCTATTTAAAAATTTTCTTTTGAAATGAGAATTTTTTATTTTTAAATGCTATGTGCTAGCGTAAGAAGCACCGATGTGTTGGTAAGTATGAATTTTACTTTCCAGCTAGGGTGACAGTATACTAAACATGGATAATAACAAGGAAAAATGCCGTTTTAGCTTTGAAATTTTCTATTTCCATACCTTGTTGATAATGAAAAAAAGCTTGCATTTAGGATAATTACCCTAAAACATCCTAAAATAAACCTTCTTATGCTAATTGTACTTGAAAACGTTAGAAAAGAATTGGGGAAAGAAGAGAAGGTTCCAAGTTACAGTGGAATAAGTATCCAAAAGAAGAATGGAAATGTAAGGTTTTCCATCTAAATCCCTTTTTCGATATTGGACTAAAGATTTAGAAATCAAAAAATTTTAAAATTTTGGATGTTAAAAGTTGTGTACAAGATTTAGGATGGTAGAGATTGGATGCAAAATTGGTTGAATCATACTCCTACTCGCCGAACTGTGGAAATTATTGTATGAAAAATGATTTTTGAAAACTTGCATACGTATAAAATTGCCAGTATACCTTGGTTGCCTGCATCATACTTTCAAAATGTTTTTAAAATAGAGCATTCAAATATGATTTAACCCTTATGAATTTCGGGGATGAAATTTATTTAAGTGAGGGAGAATGTAACACCCCGTAAATTTAACGATAATTAACAAGGCTCCAAAGATGAAGTTTGAGCAAAAGTTGAAATTCGGACATGAAACTTGCACCATTGCGTTCGTGACGATATTCTTTGCAACTTTCAAATTTGCAGTTTTTTGATCGAAGCTCAAACAAAAATTTATTAGCTTTTGAAATTTTGAGAGCGAAAATAATTAAATACAAAAAAAGGAAATAAATAAACATTAAATACGGAACCCTATCGATCGACCCCTCTGCCAATTAACAGGTAGCGGTAAACTGCCTATATGGAAGCAGTCGATCAACCGCATGGTGGAAGGTAGGGTTTGAACCTTGACTAATGCTCCGGATTTAATTATTTTAATCTAACAATTAAAATTGATTTATGTGCCTATAAATAAAGGCCTAACCCCTCACTTCTCTTCTCATATTTTCCGATTTAAGCAGCGAAGTTCTGCCAATTTTATTTTTGCACTATAATAATTAAAAAATAATACACATACACATACATATAAATTGGAGAAAGGCAGAAAATAAAGGAGAAGAAGCAAATCAATACAGCAAAAAAGATAAATTTCAATCTGTATTCTCCTTAACCTCCAATCCCTTCTCTGATCTGTAATTCTACTAATATGTATATACATTATTATACACAATGTTTTGGATTAAAATATAAAAAGGAGTCAAGCAAAGGATTGAATTCAGACCTAGAGGTTAAAAAAGCTTAAAAATGTATGCGGGAAATTATATAATTTATTTATAACATTGACATTTATCTTATTGAATTCTTATTTCATTATCATGCCTAAATAAAATTTGATGAATTATTGGCTTGAAATAAATGTATAGGATTAGTGCCTAACATTTAATAAAATAAGTAATTGGAATAGGAATCCTACTTGCAACCTGATCTTGAAATTTGAAATTAATCTCAAGTATTTGTTGAATGTTAGTAATGTCGTAAAATTATTCCAGATCTATAACTGAGTCGTAAACCAGGTTGCCCTTGGAGTGTGAATTTCTATGTTTTGATTTATTTGGAGTGGGTTCCGTGTAATTTCCATAAATTATGCAATTCTAAAATATGCATAAAAGCGCATCATTTGAATTAACAAGGAATATACCGAAAAGAGAAAGAGATGTGTAAGGTATGGATATTCTTTTCAATAGTTTACACTGTCTATTTTAATAAAAGAAAAAAAATAATTCCTTGTAATTTCAAACGAAGTAAAGACCTCTTTTTTGGTTAATTTATAGAAAATTATAATGGTAATCCTTTTTAGAATAATATCTTTGATAAATTAAAATGTAGAAAGGAATGTTCTTGTTGAAATTAATAATTAGAAATATATATGTATATGTATATGTATGAATGTATAACCACGCTTAACGTTCATAAATAGAAATACATAAATAGCATAATTTACGACTATATACGCATTAGTTATTAACGGCTTAATCATTAATGGACTAGGATTTATGGATAATAATTACAAATTTAACGGGCAATAAATTTGTAATCAATATAGAGTTAAAGGGAACTAAATGGGGACTGGTTGGGGAAATTAGTATGGGATATATGGGATAATGAATAGGCATAATAGGTTGATTTTGAAACTAGTAAATAAATGTCATTAGAAAATTTAATATGATAATTATAGGAAAATGAATAGCCATAATAAATAGATTTTTAAATGAGTAAATAGATTTAAAAAATGAGGATTAATTAGAGATTGTCCAATTTTTGTATTAATGACTAATTATTACCGGCAACGGACATTTATTAGATATCACAAGGGAACCAAAGTTTGAGCGTATAAATTAAGAATAATAATGTAGCAAATAAGTATGTATTAATAATATTAATTATACGTAAGAAGCAATATAATTTTCATAATAGGAAATTATATAGCTTAAGTTATACGTTCAGGACAAACGTGAAATAATGGGCCTAGCTGAACACTTAGGCTTTGAGTGGTAGGTTTGGTTTAGTCGGTTGGGTTGCGAGGTCAGTAGAGCTATACAACAAAAGTCTACCCTTCACCTAGAGGTAACCACAGTTGTTTATACTCACTACTATTGTGGGACATCTCCAACCGTATGACCCGTGGGGAAGGGATATGCATTGCGGATAGGTAGGGGAAACTATACCAAGGGTTTGTCTCAGATTTGAAGTATTAAATGGCCTAGTACCGTTTGAAAAATGGGATCTTCTCCATATCCAATTAGAAGCAGCAAGTAACTGAAAGGGGTATTTTCCTTGACTGACTTAGGTATGGCACATATGCCTTGATGCCCAGCGATCTCAGGCAAGCTGTAGCAAAGACTCGGGCTATGCCCTAGCGGATTTTGCTTCCTATTAGTATAGAATCCATATGAAAGGTGCACAGACCACAAAGTAGATGATTAGATGAAAAATTGGTTTAGTGGAGTTGCGCTAGTTAACCCTTAAATTAATCTTTGAGTTGCATTATAAGCATGACAGTTAAGTTATATATTTTATTATAAAGCTGTATATTGGGGTCACCGGTCTTTGTAACTAGAACTGATTGACTAGCATTGACATTGCAAAGGGCCTGCTTTAGCGACTTGGGGTAGTAAATGACCGATGGGTATGTCTCCTCCCTATTTAAGTAGCACTAAGTGGTCGGAGTTCTGGATAATGAAATGTTTGAACAAATATGAAAACATTATATATATATATATATATATATATATATATATATAGACACACACACACACACACATATACACAAGGATACCTTGAAGAAGGTTAGGTTAGTCATATTATATGCACACATAAGAATTAATGGATTAGCCGTAAGTAATAAACATAACATTTAAATGGAAATAATCGGCATAAATTAGTGGGATGGGTAAAAGTATGTAATTTTTCAATCACCAGAACGTTGTTCCGGCCCCCTCTTAATAACAACCCACATGTTAAATTTAGAAGGACTGGATATTGGTGCAAGACATAAAGGGTGGATTATGAAGTCTTCTTATTCATGCTTGGCACTGACAAGACAATTAAATATCCAAGGAATAATATTCCAAGGTAGCCTTAGTCAATACATATGTTATATTATATTTTTCAATTCCACCGTGAGATTATATATATCGCACTATGATATACTTGTGTTTATTACAGGTTACAAAAACCAACGATCTATGCCCTAATGGTCTTGGGTTTCGATTTAGTCGAAATTCGAACCCATTGAGGTACGGGTTATTACAAGTAACATGGAATGAAAATGAAATGAAGGCAATGAATGGGTCAGCCAACTTATAGGCAAGCTAATAGGCTTAGCCCAAATTCATTTCATTATGAAGAAATCACTTTCACTCCAAAAAATTATCGACTCCAAACGAAGCTAGCTTGTACTTATTTTTCTTATGACGGAATTGCAGTCTCAATGGCAGTTGTCTCGAGTCCCAAAATCACTGCCACTAAAAGTCAAGTATAATGGGCATTTCATTAATTAATGATTAAATATTAAATTTATAATATTAAATTTCCAATCGTTAAAATTGCAGATTGTTACACAAGCATTGTAATTTTGCTATTATTTGTTATTAAAATAAATTATATGTAAAATAAAAGAGTACCACACTAAATTATCCATTGTATGATATCAATAATATTTAAACAATCATTAACAAAATTGAAATGTCAATTTCTATATCTATCCCAAATTTAATTGGTTATACCCAATTTAAAATTAAGTAAACAAATTGACATTATTATCCGTAAAATTTTAACAGCATATATTAATAACCCTTTATTTTCTTTACACACCCCATCACGTTCTAAAAATATATAAACCACATTATTTACTTTTGGCATGTCATTTATACTAATTATAGCCTTCGCTTTTGTCTCACTTTTACTTTAACATCTTCCTTCTTTATTCCCACTTTTTCCAATATTGTCTTTCATCATCGATAAACTCAATTTACAATAAGCTTGTGACTAGTACATCTTTCCAAATCTGTTGGGTATCAGGAAATATTTAAAATATACATGCTCATTATATTTATATTGAAGATCTTACATTTCTTATTAGATCGTTTAAGTTAGTGTAATAGTACTTTGATGTACATTTTGCATAGTTAGTTCTCAGGTTGTCCTAGTTTTTTCAGTACTCTTAGTCGCTACACCACCTCCAAAACGTACCGCGGTTGCTTGAATGTTTGTGGGCTACTCATCCTCAGTTCCCCAAATAGCCTCTGAACTAATCGGGCTTCTCAAACCACCTATCCGCAGTTACTTATGTGCTTCGTCTGCTCGTACTAGTAGCCTAAACAAAGATACCTTAGCAATCAATGATAAAAATAAATCAAAGCTCAGAATACAAGTGGTATGTGCAATATATATAGTAGAAAATAAAGTATACCCTCTTAACTTATCTCCTTCTATCGGGTTGCTTAGTTCAAATTGGTATACTTGGTCCATGGTGTTAAGTCTTAGCTCTGATACCGAATGTAATAACCCGTCCTTCATAATACCTAATCAATGTTAAATGTTAATGTTTGACTTTCGAATGTCACAAAAGATGGTTTGTCAGAGTAAAATTAAAATAAAACAATATACCAATGCATAACAATGGAATCTCACAGCGGAATGATAACATATAATATACTATATATTCGTGAATTATAACACCCCACTATGTGGCAATCTAAAATTTTCATCACCGCTGATGGTGATCGGACCCAGGTTCCACAAAACAGGGTACACTGGTTTAATTTAACGTTTTATTATTAGTCTAAGTTAACTTACTTATGGTGCAATGGTAGTATCTTGCACGAGATAACAATATATAATGTACAAAGATAGATAACTAGAATGTGATATACATATATAAGATATAAAAATGCGTAAGAAATAGATAAAAGTAGAAACAATCAAAATACATCAACTCCAAAGGCATAAAGTACTGAATATAACATCTGATAATACATGTCTCATACATATAAATGCAGGTTGGTTATGTACTACAAAATATACATCTAAGTGTATAACAAAATATCATCCTGCTTCGATCTAAAATAATGTGATCTTGAGTTGTCCCTAAAAGCTACCTGCTTCTCAGCCTACCATATCAAGTACCTAAGAGTTGTCATAAAATAAATAGAGACAAAACATGGGTCAGAATAAAAGCCTGGTGTCAGGGGAAATAAATCTCAGAATACTTTATATGAATCAATATATACATAAGTAACTATAGTACAGATAATGTATATAACTAGTCATTCACCTTGACATGTTCTTCACCTACAATCAATGAGTCAGCATAACTAATATAATGTGACTGGCACGCAATAACGTACTATGATAAGGATAGCCCCATGTACGTAGCGCACATGTGTATCCCTAACTAGCATGATATGACACTACCATCTTTTCACCGTAAAGCTACGCGAAAACATCTCAACATTAACCCAAAGTATTCCTTTAAGTCGCGTGAGCAAAGGGGTTTCGGTCTAGAGCCGGATCTAGGCTTAATTTCTCGATTCAGATGCCAACCGATCGATCGTTTGGCACTCACTGGTTGCCTGTTCGCACCTACCGATCGACGGTTTTATGCATGAGCTGGGTAATGAAGTCCGGTTCAAAGTACTTCTCGATGTTGGTTCGTGCACCGTCCCCTCGCCACCTCCTTCAATAAGCTGCCTACTCACCTATCGCTCACGTCACACTATTTATGTTTGGTGTCGTTTTCTTGAATGCTTGGTTTGATTTCCTAAAGTGTTCAATTATAGTTCACGTCGCCTCAAATTCGACCCCATTAGTTTAGCTACCGAATCACCACTACTTGCTTTCGGTAACTTGACTACACTCTACAAAATCATGCTAAGTGTGCACAAAGGCATTCAAATTTCACCATATGAACATACACACTTATATGTATTTAATTTCAAGTTCATTTTCTATGTTCCTTCAAATATTTAGTTTTCTCGATATACTCTTTATACTTTGACTCTAGCCTTTATAAACATCTTACACACATACATATAATTACTTACTTTTACCTATTTATTTCATTTATTATGTATAAAAATCATATTATTCAATATATTCCTTACATATAACAAATCAACAACCAAGCAATTTAGAACATCAAACAATCAACAATGATCCCTAACATTCAATAATCAAACACTACAATACTTAAGCAACCAATCTACCATTTCTAAATAATTTATTTATCATCCATTTGATTTATATTCAAATTTCAAATTCAAGCCTTTCCATTAAAATTTTATAACTTCCACAAATCATGTAATAAAATCCAAAATAAGTTTTATAAAATCATATATTCATCATTTCATAACTTCACATTAACTTATTTCTTCATTTAGTTAGAAATTTGAACCCTAAATACTTACTAACCTTCTTA
This sequence comes from Allium cepa, assembly GCA_030765085.1. Classification (NCBI taxonomy): domain Eukaryota; kingdom Viridiplantae; phylum Streptophyta; class Magnoliopsida; order Asparagales; family Amaryllidaceae; genus Allium; species Allium cepa. The sequence continues at coordinate 610,792,903 of CM060932.1, forward strand.
AATGACTAACATAAATCTCAAAGTTGGTTCTTTTAATGTATGATCAAGTTTAGTATACTTAAACAAACTCAATGAAGCTACATGTAACTTCTTAACCAATTCTAACTTCATTCAACAAATCATAAAATCTAAATAAACATAAATAAATTCCATAATAAATATAATAGCATTCCCACTCACTTTGCTTAGAAGAGGAAACAAGAAAATTAAAAAAAATCCAACATTTGCTTCTCTTAGAAAATTGGATTAAGTTCACCTCTTCAAATCAAGCTCCGCATTGAATTAGTTGGCACTCCTTGCTCTAACTAGAATTATGGTGATTTTTATTTGATTTTAGAAAATTTATTGTGGCTTGTAGAGATGGATTTAGTTTAGGAGTTGGTTTTGAAAAGGAGCGGTGAATGAAAAGTAAAGAGAGAGAGAGGAGGGGAAGTAAATATAAAGCCTTTAAATTTAGCTAAGTACAAGTTTCATCTTGTCCCATAAAAACATCAATCACCGCTTAAAATTTTGAATTAGAAACATATCGAAGCTTATACTCATTCAATTTCGGGATGCCATTCTGGACTCAACGAGACTATCCATGGGTCCAAATTTCAACGTCTGCAAAATTTGAATATTTTTCCTTCCCCTCAATTAACAATTTTAATTAAATAAAGTTAGCAATTAAATCTTGATACTTAAATATGCAGGTTGCTACATTATCCCCTTCTAAAAAAGGGTTTCGTCCTCGAAATCTCGAAGTATGGAGAATCAATCTCCAAGCCTCAAGAGTTTTAACTGAAATTTATTAGAGAACAAAACAACACATAATTCAAATACATTATATCCTAGCAACCAATCTAAGAAACATGTAGAATAGAACAACAAAGATAACCACAAGCAATTTCTAACAAAGTAAATCTAGATATACCGGTAAAAAGCTTGGAATGAAAAGTTTGAATCCTCTCCTCGGACTCGCATGTACCATCATTGGGATCATCTTCCTACTGAAAATGGACTAGGTTGACCACCTTATTCTTAAGCTGTATAGTCTCTTCATCAATGATGTGGATAGGTCCATGCGGTTTAGCAACATCCAACTCAGCATCTACCTCCACCATCTGCTCGGGTCAATAATAACTCCAGAATTGTGCACAGCTTTCATAGATGCGAAACATGAAACCTATTATGCACCCCAAAAATCTTTTTAGGAAGATAAACCTGATAAGCTAAAGCACCAAACCTCTTGATAATGGAAAAATGTCCAACAAATCTTGATGCAAGCTTTCCTAAACCGCCAAGCCTAATAACATCCTTCAATTGGGATGCTTTCGTAAAGACCATATCCCCCCACAAAAAAATCCAAGTCTTAATGCATCACATCAGCACAAATCTACTAACGATGCTAAGCAGCCTTCATCCTCTTCCTAATCAAATCAACCTTCTCCATAGTCTTACGAATCATATCGGGACCAAGTATTAATTTGTCGGTCGTCTTCGACCAACATGATGGTGACTTGCACGATCACCTGTATAAAAGCCTCATAAGATTCTGCCAATACTCCCTTGATAACTGTTATTACAAGTGAACTATACCAACGGCAAATGGTCCTCACACAAAGCCGCATAGTTATGATTACATGCTCTCAACAAATCCCCAAGTATGATTCACCTTCTTGGTTTGTCCGTCCATCTGCGAGTGATACGAGGTACCCAAGCTCAACTCTATACATAAAGCATCCTACAAACTCAGCCAAAAATGGCTAGTGAATAATGGATCCTGATTACTAATTATGCTCGTCAGAATGCTGTGGAGTCTAACAACCTCCCTCACATATAAAGTGGCTAAAGATAAAGCTGTTCTCAAAGAATGAATAGGAATAAAATGAGTTCTCTTCATTAGTTAGTCAACTATAAACCAAGTGCTCTCATTTTCGCACTCACTTCGATGTAAACCATCGATGAAGTTCATGGAAATCTATTCCCATTTCCATAGAGGAACCCCAAATTGAAGCAATAATCACTCAGCTTCTTTAACTCTGTATTGACTCTTTGACAAGTCAAGTACTTCACAAAAAACTCAGAAGCGTTGCACTTCATCCACTTCCAATAATGAATGCTGAATATCTCCATACATCTTTTTACCGTTGGGATGAATGGTTATTCTGGAATGATGACATTCTCTAAGCACCTTATCAATAAGCTCATCCACATCAAGAACACATCATCGATCATCGTGTCAAAGCCATCCTTTTCGATCAAATACCGATCCAAATCATTAAACTTCGCTCCACTCTCTAGATGGTGAAAAATCCTCATAATCTCTACATCACATCTTTGGCAAGAGCCAATACGATCAAAGAAAGTGGGTCTTACCTATGAATGGAAGTATTATAGAGTTTTTAGCAAATTTTCATCTAAGCTAAATGTCAAAGCATTAATAAATCACATACCTCCAAGGTCGTTAATAATCTCTGCACAATATCATATGGATTCAGAAATTAAATTCTACAATATACTTCAATCTCTGCTACTCAATAAATAAAGATCCCAACGCGGCATGCCTTCTACTAAGTGCACCCGCAACCACATTCCCCTTGCTTTGGGTGTAAGGTATGTTGAATCATAAGAAGCAAGGCACTCCAACCATCCATGTTGCCTAAGATTGTAATTTTTTGGGAAAAGAGATACTTTAATAACTTATGGTCGATGTATAGCTCAAATATCTTGCCCGAAAAATAATGCATCCATGTCTTCGACACAAAAGCAGTCGTTACAAGCTCTATGCCATGAGTCGAGTAATTCTTGTCATTTGGTTTGAGTTGTTTTCTAGCATAAGCAACAACTCTCCCCTCCAACATCAAGGCTACTCCAAGTCTAGAGCCACATGCATTTTAGTAAATTGGGAATGGTCTAGAGCTTTGAGGAATGATAAGAACATGTGCTAAAGTAGGCAACTTCTTTAGCTCAACAAAAGCATGCTAACACTTAGAGTCTTGAACGAAGGGCTTCCCCTTTCCAGTCAAGCAGATAAATAATCTTGCTATCTTCAAAAAATCTTGAATGGACTTCTAGTAATGTCCAGCCAATCCAAGAAAGCTACGGAACCCGATAACCATCCTCGAAACCTCCAATCTTGAGTTGTCACCAACTAACTAGGATCCATCGAGATTCACTATCCTAACACTATATGGCCTAAGAAATGAACCTCCTTCGACCAAAAGTGAACTTTATAAACTTTTCCCTCAAATGATGCAATCTCAAAACATTCTGTAGATTTAGTCGGTGCTACTCCTCATCACAAGAATAAACAAGAATGTTGTAATAGCCCATACCTTAATGGGTCCAAATTTCGACTAAATCGAAACCCAAGTTCATTAGGATATAGTTGGTTTTGGTAACATATAATAAACATAAGTATATCAGAGAGATATCTACACAAACTCACAATAGAATGGAAAAATATAATAGAACAGATATGCTGACCGAGAAGTCTACTTTGGAATCAATATTATTCCTTTAGTATCTATGCCCTGCCAGCATTGAGCAGGAATGAGAAGACTTCACCATATGCAGTTTCCATCATGTACCATTAGTCTATCACTCAAAATCTATCATGTAGGTTGTAATGTGGAGTGGATCAGAACAAAGTTCCGGTGATTGGAAAATTACATACTTTATCCATAAAACTAATTTATCCCGACTACTTTCTATTTAAATGTTATGTCCATTATTCATGGCTAGTCCACGTAACTCCATCTATACGTATGATATGTCTAACCTTTTTCGAGGTATAACTATATATATATATATATATATATATATGTATATATATGCCTATATACATATATATCTAAACATTGTACTACCCAAAAGATAAACCCTAACCACTTAATAATTCTTAAATAGGGAGAAGACAAACCCATCGGCCATTTAATAACTCAAACCCAAAACGAGACCTTCATAATGTAATTGCTAGTCATTTGGTTCTAGCTGTAGAGGCCCATGACACCTAGATACGTCTTTGCAATTTAATTGTTTTATTATTAACGCATCTCATAGACTTATCTATGGGTAACTTGACACCTTTTGACAATTAAAAAATAATTAAATAATGATTTCTTTGTGTATCCCATACGAATTCTACACTAGTAGGAAGTGAAATCTGTCAGGGCATAACCCAAGTCTTTGCTAATGACCACAAGGGACCGCTAATGGTCATAGCCTATATGCTAGCCCTACTACTAAATATCAGTCCAGCAATAAAGCGGCATAGCCAGCCGACCCTATAGCCAAAATCAAATTTAGACTAACTAATGTAAGCCAAGGAAAATTCCTATTCTGATTACTTAATACCTCTTGTTAGAATTTAAGTAGACCCTATTTCCCTATTAGTTACCATCATATGTTGTTTAGAACTTCTTAACAAGGAGGAGGCTGACCCAATGGGCATTTAATACTTTCCACACCAAAGTAAACCCCTTGACATCCCTAAAAATATCGAGTCGTCTAATATTTCAAATCTAAGACGAACCCGTATAATTTCCCCAACCTATACATAAACGTTTATCCCTTCCCTACGGATCCTATGATTGGAGATGTCCCACATCAATTGTAAGTATACACATTGGTAGCCTCTAAGTGAAGGGTAGACTTCTGTTGTGTAACTCTACTGACCTCGCATTCCCACCTTTACTAAACCAAAACAATCATCTTAACCCTAAATATTGGGAAAGGCCCACTTGTTCACGCTCGTCCAAAACGTATTATTAGGGCTATATAATTTCCTACTATGAAGATTATACTGCCTCCTAGCATTTAATTTCTATCTTATACACTGTTCTATTTCCCTCTTACATCCTATAAATTCAATTGCTTGTAATAAAGGGTCATAATTATTCAAATTAAGCAATGACTAATGAAATTTATCTATTTATTCTAATTCAACCTTTTATGTCTATTTCCTATCCCCATAAATGCAATATTAAACTTCTTAATCGGCCCCATTAAATGCATTTATGTCCCTATTTAATTCTTGTAACTCCATATTAATTGCATATTTATTGTCCTACTGATTTTGGAGTTACTATCTCTTTTACATATACACCTACTAGTCCTATAATTTACTATGCTATTAATAACTAGTCATCCCAATTATAAATAATATGAATATCGTCGTATATTATGTTATTTATATTTTTTTATTTTTAATCGGTAGGCACAGTGATACGTATGTGTATTCCCATTTCTAACTTATTTGTTCTAAAATTCCAGAGCATACTTATATATACATTCTATAAGGAACATTTATTTTCACATTTTAATATACTAAATCTATCTTTCCCAAAAAGGATTACCCTTATGACTTTCGATAAATTACCCAAAAGTGAGACTTTTTCTTTGTTTAAAATTACGAGGAATTATCCCTTTTCTTTTATCGAAATAGACAGTGCAAACTACGAGTGAGAACTCCATACTTTACACATCTCTTTTCTTTTTGGTATATTCCTTATCATTTCAAACGACACATTTTTTATAAATAGTTGTGGAATTAGATAATTTATGGAAATTACATGGAAATATATACAACTAAATCGTACTCACAATGCACCCAATAAATTAAAACATAGAAAATTCATATTCCAAGTCAAATTACAACAATATAAATTTATACTAATAGTTTGCAACCCAGTTCAGAAATTTGGAATAAAGCCTACAATCTTATAAACATTCTACTTAAAACATTTAGGGAACGATTTCCAAATTTTCAGATTAGGGAGTAAATACTATTTCATTCCGATTTCCTAATTTATAGAATATGTATGCGAGATTTCAGTTGGATACGTTCTTTTTAAGCTTACAACTCAATAGAGCTTGCATGGGCAGAACAATTAAATAAAAATCAATGACATAAATTTCAATATTATATATGAATTATATGATTTTCCACTCATCTTTCAAGCTTCCAAATCTTCCATATTCGAATTCATCTCTTTAATTCAACTCCTTTTCCATTCTAATTCAAAAAATATGCATAATAACACACACACACACACACACACACACACACACACACATATATATAAGAATTACTGATCTGAGAAGAGGTTTGGGGCTAAGGGGGATATAGATTTATGATTATAGAAATTACCCTTTTCCGCGGTATTGATTCGTTCCTTCTCTTCTTCATTTTTATTTCTACTCTTCTTTGATTATATATACATGTAATATTTTATAATTAGCAAAAATAGTGGAGAAGAGAAAATGGGGTAGCTTTGTGCTTTGATAAGAAAATATGAGAAGAAAACTAAGGGGCTAGGCCTGTATTTATAGGCCCTCGAATCAATCGTATATGTTAGATATAAATAATTAAACCCGCCCGTTCGACCATGGTTCAACCCTGCCCACTAGCCTTTAATTTGTTAACCGCTCCTCTGTAGGCAGTCGACCGATGGGGTCCGCACAATTATTATCATTTATGTCATGTTTCCTTTTTAATTATTTTAGTTTTGAAAACTTCAACTGCTAATAACTTCTTCATTTGAATTCCGATTGTAAAATTCCAAATATGAAAGTTGACCAAAAAATTGCCACAAAAACAATGGTGCAAGTTTCATGGCCAAATACTGATGTGTATACAAATTTCATTTTTGTGCCTTAATAACTATTCATTAATTGACATTAGATTTAAGAGGTGTTACATTCTCCCCCTTAAACGAATTTCATTCTCGAAATTTCTCATGGGTTTAATCATGTAATATAGCATGCAACCATTCTAAACTATCCAACTTATTAATGTACCACGAATTTTGCAGCCAATCATGTACAAGTGCATGGTTATCACAACATATCTGATATGCACGTTGAATAATTCCAAATCAGCACCTTCTATATAAATGCATTCTTTTTAAAACATTTTGAAAATATGATGCAAACAACCTATATTTACTGGCTGTCCTATATGTATGCAAGTTTTCAAAATAAAAAATCCTTGTTTACACACAAAATTTCCACACCCCCACGAATAAGAGTATGGTTCAACAAATTTCGCATCCAATTCCTACCATCCAATACCTATCATCCAATTTCTAACATCCAAAATTTTAACAATCCAATTTCCTAAATCTGTACTCCTATGCAAGAAAATGAATTTAGATGGAGAACTTTACATTCCCGCCCTTCTTTTGGATACTATTCCATTATATCTTGGAGCCTTCTATTTTTCCCCTATATATTTTTCAACTTTTCCAAGTACAATTTGCATAAGAAGGATTATTTTTGGATATTAAAATGTAATTATTCTACACGCCGGTTTTTGTCAATAAGGTATGAAAATAGAAATTTCAAGGATAAAATAGCTTTTTCCCTTGTTATTCCCTATGTTTTTGTGTACTATCACCACCCGTTGGACAGTAAAATTGATATTTACTGACACGTCGACCCTCCCTACACTAAGAATGTAGCACTAGAAAATTGGAAATTTTTATTTTTCGTCAAAACATTTTCCCTCTTTCGATCAAACTTGCAAAATAATTTGAAAAGTCAAATTCTCAAATGCATTTAAACAGCATATTTCAAAATCACTTGAACATAAATTTTCAAAAGCATTTGAACTCAACTTCTCAAAAGAATTTAAGCAAAAACTTTTCGAAACATTCGAACATAACTTTTGAAAACATTTGTTGCTCTATCCTTAAAGACAAATCAAACCACAACTTAATGTGATCAGGACTCAGTTAATGAGTTAATGCATATGATTGACCTAGTATTAAACACTTAATCCTAGAATTGGAGAACCTTTTATTTTGCTTCAAAATAATAAACAACACACAAGTATATTTATAAATTTAGCTTTTAAGGCAGAGGGTAGTGACCCGTGATTTCGCGACAACCATATCCTCTGCTTGCTAAAATTTATATTTTCTAAAATTCTAAATTTTTTGGGATTCGACCATTCTCTACCTCTAGTTGCTAATTTAGTTTCCTATTTTATAAACTTATATCCTTATCTTATATTTCATTACTCATTAGTTCCCTTGTGAGATTTCCTTATTTGCACTTTTTCCCAATATATAGAGTGGTCAATGATCATCTAGAAAATCAACACAATGTTAAAATAGGAATATATCTCATATCATATCCTACACTTTTCCAATACTCGATGAGAGATAACAAGCTATTACAACCCTTATAACCTATAAAAATTGCTAGAAGCTACCCTCTAACGTCAGCTACTGTTAATGATTGTCGTGGTCCTATCACTCCTTGCCCAATTAACACGGATATTTCCAGTATGTCATTCTACTATAAATCACATGTCTTAACTTATCTTCTTTGCTTGTAATAAATAAGGTTTATCCATTACTTCAATCATTACACCCGATTATGGGATAACTTGTGCATTGTACACTATAGTGGGTAAAAAAATAAACTATACAAATACAGAATAACTCTTCGGAAAAGTGGCTTGTGGAATAACTTTCCTACCACCTATCTTGCCTTCTTTTACCTTGAATTAACCAACATCCTCTATTTGTCTACCATCTTATTACTCTCTTCTCTAATCTTACTACTATCTTCTTTCAATCAAAATCTCTTGATAATATTCACAAACTTTAATATTTATCTTCTTTATCCTTGCTGTTTCATGTGAGTATATCCTAGGACTTACAAAAGTGTACTTTGATACCATTGCCCCTTCCCTTGGGTTATTCTTGTGGCTTTCACACATGCGTAATCAATATTACTAGGTTCATATCAGTATTCCTTATATTCAAAGGGGATTCCTTATTGCTATCCTACGAGCATTCATAGCTGTTTAAACCAAAAATGGCACAAAAACCCAAAAGATTATGTAGAGAACAAAAGGTGGAAGTAAATAAAAAATGTGCAAGGAAAGAACACACGGCGTTTATAGTGGTTCAGCTAATCTTGGATTATGTCCACTTATTATTGATTATCTTGCTGATTACACATAGGAGTTCTTACGGATCGGTTTAAATCCAACAAGGATTAGAAGAAATTAGAGTAAGGGAAAGCAAAAGCCAAAAGATCCTTAAAAATGAACCATGCCCCTCTATTTATAGATGTAGGAAGCTAAAATCTTGTCCCCACGATCTTTACATAGTTTTCCACGTCGTAGACTAATTCTCTATGAAAAGAGGTGGCCTGATCATCAACAATCATGGATCGACACCGATCTAACCTCCTCGATCAGTATTGATCCATAATTTCTTTATATGGATGGTTTTGATCTTCTTGTCTTAGCTCGATTTTTTGTTAGCTTTATGATTCCATGGTGGTTTGCAATATTTCTAGCTTGTTTCTAAGTTCATATGATGGATCTATGGAGAAGTATAGTTGCTGATTCAAGTTCTTATGGAGATTAATGGAGAATTGCATGGGATCGACAAAAAAACACTTGGAGTAGATTTATAGTGTCAAGTAGAGTGCATAGGCAAAAGTTGGGAAATTTTGGATGAAGGAAGTTGGATCCGTACCAATCCACTTTGGAGGATCTAGTTTTTTGGTCTTTTGTTTTGGTTGTGTACTTGTCCCATGGCTTTGCTTGACTTGGTTTCTGGTCTTTTGGGCTATCCCTTCGGGTTTCCTGCCTCGATAATCCCAAGTTTGATTCATCTAGTATATCTTAACATTGCCTGGTCAATAAGGTGGGATAACACTTTCCCTCAAAAGTGCATCTTATTTCAAATATAATGTGCATTGAATCAAGACAAGTCGGGATTGTCATAAAGGACTTCACTTTATAAATCCTTCCTATGAACTATTTCTACAAGAAGTTGTGTCTATGTTCATCCATGATATATTACGTTAGTAATTGGCACTATAAATCTGGAATACATTCCCATGATTCGTTGTTCCAAACTCCACAATCTTGAATAGTTTCCCTTCATGAATTTTCCAGGTTAGAATCTGATTTCCTTGACTCTAGTCATCGGGATTGGATATGCACATGCACACATAATCACGTACACATTCTTGAGCAACTATTTGATGATATGCAACACATATAGGCCATTCCCATCACTTACAGTTTTTTTTTTAAAATTAATGAGTTGGTATTGATCCATGTCACTGGATTGGTACAGGTCTGAAACTTGGAAGAATTCTCCCAATTCCTTTGCCTAGATTCACGAGCCTACCTAGAAATATGGGCCTGGGTTTTATAACATGTTTTCTTCTATCTCATTTTATTTGCTTCGATCCAAGACCTTCAAGCTATGTCATTAACAAACCTTGCCTCCCAAATAAAACTCTGCCTTCGTTCTAACCTAGGATCACAGCCACCGTACAATACCTAAACCTAGCCTCGCTTACCTTAACGATGGTTGAACTCTGTTCACCTATTCAATCCTCAACCATCCTCAACCCGATCCAACGCTATAGCTTTAAGCCGTATAGACGATGTAGGTAGTAGTGACATGGAAGTGGATGAGGGTTGACCTTAGTGGCTGTGAATCGGACAAGGAGATGGCATTTGGATCTAGACAAAAATTTGCCCAAGTGTTTGGATCATTATAAAGCCAACCCTTGGTGAGATTTTTAGTCTTTAATTTCGCTTGCGTTTAAGCCTTAATATTTCTGTTTGCCAAACGTTGTCTTTTGAGTTCTGGTGCATATCAAATGCATAGCTTCGATGTGGAGTCCGTTGAAACGGTCAGCGATGACGGTCTTTTTGGGCAATATCCTAATTTTTAAAATGAACTATCATATAATATCGAAAATCTAATCTACATGACACAACATAACACCGCACTAGGTTTCACTTTAGCACAGGGGATCTAGCTTATAACTAATTTGGTGTTGACTATCTGTTGTAGAAATAGAGAAAAGACACTTAAAGCATCTTACCGCTCAAGCTGCGCCTTTATTTGCCACCAAATACATTGAGTCCGATGTTTGGCCAAGTTCTACTATAACCCCTGCCGACATGAAACAGTTCAGCTGGCACATCAACAAGAAAATCCACAAGTCAAACAAAAAATCTGGAAAATCCAATAGAAGTTGAACCTTCTCCTGACACTCTTGAAGATGTTGTTCTTTTAGACGATCCTGTCAACTTCGTTACTTTAGAAATTGAAGAAGGATCGCTTCATAGAATCTATGATAACCACGGAATTCCATTTAATGATGATCTAGTCCTATCTCATCCCCAAAGAACTCATGATCTCCCGAAGGTTATACTGCTTGTAATAGATATATGTGTCTAGCGAGATGTGTTCCACCATTCAACCCATTCATCCATCGAGTTCTAAACTTCATGAGATTAGCTCTAACCCAGTTACACTCGAATAGTGACACTTTCCACCTTGGTACATACACTGTCTTCGTTCAATATTCGCACCAAGTACCTAGTAACAAGGAGATTCGGTACATATACAATTTTAAGAGCCGAAAGGGAAGTCCTTCTTTGACTTTCTTGGAACTGACTAAAAGTTATAGAGTTTTCACTGGCACATGGGAAAAACTCAGAAATTTTAGGGGCGAATGGTTCTATGTGTACTATCTACCTAGGTTTGCACAAAGATGGATACTTGGACATAAGCTCTAAGCTTTATATGAATCTTATCCTACGACTCTGTGGGCTTAACTCATAGTCCTTTTATCATTCATATGTTCCAGTGAGACCTAGAAGTGTGGCTCTTATAGATGCCGTCCAAGTTATTATGTAGAGGGAAATAGAGGTAATGGAGTTCTTCTCTCCGATGAGGTTCTATTGGCCCACAACTTAATGGAAGCAGACCGTAGAACTGGTCAAGTCCAAGTGGCTTCTGATGATGATGATGAGGATAACGATGATGATAACTTGCTTGGAGGATGCGATGTTAATCTTGACGTTCCCCCAATCCCAAGTCCAAGGGCGGAAGTTAAAGAAAATATTGAAGAAAGGGAAGAACGCACCGAGGAAGGTGAAATTGTAGGTGGAAATGATGAAGCTAACCATGATAATACGGATGTAGGCCACGAGTCTTTGAATAAGCAACCCAAAGATGACCAACAGCCTGTCTCGAAGAAAAGGATAGTTGTGAAGATTACCAAAACATAGACTTCTACACCACCTCCATCATCTAGTTACAACAGTAGGGAAAACTCCTTCTCTTCCCTCAACAGATACATTCACTGACTTATGGCCAATTCATACCGAGTTTGGCTCCTTTAGTGTTGACAATATCAGTCTCAAGGGTCTAGACTCCTCTATTCACTTTCATGATGACATACCTCCCGTCAACATAAGAGTGATCATTCCTATGAGCTAAGCTCTAGTACGTGGTCCGTCGGGAGGAAATTATGCCACTCACGCATACATACACTTCACGGCACTACATTGCACTTGACTCATGTAGTTATTCATCGAATCCAAATTATTCCCATTTCATTTTCAAAATCCGTGGAACTAAAGAAGCATATATTTCAATCTCTTGAGGTAAACATATCTTAACCACATAGGCAACACCCAAGCATGCACCATCAATGCAGTGGTCGAGATTCTGAATACAGTTACCAAACTAGCCATGATAGAGGTAGTCACGACAAAGGTATGTATGATAGTGATTATCCGTCATGGGACTCTGCTTTTGAACATAATTCCATGTCTAGATCACCTCCGCCCAAAGGCTCGGACAAAAATTCTGACTGCTGAGATGACTTTCAATCGGGCAATGTTTCACGTGCACTCTATCCACTTCCATTCCTATGCAGCATCTAGCATCATCTTATTTCAATCGATCTTCTTACCACCATCACCATAAGAGCAGTTTTGAGACCACACATCACAAAGCTAGAAAGAAAGCGATTGAAGCTTCGGTCATAATGGTGGAGCAACAACTTATCGCTGATGCTCGAATGGCTGAGCTAAGGGAATAGTTCTTGGATGTATGCTTTGATGGACTTATGTTTGTGCCTAATCTAAAGGATATTCCATTAGGGATAAAGGAAACAACGGTCGCTTATTTATCAGATGCATTTGATCAATAAGGAGGTGGGTAACCATGAAGATCTTTATAGTCTCGAAGGAAAGAAAACTTGAGATTGATAATTTAAAACTAATAGAGTCGCTGGATAAAAGAATCATCGCTCATCTTGATGCTGAGGTGGAAAAATTAACAAAATCTGAAGCTGAGACGAAAGCCGAGAATGCCATCAAGGCACTTGAAGATGAGAGAAACAAGCATCGTGGTGAGATTGAGACTGCACATCATCGGAATCGCACCATAGTGCTGGAAAGAGATGCCTCAAACAAGAAGGTGGTTGAGCCATTGGCGATACTCGAAAGTGAGAAAAAAGAGAAGAATGTCGCTCTCCAACAAGCTCAGCATTATTGTGAAGTGCCGCTCACTGCTCTAGATGAAAAGGACATGGTGATCGACCATGCAAAAGAAATGGACGTGCTTGTCAAAAAGGAAGTTGAAGCCATAGAAAAGTGAATGATGAAGAAGTGCGAACCAATGCTCAACAAGTACAACACCAATGTGCTCAAATTTTGTAACTTAGAATGGTTTGACCATGATTAACCCAGAGTTCTTGCCCTTACTTGGGAACAAGTTATCGAAGAAGAATGGGAATTCTTGAAAGGTAGGGAGGTGGATCTGGAACAACTTGAGAAGGAGAACTTAGTAGGAGATGAGTCTGAGGTGCTAAAAGAGGGCCAGCTTATTCTCCATCCGGAGCTAGCAGATACAAGCTCTGGATCATCGCCCTAAGATACCACTATTGGGGACACCTCTGAACCCAAAAAAGGTAAAGATCCATCTTCAGTCCCGGGGTACAATCCTGATCAATACCAAATGCCGAAGTCCCAAACTGAAGGAGGTATCTCGTTGACCTCACCTATATATCAGAGAGTCCATATGTCGTCGATTGACATCGCTAATCTCTCTTTTTATATCCCTCAATAGGTCGGCCTTGGGTGATTCCACTTCCTGACAAAGGTCTTCAATCGGGACAACAAGCATCTACAATGAAATCGATGACCTGACCACTTAAATGACAGTATTGAGTATCCCGACTGGTTAGAATTTTAGGCTTGGTGAGCAAATGGTAGATTGTCTACAGGATGAAGGGACTGATGAGCTTCGGGGCTAAAATTGACAGCGATATTGTTACGTCGGGTCCTCCGAGCCTCTATGGGATCCCACCATGAGTATGCCTAAGCAAAAATCGGTCTTAGACCAAGAGGTCAAGTTAGAGAAAATGTAGACTTTTCCTCCTCCTCTATGCATAGCTCTGTCGGGTCAGAATATCTTTGTTCCTGCCATTCTTCTTCTACTTGGGTGCACCTAAAGCATACCAGTTGGGTCATCTCAAAGTACTCTATCTAAGGATTCAGGAAGAGGCAGGAGGAAGCCTGATTAAGTTACACCTCTTTCTAGGAAGGAGAAAGGAAAATCCACTAAATAGAAGCATAAAAAGTGATTGTCATTTTGTTTTCTTTTGGTTGTACAGTAAAGCACTTTCTAGCTTTCTGCTTTTGTTCTTTCGGCCGGTGTTGTGCGGATTTGGCCTTCGCTTTTGCTTTCCAACTTAGACCTAAATAAAACTTGTACTTTTTCTTCCATGTCTTATTTTGATTGTGACTGATAAAGACTTTCACTTTGCCAAATCTTCATGTATATGTGTTAAAGTACTTAAAAATGCGCTTTCCATTATATGTACTCGCGATCGATCTCTTTTCATGGTCATTATCAGACTAAGTCATTAGTTTGTTCTGTGAATTGCTAGCCTTCTATCGTTATAGTGAATGCAAGGTAATCGTGGAAGTGCCAAGCTCTAGGCATCGCGTAAACCATTCAGTATAATGGTTCAGGTATCCTTTTCCAGGATAATGACATCCGATCGTGCCAAGCTCTTACAACTGTTGCTAGCTTAAAAGTGTAGTCCCTTAGCTTTTGCTCTATTCATATGGACCTTCCCATGTCAGGCCTAATTTCCAAGGGCCAAGGAAAATTCATTTGTGAACTAGATCGCTAATCTCAAAGGTCCGATTCTTGCCCTTGGCATTGTAATATCAAGCGACTCAGTTTCAATGTGCAGCTGCTCTCAAGTTAGCTTCATCTCACTTCTCATCGATCATGTCAAGAGATTCCAAAAGGAGTTGTTCATCGTCCAAGGGTTGTAGTGAGTAACCCGATGAGAATGTACTTTTAGTCCAACTTGGATCGTAGCCTTCGATCTATAAGCTAAGGCGAATGGAGAATGGCCCATCGCTGATTATGGTTCGTTCGATAAGCTCAATGTGCTAATGGAAGTTCATCAACCCACGTGCCTTTGGCCTTTTCCAATTGCTTCTTTAGAATGGATTGATAATCTTGTTTACAGCTTTAAATTATTCGTTCATCTAGGGGTATGCTACTATAGTAAATCTTTTCTCAATGCGATGTCGGTGGTAGAAATCCTTAAATTCAGTGCTGTCAAATCGGGTTCTGTTATCAGTAATGATCGCTTGTGGAACTCCAAAATGATAGTGATATTTTGAAACATGAAGTTGATTCCTTCTCTTTGTTAATTATGGCCGATGGCTCCACCTCAGCCTATTTGGTGAAGTAATCAACTGCAACGTTGGCGTACTTCGCACAACTTTTACATATTGGCACTACACTGATAATATCAATTCCCCAGACTACAAACAACCAAGGACTGACCATTTGAGTAATCTCCATCAGCGGGGCTCTTGAATATTAACAAACCTCTGGCACTTTTCACACTTTCTTATGTAATCAACCATGTCTTAGTTTGCCCTCTAGTGTGGTCACCTCAGGCCTTATTCTGCACTTCTCTCAGGACTTATTTGGCCTCATCTTTGGTGATACATCATAGCAGTGGGACTAAGAATCCTTTCTTGTAAAGTGCTCCTTGCTGAAAGATGTATCTCGAAGTTTAGCGAAGGAACTTCCATCATTCGCTCTTCCCATGCGGATGGATACTTCTCTCCAAGGAATTATTTATTGGAGTCATTCATGACTCCTTCTCATGCTCGGCCTCTATGATCAAATCAACATCCCTATGGTCGTCGCTCAAAGTTGACAATACTTCCACCGAAATCAGGCCCATGAGCCGCACATCTTCGGAACTGGCCAGCTTGGCCTGTGAGTCGGCCTTCACATTTTTCTCTTTGGGAATATGTCATATTGTGTAATATTCAATGTCATTGAATAGCCCAATGGCTTGATTTATATAAGGAGCCAACCTCGCTCCTTTTTTCTTAGAATCTTTCTTAACTTGACACACCACCAGTTGGGAATCGCAAAAGATATGCAAAGTTTTAACTCCCAGTTCCTTGGCAATTCCGAGTCTACAATCAATGCTTTATACTCTGCTTCATTATTTGTTGCAGGAAAGTCGAGTCTCAAGGCATAACAGATTGGACATTCCTTAAGAGTGGCAAGTACAACTCCATTATCGGAACATCGTTCGCTTGATGTACCATCCATGTATATCTTCCACCAAGAATATTGCTTACTACTACACTCCGGAGTATCATCTCACGCAGTGAATTCGACTATAAAATCCACCAAAGCTTGACCCTAGATAGCTCTTCGAGGATGATAGGTTATATCATACTCACTTAATTCAATATTCCATTTCAACAGCCTTCTAGAAGTCTTGGGTCATTGCAAGACTTGTTGCAAAGGCTAGCCAGTAAGAACTTTGGTCGAATGAGCCTAAAAGTAGGGGCATCTTCCTTGAAGCAACCAGCAGGTGCTATGAGAACTTTTCTAGCTTTCGGTAATTTCTTTCTGCTCATGTCAACCGTTTACTAATGTAATAGAGCGGTCATTAGGTGTAGGATTCCTCTCGAATGAGTGCAGCGCTCAAAGCATGCACCAACACCGCTAGATATATAAACAAGTTCTCGTCATCCACCAGCTTTGAGGGAATGGAAGGTCTCTCCAAGTGATCCATCAGAGCCTGGGATGCATCCTTACGCTCCTGATTCCATGCGAAGTTCCTTTTTTCCCTTTGGACTTTTTCCCTTCTTAATTGCATCAAAGAGAGGGATGCATTTGTCGATGGCTCTAGAAATGAATCAACTCAAGGCGGCGGCCTTTTCATTCAAACTCTGGACCTCCTTGATTGTCTTTTAGGCCTCTATGTCCCTTAATGCCTTTATCTTTTCTGAATTGGCTTCAATCCCATGGCTGTTCGAAATGAAGCCCAAGAACTACCTTGACGCAACGCCAAAAGAGCATTTCAAAGGGTTGAGCTTCAACCCTTATTTTCAAAGAATGCCGAACATTTCTCTTAGATCGTTGATGTGATTTCCTAAGTGTTGTGATTTCATGAGCATATCGTCTACATAGACCTCCATCGAGCGCCAGATATGGTCTTTAAACATTATGTTTACCAGCCTTTGGTAAGTTGTTTCAAAATTCTTTAATCCAAAAGGCAGGACCAGATAGCAGTACAATCCTAGATCGGTTATGAAGCTAGCATGTCCCCAGTTTGGGACGTGCATTGGTATCTAATTATATCCCGTATGGATCCATGAATGAAAGCAATTCATGGCTGGCGGTTGAATCCATCGAATGATCAATCCTTGGGAGTGGGAAGCTGTCCTTCGAGCATGCCTTATTTAGATCAGAATAGTCAATGCATGTCCTCTACTCCCTATTTGAATTTTTCACAAAGACGGTATTTAGAACCTGTTCTAGGTATAAGGCAATGTAGATAAAGCCATTATCCTTCATCTTGTCTATCTCTTCCTTGGGTGCAATGGATCTCTCCAGACACAAGCTGCAACGCTTCTGTTTTATAGGAACGATTTTAGGATTTATGATTAATGCATGGCTCAATATCTCTGGCTAGATTCAATACATATCAGAGTGAGTCCAGGTGTATACATCCAAGTTTTCTCGAAAAAACCAACCGACTCCTTCATCATTCTCACGCTAAGCTGTGAACCAACCTTCAGGACCCATATTAGGTCACTTTGGCTAACTGGAATATTAATTGTCAACTCAGCTGAAGCAGCTCTTCCACCTTCTAGATCTTTTCATGAATCCACATCCTTATGGAACCGAGTGTACTGTTTGAGCCAGGGCTTAGGAAATGGTTTCTATGCATCCAAAGCCTTGATGCAGAGAGTCCGAACTACACTCTTCCATCTCACTTCACCTTACCTCCCTTAGCTCGGCGACATAACACTCACGGCTAAGCCATCTCCATGCACTTCTACCACGTTGTTCTCCATAGGAATTTAAGCATCAAACACTAGGGAGCTATAGCCACTCTAAATTCGACCAGTGCTAGCAGGTCCAAAAATGCATTGTAGGTGGAGTAAATATCCAACAACACTAAAGGCATGACCCGCACTCATCTGTCGTCACTTGCCCTCTCCAAGCTCTATCGGTAATTCTACATATTTGGCTAGCTCTGTAGTTGACCCATTAAATACCTAGATCCAAGAATTACACAATTTCAAGTCCTTTCCCTACAGAAGCATCTGGTCGTAGGCTTTTTTGAATAGAATGTTGACCGAACTCCCACAGTCGGCCTGCACCTTTCGTACAATAGCAGGGCCAATCATGGCCGTTATAACCAATGGATCAATCCGTGGGGCTTACACCCCATCATCTCTCTATTTTGGAAAACGATGTCAATTGTCATGGTTCTGAGTTGTTTCATCTTGGTTCCATCCTTAATTTCCAAACACCTCTCATGCTCGGTTTGCTTCAAAGCACTAACATACATATCCATCTTATTCAAACTCTTGCAGACTGGATGGGGTCCATTGATTATTATTTTAATTACTAAACGTTTTTCAAGCCACATATTCTCCTCACCACCAGGGCCATCTTGCCCTGCGGTATGTTAATCTAGGAGGGTTAGAGTTTTCTTACATGCCATCCTATAGGGCTTTCGCAAATTACTGCAATTTCTTCTTTTGGATCAGCCCCTCAATCATATCACACAAGTGTCTGCATTCATTGGTATTATGATCGTGCATATCATGAAACCTATAGAATTTTCTAGATTCCTCTTCTTTTCGATCAACTATTTGGGAGTCAGCTTCCTATACCGCTCGGTACCATGAGTTTCCAGATAGATATTTCAATAGAGTTATTCAATTCAGTATAATTATCGTACCAAGCAATCCTAGGACAATTCCTATTATCTGGCTTTTGTATGTTGGCCCCATTATTACTCTTTTTTTGGCCATCATTCTTATTTCCAATATTTACATCCGTGTTTCCAAAACTTCCTCCAGATTGTTTTACTGCAACATTCCTTTGTATCACTTCAAGTGAATTTTCCAGCACCGTTCCTCCACGGACAATTGTGCACTTTTTACAAAGCATAAGTACTGATTGGCTTTTCTATAGAAATCATCCACTATCGGGAGGAGGGGTTTCTTTCCAACCATTCCCTAAAATCTACCTTAGGACGAATCCCCCTAAGTAATGCCACCAACAATATATCATCATTGGGATTTGTTACTTCCGTCACATCTGTATGGAACCGGTTCAAGAAAATCCTTTAACGACTCTCCCACTCCTTGAAAGAGCTTTGATAATGACATCGCATCTTTTAGACATGCGGTTTTTAAATGGAATTGCTCTGGAACTTTTTATGATAACTCAATGAAAGATGATATGGATCTCGGTGCGAGCCGAGTAAACCACATCATTGCTACTCCCTTCAGAAAAATTGAAAAACAACATCTAATGGCATCAGACGCTCTAGTAGAGTCCATATGCCATTCACACTTCATCAAGTGCTGCCTTGGATCCGTCTTTCCATCATACAATAGCATTGTTGGCATTAAAAACCTTCGTGGATACTTCACGCCTAGAATATCCATAGTAAACGGATTCTAACTTGGAGAAATACCCCATTCATCATTGCTTCTAAATTTGTTTTCAATTATAAGTCCCTTGACCATATCTTCCAAATACTTCTGGTCTACAAGTTTGCATGAGCGGCCATAATCTGGGTCTTCCCAAGTGTTTGGCCTGGCAAATGCTCTCAAGTAGGCTCCCGATACCTGGGCTCTCTACACTCTGGGAGATACATTCGTCTAACGGTCCTCCCTGTTTGATTTCGTGTGTTGTATTAATACCAGTAGCACGATATTCAGCATTTTATCATCCATAGCATGGTCAGTAGTCAGATCCATGCTGCCATCTAGAAGACAAGCTCAGGGGCCGCTATTAGTTGGATTAGTACTGATCCGTCCACTTTGATCAGTATCGATCCATAAACCCGAGCATGGGTTTGCTTTCTTCCTAGATATGATGCCCTAGGAATGACCCTCCATCTCTGGTAGATGATGAGGAACTTTCAAATTCTGAACTTGAATCCCTCCTGCTCCTCCTTTGGTCGTTCAGCTTTAGTTCATTCAACACCCTTAAGCTTTGTTGCATCTGATGGTCCATCTGGTTGTGACTTTCTGAAATCCGTCCACCATCTACTTTATCATATGATAAATTTCCACTCTGGTCATGATATCGTCTAGATTTTGGATCTCTAGTTGTCCTAGTTTGGTAACTTCATCCATACAGTGAGTGTCTTAGTACTCAGCATCATTAGTATCTTTAGAAGTTGTACCATGTTCTCTCCTTGATGGAGTTATAGAAAATGGCTTCTCTTATATTATTGAAAATTTGAATAGTAGAATTATAATGTTGAATCCAATAGTATATGATGGATCTAAATAGCCTGAGAACATCGTTCTCAGTGGAAGCACCGAAAATGTTTGAACCAAAAATGGCATAAACACCCAAAAGATTATGTAGAGAACAAAAAGTGAAGAAAATAAATGAAAAATGAGAAAGGAAAGAACACACAACGTTTATAGTGGTTCAGTTAATTTTAGCCTACATCCACTTAGTGATTTTATTGATTATCTTGCTAATTAAATGCAGGAGTTCTTGCGGGTCAGTATAAATCCGATAGTGATTACAAGAAATTAGAGTAAGGGAAAGCAAGAGCCAAAAGATCCTTAGAAATGATCCATGACCTTCTATTTATAGGCGTAGGAAGCCTAAAATCACGCCCCTGCGATCTCTACATTGTTTTCCATGCCATAAACCAATTCTCTGCAAAAATAGCGGATAGGTCATTAACAATTCTGGATCGGTACTGATTCAACATCCTAAATCGATACTAATCCATAATTCCTTCATGTAGATGGTTTTGACCTTCTTGTGTTGGCTTAATTTGTTTTTAGTTTTGTGATTCCATAGTGGTTTGTAACATTTCTGGCTTGTTTCTGAGCTCAAATTATGGATCTGTAGAGAGGTAGAGTTGCTGATTCAAGTGCTCTTGAAGATCGGTAGAGAATTACATGAGATAGATAAACAACACTTGAAGTAAGCTTCTAGCATCAAGAAGAGTGTGCATGCATAAGTTGGGTAAATTTGGATGAAGGAAGATGGATCGGTACCGATCCTAGTTCTTGGATCGGTACCGATCTCCAATATGGAGGATCTGGTCTTCTGTCTTTTGATTTGGTAGTCTGCTTGTCCTGTGGCTCCCTTGCACAAGGGTTTTGGACTTTTAGGCTATCTTTCAGGTCTTCATGGCTTGATAATCCCAAGTTCGATTCATTTAGTCTATTTGAACATTGCTTGGTCAAAAAGACGAGATAACAGTAGTTATTTATTCATAGTCTAAACCTTTACCCTGTCTCATCTAGGCAGTTATCCCTATCTACTTCATATCAAAAATTGGTTTAGTTTTTCAAAACTCTAAAAAAGTACAACTCCTCATTCGTGAAGTACTTAATCCAAAACTTTCATTTTTGAAAATATAAACTTAGAGACCTTTTTAAAAAATTCAAAAATTGCTTGGTTTCCAAAAGGAGCCATGAAAATTTTTGTATTCTAACCGACTTTTCCTTTTTAAGAACTTCCTACAATAGAAACTTACTTCTCTAAAAGTAGGATTTTTAACACAAAATATTTATTTTCATTCAAAAACTAAATCGTCATAACAAATTGTTTTACAAAAACAATTCTATAACTTTACATAATGAAAACCTGTGCAGGCAATGACAACTTCCATCCTATTATTTTCTGACTACTCATGTTATTTCTGGTTTCAATTTTAGCAAAGATTCCAATAACATATGAGGGGGACTTCTAAAAGATATGTGCAGCTGCATATAATTATGGAAACTGCCCACTTCTCTATCCTATCCCTACTGTTTTTCTCCTATATTATTTCTAATTAGATCATTAACCCTATTTTAATATAAATTCTTAACGCTGTTTCTATTCAAATTCCTATAGCTGGTACTATTAAAATTTCTCCTGCTTTAATCATTGGGCTTTCCTTCAATAACATGAAAAGAGATATGTATAAATCTATTTCAACTGTTTTTTCCCGTATTATCCTTATACGGGTATGTTCCTTCTATCATTATCGGGTGTTCTTACCCCTCTATTCTTTTTACCACATTTCAATCAAGTACCATTTTCATTTATCCACCCTTGGAAAGAATTTTAAAAAGGAACTTCAAAATTTACACAAATAGGAAAAATCATGGAGCCAACATATGCTCTACTTTCTATTTATAAAGATGACAAATCCCTTTATCAAAAACCTTTAAATCAAAACTTTTTACCTAATCAATTTCTAAACTTCATTAGAAATCTCTAAACGGCTCTTTAAAACTTCCAAGTTTTCGTAACCTATTAAAAACAATGAACTTTTAGTGGTAGGGTCCTTCTATTAAAATAAATCCTTTGAAAGTCCATTCAAACATTTCAAGTAACTTTCAAAATCTTTTTGTTAAATTCTTTCGCAAGGGTCAGACTTTTAATCATCCTTTCTCTCGGACTTTCCTTCTTTTCCCTTTACTCTTAACCCCTTCGTATTAAGAGTATATTCTAAATATCATGCTATAATCCCATGGTGATTAATGTACATCTTCTTGTGGGAACTTTCTTAATCTTTTTTGACATCTTACTTCCAAATGTTTGCTACATATATGTTCTTACTTACCATCTGCCTGCATGAAATGTACATCTTCAATTGGCAATCCATCAAAATCTACAGTCACAGGGCTGTCTAGGCCCATCATAGGAGTCAAGCATCATCTAACTTCAGGGTCCTTTTATATATCGCACATATGATCTTCTTAGTCAATGCATTGTGATATAGCCTAGATTTTGTGGGGTATTCGGTGTAGGTGTATAAATTCAACTCTATTTATTATGCCAACTCATAGTTTCCTCATCCATCTTTTCAAAATATGGTTGCAACTAATTCTATAGTCAAAATTTATAGAGTTTGACATATACTATATACATAATATATATATATATATATATATATATATGTATATATATTTATAGGTAAAAATACAAATACGTTCTCTCAGCATATCATAATTTCTATGACCGATTAATCTAAGATCTGATACCAAATGTACTAACATGCACCTTAATGGGCCTGAATTTTGAATAATCAAAACCCAAGTCCATTTTAGGACATAGATTGTTGGTTTTAGTAACCTATAATAAATGTAACTGTATCAAAGAGCCATTTTCATAAACTCACAGCGAAATAGAAAAATATAATAGAATATGTGTAACATCACCTAGTTTGGCGTTAGTTATTTAATTAGTAAATTAGACCTTAAAAATGAAATTTGTGCAAATGATGAAATTTGTGCAAATGATGAAATTTGACCATAAAACCTGCACTATTGAGTTCATGGTGAAATTCTTAGTAAATTTTCATATTTGGAGTTTTGCGATGGAGCCCAAACGAAGAAGTTACGGACGAAAAATGAATTCGAAACGAAAATAAATAAATAAGAAAAAATAACTAAATTAACCTGGGCCCATAGGTCGACCCACCATCATGGACGGTCGGCGGGGGCAGACGATCACTTCATGTGGGGCGGGTAGGGTTAGCCGAGGCCTAATAAGCTAGATTTAATATTTCGATTCGAATGGTTGAGGTTGATTCTTACGCCTATAAATTCAGGCCCAACCCTCCCTTCTCTTCTCATATTTTTCTAGAGGCAGTAGCGAAGCTCTACCATTTCTTCTTCTCCATTTTCTTTCTAAATTATAAAAATAAGATATTTATACCTATATTCATACAAATCAGAAAAGAATAAAAATCTAATAAAAAGGAGAAGAGAATCAACTATATGCATATTTGAGGTAATTTATTTAATTGTTTATATTTTCTCGCCCAATCTCGAATCTCTTTTTAGATTTGCAATTCTAATTTATGTATATACTCTTTTTATACTTATTTCTTGGATTATAAAGTATTTGGAGATGAATCAAAGGTTCTACTTCATATTTGGAGATTTGGATCACATAAAAGGTGGATGGAAAATTTTAAATTTTTATAATAGGAAAATTATTTCGTGGTTGTTTATTTGATTTTTTGCCTAATTAGATAATTATATATGAATTGTGGGCAACAAATTGGATAAATATAATAAATTTCGTCTCTATATTTTTGTTTATGAATTGATTTAGAATTGCTTACAGCTTGATCTGGAAATTAGTCCTTAAAGTATGAATTTAGAATATTAATTTGAATGAAATTTATTCCAGATCTGAAATAGGTTGTATAATGATGTTATGAATTTGGATTATTACCTTAATCTTGTTGAAATGTAAACTTTTTTATGTTTGGAATTGTTGGAATTAGATCCGTTTAATACCTGTAAATTAGTTTGATTTCTTTTCCTTTTAGAAAAATACAACGTTTGATCCAACAAGGAATATATGAAAACAAAACGAGAAAGTGATGTGTAAAATATGAATTCATTATAGCTTACACTGTTTATTTTAGTAATAAAAGGAAATGATGATTCCTTGTAATGTCGAACGATGAAATCTTTTATTTTAAAGTTAAATCTTTTGTTTTGGACTAATTTATGAAAAATATAGTGGATAATCTTTTTAGATTCGATTCCAACAATTGAACATGGAAAAGAATATTATAATGAAGATATATAACTAGAAAATATTTGATAAAAATAGATATTTGTACATAATTTATGTCGCTTATAATAATTAAATGAAAAGCTAATAATGACAATTACACGTAATATTCATGGTTAGGATAATTAACTAATGGGAAAGGAATTTAAAAAAGTTGTAACTCCAAAAAATGGTAAATAAATGGTAAAAAAAATGGGAGCTGCAATAATTTGATATGGTAAATCGATTAATCAGACAGATAAATAAGTTGTATTAATAATATGGAATAGTTAAAAGGGTTATTAATTTGTAATTAGTAATCATGCATAAATGTCCTAGGAAACGTCCGTTAGGATTTTATACACAAATTGACATTTATGAGCAGAAAATGAGGATTTATGGGTAGGTAGGTATTTAAGGTAAATCTTATTATCTTAAATAAAAAGGGAATTAGTAAGCTAAGTCCAATGTCTACCTAAGATAATTGAGCAAAGACATAAGATGATTAATTAGAATTAGTAGGTTACAGATAAGAGGTCAGTAAATTCACTCGATGGAAGACTGCCCTTCACTTTGAGGCCACCAGTAGTCGGGTGCACTTATTATTGATATGAGATAGCACTAATCCAAGGACCCATGACGACCTAAGAGATTGGACCAACTTTCCTAATTGAAAAGTATTTAATGGCCCAAATTTGAAATTAGGAGCATTAAGGGATATTTCCATAAGTAACAAATGGCTTGGGTATGATCTCTTATATTGGTAAGGTTGTTATAACAATAGTACCGGTAGGGAGTCTGGTGGGGGATAGGTATTAAATGACGTAGGACCTACCTAGAATATCGATATTAAATGGTTAGAAGTCGCCTAGTCCTTTTAAAGGTATTAAGTGTACGGTCTATAACATGGCTACCATTTTATCGACGATAGTGCGATAATAGTTGGACATTAAATGTCGGAAGCCTTAAATAGTGGTTAGAGGTCTTTGTAGCTAGGACTCACCGACCATTGACAACATTGTTAGAAAACCACCCTGGAAATAGGTCTTAAATGATGAGGTCTACCTAGATTGACGTCTTAAATGGCAAAGTCTACCTATTTTTCTTTTAAAAGTTTTTTGTGATGATTGTAGAATCCCGCTTCATATTTAGAAGTATCAAGTGGAAAATGGGTTTGGAAGTACTGGATGGTTGATAAGGCTTCATCGGTATTTTGTACCTTAGAAAGGGATAAGTAAGTAATCATGTATGCAATGCAATGTTAGATTAGAATTGCTAACCTTAATGGACATGATAATTAAATGGAAACCAATCAGTATAAATTTATGTTATGGAAAGTTTGTAGATTTTCAATCACCACAACGCCATTTTGATCTCCTCCTCATTACAACATATAGGATAGTTTTAGAGGAATGGGTCACTGGAGCTAGATGTGTTGTTTGTTGGAGAAGTCTTCTTCTCTCTCATGCTCGATAGTGATTTGACAATCTGCTATCTAAGGAATACCATTAATTCCAAGGTGGCAGTCATAGTCGGTATTATTATCCTATTATTGTTTTCCCTATGAGTTTAGATTTCTATCAATCTTTGATAATGTTCATGCTTATTTACATGTACCAAATCCAACGATCTGTGCTTTGATGGAGGGGTTTTGATTTTTGTTGAACTTTAGGCCCATTAAGGTATGGGTTGTAACATTCGGTATCAGAGCCTAGTTTAGTAGATTAGAAGAATTAGGATAAATTAAGAGAACGTATTCGTACTTTCGTATCTAGTAGTGTTAAAATTTTACGCTAGATTCTAAAATTCCGACAATAGAATTAGTTGTAGTTCCACTCTGAAGATATGGGAAAAGAAACTGTTGGTTGGAAATACCTTAGAGTAAAGATTTTCAAGCCGACTCCAAAGCACAACATGAAGTGCTGGCAACGCATAATGCCCTGTTGATGAAGAGCATGAGTTCGACGTACGGCCGAATCCCAGAGACTGGAGGTGTTCCACTTGACGGTTGAGATTCTAGCTACCTTTGGATTTTGAATTTTGATTATGGGTTCCAATCAGAGACACACATTTATTCAAGATGGGTGAGAAATTAGAATACATATGTCATGATTGTCTGAAGGCAAGCTTTTGCTAGGGTACATTCATTGATCACCTCTTTAATAACAAATTGGATTTTTATTAGAATAATTAATGTCAATTCCTTAGCCTAAAATCCATGAGAGAATTTTTATAAAGTATATTTTGGAAATGCCCTAGATTTTGTAAAAAGGGTTTTCAAAGGATTTCTTTTCCCAAGGATTTATTTTGGAATTTTTTTGGGAAATTATAGAAATTTTAATTTCCAAAGAAACACGTATACTACAACATTGGTCACGTTAAAAAAAACTAGTTTATAAAAGATTAATTTTTGAAATCCTTAAATATTTATATATATTTAAAGGTTTGATTTTGAAATTTAGCAAGGAAATAGTTTTTCCGACTGGGAAATTTGTGTTTTAAATTTTTTTTTGGAAATCCTAAAATATCTATATATATTTATATATAAATTTTATTTTTAAACGAAAGTTTTGTTATGAAATAATTTCCATTATTTAGAAATAAGTACAAAGAAGCTTATATTTTTCTCAATGATATTTTGGTTTATAAAATTGAGGTTTTTTAAATTTTCTCCCTTTAAGGTATAGACAGAATTGGAATGACATTCAACTTTATTGGAGAATGTAGTTTGAAGTGTTGTTGTACCCAAAACTATTGCAAGAAATGTTTCCATGGGCAGGAAATAGCAGTTGGAATGTTTTCGGGTTTTTGAAATTGTTGGTCGCAGCAGTTTTTTGGGACTACTGTGAATTGCTATAGCATGGTTCGGGGCAAGGAGACGGGCTTTGTTATTTCCATGAAAAGAACAGGAATTTTTCGAATGGTTTTGAATCGAAAGAGATGACACGAAATGATTATTGTTATTTAATCCGACCCTAATTGGGTCTAGGTTCAATTAACTCCCAAAGCCCATCTAACGGTTGACCACCTAGTGGTAGACCTAGAGAGGTCTCCTAGTTAACGAGTTTTTACACAACTTGAACCTAAAACGGTTTTAGGAACTGGAGATAATGGTTTGGATGACAACAACCTTTGTAACTTATTTTATTATAACTTATATACTAACACTATTGTCTAGATATATATGAATGTTGTTATGCAGGATATATATAAGGCAGGTACTGGTTATTGAAGACTATATAGTATAAAGATCAAGAATGAAGAAATCAAGTTTAATGACTCATGAGTATCAAGGTCAAGATTTCAAGATATGTGTCTACTTTTTTCGTTAAAACTTCATAATAGCATGAAAATCTTCATTTCGAATTTCATTTGGGATGGAACCCATTTCTACCTTCTTAGTGGCTTAAAAACCCACGATAAGTAGCTTACAAACCTACGACAAGTGGTTTACAATCCCACGAACATCCTGGTTTTGTACAAGTTCTCGAGTCCTGATGTGATGAGATATTCTGCAGGAAGAAGCTTGCAAAACTACTTCAAAATGGTTTTTTAAAAAATGATTTTCAAAATGTTTCAGCCTTAAAATTATCTTTTTAAATGACTTTCAAAAAAGATCTTTTAGCCTTAAAATATTCTTTTTTTTTTAATTTTTGTTTTTACTCTAGAGCTGTTTTATCTTGTTTTCCTTTCAATACCACTTTTAAAACAAATTTTACATTGTTTTTAACATAGGAATGTCGACATCATGCAATACCCCATGTCGACATAGTGGCCATTGAATTCAAAAGTTTCAAATTTCAAAAAAAGTGTCTATTCGTTTAAATCTCTTCACGAATGGTTATGACCGTTGGTGCTTTATAAATAGCCTTCACAACGAATTTTTTATCAATCTAATTTCTTATTTTCTTCACTTCTTCTCTACAAATCCATATTCTATAATTTTCATATTTTTAAGATCGTGTCGAAATTTTGTCGAATTCTTAAGTGAATCAAATTAGAATCTCATTTTTGTCTGATTCTCTGCCCTCTCTCAAAGATCAAAGTTCTATTTGGAGTTATAGGATCAATTTGTAATCAAAAGTTTATCGAGTCTCTCTATAAGGTGTGGTTATGCTTGGAAATCAATTGGGTAGTCCTGAGTCCCGTAAATCAAGAGAGTTTGCCCCAGACTCATGAGACAGAAGGGTACCTTAAGGCCTTTAGAAATTGAGGAATGTAATCTCGACATTGGTATAATAAAAATGTGTATAAAGTGGCTTGCCTTGGTACAGGACTAGATATAGGGTAACTACGAACCAGTATAAAATCCGGTGTGTTCTTTCCCTTTACTGCTTTTTATTTACTTTATGCATCAATGTTTGATTCCGTGATTAAGTTCTGCATTAGTTTATGTCGTAATTTTAAATTAGTCTATATAAGTCTTAGAATTCATTAAACACTATTCACCCCCTTCCTCTAGTGTTAAATTAGCCTTAAGATCCTTAATCCGCGCTACCTTTCAATAGGTATCAGAGCATAGGTTTTCATAGTTTTCATAATCTAAAACTTGAAAAGTTAAAAATGACATTTTTAAGAAATTTTGTTAATACTAGTTTGAATTAGGCATTTCATCAAAGTATCATAAGTATGCATATAGTTTTCATGAAAAATCAAGTTATCTACCTAATTGTTTTATTATGCAGGAATACACATATTACATGACTTTTAAAGAATCAACAAACAATGGACAAACTGTGCAAATTGAGAAAGATAAATGGATACTTTATAGTGGCTGTTCAAGACATATGACTGGAAATCCCGAGATACTTAATGACATTATATATCAAGATGGTGGATTGGTCAACTTTGGAGACAACTCAAAAGGATATGTGATTGGCAACGACAATGTCGTAATTCTAAAACCCTCCTTATTTCTGATATTTTGCTAGTAAGGAATTTAAAACATAATTTTCTTAGTATAAGTCAACTATTTGATAAAGGATTTAAAATTAAATTTGGAAAAGGTAAGTGTCACATCGAAGATATTAAGTCAGTATTATCTTTGAAGGAATTAGGAAGAAAAACATTTACATCCTTAATATGAATATTTCAAATGATAACTTATGTATTTGGCTAATACAAGTGAACCTTGGATTTGGCATAAAATATTTGGTCATTTAAATTTCAAACTATTATCTAGGTTATCAAAACTTGACTTAGTTAGAGGTCTTTCCACTTTAAACTTTAAAGTAGATAGTATATGTGATGCTTGCCAATTAGAAAAACTTAAGAAAAGTTCATTTAAATTAAAAGATATGGTTTCTACTTCTAAACCTCTAGAATTACTTCATTTAGATTTGTTTGGTCCATCTCAAATTCAATCAATTAATCATAATAAATATGTTTTTGTAATTGTAGACGATTAGTCTAGATATACTTGGACAATTTTTCTTAAACTTAAAAGTGATGCTTTTGAATTATTTAAAAAATTTGCTAAAAGAATTCAAAATCAACTTTCTCTAAAAATAAAGATTATACGTAGTGATTATGGCGGAGAATTTGAAAATGAAAATTTTGAGAACTTCCGTAATCAAAAAGGAATTACTCATAATTTCTCTTTTTAAGAAATCCACAATAAAATGGAGTGGTAGAACGTAAGAATAGAACGATTCAAGAATGTGCTAGAATATTCCTTTCTGATATAACTTACCTAAAAACTTTTGGGCTGAAGCAGTCACTACAGCTTGTTATATATTAAATAGGATTTTAATTAGACCATTAACTCATAAAACACCATATGAATTACTCTACAATAAGAGACCCATTACAGCTTATATTAAAGTTTTTGGTAGTAAGTGTTTTATTTTTAATACAAAAGATAATTTAGATAAATTTGAACCTAAATCCGACAAAGGTATCTTCATCGGATATTCTAATAGAAGTAAAGCATTTAGAGTTTATAATTTAAGAACTAACACTATTGAAGAAACAATGCATGTATCTTTTGATAAAAAATTTAAAGATACTGTACAATTAGAAGATGAAGAAGATTATATAAGTTTAAATAATGAATCTAATGAAACCAATTGTGAAATCATCTAACCTAATAAAAGAGTTAGACTATTAAAAGATCATCCTATAGAAAATATACTAGGAAATATTGAATCTATAGTTAAAACACAAAATCAACTAAGCAGTATGAGTAATGTAGCTTTATATCAACTATTGAACCTAAAAATCCAAAGGAAGCATCATCTGATGATTTATGGATTCTTGCTATGTAAGAAGAATTGAATCAGTTCACCAGAAATGATGCTTGGGAACTTGTTCCTAGACCTGAGGATAAAAGTATAATGGGAATGAAACGGGTTTATAAAAATAAAATGAATGAACTTTGTGAGGTCAGGAGAAATAAAGCTCGTTTAGTCGCGCAAAGTTATTGTTAAGAAGAAGGAATTGATTATGACGAAACCTTTGCACTCGTAGCAAGACTCAAAGCTATAAGGATTCTACTTGCTTTCGCAAACTACAATAATTTCAAGTTATATCAAATGGATGTTAAAAGTGCTTTTATAAATTTTTTGTAAAAGAATATGTTTTTGTTGAACAACCTCCACATTTTGAAGATAATAAATTTCCAAATCATGTATATAAATTAAAAAAAGCTTTATATGGTATGACACAAACTTCTAGAGCCTGGTATGGAAGACTAAGATCTTATTTACTACAATCTGGTTTTGAAATTGGTAAAATAGATACAACTCTTTTTATTATAAGAAACAAAATGATATTCAATTAGTACAAATATATGTAGATGATATAATATATTGATCACCCAATAACATAATGAATGAAGTATTTTCAAATATAAGGACTAAAGAATTTAAAGTGAGTCATATGGGAGAACTAAATTTCTTATTAGGACTTCAAATCAATAATTAGATAGAGGAATTTCCATTAGTCAAGAAAAATATGCCAAGGATTTAATTAATAAATTTGGATTGACCACTTCTGGTGGGAAACCAACTCCAATGACAGCTAATGTAGCTTTAAGTAAAGAAGATAAGTCAAAAGATGTTCATCAAAAATTATATAGGGGAATGATTGGTTCCCTGCTTTATATAACAGCAAGTCATCCTGACATCATGTATAGTGTCTGTCTCTATGCAAGATACCAATCTCAACCTAAAGAAACTAACTTAAAAGCTGTTAAAAGAAATTTATGATACGTAAAACATACTTTAGACTATGGTTTATTTTACCCTAAAAGTAGTGTATTTGATTTAATTTCATATTGTGATGCTGATTACGCTGGTTGTAAATCAAACCGAAAAAGTACAAATAGAATTTGTCACTTTATAGGACATTCCCTGGTTTCATGGTTTAGCAAGAAGCAAAACACTGTATCTTTGTCAACAACTGAAGCAGAATATATATCTGCTGCTTTCGCTTGTTCTCAAGTTATATATATAAAACAAACTGTAAAAGATTTTGGATTAACTATAACTAAATCACCAATTTATTGTGATAACACAAGTGCAATAAATCTATCTAAGAATCCAACTAGTCATGCTAGAACAAAACGTATTGATATTAGACATCATTTTCTTAGAGATAATATAAGTAAAGAACTCATAACTCTTGAATATATTAATACTGAAAAACAAATTGCTGATATATTAACCAAACCATTAAATGAACAAAACTTTACTAAATTTAGAAGAGAATTAGGTATATGTTCATTAACTGAAATATAAATTATAAATAATACAAGTATAGTTAATAATTAATAAAAATAAAATTTTCTCAAAAATTGAATTGGGCATGTCGACATGACCCATCACCCAATGTCGACATTCTAGCCGTGATTTTCAAATTTAAATTTCCCTCTAAAATTAGTTATTAAGTTATATATCTATATATTTCGACTTTTACTCATTTTCTCTGTTCTATTCTCTGCAACAAACTTCTAAAACAGCAAATTAATGGCTCTCTCTTCTAATAATGAACCTTCTTCGCCCACTTCTCCTCATTCTGGTCCTTTTTAACGAACCACACATGTATGAGTCATCAAACTGCAAGAGAAGATAAAAGATTTGCTTCAAATGATGACGGAGATTCAAGTAAGTCAACTGCGAATGGCAAAAGAACAAGATAGGCAAGGAATCCTTAGGAATTTACAAAAATTTCTTATGGATAAGCATGCCAATCCCATTATCATCGAAGAGTCATCACAAAACATGGATTCTAAAGAAGAAGAGCCTCTAGAAGAACCACAAGAGGATCAAGAAGAAGAACATCCTCTGCCGACTACAGATGTTCATATGCATGAAGACGGTGGCATGATTTGCATTGGAGAGGTCCTTTTTGACGCTAATGGGAACATGGTCGAACAATGTGGAAACTTTTGTCTCCACTAACCAAATTGTTCGGTCCATAAATCACCAATAGTTAAGGGTCCTCGTTAAGCGTTTATTATTTTCTTGATTCAATATTAGTTTGTTAATTTGTATATAAGTGTTATCTTAATTAATGTTCTTCTAAAAACAATCTTCGATGTATAGAAACATGAATTCCAATTAGGATGCAATATTTCATATGTTATTATGTCATATCTTTGTTTATCTCATATTCTACTAAGTTCAAGGTTTATAGGATATTTTTGTTGATGACAAAGGGGGAGTGGTTATATGAAATAATAGGCTTGGAGCAAGGGGGAGTTGTTGGAGTAAGGGGAGTTGGGTGTTATGATATGATCGAAGTGGTAAGTATATTTTATAAGGTTGTCATCATCAAAAGGGGCAGTGGTTTTGATGACAACAACTTTTGTAACTTATTTTATTATAACTTATATACTAACACTATTGTCTAGATATATATGAATGTTGTTATGCAGGATATATAAGGCAGGTACTGACTATTGAAGACTGTATAGTATAAAGATCAAGAATGAAGTAATCAAGTTTGAAGACTCATGAGTATCAAGATCAAGATTTCAAGATATGTGTCTAGTTTTTTCGTTCTTCATAATAGCATGGAAATCTTCAATTCGATTTTTATTTGGATGGAACCCGTTTCTACCTTCTTAGCGGCTTACAAACCCACGACATGTAGCTTACAAACCTACGACAAGTCGCTTACAAACCAACGAACATCCTGGTTTTGTACAAGTTCTCGAGTCCTGATGTGATGGGATATTCTGCAGGAAGAAGCTTGCAAAACTACTTTAAAATGGTTTTTTTAAAAATGATTTCCAAAATGTTTTAGCCTTAAAATTATCTTTTAAATGACTTTCAAAAAAGATGTTTAGCCTTAAAATATTCTTTGTTTTTGTTTTAAGCTTTGTTTTTACTCCAGAGTCGTTTTATCTTGTTTTCCTTTCAATACCATTTTCAAAACAAATTTTACATTGTTTTTAACATAGGGATGTCGACATCATAGGATACCACATGTCGACATAGTGGCCGTTGAATTCAAAACTTTCAATTTTCAAAGAAGCATCCATTCGTTTAAATCTCTACATGAATGGTTATGACCATTGGTGCTTTATAAATAGCCTTCACAAATGAATTTTCTATCAATCTAATTTCTTATTTTCTTCACTTCTTCTTCTCCACAAATCCATATTCTATAATTTTCATATTTTTAAGATCATGTTGAAATTCTACCGAATTCTTAAGTGAATCAAATTAGAATTTCATTCATGTTTGATTCTCTACCCTCTCTCGAAGATCGAAGTGCTATTCAGAGTTATATGATCAATTTGTAATCAAAATTTTATCGAGTCTCTCTATAAGGTATGTTTGTGCCTGGAAATCAATTGGGTAGTCTTGAATCCCGTAAATCAAGAGACTTTGCCCCGGACTCATGAGACGGGAGGGTACCTCAAGGCCTTTAGAAATTGAGGAATGTAAACTCGACATTGGTACAATAAAAAAATCTGTATGAGGTAGTTTGCCTTGGTACAGGACTGGATGTAGGGTAACTCTGAACTAGGATAAAATCTGGTGTGTTCTTTCTCTTTACTACTTTTTATTTACTTTATGCATCTGTGTTTGATTCTGTGATTGTACTGTTATTATGTTCTGCATTTGTTTTTTTCATAATTTTAAATTAGTCCACATAAGTCTTAGAATTTATTAAACACCATTCATCCCCTCTAGTGTTAAATTAGCCTTAAGATCCTTAATCCACACTCCCTTTCAAATGAGACTATAAAAGTCGCATCTGAATTCCCTAGTTTCCTTCTTTCGTTCCTTGTTCCTCAACAAGCCGATCCCAATCTCCGTCCTCCTAATCATCCAAGTATTAGCCTTCCTACACCTTTTCTTCCCTAGGCGATGTCGTTTTTCCCTAGGAGCAACAGCCTCGCCTCCTCCTCATGATAGTTCTACATGTTAGATCTCGCCCCACCATCACTCCAAATCTAAACCTTATTTCCCCCCTCTGACCACTTTTTAGCCCAAGACATCTTCCACACTGCCGGTTTTTCCTCGCACCGTTATGATCTCAATCCTCAAAAGGCCACTTGGCTAGATCGAAATGAGAAGAATGTTATTCCACTTTTGGGCTAGAAGTGCTAGTCGACACGGTAGGAATTGCACTAAACCTCTGTGTTTAACGGCGAGTTTTCTATCGATCAAGAAAATCGTCGAAAAATTCCAAATTAGAATTTACCGCAAGCACACGCGTACAATTCTAGTGCGTTGCGAGTACGGATCGAACAGTATGGAATTTTAGATTTTAAAATTTTCAATTCAATTAAACTAGACCAAAGTGGGAGGAAGCTGTTAACTACAAAAAAAGAAGCTAAAGCTAGAATTGGAATGTGATTTAAAAACTTTTAGACTTGAGAACAATTTAGAGGCAAGTCTACTCTCATATTTTTGTAAATCAACAAACAAATAATTTATGGTCTCTACTTATGAAATCAAGTGAAATAATTGTTGCATTTATCATAAGTATGGTTTGTTTATGTTATTAATTAATATAACTCAAACCATCAAACTATAATACAACAATTATACACTTAAAAATTCTCATGAAAATGAAGCTAAAGCAAAAGCTATTTTAAGTATGATCTATTTACTATTGAATTAGTAAGATAAATCGTCAAATTTTGTTTTTTACTTTCTTTTCAAAATCAACAATGGATTAGCAAAGGATGTTGCAAATTGTGTTTATGTTGAATAAGAATAGCTCATTTGCAAAAGCAACATAAGCTATCAGACCCACTTATATAAACTTGCATCAAAATTAACTCTAATGAAGCACAAACCTAAAAAGATCATAAACCATAGAAATGTTGAAATTACATAATATTTGAAAGCTTCATTACCCCTAAATTAAAGGGGTTTAGCTACACATTGTGTTATCATATCGACACATGTAGTTTTCAGCATTAAATGCACAAGAAATAGAAACTAAACAAAGAAGGAAATGAGATTAACTATTAAGCCACTTGCATAAAAATTAAAGCTACATTACTTGCATTAATGTAAATCTAAGGTATGAACATTAAAAGAAAGAGAGCATGAAAATAAACATTAACATAAAAGAAAAGAAAAGCATGTAGAAAAGAAAAGAGGAAGAGGCTTGGAAGCCATTTTTAATTCATGAAACATTGTCATTACAACTTGCTTTCTTAATTTCCTAACTAATGTAAAAGAGTAGAAGATATTTACATGTACATAAGAGAGCTATTTAAACATGCAAAAAACCCTACCTCTATTTTTAGGGAGCTTTCCAAAGTGCCACTTAGGAAGTGTGGCCACCAAGTAATCACGAGCCACTAATTAATCCATCATTTAATATGCATGAAGCTTTAACCTCCACTTAGTTATCCATTAGCTTCTAATTGTATATTTAGGTAACTGGATGGAGTCCTCATTGTTCATGGCCTTGAATTATTTCCCTCTTCTTTCCTTTATATTCATTTGTGCATGCATGTATCTTCGTATAATCGTCTTCCATATGCATTCAAATTCCTGTAAAAATCATCAAAAATGTCCAAGTAAAAATTCTCAAAATTTGCACATGCGCAAAAATGACCATTTTTCTACCGAATGAAGATGAATATTTGATGACTTGAAAATAATTGAATTATGGTTTTAAGCATGTTAACTGCCCAAATATGATATTTATTTAAATAAAAATAGATAAAATATGGATGTAAATATATGCACATTTGCGTGCACATAAAAAACCCTACACTTATTATTTTATTCGTCCTCTAATAAAGGAAAACTAAGATAAATCCATTTTCGTAGGGAGCACGATTGCATTAAGCTTATGCAAATTGAACCTCTGGGTGTCCCCAGTAGGACGAGTGTTGTCTCGTGAGGTTATCAGCGGATACTATCCATAAAATCCAAATGCAGGATGGAAATATTTACAAAATGCAAGATTTATTTACAAAAATATAAATGCAAGTTTTTGAAAATATTTACAAATGAAGGATTTACTTTTAAATTAACACGAATAAGTTAAATATAGGATTTGGTCATTACCTTGAAAATTTAAATGATTTACTCATCAAAATTTCCAACAAAAATCAAGTTATCATAACAAATAGACTACTGTTTAACTTGTTGTTTTGGTTGATAACACAGTGTAACTATGAAATGGATCCTTAGTTGATTACCAAAGTTTAACAAAGTGGTATATTCATTTCTTTTCAATAACTAGTCAAATCAAATAAGTTAAATAATGCTTGGATTTCATTTTCTTACTCTCTCTATTTTTTTGAAAATTTTATTGATATTTACAATATTTACGTGTGCTTAACTTAGATAAACTGAGGCCAGATATGTTGCCCATGCACTGCCTCTCGGACTAATGTGAGGGAAATACAGAGCGTGGCGAGTGAACACTTGTTGACTATAGGCGTTATTAAAAAAAAAATTATATATACACACACCTAACTCATATAAACTGAGGCCAGATATACCTATCATGCACTGCCTTTCGGGATTACGTGAGAAGGGTACAGAGCATGGCAAGTGAACACACGAGTGTGAATACATGACTCTAGGTATTAAAAATATATACATATATACAAATGTT
This sequence comes from Allium cepa, assembly GCA_030765085.1. NCBI lineage: Eukaryota > Viridiplantae > Streptophyta > Magnoliopsida > Asparagales > Amaryllidaceae > Allium > Allium cepa. Next base: position 610,830,846 of record CM060932.1, read on the forward strand.
TTTTCCTTATATTTTTTTTTGTGTTTTTTTTATGTTTTTTTTTTAAAGAGAGAGTTTTGCAAAATCATCTTAGCACCTTTTAACTTAAACAATAAAAATGTTCCTTTACTTTAAATTTACCACTTTTTAAGCAAAGATTTTCAATTAGAATATACTTCATAATTAATACATATGAACCTTCCTATATACTAATTAGACCATTGTTTTTGTAATCAAACTTCATTTTTAATTTTCTTAAGACAAATAAATTTTTAAAAATTTCAATTTATTAACCAAAACTTATACTTATCCTACAGCATTTCTTCAAAAATAAATCAAAAAGCTAAAAAGAAAATGTTTTTGAGATTTAGAAATTTAGAGTTTTTTTGGTTAAAAGAAAACGAAAATTAAAAAATGCCATGAAATTAAAAAATGAAAATGAAAATGAGACTCCCCCCCACACTAAATTTTGACTATGTCCCCACAGTCAATGCATGATATAATGAGTGTAAAGGAGAAAAATATGTACATATTTACAAAAGAGGGTTAACTAGACGTGGCTTGGCTTATGAAGGATCATGAGCTCCGCCTCTTGGTTACTTGGAAATTCCAAAAAAGGTTTCAAGCGATGACCGTTGACTTTGAAAAACGATCCATCCCGAAGGTTTTCTACTTCTATGGCACCATGTGGAAAAACAGTTCATACCACTAATGGTCTGGTCCATCTCCATCTAAGTTTCCAGGGAATAAATGAAGTCTTGAGTCATATAAAAGAAATTTTTGGTTAGGCGAAAACATTTTTCTTATGATTGACTTGTCATGAAAAACTTTTGTTCTTTCTTTGTAAATTTTCTCATTTTCATACGCATCACTCCTAAGTTCTTCTAATTCGTTGAGTTATAGTTTTCAGTTTTCGCCAACTTTCTCAAGATTAAAGTTTAAATTCTTTATTACCTATAATGCTTTGTGTTTGATTTCAATGGATAAATGGCAAGCTTTACCGTTAACTAAACGAAATGGGAACATTCTAAGGTTATCTTTAAAAGTAGTACGGTAATCCCAAAGCGCGTCGGACAATTTCTGAGACCAATCTTTTTTATTTTTGTTGACAATTTTCTCCGAGATTTGTTTTATTTGAAAATTTGAAACTTCAACTTGCCCACAATTTTGAGGATGATATGAAGTGGATAACTTGTGGGTTATTGAATATTCTTTCATTAAAGTTTCAAAAGAACGATTGCAAAATGGGTTCCGTTATCACTGGTTATTGTGCGAGGTGTGTCAAACCTCAAAAAGATGTTTTCTTTGAAAAATTTCATAACAATTCTATGGTCGTTGGTTTTGCGAGGAACGGCTTTCACCCATTTTGAGATGTAATCGACAGTGAGAAGGATATACAAGTTCCAAATATCAAAGATTTCGATCATAAGAATGGGGTTTAGAGGCATCATATCTCGTCGAGAAATTCGTCCAATCATTTTACATCGATCGCAAGTTACAGAATTCAAATGAGTCTTTGAAAAGAGAAAGCTAATGGAAACCACACTAAAGCACCATTTTCGTAGTTTTTCGAGGACTGAAATGTCCACCGCACGCTTGATCGTGGCAAAACGAAAGAACATTTCTGATCTCATTATCCGGAATGCAATGTCGGATGATTTGGTCGGGACATTATTTAAACAAGTATGGATCATTCCAATAGAAATATTTCACTTGGGACATGAATTTGCATTTGTCCTATTTGGACCAAGATGAGGGAGTTTCTTTATTGACTACGTAGTTTACTATATCAGCGTATCGTGGATCGATAGAAATTGAAAAAAGTTGTTCATCGGGGAAGTTTCCATTAATTGGCAAAGAAGATGATGCATTCGAAAGACAAGATAAGTGATCGGCTATGACATTATCGGATCCTCTTTTGTCTTTAATTGTAAGGTCAAATTCTTAAAGTAAAAGGATCCAACAAATCAAACGGGATTTAGCATCCTTTTTAGCGAAGAGATATCGAAGCGCAGAGTGGTCTATGTACACAGCAACGTGTGAACCTATCAAGTAAGGTCGAAACTGTTCGAGCACAAAAATGACCGCTAGAAGCTCTTTTTTGGTTGTTGTGTGGTTGAGTTGAGCGTCATTCAATGTCATACTCGCGTAGTAAATGACATGAAGGATTTTGTTGATACGTTGTCCTAACAAAGCACTAACCGCAAAGTTAGAAGCGTCACACATTATTTCAAATGGGAGATCCCAATTGGGTGCACAAATGATTAGAGCGGAAATGAATTCATTTTTGTGACGTTTAAAAGAAGAGATACATTCAGAGTTGAAATCGAACAGAACGTCTTTTCCAAGAAAAGTCGTCAAAGAATGAGCGATTTTGCTAAAGTCCTTCACAAAGCGTCGGTAAAAGCCAGTGTGTCCTAAAAATGATCGAATGTCCTTAATAGATTTGAGAATGGGTAGATTTGCAATGACATCGATTTTCGCTTTATCTACCTCAATGCCTTTGTTTGAGATGATATGTCCAAGGACTATGCCTTGTTTGACCACAAAGTTGCATTTTTTTTCAATTCAAAGTCAAATATTTTTCTTAACATCGATTTAGAACCAACTCGAGATAATGTAAACATTGGAAAAAAGAATCGCCAAAGATAGAGAAATCGTCCATTAAAACTTCTAGAAAGCATTTAATCATGTTGGAAAAATGCCAATCGTGCATCGTTGGAAAGTAGCAGGAGCGTTACAAATTTCGAATGGCATACATCGATAAGCAAAGGTACCGAATGGGCACGTGAAATCCATTTTCACTGGATCTTCGGGATCAATTGGAATTTGGTTATAGCCGGAATAACCATCAAGGAAGCAGTAAAATGCATGGTTGGCTAAACATCGAGCATTTGGTGAATGAAAGGAAGAGGGATGTGATCTTATCGTATTATAGCATTTAGCTTTCGATAGTCAATGCAAAGACGCCAACCCGTTTGAGTACGAGTTGGAATAACTTCGTTTGAATCGTTCTTAACAACGGTTAGCCTAGACTTTTTCGGTACAACGTGAATTGGGCTAACCCATGAACTATCGAAGATTGGGTAAATGATTCCATTATCAAGAAGTTTAAGAATTTCTTCACTCACCGCATCTTTCATTTTCAGATTAAGCCTTCGTTGCGCGTCACGAATGGGCTTGGCATTGCCGATTAAATGGATGCGATGTTGAACAATAGTAGGACTAATTCCCTTTATATCAAGGATCAACCATTCAATCGCTTCCTTCTTTTTCTAAAGAATAGAGAGAAGAGAAGTTTCTTGATCAAGAGAGTGAGTTGCAGAAATTATAACGGGCAACGTCTCGTTATCACCTAAGTATGCGTACTTAAGATGATCGGGAAATGGTTTGAGATCCAACTTCGGGATTTTTCGATCAAAGAATAAGGTTGAGATTTGGACTCAAGTGGAAGTGGCTCAAAAGGAGAGTGTATTCAATTTCATTGGGAATTTCATGAAACAATTTTTCATACACGGCTTCACGTTCATTGTTAAGATCAAGTGTCTCATTTTTAAAGTATTCGTGAATGGCACTAACTTCCAACTGTTGGTCATGAGGTTCGTTTGATTGCCATTCAAGATTGAAAATATTAAGATCCAAAGCATGTTTCCAAAAGAGAATTTCATCGAACCGTTATGGAAATTGATTAAGGCATTTGAGGTGGCTAAAAATGGTTGGCCTAAAATCAATGAAATTTGACTCATGGGATTTGTCAAGGGTTGTGTTTTGAGAACAATAAAATCAACCGGGAATATGAATTGCCCTGCTCAAATAAGTACATCCTCGATTTCTCCCACGGGCTTCTTAATGGAACGATCGGTGAATTGAAGCATAACTTTTGTGGATTTGAACTCACCTAAGCCTAATTCTCCGCACATGGTGTATGAAATCAAATTGACACTCGCACCTAAGTCTATCAAGAATTCGTTAATCGTCTTGTCTCCAATTGTACATGAAATCGTAGGGAAGTCAGGTTCTTTGTATTTTACGGGCATGGATCGGGATAAAACTTCACTCAAACTGGCGGCTAAGAAGACTTTTTTGGGCACTTGAGTGTGTCGCTTTTGGGTACATAAGTCCTTAAGAAATTTTGCGTAAGTGGGGACTTTTTGAACGATGTCAAGAAGTGAGATGTTCACTTTTACTTGTTTAAAAATTTCCCATATCTTTTCCATTTGATCTGATTTGGTCGAAGACAATGTGGAATTGGAACACGATACTCGGTAGGCGCATCTACTCAAGTAGAAGAGGAAGAATTTTTATCGGCATTCATGTTTGGCTCCACGTTCTGTTCAAATTCTTTCATTGTTTTAGAAGTGTCGAGAGAGTTTTTTGGTAAATCATTTGGATTAATGACTTGATTATCAATTTGTTTACTAGAACGTAGAGTTGTGATAGCACACAATTGGGTGATATTACTATCTTGAACAACATGGGCTTGATTTGAATTTGCGTTTTAATTTCTAGGATTTGGAAGGGGCTGGCTCGGGAATGTTCCGCACTCGCATTCACTTACAGACGTGACTAATTGACTCGTTTGCATTTCAAATTTTGCAATTGATTTGTTCGTGTTTTGCATATATGAGGACAATAAATTTTGCAAATAGCTGCTTGATTGAACGCTTTGAGCAGTTTCTTTGGCCAAAGTTTCAAGAGTTTTCTCAAGTGAAGTTAAACGTTTATCGTCTTGGAGAGGATGAGCAACATTTAGTCGAAAATTTGACTGTTGCGGTTGATTATGAGACGAATATGCAAAGTTTGGTTGAATATGGTTGGGTTGAAAGGGAGGATTCGAAGCATGATTCGAGAATGCTTGAAAATTGGGACAAATTGTATTCGTGTTGGGATTGTTTTGGTTCTACGCAAAATTTGGATGATTTCTCCAACCAGGGTTGTACGTTAGAGAAAACGAGGTTTTTTTGGCTTTGCTGAAAGCATTGATTTGTTCGACAGAATTGGGATACTGATCGGCTATGTGATTAGGATCATTGCATTTATAACACATCGGTTGGGAAGCTTGGTTCATTTGATTCGATGAGATAACTTTGTTAAAAAAATTAATTATTGCGTCGATCTTAGCTTCTAAAGCAAAAGATGATCCTATCGAGTGTGCATTCAATCGTGAGTAAATTGATTTTTCGTTCGAACGTTCCCATTGGGATGATTTTTCAGCGAGGTTTTCAAGAAATTACCAAGCATCGTCGTGATGTTGGGCAAGAAAATTGCCGTGGCACATTGATTCGAGCATGGTTCGTAAGCTATTTTCGAGTCTATTGTATAAGATTTGGCAAATCATCTACTTTTCGAAGTTATAGTGTGGACATTTTATCAAAAGATCTTTGAATCTTTCAAAATATTTTCTGAATGGTTCTCCCTTGAATTGATGAAAATTTACAATTTCGTTTCGGATTCTACTCATTTTTTCCAAGGGGTAGAATTTTTTTAAGAAATCTTTTACAAATTCTTCCCATGTTTTAATCGAGTTTGATGGTAAACTGTACAACCATTTTTTATCGTAATTCATAAGAGAAAATGGGATTAATCGAAGCTTGATTCTATCATCGGAAAATTGTCGGAGTTTAACGGTTGCGCAAAATTGTTCGAATTAAGTCAAGAAAATGTATGGGTCATCGTGCTCTAAATTGCCAAATTTTGGAAGCGTGGCAATATGATTTGAGTGGATTTCGAAATGGTTACCCATAGGGGCGGGTAATGTGATGCAAGATGGAATAGAAACTTTATCGGGAAATTTTTATCCACAAGAGTTTGAGGGGCATTCTCTTCTGCCATTTTGGAAGGATTATCTCTTCGAGTTAAACGACTAGTTGTTGAGTCACGAGTCCAATAATTTATTGTTGTGTCACGAGTCTAAGTACTCATGCACAAGTGAAAGTCAAGAAGAGAAAGAAGTTTGAATCGAGTTTGGAAAATGAAACAAGAGTTGAAAAATGAAGCGAATTTTTTTTGTTTTTGTCTTTTTTTAAAAGGAAGAAAACTATTTACCAAGTAAAATTTATTTTGAAAGAAAAGTTTGATTTTTCTTTGGTTTTTCAAATTTTTTATATTTTTTTTGTATTTTTTTTGAATTTTCAAATTTTTACCAAAAGGATTTTTTGTTTTTTTAGAAATTGGAAATTTAATTTTTATTTTTGAAAAGATTTTTTTTTGGATTTTTGTTATCGATTTAAAATTTTCAAAGGAAAAGAAAAAGGAATTTTTTTAGAATTAAAACTAAGTTAAGTAAAATTTACAATTTTTTTGGATTTTGGATTTTTTAAATATGCATGAACTAATGCAACTAAATGAATGCAAAGAACTTAATTATAGTTTTCCGTCCTTAGTAGCTCCTAGTCCAAAGTTGTATAATCATATTTTGTCTTAAATCAACAAAAATATTTTTCAGCCAGGTAATAGGCAGGGGTTATCAATGCACCACGAATCACCGTAGCAATGCAGCTGAAGGTTTAAGTACCTTTAGATGAACAAGCATTATAATATTTATGAATCACCGTAATACTTATAAATGGTTACTTCTCTACCATAGCCTAGACACCAATAAACTTGTTCAAAGAAAATAATTGTGAAGATACAATTAAGCCCTAGATGAGCTCGCGACACCCTTAAGTCGAATGCCCAACCTTTATTATTACTCAAATTCTACGATGAAATGTGTTTATGGGATAAGGAAAGGGTGATCAAATCCCTCACCTTATGTGAATTAGGGTATTGCCCTTAGAAAATAAAACAAGATGAAATGAATGCAAAACAAAAATTAAACTGAATTTACAATGCAACTAAAATGATATTTGTTTTAGTTTTTGGATTTTGAATTTTTTTTATATATATAAACGCAAATACGAGCAACCAACAATACAACTCAAAATAAAACTTGAGGCAAAAGCACGATATCAGAGCGTGTAGAATTATTAACATTTTTTTTTATTTTTTTTAAGCAAGCATGCAAGCAATTTTATGCTTTTACCTTGCAATTTTCTGCTTTGGCAACCTGAAAATAAAAACAAGATATATACAAATATATATATATATATATATATATATTAATATAAAAGAAGCAACTAAAACAAACGAAGATCAAAATAATTAAAATCAAAAGAAATAAAACAAAACCAAAGATATATATACAAATTTTTTCTTTTTTAAAGCAAGTTAAAACAGACCAAATTAAAACAAAATAAACTAATTTTTTTAATATATATATACCATAGAAAAAAAATAAAACAAACTAAAAACAAATCAAATAAAAGTACAAACAACTTGTTTTTTTCTTTTCTTTTTAATTTTTTTAAAATACATACAAGGATGGAACTTAAAAACGAATGTAAATAAAAAAATTAAAACAAAATAAAATAAATTAAAAAAATTCAAGATAAAACGAAAACTCTTTATTTTTTTAGAGACAAACTAAGGTCAAATTATTTTTTCTTTTGCATTGTTTTTTTAGACAGATGATTGTAAAGGGCAAGAATTTAAAAAGAATAAATCTTGGCCCACAAGCCCAAAACAAATTAAACAACCTCTGATTAATTTAAACCCCCCAGTTCTCTCTTTTGTGGAAAAAATAGTAGAGGCTAATTTCAGAAATCAAAAAATTCAAATTTGCGATTAAAGCCAAATTGAAATTCCAAAGAGGTGTGGTGCTTCTTGCAATGGTGATGGAAGTTTGAAGTCAAATAATTTAGGTGGCCTGTTCAATGCCAGCGGCTGCGGGTTCGAAGGTGGTGGTTACGAGTTTGGACGAGCTGCAACGATTTAAAGAGGTGAGGTTGCGTTAAGTCGCAGCTGAATTTGGGGACAAGGCGAATGTGCAATTCTGGTCGCGATGGGTGGTTCGAATTAGGATGTCGATGGCAGGCAAAGCAAAGCAGATGCAGTGGAGATTTCGTTTTCAGTTTGACTTTAGGTTTGTGGATTGTCGAATTGGGATGGAGGTCGCGGGTTCGAGGAGTTGGTCGAATTAGGATGCGGTGGGTTTATTGGATTTGTGGAACAGCAGTAAGGCGACAGTGATGTTTCTGGTGGCTTGAAGTGGTTGAGAAGATGGTGGTAGTGTGATGTCATGAGGTGCGATGTGCTGTTGTAAGTTGGCTATTGTATAAGTTCCTGTTGTATATGGAGATGATCGGCAGCAGTGCACTAGTTCGGGTTGAAGAATGGATGAATGGCACAGTGGTGCACAGTGCAACAGAGAGGCTATTGTATGATTGAATGAAGCGATGTCGAGTGTGGTTTGTAGTGACCGTTGTAGTCAGGGGGGTATTGGTGTAGTGAACATGATGGGTGGTGTGTGGGAAATGTTTGTAGATTGGCAGTATTTAGGAAGGAAGGTGCTGCGAAAGTGAGAAGTCAGGGAGCGAGTGAAGGATGAAGTAGTGCACGGTGGTGTGGTTGTTGCAGCTACAATTTGGCTGCAGGGGATGAATGATGTAGAGGTGAGTAGTTTCAGCAGTGGTCTAGGCTGTTGTAGTTGAACAGCAGCAGTGTGGGTGTAGGCAGTTTGTACGATGGTTGTCAGGGGGTTTTAGTGGATGTTTTGTTGATGGTGGATGATGTTGGAATTCCTAAATGAATGAAAACACACATAGTCCCATGTCGCCAAAATTGCAAAGCTATTCTAGTATACTAATAGCTTTGCAATGAAGGGGTTGGGGCCTAGGGGCACCCAAATGTATGCTTTGTTATGAGGAGGGAGATCATGCATCTCCACCACACCTCCGACCGACCGAACCGAACCGGGCCGGGCTCGGGCTCGGGCACGGGCTTGGATTTAATATGATCCTGTTTTTACTGCAAAACTAGGCCGAGCTTTTTTAACAGTTGTAGGCTATACGAACAGACGCGACTGTTTAGAAGCGAACGTGAATTGACTCAGGAGGTGCGAATTCTGAAGCAGGTGTGAACCGTTAGACGCGTGCGGGTGCGACCTGACTAAAGAAGCGTGGGCGAACAGAAGGGGGTGCGGCCTGACTGGAGAGGCACGGTCGAACAGATGCGAGGAGCAGGCGGGTACGACCCGTTAACGAACAGTAGTGGTTCAAAAGGCAACGGGTGCGACCCGTCAAGCGGAAGCGGCTGTTTGAAGGGATGCAGACGAAATTATAAATAGAAGGGAATCCTGATCACATTCTCATTACATTCCAATTCTAATTTCTTCTGATTCTTCTTTTCTACTGCTCTATACAATATATCATAGAGTTGACATACTCATTACAATCTCGTGCAGATTACGTCTATTGTATCTTGGAAGATTTTAAATAAAGTCTTAAGAAAATTGTTACGACTCGCCTCAGACGGAATTTCATTATTCAAACCGGTTAAGTTTATAATTGATTTATATATTTATTTATATGTATATATATATATGTATATCATATTTGTTTCTATGTTGTACTGTTTCTTTAAATAGTATAACGTTTGATCTATCGCTATAGTTATTATTACTATAGTTGTTAGATTATGGTTGTAATTTAATTACGACATATTGCTTAATTTAGCAAATACAGACTTCCGGGGTAGTGGAAATCTGATTGATAAACTTGTGAGACGAGTTTATAATTGATTATTCTCTGTTTTAGTATACTAGACATATAACATCTTAGGACTTTCCTATTTTTTTGCTAAAACAGAGATGGAAACAGTTGAATTATCAACAAAGACTACTACACACAATAGGCCCGATCCTTTTAGAGGAGATGGTGACGATTTTCTAACATGGAAAAATCAGATGTAATTTTATCTCACCGCACTCGGCCTGCAACGGTATCTCGAGGAGGTGGAACCGATTCCTGCACCAGGCAAGGAATCAGATGTTGATATGTGGAAGCATTTCGATTTTTTATACAGAAACTATATTCTGAATTGTCTAGATAAGGTGTTATACAAAGTATATCAGCCTCTAAAGATAGCAAAAGCACGTTGGAATGCACTTGCCACGAAGTATAAGATTTAGAATATCAGTCTTAAGAAATTCATTGTAGACAAATTAATGGACTACAAGATGGTTGACTCCAAACCAGTGACTGCTCAACTACGTGAACTGCAAATCATCATTCATGAACTCGAAGCAGATTGTCATAAGGTTGGAGAATCATTTTTGGTTGAAGCCATCACGGGAAAACTGCCGCCGTCATCGAGAGATTACGCAATTATCTAAAGCATTAGAAGAAGGAAATCTCTTTACAGGATCTTATAGTCCGATTGAAAATTGAGGCACATAACCGTGGAGTTACAAAACCAAGCGAGGAGGCATTTGTGGCTGAAGATTCAAAGATCAAAAACAAAAAGAAGAATTTCTAGAAGAAAAGGAAAGCTCCAAACAACAAATCAAAAGACAACAAATGAACCAAAAAGTTTAATAACGAGTGTTGGTTTGTGAAAAAGTTGGACATGCCGTTAGAGATTGCTGACATAAAAAGGAACGCAACATAGAGGCAAATATAGTAGACAACATGGAAGTAGACGAGTCCAACTTCTCAGCAGTTGTATCTGAATGCAATTTGGTTCAGAATCCTAACTAATGGTGGGTAGACACAGGCGCTACTCGTCATGTCTGCTATGACAAATCCATGCTTTCTACACACCAGAAATTCGATCACGAAGAAAAACTCTATATGGGTAATTCTGGAGTATCTATAATCGAAGGCAGTGGCACAGTAATCCTCATGTTTACTTCTAGAAAAACTGTCAAGTTGAATGACGTGCTCCACATTCCAAACATACGCAAGAATCTCATCTCTGGTGCAGTGCTATCATAGAAAGGATTCAAAATGGTATTCAAGTCAGACAAGATGGTTATGTCCAAAGCTGGAATATATATCGGAAGGGGATATTTATGTGATGGCCTATTTAAGGAAAACATAGCCGTTATCGGCAATAAAACTATGTATTCTGATTGTGCTATTAATAAAATTGAAGTTTCTTACTTACTTCAACACGAAATTTTACTGTGGCATGATCGCTTAGGACACATAAATTTTCAAAAAATGAAAATATTATCAAACTTGGGATTAATTCTGAAATTCCAAGTAGATAAGAACTATAAATGTGAGACATGTGTAGAAGCAAAAATGGTTAAAAAACCATTTCAATCTGTTGAAAGAAGCACCGAATCACTAGGTTTGGTTCATACAGATTTATGTGATTTTAAATCATTACCAACAAGAGGTGTGAAAAAGTACTTTATCACTTTTATTGATGACTATACACGATATTGTTATGTATATCTTTTAAATAGTAAGGATGAAGTTATTACATCGTTTATGAAGTATAAAGCTGAGGTAGAAAATCAGTTAAATAAAAAGATCAAGATATTGAGATCTGATCGAGGTGGAGAATATGAATCACTATTTGAAAAGTTCTATGCAGAAAATGGTATAAGTCATCAAACAACAGCTCCATATTCACCATAACAAAATGGTGTAGCCGAGAGGAAGAACAGAATGCTAAAAGACATGATTAATGCCATGCTTTTAACCACTGGTCTACCGACGAACTTGTGGGGGAAGCCTTAAATATGTCTAATCACATATTAAAAAAAGTCCCTCATAATAATACACAGGAACAATTCCATATGAATTAAGGAAAGGACACAAACCAAGTTTTAAATACCTCAAAGTGTGGGGTGCTTGGCAAAAGTTCCAGTTCTGCCTTCCAAGAAAGTCAAACTTGGACTAAAAACAGTAGATTGTTACTACTTAGGGCCAGCCCAAAATAGTAGTGCCTACAGATTTTTGGTATTCAAGTCTGATATAGCTGATATTCATGTAAATAAAATCATGGAATCTAGAGATGCCTCATTTTTTGAATAATTGTTTCCACACAAAAGGAATGAAGGGAATAATGTCTCTAAAAGGACAAGAGAAGAATCAAGCAATTGACATGAATATGAAACTCATCAAGAGATTGAGGAAGTTGAACCAAGAAGAAGCGTAAGGGCTAGGACTTCGAAGACATTTGGTTCAGATTTTTTCACATATGTATTAGAACACGAACCTCAAACGTATAAGGAAGAAATGTCATCTTCTGAGTTTTCATGTTGGAAAGAAGCAATCCAAAGTGAGATTGATTCAATTCTAAGTAATAAAACTTGGGAAATTGTTGACATTCCACTTGGAATAAAACCTATTGGCTATAAATGGATTTTCAAGAAGAAAATGAAAGCAAATGGCTCTATCGACAAGTATAAAGCCAGATTAGTAGCCAAATGATATCGTCAAAAAGAAGGAGTATACTTCTTTGATGCATATTCGTCGGTAACACGAATAACCTCCATAAGAATGCTAATAGCAATTGCTATATTCTTGAAATTCATCAAATGGATGTAAAGACAGCATTCTTAAATGGAGATCTTGATGAGGAGATCTACATGGAGCAACTTGAAGGTTTTGTTTCCAAAGGAAATGAAAACAAAGTCTGTAGATTAGTAAAATCATTATGCGAACTAAAACAAGCTCCAAAACAGTGGCACGCAAAATTTGATAGTGTCATGATGAGAAATGGTTTTCGTATAAATGAATGCAATAAGTGTGTTTATTATAAACAAATTGGACAATCATATGTCATGATTTGTTTATATGTAGACAATATGTTAATATTTGGTCTAAATACATAGGTAATAGAGACCATAAAGAAGATGTTAAATAGTAATTTCGATATGAAAGACTTAGGAGTTGCATACGTTATTTTGGAAATCAAAATAATAAGAACACCTAATGGAATTGAATTATCTCAGTCACACTATGTAGACAAAGTGATTGAAAATTTTCAAAATTTTGGAATTAAAGGAGTAAGAACACCTTTTAATCCATCAGAAGTACTGCATAAAAATACTAATGAGAGTGTAATGCAACTAGAATGCTCTCATGTAATAGGATGTCTCATGTATCTCATGAATGGCACAAGACCAGATATAGCTTATGTAGTAAGTAGATTGAGTAGGTATACAAGCAATCCCGGAAAGGAACAATGAAAAGCACTAATGAGAGTGCTTAGATATTTAAAAAATACCATAAATTATTCCTTACATTATGGAAAATATCCCGTCGTCTTAGAAGGATATAGTGATGCAAATTGGATTGCTGATTCAGAGGAATCAAAATCAACAAGTGGTTATGTCTTTACCTTAGCAGGGGCTGTATGGAAATCTACTAAACAAAAACATGCATAGCTCGATCCACTATGAAATCGGAGTTCATCGCTTTAGATAACGCAGACGAAGAAGCAGAATGGCTTCGTCACTTTTTAGAAGATATTCCATTTTGGCCTAAACCTGTACCGGCCATATGCATACACTGTGATAACCAAGCTGCGCTAAGTAGAGCGCATAACTTTGTGTATAATGGAAAGTCACGACATATTCGTCGACACCATAACACAACTAGGCAGTTACTCTCAAATGGAACTATTTCCATAGATTATGTGAGAATAAATGATAACCTAGCGAATCCATTTACTAAAGGTTTATCAAGAGAGAAAATTGATTGCGCATCGAGGGGAATGGGTTTAAAATCCTAAACCACTAAGAGTTATCTTGCACGGAAACCTATCCTAGCGACTGGAGATCTCATAGACTAGGATCAATAGGCAAACCAGTTCTGAGCAACTCAAGATGTAATGCATTTGCATGGACCTAGTCCAACTCCATTCGTATGGTGCACAATATAAATGCATGCCTACAGAAGAATTTAAAGGTTAAAACTATGTTTTTTAATGATGATCATATCTTGGAAGCAACAAGTGGGGTATATGTAGGATACTCTTAATGGTTGCGATCACATATGTTGGTGTGAGCTGGGTCGGCTCTATGAGAATATTAAAGGCTTATATTTTCTATAAACACTCGTAGAACCAAAAAATTGTTCAAGAGCAAAATGAACACAAATAAGAGATTGGATGAGAAGGGAATCAATGCTTCGTAAAGCTTATTGTCTGGATATACAATAAAGGCCGACTGTTCAAGATGAAATAATTCACCGATTAGCCAAGTAGATACGATAAGTTTTAACTAGAGAAAGTTCAAAGTGAAATGTCTACTTATCCATGATAAAGCATTATTCCATATGTACTCTGTGATATTTCGCTTTGTGTGGGGAATATGTATATTATCATTCATGTGGGGGATTGTTGGAATTCCTAACTGAATGAAAACACACATAGTCCCACATCGCCAAAATTGCTAAGCTATTCTAGTATATTAATAGCTTTGCAATGAACACCAAATTGTATGCTTCGTTGTGAGGGAGATCATGCATCTCCACCACACACGCGTGCGTGCGCCACCCCGTCGTGCGTCCGACCGACCGAACCGAACCGGGCCAGGCTCGGGCTCGGGTTTGGGTCTAATATGATCCTATTTTTACTGCAAAACCAGGCCGGGTTTTTTAACAGTTGCAAGCTATACGAACAGACGTGGCTGTTCAGAAGCAGACGCGGATTGACTGAGGTGGTGCGACTTCTGAAGCGGGTGTGAATCGTTAGACGCCAGCGGGTGCGACCTGACTAAAGAAGCGCGGGCGAATAGAAGCGAGTGCGGCCTGACTAAAGCGGGTGTGGCTTGACTGAAGAGGCGCGGCCGAACAGATGTGAGGAGCAGGCGGGTGCGACCCGTTAACGAACAGTAGCGATTCAAAAGCCAATGGGTGCGACCCGTCAAGTGGACGCGGCTGTTTGAAGGGATGTGGATGAAATTATAAATAGGAGAGAATCCTGATCACATTCTCATTCCATTCCATTTCTAATTTCTTCTGCATCTTCTTTTCTACTGCTCTATACAATATATCACAGAGTTGACATACTCATTACAATCTCGTGCAGATTACGTCTGTTGTATCTTGGGAGACTTTAAATAAAGTCTTAAGAAAAATGTTATGACAAGCCTCAGACGAAATTTCCTTCTTCAAACCGGTTAGGTTTATAATTGATTTATATATTTATTTATATATATATATATATATCATATTTGTTTCTATGTTGTACTGTTTCTTTAAATAGTATAACGTTTGATCTATCGCTATAGTTATTATTACTGTAGTTGTTAGATTGTGGTTATAATTTAATTACGACATATTGCATAATTTAGCAAATACAGACTTCCAGAGTAGTGGAAATCTGATTGATAAACTTGTGAGACGAGTTTATAATTGATTATTCACTGTTTTGGTATACTAGACGTATAACAGATGATTTATGGCTAAGGCTATTTTGTGTGAAGTTGTTGTTATCGGAGTGTAGCTGTTTGTATGGATGGAAAGATGTTGTAAAGTGAAGTGGAGTTATGCGTATGTAACAGAGAACTGTGCATAGGCTGTATGTATGGGAAGCAAGATGGTGTAAAGGTGGTTGAACTGCTGAAGGCAGCTAGAAGTTTGGGTGGTAGGAGTGTTTGTATGACAGTGGACTTGCTGCAAGGTTGTGACATGGTGGATGTGGAGTTTGTGATGTAAAAGATGTTGTGGAGTTTGTATGGTGAAGTATGTATTGGTGAATGACAGTGATAGGCATTGAATGTAATGGGTGAAAAAGTATTGATGTTGTGATGGGGGTCTGCTGCAGTATGTTTTTGACAGTTGTGGTGGGGATTGGTATGATATGGTGAAGGTCGTGAAGCATATTTGTATTTAATGAAGCAATGGGGGATTAAGAGGCAGGGATGTCTTGTTGTATATTGCAGTTGCCAGAGGTTGAACTGAATAGCGGTGGGTATATCGAAGTTGACAAGGTTGGGGATTGTGATGGTCAAAATTGAAAGTGCAGGAAGGAGTATATGTCAGGTTAGAGGGAATGTAGTTCAGGGAGAATGGCAATTGGAAGGGGAAGGGAGATTAGATTGTGTACAGTGCATAGAAATGCAGACAGAGAATAGAAAATGAGATGAGTTGTGTAAATTGTTTTTTTTTGTTTTTTTGAAAGTTGTACAAATATTTTTTTTAAAAGAAATGGAAATTGTATTCTTTTGGAGACGAACTTGTGCATAACTTTTTTTTTAAAATAGAAATGCAAATGAAACTAGAAAATAAGAAATGCACACAATCACAATGCAAACAAAATTCACACAAACAATTTTGTTAAATACAAACACAATAAAAAATCAAAAGAAAATAATCCGAAGAATAGAAAATCAAAATCAAAGCAATTCCCCGGTAATGGCGTAAAAAAGGCGAGTTTTTTATTGATTTAGAAAATCGTAGAAAAATTCCAAATTAGAATTTACCGCAGGCGCATGGCATATAATTTTAGTACGTGGCGAGTAAGTGTCGATCCGTAGGGAATTTTAGATTTTAAAATTTCCAGTTCAATCAAATTAGACCAAAGTGGGAGGAAATTGTTAACTGCAAAAAAGAAGCTAAGCTAGAATTGAAATGTGATTTAAAAACTATTAAACTAGAGAACAATTTAGAGGCAAATCTGCTCTCGTATTTTTATATATCAACAAACAAATAATATATGATCTCTAGTTATGAAATCAAACTATAGTACAACAATTACACACTTAAAATTCTCATGAAAATGAAGCCAAAGCAAAAGCTATTTTAAGTACTATCTATTTACTATTGTAATTAATAAGATAGATCATCAAATTTTGTTTTTACTTTCTTTTCAGAATCAAAAGTGGATTAGTAAATGATGATGCAAATTTTGTTTATGTTGAGTAAGAATAGCTCATTTGCAAAAGCAACATAAGTTATCAAACCCACTTGTATAAACTTACATCAAAATTAACTCTCATAAAGCACAAAACTAAATAGATCATAAATCATAGAAATGTTGAAATTACATAATATTTGAGAGCTTCATTGCCCCTAAATTGAAGGGGTTTAGCTACTCATTTGCGTTATCATATCAACACATGTAATTTTCAACATTAAAAGTAAAAGAAATAGAAACTAAACAGAGGAGGAAATGAGATTAACTATTAAGCCACTTGCATAAAAATTAAAGCTACACTACTTACATTAATGTAAACCTAAGCTATGAACATTAAAGGAAAGAGAGCATAAAAATAAGCATTAACATAAAAGCAAAGAAAAGCATGTAGAAAAGAAAAGAGAAAGAGGCTTGGAAGCCATTTTTATTTCATGAGATTGCCTTTACAACTTGCTTTCTTAATTTTCTAACTAATGTGAAAGAGTAGAAGATATTTACATGTACACAAGAGGGCTATTTAAACATGCATAAAACCCTACTTTTATTTTTAAGGAGCTTCCCAAAATGCCCTTTAGGAAGTGTGACCACCAAGTAACCATTAGCTACTAATTAATCCATCATTTAATGGCATGAAGCTTTAACCTCCAGTTGTCCATTAACTTCTAATTGTAGATTTAGATAAGTGGATGGGGTCCCCATGTTCATGGTCTTGAATTATTTCCCTCTTATTTCCTTTGTATTCATTTGTGCATGCATGTACCTTCATATAAGCCTCTTCTATATGCATCTAAATTCCTATAAAAATCATCAAAAAATATCCAAGTAAAAATTCTCAAAATTTACACATGCACAAAATGACCATTTTGTCCCTGAATGAAGATGAATATATGATGATTTGAAAATAATTGAATTATGGTTTTAAACATGGTAAAACGCCCAAATATGATATCAATTTAAATAAAAATAGATAAAATATGGATGTAAATATATGCATATTTACATGCACATTACTCTGCTTTGAGACTTTTGAACGGGAATGTTATCCATGTTGCATCTGCCTTTCCGATGGTGGCAATAGTATGATTTGTTTGGAGGTAAAGGGTATCTTGATTGAACGAAGTAATGATGATCTCACTGAGATTTTGGAGGCCTCTGCAAAGGATGCGGACTTGGATGATTTTGAAGTGACCGACTCCAAGATTTTGCAATATATTTTTTGTAGGATGTCGGTGTTTGGAAGACTGATAATCTACATTCGACTGCAAGTCTGATTGTGCGCATCATTCAACACAACGTCATCCCTAAGATGGAAAGTTACGGGTGGATTTATCACTTAGTGCGGAAGACCACCTATGTTAGTATTGACGGCATCTTCATCAACGCACACTTTTTATTCGATTTGTTGATCAAGGACTAGCACTACACAAAGTCTCTATTCGTATTTTCGCATATTCACTCTCGTCTTTAGATAATACAGATGAACCTTCATGGAGAGACAGTTTTGTAGAAGGTTCATTCTGCCATCATTAAATCCTTCCTTAGAAAGGTAGCAATTTCAAAGCCGTCAATAACACCACCAGCGTTAGCGGCATGAGATTACGTGCATGGCCGTCACGCTACAACCATTCAAGGATCGCAGCAATAGATCGAGCTATAGCCGCGGAGCAAGGCATCCCATAGTCAATAGGCATTATTTTGGGGGTTATGGTGTTGTTTACTTTTCCCCTTCTAGCATTTTTTCTTTTCTTTTTTATTGTTTGGATTGTAACTGTTAGTTGTCGCTTGTAAAAGGCATGTGCGTTATGATGAGTTTCTATTTATTTACCGTGTTATCGTTTCAAGACATATGAACCGCTCCTATATATATATATATATGCATAGTAAAGAAGTAGTACAAATATGAGAATCTCATAAAGACACTTGACCAACAGCAAATGCTATATAAGACTCAAAGCTTAGAATAGTTGGAAAATTTTAGCAAATAACATGATAGAGTTGTTTTGGTATCACGAGTGATTGCTCATGTTCATTAAAAGCTAAATTTTTGAATAATGAATGTGTTGACATTTTTCTTTTATGTTATATGTCAAGTTTTGTGGGTAAAGGTTAGTGGTTGAATTTTAAATTTTGGTTCACATGTTTAGCGCATAACTGACTCCTGAGTATGTTGAAGCTGTGGCTTAACTCATAAATTATTTTTAGAGTTTTTATTCAAAATTTTATTTCAAGGGAAAATGCACGTCTAAATATTTTGGGATTATATTTTTCAAATGACGTATTGAAAAGTGAATTTTTTTATGAATTCTTTGATTTTGAAGGCCAAATGTTAGACGTAGGGAAGGAAAATAGAGTTAGAATTTGTGAATTTAGCTGTGCATTAGGATCGACGATGTGATAAATGCAAGCAGTAACAAGGGAAAAGCTGTTTTAGCCTTGAAATTTCTTGTCATACCTTGTCAATGATACACGCAAGTCTATTTTTAGAGTTAATTCCGTTTTAGAGATTGAAACAAGCCTCTTTATGTGTTTTGTACGTGGAAAATTTGGAGTAAATCCGAGGTAGCAAACAAATTTCCACTGTACCATGGGAACATGAAGATTATGGATTAGTAAGAACGATAAATTCTCCATCTAACTCTTTTTCGGCATAGGAATAAAGTTTAGAAAGCGATTTTTCGATGCATTGGATTATTGGGTGCTAGGAAATAGATGCCAAATTGGTTGCTTCATACTTTTACTCGTAGGAGTATGTGGACTTTGGTTGAAAAGATTTTTCAAATAGCTGCATATATATAGAACTGCTAGTATATATGTAAGTTGTTTGCATCATGTTTTCAAAAATTTTATCAAAGAAATACATTCATATAGGAGGATTCAATATAGAATCCTTATGCATACATATTTTCTATCTAGTTATACAGTAATACACCATGCGCTTGTGCACGTTTGGTTCCAAAACAGGTTGTTCACTCATCGGTTTTGTAGTTAGGATAATTAGGAGCCAAAACCATAACTTAATCATTGGTGAAATTTCACAGACAAAATTCTTTTTAAGGTGGAAGAATGTAACACTCCGTTATTTGGCATTGGTTATTTACTTAGTTAGTAAATTAATTAAGACTTCAAAATGGAATTTGTGCAAACGATGGAATTTAAGAACGAAAATTGCACCATTCCGTTCGTGGCGAAATTCTGAGCAACTTTCATATTTAGAGCTTTGTGATCGGAGTCCAAACGAAGAAGTTACGGACAAAAAACGAATTTGGAATGAAAATAAATAAATAAGAAATATTAACTAATTAATCCGCGCCCACAGGTCGCCTACAATCATGGCGGTGGACCAGGGAAGATCGACCCCTAGGAAAGGGGCAGTCGACGGCTAGTATGTGGCAGCTAGGTGTAGCCTAGGCCCAGCGACCCAGATTTGATATTTTAAATCGAATGGTTGAGGTTGATTCTTACGCCTATAAATTTAGGCCTAACCGTCCCTTCTCTACTTGTATTTTTGTAGGGGCAGTAGCGAAGCTCTGCCGTTTCTTCTTCTTCTTTTTTTCTAAATTATAAAAATAAGATATTTATATCTATATTCATACAAATCGGAGAAGAATCGAAATCTAATAAAAAGGAGAAGAGAATCAACTATACATGTATTTGAGGTACTTTACATAATTGTATTTATTTTCCCTCCCAATCCCAAATCTATTCTCAGATCTGTATTTCCAGTGTATGTATATACATTTTTTAAACATATTTCTTTAGATTACAAAGGATTTGGAGATGAATCAAAGTTTCTACTACAAAACTGGAGATTTGGATCGCTCTAAAAAAGCGAGTGAGAAATTTTATATATTGTTATAATATGAAAATTATCTCGTAGGTGTTTATTTGATTTTTATACCTAACTGGATAATTGTATATGAGTTGTAGGCAACAAATTGAATATAATAATTATCGCCTACATATTCTTATTTATGAATTGATTTAGAATTGTTATAATTTGATCTAGAAATCGGTCCCAAAAGTATGAATTAGAATATTGATTTAAATGAAATTTATTATAGATCTAAAATAGGTTGTATAATGATGTTATGAATTTGGATTATAAAGCTAATCTTGTTAGAATACAAACTTTTCTATGTTTGAAATTGTTGGAATTTAGATCCATTTAATATTTGTACATTAGTTAAATTTCTTTCCCCTTTTAGATAAATACAACGTTTGATCTAACAAGAAATAGATATAAATAAAAAGAGAAAGCTACATGTAAAGTATGAATTCAATGTAGTTTACACTGTCTATTTCAGTAATAAAAGAAATGATTATTCCTTGTAATTTCAAACGATGAAATCGTTTAAATTTTGAAGTTAAATCTTTTTCGGACTAATTTATGGAAAATATAGCGGATAATCTTTGTAGATATGATTGCAACAATTGAACATAGAAAAGAATATTCTAGTGAAGATATATAACTAGAATATATTCGATAAAAATAAGTATTTTTATGTAATTTACTGCGTTTATAATAAATAAATGAAAAGCTAATAATGAAGATTACAAGTAATATTCGCATTTAGGATAATTAATTAATGGGAAAGAAATTTAAAAAGGTTGTAACTCCAATAAATGGGGAAAAATGGTAACAAATATAGGAGTTGCAATAATAAAATGGTGTAAATGGATTTATGAGACTGATAAATAAAGAAGTTGAATTAATAACTATGGAATAGTAAAACGGTTTCTAATTTGAAATTAGCAATCATGCATAAATGTCCTAGGAAATGTCCATTAGGATTTTATGGACAATTGACATTTATGAGCATAAAATGTGGATTCATGGGTAGACAAGTGTTTAAGTTAAATCTTATTACCTTAAGTAAAAAGGAATTAGTAAGCTAAGTCTAATGGCTGTCTAAGATAATTGAGTAAAGACTTAGGATGGTTAATTAGACTTAGTAGATTATTTATGCGAGGTCAGTAAATTCACTCGATGGAAGACCGCCCTTCACTTTGAGGCAACCAACAGTCGGATGTGCTTACTACTAATGTGAGATATCACCAATCCTAGGACCTATGATGACGTGAGAGATTGGACCTGCTTTCTTTATTGAAAAGTATTAAATGGTCCAAAATTTTAACTAGGAGCGGTGAGGGATATCTTCATAGGGGTTCACTTCTGTTTGAGGTATTAAGTGGTTGTATGGTCCTCCTCTCTCCTCAAAAGAAGTATCAAGTAATCTAGTGAGATTCCGAATAAATAAAGGCATCTCTAACAGGGTTTTCTTCAGTGTGGAGATATTAAGTGGTTGTAGGGCCCGCCTCCCTATGAAAAGAAGTAACCTAATGAGATTCCATATTTATAATTAAGAGTGATAGTGGATATCTCGGGAAGAGTTTGCTATGGGTTTGAGGTATTAAGTGACAGATCTAGGATACGCCTCTCTCCTTAAAAGAAGTATTAAGCAGTTTAGCGAGATTCCAAGCGATGTCAACTAGAGAGTTACCAGTGAGAAGTTCGCCTTAGGATTAGGCATTAATTGACAAAGGCTTACCTATAAATAAGTGTTAAACGATCAGGAGTCTACCTAGTCCTTAGTAATGAGATATTAAGTAGCTTGGGTACAATCTCTTACATTGCTGAGGCCATAATAACAATAGTACCAGTGGGGAGTCCAGTTGGGGATAGGTATAAATGACGTAGGACCTACCTAAAATACAAGTATTAAATGGTTAGAAGTCCGCATATTCCTTTTAAAGGTATTAAGTGGCTTGGATATGTTATTTTACATGGCTATGGTTTTATCAGTGATAGATGTAGTAATAGTTGAACATTAAATGTCGGAAGCCTTAAATAGTGGTTAGGGGTCTTTGTAGCTAGGAGCCGCTGAACATTGACAACGTTGTTAGAAAATCACTTTGGGAATAGGTCTTAAATAAGAAGGTCTACCTTGACTGTGGTCTTAAATGGTAAAGTCTGCCTATTTCTCTTTAAAAGTATTTTGTGATGATTATAGAAGCCTGCTTCATATTTAGAAGTATTAAGTGGAAAATGGATTTGGTAGTATTGGATGGTTGATAAGGCTTCATCGGTATTTTGTACCTTGGGAAAGGGTAAGTAAGTAACCGTGTGTGCAATGCAAGGTTAGATTAGAATTGCTAACCTCAATGGACATAACAATTAAATAGTAACCAATTGGTATAAATTTATGTTATGGATAGGTTTCAGAATTTCCAGTCACCAGAACGTTGTTCTGACCCCCTCCTCAATACAACCTACATGATATATTTAAAGGAATAGGCCACTGGAGCCAGATGTGTTTAGTTGTTGGAGAAGTCTTCTTTTCTCCCATGCTCTATGCTGATGTGACAATCTGATATCTAAGAAATACCAGTAATTCCATGGTAGTAGTCGTAGTTAGTATTATTATCCTATTGTTGTTTCCACTATGAGTTGAGATTTCTATCAATCTCTGATAATTCTCATGCTTATTTGTAGATAATAAATTCAATGACCTGTGCTTTAATGGACTTGGGTTTCAATTTTTATCAAAATTTAGGCCCATTAAGGTATGGGTTGTTGCAATATATATGCTGACCAAGGCTACTAACTTGGAATTAATATTATTCCCTTCGGATCTGATTGCCTTGCCAACACCGAGCATGAACGAAAAGACTTCACCATCTACAGTTTCTGTCTTGCACCAGTAGTATGTCCCTCCAAATCTATCATTTGGGTTGTAATGAGGAAAGGGTCATAACAACGTTCTGATAACTAGAAAATTACATATTTTATCCATAAAACTAATTTGTGCCAACTGATTTCAATTTAAGTGATATATCTATTACTTATGGCTATTCTATATAACTCCATCTATGCATCTGATATGTTTAACCTTCTCTAAGGTATAACTATGTATATATGTATATATATGCTTATATATATATATATATATATATATATATATATATATATATTTGTCTAATGTTGTAGTTACCAAAAGAAAACCCCAAACACTTAATACTTTTTAAATGGGGAGGAAGCAAACTGATTGGCCATTTAACGCCTTAACCCTACAGCAAGCCCTCCATAACATAATCGTTAGTCAATCGGTTTTAGCTACAAAGGAAAATGGCCCCTAAATACGACTTTATAGTTTAATTGTCATATTACTAACACATCTCAAAGACTTAGCTATGGGTTAGCTAGACCACCTTTGACAAACAAATGATTAATTAAATAATGAGTTCTTTGTGTATCCCATATGGATTCTTTGCTAGTAGGAAGCAAAATCTGTCAGGCCATAACCCAAGTCTTTGCTAATGACAGCTTGGGACCGCTAGCGGTCATAGCCTACATGTCAGCCCTACTACTAAATACAGATTTAACAACAACACTGCCATAGACCGCCGACCTCACAACCGAAATTATAATTAGGTTAATCTAATGTAAGTCAAGAAAACTGCACATTCTAGTTACTTAATACCTTTTGTTATAATTGAAGCAGACCCAGTTTCCCTATTAGATGCCGTCATAGGTTATATAAGACTTTTTAAACAAGGAGGAGGCAGACCCAATGGACATATAATATCTTTTAGCTCGAAGTAAACCCCTTGACATCCCTAAAGGTACTGAGTCATATAATACTTCAAATCTAAGGCAAACCCTAGGTATAGTTTTCCCTATTATAATAAAATGTATATCCCTTCCCTACGGATCCTATGGTTAGAGATGTCCCACATCAATAGTAAGTATACACAACTGCTGGTAGCCTCTAAGTGAAGTGCAGATATCTGTCGTGTATGTACATTCTCTAAGGAACATTTGTTTCTACGTTTTAGTATATTGGAACTATCTTTACGTTATCCAGCCTTTTGACCAAACAGTGTTTGGATGAACTTGATAGGTCAGACTTGAAATTTATCAAGATAGAGAGCACAGAGAGATAGCTAATAAGCCCAAAAACCAAGTTTGAATAAGTCTACAAGGCGAGTGCAAAGCCATCTTTGAGTTCAACAAGCTTCAATACATCTAAGTGATGGATTGGTACCGATCCATAGAATCTAAGCTTCCCAGGATCAAATGCATGCCATTCGCCTATAAGCATCTTAAGCACATGAAGTCAGGAACTCTATTCCACTACTGATCCAAGCAATTGGCTCAGAATCAAACTTCTAGCAAAACAATCAAGATGGAAAACACAGAGCTAACAATAAGTCGCATCTACACAGGGAATGAAAGATATCCAAAATTCGATCTTATGTATCAGTAATGATCCATGCCTTTGGATCGGTAACGATCCATAGTAAATGCTAACATAGCCACAATCGTCTCCAAGAAACTTCCTCTGGACATTGGAAATGTGGGTGCAATCGTGATCGAATGATTTTCGATGATCCTCAGCTATAAATAGGCATAAAGGTGCAACGCTTTGAGGATATTTTGGCTCTCTTAACAATTTTCTCTATGATCCCTTATAATTCTAAGGATCCATACCGATCCATAAGAATATCACTTGTAAACAACAACCAAATCAGCAACAAAGTAAGTGGACATAGGCAATGATTAGCTGAACCACTATATAACTTTTGTATCTTATTATTTCTTTTTTTTCTTACTTTCTTCACTCTTTTCTTACTATGCTCATTTGGATGTTTATGCCACATTTTAGTGCTTTCATTGAGAAATACTTGAATTTAATGACTTCAAACTTGAAAAAGTTTAGGATGACGAGACAATCGACTTGGAAGACTACTATTGGAGGAAATCAAAAAGGAGCAACGAAGAGGCATCCTCAAGATTTAACCCCTTCCATCTAAATAAGCAGGGATGAGATGCAAGAAAGGATGATAGCCCACTAGGAAGAGATGAAGGGCGATTCTTTAGGATAATTAGACAATTGGAACAAACGGTGTTGCTGCAAACTAGAATTAAAGGCCTGAAGCCAAAGCAAATGCACTTGGAGTAAAATAGCACAAAGGAAAGCACCTCTGAATGAGTCGTCCGGATCGATACCAATCCACAGACATGGATTGGTACTAACCCCCTAAATTTTAGGGACAAAGCCATCTTTAACTTAGGTGGAAACGAAGCACATCCAGGAAATAATACCGAGCATTTGAACGTGGATCAGAATATTGATGCTCGATCGGAGGAATATGTGCCGAAATTCCCTTATGGGAACGGGAGACAAGCTAAGAATGCAAACCAGAGAGTTCCTTTATATGATAATGACAGTGTCGAGATAGTTATGCGAGCAATGTGGCATGGATTGCCTAACCGGGGCCTGGAGGATGTGAACAAAGTCCATTCACTTTAAACATTTGGTACGCTAAGAATTTGCTTAATTTAAAGCTGCCAGCGTTAGAGATGTATAATGGAAAAACAGATCCAACAGTTCATTTCGTATGGTATATCCGACACATGGAAGTGTTAGGTTCATCTAAAAAAGTGATGGGATGATGTTTCCCATTGTATCTGATAGACGTATTACTATTATGGTTTAGACAGTTGGAAAATGGATCCATCGGCACTTAGGCCGAATTCGTGGACAAATTCATGAAATATTTTCGGCTCCATATTTCATGACCCAAGAATGTAATGACACCGTCGATCATGAAATAAAGGTCTGGAAAGTCCCTTAGGTGTTTTTAAACATGGTTTAATGCGACAGCTGTTGCGGTTGATATAGGCCGGACTCATCATTAGTTCTGATGGCAGCGATTTCAAGAGTAGCCAGTGGATCATATTTTAAGGTTGCTTTGAAGCGAGATCCTTCGATAGATCTCATAGAATCTTATGATCAGGCCGAAAGATACCTGTGTCAGGAAGATGCTGAATCTGAAAGGGTGGAAGTCAATGATGTGGATGGCGGAGGACCAATCGAGGCAGGACCTAGCAAAGACAGAGGTAAGAGGAAAGCTGAATATGGCTTTGGAGGTCCAAAGCGGCAAAGAGGGAATATAAATTCTCTACTTACACATAATTAAATGAAACCCCAAAAAGGATTTACATGGATATAAGGGGGCAGATTTCCTACCAAAAACCAATGAGAAGAGTACCCACCGATCAGGAGAGAAAATCTGGAAAATATTTCCTATTCTATGGGCTAGATGGGCATGAAATAAATGATTGTCGGCACCTTCGTGACCTAATTAAGGAACAAGTTAGTGACAACCAGTTGCAGCAATATGTACGGAGCCAAACCGTAGTGGTGGAACGGGAGCAACTATCATCTAAAGCAAATCAAAGCGGCCTTAGAGCCAGACCAAGAATAGTTTTCCCATGATCGGGATGACAGCGAGCCGGGTTTGATTCCTACACTTTGCTTTCTTTTTTCAATAAATTGTATGGCATTACAATCAAACCACTTACTCATGCATGGGACATCGATCGGTCTCTGGGCATGCACTAAAGCTAGATGTTGGGCCGTAGTGTCTGAATAAATGTTGGGACAGATGTTAAAACTTAAACTCTATGAATTATTGATTTTGAAAACCACTTGAATGTAATGATTGATGTTGGTTGTGATAGTCTTGTTCGAAGAAGTAGGGCAATGACCACAAGGTGCAAGCCCCATTGTCGAAGAGAAGGTGGATTGGAATTGTACGAAGGTAAGTACCCTCGTCGGAGAGTAAGCAAGTGGACTTACTTAGTTGTTAAGTCCTCTAATCGGAGAGGAGAAGATTGGACACTGTAAGTATTTGGAGAGATCAAACCTTAGATTGGATGTCAAACGATTTGAAGACATCGAACCCTAGAATGGATGTCAAATAAATCATAGAGGTTAAACCCTAGATTGGATGCTAAATGATCCAAAAAGATTGTGGATTGAGATAAAGATCCGAAGAGATTAGTGATTAAAAAAACGATTCAGAGAAATTGATGATTGATTTAATGAATTGGAGAAATCGATGATTAATTTAATGATCCAAAGAGATTGATGATTGATTTAATGATTCAAGGAGATCGATGATTGAGATGACAATCTAGAGAGATTGATGCTTGGATTAGCGATCCATAGAGATAAAGAAATGATCCAGTGAAGTCAAAGAACAATCTGGAGAGATCGACATTGGACTTGCAGCCTAGAAAGGTCGAAGATTTGATTAATGAACTGGAGTGATCAAGAATTGAATTGGTCATCGAGTCCATATGATGTGCATGTAAATATGCATATTTTTACCACCATATTTACTCTATTTAAATCAAACAAATGATCATATTTGGTATTTTAACCTGTTTTAACCAAAATCTATATTAATTCAAAATTGTCACATATTCATCTTCATCCAAGGGCAAAATAGTCATTTTTGTGCATAAATTAACTTGAGAAAATTTAATTAGAAATTCCATACTATTTTGTAGGAATTTGATTTCAATTACAAGATGTTTCATGAAGAATATATGCATGCACAAAAAGAATACAAAGGAATGAAGATGGAAATAATTCCAAGTGAAGATCGTGGAGGACCCCACCTACCCACCACCACCTTAGTGTACAAATTAGAGGCTAATGCACATGCTTATGGAATTAATAGCTTCATGTACACTTAAATGAAGATTAGTAGAATCTAATGATTACTTGGCCTCCATACTTTCTCAAGGGTATTTTGGGTATTCCCCAAAAAATATGAATTAGGGTTTAACACGTGTATATATACCCCTTATGTTTCATGTAATCCTCCTCTTCCTCTTCATTAGTTTAGGCTTAAAATAAAAGACAAGTTCTCTTTCTCTTTTCCATGGATACATAGCCATTTTTACTTCATGTATTTTTCCTTTTTTATGCAATGTTAATTAGTGCTCTCTTTCATTTACATGCTTCTTTTGTTTATTTACTTTCATGTTAGTAGTATAGATTTATTTTTCTTGCAAGTAGAATAGTTTTGTTTCTTTACTTTGCCCTTTTTTTCTTTTTCTTTTATGTTGCAAATTATTTTGATAACACATATGAGAGGCTAATCCCTTCAATTTAGGGGTAATGAAGCCTCTAATCATATAGCTTTAACATTTTGATAATTATAGCTCTCTTTTTGTGCTTAATGACAATGCTTGATTTGGTTTAATTTGTTGTTTTTGTATGTTGAATTTGATAGCCTATATTGTTGACACCAAATTGCTATGCTTAAACAACCACTAACACAAATGCCTCTTCATCAAAATATGATTGTGGCATAAGAAAGTGATTTGAAATTCAAATTTGATGGTCTACATTTCTAATTAATATTTAATAGACCATACTTAAAATAGATTTCATTTTCAACTTTATTGTCATTGTCATTAAAGTTAGTAAGTGGTTTAAAGGTTGTGTTATAGTTTGATGGCTTATGTTGAGCTAATTAATAGCACAAATGAGTCATACTTATGATAAACACATCATTTAAATTCACTTATGACCAAAAAAGAGAGATCATAATTTCATAATTTGTTGAACTATATGATCTAGAGAGTGGAGTTATCTCTAAATTGTCAATTAACTCTCATATTTTTACCACTTTCTTTTTGACATTTTTTCTCATTTTCTAGCTAACCACACTCTTAAACTTTGGTTTAATTTGATTGAATAGATTTTTAAAATCACAATTCCCTGCGGATCGACCCGTACTCGCATACGTGCTACATTCGTACACTGTGCGCTTGCGGTTAAATTTATTTTGAAATTTTTCGATGGTTTTCTAATCTGATAGAAATTCCGCCGTTAAACAAGTTTTTGGCGCCGTTGTCGGGGAGTTGTTTTGATTTTTATTTTCTATTCTTCGAATTATTTTTATTTGATTTTTGTGTGTTTTATTTTGTGTGTTTGATTGCATTAAAAAAAATATTTGTGTTGTGTGATTATTGTTTCGTTGTGTTTTTTTGTTGTTATCTAGTTCTAGTTGCATTTGATAAAAAAAATCCACCAACATTTCTCCTAATTTACATTGCATTTCATTTTCTGTTGTACAAACTTGCATTTCATTAACATTGCATTTCTATTTTACATTGCATTTCTACAGTCTACAGACCTCTGTTGCATTGCCTCAGTGCACAGTGTTTCCTCTCTGTCACAAAACTGTGTCATACTCTTCACTGTAGTGCACATAACTCTGCACATTAGTGCACTCATATCATCAACCACACCTCCAAACCTCACTGTTTCCACAACACTGCCACAAGCAACCAAAACCTCCTCTACTACTTCTGCCAAACACCTCTGCCATAATTCTGCACCCTCGAACCAAAGCATCACCGTTAACCACTTCTTACCCCCAGTACAACCTTCCTTCTTGAACCAGATATCATCTCCCTCATTGCCATATTCTTCCCTTACCATACAATACCCCCTGACAAAAGCTGAAAACGGTTCATAACACAACACTCCACTGTATAATTGACCATCTGCCACCACTGTTCTCGACCTATCAATCCATCTCAAAAAAAAGAGGACGGTTAAACACTCACCACAATTTCAATCACTGACCACATACTCTTGCAAACAGTTTTCTGTCCTCCCCCTTTAATCACCCCATTGTGCAATCAACCCTATGTTTTCAAAACTTCATCCACCTAGAAGTCAGATACTCCGAATCATCCAAGTCAGGTACTCCGAATCATCCAAGTCAGATACTCCAAATCGCGGCGACTTCATCCACCTAGAAGTCACGAACAGCCTTCATCACCTATTCGTCGAATTGAACTTCAATCGCCTCAACCCCATCACCGTTCCACTGCATACCCAATCACTAATTTCTCCACTTCCAACCACTTCTGCGAATCAAACTACTTAATTCGAACCCAAATTCAAAATCACCAATCACCTTTGTAAATCGAAAGCCATCCCTAACCTATAGCCGTGAACTGAAATCATCTCCAGAACTCCACAAGCGACAACACTTGCAACCGCGACCACTCCATCGCCTCAACTCTGCTGTGAACCACTGCAAATTACTGCACCAAACTTCAATCCACCCGACACCAGTCATACGCGACTCCATCAATCATCACTTCAAAACCTAATTACCACCGAACCCTTCATCAATCGTCTACCTCCTGTAGTCGATAAACCCAAACGAACACGACTTGAATACGAACCACAATCAATCATTCCTCGTCGTGGTCCTCCGTGCCAACCACTATTTCAGCCTCCCCGTAATCACTTCGAACAAATTTTTGTGTTTAACGATATTCTGTTCAACGTTTTTGAAAGTTTTGTGAAGTTTTAGGAATTCTTGATGATTGGTTCCCTAGAATAATTCTGTGTTAAATGAACGAAATTGAAAAGAGGGAAAAGGAGTTTCAGGTTTGCAAGTTATAGTCAATTTTGGGCCGGTTAGATTTAGTTTGGGCTGTGTTCACTTGTTCTTTTGATTCCCTTTTGTTCATTGATTAAAAAAAAGAGAAAAGAATAGAAACACAAAAAAATAATAAAAAACTATATTAATTTTTGTTTAGCTTTATTTTTCTTTGGTTTTGTTTAGCTTTATCCTTAGAAAAAAAACAAAACAAATTTCAATTTCTTTGATTTTCAGTTTGTTTTATTTTCACTTGTTTGTTTTGTCTTGTTTTGTTCTCTTCTTTGATATATATATATATATATAAACTTGTATATATATCTTGTTTTTATTTTCAGGTTGCCAAAGCAGATTGGAAGGAGTTACTTATATAAAACCGTTCTGCTTGCTTGCTCGCTCAAAAAAAATTTGCTGCTTTCATCTCTAGTTTTATCTGAATTGCATTGTTGGTTACTTGCATTTGCATTTTATATAAAAATATTCAAAAAGCCAAAAATAACTTCCATTCGTAGTTGCATTATAATACACGTTTAGTTTCTGCTTTGCATTTCATCTTAGAATTTGACTAATAATAACGGTTAGATATCAATAACACTTAATTGTATATTGACAATTTGACTTCTTTGAACAATTTAATTTCTTGGCGTCTAGGCTACGGCAGACTAATAACCATTTATAAATATTACGGTGATTCGTAAATATTATAGCGGTTGTTCCTCTGAAGGTACTTAAACCTTTGGCTGCATTGCAACGGTGATTCGTGGTGCACCGATAAATCCTGTCCGTTACCTAGCTGAGAACTATCTTGTTTATTTAAAACAATTTGTGTTTACACAATTTTGGGTTAACTTAGGATAAATCATTTGTAATTAAAACCTTGCATTTATTTAGTTTCATTAGTTCATGCATATTTAAGAAAATTCAAAATCCAAAACAAAACAAAAAATTGTAAATATTTCTTAACTTAGTTTTTTTCCTTTTCCTTTGAAAATTTTCAAATGAAAATTCTAAAAAATACAAAAAAAAATTACTTAGTTTTTTTAGAAAATCCCAAAAAAATATAAAATCTTTTCAAAAAAAATTGAAAAAAAAACAAAAATCAATTTCCCTTTTGAAAAATAAATTCTATTTGTAAATATTTTTCTTTATAAAAAAAATTCTTGAAAATGTCCGAGTTTCCTCACTTACATGAATTTTACAATAGTTGTGAAAATCAATATAATCTATATAATTTCACTCAGAATTCTTATGGATATTTTAACGACAACTATTTTGTAGATAATTCAAATTTTGAACAACAAAATTTTCAAAACGACGATCAACCCTCGAATCTCGAAAATAGCATTTTATCTTTACTTGAACTCTCTACACAACAAAATCAAAATATAAACGATTTGTGTAACTCATATTTGTGTAATAGTTCAAGTCAAAATTATCAAAATTTGAATTCACTTCAAAATTCAAATGATTTCGAGTATAACCCATGCTAATTCAATTTCGAGCTTCAAAATAAATTTCAAAATCAAGATGAAAATGTGAAGCAATTTTCAAATAATTTTGGCAATGGGAATAGTTTCAATAACGATACGGTTGAAAATTTTTGGTTATCAACATATTCAAAATGAAAATTTTCGAATTAATAATAATGAATTTGATTTTGTTGACCAAATGGAAAAAGATAACGGGGATTTATTACTTGAAAAATAAAAAAAAAATCGTGAAAATCATAATCAAATCTCAACTTGCAAAGAATCAAATAATAATCTACCGTTTACCGAAATTGACAATTCTAGTTCTCAACAAGTCCAAATCGAAAATTTTCAAGTTAATAATTACAAATTTGATTTTGTTGAACAAATGAATGAAATTTACGATGATCGCCCGGATTTGTTGTTTGAAACATATATGAAACAATGTGGAAAAAAAACCAAATTTCAACATGTGATGAGTCAAGTGATAATCCATCTTTTACCCAAATCGATGATTTTCTAACAACAACTATTGAAACTGAAAATGATAATCTTAACGAAGTTGTTGAAAAGATGGTAATTATGTTGGATTTCAATTCTTTTGAGTGTGAGAAACTCGATTTAAATTTCGATCTTCCTTTTTCTGAAAATTTGAATACAACAACTTTGGATTTTGAAATGGATATATGCGATGAAGTTGTTGATAATCCAATGAAGGAAGATGAATTTAACAAACACGAGTTTAATGGACTTTTCGAAAATGAGTCATTAAATTCTGATGGTGAAAATGTCGATCACCATTTTGACTTTGAAATTGATAATTTGGAAGAAGTTCTCAATGACAAACTTGAATTTCAATTTGGTGAAAATAAATGTGAATTTCAACCAATTGTTTTATCTACCCCCAAAATCATAGAAAATAAAACAACTCGTATGATTTTCAATAAAACGACATTTGTTTTTCCAAATCAACAGTCAACTTTGAAATCTTTGACGATTTGGTTTTTTGATCTTAAACTGTATCTCGCATACTTGACGAGACGAATGAACCGGTCTTTGGAAGACCGTTTCATTTACTTTTTGACGGTATACTTTCTGAACTCTTGTAAATAATAATCCTTTTGTTTTCATATAAATATAGGTTTTTGTTCGTTGTTTTATTTTTTCTCCTTTCACTTGGGTTGACTGCGGGGACACAGTCAAAATCAAGTGTGGGGGGAGACTCGTCTTCTTTTTGATTTTTCAGGATTAATTTTTCATTTTTCTTCCAAAAACAAAAAAAAAAACTAAAAACAAAAGAAGGATTTTTTAAGCATTTTGATTTGTTTTTAAAGAAACACTATAGGATAAATATATGGCTTTGGCTTATTAAATTGAAAATTTTGAAAGTTTATTTGTCTTAAAAAAAATAAAAATAAAGTTCGATTACATATAATAATGGTTTAACTGGTATATAGGAAGATTGTAACGACCCGGAATTTTTAATCCCGAAAATTCCAGATAGTCAGGAAGAAAAGAAGAAAGAGAAAGAAGAAGAAGATCAGAAACATCAACATGTCACATTCGCAGCGGATAAAATATAATAATAAATAATAATAGTTTACAAAAGAATATTATATCTGTCGATTACATTTTAATACATCAGAGTTACACACATACTCAAACACTCGACATATACAAATCAACATGTCTCAGATATACAACAATATAATACAGCGGAAACACTCCATACGTTCTTGCCATCCAGCTCGCCTCTCGAGCTCCAGAACGTCCTTACCTAAAAATCAGTAATACTCGGTCTGACCCGAGCATTACATCAAAGTAACACCCGGGTCAGGCTGGAGTCTAGCGTGAGTAAACCCATCTAACACGGAATACAAAGCATTCAACTTATATAAAACCCGGGGTAACTCGAATCAATTTACAAGTTCGCAATATGTTATAGATAACACTTATTTCACACATAAATTTTCTAAGTACCAAAGATTTAGATTTAAATAGTCCAATTGCTTTAAATCACTTCATTCCAGCCTATAGATTTCATATATCAATCTATAAAAATTCGAAGTGGTTTCGGGTATTTTCCAATACCCGACCCCGATCTCTTCGAGTCTCATTCAAGGCATCCAATACCATTCAATCATCCATAAGCAAAGCTTAATCACATACAAATTTAATTTAATTAATCCTGATTGAATTACTGATCTCAATCACTTAGATTTTTTTTGCATTTAACATTAATTAATTTCAAATCAATTAATCAATCATCCCTTCGTTATTCATCTTAATTAATCACCCTGGATTAATTATTCTTCAATTACCTTCAAGTAGTTATCTTAAATTAATTCACAAATTAATTATTCTTAACTAAAATCAATAATTAATCTTTAATTACTTCATAAATTAATTAACTATAATTAATTACATTACCCCTTCATTACTTATTATTTAATTTCTCATAAATCACTTATTATTGATTAATTAATCTTAATTAATCAAGCTATAATTACGTCATTGATTATATAAATTAATGATTTTCCATTTACATTTCAATTTATCCTAGTCTAATTAAATTACATTAAATAATTAATTATTAATTAAACAATAAATATTAATCGCTCTTGATTTATCACATCCTGTAATTATCTATCTTTTTATTCACTTCATTAAATAAATTAATTACTCATTTTATAATAGAAGCTTAAAGGAATTTAAAACCAAATTTATTTTTAAATTCAAATTAATTTACAAATGCACTTTAACATTCAAGTTGTTAAAACACTTTATATTTAAAAAAATTATTTGTTTTAAAAAAAACTGAGATTCACTAACCCAAATGCCGGATTTAACTTTGATTTAAAACCTATTTTTAGTTATGTACTTTACAATTTAGCTTCAGTTTTTTTTTAATATCACTTTCATTTCTTTCCAATACATTCTTATTTTTATTTTATAATTATTTCACTTCCAAATTTTACTTTTATAAAAATCTGATTCTATATATTTTGATAATTCAGGGTACCGAAATATTTAAGCAAACCACATCACTCAATATTCCAATTGCCAATAATATTCATCGCAGAATAGCAATCACTCCAGTATATCCTATATACTACTATATATAATATAGAACATCAATTCAATCATGCAACCAATTATTTAAATTTATCCATTTAAATTTAAATAAAAATCCAGAAGCGTGAGATTTACTCACCTTTGATTTTGGTTTTGCAATCCATTCCCATCACGATTAATTTCTCCACATTTGGACCTTGTATAAATAATTTACACTTTATTAATATCTGAAATAACCAAACAATCATTTTCCATTTTATAATTTAATTATCTAATAATTCAGTTCTAAACTAATAATTTTTCCTTTTTTTTAAAAAAAAACTTTTAGTAACATAAATGAGTTAATCCATTATTTTTAAAATAATGTTTAAAATATGTATACGTATATGTAATATGTGTATGTGTATATACTTTTATGCTTGTATTCTACTTTTCCTTAACTGTATATAATTTATTTATAGTCATATTTTATTTCCCTAAACAAGCAGTAATTTCTTACTATAATTTTTTTTCTTCTTCTACTGCAAATAAATTAAATTTAAATTGGAAAAAAAGAGGATACCTCACTGCCTACTCGCACACGCGATTCGAAAGCACGAGTCCCCTCAAAGTCGAGATGTGATGCCCCACCCCTATGGTCACAATAACAAAGGTTATTATAAGGAATAACGTCTGCTATTGCGAAGAATAAGACTTGTTAGAAGCAACCATCCGTAAGTTATGCCTTAGACGAGTATTGATTACATCTATAGGAGTTTTGTAAATTACTCCCAAAGATGTAAATTCAATCCAAATCTAAAACGAAACTACGGTGGCTAAAGAAAAATCTAAAACAACTCATAATGACAATAACACTGATAAATATAATCACATCGGAACAGAAATATTAGATATATAGCAGAAGGCAAGTCTGGATACATGCTACAACAATCGATGGTTTACATGAACCAAATGTACATATATATAGATACCAACATACATGAGACGAGAGTCGATATACCAAAAGTACTCCTCGAAGACAAGACAAAAGATGATGTGAAATCCTAAAACCTAAAGGTGCGACAGAATTAGAGATAGCGTCTATCCTGAAACAACTTGGTCTGACCCAGTATTATTTAAAAGAAAATAATAAACGGATCAGTCTAATTTATTCTTAGAAGTGAATGCATCATAAACAACATCAAGCAAAATAATAATAATCTCGAATGAGACTATTCAACATAAGAAATCAACATAGTTTAAATGAAGAAATCACATCAAACTCCATCAAAATCAATTTTCAAATTCACAATTGAATTCAAAGCAGCAATTCACAAAATCTAGAAATCAAAAATAGATAACTAGAAAAATCAGCATAAAAGTGGATTGATCCCATCGTATGGCGAGTCTAAGCTACGCCGCACGTGCATCAACATATGGCCGAAGCCTACCAAGTACTGTCATCATAATTTTTGGTGCCCAATAAATGACCCCAAGATCCAACATATGAGTTGAAGGTCTAGTACTGGTAATCGACCCAAAGGCCCATCATAGTGGCTTGAAAGCCCAACAAATCATCAAAATCATCAAACAACAAATCCACAACGAATATTTCAATTAACGAGTCCGGAATTAACGGAACTAGTAAAAGCGTGATTCCATATTCCGCACTTTTGCTAAATCGTTTAAATCTCTTCATCGTTTCCTTGAAAGTGCAAAATTGTGTATTTTAAATAAATAAAATTTACGTTCTCAAACGCACAAGTCCGGAATTAAGCGAATCAGTAAAAATAAGGGTTCATTGTCCTCAATTTTGCTGAAGCGTTTAAATCGCTTCGTCATTCTTTTGAAAGCACAAACTGTAAAAACTTTGGAAATGATTTTATTTTAAAATGATTTTTAAAACACATGATTAAATCAGCAACAACTATAGCATTTCAACTAGGAAATTACGCTTGACAAAACACCTTAAAAACGGATATTAAATCAGCGTTGCGGGATAACCGCTTAAAAATTCACTTTAAAATTGACGGTTACTAGTCAAAATAACAGTAATTTTTATTCGTCAAAATGTCAACAAAACAACACGCTACGAAAATATAGCACCGGTGTAAAAATTCCATTATAAAAATAACGGCAACAAAATACGTTTTAAAACGTAACACTGGTTCAACGTAAATTAAATAGACTTAACTCTTGAACGCACGAATTAAATTATGCACATGCAACTTGGACACATTTTCACTCACACTGCTACACACACGTAACACATATATGCGAAAATATCAATTTTTTGACTCAATACCAAATGACCTGGCACCACCTACCCATAAATGATTCACGCAATATAATTTTCTATGTACATGAGTTATAGTATGTAGCATTTGATGCCTGGAACCATCATGTATTCATGATTTCACTTATCAAAGCTGCACGCTAAAGCAAATGTGATTCTTTTTTTTGAAAGCACCGGTACATGCATGCTAATCAAGTCAATAGTTGAGCACAATATTCAAACGACCATACACTGTAACATGCATGTTAATCAGCTTGTCGGGTTTGAATAAAAGGGGGGAAAACCGATCTCAAAACTTTAACATACATAGAGAAAACGTATCATTTTCACTTTGCTCGCATGAATTTTTTTTATAAAACAAAACCTGGACTTGAAAGTCGCACTTGCAGTGAACAAATGAAGTTTGTGAACATGTACAAAGTTTAGATGCATGCATTACAAAAAATGGTTTGGGCACAATTTATATATGTTATAACCCACGCACGGCAACAAATGAAGTAAGAATTTGACCATATTTTGTTTTACGCAATAAGTAACAAAACACGCAACACGTAACCAAAAATCAAAGTATGTGATAAAAAAAACATGTTGAAGCAGAAAACAAATATCTGGGCTTACATTATTTTTGTGCCACACTTTATAAATAACGCACGCAAAAGAAATTGAAAATATATGATGATCTGGAGCATGACTC
This sequence comes from Allium cepa, assembly GCA_030765085.1. Classification (NCBI taxonomy): domain Eukaryota; kingdom Viridiplantae; phylum Streptophyta; class Magnoliopsida; order Asparagales; family Amaryllidaceae; genus Allium; species Allium cepa. The sequence goes on from CM060932.1 coordinate 610,869,307, forward strand.
TGTTCTAAATGCTGCAACCCCACACACGCACTTCAAATGAAAAAAAATATGCACGCACGTTAGGACATCAAGATACACATACACGAAATGCTTGCATGAAAATAATGATTTGGACTATATTTTCGTGTACTACTACATAATATAAGTGGCTACTTGCATGCAGACACATCAACATTTAAATATGAAATAACTGGAACTCTAATTCACCTGCACACAAATTTTTATTTCGTGTAACACAATATACATGAATAGTATGGCCAAGTTTGAAAAAAAAGCTCAACAACACAACATCAAGTAACTTCAAGTTGAACAAGATAATGCCTAAGTTAAATGCTTCCAAAGTCAGGGGTAAAAAAAACAAGTTGAAGCAGAAAACAAAAACAAAAAAACAACTGGGCACAAAATAAAATTAGGAGTGGTACTCACTTTAATTTGCCTCCAACCCAGTTTTCAACAAAGAATGTCTGAAGCTAAGTTTTTCACTGCCATTAATGCCTTCTACTCGGCTACTGGAGTTTTTTTGAACAAAAATGAAATGCTAACTTCAAATGGATGAAGGGTACAATTGCATTAATCTTGAAAACGTGCTAGCCTACTTTTGCATTAAATGCAACGTGTATAAAGTAATTAAAAAAAAAGGACTCGCTGCAATTAATAAATATGGCACAAATGTTCAAGCTTTTCTTTACAAATTAGTGTGATAGAAATTGTGTATAAATTGCTTTATGAACTTTGTGTTTTCAGAAAAGAGTGTCCACTTTGCTTTATTACTTTGGTGATATTTGGCCTTACACGTGTGAGGCTAAGTAAAAAAAAATTGTTTTTCATAATATGGACCTTATATTTGCTCACATGAATGAATTATGCAATTCATTCCACTGCTACCACTTGCAAGATTTCAACTGACTTTTCAATAAAATTTGTTTTGCAAATTTATTTTTCAAACTTCAATTTAAAATTTCTATTTTATATTTTTATTTCGTCAGTAATCCAAAAATCATGGTTGTTACACGAGATGTCGAACCCTTCATCCAAATTGAACGACGTTGCGGCCTTCCCCCTTTTCGTCTTTGCTATGAAGTCGCGCTCATCGACCGCGATGCCAACCTTGCTCACTTTGAGATCGTCGCTCGCACGAAACTCATGTGCGTGCAAAACCCTAACACGACAACCCCCAGCCTCACCATCACTCGCGACGCTCTCTTCCCAGTCGTGCCAATGGTGGATGCCGACATTCGATCGAGTCAGGGGTTGAAAAGAAGAGTCGCGATTCCAGGCGCCTCGAATCAAGCTCGGATTTCCACTCGGCTTTCCCTTTTTTTATTTAGCTGAAGAGGGATTGATTTGGGAATTTAGGGTAGGAATCGACTTCATTCATCACGAATTTGAGGGAGGAAGGGGAAAGAGAAACCACGATTTTGAATGTTTTTTTTAAGGAACGAACTGATTTGTGAAGGAAGATAATTTATGAAGGAAGATACTTGCCTTTAAACGAGAAGAGGAGATAGCTAGGTCGATGCAATTCAGGTTTAGGGTGGCTCAAGTACAATTATAGGGTGGCTGGGTTGACATTTTAAATTTTTTTTTTATTATTATTATTAAATTTCCAAAATATCTCGTTTAGCACAACTCGAAATCTCGAACTCTGAATCAGACATGCCGCCAAACGTTTATAAGGTTTTATCCATATTCCGAACATAATGGAACATGTTTCGAGGCCTAATTCAGTCATATGTGGAAGATAGCTTTTTGAATCGAGTTTAAATATTAAATTATCGATTTTAATTTCAACACGTTTCTCACCCGTACGGATAAACGGTAACTCCAAACGCTACGACAATTGAAATCCGATAATAACTAACTATTACGGATCCAATGGAACCAATTTCATCAAATTCTGAGACTGTGCCTCGAAAGGCTATTTTTAAACGTTAATTTAAACGTTATATTTCCAAAACTGAACAGATCACCATTAAATTCAATTCCAACCATTCTATTATCTTCAGTAACATCATTATAAATTTTATAGGCCTTCAAATTATTTTTAACAGGCTTAAAACTCCAGATTCAACATTTTACGCAATTTCAGATTATAAAATCCAATAATTTAATTATCAAGTAAATAGTGATATTTGGAATTCAAGTTAAAATTAACCTTTCAAATATTTAAAATCAATTAAATATTCTAATTTAAATTGTTAAAAATTCTGGGTCGTCACATTCCTCCCCTCTTAAAAGAATTTCCTCCCCGAAATTGCTAGTTAAAAAGAATGATTCAATACCATTACTATTTACCCAAAACTAAACAATTTTTATCAACTTGCCATAACCTATCTTTTATTAAGGACCCACTATCACTTTAACCAACTTCCCAAAACCTTCTATAGTTTCTAACAAAATTATTTACTCCACATATTCAAATTTAAATTTAAAATTCAAATTCAAATTATCACAACCTCCTCAAAAAAATTCTAACTCTCTAAATTTCCGAAATTTTTTGCCAGCGTCTCCTTTGCGCAGCTAGCTCGGTACAACTACAAAATGCCTCTATGGGCCCCTAAATTTCAAAAGAAAACAAAAAACTAAGTGGCTAGATCAAACCCAATCAAATTTCATACAGATATTTAAACACATACCTTTTTGTCGAGCAATTCAAATTTATCTTCTGAAATCAAAACCACTTTCCCTTTATAATACCTGCATATACTACTTAGCAATAATATCCAATCATAGCTTTTAAACTCATTTTATACATTTCCTTATAGAAGTTTTCATATCTACTTCTATTCAAATTAGTTTTTCCCATTTCCATATGAATTCAATTTATCTTCAATTCTGAATATTGAATTTTATCTTCCATTTATAGCTGATTCATATCATTATTTTAAATTAGTTTCATCCATTAATTTATTTCAATTTCCAATTTAAAAACGTTTTGTCGCTAACAAAAAAATTTCCAATTTTTTTCAATAATTTTCTAACTCCCAAAATTTTCGAAATTTTTTGGCAGAGTCTCCTTTGTACGGAGGAGCTTTTGCAATTTGACAAGAGATATAAATATATATACATCGACCCACACTGGAAAAACAAAAACATTTCATATTTCTTATTTTTATTACGTAGGCATACCTTTATTTAGCATTTTAAGCAAGCGGCTTATTATTTTAGCAATTAGCGCAACCAAATCTAGTCAAACGGCCTTCAGGTACATGTACTTACTCAATTTAAATATGTAAGTGCCATATATAGAAAATCTATTAGCGTTTCACTTACTTTCAATAGCTAAACATATGCATTTCATAAGCAACAGGCACCAAACGCTTTCCATAAGCGATTTATATGATTTAAAGCTAATTCAATAGCTTCCAACCAATTCTTATGCTATTTCATTCAATTTTAATGGTTTACAACTCAATTTCTTACATTCAATTTATTTTTAATCCAAACAAGCTCATATTCAATTTAATTAATTCTAAAATCAATTTATTTAATCTCTATCAACCCATAGAATTTTAATTACTTTTGTTTACGTCAATGGACAACTATTTTTATGTAAATCCGACGATATTTTCTTAATAGAGAATCCATTTTAGTTTATAACTACTTCAAATTAATTTCAACTCATTATGTAATTAATTCCATTTCATTTCTAATTCATTCACCAACCATACATTTGCATTTCATTTCATCTCCGCGTTGGTTTTATTTTAAAACTATTTCAATGAGCTTGACAACATTCGATGCTTATGTTAATATCCATTTTTTTTCAAATAAATTTAATCCCAAACTTTTATTTAATGGTCTTCCATTCTTACTCGAAAACAGCTTTTATTGACTTAAATAATTTTACTTCAAATTAATATGCCTCATAACTTAAGTTTGTTCTGATAACCCAATTCCAATTAAAACTTTGATTTAGTTTTTATTCAATTAGATTTCATCCATTTATTATTTAATTCAATTAACCCATTTATTCACCCCCATTTTAGATTTTTAATTCACCTAGTTAATTAATTTTCGAATTTATTTTATTAATACAAAGTCATTCTCAATTTATTTCTACTTACCTGGGTTTTGTTTGCAACTCAAACCATGTCTATTATAATTCAATTCCATTTTATTTTAACAACATCTCTACATATTTTAATTCATCATCAAATCCAAGTCAAATTCTATTTATAATTCGAGTTCATTTTCAAACTCCGTTATTAGCTTACAATCCATTTATTCAACCGAGTTAAATTTTATTAATATACTTTATCAAATAATTTATTTAGCTAATTAGCTTACTTCCAACTTTGAAATCAATGTTCGATTTTGTTACCAAAAAAATCACTTTATTAAATTTTCCTGAGTTTAATTTTTTTTTCATAATTCCAGTTAGGATTTTCTTTCATTTTTCCAAAATTCCAACACTTTTATTTTAAAATTTGAGAAATGCTTTTAAATTCACATCAGACTATTAAAATAGCTCTTTATAAAAAAATACTTCTTATAACTCGATGTCTCAACCAGTCCATCCTTGTTCTTACAGAAATTCAGTCATACTTTGATTAGGCGTAGGACTGAAAATCTATAAGTACTTAGAAGACCCATTTTCAACATCCAGTGAAAATACTTGGGAAAATAATTTTATTGAAAATATAGAAAACAGTTTTGAAAATAGAGAAAATATCTTTAGTGAGAATGCTCTGGAAATCATCACCCCCATCCATGGTCGCAGTTACATCCTGGGTTACGTTGCCATCGCAGCAAAAGTCCATGTAACTATAGGCGCTCCGCGCCCCACGATTACGCCATGGAACCCACAACTGATCGCAGTTACATTCCAGGTTTATGTTGTCATCGCAGCAAAAGTCCATGTAACTGTAGACATCAGCGCCCTCGATTTTCACTGTCCAAATCAAAATTCTCCACTCCTACATAGGTCGCAGCCTACCGATATAAAATCAAACATAGACTGTTGGCTCTCAACGGCACACACGACTTTCGCTATGTTACCATAGGTCGTAGTCTACGTATATAAAATCAAACGTAGACTGTTGGCTCTCAACGACACACACGACTTTCGCTATTGTCTGCAGTAGATCGCGGCGACATCGAGTTACACTGTCGTCACAGTATAACCCAAATGCTTCTTTAGGCATCAACGTCCCTCGACTATCGCTACACACTACTCATAATCCTCAGGAACTAGTTTTTTCCGAACTCCTCACAGGATCAACTTTAGGACCCCCCCCTTTAGTGTTCAATGCAGCACCACCCAGTGGCACTCCTGAGAAATTCATTTCAAGGGAGCGCCTTTTTCCCAGAGCCATTATCAAAACACTTTATGCTATACACATATAGTATCTTTCAAATCATACACCTAGTATGATCTCATACAAAGCTCCCTTACACAAAATCGATTATCCCAAAATCGATAATTCTCAAACTAGGCTTTCCAAATTCCAATATTGATTTTACCCAAAAAGCAAAAGCATTTCCAAATCAAAAGGTTCCTAAAACCTTTTTCCGAAATCCTCATAAGATCCTTTATATATACAGATATATATAATTTTTTTTAGAACTTCGGATCATTTCAAACTTGTATAAAACTCCTTTTATACTTCAAACTCTTTAAAAATCCTTTTCTTCCGTTAGTAGGTACAACAAGGGGAGATTTATCTTATATAACAAAGATATATAACTTTGTTTATTCAAAATCAAATATCCAAATTTGATTACTATTTCTAATATCAGTTTCATTCAAAACTGTACGATGTACACTTATCATCCGTATGCTATACCAATCTGATCGCTCACTCGATCAAACAATTTCACTTTCGAACTAGTATCGTCCACCCGACTTCCTAGTGCGGACATAGATCTGGTTTCTTGATTAGAAACCGTCATTCTCGTTGCATAGACATAACTATGATAGAGAATATCCAGAACCAATCAACAATCCATATCCAGGCTCGCCGTTGAAATCGAGTGAAAAATCCCAACTCGGATCGATAAACTATCTCGAAATTCTATGCTCGAATCTGGATCAAATCACTATGCGAATAGAATAATATACGTACATCCCACGTATTTAACTTCATTGATTATTAGCCAAATCAATTTTCTATTCTATTCACATTCACTTATGATTTCTATCCACTTATTTCCAATTGCTTCAATTCCATTAAATTATCACTTCAATTCTTATCTCAGTTGGGTATTTAATCAATAACGGTTTGAACTCCGACTAGTTTATATTGAGAAAATAGCTTGATTTTTTTTTTAAAATAGACAAGTAGCTGAAAAATAATTATTAGTTTGCAAAATAGCTGTAAAATAGTTAACTAATTGTAATATAGTTGGAAAATAGTTAAATAGTTTCAGAAATTTTGGAAAATTACAAAATAGTTGTAAAATAGTAATTAATTTGTAAAATAGTTGAAAAATAGTAATTAGTTTATAAAACAGTTGAAAAATTATTAAATAGTTTTCAAAAACAATTGTGGAATAAATATAAAATAATTTGGCTTTGAAAAAGAAAGGCTATATATATTAAATTGCTTGGAGAAATAAGTTTATATTAAAACAATTTATATTGAAAATAGTCCAGAGTCAAAACTGTTCACTTCCCCATCAACTCAATTTAAATTTCCACTTCCATTTAAATCGACTCAATTCCAATTTGAATAATCTTCAATTTCCATTGAAATTGATTTAACCCCAATTCAAGTTGAATCAATCCTGATTTCTTTCCCAATTTTAATCAAATTCCATTTGATTTTAAACATATTCAACTTTAATTATAATCCCAAATTATTCCAATCAATTTGGACTAATATCAATTGAACCCACTTCAATTTCAATTCATTTCAATTTTATCCAACCCAAATGTCCATTTAAATTTTTAGACTTATACATGTTCAATCACAAATCCCGTTAATTCAAATCAAATTCAATTTTGAACTAATTCAATTTCAATCTCAGTTTTAAACCATCTCAAATTATGTAATTTCGAGTTAAATTTTCAAAGGTTGGGTTTAATTCTTTATACCAAATTAACCTTTATTAAAAGTTTTTAAACAATTTAATTTCTGAGCTCAATTTCTAGAATTTCATTATCAATCAATTTAATTTTAATTTGGTTGTATTTCTGTTACCACTTAATTTTAATCCCAATTCAAGATTTCAATTTGGTTGTATTATATTACTTCTTAATTTAATTCCAATAATTTAACATCCAATCACCTTAATATTTATTAGAAGGAAATATTGCTTTATATATCAAAATATTTTCTTTATATAAAATCATTAAAAACCTTTATATAAGAAAATAACAAGTACGCTCTCATATATATATATATATATATATATATATATATATATATATATATAGACACACACACACACACTCAACTCATTCTAGAGTACTACAGATTCTATTTAAGGAGTAATCCCCAACAGAGCCAAGGTTCTCGCTTAACCTTTCAGCTCTGGTACCAAATGTAACGATCCGGAATTTTCGATCCTTAAAATTCCAGATAGTTAGGAATAAAAGAAGAAAGAGATAGAAGAAGAAGAAGATCAGAAACATCAATATCTCACATTTGCAGCGGATAAAATATAATAATAAATAATAACAGTTTACAAAAGAATATTATATCTGTCGATTACATTTTAATACATCAGAGTTACACACATACTCAAACACTCGACATATACAAATCAACATGTCTCTGATATACAACAATATAATACAGCGGAAACACTCCATACATTCTTGCCATCCATCTCGCCTCCTGAGCTCCAGAACGTCCTTACCTGAAAATCTGTAATACTCGTTCTGACCCGAGCATTACATCAAAGTAACACCCGGATCAGGCTGGAAACCAGCGTGAGTAAATCCATCTAACACGGAATACAAAGCATTCAACTTATATAAAACCCTGGGTAACTCGAATCAATTTACAAGTTTACAATATGTTATAGATACCACTTATTTCACACATAAGTTTTCTAAGTACCAAAGATTTAGATTTAAATAGTCCAATTTCTTTAAATCACTTCATTCCAGCCTATAGATTTCACATATCAATCTATAAAAATTCGAAGCGGTTTCGGGTATTTTTCCATTACCCGACCACGATCTCTTCGAGTCTCATTCAAGGCATCCAATAACATTCAATCATCCATAAGCAAAGCTTAATTACATACAAATTTAATTTAATTAATCTTGATTGAATTACTAACCTCAGTCACTTAGATTTTTTTTTCGTTTAACATTAATTAATTTCAAATCAATTAATCAATCACCCTTTCATTATTCATCTTAATTAATTACCCTGGATTAATTATTCTTCAATTACCTTCAAGTAATTATCTTTAAATAATTCACAAATTAATTATTCTTAACTAAAATCAATAATTAATCTTTAATTACTTCACAAATTAATTAACTATAATTAATTACATTACCTCTTCATTACTTATTATTTAATTTCTCATAAATCACTTATTATTGATTAATTAATCTTAATTAATCAAGCTATAATTACGGCATTGATTATGTAAATTAATGATTTTCCATTTACATTTCAATTTATCCTAGTATAATTAAATTACATTAAATAATTAATTATTAATTAAACCACAAATATTAATCACTCTTGATTTATCTCATCCTGTAATTATCTATCTTTTTATTTGCTTCATTAAATAAATTAATTACTCATTTTATAATAGAAGCTCAAAGGAATTTAAAGCCAAATTTATTTTTAAATTTAAATCAATTTACAAATGCACTTTAAAATTCAAGTTGTTAAAACACTTAATATTTAAAAACTTTATTTGTTTTAAAAAAACTGAGATTTACTAACTCAAATGCCAGATTTAACTTTGATTTAAAACTTGTTTTTAAATCTCTACTTTACAATTTAGCTTCAGTTTTTTTAATAGCACTTTCATTTCTTTCCAATACATTCTTATTTTTAATCTATAATTATTTCACTTCCAAATTTTACTTTTATAAAAATTTGATTCTATATATTTTGATAACTCAGGGTACCGAAATATTTAAGCAAACCACAGCATTCAATATTCCAATTGCCAATAATATTCATCACAGAATAGCAATCACTCCAGTATATCCTATATACTACTATATATACTATAGCACATAAAACAATTCAATCATGCAACCAATTATTTAAATTTAATCATTTAAATTTAAATAAAAATGCAGAAGTGTGAGGTTTACTCACCTTTGATTTTGGTTTTGCAATCCATTCCCATCACGATTAATTTCTCCATATCTTGACCATCTATAAATAATTTACACTTTATTAATATCCGAAATAACCAAACAATCATTTTCCATTTTATAATTTAATTAGCTAATTATTTAGTTCTAAACTAATAATTTTTCCATTTATTTTATGAAAAAACTTTTAGTAACAAAAATGAGTTAATCCATTATTTTTAAAATAATGTTTAAAATATGTATACGTATATGTAATGTGTATGTGTATATACTTTTATGCTTGTATTCTACTTTTCCTTAACTGTATATAATTTATTTATAGTCATATTTTATTTCCCTAAACAAGCAGTGATTTCTTACTGTGAATTTTTTTTCTTCTTACTGCAAATAAATTAAATTTAAATTGGAAAAAAATGAGGATACCTCACTGCCTACTCGTGCACGCGATGCGAAAGCACGAGTCCTCTCAAAGTCGAGATGTCGAACCCTTCATCCAAATCGAACGACGTTGCGGCCTCACCCCCTTTCGTCTTTGCTGATGAAGTCGCGCTCATCAACTGTGATGCCAACCTTGCTCACTTCGAGGTCGTTGCTTGCACGAAACCCACGTGCGTGCAAAACCCTAACACGACAACCCCTAGCCTCACCATCACCGCGACGCTCTCTTCCCAGTCGTACCAATGGTGGATGCCGACATTCGATCGAGTCAGGGGTTGAAAAGAAGAGCCGCGATTCCAGGCGCCTCGAAATCAAGCTCGCGATTTCCACTCGGCTTTCCCCCTTTTTTATTTATTTATTTAGCTGAAGACGAATTGATTTGGGAATTTAGGGCAGGGATCAGCTTCGTTCATCACGAATTTGAGGGAGGAAGGGGAAAGAGAACCCACAATTTTGAATGATTTTTTTTAGGAACGAACTGATTTGTGAAGGAAGATAATTTATGAAGGAAGATACTTTCCTTTAAACGAGAAGAGGAGATAGCTAGGTCGACGCAATTTAGGTCTAGGGTGGCTCGAGTACAATTGCAGGGTGGCTGGGTTGACCTTTCAATTTTTTTTATTATTATTAAATTTCCAAAATATCTCGTTTAGCATAACTCGAAATCTCGAACTCCGAATCAGGCATGCCGCCAGGCGTTTATAAGGTTTTACCCATATTCCGAACATAATAGAACGTGTTTCGAGGCCTAATTCAGTCATATGTGGAAGATAGCTTTTAAATCGAGTATGAATATTAAATTATCGATTTTAATTTCAACACGTTTCTCACCCGTACAGACAAACGGTAACTCCAAACGTTATGACAATTGAAATCCGATAATAACTAACTATTACGGATCCAATGGAACAGGTTTCGGCGAATTCCGAGACTATGTCTCGGAAGGCTATTTTTAAACGTCAATTTAAACGATATATTCCAAAACTAAACAATCACCATTAAATCACATTCCAACCATTCTATTATCTTCAGTAACATCATTATAAATTTTGTAAGCCTTCAAATTATTTTTAACAGGCTTAAAACTTCAGATTCAACATTTTACCCAATTTCAAATTATAAAATCCAATAATTTAATTATGAAGTAAATAGTGATATTTGGAATTCAAGTTAAAATCAACCTTCAAATATTTAAAATCAATTAAATATTCCAATTTAAATTGTTAGAAATTCTGGGTCGTCACAAAGATTCATACGTGTTAATTATGAAGTACATCCTAATTGAAAATCTTTGTTTTAAAAATTGGTTGATTTAAAATAAAGGATATAACATTTTATTGTCTTCTAAGTTAAATGGTGTTAAGATGATTTTGCAAAAATTTCTCTCTCTCTTAAAAAATATATCCAAGTATTCACTCTCATTTAAAAGTCCTCATGGTTATGCATGGGTGAATTACTTGAAATCTTTGATTATGTGCTTTCATACTCATTTAAAAGTCCTCACGGTTATGCATTTATGGAACACATGTAAAAAAACATAATAAAAACCACCTACGGTCGATAGGTGTATGCACAAAAGTGTGTGCACTCGCCATGCTCTGTACTCCCCTCACATAAGCCCGAAAGGCAGTGCATGGGTGGTATATCTGACCTCAGTTAACCTGAGCTGGGTGTGTAATTTTTCTTGCAAATAATGAGAAAGCAAGCAATTGAAATCCTAGCATTACTTTTACTTAGTTGATTTGATTTGTTATTGAAAAGAAATGAAAATACCGCTTTGATAAACTTTGATAATCAACTAAGGATCCATTTCATAGTTGCAATGTGTTATTAACCAAAGCAACGAGTTAACTATAGTCTATTTGTTATGATAACTTCATTTTTATTGGAAATATTGACGAGTAAATAACTTAAATTTCAAGATAATGACCAAAACCTATATTTAACTTATTGGTGTCAATTTAAAAATAGATCCTTCATTTGTAAATATTTTCAAAAACTTGCATTCATCTCTATGTCAATAATTCTGGCATTTTGTAAATATTTTCATCCTGCATTTGGATTTTGTGGGTAGTATCCGCTGAAAACCCTCACGGGACAACACTAGTCCTACTAGGGACATCCAGAGGTTTAACGGCTTGTTGCATATGCTCAATGCAATCGTGCTCCCTATGAAAATGGATTTATCTTAGTTTTTCTTTATTCGAGGATGAATAAAAAGATAAGTGTAGGGGTATTTGATGTGGATGTAAATGTGCATATTTTTACCACCATATTTATTCTATTTAAATTAAATAAATGATTATATTGGGTATTTTAACTTATTTTAACCAAAATCCATATTAATTCCAAATTATCACATATTCGTCTTCATCCAATGGCAAAATAGTCAACTTTGTGCATAAATTAACTTGAGAAAATTTAATTAGAAATTCCATACTATTTTTTTAGGAATTTGATTTCAATTATAAGATGTTTCATGAAGAAGATATGCATGCACAAAAAGAATATAAAGGAATGAAGATGGAAATAATTCCAAGTGAAGATCATGGAGGACCCTACATACCCACCACCTTAATGTACAAATCAGAGGCTAATGCACATGCTTATGGAATTAATGGCTTCATGCACACTTAAATGATGATTAGTAGAAGCTAATGATTACTTGGCCTCTACACTTTCTCAAGGGTATTTTGGGTATTCCCCAAAAAATATGAATTAGGATTTAACATATGTATACATACCCCTTATGTTTCATGTAATCCTCCTCTTCCTCTTCATTAGTTTAGGCTCAAAATAAAAGACAAGTTCTCTTTCTCTTTTCCATGGCTACTTATTCATTTTTACTTCATGTATTTTTCCTTTTTTTTATGCAATGTTAATTAGTGCTCTCTTTCTTTTACATGCTTCTTTTGTTTATTTACTTTTATGTTAGTAATGTAGATTTATTTTTCATGCAAGTAGAATAGTTTTGTTTCTTTACTTTGCTCTCTTTTTCCTTTTCTTTTTCTTTTATGTTGCATGCTATATTTGTTGTTTTGATAACATATATGAGAGGCTAATCCCTTCAATTTAGGGGTAATGAAGCCTCTAATCATATAGCTTCAACATTTTGATAATTATAGCTCTCTTTTTGTGCTTAATGACAATGCATGATATGGTTTAATTTGTTGCTTTGTGTTTTAAATTTGATAGCCTATATTGTTGACACCAAATATGCTATGCTTAAACAATCACTAATACAAATGCCTCTTCATCAAAATATGATTGTGGCATAAGAAAGTGATTTGAAATTCAAATTTGATGGTCTACATTTCTAATTAATATTTAATAGACCATACTTAAAATAGATTTCATTTTCAACTTTGTTGTCATTTTCATTAAAGTTAGTAAGTGATTTAAAGGTTGTGTTATAGTTTGATGGCTTTTGTTGAGCTAATTAATAGCATAAATGAGCCATGCTTATGATAAAAACATCATTTAAATTCACTTATGACCAAAAAACAGAGATCATAATTTCATAATTTGTTGAACTATATGATCTAGAGAGTGGAATTATCTCTAAATTGTCAATTAATTCTCATATTTTTACCACTTTCTTTTTGACATTTTTTCTCATTTTCTAGCTAATCACACTCTTCAACTTTGGTCTAATTTAATTGAATAGATTTTTAAAATCACAATTCCCTGCGGATCGACCCGTACTCGCATACGTGCTACATTCGTACACTGTGCGCATGCAGTTAAATTTCGAAATTTTCCGACGGTTTTCTAATCCGATAGAAATTCCGCTGTTAAACACCATAGCCCGGAGATCCGAAAACTAGACTTTGGCTTCAAACAACAATTGACCTTAAAACAATTGGATAGCAATTAGTGAATTATGTGGTTGATTTTAATACTTGTTTATTAACTCCTGGATGAACATGGAATGATGATCATTTATGACTAATACTCAACCAAGGACTCGAGTCCTTACCTACTGTAGTTTGGAACAGCCTTTGACTTACAGGTGGATCAGAAGGAACCAGATAATTCACCACAGCTTGATCGACTGATAGTCGATAAATTCAACCACTGATGTTTCATCAACTTCAATATTGGTTCTTGAGAAAAACATACCTTTCATTTGCAAGACCTACTTTGGAGGGCAGGTGTTATCCAGCCTTTTGACCATACAATGTTTTGATGAACATGATGGGTCGAACTTGAAATTAATCAAGGCAGGGAGCCCAAAGCTGGTAAGCCCATAAAAAAGTGCAAACAAGTCCACAAAGAGAGTGCATGGCCACCTTGGAGTTCAACAAGCTTCAATCCATCATGTGATGGATCAGGTCGATACCGATCCATAGAATCTCACTAAAATACATTAAATCCCATCTACGTGGATGCAATCGTGGTTGGGTGATTTCCAACGATCCTCGGCTATAAATAAGCATAGAGGCACATTGTTTAGATCTTTTGGCATGCTTAACAAATTTCTCTATAATCCCTTGTAATACTGGGGATGTACACCAATCTATGGGAACATCACCTGTAAAGAGCAACCAAGTTAGAACCAAAGCTAAGTGGACGTAGACAACGATTAGCCAAACCACTATAAAACTTTTATGTCTTGTTTTTGCTTACTTTCTTCACTATTTTCTCTACTATACTCATTTGGGTGTCTGTGCCACATTTTGGTGCAAACATCGTCTCAAAAAGGATTACCTTTATAATATTCTATAATTACCCAAAAGTGAGATTTTTGCATTGTTTGAAATTACAAGGAATTATCTTTTTTCTTTTATTGAAACAAACGATGCAAAATATAAAGGAGAACATTCATACTTTACACATCTCTTTCCTTTTTGGTACATTTCTTATTATTTCAAATGATGTGCTTTTTGTACATAGTGGTGGAATTAGATAATTCATGGAAATTAAATAAAAATAGATACAACTAAATTGTACCCACAATGCTCCCAATAAATTAAAACATAAAAATTCATTTTTCAAACCATGGAAATTAAATAAAAATAGATACAACTAAATTGTACCCACAATGCTCCCAATAAATTAAAACATAAAAATTCATGTTTCAAACCAAATTACGGTAATCTAAATTTATAATAATAACAATTTACAACTTAATTATCATGCATCTGGAATAAAGCTTAAGATCTTATCAACATTTTACTTAACAAATTTAGGGACTGATTTGAAAGTGCTGCTAAGGATCGAAATGGCCAATAGTTGTAGACATGGTAAATGCAGTGGTAGTATGGAATATGAATATAAAGAGTATATAGTAAAGTAAAAATGACACCAGAGCTTTTTATGCTGGTCCGAACTTTCCATTCTACGTCTAGTCCCAGACTCCTTCTAAAATTAAAACTAGCAACCCTCGCTTAACCTGAAGGAATAGGTTAACACCATTTTAGCAATCGAATAGGACTTGATATCCCGAGCAACCGAACAGGACTTGACCGCCTGAGCAACCGAACAAGACTTGAATACAAAGTATATTGGTTTTCTTGACCTTTTATGTTATTTTAACAACATAGATTTGTCAATTGCAGTACACTCATCCTATAATCTTTTCCTTAAGTATGATGTGTATGATTGTGTGTATATGAAGAATAGGAAGTTTCAGATTGCTTGAAAAATATGGAATTGTGATCATAAGCAATGAATATACGAATTCAAGAAAGCAATATATTCAGAGAATATAATTCAAGTTACACTAAGAGAGAAAAGAAAATTAAGTGATTTGATCATTAAAACTCAAGCATATATATAGTAGATAAGGAGTTGCTAATTTGATGAAAAAGATCTTAATTTGCAACTCTTCATGAGTGAGAAATCTATTCAGACAAAGAAATGTCCATTCAAGAAATTTGATAGTTATACAGAGTTCAATCGACTGCCTAGGTAGCTTCAGTAGATTGAATTCAAAAAGAACACATGCATATGAAAATGCATAGATTCAATCGACTGAACGATGCACTCAGTCTACTGGTCTGTATAAATTTAAAAAAAAATTATGCACAGGTTCAGTCGACTGAAAGCATCAGTTTAGTCAAGTGAACTGTATCTTTTCTAAAAGCCTAAATGCAATCAAATTGTGATGGCAATTTTCAAATGGTATGGAATGTATGTATATATATGTGTATGCGAGGGAATGAAGATACTCGACAAAAGATTTTGACAAAATAACTAGCCTTGACTCTAATATATACAATACATGAATCTTGATTATATATAGTTTATATGAGCCATACATTGAGTCGTTGAGTCTGGTCTTCGTAGCTGTCATAGATTCATGAATCATTGTGTCGTTTGAATTTCTTGTCAGTAATCAGAACATAAGATCCAACATTCTCCCCCTTTCCGATGATGACAACTCTATTTGATATGAATGCATCTCAATAATATTGCTTCGTGTCTCGTTGCTCCATATCTCCCCCTGAATATTGCTGGCCTTATCTTTGTTATTTCTCCCCTAAATCTGTGCTTTTGTTTCCTTGTAAATAGTAATAGAACAATATCTTTCCCCCCTTTGTCATCGAGAAAAAAAGAGTTTCCTAATCTAATAACATTTATAATCTAAGAGCATCTTAAAATGAATAACTATATGAGCAGTCAAAAACAACAGAGAATTAAATACACCTCATAGCCACATTTTCACACATATATTACATAGATAAAATAGAGAGAATACCTACCATTGTTTTTAAAAGAATAACATACCAGTTTGTTAAATTATTGAAACTAGTAAAAAAGACAACTTACTCATCACCATCTCCTTCATCGTCGGAACTTTCTTCTTCTTCATCCCCCTCGGTTTCTTCTTCTTCTCCACTGGAATCTCCTCCTTGACCTCCCACTTCTTCCCCCTGCTCTTCTTTTTCTTCCCTTCCTTATTCAATAGTCAACCAAGTAAAATGTGGTTGAGATCGTTTTCCTTGAGATGTAGGAACATGAACGGATGTAGAAGAAGGTTGGCCACACGAAATTGCTTCCCAAATATTATTTAAGAAGCCTTTTATGTGATTAAGCTTTTTTTTCAACTCTGTGACTGTTTTCTCAACACTAGAAACATTTGTCTTTACACGAGTCAGACGTTGGTCTAGAAGCCTTTGATTTCAAGAAATGATGGCCAAAGCCTCTTGTGGTCGAGCTTGTGATCCAATTTCTCGTATCTCGTTAAATTTCCATGGAGGTGGTGGAGGTTGAGTAGAGCTTGTTGCTTCAACATGGGGAGCATGTTGCTAGATGGTGGTTGAGGTTGACCGGAAGCTTGATTCTCTAGCCAATGCTCGAAGGTGATAATGGCATGACTATGATATTGGTTCGAAAGACCCATTAAGCTTAGGTTTTTTTGTATTCAGTGAGCCAATTTCTGAATAATTCGAGTCCGGAAAAGGAACTTCGAAAAGCTTAATAATCCTTATTATATATGCACTATAATGAATTGTTTTCATGTGCCCTTGTTTAAGTTTGGAATTCATCAAGGATTACCTTAGACCAGTTGACATGACGTTCACCATATATGGCATAAAGTGATTGGAAATCGTGCTTATATCTTTTTTTTGGCTTCCAATTCCGAGGTTGATGGAGTGAGTCAGTGCGCGATGCATAGTTCTGGCCTTAGGTAGAAGTGCAATAGCCTTGAGTTCTGTTATATCGTCGGAGAGGAATAAATGGCTAGTGTTATCTCTTGATTCCATATTTACTGCAATTTCACTTAATTCTTCTCCTTCGGATGGACACTGGAGAATTCTTCAAAGTTGAGCTAGTGGCAAGATCTTTACGCCGTAAACAAGAGTCCAAACACAATCATCAAGATTTTGAATATTATGGTGGTATAAATTAAGATTGGCGTAGAAAAGTTTAATGAGAAGATGATTTATTTTGATTCTATTGGCAGTGTAATCTATTAGAGATTCCAAGCTACTCCTTGCAAAGATCTTGAATGGCATAAGATGAAAAATCAATGAATTTAACAAAACAACCTTTGAATATTGTAGAATTCTTCGTCTTGTCGAATTTTTGAGCAACTCTATCATTGTAAAGCCAACTTCGTATCTGAGATTCCGAAGGACCAGCGGTAGATTATGAAGCCCTAGCTCTCTTTGGTGGCATAGTAGGTTTTTAGGGTTTAATGAAGGAAAAGATGAAATTGATGTGGAGATTTAAGGGATTTTGAGGGAATAGATGCAGAGATAATGAGCTAATAGAAATAGGAATGAAAAGCTGTGAGAAAATATACGTTTATATGAACATTTGAAATGCCCTTTGCCATAAGGTTACCCGGTTTACCGGTTTCAATCGACTAAAATTGCAAAAGTAGTCGACTGGGTGGTATTTAAACAAAAATAAATAACTGGGTTCGGTCGGCTAACCTAAGGATTCAGTCGACTGAATCATTCCCGAAAGATTTTAGTGTACTTTTGGAGTATTCAGTCGATTGAATTTTGGAATCAGTCGATTGAGTTACAAGAAAAATTATTGTTTAAAAATTGCATTCAGTCAACTGTATGCATTATTCAGTCGACTGTTTCTGTTGAAAAAATGTAGAAATGAATTTTATTGATAAATGAAAATAACATATACAAATAGAATTTTTGGGAATAGCATAAAAAAATTGAAAATATATAGGGTAGTTATTTAGATAATTCAAAAGACTTCAGAGTCGAACAATCCTCCGGTTCGATTTTGATTATTTCTTACGTCGGTGGAATGATCGAACGATCACATGAATTAGGAGAGTAAGGAGGCCTATGGGGAGATTGTTAATGAACATATTTATTTGATGGAGGCAAAATTTGAGGGCAAATTTCTCCAGTAAGCCGAGTCTCCTGCTATGATTTTTCTGCTCGTAGTGCATTTCCCTTTAAACGCTTAATGACTCTCGTTGATAGTGATGAATATCATCGATTTGATGAGTAATAGATGGAGAGCCAAAGCTTAGATTCCTACGAACTCATTTTGAGTCAGGTGTATATCCAGTGTGATAGCCGAGAGGCACAATTGGCATGGGTTCGTAGATTGGTGTAGGCTTGTGTAAATTTACTGAGCCGGAACTGGGTGAAGAGAAGTCGATGGAGGAGTACTCAGATGATTCATGAGAAGACATGATTACAAGTGCCTTTATATAAAACTTTCTTTTTGAACCAAAATGAACATATAAACTTTTGATAAAGGAAGGTATATATAATACAAAATATTACAGAAATAGTATGAAGATTAGAGGGAAATAAATTTTAATCGGCGACGAATGTTTGCTTAAGAAGAAAGAAGGAAATATAAGGTTGAAAATCTTAGATAAGAATAGAAAAAAAATAAAAGGAATTGAAAGAATGGATCTGGTGTGAACAAACATGTAGTAGAGTGGTAGTGCATATGACTTATAAGTGAGATACCAGAGTTCAATACATGGAAACTCTATTTTTGAAAAAAAATTATTTTAAAGAAAAATAGAGAAATCAATTATAAATCCTTTAATGGTAAAATTCCTAGTTCTCTTCTTAGTTTTATAAAAATATTTTTATTTAGAGTTTTTGGAAATATATCAGCCAGCTGATTTTCAGAGGATAAGATTATAATTTGACTATATCCTTTTCAATATTATCACGAAGAAAATGATGACGAACAAAATATGTTTAGTTCGTGAATAATTGATGGGATTTTTAGATAAGTTTATAGCACTTTTGTTATCACAATAAATAGTTGATTTAGATAAATTTATATCAAAATCTTAAAGTGTTTGTTCCATATAAATGACTTGTGCACATGCTAAAGCAGCAGAGATGTATTCCACTTCATATGTCGATAGTGAAATACAATTTTGTTTCTTGCTAAACCAGGAGAATAAGGATTGTCCAATGAAGTGACAAGTCCCACTTGTACTTTATCGATCCTTTCGACATCCTCCAAAGTCAGCGTCACTATATCATACTAACTCGAAAGGACATTCTTTCGGATAGACGTGTCCGAAATCTTTGGTATTTCTTAGCTAACGTAACATTCATTTCACTACTCGCATTGTGATTCTTTATGATTTGTTTGAAATCGAGCATATAAACAAACACTCATCATTATGCCAGGTCTACTAGCAGTTAGATAAAGTAATGATCCAATTATACTTCGATATAATTTTTGTTTGACACTCTTTCCATCTTCATCTCTATCGAGATGTATTGTTGTACTTATTAGAGTTGGTTTTGCAGAAGTATTTTCCACACCAAAGCTTTTAATTAGATTATTACAATATTTTTCTTGATTAATAAAAATTCCATTATCTAATTATTTAATTTGTAAATAAAGAAAATAAGAAAATCTCCCATATATGGCATTTCAAATTTTTTGGTCATTATATTAGAAAATTCCTAACATAATTTATCATTTGTAGGACCAACATAAATTTGAATAATTAAAACATCCTTTTCTGTTCATTTAATAAACATAGTTTGATCAACCTTCCCAATTTCAAAACTAGAATTTATAAGATAGCTTTGAAGATGTTGATACCAAGCATGGGGTGCTTGTTTTAGACCATATAAGGCTTTCTTAAGTTTATAGACATGATCTGGAAATTTTGCATGTGAGAATAGTGGAGGTTGTTCGACATAAACATTTTTTTTACATATCCATTTAAAAATGCATTTTTAACATCCATTTGATAAGGTTTAAAATTATAAAAACATGCAAAGACCGGTAAGATATGTATTGCTTCTAGTCATGCAACTGGAGAAAATGTTTCTTCATAATCAATTCCTTCTTCTTGATTATATCCTTGTGCAACTAAGCTAGCTTTATTCCTAGTTATATTTCCTTGTTCATCTGATTCATTTTTAAAAACCTATTTAGTACCGATGATTGCTTGATCTATGACGACCCGAAATTTTTGGATATTTGAAATTGGAATATTTAATTGATTTTAAATATTTGAAAGTTAGTATAACTTGAATTTCAAATATCATTGTTTATTTGGCAACTAAATTATTGAATTTAATAATTGGAAAATTAATCATTGGATTTAATAATTAGAAAGTTGGGTAGAATATATAATTTGGGGTTTTAAAGCTTGTTAAAAATATTTCAATGGCTTACAAAATCGAAGCGTTCGAATAGCAGGCGAAGACTATCAAATTCAACCGAAGTTGGTTCAGGCAGACAAGGCACTCGTTTGATTAGACAACTTGGGAGAGGATGCGCGAGTGCGGGGAATTTGGGGAAGATGAGATGTCAATCGAACGACGAGGACGGGTCTCATACGAAGCGGTCTAGCAGGCAGCGAGTCAGTGAGGTAATCCGTCGATTTACTTTCGTTTACTTTAAAATTAATAATGTGTGTGTGTGTGTGTATATATATATATATGTATGTATATATTCAGAAGCAGGAAGAAAAATTGTACAGAAAGAAATAAAATAATATATTTATAGTAAGTTATTCAAAAACCATTCTTTTTTAAATTTAATATATACTTTTCATATGAGATAAAAGGAATTTAATTTAATTACAATTTAATGTGTAGTTAAGCCAGCAACTAAATATATAGTTATACACATATTTCAATATATACAGTAAAAAAAGATTAATTTTATTTACTGAAAAATATATAGGGTTGAAACAGGAATTTTAAAACGTTTTGATTTGAATAGTTTATATTAAAATTGGACCTTTGGTTTATATAGATTATTTAATAAATATATATATATAGTTCTAAAATGAAAGAAATATAAAAATAAATATACTTGTTTTAGCCTACTGTTCCTTTAGAAAAATATTAAGGAGATAAATTTGTTTAATTTATTTAGTTACTAAGAAATTTTTAAAGGTAAAAATTTAGTTTAATTTAAATAAATTAGTAGTAATTAATTGTTCGATCAGTTCAAATGATTAATAAATTGTGAATGTTATACAAGGTCCAAACTCGTGAAGAAAACAAGTCAAGATGGAAATGGGTTGCAAACAAATCAAAGGTGAGTTAATATCACTCATTTGGACAACCATTTAAATTTCAATAGTTAAATTTAAATTATTGGACTGATTGCTTGAATTGTGTTTATTTATCAGTCTGGATGTGGTATATTATATATAGTAGTATATATATTGGAGTGATTGATTTCCCGCATTATATAGCGGATGAGACCCTATGTGGCCCGCATCATAGCGGATGAGACCCTATGTGGCCTGCATAATAGCTGATGACCCTTTATACCGCGATATCCCCCTCGAAGTGGGATTGGTATTTTATATTGTGGTAACATCTGTGAATGTAGGAAAACAGGTTGGAGGGATCCAACTGGACTCCTCAAAACATTAAAAAAAAAATTCTGCGATGTGATTTATATGATAATCTACGATGATTATATTGATTATATTGGGGATTGAAATTATTGAATTCTATGGTTTGTCTGAATATATATATATTGGTGTTTTAAAATACATAGAATAGAATGAATTGGGTTTTTAAAGGAAATGAAAAGAAAATTTTTAAGTAAATAATTATTGGGAATTTGAATAAATCGAGGAATAAATTTAAAAGGGAATTTAAACCAGAATATCAATTTGAAATTGATTAAGTGTTTTGAAAACTGTGATTTAAAAAGAAATGAGAAATGGAAATGTGTAAACTTTGTTTATAAATGTTGTAGAATATTTATCAGTGGATAAATTTGGAAGTATAGATTCCAATGGGAATTTAAAAGAAAAGTCGTAATTCATTTTAAAAATAAAAAGGTGATTTTATTTTTATAAGCTAGAAAATATACTTTTACTGGAAATCTAAGTATATTTTAAGAAAAGGATTTCAAAGTATAAACTAGAAGAATAAATAAAAATTTCTAGAAATTTATTTTTAAATATATTTTAATTGAAAAGTAAATATTTATTTAAGTTAATTATGGTATTTAATTATTACTTTTAAAGGTAAATTAGTATTATGAATTTTAAAATTGAATTTTTAACATAAATATTTGATATAATAACTTTATTTTAAAAAGAAATTTTGGTTTAAGTTTTACTCAGGAACTCTAATAAATTTCTTAAGTAATATTTTTATTTAAGTAATCTTAGTAGCCTTAATGTAAAAAATTTAAGTATATATTTTTGAAAGTGATTATAAAGAGAAGGAAATGTGTTCTAAAAATAAAAAGTGGTTTTTTTTTGAAGTGTTGAAAAATTTACGGGTTGAGACATAAATTAAATTGGGATAAATCAAGAAGGATTTATAAATGATTAGACAGTTATATTGGAATGGAAAGTGAATTTCGTGAAAAGCCAAGTATGTTTTCAAGCAGATTATTAAAGTATAAGCTAAAAGTTTTAAAGTTGTTTAAAGAAACGTTTTAAAGGAATTTATTATTTAAATTGTTTTAAGATTTTAAGGTAAATACTTATTAATTTAGTTATAAAAGTAATTATTTTTAAGGTTAAATTAGCATTATGATTTAAAAGATTGTTACTAAATATTTATACTTTATAAAAATGACTTTTATTTTAAAGGCAGATTTGGCTAAGTTTTACCTGAAAAATTATTATGGAATTCATAACTATTATTGAAATGAAGTCTTTTAAGCAGTTTTATTTTAAGTGTTTTAAAGTATATATATCTTTGGATAAGTGATTTAAATTATTTAAAATCTAAGTTATTAAGACTTGGTGCTTTTCAGGGGAAATAAAGCAATTGGGCGGAAATTTATTCCACGAAAGAAAAGTGATTTGAAAACTATTTTCAAAGGGTTGAAGTGTAGAAAAATATATTGTGAATATATTTTGAAATAAATAATTTGGAATAAGGCATGACGGCTGTTTGTGGATGTTATATGATAGTTAAATAACCGACTATCAATATTGGCCAATACGATGATCGTTTCGAAGAGACCGAGATTGGGATTTATTTCTCGAAAACCACTTCGATCCGATTCAAACGTTTTCATGAGGAACACAAGAGATTAGTATCTAAGATGGAGCAGTGAAGTGCAAGGGCTAATCGCTACTAATCCTAAGGGTGATTCCAAAATGGATGTAGTAGGAGTAGTGCCTTCGGTTCCGTTTGGACCCGGAACGGACTTGTATGGACGAATGCTATCAGAGCATCGTCAGGAGGATGATGAGCATTCTAAGTGATATGTGTTCTAAAAAGGTAACGCATAGCCTCGATCCTCATCAACCGGGAATGGCTAAAACAAGGGAGGTGCATGCAAGGTTAAGTGGCTAGCAACCAATTATGGTAAGGTCATCCCTTTCTAGATGTCCCTTTATTTCGGCTGTGTGGGCGGTTGCTGATCCCAACCATAGGGTGATCTTATTCGGATTATCCAGTAAGGGGCAGCTCTGGTCTTGTGATGTAGAGGATCAGGGTAGATCCTCGGTACGGTGATCTTGAACACGTACTGTGACGGACGGTACCCCAGTAGCCCTGCCATTGATGGAAACCCAATCTCCAATAAGTGCCTTCGGACTTGTTTGTATACCTATTATGCTGGAATTTAATGAATGTAACAATTTTGGCTATTTGAATAACTATTTGTATATAGACACTACTATAATATCAGAGGATTTGATAAGAAATGTTTTGGTTATCGTAAGGTAAAAACCCGACATGTTTATTTATGGCGTGGTCTTATGAGATACCTTTGATTTTCAAAGGATTTTGAAAACTTTAATAATCCAATTGAGTGTGTTTTCTCACGCTGGACTTCCAGACTAACTCAGGTGTTATTTCACTATAATGCTCGGGTCAAACCGAGTATTATAGGTACATGAAGGATGCTGTGGAGCTCAGAAGACGAGTTGTATGGCGAGAGTATCACCCATACTTGATATATATAATCCGCTGTGCTGTATAAGCTGTGTATTCAGTTTTGTGGGGACAAGATGTCTAGAATTTATCTAATGATATTGTTGTACTCTGATGATATAATGTATAAACAGTTCCAGATTCTTTTGTATAAAAATATGTTATTATCTATTATATATTATTCCGCTGCGATGGTGAGATTTTGATGTTGTTTTCTATTCTTCTTCTACCGCTTTCTTTTTCCTTTTCGGTCTGGTTTTCTGGAGTTCGATTGTTTGACATTTAATACAGTGGGCATATGGATGTCGCTTTTCGGGCATCAGAAAATCGGTCGTGACATTTTGGTAACAGAGCCGAAGGTTGAGCGAGAATCAGGCTCTGGTAGGGATTAACCAATAAAGTCAGTTGTACTCTAGAATGAGTTTTGAGTGTATTAATACATATGAGCGCGTATTTGTTAGTGAATATTAAAATTGTCTTATATTGTATCGACTTATCAGTTAAGTGTTTATAAATTCTGGTCGGTGCAGTCTGGCCAACTGTATCGATAGGTATTTCTAAACTTTTAAACTAGGAAAACCGACACAGTATAGTTTTTACAAAAGTGGGTAAAGGAAATAATTTTGCCCAAATTATTTTTGTATATAAAAGAAATAATTTTTGTAAATTATTAAAGTATATGGTTGCTTGGTTTTTAGAAAGTGATAATATTAAATTATTATCATTGTTGTTATGGTAATTGAAATAAGGAAATAATGGTATAATCAAAGATTTGGAGAAAAATTCGTTTAACAAATTAAATTTATAAATGTGAATTATAATGTGGTTTGTAATTGAAATGAGATAAAATTCCAGAATAATGTTTGAATATGAGTTGAAAGGATTTGGAATTTGAAAATTTAATTCCTTTTGAGTTTGGAAATGAATTTCAAAGGTTTTAGAGAAATAATAGTGATATTATTTGGGAAATATTTTTGAATTGGATATACCAAAGGATTTTGGATATAATTGATTTCAAAAATGATTTTTGAAATGTTGAGGTATTGCTTAAACTCTGGAAGTTAATTAAAAATGTTCATGGAGTATAAATAAGTTTGGGAATTTATAAAATTTGAAATTTGTTGGAATAAAATCCAACTTGAATAAAGAGTTATGGTAGAATAAGGGTGAAAACAAAAGCAAGTGTGATAATAAAATAAAAGGCTAAGTGTGAATAAGTGAATAGAATTCGGAATAAATATGAATAAAAGAAAATTGATATAGATAACAATCAATTGGGGCTAAATACGTGGATGTACGTATATTATTTTATTCGCATAGAGATTTGATTCAAATTCAAGCATAGAATTTCAGATAATTATATCGATCTGAGTTGGGACTTTTCACTCGATTTTCGACGGCGAACTCTGGATATGGATTTTTGATTGATTTTGGAAATTCTCTTTCTTAGTAAATGCTTATGCAAGGAGAATGACAATTTCTGATCGAGAAACTAGATCTGAGTCCGCACTAGGCTGTCGGGCTAACGATACCAGTCGGAAGTGAAATTGTGTGATCAAGTGAGCGATCGAATTTGATATTGTGTATGGATGGTATGTGTATATCGTACAGGCTTAAGTAAAACAAATGTTGAAACTTTTGTAAGGAAATTAATAAAATGAATTTGGATTTTATATTTGGATATTATTGTTTGGTAGGATATGCAGGTGTTTAAAAGCAAAGGATAATTGATGTTTTGATTTAGAAGATAAAATTTAATGGCCCGACAAAAAGGTATGTATTTTAATTTTGTATGAAATTTGATGTTTGTCTGATCTAGCCACTTGGCTTTTGTTTTCTTTTGCAATATGGGGGACCATAGAGGCATTTTGTAGTTGTACGGAGCTAGCCATGCAAATGAGACGCTGGCGAAATTTTTCAAAATTTAGGGAGTTAGAAAAACTTTGAGAAAATTTAAAATTTGGTTTTGAATCATAATTTGAAATGGTTGAGTCAATAATATGGATTATAATCTATAGTTTAGTTTGGAAAGTAAGTAAGGGTGATAGTGTGTTTTTAATAAAAGATTGTTTTGGTTGTGGTTAAAAACTGTTTGGCTTTGAAAAGATAATAAACGGGTATCGGACCATTCTTCTTAACTAATAATTTCGAGGATGAAATTCTTTTAAGGGGGAGGAATGTGACGACCCGAAATTTTTAGATATTTGAAATTGGAATATTTAATTGATTTTAAATATTTGAAAGTTAGTTTAACTTGAATTTCAAATATCATTGTTTATTTGGCAATTAAATTATTGAGTTTAATAATTGGAAAATTAATTACTGAATTTAATAATTGGGAAGTTGGGTAGAATATTAAATCTAGGGTTATAAAGATTGTTAAAAATATTTCAATGGCTTATAAAATCAAAGAGTTCGAATAGCAGGTGAATAGAGAATCGAATTCAACCGTAGTCGGCTCAGGCAGACAAGGCATTCGTTCAATTAGACGACTTGGGAGAGGATGCATGAGTGCGGGGAGTTTGGGGAAGATGAGATGATGATTGAGCGACAAGGATGGATCTCGTACGAAGTAATCAAGCAAGCAGCGGGTCAGTGAGGTAATCCTTCGATTTACTTTCGTTTAATTTAAAATTAACAATGTATATATATATACATGTATATATATTCAAAAGTAGAAAGAAGAAATTGTACAGAAAGAAATAAAATAATATATTTATAGTAAGTTATACAAAAACCATTCTGTTTTAAATTTAATATATACTTTTCATGTGAGATAAAAGGAATTTTATTTAATTAGAATTTAATGTGTAGTAAAACCAGTAAATAAATATAAAGGTATACACATATTTCAATATATACAATAAAAAAAGATTAATTTTATTTACTGGAAAATATATAGGGTCGAAACAGGAATTTTAAAATGTTTTGATTTGAATATTTTATATTAAAATTGGACCTTTAGTTTATATATATTATTTTATAAATATATATATATATATATAGTTCTAAAATGAAAGAAATATAAAAATAAATATACGTGTTTTAGCCTACTGTTCTTTTAGAAAAATATTAAGGAGATAAATTTGTTTAATTTATTTTAGTTACTAAGAAATTTTTAAAGGTAAAAATTTAGTTTAAGTTAAATAAATTCATAGTAATTAATTGTTTGATCGGTTCAAATGATTAATAAACTGTGAATGCTATACAAGGTCCAAACTCGTGAAGA
Organism: Allium cepa; assembly: GCA_030765085.1. Taxonomy (NCBI): domain Eukaryota; kingdom Viridiplantae; phylum Streptophyta; class Magnoliopsida; order Asparagales; family Amaryllidaceae; genus Allium; species Allium cepa. Next base: position 610,897,010 of record CM060932.1, read on the forward strand.
AAACAAGTCGAGATGGAAATGGGTTGCAAACAAATCAAAGGTGAGTTAATCTCACTCATTTGGATAACCATTTAAATTTAAATTAATGGACTGATTGCTTATTGTGTTTATTTATCAGTCTGGATGTGGCATATTATATATAGTAGTATATATATTGGAGTGATTGATTTTCCGCATTATATAGCGGATGAGACCCTATGTGGCCCGCATAATAGCAGATGACTCTTTATACCGCGATATCCCCTCGAAGTGGGATTGGTATTTTATATTGTGCTAACATTGTGAATGCAGGGAAATGGGTTGGAGGGATCCAATTGGATTCCTCAAAACATTAAATTTATTTTATATTCTGCGATGTGACTTATGTGATAATATGCGACGATTATATTGATTATATCAGGGATTGAAATTATTGGATTCTATGGTTTGTATGAATATATATTTTGGTGTTTTAAAATATATAGAATAGAATGAATTGGGTTCCTAAAGGAAATGAAAAGAAAATTTTTATGTAAATAATTATTGGGAATTTGAATAAATCGAGGAATAAATTTAGAAAGGGAATTTAAACCAGAATATTAGTTTGAAATTGATTAAGTGTTTTGGAAACTGTGATTTAAAAAGAAATGAGAAATGAAAAAGTGTAAACTTGGTTTATAAATGAAGTAGGATATTTATCAGTGGATAAATTTGGAAGTATAGATTCCAATGGAAATTTATAAGAAAGGTCGTAATTCATTTTAAAAATAAAAAGCTGATTTTAGCTTTATAAGCTGGAAAATATATTTTTCCTTGGAAATCTAAGTATATTTTAAAGAAAGGATTTCAAAGTATATACTAGAAGATTAAAAATGTTTTTTTTCTAGAAATTTATTTTTAAATATATTTTAAGTGAAAAGTAAATATTTATTTAAGTTAATTATGGTATTTAATTATTATTTTTAAAGCTAAATTAGTATTAGGATTTTTAAAAGGGAATTTTAACATAAATATTTGGTATAATAACTTTATTTTAAAGGGAAATTTTGGTTTAAGTTTTACTCAGGAACTCTTATAAATTTCTTAAGTAATATTTTTATTTAAGTAATCTTAGTAGCCTTAGTGTAAATAATTTAAGTATATATTTTTGAAAGTGATTATAAATATATGGAAATGTGTTTTAAAAATAAAAAGTGATTTTATTTTTAAAGTGTTGAAAATTTTACGCGTTGAGACGTAAATTAAATTGGGATAAATCAAGAAGGATTTATAAATGATTAGACAGTTATATTGGAATGGAAAGTGAATTTCGTGAAAAGCCAAGTATGTTTTCAAGAAGATTTTAAAGTATAAGCCAAAAGTTTTTATGTTTACCAAAGAATTATTTTAAAAGAATTTATTATTTAAATTGTTTTAAGATTTTAAGGTAAATACTTATTAATTTAGTATAATAGTAATCATTTTAAGGTTAAATTAGCAATATGATTTAAAAGATTGTTACTAAATATTTATACTTTATAAAAATGACTTTTATTTCGAAGGTAGCTTTGGCTAAGTTTTACTTGAAAAATTATTATGGAATTTCATAACTATTATTGGAATAAAGTCTTTTAAGTAGTTTTATTTTAAGTGTTTTAAAGTATATATTTCTTTGGATAAGTGATTTAAATTACTTAAAATCTAAGTTATTAAGACTTGGTGCTTTTCAGGGGAAATAAAGCAATTGGGTGGAAATTTATTCCGCGAGAAAAAAGTGATTTGAAAACTGTTTTCAAGTGGTTGAAGTGTAGAAAAATATCTTGTGAAGATATTTTGAATAAATAATTTAGAAAATTTTAGGGCCTGATGGTTGTTTGTGGATGTTATATGATAGTTAAATAACCGACTATCAATATTGGCCAATGTGTTGATCGTTTTGAAGAGACCGGCATTGGGATTTATTTCCCAAAAACCACTTCGATCCGATTTGAATGTTTTCTTGAGGAAGACAAGAGCTTGGTATTGAAGATGGAGAAGTGAAGTGCAAGGGCTAATCGCTACTAATCCTGAGGGTGATTCCAAAATGGATGTAGTAGGAGTAGTGCCTTCGGTTCCGTTCGGACTCGTAACGGACTTGTATGGACAAACGCTATTAGAACATCATCAGAAGGACGATGAGCATTCTAAGTGAGATGTGTTCTAAAAAGGTAACGCATAGCCTCGAGCCTCATCAACCGGAAATGGCTCATATAGGGGAGGTGCACACAAGGCTAAGTAGCTAGCAACCAATTAGGGTAAGGTCATCCCTGTCTAGATGTCCATTTATTTCGGCTGTGTGGGCGGTTGTTGATCCCAACCGTGGGTGATCTTATTCGGACTATCCAGTAAGGGGTAGCTCCGTTCTTGTGATGCAGGGGATCATGGTGGATCCTCAGTACGGTGACCTAGACCACGTATTGTGACGGGCGGTACCCAGTAGCCCTGCCATTGATGGAAACCCAATCTCCAATAAGTGCCTTCGGACTTGTTTGTATACCTATTATGCTGGAATTTAATGAATGTAACAATTTCGGCTATTTGAATAAGTATTTGTATATAGACACTACTATAATATCAGAGGATTTGATAAGAAATGTTTTGGTTATCGTAAGGTAAAAACCCGACATGTTTATTTGTGGCGTGGTCTTACGAGATACCTTTGATTTTAAAAGGATTTTGAAAACTTTAATAATCCAATTGAGTGTGTTTCTCACGCTGGTTTTTCAAACTGACTCTGGTGTTATTTCACTATAATGCTCGGGTCAGACCGAGTATTATAGATATAGGAAGGATGTTGTGGAGCTCAGGAGACGAGTTGGATGGCGAGACGCATCACCCATACTTGATATATATAATCCTGTATAAGCTGTGTATTCATTTTTGTAGGGACAAGATAATATAGCTGTCCAGAATTTCTCTATTGATTTTGTACTCCGATGATGTAATGTATAAACAGTTACAGATTCTTTTGTATAAAAATCTGTTGTTATCTATTATATATTGTTCCTTTGCGATGGTGAGATTTTGATGTTGTTTTCTATTCTTCTTCTACCTCTTTCTTTCTTTTTCTCTTACGGTCTGGTTTTCCGGCATTTGATTGTTTGGCGTTTAATACAGTGGGCGTATTGATGTCAATTTTCTGGCATCGAAAAATCGGGTCGTGATGTGATCACTCGGTCGAGGAACGATTTCCCAAACTTTGTTTCATTCGAATTGGTTTAGCTTTTCTTTCATAGCTATAATCCAATAGCATTAGTAGAGGCGTCTTTGGCATTTTTAGTTCAATATTAGAAAGAAATGCTACAAGGCCCATTTGATTAAGTTGATTTCTAGTTCTGACATGTGAATCAATTTCTCTTATGACATTTTCTGCTGGATGATCTCGTAAAATCCTAGGAGGAGATCTTAATTCATTTTCATTTTGATCAATGTTTTCAATTTCTTCAAAATTATGAATGTGTTTTCATCTTTTTCAAAATTATTTTGTGAAACTGTATTGTGACCGTCTTGCTTATTATCTCATCATCCTTAGAATTTTTATCGAACTTAAAATTTCCATCGAAGGAAACATGTAGTGTTTCTTCGATTGTTTTAGTTCTTTCATTAAAAATTTGATAAGCCTTGCTTCGTTTCGAATATTCTATGAAAATTCCTTCACATTTTCAACCAAAAACTTTAACATATGAAATATTTGGTTTTCTTTCACGAAGTAGTTTGTATGGAGTATGTTTTGTTAGTGGACGAACGGAAACATGATTCAAAACATAACAGGCAATTACTATAGCTTCTGCCCAAGAAAGTTTTGGTAAAGTGCTTTCGTTTAATAAAGTTCTTGTACATTCTTGTAAATTTCTATTTTTCCTTTCTACAACTCCATTTTGTTGTGGTGTTCAAGGAAAAGAAAAATTATAGTAAACTCCTTTTTTATTGCAAAAATGTTCAAAAGCTTCATTTTCGAATTCACCTCCATGATCACTTATAATATTTTAAATTTTTAAATTTTTGAGATTTTGAATTCTTTTAGCAAAAATCTTGAAATTTTCAAAAGTTCCACTTTTATTTTTCAGAAAAATGGTCCAAGTATATCTTGAGAAATCATCTACTATAACAAACACATATTTGCTATGGTTTATGGATTGAACTTGAGTAAGACCAAAGAGATCTAAATGCAATAATTCAAGTGATTGTATAGTAGAAATATTTTTCTTTAATTTAAAGGATGACTTTGATAATTTGCCTAATTGACAAGCATCACAAATATTGTTTACTTTAAAATTCATTTTTGGTAAACCTTTTACTCGTTTATTTGTAGATAATTTATTTATAGCTTTGAAATTAATATGACAAAAAAAATTGTGCCATAACCAAGGATCATTTTCTTTGTCTATTAAACACATATTTGTATTGTTATTTATATTCATATTCAAAACATATATATTTTTATCTCTAAAACCTTCAAAAATAAGATTTATATTTTGATCAAAAATGCTACACTGATTTTCAGAAAAACGATATATTGAATCCTTTCTCACATAGTTGGCTGATGCTAAGTAAATTATGTTTTAAATTTTTAACTAATACAACATTTGTAAAAAGAGGTAAATTAGGTATATCGTTATTGCTCACATCGCCTTTGTCGATGATATATCCTTTGGAATTCTCCAAAAGTGACAGATCCTCCAACTTAGTAGATAACCTTTGTTAGCATCTCTTTGTTTCTTGTCATGTGTTTCGAGCAACCACCGTCCAATATCCATTTTTCTCTCTTTTTAGGTGGTACCTGCGAAATATAGAATTAACAACGGTACCCACCATTTTATTTGGGTCCTAAATAGTTAGGTCTTAGAAAACCAAACCCAAGAGGGTTCAGAATTCCTTTTAAAAATAAAATCTTTATTTTTTGTGAACAGCTTCTATAAAAGATTTTATACATTTATTTCTAACGAAAGAATTATTTGTATTAGGAACCCAAATCTTAATTGATTTAGAATAATTTGTAACTTTTGAAACTTGTTTTTCAATTTTATTATTATTCTTTTTAAAATTGCTATATAAGGAATTATTTTTCGTTGGAATAACTTTAGAAACTTACTTATATCTTAGTCCTCTCTTATTTGAAACAGTTTGAGAATTTTCAATAATTTTATAAAGAATTTCTCTACTTTTGTTAAAATTAGAGACATTTTTAATCATATCATCTAATTTTGTTTTAAGGCTAGAAATATCTAATTCTAATATTTTATTATTAATTTTAAGATCATAATTTTCGACCAAAAGAACATCATTCTTTTTTTTCTAAGTTTCTATTTCTTGACTTAACATAGAAAGTTGAGATGTCATATTAGAATAAGATTCTTGAGTAATTTCAAGTTCTTCTAAAATTTGTTTCTCATCTCTTAACATATCTACCTCAATTTCAGTCCTATTTAATTTTTCCAGAGTTTCTTTATACATGTCTCTTAGTTTGTCAAGTAGTTCGAAATTTATTTCCAATAAATTATCAAAAGTTAGATCACTCATCTCGTCATTTGTGGCTATAAAACATGTGTTGCCTTATTCCGTAGCACAGTCTGAGTCACTATCTACAGATGAAGATGATTCTGAATCGTCCCAAGTGACAGAGAAAGCTTTCTTTTTTAATATGTCTTTCTTGTGCTCGTATTTGTCTTTCTTTCGATCAGGACAGTCTTTTTTGATGTGGCTTTTCTTATGACATTCATAACAATTTAGAGCAGAAGATGATGGTTTGTTGTTTGTATTGTTGTTGGAATTGTTCTTGTTGTTTCTAAATTTGTTTCTCTTTTTGAATTTCAAGAACATTTTGAAATTTTTAGCAATGAATGCCATATCTTCCTCATCTGAATCTAATTCATCTTTTTCTGCTTGGAATGCTATATTATTCTTATCTTGAGCCTTTATTCATTTTGCCTGAAGATTAACTTCATAAGACATTAGATTTCCTATTAACTCTTCTGATTTAATGGTTGAAATGTCGTTAGCTTCTTCAATCGCTAAGACCTTTCGTTCCCACTCATACGTTAGAAAATTAAGGATTTTTGAAACATTGTCAAAGTCTATATATGCTTCTCCCAATGCTAATACAGAATGATATATATCTTGGAATCCAAAGTACATTTCATTTATTGTTTCATCTTGTTTCATTTTGAAATTTTGGAACTGATTTTTGAGCATAGAAATTTTACTCTGTTTTACTTGATTAGTACCTTTATGTGCAATTTTAAGTGTACGCCAAATTTCATAAGCCGTTTTGCACATGCTCACCCTATTAAACTCATTCTTGGCTAATGCACAATATAACATATTCATGGCTTTAACATTTGCAGTAACATCCAGTTTTTGTATGTTAGACCATTGTGAATATTCTATAGTAGGTACGGTATATTAAGTTTGAGTAATATTCCAGGTTTCAAAACTATTAGCTTGTACATAAATTCTCATCCTAGTAGCCCAATAGTTAAAGTTCATTTCGTTAAATAGTGGTGGAAGTGCAGTAGATTGACCTTCAAGAAAACTAGTGTTAGTTACGGTGCTAGTGTTGTTTTCCATATTAAAATATCAGATAACTATGTTACAGTTATAAGATGGCCTTGCTCTGATACCAAATGAAAGCGCTACTAAGGATCATAATAGCCAACAGTTGTAGACAATGTAAATATAGTTGTAGTGTGGAATATGAATATAAAAAGTATGCGGTAAAGTAAAAATAACACCAGAGATTTTTATACTGGTTCAAACTTCTCGTTCTACGTCCAGTCCCAGACTCCATCTGGAATTAAAACTAGCAACCCTCACTTAACCCGGAGTAATAGGTTTACACTGCCTGAGCAACCGAACAGGACTTGATCGCTTGCACAACCGAACAGGACTTGATCGCATGAGCAACCGAATAGGACTTGATTGCCCGAGCAACCAACAGGACTTGAATACAAAGTAGATTGATTGTCTTGACCCTTTTTGTTCATTTAAAAACATGGATTTTTCAATTGTAGTACGCCCTTCCTGTAATCCTTTCCTCAAGTATGATGTGTACGATTGTGTGTATATGAAGAATAGGAAGTTTCAGATTACTTGAAAAATATAGAATTGTGATCGTAAGCAATGAATATATGAATTCAAGAAAGCAATAGATTTGGAGAATATAATTCAAGTTAGACCAAGGGAGAAAAGTAAATTAAATGATTTGAACATTGAAAGTGAAGCATATATATACTAGATATGGAGTTGCTATGCTGAAAAGATCTCAAAAAATAACAATGGCTGCAACTTTTCGTGAGGGAGAAATCTATTTAGAAAAGGAAGTATCTATTTAAGAAATTTGATATTTATACAAAGTTTGGTCGACTGCTTAGACAGCTTCAGTCAACTGAATTCAAAAAGTGCATATGCGTTTGAAAATGCACAGATTTAGTCGATTGAATGATGCGCTCAGTCGACTGGTCTGTATAAATTTAATATAAAAAAATATGCACAGGTTCAGTCGACTGAGGGCATCAGTTCAATCGACTGAACTGTGTCTTTTCTAAAAACTTGAATGCAATCAAATTATGATGGTAATTTTCAAATCGCATGAAATGAATATATATATAGTGTGTGTGTGTGTGTGTCTGTATGTATGTATATGTGTGTATGTCTATATATATATATATATATATATATATATATATGTATGTATGTATGTATGTATGTATGTATGTATGTACATGTATATGTATATGTGTGTGTGTATATGCGAGGGAGTGATGATACTTGAGGAAAGATTTTGACAAAATAACTAGACTTGACTCTAATATATATATAGTACTTGAATCTAGATTATATATAGTATATATGAGCCATACATCGAGTCATTGAGTCCGATCTTCGTAGTTGTCATAGATTCATGAATCGTTGTGTCGCTTGAATTTTCTCTCAATAATCAAAACATAAGATCCAACATGATTTCCCAATTTCTAGATTAGATTGTAAATACTATTCCATTCCAATTTCCTAATTTATAGAATACACAAGCGATATTTCAATTGAATACGTTCTTTCTAAACCAACAACTTAACCGATCTTGGATAGGTATAATAATTGAATAAAACTCAATGATATAAATTTCATTGTTACATATAAATCATATAATTTCTCACTCACCTTTTAAGCTTTCCAAATCTAAATACATCCCTTTAATTTGACACCTATTCCATTCTAATTTCAAAAATATGTATAACAAGATATATACATACTATTAGAATTACAGATCTAAAAGAGATCTGGGGTTAAGGAGAAAATAGATTTATAAATAAAGAAATTACCTTTTTCTGCAATATTGATTTGCTCCTTCTCTTCTTATCTTTTATTTTCTTCCCTTCTCCAATTATATATACATACAATATAATGTATTATAATTAATAGAATAGTGGAGAAGTGAAAATGGCAGAGCTTCGTTGCATTGATCAGAGAATATGAAAATAATATTGAGGGGATAGGCCTATATTTATAGGCGCTAGAGTCAATCGTATATATTAGATTTAAAATAAGTAAGCCCGAGCCATTCGGTCAAGGTTCAACCCTAGCCGCCAACCTTTAACCTGTTGACCGCTCCCTATAAGCAATGGATCACCAGCGATCAACCGGCGCAAGTAGGGGGGTCGAACGCCGAGGTCCAAGCAATTATTATTTATTTCCTTTTTTCCTTTTTAATTATTTTCGTTCCGAAAACTTCAAATGCTAATAACTTCTTCGTTTGAACTCCAATTGCAAAACTCCAAACATGAAAGTTGCTCAAAAAATCGCCATGAATACAATGGTGTAAGTTTCATGGCCAAATTATAACATTTTCTCAAATTCCATTTGAGTCTTAATAATTATTTATTAATTACCATTAAATTTATGAGGTATTACAAATGTCATCCACAAACACCACTACAAATTTATTCAGTTGATCCTAAAATACATGGCTCATGAGATCAACGAAATTGTTAATATCTTAGTTATTAATTTTGATGACAACAACCATATAAAATATAGATACTAATATTTTGCCAAGTTATATAGTATATAGTGCAGAATATTACATAGGTGCTAAATCGAAGATTATACAGTATAAAGACTAAAGATAAAGAGATGAAGACTCATGAGTTCTAAGACAAAGAAATAAAGATCTCAAGGTCATAACTTAGTGTTATAGTAATTAGAATATATTGTTAAAGTCCTTGATAGCAATCTTCTATCTTTATCTCCAATTTCTAATCTCTTGTATTTTAATAAAATAAAATTATTGTAATTTCAAAAGATATTTTAAAAAAATATAAAAGTTTTTAAGAGCTTAAAATATTTGAAAAAGTATGTTCAAATTATTTTATAAAGTATAGGATTTTAAAGAAATTTAAAAGAAAAATATTTTTCAAATTACTAAGATATGTCGACATACTTATTTTGTATATGTCAACATATAGGCCGTTGGATGGCTTTTAAATTTTGAACAGAAGTGTCTTTTGGATACAAATCTTCATGAGTGGATACATCTATTCATTTACTATATTAAAGGAAGTGCAAAAGAAATTTTTAACTAATTAATTACTTACTTTCTTCTCACTCTTATTCTCTTGAAAATTCTCTTGAAAAATATAGAATCAATTCTTACTTTTTTGTATTGATTCAATACTACATTCTTAATATTTTGGAAACATCTCCTCTCATTACAAAGATCGAAGTGATACCCAAGTGAAAATATGATCCATTGTATCCAAATTACAAGAATTTATCTTTGGAAAAACAATCAGCTCTACTCATGTTTTTTTGGGTGTGTTTGTAGCCCGTTCAAATTAAAAGGGTGTGCTTAGTAGCCCGGTAAATCTAGTAGGCGATCTTGTAGCCTGATCAAATCAAGAGAGTTTACCCCAGACTTGGAATATACGAGGGCATGTCTCGTAGCCTTGAAATCTAGATTGTAATATGGTTTGCCTTCTACCTTGTTTAAAAATTGGCATTTAAAAGGAAATATGTATAAACAGTTGTACATGACTGGATGCAGGAGAAATAAGAACCAGTATAAATCTGTGGTTTCATCTTTCCAACATTTACTACACTTTATTGCGTTCATATTTATTTGTGATTGCATCTGTGATTGATTGTTAGCATAATTCTGCGTTATTATTATGATTTAATATTAATCTTGATAGAATTTTGAAAAGGTTTATATAATTTATAAAACCCTATTTAAACATCACAAATTAAGAAGGGCAAATAAATAATGGACAGTGGATGCTCAAGACATATGACTGGAAATCCAAAGATCTTGAAAGATATTATTTACAAAGATGGTGGATCAGTAAACTTCAAAGAAAACTCTAAAGGATATGTTACTGGCATCAGCAATGTCGGCAACTCTAAAACTCCTGGTGTTTCTAATATTTTGTTAGTTAGGAATTTGAAATATAACCTGCTTGGTATCAGTCAATCATATGATAAGGGTTTTAAAATTAAGTTCGAAAAAGATATTTGCCACATCGACAATATTAAGTCAAATATTATCTTTGAAGGTATTAGAAAATGGATGATTTACGTTTAAAGTACGAAAGTGTCTAATAATAATATGTGTATTTTGTTTAAATTAACCGACCCATAGATTTGGCATAAAAGATTTGGTTATTTGAATTTCAAATACCTATCTAAAGTTGATAGATATGAATTTGTTAGGGATCGCCCTAAAATGGGTTTTAATGTCAACAACTTATGTGATGCCTGCCAATTAGCAAAACTTAATAAAACATTCTTTTAAATTAAAAGATATGATTTCTACCTCTCAACCTCTTAAACTTCTTCACCTAGACCTTTTCAGACCCTCACAAATACAGCCTGTAAATCACAATAGATATGTTTTTGTAAATATAGATGATTTCTCCATATATACATGGAAATTTTTCTTAAAATTTAGAAGTGAAGCTTTTGAAATGTTTAAATTTTTTACTAAAATAAAAGTCACTTAAAATTAAAATGATCAGGAGCGATCATGGAGGAGAGTTTGAAATGAAAATTTTGAAAACTTTTGTAATAAGAAAGGAATTACTCATAACTTTTCTTTTCCAAGAATAACCCAAAAAATGAAGTAGTAAAACATAAAAATAGAACTACACAAGAATGTGCCTGAACTACCCAAAATGTTAGTGATTTACCTAAAATTTTTGGGCTGAAGCAGTTGCTACAACATGCTATACTTTGAATGAAATGTTAATAAAACCTTTGACAGTTAAAACTCTTTATGAATTATTTTGTAATAAAAAAAGACCTAAAGTATCTTATTTTAGAGTTTTCGAAAGTAAATTTTTTATATTAAATATAAAAAATTACTTAGATATATTTGATGCTAAATCAAATAAAGGAATTTTTATTGGATATTCTAATAGCAGTGCAGCTTACAGAGTTTTTCATACCAAAACTAATGCTATTGAAGAAACATAACACATTTCATTTGGTGAAGATTTTAAAGGAAATAATACCGGTAATAATGATGATGAAAATTTTAATCAAAATAATGAAATTACAAATAATGAAACCACTAATAACGAAAGTAATATTAACTCTAAAATCTCATCCTAATAAAAGAAGAAAATATCTAAAATGCCATCCTATAGAAAATATTCTAGCAAATTTAGAGTTGGTTATAAAAATAAGAAATCTATTAATAAAATGAGTAACGTAGCCTTTATCTTAACTAATGAATGTAAAAATCCAAAGGAAGCATCATTAGATGATTGGATTCCCGCTATGCAAAAAGAATTAAATCAGTTCACCAAAAATGATGCTTGGGACTTGGTCCTAATACCTGAAAATAAATCTGCAATAGGAGTTAAGTGGGTTTATAGAAATAATGAACGAACAAGGAGAAACCGTTAGAAGTAAAGCATGTTTAGTTGCTCAAGGATATAGTTAGGAGGAAATTATAGATTTTGATGAACCTTTGCTCCTACAGCTAGATTAGAGGCCATTAGAATTCTACTTGCTTTTGTGAATCATAGTAATTTTAAATTTTCGAATGAATGTAAAAGTTCCTTTTTAAATAGTTTTATTAAAGAAAATATTTATGTAAAACAACCTCCATGTTTTGAAGATACGAAACTTTCAAATCATGTTTATAAATTAAAGAAAGCTTTATATGGTTTAAAATAGGCTCCTAGAGCATGGTAAGACAAACTTAAATCATATTTAATTTAATTTAATTTTGAAATAGGAAAGGCAGATAGTACTTTATTTATTAAAAATAATAATGATGATATTTAACTTATACAAATATATGTAGATGATATTATTTTTGGATCAACAAATGAGTGGTAAAATAAAGAATTTTCTGATATAATGATTAAGGAATTTGAAATGAGTCACATGGGAGAACTAATTTTCTTTTTAGAATTATAAGTAAAACAATTTAATAATGGTATTTTTACAGTTTACGAAAAGTATGCTAGAGCTCTAGTAAAGAAAATTTGGTATGTCAAATACTAGTGGCAAGCCAACTCCCACGGCAACTATTGATAAATTAAATAAGGAAGAAAACTTAAAAGATGTAGATCAAAAGTTGTATAGAAGTATAATAAGATCCTTACTCTATATAACTTTTAGTAGACCAGATATAATGCATAGTTTTTGTCTCTATGCAAGATATCATTCTCAACCTAAAGAAACTCAGCTAAAATTCGTAAAATGAACACTAAGACGTGAAAACAACACACTAGACTATGGACTCTTATATCCAAAGTAAGATTCCTTTCATTTAATTTCATATAGTTATGCCGACTATGCTGGATGCAAATCAGATCAAAAAAATACAAGTGGAACATGTCACTTTTTAGGACACTCTCTTATTTCCTGGTTTAGTAAAAAAGCAAGTTCTGCATCTCTATCTATAATAAAGGCAGAATATATCTCAGCTACATTAGCTTGTTCATAGGTTATTTATATGCAAAAAACCTTAAAAGATTTTGGTGCAAATTTGAAAATGTCACCAATATATTATGATAATACAAGTGCAACAAATCTGTCTAAAAACCAAACATATCATGCTAGGACCAAACAAATAGAAATAAGACACCATTTTCTGAGAGATACATAAATAAAGGAGTCATTTCACTTGAATTTATAAATACTAAAAATCAAATAGCCGATATATTAACAAAATATTTTCATCTGACATCTTTTACAAAACTTAGAGGAGAAATAGGAATTTGTTCTTTCTCTATGAATATAAAGTTCTAAATTTAAAAGAGAATAAATATTAAAATTTTCCTACATATATCGACATACTTACTTCTTATATGTCAACATACCCTATAGTTTTCTGAAAACTGATTTTCCCTCTTAAATTCAAATTTTTAAATATCATTATATAATTACCAAATTTCGAATTCTGTCTCATTCTTCTGTCTTCTTTCTGTAAAATCCCAATAAAATAAATATTAATTGATTATTCAAGTTCCAAGAGGCCAAGTGTGAATACCCACCTTTTAAAAAGATTCAAGTTGACCATAAACCACACTTGTGCAGTTAATGCGCTCGGTAGATTCGAAGCGGTGGAGGTGCAAAAAGTCATAGCGGGGATACAGCGAGGATACAGCGGGATATAGCGGATGACTCTAAAATAGCATATAAAACTCTTACTTAATGTTTTTTACAAATATATAAATGGTAATTAATTGAAAAATTATCATTCAATTGAATTATGAATAATACACAAATAATTTTAAATAAAAACATGTGCAAATTTACTTTAAATAAACAAAAAACTGTTATATAACATAATTGAATTTGGTAGAATATTATAGTATTTTCATTTCTGAAAATATATTAAAAATTAAATCAAATAAATTAGTTTCATAATTTTATAATGTATAAATGCAATTTTTCAATTCATTTTATTAAAAAATATATGGCGGTAATAGCGGAATATACCGGAAATAACGGGATCGATATAGCGGAAATAGCGGGGATTAAAGTGGAAAGGCTATATTTTGTGGCCATATGGAAAAATCGTAGCGGTAGAAATCTGCTATGAGATATAGCGGGGTTGTAGCGGGGTAATAGCGGGGCATTAACTACACAAAACCACACATGTCCAACTCAAACCATTCAAAAGGATGGATTATTAATAGGTTTTATTTTAAAGAAATAAGATACAGAAGAACAAATTATAGAATCTCGCAGTGGAATAACAAAATATAAATACATAAATAGTTCATGAAGCTGTTTTACAATATACATTCGATTTACATTTTACAATACATCAGAGTTATATATATATATATATATATATATAACATAAATATTAAATTGTGCAATGGAATTATACAAGTAAATATGGTCTCCAACTTTATCTTCATTTTCAAGAAACAATGCCTTCAAAATACTGAAATACTCAGGCTGACTTGAGCGTAATGAAAAGAAAAAACACTCGAGTCGGAACTAAAAATTCTTATGTAAGATAAATCAAAATCAGGTGGAATATGGGTGTAAATAACTTCATTTTACTTCGAAAATTCAGATAAAAAGTGTTAACAATATAATTGTCAACATCCAAGGTGCATTGGATCGAAAGTGGATTAAGAGGAAGATCCCTTTCGAAGGACTTTGAAAGTGGCTTGAATTGTCAAAATCATGATCCAATGTTGTAATCTTATTTTTCTATCCCTTTCTAAGGGATAAAAACGAAGTCCGGAACCCACTTTAAATGGACCCTTTCAAAAGTGTTGATGCTACTGTCATGGGGTGGACTCCTTTGAAAGAAAGGGTGTGTTCCAAAATATTCAGACACTTTTCACAGAAGTCCTCCCGAAGGGTTTCAATGGCTACAAAGAGAATCCTTCGAAGGTCCAATGCCCTACAAAAGGATTCGAAAACCAATGTGTATACATCAAAATAAAAGTGGATTCAATATGTCATAGAGCTTTATTTTGGATAGATAACATAAGTACAATAGAATTGGTAATATTGAAGTATCATCACCATGGTATTCTAGTGCCGCATGGGCTTTGGACGTGATGATAATATGCTTTAAAGTTAAGATATCCAAATAAGCTTTATAGCATAGCATATGCCAATAAAGGGTTAAGAAGATAAGTGTGTATCATGTGCAATTGTTCATTAGACAAGCTAATGGTCGAAATGATCATTCTCATATTTGAAATCAATGTCAAATCCATGCATCCTCTCTTTTTTATTTCGCATAAATGGATTACGAGTAATAGAATTTTGTCCCCAATTTGATTTAGGGTTACAAGAATTTGATTTGGCAAAGAAATAAGCTAAAGAAATAAATCGGTCCCCAACTTGGACCCTTACTGTCATATATACAGATGCGGGTTGAACCCTTTCACGTCCATCATTTTGAAGTTGTCGAAAGCTCTCTTTTTCGACCTTTTGCACCTATCCTTTCGTCTTCTTCCTTCCTCTTTCATGGTCTTTAAGTTGTGGGTAAGTACTTGGGTCTTTTGTTATGCTTCAATTTTCCCTTTCGTCTCTACAGAAAGCGTGCTAATAATGGATATTGATCTGATACTCATCAATACTGCTTTAGAGTACTACTGTAGTCTTTTGACACCATCGAAAGGTATGCTTCTTTGGGTAGCGAAAGAATCAATGTACCTTATTATGCTATTTGAGTATAAGCGGAAGCTCTTATGACGTCTTCAAAACCTTCGAAATCTCTTCATTGTTGTTAAGATCTGGTGCTAACATGATATATTGCAGTTTGAATAAGTAAAGAAGGGCATTTGGATGGTTTCAAAAGGATTCAATAGTGGTGGAAGGACCATTGTGAAAGGTCACTTGTAATGGAGGAGGCTTCCTGTTGGACAAATAATGGTTGCAGAAAGCTTTAAAAGTAATCTCCTCGATTAATGCGGAAGCCCATCTTCTGATTCTTGGAGAAGCAATTCTAGTCACATGTGATACCTCGTTGATACTTGTGGAAGGGTTCAACCGATTCAAAAGGTTAGTCTTTGTGAAACCATGCGTTCGAAAGGGTTGTTTTGGTAGAATCTTCTCTTATGGAAGGTAGATCTTAGCGGAACCAATCGTTTCGAAGGGTTTGATATATGTGCGGAAGCTTGTTATTTGATACCTTCGAAAGGTATGTTTAACACATGCGATGCCCTTTTATGCATGTGAAACCAACTATTTTGGAAGAATCGACTAAAGCAGAAGGATAGTTTTATCCCCTTTCGACTCCTTTGGAAGCCCATACTCCATTTAACACTTGTAGAAGCATCTGATGCTTGTGGCACTAACGCAACCTCTTCGGAAGCTACTTCAATGCCTTCGAATCCCCACTATTGAACCATGGAAGAACCCCTCTTTTTACGGAGCTTCTACAATGCTTTCGTGGGCATTTTTCATACCTTCATTCTTGAATGAGCTTTGTGGTTAACATTTTTCCCCCGTATGAAAGAAGCTTTTGTTCTTTAGGAAAAAAATCCAATAATTCTTTTTTTGCTTTATTTCATTCTCATTGGTCTTCTTTATCAATCTATTTTCCTATATAATGCAAAGTAGACAACATTTCTTATCGTTAATTCAAAATTTATATAAGAATGTGTTCGGTAATTTGTTCATAATATTATTGGAGAAAATATTAGAATTTCTAATAATAAAATTCCAGAATTCTAAATCTGGCAATAATGGAAATTAATAAATCATCATTTGGAGATAATAAATGATGAGAAATTCATAGTTGGGAATGACTGAAGACCGAAAATTTTTGTCCGGCGGTAATAGAATTCCCGATATCTTTGGTAATAATGAGAGAAGACCAAAAATCCAACCCCGGTTATATTAATAGAAGACCGAAAATCTAATTATAGAGTTAATAATAGAGAACCAAAAATCTAGATCTGGCATTAAATATTAGTTTAGAAATCTTCTTCTGGAAATAATAATAATAGAAGTCAAAAAGCCATCTTCTGGTTATAATTGATAGAAGACTAAGAACAATTGTCCGGTAATAGTAAAAGTCTAGGAATCATCATTTTGAAATAAGTCATGGAAGGCCGGGAATCCTTATTGAGAATAAATAATAGGAGTCCAGAAACTCGTATTTGGAAATAATAATGATAGAAGATCCAAAACCTAGATTCGGGTAATAATTTGATAAGTGAAGTCCAAAAGCTAATAGTAGAAGACTTGATACCCAAATTTGGGTATTAAGAGAGATCCAGAAATTATTATCTGGAAATTAGTAGAAGACCAAAAGTCCATAACAGAAGACTTGAAATCAATAATATAAGACCCGAAATCCAGATTCGGGTAGTAATGAGTGAAGTCCAGAAATCTTCTTCCAGAAATCAGTCAAAGGCCCTAAATTCGTATAAAAGTAGTCTGGGAAATACCGTCCAAAAATAATAAAAGTTCATAAATCTGTTAATAAGAAGGAAAGGTTGGAAAACAATACTTGAAGAATGGAAGTTCAGAAATTATCATCTAAATCTTTTGTTCTGCACCACTCTTTGGACTTCGATTGTTCGAATCTTTTGCTTTGTGTCACCTCTCCGGTTCTTGATTCTTTCGACATGTTCAACCCTTTAGGCTTTGTATGTTGTTACTGTATTGTGTGGCACTTCTCGGGCTTGGACATCTTAGTCCGTCATTATCTGGTGCGCTTGGTTAGCTTATATACAAGCATGACCCAAGGACTTTACCGACCTGCTAGAGGAGGCGCTCAGCTAGGCCTTATAGACAGCGCTAAAGGCTTGTTTGGTGCCTTGACCAGGCCATGGCATGGTGGGATCAAGGGCTTACTCCGTCCTCCCTCCAGAAGGTGCTCCGGTCAGATCTTATAGGCAGGATTGAAGGCTGGTCGGTGCCCTGACCTGGCAATAGCATGGCACGTTCAAGGGCTTACTCCATCCCCCCTCCAGGGAACACCTTGATCTGACCATAGCATGGCGTGATCAAGGGCTTGTAGATATTTAACTTGGCCATAGCATGGGGAGATAAAAGATTATTCTGACCTTCCTCTAGGAGGCGCTTTGACCTGGCCATCTTGGTGCGGACAAAGGCTTATGACCTTTAAAGTAGTTTCCAAGTTTAAGGAGAATTCTATTGCCGACCATGTAGATTTTTTCTTAGAAAATGCGAGCTCTATTCGTCCAATATTGGAAAACATGGTCGCAAATTCTCTGCACTCCATATCCTAGGAAACATATTGCCATCTGGACGATATAACGTGTAAGCTTCTGGAGGAATTACATTGCACAAAATTAGAGGACCCTCCCAGTTTGACCCTAGCAATCTAACTACAGGATTTCTAGTGTTCGCCATTATTTTTTCGGAGCACTAAATCTCCTTCTTTAAATGATCTCGTCCTTACTTTCAAATTGTATTATTTTGAGATTCTTCTTTGATATTCGATAGTTCGAATAGTTGCTTCATCTCTTAACTCATTTATCAAATCTAATGACTTTTTCTTTAACTCTTGGTTTGGATCAAATGCATAAATGATTCTTTGATGTGAAGTTATTTCATTTTCGACTAGTAATATCGCTTGATTCCCATATATTAGAGAGTAAGGGGTATGATCTGTGCAGTTTTGGTGGATGTACGATATGCCTAGAGTACAAGTGGCAATTCTTCCACCCAACTTTCTTTAGCCTTATTCAGTCATTTTTTCAAGATGGTCTTAATACTCTTGTTGGCTGCTTTGACGACTCTATTATCCTTTGGATGTGCTACTGAAGAAAAGCTTTTTATAATTTTGTTCTTATGGCAAAATCGAGAAAACTCTTCACTTTCAAATTGCGTTCCATTGTCGAATATAATCTTGTAAGGGATCCCGAATCTAGTGATGATGTTCTTAATAACAAATTTAAGTACTTTTCCCAGAAGTGATATTGGGGAGTGGCTCTTCTTCTATCTGCTTAGTAAAATAATCGATAGCAACTACAACATACTTTACCCTTCTTTAGAAATCGAAAATGGTCCGATTAAATCGATTCCTCATACATCAATGGGCCATGAACTGGAGATCGAGATTAATTGGCTTGGTGGTAAACAGGGAATTTTTGATTATTTTTGTCATCCCTCACATTTCTTTACGTTTTCAATAGCTTGACTCGTCATTTGAGGCAAATAGAAACCTTACACATTATTTTCTTAGCCAACTTTATCCCATTGGAATGGTCTCTAGAAAATCCAACATGCGCTTCCTTTAGTAATTTCAATCCATCTTCAAAATTCACACATCTTTGGTAAGGAAGAGCATATCCATTCTTATAAAGAATTCCATCCATCATAGTGAAGGTCGGTGCCTGTTGTCTGATTCTCCTAGCTTCCATTTTGATAGATGGTAATATTCCATTAGTTAGATATTCTACAATAGGGGTCATCCAAGTGTTATTGTAGCAATTATCTACCGTTGGATGAATGGGCTCTACATATAAAATTTCTTCATCGATTTCTCTTTCTTCTCTTTCTTGTGTCATGGCTTGAGATCTAGTTAAAACCAATAGCTCTTTCTCTGGTTCGACCATTTTCTCTTTAATACTAGAATTTTCTTGATACCCTATTGGCACAATACGGGTTTTTGGAGTTTCTTTTGAACTGGATAATTTTGCTAGTGAATATGCTTGAGAATTATCTCCCCTTGGGACTGGGCGTACAAAAAAATCTTCAAATAAGGTAAGCATTTTTTGCACCTTCTTGACATATAAGGGTAGTCTGGTGTCTTTAGTCTGATATATTTGCTTTATTTGGTTTACCATTAGTTGAGAGTTGCTAAGGATTTGAATTTGTAGGATCTTGAGTTGTAAGGCCAGATTTAGTCCGGCCACCATCGACTCATATTCAGCTATGTTGTTTGTTGTAGGGAATCCTAGCTTCATTGCATAGTGTAGGCGGTGTCCATCTGGTGTGATTATGACATATCATGCTCAGGCTCTTTGCTCATTCGATGCCCCATCCAAAAATAGTTGCCATATAGACTTTTGATCTTTCTCTAACTGTTCTTTAACCAAGCATGTACATTCATTGATAAGTCAGCTAATGCTTGCCATTTGATTGCTGCTTAGGGCTAAAGTTTGATGTCATATTGGCTGAGTTCAATTTTCCATTTTACTAGCCTACCTGAAGTCTCTGGTTTACCGAAAACCTTCTTGAGTGGAAAGTTAGTCAATACTCTGATCGGATGTGCTTGTAAGTCTGATATGAGTTTCCGTGCTGTCAATATCAAACCGTAAGCCAAATTTTCTATGATTGGGTATTGAACCTTGGCATCCTTCAATCGCCTACTCACGCAATAAATAGGAAGCTGGGTTTCGTTTTCTTCTCTAATCAGAACAGAACTAATCGCATGACCCGAGACTGTTCTCTATTCTCGGGGTTGGATAATATTGTTGGCTTTTCCAGATGTTTTTTCAAACCTTGGAAGGCTTTCTTACAGTCTTCTCCTCACTGAAAGCTTTCTTTTCTTGATTGCATTGAAGAATTAGATACACTTATCGGTCACCTTGGAGATGAATCTGCTTAGAATTGCAATTCTACCATTTAAACTCATCACATCTTTGCTTGTTTTGGGCTCGGCCATTTTCTTGATATCTTGGATCTGGTCGGGATTGGCTTTAATTCCTTATGCGCTAATAATGTAACCGAAGAATTTTCCGAAATGAACACCAAAAGAACATTTCTGAGGATTCAGTTTGATTTTATACTTTCGAAATACTTCAAACATTTCTTTAAAATCTTTAAGGTGACCCTTAGCTTTATAGGATTTTACTAGCATATTATCCACATAAACCTCTGTACTTCGTCTAATCAAAATTCCTTAAACATTCTATTGACTAATCTTTGATAAGTAGCCCCCACATTCTTTAGCCCAAAAGATATTACTTTATAACAAAATGTCCCTCAATCGGTAATAAAGCTTGCATGTTCTTTGTTTGACTTGAAAATGGGTATTTGATTATATCCTGAATAAACATCCGTGAGAGGTAATAGCTTATGTCCATTAGTTCATCAACTAACTATCTATTATGAGTAGCACATAATAGTATTTAGGGCATGCTTTGTTTAGATAAGTGTAATCAATGCAAGTTCTTGACTTGCCATTTGACTTCTACACTAGCACTGGGTTTGATAGCCATTTTGGATAAAAACCCTTCTCGAATGAATCCATTTTCAAGTGGCCTTTTAACAACTTTTTTAAGGCATCAGATCGAAATTTATCAAATTGCCTCTTCTTTTGTCGGATGGGGATCACGTTTGGATCAATATTTAGTGTGTAGCACATAACTAATGGGTCAATCCCGACCAAATCTGAATGGGTCCATGTGTTATCCTGCCTTTTAGCCGGAATATATTCAGACTAACTAGACAAGTTAGACTGCACGATCAACCGAGATTAAGAGATAGACGCTCCAGAATATCCAAAGTATGGAATAATGCTTCCCCTAGATGGGGATCAGTGCATATCCCTTTCCCTAAGGGATTGGTACCTATCCTCGATTTTTGTCCCAAACGGTGTGAGATCAATATGGAGTGAAAAGGAAGGCCCCATGAGGCTACATTTCAAGTTTCAAGTCGTTCAGAGTTTGTATGCTCAACTTATGAGAAAATTACTTCACCTATAAAAATGGATCGGTATAAAAGCGATCGTATAAAAGGGATTGACATAGAAGGGATCAGCCATATTCAGCTTTAACTACATATTGCAACAATGATCGGGTGATCACTCAAAATATATAGATACTTCCAACATGAAACTTGGAGTATAAGCACATTATAACATGGAAAAAACTCCTTAGAGATTGCACCCTAATCAGAGGAGATTGGAGGGATCAGTACATATCCCTCTAGAGGGATCAATTGAAATCAGAATGCGTGCAACTCAACTTCATGGAAAATGTGATCTCTCACAAATAGTAAGTTAGAATGGCATGAAATTTGGATGGCAAGTAGCTAATAACATGGGGAACCCACTAGAGGGATCATACCCCATTTTGACATCAAAATAGGGATCGGTACCATTCCCTATCATGGGCCCCAATGGGACTCAAAATTCTTATGTGGCCTTGTCTTGACCTGGAGGTTCTTCTGTCGAAGTTTCAACCCAATCCTTACACGTCTTTCTTTATAAATAAAGTAGGAATGGCGTCATAAAAATGGATCCTTCATTCTCCTGCCAAGAACCTTCCATTTGTATTCTTTATTCTTGTAGTAATGGATCCCAGCTGATCCAAATATTCTTGTAATCATAATCAAGTGCAAGATCAATAAAAACATGAAGTGGACGTGGGCCAAGATTGCCAAGACATTATAAAAATTTATGTATTCATTTGAGATATTTGCTCTGTTTTAATTTCATTCTTCTTTAATCTCTACTAGATTCTATTAAGATTTGAAGGAAATCAAAATGAAGCTGATAGCCTTGGTTAGAAGAATTGAATCAACTTTGTGCGGAGTTGAAAGAAATAATGATGCTACCGTTCTTGTTTGGAGTTGTTCATGTGTTCCTGTCAACTTGAAAGTGATTGGATTCACTCATTGCAAGTTCTTGGGATCATATGCTGAAGTTTGCACTCAAGTTAACTAAAGGTCGATCCCTCTCTCAAGGCCAAAATGGCTGATACCTCTCTCGAAGCCAACATGACCAATCTCTCTCTAAATCGGTTCATGACCGATCCCTCCATACCTACCACCGATCCCTCCATACCTACTACCGATCCCTATCCAAATCGGTTCACGACCGATCCCTTTAGTTGATCCCTCATTCACGCCCCATAGCCGATCCCTCTTATATAGCAAACCACTGATCCCTCCAAGGCAATCCAGTTAATCCCTATACCACTGATCCCTCACCAAGGCAGTTCCACTGCATCGCTTATGAAATAACAATAAAATATAGATCGGGTACGATCCATTTTTTAAAAATAGCCCTAAAAAAATTTTCAAACCCGTGCCGTAGCGCAGTGCCCTCCGCATTTGAAATTCAACTTAAAGATGGTGCATTCTATCCGCTCATTGTACGTCCATGACTGACCGAGGCACAAGGGATCAAGCGGAAACAACAGAATTACCACCAAGAATGGGCAAGGAACTACTACTCAAACCGTACTTCCAGAGGCAAGAGAACTATGATGGCATGACATAAACTAGGATCGGTTACCAAGTCAAGCTCCTAGGGTAGATTGCGACTGCCCTTAACTTACTAGCTACCAAACACTTACATGGTAGCTATGGTAAGACGGCTTGTTAGAGAAAGCTAAGACCACACTGACGAGATTGGAGCATCTCCCCCTTTCGGGATCCATTTACTTAAGCCATCCTATGAGTTGAATATCCAAGGATGCATTGTCACTATTCATTTTATTCAAAATGCCACGCAAGCTACTCAAAAACTTCTCGCATGAATTTAACATCGCCGTCACTGAAGTAAGCACTCCCTGCGAGGATGTCAAACTGATGGCATTGATAAGGGGAATCATCCCCAAATCAGTTTTCAACGATTGGTTAGCTGAAAAAACTCCTACGACCTTGGATCGCTTCTATTACTAAGCAAATAAATGCTTACGCAAGGAGTACGTAAGACTAACATTGACAGGAAACAATGCAGATGGTGAAGGGTTTCAAAGCGAGAGTAATGATGATGTCCTAAAGGAGGACTCAAATTCCAGGAGACAACCTAGAATCCTAAAATTCGACTCATATGCTTCCTTAAATGGTTCGATCAAAAATGTATGCTTGGAGACTCACGACTAAGAGCAGTACTGGAGACCATCCTCAAGAGAGTCCATCAAAACACAGAAGAAATTCGAGGTTTTATATTTCAAGATACATACAGTCATAACAACAGCGATTGTAGGCACCTTCGAGACGTGATCGGAAATATGATTTGTAAATGAATGCTTCAATAACATGTGCAATCCCTGTAGAATAGCGGGCAAGGAATATCCAATGCCTGTCAATAAAGAACTTTGATTATCAATTGGACTATCGAATTTAGCTAAAGATGGCCGAGGAGAAATGGTATAGCAAGCATACGACGCTGCTTTACTTATTAATAATATTTATTTCAATTTAAATTATGTTGTGACCTACAACCAATTTGAATTAAACTACTTGCGAACGATGTAGGTGACTAGGTACCAAGAGTTAGGCACCAACCGACCTCCATCAAAAATTATCGGACCTTAGGAGTATCATCATGATGAGCATAAATCGACCGCTCTCATACGTCGCTGACTCAAGGGAAAGAACTTGAAATGGAAAAGCATGGCAAGGACAAACTCCAATGGACATGACTGGTCGTCCACTCATCAACCTCCACACTTGACTTGGAGACCAAAAAAAGATTTGAAGCGGATGTGACCCAGTCATCCATTACCGATTCATACTTGAAGTTCGCCAAAATACATATGCCTCTCCTGAAGCTCAGCGATGTCTGGATCTAGCTAAAGTGGATGTGATTTGATCGTTAACACATCAACTCCCACCTTGGACACAAGGGGCAGTTCGGAAGCTCGAATTAAAGCGTGATTAACTGTCTACTCATCAACCGCCGCCCTCTGCATAAGGACACGCCTGCAACATGAAGGGGTCATCAACCCAACAACTCTCTCCCTTGACTTGTCAGGAGGAGTGCAAAGAAAATTGGATGAGACCCAACTGTCCAACCCAAGCATGGACCATGGATGTGGTTCGACCACTCGTTGCTTAATCACAAAGTGGATGTAAATCCATCATCCACTTGCCAACTTTTATCCTTGTCATTAGGCACGAAATTCCTTCCCATGAATGAACATGACTCGACTGATTATTTGAAAACTCTTATCTTAGCCTAATAGGTCGAGTATAAACATCAAACGAGTGTGATTGACTACCGCTTACAAAACTCTAATCCCTAGAGCGAGGACCGAAGTATAAACAAAAAGAAAAGATGGATGCAATTCGACCATCCATCGATCAACTCGGGTCCCCTAGCATGGACTGGAGTATAAATACCAAAATGGACACGGTTTGACCATCCATAGATCAACTCTGGTCCCCCGGCATGGACTAGAGTATAAATATCAAAATGAATACAGTTCGACCGTCCATCGATCAACTCTGGTCCCTCAGCACAGTCTGGAGTATAAATTCCAAAAAAAAGTTGACGCGGTTCGTTCACCTAATCTCCAACTTTTGCCTCTGACTTGGGGCAAAAGTACGAATCAAAGTGGAAGTGGTCCGAACATCTACACCCCTGCTTGAGCATGAAGTTCTCTAGAACACTCATTTTACTCCCAAAGGCTCAACAGATTCAAGATCCAAATGAAAATTGATGTGGTACAACCATTCACGCATCGACTCCTACCTCAGATGTAGGGGCAGTTTGGGAACCCAAGCTAAAATTAGGTGTGATTCGACCATCCAATCCAAGGAGGATGAGATACGTCCATCCACGACCTTGCTCGTGCCTAAAGTACAGCGAACTATTCAAGCCTTGCCTGGATATCGACAGGCCTGAAATCCAAACCAAGACGTGGACATGGTTCAACCATTCATCCATTAACTCTCCTGCATAAACCAACAAGCTGAGTATAAAACATAAAATGGATGTGACTTGACCATCCGCTAATCAGCTCTTTCACATGATTCGTCGTGAAGAACTCCAAATCAGAGTGAACATGATACGACCAGCCACCTTTCACCCTAGACTTGGAGGTAGAAGAAATGACTAAGGAAAATGTGGTTTGACCATTTTCCAAAATAACTCTAAATCCCCAGAGTTTGGATTGGAGTATAAACACAAATTAGGTGCGATTCGACCACCTGGTAATAAATTCTTATCCCCGTAGTGCAGATATGAGTATAAAAAATTAATAAGTGCAGTTCGACCACTCAATATTCCATGAACTCTGACTTGAACTCGACAAGAGGGGTATAAACTCATTATGGATGGAATTCAACTGTCCATGAACTAACTCCGCTAACCCAATATCGAGGGCAGGAGTATGAACTACTACAAGCTGAATATGACAGATCACTATAGCTCCGGCTTGGTGATTTTTTACGACTCAAGGCAACGACTGTAGGGAGGCCTTAATACTAAACCAATCGGGACGACATTCGAAGTTATGGGTGATCGACTATATCATACCATCCGATTGAGGGTCAATATTGATCTACACCAAATACAAACGGATATGACCTGAATGTCATTCGAATAGATCCAATCACTAGAGCATGGATAGGAGAATAATTACGAATGAGCATGACTTGACCATGCATTCTCCAACATCCTTCTTCGATCCATCAAGAGGAGTATGAAACCGGATGAGCATGACTCGACTACACCTGAGCCAACTCTACCACTAGATGTGGTGAGAGAATATGAATCAAAATGGACATGGCTAAACGCTTCGCTCTGAATGAATGTGACGCGACTGTTCATCCGTTGACTCTTACCATGATCCGACTAGAAGAGCGATACGAAATGGACGTGGCTTGACCGTCCGCACACTAATCCTTGCCTTTGGTCTGCAAGGAGAGCATTAATCACAGATTGGATGTGACTTAACCATCTATTCTTCAGGTCCTTGCCCAAAGTATGGTGACATCTTGCGTCGAAAGTGGACGTGATTGACCATCCAATGCCCAACACATGCCTAAAATCTGACATAGCATCGAAGTATTCCACCTGGAAGGAGAAACCAGAATATAATCCAAGATAGGCAAGACCCGGCTTTCCATCAACTAACCTGATCCCGTGATTCAACGGGAAAGAGTATAAAGCTAAAGTGGACATGGCTTATCTTCCTAATTATCGGTGTATGCCCCGGACTTGGAGGAACGAGCGAGAAATAAGATGAATGTGAATCGACCATTCATCGATCAACTCTAAGTCTTTGGAGCTCAGGTGGGAGTATAAACATGACTAGGATGAGACTCGATCGTCCTTGCAGTACATTTATCAACCCGAGACTGGGGGTAAAATTGTAATCATCTAAAGACTGACTACTATATCTCAATACTATGACTCATATCTAGTGTTTACAACGACTCGAGGTTATGACCAAAAGGATGCTTAGAGATAAAATCATCAAATCTATGCCTAAGGTCATGGGAAACTGACTGTTATTCCAATCTGAGCGATGAGCAACAGATCGCGATTACATTGAACGGAAAGCACGTTACTCAAATATCCAAGCTAATTCAAACTCAAAGCAAGAGCAAGCTATGCAGCTGCGCACAACATGAGGCTGAACCCTACTCGACATTTGATTTGACCTGTTTCTAAGCCTAATCTTCGGCCATTAGTAAGTAATTGCTCAAACCATCAAGAGGCCTTCATTATCGGACTCATCACCTTATGACGAGATTTGAAAATTCGACCAAAGGGTCCATCATCACCTACCATCCTGACTGGCTTCCATGCCATTAGTTATGCATTAGAGAAATGCTTGAACATATGGATTGATATCAAATCCAATTTCCATTCTCCGTGCCTACATATGTTAGGAAATCAAATCTACGGTTTCAATGACAACAACTATACAATGGAAATCAAATATGCATATATATATATATATATATTTGTATATACAGGTACTTGCTAGAACAACATCATTAGAAAGACAAGAACAAGGATCAAAGGACACTACAAGAGACTACAAATCGATAGGAACAAAGAAGCGCAAGAAAAAGAGCACAAAAACTGATATGCACAATATTAGACATCTGGGTGCACAAGCCAGACGTCTGAAACAGTTCTCTGGAACAACAGACGGGCTAAACCAGACATCTAGCAATTGCACTCAGACGTTTGATCTACTACTGTATTCAAATATATATATATATATATATATATATATATAGAGTATCAGACGTCTGAAACATATTCCAGACATCTGATTTCAAACTTAGATTTCAAATATGAATTTCAACTGCCATATTCGAATGGACACCTCCACTTCTCTTCGCTGCAACTCTTCATCATCAACAGAAGCAACGGTACATCACTTGTTAATGGATTCAACTACTCAAGATACCTCTCTACAACTATATATAGCATCAAGAATCAAGAGAACAAACTACTTTACTTTACCTTACTTACTTACGCTCTCTAATTCTATAATCTATCATATATTCTTGTTCTCTGCATTCTAGCAATCTATACTTGTATTCACTCTTCCATATATTCTGTTCTTCATAGACAATACTCTCTCGATATATATTGGAAGCAATTGTACTAATTAGTCAACATCCGTGTTATACTAGAATACACATTTGACAAGAACAACTTATTGTAACCAAACCTATTCCTCCAGGCGAAGCGAGGGTGTTTGATAGTCGAATTCCGAAGGGGAGCTTCGGGACAGGACGTAGGACGGGAGGTTCAAACCAGTATAAAATCCCGGTGTGCTTATTCTATTTTTACTTAGATTAATATTGTTTTAGTTGCATCATATATTTTATCACATATACTTGCATACAAACTACACGATCTACCTTGTAGACTTTCAATTGGTATCAGAGCCAGGTTTGATCAAGTACAGTAACACGTTTTTGAATCACTTTAATATGGCAAGTGTTTATCAAGAAGGTCAATCCACAGCACGACCTCTACTTTTTAATGGTTCTAAGTATGCATATTGGTCAACACGTATGAGAATTTTTATGGAAGCTAATGGATTAGAAATTTGGTCAGCCACTCAAAATAAATATGAAGCGCCTGACACTGCTATGAACACATGAAATGATGCACAAAAAACCGCAGCAAATGAAGACTAACTTGGAGTCAAATTATACACGAAGGCACCTGACACTTCTAGTTCCACCTCTAAAACCGCAGCAAATGAACAAAATATACACGAAGGCACAAACAAAGTTAAAAAACTAAAATTTCAATTTTACAAAATCAATTTTCATCATTTAAAATGAAACAAAATGAATCTATAATAGACATGTACTCTAGATTCCAAACCATTCAACACGATTTACAGGCACTTGGAGTCAAATTCACAAATTTTGACTTAAACTCAATTCTTTAACTCCAAAGTGGGAAAGAAAAGTATTAGCTATCAAAGAACTATTGATCTCTCAACGCTCTTAGTTGAAGAATTGATAGGAAATGTAATGTCCTATGAAGCTAATTTGGAGGCAAGAAAAGAACAAAATTCGAAGAATAAAATGTAGCATTCCCAGCAGCAAATGAAGACTCTGACTTAAGAGAAGAAGAAATTGTATTTATTGCCAAAAACTACAGCAAATTGAAGAAATTTAGGAAAATAACCAGATTTTAGAAAGGAGGAAAATCAAGCTCTACAAATCAAACATCAATCAAATGCTATGAATGTGACCAATTTGGACATATGAAGAAATATTGTCCCAAGCTAAACAATGATAAAAAGAAGAACAAATTTGAAAATTCAAAAAGAAGAAAGCTTTCAAAGTAACATGGGATGACTCGGAGTGTTCATCATCATCAGACAGTGACAGCAATAGTAGCAAAGAATAAGCTAATGTATGTTTTATGGCACAAACTGATGAGGTATGTCCCGAACTTAGTTATGATGAATTATTAGAACTTAGCATGGAATTAGATGCTAAATTTAGACAAATTAAAAAATTGTATAAAGAACATATAGCCAAAATAAATAGATTAGAACTTGAATTAGGATTGTTAAAAGAAGAAAATTTTATTTTAGAGGTGGAACTAGAATTATCTCAGAGAAGTTCATGTGTTTAATGCTCAACTCTACGAGAATTGAAGCCAATCCTAAGAAGATTTAGGCAATCTGAGAAATCTAGGTACCAAAGATAATCAAGCAAGTGTAGAGCATAAATGGAAAGGTCATCGCCCTAAGTCGACTCATCTCTGGTGCCACCGATATGTGTACTCATTTCTTCGACCTAATTAGAAAATGGAAAAGAAACTTTGAATGGACGTAGAAGTGCAATGATGCGCAAGCTCTTATAGATCACTTAGAGAGACCTCTCATCTTATCCAAGCTGCCGGATCACAAAGATTTACACACTAATTTAGTCATGTCGGTACACGCCATAAGTGCCATAATGCTATGCGAAGAGAATCAGATCCAAAGTTCAATATATTGTGTAAGAAAGCGATGGATAGGCTCACCCCATTAACATTTATGTCATCCAGCTATTAAGACATATCATACAACGACCTAAGATGTCTGGAAGACTACTCAAGTGGAACATTGAATTGAACCAATTTAACATCACCTATCTCCCTTGGAGGTCTATCTAGGGACATACATTAGTGGAGTTCATAGTCGATTACTGCACCAGAGGATTCTCTAAGGAACAATGTAGAATCAACCATTTGGTAGGATATGTACACGGATGGAGCATCCAATGATCGATGTTCTGGCGCTGGAGTTATATTAGCAATTCTTGAGGAATGATCATCTACTATGCCCTGAAACTCGATTTCCTCATGATAAATAATGAAGCTGGATATGAAGCCTTGGTCTCCAAGCTCAATCTTGCTAAAGAACTAGGAGTAAAAACCTTGCTAAAGAACTAGGAGTAAAAACCTTGCAGATCTTTTGCGACTCCTAGCTAGTAGTATGCTAGTTCAGGGAATGCACAACAAATGGGCTTAGCCCTAGTCAAAGTACTTAATGCTCCAAGCATTGACCAGCAAACGAATATTGAGAGAAATCCTATACTCAAAATCATTTTTAAAGAATCACCATTCCTCTTGCCATCAATATCCAAGCCCAACCATGCCTGCAATTGGTCGAAACTGCCTCTCATTTCATCTCCTAGGTGATCAAATGTAGGAGGCCACATTCGACCTCAAGACCGACCCAAATGCTTCAAATCCATAATCGATCGTCATCAGCGATCTCTTCAACATCAACTTAGCTAATCCCTTCATTCTATATCCACAAGTATTTGGTGCAAGAAGGATCGATGGACAAATAATTACAAATGATTGAATTATATTCCACCAAATTTGCAACGACCCATGAGTGTATGAACGCATCCAGGAGCCAGCAAAAAAAACATGTACCTGAACATGCACATGTGCATCCAGAAAATTCGATTTCTTGAAAATGATAGAAATTGGATTATCACATGGGAAAACCATTGAAAAAATAGGATCAGATAACCAAGGCATACTAACTCGACTAGTCAGCTCAATGGAACTAAGTGCAGACGATTACCGATAGATTCTACTCCAAAACTTACATCGTTAAATAAAACTATGCATCACAATGAACGGAGAGAGACTTGATCTCCACAAAGCAGCTCAATGGAAATGGATGGATAACAACCATTCGAGACGCTGAGTGGAATCCTCTATGATCACCCTAACTTGACACTAATCCAAAGTACATCATGTACACAACAATACATACTTTAGGTGGAAAATAGCGCAAAATTTAGAAGGCAAGTATCATACAACATAGGGGACCCACTAGAGGGATCACACCCTAATTGGACACCAAGACAGGGATCGGTATCGATCCCTATTGTGAGCCCCAATAGGTCTCAAAGTTCTTGTGCAACCTTGTTTTGGCCAGGAGGCTCTTCTGCCGAAGTTTCAGCCCGATCCGTGCACGTCTTCCCTTATAAATACGCATACATGAAATCAAAAAAGGGATCCTTCTTTTTGTTATCAATGCTCTTCCATTTTTATCCCTTATTCTTGTACTAATGGGTCCTAGCTTATCCAAACATTCTTGTAATCACAACCAAGTACGATACCAGTAAAAATATGAAGTAGACTTCGGCCAAGATTGTCGAACCACTATAAAAAACCGTGTGTTAATTTATGATATTTGCTATGTTTTAATTTCATTCTTCATCTAATCACTAGATTCTTTTGGATTTTGTTGCCCATTTTTAGCGTCAACACCATGCAAATATGTCTTTGCTAGCTTTAAGAAATTGAATTAATCTTGCTTTCAAGTTGCTTTCTAACTCTTTTCCCAAACTGACTATTTTGACTAAATCGGTTGGATCTATACATATTTTCTCAAGATCCTCTGTAGGCTTTATCCTTTCCATTTCCCCTCAGCAATCCAATTCTGTGATGATCTCACTTCTTCTACAAAGCTAGTATGAGTCCTCCTTCTCTTCCCTCCAGGTAAGATGTACCTTTCAAACACACGTTTATTCGTTTTATCAGATCTCATTTTTTCTTCGAATGTTAGATGTAAAAATCCATTGTTCAAAGGCTAGAAAATAGCATAGGAATCATAATAAAAAGAGTACTCCCTTTTGTATTTATTAAGAGTTGCCAAATACATTTCACTGGAGCTGAATTATTCTCCTCGAATAGTACCCCAACCTCTTTTAGTAAAGAACTTTTCTACCAGATATTTTGGCGAGACAAAAGCATCCACCTCCTCTAACGCAGGATGGCTAGAGAATGCATTGTAATAGGATGGTCGATCGATGATCACAAAGAGAATCTCAAAAGTTCTGGAACATGATGATACGCTTATTTGTACGAGTAGTTGTACTTGCCCTATCAGAGTTGAACCCTTGTTATTGAACCCAAAGATAGGTTCAAGACTAGGCTCCAGCTTATCCTCAGGAATGCCCATTTGATCAAAGACATGCTTGAAGATGAAATTAACTTCACCTCCAGTGTCTACTAGATCTTGGATGCTATGGAATGCCTGATTTGAGTCGCGATCATAAGGGGGTCATTATGGGGATGCTGAATTACTTTCTTTAGCCCTTGTGCAGTGATGACAAAATTCGACATCTATATATTAAGCCATGGGTTTTTGAACGAGAGCTCTTCCTAGACAGAGAACACTCCTTCCCTTGCTTCCTTGATATACATGTTCCTAGCTCCTTTACTATTTCCTACCGGATGCGATCCCCAATGAATCACATCAAACCTATTCAAAGGTGGACTTAAGATTAATGGATCTTAATCCTCTAAGACATTCACGGAATTACTAGGGAATTTTTGCATCTCATTGCTAGTTCGGGTGTTTTTGTTTGTCTTGGACGAATTCTTTTAGATGTCCTTCACGGATTAGCTTTTGAATAATTCCAGCTAGCATCCGAGACTTGTCTGTCTTATGGCCATGCACCTTATGATAAACACAATAATCATCCCCTTTCTCTGCTTAGGGTTGTTCTAGCCTTCAATGAAGTTGGGAAACTAATTTTTTTGTTTAGTTGTGGCACGGATATAAGACAATGACTTGTTCAAAGAAATTGAATTGGAGTTGGAGTCTCCCACCTTGACCTTTTATGTCTCGATTGAATCCAAATTTTCCACTCTCCTTCTTAGGGTTAGCTTTCTTTTTAGCATAGTATAATTCATCAATTTGAATGAATTTATCGGCTTGAAAGTGAAAGTCTTATAAATTTTTCATCTATGGACGAAGATCTTTTTCCAAAATGGCGCGTTTTCGATTAATCCTAAATGCGTTGGAATTAACTTGTCTTTATGATTCATGTCTTTGGCCTGCAATGCCTCTGTATTGAACCTTTTGAGATAATCACCCAATGATTCTCCTTGCCTTTGCTTGATGTTTGCTAAAATAGTGCAGTCGGTTGTTGGATCTTTGCATATGAAGAACTGAGCAGAGAATTCGTAGGAGAATTGTTTCCATAAGCATATAGTTTTCTCCCAATATTGGCAGTACCATTTTGCAGCAGCACCTTGAAGTGTTAATGGAAATAATCTGCATCACACTATCCTCAAAGCATTATAAAGGTCCATTTGGCTGCCAAAATTCCATTAGGTGGTCACCAGGATCCGTAGTATTGTGGTATTTCATAGTTGGAACCTTAACATGAGATGCAATTGTTGTTGACATGGTTTCATCAATGAACGGAGCTACTCAATCGTTGTCATTCATTTATTCATCTAAAGTTCTTTTCCCTTCAGCATTCAGGATGTCTTTAACAGCTTTCTCCGCCACGTCCTTCAAATAAGCTTGGTACCTTTCCAATTTGGATTATATTCCTTAGAGGTTGAGCTTCCAGATTACTCCAAAGATTTATATTGTATTCTACACTGGTGATCGGCTTTAGTTTTATAACGTTCCTTCTTCTTTGATGATGTTAAGCCAATCTTATTCTTGCCTTCAAACACATAAGCCTTCAGATTCCTCCTTGGGAAGACCGTTTTGTCTCTAGTTGTTGGTTTAGTAGTTTTGAATGATTTCTGAGCAAGGGCAGCTTCTAGGATCTCTTGCATTTCCAGTAATCATTGCTTCAAATGTCTTATCTTGGCTGCATTGTCATCAGGTTGTGTTGGAGTTGAAGGTTGTCCTGGCACAACTCCTTCTAAGTTGAAGGTTGGAGTAATATTTTCCTCCAGAACTATTGTGTGTACTGCTTCCTTATTTAGTCGACTGAGTCTATTTGATTTCATTTTCCTACCATAAGTCAAACTTTCCATAATTAGTTTATAAGGAAAAAACAAGGGTGGAGGTTTGAGCCCCTCATTCTAGCACTAAAATTGTTTACAATATAATTGTTAACATCCAAGGTGCATTGGATTGAAAGTGAATCAGGAGGAAGATCCCTTTCGAAGAACTTTGAAATCGGCTTGAATTGCCAGAATCATGATCCAATATTGCAGTCCTGTTTTTTCATCCCTAAGGGGTATAAATGAAGTCAAGAACCCACTTTAAATGGACCCTTTCGAAAAGTGTTGATGTTACTATCATGGAGTGGACTTCCTTGAAAGCAAGAATGTGTTCCAAAGTATTCAGACACCTTTAGTAGAAGTCCTCTCGAAGGGTTTGATTCAATGGCTACAAAGAGAATCCCTTATAAGGTCCAGTTCCCTTCGAAAGGATTCAGAACCCAATATGTATACATTGAAATAAAAGTGGATTCAATATGACATAGAGCTTTATTTTGGATAGATAATATAAGTGTAACGACCCGTATTTTACGTGTTGATAAATCGTAGGATTTACAGGTCGTTAGTATTGTTTATGTTGTTTCTAGCCTAAGTCGTATTGTTGATAAGTCGTTTGAACGACTTAAGAAAGCTGCTGACTTAGTGTTAAAACGAGTTAAGGGTTAACTCGTATAGAGGCTCAGGTTGAGGGTTCGGAGTTGAGTCGTGACCAACTTAGTGTCTTAGGTTGAGTGAGCGAGTTAGGGAAAGGAGCGACCTAGGGATGAGTCGGTCGAACGGGTTAACGACCTAAGGTATTGAACCAACATAAGTATTTGACCGACTTAGGGGGACTAGCGACCTAGAGTTGCTGTGTATAGATAGGTCGTTGAACGACCTAAGGGATAGCGTTAGGTCGCTAGGGGGATAGGTCGGCAAGCACGATGAGTCGTTGGGGGCTTAGGTCATTGAGTCGGCCTGGTTTGTTAGGTCGCATAAGAGTTAGGTCGGACCTAGTAAGTCGCTGGAGTCTTTAGGTCGGCAGTGTTTTAGGTCGCAGGAATTAGGTCGGCCGTGTGTTAACTCGTGTGACCCTGGGTTTGGTTAAGTCGGTAGGTCGTGTGATTGGTTGAGTCGCCTTATAGTTAGGTCGGCCTTGGGTTCTTGAGTCGTGTGTCGTGGAGTTTGTTTAGACCGTTGGGTCGTGAGGTAGATAGGTCGGTGACGACCTATGATAGGTCGGGGATTTTAGGTCGGCGACGACCTAAG
Organism: Allium cepa; assembly: GCA_030765085.1. Taxonomy (NCBI): domain Eukaryota; kingdom Viridiplantae; phylum Streptophyta; class Magnoliopsida; order Asparagales; family Amaryllidaceae; genus Allium; species Allium cepa. Next base: position 610,932,600 of record CM060932.1, read on the forward strand.
ACCGAGAACGAGTTATAAGGCCTGGACGACCTAAGGGGTTTTCAGCCTATAAATAGAGGGGTTTGGCTCACTTTTTGGCACCGGTTTTTGAAGCGACGAAGTGTTGCCATTTTGAAGACTCGACTACAACATTTCTTCATCTTCTTTTCTCTACTTCCATCAAGTGCTAACATCCATTGAAGATCGAAGAACAAGATCAAAGATCGAAGATCCAAAGTTGAAGATTTTCATCCGAAGGAGCTAGATTTCACCGTTTCAAGTGAAATTTCTCCGGATCAAGCTCAAGTCCTTGCTGTCCAGATCTGAAGTTGATTGATTTTAGGTTGTTTTGGTGATTTGGTGAGTGGTAGTTATCTCTCACGCGGATCCAAAGGAGTATATTGGATTGGTGGCATGTTTGGGTGTTAAAGTTAGAGATTTCATGCATTTTTCTTAGATCTAAGTCTAGATCCATGGTTTTTGAAGATGTTTACTTATGCAAGTTTGTTTAATAAGCATTAGAGACAAAACCCATGTTTTATAATTGATAGATCTATGCTAAAAACCATGATTTCACATATGTTGGACTTTTGCTCGTTTATTTACGAAATTCCCATTATAGTTGATATTGCTTAAATTGCTTAATAGATCTTGTTTGAATGATTGATTATTTGAATGTATGATTGATTTGATTGTTTCCAAGTTAGCTAGTAGTTGATTTGGAACAAGATGATGAAAGAGGATTCAAAAGCTATGGAAGAAGGCTCTTGAATGGTGAAAGCTGCTTAAGGCATATGTAGCGGATGTTGAAGCTCATATGTATAGATTGGATGATGTTGAGATGGGACTTTGCCATGATTTGATGAGGCAAACCATGTTGTTGAGTTGAGACTTTGCTTTGATGCGATGAAGCGAAGTATGATGTGAGTCTTGGCTTAATCCAAGCAGGGATCATTCCAAGCATGTTGATAACTTGAAGAGTAGTTCAAGTTGGTTGATAATGGATTGTTCAAGAGGTAGCTTGAGCTTGTATGAGGATAGTCGTCAAGAAGGATGGCTAGGAGGCTTGGATCTCGTCGTTGTTGAAGGTTCTAGCATGCTCAAAAGCAAGAGTACATGGGGCGCCCATAACGACTACAGGTAGGTAGTCGGGACACCCAAAAGACTACGGGTAGGTAGTTGAGTACTCTGGGCAAAGTAGATAAGTCCTAGGCACAAGGCAGTGTGCGGAGTTATGGTTAGAACCGGGGTTACCATTAGCCCTTGACAGATGGTCATTCAACTAACGGTGAAATCGAGGCAAGGATAACAGTGATAGCCAGAGTCATGGATGTTTGGTTGTATTATCATTCGGCTTCGAGAGCGGTGTTTTCTGGGTGCTTATCTGATCTTGGTTTAGGCCTTGGGGGTTTGTATTTGGAAAACATCGTCCTTGACTCGAGTGGTATTTGCTTTACCTTAATTGTCTATGTTGTTATGCTTGCTTCTCCTTAGTGTATGTCTGGGGCTATCACTGTAGAAAGAGGTGGAGTGGGATGGTTTGGTTCCTATTCCTTTTATCCTTCATGCTCTTTTGGTATGTTTGATAGTTGATTTACTGCTCACTAAGACTTTGTCTGACTCAAGGTTTTATGTCTCCTCTTATTACCTTGGGCTGTTCATCCATGTTTGGGATGGGCAGACTAGGTAGCAGGTGACAGGTGCTGTGCTAGGAGTTCTACGCTGAAGATGACGAAGACGAGCAGAAGGCTTTGCATATTAGTTTTCTTACTATATGTACTGGGTATCCGCTGCTATATTTGGTTGAGCGATTTGTAGTGAGGCTTTCATGTATAGATTTGTGTGGATGATTGTATAAAATTACTTTGATGCTTATATGATGATGTTCTGTTCTATGGAGCTTCACTATATTATATTTCTCTATTGTATTTTATCCATGCGCTGTGAGTTATGCGTTAGAGGTTCTTTTGTTTTGTTTTACCCTGACTATCGTCCATGGCTGCCTGGCACACCTTTCAGCGCATTATTTCCTTGTTTTGGCGCAGGAGTCATGGGCGGTCGTCACATTTGGTATCAGAGCTTTGGTTAATCGATTTCAGCCAACGCTCGCTGACGTAACTACGTATGAGAGACGTAATTGTATTTTGATGGATGATTACTATATATAATATAGTAGCCTAGAAGGATTTGAACTCCTTATGCAGTTGTTTCTTAAGGTGTTCTAATCATTCTTATTACAGATATTAAGGATGAGTCGAAGAGGGAGACCAGCTGCAAGGGAAAGCCGTGCTGATGAAGGAGCTGTTGATTATGGAACTATGTTCGAAGCGATGATGACTTCGATCATGAGAAGGATACCAGCTTCAGGATCATCAGTGGATGTGGGAGTTCAAGTTCAAGCTCCGAGACCGGTAGATTTTGCTAAGCTTTGCAAGGATTATACTTCTCTTGGAGGAAAAGCTTTCTTGGGGACGGAGTCAACTATTGAGGTGCAGAGATGGATTGATGCATGTCGAAGGATCTTTGGTGACTTAGGGATTGAGGATGCAACTAAGAGAAAGCTTGCATCGAGACAGCTTCAGGGAAGAGCTTCGGATTGGTGGAATTCTATCACCATTGATACTCCGGAGGAGGAGATTACTTGGGAGCAATTCCAAGCTAGATTTGAAGCTAAGTTCATCTCTACAGCTCAGAAATCTGTTTTGTTCAAGAAGTTTGTAGAGCTCAAGCAAGGTGGGAGATCGGTCCTTGAGTATGTTTCTGAGTTTGAAGCTTTGTCCAAGTATGCCAGATCGTACATTGATTCTCCCTATCAGAAGAATGAGAAGTTTGTGACTGGTCTGGATGCTTATCTTGGGAGGCAGTTAGTGGATCATTTGGACGATCCATTTGAGAAGCTTGTGGAGAAAGCCCTTAGGCATGAGAGTTTGTTTCCTAAGGAAAGTTCTGTTGTTGCTGTAACCAGGGAAGGATCTAAACCACACCAGAATGGCAATAAGAGGAGGAAGCAGCAGCAGCAGAAGGGTAAGGACGGCCAGAAGAAGCCGAAAGGCGAAGTGACTTGTTATAACTGCCAACAGAAGGGCCATCTTTACAAAGATTGTAAGAATCCCAAGGTGCCGGGAAAGTGTTATAACTGTGATAAGTTGGGACATATCAAGAAGGATTGCCCAGAGCCGAGGAAAGATAGGCAGATTGTGCAAGCCTATGCTTTGGGAGTTGTGCCGTCGTCTTCAAAAGCTCCGACTGCTGAAGAAAAGGGGAAGAGTGTGGTGGTTCAAGGTACTCTTTCCATTTGTGGTGTTCCAGTCAGAGTGTTGTTTGATACTGGAGCATCGCATTCTTTTGTTTGTGATGATCTGGTAGGCCGGTTAGGTATGAAACCGGATATTGTTGATAGGCCATTGGTGGTGACTAATCCAGTAGGGGGTTCGTCATGTTTGTGTATGATATGCCATGGTCTAGTTGTGTCGAGTCATGATTGCTCGTTTGTTTGTGATTGTTTTGTTCTGAACTTTGCGGGGTTCGGAATTATTTTGGGTATGGACTGGCTTAGGAAGTATGCGGCAAGGATTGATTGTGAGAGGCTTGAGGTGACAGTCGGGAATGTGGAAGGGCGAAAGGTTGTGATACGATGTAAGCATGAGGAAGGCGTCTTCATGAGCTTCATGTATTCGCTGGTTGTTCCACGGGATGGACTGTCATCGGTGCCAATTGTGAATGGATTTGAGGACGTCTTTGACGAAGTCAAAGGGTTACCGCCGCATAGGGAGATCGAGTTTCGTATCGATCTAGTCGAGGGAGCCAGACCTGTTGTGATGCCTCTTAGGCGGATGGCGCCTAGGGAGCAGCTAGAGTTGAGGGTGCAGGTTGATGACCTTTTGCAGAAAGGATTCATTCGGAGAAGTGTGTCCGAATGGGGTGCACCTGTTGTGTTCGCAACCAAAGCGGATGGGTCGTTGAGGTTGTGCGTGGATTATCGTGAGCTGAATAAGTTGACTAGGAAAAACAAGTATCCATTGCCGAGAATAGATGACTTGTTTGACCAGCTTCACGAGGCTAAGGTGTTTTCTCAGATGGATTTGGCAACGGGATTTCACCAGTTGAGAGTGGCAAAGGATAGTGTGCCGAAGACTGCTTTCAGGACACCATCCGGGTTTTATGAGTGGCTGGTAATGCCGTTTGGATTGACTAACGCGCCAGCATATTTTGTGGATCTTATGAATAGAGTGTTCAGAGATCAGTTGAACAAATTTGTACTTGTGTTCGTGGATGATATTTTGGTTTACTCCAAAACTGAAGAAGAGCACAAGACGCACTTAAGGATTGTTTTGGAAATCTTGCGGAAACATCAGCTGAAGGCTAAGTTTTCGAAGTGTCACTTCTGGAAGAGTGAAGTGAGGTTCTTAGGCCATGTTATCTCTAGAAATGGAATAGCGGTTGATCCCGCTAAGGTGGCAGCAATCCAGGATTGGGTTAGACCTAAGAATGCATCTGATGTGAGGAGTTTTCTTGGATTAGCAGGATATTATCGTCGGTTTATCAAAGACTTTTCCAAGATAGCTGCACCGTTAACAGGATTGACGAAAAAGAACCAAGTGTTCAGATGGGATGCTAAGTGTGAGCAAGCTTTTGAAATCCTAAAAGAGCGACTGACGAGTGCTCCTGTTTTGACTATTCCAAGTGGGAATGATGAGATGGTGGTTTACACCGATGCATGTGGCACTGGACTTGGAGCAGTGCTAATGCAGAAAGATAAAGTTGTTGCGTATGCTAGTCGACAACTGAAGCCGCATGAAAGGAATTATCCGACTCATGATTTGGAGTTAGCGGCAATTGTGTTTGCTTTGAAGATGTGGAGACATTATCTATTGGGAGTTAGATTCGAGTTGTTTACAGATCATAAGTCGTTGAAGTATCTGTTCTCCCAAAAGGATTTGAATCTTCGACAGCAACGGTGGCTAGAGTTTCTAGCATCTTATGATTTTGGTATAGCCTATACTCCGGGAAAAGGTAACGCAGTGGCTGATGCGTTAAGTCGAAGACATGCAGGATTGGGAGCCATGTTTTCGGAATGGAAGAATCTCGAGTATTTGGCTGGATTTGATTTCAGGCCCAGATGTGAATTGGAACCTGAGATGTTGGCAAACTTATCGATAAGACCTACTCTTGTGGAAAGAATTGGCGAGAGCCAAAAGCAAGACGATAAGCTTGTCAAGATCATCCGAGATTTGGAATCTGGATTGGACCCAGAGAAGGATAAGGGATTCGAGGTCGATCGAGAGGGTTGGCTTCGAAAGCAAGGACGATTGGTTGCTCCCGATGTAGATGGATTGAGAGATGAAGTTCTGAAGGAAGGTCATCACTCGAAGTTGACAATTCATCCAGGTGGAAATAAGATGTATCGGGATATGAAGAGAACTTACTACTGGGAAGGCATGAAGAAGGATGTTGGAAATTTTATTTCCAAGTGTATGAACTGTCAGTTAGTGAAAGCTGAGCAGAAGAAGCCCAGTGGATTACTTCAGCCATTAGAAGTTCCTACATGGAAGTGGGAGCAAGTGTCGATGGACTTTATCGATGGTCTACCTAGGACAAGAGCAGGAAATGAAGGAATTTGGGTCATAGTAGATCGTTTGACCAAGAGTGCAAGGTTTATTCCTGTTCGATCAACTAGGACTGCATCGAAGTTGGCTGAGTTGTATGTTAAGTGGATAGTTCGATTCCATGGTATTCCGAAGAGTATAGTGAGCGATCGAGACCCATTGTTCACTAGTGGATTTTGGAAGAGCTTCCAGGAAGTTTTGGGAACCGAGTTGTGTTTGAGTACAGCTTATCACCCTCAAACAGATGGTCAGACTGAGAGAGTCAACCGAGTTTTGGAAGATCTCCTTAGAGCATGTGTTTTGGACTTCGGAGGATCATGGGAAGATCATCTTCATTTGGTGGAGTTTGCATATAATAACAGTTATCAGTCGAGTATTGGTATGGCACCATATGAGGCATTGTATGGAAGACCGTGTAACTCTCCGACATGTTGGTTGGAAACTGGAGAAAAGATGATACTTGGGCCAGAGATGATTCGACAGACTTCGGATTGTATAGAGATCATTCGGCAACGAATGAAAGCAGCCCAAAATCGTCAGAAAAGTTATGCCGATAATCGTCGTAAGGATTTGGAATTCGATGTAGGAGAGATGGTTTTTGTGAAGATTTCTCCATTGAAGAGTGCTATTAGATTTGGGAAGAAAGGAAAGTTAATTCCAAGATTTGTTGGACCATTCCCGATTATCGAACGAATTGGAAAACTCGCTTACAGGTTGGAGTTACCGGAAAAGATGGCGGGTGTGCACAATGTCTTTCATGTATCTTATCTACGGAAGTATGTGCATGACCCAACTACTGTGGTTTCTGCTGATAGCTGTGAAGACTTAGAGGTTGATCCCGTGGGTACGAGACCTCGTGAGCCGCTTCGTATTGTTGAAACCGATACGAAACAGCTTAGGAGGAAGACGATTACGTTGCTCAAGGTACAGTGGAGTGATGATGTTAACGACTGTACATGGGAGGAGGAAGAGAGGATGAAGGCAGCTCATCCCGGACTCTTCGAGGTATGGCCCTAAAGTGTCGTGACATATCATGAATTTGTAGCTTGTTCTAAGTCTTAGAATTCTGCATGCTAGGATAGAATTGGATGCATGGTTTGTTGATTGCTAAGGATGGTAGGCATGCGGAATAATTTTGATGGCTGATGTTTGCTTGGAATTTCGGGGGCGAAATTCCTAAGGGGGAGAGAATGTAACGACCCGTATTTTACGTGTTGATAAATCGTAGGATTTACAGGTCGTTAGTATTGTTTATGTTGTTTCTAGCCTAAGTCGTATTGTTGATAAGTCGTTTGAACGACTTAAGAAAGCTGCTGACTTAGTGTTAAAACGAGTTAAGGGTTAACTCGTATAGAGGCTCAGGTTGAGGGTTCGGAGTTGAGTCGTGACCAACTTAGTGTCTTAGGTTGAGTGAGCGAGTTAGGGAAAGGAGCGACCTAGGGATGAGTCGGTCGAACGGGTTAACGACCTAAGGTATTGAACCAACATAAGTATTTGACCGACTTAGGGGGACTAGCGACCTAGAGTTGCTGTGTATAGATAGGTCGTTGAACGACCTAAGGGATAGCGTTAGGTCGCTAGGGGGATAGGTCGGCAAGCACGATGAGTCGTTGGGGGCTTAGGTCATTGAGTCGGCCTGGTTTGTTAGGTCGCATAAGAGTTAGGTCGGACCTAGTAAGTCGCTGGAGTCTTTAGGTCGGCAGTGTTTTAGGTCGCAGGAATTAGGTCGGCCGTGTGTTAACTCGTGTGACCCTGGGTTTGGTTAAGTCGGTAGGTCGTGTGATTGGTTGAGTCGCCTTATAGTTAGGTCGGCCTTGGGTTCTTGAGTCGTGTGTCGTGGAGTTTGTTTAGACCGTTGGGTCGTGAGGTAGATAGGTCGGTGACGACCTATGATAGGTCGGGGATTTTAGGTCGGCGACGACCTAAGACCGAGAACGAGTTATAAGGCCTGGACGACCTAAGGGGTTTTCAGCCTATAAATAGAGGGGTTTGGCTCACTTTTTGGCACCGGTTTTTGAAGCGACGAAGTGTTGCCATTTTGAAGACTCGACTACAACATTTCTTCATCTTCTTTTCTCTACTTCCATCAAGTGCTAACATCCATTGAAGATCGAAGAACAAGATCAAAGATCGAAGATCCAAAGTTGAAGATTTTCATCCGAAGGAGCTAGATTTCACCGTTTCAAGTGAAATTTCTCCGGATCAAGCTCAAGTCCTTGCTGTCCAGATCTGAAGTTGATTGATTTTAGGTTGTTTTGGTGATTTGGTGAGTGGTAGTTATCTCTCACGCGGATCCAAAGGAGTATATTGGATTGGTGGCATGTTTGGGTGTTAAAGTTAGAGATTTCATGCATTTTTCTTAGATCTAAGTCTAGATCCATGGTTTTTGAAGATGTTTACTTATGCAAGTTTGTTTAATAAGCATTAGAGACAAAACCCATGTTTTATAATTGATAGATCTATGCTAAAAACCATGATTTCACATATGTTGGACTTTTGCTCGTTTATTTACGAAATTCCCATTATAGTTGATATTGCTTAAATTGCTTAATAGATCTTGTTTGAATGATTGATTATTTGAATGTATGATTGATTTGATTGTTTCCAAGTTAGCTAGTAGTTGATTTGGAACAAGATGATGAAAGAGGATTCAAAAGCTATGGAAGAAGGCTCTTGAATGGTGAAAGCTGCTTAAGGCATATGTAGCGGATGTTGAAGCTCATATGTATAGATTGGATGATGTTGAGATGGGACTTTGCCATGATTTGATGAGGCAAACCATGTTGTTGAGTTGAGACTTTGCTTTGATGCGATGAAGCGAAGTATGATGTGAGTCTTGGCTTAATCCAAGCAGGGATCATTCCAAGCATGTTGATAACTTGAAGAGTAGTTCAAGTTGGTTGATAATGGATTGTTCAAGAGGTAGCTTGAGCTTGTATGAGGATAGTCGTCAAGAAGGATGGCTAGGAGGCTTGGATCTCGTCGTTGTTGAAGGTTCTAGCATGCTCAAAAGCAAGAGTACATGGGGCGCCCATAACGACTACAGGTAGGTAGTCGGGACACCCAAAAGACTACGGGTAGGTAGTTGAGTACTCTGGGCAAAGTAGATAAGTCCTAGGCACAAGGCAGTGTGCGGAGTTATGGTTAGAACCGGGGTTACCATTAGCCCTTGACAGATGGTCATTCAACTAACGGTGAAATCGAGGCAAGGATAACAGTGATAGCCAGAGTCATGGATGTTTGGTTGTATTATCATTCGGCTTCGAGAGCGGTGTTTTCTGGGTGCTTATCTGATCTTGGTTTAGGCCTTGGGGGTTTGTATTTGGAAAACATCGTCCTTGACTCGAGTGGTATTTGCTTTACCTTAATTGTCTATGTTGTTATGCTTGCTTCTCCTTAGTGTATGTCTGGGGCTATCACTGTAGAAAGAGGTGGAGTGGGATGGTTTGGTTCCTATTCCTTTTATCCTTCATGCTCTTTTGGTATGTTTGATAGTTGATTTACTGCTCACTAAGACTTTGTCTGACTCAAGGTTTTATGTCTCCTCTTATTACCTTGGGCTGTTCATCCATGTTTGGGATGGGCAGACTAGGTAGCAGGTGACAGGTGCTGTGCTAGGAGTTCTACGCTGAAGATGACGAAGACGAGCAGAAGGCTTTGCATATTAGTTTTCTTACTATATGTACTGGGTATCCGCTGCTATATTTGGTTGAGCGATTTGTAGTGAGGCTTTCATGTATAGATTTGTGTGGATGATTGTATAAAATTACTTTGATGCTTATATGATGATGTTCTGTTCTATGGAGCTTCACTATATTATATTTCTCTATTGTATTTTATCCATGCGCTGTGAGTTATGCGTTAGAGGTTCTTTTGTTTTGTTTTACCCTGACTATCGTCCATGGCTGCCTGGCACACCTTTCAGCGCATTATTTCCTTGTTTTGGCGCAGGAGTCATGGGCGGTCGTCACAATAAGTCCAATGGACTCGATAATATTAAAGCACCATCACCGTATTATTTTAATGCTACATGGGCTTTGGACGTGATGATAATATGCTTTAAAGTTAAGATATCCAAATAAGCTCTATAGCATAGCATATGACAATAAAGGGTTAAGAAGATAAGTGTATATCATGTGCAATTGGTCATTAGACAAGCAAATGGCCGAAATGATCATTCTCATATTTGAAATCAATATCAAATCCATGCATCCTCTCTTTTTTATTTCTCATAAATGGATTACGAGTAATAGAATTATGTCCCTAATTTGATTAAGGGTTACAAGAATTTGATTTGGTAAAGAAATGAGCTAAAGAAAGAAATTGGTCCCAACTTGGACCCCTAGGTTCTTATTTATAGATACGGGTTGTACCCTTCTTTGTCCATCCTTTTGAAGCTCGCATCCATCCTTTCCTTCATCTTTCTGCTTTCATGGTCTTGAAATTGTTGGTAAGTATTTGGTCTTTTGTTATGCTTTAATTTTCCCTTTCATCTCTATCGAATGTGTGTTAATAATGGACATTGATCTGATACTCATCAATACTGCTTTAGAGTGCTTCTAGAGCCTTTCGACTTCATCAAAAGGTATGATTCTTTTGGTAGCGAACGAATCAAGGTACAACATTATGCCATTTGAATATAAGTGGAAGCGCTTATGAGCTCTTCAAAACCTTCGAAACCTCTTCATTGTTGTTAAGATCTGATGCTAACATGATAGATTGCTATTTGAATAAGTGGAGAAGGGCATTTAGATGGTTTAAAAAAAAATCAATAGTGGCAGGAGGACCATTACGAAAGGTCTCTTGTAATGGAAGAGGCTTCTTGTTGGATAGATAATGGTTGCGGAAGGTGGCTTTATAATTCCCTCGATTAATGCGGAAGCCCATCTTCTGATGCTTGTAGAAACAATATTGGTTACATGTGATGCGTCTTTAATACTTGCGGAAGGGTTCAACCGATTTGAAAGGTTTGTCTTTGCAAAACCATGCTTTTGAAAGGGTTGTTTGTGAAGAATCTTCAGCTGCGGAAAGTAGATGGTGGCGGACTCGGTCGTTTCGAAGGGTTTAATATATGTGCAGAATCTTGTTATTTGATACCTTTGAAAGGTATGTTTAACACATACCATACCCTTTTATGCATCCGAAACCAACTATTTCAGAAGGATCGACTAAAGCAGAATGATAGTCTTCTTCCTTTTTGACTCCATCAGAAGCCCGTATTCCATTTAATACTTGTAGAAGCATCCGATGCTTGCGGCACTAACCTAATAACTTCGAAAGCTATTTCAGTGCGTTCGAATCCCCACTTTTGAATCACGGCAGAACCCCTCTTTTCAATTCTTGCGAAGCTGCTACAATGCTTTCGCAGGCCTTCTTTCATACCTTCATTCTTGATTGAGCTTTATGGTTAACAAAAAGTTTAGAGCTTTCAAAGTAAATTTTCAGTAAATTTTCATAAATTTTCAATCGATTTAATATTTCCACAAATTTCAAACGACAACTTCAAAGTTTTAATCGTTGAAATAATTACAAGTTCTTTTATCAAATATTCTTCAAATATCATACTGAGGTTTTCAGAAAGTTTATGTTAATTTACATATTTCCAAAGTATCGATAATTCCATTATCAAGGTATGAATACTAAAATCATTAAATGGTTGAAGTTCGAAACATAGATTTCATACAAAACATTTCTTTTTACTACGTAAAGTTATGGAAAACTTCGCAAAACCTTTTATTATTCTTTTTAAATATATATATTATCATTAGATTTTGAATTTAAAATTTTTATAAATGAATTTCAAACTATTTCTTAATAGGCGGATTTAACTAAATGTTTAAATTTTAAATTATTTATAACATATAAATTTCCAAAGTTTAAGAATTTAAAAAAAAATCGTAAACTTTTTCATAGTTTAAAGTACCATTTATAAAGCCCTTCCAATTTCGCCACACGGCAATCACTCCCAAAAAACACATTAATGCCGAAGCAGTCAACAGCACATCCAAAAATTCACTTATCAAAGTAGGATGTCCGAGGGTCCATATCAAATTCAGTGTCCAGGTGATCAACATGTCAATAGTGATTATAATAGGATGATAACATGGATATATATGAATCACTTAATATACAGCTAATCAAAATGTCATCCATCATGGTATTTATCAACATTCAAGTTAACTAATCCAACCATGTATCACAACGGTCAATAGTTATCAATGATAGGAGTTTAACTAACAGCGATGATGTTCAAATTCAAATGTCAACTTAAATGCCAGTGTAAGTATCGATTTTAAATATCATGTTTAAATGTCAATTTACTATCGAATTTAAAAATGTTGATTTAACTATCAAAATTAAATATCAATTTAATTCTCAAATTTAATTGTCAATTTTAAATCCAATCAATTCAAATTCAATCAATTTAATACAGTAGCCAATATAATTTTATCACTTCGTGAATTAGTTTAACTTGCAGTAGGAAATTTAGTATTACATGATTGGTTTGAAACACTCATTTGTATAACGTGAATCAGAAAAGCACGAAACGAACAGAAGGTGGCATAGATATGGCGCACACGACTCGGATTAGCAAATACGCGCACGAACAAGCAACTTGAACAAAGAAGATGCTGCAAACTAGACGGGCGAATTGAACTTTGGTGGAGACTTCGGGTTCAGGCAGGAACTGCTATAGTGATAGACAATAGATGGTACCGCATGAATGATGAAGCGACGCGGAGGATTCTGGACTCCAGTGAAACACAGGCTGCTGGAGATGCTGGTGGACTGGAAAGTTGTTGTCGGGTAAGAGGTGGATGGTTGGAGCAGCTGCTTGGGTTATGAGCTCGGTTGGAGGCTGATGGGATGACAGGAGGCAAGGAGGCGGCGGTTCCAGGCTAAGTGGAAAGGAAGTAGGGTTGTACGGCGGTGACGAGGTAGAGGAAAGGACGGGAGGTGATGGATGGCTTTCGGGTGTTTGCAGGAGAACTGGAGGCTAGGAGGTGGAGGACTTGGATGTACTGGACGTGGGCTGCGTATGGTTATGGGAGGTAGGCGATGTTGTTTGGGGACGGGAAAAGGAGGCAGTGACAGTTTGGAGGAAATAATTGCAACGTAGATGGGCAGGTCAGCAAGCATGGGTGGAGGGCGAATGACGAATGCACAGGTGATGGACGTTGACGAAATGGAGATGCGGTTTATTTTTGCAAAATAGAGGAGTTGCAGAAGCGCGAAACACGAAACAAGAAAGAGGGGGCGTGCATTATTTTATTTATTATGTGAACAGTGTTTAATTTTATAAAATATATTAATATAAAATCGATGTTATTAAATGAAAATAGTTTATTAATAAAATTAAATGCTTCTGAAGATTGTATGCGCATAAGATCAGGACGGCAGGATATTTGCACGAGTATCAGGAGGCTGAGATATTGGTCGGAATGGTCTATGTGGCAATACCCATTACCTAATCTGTCCTAATTTGACCACTTAACCATGAGATGTTGAAATACAGAAACAAATTTACCGTGCAGATCCACGTAAAGAGATGAATCATATGGTGGAATAAAATCTATGCTACGACAATTGTGTCAAAAATCAACTGTTGGCGCTAATTACACCGATTCAAAACGTACGAAAAATAACAAATTTCGATAAACTGGTTAGAAAATTCAAAATTAGACGAAACAAACTTCGACGTTTTGATAAGAAAATTTTCTAAAACATTTCTATGTGAAAATATCTACATTTTGAAAAATAATATTTTCGATTAAAATATGGACTGGTTTTGAATTAAATTTGAAACCGAATAGATTTTCAAAATATCTAAATCAAATTCATTCCATAATAAACTTATTGAAACATGTTTTAATCATACAACTTCGAATTATTAATATCTTAAGTTTAGCGATTAGTAATTATTTCTATATCGCTTACTGCTTCTATTTAACGGCTGTAAAACTTTTGTTTAAATTTCAAATTTTCTAAAATTATACTTATATTGTAACAACCCGCACATTTAACGATTATATATTTAAATGTTTTATTTAAATATAATGTCGTTAGTCGGATTTAGGTCCGAAAAGTTACTTTTTGCAAATGGCTGAATTGGAACTCGAAATCATTTCCATTGATTTCAAAATGGCGTTTGCGATCTTTTTGAGTATAAGCTTTGATATGTTTGGAGTAAGTTGAAGTTTGCTACTTTTTCTAGTTGGGATTTGGGTTGGGTTCAGCCCACTAACTATCTAATTAATCCTAACTCAGTCCCTCTCCTCTCTACACTTATTTCATTTCATAAAAACTTAAGCTAAAACTGAAATGGGGGATGAGAATGGGAATTAGAAATTCCAAGCCCTAGTTTCTTTTTGCAACTTGAATTCTTGCTCCAAAATCAAAGAGAATATATTGGTAAGCCTCTTCTTCATCTTCTCCAACTCTTCTCCTCTTCAATTTCAGAAAGTTTTCCTAAACCTAACTTTGGGAAATATGTGTTTTATTCTTAGATTGAAGTTTGTAGAGTTAGAGTGAAGAGTGACTAATCTCCTTCTTGTGTTTGAGCTTCTCTATTCTTGTTTTGAATTAAAAGGTGAGTTTTGAACTCACATCTACTTCTCTTGATATTATTGATGTTAGGTGAGATTTTTATCCTGCATTTATGGCTACAGCTATCATGGGTTATTAGGAATGAATTCCTAATATATCTACATGTTCATTTACTTTCGATTTGGATTGCTTTGGTGAAATTGCCAATTATTGATTTTTGAAGCCAAATCTATGAAAATCCTTCTATGATTGATGTTTATGTTGTTCGGAGTGTATGGGTGAGTCGTTAAGGTTGGGTAGTCGTTTGACGTAAGCTCATAATCAACACTCATCTGATTGCTTTCGATTGGTTTTGACCTTCAATGGCATAGGTTCAGGAAATGCCTGACCATTAGGTTTCAGACGTCTGAATCCCTATTTCAGACGTCTGAATATTGTTTTGGGGAAGGTTTTTCATCCCAGATTCGGACGTCTGAAATTATATTCCAGACGTCTGAATTGGCTAAATTTCAACCAGAAAGGAAATAGGCAAAATATTGCCTATTTCATACGTCTGAAAATTTGGGTTCATACGTCTGAATTCTCTTTTGAAAAAGAAATTAATTTTCAGATTCAGACGTCTGAACCACTTCTTTCAGACGTTTGAACCTGCTGTTTTTTTGCCAATTTGCCTTGTTCGTTCAGTTTTCCAAATTTAATCGATGCTTGTTTATTCCAATTAGTTGTTTATGTATATTTGACCTTGATGGTTCCTTTTTGACTTCATTCACAGGTTTTATAAATGATTTCTTCAATTCGTATTAAAACATCGCTTCTCCAATTTATAAATTCTATTTAAAACACACACACAATTTCGCGCGAAGGGGAGGAGAATTAAATGATTAGATAAAACGCGTGCAATGAACATGTGCGTTCATCCTTTCAGTTAATTCTCAATCTATTCGTTTGAACGTTTTGACCTTTGGTCTGGTTTACCGATGAAATGAGGTGAACTTTGTACTGCTTTGAGTGTGAAATTGACTGACGGATAGTAAACCGTTTAGTGCGAACGAGTGGTTATGGGACTCACGTTAACACTTTTCGGATTCCTTTTTGAGAGTTATGACACATTCTGCCAGTTAGTGGTGTCCAGTACTGGGCCTCCGGACCTTCACCACTACGGTTTGTTGCCTTTGGGATAGTGTCTTCGGACTCTCCTTCGGGTATGTTGCCTTCGGGTTTGTACCTTCGTGTTTTGCCTTCGGGTTTGTTTGCCCTATAGTATCGCTTACGATGTTGGTCTTTATGAGCCGCATGGGTGATATTGGGTTTGGAGCCTTCGGGCTCATGGATCCTTGTTTATACAGTACTGAGCTCGAGCAATTTTCTGATGTTTCATTGATATGTATATTCCCTAGGTATCGCCCTTCGGTGTTGGTCTTTTTGAGCCGCATGATATGTAGCGATTACCTTGTGGAACTTGTGTTACCTTTATTGGTATTTGTTGTTGCCTTTTGGCTTGTTTTGAGGCATTCCTACCCTTTGTTTCTATGAGTTGCCGATGATATGAGGCTTGTTATCATATGATTCATCTTTTGATTAGATGATTGTGTTATCTCTTTCCGAGATATTTGTTATACCTTGTAACCTTGCAGGGTTATTGTTGTTCAGTTTATCTAACTGATTTGTTTGGCTAGACTGACCCGTGTATCTTATACTCGGGTCAGACTGAGATGTTTCAGGTTAGGTGCTTTTGGACTTAGTCTATTTTGCTTCCGCATGGACTATTCAGCTTGCTCCTTTTTGTTAAAGCTTTTTGTGTAGTCATTTTTGTTGTAACTCTGATATATGTATTCACCTGGAATCGTTTGTATATTGTGGTTTGCTATACCACTTGACATGTATTATTTTGTAAACTCTGTTATGTATCAATATATGTGTATATGATGATCTACTATTCTGTGACGTATATTACATTTGAGTTGTTATATTATGTTCTGATAGATCCTTCAACCACCTATGGTTTTATTTTAAGTATTTATTGGGTATGTCGACCTGCTTGGTATGTCTATTGTCGATATATTCAATAGATAGTTAGAGCAAGGCTATAGATGGTCGCTCCTAACCAGCCTTATTCTCCGTGTTAGTTGACGGCATTACCCTGTAATGTCCTTGGCTAGCGTGGGTATAGTGGTGGGGCGTCACAGCGTGGTATCAGAGCTGAGTTCAGAACAAAGTATGATAAACACAGAATAGAGGCACATATTACGATACATCAGAGTGTAATAAGTGATACAAATCTTTGAATCATCATGTCTCTCTATTCCTTCCACCATCAAAGGTTAGATAGAATTTGGGGAATACGTCTAGGAATGCATTTTATTCCGTAGTATTCCATACTGAGGTATCTACCTTGTGATTAATCTTGTTCTTATCATACTTTCAGCATATGGTTGGAAGAGGCAGGGGACGACGTTCGAGTGTTGGGCGATCTAGTGGTTCACATCCGGATGACGTTTATATGTCTGCCGATCAGTTATTGGAATTGTTTAGGAGCACTCAGCCTCCAGTTCCTCCTCGAGTGACTCCACCTCGCAAGTCTGCCTTTGCACGCCAGTGCAGTGATTTTGCTCATCTTGGAGGAAAGCCATTTAAAGGCTCCGAGTCCGTTCTTGAAGTCCAAGCTTGGTTTCGCACGTGCGAGCGTATCTTCTCTCGTATGGATCTTTCTAATCATGATAGGGTTCTTGTAACTTCTAGCTTATTACAAGAGCGTGCTCTTGATTGGTATGAGCTTCTTATAGCCGAAATTGATGAGTCTACTCTTTCTTGGACTCAGTTACGGGAGCGATTTGAACTCAAGTTCGTTCCTGAATCTGAAAAAGTTTTATTGACCCGTCGCTTCCTTGAGTTGAAGCAAGGGAAATCTTCTGTTTTTGAGTATGTTGCATCATTCGAGGCTTTATCTAAGTATGGTCTTGAATTCATTAGCACTTCTTATAAGAAAATTTTGAAGTTTGTCTCTGGTCTTAAGAAATATCTTAAGAAGTCTTTGTTGTTCCAGCTTAAGCTCTCTTTTGAGGAGTTGGTTGATTCGGCACTTCATCTCGAGACCGTCGAGAAGGAGTGTGATAGTGATGTTGATGTTGAGGTTTCCAAAAACCACAACAAGAAGAAGTTTCTATTTCAGAAGAGGTCTTTTCCTTCTAAGAAGAAAAAGACTGGTGGTTCTAGCTCTCAGCCTCAGTCTTCTGGAACACCTATCGTTCGGAAGTGTTTCAATTGTGGTTCTCCTGATCATATTATTCGAGCTTGTTTCAAGCCTCTCTTCTGCCGTTATTGCAAGAAGGAAGGTCATCATGTTTCCACTTGCCCTACTGTTCCGGCTGGTGCCAAGTCTAGCAAGCTTTATGCTGCTAAGGCTTCTGAAGGTCCTTCTCAACCCAAAGTTATATCTCCACCTATTTTGGAAGGTTCTATTTTATTTCATGATCATAGTATTCGAGTTCTTTTCGATACGGGTGCATCACATTCCTTCGTATCAAAGAAGCTCGTCGATGATTTATCTTTGGATGTTTCTTGTTTGGTTACTTCTTTAAGGATTACGAATCCTATTGGGGGATCCGCGACCCTTAGCATGCTTTGTGATGATGTTGAGATTGTTTTATGTGGCTTTTCTTTTCGTGCGAGTTTGCACGTTATTTCTTGTCCGGGTTTTGATATGATTTTGGGAATGGACTGGCTAGTGAGATATGATGCTAGGATTATTTGTTCGGAAAGAATTTTGTATCTTCGACATCCGGATTCGCCTACTCAGTTATCTCTTGTTCTTCGGCATGTGGATAATTCCGAAATGGCTTTGCATTCTATTGATTCGCGAGATGATGATGACATAGCTCGTATTCCTATTGCTTGTGACTTTTCTGATGTTTTTGAGCCTGTCTTGGGTTTGCCACCTAAGAGGGCAATTGAGTTCCGCATTGATCTCATTCCAGGCGCGCAGCCAGTTAGTCGTCCTCCCACGAGGATGTCTACAAAGGAAAATGAGGAACTCAAGAAGCAGCTTTTAGAGCTTGAGTCCAAGCAGTTGATTCAGTCCAGTTTTTCTCCATGGGGATCCGCGGTCGTCTTCGTGAAGAAGTCTGATGGAACTCTTAGGCTTTGCATTGACTATCGCAAGCTTAACGAGTTAACCATCAGGAATAGGTATCTGTTGCCTAGGATCGATGATATGTTCGATCTATTGAGTGGTGCTAAGGTCTTTTCTCAGCTTGACCTTGTCACGGGTTTTCATCAGTTACGAGTCACGGAGGATAGCATACCTCTTACCGCTTTCCACACTCGTTATGGTTCTTTTGAGTGGCTCTTTATGCCGTTAGGGTTGACGAACGCTCCTGCTTTCTTTGTCGATCTCATGAATCGAGTATTCCGGGAATACCTCGACAAGTTCGTCCTTGTCTTCATTGATGATATCCTTATTTATTCTAAGTCTGATGCTGAGCATGCTAATCACTTGAGAATTGTCTTGAGTACTCTTCGTCGCCATCAGCTTAAAGCCAAATTCTCTAAGTGCCATTTTTGGGAGAATAAGGTCAAGTTCTTAGGCCATGTTGTATCTTCCGATGGCATTTCTGTCGATCCCTCAAAGATCGAAGCCATCCAGAATTGGAAGAGGCCTGAGAATGTGCATGAGATTCGTAGTTTCCTTGGATTGGCGGGTTATTACCGTCGGTTCATTAAGGATTTTTCCCGGGTTGTGCTTCCTCTCACCAGCCTTACTCGGAAAGGCATTCGTTTTATTTGGTCCGACAAGTGTGAAGCTTCTTTCTGACATTAAAGGAACTTCTTACTAATGCTCCTATTCTTGTGGTTCCCGAGGGGAATCATGATCTTGTTGTCTACACCGATGCTTATGGTAGTGGTCTCAGTGCTGTTCTTATGCATAAGGATCGGGTAGTTGCTTATGCTTCTAGGCAACTGCGTCCGAATGAAGTTCGCCATGCCACTCATGATCTTGAGTTAGCCGCCATTGTCTTTGCCTTGAAGATTTGGCGACACTATTTGTTTGGCGAGAGCTTCATTCTTTATACCTATCATAAATCTTTGAAGTATTTTTTTACTCAGAAGGAACTCAATATGAGACAACAACGTTGGCTCGAGTTTCTTGCTTCCTATGACTTTGATATCCAGTATACCCCTAGAAAGGGTAATCGTGTTGCTGATGCGCTTAGTCGCAAACATTCAGTTGTTATTTCTATGATGCTTGCCGAATGGGATATTCCTAAGACTCTATCTTTTTGTGAAATTCGTGATCGAGGTTCATCTTCTGACTCTCCTATTCTATTACTTAGTTTGGGAGCTCGACCTATTTTATTGGATCGTATTGCCGATGCCCAGCAGCGTGATCCTGATTTGTTGCATCTTATTCAGCTTTGTGAGTCTGCATCCTGTGATGAGGCGTTTCGGGATTTCAGCATTGATTCTCATGGGTGGCTTGCAAGAAGAACCGTCTTTTTGTGCCTTCTGATTTTGCACTTAGGCATGACATTCTTGATGACTGTCATCGTTCTAAGTATACCATTCATCCTGGTAGCAGTAAGATGTATGCCGATATGCGTCGTCTTTATTATTGGGAAGGCATGAAGCGCGATGTGGTGATTTATGTGAGTAATTGCATAACTTGTCAACGTATTAAGGCCGAACATCAGCGTCCTTCTGGTCTTCTTCAGCCTCTAGAGATTCCATTGTGGAAATGGGATCGGATTTATATGGATTTCATTGACGGCCTACCTCGTTCGAGATCGGGCCATTCTAGCATTTGGGTTATTGTTGATCGCCTTACCAAGTCTGCTCATTTTGTTCCTATTAAGTCTAATAGGACTGCTTCGCATTTGGCTAAGTTGTATGTCATGGAAATCGTGAGACTTCACGGTGTCCCTAGTTTTATTGTGAGTGATCGTGATCCTATATTCACGAGTCATTTTTGGAAGAGTCTTCAGCAAGCTTTAGGAACAAAGCTTAATTTTAGTACAGCTTATCATCTGCAGTCTGACGGACAGACTGAACGGGTGAATCGTATCTTGGAAGATCTTCTCCGTATTTGTATTTTTGATTTCGGTGGTAGTTGGGAGGATCACCTACCTCTTGTAGAGTTCTACAATAATAGTTTTCAGTCTAATATCGGTATGGCTCCTTTCGAAGCCTTATACGGAAGGCCATGTCGATCACCTTCTTGTTGGTTGGAATCTGGGGAGAAGCCTATTCTTGGTCCAGATTTTGTTCGTAATTCTTCTGACAAGATTGATCTTATCCGGTTGAGAATGAAAGAGGCACAGAGTCTCCAGAAATCCTACGCGGACAGCCGTAGGAAGCCTCTCGAGTTCTCGATCGGTGATCTTGTTTTCATTCATGTTTCTCCTTTGACAGGGGTTATGCGTTTCAGTACGACTGAGAAATTGGCTCCTCGCTATATATGACCATTTTCTATTACTGAACGTATTGGCCCTGTGGCTTATAGAGTTTCACTTCCTGCTCATTTATCTGGCATTCATGACGTGTTTCACGTTTCTCAACTTCGGAAGTGTCTTCGGGAGTCGGATTCTGTCATTACTTCTCCTGGTTTGCAAGAGCTTGAGGTCTCACCGGACTTATCTATTGTACAGCAGCCTATTCGCGTACTTGACACGGAGGTGCGACACCTTCGAAACAAGGACGTGCCGCTCGTTAAAGTTCAATGGTCCGCTAGTCCCAATGACTGTACTTGGGAAACCAGAGAGTTCATTGAGCGATCCTATCCGGGTTTTCTATCTTCTCTTGGCAACGGTGAGTATATCTTTTCATCTCAAGCTTATTTTCTTTTCTTTTGAATGATGTATGTATGTAGTTGTTACAATTATCGTCTCTAGAAATTGCGGGGATGCAATTTTTTTAGGAGGGGAGATCTGTAACAACCCGCATATTTAACGATCATATATTTAAATGTTTTATTTAAATATAGCGTCGTTAGTCGGATTTAGGTCCGAAAAGTTACTTTTTGCGAATGGCTGAATTGGAACTCGAAACCATTTCCATTGATTCCAAAATGGCGTTTGCGATCTTTTTGAGTATAAGCTTTGATATGTTTGGAGTAAGTTGAAGTTTGCTACTTTTTCTAGTTGGGCTTTGGGTTGGGTTCAGCCCACTAACTATCTAATTAACCCTAACTCAGTCCCTCTCCTCTCTACACTTATTTCATTTCATGAAAACTTAAGCTAAAACTGAAATGGGGGAAGAGAATGGGAATTAGAAATTCCAAGCCCTAGTTTCTTCTTGCAACTTGAATTCTTGCTCCAAAATCAAAGAGAATATATTGGTAAGCCTCTTCTTCATCTTCTCCAACTCTTCTCCTCTTCAATTTCAGAAAGTTTTCCTAAACCTAACTTTGGAAAATATGTGTTTTATTCTTAGATTGAAGTTTGTAGAGTTAGAGTGAAGAGTGACTAATCTCCTTCTTGTGTTTGAGCTTCTCTATTCTTGTTTTGAATTAAAAGGTGAGTTTTGAACTCACATCTACTTCTCTTGATATTATTGATGTTAGGTGAGATTTTTATCCCACATTTATGGCTACAGCTATCTTGGGTTATTAGGAATGAATTCCTAATATATCTACATGTTCATTTACTTTCGATTTGGATTGCTTTGGTAAAATTGCCAATTATTGATTTTTGAAGCCAAATCTATGAAAATCCTTCTATGATTGATGTTTATGTTATTCGGAGTGTATGGGTGAGTCGTTAAGGTTGGGTAGTCGTTTGATGTAACCCCATAATCGACACTCATCTGATTGCTTTCGATTGGTTTTGACCTTCAATGGCATAGGTTCAGGAAATGCCTGACCATCAGGTTTCAGACGTCTGAATCCCTATTTCAGACGTCTGAATATTGTTCTGGGGAAGATTTTTCATCCTAGATTCAGACGTCTGAAATTATATTCCAGATGTCTGAATTGGCTAAATTTCAACCAGAAAGGAAATAGGCAAAGTATTGCCTATTTCAGACGTCTGAAAAATTGGGTTCAGACGTCTGAATTCTCTTTTGAAAAAGAAATTAATTTCCAGATTCAGACGTCTGAACGACTTCTTTCAGACGTCTGAACCTGCTGTTTTTTTTTGCCAATTTGCCTTGTTCGTTTAGTTTTTCAAATTTAATCGACGCTTGTTGATTCCAATTAGTTGTTTATGTATATATGACCTTGATGGTTCCTTTTTAACTTCATTCACGGGTTTTATAAATGATTTCTTCAATTCGTATTAAAACATCGCTTCTCCAATTTATAAATTCTATTTAAAACACACACACAATTTCGCACTCCGGGCGAAGTGGGAGGAGAATTAAATGATTAGATAAAACGCGTGCAATGAACACGTGCGTTCATCCTTTCAGTTAATTCCCAATCTATTCGTTTGAACGTTTTGACCTTTGGTCTGGTTTACCGATGAAATGAGGTGAACTTTGTACTGCTTTGAGTGTGAAATTGACTGACGGATAGTAAACCGTTTAGTGCGAACGAGTGGTTATGGGACTCACGTTAACACTTTTCGGATTCCTTTTTGAGAGTTATGACACATTCTGCCAGTTAGTGGTGTCCAGTACCGGGCCTCCGGACCTTCACCACTACGGTTTGTTGCCTTTGGGATAGTGTCTTCGGACTCTCCTTCAGGTTTGTTGCCTTCGGGTATGTTGCCTTCGTTTATGTTGCCTTCGGGTTTGTGCCTTCGGGTTTGTTGCCCTATAGTATCGCTTACGATATTGGTCTTTATGAGCCGCATGGGTGATATTGGGTTTGGAGCCTTCGGGCTCGTGGATCCTTGTTTATACAGTACTGAGCTCGAGCAATTTTCTGATGTTTCATTGATATGTATATTCCCTAGGTATCGCCCTTCGGTGTTGGTCTTTTTGAGCCGCATGATATGTAGCGATTACCTCGTGGAACTTGTGTTACCTTTATTGATATTTGTTATTTCCTTTTGGCTTGTTTTGAGGCATTCATACCCTTTGTTTCCATGAGTTGTTGATGATACGAGGCTTGTTATCATATGATTCATCTTTTGATTAGATGATTGTGTTATCTCTTTCCGAGATATTTGTTATACCTTGTAACCTTGCAGGGTTATTGTTGTTCAGTTTATCTAACTGATTTGTTTGGCTAGACTGACCCGTGTATCTTATACTCGGGTCAGACCGAGATGTTTCAGGTTAGGTGCTTTTGGACTTAGCCTATTTTGCTTCCGCATGGACTATTCAGCTTGCTCCTTTTTGTTAAAGCTTTTTGTGTAGTCATTTTTGTTGTAACTCTGATATATGTATTCATCTGGAATCGTCTGTATATTGTGGTTTGCTATACCACCTGACATGTATTATTTTGTAAACTCTGTTATGTATCAATATATGTGTATATGATGATCTACTGTTCTGTGATGTATATTACATTTGAGTTGTTATATTCTGTTCTGATAGATCCTTCAACCACCTATGGTTTTGTTTTAAGTATTCATTGGGTATGTCGACCTGCTTGGTATGTCTATTATCGATATATTCAATAGATAGTTAGAGCAAGGCTATAGATGGTCGCTCCTAACCAGCCTTATTCTCCGTGTTAGTTGATGGCATTACCCTGTAATGTCCTTGGCTAGCGTGGGTATAGAGGTGGGGCATCACATATATTTAAAATGAAGACGTTCATTTTAATTCTCTCAAACGTTGTTTTATTTGCATTAAAATGCTTACTTTATTTAACACAAAAGGTAGGTTTCTTGTGTAAAATTCATAAATTACAATTACAGTTTTCCTTCTAATTAAAAGATTTCAATAGCAATAAATTTCAATTTTAGATTTCAAACAAATTCTAACAATAATGACTGTCTCTTGTTACAATATTTCAACATTTGTGATTCCAATTTCAGTTTTAATTACATACACTAATATCATAAAATTTAATTTCTAATATAAGTTACACTTTTCTCTTATTGCACTTAATTGTCATAAAAAATTCAATTAAGGTTATAATTTACATCCAATATATTTCCATTAACAAAATCAAAAAAAAAATTCTAACCATTTTTATCAATAATTATATTACATTTAATATTTTAAATGGTCAAAATTTCAGGTCTTCACACTCTCCTCCACTCAAAACATTTCATCATCGAAAAGGAATGAAGGAATTATCTGACATTTTGATAAGTTTTCCCAAAAATAATCAACTTATACACATTTAAACTTAATTTGTTTTGTTATTTTACATAAAATTTCTAACTCCTAAAATTTTGAAAAGTTTCGGCAGTGCCTTCTTTACGCGGTTAAGTCGAAAAAACTACAAACTGCCCTACGACCCAAACCAATCAACATAAAACAAAAGCCAAGCGGCTCCCCCATCAGGGGTAGAAAATAATCAATCAACAATATAAATACGTACCTATTTATTGGACAATCAACTTACTTATGAATGAAAATCCTCAAATTAGAATTTCTTTGATATACCTAAATTTTACTTACATAACCCAAAAGAGAGATAGACATGACAAAAGAACGATCCATTAGCTATTCCAATCATAAGCTCAAATAGCGTAACATCATAACAACCATATGCAACAAGGCAATGTGTTGCAACTAACGATAACGATGCAATTCTACATGCAACTTTAGTGATGTAAAAGCTATATCCTACCAAATCATAGTAATTACATGCAGCAGAAGAAACCATCTCATATTAATTGATATTTATTTACCTAAACAAAATTATTTTCCATTCATGTTAAAATCATTAGTGAATCATTTTTTAAAACATTATTAAGTTTATAACATTCTATAAAATAATTCATCATAATTACTTCATAATCATTCTAAAACTATTTATAACTATTTCATAAGTGTTTAGATGGTAATTTCAAGTTAAGTATAAAACATTCAAATTCGAAAGACTTATAACTTCAAGTTAAGTATAAAACAAATTTAAATTCGAACAAAATTGATTATAGACAAAACCTTTAAGTTTTTGGTATTTTTCTTGAAGAGGAACAAAATATTTCGATATACCATAAAAAATTAGGGTTATAAACACTTAACTTGCTCATTTAGTTTAAATATAAGATATATATATATATATATATAATATTCTCATAGTATTATACAAAGATTTTCCCTAAATAGTTTAAATTAATATTAGAAATTTGATATCAAAAACATTTTACACAAACTTTAAAATAAAATTCTTTAAATCCAATGATTTATTAAACTCGTTATTAAAATAATAAGTATAAACTCAAAGATTATTAAACTGAAAATAATAATATACTCAAATCTTAAATAAAGTTTATTTCAAATCAAGAGTATAAAATTTTATAACTTCCATAATCAATTTATTAAAATAATTATTCAAATCATGAAAAACATTTACTTTCGTTTAATACAAATACAAACAGTAAATAAACCTTTAGATTTTGTATTACTACTTCCAAAACCAAGTAAATATTTCAAACCTTTCTTTCAAAGTAGATATTCAAATTTATTTTTCAAACATATTATACTATAGATAATATTTCCAAATCATTTATTTGGTAAAATTTTAAAATGGAAAAATTTATATATATTCTCTTTATATAATATCTCTAATTTTTTTTAAAGAAACATATATAAATCTCATTTGGAAAATTCATCTGAAAATTCATTCGCAAAAAAATTCATTTGCAAAATCAGTAATCTTCAGTATATCAATACTTTCCAAAATTCATTTGTAAAATTCCTTCTTTATGTAAGGTAAATCCATTTATAAATAACATTTAAAAATTCACAATAGACATCCTTATAAATACGTGTAAAATATTTGAAAATAATCATTAACTCATTACTTATGTTTAGAAAGAATCTATTTAAATTCTTAAATCCATTATTTGAAAGTTTGTTAGTTTTAATCTCAATATACCTTTTCAAACATTATTTATAAAACAATAATAATCAATCTTTAAACATTATTATACTAAATAACAATTTACTTACAAGGCATTTTTAATAAATAAAATAAGTAATGTTAAAACATTACTAATAAGTAATAATTATCAACTTCAAACAATATTGGCTATGTAAATAACTTTTCACTATATTAAAACATTGATAAATAACCTTTAAACGATATTAATTAAACAATCTTTTAAACATTTCAACATGGTTTAGAAAAGGCGAATAAATTTATATCAAAATACCTTTTTAACTTGATGTCTTAATAGATTTATCATCGTTGTTGTAGGCTTTAGTTATACGTTGATTAGGCGTAGACTAAAAATCTCTGAGTACTTAGTAGACCTGTTTCCTCATCCAGTGAAAATACTAAAAAACCTTTCATAACAAATATGGAAAGTAGCACTAGAATTTCACTTTTCAATCATGGATTGCAGTTACGCAATGGTTACGTCTCTATCCTAAAGAATCCATGGTAACTGTAGACAATCTCTACCCTTCGATTTATGCTATGAAACACTATAGATCATAGTTACACGATGGTTATGTCGTTATCCCGGCGAATCCATTATAACTGTAGGCAATCTCTGCCCTTTGATCTACGCCACAAAAACTCTCATAGATCACAGCTACGCAATGGTTACATCGCTATCCCAGCAAATCCATAGTAACTATAGGCAATCTCTGCCCCTCAATTTAAGCTATGATGAAAAAAAATCAAAAGAACTCATGAGTTTATGTCCGTACAACATGCATAAAATTCAATTAAAACCACTGATTAGATTTCTAAGTGGATCCTCCTAATGGATCTCCAATTTCCGATTTCTATGTAGGGTGCTTCTCCATATCATCAATTTTAAAATAAATCGTACCATACATTATGCCCTTTCCATATCATAAACTTCATATGCATCAGACTTCTATAAACTCCATTTATATAAGATCATTACTTTCCAAATCGAGTACCTTTCAAATCAATGGTCTTCGAAATAACTTCATACTTGTATAAAATCCTCTTTAAAAGAGTCGAAAACTTTCGAATCGAATATTTTATGACATCAAGCACTTCGAAAATCAACAATTTTCAAAATATCACTATGGTTTCATGTTTATATAAAATCTCAAAAATCATTTTTCCTTTTTCCTCAAAATCGAATACTATTCAAAATTCATTATTTTCAAAATCAATAGTTTTAATACTTTTCAAAATCATTTGGAAAATAAATAGTGTTTATAAAACATTAACTAGTTTCATAA
The DNA here is from genome assembly GCA_030765085.1 of Allium cepa. Lineage (NCBI taxonomy): Eukaryota > Viridiplantae > Streptophyta > Magnoliopsida > Asparagales > Amaryllidaceae > Allium > Allium cepa. The sequence goes on from CM060932.1 coordinate 610,959,959, forward strand.
CATTTCGTAAAACACAATTTCATTATAAAACATTTCAAAACTTGATTTCATACTTGTATAATACAAAATATTCTTATTCATTTTACTTAACAAAAAATTTAACAGTTTAAAATTGTTTAAATTCTATTATCCTTTTAATTCAATAGTCAAAAAACTCAACTTTTTATAAATTCAATAAAACAGCTGGTTTCAATTTGAAGTTTCAATTATTTAAAACTGTCAAAGATTTCATTCAATATATGAAAATCACTAATCAATATTTCAAATAGATGCACCATCAAACTATTCTAATGCATACAATACATGCATCCATAATATCACTTAACCAAAAACTCAAGAACTAATCATCGGATTTTATTTCAAATCATTTGAAATAAATATATACATCTATCTTATGTATACCAAATCATACTACACGGATTTAAATCAAAATTGATTTAACTAAAACAATTGCATAGCAATGCTACTATAAGGGCCTCCCCCCACTTGAAACTCAAAAATGAACGTCGATGACGCTGCGGTCATCATCGAAGTTATTTTCCAACCACAGAATTGAGTTCAGTACTTTCTATTCCCTTTTGAAATCATTTAAAAACATTTATATTCGTAAATACTTTCGAATAATACTAATATTATTTTTCCAAATCTTAGAAAATCAAATTTAAAAGCCTTGAAAATTTAAGTTTTCAAATTCTCAGTTTGAATTTTTTTTTAATTATAAACCTTACTTATATAAGTTGCTTATTGAATAAAATCATTTCACAAGTGTAAACCTCTGTTTAAATTAAAATAAAAAACTTTTAACGAATTCAATTAAATTTTAACCCAACATTATCGCCGAACACCTTATAGTCAAACTGTGAAATTAAATCAAACCGCGAAACTAAATTCACAAGGTGTTTGATTCAATGGTTCCTATAAATTAATATCTAACTATCCTATGTTAAAATGGAAAATTACTTATAACTAATTAAACACAATTTGAAAATCAACAATAATAGTCAATTTTCATAAGCTGACCGAGCACAGCTGATCAATCTTAAAGTGATAATGTTTACTTATTATCAAATACATCATAAATAACCTTATCAGATTTTACAAATCATTCTTTTATATATCAAATATAATACTAGGTATAATTATTTATTTACTAAATTTTGAAATCAACAAAACATTTTTTGTAGCACTAAAAAATGCACGCTCTCTTATATATATACACACTCAAACTTATTCTAAGGTATTGCTAACCCTATCTCTAATGAGTTCACCATAGAGGCTTAAGTGTTTGCTCAACCTAAGATCTGATACCAAGTGTGACGACCCGCCTTTTAAAACAATTCAAGTTGACCATAAACCACACATGTCCAACTCAAACTGTTCAAAATGACGCATTATCAATGCATTTTATTCGAAAGAAATAAGATGTAGAAGAACGAATTACAGAATCTTGCAGCGGAAAAATATTATAAATACATAAACATTTCATGAAGCTGTTTTACAATATACATTTGATTTACATTTTACAATACATCAGAGTTATATATATATATATATATATATATATATATATATATATATATATATATTTAACAGAAATATCAAATAGTGCAGCAGAATAATACTAGTAAATAGGGTCTTCAACTCTGTCTTAATCTTCAAGAAATAAAATCTTTGGAACACCAAAATATCCAAGCTGGTCCAAGCGTAATGAAAAGACAAAACACTCGAGTCAGAAATAAAAATTCTTATGTAAGTTAAATCAAAATCAGGTGGAATATGAGTGTAAATAACTTCAATTTACTTCAGAAATTTAGATAAAAATTTCAGAGCTTTCAAACACCCTTTTACTAAATTTCCAATAAAGTTTTATAAATTTTCAATCGATTTAATATTTCCTCAAATTTCAAATGACAACTTCAAAGTTTGAATCATTAAAATAATTACAAGTTCTTTCATAAAACATTCTTCAAATATGATACCAAGTTTTTCAGAAAGTTTATATTACTTACATATTTCCAAAGTATCGATAATTCCATTGTCAAGGTATAAATACCAAAATCATTAAATGGTTGAAATTCGAAACACAGATTTCTTACAGAACATTTTCTTTTACCAAGTGAAGTTATAAAAAACTTTGAAATACCTTTTATTATTCTTTTTAGAAATATATATGTTATTATTAGGTTTTGAATTTAAAAGTTTTATAAATGAATTTCAAACTATTTTCCAAAGTCCAATTTAACCAAATCTTCAAATTCTTTATAACATATAAATTTTCAAAGTTTAAGAATTTAATTTTTAAACTTTTTCGAAGTTTAAAATTCTATTTATAAAACCCTTCCAATTTCGCCAAACAGCAATCAATCCCAAAAATCACATTAATGCCTAAGGCGTCAATAATTCATCCAAAAATTCACATATCAAAATAGGATTTCCAAAGGTCCATATCAAATTCAGTGTCCAGGTAATCAACATGTCAATAGTGATTATAACATGGGTATATCAGAATCACTTAATATATAGCTAATCAAAATGTCATCCATCACGGTATCAGTCAACATTCAGATCAACCAATCTAACCATATATCACAACAGTCAATAGTTATCAATGTCGGGGGTTTAACTAACAGTGGTGATGTTCAAATTCAAATGTCAACTTAAATGCCAGTGTAGATATTGATTTTAAATATCAAATTTAAATGTCAATTTACTATCAAGTTTAAAAATATCGATTTAACTATCAAATTTAATTGTCAATTTGACTATCAAATTTAATTGTCAATTTTAAATCCAACCAATTCAAATTCAATCAATTCAATTTCAATCAATTAAATTTCAAATATCAGTCAATATAATTTTATCACTTCGTGAATTAGTTTAGCTTGTGTAGGAAGTTTATTATTACGTGGGTGGTTTGAAACACTCACTTGTATAACGCGAACCAAAAAGCACGAAATGAATAGAAGATGCAATGGATACAACACACACGACATGGATTAGAAGATGTTAGAATTCTCACAAATAGTGAATGAGATATATCCCACATTGCCAAAAATAAGTCCATTTTCTTGTTTATATAGTGTACTCTCAATCTGTATATTAGCCCTAAGGGTCAGGTAATTTTATGCGAGGGGAGGACCTACATGGCCAGGACTAACACACGCACGCGCGCCACCGCCCGCCCTTCCGACCGACCGAACCGGGTCGGGTTTGCCACCTAAAAAATGGACTGATTTGAAAACAAAAGTGTGTTTAAAAAGATACGGATTTTCCAACGGTTGTGACCGTTTCAAAATGATGAAGAGACGCATTTTTTTTTCAGATAACCGTTACAACGAAAAGTAACAGTTCTGAACCGTTGCGAACAAACGGATGTGGTTGTTGCGAACAGTAACACTTTTTGGCGTTGCAAATAAAGGGATGCTACTTTTCTCAACAGGTGTAGCCATTGGAAATTCGGCTATAAATAATAAGGAAACCTAATCATTTTAAAAACCTTAATGTTCAATAACCGAGTTATCTCTTCTTTATCTTCATTTCTTAAAATCATAATCAGTCCTATCACACAGAAGATCATACACATCACGATCTCGAGAAGCTTATGTCTGTTGTATCTTAGAAGACTTTGAATAAAGTCTTAAGGAAATTGTTACGACAAGCCTCAGACGAAATTTCCTTCTTCAACCGGTTAGATTTCTAGTTGATTTATATGATTATATATATATCGTTTTCGTCTCTATGTTGCACTATTTCTTTAAATAGCATAACGTTTGATTTATCGCTATATTTGTTATTACTATAGTTGTTAGTTTGTTGTTATAATTAATTACAACATAGTTATTGTTAACAATAGCTAATACAGAATTCCAAAGTAGTGGAAGTCTGATTTGTAAACTTGTGAGACGAGTTTATTATTGATTAGTCTCTGTTTTGGGATGTTAGACGTATAACATCTTAAGACTTTCCTGTTTTCACTAAAACAGAGATGGCAAAAGTTGAACTATCGACAAAGGCAACTACTCACGACAGGCCTGATCCGTTCAAATGAGATGGTGATGACTTTATAACATGGCAAAATCAAATGTCGTTTTATCTCACTATGCTAGGGATGCAGAAGTGCATCGAGGAGGATGAACCAAAGCCTAAAGACGGACAAACTAGAGAAAAAGTTGTAGCTTTTTTTTCTTAAAATTGACTCATGGAACCATTCGGACTTCCTGTGCCGAAACTATATTCTGAATTGTCTGGATAAACTACTATATAAAGTATATCAGCCACACTAGACAGCAAAATCCTTATGGACTGCACTTCTTTACTACTAATGATGAAAATTCGTTAAACCAATTTATTCGGTGTCTTTTTGAAATTCCAAAAATGCCCTTGCTTTCCGTTTACATATTTACGCTCAAACAATATATCAACGTATACGATAACACAAACAGCCCATACACAAACAGTTCTTGTGCGCAGCACGGACCCATACTAGTGCACATAAATACAAAACGTAGAATGTCAGTTTGAAGAAGTTCATCGTAGATAAGTTTATGGAATACAAAATGGTTGAATCCAAATCAGTAACTAGTCAAGTGGAAGAACTCCAACTCATAATTCATAAACTTGAAGCAGAAGGACATAAAGTTGGAGAATTCTTCCTTGTTGAAGCCATAACAGGGAAATTACCACCATCCTAGAAAGACTACCATAGTTATCGAAACATAAGAAAAAGAAGATTTCCTTAGAAGATTTTATTGTTAACTAAAAATTGAGTTTGATAACCGTGGAGTGACAAAACAAAGCGAAGAGGCATTTGTGGCAGAAGAGTCAAAGAACAGAGGGCATTTCAAGAAAAACAAGAAGAAGAGATTCCCGTAGAAGAGAAAAGCGCCTGAAAACAAACCCAAAGACAACAAACGTACCAAGAAGTTTAATGGCGAGTGTTGGGTTTGTGGAAAAGCAGGACACACCACTAGAGATTGCAGACACAAGAAGGAATGCAACTCAAAGGCAAATATGGTGGATAACATGGAAGTAGACGAGTCTAATTTTTTAGCAGTTATATTTGAATGATATTTGGTTCAGAACCCTAACCAATGGTGAGTGGACACAGGTGCTACTCGTCATGTTTGCTCTAACAAATCTATGTTTTCTACATACTAGAAATTCGATCAGGAAGAAAAACTCTATATGGGTAGTTCTGCAGTTTCCTTGACTGAAGGCAGTGGCACAGTAATCCTCAAGTTTACTTCTGGAAAAACTGTCAAGTTGAATGACGTGATCCACGTTCCAAACATACGCAAGAATCTCATCTCTGGTCCAGTGCTATGAAAGAAAGGATTCAAAATGGTCTTCGAGTTAGACAAGATGGTTTTGTCCAAAGCTGGAATGTATATGGGAAGGAGATATTTATGTGATGGCCTATTTAAGGCAAATTTAGCCATTGTTGGCAATAAAACTATGTATTCTGATTATGTTATTAATAAAATTGAAGTTTCTTATTTGCTTGAGCATGAAATTTTACTATGGCATGATAGATTAGGACACATAAATTTCCAAAAAATGAAAAAACTATCAAACTTGGGATTAATTCTGAAATTTCAAGTAGATATAAACTACAAATGCGAGACATGCGTAGAAGCAAAACTGGTCAAAACCCCATTTCATACAGTTGATAGAAGCACCGAACCACTAGGTTTGGTTCATACTGATTTAAGTGATTTCAAATCATTACCTACTAGAGGTGCAAAAAGGTACTTTATTACCTTTATTGATGATTGTACACAATATTGCTATGTATATCTTTTAAATGGCAAGGGTGAAGCAATTACATCGTTTATGAAGTACAAAACTGAGGTAGAAAATCGGTTAAATAAAAAGATCAAGATATTGAGATCAGATCGAGGTGGAGAATATGAATCACCATTTGAACAATTCTGTGCCGAAAATGGTATAATTCATCAAATAACGGCACCACATTCACCATAACGAAATGGTATAGCCGAGAGAAAGAATAGAACATTAAAAGATGTGATTAATGCGATGCTCTTAACTTATGGCCTACCGACGAACTTGTGGGGGAAAGCCTTAAATATGTCTAATCACATACTAAACAAGGTTCCTCACAATAAAACAGGAAAAATTCCACTTGAGTTATGGAAAGGACACATACCAAGTTTTAAATACCTCAAAGTGTAGGGGTGCTTGGCAAAAGTTCCAGTTCCACCTCCCAAGAAAGTCAAACTTAGACTAAAAATTGTATACTGTTACTATTTAGGGCCAGCCCAAAATAGTAGTGCCTACAGATTTTTGGTATTCAAGTATGATATAACTGATATTCATGTAAATACAATCATGGAATCAAGAGACGCCTCATTCTATGAGGATGTGTTTTCGCACAAAAGAAATGAAGGAAATAATGTCTCCAAAAGGACAAGAGAAGAATTGAGTAAATCGCCTGAAGATGAAATTCATCGTGGAGCTGAGAAAGTTGAACCAAGAAGAAGCTTAAGGGAAAGAACTTCTAAGACATTTGGTTTGGAATTTTTACATATATGTTAGTACATGAACCTCAAATGTACAAGAAAGCAATATCATTTTTTGAATCCTCATGTTGGAAAGAAGCAATCTAAAGTGAACTTGATTCAATTCTAAGAAATAAAACTTGGAAAATAGTTGATCTTCCACCTGGAATAAAGCCAATTGGTTGTAAATGGGTCTTTAAAAGGAAGATGAAACCAGATGGCTCCATCAACAAATACAAAGCAAGATTGGTAGCCGAAGGATATCGTCAAAAAGAAGGTGTAGACTTCTTTGATACCTATTCACCAGTAACACGAATAACCTCTATAAGAATGTTAATAGCAATTACAACCAACTATAATATACAGATTCATCAAATGGATGTAAAGACGACATTCTTAAATGGAAATCTCGATGAGAAGATTTACATGGAGCAACCTGAGGGTTTTATATCCAAAGGGAATAAAAACAAAGTATGTAGATTAGTCAAATCATTATACGGACTAAAATAAGCTCCAAAACAATGACATGCAAAATTTGGTAGTGTCATGATGAAAAATGGTTTTCGTATAAATGAACGTGATAAATGTGTTTATTATAAACAAATTGGACAATCATACGTGATGATTTGTCTATACGCAGATGATATGATAATCTCCTGTCCAAATACTAAGGTAATATAGACCACTAAGCAGATGTTAATCAAAATTTTTGATATGAAAGACTTAGGAGTTGCAGATGTTATTTTGGGAAGCAAAATAATAAGAACATCTAATGGAATTGAATTATCTCAGTCACATTATGTAGAAAAAGTAATTGAAAATTTTCAAAATTTTGGAATTAAAGGAGTACGAACGTTGTATAATCCATCGGAAATACTGCATAAAAACACTAATGAGAGTGTAATGCAACTGGAATACTCTCGTGCAATAGGATGTATCATGTATCTCATGAATTGCACAAGACCAGATATAGCTTATGCAGTAAGTCGATTAAGCAGGTATACAAGCAACCCAGAGAAGGAACACTGGAAAGCACTAATGAGAGTGCTTGGATATTTAAAAAATACCAAACTATTCCTTACATTATGGAAAATATCATGCCATCTTAGAAGGGTATAGTGATGCAAACTAGATTGCTGATTCAGAGGAATCAAAATCAACAAATGATTATGTATTTACCTTAGCAGGGGCAACATTGTCATGGAAATCTACTAAACAAACGTGCATAGCTCGATCCACTATGGATTCGAAGTTCATCGCTTTAGATAAAGCAGGCGAAGAAGCAGAATGGCTTCGTCACCTTTTAGAAAATATTCCGTTTTGGCCTAAACCTATACCGGTCGTATGCATACACTGTGATAACCAAGCAGCATTAAGCAGAGCGCAAAACTTTGTGTATAATGGAAAGTCACGACACATTCGTCGACGCCATAATACAGTTAGGCAGTTACTCTCAATTGGAACTATTTCCGTAGAATATGTGCAAACAAATGATAACCTAGCGGATCCATTTACTAAAGGTTTATCAAGAGAGAAAATTAGCTGCGCATCGAGGGGAATAGGTTTAAAAGTCTAAACCAACATGAGTTATCTTATACGGAAACCTATCCTAACGACTGGAGATCCCACGGACTAGGATCAATAGGCAAACCAATTTTGAATAACTCAAGACGTGATGCATTTTTTTGGACTTAGTCTTACTCCATTCCTATGGTGCACAATATAAATGCATGCCTACAGAAGTATTAAAAGGATAAAACTATATTTTTTAATGATGACCATATCTCGAAAATAATAAGTGGGTATATGTAGGATACTCTTAATGATTGTGATCACCTATGTTAGTGTGAGCTGGGTCGGCTCTATGAGAATATTAAAGGCTTTTGTTCTCTTAAAAACACTCGCATAACCAAAAATTATTCAGGACGAAAAGAAAACAACCAAGAGATTGGATGTGAAGGGAAATAATACTTTGTAAAGCTTATTGTCTAGTTATACAATAACGGCCGACGGATCAAGATGAAATAATTCATCGATTAGCCAAGTATATCCGATAAGTTTTAACTAGGGAAAGTTCAAAGTGAAATATCTACTTATCCTCGATATAGCATTATTTTCATATGAACTCTGTGATATTACACTTTGTGTGGGGGAGACATATATCATCATTCATGTGGGGGATTGTTAGAATTCTCACAAATAGTGAATGAGATATATCCCACACCGCCAAAAATAAGTCCATTTTCTTGTTTATATAGTGTACTCTCAATCCCTATATTGGCCCTTAGGGTTAGCTAATTTTGTGCGAGGGCGAGGACCTATATGGCCATGGACTAACACATGCGCGCACACCGCCGCCCGTCCGTTCGAACAACCGAACCGAGCCGGGTCGGGTTGGGTGCGGGTCCAATGAGATTGGGCTATGTCATATACTTTTGCGACCAAAAAATGGACTGATTTAAAACAGAAGTGTGTTTAAAAAGATAGGGATTTTCCAACGGTTGTGACCACTGCAAACTGATGAAGAGACGCAATTTTTTTAGATGACCGTTACAACGAAAAGCAACAGTTCTGAACCGTTGCAAACGAACGGACGCGGCTGTTGCGGACAGTAACACTTTTTGGCGTTGCAAATGAAAGGATGCTACTTTTCTCAACGAATGTAGCCATTGGGAATTCGGCTATAAATAAGGAGGAAACTTGATCACTTTAAAAACTTAATTTTTAATAACCGAGTTATCTCTTCTTTATCTTTATTTCTTAAAATCATAATCAGTCCTATCACATAGAAGATCACACACATCACGATCTCGAGAAGCTTACATCTGTTGTATCTTGGGAGACTTTGAATAAAGTCTTAAGGAAATTGTTACGACAAGTCTCAGACGAAATTTTCTTCTTCAACTAGTTAAATTTGTAGTTGATTTATATGTTTATATATATGTATCGTTTTTCTTTCAACGTTATACTATTTCTTTAAATAGTATACCATTCGATTTATCGCTATAGTTATACTACTATAGTTGTTAGTTTGTTGTTGTAATTAATTACAACATATTTATTGTTAAAAATAGCTAATACAAAATTCCAAAGTACTGGAAATCTGATTTGTAAACTTGTGAGACGATTTTATTATTGATTAGTCTTTATTTTGGTATACTAGACGTATAACAGAAGACACATGCATGGACAAGCAACTTGAAGAAAGAAGTTGCTGAGAACTAGGCGAGCGAATTGAACTTTGGTGGACACTTTGACCTCTGGTAGGAACTGCCGCAGTGATCGGCAATAGACGGCAGCGCATAGATGACGAAGCAGTATGGAGGAGTGCGGACTTCGGTGAAACACATGCAGCTGCAGATGCTGATGGACTGGAAAGTCGCTGTTAGGTAGGAGGTGGATGGTCGGAGCTGCTACTTGGATGATGAGCTCGGCTAGAGGTTGACTAGATGGCGGGGGCGAGGCAGCGGTGGTTCCAGACGAAGTAGAAGGGCGGCAAGGTTGTACGGCAGTGAAGAGGCGGAGGAAAGGACAGGAGGTGATGGATGGCTTTTGGGTGTTCGTAGGCGAAGTGGATGGTGAATTGGAGGCTAGGAGGGGGATGACCTGGATGGACTGGATGTGGGATGCATGTGGTAACGGGAGGTAGGCGTTGTTGTCTGGTGATGGGAAATGTAGGCAAGGACGGTGGGCAGGTTAGCAAGCATGGGCGGAGGGCGAGCGATGAATGAACAGGTGATGGAAGCTGACGAAACGGAGATGCGGTTTATTTTTGCAAAATGGAAAAGGACATGCAGAAGTGTAAAAAGGGAAATGAGGAGAGAGAAAGAGGTGTGCATTATTTTATATATTAGATGAACAGTGTTTATTTTTATAAATATTAATATAAAATCGATGAACGGTATTTAATGAAAATATTTTATTAATAAAATTAAATGCTTCTAAAGATTGTATATCCACAAGATCAAGACGGCATGGATATTTGCACGAGTATCAGGAGGCTAGAGATATTGGTCAGGATGGTCTACGCGGCAAAATCAAGGACACTGTCTGTCCTAATTTGACCACTTAACGTTGTGCATTGGATGTCGAAATATAGAAACAAATATACCGTGGAGATCAAGGCAACAAGATGAATCATACAGTGGAATAAAATCTATGCTACGACGTCGTATCAAAAATCCACAGTCACCGCCAATTACACCGATTCGAAACATACGACAAAAAACAAATTGCGATAAACTGGCTAGAAAGATCAGAATTGGACGAAATGAACTTTGATGTTTTGATCGAAAAAATTTCAAAAACATTTCTATGTAAAGATATATATACTTTTCAAAAAATAATATTTTCCTTTAAAATATTGACTGGTTTTGAATTAAATCCGAAACCGAATAGATTTTCAAAATGTCCAAACCAAATTCATTCCATAACAATCTCATTGAAACACGATTTATTCATACGACTTCCAATTATTGAAATTTTAAGTTTAGCGATTAAAAATCATTTCTGTATCGCCTACTACTGTTATTTAACGGCTGTAAAACTTTTGTTCAAATTTCAATTTTCTCATTTTATAAAATTGTACTTATATTTAAAATGAAGACGTTCATTTTAATTCTCTCAAACATTATTTTGTTTTCATTAAAACATGTATTCTATTTAACATAAAAAGGTAAGTTTCTTATGTTAAATTAATAAATTACAATTTATAGTTCTTTCCTTCTAATTAAAGTATTTCAATAGCAATAAATTTCAATGTTACATTTCACACAAATTCTAATAATAATGGTTATTCTATTATTATAATAATTCAACATTTATTATTCCAATTTCATTTTTAATTACATACGCTAATATTACAAAATTTAAGTTCTAATATAAGTTACACTTTTCTCTTATTGTAATTGATTGCCTTTCAGAATTCAATTAGGATTATAACTTGCATTCAATCTACTTACATTAACAAAATCAATTTCTTTTTCTAACCATTTTTATTCAATAATTATATTAAATTTAATATTTTAAATGGTCAAAATTTTGGTCGTTACACGAAGAGAATAGACCGCCCCTTAGACTTCCATACAGCCACTCTAGGCCCCTTCCAAAACACTACTATGTCCAAAGTTATTAAAATAGAGGATGATCTGAAGTATGCCCTCTACATGCTTTCAAAAACAGTGGTTGTCAAAATATGCCTCTTAAAGGAACAAGAAATGCAAGGAAGAATAGTTTGAAACCTTCAAAAGCATCTATTAGGCAACAAGGCTAATCCAATAGTAATTGAAGAGGAAACCCACCACCTTGTCATTCACAACCATATGAATGATGGGAAGAAGAGGAAGATAATACTGAAGATGATGACAAAGTCAAGTGTGTAGGAGAAGTTTCCTTTAATCACGATGGAAGTCTTGTGGAGCAAAAAAGAAATTTTTGTCTCCGCTATCCTTATTGCCCCATCCATAAGTCTCCCATTATCAAAAAGAAGCATCGATTCATATGTTTAGTGTGGATTTGTCTAGGTTTGGATTGTTGGTCTTATTGTTACACCTTGATTTGACTTGCCTTGTTTAGATATGCATGCTTGGATTGTTAATTTGGTTTGTATAGCTTGATTTGAATAAATAAAGTCAGTCTTATCTTATATATTTAAAGTCTTCATATCATACCTAAATATTAATCATCATTCATATCATATATTAATCATCATACTGTAATTATTTCATATTGCGTCTTAGTATACATCATATTTAGTATCCCTATTTTATGCCAGATGCATTTCATTTTCTACCCAATAACAATTATATAAGTAAATTTTTATTAATCAGCATAGCACTTGATTCTTGATTTTGGCTCTACATTTTATAAATACATCACTTACGAGGAGTTTTATTTTTCACCCAGAGCGAGTTATGTAACCCAGGGGAAGTTATATCATGTTTTATATATAGGAATATTTAATGGTTGTCATCATCAAAAGAGGGGAGATTTTTTGTACATCGGTTATTATTTTGATAACAACAACCATATATATATATACACACAAACAATAATGTTTTGTCAAGTTTGATATATAGTATAAAATATTACACAGGTGTTGAATCGAAGACTGTATAGTATAAAGATTTAAGATAAAGATATAAAGACTCATGAGTTCAAAGACAAAGAAATGAAGATCTTAAGGTTATAACTTAGTGTTTAGAGTCATTAGAATATATTGTTAAAGTCTTTGATAGCAATCTCTAGCCTTTATCTCCAAATTCTAATCTTTGATACTTAAAAAAATTAATTTCAAAATATATCTTTTTTAAATATAAATTTTTTTAGGAGTTTAAAATATTTTTAAAACTATGTTCAAATCATTTTACAAAGTATAGGATTTTAAAAATAATTTAAAAGTAAAGTATTTTTAAAAATTACTAAGATATGCTAACATATAGACCTTTGGATGGTTTTTTAGTTTTTGAAAAGATGTGTCTTTTGGACACAACTCTTCACGAATGGATACATCTGTTCATTTACTATATTAAGGGGAGTGCAAACAAATTTTTAACTAATCGGTTACTTACTTTCTTCCAACTTTTGCTCTCTTGAAAAAAATACTTTATTCTACTTCAAATCATATAGAATCAACTCATACTTCATTGTATTGATTAATACTACTTTCTTACTATTGTCGAAATGTCACTCAATAATTTCAAAGATCCAAGTGTTATCTAAAAGGCTATAGGATCCCTTATATCCAAAGTATAAGAATTTGTCTTTGGAAAAACTATTAACTCTACTCGTGTTGGTTTCGGTGTGCTTATAGCTCGTTCAAATCAAGTGAGTGTGCTTAGTAGCCCTGTAAATATACTGGGTGATCTTATAGCCCGGTCAAATCAAGAGAGTTTACCCCGTACTCAGAATACATTGGGTTGTGTCTTGTAGCCTCAAAGTCGAGATTATAATCTGGTTGCCATCTACCTAGTTTAAAGATTGGCATTTGAAAAGAAATTTATACAAGCAATTATACGGGACTGAATGTAAGCGAAATCTAAACCGGTATAAAACCTCTAGTGTGATCTCTGTAAATTTTACTTTACTTTATTGCTTTTATATTTATCTGTGGTTGCATCTGTGACTGGTTCTTAGTATAATTCTATGTTGCTAATATGTGATTTATTATTAAACTTGAAAGAATTTAAAATATTTACATAAGTTAAAGAACACCATTCCCTCTAGTGTTAAATTAGCGCTAAGATCCATTATTTTACAACCCATAGAAATAAGCAAGTGCATTGGTTAGCCTAAAAGGCATACCAACCACTCAAACGATCCATTTAGATTCCTAATTGTTGTCTTCTCTATACTATCAGAAACAACTCCAAGATGATGGAAGTCTGTAGCTAGGAACAACAGTGAAAATATATATGCTCCCCTAAGTTGATTAAACAAATCATTGATACGCGATAAAGGATACGTGTCCTTCTTAGTCAGCTTGTTCAGCTCTATATACTCAATACACAGCCTCAAAGATCCATCGACCTTAGTAGTAAAGACCATGGGTGCTCCCCACTCAGAAACACTCTGACGAATAAAACCCCTCCATAATAAATTAACAAATTAAGCCTCAAGCACATGATGCTTCCTACGCGCCATTCGCCTAATAGGAAACACAAAGGCATTGGCATCCCTTAGTAAGTCAACTATTTCATGGTGCAGGGGCACGTCGGTAATCTCATCAAATACATAGGAGAATCTACTAACAATAGTAACAATGGCTAGCTCCTCAAGAGAAATATCTGGTGAATACAAATATTTAATCATGGAAGTGAAATCGGACTTGCACAATATATCAAACTGATTCCCTTCACTTTCTCTCATGCGAACCACTCTCCCAGCATCAAATGCAACTCCATACCTCGATATCCATTCCATACCTAAAATCAAACCATATCTAGAAAACACCGAACAACGCTTGAAATTAGCCCAAGTCATAGCCTGATCATCTACTTTCCCAACAACAATGTCCCACCAAGCTTAGGCATCTTCCACAATATGCTGGGAGGCGAACCTCTTCATAAGAATATCATCCAAGCGCTTATGGGTGAAATCCCTCTCAGCCATACATATCTAAGCCTGAGTCTCTATAAATATCTTAGTGCCAAGATAAGTCCTCCCACCAAGATTGAGAAAATCCTTGAAAAACTTTGGAAATCCAAAGCTAACAGAGCTAGTAATACTTGTATCATGGAGGCTACCACCCATTCCTGCCATAGGTGCTAGAGCGTCCCTCGCGATGGCCAAAAACTCTTTGAAGGTATAGCTGCGCTCCTAGTTGTCGTTGTTTGTGTAACTCGTCTGCTCATAATGCTTAGCCTGAAACAAAGATACTTTAGAAATTTGCAATATAAGTAAATTGAAATGTAGAAAGTTTGAACTGTAGACAATATTATTCTAATAACAAAATATAAGAACATTCTCTCACGTTCATATACATAAACTCAAATGGTTAGTTTGGTCCTAAGTGTAGAACCTATGCTCTGATACCAAATGTAACAAACTACTCCATAACAACCCAAAATTTTCATCATCGAATGACAGTGACGAACCTAAGTTCCACAAAATAGGTTTCACAAAGTTAATTTAATGTTTTATTATTAATTTAACTTAACTTACCTATGGCATAATGATGGATCTCATGCAGGATGACAATATATAATTACAAAGATACATAACGAGAACATTATATACATGTATGAGACATAGAAATGTGGAAGCAACTAATAAAAGTAGCAACAATCAAAATACATCGACTCTATACATATGGAGTATCGAATATAACGTTCGATAATATATGTCTTATACATATAAATAAAGGTTTGTCATGTACTACAAATATACATCCAAGAGTGTAATAAAACATCATCTTCCTGCTTTGATCCATAATAATGCAATCCCGAGCTATCCCCAAAAGCTACATATATGCCTGCCTCTCAGCCTACTCAACTGAGTACCTGTGAGTTATCATAAAATAGAAACAAAATGCAGGTCAAACTTAAATCCTAGTGTGAAGGGAAGTAAATCTCAAAATACTCTATATGAAATTAATATATACATAAGTGACTACATTATAGATAATGGTATATTGCCATCCATACACCTTGACTTATTCTTCACCTGCAACCAATATGTCAGCACGACTAATATAATGCGACTAACATGCAATAACGTACTATGATAAGGATAGCCCCACATATGAATATGGGTAATATAGATATCATAATATAAGTCCAACCACATCAAATAGTGTGTATAGTTATTCCTATCATTTCTGGTGGGTGTAGTCGACATTGGACATCGATCATGATCCAATGATTCTGGTCATGGGTCCAAAATAAATAGAGTCAGTACCAAATTATACCATAATCCCCAAGTTGCATCCATACTGATGAAACTCATGTAGATCTCACTATATATCTTATCGAGCATAAGTGATATATGATCTACTCTAGATATTTGAAGCCTGTATGGATTTCACTGTATCCCTCATTAAGCATAAGTGTTGTATGATTCACTTGTAAATGATCATCGTCGTCTCCCTTTCTTAGTTATCATGGGTTTCTTAATAAATTCTTATTGCGACTCAATGAAAGAGAACGATGGTTGTATCCTGTATGGTATGCCATCGAGAACCGCAAAGGAACACTGAATTCGTACAACATCATGTAGCGCACATGTGTATCCCAAACTATCATGATATAACATTGCCATCTTATTGTCGTAACACCATGCAAAAACATCTCAACGTCAACCCCAAGTAGTCCCTAAAGTCACTCAGGTGAAAAGGGTTTTGGTCCACAACAAAGTTCTCCGGATCTAGGCTTAATTGCCAAGTCCAGATGCCAACCGGTCCGAAGCAAAGTACATCTTCCCGAATCTATTAGGTATCAGCAAATATTTAAAATATCTATGCTCATTATATTCATATTGAAGATGCTTAGCTTTCTTATTAGTTATTTTAAGTTAGTGTAATAGTATTTTGATATACATTATGCATAGCAAGTTCTAGCATATTAAATAATGAGTGATTTAAGTGATCTATAAGAAGCTCATATCAACAGATAAACAACTCCAGTGCAGAATATTTGCACTACGTATAGTTCATATGTATCCATATTTTCTTATTATGTAAAATACCTATAAAGTATTTTAGTTGGTAATTGCATTTTGGTTTGTGGATGAATTTACAATCTAAAAGAATTTATTTTCGTTGTTTGGGTCGACTATGTTCGTGTTAATTCGTTTATAGTATTTTGTTTTCTAGTTTTCTAGTTTCTTTTTCTCTTATTATGCAGTCAGTTTGTGGTACCTCCATCACTATGAAAGTATTGTTAATATTTATTTTTCAATGATTATGTTTAATTTGGAAGCACAAAATCAAATAATAGACACGGTTAAAAACCTACTAGGTATAAGTGAAGTGTTGATTAAGAAGAACCTCATAGGAGGATTCGAAGTTTCCTGAATAAATGCTACTATCTCTTGATGATTTGGTCTATTCATTTTATTCATTTTCAACGGCGGTGTGAAAAGGAATCATTGGGAGGAGATAGAATAACATATCATCGCTTATACAGGTTTCTTATAATACATAAATTCAAATAATTCAATGAGAAACATAATAAAGTAAGATGTTCAAAGTTTCGTATGAACTGAAGGTAAATAGAATTTAATTACAATTAACCTGAAAAAACAGATGAAATAGATAGCTTGAAATTCAATTTCTTGGGAAATATAAGAATGGTTTCAAATATGAAATGAATAACTTAGTTAATCTTAGTTAGTGGTAGATGTTAACTTAGTTAATCTTAGTTAGTGGTAGATATTGCCAGACATAGGAGAATAAAAAGCTAATAAACTGAAAAGCACTATTCTACGTTGTCACCAAAATCAGTATGTTTGTCGCCCGTGAGTAATTAAGATGGATTTGAAATAAAAATGGTATTTAGAAAAAAGAAAGTCGGAATTTTCGATGTTGGATTGTTAAAGGAACTATTATTTTCGTTAAGAGAAAAAAATTCTATATTTTTCATAAAAGTTTTCATCATGGGAAGGATCAATTTAGCGGTTCTTCCATAGAAAAATACATGGATATCACCAAATTAACATTTATTTTTAACTAATTTCTCTCTCTAATTAAATCTTCTTCTGTATACAAATTTTCACAACATTTTATTCTTCCTCCCTTCAACCTAAACTCTTACTCATATTTGTTATATTTCTAAAAATTGATTGTTGGTATGGAAGAGAACCCTTCATAATCTCCATCTTACTCTCCCTTTCAATCCTCACCTAAGTCTTCCTCTTAATTTGAATCATCTCTTCCTTCAGGTAGATATCTAACCAAACAAAATGTAACGGTTGCTGATAAATTTCTTCCATTCAAGGTTCGAATGATGTGTTTGAAGAAATAATAGAATCTTATCCTTTGACCGAGTTTCCATCTAAGGTGTGTGATTTATTTATTTTTACTCACAAATTGTTTTTTGTTTATTTATTGTAATAAAACTAATAAAATATCCTTTTACATATATAGATAGAAAAGGATGGAATCTCAGTTTAAGATAACAAATATGAAATTTTTTATAATCTCACACATCCTAATTATCCAAAGTTGATGATATATTTTATGGGGATTTTAAAGGGACTACAGGACTAGATAAAGGAAATTAAAAAAGTCGAGTTATTTCGTTAAGGGAAGAATCAAGTTAGCGACTCTCTCCACAAAAATGTTTATGGAAATTAACAAATTAACCATAAAATCAAATTAGTGATTCTACACACAAAAGTCACGTGTCTATTATTCTTTCACCTTCATTCTAAACCCTAACTCCTAATACAATAAAAGAAATTTCTACGTAATAAGAGAATCCTTCTTCATCTTCATCTTACCATCCCTTTCAATCTCCATCTAAATCTATATCCTACTCTCTTATCTTTTCTATGAAAACAAAAACTATGAATAAAAGAAATTTAACTTATACCCATGTTGCATGAATGAAAAAAATCCATCAATTTTGTTCTAGGCACCTTCTAAATTATTTAAGGATTAGGGTTGCAAGTGGTTATGAATTTATATAGTAATTTGGGTTTTTTGGAGCAAATAATAGGAGAAGGGATAGGCCAACTGGCAAAGCAACTAGTGGTGTAGAGATTAGGTTAATAGTGATTGATCTTGACGGTCAACAGTGATGAAAGGATTAGTTATGAGTCTTTGAAAATATATATGAGGAAATAGTATTACGGATGGAAATGTTATAAATAATTTTAATTAAGAAAATAGGTAAATGTTGTAATATTCACCTTTTATCAACTCTGGTTGAATTAAAAATTTACCCATTATCATATATTCCTCATGTTTAGAATAACAAATTCTTTAACAACTCCTTATTTTATAAAGAAAGAGTTATGTTAACCATATCGGTAATGGTTAAGTGTTAGTGTAACATCCCTCAATCTAAGACCCAAAGATGGGACTGCAATGTGTTGTAGTCACCTTAGAATTGTCTTCTGACGATAGAGATAAAATTAGTTATATTATATGATCTTAAGTAAAAAGAGCAGATATAAACTAATAGTAAGACACACATCATTCTGATTATGTTGACGATTTAATACCCAATATATATGCCCAAATAGGGGTCAAAGTTTAATACAACAATATTTAATACAACATAAATAATAATGTTAGCACATGAATAAGTTGATATAAACACCTAGTATAGCAGAATTAACATAATAAAATAACACCCGTGTCTCCTGCTTCATCTTTGGCTTACATTATTCTTCCATTCCAAAAGCAATATGTTTAAGCCCACAAACTCGGCCTACTCAAATTAGCACATATAAGTTTATTATGAAAAATAATAATAATAACACAGGTGAGACATAAAGTCTTATATGAGCAACATGCTACCCTGAACATAAAAGATAGTGAGACTAGAGCACTAAGGCACGGAACGGGTCTTCTCTCCACTATTCCAAAAACATTCAATAGCATTTCAAATGTAAGCATAAGCCATATTTGGTTCATTCTTAAGTATCAATTCAAGTTGTAAAGCCCTAACCGAGAGCGACGAGCATTCAGTGATCACTTTTTCCTTTCAAAATATGGTTAGTCATCTTTCGACTGCTAACTAGGCCTTATGCCTTACTTTATTAACAACCAATTATAAGTTAACTTTTGGTTTCCGTTTACTCCTTAGGCCTTCATAAAAAAGATTTAGATTTAGCTTTCAGCTACACTAAGGCCTTATGTCTACATTGCTTCGTAAGCTTCTTAAACTCATCTCTACTTTAGGTTTCCACTAAGGCCTTACACCATTGCTTTCGTAATTTGGCCACTACACTCGGCTCATGCCTACTTCGCTTTCATTTCTGGTTGACACATCAGGCCTTATGCCTTTTACTGAACCCTTAATTGCCACCCCAGGCCTTACATCAATAGTATTTGGATGCCACCGTAGGTCTTGTTCCAACATTCATCCGTGGTTGCCACTTTAGGCTTACGTCTACATCCACGATTTCAAATATCACTTTAAGTCTTATGCCTGTGTATTTTTACGAATGACACTAAGGCCTAAATCTTTCATTTTTGGTCCCTTGACTACCACCTCGGACTTTACATCAACTACCGAACATACTACCTAACTAACCACTATTAGGCTTTTTGTTTAGCTATTCATCAAGTTACATTAACACATTTTCATTAATGCCCCACATATTGGTTTTGTCAAACTTGAACCTAAGTATACATTCACTTTCGAAAATCAGTTATCCTGGTTTCAATATCCTGTAGAAAAATACACAGCCTTTGGTGATTACCATCCCTTTGCCTCGTTTGGGGAAGCTTGTCTTAGTTTAGGTATGGTGACTTATGATATATGAATCTTTAAATTTCCTAAATCACCTCCTCTACACACAATTCCTCCTTAACCATTGACTGCCTTTAGCCCTTGGTTAATACTTCCGATTAACTAACCGTAGCTTTACACTTAAAATTTTACTTGAGTTTTTTATACTTAAGACTTTGGTTCATCATTTACTTTCGGTTTGGTTCTCATTTGGAACCGCCCTTTTGTGCATGTTGGGAATCACCCTCCGCACATCTGACACTTAACTTTATATGCGTCAACTCCTGATTTGTTTAACTTATTACTTTGTGACCATTATAGAGTATTTTGCTGACACATTAAACATAATTTTCGGACCTGGTCCATTAACCAATTATTTAATACCTTATTTAATTAAATTACCTTCTGACCTTAATTAATTGCCTTCCTGCTCCCAATCATAACTCTTTGGCCAAGCTTATATTTTTCAAAAATTATTTATTTAGCTTCCAAAAAATAACAAAAAATATTAATCATGATTTTTTTTCTGCACAATAGTTTAAACCTATCTTTTTTATCCATTTTCCATGTTATATGACACTCAAATAAAATATATCTACTTGTTTACTTAATGGAAAATACTATAAATCGAAACCCATATTTAAAAACATGTTCTCAACATTATACTAAATTATTGAGGTATTTGGTTTACGAAAAGTATAAGAAATACCCATCTCAAACATAGTCTTGCATGATTTATGAAAGAAAAAGTGGTTAGTGAATATATTACTCATCTGAATTTCTTATTTTTACTAAGCCTCTAGTTCCCTTAGCTTTAAATCTTTGTTTTTTTTCTTAATTCTTATTTGAGCTGCAATTGCCATTAAAGAGCTCAACCTTTCTTTTAATTTTGAGAGTAGAATGAAATGAAAAGATGAAAGTGATTATATTTATTCTAATAAATAATTAGACTGTTGGATCACCCTTTCCCTTTCGTTATTTAATTCATTCTGGTTAAGCTAGACTAAACACTACCTTTGATACGTAAATGTACACCTAAGTATTTATCACACTAAAATATTTAATTTCATAAATAAATCATTTAAACCTTTCTTTACATAATTAATCATGTAATTAATTATTTATTAATTTACCGGGTGTTACAGGCTTCTCGCTTGTAGGAATTTCATCCTCAAAATACAAATAAGGTATGATAGTGACTCTTAGTCTTTCCAGTGCCCACTAGTATATACACATAAGTTCCTTGTTGATGCGTCTCAACAAAATGTACTAATGCCTATACCAATACATAAAAAAAATTAACCATAATATAATATATATGGTTTACATCTAACATAGCCAATATTCATGCTAAACTAAACAAACAACCCGAGATAAGTCTAGTTGACTTTATCCTCCATTTTCCATGTACAATCATCCTGGCCATACTCCAATGGACCTGCATAAGCCTCGCTTCCTTGTTTTGAAGATTCTTTACATCTCAATCTACGATCTGAATAGGCTTCTTAACATAAGTCATGCTTGTTCAACAACCAAATCTTCCACTGCCCTCGAAACCACATCTGTAGGGTCTTGGACACACTTCTACACATGTGACACATGAAATACATTATGGACCCTAATAAAGGCATTAGGCAATTCAACTCTTTAAGCTACTTTGTTTATTCTATCTAATATCAGAAATGGGCCAATATATCTCAACGCTAGCTTTCCAACCTTTCCAAACCTTACAATGCTTCTCATTGATGACACTTTAACAAACAACTGATCATCTAGATCAATTTTAACGTCTTTATGCCCCCCATCGGCATAGCTCTTCTTTCTTAACCGAACATTTTTCATCCTTAAATGGATCAGTTAGAGTTTCTCCAAAGATTCTCTCATAAGATTTGGACTTAAATTGAGTCTATCTCTTATCTCTCACCAACTTACTAGTGACTTAGAAGGCTTCGATACAATGCCTCAAAAGGTTTCATCGTAATACTGGATTGACAGCTATTGTTGTATAAAAAACTCACTAAGAGCAAACAAACTCCCCGTGATCCACTGAAGTATAAGACATAAGCTCTAAGCAAATCTTAAAGCACTTGGTTAACCCTTTTGGTTTGACCAATCTATCTATGGATGATAAGCAGTACTCATACACAATTCCGAACCCAAATCACTTTGTAGGCTTCACCAAAGATCATTGGCAAACAATGACTCTCAATCACCGACTATAGTACTCGAATTCCATATAGTCTTATTGTAGTCTTAACATATACCTCAGCTTGTTTAGTTGTCGTCCTCATGGGCTTTACTGGAATGAAATGGGTACTCTTGGTCAATCTATAAATTATGAACTATATACTTTCATTCCCTACTAATCCTCAGCAAACCATCAACATTCCACTCCTTGTCTATATCTAAAACACAATTATGCTGCTTTTGGCTTAAGGAATCAACAACTTTATTTCCATATGGTGTACTCTATCACAAAATCATACGATGTTAAAAAATCTAACAATCTTTGTTTTCTCATGTTCAACTCCTTCTGAGAGAACAAATATCTCAAAGACCTATGGTCGATAAACAACTCAAACCTTTCCCCTAAAAGGTAATGCCACCAAATCTTTAACGTGAGTATAACTGCCGCTAAGTCTAAGTCATGAGTTGGATATTAAACGTCATGAGGTCCCAATTGCCTAGATGTACAAGCTATAACCTTGCCCTTCTGCATCAATGCTGATCCTAAGCCCAATCCCAAAGCATTTTTGTACATCACCATATCTTCATTCCATTCCAACATTACTAAAACCAAAGCTTCAACCAACCGAACTCCTTATCTCGGTAACAATCTCCGGTCTCTTACAACCATCCATGGCTTTGACTTCGAAGGATCTACAGTCAATCCTTCCACTGAAACCACTTGATATAGAAACTTAACTTTCTTCTTCCAAAAATGATACCATGAAAACTTTGCCTTCAAATTGTGTTATCTAAAGGTTTCCAATACTATTTTAAGGTACACTTTGGGATCTTTCTCATCCTTAGAATACACTAAGATATCATTTATAAAGACCAACACAAATTTATCCAACTGACCGTGAAAGGTTCGGTTCACAAAATCTACAAAGAAAGCCGGAGCATTGGTTAGCCCAAAGGGCATGACCAACCACTCATATGAACCATATCTTATCCAAATGTGGTATAAGGGAACATTCTCTTCATCAGATCTTAATTGACAGAATCCCACAGCCAAATCTAACTATAAGAATACCATTTCCCCCCACTCATTAATAAAACAGATTGTCAATCTTATGAAATGGATAACGATTCTTCACTATCACTTCATCCAACTTTCAATAATTAATAAGTATCAAAGTGATCTACTAGACTTTTTCACGAACACCGTAGAAGCTCTTCATGGTGAACTACTCAGTCTAATAAAACTCTTATGCTCAAGTTCCACTAGTTGCTTCTTCAAATCTTCCATCTCCTTAGGCAGCATTCTGCTGGGTAGACTAATAATAAGTTGTTCCCCTGATACTAAATCAACATGAAACTCTATCACCCTTCTTGGAGTTAATCTAATGACTAATTCAAAGACATTAACAAATTTCCGGATCACAAAAATCTATCGATTTCCTCTTTTAGTCTTTCCATCACACACAACCACAGACCTTCCCTTCATCGTTTTCCAAAGATACTAAGATTTTATCCCCTCTTCTCATGTTTCATTGGGGAATGGTTCTCTCGACATGATAAATTCTAGCATCATTTGAACCAACCAATCCATAATCAAAATCACTCCATACCCTTCAAAGCCAAATACAAATGGACCATAAGAAAATAAATGGTCAAACATAACACTCTATATTAGTGAACCTTAACCTGAGAGTGGTATGCCCACAAATTGGATTAACTACACGCAAAGAAGTAGCTAAGTTGGCATCATATAACCCTATTCTATCAACCACATCCTTAGAAATGAAAAAATTTATAGCTCCAATATCAAAAAAAATTGTAAGCTAAAAACTAGAAATCAAAATCATAACTCCAAGTACTGCTCTCTTTCCTTTCTTCTCAGCTATTGGTCCCGTGATGCCTCTCAAATCAAACAGCCTTACTTGCTTCATTTTTGGACAATCCTTCTTCTTATGCTCTGTCTTATCACAGTTGAAGCACTTGACTTTGATTATCCCAGCTGGCTGCGGACACTTTAATCACAGTGCCCCTTCTTCCTACAGTTGTTATAAGTAATCTCTGAAATATCCTTTCAGCCACTCCCCTTTTGAGCCTTCCTTCTCGGCTGTTGCCCCTTCTTTCTCTACTGACGAGGAGTGAGCCACTTCTTCTGTTTCACTTTCGATTTCACCTATGCGCTTCTCTCCTCTTGGTACATACTTGATAGAATTAGGAGTTTTCCCTATGGGCAATTATGTAATTTGTTACATATATCTAACTCGATAACCAATCTTGTACAAAATAAAAGTTGTTTCCTTTCTATTATATACCTGTAATAAATTTAAAGTATATTAAATAGAAAATGCTTAAATGATATGTTATGTGATAGTAGTTACAATGTGTTGAAATCATGAGAAATTTATCACATTATAATGACATATTATTTTAAATATTCCTGGTCAAAATGTTTTGAGATAAGATATAGATACATCGGTTGAAACTAGAATGTGCAATGCACTCCAAATATTAGGCAGTGTATTACTTATGGATGCTGAGGGCACTAAGGAATTGCTTATTGATATTTATTACATAACTATGGAATGACTCGCTCGAGAGTTTTTTGTTGGTTGATATAACTAAGGTCAAACAAAGAATCTCGAAGTCGATGTCACATAATTCCCTCGACTTGAAAATACTATGGAACTTCGATGTGAAAACTTTTCTTTTATTACAGTTAAATCATGGCATGATGTCTATCGAATGAATATAGTTGGGTCTGAGTTGAAGCATTGGAAGTGAAACACAACAGAGAATTTGTCTCATCAGTTATATGGGTTTAGTATCATGATCAACTGCAGTCAACTGAAAGTCAAAGTCTTTGGACATGATAGTATG
This sequence comes from Allium cepa, assembly GCA_030765085.1. NCBI lineage: Eukaryota > Viridiplantae > Streptophyta > Magnoliopsida > Asparagales > Amaryllidaceae > Allium > Allium cepa. The sequence continues at coordinate 610,985,436 of CM060932.1, forward strand.
ATTAATAATAATTGTTATTATCAAACTAAAGATTTTGTGTTTGGACTTACAAAGTTGAATGTCGATGAATTGGAATTTTAACCAAAACCAAATTCCATAATTTCTAATGTGATAAAGTATTGACGAAGAAAATTGGTGTAAATAATCGTTACTACTATGTACTACTTATACTAAAAAAATTAGATTTATGTAAAAGGCGTGTAAGCTATAAATTCAGCCAAGATCTCACACCACTATCTAATGTGACGTGTGAACGTATTCAAATTGTTAGATATTAATCGCTGACCGAATTTACAAATTTGAGTCGCACGATCGTAATAATGAAAACTTCGGAAAACCACATGATTTAATTAATTTACAACCGCTGTAAATTATTTAAGTTAATTAATATTTATGAAATATTAATTATTAAATTTTATTTGATTTATTTGAATACCAACAGTATTTAATAAAGCGTGCATATGAAAGTTATAAACGTGCACATTGATATAAAATAACGATAAAATATTTAAATTTGATTTAAATAGATTAAATGTTAAGTGATTTTAGAAATTTTTGAGGACAAACTGGATACTTTTATGATTGACCATACGTAATAAAAAGGGAGTGAATTTGATGAGATTCGATGAGCAATTAAGTTGTAAAGTTTTATTAAAGGGAATTAAAAGTTTTAATGTTTTCTTTAAAACAAATTCTCTATTATTCATGTCTTTTTCTACGCATAGCATTCGCTTTTCTTTCTTCCTCTCTCATCCTTATCATGGTTGAAATTAATGGCCTTTATGGCATAGAAATATTCCAAAATCAAAATCAAAATAAAATCAAATAATACAAGTGGTTGATGCCTCTTGACTTTGCAAAATCTAGAAATTAATTCAAGAATCTAAGAGCTTTTTATTCATCATTTAAGATGTGTTCTTTTGCCTACATCTTAAGGTAAAATTCTAGTTTTATTCCTTCTTATATTCATGTCATTTAAAATTTTTGCATACCATATCTGAATATAAGCTTATCTATTTTACTTGAACTAAATCCCTTTTGGTAACATCTCCATTAATAATATATATATATATATATATATATATATAATGTAAATTCTGATTTAGATCCATTTTGTAATATACCTCTTTTTTACTACATATTTATCTTGTTAACATTAGAGCTATCACACGTATCTTATTTAATTAGTTATTCATATTGTTATTATAGTTTGGATCTTAAACTTTACAACAAATTTGTATGTGTCTAAGTTGTTCTTTTTTCGAAAATTATTGTATAAAAAAAATTGTTCGAAACCAAATTTCAAAATAATTGATATGATTTTTAATATTTGTTATATATATACTTAAATAAACTTCGTGCGTTGTCATTTTGGAACCATTTGGAAATTGAATACAAGTTTTATATGATTGTTGTTTGAACACGGTTCTTTTTATTATTATATATTTTTATTTAAAAGTTGTTTCAAAAGAGGTAGACTTTTGTGTAAAATATCACAGACTTTTGAATTCTTCCTAATTTAACGCTAGCCTTTTAATTTGTTCATTTTAAATCTTAACATGTACATTGAATTACAAACTTTATACACACATATGTTATTTTAATTTTAGAACGCAGTTTGAAATTAATTATATATACGTATATGTGTGAGCATGTTATTTTAATTCCAATTGCATTAAATGGATTTTTGTGTAAAATTATAAATTTAACTTTAAAATCCTTCCTAAGTTGAAATTTGATTCATACTTGTTAATTATATATTTAAAAATATGAAATATGGTCAAAATTATATTATTATGCATATATTCTAAAGGAATTAAAAATATTTTGATATGGCGTTAAATGAATGAGTAACGGATGGAGAAATGCCCTTCATCTTTCCTTCTTCATGAATGCATACATTATTCATTAATTGTCCTATTATAAATATAAGTTATCTTTTGTATATTAGTAAAATATTTTTAACATATTATGTATAAGTGTAAGTAAGCTTTGTATATGCATATATTAATATTATTAATATGTTTTTAAAATAATTGTCCGTTGTTGTGTAAATCCCAACACACATATACGTACACATTAACTATGTACACCACATGTATGTTGCACTTACACTTTACACATATGAATGTATTTGATAACTGATATATTTGAATTTAAACTAAATTTTAACTTCCTTTTAACCAAATTATATCAAATAATATTTTATTTAAAACTTTATCAGATTAGATCTAATAATCTTTTAGACTTCATAGGTCCAATATGTCTAAAAATGGGATTTTTTTTTAAATCTACTCAGTTCATCCACTTCTGACTAGCTCGGTTCCTTCAATACTATCAGACCTTTGTGTTATAGCTACTACAAACTCAAAAGGGTATGTAAGGCTTGACATTACCTTATAATTCAACCCTTGCTTCAACCACAAATAAACTCCTTGTTCTTCTTCAGTGGGGAATTAATAAATTCTCAGCCATACTTTGCCATAGCATTAAACTTCTGGACATACTCTTTGATAGAAAGATCCCCTTATCCGAGATCAGTGAACTCCCTTAGCAACACGCTTTTTTAAGACCCAAAAATAACTGAGCCTTAAACCTCTCCCAGAACTGCTATCAAGTGGTTCCTTCTTTAGGAGTCTCAACTGTCACTATTTCCCACCAATCTAAAGCATCTTCACGCAATTGCCCAGAGGCCTGCCTTCCCTTCTACGCATTATCCAACCCCAAAATCCTGGAAGCATTTGAAGGAACTAGTTCAGGTCGTAGCGGGATAAATTGGGGAGTTTAAAATAGTAATAATTCATTTTTAGATCATATTGGGCCTATGCAGTCTAAATTACTTTAGAACAAACTAAATAATTTTAAATAAATTTTTTATTTATTTAAATAGTTTATATGAAAGATTTGATTTTGTTTACATAATTAGCCACAAGGGCCTCTTTAGCAAGTTGAATTAGTTTCTAGAACATACAACTAAAATAATTACTTTCAAGGACAGAACGTAAAATAATTTGTTTCTATGGCCTAAAAACCAATGAAATTATGTCCTAGAAAGTAATTGGACTACTGAATTTGTCCTTAAAAGTAACTATTCTGCTGACTTTAGCTTTGAAAGTAATTTCTTTGAATGTGTGTCCTAGAAACTAATTGGACTGCAAAGTTTGTCCTTCTGGTGAAATGCCCCTATATATTTATGTATCAAATACACATATAAGTGTATAGTGCATGTGCAATATATAAAAAGTGTACATGGGTTAATGTTCTTGTATATAAGTGTTGGGATTTACACATCAACAGATACATTTGTCCCTTTATTTACATATTTGCCATCCATCATTAATTTATTATTTATATACATTTACATACGTACGTACATATGTGTGTATAAAGCAATTATATATGTTAATTTCATTTGTTTCAAACTAATTCAAAAGATTTAAGTTAATATCTAAAATATCTTAAGATAGTTCTAAATTTAAAAGTTAAATCTAGATCTAAGGGAAAAAAAGTCTATTTTAGATATATAATTCAAATTTTCAAATGTAAATATTTTAAACACACACACACACGCAAATATACACACACATGCATACACACACACACACACATACACATATAATTTTTTAATTAAACATATGAAACATTTTATATTAAATCTTAAAATTTATTTATAATATATTAAATAGTAATTGTAAATCATATATATTAATGGTAAAGATTTTGATTTTTTTTTTAAATTTGGCCAAAACATTTTATACAATTTTCTCAATACAAATTTGTGCTGATGTATAATACAATTATTATTTTTATTAAACAATCCATACGGATTTGTTAATTTTTTATATATAAATCTACATGGATTTATATTTAAAAGAATTTTTTTATTTTAATACATAATAATTTAAAATGGTTTAAAATATATTTATAAATTATTGTTTATATTTCAGATTTATTGTTTATACCTAGGATTAATCGTCCATCCCAAAAGCAATCTGTCTAAGCCCATAACTCAGTCTACTTGAATGAAAATCCGTGAGTTTATGAGGAAAACAATAATAAATACATGGGTCAGACATAAAGTCTGGTATAATTAATATATAACCTAAACATAAAAGATAATAAGACCACACCGCTAAAGAATGGAACAGGTATCCAACTCACTATTCCAGAAACATTCAATAACATTTCAATGTAAGCATAAGTCATTTTGGTTCATTGTTAAGTGTCAAGTTCAATCCGTAAATCCCTAATCAAGAGCAATGACCATTCATTAGTCGCTCTTTTCTTTTAAAAACCCGACTATTCATCTTTCGGCTGCTACCTAGGCCTAGTGCCTTACTTTGTCAACAACGGGTTATACGTTAACTTTTGGTTGCCACTTATGCCTTAGTCCTTCATGTTTAACCAAAATTTAGATCTAGCTTTCGGCTACTACTAAGGCCTTGTACCTTCACTGCTTCCCAAACTTATTAAACTCATTCTTCGGTTTTGACTACCACTAGGCCTTACACCATCGCTTTCGTAATTTGGCGTCCATACTGGCCTCACGTCCACTTCTTTCATTTTTGGCTACCACTTCAAACCTTAAGTCTTCTACAAACCCTTAGTTGCCACCCAAAGCCTTATACTGATAGTATTTATTTGCCACCTTAGGCCTTAATCCAACATTCTTTTGCGGTTGCTACTTTAGGCCTTACACTTAGGTTCACTATTTCGGCTGCCATTATAAGCCTTACGCCTGCGTTTTCGTTTACGGATGCCACTAAAGCCTTACTCATTCACTTTCATTCTTTGATTGCCACCTCTAGCCTTATGTCAACTATTGATACCTAATTAGCCAATGTTAGGCTTTTCACTTAGCTATTCCCCAAGCTCCATTACTACATGTTCATTGATGTCCCAAGTAGTGGTTTTGGCCAATTTAAGTTTTAGTATACATTCACTTTCGAAAATTAATTAGTCCGGGTTTCAATATTTTATTGAAAGCTACACTTCCTTCGGTGCTTACCATCCCTTGGTCTTGTTTGGGGAAACCTATCTTAATTTAGCTTTTGGTGACTTATGATATTCAAATCTTTTAAATTTACTTAAATCATCTCCTCTACCTATAATTTCTCCTTAACCATTAACTATCTTTGGTTCTCGGTTAATACTTTCAATTTACTAACCCTACTCTTACACTTGTCATTTTTACTTAAGTTCTTTATACTTCATATTATGTTACATCTCTTGCATCTGATTCGTTTTCGCCTTTGGAACCGCCCTTCGGCCATGATGGGAATTGCCATCTACACATTTGACACTTCACACATGTTAGCACCTGATTCTTTTAACTTAGTCCTTTTTGACCGTTATATAGTATGTTGCTAACACATTCGACATAATTTATGGATCGGGCCTATTGACCAATTATTTAACACTTTATTTACTTAAATTACCTTCTAGCCTTAATTAATTACCTTTCATTTAACTATTCTAAAACCTCGATTAAGCTTATATTCTTTCAAAAATTATCTATTTGACTTCCAGGAAATCATTTAATATATAGGTCATGATTTGTTTCTGTACAATAATTCAGATCTCTCTTTTCTACCCATTTTCCATGATATATAGCACCCAACTAATTCATATCTATTTGTTTTCTTAAGGGAAAATTCTATAAATCGAAATCCATCTTTAAAAACATGTTCTCAACATTATATTAAATTTTTAGGGCATTTAGTTTACGAAAAGTATAAGAAATATCCATCTCAAACATAGTTGTGTTGGAATTATGAAAGGAATAGAGGATAGAGAATACATTACTCGTCTGGATTTCTTTCTTAATGAAATCTTTAGTTCCCTTAGCTTTAAATCTTGTTTTTCTTATTTTTTTTCTTGTGTAGATCGCAATCACCATTAAAAAACTCATGTTTTTCTCTTAATTTTGAGAGTAGAATGAAACGGAATGAGGAAAGTGGTTATCTTTATTCTAATGAATAATTAGGTTTCTATCGTATCCCTTTCCTTTCCTTATTTAATTCATTCAAGTTAAGCTTTACTAAACATTACCTTTGATAAGTAAATGTTCACTCAACTGCATATGTCTCTATATTAATTAACTTTGTAATTAAATCATTTAAACTTTTATTCACATAATTAATCCTTTTATTAATTAACTGTTAATTTATGGGGTGTTATAGTTAGTTTTATTTAATTTAATACAATTAACTTATATTTGGTAAGTAATGTTAATTTTTAATGCTCAATTTGTCTACTGACTTTTGAATTGTAAGACGAGGTATGTGGATAGTACGTGGAAATTGGTAGCACATTGAATTACTTATTGTGATAATAAGACCATTAAGAAAAATACAAATGCCCATGGTAAAGGACATGGATCAAAATTAAATGTAAATGAAGTAGACTATATAAATTCCACAAAACTAAAAATCAAGCTTCGAAAATGGATGAAAAAAGAAAAGACAAAGTGGTTTGAAAAAAATGGGTGCTTGTTTAAACTTAATGCACTTTGCAGAGCGGATGAAAAATGACATATTCTAGTTAAAAATGGGACTCATAATCATGTGATTTCAAAAGGTCTTATTGGAAATCCATATGTAGCAAGGTTGAAAGAAGATGAAATGAAAATTGATGAAAAAAGACTAGCAATAGTGCTAGACCTTGATATATCCTTGCAACATTGAAAAATGATAATCTCAATAATCACAATACAATGCACGCTATATGCAATGTAAGATATAAATTAAAATTTGTGCATACGAAAGGAAGACCGTCAATGTAGTAATTTATGAAGCCAGCTAAATATAATAATTACATAATGGAAGAGCTTGATCCTATAATTAAATAGATAAGTAATTTATTCTTTGCATGTCTAAAGTTTATAATACAATCTCGATGTTTCCATCGAATACTTATATTAGACTACAAAAAAAAGTTACCATCGTTTCATATAGTTTCTCATACATCTAGTAGTTCGACATTCACAGTTGCAAATTCTTTTCTGAGTAGCAAAGTTATTGAAAAGTTTGTTTAGGCTTTGGGATGTGCGAAATATTAGTATATATAAACTAACTTTTGTGATTATAACAGATGCAGAAAATATGATAACAAATGTTATTAAGAATTTATTTCCAAGTATTTCTCATCTACTCTGTGCTCGTAATATAGGAAAAAATGTAGAAGCAAAGTGTAGGCCAATATTTTAATAAAATGAAGACAATGAATAAAAATGTTTGAAAGAGTATAGGAGTTTTATGATAATTGGACAAGGTTATATCGGCTTGCACTAAAGATGAAAACAACGAATAGTTTATATTATTAACAACAAAGTGGTCATCAGAGCATACAAATGCAAAAGCATATATAAAAAACACATGGTTGAGTAAACACAAGAATTATTTTGTTATGCTTAGACTGATAAAATAAAGCACTTTGATAATGTTTCAACTGGTATAATCGAAGGTGATCATGGAGCTTTGAAGTTACATTTGGGTGATTCTTACAAATATTTACCAACTTGTTTGGGCCAAAGCTCATCGAAAACTTAACAATGACTTTGTGAGAATTTGAGAGGGATTTGAAACCAGAACAATAAAGATAGTACATAAATTTTAGGATCAACCAATAACGCATGAACTTATAGACTTCATCTCAGATAAAGCATTAGATGTATTATTTATCGAGCTATTGATTCGGTAATAACATTTATTATTAAATGTATTAATCTGTTTAAAGATTTTGACTTTAAGTGGACTATAGTCGATCATGGTACTAACCTCATACAATCGAGGAAATGAATTCTCTACTAAATAATGTCTCACTTTCAATTCTTCAACTCAGACCCAACTATAGTCGTTCAATGGACTCTATGGCACGGTTTAACTATAATCAAAGTGGAGTTTTCAAATTGAAATTCAATAGTATTCTCAAGTCGAGAGAACCGTATAATACCGTCACTCGAGATTTCCTGTTTGACCTAGTTGTTATAAACAAATAAGAAAATTTTAGATGAATCATTTCATAGTTATTCAATAACTATTAGTACGTAACACTTTAGTTTCTCCAATGGACGTGAATAATACATTGTCCGACAACTAGAGAGTGTTATGTGCTCTTATCTTAGTGGATATATTGGTCTCCTTTCTCGAAACATCTTGACTAAGAATATTTAAAATAATGTGTTATTTTTATATTATTTTAGGATAAAAATCTTATTATTACAACTCCTTGTAATTATTATAACATAAGATATCATGTCATTTAAGGAAATTTTATCTTAACATACTGGACATTTATTTTTTAGTTAATTATATCATTATATAATAAAGTATATTAAAGAAATCAAATACCTTTATTACGAAAAAGATTAGCCATAAAGTTAGATATGTGTAATAAATTGCATAATTTCCTCTAGGGCATATCCCTAACTCTTCCAATCTCCCACTTGCACTTAGAATCAATTAAGAAATTTTATTCCTTCGACATCGACTATTTTTCTCAAAGCTAATTAAGAAAATCCCTTTGTGGACGTATATATGTTGTTTTAATTGTCTATTTTGTCAATCAACTCCCTTTGACACTGATAAATAGCCTTTACCATGTGGAACTTTTCAAAATATGTTTCTCGACTTATAATAAGCTCTAGATTCTTTTGTGAACTGCATCATGACATTGTTATGATGTAACAATATTATGAGATTCTCAATGTTTAGACTCACCCCTAGCTCAATTATGAATTTATGCATTTATACATATACATTGCTTTTATTGTTGTGCTTATACAAGGCAACGTTCATAGTATATTGGCTGAATTAGTCACAGCCTCTTATTAGAATCATTTCCAACTTAAAGCTTCTTAACTAAGTTTGATCATGAATCTAGGATTGATGTACAATACTTAATACCACATATGAAGTCGATTCTGAATACTCCTTCGTAAGGAGTTCGTTGTTTTTATATACGATTCTCTAGTATTTCATAAATACTCAAGGACACTCTATATTATCATTTAGTGATCTTAATTTGGAATTGATACTTGCTTTATGCAAGAAAGATGTCATATTATAGACAACACAACAAGTATCATAATTTCTATTTCCAATGTGTAAGGAATCCATCTAACACTATCCATATTAAACCTTTTAATATGATGTCCCTACATATCATTTGGGACAATCCCATCATTCTCTTATAAATATTAGTTATAAAAGTTGTCATTTTCAAATCCAATGTCGAGTATTAGACAACCAAACTAAAATGATTTTAACAAGAATACATCAATAACAATAATATGTTTGTTGTTTACTTATAGTTTTGAAAATATGTAGTGCCTTTAACATTCTTTCTTACAAACACACTCTTCCATTGCATTTTGACCGAAAATTAAACCGTTTGATATATCTGTTAAAATACTTTTTTAACTCTAATGTTATCGAATGATACTTCCATATCAGTTCTTAGATCATATCTGAAACTCACCAACTCAGTATTGCTCCCATTGACTTCGAGGCAAATTGTTTGTTATATGAAAATTGTATTCTAAGTCATTGTTTATAATTTCTATTTTAGCATATACCAGAACTCAAAATACACCGAGCGATAATTTTGTGACTAAAATCTGAATTAACTATATTGAATAACAAATCTATTATGCTAATTTCAAGAATTGAAATTTATGATGCTACTTTTATCAACATTGCTTATTATATTCCAACTGCATTAGCCTTCTTCTTGAAGACACATTTGTAGCCAATAAATCATATCCTTTTGGATACAACTATCAAAATCACATTTTGATACTATACTTAGAATCCATTCAAGATTTTATCATAATATCTTAAGGCAGAGTCAATACTCTTAATGGCTTTATTGATAACTGAAGAAATTCTTTTCTTGACATCGATAAAAAACACATAGTTTCCTTTTAATGCGCGAGTGTCATTATTATACATTATAATATGTTATGTTCATTTAGGTTTGGTTATTCATTTCATCCTTCTAATCAGTTTTATCTCTGGATTATATCCGAATTCATTTTACTATCAATAATTTCTAAAAGAAATTCCTTCACAATGATGTTTATATTTCTTGAAATAATAATTGTTTCTCAGCACAATGGAAAAGTATTCACAAACATTTTATGAACTATCTTTATATGCATATCTATTTGGTTTTGGATATTATACTTATGTTCATAACATAAATTGGTCAATCAATATTGATCGGTCCTAAACTTCTTTGGGGTGATCTACATAAGATCCCTCACAAGTAAGTGTTATGTGCAGTATTTTCACTCAGAGAACTCCTTGACCTAGACTATGCATGAGTTTCTTATAAACTATTATGTTTTATTCTCCCATAAACTATGCTTAAGGTAAAATTAATTTTAACCTTATGTATTTACTCTTAAGTAAACGACGTTAAAAAAGAAGTCAACTCAACTTCACTCATTATCAATCGTATTTTGTTCAACGAAGTCCGATTACCCCTTTTCGATACATCATTATGTATCATATTATGACGACCGCCCATGACTCCCGCACGAAACAAAGGAATGGTGCGCTGAAAAGTGTGCCAGGCAGCCATGGACGATAGTCAGGGTAAGGTAAAACAACAGACTCTATCATATTACTCACAACGCATGGATAAAATACAATAGAAATATACATAGTGAAGCTCTATAGAACAGAAGTCTCATCATATAAACTCATAATAGTTTTATACAATCATCTGAATAGTCAATACATCAAGCCTCACTACATAACACTCAGAGTACCAAACAAACAGCAGAACATCCAGTACATATAGTAAGAAAACAATATGCAAAAGCCTCCAACTCGTCTTCGTCATCAACAGCGTTGGTAGCCAAGAACAGCACCTGCCACCTGCTACCTAGTCTGCCCATCCCAACATGGATGAACAGCCCAAGGCAATAAGAGTTGAACATAAAACCTTGAGTCAGAAAACAGTCTTAGTGGGCAGTAAATTAACTATCAAACATACCAAAGTAGCATAAAGGATAAAAGGAATAGGAACTCAACCATCCCACTCCACCTCATTCTACAGTGATAGCCCCCAGACCCACTAAGCAGAAACAAGCATAACAAAGCAGACATTTAAAGTAAAGTAATTATCACTCGAGTCAAGGTCGGTGTTTTCCAAGTACAAACCCCCAAGGCCTAAACCAAGATCAGATAAGCACCCTGAAAACATCGCTCTTGACCCAAATGACGATACAACCAAACATCCATGACTCTGGCTATCACTGTTGTCATTGCCTCGATTTCACCGTTAATTGAATGACTATCTCATTCTTTCATCCATCTGTCAAGGGCTAATGGTAACCCCAGTTCTAGACATAACTCCGCACGTCGTCGCAGCCCGTGCCTAGGAATTTTCGCAACCACCCAGAGTACTAGTACGTCGTCGCAGCCCGTGCTTGGAACGTCGTCGCAGCCCGTCCCAACGTACTCTTGCTTTGAGCATGCTAGAACCTTCAATAACGATGAAACCCAAGCCTCCTAGTCATCCTCCTCGACGACTATTCTCATACTAGCCCAAGCGCCTCTCGAGCCCACCATTATCAACCAACTCGCATCGCATCATCGAGTTATCAACATGCTTGGGATGATCCCGTCTGGATTAAACCAAGGCTTTCTCACATCATGCTTTGCTTCATCGCATCATAGCAAAGTCCTATCTCAACATCATGGTTTGCCTCATCGCATCATGGCAAAGTCCCATCTCAACATCATCATCAAATCTATACATATGAGCTTCAACATCCGCTTCATATGCCACAAGCAGTTTTCCTTATTCAAGAGCCTTTCCACTTAGCTTTTGAATCATTTTCGACCAACTTGCCCAAATCAAGTTATCGATCAACTAATCAATCAAATCAAACATTAATCCAAGCAATCAATCATCCAAACAAGATCTAATAAGCAATTACAACAATAATGGCAATTTCGTAAATAAAGAGTCCAAATCTAACATGCATTCCAACAAGCATAAATTATGAACAATATCTCTACAACTTGATGAATGAACTTGCATAAGTGAACATGTAGTAAAATAGGTGTCAAAACTTCATAGATGATAGATCTACATGCATACTTAGGGAAAATGCAAGAAATCACTATCTTTAACACATAAACAAACCACCGATCCAATATACTCCCTTGGGTCCGTGTGAGAGATAACTACCACTTACCAAATCACCTAAACACCTCAAAAGATAACAACTTCAGATCTGGACAGCAAAGAACTAAGCTTGATCCGGCAAAAATCTCGCTTCAATTGATGAAATCTCCCTTCAATGGATGGAAATCTTCAACTTTGGCTCTTGGATCTTCGATTTGATCTTCAATTTAGATGGAAGGAATCACTAGATTAGAGTGGAGAAAAGAAGTGAAGAAGTATTGTAGTCGAGCTCTCAAAATGGTAGCACTTCGTCGCTTTAAAATCCGGTGCCAAAAAGTGAGCCAAACCCCTCTATTTATAGGCAGATTTCCCCTGAGTCGGCCGCCCCCATGAGTCGCCCACGACCTAAGACTCACGACCCACGACATAAGCCACTTTACGACTCAACGGCTTAACTCAAACGCGGCTCAACACATGCGCGCGACTCAACACATACGCGCGACTCACGACTCAACCTTATAACCCTGAGTCGTTCTCGGCCTATCAACTAAACCCCTTAACGACCTACCCACAAGGCCGACCCAACAACCATAGCGACTCAACTCTTAACAAAGGAGACGACTTACGACTTAACCTTAAGTCGCTAACCCGTGGGCCTTCTGACCCGCTAACCTTCTTAACTCGCTCCATCCTTAGGTCGTCTTAACCCTTAACTCGTTTACACGATGTAACGTCCCGCATTTTCGCACGATTTAAACAGACACATATGTCGATTCAAACCATACGGAAGGGCGGATTGTTATGGGGTAAATAAGAAACAAGAAAGAAATAAAACAAGACAGAATCTCACAGCGGAAGGATAAAATATAATAATCAAATATACAGTTTAGAAAGCTGTTTACAAAAACATTTATTATATTTATATAATACATATCAGAGTTACACTTACCAATAACAATGCAGCGGAATTAAATAGTGTAGTGAAACCATATTATCTATAGTAATAATAATAAAATCTTCGTCTTCTTCCTCCAGAAATAAAATCTTCAATCCTGAAACGCTCGGACTGACCCGAGCGAATTGAGAAGACAAAACACCCGAGTCAGAACTAAAAGATCTTATGTGAGTTAAATTAACAGAAATAAATATGAGTACAGTAACTCAAGAGATGCTCGGGATTTACATCTCCTAAGGATCCGTTAAACTATTTACTATGTAGTATATTGCGCTATTATAATAGTGTCTAATTGTAAAATAAACTTACTTTCAAATAGCGTTAAGGCTTTACATTTTCCACCTTAACACAGAATATATTCCCATAGTCTATACAGTACCGTAATCTCCCCCGTACTGGGCGTCGTCAGAGGGCACTCCATAGGTATGGTACAAAACCAAAATCGTATAAGGCGCGATAGGGTAGGTGACACGGCACAACTAGGCAATGCCAGGGTAGATATACCAATTACGCTTCCGGGTCGATGGTAACGCGTAGCCGCAGCTACCGCCCACCTCGAACAAACTCCCCCAAAATCAAAAATAGAAGTGGCCACTGAATCAATCCAAAGTCGAAGTATAATATCGAAGAGGAGTGTCCAATCAGAGGAATGACCTCATTAACCCGTCAATCGCTCCTGTTTTAGCCACCTTATGCCAACTCACGGGAGTCGGGTCCACGTATTTACCTTACAGGAAACGTCGCCCCAACCTACTTCATTCTGGAATCTCCACCGCGTACACGGTTAGTCAAAGTGGTTTTCGGTATCGACAGAGAGTATGTCCATATCTGATCCCGGTCTCTTTGCCAACCCATCGTTATTATAACACCGCGGTCATTTAAAAATAGTTTATACTTTAAAACCAGAATATAATCCATTTCAAAACCATAATATTACGATATCATTTCTTCTTTAAAACCCAAAACGATTCATTTTGATATTATTTTTATAAAACCCAAATCAATGATATCATTTCCCAAATATAAATCTTTTTCAAAAATTATGCCACTTTTAAAATTTATAACTCCTTGTAACCAAATATTTGAATATTAACTTTCAACATAATACTTCGAAATCCATAGTTTTTAAAACCATTACTTTCAAAACTAAATGGTTTGGATATTCAACAGTATATAAAATAAGTGGTTTAACTTAAATGTTACTTTGAAAAGAAATATTTCTCGTGGCTTTACAATACATTCCTTTATTTAAAGTTAAAACCAAAATTTAATATCGCTTCAAGTTCCAAAACCATTTCAATAAATTCATATATATACGTATATCCATTTTGAGTATAAATATTTCAACTAAAGTTGGATTTTATTCTTTCAAATCAAATGTTCTATTAATTAGCCTTGAATATTCACATAGAATCCATAATTTATAAGACTTCAATTTCTAGTAATAAATTATATATATTTTCCAATTCGAGTTATACTAGAATATTCATTTTAATTTATTTTGGGAAAATCCAATTATAAATATCATATCTTAAAATTTCCAACTTAACATTTAAACATAGGATATAAATTATCAAACTCCATTTTCTAAATTTTCTTCCATTTTAATAAAGAGATTTATACACCTTTTTATTTCAAATATTTCAACTTCATATGTATATAAATATGGAAGAAAACATTTATTCAGTATAAAATTTAAGATTTTTTATAAACCGTATTCCATCCAAACCATAGAAATCACATTAAAAATAGTTATATATAGACCGCGGTGCCTGTATATAGTTTTCTATCCTATGGTCAAGTGATACGGATATTTATCATTTCAATCCGCAATTCAAAAAAATAAAACTGCGGTTGTATATCATTTCAAACCGCGATCCCGAATGAAATGTAAATGCATACTAACTTGCAGTTTAATGATATCCAAATAAAACATTCATTCAACAACACATCCATCATCCAATCACAACATCGATCAATATCAATCAATAACAATTATATATATGATCATATATAACAGGTGATAACTGGCAGTTTATTCAAATTAAATTTACCAACTATTAATCTAACAGTTTATTCAGTAATAATTTATACAACTGTTAACTAGCAATTCATATGCAACAAAAATTTCCAACGGTCAATTAATACACAATAAATCAATTAAATTAACAGTTAAATTAATAAAATGCAATTCAACAGATATGAATGAAATAAACATGCCAAATACTCATAAATAAATTTCTATTCATTTCTAAAATTTATTTAACAAACATAAAAGCTTCTAGTAATTGTGAGTGGGTTAAAACACTCACCTTTCGAATTTAAATCGAATTTAAATTCGATTTAAACCCAAAAATTCGCCCGTCTCAGAATTCGTCCAAACCAGCGTCATCAAGTCCGGAATTAAATTACGATCCTAACAAAAGAAATTTCGTTTGAATCCGAGGTCGTATGAGAAAGTTATGGCAAAAAATGGTGATTGAATTTAAAATTAAAAATAAACAAACAAACACAAACTCACCCTCCCACTATCCTTCGCCACATCATCATCATCCAACATACTTTCTTCCCAGCAACGCACTACATGCATGAGCTCTCCAGAACGCACGCAACCCTTGTTGACCGTACTTTGACCGCTGATAGCCATCACCATGCCTCTCCCTATGACCAACGCCAACCACCACCGTCATCCCCATGGCCAGGCGCCTCCATCCCCCTAGGTCCGGCCCCCTCAAGTCACGGCCGGCCGCCACCAATAGCCTAGGGCCGAAACCCTAATCCAATTATTGACATAGATCCAACCGTTGAAACAGCGAACAAACACCACAGATCAACTCCCCTCGGTCCCCTCTACAAAACCCAGAAACGGTTCGTCGATCCGACGGCTTTGATTACGACGAGATGAATGGCTACGAACTGTTCTAATTTATTCTGGGTGAACGATAACTCCAATTGAAAAACGAATTTCACCATGAGATTATGCGTATCGAAAACATCAACATATATTTTTTTGAGAATTTTATGAGGTGTTTGAATTTTCACTGAATTTTTGGATTGAAGCAGATCTAGATTTTGCAACCATTGAGGAGAAAGAGGAGATGAAGAAATATGTACGTATATCCAACTGACAATAGAAAGGAGGCTAGGATTTATCACGGTATACTTATAGTTAGTGTTGGGTTAGAGCGTATAGGCTAGAAGGGTGAACGTACGCAACAAACTATGGCCCAAAAAGCCCGCTATACCTCCGGAACCGAATTTGTTAAATCTATATATCCAGATAGGTATTTTAAAATATTCTGAACGCGATGGAAAAAGTTTCACGTCCAAATTTGATCGTATGAAGAAGTTATGCTGAAAACAAAATTTCCAAATTGATTTCAAATTGATTTTTAATTAAATCGATTTCAAGGCGTTTCGCGTCCGTACGATCAAACGACAAGTCCGATCGATACGAAATTTGAAACCCTATAATAATTCACCGATACAGATCCGATGAAACTGGTTTCGTCGAAATCCGAGTCTGTGCCCAAAATGGCTATTTTTAATATTTATTAAATAAATTAAAATAAATTATAAATCCAGTTTTTATGTTTCAACTTCTAATATTGGCCAAATTTTGTGACTTATATAATTCAAACAATTCCAAATGGTTTTCCAAGCTTGGATGTGAATTAAAATTTATAAGTATATCAATTTTGCAGTGTTAATTTCTGCGTTTTCTTATTATTTGGGAATTATAAATTTTATTCGCAAAAACCCAATTATTAAATCATATACTCTTATACTCTCACTTAAATCCAATTAGATAAATAGATTTGATTTCCATTCCAACTCATTTGATTGCAAATAAACTTTTTACCATACATTAAATTCCAAATTATTAATAAACTTTTATTCCCATTTCCTTTACACACAATCATCGTATTATAAAGGTACCTTCCATTGATTTGCCTTAACTTTTTTTAAGGTAACCTTACATTAATATCTATTGCTATGATTTCAAATTATTATCCCCTCATTTTCTTAACTATTATTAATTCCACAACTTGTTCAATTTGAAAATCATTATCATATTTTCCAAATGTTACCTTAATTTAACACTTATGTAACGTATTATTAGATTCGTTGCAAGATTTCAATTTCAATCCCCATTTCTTAATATACTCAAATTCTGGACATTTTTATTTCCTTACCCATAAGTGTAACATTTATTGCCAATTCCATCCAAATTTAACAGGTAACCCTTAACAATGTTTTCAATCCAAAGGTTATACTTAAGTTTACGTTGTATTCTACAACTTATCATATTATGAAGAAAATTCACATTATTCCCCAATATTACCTTAATTCATATTAACTTAACATTAAATTTACTCTTCATTCTATTATTAACCTATTAGTATTAAATAGGTGAAATTAACATTGGTTTTACACTCTATTACGTAGATATCCTTAAATTTTATCTAAGTTTATATTTACATAATATTCCAATATTAAATTTCATCCAATTTTTTTTCTTCCTTTTTATTTTAATTAAATCCAATTTCCCTAAAGTTACATTCAAACAAGTAAATTTTGATTTCCAATCAATCATTATACTATAACATTCTTAACATTTTTTCATTACACTACTAAATTCTACCTTGATAAGTTTACGCTTCTATTGCTTTACTTTCACACTTCCGTTAAAATATAAATTAATTCTAAAGTAACGTTTATTGTTGACCCCGCCATTTTAATTACTCATATTTAGATGAACGTTATTTCAAATAAGTTCATTGACTCATTTAAATTAGGTAGTTTATAGTAGTTGTTATCCCACCCTTACAATTATTTCCTACTAACGTGCTACCAACTCCTTTAATTAAAATTTGAATTCCAAACCTTATTTAATATACTAAGTAAGATAAATAACATATATAGATTGCTACCAACTTTCCTTTTCTTGCATCTATGTGTTTATTACTTGACACACCAGTAAATATTACATATACACAAAATTCCGTTATCACTTGCCTAACAAGGTTATTATCACTTAAGATCTCACTGCATCCACATTTTCACATTTTCATTTCCTAGTTTCTTTACTTTATTCTACATAATTTATTACAAATGGGATTTTCTTTGGTTTACATCTTATTTGTATTTAACATTTCTCAATCACCAATTCATTTCACTTTAACTGCGGTAAATTGGCGGATAAATTGAATTTGATTCCCAAAATCTAAATTAACAAGAAACAAGGGTAGGTAACATACAATAGTCATTACTCCAAATTCTAGTCACCTAAATAGTCTTTTATTCCTTGCAAATAAATGTTACTATTTATTTTCATAGTACAAATCTCAATGATTATTCCATTTTATATTTGCTTAGGCCATTTATAGTCCACTATACATATCTTCATAAATGGGTAATTTATTCAATTCATTAAGTGTCAATTCTATTAAGCCCTGTTTATATCTTTATGCATTCTTCTATTACTTTACAAAAGGGAATAACTTTTAAACTCATACACTTAATAACAAAACCGTTATAAATCCAATAAACTTCCAAATCCAAGTTTGTACACATTTTACACAACTATTATGATTTCTCACAAACGTTGAATTTATTAAATGACCATTTATTATAATTTAATTCCCTTAATTGAATCAAATGCTTATTATTATATATATTCTTTTCATTCTACCATTCCTTCCCATTATAAATTCATTAACGTATTTACACATCTCTATCTTTCAAATATAAAATAATCAAACTGATTACAAACACTGTTTCTATCAATTTTCATAAGTTTGTTCAAAACTATACTTTTGTTTACATAAAATAAATTTTATGTTTCTATTAGTTTTCTTTTCCTTTCACTACAGGCATAAATTATTACTATCTACACTGATTACATCTTTGTATTAATGAACACCATTTAAGTTAATATTTATACTAACATTCACAAATTCAACATTTATTTGTTTCTTCAAAATTACTTTAAATCAAGTTGTGAAAATTTACATTATCCACATCTATTATCATAAAATTTTATAGTTACACTAAATTGCAACCACTATACCAAATTTCTACATTTATATTTTTAACCAAATTAGAAATTATATTAATTCGTTTTATTAAATATCATAAATTTAACGGGTCGTTACAATCTCCCCCACTCAAAACTTTTCGTCCCCGAAAAGGAAAAAAGAAGGGAGGAGGAAGATTTACAGTGCATCTTATTTCAAATATTAACTTATAAACAATATTTTACTGGATTAATTTTCTTTAATGAAATATACTTGTTTTATAATCATTATATCCTTTAATACTTGAATTATTAAAGTTGGAAAAATATTTTTAACAAAATTCTAAGTCCAAAATTTACGGAAAATTTTTGACAGAGTCTCCTTTGTACGGAGGGACTCTGGAGAAAATATAATATCCAAATATACAAATATGTTACATATATTATCCAAAATAAAATATCCCAACACGGGAAAATATATAAAATAGCGCTTTATACGTAATCCGGAAACGTACCTATTTGTCGGACACTATACATTTTTTTTTTTTTTTTGGAACCAAAAGCAGTAGCAGTTGCTTCCATCACCTGTATTCACTTATATAGTCTAAAAGTTAAATATTTATATTACAGTGAAATGTTTGGGTAGATTCAATCATTCATATTCAATCAAATGCAACAACCATACATTTTAGCAACAGCACACATCACAAACAAACAATCATTCAATCAAACAACAATTAGTTGCTAGGTTCAAATTCCGAAATTGTACGAAATATTTATATAAGAAATTACTTATAAACCAAATCAATAAATTTCACAAATTCTTTGAAAGCAGATTTGGAAAAATCCCGGACTTAAGTTCTAAAATCTCCAATTTGATTTATCATAATTTCAACTTAGCTTCAGTTATTATAAATATTTTATTTCCTAACACCCAATCTATAGCAACCAAATATATATATATCTTTATAAAAGTATTTTTATATATAGAAAATATTATAGGAAAAATTCTTTCATTCACCTATATTAAAACAAATATTATGTTGGTCTGTCCTATTAAGTGTTTAGAAATCCTTATTGATGACATAGCGTCCCATGCATCAACCAGAATTTATAAATACAAAGCGGAACAGATTAACACAATATAAAAATCTTTTTATTAATACTAACAAATACGCTCCCTCATATATATACACTCAGTGACTCCCATAGGATATTTCTACCATATTAACAAAGAGTCAAACCCCACAAAGCCAAGGTTTATCGCTAAACCAAAGCTCTGATACCAGATGTAACGTCCCGCCTTTTCGCACGATTTAAACAGACACACATGTCGATTCAAACCATACGGAAGGGCGGATTGTTATGGGGTAAATAAGAAACAAGAAAGAAATAAAACAAGACAGAGTCTCACAGCGGAAGGATAAAATATAATAATCAAATGTACAGTTTAGAAAGCTGTTTACAAAAACATTTATTATATTTATATAATACATATCAGAGTTACACTTACCAATAACAATGCAGCGGAATTAAATAGTGTAGTGAAACCATATTATCTATAGTAATAATAATAAAATCTTCGTCTTCTTCCTCCAGAAATAAAATCTTCAATCCTGAAACGCTCGGACTGACCCGAGCGAATTGAGAAGACAAAACACCCGAGTCAGAACTAAAAGATCTTATGTGAGTTAAATTAACAGAAATAAATATGAGTACAGTAACTCAAGAGATGCTCGGGATTTACATCTCCTAAGGATCCGTTAAACTATTTACTATGTAGTATATTGCGCTATTATAATAGTGTCTAATTGTAAAATAAACTTACTTTTAAATAGCGTTAAGGCTTTACATTTTCCACCTTAACACAGAATATATTCCCATAGTCTATACAGTACCGTAATCTCCCCCGTACTGGGCGTCGTCAGAGGGCACTCCATAGTTATGGTACAAAACCAAAATCGTATAAGGCGCGATAGGGTAGGTGACACGGCACAACTAGGCAATGCCAGGGTAGATATACCAATTACGCTTCCGGGTCGATGGTAACGCGTAGCCGCAGCTACCGCCCACCTCGAACAAACTCCCCCAAAATCAAAAATAGAAGTGGCCACTGAATCAATCCAAAGTCGAAGTATAATATCGAAGAAGAGTGTCCGATCAGAGGAATGACCTCATTAACCCGTCAATCGCTCCTGTTTTAGCCACCTTATGCCAACTCACGGGAGTCGGGTCCACGTATTTACCTTACAGGAAACGTCGCCCCAACTACTTCATTCTGGAATCTCCACCGCGTACACGGTTAGTCAAAGTGGTTTTTGGTATCGACAGAGAGTATGTCCATATCCGATCCCGGTCTCTTTGCCAACCCATCGTTATTATAACACCGCGGTCATTTAAAAATAGTTTATACTTTAAAACCAGAATATAATCCATTTCAAAACCATAATATTACGATATCATTTCTTCTTTAAAACCCAAAACGATTCATTTTGATATTATTTTTATAAAACCCAAATCAATGATATCATTTCCCAAATATAAATCTTTTTAAAAATTATGCCACTTTTAAAATTTATAACTCCTTGTAACCAAATATTTGAATATTAACTTTCAACATAATACTTCGAAATCCATAGTTTTTAAAACCATTACTTTCAAAACTAAATGGTTTGGATATTCAACAGTATATAAAATAAGTGGTTTAACTTAAATGTTACTTTGAAAAGAAATATTTCTCGTGGCTTTACAATACATTCCTTTATTTAAAGTTAAAACCAAAATTCAATATCGCTTCAAGTTCCAAAACCATTTCAATAAATTCATATATATACGTATATCCATTTTGAGTATAAATATTTCAACTAAAGTTGGATTTTATTCTTTCAAATCAAATGTTCTATTAATTAGCCTTGAATATTCACATAGAATCCATAATTTATAAGACTTCAATTTCTAGTAATAAATTATATATATTTTCCAATTCGAGTTATACTAGAATATTCATTTTAATTTATTTTGGGAAAATCCAATTATAAATATCATATCTTAAAATTTCCAACTTAACATTTAAACATAGGATATAAATTATCAAACTCCATTTTCTAAATTTTCTTCCATTTTAATAAAGAGATTTATACACCTTTTTATTTCAAATATTTCAACTTCATATGTATATAAATATGGAAGAAAACATTTATTCAGTATAAAATTTAAGATTTTTTATAAACCGTATTCCATCCAAACCATAGAAATCACATTAAAAATAGATATATATAGACCGCGGTGCCTGTATATAGTTTTCTATCCTATGGTCAAGTGATACGGATATTTATCATTTCAATCCGCAATTCAAAAAAATAAAACTGCGGTTGTATATCATTTCAAACCGCGATCCCGAATGAAATGTAAATGCATACTAACTTGCAGTTTAATGATATCCAAATAAAACATTCATTCAACAACACATCCATCATCCAATCACAACATCGATCAATATCAATCAATAACAATTATATATATGATCATATATAACAGGTGATAACTGGCAGTTTATTCAAATTAAATTTATCAACTATTAATCTAACAGTTTATTCAGTAATAATTTATACAACTGTTAACTAGCAATTCATATGCAACAAAAATTTCCAACAGTCAATTAATACACAATAAATCAATTAAATTAACAGTTAAATTTAATAAAATGCAATTCAACAGATATGAATGAAATAAACATGCCAAATACTCATAAATAAATTTCTATTCATTTCTAAAATTTATTTAACAAACATAAAAGCTTATAGTAATTGTGAGTGGGTTAAAACACTCACCTTTTGAATTTAAATCGAATTTAAATTCGATTTAAACCCAAAAATTCGCCCGTCTCAGAATTCGTCCAAACCAGCGTCATCAAGTTCGGAACTAAATTACGATCCTAACAAAAGAAATTTCGTTTGAATCCGAGGTCGTATGAGAAAGTTATGGCGAAAAATGGTGATTGAATTTAAAATTAAAAATAAACAAACAAACACAAACTCACCCTCCCACTATCCTTCGCCATATCATCATCATCCAACATACTTTCTTCCCAGCAACGCACTGCATGCACGAGCTCTCCAGAACGCACGCAACCCTTGTTGACCATACTTTGACCGCTGATAGCCATCACCATGCCTCTCCCTATGACCAACGCCAACCACCACCGTCATCCCCATGGCCAGGCGCCTCCATCCCCCTAGGTCCGGCCCCCTCAAGTCACGGCCGGCCGCCACCAATAGCCTAGGGCCGAAACCCTAATCCAATTATTGACATAGATCCAACCGTTGAAACAGCGAACAAACACCACAGATCAACTCCCCTCGGTCCCCTCTACAAAACCCAGAAACGGTTCGTCGATCCGACGACTTTGATTACGGCGAGATGAATGGCTACGAACTGTTCTAATTTATTCTGGGTGAACGATAAATCCAATTGAAAAACGAATTTCACCATGAGATTACGCGTATCGAAAACATCAACATATATTTTTTTGAGAATTTTATGAGGTGTTTGAATTTTCACTGAATTTTTGGATTGAAGCAGATCTAGATTTTGCAACCATTGAGGAGAAAGAGGAGATGAAGAAATATGTACGTATATCCAACTGACAATAGAAAGGAGGCTAGGGTTTATCACGGTATACTTATAGTTAGTGTTGGGTTAGAGCGTATAGGCTAGAAGGGTGAACGTACGCAACAAACTATGGCCCAAAAAGCCCGCTATACCTCCGGAACCGAATTTGTTAAATCTATATATCCAGATAGGTATTTTAAAATATTCTGAACGCGATGGAAAAAGTTTCACGTCCAAATTTGATCGTATGAAGAAGTTATGCTGAAAACAAAATTTCCAAATTGATTTCAAATTGATTTTTAATTAAATCGATTTCAAGGCGTTTCGCGTCCGTACGATCAAACGACAAGTCCGATCGATACGAAATTTGAAACCCTATAATAATTCACCGATACGGATCCGATGAAACTGGTTTCGTCGAAATCCGAGTCCGTGCCCAAAATGGCTATTTTTAATATTTATTAAATAAATTAAAATAAATTATAAATCCAGTTTTTATGTTTCAACTTCTAATATTGGCCAAATTTTGTGACTTATATAATTCAAACAATTCCAAATGGTTTTCCAAGCTTGGATGTGAATTAAAATTTATAAGTATATCAATTTTGCAGTGTTAATTTCTGCGTTTTCTTATTATTTGGGAATTATAAATTTTATTCGCAAAAACCCAATTATTAAATCATATACTCTTATACTCTCACTTAAATCCAATTAGATAAATAGATTTGATTTCCATTCCAACTCATTTGATTGCAAATAAACTTTTTACCATACATTAAATTCCAAATTATTAATAAACTTTTATTCCCATTTCCTTTACACACAATCATCGTATTATAAAGGTACCTTCCATTGATTTGCCTTAACTTTTTTTAAGGTAACCTTACATTAATATCTATTGCTATGATTTCAAATTATTATCCCCTCATTTTCTTAACTATTATTAATTCCACAACTTGTTCAATTTGAAAATCATTATCATATTTTCCAAATGTTACCTTAATTTAACACTTATGTAACGTATTATTAGATTCGTTGCAAGATTTCAATTTCAATCCCCATTTCTTAATATACTCAAATTCTGGACATTTTTATTTCCTTACCCATAAGTGTAACATTTATTGCCAATTCCATCCAAATTTAACAGGTAACCCTTAACAATGTTTTCAATCCAAAGGTTATACTTAAGTTTACGTTGTATTCTACAACTTATCATATTACGAAGAAAATTCACATTATTCCCCAATATTACCTTAATTCATATTAACTTAACATTAAATTTACTCTTCATTCTATTATTAACCTATTAGTATTAAATAGGTGAAATTAACATTGGTTTTACACTCTATTACGTAGATATCCTTAAATTTTATCTAAGTTTATATTTAAATAATATTCCAACATTAAATTTCATCCAATTTTTTTTCTTCCTTTTTATTTTAATTAAATCCAATTTCCCTAAAGTTACATTCAAACAAGTAAATTTTGATTTCCAATCAATCATTATACTATAACATTCTTAACATTTTTTCATTACACTACTAAATTCTACCTTGATAAGTTTACGCTTCTATTGCTTTACTTTCACACTTCCGTTAAAATATAAATTAATTCTAAAGTAACGTTTATTGTTGACCCCGCCATTTTAATTACTCATATTTAGATGAACGTTATTTCAAATAAGTTCATTGACTCATTTAAATTAGGTAGTTTATAGTAGTTGTTATCCCACCCTTACAATTATTTCCTACTAACGTGCTACCAACTCCTTTAATTAAAATTTGAATTCCAAACCTTATTTAATATACTAAGTAAGATAAATAACATATATAGATTGCTACCAACTTTCCTTTTCTTGCATCTATGTGTTTATTACTTGACACACCAGTAAATATTACATATACACAAAATTCCGTTATCACTTGCCTAACAAGGTTTATCACTTAAGATCTCACTGCATCCACATTTTCACATTTTCATTTCCTAGTTTCTTTACTTTATTCTACATAATTTATTACAAATGGGATTTTCTTTGGTTTACATCTTATTTGTATTTAACATTTCTCAATCACCAATTCATTTCACTTTAACTGCGGTAAATTGGCGGATAAATTGAATTTGATTCCCAAAATCTAAATTAACAAGAAACAAGGGTAGGTAACATACAATAGTCATTACTCCAAATTCTAGTCACCTAAATAGTCTTTTATTCCTTGCAAATAAATGTTACTATTTATTTTCATAGTACAAATCTCAATGATTATTCCATTTTATATTTGCTTAGGCCATTTATAGTCCACTATACATATCTTCATAAATGGGTAATTTATTCAATTCATTAAGTGTCAATTCTATTAAGCCCTGTTTATATCTTTATGCATTCTTCTATTACTTTACAAAAGGGAATAACTTTTAAACTCATACACTTAATAACAAAACCGTTATAAATCCAATAAACTTTCAAATCCAAGTTTGTACACATTTTACACAACTATTATGATTTCTCACAAACGTTGAATTTATTAAATGACCATTTATTATAATTTAATTCCCTTAATTGAATCAAATGCTTATTATTATATATATTCTTTTCATTCTACCATTCCTTCCCATTATAAATTCATTAACGTATTTACACATCTCTATCTTTCAAATATAAAATAACCAAACTGATTACAAACACTGTTTCTATCAATTTTCATAAGTTTGTTCAAAACTATACTTTTGTTTACATAAAATAAATTTTATGTTTCTATTAGTTTTCTTTTCCTTTCAATACAGGCATAAATTATTACTATCTACACTAATTACATCTTTGTATTAATGAACACCATTTAAGTTAATATTTATACTAACATTCACAAATTCAACATTTATTTGTTTCTTCAAAATTACTTTAAATCAAGTTGTGAAAATTTACATTATCCACATCTATTATCATAAAATTTTATAGTTACACTAAATTGCAACCACTATACCAAATTTCTACATTTATATTTTTAACCAAATTAGAAATTATATTAATTAATTTTATTAAATATCATAAATTTAACGGGTCGTTACACACGACCTAATTATTACACAGCCTAACCACTACACGGCCTAACTCCTTAGGCCGGTCAACACCACTAAGTCGCTCCAACACTTAACTCGCCCACTGCCTAAGTCGGTAGCCTTCTTGGGTCGTACCAATCCCTTAAGTCGGTCAACCTATGAGTCGGCCACACCTCTGCGTCGCTAGCTCTGCTGACCCGTTAACTCGTTAAATCTCTTAGGTCGAATACTATCTTAACTCGGTCGATACTTAGGTCGGTCAGAAACCCATAACTCGCTCACATGACCTAAGCTAACTTCCACACGAGTTAACTATCACGCGACTTAAGCTTTGGTCGACTCAACCCTAAACAACTTAACAACATCAACGACCTAATGCAACTATTTTACGATTTATAGACACGTAAAATACGGGTCGTTACATTCTCTCCCCCTTAGGAATTTCGCCCCTGAAATTCTAAACAAACAAGAGCAACCAAAACTATTCTGCATGCCTACCATCCATAGCAATCAACAAACCATGCATCCAATTACTAGCCTAGCATGCAGAATTCTAAGACTTAGAACAAGCTACAAATTCGTGAGATGTCACGACACCTTAGGGCCATACCTCGAAGAGTTCATGATGAGCTGCCTGCATCCTCTCTTCCTCCTCCCACGTACAGTCGTCCACATCATCACTCCATTGTACCTTGAGCAACGTAATCGCCTTCCTCCTAAGCTGTTTCGTATCAGTTTCAACAACACGAAGCGGCTTACAAGGTCTCGTAATAATTGGATCAACCTCTAAATCTTCACAGCTATCAGCAGAAACCACCGTATTCGAGTCATGCACATACTTCCGTAGATAAGATACATGAAAAACATTGTGCACACCCGCCATTTTTTCTGGTAACTCCAATCTATAAGCGAGCTTTCCAATTTGCTCGATGATCGGGAATGGTCCAACAAATCTCGGAGTCAATTTCCCTTTCTTCCCGAATCGAATAACATTCTTCAGTGGGGAAATCTTCACAAAAACCATATCACCTACGTCGAATTCCAAATCCTTACGACGATTATCGGCATAACTTTTCTGACGGTCTTGGGCTGCCTTCATTCGTTGCCGAATGATCTCTATACACTCTGAAGTCTGTCGAATCATCTCTGGCCCGAGTATCAGCTTTTCTCCAGTTTCCAACCAGCATGTCGGAGAGTTACATGGTCTTCCATACAGCGCTTCATACGGTTCCATACCAATACTTGACTGGTAACTGTTATTATATGCAAATTCCACCAAATGAAGATGATCTTTCCATGATCCCCCGAAGTCCAAAACACATGCTCTTAGGAGATCTTCCAAAACTCGGTTGACTCTCTCAGTCTGACCATCTGTTTGGGGGTGATAAGCCGTACTCAAACACAACTCGGTTCCCAAAACTACTTGGAAGCTCTTCCAAAATTCACTAATGAACAATGGGTCTCGATCGCTCACTATACTCTTCGGAATACCATGGAATCGAACTATCCACTTAACATACAACTCAGCCAACTTCGATGCAGTCCTGGTAGATCGAACAGGAATGAATCTTGCACTCTTAGTCAAACGATCTATGATGACCCAAATCCCTTCATTTCCTGCCCTGGTTCTAGGTAGACCATCGATAAAATCCATCGATATCTGCTCCCACTTCCATGTAGGAACTTCTAACGGTTGAAGCAATTCACTTGGCTTCCTTTGTTCGGCTTTTACCAATTGGCAGTTCATACATTTGGAAATAAAATTTCCAACACCTTCTTCATACCTTCCCAGTAATAGGTCCTTTTCATATCCCGATACATCTTATTTCCACCTGGATGAATTGTCAACTTTGAGTGATGACTTTCATTTAGAACTTCATCTCTCAATCCATCTATATCGGGAGCAACTAATCGTCCTTGCTTTTGAAGCCAACCCTCTCGATCGACTTCAAATCCTTTATCCTTTTCTGGATTCAATCCAGATTCCAAATCACGGATAATCTTGACAATCTTATCGTCTTGCTTTTGGCTCTCACCAATTATTTCCACAAGTGTAGGTCTTATTGATAAGTTTGCCAACATCTCAGGTTCCATATCACATCTAGGCCTGAAGTCAAATCCAGCCAAATACTCAAGACTCTTCCATTCCGAAAACATGGCTCCCAATCCTGCATGTCTTCGACTTAACGCATCTGCCACTGCGTTACCTTTTCCCGGAGTATAGGTGTTAACGCTTAAATTTGAACGCTAACACCCCGGTGTGTGAAGTGTAGTTGTGAAAGCACCACCCGATAGATCGGGAAAGAATTACAAGCAAGTAATAACGGAAAAGCAGTAAACAACAGCAATTTTATAGTGGTTCGGCTTATGGGTACAGCCTACGTCCACTTTCTAGACTTTTATTGATGATCTCGTTACAAGTTGATACAATTCTTCCCAAGTACAATTCACTTTGAACTACAAGAAACTTAGAACAAGTATTTTAAACTTCGATGGAGATGAGAGTCTTCGAATCCATGTTGGATGTACGTGATCTCTTGTTGAAGTTGTTTGTAGCGTTCTTAGTGTCTCGAGAGCTTCAAGTGTTGAATTGGTTTGGAATGAAGCAGAGTATCAGCGCTTGAAGAGAATCCGCCCAAAAAAAGTCCCTTCAATGTTGGAGGTGGTCATGTATTTATAGGAGTTTTCTGCTCTGAGTCGTGAGTTGTGTTCGACTCATGCCTGACCCGTGGCTGAGTCATATTAAGTCATGGCCGACTCATTGGACCAAGCCCCTGTTTTCCCTTGACCCAAGTCTTTGCTGGATTTGGAGCTAAGTCCTGAGTCGCTTCCGAGTCAACTCCCACTAGCATAGGTCCTGCGGCAACGGACTACGGCTCAATGGTTTTAGGTCGTAGACGAGCCATGATGAGTCGTGAGTCGCTCCTTTGAGTGGCCTTACAGGATGAGTCATGGGCTTGTTGAGTCGCTGAGTCAGTAGCATCCATGAATCGCATAACAGTTGAGTCGTAGAGTCGATAAACTTGATGAGTCGGCGACCTACTGAGTCGGCTTTTTTTCTTATGAACCGTTAACCCCTTGAGTCGTCCTTGCCTTCTTAGTTGCCTTGAGCCGTTAACTGACTGAGTCGCTATCAAATGAGTCGGTATCCCTCTTAAGTAGATGAGTCGGTACCTTCCTTAAGTAGATGAGTCGGACTATCCCTTCCTTAGCTCGGTTGAGTCGTTGGTCCACTAAGTCACTGATCTCCATGAGTCGTGAGTCCCTCTTAAGAAGATGAGTCGCTACCAGTTGAGTCGTTGAGCAAAACGAGGTTAACATTTGCCCCTCGAAGTACGCGCCTAAGTCGTAGGTCGCGTGCTTCGACTTATCTTGTCTCGTGCGCCGATTCAACTTTCACCACCCACAGCTATAAAACACCTGAGTCGTTGCTCTTACTTCCTTCTTCTCATTTCCTAACTTTTAAACCGTGTCTGCCATTAACGCCCCTTCAAGCTCCCAAAGGCGATTCCAAGCTTACCAACCGTCATCCCATCCTTTAACTTCATATTGCGTAAGTAAATCTTATCAACAATCAGCCGCATCCATCATCAACTCACCAGTATTCCACTCGCCGTCCTTAATACACTTTCGCGTGCTGCATTTTCCCATAAATCACGATTCGATTAATCCTTTGATTGAATTATTGTGGCGATTCTTGTGAATATGGTAATGCACCGGATGTATGGCGGATTTGAGGCGATTTGTGTTGGATTTTCGATTGATTCGTGATGATGTGAGACAGAGATGGTTAATTACAGTGATTCATGTTAACTGGTTAGTGAATTTGGGAGAGATAAGGAAGGCTTTGACGGGTTAACCGGGTTAATGGGTCCTTGGCTTCACGGGTTAACTTAAGAGATGATGTGGCAGTGTGTGAGTGGAGAACCGACCTTAGGGGCCTTTATAGAGTTAATCATGCGCGACTTGATGCCTTAACCGTGTTAATTCAGACGACTCAGGTCTTAGGTCGTATGAACGACTCAACCCTTTAGGTCCTTTTGACGACTTATCCTTTTAAACCGCGAACGATTCAAACCATAAGCCGTGAGCGACTCAACAACTTCCATGCGACTCAGTAGCCTTTACCCTTGACTTTAATACGACCTAGCAAGTTTTACGACTCAAGCCATGAGTCGTAACCGAGTTAGAACTTAGAAGATTTCTTGTTGCTTTGAACTGGAGCCTCCCTTCTGTTCCTTGATTTACGACTCTTAGCACTGCCGACTTATAACATCAGCGGTTTAAAATTGAAGCAACCTAACTTAACTCGCCTCACTTTC
The DNA here is from genome assembly GCA_030765085.1 of Allium cepa. Lineage (NCBI taxonomy): Eukaryota > Viridiplantae > Streptophyta > Magnoliopsida > Asparagales > Amaryllidaceae > Allium > Allium cepa. Next base: position 611,016,541 of record CM060932.1, read on the forward strand.
CTTAGGTCGTAGCCGAGTCATCCAAATAACCAATGACTTAGCTTAACCCGTACAAAGAATTCTTGAGTCGTTGACAACTTAACACTTGTAAATTTTGTTTGAACTTTGAACTGTTGAACTTTGCTGCATTCTTTTACAGATTACTTCAACTTGCAAGCTAACAATCTATTTGATACAACATTTACAGAAAATTGGGACGAATATACTGCCATCGACTGCCCACATCAAATGACAGATTAGCTAATGATAGATGATTAACTTAAATAAATCGTGTGAACGAAGTGCTATCGATTTCAAGTGGAATATTAAAGCAGCACTGGATTAGTCAATTGAAACTGACCAGCCCGCATTAATATTATGCTTGAGCTTTAAATAACAAGTTCCGAAATTACCGTAGTCAATCAATCGTCAACCAGTTTAATTCCAGTTATCTTTACTTGTTATTATTTTTTTTATTAGCTTTGCACGACACTTCACACTTTTTAGGAAACGCGCACCTTCGCATTTGAACATCCAGTTGCTTGTGTAGAATGACCTCTCATCAAGAAGAGCCGATGGGCCAGGCTGAAGATGTCTTCCCAGTAGCCATCCCTATAGACAACCCTCCGTAAAGAACATCCACAACTTTGAATCAGCGGGTGTTTAACCAACTGCGCGTCCAGTTTGGCATTGATGATGCTGACATCTTATTTCCGGGGCCAAATGACACCGCGGATAGGCCCCCTCTTGGCTTTGTTGCTGTTAATCGCCAAATGTGCTTGAACGGCGCTATTCCTCCCTTTAATGACTTTCTCCAACAGTTCCTGCTTCGGTTGTCTATCTCTCCATTCCAATTACACCCCAATGGCTACGCCATTCTGATGGGGTTATGTGTTCTATTTAGGAGAGTTTTGGATCGATTACCAAGCTTCGGGGAGATCTGCTATTTTTGCTCATTCACGAAAACTAAAGACCATCCCTCCATCGTGGTTATAAGAAGCGCTCGAAACCGCAAACTTATTACTGATCTCTCCGAAAGCGCTCACGGATTTTTGAATCAGTTTTTCTTTGTTCGCTGCCCTCCAGGGTTTTATGCCATCTGGAGAGTGGGAAGTAAGATTTCCTGTCTTTACTTTTTCCGTTTTGAAACTTTCTCGAGATCTGAACTCTCAGTTGCTAATTTCACTCTTTTCCTGTTTTTAGCACTTCCACCCCCTGCTAGGGACCCAAGTCTTAAGCAAATTTTTGAAAGATTAAATGTCGTGCCGGTAGAAGAGAGGAGCATAAAGTTTCTGCTAAACGATGAATTTTTACATCAATACGGACTCCTCCATCCCTCTCGCTTTACTCGGCCTCGTGAAGCTCCAACGGAGGTTCCTGATTCTCCGGTGAAAACTCCTGATCTTCCGATCTCCACTAAAGAGCACATGCGAGGAGAAATTTCTGCAGAAACCTTATTAGTAAAGTGCTCTACTCCAAGAGACGATACGGGACCCTCCGAAAAGCCCGCACTTGCTCCCATTATTGAAGAAGAAGAGGAGCCCCTTTCCCAAACCAGGAAGAGTGCTGACAAAGGAGCTGATGGAGGGAATCAGGTTGGGCATGACGGTGATGACGTCTTTGGGGATTTAAGTGACATAATTATCACTTCCCAAGAGCTCTTTAAAGAAGACCCTGCTCATGGTAAAGCTATACCTCCGACGATTGAAGCAACATCTGCCCTCCAACAGACTCTAACTCCTTTATCTCAAGAATTGTCATCAACAGTGAAATCTATCACTTCCCCCCAACAGAGGAGTGGTTCGTTAGTCCAACGCGAGTAGCTTGCACTTCACACACAACTACGGATTTTCCAGCACATTTATGCACTTATCTTCTTATACTTTAAAGATTTCTAAAGCTTATCTTTTCTTATTTCAGATTCTTCAATGACACGCGGCGGATCATATTATCAGGATTTCCAACGCTACGGGGGGCGTGGTCAATATGATTATCGGCGTTACTTTCCCTCCTATAGAGAGTCTGACGAAGAGAGGGCTGCTCGAAAGGCTCGTGAAAGGAGGGATGCAGAAGAGCGTTATGACAGAAGGGATAGGGATGAGCACCATGATTCTCTACAGAGAAGTGACGACTCTCACAAAAGGAAATCTCACGACGACCGAGGAAAGGGTCATGTAGCTGAAGATTCAGGCAAACGAGCCCGATATGGTGAGAGACATGCTTCCACTATTCCCGAAAAGCCTACTGCCCCTGCCCCTCTTGACATTCCTTCCGACTCTCCTGCTCTCGGGAAGGAGGACATCCAGACAATAATAAGCAGGCCTAAATTTCAAGTGGGACCTGGCCCAGCCACTTTACAAAGTCGTTTTCCACAATGGTGCTTAAAGGGTGTGAGATTCGACCTTGACCTGGTTCCTATTGACAAGCCTGCTATGCTACGCAATCTTGACGCCGTCAAACTTGATATCGAGAGGATGTCAAACTGGCAGAAGCTTGTTGATGAGCTTCAAAGAGTTAACCGTGCCAACTTAGAGGCCATGCTCACCATGGAAAATGATAAGGCTGAGTGGCAAAAGGTCCTTGAGCAGCATGACACCGAAACGAGGAGCATTACTTCCTACAACGAGGAGCTCGAAGCAAAGGTTGAGAAGTTGAAAGATGAGCTTGCTGCTTCCTCTACTTCATACTCTCAAAACGAAGAAGTGCTTCTCAGACAAGTTAGAGATGCTCATGCCAGTCAGAGGGACGCTGAGGACAGGCTTGAAGTGTAGAAAAGAATCAACGAGGGCTATGCTTCTGATATTGCTGAGCTTCAAAAGAAAAACAACTCCCAGGAAGCGGAGATACAACTGCTTAAGCTTCAGCTTTCCAAAACCGAGAGGGAGCGTGATGAGGCTGTCGCCGGCAGAATCGCAGCTGAAGATTCTCATGAGGCGACCAAGAACAGCTTCGGCTCAACATTATTCGACTTCTATTTGCATAGCGTCTTGGGGCGTGGAAGCCTCGCTTTTCTTGGTCCCAAGTATGAGATCACTTTAGCTGAAGTGTGGGAGGCCGCCCTCGATATGCTTGGTGCTGAAGGTGCTGGTTATGACGAGTCAGCCCTGGAAAGGCATTATTTTGATGAAGACGCTCGCGCTGCTCTCGCCAGGGGAAAGGAACAACTTGCCAAACTAAGAACCGAAGTGACGGAAGGGGACTGGCTGGAAAAAACCACTTCAACTATTCTAGTCCAGCCACCTTCTTCGTCTGAAGTCAACATCATTGGTTCCAGTTCCCATTTTGCTTCTCCCACCAAAGTTACCACTGAGATCACAAGCATACAAGGTGGAGACGAGGGTGAAGAGAGCGCTGATGCGCAAGCTTATGAAGTCGATATCAGGAAACCAGCTTCTCCAGGTAATTTCACTGTTAATCTCGCTACTGTCAATTCTGCTCAAGCGGGTTACTCATTTATTTCGCATGAGTTTCATGAGCTCCTTGGCTATTTTCTCAACCTTGATGAGCCTTCATCTCCTCTCTCTACTAACTTTATTGGTGAGCCTTCATCTCCTCTCTTTACTGACTTTAACCTCTTTTCTTCTATAGAGAAAGTACCAAGCATTGCTCAAACTTCTACTCCTCCGGTTATCCTTCCTTCATCTCTTCAGGCGGCGCCTCCTTCTGCCTCGCAACCTGGATCACAGGAGGAACAAATAGAGGCTCTTCACGGCTTGGATGATCCCATCGCTTCGCAAGAGCAGAAAGATGAGAGACCTGAGGGAGGTGACATATCCCCGGAACGGACTCCTTCTGACGACATTGCTCTATCAAAACTTGTCACTCCGGGGAGTGAGTCTTCCTCACAAAGGAGAAAGAAGCGTGGGACATCAAAGAGGAGGGGGAAGAAAATCACCGCCACTGAAGAGGAGCCGGAAGTTGATCCGGTTACATCTACCTCTCCTACTTCCCTTATACCCACTGGCCGACCTGAAAAGCTGGTCATTCGACCGGGTAAAGGGTCCAAATGAGGGAAGAAGAAGTGAAGATTTTAGCTTTTTGCCTTTTGTATGAACTGGCCGAGAGTTGTGCGGGTACCGGCCCCCGCTTTTATTTTGAAACCTGTATCTGCATTATAGTTGAATAAAATGATTCTTCGTCTGTACAAACTCCTGTTTGAATTTGAGTATGCATTTATTATTCATTTTTGCACAAGTTTATTTATATGATATTGCAGCGGGCTTATGGTATGTTGTTTGAGTATTACTTTACTGATGCAGCTATACTACTATACCATGTTGCCCCCATACCTTAAGCTTGCTGCAATATTTTATACTTCGAGGGGACTTGCACTCTTATTTGTTAAAGAATAATTATTTTATTCTTTAAAGAAAATTTTTGTAGAGTACAACTCCCTTCGTATAAGTTTTCACGCTTTGTCGTTCGAAGAAATCACTTTTTTCTTTTGCTTATGTGCATATTTTACCAAGTGAATTCCTCTATGTGGTAAAGCGGACCTCTGAAGGGTACTTTAACTTCTTTTCTTTTTTTTTCTTTTTTTTTACGATCATTTTCCATAGTAGGCAAATTACTCTTCCTTTGAAAGTTAAAGTACGCTTTTGATGAGGATTTTTTTTTTATACAAAATTGTACCTCTAAGGAGGGATTTTTCACGTTTCAACACTTGGAAGTTTTATTTCAATCTCGGTGAAACGTGTACCCCCAAAGAGTTGTGCCTTTGAAGAAAGCCTTTTCACGTTTCAACACTTGGAAGTTTTATTTCAATCTTGGTGAAACGTGGGCTTCCGAAGAGGTCTTTCTTCTTGATTGTGTCCCCGGGAGGGGGTTGTACCTCTAAGGAGGGATTTTTCACGTTTCAACACTTGGAAGTTTTATTTCAATCTTGGTGAAACGTGTACCTCCAAAGAGTTGTGCCTTCGAAGAAAGCCTTTTCGCGTTTCAACACTTGGAAGTTTTATTTCAATCTTGGTGAAACGTGGGCCTTCAGGAAGGTCTTTGTTTTGTTTTTGCATTTCAACTTTGGTGAAGTGAAATTCCGAAGAGCGGTTATTACACTTCAACTCCTGGCGAAATGTGCCTCCGAAGAGGGCTTTTATTTTGTTTACATTTCAACTCTGGTGAAGTGATATCCCGAAGAGCGGTCATAACACTTCAACTCCTGGTGAAATGGGCCTCCGAAGAGGGCTTTTATTTTGTTTACATTTCAACTCTGGTGAAGTGATATCCCGAAGAGCGGTCATAACACTTCAACTCCTGGTGAAATGGGCCTCCGAAGAGGGCTTTTATTTTTTTTACATTTCAACTCTGGTGAAGTGATATCCCGAAGAGCGGTCATAACACTTCAACTCCTGGTGAAATGGGCCTCCGAAGAGGGCTTTTATTTTTTGGCATTTCAACTCTGGTGAAGTGAAATCCCGAAGAGCGGTCATAACACTTCAACTCCTGGTGAAATGGGCCTCCGAAGAGGGCTTTTATTTTTTGGCATTTCAACTCTGGTGAAGTGAAATCCCGAAGAGCGGTCATAACACTTCAACTCCTGGTGAAATGTGCCTCAGAGAGGGTTTTCATCGCCTGGAAGTTACTCTCTCATGGTTGGAGGGTCATGACTCCTCCAATCTTTTTTGTTGAGTAGAGAACTTTCTTTTTTGTGGCGTATGACCCATTAGAGGTCTTTTATCCTCCGAAGAGGACTTGCGCTGCAGATGGTAGCTTTGGTTGTTCCTCTGTTCACTTGCTTATGCCTTTTCAGCGATCCTCTCTCTTTTTTTTTAAGTCTTCATTTCCCTTTTCTTGCAAGTAGCTTGTTTAATCCAAGGAAGTGTACTTCATTGCCAGGCAAGTTCGTGAGAACGGGCACTAGCTTCCTAATTGGATGTTTGTTTGTTCAAACAATCTCAATTTATCAGCAAGGGCTCGTTTCTATCGAAATCATTAGCCGTTCAATTGAAGTATTTCCTATCTAGGATTTGAATTCGGGGTCTTTGTGACTTGAAATTTGTTTGTTGAATGATGGTGAGAATCGCTCGGTCTTATTATGCGCAAGTTTTATTTCCATTGTCTGCAAAAATTTAAATCGACATTTCAGCAATACATTTTATGTATTTTTATATCGAAAACAAAGCAAACATATAATGATAATAAGGAACACAAGATTTATAGTGGTTCAGCCATGAAATTGGGCCTACATCCACTTTATATTCTTTCATTATTTACTTGCATCAGTTTCACAATTGCTTTCAATTACAAGAATCATACATTCACAATTCTTTTTACAATGTTTCAACAAAATTTTCAAGTAAAGTATGGACGCAAATGGTTGCTGTTCCATGCCCTTGGAATTTGATCTCCATCAACAGTGGTGAGCTTGAATGTGCCGTCAAGAAGCTTCTGACCTATTACATATGGTCCTTCCCAATTTGGCCCAAACACACCTGTCGCAGTCATAATTCTTTTCAGGACTAGATCTCCAATTTCAAAGCTGCGTTGACGAACTTTGGAATTGAAATGTCTGGCTATCCTTTGCTGATGAGCTGCAACTCTAAGGTTAGCTTCATCTCTTTTTTCATCAAGGAGATCCAGCGCTTCAAGTTGTAGCTTCTCATTTTCTGCTTGATTGAAATGGATTCTTCTGTGTGAAGGGACCTCTGTTTCAACCGGGATCATTGCTTCCGATCCGTATGCTAACGAAAAAGGAGTATGCCCAGTTGCAGTTTTGTGAGTAGTTCTGTATGCCCATAGTGCAAGTGGTAGTTTATCGACCCAACCACCTTTTGCTCTTTAGAGTTGCTTTTTGATGGTTGATTTGATGATCTTGTTCACTGCTTCCACTTGCCCGTTTGCCTGCGGACGAGCTACTTCCGAAAAGCTTTTCTGGATTTTGAATCGTTTGCAAAAATCCTGGAATTCATCGCTTTCAAACTGAGTACCATTGTCTGTGATTATTTTCTGAGGCACACCGTATCTGCAAATGATATTCTTGGTCACAAAGCTTATCATTTTCTTAGAAGTGATAGTAGCCAATGGTTCAGCTTCAGCCCACTTAGTAAAATAATCAACTGCAACAATAGCATATTTAATCCCTGATTTAGCAGTTGGTAGCGGCCCAATGAGATCCATTCCCCAAATTGCAAATGGCCATGGACTGACCATCTGTGTGAGTTCGGTAGAAGGTGCTCTAGGAATTTTGGCATATCTTTGGCATTTGTCACATTTTCGGGAGTAATCTGCAGCATCCCGATTAATTTCTGGCCAAAAATATCCGTATCGGAGAATTTTCTTTGCTAATGTTTGACCACCTGAATGATCACCACATTCTCCTCCATGCACTTCAGCTAGGATTGTTTTGGACTCTTCCCGGGATACACATCGAAGCAATGGCATTGAGAATCCCCGTCTGTACAATCGACCATCCTGAATTACATAGCGAGAGGCCTTCCTTATTAGCTTTCGTCTTTCTATCGAGTTTTCTGGTAGAGAACCTCTGAGTAGGTAATCCAGTATTGGAGTCATCCATGACTCTTGTTCTTGAGATACATTCATAATCCAGTCTATATCCATCTCGTCTATACTTGGCGCTGAAAGGACTTCTACAGGGACCAATCCCAATAGTTGAGCTTCACCAGAACTTGAATACTTTGCGAGGGAATCTGCCTTCATATTCTCTTCCCGAGGAATGTGGCTTATTGAATAGTGATCGAGTTCACATAGGAGTTCCCAAGCCTTTGACAAGTAGGAAGGCAGGTTTCCACCTTTTGCTTGAAATTCCTTCTTCACTTGGCATACAATAAGCTGAGAATCACTGAAAATTTGTAATGCTCGAATGTTTAGCTCTTTAGCGATTTTCAGACCTGCAATAAGAGCTTCATATTCTGCTTCATTGTTTGTTGAAGGAAATTCCAGTCTTAGTGCATAACATAATGATCGACCTTCAGGAGTTTCAAGTACCACTCCGGCTCCAGAACAGTAGTCATTTCTTGCGCCATCAACATACATCTTCCACTGGATTGGAGAATCATTGACCGCTTTTCCCTCACCATTATCTTTCTCTGTGAATTCTGCAATGAAATCAGCTAAAGCTTGTCCGTTGATTGCTTTTCGGGGATGATAAGTGATGTCATATTGACTGAGTTCAATGTTCCATTTTAGAAGGCGACCCGAAGTTTCTGGGCGAAATAGGACTTGCTTTAGAGGTTGATCAGTGAGCACTTTGATAGGATGAGCTTGGAAATATTGCCTCAGTTTCCTCGATGCAACTAGTAGGCAATAGGCGAGTTTTTCCAACTTGGAGTAATTCAGCTCTGCCCCAGTGAGTCTTTTGCTGATATAGTAAACTGGATGTTGAATCCTTTTGTCTTCCCGTATCAGCGCTGCACTTAGAGCATGAGATGATACTGCCAAGTATATAAGAAGATCCTCACCATTGCCTGGTCTAGAAAGTATCGGAGGCGTTTCCATATGACGGATCAACTCTTCAAAAGCTTTTTGGCATTCGGGAGTCCATTCAAAGTTCTTCTTTCCTTTTTTCAGGGCATCGAAGAATGGGATGCATTTATCAGTAGCTTTAGAAATGAACCGACTCAAAGCGGCGACCTTTCCGTTGAGACTTTGCAATTCCTTCTTCGTTCTAGGAGCTTTAACTTCTTTCAAGGCAGTAATTTGAGCTGGACTAGCCTCAATGCCCCTAGCACTGACGATGAAACCTAAGAACTTTCCGGACTCGACCCCAAATGTACATTTCAGGGGGTTAAGCTTCATTCTGTATTTCCGGAGGACTGCGAACATTTCTGCTAAGTGTTCAATGTGATCCGCTGCTTTCCTGGACTTCACTAACATGTCGTCGACATAGACTTCCATAGTTTTACCCAATTGCGGTTTGAACATAGCATTAACAAGTCTTTGGTAGGTTGCCCCTGCGTTTTTCAATCCGAAGGGCATAACTCTGTAGCAATAAAGTCCAACATCTGTAATAAATCTTGTATCCTCCTGATCCGGCTCATGCATCATGATTTGGTTATAACCGGAGTAGGCATCCGTGAAGGATAACAATTCATGTCCCGCAGTTCCGTCTACCAGTTGATCGATCCTGGGTAATGGGAAGCAATCTTTGGGGCAAGCCTTGTTTAGATCAGAAAAATCGATGCACACTCTCCATTTTCCATTAGCTTTCTTGACCAACACAGGATTTGAAACCCAATTCGGATATGTAGATTCTTTGATGAAGTTATTTTCCATGAGTCGATCAACTTCTTCTTTTAATGCTGCTGACCTTTCTGGACCTTGGGTTCTTCTTTTCTGTTTAACTGGCGTAAACTTTGGGTCAATATTCAGAGCGTGTACTGCAACTTCTGGGGATATTCCACACATATCGGCATGAGTCCAAGCAAAGACATCCAGATTTGCCTTCAGGAAAGATATCAAGATATTCTGAATTGACACATTAAGCTGTGAACCCACATTCAACACCTTATTTGGGTCCTTCGGGTCAACAGGTACCGGAACTGTCGTTTCCACCGGTACTACTCTATTCTCCCCTGTACTGGCTTTTCTGGGATCCATTTCTTTCCGTGCCCCGCTGTGCTCGCCAGTGCAGGGTCCGCTCTGTAATTGCTACAAGGCTGGTTCCTTGATGCGGACTGGGGTTGCCGCATCCTTTCCCATTTCTCTTTTTCTTGACTCTCGCAGCTCTGTCAAGTAACATTCTCGCGCAGCATTTTGATCCCCTTTTATAACTCCTACTCCATTGTCAGTAGGGAATTTAATAGTGAGGCACCACGGGGCTAGGATAGCTTTGAATGCTGCGAGTGTTGGACGGCCAAGAAAAGCATTATAAGCAGAATATTCATCGACGATCACAAAGGTTTGCTTTCGGACCACTTTCCTTTCTCCTTCCCCAAGTTCTACAAACAGATCGATGGTTCCTACTGGTTGCTTTGGCTCCCCAGTGAAGCCAACGATTTTCTGTGATGAGGCTTGCACATCGATCATAGGGATTTTCATCTGGTCAAATGTCTTTTTGAAGAGGATATTACATGATGCTCCGCAGTCAATGAGGACTCTTCTGACAATGGCTGGTCCAATACCAGCCGAGATGACCAAGGGATCTAAAGTAGGAGCTTCAATACCTGTAGAATCTCTGGCTCTGAAAATAATATCATCGCTGAAAGTTTTCTGTTGTTTAAGGGGCGTAGTGTCTTCTAGAACAAAGACGTCTTCTTCGGCTGGAGCATATTTCAAAGCCCTGGAATATCTCTCCATCTCACCCCAACTCTTGCCAGCTGGGTGAGGTCCTCCTGAAATGACATTGATAACGGGCCTTCCAGATTCATGCCCCGTAGCTTTCTCACCTGCCCCAGGCTGGTGAACAGGAGCCCGCTGCCCCTGACTTGACGATGCAGGATTGTTGCTATTCTTTTTCACGAATTGTTGCAACTTGTTTTCTCTTAGCAACTCTTCAATCAGATTTTTCAGCTGGCGGCATTCATCAGTTTCATGACCTGGTTGATTGTGGAAGCGGCAGAATTTCCCACTCTGTATGGCTTTTTTCCCGGTTCTCAAAGGGATAGGTTTAGGGAAATCGACGGAATCTTTAGTGGCCAGGTAGATGTGCTCCGGCGTATGTGATAATGGAGTATATTCTGATGGCTTGAAGGACCGGGGCTTCTTCAGATTACCCTGTTTCTTTCCATTATTATTCTCCCTTTTCTGCCCCACCGATTCATTCTTGCGTGGAGCGACAGTGTTGTCTTCAGCTCTTTCCAACACTGCCTTTATTGGCAAAGGACGACTTTCCAAGCGAATGAATTCGTCTGCTTTTTTGTAGAACTTTTCGAGAGAGGTTGGCTCTTTCATATTTAACCATTTTCCAAATTCGCTTGACTTATCAATAGCCCTCATCAGATAAGTCAATATCATTCGTGGTTCAGCATTGTCCACCTCAGCCAGTGCTATATTGAAGCGGTTCAAGAAGGATCTGATAGACTCACCAGGATTCTGCTCTAAACTCGATAGTGACATAATGTCCTTGGCCTTCGAAGCATATAGTCTAAACTGCTCCTTGAATTTTCTGGTCAAGTCTGAAAACTGATCGATAGATCGGACTGGCAACTTGGTGAACCACAGTAAAGCCACGCCTTCCAGGTATACGGGGAAATATCGGCACTTTATTTCGTCGGAGGCCCTGGCACCTGTCATGTGCCAATCATATTTATATAAAAATTCATTCGGGTCACTCGTCCCTTTGTAAGCTGGGATAGTCGGAGGGACAAACTTCCTTGGAAATTCCGCCTTTAAGATTCTTTCAGTAAACGGAGTTTTGCTTGGGGCGAAACCCCATTCCTTCTCATCTTCAACCCTTTGCATATTTTCTTTCATGATCTGCCGGACCATTTCAGAAAGATATTCCTCATCATGCCGAGTTCTAGATCCACCAGCCTCAGGGACTGCCTGCTCAAAGGGACTAGTAGCCCTTTCCGGAGCATTCCTCTCACTAACATCATGAATGTTGCCAGCATAGTTCCTTTCATTTCCAGCTGGTTGATTGTTTGCCCCAAGTAAATCGTTCAACTTATTCAGAATCAGAGCGTTCTGGGCACTTTGAGCCTCTAATTGTACATTTTGGGCGTTTATCTGCTGGTTTAGCCCTAGAATCACAGCATCCAACTCCGCTTTCGTAACTCCAACAGACGGAGTGGGTTGATTAGGTACAGGGGAAGCGGAGGTTCCCTCTTGAATGTTTCCAGATCTGATAGATCTACTTTTCCTTCCAGGAGCCATAATCTCAGATATAATTCTGGTTTTTAAGGAAATTCTTTCTTCAAATCTCTGCGAAGCAATGATGACAGTTGTCCTGAGTTCAGTTCTCAGTGAAAGTACCAAAAATGTTAACGCTTAAATTTGAACGCTAACACCCCGGTGTGTGAAGTGTAGTTGTGAAAGCACCACCCGATAGATCGGGAAAGAATTACAAGCAAGTAATAACGGAAAAGCAGTAAACAACAGCAATTTTATAGTGGTTCGGCTTATGGGTACAGCCTACGTCCACTTTCTAGACTTTTATTGATGATCTCGTTACAAGTTGATACAATTCTTCCCAAGTACAATTCACTTTGAACTACAAGAAACTTAGAACAAGTATTTTAAACTTCGATGGAGATGAGAGTCTTCGAATCCATGTTGGATGTACGTGATCTCTTGTTGAAGTTGTTTGTAGCGTTCTTAGTGTCTCGAGAGCTTCAAGTGTTGAATTGGTTTGGAATGCAGCAGAGTATCAGCGCTTGAAGAGAATCCGCCCAAAAAAAGTCCCTTCAATGTTGGAGGTGGTCATGTATTTATAGGAGTTTTCTGCTCTGAGTCGTGAGTCGTGTTCGACTCATGCCTGACCCGTGGCCGAGTCATATTAAGTCATGGCCGACTCATTGGACCAAGCCCCTGTTTTCCCTTGACCCAAGTCTTTGCTGGATTTGGAGCTAAGTCCTGAGTCGCTTCCGAGTCAACTCCCACTAGCATAGGTCCTGCGGCAACGGACTACGGCTCAATGGTTTTAGGTCGTAGACGAGCCATGATGAGTCGTGAGTCGCTCCTTTGAGTGGCCTTACAGGATGAGTCATGGGCTTGTTGAGTCGCTGAGTCAGTAGCATCCATGAATCGCATAACAGTTGAGTCGTAGAGTCGATAAACTTGATGAGTCGGCGACCTACTGAGTCGGCTTTTTTTCTTATGAACCGTTAACCCCTTGAGTCGTCCTTGCCTTCTTAGTTGCCTTGAGCCGTTAACTGACTGAGTCGCTATCAAATGAGTCGGTATCCCTCTTAAGTAGATGAGTCGGTACCTTCCTTAAGTAGATGAGTCGGACTATCCCTTCCTTAGCTCGGTTGAGTCGTTGGTCCACTAAGTCACTGATCTCCATGAGTCGTGAGTCCCTCTTAAGAAGATGAGTCGCTACCAGTTGAGTCGTTGAGCAAAACGAGTTTAACAATAGGCTATACCAAAATCATATGATGCTAAAAACTCTAGCCATCGTTGCTATCCAAGATTCAAATCCTTTTGGGAGAACATATACTTCAACGACTTATGATCTGTAAACAACTCGAATCGAACTCCCAATAGATAATGTCTCCACATCTTCAGAGCAAAAACAATCGCCGCTAACTCCAAATCATGAGTCGGATAATTCCTTTCATGCGGCTTCAGTTGTCGACTTGCATACGCAACAACTTTATCCTTCTGCATTAGCACTGCTCCAAGTCCAGTACCACATGCATCGGTATAAACCACCATCTCATCATTCCCACTTGGAATAGTCAAAATAGGAGCACTTGTCAGTCGCTCTTTCAGGATTCCGAAAGTTTGCTCACACTTAGCATCCCATTTGAACACTTGGTTCTTTTTCGTCAATCCTGTTAACGGTGCATCTATCTTGGAAAAGTCTTTGATAAACCGACGATAATATCCTGCTAATCCAAGAAAACTTCTCACATCAGATGCATTCTTAGGTCTAACCCAATCCTGGATTGCTGCTACCTTAGCGGGATCAACCGCTATTCCATTTCCAGAAATAACATGGCCTACGAACCTCACTTCACTCTTCCAGAAGTGACACTTCGAAAACTTAGCCTTTTGCTGATGTTTCCGCAAGATTTCCAAAACAATCCGCAAGTGCGTCTTGTGCTCTTCTTCATTTCTGGAGTAAACCAAAATATCATCCACGAACACAAGTACGAACTTGTTCAACTGATCTCTGAACACTCTATTTATAAGATCCACAAAATATGCTGGTGCATTGGTCAATCCAAACGACATTACCAGCCACTCATAAAAACCGGACGGTGTACTGAAAGCAGTCTTCGGCACACTATCCTTTGCCACTCTTAACTGGTGAAATCCCGTTGCCAAATCCATCTGAGAAAACACCTTAGCTTCGTGAAGCTGATCAAACAAGTCATCTATTCTCGGCAATGGATACTTGTTCTTCCTAGTCACTTTATTCAGCTCACGATAATCCACACACAACCTCAACGATCCATCCGCTTTTGTTGCGAACACAACTGGTGCACCCCATTCGGACATGCTACGCCGAATGAATCCTTTCCGTAAAAGGTCATCAACTTGCACCTTCAACTCTTGCTGCTCCCTAGGCGCCATCCGCCTAAGAGGCATCACAACAGGTCTGGCTTCTTCAACTAGATCGATACGAAACTCGATCTCCCTATGCGGCGGTAACCCTTTGACCTCGTCAAAGACATCCTCAAATCCATTCACAATAGGCACCGATGACAGTCCATCCCGTGGAACAACCAGCGAATACATGAAGCTCATGAAGACGCCTTCTTCATGCTTACATCGTATCACAACCTTTCGCCTCTCCACATTCTCGACTGTCACCTCCAGCCTCTCACAATCAATCCTTGCCGCATACTTCCTAAGCCAGTCCATACCCAAAATAATTCCGAACCCCACAAAGTTCAGAACAAAGCAATCACAAACAAAAGAGCAATCATGACTCGACACAACTAGACCACGACATATCATACACAAACAAGACGAACCCCCAACTGGATTAGTCACAACCAATGGTCTATCAACAATATCCGGTTCCAAACCCAACCGGCCTACAAGTTCACTACAAACAAACGAATGCGACGCTCCAGTATCAAACAAAACCCTAACTGGAACACCACAAATGGAAAGAGTACCTTGAACCACCACGCTCTTTCCTTTCTCATCAGCAGTAGGAGCTTTCAAAGATGATGGCACAGCCCCCAAAGCATAGGCTTGCACAATCTGCTTGTCCTTCCTCGGTTCCGGACAATCCCTCTTGAAATGCCCCGGTTTGTCACAGTTGTGACACTTTGCCGGCACTCTCGGTTTCTTGCAATCCCTGGAGAGATGATCCTTCTGCTGACAGTTGTAGCAGATCACTTCACCCTTTGGCTTCTTCTGGCCATCCTTACCCTTCTGCTGCTGCTTCCTCTTCTTGTTTCCATTTTACTCCTTGGTCACAGCAACAACAGATCCCTCCTTAGGAAACAGATTCTCATGCCTGAGAGCTTTCTCCACAAGCTTCTCAAATGGATCGTCCAAATGATCCACCAACTGCCTCCCAAGATAAGTGTCTAAGCCTGTCACAAACTTCTCATTCTTTTGATAGGGAGAATCAATATACGACCGAGCATACTTCGACAAAGCTTCAAACTCAGAAACATACTCAAGAACTGGTCTTCCACCTTGCTTGAGTTCCACAAACTTCTTAAACAGAACAGATTTCTGAGCTGTAGAAATGAACTTAGCCTCAAATCTGACTTGGAATTGCTCCCAAGTAATCTCTTCCTCTGGGGTATCAATGGTGATAGAGTTCCACCAATCAGAAGCTCTCCCTTGAAGCTTCCTTGATGCAAGCTTCCTCTTAGTTGCATCCTCAATTCCCAAATCGCCAAAGATCCTTCTACAAGCATCAATCCATCTCTGAACATCAACGGTTGATTCTGTTCCCAAGAAAACATTCCCTCCAAGAGCAGCATAGTCTTTGCACAACTTAGCAAAATCCACTGGTTTTGGAGCTTGAATTTGAACGCCAACATCTACTGATGATCCTGAAGTTGGTATCCTTCTCATGATCGAAGTCATCATAGCTTCGAACATTGCAGCATAGTCAGTAGCTCCCCCAACAGCACGACTTTCCCTAGCAGCTTGTCTCTCACTTCGACTCCTCCTTATTATCTACAAAAAGAAATGATTTAAAACACCTTGAGAAACAACTACATAAGGAGTTCAAATCCTTCTAACTACTATATTATATATAGTAATCATCCATCAAAATACAATTACGTCTCTCATACGTAGTTACGTCAGCGAGCGTTCGCTAAAATCGATTAACCTAAGCTCTGATACCAAATGTGACGACCGCCCATGACTCCCGCACGAAACAAAGGAATGGTGCGCTGAAAAGTGTGCCAGGCAGCCATGGACGATAGTCAGGGTAAGGTAAAACAGCAGACTCTATCGTATTACTCATAGCGCATGGATAAAATACAATAGAAATATACATAGTGAAGCTCTATAGAACAGAAGTCACATCATATAAACTCATAATAGTTTTATATGATCATCTGAATAGTCAATACATCAAGCCTCACTACATAACACTCAGAGTACCAAACAAACAGCGGAACATCCAGTACATATAGTAAGAAAACAATATGCAAAAGCCTCCAACTCGTCTTCGTCATCAACAGCGTTGGTAGCCAAGAACAGCACCTGCCACCTGCTACCTAGTCTGCCCATCCCAACATGGATGAACAGCCCAAGGTAATAAGAGTTGAACATAAAACCTTGAGTCAGAAAACAGTCTTAGTGGGCAGTAAATTAACTATCAAACATACCAAAGGAGCATAAAGGATAAAAGGAATAGGAACTCAACCATCCCACTCCACCTTATTCTACAGTGATAGCCCCCAGACCCACTAAGCAGAAACAAGCATAACAAAGCAGACATTTAAAGTAAAGTAATTATCACTCGAGTCAAGGTTGGTGTTTTCCAAGTACAAACCCCCAAGTCCTAAACCAAGATCAGATAAGCACCCTGAAAACATCGCTCTTGACCCAAATGACGATACAACCAAACATCCATGACTCTGGCTATCACTGTTGTCATTGCCTGGATTTCACCGTTAATTGAATGACTATCTCATTCTTTCATCCATCTGTCAAGGGCTAATGGTAATCCCGGTTCTAGACATAACTCCGCACGTCGTCGCATCCCGTGCCTAGGAATTTTCGCAACTACCCAGAGTACTAGCACGTCGTCGCAGCCCGTGCTTGGAACGTCGTCGCAGCCCGTCCCAACGTACTCTTGCTTTGAGCATGCTAGAACCTTCAATAACGATGAAACCCAAGCCTCCTAGTCATCCTCCTCGACGACTATTCTCATACTAGCCCAAGCGCCTCTCGAGCCCACCATTATCAACCAACTCGCATCGCATCATCGAGTTATCAACATGCTTGGGATTATCCCGTCTGGATTAAACCAAGGCTTTCTCACATCATGCTTTGCTTCATCGCATCATAGCAAAGTCCTATCTCAACATCATGGTTTGCCTCATCGCATCATGGCAAAGTCCCATCTCAACATCATCATCAAATCTATACATATGAGCTTCAACATCCGCTTCATATGCCACAAGCAGTTTTCCTTATTCAAGAGCCTTTCCACTTAGCTTTTGAATCATCTTCGACCAACTTGCCCAAATCAAGTTATCGATCAACTAATCAATCAAATCAAACATTAATCCAAGCAATCAATCATCCAAACAAGATCTAATAAGCAATTACAACAATAATGGCAATTTCGTAAATAAAGAGTCCAAATCTAACATGCATTCCAACAAGCATAAATTATGAACAATATCTCTACAACTTGATGAATGAACTTGCATAAGTGAACATGTAGTAAAATAGGTGTCAAAACTTCATAGATGATAGATCTACATGCATATTTAGGGAAAATGCAAGAAATCACTATCTTTAACACATAAACAAACCACCGATCCAATATACTCCCTTGGGTCCGTGTGAGAGATAACTACCACTCACCGAATCACCTAAACACCTCAAAAGATAACAACTTCAGATCTGGACAGCAAAGAACTAAGCTTGATCCGGCAAAAATCTCGCTTCAATTGATGAAATCTCCCTTTAATGGATGGAAATCTTCAACTTTGGCTCTTGGATCTTCGATTTGATCTTCAATTTAGATGGAAGGAATCACTAGATTAGAGTGGAGAAAAGAAGTGAAGAAGTGTTGTAGTCGAGCTCTCAAAATGGCAGCACTTCGTCGCTTCAAACTCCGGTGCCAAAAAGTGAGCCAAACCCCTCTATTTATAGGCAGATTTCCCCTGAGTCGGCCGCCCCCATGAGTCGCCCACGACCTAAGACTCACGACCCACGACATAAGCCACTTTACGACTCAACGGCTTAACTCAAACGCGGCTCAACACATGCGCGCGACTCAACACATACGCGCGACTCACGACTCAACCTTATAACCCTGAGTCGTTCTCGGCCTATCAACTAAACCCCTTAACGACCTACCTACAAGGCCGACCCAACAACCATAGCGACTCAACTCTTAACAAAGGAGACGACTTACGACTTAACCTTAAGTCGCTAACCCGTGGGCCTTCTGACCCGCTAACGTTCTTAACTCGCTCCATCCTTAGGTCGTCTTAACCCTTAACTCGTTTACACGACCTAATTATTACACAGCCTAACCACTACACGGCCTTAGGTCGGTCAACACCACTAAGTCGCTCCAACACTTAACTCGCCCACTGCCTAAGTCGGTAGCCTTCTTGGGTCGTACCAATCCCTTAAGTCGGTCAACCTATGAGTCGGCCACACCTCTAAGTCGCTAGCTCTGCTAACACGTTAACTCGTTAAATCTCTTAGGTCGCATACTATCTTAACTCGGTCGATACTTAGGTCGGTCAGAAACTCATAACTCGCTCACACGACCTAAGCTAACTTCCACACGAGTTAACTATCACGCGACTTAAGCTTTGGTCGACTCAACCCTAAACAACTTAACAACATCAACGACCTAATGCAACTATTTTACGATTTATAGACACGTAAAATACGGGTCGTTACACATATAGAGGAAAGACTTATGAGATGGAATCTTATTCATTTTAGGTACATTTAGAACTCCTTTTTAATACACTCGCATATTTGATCAAATCAAATCATTTTATTTTCTTTAGCCCATTATGTTATTGGCTTCCTTTTACATTTTACAAACATACCATTAACCTAATATATGTGTATCAAATACACATGTTCATGTTTGTGATAATTCATCAGTGAATTTAACAAAGTTTATAGAACCGTTTTAGTATAATTAGATTTATGGTTGTATAAATTTTTATGTATCAACCTGAAGAGTTCGCGAACTCTTATGTCACTGCCACGGAATTGGTGCTTTGCCCCTAATGGTCTGAGATATAATTCATCGGTGCTATATAATTCATAATCATACGATTATTGAATTATTCCTCAAAGATATGGCTTAGTCCATAATTCCAAGGTAATTGTAAAATTTTAGATGCTTCTTTAATTTCTAATGCATCACCTTTTATTATAAACATCGTTCTTATAGATTTATTTTATAATGAATACTCTATTAAAATAGAACTTATCTATTTCCACTCAAACTAAAATATTTATTATTTCATAAATAATATTTGATATATATAAAAGCAATCTTTCGTATCTTAATACATCCATTATAAGTGTTATATGGCATGCTTCCATCTATTATTATAACAATATATGAAATACGAAGCAATATTCAAATGCTTGATATAGGTTATTTAGTTCATTTTCCGTGATTAGTTTACAATCAAGAGTTTCAGGTCAAATATCTTAAACTCTAAGTAATAAATCTCATAGAAAACAATTTTTATATAAAAATACATTTTGGAGTAGAAATCATATTTCTCCTTCAATGTTAAGTATATACTGTTATTTTATGTAAATCTCATTTTTTATGCCTCTTCATAAACCAGAAGTGAGTATTCACTCTCTTCACGCCGACTCTGCCTTAGGTCACATCCATTATTGCCCATTTGCCTTCCTTTTAAAATGGTCAAACCATTCAAAAGGAAAGTTATGCTACAATACCGTAATGAATTCTTTACGAAGGTGCATTTGATCAATGTTAACTCGATCATCCTTAACATTTAAGGATATCAAATAATTCGCACTGTATTTAAACTTACTAAACTGAAATTTTAGTGATCAAATTCCTATATCCATCTTGTAGCCCTCGATCCAGTTCTACGTCTAACAGGATAAGATTCCTATTGCAACCAATCGTACTGAGTACATGATCTTACATCATGGTTTACTTTCCCATTTCCAATGAACTAATTTCATAGTGGCTTCGTACATTACGAAGTGTAACCATTCAAAATATAACATTTATAAGTGAATGAATATAGATCAAATATCCATATTCTTATATTTCTTAAGAGTTCAAAACTCATAGAAAATAATATATAGTCTGGAACAAATAAACTCGTAAGCGGTCGAGGCATCAAAATTTTAATGTTGTCTAGTTAGGCGCTTGCATTGGCCTTGAAGTGACAAAATGACAAAAGGTGTAACATTCCTGGATTTTACCTAAGAATAATTTGATAATTAATTTAGGCTTTGGGATTAAATTTTGAAATATTTGGTAATTAATATAAAATAGATTGAAATAGAATTTGAAATTAAGATTCAAATTTAAACATCTTAGAAAATAAAATTGTATTTGGATTTCTGATATGATTAAATAAGATGTATCTTTATTTAAATAAATGATTTTAATTTGGAATTTGATTATAAATAAATATTAAGTTTATCAAACTTTATATTTCAAAGAACTAATACATATATATATAGTTAATTGTAATAATGAAAAATTTGATTTCAAATCAGTTGTTATGAAATTGTCTAAGTATAAAAATAAAATGTGATTTTGAAATTAAATAAATGTATTGAGAATAAAATGATTATTTGTTAATATGTGATCAAGATTTTTAAACCATTCTTTTCTTTTAAAAGTTGTACAAAAATAAATGATAAGAAAAGTATGAATGTAAAATGTATAAAAATATATGTATATTAAAATCTTGAACTAAATTAAAATTGTAATGTGAAGAATAATTGAGACAAAGATTTTTATTTATGTAAATATATAAATATGAAAGAAGATATAAACATTTTAAAAATATAAAGCTAAGAGGGTTTAAAACAAAATTTATAATTAAATTAACAAAAGGGATGTAAACATTAAATGTTTGGATGTTAACAAGTGTAAGAAGACAAACATAAGAAATTAACAAATGTAAATTTATGAGACAAGTGGCAAAAGAAATAAACTTTGCTTTTAATTTGAAATTAGAAAAAAAACATGCATGAAAAAGAAAATAACTAGGCTGTTCAATTTTTCAGTTCAAAGAAAAAAAACTATACTCTCATCTTCTACAAACCTAAAGAGAAAAAAACAAAACAAACAAAATCACAGATCAGAGAAATTTCAAACAGAGCCTGGTAACACAAAAATTTTCAAACCAAGAAGATCAAATCAAAATCTCAAACCAGGCTACAACCTGGAAATCAACAAACAAACAAATCAAGGGCCTGGAAAACAAAACAATTCAAAGCTCAGGTGCATCTCAATCAACTCAGGTAATTTAAGCAAAACCATAGTTAAAATTTAAAATCTGAAGTAATTAGAACCATAACTAACTTTAGTATTTTCAACCTGAGGAAATGATGATCAAAAAAAAATTTGGGATCAGATTTCAAACCTAAGATCAAGCTAAACAATTCAACTTCGAAAAAGTTCAGATAAAAAAATAAAATCAAGACCAGATTCAACATAAATTCATCAAGTTCCAGGCTTTTGCTTCCACTCTGCTTCTTCTGAGCTAGGAGGAATCAAGACCAGATTCAACTTAAATCAAGACCAGATTCAACTTAAATTCATCAAATTCAAGGCCAGAGCGTGGGTAATCGCGTGTACACGTACACACATATCTAGAAATATCTGAGCTACGAGGAAGAAGAAGGCAAGGTGGAAAGAATAGGGGCGACTCGGGTCTCGACTCGGGAAATTGATGGCATTGCTCGAAGTTCGTCATGATGTTGTGTGCGAGAATTTCTTTACCTATAGCAGATTTTTAAAATTTTAACGAAGTTTAGAAGAAAAGAGAAAAGGAAGAAGAAGGGCTCGGGATTTTGATCGGAGCAACCTTGGTATGCCTCAGGTAAAAAATTTAATGTACCAGGTAAGAATACTTAGAAAAAAATTTAAGATTAAAAATTAGGCACTCAGGTTGATTTTCGACAAAACTCGAAGTAAACAGGCGATTCTCTCGGGGGTGACTCAAAGCAGACTCGGTCTACCTCGTAAAACCATTTCACTTTAAAAATCTTCCATACTTTTTAAACATTTTTAAAACCCATGTTTTCCAAATGATGATTTGATTAAAGTTTGAATCAATTAAAGATTTAAGTAAGATATTTTCAAAGCAATTAAATTTTAATTTATTTAATTTTGATACATTATTTTATAAAGTTATTTATATTTAATAAATAATGTAATTAAAAAGGGTAATTAAGATAAAAAGTTACTTTTTAAAAGGAACTAATGTATGAGGATGTTGGTTAAACAAGATTTATAAAAGATCCAAAGTGATTAATAAAGATAAAAAAAGATTTATCTTTTAATTCATTAAGTAATTAATGATTTGTTAATATAATTACTTTAAAAGTAATAATTTAATATTAAAGATTAATTTAATAAATAATTAAGGTTAATTAATTTGTAATTAATTTTTAATTAATTGAGGATAATTAATTAATAAAAGTAATTAAGATATAATTAATTAGCAATTAAGGGTTAATTAAATTAAGATGATTAATTAAGGAATGATTAATTAATGAAGGTGATTAAGATTTAATCAATTGTAATTAATGATAATTAATCATTGATTCAAGATTACCGATGAAAGTAATTGTGGGGTTAATAAATTTAATACCACACAATTTGTTCATCTTAATTGAAGATGTTTGATTGTTATTGAATGCTGTGTGTTGGATTGATATTTTTGATATGTGATGTGATGCTATGTAATGTGAATTGCTTTGTTCTGAGCTGTGATATCTGATCATGTGATATGTGTATGCATAAATGTGAAAACCCCTAGCCCGTAAAACGACATTTGAATTTCGATGCGACAGGGAGTCGGATTCCAGTTGGTTATCCGATACCCACATCGAATCGTAATGGTGAATCTTTGTGATTGATAAATTGACTTTATCTACGAATCTGTGAATGAAGATAAGCGTTATGGATTATACCGCTTATCGATCTTGATATGATTGAATCTATGATGATTGATGTTGTTGCACTATTGTGTAAAATCCCCTAGACTACACCATATACACATACAAATATGGATTTCATGAAGAAATCGGTTAAGTCACAAATATTTGAATTTAATATTATGGAATGGTTTTAAAAATAGAATTTTGAATCCAAATGGTTTTGTAAATGGGATTGGATTAAATATGGAAAGTTTTGAAAAGGAGTTTTTTAGATAAAAGTTATTTTGAATAACTTGATTAAGTTTTGAAAATTCAAATAATTTAATTTGAATTTAATTTCAAAATTTGAAATTGAATTCTATGTTTGGAAATTGTGGTTTAAAAAGGGTATTCAAGTTATATGGTTTTTAAACCATTTTAAAAATATTGTTTTAGGAATTTAAATTTAACCCAAGATTTAAGGGCTTTAACTTGTGCAAATGTAATCAGATTTTTCCGAAACGAAAACTATTTGTTTTCAAATAATAGCTTTCATATAAAGAAAGGATTCCCAATTTTGTTGAAAAAATTTCAAGTCTTTGAAGCGAAATAGTTTTGAAAACTATTAATGGATCTTTGTGAAAGATAGTTAAACCTTGTTTTGAAATTGAAGAGGATTTTAAATGGTATATCTTTTATATAAAAGATTTGAAATGGGAATTGCTTTGAAAGTTACGAACGAATCTTTGGAAATGGTTTTGAAAGCTATAAATTAAAATTTTGATTTAATGATTGGATGAGCTAATCCAATCCGAAAGGGAAACTGTTTTAAAAGGCTATGAATGAGTCTTTGTTAAAGATTGGTATATTTTGTTTTCGAATCAAAAAGGGATCTTAAAAGTGTATCTTTTCTATAAAAGATTTGAAATGGAAATTGGTTTGAAATATGTGAATGAATCTTTGTGAAAGATTGGGGAACTTTGTGAAATGAATCTTTTTGTTTAAAAGATTGAAAATGGTAATTGGTTTAAACCATTTGAAAGAAAGGTTTTGGATAATAAGTTGTGACTTAACTGAGATCCCATTATCTATATGGTTTTTAAATATTGCACTCACTATTCGGTTTAGCCGGGAGAGGACCTTTGTGTCATATAACCCATTCCGAATAGTGATACGACGAAATGGATAACATTTGAAGACGGTGGTGAAGATCGGGTGTCTTCGAGAACGATAGGATAACCTGTCGAATGACTCTGCACTGAGTATCTACGTATAGAGATCTCCATATGTGATGGGAAGTCCTATCGGGATTGGGGATACTCGGATTGCAAGGGCTTCTTTGGAAGTGCCTTCGGTTTTGTTCGAACCCGGAACAGACTTGTATGGATGTGTGTCGTATGTTACACTTTGAGATGTAAAGCTGGTTTCTGTCAAATACATTTCTATTTGGTAGCGGATATTTATTCTCTTAGCTTAACACCCTTCTTTGAGACGTACGAGCTCAGAGGTTATGTAGTTGATGGTTACTAGTGATACATTCCCAATTTGGTAATGTGGCATATGAAGTGCTGCTGACCATTTATTGATCAAAGCATGATTTTGTGAAAAAGTGTAGCTTTGTGGACGTGACTTTGTCAAGCCTCACAACCCGAAAATGGTCGAAACAGGAATGTTGCAGCAGGGTTTTTAGGGGTTGCGCCCCTAGGGTATGTCCATTTCCTTCTGGATAAAAGGTGGTATCATGGTATGGAGCCCAGATATTTAACCTATGTGGTTACTGCAAATTTATTACTTTGTGGTTGTTGGTATCAAGGCCTCAGATAAAGGTCGGTAACGACTGGGGATGGCATACTTGTGTGGTAGTTACCTATGTTATAGCTTGGTTAAAGCGTTAGGTAGCGTCGGCCTTGTGTTAGCAGAGATCCGGTAAGGTTCTCGGGGGTGTCCTTACAGAGGCGTACCCATTCGGTATAGGAAGTTCCTTTACTTGACCATTAGTTGGAAATCCAAAGAAACAATACGCGCCCTATACGGTTTTAGTTGTATAACCTGCCATGGAATGTGGCGGTAACCTGCTATTGAACATGGTAGTTATAGTAGGCATACGACGAAATGTGGTATGCTGGCTAAGATTAATATTATACTTTCGAAATGTTTTCTGCACTATGCACTAATAATAATATCAAATGATTTTCGTGTATCAAGCATTTTTGACTATCATAAGGAGAAATCTCCTCCAAGTGTGCGCTTGCATTGTGTGTGTGGCGGGAGGCCTTATGGAAGTTTCATTTTTCAAAAAGCACCGTGGTTTTCAGTGTTTTAAAATCTTTTGTTGTTGTTTTAAAGATAAAAAATTGTTTTTGTTTACTCATACCAGTCTCATGACTGACCTGGAGTTTATTGCTCCCTTCCTAAACTCTGGGTGCCCACAATTTTCCGCACGGGCAGTCTAGAGTTGGGTTTTTCAGATAGTCAGACAGTAGGAGTAGATTCGATATCTTTGAAGCCTTTGGATCTTGGCAATCACATTTGCTTCATTCTAGAGTTATCTAGTTTGCTTATTGCATCGTGATGATGGTTCGAGCTATCTTTAGTTTGGAGATGTAGTTGCAGTTGCATTATGGAGTTGGATTCTTTTGGAGATGTATTTTATTGAAGATATTCTTCCTGCTGTATCTTGTATCTCTGATAGTATTGATATCTATTGTATCATTCTATTGTATTCATTGTTGTATCAATGATATAATATTCATTTTTTTCTTTTTCTTCCGCTGTGTTGTTATACCTAATGTGTTATAAGCTCCGGCGAACCAGATTCGACGCTTGGATCTGCGGCATTTGAATACGGGTGACATATTCGGCGCCGATTTTCGAAGGTCGAGTCAGGGGGTTTATTGGTAAGTGTATATATGTATTTCTTTTGTCAATCTTATTTAGTTCAATTATATATTATGATTGATAAACATTTTATCAATTATATTAATTACATAAATTTATCAATGTAGATTAGTTTAATTTATACATAGTAGATTTTCTTATTTTATTGGATAAATTAAATGTTACATTTCATTTATCTAATAAGCTCCCACTAGACATTTATGCTTCTCAAGAAAACATACAAACCTTTTAATTTCTCAAGTAGGTGTCTTACGACTCGTTTGTCTTGGGATTTCGACCTTGAAGAATAAGATCAACAATTACAGATCTGCATGCGATGGATAACACCTTATCGGCTGTATTATATACAACTCTTAACCCATTCCCTTTGTCCTAATCTTAATCGACTCGAGGAAGCTCAACAAATCAGGAGAGATTATTCACTTGAACCCATCTTTTCACAATGACCTATGTATAATGCACATACCTTGAGGAATGCTCAACAAATATGTGTAAGTATCTTAACCCGTCTAATCGATATATTAATATTACTACGCATATTCTCTCTAGCTTGAGAAAGCTCAGCAACTAAAGAGTATGCAAGTAATCTATTAATATATAAATGGTAGAGAAAATCTTATATCTTAAGGATTCAAAGTCTTTAATATATATATATATATATATATATATATATATATATAAACATTGAGTGATATCGATTTATGGAACAATATATTTCTTATAAAATACACATGTGATTCAAGTACCAAACACTCCTGAAATCATGGTATACGTAAATACGTATGTACTTGCATCTTAAACCTAAGTTGGGTTTATTACAATTCCGCTTAATTTTTATAGATTTATATTATATAAGTTTAGTTTATTTATTATTTAATTATATAATATTCTTATGTATACTATTAACTAAATCGTACTTAATTAATTTTAATTTACTATTTAATTAGGTAGTTAATTAAATTATTTTAAAATTCAAAATTTTATTTTGTTCATCCTTAACCATAACACCTACAGTTTATGTATATATCATTATACATATATATTTTATTTTATTAGTTAACATTTAATTAATTTGCATAATAACTAATTATTTTATTAACAATGATTTTTAATTGAATAATTAAAATTTGTAAGCATTGATTATTATTTACCTTAAATAATTTAAGATATATATATATATATATTCAAATGTAACATTTATAAATACACACACACATATATATCAATATATATACTTTTAATTAATTAAGTTTTATTTATTTATTTATTTATTCCAGTTAAATAAATTATTAGATAACTTTAATTTATTCTCGAAAAAGTTTGAAAAATATTTTTAAACTTTATAATCTTTATAGTTAAAATTTAAATTTTCAAATTGAATTTTGAAAATTAGTCTAAGGCCTAAGTCAATTTGGGCCTTTTACAATTGGGCCAACCTTTTAGACTTACTCCATCACTAAGGTAGCCCAGTAGCTAGGGATAGAAGAATACTTGATTATCTAACCCCAAGCCTAGACACTACAATTCTGGGCAACCAAATTATATTTATGCATTATTAGTTGGCCCTAAAGTTGCTAGTTTTTACCACGTAGACCATAAAGGCTTTAATGTCATTGTTGGAACCCGACTAGTCGTAAGCGGGTGGAATTAATAAATATTAAAATAAAGTTCATACTTTGGACCTATTGGGCATATGGAGTTTAAAAGTTGAATTAGATCCAATCTAATTAGTTTAAATAAAATCATAGTTTATTTAACATCTCAAATTTAATTAATTGCACTACATGAAACAACAGTTATTCCGACGGTTATTGGCCATCAACGGTAGTTGGAAACTATTGGAAGTTGATGTAAAATGGAGTTGAAATATTTGTCGTCGAACAACTGTTCTTCGATAGACTTTCGATGGCTCGACCGACATCATTTCGACAGCTATCATCGACACTTCGATGGCTTTTGATGCCTCGTCATGTACACGTGAAGCATCATGCCTTTACCACATTGCCATCGCTAGCCACCGTAAGCCATTGGAAATTTTGTTGCTACTAAGCCGTCGAAAGCCGTCGGCAGCCATATAAAATCTAGAACTATTTTACTTAATTTAGAAGCACCTAAACTCCAAACAACACATATATAACAATATACATTGCATCTCAATTTCACATATATAAATCATATATATCAAAGCCCAAGTCACTTATATTACATCAACAATAAAAACATCAGTATATACAATAAATTAAACTCAAACATCCAACAATATACGACAAATCACAAACATCTATCAACATCTCAAAATATATCAAACATAACTTCAAATGAAACTCACCCATCTGACAACATCTCAAAACATATCATAAATATCAAATCACATAAACCTTACATATCTCAAAGTACATGTAACTCTCAAACTACTAGCAACATAGTCATACTACCTCACTCATCTAGGAGTTCATGTATGTATGTATGTATGTATGTATATTACATAGTCAAACTACCTCGCAACATAAACAAAAAAAAAAAAAAAAATCATACCAACAGATCCTCATCGCCACCAGATCCCACTAATGAAGTAAATGTTCCATGTTGTTGCATATACGCAACAATGTGCTCATCCAACATTTGGTACATTTCCACAGACCAACGTTTGTCTCTATCCCAAATTCAGCAATCTGAGCTCCCAACTATGCAATCTCCTGATTGTTTTGAGCTTTTTGATAGCTGCTTTGCCTGCGTCTAGCCTATAACATTATTTACCAAAGTGTATGAGTTTCATATACTGTGACTAATAAAATCAATGTGTTATGTTATTCGTAAATATATTATACATAAACATTACCTCTTGGTTTCGAAAACCATAATGCCTATTCCATGTTGGTGGTTTCATGACAGCGTAAAAAATCGGGTCCTCCTCTTCAGCAGTTAGCTTGTTAATCCGTTCCTTTAAGCAGTTTCTCTCATGTTTACATGAATTTATCCTATTATTACAAGCAGAATTACAATTAAAATTCATACCACATTATTTTAATTATTTGTAACTTACAATTCAAAGCGATTATTAATAACTTACAATTTAAAATATGTTTATCATGGCCTCTTATGATTTCTTGTCATGCCATGTGTATGTTGTTGAGTCATTTTCATTGACATGCTTGATGGCGCGAGTACGAGTAAACACTTCCAAGTACAAGATGGGAAGACCACGCTCTCTTTTCTTTAATTATTATGTATTATATTATATAATATAAGATTATACAATGTAACAAGTATTTATAATCGCAGTTAATAAATTTACCAGCTCTTGATGATAATGTTGGAATGACTTTGAACCCCCGCGGTGTGTGACTGGATTTGTATTTCTATTTGCAGAATTCTGCTCCGAATCACCTTGTAGATTTAAAGCGAACATTATATTCCACATTTGTAAATTAATGCAATTATTATACTAATCTATACTATAATATTATTACCGAGTTAGATTTCAAGAGCACACAGGCCTCCTTCATATTTTGGAAAATGAACAGTCACGTTTTTAATTTCTTTCTATTTCAAACTTTGAAACATGATAACTTTTTCTACATTAATTGGATTTAAGAATCGATTTCACTATTAAATCTTAAATTTAATATGCTTTCCAATGACCCATTGTTGATTGTTAAAAATAATTTTTTTAAAATCATAGTTTTTTGGATTATTCATATTATTAAAGTTATTAAATCTATTTGACTTTATTTCTTTTAACTAATCTATGTCGGTGATTGTTATGAAAATTTCCAGCCACTGAATCTACTTTCACAAATTGCAGTCAAGTCCGGTGAAATCCAACATTACCAAAATACAACAACAATGTTAGATGGAATTAGAAATGGAACCAGAAAGCTCAAAAGCATTAAATACAATTATATTCTTCTTATTATATTGAATTTTCTTTGACTGTAAAAGAAATACAATGATATTCTTCACATTAAAATAAATATTGTTGAATAATGGTTGTTAGTTCCAACACTTCAGACATAAAATATGTATGCTTTAGATTTAGCATATTTTTCACAAGAATCATTCAAAACAGAAATAAATCTCTTTATCCTCTAATCGTATCATTCTACAATAATATGATGCTGCATAATGTGTTCCTAGACATAGTCAGTTATGGGATCATCATCAACACTTGCGTTCTCATGAATCATGTCAACGTTACTTTTGGTATTTTTGGATCAATGGTCAAGTGTAAACCGAATGTTGTTACCTGCACTGCTCTTATAGATAGTTATTACCGAAGCAGCAAATGGAATCAACGACATCAAGTATTAAAGGAAATGATTGATAAAGATATCTCATCAAATGAAGTTACATACAATACAACTGATGCATGGAGCAACAGCTGATGCACACAATAAATTTTTATGTGTATAATTTATATGTGTATTGTGTGGAAGTTTTATCTTTGAAATCATTTTTGCTCGATATTTTGCAATTTTTTATCAAGCACCAGTATTATCTGCATTACCGTTTTCAAAGATTTATACACAAGTTTTAGACAAAATGCAAACGTATTTGAAAATTGATAAAAAAAGATAACTATTTCTTAATCAATGAACCATATAAATCATTCAAACATATTATGATGATAAGAGGTTGGGTGCGGTCCGTATGCGAAGCATGGGTTCGCGCTAGTTCTTCTAAATTTTCAATAAATATACGAGAATAGTAAACTTACAATCGCTTCTGGACTTTTCTAGTAATCAACTCAATCTTGTCATACACTTGCACTCATCTAGTCGGGCTTTTATCCCCTTTTTTAATGTTCGACATCATATCACGGTAATTTTTCTGCATTTTTTATCCAGTAATTTCTGCAAAGAGCAAAGTCGGATTCCAGTTGTTTACCCCCTACACATTAATTTTTTTATTATACATCTATACATAGTTAGCAAATTATACAGTGGTTCTAAATGAAATGAAATACAGATTTACACTTATTCAGAAATCTTTTCAGATACAGTCTAATATGTAGGGTGGGATGTTATCTCACCAGACCAACACGCTGTCATTTTGCTCTTATAAGCAGCCCTGGAAATATCAAGAACAACATCTGAGCGCTCCAGTTCAAAGCCCCTGTATTAATTATGATATAGACCTTTAATAAATCAAAAATAATATATCATACACAAAATATTTATCAAGTTGCAATAAATTTGATACTTACGCACCCACTTTACTTACAACTGTGACTATGAGAAGCTCTTCGTGTGATGGACTGCTTCCATCGCCTCCCGTGATGGTTCTTCTCTGACTAAAAGAGGGGGAACTTGATGAACGGGAAGATCTTTGACATCGAAGCATAATACTTGTGAAAGACACATCATTATGTTATAGGAGAACATATCGTTTAATTATGGGAAGACATATTATTTTGTTATGAGAAAAATGTAACATTAATAATCATATAAATTACCTTCTATCAAAATGTATATTAATTATCAGTGTCGTCATTTTATAATTCAGACTCGGTCTCGTACTTTATATTATTTTCCACTGTAGTGAGTCATTGTTTAGAAGCCTAAAATAAGTATAATCGTCGGTTGTTATTATTTCATTATTTTGCTAAAATCTTCCTGATAAGCTTGTTCATTTGTGATATTCTTTCCATTAAACGTAAATCATGTTTATGTATTAAAAACTACCGACCAATCTACTTTATCTCTTTTTACAGATGGATATGGAGCATAACAAAATTGTAGTGCTTGTTTGGCTATTACAAAAGGATCATACTTATAGTAATGCGAGTTATGTTTATTTCAATGAGATTATAATCTTTATACATGTTGATTCCAAAACCTAAAACATTACTGAACTAATTACATCTAAATAAAAAAAATTCTCTATGAGTCGTATAAAATATGTCAACTCCAAAACA
Organism: Allium cepa; assembly: GCA_030765085.1. Lineage (NCBI taxonomy): Eukaryota > Viridiplantae > Streptophyta > Magnoliopsida > Asparagales > Amaryllidaceae > Allium > Allium cepa. The sequence continues at coordinate 611,048,186 of CM060932.1, forward strand.
AGGGTTAACACGCCGTAAAAATCATTTATAAGATCATCTGGATCATCGCTGTCTTTAACAAACACATCAGTATTGTTAGTTAATTTTTCAACACCATATTCTTCGGTGTTGAATTTAAATCCATTAGCGAAGAATATTGGATATGACTTGAAATTTCTTTTTGGTCCTAATGCAAGATGTTTCAATCCTTCATTGAGTATACAATTCCTGAATCATAAACATAGTTTAAAAACCAATCAACAAATTCTTTGCTGGGATCGTAGCGTGGATGTTATGATTCATAGAACTGCAAAATTTATATATTGCATATATTCTTCAAGTATGATTGACAGAAATCTAAATTTATATATTAACACATCGAGAATTATTAATTAACAATACCAAACAAACGGTGCAGCTTCAGTGCAATTAAGAAGTATAATATGTTTTTGCTACACGGTAACCTCTGTCGTCTAACTATATTTCTGTACATTTTCCCGTGGATCGACCATGCTATCTAAAAATAGATAACATTACTTGACAAGAATCATGTTCAATGCCTTCATCAATAGGCAGAACACTTTCAAATGATAAGCTCACATAGTCACTGAAATAATAAAAGAAAACGAATGAAGCTTCTTCTTCGATGCAAATTTAACCTTTAACTCGTGCTTTTTGTCTAACTTTTTTCTTCAGATGATTTAAGTACCTATTACAAATTATTTCAAATTTTATCTACTTATTCAATTAAATTAAAATTTAACATACTCAATATTATTATCTCTCTAATGGATGCATCCATCCATATTACAAGACCTTAAAGATGCGCTTTAAATGGAAGATGAATAAATAAATGCTTCATTATATTAATGAACCCGGAGGAAATATTTTCTCCAATTTGCTGAGAATTATAGGAATACCAACTTCAAGTTTATGTAGACGTTCAACTTTTAGTGTAATCGAATAAACTCTTTAAAAGACAAATTAAGTTCCATTATAACCATTCAAACTTTTGGGTAATATTTGCAAACTACGGATAACAAATTTTCCATCATTACATGGCAATCTCGAGTTTTCATCCCACTCAATTTATTGTTTTTGAAGTCGATATATCTACGACGATTAAAAGAAATCCCATTAGGAATCTTAATCCTTTTACCCATTTTAACACAAGTTTTACTTTATTATTATCTAATTCATAGCATGCTTTGGGTTTTTAACATCATTTGGCTTGATGTAAGGCTCTGGATGCTTACATAATTCTTCTACACAATATCTTGATTTCACATCGTTCTTATTCTTTCCCTTAACATTCAAAATTGTATTAAACACGATATCAAACATGTTTTTCTCGTTGTGCATCAATATTATGATAAAATAACATATCTTTCCAATAAGATAACTCCCATAATATACTTTGTTTGTACCAATTATGAACGATTGACTTACCTGGAATTTCAATTTGTATTTTAGTTTCATGTATCGTTGGATATTCCTATAAAAGTTCATATATTTCTTTGCTTGACCAAATGTTGGTGGTTGTCTAGTCTCTACTCTATTAGTTATTAAACTCTTCAAAAGTATGATCAACATGGAGAAAATATCGATGGCAATCAAACCATAAAATTTTCTTCCCATGCGGTAACGAAAATGTCCATGTTTTTTTCATGCAATAAGGACAAGCTAGACGACTGCCCGTACTCCAATATAAAAGCATTGCATAAGCAGAAAAATTACCAATAGTCCATGACAATGAAGCGAACATAAGAAAATTTCTTTATTTTTTCAAAATGTTGTATGTTTCAACTCCATCATGCCATAGTGTTTTCAACCTTTCAATCAATGATTGTAAATAAACATAATTCCTTGTGTCGAATCATCAAGGCCAGGAATAACAATAGTGAGAAATATATTTCGAGTTTTCATACACATTTCTGAAGGTAAATTATAAGGTGTAATGATAACAGACTAAGATGAATATTTAGAACCAAATTGAGAGAATGGTTAGAACCCATCTATACACAAACTATGACTCTCTACAGCAAAAGTGGGATAAGTCTTATCAAAATGTTCCTATGCTTCTCCATCAACTAGGTGTATTAAGGCACCTTCTTTCTGTATTCTCACACTGTTTTACTTTTTTTTATAAAACTTTATTTTCAATTTTAACAAACTATAAATTATGATATTATATTTTCACATCATTATTTCTAACTATTGATGGTTAGTCAACCTACTTCCCATTACAAACAAATATAATAATTACATTTCGTAAATTGTTACATCTCAAATGATTCGATAAAATTTCAGCAACACTTTCTCTTTGTTCCCCGTATCGTACACAAATACACAAACATAAGGAATAAAATGGAAGTGTTGTCTAAATTTTGTGGACCGTTTAAGATGAGATGATTTATGAAATATAATTATTATATTGTGTTTGTGACTTGTCCAATACATGGATAAATCCGACAAATATTGTATTAGATGAATATTGATGTCCATTTTATAGTAAAAACGAACATCTATATAACGATCATATACAGTATTTGACAGAAGGGACCAATAAATCTAATAGATTTAAAAAAAAAAGTACATTATACACTAATTTGTTTATATTAACATCATACACTAATCCTGTAACGACCCAGAATTTCTAGTCGTAAATTTTGATCCTTTAATTTATTTTAAATGTTAAATGTGGATTTTGAATTGATTTTGAAATAAGTATTTTGTTAAATCAATAGAATTTAGTTGTAATTTTCAATATGGCAATTCAATTGAAATTTGAATAATAATAATTAAATATTTGGAATTGTGATAATTGGTGAATCTGGATATGAATTGGTTTCTAAAATTTATTTTGAGTTTATTTGAATTTAAATAGCGATGTTGGGCTTTTGGGTGGAACCAAAAGTCGATAGGTTGAATTTGGAATTTTATATTAATTTAATAATGGAATTTGATAATATAATAATGTAAATTATCAAATTTTGGTTCGAAGTGAATCAGAATAGTTTCTAATGTAATTATAAAGTCTATATGATTTATAGTAGAGTTAATAAAATTTTAAAAGTGAAATTTTAGGTGATTTCGACGATTTTGAAAACTGCTCGAATTAATCGACGAGTTAAAATAGCCTTCCGGGGCACAGTCTTGGAATTCGACGAAACTAGTTCCATTGGATCCGTAATAGTCAGTTATTATTGGATTTCAATTTTCGTAGCAATCAGAGTTGTCGTTTGACCCTGGCAGCTCAAAACGCATACAAACTATTTTTATCGATTTAATTTAAAATTGATCGTTTATTTCCGTAACTCACGCATATGACCAAATTAGCACGTTCCATTGTGTTCGGAATGTGGGTAAAACCTTAGAAACGCCTGTCGGCACGCGTCGTTTGAAGATCGTTTGAAAAAGTTACTTTATAATGGAATTAATATTAAAGTAATAATTATAAAACGTTTGTAACACGTTCTTTAAGGACGAAACCCTAGTACTTCAACGCAGCCGACACCAAATTGTTCAATGGCCGATATCCTTCAAATGTTCTTCCTTAATTTCTCAAAATCGATCGATAATTAGAGGAAACTTTCTACTACAAGATCGAAGAGCTTTGCGAACTCTAACCATCTATATGGCGATGATGGTGTGCAGTGGGAGGATGCGGCGGCGAATCACATTTAAAGCGCATGCGTTCGAGCATGGTAAACGAGGCGAACGTGGGGCCGAGTTCGTCGAGATTTGGGCCGTGGGTAGAGCTGAGGCGCGCGCGCGACGTGGTGGTACTTGATTGACTCCGAGTCGATCGTGGAAGGAGCGGTTCCTAGCCCTAAGTCGCAATGTTGGATAGTCTAGAGCGAACGCGTTGATGAGGAAGAAGTGTTTCTTCGGCCGTGATTTTGGGTATAGACGTGCGGCCCAGATCTTGCTTGGTAAAAAAATTAATAAAAGATAAGAAATTGTTTATATAAATAATATTCAATGTTTAAAACTAAATATCTCATACATACGTTATCAGAATTTGACGAAACTGGCGACGCTGAAATCGCAGAGACGAGTACTACGCAGTGGAGAAATTCTGGGATCATTCTGAGTAAGTAAAAATTTAGGTCAAATCGAACGCCGTTCGGTTTAATTTAAATTTGAACGGTCGTCGAAAACCCAAGGTGAGTAATCTCACTCAAATCTGGATACCAATTAATTTAAATAGCTAATATTTAAATCTTTGATTAGTTATTTAGCTAAATATGATAATTATTACCATATTGAATCGATATTTATTGGTTGTACTAATATCCGTGGATGCAGGGAAACATGTTGGAGGGATCCAGCTGGATTCCTCACAAATAGGAATTTTATTTATATTCTGAGATATATCTCATTGATAAATTTGTTTTATCTATGAATCTGTGTATATAGATAAGCGTTATGGATTATACCGCTTATCGATGTTGATATGATTGAATCTGTGATGGTTGATGTTGTGCGCTATTGTGTTAAACCTTGGACTACACTATACACACGCGAATACGGATTGCACGTGGAAATTGGTTAAGTCACAGGTTTTTGAAATAATTTTAGAATTGAATTTTTGAATCCAAACGGTTTTGGAAATAAATCGGATTTAAAGTGGAAAAATTTTTGAGAAGGAATTTCAAAATAAAGAGCTGTTTTTGAATAACTTAATTTAGTTTTGAAATTTGATTTAAATTTGAATAAAAAATTTGAAATTGAATTCTATGTTAAGAACTTATGATTTTAAAAAAAGCTATATATGTTTACATGAATTTAAACCATTTTAGAAAGTGTTGCTTTGGGAATTTAAATTAATCCAAAGATTTTAACTTGTATGAATGAGATCAGATTTTTTTTCGAAATAAAAATTATTTGTTTCCAAATGATATAAGCTTTCGTATAAGAAATGAATTTCCAATTTGTATTAAAGGAGGTTCAAGTTGAATTGAAAATGGTTTTCCAAGTTATGAATGAATATTTGGAAATGGGTTTTGGAAGCTATAAGTTAAATCTTTGATTTAAAAATTAAATGAGCTAATCCAATTGAGGTGGGAATTGTTTTGATATTCGTGAATGGATCTTTGTGAAACTGGGTGAACTGTGTGGAATAAATCTTTTTGTTTAAAGATTTGAAATGGTAATTTGTTTAAACCTTTCGAAAGAAGCATTTGAATTTTAAAGTTGTGACTTAATTGAAATCCCATATCCATATGTTTTTAAATTTACGCTCATTATTCGGTTTAGCCGGGAGAGGACTTTGTGTCATATAACCCATTTCGAATAATGATACGTCGTTATGGATAGCATTTGAAGACGGGTGGTGAAGACCGGGCATTTTCGAGAACGAATGGATAACCCGTCGATTGTCTCTGCACTGAGTCGCGCCGGTATAGAGATTTCCTAAGTGATGGAAAGTCCGATCGGGATTGTGAATACCCGGATTTGCAAGGGCTTTTTCGTAAGTGCCTTCGGTTCTGTTCGAACTCGGAACAGACTTGTATGGATGTGTATCTGACATTACACTTTGAGATGTAAAACTGGTCTCTTTCAAATACATTTCTGTTGGTGGCGGAGATTTATTCTCTTAGCTTAACACCCTTCTCTGAGACGTACGAGCTCAGAGGTTATGTAGTTGATGGTTCACAGTGATACATTCCCAATTTGGTAATGTGGCATGCTAAGTGTTGATGTGTGTTGATGATCATTTGTTGATCCTTTGTGATCGAAGCATGGCTTTGTGAAAAAGCATAGCTTTGTGGACGAGACTTCGTCGAGCCTCACAACCCGGTAATGGTCGAAACAGGAATCGTGGCAGCAAGGTTATTTGGGGGTAGCTCCTCCTGAGGGTATAACCATTTCCTTTTGGATAAAAAGTGATATCATGGTATGGAGCCCAGATATTTACTTGTGTTGATTTTTTTATAAAAAGTGGTATCATGGTATGGAGCCCAGATACTTTACTGTGTGGTTGTTGGATTGAGGGCCCTCGGATAAAGGTCGGTAACGATCGGGGAATGGCATACTCGTGTCAGTTGTTACCTAGTTACAGAGGTAACCCAGCCTTGTGTAGCAGAGATCCGGTTAGGTTCTCGGGGACGTCTCTCCAAAGGCGTTCCATTTTATGTGGAAAGTTCCTTTGCCTGACCATTTGTTGGAAATCCAATCATCCAATACGAGCTCTTTACGGTTCTAGTTGTATAACCTGCCGTTTACTTATGGTGGTCACCACTGTTTAGATGGTAGCTATAGTAGGCATAATATGAAATGTCTATGCTGGCTAAGATTAACTTTATATTTCCGAAAAGGTTTCTGCACTATGCACTAATGATAATATCGAATAGATTTTCGCGTATTAAGCATGTTTGACTATCATAAGGAGAAATCTCGTCCAATTCTGCGTTTGCATTGTGCGCGTGGCGGGAGTCCTTATGCTAGTTTCATTTTCTAAAAAGCATAGCGGATTTCTTTTCTTTTCTTTTTCTTTGTGAAAATAATTGTTTTTGAGATCTCACGCCAATCCCACGACTGACCTGGAGTTTATTGTTCCCTTTCTAAACTCTGAGCGCCCAAAATTTTCCACACGGACAGCCCAGAGTCAGCTTATCAGGTCAGTCTGGAATTCAAAAGTTGTTGTAGAGCTCAAGAGGCAAGCTGGACGGCGAGACGTATTATTTATAGTATGTAGTATCTGCTGCGTTCGGGTTTGTGTGAGACAAATTTCTATGTATGGCAAGTCATTTATAACTGCCAGTGATTGTGTGTTGTTGTTGTACTCAGATGTTGTATTGTAATAACGTATACATGCCTTTTGTTTTTAAAGATTATTTACCTATTGTATATTGTTCCGCTGCGATGTGCGAGGTTCTGTTTATTGTTTATGTTTCTTCTTCTATCTTCTTCTTCTTTAAACCCTAATGGTTCATTTTTTCGGCATTCGGGGCATTCGACTGTGCGACATTCAATATAGTGGACATATTGATGTCGACTTTCGGACGTCGAGAAATCGGACATGTTGCAAATCCATTATTTAAATTTCTTAACGATTAAAAACTAATAAAATTATTTTTTCAACATTTCAGCTAATACTAATTTCAATTTATTATTACACGGTAATATAAAATTAACATATATACTAATTGTTTATATATATTACCGCATACACGTAAACCAAAATTTATATATAATTAAGGTTATAAACCAATAAAGGGATTATGTAAATAACTTGTTTTTGTCGACACTTTAGCCGACATGTGCACTAATTAATAGTAAATTATGTTATACTAATACATACATACACTAATCAATCCAAATTAGCCATAGTTATATATTAATTATCTGACTTAAACATTAATCACCCTAAATAACATTTTTCAATCAACCGATATACAATTATAGGCAATCAATGAGATATTGTCAAAAACATAAGCATAGATTAACACTAATTTTATCATAATTCAGATTAATTAGTTAGGGAAAGAATATACCTAATTTTTGATGAATTGAAGGCATAAATTAGTGGAGATTGCAAATTGATGAAGATTGCGACGAAAGCTGACGGGAAGCGGCAGTTGGTGATGGAGATTGCATAAATTCAGTGAAAATTTTTAAGTTTAGGAGAAGGAAACAATGAAAAAGATTGGGCTCGGATGAAGCTATAACCGCGACATTCTGACAGTTTCCGACAGCCGTCAATGGCTTTGATTAGCAACGATTTTTACGGCTTCCGACAGTAACTTCAGGTATTTAATTAAAATGTCACTCTATTTAAAATGAATTTAGTTTAATTTAATTTATTATCAAAATTTAATTTACTATAAATTTTTTGAAAGTTTACAATTACCAACTTTTGTTTCTAACTAGTAAAAAGGTTATTTTTATTCTTTATATAGTAATTCGTTAAAGATTTAATAATTAATTGTGAATTTTAAATGTATTTAACATAATATATTCATAAAATAAAATATTTGGTAAAAAAATAAAATTGTTAACTTTTACGTCCATCAAAGGTATTTTGGGCATATGGCCGAAATATGAAAGGAAAATATAAAGGTTTAAGGTATCAACCTTAATATTTCAAATTTATAGTCGTTTATCGACATTCAGATTTAAATCTTTCGATCGAAGGTCAAACAACCTTCAAACGAGATGAAATTCAAACCATATATGCTATATTATGTATTTATCCAATCCGTATAGTTGAATTTTACAAAAACATGAAAAAATAGACTACATGTCATTTTCGTAGAAATTGTCTTAACAATATATATCAAGTGTTATATAACTCGTTGGAAAATAATATATTTGTAGCCTATTTTTTTTTCTTTCGCTTTCTAATTCTAGCCATATGGATTGGATACATACATTATAAAGTATACATGACCCAAATTTTGTCTCATTTGAAGAGCGTTTGGTCTTCAAACGAAAAGTTTTTAGTCGTAATGTAAACGAAAGACTATAAATTTGAAAACCAAGATCGACACCCTAAATTTATTTAACCATTTTATCATATTTTGGAAGTAGATTCAAAATACTTTGGATCAACAAAAGATTTGAAAAAATTATTTTTCTGTCGAATCTTTTCTTTTATATGAATTTATAATGTCAAATACATTAAAAAATTCATAATTAGTTGCGTAATGATTAAAAAGTATATTTAAATTCATAAAACAGCTATGCATCATAAATTCCACCGAAGTTGAATAATGGACGGACTAAAGCTGCATAGATTGGTCGTTTGGGTGCGATTTTCAATAAAGTTAAATATTGCATTACACGATAAAAGATTATCGAAAATACTAATTTAACTAACCACAAACCGTCATAAAATTAAAGAATTGAATAAAAATATATTCTTTACTTTTTAGGAATTAAATTAGTGGTTTTAAACAAATTTCAAATTTTTATAATTAATAAGTTAAAATAATGTGATAAATTAAATTAATTAAAATGGACAACCATGGAAAGCTGTCAAATACGCAATGACGAAGCCATCATCGGAACGGTCCGTTGCTATTTACTTCCTTTTTAGTAGTTTTAATGTTTTCAATTAAATGTAACTTATATATTCTATAAGCATACCAATACGCTCATGTGCATAAACTATGCATGTGCAACATAGTATAGGCTGTAATTGTCTAATTATATACATAGATAGATGCTGAGACTTACATATACTATGTATATACTTAGCTTTTACATATATGCTAATTGCTTGAATATAATATATTATTATTATATATATACGTATATAAATATACATGTGTGTATATATACACACACACGTGTCTGTATATATATATATATATATATATATATATATATATGAATATCTATGTGTGTATAAATTTTAGTTAAAAATTATTTATTAATAGACATAATACAATATTTGACTAAGTCTTTAATTTCAAATTTTGAATTAAAAATATCTAATTTGACTTAGCAAATAAGATTAATATAAAATCAAATTTGAAATCTAAAATTCAAAATTTCAAAATATCATTATTTTGACTTTATAATATACATACACACACACACATACATACATACATACATATATATGTGTGTGTGTGTATGTAATTATAATTTTAAATTTGAAATTAAATATGTTTTAATATATATATATATACTAATTAAATTGATATGTGTGTGTATGAAAAATATATATTAAATATATTTACACACACACACTATTTATATATAAATCTGCAAATTCAAAGTATATATGTATGTATGTTTCGACTATAAAAACATTTTTTTATATAGACAAAGAATAATTATTTAATTATTTATAAATGCATTATTGAAAATATTGATTTTAATTCATAATATATATATATATATATGTTTATATCATTAAGTTAATATGGCTGAAATATTTTTAGAAGTAACTGAAATTGCCAGAATTTTTTTTTTATAAAATATCTAATTTGAAATTATCGAATTTATAATAACAATACTATGCTTTAAATTAAACAAATGATATTATATACATACACACATTAAAATAATATTAAAAAAATGTTTTCTAGTTTTAGCCAAAAATATTTTTTGCATGATTTTTTTATTATTTGTTAATTATAACAATACCGTAATATATGTAAATTAACTATTGTAAATATTAAACTGATATAAATTGGCAGGATACAACATATATGAAAAAGGTAATAACTGATAGATATGATCTACAATGACTAATACAATATCGAAATGAGTAAGTAAATTATACCTTAGAGATGAGGCTGTAGATATACCATTGATCCAAACAGACTCTTTATATCTCTTAGATCTACACCCTTCTATGCAAGAAATAGACATATAAATACTGGATTTATTTATATTTGATTAGATAGATTTGTTTGTGAGGTAAGAAAAATAGAGAGAGGGGAAGAGGTGCTTGTAGCCTAATAGGGAAGAGGAGGAAGCAAAAAGTCTAACTAAAAAATGGTGGCTAAGGGTTGAATATATAGTGTGGTCTAGAAAGAAATATCTAGTACAACTCTCTCTTACCAGTTCAAACATAAAGCCACCTATTTCCCTCCTCTTTATGTTGCATTGATCAAGGTCCTTAATGGACCAAAATACCTACTCAACCCATTAACAGTTTATTCAATTTGAATCTAATTTAAACCGCTATCAATATCGTATACCGATACACATGTATAGAACGTTTGTATGCACCAATTAAATTACTAATAACACCGAGAATATTTCTAGAGGTAACTCCATTTTACTAAAAACACACCATATAATAAATAAATAATAATTAATATTTTATAGATATTAATTAATATAATTAGTTTATAGCTATTATAAACTTATTAAATCAAGCGGTGTTTCGAAGACTAAATAGATTCAGTTGTGCGACTCACAGATGTGAACTTACTTATTGATTAGTATTTAAACAATTCAAATACTAACATTCATACATTGCGTTAACTAGTGGTGTGATAGTTTGACTTAAATCGTTGCTTACAAATCTCATCAATAAAATCCAATTTCACAAATTCAAGTGGTACCTTCTAGTAACGATTATTTGTATCAATTCTCTTCGTCGTCACTATATCACTTTAGGACCTATGGAATTTGGTTTTGGTAAAAATTCCAGTATCATCTATATCCAACTCGGTCAGTCCATAAACATTCAATAATAACATCTGTAACTGTATTACTCTAGCTAAAATTTTCAACTTTGAGTTGACTGCGGTTAATCGTGATACTAACCTCATACATCGAGGAGATGAATTCTCTACTAAGTAGTGTCTCACTTCCAAAGCTTAAAATTAGACCCGACTGCAGTCGTTCGATGGACGTCATGCCACGATTTAACTTTAATCAAAGTGGAGTTTCCACATCGAAGTTCAACATTATTCTCAACTCGAGAAAACTTTATAATATCATCACTCGAGATTTCCTATTGACCTAGTTATTGTAAACCAATAGGAAAATTTCGTAGGAGTCATTCTATATTTATCCAATAACTATCGGTGCGTAGTCCCCTTGGTGCATCCAATAGCTATAATTAATATACCATCCGACATTTGGAGTGCGTTACTTACTTTGATATCAACGGATGTAACTACATCCTTTCTCGAAACATCCTGATCAAAAATATCTAAAATAATATGTTATTTTTATTTTATTTTATGATAACTTTTTCATGATTATAACTCTTTATAATTATTACCACATAACATATCATTTAATGCAATTTTATTTTAACATACTTTAAATTAATTCATTTAATAAATTCTGTAATTATCTAATAAAGTATGAAATCAAATACCTTTATTGCGAGCAAGATTGTTCATAGAATTATATATTATGTAACAAATTATATAATAGGTTATACCTCTAGCACTTTTAGGAAGACAGGTCACTATTTGGATTGAGATCCTAGAGATCTTAACAAAGCACTATAATGACGTCTTCTTTGCCTAGAGATTTACTATGGAGATACTAGATTGGGACTAGCTTTATCCGTTTGAGGATCGTGTTTAAGTCCTAACTAACTTTGAGTTTGAGATTAATGAGATCTGGAATGCTTTTCATGAGATGGCGATGATAAGGCGCCTGTTATGGACAGTTTTTCTCCGGGTTTCTTTAAGAGATACCAAAAAACATCTACAATGTTTTCTTTGAATTTCATTCAAATTCGGATCTGATTGTTAGATTAAATTAAGCCAATATCATTTTAATCCCTAAAAGGAAGATGCCATCTCCACCAATGACTTTAGGCCGATTAGCCATGGGAATACAATCTTCAAGTTGATAACCAAGGTTTTGGCTAACCACATGTGTCCCTACATGAATTCCTTGACTAATCAGCGACAATCTACTTTCTTCAATATGAGATCTCTCCTCGACAACATGGTGGCGATTCAGGAAGTTATCAGTTATTGTCGTGGATTTAAAATTAGTCGTTCCAGTATTAAGGTTGACTCCTTCTAAGCCTTTGACTCTCTTAGTTGGAAATTCATTCTTGACTCGCTTAAACATAGGGGCCTACCTAAAAATTTCATCATTTGGATAAAGGAAATTTTGACCTCTACAAGCTCCTCAACCTGTATCAATGAAAAACGGGGTGACATTTTTAACTCTAGAAGAGGCCTCAAACAAGGGGATCCCCTCTCTCTGCTTCTATTGAACCTTGTCGTTGATACTTTTTCCACTATGATTGACAAAGCCTGCTTTGCCGGCATGTTTTCTTGTCTTCGCACATACATAATTCCATTTGGTATCCGCTCATTCCAACATGTTGATGACATTCTTGTATCCTTCCTCCATTGATACATTGAAGCTTCTGCTATATTATTTTGAACCGAGGTAAGGCCTTAAGACTAACTTTTCCAAAAGCTTGATCATCATGACTAGGCCAAATTAGGACATTCAATGTCAAATAGCCTCCGCCCTCAACTATGCCCACTAATCTTTCCCAATGACTTACCTGGGCCTCAACATTAGACCTTCCAAACTCCACCATGATGACTGGATCTATATCATTGAAAAAATTCATCAAAGACTCGTTGGTTGGAAGGGTTCATCTCTTTCCACGGCAGGCATGATAACTCTTGTTAACTCAGTCCTTTTCTCGTTATCAACCTTCTGAATAGATTTCTTCAAGGTCCTTTCTTAGATCATAAAGAAAATTGACAAGACAAGAAGAGCCTTCCTATGTAAGGGAAGCGATCAGGTTTCCCCCGCTAACTGCTTGGTTGCTTGGGATAATATTTGCAAGCCTAAGAATGAAGGGACATGGTGTTTTCAATCTTTATCAGTTCAACAGAGCTCTACCAAACAAGTGAGGTTGGTGCATGCTTAATAGCAGTAACAAGCCATTTATGACCTGGATCAACAACTGTTACTGCGACAAGAATTTCTCTATGCTGATTTCAGATACACCCATCTTGCCAAATTTCGAAATTTTGGAAGGACATTCTCTCCTGCTGCACCAAGTTGCATATTGGAATGTCAATCAATATTGTAAGGGGTAATAAAATAGCATTCCGGATTGATCATAGGCTTAACGACGTCTCTCTTTTATCTATCCTTCCAAATCTCTTCAATTTGGCCACATACATGTTCCTGACCGTCGAGGAAGCCTTCTCTAATGGGCACTGCTCAATCTCATTCAACAAGATCATCGAAGGCGATAATCTCGGAGACCTATTATCTCTTATTCCAACGACCTCCCACGTTCATCTTAACTCCGAGGAGAATTCTTTCAACAAGATAGGGATTTCACCGTTAAATCGCTCTATCAATTCTACAACTTCTTTGGTATGATACTCAACTTTTCTTCGCCTTGGAATATAAAGATCCCTCCAAAATTTAAGATTCATATGTGGCTGATAATGATTAATAAGCTTAATATGATGGATCATTTAGCTAAAAAGCAACTCGGTTCTTGCCGTAGCTGCTTTCATTGTGATCATGGCCTCGATAGCTCCAACTGTACATTTTGTTAATGCAATTTTTCCTACAGGGTTGGGCTTTGAGTGCATCTAATTTTTAGTTAATATAAATACTTTTGGTACTGACTTTGTTCAGTATTGGGATTCACATCGACAAAGGAACACTCTCCACCTCGAACCGCCTGGTCCTGGCTTTCACCTGGGCATCTGACGGGGGAGAAATGAAATTTGCTTCAAAAAGGAAATCTCACGTTCATGTTGCTAACATTATTATAAAAATGATTAATGATAGGGCAAACGAAATTGTTGGACCTCTTCACCTAAGGCCTTCTTGGGATGGACAACAATACTAGGAAGAATCGAATGGGAGCAATAACACAGTAAGGTTCCAGTTGAGTGACATAAGGGAACATCGTTTTCGTTCTTGTTTATATATATTATCCTATGAGAAAGTCTATTTAGACACAAAATGTAGACACAATTGGTGACATAATGAATCTGCACCATTGGATTGCCCTCTAATTTCCATCTTTCATACAAGGACAAAAATATCCAACAGCCGTGATTTTTTGTGTCATCAATTTGTGTATAATTTTATGTCTAAATAGCCGCCTCCTTATCCTATTGACTATCGTGATGGCTATACGAGTATTTGAGTCTTGCTCTAATATTGACTATCGTGATGACTGTACGAGTGTTTGAGTCTTGCTCTAATATGCAGGCTTTGATGTATTCTTTCGTTGCCGAATAGGCTTATATATCACGAACTATTTCTATTCTGCTATGCTATGGTATGGTTGAGCTAAGTAATGCTACGTGTCATTTCCCCAAAATGGAAAAAAGGAAAATAATGTTAAAGTAATAAAAAACCAATCTAAACAAATTTCCAACAACGTAAACTTTCATTCCTGTAACTACAAGAATTATAAAATTTTCCACTAAATAAGTAAGGTGGTCATCCCGTGTGTATCAGTTACGCTGGGTAAAGGAAAAGAGAACAAATTTGCAATTGCTGGCTCTGAATAAAAAATGCAAACGTTGCAAAGCTGGCAGTCTGGCAAGCAACATCTCTATATTCATGCGTCAAAGTCCTTGTCTTCAACAAAACATATAAAGTATAGATCTGTCCTCGGAGTTACCAAACCAACTAAATACGCAAATTTGTCGCTTTACCCTCCGCACAAATTCTCCACTTTTTAACCCTTTCCAATCCAAAATAAGCAACTACCTATTTGTCCACTGACATTGAGTTATCCCAGATCTCATATACCGACATGGAGAGATCTTGACAATCGTTTTTCATTTCTTTGTATTTTGTGAATTTTTTGAAGATTTGTTCGAATCTGGAGGTAATATGTCTTGGAGATATAGAGCTGGTTTATTTTTGATTGGGGCAGTTGTTGTCATATGGGTTTCCTCTGCTGAAGTTACCCAGGTTTAATATTATTATTTTGTTTCAAATTTTTATTTGTACGCATATTGTATTGCAGACATGTAGTTGCATAATAGGAATTCAGGTGCAAATTGTGGTTAAACCTTTGGATATAGAGTTATGGAATTATGTAGTTTTGGAAGCACAAATTTTCACTATAGTTATGAGCTACTTATGGAAACAATTAAAATTACACACGTAAACTAACTTTGGTGCTGTGTGTTTGAGTGAATCATCTTGCGGATACTGATTCTAATGTAGCATTTTTGTTCTTGCATCACACATACTAAGCACTCTATATATATATTGGAATCACCAAGCATCCTTACTTGAACTTCTGTATAGGAAACTAAGATATTTAGTATTTTTTTATGTGTTTGATTATGGAGGATTCAGTCCCATTCTTGTTATCACTTAAAGGTTAGCGAGAACACGCTGTTGGACCATGCTTTGCAATTGACTTTTACCAGCACTGAGAGTGTGTTGAAGCTGGTTTTGTTTTTGTAAACTTATTCCTGTTAATTTATACTTACATAGCCTAGCAAATTTTTTTATTGTTTAACTGATGAAAAACTAACGATTATTGAACTTTGCGAAAGGTAAAATCTTACGATTTCCATTTATTTACTTGCCAGGACTCCGTGAGTTGTTCATTATACCAAGCGTTTAAGTATTTTTGTCTAGGCTTAAAATTAGTTGTATACTGATATGGAAATAGTTCAGGATTACGGAGGAAATGCTAAATTATCATTATAGTTTCCTTCAATTTCTATTAATAACATTGGCTGGGAATGTTATCTGAATGGTAGAATGATAACTGATATATATAATGATGGTTATTGGTAAGTTCATGCATGATCATATATGTGGTTATTTTCGCATATGTGCATGCACAATGGACATATATGCGTATGAAACTATGAATTGGTAAAATTAATCTATGAAACATCTAGACATCTAAATGTTATAAATTGTTTTGTATGTTAAATCATGCATGTTGGAAGCCTCAGCACTTTCAAGTATTAAAGAACATTTCCCCCCTCAGTTATACACTACAATCCATTACTTAATTTATCTATTCTATGTAAGAAAAGCTGTGTTATTAATACCCATATCTTACTTTTATGCAGGGCATATTTACAGATTACAAACAACCATTCGCAGTCACTTATTTAGGAGCCTCTCTTATGGTTGTCTATCTTCCTATAGCATTTTTCAAAGATTTGTTATGCAATGCATTAAAAAAACGCAAAACTAGGATGGTTCCTGAATTATTATCTTCAGGAATCGACTCTTCGCTTAAATTCAGTGGAGTTCAAAAGGTTTTAGAATTGGCAGTTCAAACACCTATGACTAAAAAGGATAGTTCAATAGACCTTACTTCACACGAGGAGGAAAATCCTCTTGTGTCTGGCTTCAGAGATGAATCTAATGCTGTATGTCTAAATGAGAACAAAGAACTTTCTACAAGGGAAATTGCTGTATATTCATTTTATCTTGCTCCCATTTGGTTCGTGACAGAGGTAATTTCTTGCTTGAACAATATAAACAATCGGTTATTTTATGTGTTAGGTACTTCTAGCTTGGGATGGTCTGCTTTATGTGTGTATGTCAAACAGTCTTGGTTTGAGGCTTTAATGTCAACAAAATGAGCGTTATGTTATTTATTTATTATATTTAGTTACCCTTAAAATTGAGAAGATCATCCTTAGACATATTTACATATGAATGATGACAGTACTTATCAAACGCTGCACTTGCACGAACCAGTGTGGCAAGTACTACGGTATTATCTTCAACGTCGGGACTCTTCACCTTATTCATTGGTGCACTCCTTGGAGAAGATTCTTTGAACATGGCAAAAGTAGTTGCTGTTTTTGTTAGTATGGCAGGAGTGGTGATGACAACTTTGGGTAAGACTTGGGCAGCAGATGATTCTCAGTTAAACTCTTCAGGGTATGCTTTCTCTTCTTTACTTGTTATCTTGCATCATTAAGAGGTACCTCTGTAACAACCCCTTTTTTCTCAGATTTAAGCTTAAAACAAAAACGAGCTCATATCAATACGACTTATGGCCAACTGAGATTTTATAATACTACATCCTGCAATATAACAAAAAAGTGGTTAAAAATGGATAAGAATTGAACTAATAGTGAAGGTAATTATTTTATCTGACCTAAAATAATATAATGAAGTATACCTTAAAATAAGGGAAGTTACCTATAAGGTTGGGTGGATCCATTTTTACATGTATATGATAGAACTCTAGCTAATCCACAGAAAAAAGAAAAAGGACCAAAAAAAACATGCAACCCCATAGGTAATGACTGTGACCAAATATAATCTAACGTATTAAAAGTACATAACATCATATTGGTGTTAAGTGTCTTGTGTACATGGTTGTGGACCATATAATTTGTATCAGCTACCTTAAGAATAAATAGATTTAACCATGATATGTTTGTTCAGTTTCATTCAAGTTGTCCGTATAATATCTGCACACTTAATGATCATGTCATTAAACCACCTATGTATTAATGCCAAAAAATGAATAATGCACAGAAATACAATTTGTGAGTCCATAATGCGTTTGCATAACATGATCAATTCTTATTAATTTTGGATACACAATTATTATTATTATAATTCAATTTCGTATGTTTGTAAGTTCCATTTTCAAGTGATCTAAAAAAAAAATACTACTTACCATGAAATGTTTGGTAGTTCGATAACATACAAGTTGATCACATTTGTATGAGCCAACACAATAGTTATCAACATTATTCGAGGTCGAAATAGTCCTACGGGAATCAATAATATCACCAAATTCCCTTGGTTTAAATAATAATGTTTCATCAAATATTTTGCTTATTTCTAGAAGTCATTTCAAAACTATCCTTGATGTGAGTTCCTTCTAAGGGATATCATAGGATGCTAAGTCAATTCTCCTATCTTGGAAAAGGTAATAAAAACAATAACAATCATAACATGGTACAGTCTGTAGGAGTGAAACCCATCCTTCAAGTAGATATAAGAACTCTCTACTTCATGTCTTGAAGTATTTAGCTTTAGTTACACAAATAATGAAACATGCCTTTTCCCACCCCATTAAATAATACTTAAATATGTATTATTATTCTTTTCATTCATAAGCTCGTATTTGTTGTATTATAAGATTATCATTACATTTACTTTCCAGTTTTATTAACAATCGACTATTCTCATTTGAGTAGAATCAAAAATTATTTTTAAAGCTATCAAAATAAATTAAATTAATTATAAGTTTAAATTTGAACTTACAGTTCAAATTTGGGTTTACCAATGGGTTTGGTGCTCGTTAATTTTTTTGGCTTTACCTCATATATTTGGTGTTCGAATGATGAATTCAGGGTTTCAATTTGAATTAGAGTTTACAAAATCATATTCTGAAGTACATCCAAATTGAAGGTTCCATAATTTGAATTAGGATTTCAAATAATGAAATTGTTCTCAAATAAATTTTTTTCTTACGTAATAGCTTTTGGGCTTACAATCAGTTTGATCGTTGTCCATAATAATCAGTCATCAATTTGATTTGATCTAAACATGGTCAATCAGATGCAATTACATTCTAATTAAGGTGCAAAAGGTCAAGTCTATTTTGTTCAAGGATAATCAATTTATAATCATCTTTAAACTTCAATAATCAAGCCAGTAGCATTTATATGTGATTCTATCTAATGTTAGTATAACAAGTTATTGAATACTTGCTAACGGGTCAAAGAGAATCAAAAGATGCAAGAGGCATAATTTTCATGCACATAGAAAGGGACTAGAGTGATTTTAAAAAAAAATTCCAACTCAAGGGAATCATGACCAAAAAGAATGCACATGCTAGTTTCCTTTATTTTAATATAATATATATATTTTTAGTTAATTAGTATATTAATTTTATTATTTATATGTAGCCATCACTTCCTTGATTGATGAAGCATGAATGACAAGCAAGATGGTAGCTGCAATGTGATATTATTAAAATAGGTTATATTTTTATTGGTGATTGGATGTAAATATCGATTTGTGGAAAAATCTAAGTTGAATTTCTATATTTTGGGCTTCCAAAATGAGTTGATTTTTTAAATATAAATTTATTGAAATATTAGTTAAGATTATGTTATTTATACTGCAGTGTATGCCCAATCTTTTGGTGCGCATAATACTTCTTAAGTTAATTTTCTTTTTCTAATCATTGCAATTTACTTACCATAAGATTTTGTTCAAAAATTGGTTAATATGTATGCCAAAGAGTTCAAACTCAAGGCATGTAGCAACTTATATTATGTCTCTTACATCGAATCAGTGGTCATTGGTCGTATGATATATTCATATGCATGTTTATTTTTGTTTCTTTAATCGACACACAGAGACGGTAATTTTGAGACACGAATGTTAAAACTCTAAACTATTAGACTATATAATATATTTAACTTGTTATCCTTATGTTCAATCATATTTATTTGCATAATAATATACTCATATATGCATGCTTTTTTTCAATATTTTAATGTTATAATATTACTATTGTATTTATTTATATATACATATTTATTGGAACCTATTTTTATTAATTTATTTTATTTTATTTAAATAAATTAATATTTAGCAGTATTTCTAAAAATTTATCATGTGAAATTTGAGGTTATGTTTTTCCCTTTTTTTGTAAAAGTTACGTTTTCTAAATTTCTTAAATCAAATTGTAATGCCAGAATGTCGAACATTTCTACACATGGTAATGTTTACATTCATATATTTCGAAATTATGTTTTGATCTTTTATAAACACGGTTATAGATTGTAAGGTTCACATCAAAGGCAAATTCTATTAACCCTTCACATTATGTTAATGATATTTATATACATAATAATATGCTCATATATACATGTTTTTTGTACAATATTTTAATGTTATAATATTACCAATGTGCGTGTGTATATATATTTGTCTATTGGAACCATGGTACGAGGTTTCGGACGGTACCCCGAAATTTCGGAGGTACCGTACCGGTACCGATGTAGAGCGAACCGAAATCGATCAACAAAATCAGTTTCGGTTATGGCTAAAATAAGAAAACAAAACAATAAACTAAACAAATCACAAAAAACTTGCCCAGCTTCAGCAAATCATCCATCGACTTTGCCCTAGCTTCAGCAAATCAGCAAATCGATCGACTTGCCCTAGCTCAAATCGACCTTGCCCTAGCGTCATCTTCTTCTTTAGCAACATCGACCTTGGCTAGCGTTTCCTTTTTTGTCTTTGCGTTCGTGCTTTTTTCTTTTTTTCTTCCCTAGCAGTGTTATTTTCTTCTGCCGTAGCATTTCTTTTGCCGTAGCTTGTGTTTGACTAGCATGTATGTTTTTGTGGTATGTGTTTGTGGGCTGAACTATACACGTATGTGTTTGATAAGGGCAGAAAGTTCTGTGGGCTGGAAATGTGTTAGGCTGAAATATTAAGTGTTGGGCTGGTCTTAAATGATGATGCCCTAGTATTAGTTTTAATTGGTATGTGGTATCCTTTAATTTAGTTTTAATTAATATTTATTATAATTAGTTTCAGGGTATAACTTAATTTAGTTTTAATAGTATTTAGTATAATTTTCGTTAACAAACTATTGGAAATTGAAACCAGGACCGAAACCAAAATCGAAACTTCCGAAATTTCCGAAAACGTCCGAAACTACCAAAAATTCAAATGTCCGAAACCGAGACCGAAACCGAGTTCTTGAACCTTGATTGGAACCAATTCTTAATAACTCAATTTATCTAAATAAATTAA
This sequence comes from Allium cepa, assembly GCA_030765085.1. Taxonomy (NCBI): domain Eukaryota; kingdom Viridiplantae; phylum Streptophyta; class Magnoliopsida; order Asparagales; family Amaryllidaceae; genus Allium; species Allium cepa. The sequence goes on from CM060932.1 coordinate 611,069,336, forward strand.
TATTTAGTAGTATTTCCAAAATTTTATCACGTGGAATTGAGGTTGTTATGTTTTTCCTCCTTTTGGTAAAAGTTACGTTTTCTAAATTCTTAGATCAAATTGTAATGCTGGAATGCAGAATAGTTTTTGTACACATGATACTGTTTCTTGCATTCATATATTTCAAAATCATGTTTTGGTCATTTATAAACATGGTTATAGATGGTAAGGTTTACATTAAAGGGAAATTTGATTAACCCTTCACATTTTGCTTTACACTCCTGTAACGACCTGCCTTTTCGACCCTTACAAATCGACACTAATACATCAACGGTATTCACGTGCCGAATATCTAAGTGTCGAAAAGACAGATTATTGGGGTGAAAGAAATAAAAGAATCTCACATTTTGACGAGAAATATATATAACATACACACCATCTTTACAAAAAAGAAAAGAAATTTATTATATACACAACATCAGAGAACACTAATCTATCATCAACGCCGGACAGTTATAACAACACGCCCTTACAATTTTTTGATAAATACAGACAAAAATCAAGAATAACAAAATAACGGAAAATATAAGATACGTGAATACGTTTTGAAGAATCCAACTCGTCCCTTGAAAGTTTCAAAGCATCCAGCTAAATCTGAAAAATATGCTCGAGCTGACCGGACATTATAGAAAACAACGTCTGGGTCAGTCTGGTAAAACCAGCATGAGAAACTCAAACCATAAGGGATTACATTTATTATAACTTGTAAAATCCTTTAAAATCAAAGGTATCTCGTAAGACCACGTCGTACACAAACACAGATCGATTTTTACCTTACGATAACCAAAACATTTATATCAAAAATCCAGTGATATTATAATAATGTCTAAGAGTGAAAATAATAATAATCAAATAGCTGTGATGTTTGTGAGTGTACATCACAACATTAATAGTTGTATAATCAAAAACCGCCAAGGCATGTTTGCTAATTGTGTAGGATTCCACGGAGGTGCTCTCGGTGCTTTGAGAAACGGTCATCCTGCACAAGGATTAGAGTTATCCTTCCGAAGTAACAATATATCCCTAGTGATGTATTATTAGAAAAACATAGTTGGTCTAGCTAAAACCGAGTGCATCGCTCCATGCATGCATAACAACTGAAGGTAACGTCTAGGTGGAGACGACTGCACCCTATGAGGTTCGCCAACCATACTGGCCATGCTTCTTATCTCTGGTTTTAGACATTACAGCTGATGAAGCTACGTCCGATGTTCGGTTCATGCACCGCCATCAAAATAGATCATGAAATCCATATGGATTTTCATACCCCAACGGGTCTCAGAATCACACATGTATTTCCACATCTCAAATTGATCTTGGAATTACATACGGATTCCTATACCTAACGGGTCGCGGAACCACACATGAATTACAACATCTCAATAAATCACAAAACATCTCCATAGAACCGTTTATGGTTATTGGAGTGGCACGGTACAAGTCATCTCTTATGAGTACACGCCCCCGCTTAGCGGGTGCTTCACAAACCAATCGTCGATTTTTCAAAATGCTCAATACCGGTTCTTTAGAAAATAATGAGACAATACATAAGAGCGGGGATCACCCACTAACCGTTTAAGTGGACGAATTTGCTCATCATTTGTCTTAAAAGAACAAAACGAGTTTATACTAGATAACCACCGACGGTAACAGTACTATATAATTACCGTGTTTTCCCTAGATATTTGCAGAGTTAAAATCCTTTGGTGTTAAGTAGAGAGTATTTGCGTACCACCAAGATTAAGAAAGATCATATATTTAGGCCAAGATTTGATAGTCGGTTGTTTAACTATCAAATAAACAAACATTCCAAGCAAAGATTACATTTGACATGACAACCACTAAGCCTCTTAGATTAACCTTTCATTAGTTAAATCTCTTTTCAAAATATTTATCAAAATATTCACATACTTAATGAAAAGTTCTATAGAACGACAATTAGGACTGCGATGTTGTACGGTGCAGAATGGTGGTCCATTAAAAATCAACACGTTCATAAGATAAGCGTAACAGAGATGCGTATGTTGCGATGGAGTTGCGCTCATACAAGAAGTCACCGAATTAGATATGGGGATATACGTGAAAAACTTGGAATAACACCAATTAAGGAGAAACTAATTCAACATCGCTTAAGATGATTTGGACATCTCCAACGAAGGCCGTCCGAGGCACCTGTGCACGTTGGAATTATAGGCCGTGTGGTTTGCTCAAAGAGAGGTAGATGTCGACCAAAGTTGACATGAAAGGAAGTTGTTAAAAGGGACTTGAAGGGTTGTAATATAGCCGAAGAGCTGGTAACGGATAGGAGCACGTGGAAGTTAGCGAACTAGAACCATGAGCTATGAGTCTTATTAATTTAGATTATAGGATTAGGGAAAAAGAGCCTAAGACGTAGTGTTTGGTCGTTGATCAATGTTAGTATCAGCACCGTTATTACTATTTGTACCGTTATCATCATTTTTTTAATTGTTTTTTTGTTTTTTTACTTATTTTTTTTACATACATACGTATTTCTATCTTTATTTTACTTAGTTATTATGATTATTAATTTACCTATTTGACTTAATTTTATTATTGCTATTGTTATTGTTATTGTTATAACTTTTAAATTACTTTTGTCATTTAGTTTTGGGTTCCATATCTAGCCGATCCCTACTTGTTTGAGAATAATGACTTTGTTGTTGTTGCATTCACATACTTATCTCATTGGTACAAGTATATTCACAAACCATTCCTTTCCAAACTTGGAAACCTTTTACGTACATATAAAATGGTATAAATATATTTTTCAAAACTGTTATAAAAATTCCTATTTCAAATCATAGTAAAATGATCAAACCCAAATATTGGTTAAAAACGGAGACGAAGATAACCCCAAACACTATTCGTTTGGTGTTAAGTGTGGAACGAATGTTCCATAACACCATAATTAGGAAGGTCCGTTAAGAGAAATCAAATCTACATTTGTCTTATAAATTCCTCAAATAAATCCTTTTAATAAACCCCTTTCATTTAGAAAATCTCCTTTTAAATTCCAATCCATTTATAAAACACTATAAATCTTCAATTATAAACCCTTTTATAAATTTCCAAAATCACTTATAATTTTTTATATATAAATCTCAAGATCTCCTTTTAATTTATAAAACTCTTTTCATAAATTTTTCTTATTTAAAACAAAACCTTATAATTTAATAAGTTTCTTTGATAAGCAAATCAATTATTAAAAATACTTTTTAAATAACAAGTTATTATTTAAAACCCTTTTTTATTTAATTATCTATAAACCTTATTCAAAATAATAACTATGAAATATCATTGTTAATATATTAAATTAACTTCTGAACAATATTATTATACTAATAAGTTAACCTTTAAACAATTTAAATATAATAGCTAATTAACTACAAAATATCATTAATACAATATTTAATTAATTTCGAAACGTCCTTAATATAATGATACCAATTCTAAGCGGGGGAAGGAAAATAAGCAATTTTCAACAAAAATTTCTTGCACACCAATTAAATATAGCGACATATAAACAAATATTTCCATAATTTCTTCAACATAAGGTAAAATAGGAATAATGGAGTAGAGAAATACATTTCTGCTATCCATTGGACTACAACCGAAGTTGATGCGGCGGAGCGTTTGATAGACTTGAAGTAGCGCGGCGTATGCGGAAGAATACAGTTTATTTTATGTTATTATATATATATTTCCTCTCAAAGTTTGAAGAACAGAAGATGTTCAAAGGCTAATAGACAAATGAAAGAAGAAAATTAAGCTGCCGTTAAACTTAAGAACGCTTATAAATTTTCAAAGTATGCGAGTATATATTTCTTGCTTCACACTTCACACATATTTATAGCTAGCTAGCCGGTCTTTCGGTTTACAAATTATACAGCTGTCTGCTTATATAATACAGAATCTTATAATATATTATTACAAAAGATAGCTTAATAGAGAAGTAAAGTAGCCGCCTTTGTCTTTATCTTCTAAGTGGGTTTACAGCTGTAAGATGTTTTCTCTAGAAGATAAGATTCGATCTTATCTTTAATATGTATCCGCAATCTGGTCTGGGTCATATTCTTCTAGCGTATTTTGGTTACTGTTGGTAATATTTGGGTCATCTTCCATTTCTGCTTCTGATGATAGTCTATCGTATATTAACACATCATTTCCAGGATCGAACATTTTTTCCGCTAAACGGATTGAAAGTAGTGTTTTATGTTCCATTTCTCTCCAAATTTGATATCTAGAACTTTCTGTCTGTAAAACTAGTTCTTTTCAATTTGGAGGAGAACTAATTGTAACTATTGATTTGTGGAATTTCCATGGTTGGTGTGCCTCAAACCATATAGGCGTTTCTTCCTATAGTTGGAAATAACACTGTAGGCTTTTAGATGCATATTGCCGTGTGTAGCCTGTATGTTTAAAAATCGCCATTCTATGCTTTGCTGGTTCTATAGTATGTTTATTATCAAAGTGGTAGTCTGGTGTTGATCAGCTGATACAAACTATAATTCCTGGAAATATTTTTAAATATTTGCTGCTACTAAGGCGAAGCGTTTTTCAATTTTTTCTAGAATCGCTTCTTTTATTGGATTATTGAATGTAATTCTGGAAATCATACCATGATCAAAAAGATCAACGATCCGGTCCATGTCATATGGTAGGTGTGAGCTATCAACTCTGGCTCTCAACATATTTGACCTTCTTTCTTGAATTATTTTAAACTGAACTCCTTCTTTAACTCGCTTATACCATGTTTGAGAAGATGCTGTAATTCTGCATGATGGTTATTCCATCTGTCAAAAACTAGCTTTTCTATTTTAAGCTTGATATCAATCCCTGTTTGTCTGTATAAATCATCTAGAATTGGAGGTGGTTTTAACTTTAGGTGGTTAGATAATTGTTCGAAAGATAAGGTTTTAAGTCTTTTTGGAATTTGCCTTCGAAGTTTGTCCCTTTCTGTTGCTAGCTGTTGTGCTCGCTTTTCAAATAATTGTATTGTCTTCTGATTATATTCAACTCTGGCTTTATATTGCTGCAATCTTTGGTTTTCTTCTATTAATTGGTTTAGCTGTTGTTGATCTAGCTGGAACTGATGTTGGAGTTCGTTTATTTGAGTAGCTTGGCTGTTAATTAGTTCTTCTGATGATTGTTGAGGGGTTGCTAATGTCCGAGAGTAGCTTTGGTGACATTGTGGATCAATATAGAAAATTGGTCCAAAAAATTGTCCGCCTTCTTTCAAGGCATCATTTAATGAATAAAATCCTTTGAAAAAGGGTTTCTAAAATTGTTAATAGCCATCTGTACTTGAGTAAATGTTTTGAAAATCCCTATAAAGTTTCCTCTAAAAACATTATAGCAAAAGAAATTTTTTGCCAACGGTTTTTGTTGGATTTTTGAAACATACATAGCAAAACTGTTTGCTAGCATCTGTTTATGTTTTCTTTCAGCATCTGTTTATGTTTTCTTTCAGCATCTATGGTTCGTAGGTTTCATAAATGATCAAGTAAACATTATTGCGAAGGATCTGTAACTCTTACTGGGGTTTGAACCTCCTTGTGTCTTTATCATCAAATTGTACTAGATCGTAATTACCAAATGTCTTAATTGAAGTTGGAGATTTTACGTCCATTCTTTTTTCTGTAGGTATTTCTGGTGAAGGAGATTTTTTCTTTTTCCTCCTTAACCGTTTGATTAGAACTGGATCCTACCTCTGTGTTTGGACTTACTTCTTTGTTCATCAGAACCCTTTCCTGCAAATTGACTTTACTAGAATCAAATACTGATATAATTTTTCGAGATAAAATGGCCGCCAGTTGGTTATTTTTACCTTTAATATGTTCAAAATTTGTTTTATACCCATTTCCCTGTAATAAATTCTGTAAGTTTAACCATCGGGTTTTATTTATTTTCTTGGTATTTTCATTTGATATAAATTTGACTATTGCTTCGTAATCGGTTGTGATTGTGAATTTTTTGTTTAAATAAATTTTATATTTGTCTAATGCATTTATTAATGTTTGAATTTCGAAATCTAACGATGTCCTATTGTTCCCTGTATTAAAGTTTCCGCTGGTGTATGTTGCTAATTTTTCTGTGTTTTTGTCTGAAAATTTTGATAGTTTGCATTTGAGGACGGCTCCCTATCCTTCCTTACATCCATCACACTCAATTATAATATAATCTGTTTCTAATGGTAGCTCTAAAGGCTTTATCTTTTTTATTTCTTCCTTAATTTTTTGAACTAATTTTATATCTTCTGAATTAAATCTGGATTCACCATTTTTGGAGATCTTTCCATATAATGGTCCTACTAACTTGGCTAGATTTTGTATAAATTTTCTAGCATAATTTACTAATCCTAAAAATGCTTGTATCTTCTTTTTACTATCTAATTTATCTGGAAATCATAAATTTTTTTGGAAAATATGTGGTTGTAACTCTATTTTTCCATTTCCTATTTCTAATCCTAAAAAAGAAATTTTTAGTTTTAAAAGTTCCATTTCTTTTTTGACACTACTATTCCATTCTTTTCTATTTCTAAAAAATGCTGTTCATGTTCCTTTATGGTCTTACTTGCTATAAGGATATCATCTATATATACTAAACAAAATTTATATTTTTTTGAATATGCTATCCATAAATTTTTGAAAGACTGCAGGAGCTGTTTTTAATCCGAAACTAAGAACATTCCATTCAAAATGTCCTTCTGAGCATGTAAAACCTGTCCATGGCTTAAAGTTTTCTTCTAATTTTAATTGGTTGTATCTTGACTTTAAATCAAATTTGCTAAAAAATTTCTTATCTTGGATTAAGTTTATTAGTGTATCTTTATTTGGTATGTTGTAACCATTATCTTCTGTATTATCATTTAGTCTCTTATAATTGTAAACTATTCTGGGTTTACCTTTTTTTTGCTCTGAATGATTTCTTACTAAAAAGGCTGCAGATCTATGTCTAGAATCCGATTTTCTTATAAGATTTTGATCTATCATTTCTTTTATTTGAATTTTAAAATCTTTTACGACTGCTGGTGAATAATCTATATTTGTTGTTCTTATTGTTATTTCTGGATTTATTATGTTAATTTTACATGTAAAAATTTACTTTATTTTTTGTAATATCATCACCTATTAATCCTATTTTTTCTAGCTTCAATATTATCTGATGGGGTATAAACTGTTTTTCCTTTCTTTTTCTAACCTTTTTTAGTTTCAAATGCTATTCAAACGCTAGTATAGCTAAAGCATTTTTATGATCTTTATTGTTTTGTGAATTTGAAGGTTGTGGTTGCTTGTAAAAATCTAATTCAGCATGTCCACCACGCTTTCGGGCTAACTCTGATTGATAATTATGGTAGTTTGTTGGTAGTGTGTAGTTATATTTGTTAAATGTAATGCTATTTTTTGAAATGTGATGTAGTTTAATATGAAATTTAAACCTAATAAAAATTCTGTACTTTTAATATCTTTTGGTGTTAGTGTGGCTTTTCCTAGTTCATATTTAAAACTGTAATTACCTGAAAAGTCTTTGAATTGTATTGTAGAATTATCTGGTAATTTATGGGTAAGTTTCATTAGACTTTGATTTGCTGTTTTTGAAGTAATTGTGTATTGTAATGGTATCTGGAATTTTGATGAGACTAAAAAGTGTGCAATTAAGCTTTTCGTGCTTCCTGGATCCACTATTGCTATTGTTTCTACAAATGGGTTATCATCAAACCATATTCGACAGTTGATGGTTAATAATGCCGTATTATATTTATTAATGTTTGCAGATCTATGTTTGTATTTTCTTGGACTACATTATTTAGGTTATCTACCTGCTCAATTTCCCTTTGCCCACTTGTTTCCCCGGTTCAAATTGACCATAATCCTTTTGTTTATGATTTATATTTCTAGTTTCTTGCTTTAGAATATCGATTTCTAATTGTAATAGCTGTATTTGTGCTTCATGTTTATCAATTGTTTCTTGAAAATTCTTTTCATTAATCATATGTTTCTTTGTTATTTTGTTATTAATTCTAAGTTAAAATGCCTTTTTGCACACAGAAAACATGTTTCCATAAAACAATTATTGCATTGAAATCTTTTAATTATCTCTGGATATCTATTACATAAAAAACATGGAATATGGTCATTTCCTTTGTTTTAAATCCACTGATGGTTGCATAGCTCATTTTCATTATTTACTAAGGTATAAGTAATACTATTTTGAGAACTTTCTTCATTATCGGATATTATACTGTATATTGATTCATTATCGTCTAAGTCGTTTTCATCAATACTTTCTATTTCGTATTCGTCTAATTCATCTACTAAATTTTATCTTTGCTTGTTATTGTGTCTATTTGGACATTTATTTGCAAAATGGTTTGGGTCACCACATATGAAACAATGACATTTTCTATTGGTTTATTTCTTCTGACATACTTATCTTTCTTTCTTTTATCTAACCGTTTTGATTTTCGCAAATATTTTCTTGGCTTATAGTATCCGTAGGCTTGTGGATTATAAATAGCTGTCTACAAAATGCCCAAGTTTGTCTTTTAATTTGTTCTTGTAAGGTAGCTTCTTTGCATCGTTTTTCTAGTTCTTGAAAAACAAACATAATTCGTGGTCCTATTACTAGTTTTGGAATATCTCCATATTGGTTATTCTAGTCTTCTTGTAATTTACGTCCTAAATCCCCTGGAAGTTTTGAAAAATACTTGCTACATAACTCTTCTTCCATTGCTCTTCCTGTTTGTACTAACATCACTGCAAAATCTTACCTAAATTCTTTTATATACTTAAAATCTCTTATATTAAGTTGCTCTAAATTTCTAATGGCTGTATTTTGCATAATAGTGCCTCTTTTCCTGGATCATTTCCTATTAATAGTAGTCTAATAAAGCTTGTAAAATTATATGTATTGTTTCCTAGGGCTTTTTGTTCAGTTACTGCTACTGGGTTATCTGTTTTTCTACTTTGATAAATCGCTATGGCTAATGGTTCTAAAGCGGTTTCTAGCACGGCCCACATGTCCATTTCTGGCTTTTTATTTACTTTCCAATATCTGACTACATTCTGTTCGCATATTATAATTTTTTCTGGCCAAAGTTGAGGAGATTGATTTTCTAAAAGTAACATGCTGTGGCTATATAATCTTCCATATGGTTTACGCATTCCTTTTCCTATATAAGGACTTTCTTGTGCATAATTTATGTCTGGTTTAGCCCATTATTCTCTTTCTAAAGGTCCTCTAAACTGTTCACTAGGTTCATTATCAAACCTACTTCTTTTATTTGATGGAATCATTTTTTGATCCATAAAATGACTATCTATAAAGAAATCACTTAATGGAATTTGTTGGTTCAAAATTTTATCTATTAATGTCATGTTGAAATATTTTGATAATGTTGTAAAAGCTTGTTCACAATCCATGTTTAACTCTTGCATACAACTTATTATCATATTGTTTGTTTCTTGATGTTTTCAGCTGTTATCTTTTTTATTATTTCTGGTAATGTTTTCTTAATTTCTGTTTTAAAAGTTTCCTCTATATTTTCTTCTATTTCTTCATATTCGTAATTTTCATCAATTAAATATCCTAAGATTTCTTCTTCATCATTTATATTATTTTCTTTATTATTTCTGTATCTGATTCACATACTGATCGTAGATTGGTTCACCATCTCGGTTATTCATAATATTAAAATGTTCATTTAGGTTATTTCTGACTTCTATTTCTGATTCTGTATCTGTTTCTTCTTCATTCTGTCTAAACTTGTAATTTCCACACCGTAAACTAGGTTCTTCAAATTGATTTTTGTAGATTACACATGATTCTGGTACTAGGATTCTTTTATCGTTTGTTACAAACTTCTTGGGCTGCCATTCAAGGCCTGCCAAGTCTTTTGGATTTATTCTTGGGTTTCTATCATTTTTATACCTTTACTAGCTATATTATAAACTATCACTTCTAGGTTTATTTTGAATTTCATTCGTGATATGTTGCTGGCTTTTCCTATTATACTTATGCTTATAATTAAATTATTTCCTATGTAATCTTCGAAACCTTTTGCTTTAAATCCTAATTTTTAAATTTTTAAATCTTTAATACTTTTAAGAATATTTGGAACACAATATACTAATGCTGATTTATCATTTAAGTCTATTTCCATACCTGATATTAATGCCTTTTCGATATCTGATGCCCATGATTTATCTAAAACTAAAGTAAGAATTTGTTCCCAATCCTTTTCTTGTTAAGGCTTTTATCCCTTTGACTATTAGTCCTAAATGAAAAAATCTTTTTCCCGTATTTTTAAGTTTTTGTATTGTTTCTGGAGATAAAATATCTATCGTTACACTGTTATTTATAACTCTAATTTCTTCTTCCCTAATACTTCTTATTAATGTTGTATTTATATTTGTAATTCCTGTTTGATATAGAATTCTTGGATTTAATACATCTAATTGATTGTTGTTATATAATTCTAAATTCTTATCTAAGTCTACTTCTTCATCTAACTGAACTATCTGTTTTTCTTTCTTAGATTTAAATTTTGAAATAATACTTGAAATTTCATCTTTTGATTTACCCCTGGATGTCGATTCTATTAAAGTTCTACTGGGTCCACTGAACGATTGTCTTGGGTTCATTATTTCTTTGGAATCCAAAATTTATATAATTCTGGAGTTTTATTAGTCTTTTCAACTGATTTTCCTAAACTTAAATTTGCCAATTGTTCTATTACTTTGTCTAAATCTGTATTATTATTAGAAGTTTGATTTTCTTTACTTAGTGTTTCTAATTTATCTAGGATTTGTAAGTTTGATGTTATTAAAATATTAAATAAACTAGGATACTCTTTGTCTGATGGAAGATTTTCTACAAATTTTGTGAAACCTGTCTGGGGAACCACGTTATTATCCAAATATTTCTCTGCTTCTTTTACTGCATGTTGGAGATTTTTATTCATCCACCAATTAAATACTTTACTTCGTTTACTATTTTTTCTACTTTACTGATTCTTTCTTCAAATTCCACTGTTCTGTTTTGTACTCCTACTAATATTTTCTTAGTTTCTATCTCTATATGTTTTGGTTTATTATGTTCTAAAAGAAATTTTAATTCTTGAATTTCTGACTTAGTAGGTAAACTATTCTGAAAATTATTTACTGTTTTGAGTATATATTCGTTTTGATTTTTAATAAAATTTATATTACTAACAAACTGTTTTAAAGTTTTACTCTTTTCTCCTATAAAACTAGCAATTACCTCTAATGTTTTAACTGTTGAATTATTGTAATGTTCTAGATTTATTCCTAAGTTTATAATCAAATCTGTGATTGAATTTAACTGTTTGTTTTCGTTATGCAAAAGGTGCTGGAATCCTTTGTCAAAATGAAAACAAATTTATACTTGTCTAACCTGATTATACTTCGTTCCTTAAAGTTATATTCAAGATTTAAATAGTTTAAGCGTTTAAAGTTAATTTGATCGATTTTCTCTGAGTAGTTTCTCAATATTTAATAAAATCATTTGTCTATCAAGCTTGATCATCTTATAAATATTTTCCTCTGAGAGAACAAAAAATAAAACTACTCAGAGAAAATCGATCAAAAGTTAATATTAAAAAAAATTAAAAAAATAATTAAATATTCTTAAATAATTTCAAGGAATCATATTTAATAAAATAATTAACTTTAAACCATTATTAATAAATAATAATTACTTTTTAAATATTATTAATTAATATATAATAATTATATTTAAAATCTTATTAATAAACAATAATTATTCTTAAAATAACTTTTAAATCACTAATTAACTTTTCAAATTTGAAAGGCTTAGCGATCACAATGGTACTTAAACAAGCTACGATATCATTCAATTTTACTTTTCAAGTTAATAAATGATATTTACATAATCAATGGCTAAGTAAATAAATTCAACCCTTAACCATCATTGGTTAACATATCATTTATTCAAAGCATAATATCAATTAACGATATGTAATCAGATGTCCAAATCTATAAAATAGCATAAAGGGATTTATTCTGCTAATTAAATGTCATTGCTTTAATTAGCAGAACCGTGTTTTATTCCGCTAAACAAGTATCCATATTACACTATTCAATTTACTTTAACAAAATGATGTTTATTTGGCCAAATAGATAACATCAATTAAGATATAATAAATTTAACGACGTTATTATTTAAAATAACGTTAATTGAAGTCAATCCATATTATTATATCATACTTTTCAAACATCTCAAATCTACAAACAATTTGCTCTATGACATTGTACTCGTCAATATGAATACAACACAAAAATCCATGAGTCAATTGGACTTAAAACGGATGGGATATTGATTATTTTTAACACACATTTAAACAAATAAAAAAAACCAATTTAAATAAACATTTATGCTCACCAAGGCTAATGGGCTCGGCCCACAATCTCTACACCAACCCGAAAATGCACAGTCGAAGCACAGTGCCTCCCCTTCATCTTCTTCTTTAACACAAAGCTCTAATTTCCTATTTGTGTGCACGCTACCGTGCAACACCTTGCACGGTGACTCATACCACCATAGGCCGCCAAACCACTGCCATCAAGTTTCCTTCTCCTGCTGATCTCACCCATCCCCACCTCGACGAATCCGTACCCTCCTAACCAATTATGACCGCTGATCCGAGGTGCCAAAATGCGTCGAGGTCCCTACTATGCGCGATAACTTTTGTCGTCGATCTCCACCAAAGTATCACCTCCGACTCACATCTCCATCTTGATCACAAATTCAAGCTCCATTTCGCCAGTCGCCGTTTAAATCACCCAAAAACCTAAACCCTAGGTTTCAGCCATCGTCGACGACCATCATGAAATTCCGTCAAACTCATACCAAAATTCATACTCCTTCATACGACTCCAACGGCACAAGCGGCGTCGATCGATTCGACTTGGATTGAGAGAGATTAATTTTTAAACTTCAAGGACAAACTTTCCCTCTTACTGTAATTTCAAAATTACTCGCTCGTTTTTTGACAAAAACTCGAGCGGTCAATTTTTAAAAATATTAGAGTACAATACGAATAACTTTCGTGTTGGTCGCTATGGCTAAATATGAATGGTTTGGGCTGTAGTGATTTTTAAAGGGAGGATAGTCTATATTTTCAAATATTTGGAATTGAATAAATGAAGAACAAGAGGTTGAATGTGGGTATACGTGTGTGTGTGTATATAGACACACACATCAGAGCAAAAAGGCAAGGGACAAGGCATGTAAGTAGTTAGGGTGAATGGAGAACAAGAAGTTGGCTGCACTGTTTACTCCAGTGGACATTTGAAGTGCTGATTTGCAAAAAAAGTGGGCTATGTCATATTTATGTGTGTGATTTTCGAATAGTAATCCCGTCCCACAATATCGCGTCCGCGTACAGGCCACGAACGACGGAAAACAAAATATGATCGCGCACAACAATGTGACATGATCACAAAATAAGAATGAAACACACCGATTATCAGATTCCGTTAAATTCAAAAATACCAACGTCTGACGTAAAATACGTTGAACGGAAATTCAATTATTTTCCAAATTAAAAATTATGGAATAATTCTATAAATTAAATTAGAAATACGTTATCAAAATCGAACAATTATTTGAAACATAGATTTTATTATAAAAATCTTAAATTAAATATTTAAAACTAATTAAATATTCCAAAAATCGAAGTTATAAAATTCCGGATCGTTACACCTCCTGATATTTTATTAAAATGATTTACTCTCCATTTATTTCCTTACCCATCCCTTTATTTTACACTTCTGCCTTTTTAGCTTTTCTTCCTCCTCTCATCATTCCTGGTACATTTTCCCCATTTATATATCTCTTTAGATGTTCATTTTAAACAAAAATTAATTCCTACTCCAAATCATTATCAAACAAAGAAAATTAATTAAACATCTTTTAGTAATTTCAAATGATTTTATAGTTTTTTTTTGCTTTTATTTATAAAATTTGGAATTGTATCAAAAATTGTTATACAATGGACCGCATAAGCTAAAAGTTGAATTAGAATACTGACTTGGTTTAGACTGAAGTTTGATTACAATTTTCTGAGTTTTGTTTACAGCGGCCAACAATTCATATTTTCTATTTATTTAATTCAATGGAACTATTTTGTATATGGTTGGAACTATGCATTTTTCAACGTGGTTAACTCATGTACCAGCATATGTCCAACGCTACTTGTTTCGCTTCAGGAACTACGTATTTCATAGGTAAGGAGGGTAATACTGTCATTTGAATTGTTTTTTTTCCGTTACGTGGGTGGCTAAAGAAGAAACGCAGATCAATAGAATTAGCCTATTAAAATAATAGTAAGTATCTTGTTGTATATGAGTATTTTGTTGTGTATACGTAAATAAATTTGCATTTATTTTGTGTATGGATATGTTGTTGGAATAATATTTTAAATCTGATTGTTTTTTAATTTTACTAGCTAGTTTATTATTTTATTTAACATGTCATAAGCACATACTAGATCTAAACAAAAAATTATTTAACTGCTTACAAAGCATTTGAATGAGAATTTTTTTACTACTATATGATATATACGCAGATCAGAATTAGTATATTATTTAAAATTATTTCATTTTTTTTCAAATTTAGTTATTATATTATTTAAACTTACATTAAAGGCAAATTCGATTAACCCTTAATATTTTGCTTTACACCCCGTGTTATTTTATTAAAACGATTCACCCACCATTTATTTCCTTACCCATCCCATTCTTCTACACTTCTACCTTTTTATTTTCTTCCTCCTCCTCTCATCACTTTTGGTACATTTCCCCCATTTATCTATCTCTTTAGATATTTATTTTAAACAAAAATATATTCCTACTCCAAATCATTACCAAACATAAATAAACTTCTTTTAGAAATTTCAAATGATTTTATAGTTGGTTGTTGCTTTCATTTATAAAATTTGGAATTGTATCAAAAATTGTTATACAATGGACAGCATACGCTAAAAGTTGAATTGGAACACTGACTTGGTTTAGACTGATGTTTGATTACTATTTTCTGAGGAAAGCCGTATTCGATGAGAGCCGTATGTACGGCTTGGAGGGAGATCCTTCATCTCTTTCAAGATCCACCCTATAATGTGGGACCGAAAAGCCAAAATAAGTGCAAACCAGAACGAATTAATAAAATAAGAAAAAGTGTGTAATGCACTTTTTTACATATTCGTTCTACGATGAAATTAAACAAAATGATTTGCAAATAAAAGTGCTAATGCCACAACGAGCCGGATTCTCCGGAACCACTAGAATACTTATAATAAACAGGATTCCAACTCAGCACCTTTTGAGATTTTTAGAAGAGTTGCTCTCCTTTTTTAGAGTGGCCAACAATTCATATTTTCTATTTATTTAATTCAATGGAACTATTTTGTATATGGCTGGAACTACGCATTTTTCAACGTCGTTAACTCATGTACCAGCAAATGTGCAACACTACTTGTTTCGTTTCAGGAACTACATATTTCATAGGTAAAGAGGGTGATACTGTCATTTGAATTGTTTTTCTTCATTACTGGGGTGGCTAAAGAAGAAAGCACGAATCAATAGAATTAGCATATTAAAATAATACTAAGTATCTTGTTGTATATTAGTATTTTATTGTGTATGCGTAATTAAATTTGCATTTATTTTGTGTATTGATATGGTGTTGGAATAATATTTTAAATCTGATTGTTTTTAAATTTTACTAGCTAGTTTATTATTTTATTTAATATATCATAAACACATGCTAGATCTGAACAAAAAATTATTTAACTGCTTACAAAGGGTTTGAATGAGAATTTTTTACTACTTTATAATATATATACGCAGATCAGAATTAATATATCATTTAAAACTATTTCATTTTTTTTTAAATTTAGTTATTATATTATTTAAAATTACATTAAAGGCAAACTCGATTAACCCTTCATATTTTTCTTTACACTCCCTGTTCTTTTATTAAAACGATTCACCCTCCATTTATTTCCTTACCCATCCCATTCTTTTACACTTCTACCTTTTTCCCTTTTCTTCTTCCTCCTCTCATCATTCTTGGTACATTTTCCCTGTTTATCCATCTCTTTAGATATTCATTTAAACAAAAATATATTCCTACCCCAAATCATTACCAAACATAAATAAACTTCTTTTAGTAATTACAAATGATTTGTACTTTGTTGTTGCTTTTATTCATAAAATTTTGAATTGTATCAAATATTGTTATAAAATGGACAGCATATGCTAAAAGTTGAAATGGAATACTGACTTGGTTTAGACTGAAGTTCGATTACTATTTTCTGAGTTTTGTTTAGAGTGGCCAACAATTCATATTTTCTATATTTTCTTCATTTAATTCCATGGAACTATTTTGTATATGGCTGGAACTAGGCATTTTTCAACTTGGTTAACTCATGCACCAGCAAATGTCCAGCACTACTTGTTTTGTTTCAGGAACTATGTATTTCGTAGGTAAAGAGGGTAATACTGTCATTTGAATTGTTTTTTTTTGATTGCTGGGGTGGCTAAAGAAGAAAGCACGGATCAATAGAATTAGCCTATTAAAATAATACTAAGTATCTTGTTGTATACAAGTATTTTATTGTTTATGGGTAAATAAATTTGCATTTATTTTGTGTATTGATATGTTTTTGGAATAATATTTTAAATCTGATTGTTTTTTAATTTTACTAGCTAGTTTATTATTTTATTTAATATATCATAAGCACATACTAGATCTAAACAAAAAATTGTTTAACCGTTTACAAAGCGTTTGAACGAGAATTTTTTACCACTTTATAATATATACGCATATCAGAATTAATATATTATTTAAACTTATTTCATTTTTTCTTCATAAATTTAATTATTTTATACAGTGTCTGTTTTTTGATAAGCAAGAGTGATATTTAATTTAAGCAGGATGTCCCGGAGATCAAATTCAGGACCTATATAACAACAATATAAAGATCTTACGACTTGAGCTAGTGGTCCTTGACTATTTTATGCCATGTCTTGTTTGAATAACACAGTGTTTGAAAGTATATCAAAACATAGTTTTTTTAATGCACGATGATTTATATACATGTGAAATTTAATTCTATTTTTAATTATAAAAATGTTTTAATATGCATGATAAATTTATTTCATTATGATCACTCAGTATATATATTAAAAATCAGTAGTTGACATTTTATAGTTAATGTCAAGGTATAGCTGTTGTGGGTTTTTGTGTCAATAGTTGATAAAATTATTGCATAAGATCTGAATATTTCATGTTTTCTTGATGGATTGGATCAGGCCAATTTAGTGTAGTTATAATTCGGTTCAAAAGATGAAGAATTTATTTATTTTGGTTTGAATTTTGTAATTTGATGGTGATAAAAGCATTCACTTGGAAATATTAAATATTAGATAGATACCTCAGTAAATTAGTTTACTTGATCACTATTTGTTTCTTTTATTGTTAATATTTCAATTCTCGTATAATAAAAGAATTCTAGTATAATTACTAATGATGATTATATTTTATTTAGCAAAATATAGCATTTCTAATAATATTTTTTTATCTTCCAGTAGTTTTATTTAAAACATGTAATATTATAAAAATATGCAATTACCTATCTAATTTTTATAAGATGCACAAACATTAGTTTTTACCCATTGACCTTGTATGATGTTAAAATCACCACCTATTACCCATCGACTTTGTATGGCGTTCATCCCAAATAATTTTCCTATCTACGTTATTACGTGGACGCAAAGGTTGGATAAAGTTTTCGTAAAATATAACAAGGATTTTTGCTTTATTTCATGTAAAAGGTTCCAAATATCCCTTTTCATCCAATGAATTATCTCTTGAACTTCTTATAGATTGCAAATAACTCCATTCATTTAAGTAATTTTCTCCTAAGAGTGATAAATGGCTATGTTTCTTATAGAAGATAATTGTGCCAATATACCGCGGTTCGATAATATTTGACTCGATGACACTTGGCATTATTTTACAGCCCATAATTTCCATGTTTATTTACGTTCTACAATATTATATTTTCTACATTATTTTTATAATTAATATGCTCATGTTTATTAGATTCAATTTTTTTGGTATAAATTATCTTATTGAAATAATATTTAATATTACTTTATAAAGTTTTATTGTAAATTTTAGGGTTGTTACAACCAGTCATATTGAGTTTTCACAAATTTTATTCACGACAAAAAAAAAAAAAAAAAAAAAAAAATCAGTGAGCTCCAATGTTTTTTAATGCCTATTGTATGTATAGCTAGTTAGGGACTAAAAATATTTTGTTACTTTTACTGTTTTCAGAAACCTGAAAACACTCTTTTACCAGTGGTAAATAACTGCATATAGCCTATTAGTGCTAGGCAGGCAGCAAATTTAGTATATCTTCTTGCTTAATTTTCCTGTGCTTTGGGATGTTCTGTCTTTATGTTATAGTATTTGAGTTTCTTTATGTTGTCATCTTCACAAGCATTATATGTGTAGGAATGACAAACGATCTCTAGTAGGTGATCTTTTTGGTCTTCTTTCTGCTGTCTCGTATGGACTATTTACAGGTTATATATACATTTCTTATATTAATAATGTATTATCACATTGTCATGCATGTTTGATACGATAGCATAAAGTTCTATCCTAGAATAATTATATGCTCAACTAATAATCGTACCGATTCAAAATTACAGTACTTCTTAAGAAGTTTGCTGGAGAGGAAGGCGAAAGGGTTGATGTGCAAAAGTTGTTCGGATATGTTGGATTATTTACATTGTTGGCGCTTTGGTGGCTTGGTGAGACAGATATTATTTCATAAGATCTCTTTCTATTTACACATCCATTTTCTCATAAGCAATTTCATATATTGCTAGACTTGGCTTGGCATTCAAATTCTTATAATATATCAATTATGTTTCAGTTTGGCCTTTGACAGCATTGGGTATTGAACCCAAGTTTACAGTACCACATTCTCTTAAAATGGATGAAGTTGTCCTTGCTAATGGACTTATTGGAAGTGTACTTTCAGATTACTTTTGGTATGTCCAGCTGTGTACTATGGTTCAATTTAGGAATTTAATTAAGATAGACCGCTTTAGCAAACAAATAACAAATATGTACCTCTTTGTAAACAAATTACTAACTTAGTCTACTTTCTATCATGCTTGCACTAAGTTAGCATTTTACACTGATGCGATTTTAAATTGTGCTAGTGTCCTTTTCTTCTTCTTTTCTTTACAATTTACACGAGCTAATTAAAATCTTAAATCACTCCAGCTGAAATCATGCCAGTAAAAATGATGAATGGACACCGATGTGGCAGAAAGTGACCCAAATTTGTAGGATGTTTATAGATTGGCCTATTTGTTCTTACTCTTATAAAGTGGCCCAAACTGATAAAATATTCTTCAATCTAATGTATACTTGTCGTTTGGCTCTGAATTTCCGATTATTATTTATATAAATCCCAGGGCATTGTGTGTAGTGTGGACTACTCCTTTAGTGGCAACATTAGGCATGTCTTTGACAATACCACTAGCCATGGTTGCTGATATGGTGATTCATGGCCGTCATTATTCAGCAGTTTATATCCTTGGCTCAATCCAGGTACTTTTTAATTTCCAAATATGTCAACTTGGAAATTTTCAAATTGTATTACCATGTCATAAATAGTCTGTCATTTTAAACACTGTTACTTATGAATTCTTCTATGTAATTGTTTTATGATTTGATCTAGTTTCAATAGTACATGTACTTTACATTATTAGGGATATAGCAGTAGGGATCTTAGTTTGTTGTATGAGTGGCTTTTATCGTTTATTTTTGTAAGCCAGTCATATGTATCCTCTAGGTTTCGCCTCCCTTTTTCTTCTTTTTCTTGAAAATAAAATTTACCCATTTTCGAAATAATAGTTTTTGTACATGTATATTTGTTTATATAGAGTTACAGATACGTGTATATTTTACATTTATGCCTAATTTTCATGGTTGTTAATACTTGCAGGTGTTTGCCGGCTTTGTAATAGCTAATCTTTCAGATAGATTTTCCAACCTGTTTGGATTGTAGCATAACGTGGACTAAACTTCGGTTCCTTGCCCTCGTGATTTTTTTTTTTGATCCAAATACATTAAGTGCCGGTATTTTTTGTTAGCCTTCAGAATTATTTCGGTGTTTTCATAGCTGAGGACTGAGAAATATTCTTCTCTTAAGGTATCCCATACGAGTGTTGTATAATATTCTTTGATGTACATAAATTTCTACGAGTTTCCCGTCTTCCAGGTCAAAGTTTTGAGAACAATGTGGTTAGCAATTCAATTATCCAACCATACTTCATTTCGCTGTAATAGGAATTTGCAAGTTTATGGATTCGGGTAACTATCTGTTTTTAATTGGTTAATGATAGTTGTAATATGTTTGATGTTATAGTAGCATGAATTATCAAAAATGTCTCTGTGTGTATTTATTAAATTTTAATATTATTTGAAAATAGGATTTAACAATTCAACTTTCTTGACAAATTTAAAATGTCCGATAAATTTTTACTAAATTTTAATATCGCTTAGAATTAGAATTTAATAAATGAATTTTCTTTAAAAGTTTGTTATTTGTTAACTAGTAATATAAATAAAAATTCAAACCAAAAAATATATATATCAGATGTTGCGACTTAGAAAAAAGTATTAAACCAATTATACATGATTTTAGCGTAAAATCATGACTAAATATTTATGTAAAATTTCACGCGTAAAGCGCGTGCCATAACTTTCGTGATAATAACTAGCTTTGAACCTGCGC
Source organism: Allium cepa (assembly GCA_030765085.1). Classification (NCBI taxonomy): domain Eukaryota; kingdom Viridiplantae; phylum Streptophyta; class Magnoliopsida; order Asparagales; family Amaryllidaceae; genus Allium; species Allium cepa. Next base: position 611,090,265 of record CM060932.1, read on the forward strand.
ACATGGAATACCACTATCGTAGATGTACCGCTATTGCAGAACCCGCGCACATGGAATACCACTATCGTAGATATACCACTATGGTAGAACCTACGCACATAGAATACCACTATCGTAGATGTACCACTATTGTAGAACCTACGCACATGGAATACCACTATGGTAGAACCTGCCTGCGCACATAGAATACCACTATCGTAAATGTACCACTATTGTAAGATGTACCACTATTGTAGAGCCTGCACATATGGAATACCGCTATTGTAGATGTACCACTATTGTAGATGTGACTGCTTGTTGGTTTGTATTGTGAAGTGAAAAGATTACATTGTTATTTAATGTTTCTTTCAAAATACTCTTTAAAAGTTTTAAATTTCACTTTGGCCTCGTCAAAAACAGATCTCACAAAATATCCTATCAATATTTCCAATGAAAATTTGCATTTCAAACCACATCTACAAATATTTGCATTCTATAATGCAAATATCTACAGTTGGAATGTAATTTTGTACTCTACACCATAAGAATGTGTATTCTATACTTAAATATTGCAATCTACACAGCAAATATTTATTTTACAAATATATGTATTTTAAATTGTAAATATTTGTAGTTCTAGCTGCAAATATATGCAGTTTAAAATGGACATTTTCTCTGAAAACATTTGACAATAGTGTTTCGTGAAACTTGGCTTTAAGAAGAGTTTTTCAGGTGTCACTTTTGAAAATAAAGGACGGATCCTAATTTTCGTTATTATTTATTATATGTATCCATTTAATAGTAAGACATGACACGATTATTTTTCTAATTAATATTTTTCTACCTTTCCCAATATGTAGTTTTTAGAAGTTCAAGTTACACCAAGTTATTTCATTATTTCATTATATTTTTAACATTCATAATTTATTATATGTATCTGTTTATATACAAAAATAATACTTCAACAATTTTTCTGATGATGTGACATTTATAATTTTTCTTTTTATTATATTTTTACGTTTCTTTGTAGAAGTTGAAGCTTTAAAGGTCACGAGTTTGAGTTTTGCAAAAGCTATATTATTATATTTTTATCTTTACTATTTATTATAATTATCCATCTGTTTAATGATAGTAAAGTAAATATTGTTAACTTTATTCTTTTATTTAAAATTTAGATCCTCCATGATTTTAAATTCTCATTCAAATGTTATTTAAATAATAATGATGGCTCAATCACAATTTAAAAATAGTATAATAAAAGAACAATGATATGCTCTTTTTAATTCTTTCCTTTTAGTAAACGTTTGAGCCTTTCATAATTTAATATTCTCACTCAAATTAGCCCCGTTGCTCGTATTTCTCGCAAACAAAAAAGTGGGCTGGCCTGCTCAGGCATCCCCATTTCCCTTAGCCAACGCATCGCAATGGCCCCTCTCCTCAACCGATCCGACCAAAATATCATCGATTAGAGCCCATGTGTCATCTTCGTTTTGGGCACGAATCATCTGCTTCGCATCTCATCTAATGGCCTGGCCTATTCATAATATATCTTATCCACTTCAACAAGAATGACACTTAGTCTCTCCTTGGGGCATCAAGCGACAAGGTCAATGTGGGTTATTATGCGAAGATGGGGTCCTTTAGTGATCAATTTAGCCAGCCAGCTAGCAAGATGTCTAACAACCTCCTTATTCGCTCTCATTCTTATGTTGGCCTGCCTCGCCCGTAAGAACTCCCTAGCTTCCCTCAAACCTATCTGCAAGCATCAAGCCTCCCTAACTTAAGAGACCCTCTGCATGTGTCATTTCTCTGAAAGGCTATCATCCATTAGCGCAGCTCATTTGATAGAAGAGCCTCTATGCAGCAATCCCTCCATATACTTAGCTGACACCATAGTACATCTACTACTGCCACCCCACACTTCCATGTTATATGCCGTCATTTGTGGGCAATTTTACAGTGTAGCACACCAAGTGTCTACACCCTACAAACTACCCGACGTCCTAGATAGCATATTCATCAACTGTATATCACCAACAATTTCCCAGATCATTTTCTGGGCTTGTTCAGACTAATCCCAACCATCCAAGCATCAATTTCAGCTATTGTAAATACATCTTACAATGCAGCTTCATAAGGATTGAAAACATTAGCCTAAAAAGAAAATACCTTTGTATTTTTAGTAACTCCATCTTGTAATTTAGGCTGGTGTAACCAAAACAGTATAATAAAAGGCTCCTCATAGTGGGACGTAGGCCACCTCTGGTCGAACCACTCTACGCTATGGTCTCTATACTTTTCTGCGTATTAATATCTTCATTTCTCATTTTTCAACCAAGTTATTAGCCATCAATCCTTGCCAATATACCCTCATGAGCACATTTTCAATGTTGGCTAAAAATATACTCAACATTTTGACGCTAGAAGGAGGGTCTCCCCTAAAACTCTCATTTTTCTTCTTTTTTCCCCTCGAACACCCATTCCAGTTTGTTACCATGGAATCAGTTCCAAGGCCTAAGGGTAACGACCGTAATGTAATGAAACTAATGGCAACACCGTTGCCAGTGATGCTTGTCATATCACTAGGCTTGGCATGGATATGTGGCGCACCATAGTGCAACAACTGACAAACATGGGTAATTTGACCCGCAAAATGGAGAGTCGAGGACAAGATTGGACACCTAAACAACTTTCAGCTTTGCCTCACTAGCCTCCCAACAGCTGAACAGACTCCTTAACAAGCCCTGTGGGTTGTATACAACCTTATGGGCACCGTCGAAGCCTGGAAAGGGTAGTTCTTGAAATTCCACTTGAGGAGGTCTATTTCCACCACATGAATGCTTACACCATTTCAGTGTAAGGGGACATCCATGATATCCCAACACCAGAGGCACCACCGCGCCATCGGTCTTCTTCAACCGAGTACAGTCTGTTTTCCATTGCTTATAGATAGCAAATGGGAACCGCGATCTCCATTTTGAATGCTTCAGTGGTGGAGGGCAAGGCAACGTTTCAGGGCCCAGAGAACCATTAGTTCATTCCCGACCTAAATAGGAAGTACCCAGCCTGGATCTCGGGAAAGGCAACCATATCTGCCTAGGTCTCCAACAGTTTTTAGGAGCAAGTCTCCTACTACAGCCAAGCATTGTCAATCTCATTTTCCATATTATCGTCATATATCCTCGTCACCAAATAGACAATATGGAAACCTATCCTCGGTAAGCGTTCATCGTCATCCGTGACATGTGAAATTTAGCCTCCAAGGAGAAATGGTCGCCCTACGTTAGCAAATGCACATGATTTAAACAAGAAAGCCCAATGATGAAAGGGATTTAGATGACGAGAATGGATACCCATTCTTCAAAGAGATCCTAGGCACTCACATTCACCGTAGGTATGTCCAATCTCCTATGGACAAATATGATCAGAGTGTCGACCCATCCGATCATATCATTGTTTCAAATCAGTAACCTGAGATGGTTGGATCTCCAACCATGCAAAATGTCTCATATTTCCCTCCACACTAAAGGGATCAGCATCCCTTTGATTCCTTCGCCTACAAGCTAGCAGTGTGTAACACCCCTAATCTTTGCTTAACATTATTTAGAAAATTTAATTAGATAAATTAAATAGAATCATGTGATGCGATGTAATGTGATAAGGAGAATGAGGTTTGTCAGCTAATTAGGTCAAATAATTAGGTCGCGCCTTAAGTAACCAATTAATAAGAATGTTTTAAATATAGAATAGAATAGAAGTAATGAGAGGGACATAATGAGAATAACTCCTTATTTCATTCCCTGAACCCTTCCTCTCTCATTCATTCTCATTTCATTTTCTAAATTAAAACAAAAAATAAAGAAGGCCAGCCATGAACTAGAGGAAGAAAAGAGGAAAGCTAAGGAATTCAAAGGAAAAGGCTAAGGGAAATTAGTCTACATCAAATCTCAATCTCTCTTATCTAATCTAAGGTGAATAATATTTAACCATCTCAATCGTTTATGCTTGATTTTGAATCTATGAATGATTTCTGAAATTGTTGTGATAATATGTCATATTATGGTTGATAATATCATTATTTGATTGAATGATGATTTATTGGAATTTAATGGAATTATCCTAATAGGTTTTAAAGGCAAAAACCCGCTTTTTAATCTCCTATTAACTTGAAATTTGAATATGTTATGTAAAATATTATTTTGGAGATGTGCGTTTAATTTTATACCTTTTCAAGTTCACATGAATATTTTATGAATTTCCTAAGGAAAAAAGTGTTTATTTTAGGTAAGGCTGTAAATGTTGTATGAGTGTCCGATGTCCATTCCTGTCCGTGGCCAAAATACGTTGGTCCGAGTTCGTTCGATTTTCAATTAAGACACGTGCTAGGACAACAAAATTTGTACGAGCAAAAATCTCGTTCGGTCCGTGTTCGTTCGAATTCGTCTGAATTTCTTATAATGCAGTATATCCTCTATGTTTCTCAAAATATATAAGACAACTATTTTGTCGGTTAATTGAGTAAGGATTCATAAAATGCTTATACGTCAATACAAAATTATGAATATAATATAGCTGATGGAAATTCTATTAAATAACATAAAATTTAATGTAAATAGCAATGTCCGTCCATGTCCGTTCGAGTACGTATCCGAAAAACTTATGTACTTGTCCGTTCGATTTCATTTAAGACACAAGCTAGGACAACAAAAATTGTACGAATATAAATCTCGTCTGATCCATGTCCGGTCCGATTTTATTTGGGGCAGAAACTGAACACACCTCTGTCCGGTCCGGTCCGATCGATTTACACCCTTAATTTTGGGTATTAATTATTAAAAATAATTAAATTAATATTTTAGTCCTAATATTTTTGTATAGAAAAGAAGAAGGGAACTCATATTTTTGGTGATTTTTGGAGAATTTTCTTTATTGGTCATGATTTTATATGAATTTATTATTCTAGAAAAGTGTTAAATTAATATAAATTGAATATATTAATTATAATGGTTTGCAAAGTTACTAAGAAGGTAGAACGTGATTCACCAACAAATTCTAAAAAAATATGAAAAGAAATTTTGTTATCCAATAAAAATTTGACAAGAGGCAAGAGTTGGTGGAAAGTATCATCTTTAAAAGGAAATAATTCAGTTTTCAAACTATTCACAGAAATGCCATTAAATATTTAGAGGCACGACACATCATATCTAAAGACTCCTTATCTCACATTTTAGAGGTATGACACCTCACATCTGTAGAATCCTTATATCATATTTTAGAGGCATGACAACTAATTTTCTAGAGACTCTTTATCTCATATTTTAGGGATTCTTTACCTCATATTGCTTATGTATTTTAGACTCGTGAACTCATATTTTAGAGGCTCTTTTATTTTAGAGGCTCAATATCCTGGTTTCGATAATGAATGTTTTAAAAGCTATGTAAGGATGTGGAAATCGATTGAACATATTTTAGTAAATGATGTATCATGTTGTTATTATCATATGATCAATTAAATTTGCATTTTTTTTATCATTTATCATACTTACATCCACATTACCCAACATTGAATCTTGGGATTTAGAAACAGAATTACCAGTTAAGTTATTGTAGTAGTGAGCATGATCAGACTAAGCTTCCGAGTGAGTATAATTGCATCCGGGAGATCAGTAGATCTATTGTGTTAGGATGGCTTGAACCTATCAAAAAGATATGACTAGTGGACTTAAAATCTAGATTGGCTGATTAGTTACCTATGAAAACTTGTAGGTTCATGGTAACCCTAGGAAAACTATGACATATGAGACAGATAGTCCATATGATTCTGGATAATGTTGATTAGTTACATGTGAAAACTAGTAGGTTCATATTAACCCTAGGAAAACTATGATTACATAATACCCTAGTTAAAATATGATACAGGGACATATATCCTCTGATTCGGACAGACATTTCAGTTTTACTCCTAATCGTATTTGGAGATTTTGCAATATCTAGTTAATTTTTTTGGCCTAAGTCATCCCGATAGGTTATTGATTGGCCCGCAAAACCATTAGATTCATGGTGATCCTAGGAAAACAATGATTTGAGATAGACAATCTATTTGTGGGAAGGGTAAACCTTGGGTGTGCATAAATCTAGGATGACAGACTAGTCAGACTTACCCATGTTTCATGCAAGCATATGATCATGTTATGCTTGTTCTAACCATTGTGGTTGTAGGTGCATGATTTATGATTGACGTATTTGGATAACATACTAGTGTGAGGAAAACCGGTTCCACTCAGCTGCATAGTCTCACTAGATATCTATTTTGGTTCGACATGGTATATTATTATTCATACTAGACTTTTTAACTGACCCGAAATTTTTATTTTTTCCCCTAAACTCTCGGGTACTCATTTGAATAGGTTGGGAGTAGGGATTTTCAGGTTAGACAAATAAGCTTCCGGAGATGTGTAGGAGGCAAGCTAGCTAATATTAGGAGTTTATTTCCATGGTATTTTTTAAAGCTTATGTTTTGTTTGAATGGATGTAATGACATGATTTATAACTGTCAAGTAGTTAGGCTCTGATCACCTAAGGAGCATCTTCATATGTCGCTCTTGGAATATAATTGTAATTATTGTTATATTTATCTGAACGTGGAATCGTTGGGATTATCTAATGGGATGTATTGAATATGAAAGTTATTAATGAAATGGGTTTTGAAAATTTTCATATTCATATGCTCTTGATGTTATAGATATAATTAACTGATCTCATTTTGTCACCGAAAATTAATACTATAGTTGACTACAACATCTATATTGTTTAATTTTGGACCTCAAAGTGGAGGATGTTGCAATTTGGTATCAGAGCATGGGTTTATGTAAAAACTAAAGGTTTTAAAAGATTGGGGTATGAGATAACGCTATAGTAACGTACTTGTTATCATTATATATAGGTAGATTTCAAGGAAGTAAGATATGGAAGCATGAAATGAAAGAGTGAATCTTGGCGGAAGAAGCATCACAACTAATGGAAATGTCCAACCCAACATTAAGAAATCAGGGTCGACCAGTGCTAATGTGAGTGCCGAAACCCCACCAGCAGATAATGGGGCTATGTTTAGTTCTTCATGAATATGGTGCAAGCTGGACTTAGTGCTGGTTTGGTTAGAGGAAATGCTCTGACATTTGGAAGTGACAAACCTATGGAGACTCGAGATTCTCAAGGCAAGAAGAGGAAGTTCAGAAGGGCAGAGCTGCTAAGAAAGGAAAGGCTAATGTCTTTTGCTATAAGTGTGACAAGAAAGATTACTTTGCTAATGAATGTTAATCTGGTAATGGAAAGAACGTTGTGGGAAAAAAAGGAATAATGTTTCAACTGCAACCAGGTTGAGGCATTTCAAGAATTAATGTCCAGAATCAGCCAAGGCTAGAAAAGGAATTTTTTTGCTCTGGAGCCATCAACTTCTGAACCGACTGCAAAAGAGAAAGGAAAGTCTATGATGGGAGGTACGCTTTTGATTCATGGTATACCTATTAAAGTATTATTTGATACCAACGCATCGCATTCTTTTATCTCGCAACGTTTAGTAGATAATTTAAATCTAGAGCCATCATACCTTATTACTTCCTTAAGGGTTGCAAATCTAATAGGATGTTTATGCAACTCCTGGGATGAAATGTGACCATTTAGAAATTGAGCCGTTAGGTCATGTATTTACATGCAATTTACATGTTTTTGATTTTATGGCTTTTAGGATTACTCTAGGTATGGATTGGTTAAGCAGATATGATGCTAGGATATTTTTCTAGGATAGGAAGATATTATTAAGACATCCTAGAAAATTTGAGTTTTGAGGTATGTGAAAGAATATATGGATCGTATATGTATATCTAATGGGCAAGTATAGTAGAATACTAACTTATGAGTAACGGAGTAAAGTAAATAATAGTAAAGAAACGATCACACCAGAGTTTTTATACTGGTTCAGACCTCCCGTACTACGTCCAGTCCCGAAGCTCCTCTTCGGCTTTAACCATTAAACAACCCTCACTTTGTCCAGAGAAATATGCTTGATACAAAAGTTCTTTCTAAGGCAAGTATGTGTTTTGAAAAACACTGATTTTGACTGCACAATACAAATCTTCCTATAATCTCCTTTAAGTAGTATGTGTATGTGAACCTTTGATTTTAGGAAGTAATAAAGGCTAAAATTGATTGCTATTAGAAATTGGAATATGCAAAGAATATAGATAAGAGATTTAGAAAATTCGGGTACTTTAAAACTTAAAAACATTGCATATATATAGATGATGAAGAGATTTTATGAAAAGTAACATCTCTTAGAAATTTTTGGTTCAACCTAAAGGTTGAAACTATTGATAGGAAAGAGACGCAATGAAGAGTTGTGAAAGTATCTATTAAGTTGAAGCTGATGTCTTTTAAAATCTTAAGCTCGTCGCCCAGCATAGACGTTTGGGTATAAGTCCAGATGTCTGAGCTTGTGTATATTTTTTAGATAGAGCCCAGACACAAACGTCTGAAAATTCTATCAGATGTCTGATGTTATTTCGAATTTAAAAACAAAAGCAGTCAGACGTCTGACATTTACTGTTTTTCTTTTCCTCAACCTTTTGTCATAAAGAGTTTGAAAGAATTTTTTCGTGCAAATGTTTAAGTTTAAAAGTTACTACTAAAGAAGATTTTACAATCATATCTATGACAATAATAACACCCTATTAACTTTTCTAATACTGATGATTCTTCTCTTTCGTTTAGATGTCTTCAATTTGAACGCTAAAAGCTTATTCCTTCAAGTAGATAGAATATATAATGTATGTGTACGATTGTATAATTGTCGTCATCGAAACTATGGAATAGTAGTTCTAACATTCTCCACCTTTTTGATGATGACAACTATACAATCGCTTTATAACATATATCTCCCCTTATATACATGCAATATGATATTTCTTTCCCTTTGCCACAATAAAAAATATAGTTGTAGTAGAGAATGAAAACAAACTAATAGATAATCAAGGAAGTGTTTAACTAGTCATACAAATATACAGTAGTAGATAAAAAAAGAGACACATAATTAAATATGAACAATCGTATTAAAATCTTACTGATAGTTATAATAACCCCAAAATCCGGATGAGTCTTCATCGTATGTACCTTGCTACCATTGAGACTGGTCGACATACTCCTCATCTTTCAGAATAGACAGACCCTGAAATGATGAGTAGTGGCTATAGTCCTAAGGGTCGTGTGAGGCGTGAGGATCTTCCAATGGACATGATAAACCTTCACTCTTCTCAATGTCAAGACAAATATGTTGTTTGCCAGGACGAGAGTGTTAGAGAGGTTCCTATGAAAGGCCAGTGCCTGAAGAAGGTCCTGCGTGGAAAACTTATGGTGGTGGTGGAGTAGGAGATGGAGAAGACGACGAACGTGATGAAGAAAAACCACGAACTTTGCAGAGAACTTTTTCCTAAAGTTGAAACAACCTTATCTAATGTCTTTTCGACTTTCGTCACACGAGTAGAAAAAGACTGTTCCTGTTCTAATCGTGACATCTTTTTATCAAGCACTTATTGGTTTAAGGAGATAAGATGTTGGTTTTGTAGTGCAACATCTTGATAGTTCTCTCCTAGACCTACTGCTATCCTAGCTTCCTGTATTTCAGAATCAGAGTAATACTTTCTAGCCACTGAAGCTCTGGTAGGTTGGGAAGGTCGAGGTGGAGGTGCTTGTTGATGTTGTTGAGGAGGTTGGGTAAAAGGAATAATGTTCGATGGTGTCTCTGGAGGACGCATTAAGGAAAGAAATCTAATGGCACTATCTTTAACAGATATTTCTTCATATTGGGAAAGATATGAAGGAATTCATAATGACTGTAGAATTCTTATAATGTATGGTGCATAAACAATGCTACGACGAGTTGGAGTCCAAAAACTTTTAAGTCGATCAAAAATGTATTGAGTCCAATTTAGTTGTATGTGATCAAAAATAGCATATAAAGCTGTATGATCATCATCGTAGACTTGTTCATGACTTCCTAATCTAGGGATGACGGTGTTTATTATCACTCGGTTAAGAAGTCATGCTTATGGATGAAAACTAGACGGTTTTAATTTCCAGAAGTCATCGTCCCAAACTAGGTGAGTGATTGCATCTCTGGAAGCGTAACGTTTATCAGGGATTTCTTGTAAACAAGTTCCCTCATATGAACAATTTAATATATGCCCCATTTTAACATTAAGTTTAATTACTTGACCATAAACACTAGTCCATATCCAATTGTCGTCATCCAAAGGATTCCAAATAGAAACTGAACAAAAATTAATAAAATATGAAAATACTGCTAGTTTGTCAATTTTACCCGTATTGTCTTCATAATTGACTAAGTGATAGAGACCAACATCTTGAAGTAGTTCACCGGCATTGGATGAATATGTGGATAGGGTAGAAAGGACCAATGTGGAATGGCTTCTTCTCTAATTATTTAAGACATTGTCTTCCATTTTGTTTCTCCAAGATCCATTCCTCTATATGATGTTCAGTAACAAAGTGTTGAGATGGAGCTTGAGAACTTTGTCCCGTGGAAAGTTTGCGGCGCTTTAGCACTGGATTTCCTGGTTTTGGAGCCATTGATTTTGTTAATTTTGAGAGAAAATCAATTTGGGTTTTAGGGTTTTGTTTTGAGGGCTTGAAGAAGTGAACGGTGAAAAGGTAGAAGGTGTTGAATATGCGCTTAAATGATTTTTGTTTGATGATAATAAACATATATACATTCGTTTAAATGTATTTGTTAATATACTATTCTATTTTTCACAGATTAAATAAATATTTGTTAAATAAAATAAATTACACAGAATTTGAATTCAAACAGATATTTTATTCAAACAAATATTTATTACAATTTTGAATAGTATACAAATTCAAGCTCTCACTATTCACTATACAACTTTGATACAAATTCAATTACATCACTATTTTACATATCATCACCTCACTACATATCACTCACACTCGTATTTATCTTCAACTTCATTCCAGTTTGAATCCAGCATCTGAGCAATCTGCAAAAATATTTACTAACGCAGTAAAATTGAAAAAGAAATATTTTTGCAATTTAAAAATAAAAGATAATTTTTGAAAATATGATTTGCCTCAGTTATTTGGGTTGTTCGTCATAATTTAAATTTGAATTCATCATACACGAACAACTTGTGACATACACAGTGTATTACTATATATGCCACAAGGCCGTGCACGCCGATATATATACACTGGATTTATTTACAGGGACAGGCGAGCACATGTCAAACCCAAATGATAAACCGGGTTCAACTCACGTGCAATAACATTGAAAATCACGACACGAGCACAAGGTCAAACCCGAGTTTTGAAACTGGATTCAACTCAAGTGAAATTTCAAAAATCAACATGATGTGAACCAAGTTCAGAAGAAACAATGAAACTGACTCAAAGCACAAAACTGCACAGCACAAGTGAATGGCAAAAACATCAAAATTCAGTGGCAACCAAACATGAATGTAGACAGCAACTATACATGAAGACAACAAGCTACATGATGAACAAGTGCAAACTGAACTCGAATGAATGCAAGTTCATATGTGCAGCAACCCAACAACAAAGACAACAGCCAGTTCTAATGCAACAAAGATGCAAGCTGCAGCATACCAGAAGTACACAAGTACAGACCACATCATCAAATGTCCAGCCCATAACATGTCCAGATTCAACTATAAGTCCAAGTTCGAAATCAAAGAAATGCCACCAGTACACAGTGATACAAGGCAGCAAGTACAACACTGTACAAACTCAAGATGACAAGTTCAACAAAGAAATGCATGTCACCAAGTTCAACAACATACTTCAATGACTAAAATACAACATGAAGCACTGCTACTCAAGGCAACTAGGAATGAACAGTTTCACAAATGCAAAGACCAAAAAAGTGAGCAATGCACTAAGCAAATGAAGCAACATACATATATATATACACATACATGAATACAAATGGTCAAGTGGCAAGGTCAAGTACAGTCGAAGCAAAAACATCACAGCATTACCATCTAACAGCAAAAAATACCACAAGCCTCAGCAATATGCACATAAACAAGATACAACTGAAACAAGCCAGGATGCATCAGCCTCAACATCAGGTTCAAAACAAAACAATGGCTAGAACAAGACTCGACTAAATACAATGCCACAATGAAACAACTCCACTGATTCAAATGAACTCGATCAAATAGCCAACATGATCAAAGAATGAATATGAGACCAAACTGCAGCAAGATCACATGCATGTAGACATCAAGCAAATAGAGACAAAAGTATAATGCATCATGAACATGTAACTGACCAGAGAATATCAACTACTCAAATGAATTCAACGATATTATGGAGTGTATACAACATGATGAAGCAGTGGTATACACGAAATCAGAAACAAATTCAAGACGCAAGAAGAATGCAAGTTCGAGATAAATTCAATGTTGAACAAGTCAACAATGTAAAAATGCCAGAAATCAAAGCCGTGGTTATCATGAAAATAAATTCAAAACCGTGTCAACCAAGGAACGCAAAAGATACGAATTTGACAAAGTCAGTTCGATCATCAATCGTTCAAGCATAATCAAACGGCCAATCAAAAGAATTTGTCAAATTCAAATGATTTTATACGAACGTAAGAATAGGATTTACAAACCCTATATAAATCAAATTCACATCATCGGCAAGAGTATCGAGTTCGAGCAAGGCAAAACCATCAAAGAAAAAGGGAAAAGTACATACCGAAAACACAGAACAAACTCGATCCAAATTGAAGAGCCGTGAACAAATCGAAGAGAATCATAGCCTACTATCGAATCATATCAAGTGGCGACTTCAATTTGCACAACCCTAGGTTGAATCGCAAGTAGCAAAAGCAAATTAGCAGAAGCCCTAATTCGCAAAGAGGAACGAAAGAGGATCGGCCATATTTTCACAAGCAACAGGAAAAAGGAACGGAGCAACTAAAATTCAAACGGGCTAAAGAAAAAAAGTGGACCGGCCTTGTTTATAAAAGGGCTTTTTATTTTAGGGTTTAAATTTTAAATTAGGGTTATTTTGTTTTAAATTGTTTTGTAATTTTCTTTTTCAAACCGTTTATTTTTCTAGTCGTGTGACTAGGGGACAAGCTACGTGGCGTAGCTTGAGAATTCGCAACTCGGTAGTTGAGTTGTGGCAGGGTTTTGAGCGTGGAGTTAGATTAGTCAATAGCGGGTATAGCGAGTTTACGTGTGTAAGCGAGGGACTATCTAATTTCTAGTAGAAACCTTGGGGGCAGCACGTAGGCAGAGTTTTGCCGAAGCTTGGTAAATTCTGTGTTGTTCTGTTTTATTCTGTTATTTATATTCTGCGATATCTGTGCTGCTATTCTGTGATCTGAATTGAAATTAATTTATAAGCTTCCGTGATTTTTTTTTATAATTTACACTATCACCCTATTCACCCCCCCTCTAGGGTGAAATCGATCCTACAAGTGGTATCAGAGCTAGGAACAAAAGCCATTTTTGTTTTAAAAAATTGATTTTACAAAAACCAATTTTTGTTTAAAAATTCGTGTTTCAAAAATCAATTTTTGTTTTAAAAATTCGTGTTTCAAAAAATCGGTTTTTGTTTTAAAAATTTGAATTTTTTAAAATGGCTTCTTTTAATAATAATTTTGAGGGTCGTTCCAATATTATTCCTTCTATTTTTGATGGAACAGATTTTTTGAATTGGAAATTGAAAATGGAATTTTATTTAAAATCTGTTAATATTAAATGTTGGGATATTATTGAAAATGGGTGTGATATAACAGATAAGAAAATTATCTCGATTAATGCTATGGCTATGCATATATTATATTCTCATATTAATCAAGATAATTTTAATTTCATTTCTCATTGTGAAAATGCAGAGGAAATCTGGAATACTTTCGACGCAATATATGGTGCAAAAGTCAACAGCAATGAGAAGTCCTACACAACTGACTCGGTTAAAGAAATGTGCTTAACAGGATTGGTAAATAGCAGTTGTGATAAGGATGATGATGATGGAGCAGCCGAGCTGGCATTAATAATGAAGAAATTCAAAAGGTGGAACCGCAAATACGGAAATCCAGCTCCAAAGCAAAAATTAAAAAGCAGAATAATCAAAGCACTGGATAACTCGAAAGAACACGGGATCATCTGCAACAAACCCGGTGATATCAAGCCCAATTATCCCCGATTTCAATGCGATTTTGAAAAGAAATCAAAACGGTGTTTTACAGCCACGTGGAATAACAACGATAGCAGTGAGAGTGAGAAAGCAGATATGTGCCTTCATGGGAATATAACCGATAGCGGCGATGACGAGCCAAGCGAGGTATCAAAACTTACTCACTCTGAATTACTTATTTATTTCCATGAAATAAATGGCTGTTATGAACGACTTAGGGAAAAATATGCTAAAATTGAATCTCAAAAGGATACTTTGATAGAATGCAATGAACAACTTGATCAATTAGTTAAGAACTATCAACGTAGAATCCCTAAGTGTGATAAGTGTCCAACATTCGAAGAGGAAATTAAAAAATCAGAAATCAATATAAAATCACTTGAAAATGAAATTTTGATTTTAAAGGAAAATGAAAATATTAGGAGAGAGAATTCTATTAAAAAGTGCACACAATTGTTAAACGAAAATGAATCTCTAAAATCACAAGTCCAACAACTGTCTACTACTTTAGATAAATTTTCAAAAAGTGAAAAATCGTTAAATATGCTATTAGGAAAGCAAACTGTTAATACGATTAGACAAGGACTTGGATATAATAATTCGAAAATTGTTGCAAGCAATATTAATCAAGTTAATTCTATGTGCACAATTTGTAGAAAATTTGGACACGATCACAATAATTGTTGGTATAGACCCAAACATGTGAAAACTATACCGATTTGGGTTCCAAAAGGCACAAATATAAAATCTCTCAAAGTTAAACAAATTTGGGTGCCGAAGGGACCAATTATAAATAGTTTTGGGTCTTTACAAAATTATTTTTCAAAATTTTCTGCCACTAACAACCATGGACCTATAAAAACAAATAGGTCACATAAATCTTTCATTGTGTAGGTGTGGTGGCAGGCTAAGGAACAACAACAGTGTACTTTGGATTTTCGGCTGTTCCAGAAACACAACGGACGACGTAGCAAAGTTCCTTAGCCTAGTATAAAGGTGACAGAATCACAACAGACAACAACGGAAAATATCGTAAAGGTAAAACAGGTAATGGTATGTTTTAAACGATATATTAAATGTGATAATCTACACCATATTCTGAATTAAAATCAGCCAATATCGAGATGATGAAAAGACGATGATTCTGATTTATTCAACATAGTTGGCCAATTATATTCTTATGCCAAAAACACTATAAAAATCTCTAGATTCTTTGAATTACTTCATATATATCATTTTGGATTAAAAATAGTGTTTTGTTGGATAATAATACATTTGGTTATAACTCGGCTAACTCTATATTCATGGTTTTCGATTATTTACACGGCTTCATTTCAAATTTAAAAGAATGTCATTTAAATTGTTGTTAAAATTGAATTTGAAAGTTTTGGTGCACACTTCATGTTCTGGTCTATAAAATTCAATTGATGATAATTTTGAGTGAGAGAGAAATTCAGATGCAGATTACACTGGTAATCTAGTTGATAGAAAAATTACTAGTGAAACGTGATTTTTGTTGAGACATTTAGTAACTGCATCGTTTTTCAAAGAAAATATCTGCATATTTTTCATTTCAAATAATTTTCAAATAGCAGAAAATTTTCTTATAAAACCCCCTCGAGAAAATCATTTTTGACCATATTTTCAGATTAGTCATTTTGAAAAATTAGTTTCATAATTATTTTTGAATTAGATTTTAAATGACTATTTTGACTAATCTGACTCCCAAATGATTATCGAAAAGAAAAATAGTGATTGAAAAAGTGATGAGCGTTGATATTGATTATATATTTTAACTCGAGACGGTATAATTAATAAATTTCTTTAAGAAATTTAAACAAGAGTTATAAAACTGTTTGTTGGTAAAAATTCCATGACCATCTCTATATCTATCATATTTCTAACGGCCATCACTCATCAAAATTCTATATAGTTTGTCAATATGTGGTACTTTAAACAGGAATCGTTAGTTTTTCATTTTTCATTTTTTTTTAAAAAAAGGTAATAATAATAATAAATACCAAAGTATTCACTCTCATTTAAAAGTCCTCACGGTTATGCATGGGTGAATTACTTGGAATTTTTTATGTGCTTCCATGCTCATTTAAAAGTCCTCACGGTTATGCATGTATGGAACGCATATCAAAAGTTGATTTGTAAAATAAACAAGTTGATTCTAATCCCATTTAAAAGTCCTCACGGTTATGCGTGGTTAGAAGATACTTGAATTCATTTTTTTTAAAATAAAATTGGAATACTACTAATCTCATTTAAAAGTCCTAACGGTTATGCATGGTTAGTAGTTATTCAAATTCCTGATATAAATATACCACAAATAGACACAACTGTATGGTTTTATATGATGATATCATTCCTATCATTCTAAAAGTGGAATATGCGCCTAACAAAATATTTATGATTTTTGTTTGACTTTTTATTGAAATTTAATATTTATATTCAATTGATTTTTAATGTTGGATTGATATCGATTACTTTATCTCTATTTTCTCTAACACTATTAATCTTTTGCTGATAACAAAAGGGGGAGAGAAAAGTTAAGATTTTGTCAAATAAAATCAAGCAAAGGTCAAATAATTTTCCATTTCGCATCTAGACTCATTTGCATATTTCTATTTGTATGCATGTATGTATGGGGAGCTTTGTGTAGAGAGGAAACATTTAAATAGGGGGAGCAATTAGAGCATATCAATGATCAAATACATTTAACATATTCAAAATCTTAAATATATGTTTGTTATCATCAAAAGGGGGAGATTGTTGAATATGCGCTTAAATGATTTGTTTGATGATAATAAACATATATACATTCGTTTAAATGTATTTGTTAATATACTATTCTATTTTTCACAGATTAAATAAATATTTGTTAAATAAAATAAATTACACAGAATTTGAATTCAAACGGATATTTTATTCAAACAAATATTTATTACAATTTTGAATAGTATACAAATTCAAGCTCTCACTATTCACTATACAACTTTGATACAAATTCAATTACATCACTATTTTACATATCATCACCTCACTACATATCACTCACACTCGTATTTATCTTCAACTTCATTCCAGTTTGAATCCAGCATCTGAGCAGTCTGCAAAAATATTTACTAACGCAGTAAAATTGAAAAAGAAATATTTTTGCTATTTAAAAATAAAAGATAATTTTTGAAAATATGATTTGCCTCAGTTATTTGGGTTGTTCGTCATAATTTAAATTTGAATTCATCATACACGAACAACTTGTGACATACACAGTGTATTACTGTATATGCCACAAGGCCATGCACGCCGATATATATACACTGGATTGATTTACAGGGACACGCGAGCACAGGTCAAACCCAAATGATAAACCGGGTTCAACTCACGTGCAATAACATTGAAAATCACGACACGAGCACAAGGTCAAACCCGAGTTTTGAAACTGGATTCAACTCAAGTGAAATTTCAAAAATCAACATGATGTGAACCAAGTTCAGAAGCAACAATGAAACTGACTCAAAGCACAAAACTGCACAACACAAGTGAATGGCAAAAACATCAAAATTCAGTGGCAACCAAACATGAATGTAGACAGCAACTATACATGAAGACAACAAGCTACATGATGAACAAGTGCAAACTGAACTCGAATGAATGCAAGTTCATATGTGCAGCAACCCAACAACAAAGACAACAGCCAGTTCTAATGCAACAAAGATGCAAGCTGCAGCATACCAGAAGTACACAAGTACAGACCGCATCATCAAATGTCCAGCCCATAACATGTCCAGATTCAACTATAAGTCCAAGTTCGAAATCAAAGAAATGCCACCAGTACACAGTGATACAAGGCAGCAAGTACAACACTGTACAAACTCAAGATGACAAGTTCAACAAAGAAATGCATGTCACCAAGTTCAACAACATACTTCAATGACTAAAATACAACATGAAGCACTGCTACTCAAGGCAACTAGGAATGAACAGTTTCACAAATGCAAAGACCAGAAAAGTGAGCAATGCACTAAGCAAATGAAGCAACATACATATATATACACACATACATGAATACAAATGGTCAAGTGGCAAGGTCAAGTACAGTCGAAGCAAAAACATCACAGCATTACCATCTAACAGCAAAAAATACCACAAGCCTCAGCAATATGCACATAAACAAGATACAACTGAAACAAGCCAGGATGCATCAGCCTCAACATCAGGTTCAAAACAAAACAATGGCTAGAACAAGACTCGACTAAATACAATGCCACAATGAAACAACTCCACTGATTCAAATGAACTCGACCAAATAGCCAACATGATCAAAGAATGAATATGAGACCAAACTGCAGCAAGACCAAATGCATGTAGACATCAAGCAAATAGAGACAAAAGCATAATGCATCATGAACATGTAACTGACCAGAGAATATCAACTACTCAAATGAATTCAACGATATTATGGAGTGTATACAACATGATGAAGCAGTGGTATACACGAAATCAGAAACAAATTCAAGACGCAAGAAGAATGCAAGTTCGAGATAAATTCAATGTTGAACAAGTCAACAATGTAAAAATTCCAGAAATCAAAGCCGTGGTTATCACGAAAATAAATTCAAAACCGTGTCAACCAAGGAACGCAAAAGATGCGAATTTTACAAAGTCAGTTCGATCATCAATCGTTCAAGCATAATCAAACGGCCGATCAAAAGAATTTGACAAATTCAAATGATTTTATACGAACGCAAGAATAGGATTTACAAACCCTATATAAATCAAATTCACATCATCGGCAAGAGTATCGAGTTCGAGCAAGGCAAAACCATCAAAGAAAAATGGAAAAATACATACCGAAAACACAGAACAAACTCGATCCAAATTGAAGAGTCGTGAACAAATCGAAGAGAATCATAGCCTACTATCGAATCATATCAAGTGGCGACTTCAATTTGCACAACCCTAGGTTGAATCGCAAGGAGCAAAAGCAAATTAGCAGAAGCCCTAATTCGCAAAGAGGAATGAAAGAGGATCGGCCATATTTTCACAAGCAACAGGAAAAAGGAACGAAGCAACTAAAATTCAAACGGGCTAAAGAAAAAAAGTGGACCGGCCTTGTTTATAAAAGGGCTTTTTATTTTAGGGTTTAAATTTTAAATTAGGGTTATTTTGTTTTAAATTATTTTGTAATTTTCTTTTTCAAACCGTTTATTTTTCTAGTCGTGTGACTAAGGGACAAGCTACGTGGCGTAGCTTGAGAATTCGCAACTCGGTAGTTGAGTTGTGACAGGGTTTTGAGCGTAGAGTTAGATTAGTCAATAGCGGGTATAGAGAGTTTACGTGTGTAAGCGAGGGACTATCTAATTTTTAGTAGAAACCTTGGGGGCAGCACGTAGGCAGAGTTTTGCCGAAGCTGGGTAAATTCTGTGTTGTTCTGTTTTATTCTGTTATTTATATTCTGCGATATCTGTGCTGCTATTCTATGATCTGAATTGAAATTAATTTATAAGCTTCCGTGATTATTTTTTTTATAATTTACACTATCACCCTATTCACCCCCCCTCTAGGGTGAAATCGATCCTACAGAAGGAGGAAAAAGATAATTTATACTAGGGTGAATTGGTGGGGCAGCAACACGATTAGACGTATGTCTTATAGTAATAGACATCTGAGAATAGAAGTGTTCGTAGACAGAGAGTCCGTTCAGACGTCTGGACAGTAGATCAGACGTCTTTCTTTGAGATTGTTTGATTTCCAGAGAATATAGACAGACATCTGATCAAGTACATAGACGTCTATGCCGAAACTAATTTTATTCGATATGTAACCATGGATTGAAACAGACATCTGTCTTGGATTTGAGACGTCTGTGCTGAAAGAGCCAAATTTCCAGAGAGTGTGAACAGACATCTGATCATTTTAACAGACGTCTATGCTAAAAGTTAAAAAAAACTATGACTTTCTATTTTCCTTTTTCAGCCGTTTGACCTTAGAATGTTGTAGATACACTTATGAAAGCCCAAACGTCTGTCTATTTGGTTTAGACGTCTGGTTGATAAATTTTTTTCTTCTTGCCTATGTGAATGTATTTATTTATATAAAAATATTATTGACACATGAAAAAATGCACGTGATTGAAGCATATTTATAAAATGTATGTATGTGTATATATATAAACCGTTGAGAAAATTCTTCCTTAGGTGTTAGTGGGAGAGTCAGAAGAATTGTTCTGTTTCTCCCAAGAATTTGGTTCATTCTTGGTGCGCTCGTTCAACGGCCGAAGTGGCGACCAGTAAGGAGGCATTGGACTGCATTGTTCTTGCGATGTTTCTTCACCCCATAATTGTCGTGGAGTGATCTTGTGCCCTCTTGGTGGAGTTTCCTTTAAACGCGAAGATCTTGCATATATGAAATCCTTTGTCGATGAATGGCCACATATGGCGAGGATGCATTTCTCAAGGAAATTTAGGTGATCTCATTGGTGTCCTTGTTCATAATACATCTCTCTTTGAACACCAATCATTTTCTGTTGGTAATGATGGATCTTGTCAACTTTGTCAGATAGGCAGGCTGATTGAAGATCAATCTCATGTTTGGCTTTTCTTTCCTTTTGGAGAGTAGCCGGTATGGTACGTTGGTGATGGAATGATGTTAAGAGAAGGAGACAACTTGGGTGTCACTTTAGTCAAAGAAGTATAAGTACTTCCCAAGGAGGGTGAGGCGTAGTCGATAGCAGAGTATGTAGGGTCATGATCCGAAGACATTGTAGATATAATAGTTTGGAAAGCAACGTTGATTAAAAAATTTGGATATGATTCTGATGAAGCTTTCTCATATATATATATATATATAATTAGTATACTATTTTTAAGAGAAATTCTGTTTATTTGTTGGAAAAATAATGGTAGGATGAAATAAATTTTATTTTAGTTTAAAAAATAAGTGGTCTTGAAATAGTTGAATTTATAGCTAGAAAATTTGATTTCACAGAGAAACAACTTCAAACTTTTCACCGTATAATTTTTAGTGGAAAAGGTAAATTTTATTATAGGTCGCGTAATGATAAAATACCTAGGTCACGTCGTAACATGATAAAATTCACTTAGAGGTTTTGTAAAAATATCGGCAATTTGATTTTTGGTGTTTACAAATTCTAGAGTTATTATTTCCTTTTCGACAACATCTCTTAAAAAATGATGGCCAATATCTATATGTTTCTTTCATGAATGATTTATTGGGTTTTTGGACAGATTTATTGCACTAGTGTTGTCACAAAAGATTGGAGATTTGTTATAATTTTCCGAAATCTCTAAGGATTTGTTGCATATATATTACTTGCACGCAAGCTAAAGCGATAGCATTATATTCTACTTCACACGTTGAATGTAATACACAATTTTGTTTTTTACTAAACCATGAAACTAGAGACCGACCGTTAAAGTGACAGGTGCCACTAGTACTTTTTGTATCAGTTTTACAACTACCAAAATCCGCATCGCTATAGGATACAAGTTCAAAAGAGCTATCTCTAGGATAGAAAAGACCATAATTCGTTGTTCTAGTTAAGTAACGCATATTACGTTTAACTGCCTGATAGTGTGAATCCTTAGGTTGTGCTTGAAATCTTGCACATAGACGTACACTCATCATGATATCAGATCTACTAACTGTTAAGTAATGATCATATTATACTTCGATATGATTTTTAGTCAAAATCCTTTGCTTTTTCATCTTTTCTAAATATGTAATTGTGCTTATGGGGGTGGCTTACTAGTTGTTTTTTCCATTCCAAATTGCTTTAACAAACTGTGATAGTATTTTTCTCTATTTATAAAAGTACCATTTTCTAACTGTTTGATCTGTAATCCTAAGGAAAAATTTAATTCTCTCGTATGTGACACTTCAAATTCATTTTTCATAATATCTGCAAACTCATTACATAGATTTTCATTTGTTGATCCAAATATTATGTCATCAACATATATTTGAACAACTAAAATATCATTTTGATTTCTTTTTATAAATAAGGTTGTATCTATTTTTCCAACTTAAAAACCAGAATTTAGTAAATGAGTTTTTAGTCTATCATACCAAGCAAGAGGTGCTTGTTTTAACCATACAGAGCCTTTTTTAGTTTATATACATGGTCAGGATTTTTCATATATGAACAATGGAGGTTGCTCAACAGATACGTGTTCTTTTATATAACCATTTAAAAAGACACTTTTTACGTCCATTTGAATAAGTTTAAAATTATGATGACATGCAAAAGCAAGTAACGTATGTATTGCTTCTAGATGTGCAATTGGAGCAAATGTTTCTTCATAGTCAATAACTTCCTCTTGATTATATCCTTGTGCTACTAATCTTGCTTTATTTCGAACAATGTTTCCATCATTGTCAGTTTTATTTTCATATACCCATTTTGTTCCGGCTACGGACTAATCCATAGGTCTTGGTACAAGTTCCCATAGTTCATTTCTTTCGATTTGGTTTAGTTCTTCTTGCATTGCTATAATCCGTGATTCGTCTGCTGAAGCTTCTTTATAATTCCTAGGTTCGAAATTTGAAATAAATGCAGCATGGCTCATTTGATTTAATTGATGTCTTATAGAAACTCTTGTATTCAAATCACCAATTATAACGTTAATCAGATGATTTTACAAAATACGAGGTGGTGATTTTAATGAATTATTTTTATCAACCATATTTTCATCATTGTTATGTATATTTGAGTTATTTTCAAAAGGTTTTAGTACAAATTCATCATCATCATTATTTTTAGTAATGGAAAAAATTTCATCAAAAGAAACATGTGGAATTTCTTCAATGGTACTGGTACATTTATTGAATATTCTTTAAGCTTCGCTACGATCTGAGTACCAAATAAAGATATCTTCGACAGCTTTTGAGTCAAAATTTCCAAGATTATCCTTAGTATTTGGTATAAAACGCTTTGGGCCAAATATTCGAAAATATGATACTTCGGGTTTTTTACCAAAAAACATTTCATAACAAGTATTTTTAGTTAAAGGACGTAATGTAACACAATTCAATACATAACAAGCAGCAGCTACACTTTCTGCCCAATTTTTTTCAGGAAGATTACTACTTTAAAGCGTAGTTCGTGCATATTCTTGTAGTGTACGATTTTTTCCTTCCCACAACACCATTTGTTGCGGTATTAGTGGAAATGAGAAATTATGTGTAATTCATTTTTGTTACAATTTTTTTTAAATTCTCATTTTCAAATTCAACTCAATGATCACTTCTTGTACTTTTTATTTTAAGATTCATTATATTTTTAATTCTTTTAGCAAAAAATTTAAACATTCCAAAAGTATCACTTTTATGTTTTAGAAATAACGTCCATGTATAATGTGAAATCATCTATAATAACAAATACATATTTGTTATGATTTAATGATCATATTTGAGTGGGTCCAAATAAATCAAGATGTAATAATTCTAAAGTTGTTTGGTAGAAATTCCCTTCTTTGATTTAAAAGAATTCATTTTCAATTTTCTATATTGACATGCATCACATAAATGTTTAACTTTATAATTTATTTTGAGAAGACCTCTAACCAAATTGTGTTAGTTTGTTTAAAGACATAAAGTTTATGTGACATAATCTTTTGTGTCATATCCAAGGGTCATTAAAATCCGCGGCTAGACATAAATCACTTGCGTTGTTAAATTTCATATTTAAAACATAGATGTTTCTTTTTCTTATCCATCGAAAATCATATTTTTATTTTGATCAAAAATATTGCATTTATTCTTTTCAAAATCAATTTTAAATTCTTATCACAAAGTTGACCGATGCTTAAAAGATTATGTTTTAAGTTTTTAACTGAAAGAACATTAGCAATAACAGGTGAAGTGGACATACCAACATTGATGATATCTCCAATTCCTATGAAAAATTATTTTGAATTATCTCCAAAAGTCACGGTACCACCATTTTTGTATGTTATATTTGATAACATTTGTGCATTTCCAGTCATATGTTTGAAGCATCCGCTATCGAGTATCCATTTCTCCACGTTATCTGATTTTCTTTTGGGAACATGCGAGCTAAAAACCGTTTAATTGTAACCGACTTTTTGTTAGGGTCCTAAGTGTTAAACAGAGAAGGTTGCCATACACAAGAGGGTTTGGGACCTTTAAAAGAATAATTTTTGTTATGAACAATATTTTTCAGATAGTTATCGATGTGTTTTGTCTAATTAGTTTGTTATTGGATTTCAGAATCCATATTTTTATTATCTTGGCATTAGACATTTTTCTACAATATCTAACTTCTTGAATCTATTATATAGTGAACTATAATTTTTATGTTTTAAAGATTTCTTAAAACCTAATCTATTGCGATTTCCAAATGGTTTTGAAATTTTGATCAAGTTATCCAAATTCTGCTTTCCTTTATTAAATTTTTAACATTTTTAGTAATCTTATCTAACTATCATTAAGATGAGAAATATCGAATTTTAATGCATCTACATCGTTCTTTAATAAAACATTTTCTTTTCTAATTTCATAATTTTCTAGTTTAACTTTTCATATTTCACATAATGATGAGTCATTTTGAATAGATAAGTTCTTATATTTCTTTTGTGAAGTTTCTAATTCTTTTTCTAAAATTGTTTTCACATCTTTTAATAGTCCTATTTCAAGTTCCATATGATGGCAACATACTCTTTATTTAGCTTTTTATTTTCTCTATATTTGTCATCTAATTCCATGCTAAGTTCTAAAATTTCGTCATAGGTAAGATAAGGACATACCTCTTCAGTGTTTGCCATAAAACAGACATTAGCCTGCTTAGAATCACTATTGCTGTCACTGTCTGGTGATGAAGATGAATCTGAGTCATCCCAAGTCATTTGAAAAGCACATTTTCTTTTCTTGAATTTTTGGAACTTGCCTTTCTTTTCGTCATTGTTAAGTTCTAGGTATTTGTTTCTTCATGTGTTTTCGAACTTGTCACACCCAAAGCATTTGATTGAAGTTTGGTTAGACGAATTTGAATTTCCTCCATTTTTAGATCTCGTCATTGTTTTGAATTTGTTGTAATTTTTGCAATAAATACAATCTCTTCTTCATCTAAGTCCGAGTTACTGTCGTTGGCTTGGAAGGCTACATTTTTCTTTTCATTGATTTGTTCTTTTCTTGCCTGCGGATTTGCTTCGTAGGACGTCAAATTTCCTATCAATTCTTCAACTTTTAATTGAGATAAATTGTTTGCTTTTTCAATGGCCAATACTTTTCGTTCCCGTTCATTTTTTAATGAATTTAAAATAATTGTGACTAAATCAGAATCTGTAAATTTAACTTCAAGTGCCATGAGATCATGTTGGATAGTTCGAAATCTAGCAAACATATCACCAATAGATTCATTTGCTTTCATTTTGAATGAAGAGAGTTCATTTTGTAAAATAGAAATCTTTGTTTGCTTAACTTTGTTAGTGCCTTCATGAATGACTTGTAGTGTATGCCATATATTATATGAAGTAGTGCACAATACGGCGCATGAAAATTCATTTTTATCAATTGAACAGAATAAAACATTCATAACTTTAGTATTGTTTATTGCGGTGTTCTTTTGGGTATCTATCCTAGTGCTTATATTTGTTTCTGGTGCTACATATTGAACTTGTGTTGCTTGCCAAATTTATAAACCATTTGCTTCCATAAAAACACGCATACATGTAGACCAGCAAGCATAATTTGATCTAAATGAATAGCGGTGGACGTGCAGTTGATTGTCCTTCTTGAAATGTACTTGCCATATTAAATGTGTTTTCAATTACGAGTTACTGTGAATTGAAATACCTATGCTCGGATACCAAATGAAAGATTATATGGATCATATATGTATGTCTAATATGCAAGTATAGTAGAATAATAACTTATGAATGACAGGGTAAAGTAAATAATAGTAAAGAAACGATTACACCAGAGTTTTTATACTGGTTCGGACCTCCCGTCCTACGTCCGGTCCCAAAGCTCCTCTTGGACTTTAACCATTAAACAACCCTCGCTTTTCCCAGAGAAATAGGCTTGATACAATAATTCTTTCTAAGATAAGTACACGTTTTTAAAAACATTGATTTTGACTGCACAATACAAATCTTCCTATAATCTCCTTTAAGTATTATGTGTATGTGAAGCTTTGATTTTAGGAAGTAATAAAGGATGAAATTGATTGCCTTTTGAAATCAGAATATGCAAAGAATGTAGATAAGAGATTCAGAAATTTCGAGTACTTTAAATCTTAAAAACTTTGCATATATATAGATGATCAAGAGATTTTATGTAAAGTAGCATCTCTTAGAAATTTCTGGTTCAATCTAAAGGTTGCAGCTATTTATAGGAAAGAGATGCAGTGAAGAGTTGTGAAAGTATCTATTAAGTTGAAGCAGACGTCTTTTCAAATCTTAAGGTCGTTGCCTAGCATAGATATTTGGGCATAAGTCCAGATGTTTGAGCTTGTGTATATTTTTTAAACAGAACCCAAACACATACGTCTGAAAATTCTACCAGACGTCTGATGTTATTTCAAATTTAAAAACAGAAGCTTCAGTCAGATGTCTGATATGTAATGTCAGATGTCTGGCGTTTTTTGTTTTGCTTTTCTTCAGCCTTTTGTTATAAAGAGTTTGAAAGAATTTTTTCGTGCACATGTTTACGTTTAAAAGCAACTACTAAAGGAGATTTTACAAACCTTATCTATGACAATAATAACACCATATTAACTTTTCTAATACTGATGATTCTTCTCTTTCGTTTAGATGTCTTCAATTTGAATGCTCAAAGCTTGTTCCTACAAGTAGATAGGATATATCATGTATGTGTATGATTGTATAATTGTCGTCATCGAAACTATAGAATAGTTGTTCTAACAGTATGTGCTTTATTAAGTGCAATGGAAGTGGAGGATGAAGTGAGTCAAGTTTCCGTTGTAAGAGAATATGCAAATGTCTTTAAGCTAGTTATCGGACCACCATTGAAATTAGCTATTGTGTTTTGAATTGATCTTGTACCTGGAGCTGAACCCATAAGTATACTGCATAGCAGAATCACACTTACTAAGATGACAGAGTGAAAGGTGCAGCCAGTGAACTTAGAAGGTAAGAGTTTTGGTAAACCAAGTAGTTCATCTTGGGAAATGGTTGTGGTGTTCATGAAAAACCAAATGGGTTGTTAAGGTTGTGATCGATTATCATAAGTTTTTTTGAAACATAGGTACAGCATTGGGCAAAAGCCCAAATAAAAACAACATGCCCAAGGCCTACTAAGATTGATAAATAGATGATACCGCCTAACACCTTAAACACAAAACACTCACAAAACCCAGCCGCAACCTAAAACAAAAAAAGAAAGAAAATGGCAACATCTTTCTTCTTCGTCTACTTTCTTCAACCACCAGAAATTTATAAATTATGCTCGCAACCAAAAAATAATAACTCTGATGGCCACTAAAGCTAGCTATGAAGGATCCCAGTACTTCGCTTCTCCATTATTATTAGCGTCATGCCGCTCTAAGATCGATTTGCTATTAAAATTACTAGATCGTTCTTCGTTAGCAACAAAATGATCTGACTAGCTATAAAGCTTGTTTCTTTCTCCCTTCTCATCGCCATTATTATTAGCGTCGCGCCCCTCAAAGGTCGATTTGCTACTAAATTGCTAGATCGATCCTCGTTAGCAACGAAATAGTCTATCTTGCTATAAAGCTTGTTGCTTTCCCCCTTCTCCCACATAGATAAGTGATACGATTGGCCATTGAGCTTGCTAATGTAGTGATAGTCTCCGATTCTTTGAATGTTGAGATCTGACTGGTTTGTTCTTTTTTGATTTAGGGGGTGCAACTGCTTCATCGGTTCCTTACAAGAAGAGTGGTAGCTCCTGCCAAAATCAGGTAAAACAAAATTCATATTATTATCATGATTATAATTATCCTTTGCATTATAAAAAAACTAATTTCTGTTTACTTCCCTTGCAGGAGATACTCCTAGTTTTGGTAATGGAATGCCCCCCTCCTATATTTGTGCTAGTGGGGTTGATAGCTTCTCTCCCCATTGTTCTATAAGACCAGTGATTGTTAAATTGGAAAGGCCCTCTATAGGAAATGTCAAATTTGAATTTCCCACCCTGTAAGTATGATTCTACACTTTTCTCATAGTTATCAGGATCTTGGATAGTAGAATAAAGATTTTGAGATGATGATTTTTTCTTAATTGCTTTCCGATTTAGAGTATGAAAATCTGCTTCAATGATTTTCCATGTCTGAATAGTTTCTGTTTCATTTTTGTAGTGCAACCTAACATTCTTTTCCTTCCATATATGGTATATGATAGTTGTTAGCATTATGCTTGCTTTGTTGAATTATTTTGATCCTATTTTGTATCTTTGTTAGAAATGTTGAATACTGGTTTTCATGTTTTGCATTGGAACTTTTTGGTTGATATTGAGCTTGCTTTTTGCAGTGAACCATATTTGTCTTGAGTAATTGCAATCGGTGAATAAGTGCTCTATTGTTTCATTTTCTACTTTGCATAAGGGACGTTTGATTTCTCCATTTTTACTCCATTTACTGCATCTATCCCTAGTTGGCAATCTATTTATCAAAGTAAAGTAGACACAATGTGCCATTTTTGGGCAGTTTTCCCTGTTCCAAATAATATCATGCCAATCCATTTCTGCTTCAAACCTTTGACGTATTCCCAAGTAGTTTTAAAAGTGAATTTATATTTTGTTGAAAGTTTCCATTTCCAAAAATCTTTAAATATACTTGAATCAATTTCAATGCTTTCAATGGATTTTTTGAATATCGAAGTTGCTGGATGAAGATTTGTATTCCATCTGTGATTTTGGATGATACTATCAACTTTGAAATTTGCTCCCCCAAATTGCAATAAGTTGTACCAACCTAATAAGCTTACTAAAAATTTGTCTTTGATCCATGGATCAAACCAGAGGCTGGTATTTTTTCCATCTTTGAAATTCTTTTCCTGTAATTTGATATCATTGCTTCTGCTCTTTAGAATTCTTTTTCAAGAGTGAGAATGATGATTTTCAATTGGCATAGTCTAGAAAATTTTATTTTTGACATAATTATTTTTCATCCATTTTGACCATAATGAATTTCCCTCCACAAACCTCCAAAACAACTTGAGATTACAGGCTTCTTTTAAATCCTTAATATTTCTTAATCCTAATCCAACTGCCATTTTTGGTTTACAAACTATATCCCAAGAAACTTTATGAATTTTCCCTCTCCAGATGAAATTAGCACACATTTTTTCTATTTTGTGAATGGCTAATTCTGGAATGTTGTGAGTCTGAATCCAATACATTATGACAGCCATGATGACAGCGTGTGCGAGTTCAAGTCTACCGGTAATAGATAATAATTTGCTAGACCAGCTTTCTAATTTACCTTGAATAACGTCTAATAGCCCCGAGCAATCTTTGTCCGCAATCCGATTTAAACTAAGAGGAAGTCTCAAGTATTTAATAGGCAAATGTCCTTCTTGAATTTTTAAAATCTGAAGAATATCACCAATTTTTTCAAATATATTACTAAAATATGCTTTGCTCTTGCTCTTATTAATTTGCAGACCTGCATAATCATTCAAGTACTTAAATGTTTTTGCAATTGATAAAGCACTGTTAGAGTCTGCATTCATAAATAATAGAAAATCGCCAGCATATAATAAGTGGGTAATACTAGGCATATTTCTGTTTACTGATCTAAGATTACCATTAATTTGTTCTAATTCCATTTGCAAAGATAAAAATTCCATAGCAATTGTAAATAAATAAGGGGAAAGAGGACCACCTTGTCTAATTCCCCAATTGCTTTTAACAAAACCATAAGGTGATCTTATAATTAAGATAGAAAAGGAGGCAGTGTCAAAATATTCTTTAACTAAATTACAAAATTTCTCATGAAATCCCAATTGTCTCATCGTGTGAATAATAAAATATCTATTGATCTTATCAAATGCTTTATGAATACCAATTTTAACACAAACTTTATTTTTACAACCCTTGTTGAAATTTCTGATCATTTCATGAGCCAGAAAAGTACTCAATAATGTATCTTCCTGGTATGAATGCACATTGATTTTCTAAAATTAGATATTAAAAAAGTTTATTCTATTGCTCAAAATATTAGCTATAATTTTGTAAATAAAGTTACAACAGGCAATAAGCCTGGAATTTTAACGTTAAAGATTAAGGTGATAAAAGTACGATTTAAACTTTTTTTCTGAAAATTGGCAAACACGGCCCAAGGCCCAGAATAAAACAAATGTAGGTATATATGTCACCCATCTTACAACCACAAATGCGACTATCATATACACATCCGCTTCAAAACCCTCTTCATCTAAAACATTAACACAAACCGCATACCCTAGAAATTAATTAGGGCAAATCAAACACGTAGTTCTCTAGAATTCCAGCTCATGGGGGTTTTAAACACCCTCTCATTGTTGAAATTACTTCTTTCTATTTGCAGATCTGATGAGCTTTTTCCAGAGTTGATCGATAACTCACGTTCTATTACATTATGCTTCACTTGATCTCAAAGATTGCTACTTTTAACTTTGATTTGAAGATTAATAAGCTTTGAGGTGCTGTAAGCGTATGAAACCCTAGCTGAGAGGATAATTAGAGGTTCTTGCTTTATCTCAAGGCTTTATGGTGGTTTCTAGTCAAAAATTGGCTTTTGAAGGATGCTTCTTTCGTGACTGTCTCTAATAGATAAGTATAAACTTCGATTGCATAAAATCCTTTTGTATAGATTATTACTTATTCACTGACAATTTATGTCTTGCTGCATGATATATCCTTGTTGAAGTGGACGAATTTCTTTAAGCATTAAGCAGCGCGCATGGTAGGTCCAGCTCAAATCTAGGTAGAGGGAAGGTAGAGTAGAGCTTTTATTTATATTATTATTCAAGTTGTAATTATTAAAAGAACGATTACTTCCCTTGCAAAGATCGTTAAAGATTCGAGCCTGAGAATGGACGCCGCCTGTGAAAGTGCTTTCGAGATTGATAACATTCAAGTTTTTAACTCAGTCCCACAGTTGTTTGTTTTACTCTGATGACTGTTCTCTCCTTGACACCATACGGATAAGTGATACACTTTATCTTTAAGTCTGCTTCAATAGTTGCTTCCATTTGAGTTGGGAATAAAATCTAATGTATTTTGAGCTTTGATTTTAGGCAAAGAATGGTTCGCAGTTGGCCGTTCTTTGTCAAAGTGGAAGATTCTAATCGTATAAGGTGAGATATTTGATTTACCTTTATCACTGCTTTTATATTTTGAACAAATGTTATTTCTCCTGTAGATATGATTTTGGAATTGGCCACCACTTTGCACGATCCTGCTATCTTCTTTGTTGCCTCCCCTAATTCTACTTCGAGGAATATCAGAGTTATATTTGCCTCCTTGTAAGTATAACTCCTAAACATCCTCAAAATTATCTGGCTCATTTTGTTTTTGCATCTGATTTTTTTTGTGTGATTGTTGATTACTTGATTTCTGAAGAATGATTTGATAATCTAATTCGATTTCTTTCCAAAGTGGCAAGCTGTAGTTTTCTTTATTGTCATGCAGTCTTGTATTTCTTTCTTTCCATATATGATACACAACATTTGAGAGAATGATACTTGTCCAATTGAATTTCATAGATTTGTGTTTGAAATTTTTCCTTGATTGATTGAATGATGCTCCTTATATTTTTAATCGCCTGATTTTGACTGAGGTTGAGCTTTCCTTTAGCTATAGCCCAGATATGCATAGAGTATGCACATTTAAAGAATAAATGTTCTATGCTTTCTGAATCATCTTTACAATGCAAGCAATTAATTTCACCCTTTGTATTCCATTTATTATATCTATCTCTGGTGCGCAACTTGTTTATGCAAAATAGGCACAGGTTGCCATTTTTTCAATTTTTTTATTCCAAATGACAGAGTGCCAATCCACTTCTGTTTCAACATCTTTTATGTTTTTCCATGTGTTTTTGAATGAGAATTTTCCTTTTAAGCTTAACTTCCATTGCCATTTGTCTTTTGAGATGCTGGGATTGATTTCTATTTTTTCTATTGCTGGTTTGAATATTGATGTCGTCGAGTTTGAATTCATATCCCATTTATGATTATGAATAATGTAGTCAGCCTTGGCATTCACGTCTCCAAACTGGTAAATGTTAATCCATCCTAATAAATTTACTGGAGCTTTTTCGTAAATCTATGGGTCAAACCAGAAACTGGTTTGCTTTACATCTTTATATTGCCTTACAAGATAATTGAGTCCAATTTCTCTACAATTTAATATATATTTCCAAATAAAAGAGTAATGATTTTCCATTGGCATAGTCCAAAAATTCTTATTTTTGATAGAGTTTCCTTTCATCCATTTGGACCATAAAGATTTTCCCTCCAAAAATTTCCAAAAAAGTTTCAGATTGTAGGCAGCCTTTAAATCATTAAAGTTTCTCAAACCTATGCCTCTTGATTCCTTTGATTTGCAGACTGTATTCCAATTAACTTTATGAAATTTTCTTTTCATACGAAGTTAGCACACATTTTCTCAATTTTTTTGAATTGCTTTTTTTGGAATTTTATGAGTTTGCAGCCAATACATGACAATAGCAGTGATGACACAGTGGGTTAGTTCAAGCCTGCCAACAATTGAGAGTAGTTTGCTAGACCAGCCCTCTAATTTTCCTTGTATTAAATCCTATAGTCTAGTACAATCTCCGGCATTGAATTAGTTCATACTTAATGGCAGCCTTAAGTATTTGACCTGCAATTGTCCTTTGAAATTTAAGATATTTAGAACTTTTGATTTCCTATTGCACTCCTTACTGTAAAAATTTTACTTTTGCATTCATTAATTTGCAAGCCTGCGTACTCCTTCATTTTCCCAAAAAAATTCATTAATGTACTAGCACTGCCCTTATCCGCATTTAAAAATAAAAGTAAGTCATCAACATATAATAAATGAGCAATACTTGGTAGTGTCCTGTTAGTTGTTTAATCTGTTCAATTTCCATTTGTATAAAGATATATTCCATTGCAATTATGAATAAATAAGGTGAAAGAGGATCACCTTGCCTTATGCCTCTATTACAATGAATAAAACCACTAGAAGAACCATTTATTAAAATAGAATAAGTAATGCTATTGATACATTCCTTTATTAAATGACAAAATTTTTCATTAAATCCTAATTGCTTCAACATATGTATTATAAAATGCCTGTTTACTTTATCAAAAGCCTTATGTAAATCTGCTTATAAACACATTTTGTTCTTACTTCATGGTTAAAATTTCTTATCATTTCATGTGCTAATAAAACGTTTTCTAAAATTAGTCTTCCTGGAATAAACGCGGATTGATTTTCAGCGATAATATGTTTTAAAAATATTTTTTATCTATTACAAAGAGTTATAGCTATAATTATATATATAAAGTTGCAACAAGAGATTGGCCTATAGTCACCTTGTTTGTTAGGAATTTTGATTTTTGGAACTAATGTAATATGAGTATGATTTATACTGTAACGACCCAACTTCCAAACACCAAGAAGTCGCATCGCTAATAAGAAAAGAAAGGGATAGAAAAGAGAAAGAAAGAGAATAAAGAAGAAACAACGCAACAGAATCTAAATAGCGGAACGAATAAATTATATTAATAACATAAAATATTACATAGTTTACAACCACTATCAGAGTACACAGATAATACAACACATACTAGACAGTTATAAACACCTGTCTAGTATTTACAACATAATAAAACTCAGAGACAACATAGAACACACAGCGGAATACTATATATCTAACACAGAAGCCTCCTGCTTCATTGCTCCTCCAATATTCGTCAAAACTAACCTGAATCCCTTGGCTACTCGTAAAAATTTGAGTACCCAAGAGTTTAAGAAAACAAAGAATAAACTCCGGGTCAGACATGGGTCTGGTATGAGTAACAGGTTAAAGTTGCTTAACTTTCAAAAACCTTTTGAAAAGAAACGTATCACGTAATACTTCCCACACATAAACATGGAAAAGTTTTTACCTTACGCTAACCAAAACATTTGATAGAAAATCCAGTGATATTATAATAGGTCTGGGGTTTTCAAGTAAATATGAAATAGCCGAAATTGTTACATGATTAAATTCCAGCTACTAGCCACAAAAGTGGGTAATACAATCAAAACCATTGGCACTTATTGGATTTTGGATTCCATACAATGGCTGGGCTACTGGGGTACCTCCTGTCACACTACGTGGCCTAGATCAACGTACCAAGGAGTACGCCCGCTCCCCTGCAACACAAGGCCGGACCCATTCCTTACTGAACAGTTCCAAACAAGACAACCCTGCAGTTGGCGCGCGATTCCAACTTCCCACACAGCCGAATGAAAAGGGACTTCTAGACAGGGGAAAATCTTGCTCTCCAGTGGGGGCTACCCATGAAGCCTTGCTGCACCTCCCCTGTTTTAGCCATTCCCGGTTGATGAGGCTTGAGGCTACGATCACCATTAGAGAACACATTATCTTAGAATGCTCATCGCCCACCTGACGATGTTCTGCAAGCATTCAATCCATACAAGTTCGTTCCGGGTTCGAACGAAACCGAAGGCATTATCTCGTTACACTCGTTTTGGAATCACCCTCAGAGTTAACGACGATAACCCTTGCACTCTAAATCTCCATCTCGAGCCTATAAATACTATTTCTGTCAAACTCATCACGGAATCACCCCCAGAGTTGTACTGACTAATAGTCCTTACACCTCGAGTCTTCACTCTTCACAAAATATTCACGACCTATCGTTAATTTGGATTGATGTGGTTTTCGGATATCCAAATATGGAAACCCGATCCCAGTCTCATCGAAATCCAAAGCGTGTCTTTTAGGTCCTAGTTGTTTTAGAGTTTTAAAACAATTCAATTATATTATCTATATACACACAGATAGATAATTCACAGATTCACAACAGATAATTATCATTATCATAACCACAGATAATCCACATTTATCATTATCAAAGATAATCAATATCATCATCACAATGCAACCAATACATCCATATAACTTAACATTATTAATCTCATAGCTGAGATTCCCAAACCATTCAAGGCAACAAATGTCAATCATTCATAAGCAATGATCTATAATCGCAGCATTTATAATTAATTTAAAATGAATCAAATTAATTACATCATCTCTAATTAATTTAAAATGAATTAAATTAATCACTTACACAATATAAATCTTGCTCACATCATCATTAATTAATTACAAATTAATTAATTAATTAACCTCTAACTTATCATCTTAATTAATCACCCCTAATTAATTATACTTTAATTAATTTCACAAAATTAATTACCCTAAGCCAAATACAGTAATTAACCTTTAATTACTTCATAAATTAATTAACTATAATTAATTACATTTAACCTTAATTAATTAATTAATTATACTTAATCATTTATTATTGATTAATTAATTTTAATTAATCAATCTTAATTACATTATTAATTATATTAATTAATGACTCTTAATTATATTTAATTAATTACTCAATTAAATTAATCACTTTCAGTAATTAATCTCACTTAAACCATAATTATTAATCACCTTTGATTAATTAACTGCCCTTAATCACTTCATCCAATTAATTATTCCTTAATTAATTCCCGAGTTAATCTCTTGATTTATTTTACAAAATAATTTAATCTAAATTATTTTTAAAGTCCAAACATCATTCATTAGTTACATCCATTAATTATCTTTAATTACTTCACTGAGTAATTTTACTTCATTAATTACATCAAGTAATTATTATCAAACCCAATGATTAAAATTAATTAAAACCTAATTAATTAATTTAAACCAATCTCAATAAACCCCATTAATTACATTAAATAATTAATGTCTTATTAAACTTAAATAAATTTCTCAATTTATTATCATTAATTAATCAATCTAATTAGTTATTAAAAATTAATCATATTAATTAATTACTAAATAAACCTTAGTTAATGACCATCATTAACTATTATTAATTCTTAAATTACTTTTAATTACTTCTTAATTAATCTCAAATTAAATTAATCCAAATTATTAATTATAAATTAAATAAATAAGTCACTCCTTAATTATCTTATTTATTTAATTATTTTAATATCTTAATAATTTTTAAGATAAACCATTCCCTATTAATAATTTTTATAAATATTAAAATGTACTTAGAACATTTAAATTCAAATTTCAAAAATTCAAAATGATATTTATCAAAGAATTATCCAATTTAAATTCCATTTATATTCTTTCCAAAATAAATGTAAATAACATTTATTGCTTATAATTAAAACTTATATAAGATAAGTCTTAATTTACTTAATTTAATTAAAAATTAAGTTTTAAATACATTACTATTTAAATTATAAATTCAAGTTAACAATCATTTAACTTTCTTTATAAACCATTTATAATGATTTCATTCAAAAAGGAAAATCAAATTAAAATATTGTTTGAAACAATTTTACTTCTAATAAAGAATTTAAATTTAAACTTGTTCAAATATCCAGATTTTTACATTCAAAACATTTGAATCCATTCCTTATTTAAATTATTTGAATTTAAACTTGCATTAAACTTTTGATTTAAACCATGATTCTAAAACTTCTTATTTAAAAATACAAATTCATTTTTTATTTTAAAAACCGAGGATTTAAAGGTCCTTAAGAATACTGGACTTAAATTTGAAATTCAAACTGCTATTTAAAATTTTGTTTCAGATTCAAAATGAAATTCCATTTTCAGAAAAACTGTCAGGTTTCTTATTTTTTTTTTAAAACTGAAACCACTTTCACATTTTTTTTAAAAAACTTATAAGATTTCAAACTCCATTAAAACTATAACTCTTACTGCAGATTTAAACTGTGTTTAAATATTATCATAACTGCTAATTCATTTAAATTTAAAACCACAGACAGTTTTTCAAAAAAAAAACTGTAATATTCAAATTACCCGAGCCAACCTTATGACTGCTTCAAGTCATCTAACCAAATTCGTCGGGGAAAACAACCCAATTTCTCGAGTAAAAACTCGAGGCAAAAATACTGCAATACCCAGAAAAGAAAACACAGACCCACATGCACGGTGCACGTACACCGTGCCTCCGGCCATCATCACCTACCTCCGGCGACCTCCAATCATCAACGACCATCCTTAAAATCAACCACCATCATCAGTTTCTCCTCCAAAAATAAAAAATTGAATTCGAGATGCTTGCTCAAACCTGGAACAGAAGATACAGGTTCTAACCCCAAATCTGTCAATTCTTTTCCCACGGTGCTCCGACCATCAGAGACCTTCCACCTCCGGTCACAGTCCCACCTACGACCAAACTATCAACACCTAAAGCCCCGTTCAACTCGAACTTACCTACGTGAAGTACTGACTCAAACAAGAGGCCTTGTTTAAACTAGGGCTACTGACAAATAATCACAACTGCTACTTCCCTGTTGATTTGTTTCAACATCAAATATTTTTCCCTGTATCAATGATAACTCAACTACCTTCAAGATGAAATCCGGCTCTCAAATTTGCAAAGATCATCTAAAAATCCCCCAATTCCATTTTCTGTTCAACACAGAACTGCACCTCTCCCTTTAATCTATAAATTATGATTTTTATATTGAATTTCATATTTTGCTTGTGTTTCTATTTTATATCACTGAATTCATAAATTTACAGAGTTTGATTTTTACTTTGTAAATCAAACACTACTGTTATTTATTTTATTTTTTTCTAAAACCTGAACAAAATTTAAACTTTGATTCTCAATTTAACAAACACATTTGAATGAACCTGAAAACACTAACATATACTGTATTATGTAATGATGATGTTTGAACAGATTCTTGCATCTGGAAATAAAATACAGAGGACAGCATGATCAAGTTATTCATACACTTCTATAGAAAAAACAACTGATACAAATGCATATATCATTCACACTGAAACATGAAAATCAACAAGCAACTTTCTAAAATGCTGAAACTTCATTAATTAGGATGTTACTCACCTGATCGTTTGAAAAAACAGAGCCCCTTTTTGCTTTGAAATTTAAACTACAGTTTACTCCCTTGTATGAAAACTGCACACATGCATTGATTTCTAGGTTCTAAGTGAAATGCTTCATCTTTGCTTCCAGATCTTTCAATTGCATGAATGCTACAGATTTTGAAATGCAGGCTCAAACAAAATTTGAAATTGCAGGTTGTTTTTGATGCGGGTTTGAATTCCAGAAACGCAGAATTTCCTGCTTGATTTCATGCATCTGGTTTGTATGAAATTTTGAAATTGACTTGCATGCATACTTTATGAAATTCCAGATTTTTGACAAACAATGCAGGCATGCTTTATATTTGAACAAAAATATGCAAGATTGCTTGCATATGAAATGTAGGCTTCAAAATTTGAAATTGCAGGTGCTACTTGAAAAAATTATGCAGGCTTGAATTCCAGAGATGCAGGTTTGATTGCATATTGAACTGAAGCTTTTTGAAGATGATTTTGTTTTGATTTGTAAGAAGAATTTGCATGCAGACTTAATTGAATAAGAAATGCAAATTTTCCTTGATTTTCTTTTGGTTTGAGAAGTGGATTTGAATATGTTTCAGATTTTGGTTTTCCATTGTTTCTTAGCTTTAGATTTTAAAAAGAAATAAGATGGAAGAGGATTTGTTTATAAAAACTAAAATTATTAAAAATAAAATCAAAAGAAAATGCTAGATTAAATTTTTGACACTTGTAGAGAAGTTAACATTTGTCACTTAAAATGTCTTATTTCCTAACACATGTTAATTTATGTTTCTAAAAAGTTTACACTTGTTTTATAAAAGTAGTTTGTATTTAATTAAAAGTTAATTAGTATTTTATTTAGTATGTTATTATAAGATGGATGTAAACTTATGTTTTAAATGAATTAGTTAATCATGTATTTATTCACATGTAGATAAATTTTAAAATGAATAAATCAAATTTAGTTTATAAAATGAAACTTATACAAATAAATTCAAAATCAAAACAAATTAAAAATATTTACACTTTAGAATTTAAAAACTTTGAATTCAAGTTTTAAATTTTGAAATCAAGTTTATTTACACGTATAACTACACAATTAAATTTTGAAAACAATTATTTTTATTAAAAATTTATTTGTTAAAACAATGTATTATTATATTTAAAAATAACCACATTTAATAACCATAAATAACTTATTAAAAGAAATTGTCTTCTTATTAATAAATTATTTATTTTATCACATGATATTTAATAGACAATCAAAATAACCTTATTGCTATTTATTTAATTTTAAACTTGAGTTAAACATATTTTAAATCATTTCAATATTTTCTTATGTATTTAAAACCATATTTATTTATTAAATAACCTTTTAAAAGTTTAACCTTTAAATAAAATCATAATTCACAATTTTACTAAAGATATATAATTTTATAGAAAACAGGATTTATTTATTAATTAATTAAAACAATACCTATTTACAATATATATAATATTCTATTTATATTATAAATATAAAACAATTATTAGATTTAAAAAGATAAAATCTATCAATTAACTATTTATTTTATTGAATTATTAAATTAATTCAAATCTCATTACAAAGATTATCAAATCAATTCAATTTTTATTTCAGATTATTAAATTGATATTGTTTAAAATTCCGGGTCATCACATTCCTCCTCCCTTAAAAGAATTTCGTCCTCGAAATTTAAAACAAAGGTAATTTAATAATCTATTTAAAGATTTAATTTTAAAACACAAGCATATATCAATGATATGCTAACAACCATAGCAATCAATTCACCCAATCAAACAAATCTAATTATCCAGAAAAATTCTAGATAGAACTTTCACGAGTTTCCCCGGTATAAATATCGGGATACTCGCTCTATAGATTCCAAACAATCAATACTATTAAGCTATAGAGCTTCAATTCATCTATATCTACAGAACTAAACAGCATATCAGACCACGGACGAGTCTGGCTCAACGACCAAACTCCATAACTGCTGGTTCTAAAACCAGAGATAGACCATACACGTACTCCCTCAGAAATACGTGAAACTCATCGAATTCCAGTTATCCAAACTGACAATTCAATCCTGAAAAACCAAACACTGATCCAACCAAAACACAGAGAAGAGATCTAAACATCATTGAGCTAACTTTCCAGATTTATCAAAACTTATAGCTCCTGAATCAGAGAAAACTCCAACAATAACGAAGTCTCCAACTTCGAATTCCAAATTTCTCCGTCCCTTATCCACAAAAGCCTTTAGACAAATCCTGGGCTGCCAACATCCAAACTGATCAGCTCAACCCTTGTTGATTTCTCTAGAAACAAACAGAACCAGAAACAACCCATCACAATGATCACCTCAAGATCAATCCAAAACCAAAACACAATTCTACTTCATAAACAACAGAAGACAACAAACTTCTCCAAATCCGAAAAAGACAATCAGAAACACTTCCAAATTGCTTCCACTGCACCACTCTGATCCGAAGTAGATAAGAAAATACTGATGAAGAACACAAGCACCAACTGGACATCACTTTCCAGAAATACGGTTCAACAGATTCATAAAGAAAACTTAGAAATTCCATCAAAACTGAGTTGCTTCATCAAACTCCATCTTTAGGAATCATTCGCCAACTAAACGGAACCACCGGTTCCACTCCTGGAATTCTAGTCGATAAAAAAACTCAATCTCCAGATGCGGACGTACTTCTGTCTTCCCAGAAGACATCCAGAAAATCTCCAACAATTCAAGAGAACACTCAAACAATCGCAAGTCACTTTTGCGATCAACCCAGATAAATTTCCAAAGAAAACTGTTCTCTCTTTACCAAACAGAACAGCTTACATTAGTCTAGTCAATCCATTGAAGAAACGGATTCACTCAGCAGCTTCTGAACTCCATCTTCAGAAAAACTACTCAGCTAAGACCTCCCTGTCAGCTCACAGAACACTCCGAGCAGTACCACCAATTCCAAACTTCCTAATCCAAAGTTCTTCAAGGAACTCGGACTTCAAAGCCAACCACAACATCCTGCTGAATCCAGCCACAACACCGAAGCAGTCACACTTTCTAAAACTTGTTCCAAAGAAAACATCTTCGGAAACAATCCATAGCCGCTGCATCTCATCACGCGGTTACAACTTCCTGAGGTATCAAAATACCATCACTTGCTCCAGTTCAACCGACTGATCCAAACCCTATTCACCAAACTCTGCACTTCAAAGATGTCTCTGAACCTTAACAGGTTTCCTTCAGAAAT
Source organism: Allium cepa (assembly GCA_030765085.1). Lineage (NCBI taxonomy): Eukaryota > Viridiplantae > Streptophyta > Magnoliopsida > Asparagales > Amaryllidaceae > Allium > Allium cepa. The sequence goes on from CM060932.1 coordinate 611,131,939, forward strand.
CGATGAAATACTTCAACACAACAAAGCTTACTCGAGACGGTATTAGGTCTACAGTCTCGACAAATAAACTTCCAACCTCAACATCAAACTCCGACCAATGGTAGTAATCATGTTACAAACACTACTACTTCATCTACCTTTATAACCTATATTGGAAAAACCCTAACAGGTAATTCAACAGATAGGTAGAAATAGATAAATATATAATTATATTTAAAATTACAAATGCGCTCTCTCAAGATAGACACCACTACAGAGCCTAGGTATTCACTCAACCTAATGCTCTGATACCACTGTAACGACCCAACTTCCAAACACCAAGAAATCGCATCGCTAATAAGAAAAGAAAGGGATAGAAAAGAGAAAGAAAGAGAAGAAAGAAGAAACAACACAACAGAATCTAAATAGCGGAACGAATAAATTATATTAATAACATAAAATATTACATAGTTTACAACCACTATCAGAGTACACAGATAATACAACACATACTAGACAGTTATAAACACCTGTCTAGTATTTACAACATAATACAACTCAGAGACAACACAGAACACAGAGCAGAATACTATATATCTAACGCAGAAGCCTCCTGCTCCATTGCTCCTCCAATATTCGTCAAAGCTAACCTGAATCCCTTGGCTACTCGTAAAAATTTGAGTACCCAAGAGTTTAAGAAAACAAAGAATAAACTCCGGGTGAGACATGGGTCTGGTGTGAGTAACAGGTTAAAGTTGCTTAACTTTCAAAAACCTTTTGAAAAGAAAGGTATCACGTAAGACTTCTCACACATAAACATTAAAAAGTTTTTACCTTACGCTAACCAAAACATTTGATAGGAAATCCAGTGATATTATAATAGGTTTAGGATTTTCAAGTAAATATGAAATAGCCGAAATTGTTACATGATTAAATTCCAGCTACTAGCCACAAAAGTGGGTAATACAATCAAAACCATTGGCACTTATTGGATTTTGGATTCCATACAATGGCTGCGCTACTGGGGTACCTCCCGTCACAGTACGTGGCCTAGATCAACGTGTCGAGGAGTACGCCCGCTCCCCTGCAACACAAGGCCGGACCCATTCCTTACTGAACAGTTCCAAACAAGACAACCCTGCAGTTGGCGTGCGATTCCAACTGCCCACACAGCCGAATGAAAAGGGACTTCTAGACAAGGGAAAATCTTGCTCTCCAGTGGGGGCTACCCATGAAGCCTTGTTGCACCTCCTCTGTTTTAGCCATTCCCGGTTGATGAGGCTTGAGGCTACGATTACCTTTAGAGAACACATTACCTTAGAATGCTCATCGCCCACCTGACGATGTTCTGCAAGCATTCAATCCATACAAGTTCGTTCCGGGTTCGAACGAAATCGAAGACATTATCTCGTTACACTCATTTTGGAATCACCCTCAGAGTTAACGACGATAACCCTTGCACTCTAAATCTCCATCTCGAGCCTATAAGTACTATTTCTGTCAAACTCATCACGGAATCGCCTCCAGAGTTATACTGACTAATAGTCCTTACACCTCGAGTCTTCACTCTTCACATAATATTCACGACCTATCGTTAATTTGGATTGATGTGGTTTTTGGATATCCAAATATGGAAACCCGATCCCGGTCTCATCGAAATCCAAAGCGTGTCTTTTAGGTCCAAGTTGTTTTAGAGTTTTAAAACAATTCAATTATATTATCTATATACACACAGATAGATAATTCACAGATTCACAACAGATAATTATCATTATCATAACCACAGATAATCCACATTTATCATTATCAAAGATAATCAATATCATCATCACAATGCAACCAATACATCCATATCACTTAACATTATTAATCTCATAGCTGAGATTCCCAAACCATTCAAGGCAACAAATGTCAATCATTCATAAGCAATGATCTATAATCACAGCATTTATAATTAATTTAAAATGAATTAAATTAATTACATCATCTCTAATTAATTTAAAATGAATTAAATTAATCACTTACACAATATAAATCTTGCTCACATCATCATTAATTAATTACAAATTAATTAATTAATTAACCTCTAACTTATCATCTTAATTAATCACCCCTGATTAATTATACTTTAATTAATTTCACAAAATTAATTACCCTAAGCCAAATACAGTAATTAACCTTTAATTACTTCATAAATTAATTAACTATAATTAATTACATTTAACCTTAATTAATTAATTAATTAATTATACTTAATCATTTATTATTGATTAATTAATTTTAATTAATCAATCTTAATTACATTATTAATTATATTAATTAATGACTCTTAATTATATTTAATTAATTACTCAATTAAATTAATCACTTTCAGTAATTAATCTCACTTAAACCATAATTATTAATCACCTTTGATTAATTAACTGCCCTTAATCACTTCATCCAATTAATTATTCCTTAATTAATTCCCGAGTTAATCTCTTGATTTATTTTACAAAATAATTTAATCTAAATTATTTTTAAAGTCCAAACATCATTCATTAGTTACATCCATTAATTATCTTTAATTACTTCACTGAGTAATTTTACTTCATTAATTACATCAAGTAATTATTATCAAACCCAATGATTAAAATTAATTAAAACCTAATTAATTAATTTAAACCAATCTCAATAAACCCCATTAATTACATTAAATAATTAATGTCTTATTAAACTTAAATAAATTTCTCAATTTATTATCATTAATTAATCAATCTAATTAGTTATTAAAAATTAATCATATTAATTAATTACTAAATAAACCTTAGTTAATGACCATCATTAACTATTATTAATTCTTAAATTACTTTTAATTACTTCTTAATTAATCTCAAATTAAATTAATCCAAATTATTAATTATAAATTAAATAAATAAGTCACTCCTTAATTATCTTATTTATTTAATTATTTTAATATCTTAATAATTTTTAAGATAAACCATTCCCTATTAATAATTTTTATAAATATTAAAATGTACTTAGAACATTTAAATTGAAATTTCAAAAATTCAAAATGATATTTATCAAAGAATTATCCAATTTAAATTCCATTTATATTCTTTCCAAAATAAATGTAAATAACATTTATTGCTTATAATTAAAACTTATATAAGATAAGTCTTAATTTACTTAATTTAATTAAAAATTAAGTTTTAAATACATTACTATTTAAATTATAAATTCAAGTTAACAATCATTTAACTTTCTTTATAAACCATTTATAATGATTTCATTCAAAAAGGAAAATCAAATTAAAATATTGTTTGAAACAATTTTACTTCTAATAAAGAATTTAAATTTAAACTTGTTCAAATATCCAGATTTTTACATTCAAAACATTTGAATCCATTCCTTATTTAAATTATTTGAATTTAAACTTGCATTAAACTTTTGATTTAAACCATGATTCTAAAACTTCTTATTTAAAAATACAAATTCATTTTTTATTTTAAAAACTGAGGATTTAAAGGTCCTTAAGAATACTGGACTTAAATTTGAAATTCAAACTGCTATTTAAAATTTTGTTTCAGATTCAAAATGAAATTCCATTTTCAGAAAAACTGTCAGGTTTCTTATTTTTTTTTTTAAAACTGAAACCACTTTCACATTTTTTTTAAAAAACTTATAGGATTTCAAACTCCATTAAAACTATAACTCTTACTGCAGATTTAAACTGTGTTTAAATATTATCATAACTGCTAATTCATTTAAATTTAAAACTACAGACAGTTTTTCAAAAAAAAAACTGTAATATTCAAATTACCCGAGCCAACCTTATGACTGCTTCAAGTCATCTAACCAAATTCGTCGGGCAAAACAACCCAATTTCTCGAGTAAAAACTCGAGGCAAAAATACTGCAATACCCAGAAAAGAAAACACAGACCCACATGCACGGTGCACGTACACCGTGCCTCCAGCCATCATCACCTACCTCCGGCGACCTCCAATCATCAACGACCATCCTTACAATCAACCACCATCATCAGTTTCTCCTCCAAAAATAAAAAATTGAATTCGAGATGCTTGCTCAAACCTGGAACAGAAGATACAGGTTCTAACCCCAAACCTGTCAATTCTTTTCCCACGGTGCTCCGACCATCAGAGACCTTCCACCTCCGGTCACAGTCCCACCTACGACCAAACTATCAACACCTAAAGCCTCGTTCAACTCGAACTTACCTACGTGAAGTACTGACTCAAACAAGAGGCCTTGTTTAAACTAGGGCTACTGACAAATAATCACAACTGCTACTTCCCTGTTGATTTGTTTCAACATCAAATATTTTTCCCTGTATCAATGATAACTCAACTACCTTCAAGATGAAATCCGGCTCTCAAATTTGCAAAGATCATCTAAAAATCCCCCAATTCCATTTTCTGTTCAACACAGAACTGCACCTCTCCCTTTAATCTATAAATTATGGTTTTTATATTGAATTTCATATTTTGCTTGTGTTTCTATTTTATATCACTGAATTCATAAATTTACAGAGTTTGATTTTTACTTTGTAAATCAAACACTACTGTTTTTTTTTGTTTTTTTCTAAAACCTGAACAAAATTTATACTTTGATTCTCAATTTAACAAACACATTTGAATGAACCTGAAAACACTAACATATACTGTATTATGTAATGATGGTGTTTGAACAGATTCTTGCATCTGGAAATAAAATACAAAGGACAGCATGATCAAGTTATTCATACACTTCTATAGAAAAAACAACTGATACAAATGCATATATCATTCACACTGAAACATGAAAATCAACAAGCAACTTTCTAAAATGCTGAAACTTCATTAATTAGGATGTTACTCACCTGATCATTTGAAAAAAAGAGCCCCTTTTTGCTTTGAAATTTAAACTGCAGTTTGCTCCCTTATATGAAAACTGCATACATGCACTGATTTCCAGGTTCTAAGTGAAATGCTTCATCTTTGCTTCCAGATCTTTTAATTGCATGCATGCTACAGATTTTGAAATGCAGGCTCAAACAAAATTTGAAATTGCAGGTTGTTTTTGATGCAGGTTTGAATTCCAGAAATTCAGAATTTCCTGCATGATTTCATGCATCTGGTTTGTATGAAATTTTGAAATTGACTTGCATGCATACTTTATGAAATTCCAGATTTTTGACAAACAATGCAGGCAGGCTTTATATTTGAACAAAAATATGCAGGATTGCTTGCATATGAAATGCAGGCTTCAAAATTTGAAATTGCAGGTGCTACTTGAAAAAAATATGCAGGCTTGAATTCCAGAGATGCAGGTTTGATTGCATATTGAATTGAGGCTTTTTGAAGATGATTTTGTTTTGATTTGTAAGAAGAATTTGCATGCAGACTTAATTGAATAAGAAATGCAAAGTTTCCTTGCTTTTCTTTTGGTTTGAGAAGTGGATTTGAATATGTTTCAGATTTTGGTTTTCCATTGTTTCTTAGCTTTAGATTTTAAAAAGAAATAAGATGGAAGAGGATTTGTTTATAAAAACTGAAATTATTAAAAATAAAATCAAAAGAAAATGCTAGATTAAATTTTTGACACTTGTAAAGAAGTTAACATTTGTCACTTAAAATGCCTTATTTCCTAACACATGTTAATTTATGTTTCTAAAAAGTTTACACTTGTTTTATAAAAGTAATTTGTATTTAATCAAAAGTTAATTAGTATTTTATTTAGTATGTTATTATAAGATGGATGTAAACTTATGTTTTAAATGAATTAGTTAATCATGTATTTATTCACATGTAGATAAATTTTAAAATGAATAAATCAAATTTAGTTTATAAAATGAAACTTATACAAATAAATTCAAAATCAAAATAAATTAAAAATATTTACACTTTAGAATTTAGAAACTTTGAATTCAAGTTCAAATTAAATTTTGAAATCAAGTTTATTTACAAATATAACTACACAATTAAATTTTGAAAACAATTATTTTTATTAAAAATTTATTTGTTAAAACAATGTATTATTATATTTAAAAATAACCACATTTAATAACCATAAATAACTTATTAAAAGAAATTGTCTTCTTATTAATAAATTATTTATTTTATCACATGATATTTAAAAGACAATCAAAATAACCTTATTGCTATTTATTTAATTTTAAACTTGAGTCAATCATATTTTAAATCATTTCAATACTTTCTTATGTATTTAAAACCATATTTATTTATTAAATAACCTTTTAAAGTTTAACCTTTAAATAAAATCATAATTCACAATTTTACTAAAGATATATAATTTTATAGAAAACAGGATTTGTTTATTAATTAATTAAAACAATACCTATTTACAATATACATAATATTCTATTTATATTATAAATATAAAACAATTATTAGATTTAAAAAGATAAAATCTATCAATTAACTATTTATTTTATTGAATTATTAAATTAATTCAAATCTCATTACAAAGATTATCAAATCAATTCAATTTTGATTTCAGATTATTAAATTGATATTGTTTAAAATTCCGGGTCATCACATATACTTTTCAAAATTTTCCCATTAACCAAAAACTCATTTACTGTTTCAAACATTAGTTCTTTAATATCCTCCCAACATACTTTATAAAATTTTGCCCCAACCCTGTCCGGAACTGAACTTTTATCATTATTTGCATTAAAAATGATTTTCTTAATCTCTCGCATACTCGCAGGTGTAAGTAAAATTTCCAGACTATTTGAGTGTAAAACAAACTTCGTGTTTATATGTGGAAAGTTTGTTAAAGGATTATTAACAGTACAATAACTAGTAGCTTCTGATTTAATCCTAGAAGCATCATTTATTATATTACCATTAACATCATATAATTTCCCAACGTCATTTCTATGTTTCCTATTTGACATTTTTGCATACAAAAAGTTGCTGGCCTCATCCCTATTAGATAGCCAGTCAACTTTAACTTTCTGCCTCATATTGATGGCTTGGATGTAAAGAGTATTAACCAGGTTATTCTGAGTTTGGGAAAACTTATTAATTAAGAAATAGTCTGAGCTATCATTGTCTATAAGATTCTGAAAACTCTCACATTCCTTTCTAACTTTCTTAATGTCTAATATTGATTTATTTTTATTCCAAGATTTTAAATTGTTTTTAGTTTGTTGTAAAAACTTGCTGAATCTGTACTGGGCAGTGCCTTGCATAGAAATAACAAGGCTGTATTGGACCATTTCTCTGTATGAGTTTTCTAATTTCCATCCATTCACAAATCTGAATGGTATATTTACTTTATTAAAATTATTTTTTTCAAAAAAGATTTGAATTTGGGCATGTTATTTAGTTGCTTGAGGAAGAGTATTACAACCGAAATTGGGAAAAAGATTTATGAATTCTTGGTTTAACAAAATCCTGTCTAATTTACAGTGTATATTTCTAAAAAGGCCAAATTCCATGTAAATTTATTTCCAAAAATAATAGGTTCTGTTAGACCCGTTCTTAGTAAAAATTTATTAATTTCCCCTATTTTTTAGAAGGAATAGGGATCCCCCTCTTTTTCAAAAGCGTGCAAGACAGTATTAAAATCCCCTAATAAAATCCATGGATTTTTCATGTTTTTGTTTAATAATTCAATATGTTTCCAAAGTAAGTTTCTTTCATTTTCATTATTAGAAGCATAAAAAAAAGTAATTTCCATAAGCAACCCACTTCTATTTGCACATTTACAATGAATATATTGTAAATCCATAAAGTATTGTTTGAATTGCCAAATATTTAGGTCCCATAATACTAAAATTCTACCATTACACCCCCATTTTATTATTATGTATCATGCTCCAGTCACTTAATATTTTTACTGCATATTCCTCAATTTTCCTATCTCTCAATTTGTGTTCTAAAACACTTACGATACAAGGTTTATAGCTACCCAGTAAGCTAGTTAAGTCCAGCATTCTTTCACGAGAGTTTAAACCCCTTGTATTCCAAGCAATAGTAGAAGTTTCCATATAAGTGAACAAAAAATATATTATTTAAAGGATACAATAATGGATATTTTAAGTTTAATCCTTTGCAGCCTTTTTGCCCTTCCTTTTGCATGCAGTTTTATCTTGGGCTTTAATCTGCTCATCCCATTTTGGATTTCTCATGATATATTTATTTCTGAATTCTTCTTCTTCACTATCCCTTTCATTGGCTGTAATTATTTCGCTTATGCTCTTTGTTCTACTCTTTTCTCTTTTGCTTTTGTTTTCAGCACATATTGATTCTACCTACAGACCTTTTTCGGCTATGTTGGTCTCAGCTGGAAATAGAGGAGATGCTTTAGTATTGTACACTGCAACATCTTCCCAATTATTATTCACTAATGTTGAATTCATTTGATCTGTATCAATGCATAAGCTTGAGAATTCTTTGGGGGAGACATAATGACATAATCCCCATTTACATTATATTTATTTTCATTTGCTTGCGAGTCTTGTGTACTATTGCAAGAGTTCCCTTGTAGTAGTGCACTAATCACTTGCATGCTACCTGTAATCTCTTCTAAAATTGCTGGTGTCTCGACTATTGTTATTGGATTTGTTTCAATTGCTATTACCAAATTTTCAAATGTATATTTTCCTTTTTCTAAAACAGTAGTGGCTTCCAAATTTGCATTGTATTCAGAACTTATTTCTTATCCACAACAGTGGGCCTTTCAAAACCAACACCATCTTCCGAATTTTTATTTTCATCTTCTTTTGACAATTGATTATTTTCTCTATTCACTTCAAGAGAACAATTTTTAGAACTTATTTCCCTATTTGCAACAGTAGATAATCTTAAAACTATATCACTTTCCAAGTTTTCATTTTCAACCTCTTTTTGCAATTGCATATTTTCTCTATCCATTTCAGAAGATTTTTCAACTTCTACATCATATGCCTTATTTTCTTTTGTTGATTTCATCATGCAATACTTTTTCCATGCAAGATTTTTCCTTCCACACTTTTACAGAATTACAATTTTCTTGATCATGTCTAAAACATATACATTTGTTACATTTCGAGGGAATCTATTCATATTCAAGTCTTTGAACTAGATTTTAATCATCATGCATAGTTATATAAACTTATTTTGGTAATTCAGCATCTGCGTTTATTTCTATAAGAGCTCTAGCATAATTAAGCCGAGTTTCCTTAGCAATTTGCTCATCTAGTTTCCTTGGAATACCTACTATACAAATTGTACTAAATGCTTCCCTATCCCATAGTCTCAGATTTAAATTAGAATTCCGTTCCATATGGATAGTGATGAAAACAGATCTTAATCAAAATTTATTTTCTTTATCCATTTTTCGAGAATTATAAGTTTTCTAAAAAGAAAGTAAGGGCCACCATTTATGGCTTTGAGACAATCTACATGATTTTCAAATTTTATAATGAAAAATCCATTATTTCTGGCATAAATCTCAAAGTTACCTAAAGGATTCCATATTCTTGTCATGAATGCTTTGAAATGATGATATGGTGTGTGATCTCCAAAGATATAAGCAACAACTGAACTATCCCATTTAATTTCAGTCCTCCTACTAACCTCCTAATTCACAGCTATAACTTTTTTACCATTAACGGTAATTGGAGCAACATAATCAAGATCTAATTCTGAGGTAATGCCACCATTTTTCAATATATCCTCCCATGTCGATGGTGTTTTGCCATTAGCCTATAAGTGAACCGTGCCCTGCAATCTTGGAGCAGGAGAAACCATTCTCAGATTCCCATTCTGGGACCCCAATCCTGCATCAGGTGTAATGTTTCTTGATTTCAACACATTTTTTGATTTGAGCATAAATCTTTACTTGAAGGGGAATGGCTAAGTTCGTGGCTTATTTGTGAATTTTACTTGCAGTCGATTCCTACGGTGGCTCACTAACTGATAGCCTTCTTCATCTATTGTTGGTTCGATTGTTTGATTGTGAATGAGGATTGGAATTGAGAGGTGGATGGTAATGAGGATTGGAATTAAGAGGATGATGGAGATTATGAGGAGATTGGCCCTCTGATCAAAGGCAGCCATAGAAGAGTATTTCCTTTTTAGTATGATTTAAACTTTTCAATAGCTTTCCAGTTGAAAAAATTCATTTACAGCTTCATAAATTTTAAATTTAATATCCTTCTAATATGTTTTTAAATTTTTTGCACCAAACCCATCAGGGCCTGGGCTTTTATCTATTAGAACCAAAAACAATTATTTTTGTATCGTCTATAACAACAGCGGCTAAGAGAATATCTTTACTGTTTTCACTAAGAAAAAACTTTGTTTCAATACTTGGAAATCTCTATTATATTTGATCAGTATTATAAAGATCATAAAAATATTTTATAGCATTATGCTCAACTTGAGAGACATAATTTAAAATAACCCCATTATTATCTAGCAGTTTTCCTATGTCATTGATATTTTTCCTGTTAGACATCTTGGCATAGAAGAACTTGCTAGATTCATCTCCATTAGTAAGCCAGTCTACCTTGGCTTTCTGTCTCATGTTGATTGCTTGCACGTGCAAACTTTTACTTAATTTATCTTGATTTTGAAAAAATTGGTTAACAAGAGATTAGAGCTACCAAAATCAATGATGTTTTGGAGAGACTCGCACTCTTTCCTAATATGATTAATATCATCTCTATTTCTATTTTTGTTCCAAATTTTCATATTTTCTTTTGTATTCTTTAAAATGCTTTTAAAATTACATTGGGTAGAGCCTTGATTAGAAGATATAATACAGTTTTTGACAGTATCCATATAATTTTTTTTCAAAAGTCCACCCATTAACAAATCTAAATGGGATATTTTTTCTAGAATTATTTTTCCTATAAAGAACAATTTGAATTAGGGTATGATCACTGGTGGCTTTGGGGAGAGTTATAATTAGAAATCAGCAAAGTATTTTTCAAAAACTTGGTTAATTAAAACCCTGTCAAGTTATAGTGAATATTTCTGAATTCACTAGATTTCCATGTAAATTTATTACCCATAAAAATGGGTTTAATTAAGCCTGTTTTTAGAAAGAAATTGCTAAGAAATTCCAATTTTCTAAAGGAAATTGGAATTCCGCCGCTCTTTTCAAATGAATGAAGAGTGGTATTGAAATCCCCCATTATAATCCAAGGCTTTATCGTGTCATTATCTAAAATTTCAAGATCATTCTAGAGAAAATTCCTTTTTTTCACTATTTGAAGCATAAAAGAGAAGTAATTTCTAATTGTAAACCATCTTTATTTATGAATTTAGAATGAATAAATTGCGAATTTAAAAAATAATGGCTTGAAATCTAATTTTTTAGGTCCCACGTAACCATTAGTCTACCATTACCCCCATAATATTGTTAGTTACTATGCCCCAATCTTTGAATTTGCTGGCATGAAAATTTTTAAATTTTTAAATCATCAAATTTTTGTTCCAGAATACCAATAATATTGGGCCTATTTGTAAGAATTAGATTAGTTAAATCTAATTTCCTTTCAGGAAAGTTTAACCCTCTAACATTCCAAGTAATTATAGTCATTTCATATCAGAAATTAATAAAAATAAAAATAAAAGATATAAAAGATATGATAAGGATATCATAGCTGCTATAAAGAGAGACTAGGGTTAAACTCCTCCAGATTCTCCTTGTCCCTCCTCTCTTCCAAATATTTAGAACTTCCATGCCCTTATTTTTGAGAGATTTTCTGTCTTCTATTTTGAGATGTTCAAATCATTTTGGATTTCACGCAATATGTTTTTCTTGAAATTCATCCTATTCTCGATTATCTTCATTGCTTTGAGATAAAATTTCCTTCATATTTTTTGTTCTATTTTTTCCTTTCTTTTCTTTTGTTCTTTACTGGAGAAAAAGATATTAGTACAAGCTTTATGGCATTTTGAACAAGATCCTCTAATGAACTTTGTTGAGAGAGGCTTAATCCAGTAATATGATTGTTGAATTCATTCCTAGCAATAGCATTTGTAATTCTTTCATCTATATTTGTGCTTGATAGCGTAAGGGTATGCATTAAGGGCAATTATGTAATTTGTTACACAATTCTTTTGACTTGAGAATACTATAGATCTTCAATGTGGAAGCTCCACTATAATTATAGTCAAATTATGGCACGACGTCCATCAAGTGACTATAGTTGGGTTGAGTGGAAATATTGGATGTGAAATACCATTCAAGAGAGGATTCTTCTCTTCAGTTATATGGGTTAGTATCACAGTCAACTTAAGTCAACACAAAGTCAAAATCTCTGGCTGGGGTAGTTTGGTTAATAATAATTGTTATAATTGAACCAAGGTCTTTGTGTTTGGATTATAGAGTTGAATATGGATGATATTGGAATTTTGACCATAACCAAGTTCAGTAAGTCCAAAGTGATAAAGTTTTGACGAAAAGAATTGTCGTAAATAACTGTCACAAAAGGGTAACGCTTAATAAAGTGAAACTGGATCTTATCAAAGTTTAGTGGCGATAAATTTGTCCATAATGTCACAATACCTGCTAGTTGACGTGTGAACGTTGACATTCAAATACTTTAATGTTGATCGCTGACCGAATTTACACCCAAGAGTCACACAACCAAAATAATTAATTCTCTTTAGACCAAACGATTTAATTGATTTATCATTGTTACAAATTAGTTAAATTAATTAATATGTATGAAATATTAATTATGAAATTTGAATATGATATGAGAAATAAATTTATTGCATATATTTATAATAGTTATAAATATATTGGTCGATATAAGATATCGATAAGAAATGGAGTTAAATATGATTGTATATATTTAATTTGGTTAAATGGGCTGACAACCCATGAAATTATGGAGTTGTAGGCGTTGGTTATGGCTAGGGTTAGAGGTGGCTTGAACAAATGGTTAGGGTTTGGAGATGTGTGGTTAAGATCTAGTGGTTTGCTCTCTTATCTTACCATATAAATAAACGATCTCAAAACCCTAATTTGTTGAAAAATCTTTCTGTTAGGGCTAACTAATTAAGTTTGTGCACTTAGTACGGTGTCTAGATAGGTGGTTTCTAGGATTGGAATTAGGTAATCAAGTACCTTGTCCTACCTAGTTACCTACATGGCCTGAAAGGTGATGTGAGCCAAAAGGTTACCTTTGATAGAAAAGGCCCAATTTGAATTGGGCCTTGAGGTAATTTTCAAAATAATTTTGAAAATTAAGACATGATTTTAAATTTCAAAGTTAAATTTGAAATAAAAACATGTTTATTATAAAAGGTTATAACATAACATAAATTTTCAAAATGTTTGAAAATGCAATGAAAAAGTTCAAAATGTTTGAAACTATGTAAATATTAATTTCAAAATTTAAAATTATTAATAAGATTAATAAAATAAATTAATTAACTAATACTAATACGCATGTATTATAAACGTTGATATATGTTATGTTATTTTAAAGTGTTTAAGATAACATAAGCATACATGTACATATATAAGATAATATTTTGAAATTAATATAATTTAATTAAAAAATTTTAATTAATAAATTATTTAATTGTTAATTGATTAAATAAGAATACACATATATAAGATATATGTGTTATACTATAAAGGTTATAGTAGATATGTCCAACATAAAAGTTGTATTGGAATACTAATATAATATTAATTAAAGAGTTAATTAAATAAGATTTAATTAATGAAATTTTATACATAAGACTATCATATAAGTAATATGAAATATAAAATTATTTAACAACGAAACTTATATGATATGAATGCATAAACTAAAAATGGAACATTAAAGAAACCCAAATAGACTTAAGGAATACATTCATACGTAAATTTTTGTATACTGTGATTTCTGTTGTGTCTGGCACTTGAATCACGAAGGTATTTCATAAGAAATACATTATTCCATAAGTTGATATCACTCAATATAATATATTGAAGATTATGAATCTTCAATATAATGTTGTCCTCTACCATATATATATTGATAAATTACTTGCATACTCCTTAGTTGTTGAGAAAACTCAAACTGGAGATGTTATATGTGGTATTATTAATATATTGAACGGATAAGGTAAGATAACTATATGTATTTGTCGAGCAAACTCATGGTACATATACTATACTTAGGCCATCACGATATGGTAGGTACGAGTGAATAATCTCTTTCGATTTCTTGAGCAAACTCAGGTCGAAATGAGATTAGGACAAGGAAAAATGGGTTAGGAGTTGTATGTGATACAACCGATAAGGAGTTATTCATCATTTGTGGGACTATGATTTGTTAAGCAAACTCAAAGTCAAAATACCAAGATAGACGAGTCCTAACACCCACTAGTGAAGTCGAAAGACTTATGTGTTTCATCTTAGGGTTTGGAGAAACATAAAAGACTAGTGGGAGCCTTGTTAAAAAATGAAATGGTAACATTTAACCTTTCTAATATTGTAACATATGCTAAAAAATGTTTTAATTATCTATAATGATAAATTTGTGCATTTAATATGATTGATAAAATGTTTATCAATTAACATATACAAATGAACTGAATTGAAAGTTGGCAAATGGAAATATAATACCTACTATCAAATTCCTATTGCATGTAAACGTTTCAACACCCATGCAAGTGCCTGATTTCACAACTACTGGATACATTCATGGTTTGGTCACTTATGCATTTATTTGGTTAAGACCATGTATTGCATTCTATGAGTTTCGAAGTCTAAAAGCAATACAAGACAATGGATATTTGGTCCATATACAATTGCATATAAATATTATATGGTGAATGGTTAAAGTTTGTTATGTACAATTTTTCGATGAAATTAGTTCATCCGATGTTACCTGGCTACTTGGCCCGGCTAAAAGACGATAGTTGTAGGAGATATGATTGGGCTTGAATGGGGGTTGAGTTGAGAAAGGAATGGAAGAATGAAGGCTAGCATGGTTCGATCGTGCATGGACCGATGTACATGGCTCGGTCATGGTGCGTAAGCCAAGGTGGTCCGGTCATTCATGGTTCAAAGCGCATGGCTCAGACTAGGCAGTTCGGAGTGCATGGCTCGGCCCAGGTTGCTCAATATATGTCGCTCGTTCGTGATTGGGGGAACAAGGTGGGTCGGTCAGATATGGGTCGGCCTTAATATGGCATATGTGGATCGAAATGCTTGGTTTGGAGAACCAGCAAATAATCAACTGCGGGATATGTTCTGTATTTCCATGCTTCGAGTCACATATCCGGCTACTTCGAGTCACATGATAGCTCGCTTCGAGTCATCCAAATGGGACCCCATGTTCGGCTAATATGGCTCGATGCACCTAGATTGGTCATCCTGAAGCATTATTTGTAGGTCGAGTTGTCTAGGTCGTGGGCCTACATGGAGGACCTAGCCTGTCTTTGTCTATAAATTGAGGGGCAGGGGTACAGTTGAAAGGGACCTTTTTTCAAGAACTCCGGGGAGATTCTGCCATTTTCTGTGCTCACTTCTTTTCTATTCAAACTTGTATTCAAGTTGTTTTTTTACGGACTATATCTGTACTCAAGTGATTGGAAAAGTAATAAAGATTATATTCAAAGTGGACGTAGGAAATTACGCTGAACCACTATAAATCTGGTGTTCTCGTTTTTGTTGTTCCTTTTGCGCTAACTTTTCTAATCTCTACTTTAATTTACTTTCTTCATTAATCTCTCTACACAACTCTATTCAAGGATGTTAGTGACCAATTTTGCTGCTAACATTTTGGTGCTTTCACTACGAACGTTCATTCTTAGGCTGTTAGAATCTACTTTGTTGCTACTGGATTAAGGAAATCCCCCGAAGGAGATCCAAGTTCATTCTCAAGAGTTCATAGATTCTACTCAGAGTTTCTACGGACTACTCTAAGATGACAAGACCACGTACCAGATCCACCTCCCACAATGCCGTTGCTAACGAGACCGCTAGCGTCCAGCAAGTAGGACCTAGCAATCGACAAGCTAATACCAATGCAGAACCAGCCATCATCCTAAACCAAGCAGAAGTTGTCACCAGGGCGGAGTTTAATGAGTTGATGAGGGAACTCCTAGAAATCAGAAGACAACTTAATGAGCAGATTCAGGCGAACGCCAACCTGATGAGCCAGATTGCTCAACATCAAAATCAGAATGTTGGAGGAAGTCCTACTTCCTACTCATAATCCGAAAGCTCATATTCATCAGATAAACACCTCGAACGAAGCCGTAGGATTAAGACGACGTAAACTGGGGCAACGAAACAACTCACTACAAACCGCCATGGACCGGACAACAGAACTAATCCAGACCCTACAACGGGGACATGGGCTCCTCAACTACACTTGGGGAGTCAGGTTCAGCCTGGAGCCAGGAACTTAGGCACTGGGGCTCGTGTGGGAGCCGGGAAACCACCTCATCAGGAAGAACATGGAGACGGTAGCACACCTAGAAGTTCATCGACTAAGGAGGCACCGACCGGAGCAATCACATAGGACCAATACCTGTATGGTACCTCCCATTATGACTCCGGACTTATCGGCTATGGTCAGGCAATTGATGAGGGAAAATTAGGGTTTGTCTAATGATGATTGTGGTGTAACGAGGAATCACACTCCGTTCACTGATGGCATCCTACAAGCTGATTACCCCCAGGAAGTTCAGCATGCCTACTATCCCAGCCTATGAAGGGAAGACTGAACCTTGATAGCATATAATGAGATATGAGTGGATGATGGACACAGCTAGGGCAAATGATGCAACCAAGTGTAGATGCTTCCTAGTAACCCTATTTAGAATCGCTACCATGTGGTTTACAAGGCTTTCTCCATAATCAATCTCCAGGTTTGATGAGTTAGCAACGAAGTTCATGGAGCAATTTAGGATCCATGCCACTCGCCTGAAGGACGTGATGTCACTATCCAGTGTGATTCAAGCTCTGGGTGAATCATTGAAAGATTATCTACAGAGATTTCATATTGCAACCACCGAGGTTAGCAACCCAAACGACCATGCTACCGCATGGCTATGATGTGAGGAGTAGATCCAGACTCAGAGTTTGGTGATTGACTGGCAGGCAAACCACCGACTTCTCTGGATCAATTTTATTCAAAGGCAAACCAATTCATGAGAAGAGAAGATGCCAGGTGTTCAAGAAGGAGCAGTGCGCCAGGACCCAGTAAGGAAGCAGTGCAAAGCAACATTGCGGTAAAGTAATCTGGGAAAAACTCTAGTAAGGTCCAAGTCAATGTTCAAAATTAGCTGGAGCAGTCCAAAGGATCTGAAGGATGAAATTCTAGATGAAAGAGGGAAGCAGGAAAGTGGAAACCAAGAATCCCAACTTATAGTGAATATACGCCTCTGAATACATCTTTAGAAAATATTTATCTATCAACTTGTCATACATTCCATTACCGAAAGCAGCGCCCAAAGGAATTGACTGGGGAACAAAAGTAGAATGGAAAGTATTGTCAGTTTCACAAGACCCACGGGCACAATACTGAAGAGTGCAGACACCTCCATGATGCTATAGAAAAGTTGATTCGCCTGAACAAATTACAGCAGTTTGTTAAGGATCTACAGGAAGGCAGATAGGGGACATTCGACCCCAATCGCGGGCAATCTTTACATTGACCTGAGGAGCCCGCTCGGACAGGAGGAAGGCTAGTCATAAGCCCGATAATCGGGGACCTCATCCGGCAGACAAGAGTTGGTAAGAAATGGAACACTATGCTAGTTCCTTGAAGCATGCGGGCTTTTTGTGCTGCTCGAACATAGAAGACGAGACTCCGATGAAACAACAGCGAATAATGATCGACGATATAGTATTCAAGAGTAGGGATGCCGATCATGTGGAGGCGCCTACCATTGACCTGATGGTTATCTCAGCTACAATCGGACCGACGCTTCTGAGAAGAATACTAATTGATTGTGGGGGTTCTGTTAATATTATCTTCAAGAAGGTGTATGACCAAATGAAGATGGAGGCGAAGGATTTGAAACCATCTAAAGTCCGCATTCATGGCTTTAATGGTGCAGCTAGTGATGCAGTAGGTTTTATCAAGTTGCTAATATAACTAAGAGAAGGTGAACACAGGAGGGTACGGATCCTACCGTTCATTGTTTTGGATGTTGAATCTCCGTATAATGTTTTTCTAGGCCGACCGGCCTTGGCGGAGTTTAGAGCAGCTTTGGCCCCGTGGTGTTTGACCTTGAAATTTCCAACGGATAGTAGAGTTGGTGTAGTGCATGACGATCAAGCGACGTGTCATGCTTGTTATATGGCTGAGCTGAGAGAGGGCTAGCGAAGAGAGAAGGGAAAGGGTTTGGACAAGCCTGTCCGCATCCATGTTGCTGAAAATTGACAAATAGCGCCTGAGCCTTGGTTTGGGCAACACAGTTGGATCTATAGAGACATAGATCCAAGAGATGATGATGAAGAACCCAAGGTGGCGTCAGATGAACTAATGATTGACATTCCAGTCAGTCTTGATGACCCATTACAGATGCTTAAGATTAGATCACAACTTATCCCCTCGATGATGGGTGATCTAACTGATTTCCTCCGCACGAATCTTGATGTTTTCTCTTGAACCCATTCTGATATGTATGGGATTACTCCCGCTATCGCAAGTCATATGTTGAATATTGACCCGAAGTATGTGCCTATGAAACAAAAGAGGAAGGGCATGGACCCAGAGAGGTCCACTACTCTAAAAGAGGAGGTGGATAAACTCAAAGCCAATTGGTTTGTTCGTGAAGCCCTTTATCCCGAATGGATATCTAATCCCATAACGGTGAGGAAGGAAAACGGGAAGTGGAGGACCTATGTTGCTTACTCATACCTGAGCAAGGCGTGCCCTAAGGATAGTTTTCCATTGCCTAGAATTGATTAGTTGGTCGACTTGACATCATGACATGAGTTATTGTCATTTATGTGTAACGATCCCCATTTTTGAGTCAAGATTTTTTTTGGTAATTTAATTTAATTTTGGATTTAACTGTGAATTTATTTATAATTTATTTGGATTTGAAAAAAAAAATTGAATTGAATTTTAAGCTGGAAATTCTAAAAAAAATAAAAAATAAAAATATATATTGTAAATAGAATTTTGGGTATATTTGAATTTTCCAAATTAAATAAGATACATGTTTATTTATTTATATAAATGGATTATAATCTTAAATTTGATTTGAGATTCAGGAATAAATATTTTGAGATAAATTGGATTGAAGAACTTTATAAACTAGTAGAGATTTGTTTTCTATTATATATACATGTATGTAAGTACATACATTTTGATTTGGGAGATAGGATTTAAGATCAATATAAGAATCATTTTCTTAAGGATGTATAAATAGTTATAAAAGGAAATATAAATAGAAAATAATATAAAGACATTTGAATTTAATTTTATGAAATGGATTTTAAAAGTTGTTTGAAGTTAAACCTTTATTCTAAAGACTTATATACATATATAATCTATATATGTGTTTATTATTAAAGTACAACTAAACTTTAAAATCAGTTTCTTTAAAAAGTTATGATTTGTACAATGACTTGAATTTAAAATTTAAAACACGAATTTTATATATTTACCTTTTGAAATTTAATAAAATATATTGTAAATAAAATTGATTTAATAAATAAATTAGATTCGAAAAGCTTTATAAATTAAGAATTATATGTGTACATATCTTTAGAAAAACAAATATAGTTTGTAAATAAATTCAAGACAATTATGTAAACGTAAATGTTTAAGTGAACAAGAACTAAGCATATAGTTTGTATATAAATTAAGTAATGTACGATAAAGTAAGGATTTAAAACTAAAATTTAAATTAATTGAGTTAAGGGTTTTTACATAAATAACACAAATTATGACAGTTGTAAAACACGAAGGTAAGATGATAACAAGTGTTGACATGTTTTAAACAAGCGGCAACATCACTTTTTTCTTTTGAAAATGAATAACCTAAACATGTATGAAAAGAAAATATGCTACATTTTCAGTACAAAATTTCTCAAACCCGAGAAGAAAAAGGAAAACTAGAAAACATTATTTGAAAACCAAAACTCTTTCATATTCAAAGGTCTGGAAACCAAAATCAAAGTAAAACCAGGGAAATAAAAATAGCGCAAACCAGAAAAGAAATAAAAAATAATCTCAAATTCAATGCAAAGATCAAAGTTTCTCAAACCTGGAAATTAAAGCATATGGCAGATCAATTCAAAACATAAAACAAATGCAAGATCAAGAGCAATCATGTTTAGATTCAACGAGTAAAATCAAATAACAAATCAAAGCAGTCCAACATCAAAAATGAAAGATTGTTTCCAGACATTCAAATTCAGATTTCAGGCCCAAAATCATTCTCTGCTCCTCTCTGTTTCAAGTACAGGTGAGTAAATTCAAGCAAACCCATTATTAAAATTAAAATTTAAAATTTGAAGCAATTAAAACCATAATTAACTCTAGTATTTTCAACCTGAGGAAATGATGATCAAAACAAAGATCAAAATATGGGAAATCTCTGATCAAAAGGCAGAGTAGTTTAAAAATTGCATGTTCCAGGCTCAAACTTCTTCTTTGCTTCTCTGCTTTCAAACCAAACTCAGGTGAGCAAACTCCCCATATAAAATCTAGAATAAGTTATATCTGGTTTACATATGATTGATGTTTGAAAATGTGCCGTGAAAATGCTTTGCATGGTTGTGTATATGTGATTGAATGTAAAAAAATATGTGCAAGCTGTGACCAAGCAGATATGCCTCTATCTCATTTACAGGTTTTAATGCCTGTCTAGGAAAGAAAAAAATTAAAATCATTACATCTAAACGATTATAGGCTTTAACCTCTAAATGAAAAATGCATGTATGTAAGTAAAATGATTTTTAAAAATGGTCTCAGGAAATTTTATTTAGTAATCATTTCAAAACACACAGATTGCAGTAATAAGCTAAAAATGGTTAGAAAATTTATCATCTTTATATTAAGTTTAGATTATAGGAATAAATTCATATTGGAAAATTATGATTTTTGAAAATCATTTCATGATTTTTAGATCTATAATCATTGAGGAAATTCGAAATGAACGAATTTTAGTTCTTCGGTGATCCACGATGGTCGACGAAGTTATGACATCAAGACAAATATGGAAGGAGACTGGGATGAAGTTGAACACAGGAAAAATGCTTAGGGGTTTTTCTGATAATCGTGGTGATGTCGCGACTTGATTGTAGGGTTAAAACCTAAGTTTTGATTAGGATGGAAATTCGATCAATTATAGAGTCGATGTTGAATCGGACTTCACCTCAGGGGGTAGAAACGAAGTTTGAGTGGTTGACGATGCTTTGGGTGAAGTGGTACGATTTCTGGTGGCGTGGTTGGTCGACCACGAGGTGGTTTGTCAATTTCGGTTCTGTTCCAGGTTCGATTCAACGAGCTTGACTTCGAGTTCGACTTTGTTAAGGTGATTTGGGAGGTCAGAGTAGTTGCTGGAATCGTAAGCGACCCGTTGGAGGACTCAACGACGACCAGTGATGGTCGGAGTGATGGTACACGTGCACATGGTGGAAATGTGTATCAGTGAAGATTGAGTAATTTTAGGAAATGTAGTTTCATCGGGTTCAACTCGAAGCAACTTGTGAGGAGACTCGAAGTAGTTGAAAAGGATGGGTTGCCCGAAGTAAGTCTTGGGTAAAAATGAATTTGGCTCGGGTTTCTAAAATTGAGCATGAAAAAGTTTTCTCTAAACTTTTTAAAACAAATCAAGTTATTTTAAACAAATTTTTGTTTAAGGTAAATTCTTCTGTGAAGGTTAAATTCAAGTTTTGAATTTGGTTAAAAGGATAAATTACTTTATAAGAATTTTGAAAGGATTATTTAATTAAGATTTAAACGATAAATTAATAAATAAATAAAGATGAAACGTTTTATCTTTTAATTAATTAAGTAACTAATATTTGGTTAATATAAATGGTTAAAGGTTAATTACTTAATGAATGATTTCTTAATTAAAGAATAATAAAGTGATAAAGGATAATCACTTAATAATCAAAAGATAAATAAATTAAAGTAATTTATTAAAGGTTAATTAGTTATTTAATAATTAAAATGAATTAATTTCTAACTACTTAAGGTAATTAATTAAGGGTTAATTAATTATGTATTTAACTTAAAGGTTAATGTAATTAATGTGATTAATTAAGAATAATTAATTAATTAAGAATAATTAATTAATTAAGAATAATTAATTAAGGCGATTGATTAATTAATGTATATCAAATGATTTGTAATTAATTAGTTAGGATTGAATAATTAATTCATAAGTAATTAATTTAATTGGAAATTAATTTGAATTAATTAAATGAGTATTTAATTCTTGAATTGCTTATGAATGATTGTATTGTATGAGATGTCTTGAATTGATTATCTTATCTGATCTGTGATATTCTGATTTTCGATTTAAGCTGTGAATGGTGATGTAATTTAATTATCTGAAATGTAATTTATTTATCTGCGATAAATTATATTATTCACGTATGATCTGTAAATGAGGATAAGCGTCATAGGAATATACCGCTTATCGATATTTCTGTGTTTGAATTATGATGATTAATGATTTTGTTGCACTATTGTGTTAAACCCCTGGACTACACCTTACACACACAAATATGGATTGCACGAGGAAATCAGTTAAGTCATAAATATTTGAATTAAATATTTAAAATGATTTTTAAAAGTTGAATTTTGAATCCAAATAGTTTTGGAAATGGATTTGAGTTAAAAGTGAAAAGCTTTTAAAAAGGGATTTCAAAAATAAAAGTTATTTTGAATAACTTAATAAAGTTTTGAAATTTAAATAATTTGATTTGGATTTGAATTCAATATTTGAAATTGAATTCAATGATTTGGAAATTATGGTTTAAAAAGTTTATACAAGTTATAAAGGTGTTTATATGGGTTTTGAACCATTTTAAAATGTTTTGTTTTGGGAATTTAAATTTAAACCCAAGTTTTATACTTGAATGGCATTAATTTATGTAAATGTAATCAGATTTTTTTTCCAAAATGAAAACTATTTGTTTTCAAATAATAAAAGTTTTCATATAAGGAAAGGATTTCCAATTTGGGTTGAAAAGTTTCAAGTTTGAAAAGAAATTGTGAATTGTTTTGAAAGCTATGAATGAACCTTTGTGAAGGATTATTAAATCTTGTTTGGAAATTGAAGAGGATTTAAATGGTGTATCTTTTACATGAAAGATTTGAAATGGGAATTATTTTGAAAGTTATGAATGGATCTTTGGAAAATGTTTTGGAAAGCTATAAATTGAGTCAGTGATTTAATAATCGGATGAGTTAATCCGATTTGAAAGGGAGAATTGTTTTGAAAGCTATAAATGAAACTTTGTGAAATCTAGGTGAACTTTGTGAAGTAAATCTTTTTATTTAAAAGATTGGAAATGTTAATTTGTTTTAAACCATTTGAAAAGAAAGTTTGGGTTTTAAGTTGTGACTTAACTGAGACCCCATTATCCATATGTTTTTAAATATTGTGCTCATTATTCGGTTTAGCCGAGAGAGGACCTTGTGTCATATAACCCATTCCGAATAATGATACGACGATATGAATATCATTTGAAGACCAGTGGTGAAGACTGGATACTTCCGAAAGCGAAAGGATAACTCGTCGAATGTATCTGCACCGGTTGATCTCCGGTATAGAGATTTGATCATCCTTTGTGATGGGGAGTCCGGACGTGATTATGAATTATCTGGATTTGTAAGGGCTTCTTTTTGAAGTGCCTTCGTTTCTGTTCGAACCCAGAACAGACTTGTATGGTTGTGTGTCTGACATTACATTTTGAGGTGTAAAACCAGTTTCTATCAAATACATTTCTGTTTGGTGGCGAAGATTTATTCTCTTAGCTTAACACCCTTCTCTAAGACGTACGAGCTCAGAGGTTATGTAGTTGATGGTTACTAGTGATACATTCCCAAATTGGTAATGTGGCATAGGAAATGATGTTGAACATTTGTTGATCAAAGCATGACTTTGTGAAAAAGTGTAGCTTTGTGGACGAGACTACATCAGGACCTTACACCCCGGAAATGGTCGAAACAGGAAAGATGCGGCACGGTTATGAGGGTCGCGCCCTTTAGGGTGTGTCATTCCCTTCTGGAAAAGGGTGGTATCATGGTATGGAGCCCAGATACTTAACTCATGTGGTCATTGCAAATCTATTACTTTGTGATTGCTTTGTGGTTGATAGTTGAGAGGCGCCTCAGATAAAGGTCGCAAACAACCGAGGGATGGCATGCTCGAGTAGTAGTTACCTAGTTACAGAGGTAACCCGACTTTGTGTTGGCAGAGAGCCGGTAGGTTCTCGGGACGTCCCTGTAGAGGCGTACCCATGTGGCAGTAGGAAGTTCCTTAGCCTGACCATTTGTTGGAAATCCAAACAAAACAATATGACCCTGATATGGTTTTAGTAGTATAACCTGCCATTTACTTATGGTGGCGCCCCACTGTTTAGATGGTAGCTATAGTAGGCATACAATAATGGTTGTATGCTGGCTAAGATTAATATTATACTTTCGAAATTATTTCTACACTATGCACTAATAATAATATCAAAATGGTTTTCGTGTATCAAGCATATTTGACTATCATAAGGAGAAATCTCCTCCAATTCTGCATTTGCATTGTGTGTGCGGCGGGAGGCTTTATGGTAGTTTCATTTTCCAAAAAACATTGCGGATTTAAATTTTAAAATCTTTTGTCGTTTGTTTTAAAGATAAACTGTTTTTGTTTGCTCATACTAGTCCCATGACTGACCCGAATTTTATTGTTCCTTCCTAAACTCTGGGTGCCCACAATTTTCCACACGGGCAGTCTAGAGTTGAGTTTTTCAGATAGTAGATATCGATTCAGTAGCTTTCAGCTTTCTCTTTGGAATTCTTTGGAGACTTTGAATGTTGAAGTCTTTGGTTAGGACGACTGACCTGGATTGCTTAGCTTTGTGCAACGTGATGGTTGCTTAGCTTGGTGCAACTTGATGGTGGATTGAGCTATCTATGGAGATTGCTGATATTGGTGTTTCTTCTGTAGTTTCAAGTTGTAGTTGTTTCCGCTGCTGGTTCATGGGTGTTTTCGCTGTAGCATTTCATTGTATCTCTGATATTGATCATTGTTGTATATTTGGATATTGTATCATTGGAGTTGCATATGATATTCATTCTTTTCTTCCGCTGTGTTGTTATACTTAATGTGGTATAAGCTCCGGCGAATCGGATTGAACGTTTGAATCTGCGGCATTCAAGTACAAGTGAAGTATGGTGCCGATTTTCGAACGTGAAAATCTGGGTCGTCACATTCGGTATCAGAGCTGAAGGTTGAAACTTTAGCTCAGGAGTATAACACATTAGGTAACTCATTAGAGATAGGGTGAAGTATACCCTAGAATGAGTATATCCCTAAGATATCTGTCTGCACGCCTCAGTAAATTCCCTTACTATTCACTAATAGTAAGGATGAGTGCGAGAAGAGGACGCGTAGGGGACATGGGAGTACCACTACAAATGGTCAGTACCCTGTAAAAACAACAGAAATAATCTTTTCTCTATCATTCTCTTTGATCATCCGTTTTCAATTCTTTGATGGCTTCGTGGCAGCTCGAGGCGGAAGCTTCGATAGGAAATCATTATTTTGGTTAAATTAAAGGATAAATTAGCATGGGACATAAACTCCAAATAGGTCAGAATTGTTTGTATGGATGAATTGTTGCTTTAGTTGCTATGGTTGATAGGTATAATTTGGTTTCTAAACAATTTTTTTTGGGATTGTATCAACACATCTGTCTATTCTTTGGGGTCCAGATATGTTCTACGAATAGTTAGTTATTCCTTCGAACTAATCAATACCCCTGTATATTTCGTAGATCTGGTGACCAGAGTGTCTTGTGTAATATTGAATGAGTTCGTTCTCATATCTATTGTTGATATTCTGATTTGGTAAGCCAAATGCAGAATAGATATTCAGTTTGACCTGGAAAACTGTTTCTCTAACTTTCATCTATCTCTGTTGTCTCTTTGGCAAATTTCGGGGCTGAAATTTTCTTAAGGGGGGAAATATGTAACGATCCCGATTTTTGAGTCAAGATTTTTTTTTGGAATTAAATTTAAGTTTGGATTTAATTGTGAATTTATTTATAATTTATTTGGATTTCAAATATAAAAAAAAATGAATTGAATTTTAAGCTGGAAATTCTAAAAAAATATATATTGTAAATAGAATTTTGGGTATATTTGAATTTTCCAAATTAAACAAGATACACGTTTATTTATTTATATAATTGGATTATAATCTTAAATTTGATTTGAGACTCAGGAATAAATATTTTGAGATAAATTGGATTTAAGAACTTTATAAACTAGTAGAGATTTGTTTTCTATTATATATACGTGTATGTAAATATATACATTTTGATTTGGGAGATAGGATTTAAGATCAATATAAGAATCATTTTCTTAAGGATGCATAAATAGTTGAAAAGAAAATATAAATAGAAAATAATATAAAGATATTTGAATTTAATTTTATGAAATGGATTTTAAAAGTTGTTTGAAGTTAAACCTGTATTCTAAAGACTTATATACATATATAATCTATATATGTGTTTATCATTAGAGTACAACTAGACTTTGAAATCAATTTCTTTAAAAAGTTATGATTTGTACAATGACTTGAATTTAAAATTTCAAACAAGAATGAATATAAAATATTTACCTTTTCAAATTTAATAAAATATATTGTAAATAAAATTGATTTAATAAACAAATTAGATTCGAAAAGCTTTGTAAATTAAGAATTATACGTGTACATATCTTTTGAAAAACAAATATGCTTTGTAAATAAATTCAAGACAATTATGTAAACATAAATGTTTAAGTGAACAAGGGCTAAAACATATAGTTTGTATATAAATTAAGTAATTTGTGATAAATTAAGGAATTAAACCTAAAATTTTAAATTAATCGAGTTAAGGGTTTTTACATAAATAACACAAATTATGACAATTGTAAAACATGAAGGTAAGATGATAAAAAGTGTTGCCTTGTTTTAAACAAGTGGCAAAATCACTTTTTTCTTTTGAAATTGAATTATCTAAACATGTATGAAAAGAAAATATACTACTATTTTCGGTACAAAATTTCTCAAACCTGAGAAGAAAAAGGCAAACTAGAAAACATTGTTTAAAAACCAAAACTCTTTCATATTCAAAGGTCTGGAAACCAAAATCAAAGTAAAACCAGGGAAATAAAAATAATGCAAACTATAAAAGAAATAAAAAAAATCTCAAATTCAATGCAAAGATCAAAGTTTCTCAAAGCTGGAAATTAAAGCATATGGCAGATCAATTCAAAACATAAAGCAAATGCAAGATCAAGAGCAATCATGTTCAGATTCAACAAGTAAAATCAAATAACAAATCAAAGCAGTCCAACATCAAAAATCAAAGATTGTTTCCAGACATTCAAATTCAGATTTCAGGCTCAATCATTCTCCGTTCCTCTCTGTTTCAAGTACATGTGAGTAAATTCAAGCAAACCCATAATTAAAATTAAATTTTAAAATTTGAAGCAATTAAAACCATAATCAACTCTAGTATTTTCAACTTAAGGAAATGATGATCAAAACAAAGTTCAAAATCTAGGAAATCTCAGATCAAAAGGCAGAGCAGTTTAAAAATTGCATGTTCTAGGCTCAAACTTCTTCTTTGCTTCTCTCCTTTCAAGCCAAACTCAGGTGAGAAAACTCCCCATATAAAATCTAGAATAAGTTATATCTGGTTTACATATGATTGATGTTTGAAATTGTGTTGTGAAAAGGCTTTGCATGGCTGTGTATATGTGATTGAATGTTAAAAAATGTGTGCAAGCTGTGACCAGGCAGATATGCCTCTATCTCATTTACAGGTTTTAACACCTGTCTAAGAAAGGAAAAATAATTGAAATCATTACATCTAAACGATTATAGGCTTAACCTCTAAATGAAAAAAGCATGTATGTAAGTAAAATGATTTTTAAAAATGGTCTCAGGAAATTTTATTTAGTAATCATTTCAAAATGTACAGATTGCAGTAATAAGCTAAAAATGGTTAGAAAATTTATCATCTTTATATTAAGTTTAGATTATAGGAATAAATTCATATTGGAAAATTATGATTTTTGAAAATCATTTCATGATTTTTAGATCTGTAATCATTGAGGAAATTCGAAATGAACGAACTTTAGTTCTTCGGTGATCCACGATGATCGGCGAAGTTATGATCATCAAGACTAATATGGAAGGAGACTGGGATGAAGGTGAACACAGGAAATATGCTTAGGGGTTTTTCTAATGATTGTGGTGATGTTGCGACTTGATTGTAGGGTTAAAACCTAGGTTTTGATTAGGATCGAAATTCGATCAATTATAGCTTCAATGTTGAATCGGACTTCACCGTAGGGGTTGGAAACGAAGCTTGAGTGGTTGACGATGCTCTGGATGAAGTGGTGCGATTTCTGGTGGTGTGGTTGGTCGACGGCGAGGTGGTTTGTCAATTTGGGTTCTGTTCCAGGTTTGATTCAACGAGCTTGACTTCGAGTTCGACTTTGTTAAGGTGATTTGGGTGGTCGGAGTAGTTGCTGGAATCGTATGCGACCTGTTGGAGGACTCGGCGACGGCCAGTGATGGTCGGAGTGATGGTACACGTGCACGCGATGGCAATGTGTATCAGTGAAGATTGAGTGGTTTTGGGAAACGTAGTTTCATCGGGTTCGACTCGAAGCAACTCGTGAGGTGACTCGAAGTAGTTGAAAAGGATGGGTTGCCCGTAGTAAGTCTCGGGTAAAAATGAATTTGGCTCGGGTTTATAAAATTGAGCATGAAAAAGTTTTCTTTAAACTTTTTAAAACAAATCGAGTTATTTTAAACAAATTTTTGGTTAAAGTAAATTCTTTTGTGAAGGTTAATTTCAAGTTTTGAATTTGGTTAAAAGGATAAATTACTTTATAAGAATTTCAAAGGATTATTTAATTAAGATTAAATGATAAATTAATAAATAAAGAAGAAATGTTTTATCTTTTAATTAATTAAGTAATTAATGTTTGATTAATATAAATGGTTAAAGGTTAATTACTTAATGAATGATTTCATAATTAAAGAATAATTAAGTGGTTAAAGTATGATCACTTAATAATCAAAAGATAAATAAATTAAAGTAATTTATTAAAGGTTAATTAGTTATTTAATAATTAAATTGAATTAATTTCTTACTACTTAAGGTAATTAATTAAGTGTTAATTAATCATGTATTTAACTTAAAGGTTAATGTAATTAATGTGATTAATTGAGAATAATTAATTAATTAAGAATAATTAATTAAGGTGATTGATTAATTAATGTATATCAAATGATTTGTAATTAATTAATTAGGATTGAATAATTAATTAATAAGTAATTAATTTAATTGGAAATCAATTTGAATTAATTAAATGAGTATTTTAATTCTTAAATTGCTTATGAATGATTGTATTGTATGAGATGCCTTGAATTGATTATCTTATCTGATATGTGATATTCTGATTTCGATTTGAGCTGTGAATGGTGATGTAATATCATTATCTGAAGTGTAATTTATTTATCTGCGATAAATTATATTATTCACCTATGATCTGTAAATGAAGATAAGCGTTATAGGAATATACCGCTTATCGATATTTCTGTGTTTGGATTATGATGATTAATGATGTTGTTGCACTATTGTGTTAAACCCCTGGACTACACCTTACACACACAAATATGGATTGCACGAGGAAATCGGTTAAGTCACAAATATTTGAATTAAATACTTTAAAATGATTTTTAAAAGTTGAATTTTGAATCCAAATAGTTTTGGAAATGGATTTGAGTTAAAAGTGAAAAGCTTTTAAAAAGGGATTTCAAAAATAAAAGTTATTTTGAATAACTTAATAAAGTTTTGAAATTTAAATAATTTAATTTGGATTTGAATTCAATATTTGAAATTGAATTCAATGATTTGGAAACTATGGTTTAAAAAGGTTATACAATTTATAAAAGTGTTTGTATGGGTTTTGAACCATTTTAAAAAGTATTGTTTCGGGAATTTAAATTTAAACCAAAGTTTTATACTTGAATGGCATTAACTTATGTAAATGTAATCATATTTTTTTTCCAAAATGAAAACTATTTGTTTTCAAATAATAAAAGCTTTCATATAAGGAAAGGATTTCCAATTTGGGTTGAAAAGTTTCAAGTTTGAAAAAAAATTATGAATTGTTTTGGAAGCTATGAATGAACCTTTGTGAAAGATTATTAAATCTTGTTTTGAAATTGAAGAGGATTTAAATGGTGTATCTTTTACATAAAAGATTTGAAACAGGAATTATTTTGAAAGTTATGAATGGATCTTTGGAAATAGTTTTGAAAGCTATAAATTGAGTCTGTGATTTAATAATTGGATGAGTTAATCCGATTTGAAAAGGAGAATTGTTTAGAAAGCTATAAATGAAACTTTGTGAAATCTGGATGAACTTTGTGAAGTAAATCTTTTTTTTAAAGATTTGAAATGGTAATTTGTTTTACACCATTTGAAAAGAAAGTTTGGGTTTTAAGTTGTGACTTAACTGAGATCCCATTATCCATATGGTTTTAAATATTGCGCTCATTATTCGGTTTAGCTGGGAGAGAACCTTGTGTCATATAACCCATTTCGAATAATGATACGACGATATGAATATCATTTGAAGACCGGTGGTGAAAACCGGATACTTTCGAAACCGAAACGATAACTCGTCGAATGTCTCTGCACCAGTTGATCCCCGGTATAGAGATTTGATCATCCTTTGTGATGGGGAGTCCGGACGTGATTAGGAATTATCCGGATTTGCAACGGCTTCTTTGTGAAGTGCCTCCGGTTCTATTCGAACCCGGAACAGACTTGTATGGTTGTGTGTCTGACATTACATTTTGAGATGTAAAACCAGTTTCTATCAAATACATTTCTGTTTGGTGGCGAAGATTTATTCTCTTAGCTTAACACCCTTCTCTAAGACATACGAGCTCAGAGGTTATGTATTTGATGGTTACTGGTAATACATTCCCAAATTGGTAATGTGGCATACGAAGTGCTGCTTTTTTTGATCAAAGCATGACTTTGTGAAAAAGTGTTGCTTTGTGGACGAGACTGCATCAAAACCTCACACCCCGGAAATGGTCGAAACATGAAAGATGCGGCAAGGTTTGAGGGTCGTGCCCTTTAGGGTGTGTCATTCCCTTTTGGAAAAGGGTGGTATAATGGTGTGGAGCCCAGATACTTAACTCATGTGGTCATTGCAAATCTATTACTTTGTGATTGCTTTGTGGTTGTTGGTTGAGAGGCGCCTCGGATAAAGGTCGCAAACGACCGAGGGATGGCATGCTCGAGCAGTAGTTACCTAGTTACAGATGTAACCCGGCCTTGTGTTGGCGGAGAGCCGGTAGGTTCTCGGGACGTCCCTCTAGAGGCGTACCCATATGGCAGTAGGAAGCTCCTTAGCCTGACCATTTGTTGGAAATCCAAACAAAACAATACGAGCCTTATATGGTTTTAGTAGTATAACCTGCCATTTACTTACGGTGGCGCCCCACTGTTTAGATGGTAGCTATAGTATGCATACAATAATGGTTGTATGCTGGCTAAGATTAATATTATACTTTCGAAATTATTTCTACACTATGCACTAATAATAATATCAAAATGGTTTTCGCGTATCAAGCATATTTGACTATCATAAGGAGAAATCTCCTCCAATTCTGCGTTTGCATTGTGTGTGCAGCGGGAGGCCTTATGGTAGTTTCATTTTCCAAAAAACATTGCGGATTTAAATTTTAAAATCTTTTGTCGTTTGTTTTAAAGATAAACTGTTTTTGTTTGCTCATACTAGTCCCATGACTGATCCGAATTTTATTGTTCCCTTCCTAAACTCTGGGTGCCCACAATTTTCCACATGGGCAGTCTAGAGTTGAGTTTTTCAGATAGTAGATAACGATTCAGTAGCTTTCAGCTTTCTCTTTGGAATTCTTTGGAGACTTTGGATGTTGAAGTCTTTGGTTAGGATGAATGACCTGGATTGCTTAGCTTTGTGCAACATGATGGTTGCTTAGCTTGGTGCAACTTGATGGTGGATCGAGCTATCTATGGAGATTGCTGATATTGGTGTTTCTTCTGTAGTTTCAAGTTCTAATTGTTTCCGCTGCTGGTTCATGGGTGTTTTCGCTGTAGCATTTAATTGTATCTCTGATATTGATCATTGTTGTATATTTGGATATTGTATCATTGGAGTTGTATATGAATTCATTCTTTTCTTCCGCTGTGTTGTTATACTTAATGTGGTATAAGCTCCGGCGAATCGGATTGAACGTTTGAATCTGCTGCATTAAAGTACAAGTGAAGTGTGGTGTCGATTTTTGAACGTGAAAATCTGAGTCGTCACATTTGGTATCAGAGCTGAAGGTTGAAACTTTAGCTCAGGAGTATAACACATTAGGTAACTCATTAGAGATATGGTGAAGTATACCCTAGAATGAGTATATCCCTAAGATATCTGTCTGCACGCCTCAGTAAATTCCCTTACTATTCACTAATAGTAAGTATGAGTGCGAGAAGAGGATGAGTAGGGGACATGGGAGTACCACTACAAATGGTCAGTACCCAGTAAAAACAACAGAAATAATCTTTTCTCTATCATTCTCTTTGATCATCCTTTTTCAATTCTTTGATGGCTTCGTGGCAGCTCGAGGCGAAAGCTTCGATAGGAAATCATTATTTTGGTCAAATTAAAGGATAAATTAGCATGGGACATTAACTCCAAATAGGTCAGAATTGTTTGTTTGGATGAATTGTTGCTTCGGTTGCTACGGTTGATAGGTATAATTTGGTTTCTAAACAATTTTTTTGGGATTGTATCAATATATCTGTCTATTCTTTGGGGTCCAGATATGTTCTACGAATGGTTAGTTATTCCTTCGAACTAATCAATACCCCTGTATATTTCGTAGATCTGGTGACCCGAGTGTCTTGTGTAATATTGAATGAGTTTGTTCTCACATCTATTGTTGATATTCTGATTTGGTAAGCCAAATGCAGAATAGATATTCAGTTTGACCTGGAAAACTGTTTCTCTAACTTTCATCTATCTCTGTTGTCTCTTTTGCAAATTTCGGGGATGAAATTTTCTTAAGGGGGGAAATATGTAACGATCCCGATTTTTGAGTCAAGATTTTTTTTTGGTAATTAAATTTAATTTTGGATTTAATTGGATTTGAAAAAAAAAATTGAATTGAATTTTAAGCTGGAAATTCTAAAAAAATATATATTGTAAATAGAATTTTGGGTATATTTGAATTTTCCAAATTAAATAAGATACACGTTTATTTATTTATATAAATGGATTATAATCTTAAATTTGATTTGAGACTCAGGAATAAATATTTTGAGATAAATTGGATTTAAGAACTTTATAAACTAGTAGAGATTTGTTTTCTATTATATATACGTGTATGTAAATATATACATTTTGATTTGGGAGATAGGATTTAAGATCAATATAAGAACCATTTTCTTAAGGACGTATAAATAGTTGAAAAGAAAATATAAATAGAAAATAATATAAAGATATTTGAATTTAATTTTATGAAATGGATTTTAAAAGTTGTTTGAAGTTAAACCTTTATTTTAAAGACTTATATACATATATAATCTATATATGTGTTTATTATTAAAGCACAACTAAACTTTGAAATCAATTTCTTTAAAAAGTTATGATTTGTACAATGACTTGAATTTAAAATTTAAAACAAGAATGAATATAAAATATTTACCTTTTCAAATTTAATAAAATATATTGTAAATAAAACTTATTTAATAAATAAATTAGATTCGAAAAGCTTTGTAAATTAAGAATTATATGTGTACATATCTTTTGAAAAACAAATATACTTTGCAAATAAATTCAAGACAATTATGTAAACATAAATGTTTAAGTGAACAAGGGCTAAAACATATAGTTTGTATATAAATTAAGTAATTTATGATAAATTAAGGATTTAAAACTAAAAATTTAAATTAACCGAGTTAAGGGTTTTTACTTAAATAACACAAATTATGACAATTGTAAAACATGAAGGTAAGATGATAACAAGTGTTGCCATGTTTTAAACAAGTGGCAACATCACTTTTTTCTTTTGAAATTGAATTATCTAAACATGTATGAAAAGAAAATATACTACTATTTTCAGTACAAAATTTCTCAAACCTGAGAAGAAAAAGGCAAACTAGAAAACATTGTTTGAAAACCAAAACTCTTTCATATTCAAAGGTCTGGAAACCAAAATCAAAGTAAAACCAGGGAAATAAAAATAATGCAAACTAGAAAAGAAATAAAAAAAATCTCAAATTTAATGGAAAGATCAAAGTTTCTCAAAGCTGGAAATTAAAGCATATGGCAGATCAATTCAGAACATAAAGCAAATGCAAGATCAAGAGCAATCACGTTCAGATTCAACAAGTAAAATCAAATAACAAATCAAAGTATTCAACATCAAAAATCAAAGGTTGTTTCCAGACATTGAAATTCAGATTTCAGGCTCAATCATTCTCTGTTCCTCTCTGTTTCAAGTACATGTGAGTAAATTCAAGCAAACCCATAATTAAAATTAAAATTTAAAATTTGAAGCAATTAAAACCATAATCAACTCTAGTATTTTCAACTTAAGGAAATGATGATCAAAACAAAGTTCAAAATCTGGGAAATCTCAGATCAAAGGCAGAGGAGTTTTAAAATTGCATGTTCTAGGCTCAAACTTCTTATTTGCTTCTCTGCTTTCAAACCAAACTCAGGTGAGCAAACTCCCCATATAAAATCTAGAATAAGTTATATCTGGTTTACTTATGATTGATGTTTGAAATTGTGCCGTGAAAAGGCTTTGCATGGCTGTGTATATGTGATTGAATGTAAAAAAATGTGTGCAAGCTGTGACCAGGCAGATATGCCTCTGTCTCATTTACAGGTTTTAACACCTGTCTAAGAAAGAAAAAATAATTGAAATCATTACATCTAAACGATTATAGGCTTAACCTCTAAATGAAAAAAGCATGTATGTAAGTAAAATGATTTTTAAAAATGGTCTCAGGAAATTTTATTTAGTAATCATTTCAAAATGTACAGATTGCAGTAATAAGCTAAAAATGGTTGAAAATTTATCATCTTTATATTAAGTTTAGATTATAGGAATAAATTCATATTGGAAAATTATGAGTTTTGAAAATTATTTCATGATTTTTAGATCTATAATCATTGAGGAAATTCGAAATGAACGAACTTTAGTTCTTCGGTGATCCACGATGATCGGCGAAGTTATGATCATCAAGACTAATATGGAAGGGGACTGGGATGAAGGTGAACACAGGAAAAATGCTTAGGGGTTTTTCTGATGATCGTGGTGATGTCGCGACTTGATTGTAGGGTTAAAACCTAGGTTTTGATTAGGATCGAAATTCGATCAATTATAGCGTCGATGTTGAATCGGACTTCACCACAGGGGTTGGAAACGAAGCTTGAGTGGTTGACGATGCTCTGGGTGAAGTGGTGCGATTTCTGGTGGCGTGGTTGGTCGACGGCGAGGTGGTTTGTCAATTTGGGTTCTGTTCCAGGTTTGATTCAACGAGCTCGACTTCGAGTTCGACTTTGTTAAGGTGATTTGGGTGGTCGGAGTAGTTGTTTGAATCGTATGCGACCTGTTGGAGGATTCGGCGACAGCCAGTGATGGTCGGAGTGATGGTACACGTGCACGCGATGGCAATGTGTATTAGTGAAGATTGAGTGGTTTTGGGAAACGTAGTTTCATCGGGTTCGACTCGAAGCAACTCGTGAGGTGACTCGAAGTAGTTGACAAGGATGGGTTGCCCGTAGTAAGTCTCGGGTAAAAGTGAATTTGGCTTGGGTTTATAAAATTGAGCATGAAAAAGTTTTCTTCAAACTTTTTAAAACAAATCAAGTTATTTTAAATAAATTTTTGGTTAAAGTAGATTCTTTGGTGAAGGTTAAATTCAAGTTTTGAATTTGGTTAAAAGGATAAATTACTTTATAAGAATGTCAAAGGATTATTTAATTAAGATTTAAATGATAAATTAATAAATAAAGATGAAATGTTTGATCTTTTAATTAATTAAGTAATTAATGTTTGGTTAATATAAATGGTTAAAGGTTAATTACTTAATGAATGATTTCTTAATTAAAGAATAATCAAGTGGTTAAAGTATGATCACTTAATAATTAAAAGATAAATAAATTAAAGTAATTTATTAAAGGTTAATTAATTATTTAATAATTAAATTGAATTAATTTCTAACTACTTAAGGTATTTAATCAAGTGTTAATTAATTATGTATTTAACTTAAAGGTTAATGTAATTAATGTGATTAATTGAGAATAATTAATTAATTAAGAATAATTAATTAAGGTGATTGATTAATTAATGTATATCAAATGATTTGTAATTTATTAATTAGGATTGAATAATTAATTCATAAGTAATTAATTTAATTGGAAATCAATTTGAATTAATTAAATGAGTATTTTAATTCTTAAATTGCTTATGAATGATTGTATTGTATGAGATGCCTTGAATTGATTATCTTATCTGATATGTGATATTCTGATTTTCGATTTGAGCTGTGAATGGTGATGTAATTTCATTATCTGAAATCTAATTTATTTATCTACGATAAATTATATTATTCACCTATGATCTGTAAATGAAGATAAGCGTTATAGGAATATACAGCTTATCGATATTTCTGTGTTTGGATTATGATGATTAATGATGTTGTTGCACTATTGTGTTAAACCCCTGGACTACACCTTGCACACACAATTATGGATTGCACGAGGAAATCGGTTAAGTCACAAATATTTGAATTAAATATTTTAA
Source organism: Allium cepa (assembly GCA_030765085.1). Lineage (NCBI taxonomy): Eukaryota > Viridiplantae > Streptophyta > Magnoliopsida > Asparagales > Amaryllidaceae > Allium > Allium cepa. The sequence continues at coordinate 611,168,948 of CM060932.1, forward strand.
AATGATTTTTAAAAGTTGAATTTTGAATCCAAATAGTTTTGGAAGTGGATTTGAGTTAAAAGTGAAAAGCTTTTAAAAAGGGATTTCAAAAATAAAAGTTATTTTGAATAACTTAATAAAGTTTTGAAATTTAAATAATTTAATTTGGATTTGAATTCAATATTTGAAATTGAATTCAATGATTTGGAAACTATGGTTTAAAAAGGTTATACAATTTATAAAGGTGTTTGTATGGGTTTTGAACCATTTTAAAAAGTATTGTTTCGGGAATTTAAATTTAAACCAAAGTTTTATACTTGAATGGCATTAACTTATGTAAATGTAATCATATTTTTTTTCCAAAATGAAAACTATTTGTTTTCAAATAATAAAAGCTTTCATATAAGGAAAGGATTTCCAATTTGGGTTGAAAAGTTTCAAGTTTGAAAAAAAATTGTGAATTGTTTTGAAAGCTATGAATGAACCTTTGTGAAAGATTATTAAATCTTGTTTTGAAATTGAAGAGGATTTAAATGGTGTATCTTTTACATAAAAGATTTGAAACAGGAATTATTTTGAAAGTTATGAATGGATCTTTGGAAATAGTTTTGAAAGCTATAAATTGAGTCTGTGATTTAATAATTGGATGAGTTAATCCGATTTGAAAAGGAGAATTGTTTAGAAAGCTATAAATGAAACTTTGTGAAATCTGGATGAACTTTGTGAAGTAAATCTTTTTTTTAAAGATTTGAAATGGTAATTTGTTTTACACCATTTGAAAAGAAAGTTTGGGTTTTAAGTTGTGACTTAACTGAGATCCCATTATCCATATGTTTTTAAATATTGCGCTCATTATTCGGTTTAGCTGGGAGAGAACCTTGTGTCATATAACCCATTTCGAATAATGATACGACGATATGAATATCATTTGAAGACCGGTGGTGAAAACCGGATACTTTCGAAACCGAAACGATAACTCGTCGAATGTCTCTGCACCAGTTGATCCCCGGTATAGAGATTTGATCATCCTTTGTGATGGGGAGTCCGGACGTGATTAGGAATTATCCGGATTTGCAACGGCTTCTTTTTGAAGTGCCTCCGGTTCTATTCGAACCCGGAACAGACTTGTATGGTTGTGTGTCTGACATTACATTTTGAGATGTAAAACCAGTTTCTATCAAATACATTTCTGTTTGGTGGCGAAGATTTATTCTCTTAGCTTAACACCCTTCTCTAAGACATACGAGCTCAGAGGTTATGTATTTGATGGTTACTGGTGATACATTCCCAAATTGGTAATATGGCAGACGAAGTGCTGTTGATCATATGTTGATCAAAACATGACTTTGTGAAAAAGTGTAGCTTTGTGGACGAGACTGCATTAGGACCTCACACCCCGGAAATGATCGAAACAGGAAAGATGCGGCAAGGTATGAGGGTCGTGCCCTTTAGGGTGTGTCATTCCCTTTTGGAAAAGGGTGGTATCATGGTATGGAGCCCAGATACTTAACTCATGTGGTCGTTGCAAATCTATTACTTTGTGATTGCTTTGTGGTTATTGGTTGAGAGGCGCCTCGGATAAAGGTTGCAAAAGACCGGGGGATTGCATGCTCGAGTAGTAGTTACCTAGTTACAGAGGTAACCCGACCTTGTGTTGGCAGAGAGCCGGGTAGGTTCTCGGGACGTCCCTCCAGAGGCGTACCCATATGGCAGTAGGAAGTTCCTTAGCCTGACCATTTGTTGGAAATCCAAACAAAACAATACGAACCTTGTACGGTTTTAGTTGTATAACCTGCCATTTACTTATGGTGGCGCCCCACTGCTTGGATGGTTGCTATAGTAGGCATACAATAATGGTTGTATGCTGGCTAAGATTAATATTATACTTTCAAAATTATTTCTACACTATGCACTAATAATAATATCAAAATGGTTTACGCGTATCAAGCATATTTGACTATCATAAGAAGAAACCTCCTCCAATTCTGCGTTTGCATTGTGCGTGCGGCGGGAGGCCTCATGGTAGTTTCATTTTCCAAAAAGCATTGCGGATTTAAATTTTAAAATCCTTTGCTGTTTGTTTTAAAGATTAATTGTTTTTGTTTGCTCATACATGTCCCATGACTGATCCGGAGTTGATTGTTCCCTTCCCAAACTCTAGGTGCCCACAATTTTCTACACGGGCAGTCTAGAGTTGGGTTTTTTAGATAGTAGATATCGATTTATTAGCTTTCAGCTTTCTCTTTGGAATTCTTTGGAGACCTTGGATATTGAAGTCTTTGGTTAGGACGACTGACCTGGATTGCTTAGCTTTGTGCAACGTGATGGTTGCTTAGCTTGGTGCAACTTGATGGTGGTTCGAGCTATCTATAGAGATTGCTGATATTGGTGTTTCTTCTGGAGTTTCAAGTTCTAGTTGTTTCCGCTGCTGGTTCATTGGTGTTTCCGCTGTAGCATTTCATCGTATCTCTGATATTGATCATTGTTGTATATTTGGATATTGTATCGTTGGAGTTGTATATGATATTCATTCCTTTCTTCCGCTGTGTTGTTATACTTAATGGGTTATAAGCTCCGGCGAATCGGATTGAACATTTGAATTTGCAGCATTCGAGTACAAGTGAAGTACGGGTGTCTATTTTCGTACGCGAAAATCTGGGTCGTCACATTTGGTATCAGAGCTGAAGGTTGAAACTTTAGCTCAGGAGTATAACACATTAGGTAACTCATTAGAGATAGGGTGAAGTATACCCTAGAATGAGTATATCCCTAAAATATCTGTTTTATACGCCTCTGTAAATTCCCTTACTATTCACTAATAGTAAGTATGAGTGCGAGAAGAGGACGAGACAAGGGACATGGGAGTACCACTACAAATGGTCAGTACCTTGTAAAAACAACGGAAACAATCTTTTCTATATCAATCTCTTTGATCATCCGTTTTCAATTCTTTGATGGCTTCGTGGCAGCTCGAGGTGGAAGCTTAAGTAGGAAATCATTATTTTGGTAAAATTAGAGGATAAATTAGCATGGGACATAAACTCCAAATAGGTCAGAATTGTTTGTTTGGATGAATTATTGCTTTGGTTGCTATAGTTGATAGATATAATTTGGTTTCTAAAATAAAACTTTTGGGATTGTATCAATATATCTGTCTATTCTTTGGGATCTAGATATGTTCTATGAATGGTTAATTATCTCTTCGAACTAATCAATACCCCTGTATATTTCGTAGATTTGGCGACCCGAGTGTCTTGTGCAATATTGAATGATTTGTTCTCGTATCTATTGTTGATATTCTGATTTGGTAAGTCAAATGCAGAATAGATATTCAGTTTGACCTAAAAAACTGTTTCTCTAACTTTCATCTATCTTTGTTGTCTCTTTTGCAAATTTCGGGGACGAAATTTTCTTAAGGGGGGAAATCTGTAACGATCCCGATTTTTGAGTCAAGATTTTTTTTGGCAATTAAATTTAATTTTGGATTTAATTGTGAATTTATTTATAATTTATTTGGATTTGAAATATAAAAAAAAAATTAAATTGAACTTTAAGCTGGAAATTCTAAAAAAATATATAACGTAACTAGAATTTTGGGTATATTTGAATTTTCCAAATTATTAAGATACATGTTAATTTATTTTATAAATGGATTATAATCTTAAATTTGATTTGAGATTCAGGAATAAATATTTTAAGATAAATTGGATTTAAGAACTTTATAAACCAGTAGGGATTTGTTTTCTATTATATATACGTGTATGTAAATATATGCATTTTGATTTGGGAGATAGAATTTAAGATCAATATAAGAATCATTTTCCTAAGGATGTATAAATAGTTATAAAAGGAAATATAAATAGAAAATAATATAAAGATATTTGAATTTAATTTTATGAAATGGATTTTAAAAGTTGTTTGAAGTTAAACCTTTATTCTAAAGACTTATATACATATATATTCTAAATATGTGTTTATTATTAAAGTACAACTAAACTTTGAAATCAATTTCTTTAAAAAGTTATGATTTGTACAATGACTTGAATTGAAGATTTAAAACAAGAATGAATATAAATATTTACGTTCTGAAATTTAATAAAATATATTGTAAATAAAATTGATTTAATAAATAAATTAGATTTGAAAAGCTTTATAAATTAAGAATTATATGTGTACATATCTTTTGAAAAACAAATATAGTTTGTAAATAAATTCAAGATAATTATATAAACATAAATGTTTAAGTGAAAAAGGGGCTAAAACATATAGTTTGTATATAAATTAAGTAATTTATGATAAAGTAAGGATTTAAAACTAAAATTTTAAATTAATTGAGTTAAGGGTTTTTATATAAATAACACAAATTATGACAATTGTAAAACATGAAGGTAAGATGATAACAAGTGTTGGCATGTTTTAAACAAGTGGCAGCATCACTTTTTTCTATTGAAATTGAATTACCTAATCATATATGAAAAGAAAATATACTATTATTTTCAGTACAAAATTTCTCAAACCCGAGAAGAAAAAGGCAAACTAGAAAACATTGTTTGAAAACCAAAACTCTTTCATATTCAAAGGTCTGGAAACCAAAATCAAAGTAAAACCAGGGAAATAAAAATAATGCAAACCAGAAAAGAAATCAAAAAAATCTCAAATTCAATGCAAAGATCAAAGTTTCTCAAAGCTGGAAATTAAAGCATATGGCAGATCAATTCAAAACATAAAGCAAATGCAAGATCAAGAGCAATCATGTTAAGATTCAACGAGTAAAATCAAATAACAAATCAAAGCAGTCCAACATCTAAAATCAAAGATTGTTTCCAGACATTCTAATTCAGATTTCAGGCTCAAATCATTCTCTGTTCCTCTCTGTTTCAAGTACAGGTGAGTAAATTCAAGCAAACCCATAATTTAAATTTAAATTTTGAAGCAATTGAAACCATAATTAACTATAGTATTTTCAACCTGAGGAAATGACGATCAAAACAAAGATCAAAATCTGGGAAATCTCAGATCAAAAGGCAGAGCAGTTTAAAAATTGCATGTTCCAGGCTCAAACTTCTTCTTTGCTTCTCTGCTTTCAAACCAAACTCAGGTGAGCAAACTCCCCATATAAAATCTGGAATAAGTTATATCTGGTTTACATATGATTGATGTTTGAAAATGTGCTGTGAAAATGCTTTGCATGGTTGTGTATATGTGATTGAATGTAAAAAATGTGTGCAAGCTGTGACCAGGCAGATATGGCTTTGCCTCATTTACAGGTTTTAATACCTGTCTAAGAAAGAAAAAAAATTTAAAATCATTACATCTAAATGATTATAGGCTTTAACCTCTAAATGAAAAATGCATGTATGTAAGTAAAATGATTTTTAAAAATGGTCTCAGGAAATTTTATTTAGTAACCATTTCAAAATGTATAGATTACAGTAATAAGCTAAAAATGGTTAGAAAATTTCATCATTATATTAAGTTTAGATTATGGGAATAAATTCATATTGGAAAATTATGATTTTTGAAAATCATTTCATGATTTTTAGATCTTAATCATTGAGGAAATTCGAAATGAACGAATTTTAGTTCTTCGGTGATCCACGATGATCGGCGAAGTTATGATCATCAAGACTAATATGGAAGGTGACCGGGATGATGGTGAACACAGGAAAAATGCTTAGGGGTTTTTCTGATGATCGTGGTGATGTAGCGACTTGTTTGTAGGGTTAAAACCTAAGTTTTGATTAGGATCGAAATTCGATCAATTATAGCGTCGATGTTGAATTGGACTTCACCGTAGGGGTTGGAAATGAAGCTTGAGTGGTTGACGATGCTCTGGGTGAAGTGGTGCAATTTCTGGTGGCGTGGTTGGTCGACGACGAGGTGGTTTTTCAATTTGGGTTCTGTTCCAGGTTTGATTCAACGAGCTCGATTTCGAGTTCGACTTTGTTATGGTGACTTGGATGGTTGTAGTAATTGCCGGAATCGTATGCGACCTGTTGTAGGACTCGGCGATGACGAGTGATGGTCGGAGTGATGGTACACGTGCACGCAGTGGCAATGTGTATCAGTGAAGATTGAGTGGTTTTGGAAAACGTAGTTTCATCGGGTTCAACTCAAAGAAACTTGCGAGGAGACTCGAAGTAGTTGAAAAGGATGGGTCGCCCGAAGTAAGTCTCGGGTAAAAATGTATTTGGCTCGGGTTTCTAAATTGAGCATGAAAAAGTTTTCTTTAAACTTTTTAAAACAAATCAAGTTATTTTAAACAAATTTTTGGTTAAAATAAATTCTTTTGTGAAGGTTAAATTCAAGTTTTGAATTTGGTTAAAAGGATAAATTACTTTATAAGAGTTTTGAAAGGATTATTTAATTAAGATTTAAATAATAAATTAATAAATAAATAAAGATGAAATGTTTTATCTTTTAAATAATTAAGTAACTAATATTTGGTTAATATAAATGGTTAAAGGTTAATTACTTAATGAATGATTTCTTAATTAAAGAATAATAAAGTGATAAAGGATAATCACTTAATAATTAAAAGATAAATAAATTAAAGTAATTTATTAAAGGTTAATTAGTTATTTAATAATTAAAATGAATTAATTTCTAACTACTTAAGGTAATTAATTAAGGGTTAATTAATTATGTATTTAACTTAATGGTTAATGTAATTAATGTGATTAATTAAAAAAATTAATTAATTAAGAATAATTAATTAGGTTAATAATGTATATCAAATGATTTGTAATTAATTAATTAGGATTGAATAATTAATTCATAAGTAATTAATTTAATTGGAAATCAATTTGAATTAATTAAATGAGTATTTTAATTCTTAAATTGCTTATGAATGATTGTATTGTATGAGATGCCTTGAATTGATTATCTTATCTGATATGTGATATTCTAATTTTCGATTTGAGCTGTGAACGGTGATGTAATTTAATTATCTGAAATGTAATTTATTTATGTGCGATAAATTATATTATTCACCTATGATCTATAAATGAAGATATGCGTTATAGGAATATACTGCTTATCGATATTTTTGTGTTTGGATTATGATGATTAATGATGTTATTGCACTATTGTGTTAAACCCCTGACCTACACCTTACACACACAAATATGGATTGCACGAAGAAATCGGTTTAGTCATAAATATTTGAATTAAATATTTTAAAATGACTTTTAAAAGTTGAATTTTGAATCCAAATAGTTTTGGAAATGAATTTGAGTTAAAAGTGAAAAGCTTTTAAAAAGGGATTTCAAAAATAAAAGTTATTTCAATTAACTTAATAAAGTTTTGAAATTTAAATAATTTGATTTGGATTTGAATTCAGTATTTGAAATTGAATTCAATGATTTGGAAACTATGGTTTAAAAAGGTTATGCAAGTTATAAAGGTGTTTATATGGGTTTTAAACCATTTTAAAAAGTATTGTTTTGGGAATTTAAATTTAAAACCAAGTTTTACTTGAATGGCTTTAACTTATGTAAATGTAATCAGAATTTTTTCCAAAATGAAAACTATTTGTTTTCAAATAATAAAAGCTTTCATATAAGGAAAGGGTTTTCAATTTGGGTTGAAAAGTTTCAAGTTTGAAAAGAAATTGTGAATTGTTTTGAAAGCTATGAATGAACCTTTGTGAAAGATTATTAAATCTTGTTTTGAAATTGAAGAGGATTTAAATGGTGTATCTTTTACATAAAAGATTTGAAATGGGAATTATTTTGAAAGTAATGAATGGATCTTTGGAAATAGTTTTGAAAGCCATAAATTGTGTCTATGATTTAATAATTGGATGAGTTAATCCGATTTGAAAAGGAGAATTGTTTAGAAAGCTATAAACGAAACTTTGTGAAATCTGGGTGAACTTTGTGAAGTAAATCTTTTTATTTAAAAGATTTGAAATGGTAATTTGTTTTAAACCATTTGAAAAGAAAGTTTGGGTTTTAAGTTGTGACTTAACTGAGATCCCATTATCCATATGTTTTTAAATATTGCGCTCATTATTCAGTTTAGCCGGGAGATGACCTTATGTCATATAACCCATTCCGAATAATAATACAACAATATGAATATCATTTGAAGAACGGTGGTGAAGGCCGGATACTTTCGAAAGCGAAAGGATAACTCATCGAATGTCTTTGCACCGGTTGATCCCCGGTATAGAGATTTGATCATCCTTTGTGATAGGAGTCCGGACGTGATTTGGAATTATCTGGATTTGCAAGGGTTTTTTATGAAGTGCCCCCGGTTCTGTTCGAACCCGGAACAGACTTGTATGGTTGTGTGTCTGACATTACATTTTGAGATGTAAAACCAGTTTCTATCAAATACATTTCTGTTTGGTGGCGGAGATTTATTCTCTTAGCTTAACACACTTCTCTGAGACGTACGAGCTCAGAGGTTATATAGTTGATGGTCACTAGTGATACATTCCAAAAATGGTAATGTGGCATACGAAGTGCTGCTGATCATTTGTTGATCAAAGCATGACTTTGTGAAAAAGTGTAGCTTTGTGGACGAGACTACATCAGGACCTCACACCCCGAAAATGGTCGAAACAAGAAGGATGCGGCAATGTTATGAGGGTCGCGCCCTTTAAGGTGTGTCATTCCCTTCTGGAAAATGGTGGTATCATGGTATGGAGCCCAGATACTTAAGTCATGTGGTCACTGAAAATCTATTACTTTGTGATTGCTTTGTGGTTGTTGGTTGAGAGGCGCCTCAGATAAAGGTCGCAAACTACCGGGGGATGGCATGCTTGAGTAGTAGTTACCTACTTACAAAGGTAACCCGGCCTTGTGTTGGCAGAGAGCCGGGTAGGTTCTCGGGACGTCCCTCCAGAGACGTACCCATGTGGCAGTAGGAAGTTCCTTAGCCTGACCATTTGTTGGAAATCCAAACAAAACAAAACGAGCCTTGTACAGTTTTAGTTGTATAACCTGCCATTTAGTTATGGTGGCGCCCCACTGTTTGGATGGTAGCTATAGTAGGCATACAATAATGGTTGTGTGCTGGCTAAGATTAATATTATACTTTCGAAATTATTTCTACACTATGCGCTAATAATAATATCGAAATGGTTTTCGCGTATCAAGCATATTTGACTATCATAAGGAGAAATCTCCTCAAATTCTGTGTTTGCATTGTGTGTGCGGTGGGAGGCCTTATGATAGTTTCATTTTTCAAAAAGCATTGCAGATTTAAATTTTAAAATCCTTTGTTGTTTGTTTTAAAGATAAACTGTTTTTGTTTGCTCATACTAGTCCCATGACTGACCCGGAGTTTATTGTTCCCTTCCTAAACTCTAGGTGCCCACAATTTTCCACACGGACAGTCTACAGTTGCGTTTTTTGGATGGTAGATATCGATTTAGTAGCTTTCAGCTTTCTCTTTGGAATTCTTTGGAGACTTTGGATATTGAAGTCTTTGGTTAGGACGACTGACCTAGATTGCTTAGCTTTGTGCAACGTGATGGTTTCTTAGCTTGGTGCAACTTGATGGTGGTTCGAGCTATCTATGGAGATTGCTGATATTGGTGTTTCTTCTGATGTTTCAAGTTCTAGTTGTTTCCGCTGCTGGTACATTGGTGTTTTCGCTGTAGCATTTCAGTGTATCTCTGATAGTGATCATTGTTGTATATTTGGATATTGTATCATTGGAATTGTATATGATATTTATTCCTTTCTTCCGTTATGTTGTTATACTTAATGTGTGTAAGCTCCGACGAATCGGATTGAACGTTTGAATCTGCGGCATTTGAGTACAAGTGAAGTACGGGTGTCGATTTTCGAACGCGAAAATCTGGGTCGTCACATTATGGATGCTTATTCAGGATATGATCAAATCCCGATGCACATTCCGGATCAGGAGCAAACCAGTTTTGTCGCGGACATTAGACTATACTATTATGTAGTGATGTCTTTTGGTTTGAAGAATGCGGGGGAAACTTATCAACGTTTGGTAAATTGGATGTTTAAAGACTAGATTGGTAGAACGATGGTAGTCTATATGGATGATATGCTCGTGAAGTCATGACAGTCAAACGACCACATTCGAGACTTAGTAGAGATATTTGATATACTAAGATTTTGCGGAATGAAAATCAATCCATTGAAATGTTCCTTTGGCGTTGCATCGAGGAAGTTTTTGGGTTCCATTTTCAATGCGCGGGGAATCAAAGCCAACCTAGAAAAGACTCAAGCTATTCGACACATACAAGCACCCAGAGCTAAAAAGTAGGTACAAAGCCTGAATGGGAAAGTCGCTGCGTTGAGTCGATTTATATCCAAAGCAACCGACAAGTGTATTCCTTTCTTTAATGTGATAATGAAAGGGAAAAGAAATTTTGAATGAGCGTCAAATTGTGAGGAAGCTTTCCAAGCTCTGTTGAGACACTTGGAGAGGCCTCTTGTTCTGCCAAAGCCCGTAGACCATAAGGAGTTGTGTGTTTACTTTGTCGTATCCTAACATGCCATCAGTGCAGCTTTGGTTCGTGAGGAGGCCGTGTGCAAAAGCCAGTGTACTATGTTAGTAAGCATTTAACGGTGGCAGAGAGAAATTATCCTAAGATTGAGAAGTTGTCTTACTATTTGGTGATCGCATTACGCAAGCTTCGCCCGTATTTCTAGGCACATCCGATCAGTATTCATACCGATAAACCTTTATAGCAGGTGCTCCAATAATCGGAGACTTTTGGAAGGCTACTCAAATGGAACATTGAACTGAGTCAGTTCGACATCACCTGCCTATTACAGAGGGCTATCCAGAGGCAAGTGCTAGCAGGTTTCATTGCAGAGTTCATTATATCAGACGAGCCAAGTGGAAATGATGTGATTCCCACTGTTCGATGGAAGCTATATACCGATAGGGCATCTAACGACCATTGTTCTAGGGCTGATATTATTTTGTCACTCCCGAGAACCAATCGATTTTCTATGCTTTGAAACTTAATTGCCCCGCTACGAACAACGAAGCCGAATATGAAGCGTTGATTGCTGGACCGAAGCTTACCAAAGAACTTGGAGTGAAATCGGTTGATATCTTTTATGACTCACAGTTGGTGGTGTACCAAGTACGGGGAGATTATCAGGCAAAGGGGAAAAATCTTGCCACATACCTCGTTTGGGTTCAAGAATTGCTGGCGGACCTGGAATTCTATGATATTTCTTAGATTCCATGCGAACAAAGCGGAGAAGCCAATTCCTTGGCAAAATTTGCAAGCACTGGTGATGCACAACAGATGGGCTTGGTTCCCGTTGAAACCTTACATTCCTCGAGTATAAATGAGATGGAGGTAGATTTTGTGGTAGAGACGGAAACTGAAAGGGAGTTATGGATGACCCCGTTCAAAGAATATTTGCTACATGAAACCTTGCCCGAGAGAAAGAATGAGAGATGACAAGTCCTTCATAAGGCCTCATGGTACATAATGCAGAATGGAATGATGTACCAAAAGAGATTCTCCGTTCTCTTGCTTAGGTGCATCTCCCACGATGAGATAAAGTATGTTTTAAGAGAAGTACATGAAGGAGAATGTAGCGAGCATACTGGGGAGAAGACACTAGCCAAAAAGATACTCCGCCATGGATACTATTGGCTGACCGTGAATCGGGACATCACGGACTATATAAGGAGATGCGACAAATGTCAAAAGTACGCAAAGATCCCGAGAGCACCGCCGATGGAAATCACACAAATGGTTAGTCCATGGCCGTTTGCAATATGGGGACCAATATAATTGGCTCCTTGCCAATCTCCAAAGGTGGTGCGATATACGCAATCGTCGCTGCCGATTGCTTCATCAAGTGGGCAGAATGGTGCCATTAGCTACGATCACCACCAAAAGGTCGTTAATTTTGTTGTGCGAAACATTATATGCCGCTTTGGTCTCCCATGGACTATCATTACTTACAACGGAACTCAATTTGAGAGCAGAGAATTCAAAGAGTTCTGCTAAAAATATTGCATTGAGAAAAGGTTTGCAGTAGTCGCTCACCCTAAAGCAAATGGGAAAGCTGAAGCCGTAAATAAGATAATCAAGTCCATCTTGAAACAAAATGTTTGGAGAAAGCTAAAGACAAGTGGATGGATGAGCTTCCAACAACACTCTAGGCCTACAGAACCACCCACAAGTCCGCGACTGGCCACACTCCTTTCGCCTTGGCATAAGGCACTGAAGCTGTTATATCCGTGGAACTTGAAGTTCTTTCTCACCGAGTGACTCATTATGATCCTAAAACGAACCGAGATCTTTTATCAGAGTCATTGGACTTTGTCGATGAGAAGCATGAAGAAGCCGATTTAAGGGCCGTCGCATATCGACATCGAGTCGCCCAATATTATAATGATAAAGTTCAGATAAGAACTTTCGATGTGGGCGACCTTGTTTTGAAGCTAGTTTTTCGGGTCCTGTCACATATGAATTCCACATGGGAAGGTCCCTACGTTATCGAACGGAGGCGTGGAGAAGGAACCTTTAAGCTAGCGACTATTGATGGCGTGACCCTCTCCAGAGCATGGAATAGCGAGCATTTGCGCCATTATTATACTTAGTTTATTTCTTTTGCATCTTAGTATCAATTGTTTCTAGTATATGTTTCTTTATTTATTTTCTATTTCCGACAAGTAATAAGACAATTTAGTTTGTCCCCATTTCTACAATCAATAAAGGCTTAAAGCTATTTTTCTATGAACTATTGGTGTTCCTTGTTTTATAATTTCATGGCAAAATTAATTTGTATCAATCTGTCTGGCGTATGAATGCACACACAATACTAAAAGTCGAATAGCTACGATTCCAAAATCTCTATGTCCCAAAAGTGCGGACTAGAGTATAAACGATTCAAAAATCTCTAAGCCCCAGAGTGCGGACTAGAGTACTCCGAGTCCCCAAAATGCGGACTAGAGTATAAACGATTCAAAAATCTCTAAATCCCCAGAGTGCAGACTAGAATATTCTGAGTCCCTAGAGTGCGGACTAGAATGCAAACGATTCAAAAATCTCTAAATCCCCAGAGTGTGACTAGAGTATTCCAAGTCCCCAAAGTGTAGACTAGAGTATAAACAATTCAAAAATCTCTAAGTCCCCAGAATACGGACTAGAGTACTCTAAGTCCTAGAGCGCGGACACGAGTATAAATGATTCAAAAATCTCAAAGCCCCTAGAGTGCGGACTAGAGTATAAATGATTCAAAAATCTCCAAGTCCTGTAAAAGTGTACTAGAGTTTAAATGACCCGTAAGACTCCGAATATCACTGATTAAATTATAGGCTAACCGATGAGAGTCTATGAATGCATAGAAATAAGATTTTATTTACTTCTCAAAAAACATTTTCCTTACAACTTCTCCGAAAGTGCGGAGACCAAGTCTATCTACAACAACTACTGATAAAATGTAAAAAGGAAAAAGGGAAACAACTACATGATTTTAACTTATTTAAGCTAAGCGAGGCACGACCGAACGACAACTACTTCTTCAGCTTTCTTTCCTTCTTTGGCTTCTCTGAAGTCTCCTCAACTGAGCATTTTCTCCTAGACCCCTTGCTTCCAAGCAACGTGGTATCCGAGGAAGGAGGGGGAACTTTCAAAGGTGTGGTCCCACCAGGGAGAATTACCTTCAATGGCCTAATTTGGGGATCTTTGAGTTTAACCACCTGAGATTCTGTCTTAACTTTGATTCTCTCTTTCTCCTCCTCCTCGAGTTGCTCCTTCATGCTAAGTTGGGAAGTATGCTCGGAAGCACCTATAATTTTGACATCGTCGTGTCCTTCTACGGGTATGGGATCTTCAGGTTTATCCTCATCTAGCGCCCTAATTACTTGAGCATTGGTAGCAGGGGTATCTCCAATGTGAGGTGCCTCAGCCTCTTTTTCTTCCCGCTCCGTGGCAACATCGCTCTTTGGAGTCTGCTTGGGACCAAATTGACCTGTACGAATTCATGGAAAGCAAATGTTAGAATACATCTGTTACTTGCCAAAAGCGATGATTTCCCGAATTCCAGAAGGTGAAGCTATGTACCAGCTTCCAATTGACTTTTGGCGGTCCTCAGAGTATCATCCTCAGGGATTAGGGATAAAATGTGAATGCCAAGTCCGGGCTTCTCCGGGTCATAGCCGACATGCTGCTCAGGAGGGCCAACTGATGAAGTCTCGGTTGATTGAATGGGAGGAGAAAGTTGAGACTCTGGGACGGACGGGCCAGCGATATCTTCCTTACCCTTCGATGACGGGGAGTCTCTTCCAAAGAGGGCTTTTCTCGTGGATAAGTCCGTGGGCTCATTTCCCCAGAGTACTTCCCTCATGAGAACCTCTTCATCAACCTCTTCAACGCCTAGCTCCACTCTCTTAATTTTTATCAAAGTATCCCATGCTTCGACCGGTGATTCGAGACAACCATTGCCTAAGATAGATAGGTCGTGGTGCATGAGGACTCGTGCATTTTACTCGGCGATGAGCGGGTCAAAGGAACACCTCTTCTCTGCCGGCTTTGGTTGCTTCCTTAATTCGAAATTTTACCTCTGAACGTGCTGCCTTTCTGCCTTCTTCGCGAGCGGCATCTTTTAGCGCTTCGATCTTGAGTAGTTATTTGTCAAGTTTGGTTTTAAAATTCCTCATCTCGATGATTTCATCGCAGTATTTTTGTGATTGTTCCTACACTGCGCTTTTTTCTTCCCTCTCTTTGAAAGTAGCTCTTCCAACTCTTTGACCCGATGGGCAAAGGCATCTATCTCTTTTTGAAGAGTCTTTCTCTAGAGCTAGAGCGCCGCTGCATTGAACCGCCTCATTTAACTCTTTTTTATGACTGTCCTCTAAGCGTCTGACCGCCTCGGCTGTCTCCTTGGCATTCTTTTGGGTGGTCTCAATTTGAGACTTGTATTAGAGTATTTCCTCATCCTGACCCTTTATAATATCTCTGTCATGAATGGCGTCCAGCTTAAGGCGGTCAATTTCATGCTAGCGCTCGATGGAGACTTCTGAGACTTTTTCCACTAAGTGTACGAACGCGTCGTGCTGGAAATACACGTTATTGTTACAAGCAATAGCGCTCTGTTTGACATGCCCGGGAGTAGGATGGATTATGGGGAAAATTTTAGTTCGTCGAAACAAATCCTCGGAAATGTAGCTCCGAGCTCGGCTAATTTTTCTCCCGTGGTCAAATCATGAACGGTAGCTGGGGGAGTCTGCCTTACCATAGTCATGGATTTCTTATGAGGCTCATAGGTTTGCTTGGTGCTTGAGGAGCCAGAATGTTGGTCACGAAGGATTTCGAACCGAGAGCCATTTTGAGTAGACTTGTCCCCACTACACATCGGAAGATTGGGAGGAACCTTTGAATATGAAGAGTGGCCATTGGACCTCCTTTGGTAAGAGGAGGACAACTCTCTAGAATGATAGTCTCTCTCTCCGCCTTTTTCCCTGTCTCTTTGTTTAGCCGATCCCAAGTCTCGACCAGAATGATAGAAGACGGAGGGTCCTCAAAGACGATCAATGCCATATGTGCGCTCTATTTCACCTGTACGTAAGATTAAACAAGGATGAATTAGTAGAAGTCACATGATGAATTGAATTCTGATGCATGGTGAAGTGTAAGTGTCCGCGTGTGTCCTAGTGCATCCCCCTATGGACCTATGTTTTTTGCTTTACCCATCGAAGTTTTCTCTCCTAGGTCATGAAGCTAGGCGCCTTCAACACCTCTCATAGGCGAATTAAATCCCATAGCACCGGGATTATTGAAGTCATAATTCAAAAGATCATCAAGGATGGTCAAGTCAGATAGTCACTTAAGTGAGATTTTCAATTTTTGAGAAGGCGATTCTTTCTTATTGGGGGTTATCGTGACCTTTGAAGTTCCGCTGACCTTTCTTTTTTTCAGCTTATACGCTAAGCTCTTCTTCTTTTTCGAAGAAGGCGGTGGTTGGTCGGCGCCGGGTGCATCAACTACCAGCGCTTAGCCAGAACTTATATTCTCATCAGTCACCATTAGCGCCTTGGTTTCTTTAATCTTGCCTTTCTCGGTAGTATTAGGGGCCTCTTCGACAGGGGGCACTGAGGGCCCAGCTTGTTCTTTTCTTGTTTTCGAGTCGTTCTTGCTATAGTGGCACCAATTGGAAGGCTAATCCGGTGGTCCTCCTCCAGTAATCCGAACTTCGAGAGCAGTTCGTTGGTAATTACAGATTTAATGTCCCGATCTCCCACGAGTGTAGCTCGGATGGCTTCGACAGCCTCAGAATTCCTAGCGCCTTTGGGTCGTGGACGGATCCTTGTAAGAGTTGAAAGAAGTTCAGAAAAGTTGCACTTTAATCCTTAGGATAGAGATTGGGGTAAAGATGAGACTTACGTCCTTCTAACCATCTTCTCATAAAGCCAAGAGGACATCTTACGTAGAACCACTCTTGTTTAACTAAGAAAACTTTTTCCATGCACCCATCAAGAATTAGCATTTAGATGTGGTTCGAGGAATATGTAAGATAGACTGTCGGTATGTCTCTTGAAGTGGTAGATGTAACAGATATCTTTGGAAGTTAGGGATCTGAGTAAGACGCTCATGAAAAGATCGCATGTACCATGAATAAATGCATGGCTATTAGGGTGTAGTTGTGCTGGAGCAATCCTTATATACCATAACACATCACGAATGAACGAATTTATAGGTGGCACACTTTCGGTCCAGCATATAAATTTGTTACACACAGTATATCCGGTTAGGGGCAGGTGAGGCCGATCTTATACGAAAACAAAAAGTCTTATTCCGTAGATAGAACACAATAGATGGAGGGAAGATTCGTTGATTTTCAAGGTTTAGAGTCGATAGGGTCATCCAGAACGACGGCGCCATCTACGGCGTTGGGAGCCGGGCCTATAACCACAACAGGTGGGTCTGGGATATCTGGTATGGGGGCTAACGGTGGACACAAAGTCCCCACTGCCACTTGCCGAGAACTTGACCCAGGCTTGTCAAAAACAGCAGCGAAGCTTGATTTTTTAGACATCTCCAAAGAGCGATTAATGTGAATAGATACCTGCCTAGGATATACTTGAAAGATAATAGATATCAAGGACGAAAAATTTCCCCGTGTGGTGTGTGTGAACTAGTGCGACGATTCAAACAGGAGTACATATAAATTAAGGTTCTAAAAAATAATAATATAACATAATGGAGCATAAAATTATCATCTTTAAAGACCGTTATCATTAACCATTACCAAAGTTTACCCTATGGTCGGAAGCAGAAGTCCTAGGATCAGACATTGGCATTGTATGTTGCGAAGGCTATTGCTTTCTTTTATTGAGTTGAATATGCAATTACAATCGTTAAAATTATGAGATTTTTATTCCTAATCAGGTCCATATGTTCATATGCTTTGATTTTTGCCAGTCCATTATTTTAGGCATGGAAATATGTAGTCCTCTTATATTCTATGTTCGAGATGAGGTGATTTTGATTGCCAATGTCGATCCCCATACCAAATACCGCTCGTCTATTCAAGCCTATATATACCGAGCCACACTGCCTCGCTCGGTACCTACCCACTCATCTCTAAACTACCGAATGACCCTCTAAAGTCTACCCTGATCCACTCACCCTGATCTCTCTAATCACCGACCCAATCTCCTAAGTTCCCACCAACCCACATTCTCACCCTCAACACCAAACGACTCCCTCGCTCGAGATACTTATCCACGCTCCTAAACTCCTACCGACTTATTTCTCTCTCAATTCCGACCGACCCTCTCACTCAGCATATCAACCCGCTTATCCTTCTTAAAAATGCTAAGCATTATTCCCAACAAGGTTTTTCCGACCTAGCCCTGCCCTCAAAAACCTATCGACTATGCCTCCTAGCTCTCCACGACGCTGACCCCAAGATCAAAGCTACACTATCCTAAAGCATAAACTCCTTTTCGGCTCTCTCCTCTGTGAGAAATGCGGATTACGGATCTTAAGGCTAGGATTAACACTAGAGGGGGGTGAATAGTGTTATCAAAAGAATTACTAAATCTTTTTGAGTTTATGTTAATTTAGACACCGATGTATCCAATATACAGACACAGATATGATCACAGAAACAAGCACAGATGTAGAAATAAAATAAAAGCAGTAAAGGAAAGAATACACCAGATTTTATACTAGTTCAGAGTTACCCTACATCCAGTCCCACAACACAAGTACAGATTTCCTTTCAAAAGCAATTGTACAATTACACCCTCAGTTTCAAGGCTATGAGGTACACCCTCTAGAATTTCTATCCTCTGGGTAGAGGTACTTGATTTTCGGACCACAAGTTTACCCAATTAATTTACCAAGGCTACAATCACACCTTTTTTCTCTTGATTGATTTCTAAGGTTACAATCACACCTTTTCTCACTTAATAGATTACAAAGAAATCTATAACTCTGAATAGCACTGAGAACCTTGTAGAGATAGTGATAGAGAATCAAACTAGAAGTAATCGAGTTTGATTCAATGTTGATTTCAACAGAATAATGGTAAGAATATGTATTAAGAAATGTGGAAGAAGGAGTGAAAAACCAGAAAATCTGATATAAAATTCGTTAAAACTAACCCCTATTTATAGAAGAACAACAGCCATGTCCATTCATGAAGAGTTATGGCGAATAGACACTTCTTTTGAAAATTAAATTTTGAATTCAACTGACACCATGTCGACATGGTTACCCTATGCATATCGACATCCCAAAGCAATTTTTGGTGATTCGATTTTCTTTGAAAACAACCTTTATCTTATATTAAAACTATTTTAAACTTTACAAGTATACTTGACTATAGTTAAAATTCATAAGTAAATATAGAGAATAATATATATGTATTGTAACTATAATTTTATATTTAAATCTAAGTATAAAAGTTAAATATATAATTTAAAAAGATAGTTTAAAATCATGAGTAATTTGACTTTGAAATTAAAGATAATTTTGAGGCTAAAATTATTTAAAATCCGGATAGAGGGTTTTGATGTTTTTAAAAGGAAAGTTTTGAAATCATTTGAAAACAAGATAATTTTGTAAAATCATTTGAATTAAAATTAGTGGATACAAAACAATGTTCCACTAGATTTTCGTAGGTTCCATCCTATTTAGGGTTCCATCCCTTTAACAGGCTCGAAGTGGATTCCATTCCACGAATAAATTGGATTTTAAGATGCCAGTGCTTTTCTACGAGTTTAAAAAAATTTCCTAATAAAAATACTTATGCTTGAAATCTTGAACTCTTGATAATCTTGATACTCATGAGTCTTCTATCTCGATATCTTGAATCTCTATACTGTACAGTCTTCATTCTTGGTACCTGCATGGTTAAATCATGCATATACATATATATCTAAACTTATAATGTCAGCGTTTATATTTTATAATCTATTCTAAGATTGTTGTCATCAAAACCATCATCTCACAGACTAACAATCTCCCCCTTTTTGATGATGACAACCTTTGTTTATAAAATATTACTTTTATCCTAATAACTCCCCTTAAAACTAATAACTCCCCCTTAATTTATGCCTAACTACCCTATTTTATATTTCTTCCCCTTTGTCATCAACAAAAACTTACTCCCCCTCATTCTTGGACTTCAGTACCTTTTTCCGAGTCCGTTTTTTGAATTCGTCGGAGTCATGAACAGCTGTGAAATACAAATTCGAATTATCTGTCTTCTGATCATCATCAATTGAGGACGTGTCTGAGTCATCTAGAGTGGTAGTAAATGCATGCTTCCATTTCTTTGCTGGATCATTGTTCATAGGAGAATTTTGCCTATCTGGATACGGACAGTCTCTTTTGAAATGGCCTGGTTTATCACAGTTGTAACATTTGTCATTATTTGGCACTACATTCTGATTTCCAGAATTCTTAAAGTTGTTTCTCTTGAGATTATTCATCTTTCTATATTTCAGGAATTTTCTAAAATTTCTGGTTATAAAGGCTATCTCTTCATCATTATCGCTGTTTAAGTCTGATCCATCGATCAATGCATTAAATGCCATTGATTTCTTTTCATATGCTTTACTTTCTCTTCTGCCGATCATTTGAACTTCATATGACATTAGATTTTCAATTAATTCTTCTATCTTTAAAGTACTAATGTCATTTGCCTCTTTGATCGCAAGTGTCTTTTGATCCCATTCTGGAATTAGAGAATTTAAAATCTTTATGACTTGATCTTCTTCAAAAAATTCCTTTCCCAAAGATATTAGAGAATGCACAAGATCCTGAAATCTACTATGCATATCTGAAATAGACTCATTAGGATTCATTTTAAATAATTGAAATTGATTTGTGAGCATGGAAATTTTAGTCTGTTTAACTTTGCTTGTTCCTTCTTGAGTAACTTGCAAAGTTTTCCATATTTCATATGCAGACTTACAAACTGACGCTCTATTGAATTCATTTCTATATAGTGAACAAAACAGAATATTCATAGCCTTAGAATTATTTTGTGCAACAGTCTTTTGCTCAGCGGTCCACTGTGCAAAATTAGTTGTGGGTTCAGAATATTTTGTTTGTGGGATATTCCAAGTGTCTAATCCTATAGATTGTAAATATATTTTCATCCTACATGCCCAATATGCATAGTTACCGCCATTGAAAAGTGGGGGTCTGACAGTAGACTGATCCTCTACAAATGAACTAGTGACAGAGATACTAGTGGTAGTAACAGTACCAGTGTTGGTAGCCATTTTAAAACTGTTCAAAAATCAGATGATGAAACTTTGAAAACCATGCTCTGATACCAATTGTAAGAAATGCGGATTACGGATCTTAAGGCTAGGATTAACACTAGAGGGGGGTGAATAGTGTTAATAAAAAATTACTAAATCTTTTTGAGTTTATGTTAATTTAGACACCGATGTATGCAATATGCAGACACAGATATGATCACAGAAACAAGCACATATATAGAAATAAAATAAAAGCAATAAAGAAAAGAACACACCGGATTTTATACTGGTTCAGAGTTACCCTGCATCCAGTCCTGCAACACAAGTACGGATTTCCTTTCAAAAGCAATTGTATAATTACACTCTCGGTTTCAAGGCTACGAAGTACACCCTCCAAAATTTCTATCCTCTGGGTAGAGATACTTGATTTCCAGGCCACAAGTTTACCCAATTGATTTACCAAGGCTACAATCACACCTTTTTTCTCTTGATTGATTTCCAAGGCTACAATCACATCTTTTCTCGCTTAATAGATTACAAAGAAGTCTATAACTCTGAATAGCACTGAGAACCTTGTAGAGATAGTGATAGAGAATCAAAACAGAAGTAATCGAATTTGATTCAATGTTGATTTCGGCAGGGTAATGGTAAGAATATGTATTAAGAAATGTGGAAGAAGAAGAGGAGTGAAAAACCAGAAAATCTGATATAAAATTCGTTGAAACTAACCCTTATTTATAGAAGAACAATAGTCATGTCCATTCATGAAGAGTTATGGCGAATAGACACTTCTTTTGAAATTTAAATTTTGAATTCAACTGACACCATGTCGACATGGTTACCCTAGGCATGTCGACATCCCAAAGCAATTTTTGGTGATTTGATTTTTTTTGAAAATAACCTTTATCTTATATTAAAACTACTTTAAACTTTACAAATATACTTGACTATAGTTAAAATTCATAAGTAAATATAGAGAATAATATATATATATATTTTAACTATAATTTTATATTTAAATCTAAGTATAAAAGTTAAATATATAATTTAAAAAGATAGTTTAAAATCATGAGTAATTTGACTTTGAAATTAAAGATAATTTTGAGGCTAAAATTATTTAAAATCAGGATAGAGAGTTTTGATGTTTTTAAAAGGAAAGTTTTGAAAACAAGATAATTTTGTAAAATCATTTGAATTAAAATTAGTGGATACAAAACAATTTTCCACTAGATTTTCGTAGGTTCCATCCTACTTAGGGTTCCATCCCTTTAATAGGCTCGAAGCGGATTCCATTCCATGAATAAATTGGATTTTAAGATGCCAGCGCTTTTCTACGAGTTTTAACAAAAATTCCTAATAAAAATACTTGTGCTTGAAATCTTGAACTCTTGATAATCTTGATACTCATGAGTCTTCCATCTCGATATCTTGAATCTCTATACTGTACAGTCTTCATTTTTGGAACCTGCATGGTTAAATCCTGCATATACATATATATATATATCTAAACTTATAATGTCAATATTTATATTTTATAATCTATTCTAAGGTTGTTGTCATCAAAACCATCATCTCACGGACTAACATCCTCTTCACCATCTCCCACCGTACCTATGGACTTGAATGCAAAACAAAGCACTAGTCTTAGGGGGTGGATTGTATAATAAATTTGTACCTATATGAGAGGCTTGAATCTCATAGCAATTGTTGAGCTAAGAGCTGAAAATTGTTCGAATTAGAGGGTGACTTGAGCTACAAGGTTTGTAAATACCCAAAGTTTAACCAATTTGAAATATAATACTTAAAGTGATGTTAAATATAAAATATAAAAGGTTTTATGATTCAAACAACATAGATAGGATTTTGAAGTAGAAATATACATAAAAATAATAACATTTGCTTATATCAACAAAAGTGACAAAATGCTGATTTCAGAAAAGTAAGTTTCAATGGCTAAATAAATTATTTTAATTTATTTATAAGTGTTTATATTTTTAAATAACATTATAAATTTTTTTAAATTTGGTTTACATAAATAAATAGTTTAAAAAAAAAGTCAAAATATGACTGGAAAACGTTTTATCGAAAATAAACGTTTTGTTCAAAACAAGCTGCCGCAACGTTATCGCACCTTTGTTAACATGTTTTAACAGATATTATACATTTTAATAACTAAATATGTTTCTTTTAGTAAATATAACTAGAAAACTTCGAGAAGTCATTAGTAAAAGCAAGTAAGAATTAACAAAAGTAAGAAAAAGTAAACATCAAATCAATATCACATCAAAACCAACATAATTATTATTTTACTTAGCTTAGTTCTTAAGGTATTAAGACATAAAGTAAGAAGTGAAAGGATGATGTCAAGTTTGAAAAAAGTGAAGTTTGCTTTAGGTTTAATTAAGGTAAGTTTGGTAATTTGATAGGAGGTTATTTTGGTAAATTACCACTTCTTTCTTTTTCTATAAATACCCACATCCTTCTTCACTTTCAATCACATTTTCTTCTTCTTCTTTTATCAAGCTTCTTCACCTTCTTCCTTTTCTCTTTAATGGCTTTCAATCCATAGAAAAAAACTAGAAAGAAATATTGTCAAAATATTTACAAAGTATTCAAAAGAAATCAATGTTCATCCTCTTCAAATCAGACTCCTTCTTTCGCTATATTTTACCTCTTCTTCCCTCGGCCATAACTTCTTCAAAAGAGAAAAAAACACAATTTTTTTTAAATCATGTATTTTTCCAGTGGCTACAACTTTGTGTCGACCAATTTGTCTCTTTCTAAAATTAACCATGTCAAAAATTCACTTCTTTCCAGTGCATTCTCTGGCCCAGTTTTTAAGCCAGAGAATATGCCCTTTTTTTGATAATAACTTAATCATAACAGATCCAAATTAAGAATTTTTTTTAGGATCATATGAAATTTCAGTGGCTACAACTTTTATGTTGATCACTTTTTACAGTTTTTAGGTTTTCAATACCTAAAACTCAATTCTTTGAAGTGCATTTTCGGGCTTCATTTTTGTCAATCCGACAATATCTCTTCTTCATTCTTTCATATCTTCCTCAAAACAACTTGGACTCAAATGATTTTTTTTAATTCAATAGAAAAGAAATCGCAATAACTTTATAGTGAACCACTTTTTCAAATTTTGTGAGTAAGAGGGTCAAAAACTAGAGAGAAAATGACCTATTTTTTGGGTCTAATTTTGAGAATTAAAGGTCAAAGCTCTACCACTTCTTCTCTATACGTTTAGCCAATCTCCATTTCATGCCTTGGCTAATCATTGGGAAGGAGGAATTTGGGCTTATTTTCATTTGGTTCCGAAGCATGGTAGGAGGCATGCGTTAGATCTTAAGTTTCTTGCCTTAAAGTTTGACAGAGTGGAATCCAAAGTAAGTTATTTCCTATTTTAAGTTCATTAAAACCATTGTTAAGTTGAAAGAACTTCAACTGTTAAGTTTTGTTTGAAAACCCTTGTTGAATGCTTGTTTACTTTGTTTTCTAAAACAATAGTTTGATTTCCTTGCTCGATATTATGTTTGGATGGTTAATTAAGTAATTTAAAATTTAGAAGTTAAATACTTAACGAGGTATGTAGAAACGATTAGTACATGTGTTTCATCTGTGAGATCCAAGGAGACGGGACGGAACATGTCGAAGGGAAAGTTCGGATGCTCCAAAATAAATATCAAATCATTTTAACTCAAGATAAAATAAAACATGTTATAAATATTTGATAGCATGAAGCATGATTTATCATTTATTGTTGTGTTTATTTTGTTGATCGATTGTTGGTTGTTTGGCTTGCGTTCGACCAATTTATGAGCACTAACTATTATTTATTAATTGTTGACTTTGCTCAATCAGTTTATGAGCAATTAATTATCCATATGCATGGGCTGGATGGAAAATAATTATAGACTAGCACCTTGTGATTTATTTCACGATTTGACTATAAGGTGTTTAGCAGTATTATTTGGTTCACTTCAATTTAATGAATTATTTTGAAGATTGATTCTAAAATTGAAATGCTATGAAATGTTTTCCTTTAAAAGAAGAAAAAAAAGATATTTGAGAATAAATATTTTGAAGTGATTTATATAAAGAATGGTTTTATAAAACGGAAAGAATTTTGGGGACTAAACCCGATGGTTTTAAGATGATTTTTGAACGGATTTGGGAAATGAAAATTATTATAGATTTGAAAGTACTTGTGAATATTAATGTGAAATGATTTATCGCTTTAGATTATAAAATGATTTGTTATGTTACCAATGATTTGGGTAACCTGTAAAAAAGTGGGCATATTTTTGGTATAGTTCGCCCTTGGAATAGAGGGATGTATTTATTTATCGATTGTATGAAGGCTGGAACCCAATTGCCTTGTTATTAGGAAAAACCTCCCAATCTGGTTGCATATGGTTTGATACATTTTTATTATAGCATTTGGGATTTCCAAATAAACTTTTCAAAAGTGATTTGATTTAAGATCCCAAAGTAAAGTATAATTTGAATATAAAAGATATAGATTTCAAAAGTTTTGAAATAAGAATTCGAGATAAAGTCCAAAGAGATAATTTTCGTAAAGGTAATTAGATTTGAAAATCTAAAATTGAAGATTAAGCCTGAGTGGGTAGTTTTGGGAATTGCATATTGTTTGTTGCATCGTAGGCTCCATGAGTCATATTTGCTGTAGGAAAACTACGTTGGCTTGATCCTGTACCTAATTAGATACCCAATTAGACAAGGGTATGTAGGCAGTCACAAGTGGTAGTGATGCAACCCCTAAAATAATATAACCCTTTCATGTTTATCTGTTATTGGTTGTTGTTTATCTTGTGTTATTGTATCTTTCCTGCTTACTATTTTATTCTGCATTTACATTATTTATTGAGTTCACAGGTAAGGATAGTGTTGTCTCTCTCATCACAGTTGTGCAGTGGTAGATTTATAGTTATTGTATTTGGTATGATTAAAGCAAACTTTGTAGAATTCATAAATAAATTAATTACTCCGATAATTTGTATAATTGAAATTATATCCTATACATTTAGTACTATTGAATATTTATCAAATATATTGTATTAAATTGGTAGTTTTCATTAGTAGTTTTAGAACGGACGGATTTTTTGACAATTTTAACTGGTCCGAAAATCCGGGTCGTCGTAAGGTTGGAGATCTAGGTTTGGGTAAGAGGAGGATAGGTTGTGTGGTAGATAGGGATCAAGGGGAGAAACGTTGGTAATCTTGTGAGAGTAGAGCAAAAAATAAGAAGGGGAGAAAAGGCAAAGGCATGTGTTTTTATATGACAAGAGGAGGGAGATGAACGGGTTGTACCAAATGCAATCGGTAATCACGTGTTTACTGGATCGATGAAGCAAGTACCGAACGTGTGAGTCGGTATTGGTATGTCGACCCACCTTTTTGCCAAAGGAACCGACCGAGTGGGTCGGCCTCCATATGCCGACCCAATTTTTTTATCTACAAAAAATAATGAATGAAATGACGATAATAATAATAAAATAGAACATGTGTACATGAATGTATACACACATCATGGCAATGAAAGATGAAACTGTATGAAGAGACAGATGCTATCGAGTTGGTGGAGAATTTTTTTTTTATGAATTCTAGCATGGTTTAACCTTCGAAAGGTTATGTACATTCAGCTTTTGAAAAGTTGAAACAAAATTTTGAAAATTTCTTCGAGATTGAACTAGTACGTTTGAACAACACGGAGATTCATCAAAAAACCGATGGAAAGGCGGTGTAACGTCCCGGAAATTTTCGACTTTCGAAAATTCAACATCGATACTCACTTTATCGACTGCCGAGAAATCGAAGGCCGGAAACCCGAAATGTTATGGTTTAAGAGAAGAAAAGAGGTAGAAGAAGAGATAAGAAGAAAGAAAATAGAACGAAAAGAAATAACAGAACAAAAGAAAATAGAACATAGAACGGAATAGAAAACAACATCAGAATCTCACAATTCGCAGCGGAACAACATATAATAAATAAATGAATAATCTTTAAACAAAGAACTATATCAGTTATTACATTTCATTACATCATATCATCAGAGTGTACAACATCAAACAACAACAAACAACGCAGCGGAAAAAGAAATACTATATACTAATAATACGCCATGCCATCCAGCTTGCCTCCAACAACTCCAGAATATCCAGAATATCCTGATAAACCTTAACTCTTGACTGCCCGTGTGGAAATTGGTGGGCACCCAAAGTTTAGGAAGGAAACAATAAACTCCGAGTCAGTCATGTGACTGGTGTGAGAAATCAAAACAGTTTATTTATCTTCAAAATCAAAATAGAGGAATATTTTTAAAGTCAATTCGCAATGCTTTTAAAATGAGACTACCATAAGGCCTCCCGCACACACACACAATGCAAACGCAGAATCGGAGGAGATTTCTCCTTATGATAGTCAAAGATGCTTGATACGTATTAAAAAGAACATTTGATATTATTACTAGTGCATAGTGTAGAGAAAAATTCATTTCGAAAGTAGAATATAAATCTTAGCCAGCATAGACATTCCGAACTATGCCTACTATAGCTACCATCCAAACAGTGGGGCGCCACCATAAGTGAATGATAGGTTCTACAACTAATACCGTACAAGATCGTATTGTTTCTTTGGATTTCCAACGAATGATCAGGCCAAGGAACTTCCCATTGCCACATGAGAACGCCTCTGGATGGACGTCCCCGAGAACCAAACCGGATCTCTACCAACACAAGGTCGGGTTACCCCTAACTGAGTAACAACTGACCGAATATGCCATCCCCCGGTCCTTTGGGACCTTTCACCGAGCGCTCGTAATCAATTCACACAATCATAAAGTGTTTTCAACATAAGTAAGTATCTGGGCTCCATACCATGATACCACCCTTTTCCAGAAGGAAATGCACATATCCTAAAGGGCGCTACCCCTCATAACCTTGCCGCATCTTTCCTGCTTTGACCATTCCCGAGGTGTGAGGCTCGACGAAGTCACGTCCACAAAAACATACTTTATACAAAAGCCATGCTTTGGGTCAACAAATGATCATAGAAATGATCACCAAGATAGACGATCAAATAAATGATCCTATCACAAATAATCAACACAATGATCATTTCACAGCAACACTCAGCATGTCACATTACCAAATTGGGAATATATCGCTGATAACATTCAACTACATAACCTCTGAGCTCGTACGTCTCAGAGAAGGGTGTTAAGCTAAAAGAATAAATTCTCCGCCACCAACAGAAATATATTTGAAACAAATCGGCTTTATATCTCAATTTGCAATGTCAGACATACAATCCATACAAGTCTGTTCCGGGCTCGAACAGAACCGAAGGCACTTACAAAGAAGTTCTTGCAATCTGGATAATCTCTAATCACGTCCGGACTTCCCATCACATAGGGAGTCTCTATACGGTAGCTACTCGGTGCAAAGACAATCAACGAGTTGTCCTTTCGCTTTCAAAAAGATCCGGTCTTCAACACCGGTCTTCAAATGCAATTCATAACGACGTATCACATATTCGGAATGGGTTATACGACCCCATGATCCTTTCCCGGTTAACCCGAATAGTGAGCGCTTATTCAAAAATAAGTGTGGCATTCAAATTCAAACAAATCACATCAATTACCCATTCAAAGGGAAATATTGATAGTCGGTTATTGAACTATCAATGGATATGCACACATCACCAGATTCCAAATAATTTTCCAAATTATTTATTTTCCAAAAATATCTTTACAAGATATATTATTTTCAATACTTCAAAAATAAATCAATATTTATTTTTAAACAAGTTCTCCTTTTCATTTATAAATTCCATAATGAATTTATATTTCAAAATATTTATGAATAAACAATTTCAATTATTCATTTCAATTTATCTTCAAAAAGATAAATTCTCCAAATATTCACTTTATATTGGAAAACATTTCCATACTTGCTTATTAAGTAATTCTCAATCCATTTATTTTCAACACTTGGAAGATATTCAAATATACTTAAATCGAGATTAAGTATATATTTCATTCTTTAAGGAAATCATTCTCTTAAACATATTTATTTGGGCCAAAACAAATGTTGCGTAAAACATCGTTACGACGTCCCAAAATCACTAGTATAGGGATTTGAAATTAAAATAGATATATAAATCCCAATACTATACAAAACATTTCCTTTCGGAAATCATTTACTATAACAACAGTGTTATAGTCCATTATTTCCTTCTATTTCTCGAAAACGTCTATTTCAACAATGAATGTTGAAATCTATGGTTTCGAATCTCAACACATTTAAAACATCGTTAGATCGTTTTAATTCTATTTAAAACATCACATTCAAAACAATTTCTTTAACATATTATTCACTGTTCAAAAACGTGAATATACCACGTTAACAAATTTCATCACTTCTATTCATTTTATTTCTAGGGATTATTCACAGTCTAAAACGTGAATATAACTCCATTTATAAGTTATAACAATTTATTTATCAAAATAAGTCGTTTGCAAATTTATAAAACAACGTTTATAAATTCCATTTCTATTTATTTTATAACCACTTCCTTTATAAATTCCTTTATTAACCTATCTCAATTCATATCTCAATGATATACTAAAAGTTCATATTATAAGTTAAATACTTATAATTTATTTATTTGCAAAATCGTTCCTTTGAACTTCATAATTATAAATCTTATAACTTATAAGATTCAATTATTTATTCAAATATATTCTTTAATAACTTCACAAAATTTATAAATCTTACTATTTATAAATTTCATTTATAACTTCACCATTTATAATTCTATAAATTATTCATTTTCGAATTTCATTCATAATTCATTCTAACACTTATAAAACTTGTTTTATAATTCAAATGTTTTAATTTATAAATATCAATTTATAAATCTCTTATATAAATCAATTTATATTATTATTTCAAAACGTCTTCAAAGTCCTTTATAATTTCATCATTTTCTTTGATTTATAAAATAATAAAATTTTATAAATTCTATATTTCAACTTTTCATAATAAATTCAATTAATCCCGATTAAACTATTTTATAAAATCATTAGCCTCCTATTTTCAAAAATCAATCTTTTAACTGTATTTCTCAAAAATCATAATTTTTATAACTTTTAAAAGTATAACGTTTATTTATTTATAATGGATAAATTCCCAAAAATATTTTATAAACGTATACTTTCAAAAATCACTTTAAAAATCATTTTAAAGCTCCAAATTTGGTCCAATGATGCTACATACCAGATAGCCAATCACGAGAACAACGATATCATATATCGATATGATAATCCATCAAATATCAAAATATCTGAAATCAAATAAAAACTGTTGAGGAATCCAGTTGGATCCCTCCAACCTGTTTTCCTGCATCCAAAAACATTAGCACAATACCAATTCCGCTCCAGTACGAAATTATCGCGGTATATGGGATTTAAAATATTATCCGCTTAATAACGGCGCAATAGGGTCTCATCCGCTATAAAAATGCGGGAAATCAATAACTCCAATATGTACATATGCCAATATATATATATATATATATATATATATTGCTATTATATATAATACCAATTTCACTGTTTATGAAATATTCGCGGTATATGTTTTTACTAAATAATATCCGCTTACTAACGGCGTATAATGTCTATTTTAACAATGAATAGATAACAATCATCATTCAAACATGCATTCAAATATTTTAAATCTAACTATTTAAAATTAAAATCGAAACTGATTCGATTGAGTGAGAAGTTCTCACCTTGATTTCAATTTCGTTTTAGCGATTTATTTCGAATAAAATTAAACGGACGTTTAATTTTACTCAAAATTCTCACTAACTCCAAACGACTCCAATCCAATTTCATCGCGTAGTGCTCGTCCATATGATTCCAACACAACTGGTTTCGCGCGTTTTCGACCTCGTATGAAAAAGTTATGATATTATGAAGTTTACATGAATTTTATTTATAAATTTACAACATAATCTTAATTTCTTAAACCTATAACAACTCCTAGCCACTGGATCTCACGTGCTTGCATCTGGGCCGTCCACCATTTCTTCCTTCTCACGCGTGAGACTCCAGAAAATAGCCGAACCCAACATGCCCAACTAGGGTTTTGAACCACCGCCGCCTCGACGAGCTATAGCACGATCAAATATGTCCATATCGAAGCCCTCACCCACTCGCACCCACGCCCCAACCATGGCCAAGCTCGGCGGCCTCTGCGCATCGAAATGCGTGCTTGAACGTGCGACAGTCGCACCCCTCTAGCCGCCGCCACGTCGCTCCAAAACCCATCATAGCCGTATGGATTTCAAGATCATCTCGTGCTCTTCATCTTTGCTTCAGAAAGTTTTTGATAATATTGCATGGATTGAGAGAGATTGAGGGGAGAAGATCATTAATTTCTGGCCTTTGAAACTAATTATGGCGGCTAGGGTTTAGTCTTTTATTTTTTTTTATTTTTTTTAATTTATGAAGGGGTAAGGATCTATTTATAGGAAATCGTTGAACACTATTCATCCCGGAAATTCCGAACTCCGATTTACGCACCGTAACCAGCGTTTGTAGGGTTTACCCCGCGTTTCGGACACAATGGAACAGCTTTCGAAAGCTAATTCGGTCATCTGTGCGAGTTATGGCAATAAACGTTCAATTTAAATTTAAACCGATTAAACGATTTTCTAGGCGTTTTAATTCGTACCGGACAAACGGTAAATCCAATTGACACGAAATTTGAAACCTTACAATAATATCACATTATGGATCCGATGAACTGGTTTCGTTGAAATCCGAGACTTTTTGAAAAATGGCTATTTTAACTCGCCAAATTAATATTAAAACAATATCGATGCGTTTCGAGCTGCCACGATCAAACGGCAACTCCGATTGCTACGAAAATTGAAATCCAGTAATAACTAACTATTACGGATCCAATGGAACTAGTTTCGTCCAATTCTGAGACTGTTCAAAAATTGACTAATTTCACTAGTCGATTAAATATTAAAATATTCAATTTTCACAAATAAACTTTTAATTCGATTTTAAAAGTTCTAAAACATCATTCTAACTCCAACATGATAAAATAAAATTTTACAAATCATTTTCAATCATATTTAACTCAATTTTCAATTATTTCCATAATTTAACATATTAAATTATCGATTTGATTATCCAATTAAATCCAATTATTCGAATTAAAATTTATTCGACTTATAAATTTCACTTATTAATATTTAAAATTAATTAAATATTTAAATTTTAATTAAATAAAATTCCTGGGTCGTTACAATCTTCCCCCCTTAAAAGAATTTCGTCCTCAAAATTATTAAGTAAGAAAAGTTACAGAATCTATTAATTTTCCAAAATCCATAGTTAAATTTCTTACAATAACTTTACTAAGTTTTCAAATCATACTTATTTATCTTTCAAAAACAATTACTATGGTTTAACTTTCAATTCCAAATCAAAGTTATAGTTTTCAAAATTTTCCAATTTTCTCAAAAATTTTCTAACGCCTTGAATTTTCGGAAAAATTCGCCATAGTCTCCTTTGCGCGGCTCGATCCGGAAAAAAAAATGACAGTATATATATCTCATCAAGTAATGAGGCATCCCGAAGGGAAAAAATGTAAAAGTACGATATTTAATCCGAGATACGTACCTTATATTTTATTAGCGAGCATATACGGCTAATATAGCGCGAAAGCGAGCTCCAAATGCGAAGCAAACGCAATCCGCACCTACTAAACACTCAACAAACAACATGAGCACATGCATGTAGACAATAGTATCAATATACAACATATAGAAACATAATAACTATATATGCCAACATAGCAAATGCAACAAAACAACAAATGCAAACATCAACCAACTATTATCCAACTAACATTCATAACCAATAAATATTCATTCATATTCTCATTAATATTCAATGAAATAGGTTTTCAATTTAATCACATTTGATTCATTAACAGTGGATGTTTTTACTAACATTCATTTTCAATTAGTTTATATTCACTAATTCATATTCAAGTTAGTTCACTTCCAAATCAAATTCAATTCTATTCAAGATTCACTTAACCTTCAAATTGGATTTCAATTACTTTAGCTTTCAATTTCATTAATACTTAATGAATTATATACAATCAACTTATATACACTTTAATAATTCTAAAAAATTATTCCTTTATATATAAAATATATTTAAGGTAAAATTATTTCATTTACCCAATTTAAAACAATACTGTGTCGAATTGTTCTGTACAAGTGTTTAGAGATCCCTATCAACAACGTTAATTACTCGTATTAATCAGAATCCATATACCACTCAACAAATCAATCATCACAATATAAAACAATTTTATATTCACTAAGAAATACGCTCTCATAGCTATTATTACACTCAAACTCATTCTAGAGTACTACTGACTCTATCTCTAATGAGTAATACCCAACAGAACCATGGTTGTCGCTTAACCATATGCTCTGATACCAAATGTAACGTCCCGGAAATTTTCGACTTTCGAAAATTCAACATCGATACTCACTTTATCGACTGCCGAGAAATCGAAGGCCGGAAACCCGAAATGTTATGGTTTAAGAGAAGAAAAGAGGTAGAAGAAGAGATAAGAAGAAAGAAAATAGAACGAAAAGAAATAACAGAACAAAAGAAAATAGAACATAGAACGGAATAGAAAACAACATCAGAATCTCACAATTCGCAGCGGAACAACATATAATAAATAAATGAATAATCTTTAAACAAAGAACTATATCAGTTATTACATTTCATTACATCATATCATCAGAGTGTACAACATCAAACAACAACAAACAATGCAGCGGAAAAAGAAATACTATATACTAATAATACGCCATGCCATCCAGCTTGCCTCCAGCAACTCCAGAATATCCAGAATATCCTGATAAACCTTAACTCTTGACTGCCCGTGTGGAAATTGGTGGGCACCCAGAGTTTAGGAAGGAAACAATAAACTCCGAGTCAGTCATGTGACTGGTGTGAGAACTCAAAACAGTTTATTTATCTTTAAAATCAAAATAGAGGAATATTTTTAAAGTCAATTCGCAATGCTTTTAAAAATGAGACTACCATAAGGCCTCCCGCACACACACACAATGCAAACGCAGAATCAGAGGAGATTTCCCCTTATGATAGTCAAAGATGCTTGATACGTATTAAAAAGAACATTTGATATTATTACTAGTGCATAGTGTAGAGAAAAATTCATTTCGAAAGTAGAATATAAATCTTAGCCAGCATAGACATTCCGAACTATGCCTACTATAGCTACCATCCAAACAGTGGGGCGCCACCATAAGTGAATGATAGGTTCTACAACTAATACCGTACAAGATCGTATTGTTTCTTTGGATTTCCAACGAATGATCAGGCCAAGGAACTTCCCATTGCCACATGAGAACGCCTCTGGATGGACGTCCCCGAGAACCAAACCGGATCTCTACCAACACAAGGCCGGGTTACCCCTAACTGAGTAACAACTGACCGAATATGCCATCCCCCGGTCCTTTGGGACCTTTCACCGAGCGCTCGTAATCAATTCACACAATCATAAAGTGTTTTCAACATGAGTAAGTATCTGGGCTCCATACCATGATACCACCCTTTTCCAGAAGGAAATGCACATATCCTAAAGGGCGCTACCCCTCATAACCTTGCCGCATCTTTCCTGTTTTGACCATTCCCGAGGTGTGAGGCTCGACGAAGTCACGTCCACAAAAACATACTTTATACAAAAGCCATGCTTTGGGTCAACAAATGATCATAGAAATGATCACCAAGATAGACGATCAAATAAATGATCCTATCACAAATAATCAACACAATGATCATTTCACAGCAACACTCAGCATGTCACATTACCAAATTGGGAATATATCGCTGATAACATTCAACTACATAACCTCTGAGCTCGTACGTCTCAGAGAAGGGTGTTAAGCTAAAAGAATAAATTCTCCGCCACCAACAGAAATATATTTGAAACAAATCGGCTTTATATCTCAATTTGCAATGTCAGACATACAATCCATACAAGTCTGTTCCGGGCTCGAACAGAACCGAAGGCACTTACAAAGAAGTCCTTGCAATCTGGATAATCTCTAATCACGTCCGGACTTCCCATCACATAGGGAGTCTCTATACCGTAGCTACTCGGTGCAAAGACAATCGACGAGTTGTCCTTTCGCTTTCAAAAAGATCCGGTCTTCAACACCGGTCTTCAAATGCAATTCATAACGACGTATCACATATTCGGAATGGGTTATACGACCCCATGGTCCTTTCCCGGTTAACCCGAATAGTGAGCGCTTATTCAAAAATAAGTGTGGCATTCAAATTCAAACAAATCACATCAATTACCCATTCAAAGGGAAATATTGATAGTCGGTTATTGAACTATCAATGGATATGCACACATCACCAGATTCCAAATAATTTTCCAAATTATTTATTTCCCAAAAATATCTTTACAAGATATATTATTTTCAATACTTCAAAAATAAATCAATATTTATTTTTAAACAAGTTCTCCTTTTCATTTATAAATTCCATAATGAATTTATATTTCAAAATATTTATGAATAAACGATTTCAATTATTCATTTCAATTTATCTTCAAAAAGATAAATTCTCCAAATATTCACTTTATATTGGAAAACATTTCCATACTTACTTATTAAGTAATTCTCAATCCATTTATTTTCAACACTTGGAAGATATTCAAATATACTTAAATCGAGATTAAGTATATATTTCATTCTTTAAGGAAATCATTCTCTTAAACATATTTATTTGGGCCAAAACAAATGTTGCGTAAAACATCGTTACGACGTCCCAAAATCACTAGTATAGGGATTTGAAATTAAAATAGATATATAAATCCCTATACTATACAAAACATTTCCTTTCGGAAATCATTTACTATAACAACAGTGTTATAGTCCATTATTTCCTTCTATTTCTCGAAAACGTCTATTTCAACAATGAATGTTGAAATCTATGGTTTCGAATCTCAACACATTTAAAACATCGTTAGATCGTTTTAATTCTATTTAAAACATCACATTCAAAACAATTTCTTTAACATATTATTCACTATTCAAAAACGTGAATATACCACGTTAACAAATTTCATCACTTCTATTCATTTTATTTCTAGGGATTATTCACAGTCTAAAACGTGAATATAACTCCATTTATAAGTTATAACAATTTATTTATCAAAATAAGTCGTTTGCAAATTTATAAAACAACGTTTATAAATTCCATTTCTATTTATTTTATAACCACTTCCTTTATAAATTCCTTTATTAACCTATCTCAATTCATATCTCAATGATATACTAAAAGTTCATATTATAAGTTAAATACTTATAATTTATTTATTTGCAAAATCGTTCCTTTGAACTTCATAATTATAAATCTTATAACTTATAAGATTCAATTATTTATTCAAATATATTCTTTAATAACTTCACAAAATTTATAAATCTTACTATTTATAAATTTCATTTATAACTTCACCATTTATAATTCTATAAATTATTCATTTCCGAATTTCATTCATAATTCATTCTAACACTTATAAAACTTGTTTTATAATTCAAATGTTTTAATTTATAAATATCAATTTATAAATCTCTTATATAAATCAATTTATATTATTATTTCAAAACATCTTCAAAGTCCTTTATAATTTCATCATTTTCTTTGATTTATAAAATAATAAAATTTTATAAATTCTATAT
Source organism: Allium cepa (assembly GCA_030765085.1). NCBI lineage: Eukaryota > Viridiplantae > Streptophyta > Magnoliopsida > Asparagales > Amaryllidaceae > Allium > Allium cepa. The sequence goes on from CM060932.1 coordinate 611,205,473, forward strand.
TTCAACTTTTCATAATAAATTCAATTAATCCCGATTAAACTATTTTATAAAATCATTAGCCTCCTATTTTCAAAAATCAATCTTTTAAGTGTATTTCTCAAAAGTCATAATTTTTATAACTTTTAAAAGTATAACGTTTATTTATTTATAATGGATAAATTCCCAAAAATATTTTATAAACGTATACTTTCAACAATCACTTTAAAAATCATTTTAAAGTTCCAAATTTGGTCCAATGATGCTACATACCAGATAGCCAATCACGAGAACAACGATATCATATATCGATATGATAATCCATCAAATATCAAAATATCTGAAATCAAATAAAAACTGTTGAGGAATCCAGTTGGATCCCTCCAACCTGTTTTCCTGCATCCAAAAACATTAGCACAATACCAATTCCGCTCCAGTACGAAATTATCGCGGTATATGGGATTTAAAATATTATCCGCTTAATAACGGCGCAATAGGGTCTCATCCGCTATACAAATGCGGGAAATCAATAACTCCAATATATACATATGCCAATATATATATATATTGCTATTATATATAATACCAATTTCACTGTTTATGAAATATTCGCGGTATATGTTTTTACTAAATAACATCCGCTTACTAACGGCGTATAATGTCTATTTTAACAATGAATAGATAACAATCATCATTCAAACATGCATTCAAATATTTTAAATCTAACTATTTAAAATTAAAATCGAAACTGATTCGATTGAGTGAGAAGTTCTCACCTTGATTTCAATTTCGTTTTAGCGATTTATTTCGAATAAAATTAAACGGACGTTTAATTTTACTCAAAATTCTCACTAACTCCAAACGACTCCAATCCAATTTCACCGCGTAGTGCTCGTCCATACGATTCCAACACAACTGGTTTCGCGCGTTTTCGACCTCGTATGAAAAAGTTATGATATTATGAAGTTTACATGAATTTTATTTATAAATTTACAACATAATCTTAATTTCTTAAACCTATAACAACTCCTAGCCACTGGATCTCACGTGCTTGCATCTGGGCCGTCCACCATTTCTTCCTTCTCACGCGCGAGACTCCAGAAAATAGCCGAACCCAACATGCCCAACTAGGGTTTTGAACCACCGCCGCCTCGACGAGCTATAGCACGATCAAATATGTCCATATCGAAGCCCTCACCCACGCGCACCCACGCCCCAACCATGGCCAAGCTCGGCGGCCTCTGTGCATCGAAATGCGTGCTTGAACGTGCGACAGTCGCACCCCTCTAGCCGCCGCCACGTCGCTCCAAAACCCATCATAGCGTATGGATTTCAAGATCATCTCGTGCTCTTCATCTTTGCTTCAGAAAGTTTTTGATAATATTGCATGGATTGAGAGAGATTGAGGGGAGAAGATCATTAATTTCTGGCCTTTGAAACTAATTGTGGCGGCTAGGGTTTAGTCTTTTATTTTTTTAATTTTTTTTAATTTATGAAGGGGTAAGGGTCTATTTATAGGAAATCGTTGAACACTATTCATCCCGGAAATTCCGAACTCCGATTTACGCGCCATAACCAGCGTTTCTAGGGTTTACCCCCGCGTTCCGGACACAATGGAACAGGTTTCGAAAGCTAATTCGGTCATCTGTGCGAGTTATGGCAATAAACGTTCAGTTTAAATTTAAACCGATTAAACGATTTTCTAGGCGTTTTAGTTTGTACCGGACAAACGGTAAATCCAATTGACACGAAATTTGAAACCTTACAATAATATCACATTACGGATCCGATGAAACTAGTTTCGTCGAAATCCGAGACTTTTTGAAAAATGGCTATTTTAACTCGCCAAATTAATATTAAAACAATATCGATGCGTTTCGAGCTGCCACGATCAAACGGTAACTCCGATTGCTACGAAAATTGAAATCCGGTAATAACTAACTATTACGGATCCAATGGAACTAGTTTCGTCCAATTCTGAGACTGTTCAAAAATTGACTAATTTCACTAGTCGATTAAATATTAAAATATTCAATTTTCACAAATAAACTTTTAATTCGATTTTAAAAGTTCTAAAACATCATTCTAAGTCCAACATGATAAAATAAAATTTTACAAATCATTTTCAATCATATTTAACTCAATTTTCAATTATTTCCATAATTTAACATATTAAATTATCGATTTGATTATCCAATTAAATCCAATTATTAGAATTAAAATTTATTCGACTTATAAATTTCACTTATTAATATTTAAAATTAATTAAATATTCAAATTTTAATTAAATAAAATTCCTGGGTCGTTACAGGCGGCAGTCAATCATCATTTTGAACGAGCTAGTTTTTGGAGGTGGAGATTGCTTGTTGATTCAAAGCGCGTCATGTTGATTCACAAGACACACTTTGGAGGGAAAATGTTACCCGACTACAAGATAATAGTGGGAGGAGATATGATTGGGCTTGAACAAGGGTCGAGTGAAGAAAGGGTTAGAGGAATGAAGGCTAGTATGGTTCGGTCGTGCTTGGCTCGGTGTAGATGACTCGGTTATGGTGCGTAAGCTAAGGTGGTCTGGTCATCTATGATTTGAAGCGCATGGCTCAGCCTAGGTGGTTTGGAGAGCATGGCTCGGCCCAAGTTTCTCAGTATACGTCGGTCGTGATTGGGGGTACAAGGTGGGTCGGTTAGATATGGGTTGACCTTAATATGGCATATGTGAATTGGCATGCCTGGTTCAGAAAACTAGCAAATAATCAACTGCGGGATACGTTCGTTATATTCATGCTTCGAGTCACATATCCGGCTGCACCGAGTCACAAGATAGCTCGTTTTGAATCATCTACAGGGGACCCCTGGTTCGGCTAATATGGCTCGGTGTACCTAGACCTATCGTCCTGAAGCATCATTTGTCGGCAGAGTTGTCTTGGTTGTGGGCCTGCACGGGGGATCTAGCCTATCTTCGTCTTTAAATAGAGGGGCAGGGGTACATTTGAAAGGGATATTTTTTCGAGAACTCCAGGGTGACTCTGTCATTTTTTGTACTCTTTTTTTTATTCAAACTTGTATTCAAGTTGTTTGCTTACGGATTGTATCTATAATCAAGTGATTGGAAAAGTAATAAAGATTATATTCAAAGTGGATGTAGGAAATTACGCCGAACCACTATAAATCTGATGTTCTCGTTTTTGTTCTTTTTGCACTAAACTGCTTTACTTCTCTGCTTTAATTTACTTTCTTCATTAATATCTCTAGACAATTCTATTCAAGGGTGTTAATGACCAATCCTAGTGCAAGATCGAGCATTCAAACCAGTTGATTACAAAAGTGATCATATTGTGTTAATATAACACAAGACCAAAAAATACAAGATAGATATAAGAACTCGATCGCTGAAATGTCATTTTGATCGATTTACGTAAAGTGCAACATATTTGATGTCCTTAAATGTTAAGGATAATCGAATGCGCCTTGATAAAGAGTTTGTTATGATATTCTAGTATGGTTTTCTTTTGAATAGTTTGACCATTTGAAAGGAAAACGAATGTATTAGAATAGATGTAATTTAACGTACAATTGGGATGAAGAGAATGAATAATAACTTCTGTTTCATAGAGAAACATTGGAAACAAAAATTGTAATAATAATTAATACTTAATATTGGAATAAGAAGTGTTATTTCTATTCCCAAATGTATTTTCATACTGAAAATTGTTTTCTAAGAGATTTATTTCTTTAAGCTTAAGATATTTGATCAACGAACTCTCCACTGTAAATAGTTGATGCGTATGAAATAAACAAATTATATTAAGTGAACGATGAACTTCCGAATTTAATATGTTATTATAGTAATGGTGGAAATAGTGGGAGCACACCATATAGCACTAAATAATTGCATCATAGTATGAATTTTTTTGATAAAACTTACCATACATTATTTATGGACAACGATTATTTTTCGATATCGACTGAAAAAAGTAGACATAGCTATATTTCAATATGAATATTCTTTGTGAAATAAAACTATAATGTGGTAAAAAATATTATAACAAAAGCGATGAATTGGAAAATACAAAAGTATCTAATATTATTTATGGTCGTTTTGGAATTATAGACTAAGCCATAGTTTTGAGAAACAATTTTATTGTATGATTTTGAATCATACGATACTTGTTAATTATATCTCAAAAAATAAAGGGCTATGCACCCATTTAGTGGGAGTATCATAAGATTTGATGAAATTTTTGTATTGATGCATATAGATGTATGCACTATAAATACCAAAACTATTCCATGTACTTTGTCATATTCACTGATGAGTCATCATCAACATGACATGTGTATTTGATACGCATATAGCATGTCTATGGTAAACTTGTAGGATATAAAACAAAAGTAAATAAAATAACATGCAATCGAAATGATTTGATTTGATCGAACAAGTGAGTATATTGGAAAATGTTCCAAACATACCTAAAATGAATAAAGATTCAATCTCAAAATTACTCCTCCATGTGATACATAATGATGCATCGATGTTGAGTAATTGAACTTTGTTGGATAATGTACGATCAATTGTGAGTGAAGTTGAGTTAGTTTCTTTCTATAAGGTAATGTACTTAAGGGTAGTACACAAGGCTAATATTATTTCATCCGAATAATAGTTTGTAAATTTTTGTAAGATAAGGGTTTATAAGAACTCCAAAATATCCTAGGCCAAGGAATTGGCAGGTTGTGCGAGTCAAAAGATAACATGTAATAATTGTTCTTGAGGGATCTTGTATGAATCTGCCCGAAAGGATTTAAAAAGATTGTCATTGGATGACGTATTTTTGTTTCAAACATATTTTTTGTAAACTAAAACCAAATCAGTTTTATAAATAAAGAAATGCATAAAACGTTTATGAATACATATTCTATTGCACTAAGAAACAATATTTTTTTTAAGATATAACAACTTCATTGTGAAGAAATTTCTTTGAGGAATTATTGGTAGTAAAATGGAATGGATATGTTCCATAGATAGAACCAATTATATAAGATGAAGTGAAATTAACTAACTTAAACGAACACATAATGTTAGAATGTCTAATAAGTATTCTCGCACATCTAAGAGAAACTATGAGTTTCTTATTAATGTCGAAAATATATAATCCTAGATTTTTTAATCAAACCATTGAGAACGTTGACTCTATATAGTATGATGTGCAAATCTGAAAGAATTCTAAGTATGCTATCAAAATACAGATTTTGGCGGTCGTAACTGAATTGATAAGATCCATCGACCACAAACGTGTCTTTATGAATAAGACTAATGTTGTTGGAATTAAATGAGCAATATTGGCAAGAATAATATCGTAAATTTTAATTATTGAAATTAGCGTAATAGATTCGATATTCAATATGTTCAAGTCAATTCAGATTTACTCACAAAATTATCACTTGATAAGACTTAGTGTTTTGGCACATATGTATTGAAATAGAAAATTCTAACTAACGTTCTAAAGTAAACTGTTTACACATATTAACCAAAAATGTCTCAAAGTCAGTGGAAGCGATATTGAGTTTGTGAGTCTTTGGATATGATTCAAGAAATGGTACGATAGTATCGTTTTATAAGCATCAAGATTGAATATGTATTTTGATAGAAATATCAAATAGTTTGGTTTTAATCAAAATGCATAGGAAGCTTGTGTTCATAAGAAAGAACGTTAAAAGATACATTGATATTTCTTAACTATAAGTAAACAGCACGATCTTGATTTTGACGATGTACTTTTGTTAAAATCAACCTTAGTTGTTTTAGTACTCAACACTGGATTAATATATGATATCTTTTATGATAAGTGTAAAAGATGCCGGGAATGTCCCAAATGATATGCAAGGACACCGTATTAAAATGTTTAATATGGAACATGTAAGATTGATTCCTTTGCATTGACAAAAGGAATTATCATACATGTTTTCTACGATATCATGATTTGTTTATATATTTGATACATGAAGTAAATATAAAATCCAAATTAATATCACTAAATGGTTGTTTTGAAATGTTCTCGTGTGTTTATGAAATACTAGAGAATTGATTATAGAAACAAAAATTCCTTATGAAGGAGTGTTTGAACTCAAACTTCATAAGTCATATTGAGTGTAGTATATCAACAATAAATTCAAGTTAAGAATCTTTAAGTTGGAAATATTCCAAATAAAAGAGTATGGCTTATTCTATGAAAAAAATACTACGTACATCACCTTGAATATTGCCGCAATAAAAATAATATATATAAAATTATAAATGCATAAGTTTATAACCAAACCGATTCCAAATGCTGAAAATCTCATAAATTTTTTATATGATAACAATGTTGTGATATGGTTCATAATAGAACTTAGAGCTCATTAGAGGTCGAGAGACATGCTCTGAATTGTTCCACTTGATAAAGCAGTTAATCACCGTCGATGAAAGTTGATTGACAGAGTAGATAATTGAAACATAAAAGCATATCCTTTCACAAAGGGACTGACCCAACTAGATTTGAGAAACCGATTGAAGAAGTTGGAATAAGGTTCCATAATTGACCCCAAGTGCAGGTAGGAGATCAATAGAGTTAGAGGTATGCCCTAGAGGCAATTATGTAAGTTGTTACATATATCTGACTCGTTGCACAATTTTGTTCAAAATAAAGGTGTTTCTTTATATTATATACTTGATATAATGTGGTTACATTAATTAATTAATTTTATTAAAAGTATATTTAATAGAAAATCCATAAATGGCATATTTTGTGATAGTAGTTACAAAGTGTTGTAACCGTGAGTAATTTGTCACAATAAAACAAATATACCATTTTAAATATTCCTAGTCAAGATGCATTGAGACTGGATATCGGTGTATCCGTTGAGACTAGAGTATGTAATGCTCTTCAAATGTTGGGCAATGTATTACTCATGACTGCTGGTGGTACATAGAGGCTACATACTGATAGTTATTGGATAACTATGGAATGACTCACTCGATAGTTTTCTGTTGGTTAATATAACTAAGGTCAAATAGAAAATATCGATATGATTAATTTACATAATTCTTTTGACTTGAGAATACTATAGATTTTCAAAGTGGAAGCTCCGCTTTAATTATAGTCAAATTATGGCACGACGTCCATCAAGTGACTATAGTTGGGTCGAGTGAAAATATTGGATGAGAAACACTATTCAAGAGAGGATTCGTCTCCTCGGTTATATGGGTTAGTATCACGGTCAACTTAAGTCAACACAAAGTCAAAATCTCTGGCCATAGTAGTTCGGTTAATAATAATTTTTATTATTGAACCAAGGTCTTTGTGTCTGGATTAAAGATTTGAATATGGATGATATTGGAATTTTGACCATAACCAAATTCAATAAGTCCAAACTGATATTGGTTTGATGAAGAGAATTAGCATAAATAATTGTCACAAAAGGGTCGCTTAATAAAGTAAAATTGGATTTTACCAAAGTTTAGTAAGCGATAAGTTTGGCCATAATGTCACACCACCTGCTAGGTGACGTATGAATGTTGACATTCAAATAGTTCAATGTTGATCACTGACCGAATTTACACCCAAGAGTCACACAACCGAAATAATTATTTCTCTTTAAACCAAACGATTTAATTGATTTATAATTTTTATAAATTAATTAAGTTAATTTATATTTATGAAATTTTAATTATGAAATTTTAATATGATATGAGAAATAAATTTATTGCATATATTTGTTATAGTTGTAAATATATTGGTCGATATAAGATATCGATAAGAAATCAAGTTAAATATGATTGTACATATTTAATTGGGTTAAATGGGCTAACAATCCATGAAATTATGGAGTTTTAGGCGTTGGTTATGAATAGGGTTAGAGGTGGCTTGAACAAATGGTTAGGGTTTGGAGATGTGTGGTTAAGATCTAGTGGTTTGCTCTCTTATCTTACCATTTAAATAAACGGGCTCAAACCCTAATTTGTTGAAAAATATTTCTGTTTTTTTTGAGCCGCCGCCATCTTTCTTCTTTCATGGCTGAAACCCTCCTTTAAATCAATCCTCAAATTCTCATATCAAATCCAACTCAAAACTAAAAGCTATTTGTTAGTAATTGGTCGTAGATTCCAGATCAGCAATCTGAAGAATCAAAACATTTCAAAAGAAGGGAATTGATTATTCAAGGAGGACTTTAGGGCATCTAATTTGGGTAACTTTGATTTTATTTTTATTATATTATTATGCTTTCATAATTTGTTAATTATATGAACATATGTGTATAATCAGATTGCTGATTTGTTAGTTAGGTGAGATTTTTGTACGTACTTATGTTGTCAAAATGGAGATTGGACATGTGTATAACCATGATTATGTTTTGGATATGAAACTAAACATTAAAATTAATTTTAAGTTTCAAATCATATATGTTTATACATATTGATCATATGTGTAAGTTTTATATGTTAATCTTTTGTGTTAAATGTTCACATACAATTTGAATTAAGTGGTATGTTTTATTATATGTTGTGTATATATAGATCTGAATATTTGTAATGTTTTTTTGTGTTTATTATGAATTATAAATGCTGAATTTTTATATATTTATATTTTTTATTTTAATATTTAATGATTATCTGAACCAATAAATTTATATATAATAATAAACGTTTCTTAGCTTCAGTTTAATATTTTATAAAATTCCTTTATGTTAGAAGCCTTCAGGAGAAATTTTAGATTTTTTGAACTTAAAATAATAATTTTAAAAATTAATTTTATTTCGGACCTGAAAATAAATAATTGAATAAAAATACCATTTTAATTACAAAATTATGGAAATTTTTCTTAAGACCTAAAATATGTTATAGAAACCTCAAAAAAAGTTTCAAAATTTTATAACTCAATTTTATTATTTTAATAGTTAATTTGATTTCTAGTCTACAAAAAATATATATTTAAATTTTATTTTAATTAAGAAATTTTTCCTAAGGCCAAAAATGTGTTTCTAGATTTTCTAAAGTTATAAAATTTATAATTGTAACATGTGGTTATTTTATGATAATTTATTATGGCTAAATCTGTTTGATATAATATATTAAATATATATATGTGTATTAAATAATAAAATCTTTGGAATTCCAAATATAGTTTATTTTTTAATTGGTAATTGCAAATGAAAGAATTTTTAATTATATATAAATATTTATTTATTTATTGTTACTTATGGTTAAATATATTGTCATATAAATAAATAAATATTTCCTATAATATTTTAATGATAAAAGTAAATTTTATGCATACATAAAATAGATATATATATAATTTTTCAAAATAAACACATGAAATTCATAGTTATATATTTACGCACATATTTGACACCATACAATACATACAAAATGAGCTAATGTGTCCGTTGCGATGCAAATCCCAACATCTATATACGGGCATGTTATACGCTGCATGGATTGCTATGTTACACATACATACACGTGTATATACGTATATGATACATATACGCATACACAAATATATAAGCAAAACCAAAATTAAACAAATCTCAAACTACTATTTGTAAACTTAAATAAAATACATGATTTTATTTAAATCAAATTTACAAAAGTTCTAAATTAATTTTGACTTCATAGGCCCATTAAAGATTCAAAATGACAAAATTTTTTGAAATTCACCAATTTCTTCCACTACGGGCTGGCTCAGTTCCAACAGTGCCTACATCCATATTTTCATCAATTATCTCATTATCTTCTCCAAGAGGGGAGTGCTTAGATTGTGCACCAGGATCTTTTAGAGGCTGTTGTATTGTTGAAGTTGTTTAATTTTCATTTTGTTGCATCTGATTCAATTCTCAATTGGATTCTCCAGCATAACAAGATCCGACACAACCTGCTTTTGGGAAGTTCCAGCTGCTTAACAACTTCAAGATTTTTCATACTTGTATTCAAGTCTTTTGCACTTTTCTTGTTTCTCATATTTTCAAATTTTTAAGTTTGCTTGATAAGGAGTTTTCCTCGGATTCAGTAGTGATTGCCTCATTTTGTCCAGCATTTTGATTGAAATTGAAAACTGTACTATTGTTTGTTTCTTAATTTTGCTCCAAGACTGAATCTTTTTCTTTATTGCCCAAGATATCCTTCAGTTTTTATTTCCAAATCTTCTTTCTTGAGAAGATTTCAGTAGAATATCTGAAGCATGTACATATCAAACAATTTGGTGGAATCCACTCATATTCAATTTTCTAAACAATATTTTCCCCATTATGCATTGTAATGTAAGTTTCTTCAGGGAGTTCTGCATTTGCTTTTACTTCAACAAGAATTCTTGCATAGCTTACTTTTGTTTCTTTTGATGTTTGTTCATCTAATTTTAGAGGAACACCCACAAAGCTTGCAATAGCCTCAAATGCTTCTCTATCCTACAGTTTTATACTTAATTCTAGGAGGCGAATCCATATAGGAATAGTAATTAATAGATCTCTGTCAAATGTAATTTTTTTATTCCATTTTTTCAAGATAATCAACTTTCCATTGATAAAGTATGGCCCTCCATTGATTGTTTTTTCACAATCACTTTCAATAGCAAACCTGATTATAAAAAAACAATTGTTTCTTGTGAAAATTTCAAAGTTACCGGTAGGATCCAATGTCCTTTGCACAAATGCTTTAAAATGATGATAAAAAGGCCTATTTTCGAAGACATAAGTCATCACCGACAACTCCACTTGGAATTTGTTCTTCTCTAACCCCCTCCTTCATTATGACCATTTTCTTATTATTAATGCATATAGGCGGTTGATGCTCGAGATCAAAATCATGGTTGAAGCCACCCTTTCTGATCAAATCTGCACAAGAAGATGCCTTATGTGAGAAAGATCTATTATTGTTCAGAGTATAACTCTGTTTTGCCACTACACCAATGGATTCCTGACTATTCTGCATTGTAGGTGTAGATCTGAAAGAACTCTGAGATCATTGAATTGAATTGTAATTGTAATTGTTGTTTCTTGAATAATTTTCATCTCTTAATCCATTGTAGTTGGTATGTTTTTGATTCTTGGTGCGATTTTGAGCAAGATTTGATTGGTGATGGGTCTTCTCCCTATTCCAGCGGTTCCTAACTATTTGGAAACCCTCATTGTCGATTTCAGATGGCATCACCTTTGGGTTAGAAGAAGAAGGGATGAGTGGAGGAGGCTCGAGGATGTTAGAATATTTGGAACCCCTCAGAGGTCGATTTGCTACTAATTGGTATCTTTTGTTAAGAATATATGATCTGTTTGATCAGTTGAGTGGAGCCAAGGTATTTTTCCAAGTGGATTTAGTTACAGGGTTCCATCAATTGAGAGTGGAGGAGGACAACATTCCAATAACAGCGTTTCGAACAAGATATGATTCATATGATTGGTTAGTCATGCTATTTGGACTGACCAATGCGCCTGCCTACTTTGTGGATTTGATGAACCGGATCTTCCGAGAGAATTTAGAAAGATTCATTTAGTGTTTATAGATGAAATTCTGATATATGCTAAGAATGAACGAGATCATGAGATTCATCTTAGAATAGTATTAGTAACATTGAGGCATCATCAACTAAGGCGAAGTTTTCAAAATGTCATTTTTTAAGAAAGAAGTGAAGTTTTTAAGTCATATAATTTCAGAAAATAGGTTATCATTAGGTCTGGCTAAGATTGAAGCTATTAATAATTGGAAAAGACCCGAGACTTTAACTGAGATAAGAAGTTTACTAGGATTAACACGATATTACCAGAGATTTATTGAGGATTTTCCTCGTATAGTGGCATATATGATTAAACTAACAAGGAAGGACATATTATGTATTTGGACCGATAAATGTAAAGAAGCATTATTAAAGCTAAAACATTTATTAACTAATGCATCCATATTAGTTGTTCTAGATGGAAATCAAGATTTGATGGTGTATACTGATGCAGGAGGGACATGGTTGGAGCTGTGTTATTGCAAAAAGGTAAAGTGACTGGCTTCGCTTCTCGATAGCTTCGACCATATGAAATTAGGTAACCAACTCATGATTTAGAGTTGACAGTGGTGATCTTTACTTGGAAAGTGTGGTGACAATATCTTTTGGGAGAACGATTCGATTATTCACGGATTGAAGTCTTTGAAGTATTTATTTTCTCAGAAAGAGTTTAATATGAGACAACAAAGGTGCCTGGAGTTTTTGTTGGCTTATGATTTCGATGTTGGAGAGGACGAAAATAAAAAGTCCAAGAAAAAGTGTTTTTAGTACCACCATTTAAACATGAAGGGTCCGTCTATTAACCCCCCGGCGTTTTCTCTTCACACCCCGTTTAAAATTTTAAATTTTTTATTCCAATTGTACCCTTTAAATGTTAAATGGATATCTTATTCAATTTACTGTGCCTTTTTATCTTATCTTCATCTCTCTTCCATCTGGTTTCATTTGTTGAAATTGATATGGAGGATACGAGCACTACAGATAGTTACATACAACAAAATCTGGTATGTTTCCTTCATAGCTGCTATTATACTAGAAACTAACATAGTCATAATGCCATATACACTAGGAATTTGCTCAAAACCTAGTTTACCATATATTAGGAAGTGATGAAAACATTGTCCGTTAAATACAACGTCCATTATTTTATTTTGTAGATTAGGTGGGTGGCCAAAGAAGATGAAGAAATTGTCATGGATTATAGTAATGAGTTCACAACATATGATGTGTGTAATTTATTTTACTATTATGTAATTTAACTCATTCTCTATATTGAATTTTTTTTATTGTATGAAGGTATTTCCAAATAGATATAAAACGAAATAATGGATTGATTCTACGTCTAAAAGGAATGCGACGGTGGTGGTAGTTTTAAAATCGAATATTAACAGTAGTGACAGAAATCAAAGAATTATATTTGGATGTGAGAGAAGTGGAGCATATAAAGAGTAAAAAGGAAAGAAATCTAACAGTATTAGGTTAACAAGTACAAAAAGTGCAATTGTCCATTTCGTTTGAAAGACGTTAAACTTCATAGTTTAGATAATTGGAAATTAGAAATAATAGCGGTGTTCATAATCATTGTGCACTTTACAGTTCGGATGGTCACTCTTTTATTAGTCGATTAATGGACGATGAAAAAAAATTAGCCGTTGAAATGTACAAAAACATGGTGAAGCCAAAAGCCATTTTGCATACTATAAAACAAAATGATCCATCCAACAGTACAACAATTAAAACGGTATATAATGTGCTTTCTTGGCACAAGAAAATGGATGAAGCGGGTCGTTCTCAAATACAATACCTCTTAAGCAAGCTTAAGGAAAAAAATTACTTCGAATGGCATCGTAATACCTTACACGGAAGTGATATAATTACCGACATATTTTGGGCTTATCCTACGAGTATAGGTTTGCTAAGAACATTTTCACATCTTCTTGTTATGGATTGTACTTACAAAACAAACAAATATAGAATGCCGTTGTTGGAGATTGTCGGTGTTACGTCAACTAATCGAACCTTTTGCATTGCTATTGCATATCTCGTATCAGAATGAGAAAATTACCATATTCGGGCCTTAAATCGTCTTCAATTGGTAATGATTGATTGCGATGTAGAATTGCCAAGTGTCATTGTCACGGATAGAGAGATAGCATTGATTAATGCTATTAATATTGTTTTTCCCCAAGCAGCTCATATCCTTTGCAAGTGGCATATCGAAAAAAATATTCTTGCTTTTATTCAAAGAAGAGTTATGGGTATAAAAAAAGAAGTAAAAAAATAATTTTTTCAAGATTGGGCAAATTTATGTGAGGCCCGAAAAATTGAACAATATAACAATAATTTACAAGATTTGCATGTCCAGTATGGTGAGTACCCAAAGTTATTAAATTATATGCTGAAAATTGGCTTGATACATGGAAAGATCGATTTGTATATGCTTGGATTGACAATTTTATGCACTTTGGCAACTACAAATCAATAGGTAAGACACTTAGTTTTTTTTATTTAGCTTAGATTTATTTATAACAATAACTTAATATCTAATTTATTTTAGAGCCGAGGCCGCACATGCTAAATTGAAAAAACATTTGGCCACCAGTTAGTGCAACTTCAAAATAGCATGGGAGAGCATGCATTCACTGCTTGAACTATCGTTTACTAAACTAAGAGCTTCATTTGAAACAAGTCTTTTAAAAGTAGCTTATGTTTATCACAAAAAAGAATTAAAAAATTACGTGGTGCAGTTTCACTTACGACATTGGATCTAATTGTCCGATCTTCTACAGATAAATTCTTATGAAATTGTAGATGATGACTTATGCGGTTGTGTTCTTCGTAAGACACACGGACTTCCATGCTTTCATACGTTATCAAATCTCAGTCGAAATGTAGAAATACCTTTGGATTTGATTCATGTTCATTGGACTAGATTGCATATTATAAAAATGGGAGAGAAAAGAGATTTTAATATGGAGAAAAAGCTCGACGAAATGCTAAATGATGTTATAAAATTGGAATTACCACATCAAATGCAAGTCTATAAGAAAATAAAAGAGATTGTTTATCCGCAAATGTCAACTCTTGCATCTCCGATTAGCAAAGTCAAAACCCGAGGATGATCTCATAATAAAATTGATACTTCAACAAAACAGTTGCCTTCCGCATTTGAGCTAGGTGAATGTGCTTCAACCCAATGTAGTGTAGCTAAAATACAAATGGTTGATCCTTGTATTTTGATGAAGAAAGAAAAATTTATTGTTCGTAGACCTAAAAATATAAATTTAGGTGTGTATGAAAATTTCATACCAAAAGAGTGAAAGCCTTATATCAAATGGATTATAGACGTGAGCATGAATGGTAATTGTGGATTTAGATATGTTGCTTCTTTCTTAGGATTAGAAGAGGATCGATAGTGGCAAGTCCGTAAGGAATTAATGGAAGAACTTGAAGAACATCAAGAGATGTATGAACATGCGTCCATTGAAAAAGTTAGAACCACCTATTTGCTAAATGTGCTTAATCACAAATTTGGCGGTGCCGAACCAAGTAAATGGATGATTATGCCCGAGATTGGGTACATAGTAGCAATGAAATATAATATTGTCGTTTTTAGTATCAGTAAGAGTTTGAGTTTGACTATACCACCTTTAAGAGGAAAAAATCCATCTCAATTGTATCGTCTTGAATTAGGGATTGTTCATGTAAACAATGACCATTTTGTCCAGGTATTATGCATTATTCATTTTATTTTCAACAAATAGATGAAGGATTTACAATTACAGTGAAATGTTTTTATTTGTATAGGCCGTCTTACAAGTGAACCATCCAGTGCCACCAGTATACATCAAGTGGTTTAATAATCGCCATGTTGAAGCTAAATAATGGGAGCATATATTACGAGTTAGAAGAGAAGAATGAGATATGATGGAAGACTGTGAAAATATGGCTACGTGGAAAAATTGTGACAATGTTATTTTAAGTTAAATTGTAGTTTGAAATCGAAAATGTTTGTTAGTCTGTGAGATGATGGTTTAATGACAACAACCTTAGAATAGATTATAAAATATAAATACTAACAGTATAAGTTTAAGATATATATGTATGTGCAGGATTTAACCATGCATGTACCAAGAATGAAGACTATACAGTATAGAGATTCAAGATATCAAGATTAAAGACTCAAAATTATCAAGATTTAAAGAATTCAAGTAATTTATTCTTTAATTAGAAATTTTTGTTAAAACTCCTAGAAAACACTGGATCTTAAAATCCAATTTATTCGTGGAATGGAATCCACTTCGAGCCTGTTAAAGGGATGGAACCTACGAAAAATCTAATGGAACATTGTTTCTAATTTTTTATTCAAAATGATTTTTTAAAATTATATCTTGTTTTTCAAAATGATTTCAAAACCTTTCTTTTAAAAGCATCAAAAACATCTATCCTAATTTCAAATACTTCTCGCCTCAAAATCATCTTTAATTTCAAAGTCAAATCACTCCTGATTTTAAACTATCTTTTAAATATAATATATTTAACTTTTAAATATTTATACTTAGATTTAAATATAAAATTGTAAGTAAAATTTTGTATATATTATTCTTTATATTTACTTATGAATTGTAACTATAGTTAAGTATATTTATAAAGTTTAAAATAGTTTTAATATAAAATAAAAGTTATTTTCAAAGAAAATCAAAACACCAAAAAATCCTTTGGGATGTCGACATGCCCAAGTGCCCCATGTCGACATGGTGTCAGTTGGTTTCAAAATTCAAATTTCAAAAAAAGTGTCTATTCGCCATACCTCTTCACGAATGGACATTGCTGTTGTTCTTCTATACATAGGGGTTAGTTTCAACGAATTTTATATCATATTTTTTGGTTTTTCACTCCTCTTCTTCTTCCACATTTTTTAATGCATACTCTTACCATTACTCTGTCGAAATCAACATTGAATCGAACTCGGTCATTCGTAGTTTGATTCTCTATCACTATCTCAACAAGATCCTCAGTGCTATTCAGAGTTATAGGCATTTTGTAATCAACTTAGCGAGAAAAGGTGTGATTGTAGCTTTGAAAATCAATCAAGTGTAAAATGTGTGATTGTAGCCTTGGAAATCAATTGGGTGAACTTATTTCCCAGGAAATCAAGTATCTCTACCCAGAGGATTGTGATTCTGGAGTGTGTACCTCGTTTCCTTGAAATCGAGGGTGTAATTGTAAAGATTGTTTTTGAAAGGAAATCCATAATTGTTGTGCGGGACTGGATGTAGGGTAACTCCGAACCAGTATAAAATCCGGTGTGTTCTTCTCTTTACTGCTTTTATTTTATTTCTGCATCTGTGCTTGTTTCTGTGATCATATCTGTGTCTGAATATTGCATACATCTGTTCAAATTAAAATAAACTCAAAATGAAGTAGTAATTCTATATAAACACTATTCACCCTCCCTCTAGTGTTAATCCTAGCCTTAAGATCCATAATCCGCATTTCTCACATTTGGTATCAAAGCAAGGTTTTCAAAGTTTCATAATTTGATTTTTAAAAAAGTTTTCGAAATGGCTACCAACACTGGTACTGTTACTAACACTAGTATCCCTGTCACTAGTTCATTTGTAGAGGGTCAGTCTACTGTCAGACCCCTATTTTTTAATGCAGTAACTATGCATATTGGGCATGTAGGATGAAAATATATTTACAATCTATAGGATTAGACACTTGGAATATCGCACAAACTGAATATTCTGAACCCATAACTAATTTTGCACAGTGGATTGCTGAGCAAAAGACTGTTGCACAAAATAATTCTAAGGCTACAAATATTCTGTTTTGTTCACTATATAGAAATGAATTCAATAGAGCATCAGTTTGCAAGTCTGCATATGAAATCTGAAAAACATTGCAAGTTACTCACGAAGGAACAAGCAAAGTTAAACAGACTAAAATTTCCATGCTCACAAATCAATTTCAATTATTTAAAATGAATCCTAATGAGTCTATTTCAGATAAGTATAGTAGATTTCAGGATATTGTGCATTCTCATATCTTTGGGAAAGGAATTTTCTGAAGAAGATCAAGTCAGAAAATTTTAAATTCTCTTACTCCAGAATGGGATCAAAAGACACTTGCAATCGAAGAGGCAAATGACATCAGTACCTTAAAGATAGAATAATTAATTGGAAATTTAATGTCATTTGAAGTCCAAATGATCGGGAGAAGAGAAAGCAAAGCATCTGAAAGAAATCAATGGCATTCAATGCATTGACCGATGGATCAGACTCAAACAGTGATAATGATGAAGAGATAGCCTTTATGACCAGAAATTTTAGGAAATTCCTGAAATACAGAAAGATGAATAATCTCAAGAGAAACAACTATAAGAATTCTGGAAATCAGAATGTAGTGCCAAATAATGTCAAATGTTTCAACTGTGATTAACCAGGCCCATCAAAAGAGAGTGTCCGTATCCAAAAAGGCAGAATCCTCCTATGAATAATGAACCAGCAAAGAAACAAAAGCGTGCATTTACTGCTACTCTAGATGATTCAGACTTGTCTTCAAGTGATGATGATTAGAAAACAAATAATTCAAATTTGTGTTTCACGGCAATTCACGATGCCGACGAATTCAGAGAAACAGACTCAGAAAAAGGTACACATTTACAATATAATTGGTTGAAATTGCTTGCTTAGAATTAGATGTTTGATTGCTTGATTTTTAATTGGTATGTTGTTTGAATTTTAGAATTTATTTTCTATTATTTTATTATTATTTTTTATTATTTTTAATAGTATAATAATACTTTCTGAAATATATAATTAGTCCAATAATATTTCAGAAATATATAGACATTAAAAATAATAAAGTATATATATTTATTAGAGAACTTAGGAAAAATAAATCACAAAAATTCACTGGCACATGTCGACATGGTCCCTACCATGATGTCGACATGGGTACCAGAATTTGAATTTCAAAATTTAAATTCAAATATTTGAATTTCCCTCCACCTTTTCACTTCATTCAATTCTCTGAAAAGCTACATTTTGACCAGAGAATATGTCCTTCGAGAATCTATTTATTCACTATCTTTTATCATATCTTTTCACTCTCATTTTCAAATTCAAACTCTTTCTTCAAAACTTCAAACTTTGTATGCTCTACTTTAATGGCTTCTTCAAGCAACCCCTCCTCATGAGAATTTCCAGAAAAATAAAAGAGCAACTCTTCAATGATCCGGAGGCAATAAAAGCATACATCAATTATGCTAACTATGTCAACGTCCATCTCGGAAACTTTGCTATTTTTCAAGATATCTCTTCTTATGAACTTGATTCTCTTTTTGCAAACAATGGAGTTCTTAGTCTTATTGATGCTTCTCAAAATGATTTTGTTTGCTATCCGAATCTTGTCAAAAAAATTTATGCTAATTTAAACCGTGGTAATGGAAATGAGGATGAAATTTGGAGTAGTGTCAAAGGCACTAGAATTGCTTTGAATTATGATCTTTTGGGTACCATTCTCAATTGCAAGAGTACGGGAATGGATCTATCTAATTTTAAAATCAATGAAAATGGTCGTGAGACATTTCATCACATTTTCGAAGGGAATGACAATTTTGAATTCGAAATTCGAAATTTTCGACCAAAAGCAAGAATTGTCATCCTTCTTTTGCAACATACTTTGACCCCAAGATCGAGGACTTTTAAAAATCCTACTTCAAAAGTTTGCAAAGCACTTTTGCTATTTTTGGAAATTATGACATAAATTGGGCACATGTTATTTTGGATGAACTTCGTCCCAAAAATCTTGAAATGGGTGAGAATACTTTGTATCATGGAATTTATGTCACTCGGATTTTTAACTATTTTGGAGTGGATTTCAAAGGCGAAGAATTTGTTTCTAGAAAAGTTTTCAATCATTCCAACATTTCGCTTATGAAAATTCCATTTGTTTTTCAACCTTATGAGACTCTTGCCGAAAAGGAAGAGTGTTTGGCTCATGAGGAAATGGAAGAAGATGAAGAGGAAGGAGAACAAGAAGGGGATGAAATGGAAATTGAAGAAGAAGAAGGTGAAACCTCTTTGGAAAGCATCGACTATCCTCCTTATCCATCCACCAAAACCCTTCTCAAAAACCAAAAGACGATTGTTGAGAATCAACGGATTCTTAAACGATCCGTTAGTAAGAAGTTGGACAAAATTTCATCCAAGATGAACAAGTTCATTTCCAAAGTCAGCAAGAAACTTAGACTTTCTTCATCATCATCATCCTATAACTAGTTCTAACTTTCGTATCTCGTTGTATTTGTTTTAGTTTATTTTGATTTGAATGTTCATATAGTTCTTTATGATTAATCATTGTATCGTTTTAGTACGAAATGAAATGGAATTTCTTTCTGTTATCTAGCTTTTCTTATCTCCAGAATAAATGTTAGTATATTATATAAATATATACACACACAATTATTCGCAAAATCAAAATATATCATCAAATTTCACTACACCATGTCGACATACCCCCTATGACCATGTCGACATGTACTGGTCAGAAATGACAATTTATTTTGAATTTGAATATTTACCATATGTCTATTCATTTCAAACGAATTTATACACCTATAAATACCTATTTCTTCCATAATTCTTCACTGAAAACTATTTCTTATCTACTTTTTCTCTCACTTCCACAAATCCAAATATGGCCAATCCAATTCATAACTTATCCGAAAATCTTGAAGAAACTCTTAATTCGTTCAAGAATATTCTCTCGTTCATTCTTCGTAACCAGCGACACTTAGAATTGAGTCAAATGCAGATGATCAAGGAGCAAGAAAGGAATTTCGATGCAATATGATGGATGATTTCCTCCCTACACAAGGATGATAACGAAGCACATCCTCCAGTCTCTCTCACCAACGGCAATGAAATTGGGATGCTATTAGGCAGACCCTATCTTTGGAGAAGAAGGATGGGTGGAAGTTCCACGTAACGTTTAATTTTATTTGGTTGCTTTGTTTGAATTTTTTGTTTAAATTGATTTGATTTGGTTTAGATTGATACTTGGTGTGGATTGATTTCTTAATTTGGTTCGATGTTTGATGTATAAAACATGTAACGAACCGTAAATCTGTACCCCTTGAGTTATCACTATTCTCCCTCAACCAACTCAAGTTGTACAGAAATACAAACCATTAGCGTTTAAGAAGAAGAGGTAGGAGAAGAGAATAGAAAACAACAACAGAATCTAACCATCGCAGTGGAATAAAATATAATAGATAATAAATAATTTTACTCAAAAATCAATTATCTCTGTTTATATATTACACCATCAGAGTACATCAATCACAGCTCAACATCAATATCATACAATAGATACACAACAACTCAAACTCAGCAGAATATATATATATATATATATATATATAAACAAGTACGGGAGTACGTATCGTCATCTTGCTCGTCTTCTGAGCTCCACAGCATCATATCCTGTATCCTATAATACTCGGTCTGACCCGAGAATTACAGTTAAATAACACCCAAGTCAGTCTGGAATACCAGCGCGAGAAAATCACACCCAATTGATTATTAAAGTTTCAAAAATCCTTTGAAAACAAAAGCATCTCGTAAGACCACGCCACAAATAAACATGTCGGGTTTTTACCTTACGATAGCTAAAACAATTTTTATAAAAATCCTCTGATATTATAATAGGGTCTATATACAAATACTTATAAAATAGCAGAAATTGTTACATTCATTAAATTCCAGCTACTAGCCACAGAGTGGGTAATACAAACAAAACTCGTACAAGGCTCATAGGGAGAATGGATTTCCAACTAATGACTAGGCACTGGGGTACCACCTGCCACAGTACGGGGCCTAGATCACCGTACCGAGGAGTACGCCCACTCCCCTGCAACACAAGGCCGGGACTACCCCTTACTGGATAATCCCAAGTGAGATCACCCCGCGGTTGGGATCAGCAACCGCCCACTAAGCTGAAATAAAAGGGACATCTAGACTGGAATGACCTCACCCTGCTTGGGTGCTACCCACCCAGCCTTGCTGCATAACCCCGGGTTTTCAGTCATTCCCATTTGATGAGGCTTGAGGCTAAGCGTTACCTTTTAGAATATATCCCTTAGAATGCCCATCGTCCACCTGACGATGTTTCGCAAGCATTCATCCAACTACATCCATTTTGGAAACATCCTCAGGATTAGTAGCGACTAGCCCTTGCACTTCACTACTCCATCTTCGAATTCAAAATCATTTTTCACGAAACGTACAAACCGGATAGAAGTGGTTTTCGAGAAATTTATCTCGATCCCGGTCTCTTCGAAACGATCAACGTATTTGTCCAATATTGATAGTCGGTGATTTAACTATCAATTAATATTCACAAACATTCATCCAACTATAAATAATTTCCCAAATTATTTATTAACCTCAAAATATCTTCACAAGATATATTTCTATTTTCAATCCTTTGAAAACAGTTTCAAATCCATCTTTCTTTCAGAATAAACTTTCCCAAATATTTTCTATCTCCTCTGAAGTCACCAAGCACAAAACTAGATTTCTAAATATAATTTTAAAACACTTTGCTTTGAAATATATACTTTTTAAACATTTAAATTAAAACTACTTCAATAATTTGTTAAAAATACATACTATGTGAATACTTGAAAATAAGGTTATTTAATAAAATATAAACTAGATTTTTCACTTTGAAAATAAAATACTAAGTCACTTTCTAAGAAATTACTACTATAATAGATTTGAGAAAATACTTTACTTTTAAATTTAAATATTAGAGATAATAGATTTTCCAAAACATACCTTTTTAAACAACTTTAAACCTTTAATTTATATTTTAAAAACGTACTTGGTTATCCAGGGAGAATCCCATTTTCAATCACGTAAATCAATTTTTCAAATTGATTCCCAATTTATTCCATTTGAATTAAATTTCTTTACTTATCAGTTCATTTCAAAATTTATTAATTATGGACTTTATTATTATTTTCAGTTTGATTTTTAAATCCTTTAGCTGTAATATACAAATTTCATGTTATTCCCAATTTCTTCTTTATTCTTCTTAAATAATTTAAATTCTAAATTTAAAATAAATGTTTTGTTCTTAAACAATAACATTGAAGTTTAAGTTTCATTAACTTTCTGTTTATTTAAATTTTCCTTCCCATACTCAAGATTTATTCATTAAAATTTAAAGTCACTTTATTTCCTTTCCAGTTCATTCATAAATTTATTCAACTTTTCTATAATTATTTAATTACAACTTCACTTCCTTTATTTTCATTCCCACACTCAAATTATATATTTGGTAATTCATTATTGCCCGATTATAACAATACAGCCATAACATTCAATATTTCCACATAATTCATCATAGAATATCAAATAATCAGACCAAAGAATATTAAATAATTTAATAAAAGTTGAGGGGTCCAGTTGGATCCCTCCAACTTGTATTCCCTGCATCCACAGACGTTAGCATCACATAATATGCCAATTTCGAATTATATCATACTATATCACATCAATCAATTCAAACATTCAAACAATTATTTAAATTTAATCATTTAAATTTAAATTTAAACTGAGTGAGATTAACTCACCTTTGCTTTTAAATTTGCAATCCACTTCATTCTCGATTTGATTCCACGATTTCAGACCTTGTAAACATATTTATACAGTTTATTAATATTTGAATTGATTGAACCATTAACTACTATCTATTCATTTTATTGAAACTAATAATTTGGTTTTAAACTAATTTCCTATAATAAATTATTTTTAGTAACTAATTATGTAAACAAGCTTATTAAATAAATTAATCTCCCTACATACATATTTTAAAATAAACTAGTAAGTTAAAGACGTGTATTTATTTTATATATTTTCATTTGAAACTACATATATTTATAAAAGTCTGTAGAGTTTCAAAATCAAATTAAATTTTAATTAAATTTTTAACTTTTTTTTAATAAACCCTCAAAACCCATTTCTTTTCTGTATAGATTTCTGTAACCAGCAAAACCACAAATCTGCTTTACCATAAAGCTTCCCTTCTGATTTATATGTATATTTATTAAATTAAATGTTGAAAAAGGAGGATAAAATTACTATTCAGCTTAAAAACTTACCTAATATATATATATATATATATATATATATATATATATATTCCTATATTTGTTCTTATTATCAGTTTTCCAATCTTTAAATATTGAATTAAAGATATAATTCATACCTTACTGCTCTAAACCCCCTCCCTTAAGCTTGCTCGAATCACAAAAAAAACAACGACTACGAACCGCCGCAGCAACCCTAGAACCCCACCTGAGTTCCTCGGCGCCAGCCTAAACCCCTCGAAGCCACGCTCATCGTTCGCCGCATAGCCCTAACGCGAATCCACACGCGCGTTACACTATCGAATCCTCACCCAACTCGCGAGCGCGACCATCCCTTGCAGCCGCCCAGTCTCGAGTGCGAACGACTTCAATTTGAAGGCTTCGAGTCGCCTATAGTCGAATGGGGCAGGAGGAGAAAACGCACGATTTGAATTTCTGAAGCCGTGACATTGAAGAAGAAAAGAGGGGGTCGAGTGTCTGCCATTTCGTTTCCCCTCTTCTTCTTTTTTTATACGAGATTCATACGAAATGAAAAGGCTCGGCCCCTTTTCTCTCTCTTTTTTTACACGAGAGGGTTAGCCTTAGCTTACAAACGAAGCTATATTATTATATATATATTTTTATTTTTATTAGTGAATCTTCTAGTGGAAGGCTTGTTTGATTATGATTTGTCCTTAAGAACGGTTGTAAATATTTAAAAAGAAAACGTGTTTAAGAAGGCACCGATGGCATTGATTTGATAAATTAAAGTTTTATTTAATTTTCAACGCGTTTACTTATCGTACGCTCACACAACAATTCCGACTCAAACGGAATTTGAAATCCGATAATAACTAACTATTATAGATCCAATGGAACTGGTTTCGTGGAATTCCGAGACCGTGCCTTGGAAGGTTATTTTTAAATTCAATTTAAACGATAAAATTTCAAAACCGAATAAATCATTGTTAAATACAATTTTACAACTTCTACTACTCTCAGTATTATCAATATAAATTTATAAGCCTTCAAATTATTTTTAATAGGCTTAAAATCTTAGATTTCATATTTTATTCCATTTCAAATTATCTAATTCAATAATTTAATTATCAAATAAATCGCGATATTTTTAATTCAAGTTAAAATCACTCTATTGAATACTTAAAATCAATTAAATATTCCGATTTTAAATGCTCAAAAATTCCGAGTCGTCACATTCCTCCCCCCTTAAAAGAATTTGTCCCCGAAATTACTAACTAGGAAGAATGGCCCAAAACCCGTTACTTTTTCCAAAACCAAACAGTTTCTAACAATTCAACATCTTACCAACTATCTTTTTATAAAAGACCCATTATTATTGTTATTAACTTTCCAAACTTTTCCAAAACCTTTTATAGTTTTCAAATAACTTACTTGTTCAGTTACTCAAATTATAATTCAAAACTAAAATTTTGAATTATCAAAATTTTCTCAAAATTTTTCTAACCTCCTAAATTTCCGAAAAATTCCGCCAGCGTCTCCTTTGCGCGGCTAGCTCGGTACAACTACAAAATGGCCTCTACGGGCTCCCAAATCTCAAAAGAAAACAAAAGGCCAAGTGGCTCAATCCAAATCCCAATCAATTTCATACCAAATTTAAATACATACCTTTATGTCGAGCATTTCAAATTTATCTTCTTGAAATCAAAAACCAATTCTCTTTTCCCTTTTATAATACCTGCATATCCTACTTAGCACTAATATCCAATCACAACATTCCAAAAATATTTTATCGATTTTCTTATCAAATGTCAATATTCATCCAAATATCAACTTAGAATATATTTGCAATATTCAATTTCCAATTAAGAATTGACCATTCCTTACTTAAGTTAACATAAGCATTTTATACGTTTCTTTATTTATTTCCGTCTTACCACTTCAGTTTATATCTATTTCTATTCAAATCGATTCTTTCATTTCCATACGAATTCAATTTATCTTTAACTCTGAATATATAAATTTTATTTGTCATTTAAAACTAATTTATATCATTATTTTAGTTAGTTTCATTTACTAACTTAGTTTAGTTTCCAATTTGAATTCGCTAGTCGTTAACACAATTTTCCAAAATTTTCTAAAATTTTCTAACTCCCAAATTTTCTGAGAATTTTTGGCAGAGTCTCCTTTGTACGGAGGAGCTTTTGCAATTTGACAAAAGATATAAATATATATACATCGACCCGCCCGGTCGGAAAAACCAAAAACAGTTCGTATTTTCTATTTTTATTACGTAGGCGTACCTTATTTAGCCTTTTTAAGCAAGTAGCTTATTTATTTAGCAGTTAGCGTGCCCAAAATCCAGCCACACGGCTTCCCGATACCTGTACTTACTCAATTTAAACATGTAAGTGCCAAATATCTGTAGTTTAACTATATTTCACTTAGTTGCAATGGTTAAAACATATGAATTCTAAAGAAATGCACATCAAACATTTACCGTAATCAATTTATACAATTTTAATACTAATTCAACTGTTTCGATTAATTTACAAACCATTTTCATTCAATTTGAATGGTTTAAAAACTCAATCGCTTATATTTAATTTATTTTTAAGCAAAACGAACTCATATTTAATTCAATTGCTCTCAAAGTCAATTTGTTTTACTCGTATCAATTCATAGAATTTTAATTACTTCCATTTACATCCAATGATAATTTATTTTATGCAAATTTGACGAGATTTATGTGAATAAATAAGTATTTATGTTTATAACCAATTTCAATTGATTTCAACTCAATTTATACTTAATTCTATTCCATTTTCTATTTATTCACAATCCATATATTCTCATTTTCATTGCATTTCAAATTTGAATCCATTCACTTACATTTCATTTTATTAACCAAACTAGTTTATTCAAAACCATTATCAACTTAGGTTCATCAACCTATTAAATTTTATTTACAGTCCACTCATTTATACTTTATTTCTTATCCACATTCATTTAAATCCATTCTATTAAACTTGAAACATTCTATTTTCTTATTGTCTCAAGTTATTTCAATTCCTTAATAATTTTAAATGGTTTACAAATATTTATTCTAGAATTTCATTCCATTAATATTATTTATAACTCACCGAATTTTATTTCGATTAAAAATTTATTTTCGCTTGATTTAAAACCAATCCAATATTATTAAACTTTGTTTAAGTTGAATTCAATTCAACTCTCCTTCATTCATTTAGCTTAACTCAATTTACTTCAATTTATTCAAATTTTATACTTAAGCTCATTCTCATTATGCAAACAAAGTTCTCTTTTCAATTTAACTTGATTCTATTTCAATCCAATCTCCTTTCAAACTACAAATTTATTTGATTAGTTATTATAAATTTCAAATTTCCAAGTTCGATTCATTCTCATTTCACTTAATTAAATTACAAGGTCATTTCAATTTATTTCTACGTATTTGGATTTATTTGCAAACCATACCATTTTCAATTTACCATTCACTTTTATGAACCCATAATTCAATCTCATTTACTTCACTAACAATCCAGGTCGAATTTGATTTATAACGTGAGTTTTATTTTCAAACTTCATCATAAACTCACAATTCAATTTCATTAACTAATTTATCATCTAATTAGTCTTTTCCCCAACTTATAATCCAGAACTTGATTTTAATCTCAAAATCTCTTCATTTATATTTTCTTAAGTTCAAATTTATTTTATAATTCAAGTTTTGATCTTCATTCTAATTTTCAATTCATCAAAAATATTTATTTTGGGTTTCTATCCCACTTTTTCAAATTTTATAAGCCACAACTTATTATTTACACAATTCCATCCATCATAGGCTTGAATATATTCTTCTTTTATTTTAACTCAAGCCTTATGCTTATTTATAACCCAAGCATATTTTTTTAATTTCCATGGATTTTAATTCTTTTACAAGTCATTCTAATTTATTTAACTCAATCTAGTTCCATTCAATAATTCAATTTTATTTTAACTCAGTTTCATTTAACTCAATTCGATTTCAACTTGATTCGAATACCACTGGATATTATTTTCAACTTATTCAATTTATTCCAATCCAGTTAAATTTTTATTTCCCAATCCAAGTTAATTTCATTTTTTTTAACTTTACACTTTTAATTCAAATTCCAACATTCAAAGCTTATATTTCCTTCCTGATTTAAAAATCATCTCAATTTATAAGCTTACAACCTATCTCATCAGGATTTTCAAACACCCGTTTATTGGTTTCAAAACATTTTGAAATCTTCAACATCTCGAATCACATTCTCAAAAATTAAACTAATCCGGGTTTTATTCCCAACAAATTTCTTTTGAAATTTCAAAAACAAACAGGTTTTCCTGAACAAATAATTTGGCAGCAATTCATCACTTAGAAACTCGAAAATGAACATCGATGATGTTGCAGTCATCACCGAAGTTATTTTCCAGTGACTGAAGTGAATTCAATGCTATCTCACTTCCAAAATCCATTTTAAAACAAATTTCCTTTCAGAAATAACCCAAAAACAACAATAATACTATTTACCTCCAAAATACTTCCAAATCTCCTGGGTTTTAAAGTTTCAAATTCTATTTTAATTCAAATTTTAACAAAAATGCATTTGTATAGTTTATGCTTATACAAATTCCCAATTAATTATATTTCAATTTATAATTTACATTTTTAATTCATATTTATAAATTCCATTTTATAATGAAATTATTCCCTTAAATTTTAGTTATATTTCAATTTCTAGTCAAATTCTCACTTAACAATGATAATACTTTAATATTATTCTTCCTAACATCCAAGCAACCATATATTAGCTAAATAGTTTTCAAAAACTTTCCTTTATATCAAAATAGGTTTTTGGGTAAAATTATTTCATTCACCCACATTTAAAACAATACCGTGTCGATTGTTCTATTCAAGTGTTTAGAAACCCCTTCAATACAGTTGCGCAGACTGTGTCGACGGAGGTTCATATGCCACTCAATAAATCAAGCAACACAATATTAAAACAATTTATATTTACTAACAAATACGCGCTCATATCTATTAATATGCTCAAACTCATTTTAGAGTACTATAGACTCTAATTTAAATGAGTAATTGCCACCAGAGCCAAGGTTATCTCCAACCTATGCTCTGATACCAACTGTAACGACCCACAAATCTGTACCCCTTGAGTTATCACTATTCTCCCTCAACCAACTCAAGTTGTACAGAAATACGAACCATTAGCGTTTAAGAAGAAGAGGTAGGAGAAGAGAATAGAAAACAACAATAGAATCTAACCATCGCAGTGGAATAAAATATAATAGATAATAAATAATTTTACTCAAAAATCAATTATCTCTGTTTATATATTACACCATCAGAGTACATCAATCACAGCTCAACATCAATATCATACAATAGATACACAACAACTCAAACTCAGCGGAATATATATACATACATACATATATATATATATATATATATATATATATATAAACAAGTACGGGAGTGCGTATCGTCATCTTGCTCGTCTCCTGAGCTCCACAGCATCATATCTTGTATCCTATAATACTCGGTCTGACCCGAGAATTACAGTTAAATAACACCCGAGTCAGTCTGCAATACCAGCGTGAGAAAATCACACCCAATTGATTATTAAAGTTTCAAAAATCCTTTGAAAACAAAAGCATCTCGTAAGACCACGCCACAAATAAACATGTCGGGTTTTTACCTTACGATAGCTAAAACAATTTTTATAAAAATCCTCTGATATTATAATAGGGTCTATATACAAATACTTATAAAATAGCCGAAATTGTTACATTCATTAAATTCCAGCTACTAGCCACAGAGTGGGTAATACAAACAAAACTCGTACAAGGCTCGTAGGGAGAATGGATTTCCAACTAATGACTAGGCACTGGGGTACCACCTGCCACAGTACGGGGCCTAGATCACCGTACCGAGGAGTACGCCTGCTCCACTGCAACACAAGGCCGGGACTACCCCTTACTGGATAATTCCGAGTGAGATCACCCCGCGGTTGGGATCAGAAACCGCCCACTAAGCCGAAATAAAAGGGACATCTAGACTGGAATGACCTCACCCTGCTTGGGTGCTACCCACCTAGCCTTGCTGCATAACCCCTGATTTTCAGTCATTCCCATTTGATGAGGCTTGAGGCTAAGCGTTACCTTTTAGAATATATCCCTTAGAATGCCCATCGTCCACTTGACGATTTTCACAAGCATTCATCCATACAAGTCCGTCCCAGGTTCGAACGGAACCGAAGGCACTACTCCTACTACATCCATTTTGGAAACATCCTCAGGATTAGTAGCGACTAGCCCTTGCACTTCACTGCTCCATCTTCGAATTCAAAATCGTTTTTCACGAAACGTACAAACCGGATAGATGTGGTTTTCGAGAAATTTATCTCGATCCCGGTCTCTTCGAAACGATTAACGTATTTGTCCAATATTGATAGTCAGTGATTTAACTATCAACTAATATTCACAAACATCCATCCAACAATAAATAATTTTCCAAATTATTTATTAACCTCAAAATATCTTCACAAGATATATTTCTATTTTCAATCCTTTGAAAATAGTTTCAAATCCATCTTTCTTTCAGAATAAACTTTCCCAAATATTTTCTATCTCCTCTGAAGTCACCAAGCACAAAACTAGATTTCTAAAAATTATTTTAAAACACTTTGCTTTGAAATATATACTTTTTATACATTTAAATTAAAACTACTTCAATAATTTGTTAAAAATACATACTATGTGAATACTTGAAAATAAGGTTATTTAATAAAATATAAACTAGATTTTTCACTTTGAAAATAAAATACTAAGTCACTTTCTAAGTAAATACTACTATAATAGATTTGAGAAAATACTTTACTTTTAAATTTAAATATTAGAGATAATAGATTTTACAAAACATACCTTTTTAAACAACTTTAAACCTTTAATTTATATTTTAAATTATTTTAAAAACGTACTTGGTTATGCAGGGAGAATCCCATTTTCAATCACTTAAATCAATTTTCCAAATTAATTCCCAATTTATTCCATTTGAATTAAATTTCTTTACTTATCAGTTCATTTCAAAATTCATTAATTATGGACTTTATTATTATTTTCAGTTTGATTTTTAAATCCTTTAGCTGTAATATACAAATTTTAGGTTATTCCCAATTTCTTCTTTACTCTTCTTAAATAATTTAAATTCTAAATTTAAAATAAATGTTTTGTTCTTAAACAATAACATTGAAGTTTAAGTTTCATTAACTTTATGTTTATTTAAATTTTTCTTCCCATACTCAAGTTTTATTCATTAAAATTTAAAGTCACTTTATTTCCTTTCCAGTACATTCATAAATTTATTCAACTTTTCTATAATTATTTTACTTACAACTTCACTTCCTTTATTTTCATTCCCACGCTCAAATTATATATTTGGCGATTCATTATTTCCCGATTATAACAATACAGCCATAACATTCAATATTTCCACATAATTCATCATAGAATATCAAATAATCAGACCAGTGAATATTAAATAATTTAATAAAAGTTGAGGGTTCCAGTTGGATCCCTCCAACCTGTATTCCCTGCATCCACAGACGTTAGCATCACATAATATGCCAATTTCAAATTGTATCATACTATATCACATTAATCAATTCAAACATTCAAACAATTATTTAAATTTAATCATTTAAACTTAAATTTAAACTGAGTGAGATTAACTAACCTTTGCTTTTAAATTTGCAATCCACTTCATTCTCGATTTGATTCCACGATTTCAGACCTTGTAAACACATTTATACAGTTTATTAATATTTGAATTGATTGAACCATTAACTACTATCTATTCATTTTATTGAAACTAATAATTTGGTTTTAAACTAATTTCCAATAATAAATTATTTTTAGTAAATAATTATGTAAACAAGCTTATTAAATAAATTAATCTCCCTACGTACATATGTTAAAATAAACTAGTAAGTTAAAGACGTGTATTTATTTTATATATTTTCATTTGAAACTACATATATTTATAAAAGTCTGTAGAGTTTCAAAATCAAATTAAATTTTAATTTAATTTTTAATTTTTTTTATAAACCCTCAAAACCCATTTCTTTTCTGTATAGATTTCTGTAACCAGCAAAACCACAAATCTGCTTTACCATAAAGCTTCCCTTCTGATTTATATGTATATTTATTAAATTAAATGTTGAAAAAGGAGGATAAAATTACTGTTCAGATTAAAAACTTACCTAATATATATATATATATATATATATATATATATATATATATATATATTCCTATATCTGTTCTTATTATCAGTTTTCCAATCTTTAAATATTGAATTAAAGATATAATTCATACCTTACTGCTCTAAACCCCCTCCCTCAAGCTTGCTCGAATCCCAAAAAAACAACGACTACGAACCACCGCAGCAACCCTAGAACCCCACCTGAGCTCCTCGGCGCCAGCCTAAACCCCTCGAAGCCACGCTCACCGTTCGCCGCATAGCCCTAACGCGAATCCACACGCGTGTTACACTATCGAATCCTCACCCAACTTGCTAGCGCGACCATCCCTTGCAGCCGCCCAGTCTCGAGTGCGAATGACTTAAATTTGAAGGCTTCGAGTCGCCTATAGTCGAATGGGGTAGGAGGAGAAAACGCACGATTTGAATTTCTGAAGCCGTGACATTGAAGAAGAAAAGAGGGGGTCGGGTGTCTGCCATTTCGTTTCCCCTCTTCTTCTTTTTTTATACGAGATTAATACGAAATGAAAAGGCTCGGCCCCCTTTCTCTCTCTCTGTTTTTTTTACACGAGAGGGTTAGCCTTAGCTTACAAACGAAGCTATATTATTATATATATATTTTTTATTTTTATTAGTGAATCTTCCAGTGGAAGGCTTGTTTGATTATGATCCGGCCTTAAGAATGGTTGTAAATATTTAAAAAGAAAACGTGTTTAATAAGGCACCGATGGCATTGATTTGATAAATTAAAGTTTTATTTAATTTTCAACGTGTTTACTTATCGTACGCTCACACAACAACTCCGACTCAAACGGAATTTGAAATCCGATAATAAATAACTATTACGGATCCAATGGAACTGGTTTCGTGGAATTCCGAGACCGTTCCTCGGAAGGCTATTTTTAAATT
The DNA here is from genome assembly GCA_030765085.1 of Allium cepa. Classification (NCBI taxonomy): domain Eukaryota; kingdom Viridiplantae; phylum Streptophyta; class Magnoliopsida; order Asparagales; family Amaryllidaceae; genus Allium; species Allium cepa. The sequence goes on from CM060932.1 coordinate 611,238,330, forward strand.
CAATTTAAACGATAAAATTTCAAAACCGAATAAATCATTGTTAAATACAATTTTACAACTTCTATTACTCTCAGTATTATCAATATAAATTTATAAGCCTTCAAATTATTTTTAATAGGCTTAAAATCTCAGATTTCATATTTTATTCCATTTCAAATTATCTAATTCAATAATTTAATTATCAAATAAATCGCGATATTTGTAATTCAAGTTAAAATCACTCTATTGAATACTTAAAATCAATTAAATATTCCGATTTTAAATGCTCAAAAATTCCGGGTCGTCACAAAACATGTATATATAAATTGAAATATATATAGTCTTTGATTAAATTATCATGTTCATAAGTATAATTATTTCTTAATCTATCGATTATATATTCCTTTGTATAGTTTATCAATGCAGGTACTTTAGTCCAAGAATGATGGGAGTTAGTTTTTTTTGTTGATAACAAAGGAGGTGAAGTATAAAATAGGGTAGTTAGGCATATATTAAGGGGGAGTTATTAGGATAGAAGAATTTTATAAACAAAGGTTGTCATCATCAAAAAGGGGGAGATTGTTAGTCCGTGAGATGATGGTTTGATGACAACAACCTTAGAATAGATTATAAAATATAAATACTAACAGTATAAGTTTAAGATATATATGTATATGCAGGATTTAACCATGCAGGTACCAAGAATGAAGACTATACAGTATAGAGATTCAAGATATCAAGATTAAAGACTCATGAGTATCAAGATTATCAAGAGTTCAAGAATTCAAGTAATTTATTCTTTAATTAGAAATTTTGTAAAAACTCCTAGAAAAGCACTGACATCTTAAATTCCAATTTATTCGTGGAATGGAATCCACTTCGAGCCTATTAAAGGGATGGAACCCTAAGTAGAATGGAACCTACGAAAAATCTAATGGAACATTGTTTTGTATCCGCTAACTTTTTATTCAAAATGATTTTTTAAAATTATATCTAGTTTTTCAAAATGATTTCAAAACCTTTCTTTTAAAAGCATCAAAAACATCTATCCTGATTTCAAATACTTTTAGCCTCAAAATCATCTTTAATTTCAAAGTCAAATTACTCCTGATTTTAAACTATCTTTTAAATATAATATATTTAACTTTTAAATATTTATACTTAGATTTAAATATAAAATTATAAGTAAAATTTTGTATATATTGTTCTTTATATTTACTTATGAATTGTAACTGTAGTTAAGTATATTTATAAAGTTTAAAATAGTTTTAGTATAAAATTAAAGTTATTTTCAAAGAAAATCAAAACACCAAAAAATCCTTTGGGATGTCGACATGCCCAAGTGCCCCATGTCGACATGGTGTCAGTTGAATTCAAAATTCAAATTTCAAAAGAAGTGTCTATTCGCCATACCTCTTCACGAATGGACATGGCTGTTGTTCTTCTATAAATAGGGGTTAGTTTCAACGAATTTTATATCAGATTTTCTGCTTTTTCACTCCTCTTCTTCTTCCACATTTCTTAATACATACTCTTACCATTACTCCGCCGAAATCGACATTGAATAGAACTAGATCACTCGTAGTTTGATTCACTATCTCAACAAGATCCTCAGTGCTATTCAGAGTTATAGGCTTTTTGTAATCAACTTAGCGCGAAAAGGTGTGATGGTAGCCTTGAAAATCAATCAAGTGTAAAAGGTGTGATTGTAGCCTTGGAAATCAATTGGGTGAACTTGTTGCCCGGGAAATCAAGTATCTCTACCCAGAGGATTGTGATTCTGGAGGGTGTACCTCATTGCCTTGAAATCGAGGGTGTAATTGTAAAGATTATTTTTGAAAGGAAATCCGTACTTGTTGTGCGGGACTGGATGTAGGGTAAATTCGAACCAGTATAAAATCCGGTGTGTTCTTTCCTTTACTGCTCTTACTTTATTTCTGCATCTGTGTTTGTTTCTGTGATCATATCTGTGTCTGAAAACTGCATACATCTGTGTTCAAATCAACATAAACTCAAAAAGATTTAGTAATTCTTTATAAACACTATTCACCCCCCTCTAGTGTTAATCCTAGCCTTAAGATCCGTAATCCGCATTTCTCACAATGTTGAATATCATTGTTAAATATCTTTACAAGATTTGAAATTGTTCTAGTATCTTTGAATTGAAATTGTTGTTTTGAAATTGAATCTGTGGTTTGTATATGCTATCTCTGTATCACTGCTAAGAGTTATCCAATACCTGTTATAATATGGGCCATTCTTTGTTTGCTTTAGGAACGCACTGGTGATTGCAATACAATAGAAGTGGTCTACAAAGAAATCGTGTTAAAGTACTACGTTGACTTTAAAAGAAATAACGCTACGACCGGACGAGGTCTTTAGAAAATTAAAGCTTGATTAAAACGTTAATTACGTGTTACCCTCGTTGTATACAGGCTCTTCAAAATCAACAAAACCCAAGAGTTTTCCACATTAAAGAACAGCGCGTGAACGAGGTCAACAGTAAAATCACATCAAATGGAAACGTTGTTACCATAGAGATAACGTTTCTATCTGACGTAGTATTTAATATTGGCAACGTGTGACATGAACGAGGTTGATTGGCAAACATCGTTCTTTTTTTAACGTTGTTTGTATGTAAGTGCCGTTCCTTACAGGGTAATGACAAAATTTTTTACCTGAGAGTTGTGTACAACAAATAAGAAAATGCAAACGAGGACTGCATATAAGCAACATCCAGTTATTACGTGGTCAACTACGGAGACCACACATGTGCTAAACGAGGTATAAAGGTTAATGTAGCTATTGACGAACGTTATTAGCATGTTATTCTCGTTCTATACAGGGTCAAGAATTTTCACCTTACCTGAGAGTTTCAAACAATAGGAATCAAACCAAGAACGAGGTCTACATAAGAATAACGTTAGGATAGGACATGGTAGGTGTATTGCCCTCGTTCATTTTTGACGTTGTCATCCTTACCGACCTCGTTTATATTGAACTATGTTTCCTGGGTAATCTCGTTCATAGACTATCAATTGTAGACATAATAACTCAAACTCTTTCTGAATCATATCAATTGTAGATAAAATAACTCAAAATCTTACTGAATCATATCAATTGTCGACAGAATATCAGACATAATCAACAAATTGTATTTACTGAATTGCAGACAGAATAGAAACACAAACAAATTGTATCTAACAAATTGCAGACAGAATAGGATCAGAAGCAAATTGCAGACAGAATAGAATTAGAAGCAAACTGCAGACAGAATAGAATTAGATGCAAATTGCAGTCAGAAGCAACAATTGTTAACAAACATCCATGTGAACAAAATACCATAACCATCAGTCAAACTACAAATTAACCGTCCATAGACTACAAAATAACCGTCCAATTTGACAACAAAAAGAATCGAAATAGTTCCACAACAAGAAGTACGGTAACTGAAAACCACTACCTAAAACTAATCATCCTTTTTGACAAAACGAGCACAAATCTTTTTAGCTTTAGCGAGGGCTTTGCGGATTCTACCAAGATGAGCCAAACGTGAAGTCTCCAGTTGTGATGAAGTCAGTGTTATGCCTTCACTAATCACATCATTAAGCTCTTCATGACTCTACAATGGAAATCGCTAATAAGTTATTATTGCAAAATCAGATATAAAAGAATAGTATACTGATTTTTACCGTGTATAAATGATCGTACGAAGGTCGATTGCTACGGGTGAATAATTGTTCATTAACCAGATGAACTTTTAACATGGTGCGTGGGTAATACCAATCAAAATAATCACTTGTCACCGTTTCAATTGATTCACACAGAGGAATGGAACGATATTGTGCACTAACAACATATTTGGCCACTCATTCCAAATATTTTCCACAAACTCGTAAAACACTTTATACGTTGAAGCCGTAGCACCGCGATGAGTGTTTTTACTAGTTGATTGAATAATAGGCCGCAGAATGTTTTGAACCCTTCCGAATTGCGGCAAAACACGGGTGGGGTGATATGGTTCTACTACATTTAAGCATAATAAACGACTAGAATGCCAAGCAATTTGCGAAAAAGGATGGAATTGTCTTGCATGCATGTAAGGGTCAAAGACTATCTGCAAGAATTTGTAAAAAAATAATAATGCAGTTATTATAAATTGAATTAAAAAAACTATTCAAATGATTCAAGCCTAATAACACACCTCATGTTCTTGAATGTTATCAAGGTACAGGCTTAGTTCCTTATGCAATGCACGATAATCATTTGTCACTCTTGGTGAACTTTCATTATACATTTTGGTTGATAGATGCAGATGCAGGAAATGTTCATATATACATGATTCGAACAATCCGAGCAAACCAGCAACTTGTTTCACTTCTATTCTACTCGCAAGACCTAGCTGCCTATATAGCCAACATAGAGTTGCCGAGCACCAAGAATAATTACGAACTTCATCCAAATTACCAATTTGGTTTAAATAATGTACAGACACATGAGATTTACTTTTATCCACGAATAATGTATTGCCCACTAAATACAGTAGATATGCACGAGTAGCTTGTTTAATTTTTTCTTCTTTTCAATCATCGTAGACTCCATCAAAAATTTCGTACAATTTAGTATAAGGCAATTTGTATCCAACACTGTCCTTCATGGTATTTTTTGCTTCATTATCACTTATCCCCAAATTATTGACAACTACTTTATCATTTCGGGAATAATTAGATGTATGTATTGGTAATCCTTCAACCGAAATATGTTGTAGGGAGGCAATATCGTCTAATGTTATAGTCATCTCACCGAATGGTAGGTGAAATGTATTTGATTTCGGATGCCAACGCTCAACAAAACAAGATATAAGTACTTTATTTACTGAGCTATAGCGTGTCTCTACTAGAGAAAATAATCCGCAAGATTCCAAATATCCTTTAAAAATTGTTGCATCGCTTGGTATTTTCCAATTTAAAATCTTTGTACCATGGTTTACACGTAAAAGAGTGTCTTGTTCCTAAAAGATAACTTAATATCATATTACGCTATTGTGATATATAATTTATTTAATAGAATTTTGTAAGATATACCTTGCCATCTCGTATCAATGAAGCAACGTGGGTATCGTAGCTACTAATCACATCGGTAATTGTCAGTCCACCGAAAGATGTATTTTGTGTGCCACTAGGACCACCGATATCTTCATGCGTAAGATGCTCTTCAACATGTTGTGGAGGTTGCTCTTAAACAGGCTGTGGAGGTAGCTCGTCGATATGCTCCTCTAAATTTTGCTCTTGGACAACATGCTCAACATTTCGCTCTTGAATAACATGCTCGTCTCGATTTTGTTCCTCTGTTTGATTTGTAGTGTCCGGATTTCTCGCTTTCACGCGTCGATTTCTTTCGGAAGCCGTTAGGGGATTGCGCGTTGGTTTTTTTGAAATTTCTGCAACAACAAAACAAATTGTGAATGTCAATTATTTCAAATACAATGATGCAAATTGTTTTATATAGAATTATTGAAAGGTTTTGTGCTTCTTAATTCATATGCACTAAAATCCATATGTATTAAATTACAGCTTATTCATTCCATAATGAACATGATATACGACTTACAGTTCGTTCATAATGTTAGTTTGCCTATTGTGTTAACCTACAAAACCAAAATAAAAATAGTGACAAATGCATTTCCACACGAAAATCCATATGTATTTAATTACAGCAAATAAAGTAAATAAGCACATACAGTAAATTACATCAATTACATATGGATTTTTGAGTATATTTGTTGCTGGGAGATTTAGTACCAAATGCATTTTAGATATAACCAAAATAAAAATAGCGACAAATGCATTTCCACATGAAAATCCATATGTATTAAATTACAGCAAATACAGTAAATAAGCAAATACTGTAAATTACAGCAATTACATATGGATTTTTGAGTATATTTGCTGCTAGGAGATTTAGTACCAAATGCATTTCTATACGAAAATCCATATGTTTTAAATTACAGCACGGAACGTTTTATACGAACAAGATTGTTTAGCCAACCTCGTCCGATCAACACGTGGTTGTTGTTACAACCACGTTCGTGGCGAACGAGGTTGGTTCAACAAGCTCGTTCGTGTGGAATGTTGTAGTTCGCATAATACTCGAATCAGCAAAACTGAACCGTGCATAGAATTCGAATTCGAGTTAAGAAATCATGTGACGTGCTGATGCTTGCTCCTTCTTTCCTTCTTTATGGCGCGACGGCGACTGGAAAGCACGACGTCAACTAGAAAATTGAGCACGAAGAGGGGGTTTAAGCGGCAGGTTAGGGTTTGAGAGAGCAACGAACGATAGGCAGGCTGAGAAGTTTTTTTTAAAAAAAAAGGGAAGGGTAGTATTGAAAGTAGATGGGGTGTGAAAAGTAAACAACAAGATGGATTTTTTCTCTCAAAACAATGGGGTGTGAAGAGAAAATGACGGGGTGAGAATAAACGGACCCAAAACATGAAATGCTGCTGTTTCACTTTGTCTAATATAGTGGCAGCGTTTTGATTTTAAATCAAGTTTCTAGAGGATGATACTTCTGGGCGGTCAGAGATTTCACATTCCCCGTTTACTATACATGCATTATTTTCACTCTCTTTGTTCAATACCCTCAAATAAAATAAAACCCTGAACCAAATTCTTTATTTCTACCTCCTCCTAATTCAGTTTGTTCTCTCAAAACCTTAGTCTTGCTTCATTTGCTTCATCACTAACACAATCAGCATTGAATCTCTTAACTTGTAGTTATTTTATCTACTTCTCCTTTTATTCGAACCCTAAATCTTCTTAAACTAAGTTTCTTTTCGTGCTTGTTGAGATTTTATGCAGAACCAGTCGCCTTCTTGAAAGTCATATCATAAGACTAGGAAGGTAAGAAAAAGCAGGGAATGTGTACTGATTGTGGGAAGATTGCCGGGTTTATTATTATATCAATTGGTTGATTTTGTGTTGTGTTTTAGATCTCAATGATGAATATGAATGTTTCTACAATTTTCATACCCTCAACTTCATTGGAGTCAACTAAAACTTGCTAGAATTCTTGTTTAATCTGTTATGCACCCAGTGTCTTAGTTGCCTGATTAGAAAAAAAAGTTAGGTTGCTACATGCTCATGTATTACTACTATGTTTGTTATTTTAAGCCATAAACATGGTATATTTTGATATATGTTGCAAGATAATTGTGTAACGATTATTTTGCAGTCTCATTGTATATCATTATTTTGTTTTGTGGACAGTTTATTGTCAATTAACTCAAATGGATATATTAACTAGTTATATAAAAATCAAGTTACATGGTATATTTTGGTAATGATTATTGTGGTAGAGAAATGATGAGTATTAGACTTCAAGCTACATGTTCTTCTTGGGAATTTTCACACACGTACCTCTTATAAGAATCCCATCTTCAATGTGACAGTGATAATTTGTATTCCGGTTATGGAATATTCAAAAGAGTAATCTATCATTTTGGGACATAAATGATCTGAAGAAATAATATGTTAATGATAATCTTGTTACAGATATTAATTAGAATAGACCGATTCTTCATATATTCATTCTATGTAGGCTTGTCATCAATTTATCTACCGATCATGGTTCCTTGGATTATGCCTATGTTGATTTTCAATATGAAATCTTCAGGTGAATTTCATTATTTCGATTTCTCGGTATGACTATGAACTATTAAACATGTATTATGTTCTTCCATTGTTAACAATGGCAAAAGTATCAAATTGCAGGTAAAGTCATAATCAAATTGACAACTCCAACATTATATGATTAAAGGAATGAGCAAAGCGTCCGTGAGGGTGCAGGTATATTATTGTTCCGTTAAGATTTAAGCTATTAAGATTCGGCCACCAACATGTATTTTTCATGCACGTCCATCAAACGTGCTTCAGTATTGGTGTGTGTGCGCACATGCATGGTATACGCATATCATTTTTGGTACTCCATTGCTAACTATTTTATAATGTATATTTTTTGAAATATTTTGTTTTTAGATTGTTACAAATTATTTTATGTCAAAAAAATAAGAAAAAGATATTTTTGGCTTATGTTAAATAATTCTTTGAGATAATCAATATCCATCTTCAGCTGCTTTATAAGTTACTACATCCACCTCCTTTTTTCCACTACATGCGTCATTTTTAAAGTGTAGTAGTGATAATTGTCATTCGCAACTACCGAAAAGTGTTACGAAACCAACTGTAACTTCAATAACAGTTACAGAATAACACAGAAGTAGTAACGGCAAAATCTGTCACTAATTTAGTAAATCGTAACACCAAAATGCGTGACTAGATCTGTAGGAAAAGTATTACCGATTAAAGTGTCCGAGTCCAGTAGAAACTGTTTCCTTGAAACAATATTGTCCCCTTATATGCACCGAAGTATATGAGCAATTTGTCTCGCAGGATGAAACGGACCGGTCCCGGTATTTTATGCGTGCAGACGGAGCGACGACGAACTGAAGGAATTATAGGTACGAGAACAGGGTTGTGGGAAGAGGAATTGGAAGAAGAGAACTGTTTTTTTCCTTTTGAATCTCGTTCTGCGGGCCCCTATATATAGGCCGGAGGAGGTGCCTATTCGGAGCGGTCGTGACTGTTGGAAATGTTGCGACACTTTAACCGACAGATGCGCGCGTACAGGTGCAACGGTCTAATTTTGATGTCCAAAATTAGCTGTTTTAGCGCAGCAGGCCCAAGAGGCAGACGGAGACCCATCTAATCACGAGACTCCAAGAGCCCCAAGGCCCAATCTTTGACATTTTAAATTTAATATGAAGGCCCAAAGCTTACATTGCCACAAGTCTTCATGTCTCCTCTTTTCTTTTGATTTAGTATAATGGGTTGTGATATATAAGGTGATATTGAAACAAATATCCCATGATGTGGGACTTTGTTTCAATACACACTCTAATTCTTCCTCTTCCCTACTTCCTCGTTCATTCATTCCTAACAATCCCCCACATGAATGTGCAGTTATTCTTAGTTTCACGAACCATTTATCGTATCAGTTAAAGTAGCACAGGGGCCTTAAACTTTCCTAGTGTTTACCTATTTGAGTTACAGGTGAATCAGTAGACATAGAATGTCCTTGAACTGTAAACCTTTTATGTAATTCTACAATAGATAACACACGACAAATGTTTCTTATAATCCTTTGTTCTCTGTATGTGTTCATTTATTCCTTAAACACCTGCCTGGTATCATAAGTGCATAGAGAATTTGGCCTCATAATTCTCTTTGAAGCGGCGCCTTCGCACTTGCGTAGGTGATTCTGTAAAGGGCATTCACAATTCCTCAAGTACAGACATCATTAAAAGTATCAATACTTATCCTATTTTTCCAACAAATAAAGCATCGACTTATCATAGGAATGGTTTGTGTGTAACAGTGCTGTCAAGTTTCTCTTAAACTTAGTTGTCCCTTTGAACCTAGATCTTGGGATCTCCAGTCAACTAGGTGAGGTTTCCATTAAAAAAAAACTTTTATTCTATGGGCCTTAACCTCATTCCCATCGATAAGGTTTGAACTTTCTCTCTTGGCAAGCCTTTAGTTAGTGGATCCGCTATGTTATCTTTTGACCTTATGTAGTCTATAGTAATAACTCCATTACAGAGAAGTTGTCTTATTGTTTTATGTCTACGATGAATATGCCTAGATTTACCATTGTATAGTGTACTATTAGCTCTTCCAATTGCTGATTGACTATCACAATGTATACATATTGGAGGCACAGATTTGCTCCAATTTGGAATATCTTCCAAGAAACTTCGAAGCCGGTCTGCTTCTTCTGCAGTCTTATCTAGTGCAATAAACTCTGATTCCATCGTAGATCTAGCTATACAAATCTGTTTGGATGATTTCCATGATATTGCTCCATTTCCTAATGTGAACATATATCCACTTGTAGACTTTGTATCTTGTGATCCAGTTATCCAATTGGCATCACTGTATCCTTCCACTGTTGAAGGGTAGTTTTTAGACCATAGTTCTGTGTATACTTTAGGTATCCTAGAACTCTAATTATCGCTTTCCAATGATGTTTACCAGGATTACTGGTAAATCTACTCAGCTTACTTACAGCGTATGCGATATTTGGCCTAGTGCAGTTCATAACATACATGATACTTCCTAGTATACGAGAGTATTCAAGCTGGTAGATACCATCACCAGTGTTCTTTACCCAATTTTGGTTCATATACGGGTGATTTTGCAATAGTTATATTATATTGCTTGAATTTTTCAAGTATCTTACCGATGTAATGTGATTGGGATAATGCATATCCCTGTGGTGTTCTCAAAATTTTGACACCCAATATCACATCAGCTAGTCCTAGGTCTTTCATATCGAATCTAGAGGATAACATATTCTTCGTAGAGGTTATTATGGCCTTGTTATTTCCTAGGATCAACAGGTCATCAACATAAAGACAAACAATGACATATCCTAAATGTGTGTTTTTCATGTAGACAAATTTATCCGATTCATTTATTGTAAATCCATTTGATAACATAGTTCCATTAAATTTCTCATGCCATTGTTTTCGAGCTTGTTTAAGGCCATAAAGCGACTTTACTAATTTGCATACTTTATTTTCCTTTCCATAGCTCAGAAACCCTTTACGTTGCTTCATATATATTTCTTCCTCTAGGTCACCATTTAAAAATGCAGTTTTTACATCCATTTGATGTATTTCTGAATCAAGTATGGATGCAATTGCAATTAGCATCCTAAGTGATGTTATCATTGTCACTGGTGAATACGTATCAAAATAGTCCTGTTCTTCCTTTTGTCTGAATCCTTGGACTACAAGACGAGCTTTGTACTTGTCTATTGAACCATCAGGTTTCAATTTGTTTTAAATATCCATTTATTACCTAAGGTCTTGCATCCTTGAGGTAAACCAACTAACTCCCAGGTATGGTTAGCCATAATGGATTCTATCTCATTGTTAATAGCCTCTTTCCAGTAAGGGGCATTGCTGGAGGACATAGCTTGTTTGTATGTCAATGGATCGTCTTTTAACATAAAGGTATAGAAGTCTGGTCCAAAGGTTTTTGAGGTTCTAAACCTTTTACTTCTTCTTGGTTCCTCCACTTGTTGATCATCACTAATTTGCTAAAGGTTATCTTCAGTATCCTTAAGAGAATTGGAGATTTCATCTTCCCTTGGTCTCTTATGAGTATCACTCTCAGTGCCCTGTTTTAAAGGGAATATATGTTCGAAAAATCTTGCATTTCTCTACTCAATGATAGTATTTATATGAATATCATCAATTTCAAATTTGTGTATTAAAAATCGATAAGCAGCACTGTTTTGTGCATATCCAATGAATACACAATCAATTGTTTTTTGTCCTATCTTGACCTTTTTTGGTTTAGGTATCTCTACTTTGGCAAGACACCCCCACACTTTTAAGTATTTGTAGGATGCCAGTCTATTTTTTCAAAGTTCGTGAGGAGACTTGGTGTTTTCTTTCGTGTTATTTTATTTAAAATATGATTTGCCGAAAGAATAGCTTCTCCCTAAAAGTTATCTGGCAAGCCAGAACTGATTAATAAAGCATTCATCATTTCTTTAAGAGTTCTATTTTTTCGTTTGGCTATACCGTTGGATTGAGGTGAATATGGCGCTGTAGTTTGGTGAATAATGCCATGCTCAGCGCAGAATTCCTCAAAAGGAAATTCATATTCTCCTCCTCTATCAGTTCTTAAAGCTTTAATTTTCCTGTTGAGTTGATTCTCAACTTCTGCTTTATACTGTTTAAAAATATCGAATGCTTCATCCTTGCTTCTAAGGAGATACATATAACAGTACCTAGTACAATCATCAATAAACGTAATGAAATATCGTTTTCCTCCTCTAGTTTGACACATTTTCAAATCACATACATTAGTGTGTATAAGGTCTAGAGGTTCAGTTTCTCGTTCAACATGATGAAACGAGGTTCTTGTCTATTTTGCTTCTGCACAAATTTGACATTTATAGTTGGAGTCTATGTTGCATTTTGGTATACATTCTAGATTAATCATTTTTCACAGAGTATCAAAATTCACATGCCCTAATCTAGAATGCCATATGTTAGAAGAGTCAACAATATAAGCAGAAGATTCACTTTTATTCATATCAATGTTTGGTACAATAGTTGTTATATTTGCCTTGAATAAACCATCACATACATATTCTCTTCCTACATACACTCCATTCTTTGATAATACAAACTTATCGGATACAAAGGTTAATTTGAAACCATGCTTGCTAAGCAAGGACCCTGATATCAAATTCTTGCGGATTTCTGGAACGTGAAGAACATCACTCAAAGTAAGCTCTTTTCCAGAAGTTAGTTTCAGCACAACTTTTCCCTTGCCTTCGACCTTTGATGCAGATGAATTGTCCATGAAAAGTTGTTCATCATCAGTTGCAGTTTTATAAGTTGTAAACATCCACTTATTAGCACATATGTGTCGAGTGGCACCTGTGTCTACAAACCATTTCTTTGAATTACCAACAAGGTTGCATTCTAATATTACTGCACATAAATCCATATTAGAAATGCCATCTGTAACTTCAGCCGTATTTACTTCTGATTTCTTCTTTTTGGGAGCGCGACATTCAGCTGCTTTATGCCCCTTCTTTCCACAGTTATGGCAAGAACCCTGAAATTTCTTCTTCGACTTCTGAGGCACATTCTCATGTTTTCTCTTGTTAGGTTTATCTGACTCAACAATATTTGCTTCGGCAGCCATATTCTGAGAGATCTTTTTCTCAGAATTTCTATTATCTTCCTCAATTCGCAGACGAACTATGAGTTCTTCCATTGTCATTTCCTTACGCTTATGCTTAAGGTAATTTTTGAAGTCCTTCCACGATGGAGGAAGTTTCTCAATGGTTGCGGCAACCTGGAAAGATTAGCTAAGTATCATCCCTTCATCTTGCAGTTGACGGATGATCAGTTGTCGTTCTTGAGTCTGGTTGATCACAGTCTTTGAATCTACCATTTTGAAGTCGAGAAATTTGCCAGTGATGAATTTCTTCTTGCCTGCATCTTCTGTTTTGTACTTTCTGTCCAAGGCCGTCCAGAGTTCCTTGGATGTTGCAAAAGTACAATAGACATTGTAGAGGCTATTATCCAAACCATTCAGAATATAGTTTTTACGCATAAAGTCTGAATTTTTCTAGAAACTTGTGACTTCCACTTTGATTGCATTAGGTTCGAGTTCGCCAACTTCAGGAGCATCTTCAGTCAGAAACTTGGCAAGGCCTAATGTTGTTAGATAAAACAACATCTTCTATTGCCAACGTTTGAAGTCTGTCCCATTGAACTTTTCTGGTCTTTCTCCATGAGATAGTGCCATTGTCGGAACCAGAGGCCCTGGCTGAGTGTTTGTCACTGTCTGTGTTGGTGCAGCGTTATTGTTGTTGTTATTTTGAGACATCGTCATCTACAACAATAAATATTGTTTCAAGAATGTTATTCGCAACTACCGAAAAGTGTTACGAAACCAACTGTAACTTCAATAACAATTACAGAATAACACAGAAGTAGTAACGGCAAAATCTGTCACTAATTTTAATAAATCGTAACACCAAAATGCGTGACTAGATCTGTAGGAAAAGTATTACCGATTAAAGTGTCCGAATCCAGTAGAAACTGTTTCCTTGAAACAATATTGCCCCCTTATATACACCGAAGGATATGAGCAATTTAACTCCCAGGATGAAACGGACCGGCCCTGGTATGCTGTGCGTGTAGACGGAGCGATGACGAACAGAAGGAATTATAGGTACGAGAACAGGGCTGTGGGAAGAGGAACTGGAAGAAGAGAACTGTTTTTTTCTTTTGAATCTCGTTATGCGGGCCCCTATATATAGGCTGGAGGAGGTTCCTATTCGGAGCGGTCGTGACTGTTGGAAAAGTTGTGACCCTTTAACTGACAGACGTGCGCGTACAGGTGCAACGGTCTAATTTTGAAGTCCAAAATTAGCGCAGCAGGCCCATCTAATCACGAGACCCCAAGAGCCCCAAGGCCCAAGGCTCAATTTTTGACATTTTAAATTTAATATGAAGGCCCAAAGCCTACATTGCCACAAGTCTTCATGTCTCCTTCTTCTTTTCTTTTGATTTAGTATAATGGGTTGTGATATATAAGGTGATATTGAAACAAATATCCCATGATGTGGGACTTTGTTTCAATACACACTCTAATTCTTCCTCTTCCCCACTTCCTCATTCATTCATTTCTAACAATAATTAGATATGATTTGATCGTTCCATTATGTTCTCTGTTAATATCAGCTGTGGGGTTTCCTATTTCATACACACTCGTCTTGATATCCTTTGCTTTCAAAGAGAATCAATTTTGATAGAAATACAGGTCATCATTTGACTTCCTTTTTTGTGATGCAGTTTATATGCATGCATATTACGATATAAAGTTTTTATTACTTTCGAACATGGATAATGCTTTTAACCTACTTTGTATTTTGTAGAGCTTTGTTGGTCAACTGGAAAAGGATATGTGCAATCTTAATGAAAATCGTTATTTTGCCAATTAGTAGGTTTATATATCACCTCTTTTGCAATTATGGTTTTGAAATTCGATTTCATAAAAAGGGGTTTGCCTTTTCTATTGTATCTTATCGATTTGACATTGAGGTTTTTTTTTCAAGAACCAGTCATGATTGTACATAACTCATCATTGATTTAATTTTTAAAATTTGTATTACCTAATATGTTAAAGAACCACCAGATAATATATTACACATTGTACCAAAATAAATTAGCATTTATATGTGTATATATTATTACATTGTGTTAGTGCTAGTTAGTTAATTTTTTAACTGATAGTATATGTGGTCTATTTTATACAGTTTGCTAACCTATATTTCAAAACATCAACTCACGGGCATTTTTTTTAGCTAAGATATAACAGCAATATTATTAAATTATACTTTGCACATGGACATAGTTGTTAATATTTTATTAATAAATTTTAGTCAAATTTGTTTATAACTTTGGTTCATGAAATTGGTATCTTGGACATATTTGGTTCATGGCTTTGGTTATAGCTTTGGACACAACTGGTTATTGAGTTTGGTTTACAAACAACGAACATTCCAACAAAGTGAATTTATTTTATAATTTTATTAATTAAAATTTTCATATAACCATGGTGTTCCAGTGCTTAATAATTAGGCTTAGGAAATCAACAAGTTGCCTAAAGATGTTGGGCTTCACATTCCTAAGGATATTATTTCATTTCTAAGTGATAGTATATATTTTACATATATTCTAGACGTTGGAATATTTCCTGCATTTATTCTTTGATTTGACGATATGTTTATTTGGAAAGTATTTATTTAGTTAACTTTGTTTTAGCAAATCAGTTGGCTAATTTGTAGCATCTTTATTTTGTTAATATTTATTTACTTACCTTTATTTTAGCAAATAAGTTGGCTAATTTGTAGCCTATCTTGACTGTTGTAACCATATATATTATTGGAGGTTGAATACAATGCACAAGCAAATTGATTTTTAAATTGATTTCTATCATGGTATCAGAGCTATTCTCCTTACCCTAGCCTCACTTATCTTCTTCTTCTATCTTTAATTCTTTTCCATGGCAGACCCGTCCAAGTTTCATCCAGCACGTACCATCACTAATGTTAAATCTCTTATTCTGATAACATTAGACAATGAGCAAGCCATGTATCATTCTTGGGCTATTCTATTTACCAATCTTGTTAGGGTTCATGATCTTTACGATCACTTCGTTCCACCAACGGAGGAAAAGGCTATGGCTTCCTATGTCCAGGCTAAGTCCACTGATCCAGCTCTTTGGAGGCGTTTGGATGTCGTTGTCTTGCAATGGATTTACAGCACCATTTCTTTTGATCTTCTTCTCGTTATCCTAAGACGTATTGACACGGCAGAAGGGGCATGGAACCGTCTTGAAGCTCTTTTTCAGGACACAAAGCCTCCCCGGCTACCCATCTCGAGGAGGACTTTACAAATGCTGCTTTTGAGGCTTTCAACTAGATCGACAATTATTGTAATTATCTACAATCTCTGGCGGATAGGTTGGCTGATGTTGATGCTCCGGTGACAAATGATCATCTGATTTTACATCTCATGGGGTCCTTACCAGAAGCGTATAGTGGTACAGTGGACTATATACAGAATCAAGAGCCTTTGCCATCCTTTGAGAGTTGTCGTTCAAGGTTGAAAATGGCTGAGCGTACTATCAAGGCTCGTTAAGCTCATGAAACTGGTGGTTCTGCCAGTCGGTACGGTGGTGCTGTCATGGTTGCCACCGATTCATCTGCAAGTAACAAGCGCAGCAACAATAATAAAGGGAGGAACAATTTGAAAAACAATGGAAAGAAAAAGGTCCACCAAAATACTAATGGGTCCAGTCCAAGTCAGCCGCCATATCAACAGCACCAGTGGAAGCCACGTTAGCAGGCCCACCGCCACAGTGGCAGCAGCCTGGTTGGGGAGGGTGGACTTTTCCTCCGTGCCTATTTCCTGCATACTCTTGGCAGCCAAGGCCCAAACCAATAGCTCAACGTCCCTCCTCTTATGGGTCAGGCTTGCTTGGGTCCAGACCTCAAGCTTTCAATGTCGTTGCTCCTCCTACTCCTAGCTACATGCCCACCGACATTGAGGCCGCTATGCATGCACTTTCGTTCTCTCAACCAGATGGAAACTACTACATGGATACTGGTACTACATCTCATATGACGGTGGATGTAGGTATTCTCTCTTCTTATTTCAGTTCAGGCAATCAGCATCATAACATTGTTGTTGGTAGTGGTCATTTAAGTGCAGTTATTGGTCACGGTCGCACTACATTGCCTCCACCTTATCCACCATTTATCATAAACAATGTGTTACATGCTCGCAGGCTCATTAAAAATCTGGTCTCTGTTTGCAAATTTACCACAGATAATATGGTTTCTATCTCTTTTGACCCTTTTGGTTTCTCTGTTAATGACTTACAGACGGGGAACATACTAATGAGATGTGATAGCACTGAGGGCTTATATCCACTTTTCTCCAACTCTCAAGCCATTTCTTCCAACAATCATTCTGCTTTTACTGCTTTGCCTTCGAATATTTGGCATAATCGTTTAGGTCATCCCGGCGATGTTATTCTTAGGTCTCTTTGCAATAAAAAGCTTGTTGATTGTAATAAGGCTTGCAAAACTTTTTGTTCTTCTTGCCCTCTTGGGAAACATTCTAAGCTACCTTTTTATGATTCGGTGTCATATACTTTTCTTCCGTTTGATATTATTCATAGTGATCTTTGGACTTCTTCTATTGTTAGTACTTTCGGCCATTGTTATTATGTTCTTTTTCTTGATGACTATAGAAAATTTTTGTGGACCTTTCCTATTGCAAAAAAATCTCAGGTCAAACAACTTTTCTTAGCGTTTCATGCTTTAATCAAGAAACAATTTGAACGTAATATTAAAACTTTTCAGTTTGACAATGGTATGGAATACATTAATGACACTTTTAAAGATTTTTTTGAGCAACATGGCATGCTTTTCCGTCTCTCATGTCCTCATACATCTCCTCAAAACGGGAAGGCCGAAAAACACATAAAATCCATAAATAATATTATTCGGACTATTCTTGCTCATGCATCTATGCCACACTCCTTTTAGCATCATGCTCTCTCCATAGCTACATATCTTCTCAATATCCTTCCTTCCAAACTATTGAATTACCAATCTCCCGCTCAAATCCTCTATCAAAGTGATCCGGACTATTCGGGTTTGCGTATTTTTGGTTGCTTATGTTTCCCATCGTTTTCCTCTTCCACTATTCATAAATTACAAGAAAGGTTGACTCCTTGTGCTTATTTAGGTCCGGCTCCTAATTATCGTGGATCCAAATGGTATGACATGTATAGTGGTAAAATCATAATTTGGCGTCATGTTCATTTTGTTGAAACAGAATTTTCATTCTCCAAACTCCACAAAAAAAAACCTTCGAATTATGATTTTTTGAGTGACAATATTAATCCTCAATTAATACATCATTTATCTCAAAATACCACACCACAAAATATGCAGCTTGACCCAACAATGCAGCTCAACGACTCGTCCTCTCTTCCTCAATCTAGGCCACGGTCTCACATAGGCCCAGATTCCACACCTCCCACTTCTGCCCACACTCATTCCTCTATTTCCTTCTCTGACCCATCCTCTCTTCCCCACAGCCCAACCCCGTCTATGAGCTCCCTCACTTTGACCATTCCTCACACCATCCCTTGTCCTTCCAACCCCATTTCAACCCACATGACCACTCGTGCATCAAATGGCATTTTTAAACCCAACCCCAAATACTCTTCTAATTACCACACTACCACCACTATAGATATTTCTCCTGTTTCGAAAAATCCTGTTAGTGCGCTTAGTGACCATAATTGGAAAAGTGCAATGTTGGATGAATTTAATGCTTTAATTGACAATAAAACTTGGGAATTAGTGCCTAGGCCGTCTAATGTTAATGTTATTCGGTCTATGCGGATTTTTCGCCATAAATATAAATCCGACGGTTCTTTTGAGCGTTATAAAGCTCGTCTTATAGGTGATGGAAATACACAGCAACATGGCGTTGATTGTGATGAAACGTTTAGCTCCGTGGTTAAACCGGTCACCATTAGAGCGGTTCTCAGTGTTGCTCTTTCTAAATCTTGGCTCATTCATCAAATGGATGTCAAGAATGCTTTCTTGCATAGTCATCTCAATAAAGCAGTTTATATACATCAACCCATGGGTTTTCATAAAAAAATTTATCCGAATCATGTTTGCCTTTTGTAGAAATCTTTGTACGGATTAAAACAGGCTCCTCGAGCTTGGTACCAAAGATTTGTTGATTTTGTTGCTACCATTGGGTTCTCTCATAGTACGTTAAATCACTCTTTATTCATATACAAGAATGGTTCTGATATTGCTTATATTTTGTTATATGTGGATGACATTATACTTACAACTTCTTTTGATCGTCTTCATAAGTATATTATGAATCTCTTAGCTTTTGAATTTGGTATGAAGGTTCTAGGTCCTCTGAGTTTCTTTTTGGGTATTGCTGTCACTCGTCATGCCCATGGTCTTTTCTTATCTTAGACACAGTATGCTGCAAAAATTATTGAACGTGCCGGAATGTCTAACTACAGTTCATGACCTACTCCTGTTGACATTAAGTCCAAACTAAGTGCCACCACAGACACTCCTTATGATGATCCGACTAAGTATCGTAGCCTTGTAGGTGCTCTTCAGTATCTTACATTCACTCGGCCAGACAATTCCTATGCCGTGCAGCTGTTCTGCCTTCATATGCATGCCCCGACTAATGAGCATATGAAAGCTGTTAAGCGTATCATACGCTATCTCCAGGGTATCCTTTCTTTTGGTCTCCACTTGTACAAATCCAATATTAATCGTATTATCTCATATACATATGCAGATTGGGATGGTTGTCCTGATACCGTCATTGTACCTCTGGTTATTGTGTATTTCTTGGAGATAATTTGATTTCTTGGTCTTCGAAACGGCAACCTACTCTTTCCCGTAGTAGTGCTGAGGTGGAGTACAAGGGTATTGCTAATGTTGTTTCTGATTCGTGCTGGATCAGAAATTTGCTTCTAGAGTTGCATTGTCCTATTCAAAAGGCTACTCTATTTTATTATGACAATGTGAGTGTTATATACTTATCCAGTAATCCTGTTCAGCATGAACACACTAAACACATTGAGATGGATATTCATTTCGTCCGTGAGAAAGTAGCTCGTGGCGAAGTGCGTGTGCTTCATGTACCGTCCCATTACCAAATTGCAGATATTTTTACAAAAGGGATTCCGTGCATATTATTTAATGATTTCAGAGACAGACTAAGCATACGAGAACCTCCCTCTTCGACTGAGGGGGTGTGACAGAATATATTTTACATATATTCTAGGCGTTAGAATATTTCCTGCATTTATTCTCTGATTTGATGATATCTTAATTTGGGAAGTATTTATTTGGTTACCTTTGTTTTAGCAAATCAGTGGGGTAATTTTTAGCCTCTTTATTTGGTTAGTATTTATTTAGTTACCTTTATTTTGGCAAATCAGTTGGCTAATTTGTAGCCTATCTTGACTCTTATAACCATATATATTATTGGAGGTTGAATACAATGGGAAAGCAAATTGATTTCTATCACTAAGCTTATATAATTGATTTAAAAATGGTAATTTAATTATGATTTGTCTATTTATTCATTTTTTCCATGAATCTAGTTGGTATTTCATGTTACAAGATAGTAAAGTGACATTCAGATATCCTCATAAATTGAGTACACATTGACGATTTATGCGTGGATCGAATATTTTAAGTTCAAATATCATTTGGTGTCTCTTTGTCCTAAGTTATTAATACTTATCTCTTACAACCATTCAATATGGACATACTTATACTTCATATTCAAAATTTTCTCTATGGCTCTTTAACTAGTTGCTGCATGGTTCACAGGAAGAAATTGAGAATTATGAACAACATAGGCATCAACAGCTTGAAGGGCCTGAACAGTAAGCATTTTTGCTTGACAAGATGAAATGGTGCTTGATGATCATAAGTAGCTAAGGCAATTAGGGAATGCAACACCGCATTAGATTGGAGAGGTTCACAACTTCCAAGATCTTGTAAGTACATGATGTGAATTATTAGCCGCAACATCAGGGGAGTCGACTGCAACAGTCATTTTTAACTGCAACAAAGCTTGAAATCTGGTTGAAGCCTAAATGGGTATGCTCGAAGAGCATGAACTGAAGCTGTAGTATAAGCTTTGGGATTTGGACAAGCTCATTAGAAAAATGGGTAGTTCGAGCAACGGATTGATGCATAGAATGGTGCATACAATCTTATAGCATCAGGTTGATAAGTAGAAGCATGGGGGGAGGGGGGTCGTTTGTCATAACATATGTTTGAGACTGAAATGTGCATGTCAAATGATTATATTTGTTACTATGTACTATTTGTTTTCTTAATAATAAATTATCAATAACTATACTACACACTAATTTAAGTTCACATATAAACATATGAATTCCCATAGGTATGATTTACATGTTCACTGATGTGTTGAAAATTAGATTAATGGCTTTGAATACGCTGTCAATAAATTTATAAACTGAAATACTTATGTTAATGCACTGTGTAAGAAATTGACAAATAGAAAACATCATTTATTTTGTTAGGCAATTCTAGGAAACTAAGGTTGACATGGAAGAAAGTAATAAAAAAAACTTGAATGATTGAAATACATCCAAAGAGCTGGTGTTGGACAGAAGCGCGTGGAAGTTGGTGATCCACGTACTAAAACCATAAGATATGAGCTTTTTTTATTTAGGGTTGGTTTAGGAGCAGTATTATAAGTTTTAGATTATAGGACTAGTGAATAAGAGCCTAAGACGTAGTGTTTGGTCTTCGGTCCCTATTATCAGTCCCAATTACTATTAGTACCATTATTACTATTACTACTAATAATATTATTATTATCATGGTTTTTTTAATTTATTTATATATTTTTATTATTTTATTTTATTTTTATTTATTTTACTTATATTATTACTATTTGTTTAATTATTTTACTTTATTTTATTACTATCATCATGGTTTATTATTATTATTATTACTTTTAAATTGACTTTGTCATTCAGTTTTAGGTTTCATCTCTAGCCGACCCCAACTTGTTTGGAAATAATGACTTAGTTGTTGCTGTTGCTGTTGTTGTTGTAATTCTAGGAAACTAAGTATAATACCCTATATACCATGGGCATGTATGCGGTGTAAAATAAAAAAACAAGATATGCAGTGAAATCAGCTGTTATACCAACTTACTGTAATGACTAGAATTTGAGCACTTCAAAATATAACATTTAAAGTAATTTTAAATATAAAATATATAACATTTTATGATTCAAATAATATTAGATAGGATTTGAAAATAAAAATATACACAAAAATAGTAACATTTGCTTATATCGATAAAAGTGACAAAATGCCGATTTTAGAAAAGTAAGTTTCGATGGTTAAATCATTTTAACTAATTTATAAGCATTTATATTTTTAAATAACATTGTACAAGTTTATTTTCAAATTTGATTTACATAAATAAATAGTTTAACTAAAAATTCAAAGTGTGACCATAAAACATTTTATCAAAAATCAACGTTTTGTCGATTTAAAGTTGTCGCAACATTGTTGCACCTTTATTTTCTTATAGATGAACATATATTCAAATAGTATAAGTATTAATAAAGTTACTAATCAAGTTTACTTTTACTAAACATACATAGAAAATTTTAGAATATAATTAATAAAAAATAAGCATAAAAAGACAAAAAAGTTACAAAGTCAAAAAGTAGATATCAAATCAAGCAAACATAATTATTACTTTCTTTACTTAATACTTAAGTGAAAATGACATAAAGTAATGATTTGAAATATGATGTTAAGTTTTAGTTTGCTTAAAGTACAAGAAAATGGTATTTTGGTCATTTTACAAAATATTATTTTAATGCAAAAAAAATTCTATAAATAACCATCCACTTTTTTCACTTTTTTTACAACTTCTTCTTCATTTTTCATGCTTTTCTCCACTTCTCTAATGGATTCTCTCCTTAATAAAATAATTCTAAAATATTCCAAGTACGATTACTAAAGAAATATCCACTCAAACTCCACTTTAACCACTGTAAACCACTCCTCCTCCTCCCCTCTACCCACGGCCCTCTTCTCCACCAACCATAGCCGAACACTACTTTCCCCTCCACCTTGGCCGTGAGCACCATCCACCTCCTCCAAGCCAAATTGAGCCATTCTAGTCCCAGTGCGCAAAGATTCGTGAGCGAAGAACAACGTGTAGCAAAGCTATCACCGATTTTCTGTTCGCCAAAACGAAACAAAGTGAGAGCTCCTGATTTATATGTATATATTTGATTGTGATGTTGTGATATGTTTGTTTGAATATTTGGTTATGATATTGATTTTCATATTGCTGTTTATTGCATGAAAATATTGAAATAAGTTACGGATTTACACGATGCATAATCACATGGAAATCACTTTCCAAAAGAAATGAAATTTGATATGAAATCATTTATACCTTGAAAACATGTTTGAATATGCTTTAGAAATGATTCCTAGGTATTTAAACTTATCTCGGCAAAGTTTGGATATGAATCTTAAAATACGCCTAAAATTTGACGCGTCGTTTAACGATAGTTCGTGTTTTCGCGTCAAAAGTTCAAATGAACATACAAAGTGGAATATAGTTCGGAATTCTTCGAAGTAAGAATTTTCGAATTTTTATATCCATATCTTTCATATAAAAAAGAAAATTAAGATTTCATCCTGTATATTATGAAATATGGAAAAATCAATTTTCAAGAAAAATCTAGTTTTTGCACTAAATGACCAAAGTTGGGAATTGATAAAATAATCGGTTTAAAAACATGAAATAAATTCTAATTTTTTTTAAAATGTTTTAAAAGTGATTTAAGTTGAAAAGATAGTTTTTTAAATGATATAAAAGCCATTTTGAAGAATATAGCTTTTAAAGCACTTTTTATAACACTATTTGCAGCACTTTACGCAACGCTTTTTCATAACTTTTGAAATAAAGGTTGGAACTTAACAGTTCTTTCCCAAATCCTTAGTAAATGTTTTTAAGTAAAGATTAAAGCATTTTAAAAGAAATTCGAACAATTCAAAATCATTTCAAAGATAGTTAAACAAATAGTTAAATGTTTTAAAAAGAGAAAACGAGTATGCAGAAATGACTAGTACATTTGTTCCTCCTGCGAGATCTAAAAGCAAAAACAAGGTGTATAACTAAGATTAGAGATGGAGCAACCAGTGCCCTGAGCTTACCTAGCCTTAGTTTTCTCTTTTAGGGGAGGGATGAAACACATCGAAAGGAAAGCCTGGATGCTCAACTCGGATTTTATTGAATTAATATTCTTATACTCATTATTAAAATTCGAAAAGGGAACTTGTCCTATTCGAGGAATTTAAAAGGTGACCTCACCATTATTCTTTCCATAGCACTCGTTGAATATGGAAGTTGATTTTGGATAAAAGCAGAATGATTTCTATAATCCTATTTTCTCAAAAGATACTCTTAAAAATGATTTGAGAAATATTTAAAGGAAAGGATTAAATGATTCTATATTCACTAAAAGAATATTTTGAAAATACATGTCCCTCGTAGATATTTTGGTAAAGAAATTGAATCGAAAAACAGTCACCTAATTACATCATTTTTATCGAAGATTGGATTTTGAAGGAACCAAGGTCGGATTTGGGTGATTCCTGTCCGAAAATTACTTTGAACCAACGTATATGTTCAAAAGCGAAGACATGTTGACGAGAATGATTATTAAAGACCGTGGATCTTCATGGCGTGAGGACTGCTTTTTGACATGCTCTAGGTAGCCCCCATTATAGAGTTATTTATAGCAGCGGTCTCCTCGTCGTGGAGATTTTTCGGATTGCAAGGACTACTCGCTATTAGTGGTAGTAGGAGAGTGCCTTCGGTTTGTCATATTCCTAGACAACTTGTATTGTGAAGCCCCACCTCTATACTCACGCTAGCCAAGGACGCTACGGGGTAATGCTGTCAACTAACACGAAGAATAAGGCCGTTGAGGAGTGACCATCCATGTAATTCCTTTGTGCGAGTACCGATATGTCAGATAGTATGTCACGCATTTCATTTCAAGAGGAAACCCGACATATCAAATACAAACTCAAAGCCACTACACAGTGGCTATGTGGTCTTCAAAAACAAATATAGAAAAAAGCATAACACAAATCAGTCACAGATATCCATATCACAAAGGCAAAAACATATATGAATATATCATATAAAAGTGTACATTAAAGTAGTGGTCATTCAAGATCCACTACATCACAAAAGAATAAGTAAGTGCTACACAAAAGAATGTGTATACATCAAGGAGTCTATCTCGAATGTATAATGACAAAAACTACTAAACTAAGTAGTTAGACAAAAGTTAGATGATGGCCTCAGATAAGGAGTCAAGCAGAAGCACCGGTAACATCTCAGTCTGACCCGGGTATTATTTAATAAGAAAATAATAAACGGGTCAGTCTAGCTATAAATATCAGATAAAATAAGATGGAATAAGAGATATAAGAAAATGTATGATAACAATAATGCCATACTATGACAAGTGTACATTTAACAACAACAAAAATCATACAATATCTCAAAAATCTCAAACACTAGAAAGATTGTCATATTCTTTGTTTTATTCACCAAACCATAAATATTGACAAACATATCAATGTCAATCATAAAATTTGGTGAAACACAAACTCTAGAAATCATCAATTAGAAATCCAGAAATCATAAAGGGGGAGGCCTATCTCAAATGGGAGCACGAAAACTCACCAATACGTGCATCACAAACGGGTCGCTAACCCATGGTCGCTAACCATAGAACCGGTGCAACGACGTAGTACAATAACGGTACGCCCGAGGAACCTGAAACTCATGTAATTCGGGACAACGACATAGTACAATGGTACGCCTGATCAACCTAATAAGTCGGTACAACGACGTAGTACAACGGCACGCCCGATGAACCAAACTCTATAAAAGAACATGAGTCGCTAGCCCACAAAAATGAGTCGAAATTCCAAAGAACCAATAGGTCATTAGCCTATAAAAGAAATGAGACGAAACTCAATAAAACGAGGTATAGTCCCCCACATGGACAAAGAGGCATCGCATATCACTAGTCTAAATGACAAAATTATCATCATTGATCAATAAAAAGTGTGAATTACACTAAGCTAGTAAATAAATGAGTAAAGCTTCATGTCTCATAACCACTGACTTAACTTAAATACTTACGAACGAATTGTAGATCTCCACTCGAAAATTGTCACAAGAGTTTCAATTGAACAAGTCCAAAAATTAACCAACGAAGTAAAAATAAGTGTTTCATACCATTTGTTTTGTTAAGCCGTTTAATTAGATTTTCTCATACGAACGAGGTAAAGGTTTGTATATACTAATACGTTAAAAAAAGTTTTAATAAAGGAGCTTTGTATTAAAATAGTATTGAAATCGTTTTGATGAAAGAGTTTTGATATTTACTACTAGTATAGAAACCTTTGCATTCTAAAGTGACAAATCACCAAAAATGATTGTAAAAACAATCATTCACTAAAAATTCACATTCGAAGATGTGAATCAAATCCAAAGAAATCGATGCCAAATCCATCAAAATGGATATTCTCAAAAATCCCAAAAAGAAGTTATCAAAGTCAACAAAGGTGATAACAACAAATTGGATCGACTAGCATCGATTAAAAATTGGAAATCAACACAAAAGGAAAAATTGGCTGAGATAGCAGATTCAGTCCACTGGACCAGGGTGGTCAGTCGACTGACACAATTCCTGGAATTTTCTGTTTTCAGGTTCAATCGACTGAACTAGGGTGGTCAGTCGACTGAAACATGCATGGAAACTTTCGGTTTCCAGGCTCATTCGACTGACCCAGAGTGGTCATTCGACTGATATTGGCCTAGGAAAATTCCTTAGTTCTGTTTCAGTCGTCCGACTTCCTGGTTCAGTCGACTAAATTGGAATTTTCAGTATTTTCAACCTAGCCCTACCAAGGGCAAAATTCCAAGAAATTACAATCGGACGAGCGATGGGCGCTAGGGGTTTATGCCAATCGTCAACACAGCCCTATAGGCTCTTCGATACACCACCAAAAACATATTCAAACATCAAAGCTAGAATTTTTAAAGATTCGACTTCAAAACACAAAAAATTTGGATAATCATAAAACCAATTCAATCAAAAGCAAATAGACAAGGGATAGATGTTAGGAATCGCTACCTAACAACTATCAAATATATAGACATAGATGTGTGTTCAAAAACTCACCTTTAAACTCAAAAACTCACCTTTAAACTCAAAAACAACAAAGGAGAAGCTTGAAAACAAAGGAAAGATCAACTACTCTTCAACTTCAACTCTAAAAGCTCCAATCTAAGATCATAGGAAAATATTTCCTATGTTAGGTTATAGAAAATTTCTGAAATTGGAGAGAGATTGAGATGGAGAAGAAGAAAAGGATGCTTACCTAAGCTTCTCTTTGATTTTGGAGCTAGAACTTGAATTTGCAAAGGAAACTAGGGCTTAGGATTTTAGTTTACAATTTCCTTCCCCATTTTTACTAAAGCTTGAAGTGTTAGGAAATGGGGAATGAATCAAGAGGAGAGGGGGTGGAATTAGGATATAAGATGAGTTGGGTTAGTGGGCTGAAACCCAAACCCAAAGCCCTAAATGAAAACATAAATTTTTTACTCAACTCGATGTTTCTACTCAAAAAGTTGCAAACGCCATTTTGAACTCAATGGGAGTGGTCTCGAGTCCTAATTCGACTGTTTGCAAAAAGCATTTTGGACTTAAATCTGACTAACGATGCTATATTCAAAAAATATATTTAAATATACAATCGTAAAATATACAGGTTGTTACAGAGTCCCCTCCTTAAGGAAATTGCGTCATCGCAATAGTTAAGAAAAATGAGAAATAAAAAGTAACAACCATAAATGCATATCAACTCAAAAGAAAGTTTGAAATAAGAAGTTCACCTCAAAGAGCACGAGAGAGTAAGTCCGGGTGTGTTCGCTCGATGAATTCTCTAGATTCCCAAAATCAATCCTTAGGATTTGAGTACCATTGAACTTTCACAAGCGGAACATATTTATTTTAAAGGCGTTTAACCTCCGATGCAATGATACGAATAAGATGTTGCTCAGAAGTCAAATTAGGCGAAACTTCAATTTCTTCAATAACACCGGGCTCAAGAATATAATGGAATCCCTAAGGTATTTCTGTAGTTGGGAGACGTGGAAAACGTCATGAATAGCAAAAAATTGAGCTGGTAATAAAAGGTGATAAGCCACGGAACCAATACGTTCGGTGATGGAAAATGGACCAATATATCGAGGTGCTAATTTTCCCGATTGAGTGAAGCACACAACACCCTTCATAGGTGAAACACGAACAAACACAAAATATCCCACAGAAAATTCTAATTTCCTTCTTCGGTTATCGGCGTAGGATTTTTGTCTACTTTGAGCTTCTTTCATCCTATGGCGAATATGGTCAATCTTTTCTATGGAATCACGAATAAAATCTAGACCTAAAACCAGCTTCTCACCGGCCTTAAGCCAAAAGAAGGAGATCAACATGGCCTTCCATAGAGTGCCTCAAAAGGAGCCATACCAATACTAGATTGGAAGCTATTATTATAGAAAAACTCAACAAGAGAAATATGATCTCTCCAACTTCCACCAAAACCAAGAACACAAGTACGAAGAAGATCTTCAAGAGTTTGATTCACATGCTTGGTTTGTCCATCGGACTGAGGATGATAAGCGGTGCTAAAATTAAGCTTCGTTTCCAAAGCTTTTTGAAGACACTTCCTAAATCCACTAGTAAACAATGGATCACGATCACTAACAATAGAAGTAGGAACTCCAAGCAATTTAACAATTTCTCTAATATAGAGTTTGGCCAAAAGAGGCACGATCCGATTAGACCGAACAGGAATAAAATGGGTCGCAATCACCCACAAACTGTCATGGCCCGAACGAGAACGGGAAAGTCCATCAATAAAGTCTATGGAGACTTGATCCCACTTCCAAATTGGTATGTCCAAAGGTTGCAATAACCCACCGGGCCTTTGATGCTCGGCCTTAACAAGTTGGCAAGCCATGCAACGCTTAACAAAGTTAGCAATATCAAATTTCATTCCATCCCACTGATAAAGTCGCTTCATATCCGCGTATATTTTACTACTACCGGGATGAATGGTAAATTTAGAACGATGAGAATCTTTTAAAATGTCTTTACGAAGATTACAAATATTTGGCATGATAAATCCACCAAATTTTCAAATGCCACCACGAGCATCGATATTAAAGTCTTTCAGCCCTTCAATATCAATTTTATCCTACAATTTTGGCTAAAAAGAGCCAACCGGGATCAAGCTTTTGAGCTTCACGAATGCGGTCTAAAAGAGATGGATGAGCCTCAAGGCTACATAGAACAAGAGATGAACATAAATCGGATTCACGATCTTGAATCTCACAAGTGGATAAAAAATCGAGATCATTCCATTCGGATATCATCATGGAAACAACCGCTTGTTGCTTACGACTAAGTGCATCGGCACCATGATTTCCTTTCCCGGGAGTATAAAGAATATCAAGATCATAAGATGCAAGGAACTTGAGCCAACGTTGTTGTCGCAAATTAAGTTCCTTCTGAGAAAACAAATACTTCAAAGATTTATGATAAGTGTAGAGAACAAATTTCTCTCCCAAAAGATAATGGCGCCAAATTCTAAGGGCAAAAACAATAGCCGCGAGCTCTAAATCATGAGTGGCATATCTAGTCTCGGCAGGCTTTAATTGCCTAGAAGCATAAGCAATGATACGTTCCATTTGCATGAGAACGACACCCTATCCAACACGACTAGCATCGGTATAAACAATAAAGTCTTGATTCCCTTTGGGAATCACAAGAATAGGAGCATCAGAAAGGAGTTCTTTTAGTCTTTGGAAAGAAGCTTCACATTTGTCTGACCAAATGTACTTAACTCCCTTCTTTGTCAAACTAGTAAGAGCCATGGAAATTTTAGAAAAGTCTTCTATGAAACGACAGTAATAGCTCGCTAATCCAAGAAAACTACGGATTTCTGTCACACTCTCCCGTCTATTCCAATTTTGATTTGCTTCGATCTTTTAAGGATCCACGGAAATTTCGCATTCAAAAATAATATGACCAAGAAATTTCACACGAGATTGCCAAAAGTGACACTTAGAAAATTTTACTTTCAATTGATTGATCATAAGTGTTTCCAACACAATCCGAAGATTCTTTTCATGCTCTTCCTTGGTTTTAAAATAAATAAGAATATCATCTATAAAGATGAGAACAAATCGATCGAGGAAGGCGTTGAAAACTCAATTCATAAGGTCAACGAAATAAGCTAGAGCATTTGTTAAACCAAATGGCATAACAAGCTATTCATAAGATCCATAACGAATACGGAATGATGTCAAAGGAATGCTATCTTCTGCAATACTAAGCTGATGAAAACCGGTTGCTAAGTCTAACCGTGAAAAGATTCTAGCACCACTAAGTTGATCGAATAGATCATCAATCCGTGTTAAAGGATATTTATTCTTAAAGTAAGATCATTAAGCTTGCGGTAGTCAATGCAAAGCCTAAGTGTACCATCGGATTTCTTCACGAAAATAACTGAATCTCCCCAAAGAGAGGAACTAGAGCGAATAAACTGCTTCGCTTCCAATTCGGATTATTGTTTATGCATCTCCTCATTTTCCTTATTAGACATACGATAAGGAGGACGAGTGATATTTAGAGCTCCAGGGATCAGATTAATTTTGAACTCAATTGCTCACTTAGGTGGTAATCCTAAAATGGGCTCAAATATATCGAAAAATTCACGAACAACGTGAATGAGAGAAATGACATCTTCTGCAATACCTAGCCTTAGTTTTCTCTTTTAAGGGAGGGATGAAACACATCGAAAGGAAAGCCTGGATGCTCAACTCGGATTTTATTGAATTAATATTCTTATACTCATTATTAAATTCGAAAAGGGAAATTGTCCTATTCGAGGAATTTAAAAGGTGACCTCACCATTATTCTTTCCATAGCACTCGTTGAATATGGAAGTTGATTTTGGATAAAAGCAGAATGATTTCTATAATCCTATTTTCTCAAAAGATACTCTTAAAAATGATTTGAGAAATATTTAAAGGAAAGGTTTAAATGATTCTATATTCACTAAAAGAATATTTTGAAAATATATGTCCCTCGCAGATATTTTGGTAAAGAAATTGAATCGAAAAACAGTTACCTAATTACATCATTTTTATCGATGATTGGTTTTTGAAGGAACCAAGGTCGGATTTGGGTGATTCCTGTCCGAAAATTACTTTGAACCAACGTATATGTTCAAAAGCGAAGACATGTTGAAGAGAATGATTATTGAAGACCGTGGATCTTCATGGCGTGAGGACTGCTTTTTGACATGCTCTAGGTAGCCCCCATTATAGAGTTATTTATAGCAGCGGTCTCCTCGTCGTGGAGATTTTTCGGATTGCAAGGACTACTCGCTATTAGTGGTAGTAGGAGAGTGCCTTCGGTTTGTCATATTCCTGGACAACTTGTATTGTGACGCCCCACCTCTATACTCACGCTAGCCAAGAACGCTACGGGGTAATGCCGTCGACTAACACGAAGAATAAGGCCGTTGAGGAGTGACCATCCACGTAATTCCTTTGTGCGAGTACCGATATGTCAGATAGTATGTCACGCATTTCGTTTCAGGAGGAAACCGGAGATATCAAATACAAACTCAAAGCCACTACACAGTGGCTATGTGGTCTTCGAAAACAAATATAGAAAAAAGCATAACACAAATCAGTCACAGATATCCATATCACAAAGGCAAAAACAGATATGAATATATCATATAAAAGTGTACATCAAAGTAGTGGTCATTCAAGATCCACTACATCACAAAAGAATAGGTAAGTGCTACACAAAAGAATGTGTATACATCAAGGAGTCTATCTCGAATGTACAATGACAAAAACTACTAAACTAAGTAGTTAGACAAAAGTCAGATGATGGCCTCAGATAAGGAGTCAAGCAGAAGCACCGGTAACATCTCAGTCTGACCCGGGTATTATTTAATAAGAAAATAATAAACGGGTCAGTCTAGCTATAAATATCAGATAAAATAAGATGGAATAAGAGATATAATAAAAACGTATGATAACAATAATGTCATACTATGACAAGTGTACATTTAACAACAGCAAAAATCATACAATATCTCAAAAATCTCAAACACCAAAAAGAATGTCATATTCTTTGTTTTATTCACCAAACCATAAATATTGACAAACATATCAATGCCAATCATAAAATTTGGTGAAACACAAATCTAGAAATCATCAATTAGAAATCCAGAAATCATAAAGGGGGAGGCCTATCTCAAATGGGAGCACGAAAACTCACCAATACGTGCATCACAAACGGGTCGCTAGCCCATGGTCGCTAACCATAGAGCCGGTGCAACGACGTAGTACAATAACGGTACGCCCGAGGAACCTGAAACTCATGTAATTCGGGACAACGACATAGTACAATGGTACGCCTGATCAACCTAATAAGCCGGTACAACGACGTAGTAAAACGGCACGCCCGATGAACCAAACTCTATAAAAGAACATGAGTCGCTAGCCCACAAAAATGAGTTGAAATTCCAAAGAACCAATAGGTCATTAGCCTATAAAAGAAATGAGATGAAACTCAATAAAACGAGGTATAGTCCCCCACATGGACAAAGAGGCATCGCATATCACTAGTCTAAATGACAAAATTATCATCATTGATCAATAAAAAGTGTGAATTACACTAAGCTAGTAAATAAATGAGTAAAGCTTCATGTCTCATAACCACTGACTTAACTTAAATACTTACGAACGAATTGTAGATCTCCACTCGAAAATTGTCACAAGAGTTTCAATTGAACAAGTCCAAAAATTAACCAATGAAGTAAAAGTAAGTGTTTCATACCATTTGTTTTGTTAAGCCGTTTAATTAGATTTTCTCATACGAACGAGGTAAAGGTTTGTATATACTAATACGTTAAAAAAAGTTTTAATAAAGAAGCTTTGTATTAAAATAGTATTGAAATCGTTTTGATGAAAGAGTTTTGATATTTACTACTAGTATAGAAACATTTGCATTCTAAAGTGACAAATCACCAAAAATGATTCTAAAAACAATCATTCACTAAAAATTCACATTCGAAGATGTGAATCAAATCCAAAGAAATCGATACCAAATCCATCAAAATGGATATTCTCAAAAATCCCAAAAAGAAGTTATCAAAGTCAACAAAGGTGATAACAACAAATTGGATCGACTAGCATCGATTAAAAATTGGAAATCAACACAGAAAGAAAAAATTGGCTGAGACAGCAGATTCAGTCGACTGGACCAGGGTGGTCAGTCGACTGACACAATTCCTGGAATTTTCTGTTTTCAGGTTCAATCGACTGAACTAGGGTGGTCAGTCAACTGAAACATGCATGGAAACTTTCGGTTTCCAGGCTCAGTCGACTGACGCAGAGTGGTCATTCGACTGATATTGGCCCAGGAAAATTCCTTGGTTCTGTTTCAGTCGACCGACTTCCTGGTTCAGTCGACTAAACTGGAATTTTCAGTATTTTCAACCTAGCCCTACCAAGGGCAAAATTCCAACAAATTACAATCGGACGAGCGATGGGCGCTAGGGGTTTATGCCAATCGTCAACCCAGCCCTATAGGCTCTTCGATACACCACCAAAAACATATTCAAACATCAAAGCTAGAATTTTTAAAGATTCGACTTCAAAACACCAAAAATTTGGATAATCATAAAACCAATTCAATCAAAAGCAAATAGACAAGGGATAGATGTTAGGAATCACTGCCTAACAACTATCAAATATATAGACATAGATGTGTGTTCAAAAACTCACCTTTAAACTCAAAAACTCACCTTTAAACTCAAAAACAACAAAGGAGAAGCTTGAAAACAAAGGGAAGATCAACTTCTTCAACTTCAACTCTAAAAGCTCCAATCTAAGATCATAGGCAAATATTTCCTATGTTAGGTTATAGAAAATTTCTGAAATTGGAGAGAGATTGAGATGGAGAAGAAGAAGAGGATGCTTACCTAAGCTTCTCTTTGATTTTGGAGCTAGAACTTGAATTTGCAAAGGAAACTAGGGCTTAGGATTTTAGTTTACAATTTCCTTCCCCATTTTTACTAAAGCTTGAAGTGTTAGGAAATGGGGAATGAATCAAGAGGAGAGGGGGTGGAATTAGGATATAAGATGAGTTGGGTTGGTGGGCTGAAATCCAAACCCAAAGCCCTAAATGAAAACATAATTTTTTACTCAACTCGATGTTTCTACTCAAAAAGTTGCAAACGCCATTTTGAACTCAATGGGAGTGGTCTCGAGTCCTAATTCGACTGTTTGCAAAAAGCATTTTGGACTTAAATCTGACTAACGATGCTATATTCAAAAAATATATTTAAATATACAATCGTAAAATATACAGGTTGTTACAGAGTCTTCTCCTTAAGGAAATTGCGTCATCGCAATAGTTAAGAAAAATGAGAAATAAAAAGTAACAACCATAAATGCATATCAACACAAAAGAAAGTTTGAAATAAGAAGTTCACCTCAAAGAGCACGAGAGAGTAAGTCCGGGTGTGTTCGCTCGATGAATTCTCTAGATTCCCAAAATCAATCCTTAGGATTTGAGTACCATTGAACTTTCACAAGCGGAACATATTTATTTCGAAGGCGTTTAACCTCCGATGCAATGATACGAATAGGATGTTGCTCAGAAGTCAAATTAGGTGAAACTTCAATTTCTTCAATAACACCGGGCTCAAGAATATAATGGAATCCCTAAGGTATTTCTGTAGTTGGGAGACGTGGAAAACGTCATGAATAGCAAAAAATTGAGCTGGTAATAAAAGGTGATAAGCCACGGAACCAATACGTTCGGTGATGGAAAATGGACCAATATATCGAGGTGCTAATTTTCCCGATTGAGTGAAGCACACAACACCCTTCATAGGTGAAACACGAATAAACACAAAATATCCCACAGAAAATTCTAATTTCCTTCTTCGGTTATCGGCGTAGGATTTTTGTCTACTTTGAGCTTCTTTCATCCTATGGCGAATATGGTCAATCTTTTCTATGGAATCACGAATAAAATCTAGACCTAAACCAGCTTCTCACCGGCCTTAAGCCAAAAGAAGGAGATCGGCATGGCCTTCCATAGAGTGCCTCAAAAGGAGCCACACCAATACTAGATTGGAAGCTATTATTATAGGAAAACTCAACAAGAGAAATATGATCTCTCCAACTTCCACCAAAACCAAGAACACAAGTATGAAGAAGATCTTTAAGAGTTTGATTCACACGCTTGGTTTGTCCATCGGACTGAGGATGATAAGCGGTGCTAAAATTAAGCTTCGTTTCCTAAGCTTTTTGAAGACACTTCCTAAATTCACTAGTAAACAATGGATCACGATCACTAACAATATAAGTAGGAACTCCAAGCAATTTAACAATTTCTCTAATATAGAGTTTGGCCAAAAGAGGCACGATCCGATTAGAACGAACAGGAATAAAATGGGCGGATTTTGTAAGTCTATTCGCAATCACCCACAAACTGTCATGGCCCGAACGAGAACGGGAAAGTCCATCAATAAAGTCTATGGAGACTTGATCCCACTTCCAAATTGGTATGTCCAAAGGTTGCAATAACCCACCGGGCCTTTGATGCTCGGCCTTAACAAGTTGGCAAGCCATGCAACGCTTAACAAAGTTAGCAATATCAAATTTCATTCCATCCCACTAATAAAGTCGCTTCATATCCGCGTATATTTTACTACTACCGGGATGAATGGTAAATTTAGAACGATGAGAATCTTCTAAAATGTCTTTACGAAGATTACAAATATTTGGCACGATAAGTCTACCAAATTTTCAAATGCCACCACGAGCATCGATATTAAAGTCTTTCAGCCCTTCAATGTCAATTTTATCCCTACAATTTTGGCTAAAAAGAGCCAACCGGGGTCAAGCTTTTGAGCTTCACGAATGCGGTCTAAAAGAGATGGATGAGGCTACATAGAACAAGAAATGAACATAAATCGGATTCACGATCTTGAATCTCGCAAGTAGATAAAATATCGAGATCATTCCATTCGGATATCATCATGGAAACAACCGTTTGTTGCTTACGACTAAGTGCATCGGCACCATGATTTCCTTTCCCGGGAGTATAAAGAATATCAAGATCATAAGATGCAAGAAACTCAAGCCAACGTTGTTGACGCAAATTAAGTTCCTTCTGAGAAAAAAAATACTTCAAAGATTTATGATCAGTGTAGAGAACAAATTTCTCTCCCCAAAAGATAATGGCGCCAAATTCTAAGGGCAAAAACAATAGCCGCGAGCTCTAAATCATGAGTGGCATATCTGGTCTCGGCAGGCTTTAATTGCTTAGAAGCATAAGCAATGATACGTTCCATTTGCATGAGAATGACACCCTATCCAACACGACTAGCATCGGTATAAACAATAAAGTCTTGATTCCCTTTGGGAATCACAAGAATAGGAGCATCAGAAAGGAGTTCTTTTAGTCTTTGGAAAGAAGCTTCACATTTGTCTGACCAAATGTACTTAACTCCCTTCTTTGTCAAACTAATAAGAGCCACGGAAATTTTAGAAAAGTCTTCTATGAAACGACAGTAATAGCCCGCCAATCCAAGAAAACTACGGATTTCTGTCACACTCTCCCATCTCTTCCAATTTTGACTTGCTTCGATCTTTTAAGGATCCACGGAAATTTCGCATTCGAAAATAATATGACTGAGAAATTTCATACGAGATTGCCAAAAGTGACACTTAGAAAATTTTACTTTCAATTGATTGATCATAAGTGTTTCCAACACAATCCGAAGATGCTTTTCATGCTCTTCCTTGGTTTTAAAATAAATAAGAATATCATCTATAAAGATGAGAACAAATTGATCGAGGAAGGCGTTGAAAACTCAATTCATAAGGTCAACGAAATAAGCTAGAGCATTTGTTAAACCAAATGGCATAACAAGCCATTCATAAGATCCATAACGAATACGGAATGATGTCAAAGGAATGCTATTTTCTGCAATGCGAAGCTGATGAAAACCGGTTGCTAAGTCTAACCGTGAAAAGATTCTAGCACCACTAAGTTGATCGAATAGATCATCAATCCGTGTTAAAGGATATTTATTCTTAAAGTAAGATCATTAAGCTTGCGGTAGTCAATGCAAAGCCTAAGTGTACCATCGGATTTCTTCACGAAAATAACTGAATCTCCCCAAAGAGAGGAACTAGAGCGAATAAACTGCTTCGCTTCCTATTCGGATAATTGTTTATGCATCTCCTCATTTTCCTTATTAGACATACGATAAGGAGGACGAGTGATATTTAGAGCTCCAGGGATCAGATTAATTTTGAACTCAATTGCTCGCTTAGGTGGTAATCCTAAAACGGGCTCAAATATATCGAAAAATTCAAGAACAACGTGAATGAGAGAAATGACATCTTCCTCATCATCATTATCGACATCATGAGGGTTTAGAGAATAGAAGGATGCTGCCAATTTAGAATCCGAATCTTTAAGAACAATAGAAATCTACTTAACAGATTAAGGATGTCGAAGATGAATAGTCCTCTCAGGACATTGGATGTGGGCTTCATAAAGGTTAAGCCAATCCATTCCCAAAATCATTCTGAAGCCTAAGTAACGCATAACATGGAAATCGGCTTGGAAAGCATAATCACATAAAATAATCTCGACATCTTTACAAAGTAAACTGAGTGTTGCAGATCCACCAACCAAATTCGCAATTCTCAAAGAATTCATCAATGCCATAACATTTAAATAAAAAGTATCAACAAGTTCTTTTGATATAAAAGAATGGGATGCACCGTATCAAAAAGAACTCAGATAGGATGATCATGAAACATAATAATGCCATCAATGATAGAATGAAAAATACCTTGACCATGAGAAGTGTTACTAGGGGCTTGTACAACAATTAGCATTCCCTCGTTCTTACTTAGAAGTTTGGGACAAGAAGAAAAAAGATGACCCGAACTTTTTCAATAGTGGCAAAAGGTAGGTTTCGGACACCTATTAGCGAAATGGTCCTTAGAACCACAATTGTAGCATTTCCCATGACTAGAGGTAGTAATCTTTGCTACCGGAGTTGCTTTCTTCCCTTTCTTATTGGGATAAGGACTTTAACTTAATAGGCCTCTTCTTGTTGAAGTTCGGTCTGGCACCCACAACTTCAACATCATCTTCTTTATCGGCCTCTTCGAGTCAAAGAGCGATATTAACAAGTTGGTCGAAAGAAACTTCTAATTTTAGAAGTAATGGCTTTTTGAGGTTCTTATTCAAGCCATAGAACCTCTGATTTTTATTCAATGGGGTGTTAATGTACTCGACCCCATATTAGAGAGGGATTCAAAAGATGTGACGTAATCTGCCACAGAAGATTGAATAAGGTCAATAAAGCACCAAGCTAAAGTTACTTTTTCAGCTTTCGGCAAACTTCAATTCAAATCTTTCCTGGAATTGCTCCCAAGTAAGATTCGCTTCAATAATTTCAAAAATCAGAAGCTCATACCGATCTAATACTCTTTCTTGGAGCATACTAGAAGCCACTTGGACACGATGCAAAATCAATAAGATTCATGCGAGAAAAGATGCGATCGCATGTTCTAAGCCAAGTTTCGAATTCTATAACGCTTTCGGAATCCTTGAATGGATTCCCGCAAAAATTCGTATAATCACTGCACAAGCGTGCAAACCTATATTTAGGGTGAATAGGCTCTGGAATAGGTCCGACGGCTTGAGCATTCTTTACAAGATCTAGAAGCTGTTGGGCAGACATAAATACTCCATCCTAAGGAGTATCACTAGATTGACTGGCGCTGGGACAACCTGGTCAAACCATTTTCTCTTCTTTAAGAAAGAAAGAAAGAAGAAGAAAAAGGTTATTCACAAAATGAATATCAAACAATCATGATTATAAAACAAGGCACCATAAAAGAAAATAGGATAAAACGGGTCCAATGACTTAAATAAATCCTAAGGAACGACTCCTAAGAAGGACTTGTTAGTCCGTGAGATGATGGTTTTGATGACAAAAACCTTAGAATAGATTATAAAATATATACTAACAGTATAAGTTTAGATATATATGTATATGCAGGATTTAACCATGCAGGTACCAAGAATGAAGACTGTACAGTATAGAGATTCAAGACATCAAGATTGAAGACTCATGAGTATCAAAATTATCAAGAGTTCAAGTAATTTATTTTTTAATTAGAAATTTTGTTAAAACTCCTAGAAAAGCACTGGCATCTTAAAATCCAATTTATTCATGGAATGGAATCCACTTCGAGCCTGTTAAAGGGATGGAACCCAAAGTAGGATGAAACCTACGAAAAATCTAGTGGAACATTGTTTTGTATCCGCTAACTTTTTATTCAAAATGATTTTTCAAAATTATATCTTGTTTTCAAAATGATTTCAAAACCTTCCTTTTAAAAGAATCAAAAACAACTATCCTGATTTCAAATACTTTTAGCCTCAAAATAGTCTTGAATTTCAAAATCAAATTATCCTTGGTTTTAAACTATCTTTTAAAATAAAAGTATATTTAATTATTTAATATTTATATATTTAGATTTAAATATAAAATTATAGTAAAATTTTATATATACCAAAATATTATTCTATACATTTATTTAAGTATTTCAACTATATTTAAGTATATTTTTAAAAGATTAAAATAGTTTTAAAAAAAGGTAAAAGTTATTTTCAAAGAAAAACAAAACATCAAAAATTCCTTTGGGATGTCGATATGCCCAAGTCCCTCTTGTGGACATAGTGTCAGTTGAGTTCAAAATTTAAATTTCAAAAGTAGTGTCTATTCGTCATAACTCTTCACGAATGGACATGGCTGTTGTTCCTCTATAAATAAGGGTTGGTTTCAACAAATTTCAATATATATTTTCTGGTTCTTCACTCCTCTTCTTCTTCCACATTTCTATATACATATTCTTACCATTACTCTGCCGAAATGAACATTGAATCTAACTAGATCATTTCTGGTTTGATTCTTTATCACTATCTCAGCAAGATCCTCAGTGCCATTCAGAGTTATAGGCTTTTTGTAATCAACTTAGCATGAAAAGCTGTGATTGTAGCCTTGGAAATCAATCAAGCGTGAAAAGGTGTGATTGTAGCCTTGGAAATCAATCAAGCGAGATAAGGTGTGATTGTAGCCTTAGGAAATCAATTGGATGAACTTGTTGCCCGGAAAATCAAGTATTTCTACTCAAAGGATTGTGATTCTGGAGGGTGTACCTCGTTGCCATGAAATCGAGGGTGTAATTGTAAAGATTGTTTTTTGAAAGGAAATCCATACTTGTGTGTGGGACTGGATGTAGGGTAACTCCGAACCAGTATAAAATCCGGCGTGTTCTTTCCATTACTGCTTTTACTTTTTATTTGCATCTGTGTTTGATTCCTTGATCATATCTGTGTCTGAATATTGCATACATTTGTGTTTAAATTAACAAAAACTTAAAAAGATTTAACAATTTTCTAAAACACTATTCACCCTCCCTCTAGTGTTTATCCTAGCCTTAAGATCCTTAGTCCGCATTTCTCATATTTGGAATTAGAGAAAAGTTTTCAAAGTTTCATAATCTGAATTTTGAAAAAGTTTTCAAAATGGCTACCAACACTGGTATTGTTACTAACACTAGTATCCCTGTCACTAGTTCATTTATAGAAGGTCAGTCTACTGTTAGACCGCCACATTTTAATGGCAATAACTATGTATATTGGGCATGTAAGATGAAAATATATTATAGTCTATAGGATTAGATACTTGGAATATAACACAAACTGAATATTCTGAACCCACAACTGATTTTGCACAGTGGACCGCTGAGCAAAAGACCGTTGCACAAAATAATTCTAAAGCGATGAATATTTTGTTTTGTTCACTTGATAGAAATGAATTTAATAGAGTGTCAATTTCTAAGTCTGCATATGAAATCTGGAAAACTTTTCAAGTGACTCACGAAGGAACAAGCAAAGTTAAACAGACCAAAATTTCCATGCTCACAGATCAGTTTCAGTTATTTAAAATGAATTCTAATGAGTCTATTTCCGATATGTTTAGTAGATTTCAGGATATTGTGCATTCTTTAATATCCTTGGGAAAGGAATTTTCGGAAGAAGATCAAGTCAGAAAAATTCTAAATTCTCTTACTCCAGAATGGGATCAAAGACACTTGCGATCAAAGAGGCAAATGACATCAGTGCTTTAAAGATAGAAGGATTAATTGGAAATCTAATGTCATTTGAAGTTCAGATGATTGGAAGAAGAGAAAGCAAAGCATCTGAACAGAAATCAATGGCATTTAATGCATTAACTGATGGATCAGACTCAAACAACGATAATGATGAAGAGATAGCCTTTATGACCAGGAGTTTTCGAAAATTTCTGAAATATAGAAAGATGAGTAATCTCAAGAGAAACAACTATAAGAACTCTGGAAATCAGAATGTAGTGCCAAAAATGTCAAATGTTTTAACTATGATGTCAAAAGAGACTGTCCGTATCCAGATAGGAAAAATCCTCCTATAAACAATGATTCAGTAAAGAAATGGAAGCATGCATTTACTGCTATTCTAGATGACTCAGACTCGTCCTCAAGCGATGATGATCAAAAGACAGATAATTCAAATTTGTGTTTCACGGCAGTTCATGATTTCGACGAAATCAGAGAAACGGACTCAGAAAAAGGTACACATTTAAAATATAATTGGTTGAAATTGCATGCTTAGAATTAGATGTTTGATTGCTTGATTGATTGATTTTGAATTGGTGTGCTATTTGAATTTTAAATTTTTTATTTTGTTATTCTTATTATTATTTTATTATTTTATTATTATTTTTTTAAAATAATATATTATTGAAAATACTATAATTCTAATAATATTCCAGATATATAAACATTAAAAATAATAAGTATATATATTTATATATATATATATATAAATTAGAGTACTTAAGGAAAATAAATCATAGAAATACATAGGCACATGTCGACATGGTCCCTACCATAATGTCGACATGGGTACCAGAATTTGAAATTCAAAATTTGGATTCAAATGGTTGAATTTCCCTCCATCTTTTCATTCATTCAATTCTCTAAAAAGGCATCTTTTGACCAGAGAACATGTCCTTTGAGAATCTATTTATTCACTATCTTTTATCATATCTTTTCACTCTCTTTTTCAAATTCAAACTCTCTCTTCAAAACTTCAAGCTCTCTACTCTCTACTTTAATGTCTTCTTCAAGCAATTCCTCCACCATGAGAATTTCCAGAAAGATAAAAGAGCAACTCTACAATGATCCGGAGGCAATTAAAGCACATATCAATTATGCTAACTATGCAAACGTCCATCCCGGAAAGTTTGCTATCTTTCAAGATTTTTCTTCTTATGAAATTGATTCTTTTTTTGCAAACAATCAAATTCTTAGTCTTGTTGATGCTTCTCAAAATGATTTTGTTTGCTATCAAAACCTTGTTAAAATTTTCTATGCAAAATTAAACCGTGGATTTTATAATGAAAATGAGGATGAAATTTGGAGTAACGTCAAAGTCACTAGAATAGTTTTGAATTGTGATCTTTTGGGTACCATTCTCAATTCCAAGAGTACGGGAATGGATCTTTCTAATTTTAAAATTGATAAAAATGATTGTGAGACATTTCATCACATTTTCGAAGGGAATGATAATTTTGAATTCAAAAATCGAAATTTTCGAACCAAAAGCAAGAATTGTCAATCTTCTTTTGCAACATACTTTGACCCCAAGATCGGGGAATTTTAATAATCCTACTTCAAAAGTTTGCAAAGCACTTTTTTCTATTTTTGGAAATTATGACATTATTTGGACGCAAGTTATTTTGGATGAACTTCATCTCAAAAATCTTGAAATGGGTGAGAATACTTTGTATCATAGAATTTATCTTACTCGGATTTTTAACTATTTTGGAGTGGATTTCAAAGGAGAAGAATTTGTTTCTAGAAAAGTTTTCAATCATTCCAACATTTCGCTTATGAATACTCCATTTGTTTTTCAACCTTATGAGACTCTTACCGGAAAGGAAGATGGCTCACGAGGAGATGGAAGAAGAGGAAGAGGAAGAAGAAGAAGGGGATGAAATGGAATTTGAAGAAGAAGAAGGTGAAACTTCTTTGGAAAGCATCAACTATCCTCCTAATCCATCCAACAAAACCCTTCTCAAAAACCAAAAAACTATTGTTGAGAATAAACGGAGTCTTAAATGATCCGTTAGTAAGAAGTTGGATAAAATTTCATCCAAGATGAACAAATTTATTTCCAAAGTCAGCAAGAAGCTTGGATTATCTTCATCGTCATCATCCTCTAACTAGTTCTATCTTTTTGTATCTCGTTGTATTTTTTTAGTTTATTTTGATTTGAATGTTCGTGAAGTTCTTTGTGATTAATCGTTGTATCGTCTTAGTATGAAATGAAACGGAATTTCTTTTCTGTTATCTAGCCTATCTTATCTCTAGAATAAATGTTAGTATATTATATAAATATATATATACACACACACATAATTATTCAAAAAATCAAAATAAGTCACAAAAATTCACTGCCCCATGTCGACATACCCCCTATGGCCATGTCGACATATACTGGTCAGAAATGACACTTTATTTTAAATTTGAAATTTGAATAACTATCATATGTCTATTCATTTCAACAAATTTCTACACCTATAAATACCTATTTCTTCCAGAATTCATCACTGAATATTATTTCTTATCTACTCTATCTCTCATTTTTCTCACAAATCCAAATATGGCTAATCCCATTCATAATTTATCCGAAAATCTTGAAGAAACTCTTAATTCGTTCAAGAATATTCTCTCGTTCATTCTTCGTAACCATCGACACTTAGAATTGAGTCAAATGCGGATGATCAAGGAGCAAGAAAGGCATTTCGATGCAATACGATGGATGATTTCCTCCCTGCACAAGGATGATAACGAATCACATCCTTCAGTCTCTCTCGCCAATGACAATGAAAATTGGGATGCTATTAAAGCAGACCCTATTTTTGGAGAAGAAGGGTGGGTGGGTGGAAGTTCCTCGTAACGTTTGAGTTTATTGCTTTGTTTTAATTGTTTGCTTTGATTGATTTGATTTCATTTACTTTAATTTGGTTTGATATGGATTGATATTTAGTGTGGATTGATGATTGTACAAAACATATATAAATATACATTTGATCATTGTTTGATTATCAAGTCTGTCGGTTTAAACTATATATATCTGTTATATACTCCATTGTATAGTTAATTAATGCAGGTATTTTTTTTCCAAGAATGAGGGGGATTTACATAAGTTTAGAGATCGTTTTTGTTGATGACAAAGGGGGAGAAATATAAAATAGGGTAGTTAGGCTTAGATTAAGGGGGAGTTATTAGGATAGAAGTAATATTTTATAAACAAAGGTTGTCATCATTAAAAAGAGGGAGATTGTTAGTCCGTGAGATGATGGTTTTGATGACAACAACCTTAGAATAGATTATAAAATATAAATACTAACAGTATAAGTTTAGATATATATGTATATATAGGATTTAACCATGCAGGTACCAAGAATGAAGACTGTACAGTATATAGATTCAAGACAACAAGATTGAAGACTCATGAGTATCAAGATTATCAAGAGTTCAAGAGTTCAAGTAATTTATTTTTTAATTATAAATTTTGTTAAAACTCCTAGAAAATCACCGGCATCTTAAAATCCAATTTATTCGTAAAATGGAATCCACTTCGAGCCTGTTAAACAGATGGAACCCTAAGTTGGATGGGACCTACGAAAAATCTAGTGGAACATTGTTTTGTATCTGCTAACTTTTTATTCAAAATGATTTTTCAAAATTATATCTTGTTTTCAAAATGATTTCAAAACCTTCCTTTTAAAAGAATCAAAAACATCTATCCTGATTTCAAATACT
Source organism: Allium cepa (assembly GCA_030765085.1). Classification (NCBI taxonomy): domain Eukaryota; kingdom Viridiplantae; phylum Streptophyta; class Magnoliopsida; order Asparagales; family Amaryllidaceae; genus Allium; species Allium cepa. Next base: position 611,283,233 of record CM060932.1, read on the forward strand.
TTTAGCCTCAAAATAATCTTGAATTTCAAAATCAAATTATCCTTGGTTTTAAACTATCTTTTAAAATAGAAGTATATTTAGTTTTTTAATATTTATATATTTAGATTTAAATATAAAATTATAGTAAAATTTTATATATACCAAAATATCATTCTATATATTTATTTAAGTATTTCAACTATATTTAAGTATATTTATAAAAGTTTAAAATAGTTTTAAAATAAGGTAAAAGTTATTTTCAAAGAAAAACAAAACATCAAAATTCCTTTGGGATGTCGACATGCCCAAGTACCCTATGTGGACATAGTGTCAGTTGAGTTCAAAATTTAAGTTTCAAAAGAAGTGTTTATTCGTCATGACTCTTCACGAATGGACATGGCTGTTGTTCCTCTATAAATAGGGGTTGGTTTCAACGAATTTCAATATATGTTTTCTGGTTTTTCACTCCTCTTCTTCTTCCATATTTCTATATACATATTCTTACCATTACTCTGCCGAAATCAACATTGAATCTAACTAGATCATTTCTGGTTTGATTATCTATTACCATCTCAACAAGATCCTTAGTGCTATTCATAGTTATAGGCTTTTTGTAATCAACTCAGCGAGAAAAGGTGTGATTGTAGCCTTGGAAATCAATTAAGCGAGATAAGGTGTGATTGTAGCCTTGGAAAATCAATTGGGTGAACTTGTTGCCTGGGAAATCAAGTATCTCTACCGAGAGGATTGTGATTCTGGAGGGTGTACCTCGTTGCCTTGAAATCGAGGGTGTAATTGTAAATATTGTGTTTGATTCCTTAATCATATCTGTGTCTGAATATTGCATACATTTGTGTTTAAATTAACAAAAACTCAAAAAGATTTAACAATTCTCTAAAACACTATTCACCTCTTCTAGTGTTTATCATAGCCTTAAGATCCTTAATCCACATTTCTCACAGGACTTAGGACAATGATCCTTTCTAGATTATTCTACATTATTCCGAAGTTTGACTATTATACCAAGCTATGACGCCCCACCTCTATACTCACGCTAGCCAAGAACACTACGGGGTGATGCCGTCGACTCGCACAAAGAATAAGGCTGTTGAGGAGCGACCATCCACGTAATTGCTTTGTGCGAGTACCGATATGTCAGATAGTATGTCACGCGTTTCATTTCAAGTGGAAACTCGACATATCAAATACAAACTCAAAGCTACTACATAGTGGTCTATGATCTTCAGAAACAAATATAGAAATAATCATAGCACAAATCAGTCATAGATATCCATATCACAAAGGCGGAAACATATATGAATATATCACATAAAAGTGTACATCAAAGTAGTGATCATTCAAGATCCACTACATCACAAAAGAATAGATACAAGTGCTACACAAAAGAATATGTATACATCAAGGAGTCTCTATCTCGAATGCATGATGACAAAAACTACTAAACTAAGTAGTTAAACAAAAGTCAGATGATGGTCCCAGATAAGGAGTCAAGCAGAATCACCTGTAACATCTCGGTCTGACCCGAGTATTATTTAATAAGAAAATAATAAACGGTTCAGTCTAGCTATAAATATTAGATAAAATGAGATAGAATAAGAGATATAACAAAAACGTATGATAACAATAATGCCATACTGCGACAGGTATACATTTAACAACAACAAAAATCATACAATATCTCAAAAATCTCAAACACCAAAAAGAATGTCATATTCTTTGTTTTATTCACCAAACCACAAATATTGACAAACGTATCAATGCCAATCATAAAATTTGGTGAAACACAAACTCTAGAAATCATCAATTAGAAATCCAAAAATCACAAAGGGGGAGGCCTATCTTAAACGGGAGCATGAAAACTCACCAACACTTGCATCACCAGCGGGTTGCTAACTCATGGTCGCTAACCATAGAGCCGGTGCAATGACGTAGTATAATAACGATACGCCCGAGGAACTTGAAACTCAAGTAATTCAGAACAACGACGTAGTACAATGGTACACACGATGAACCTGATAAGCCGGTACAACGACGTAGTACAACGGTATGACCGATGAACCGAACTCCATAAAAGAACATGTGTCGCTAGCCCATAAAAATGAGTCGAAACTCAAAAGAACCAATAGGTCGTTAGCCTATAAAAGAAATGAGATGAAACTCAGTAAAACGAGGTACAGTCCCCCACATGGACAAAGAGGCACAGCATATCGCTAGTCTAAATCACAAAATGATCATCGTTGATCAATAAAAAGTGTGAATTACACTAAGCTAGTAAATAAATGAGTTTAGCTTCATGTCCCATAACCACTGGCTTAACTTAAGTACTTACGAACGAATTGTAAATCTTCACTCGAAAATTGTCACAAGAGTTTCAACCGAACAAGTCAAAAAATTGACCGATGAAGTAAACGCAAGTGTTTCATACCACTTGTTTTGCTAAGTCGTTTAATTAGATTTTCTCATACGAATGAGGTAAAGGTTTCTATATACTAATAGGTTAGAAAACGATTTTAATAAACGAGCTTTGTATTAAAATAGTGTTGAAATCGTTCTGATGAAAGGGTGTTGATATTATTACCAATATAGAAACCTTTGCATTTTAAAGCGAGAAATCACCAAAAATGATTGTAAAAACAATCATTCACCAAAAATTCACATTTGAAGACGTGAATCAAATCCAAAGAAATCGATACCAAATCCATGAAAAAGGATATTCCCAAAAATCCCAAAAAAGAAGTTATAAAAGTCAACAAAGGTGATAAGAACAAATTGGATCTACTAGCATCGATTAAAAATTGGAAATCAACACAGAAACACAAAATTGGCTGAGACAGCAGATTCAATCGACTGGACCAGGGTGGTCAGTCAACTAACACAATTCCTGGAACTTTCTATTTCCAGGTCCAGTCGACTGAACCAGGGTGGTCAGTCCTGGTTCAGTCGACTGAAACTGGCCTGGAAACTTTCGGTTTTCAGGATCAGTCGATTGACCAGAGTGGTCAGTCGACTGATACTGGCCTAGGAAAATTCCTAGGTTCTAGTTCAGTCAACCGACTTCTTGGTTCAGTCGACTGAACTGGAATTTCCAGTATTTTCAGCCTAGCCCTACCAAGGGCAAAAATTCAACAAATTGTGATTGGACGAGCGATGGACGCTAGGGGTTTATGCCAATCGGCAAGCCAGCCCTATAGGCTCTTCGATACACCACCAAAAACATGTTCAAACATCAAAACTATGATTTTTAAAGATTTGACTTCAAAACACCAAAAATTGGAATAATCATAAAACCAATTCAATCCAAAGTAAATGGACAAGGAATAGATGTTAGGAATTACTACCTAACAACTATCAAAGACATAGACATAGATGTGAGTTCAAAAACTCACCTTTAAACTCAAAAACAACAAAGGAGAAGCTTGAAAACAAAAGGAAGATCATCTACTCTTCAACTTCAACTCTAAAAGCTCCAATCTAAGATCATAGGCAAATATTTTCTAAGTTAGGTTATAGAAAATTTCTAACATTGGAGAGAGATTGAGATGAAGAAGAAGAAGAGGATGCATACTTAAGCTTCTCTTTGATTTTGGAGCTAGAACTTGAATTTGCAAAGGAAACTAGGGCTTCGAATTTTAGTTTCCAATCTCCTCCCCCGTTTTTACTAAAACTTGAAGTGTTAGGAAATGGGGAATGAATGAAGAGGAGAGGGGGTGGAGTTAGGATATAAGATGAGATGGGTTAGTGGGCTGAAACCCAAACCCAAAGCCCAAAATAAAAACATCAAAATTTTACTCAACTCCGATCATATCGATGTTTCTACTCAAAAAGATTGCAAATGCCATTTTAAACTCAATGGGAGTGGTCTCGAGTCCTAATTCGACTGTTTGCAAAAAGTAGCAATTCGGACTTAAATTCGACTAACGATGCCATATTCAAAAAATATATTTAAATATACAATCGTAAAATATGTGGGTTTTACATGTATGGTCGTTAGTCTGATATTGCATTTCTAAATATTACGTACATTGGTTTTTACAAATGTACATCAGTGGTGGCGGAGAAGACAACTTCTCTTAGCTTAACACCTTCCTTGAGACGTACGAGCTCTAGGGTTGAATTTTTGTAGAAGGCAATTAGTAGTCAACGGAAATGACAATATGACATTCAAAGATGTGATATGTGCTATGTGAAATGGTAATCATTTACCTTAGGCCTCATCATCCGAAAATGACAAAAACAGGGTAGAAGCATCAAGGCTAAGTGGATCGCTCTCAATTAGGAGATGTCATCATTCTTCTAGATTAGTCTACACATGTCTATGTATGTGGTGTATGTATGACTCGGGATCCCGTTAAAGGTCGGCAACGACTGAGGTGATGGCATATTCGGTACTATCCAGCGTGAGGGGTAGTCTGGTCTTGTGTTGGTTTAGGCGTCCAGTATATGGACCCTAGGTACATCCATCTAGAGGTCTACTGTCGAAGGTATACCCATACCTTGTCATTTGTATGGAATCCATTCTCCGATAAGTGCATTCGGACTTGATTGTAAACCTAGTATACTGGAATTTAATAATGTAACAATTTCGACTAAAATTAATAAGTTTATTTGGATATGTTTTTCAAAGAATGTCATTAAAGATAATATCCCTTAAACTTGCGTAACAAATATTTTGTCATAAGGAATATGTGCAGCATGGCCTTATGAGATTCCTTTTTAAAAAAAACATATTTCGAGTTCTCACACCAGTCCCATGACTGACCCAAAGTTTATTTTATTTTTCCTTTAAACTCTAGGTTGCCTATTTTTTCAGGTAGCCATGTAGTTAGGAAAGTTTAGACCATTTTGGAATGGAGCATGGAGCATTTTGGATCTTTTGTAGAAGCCACATATTTATTCCGTTGTGTTATGTATTAAGTAGTTACCAGCATATGTAAGGATAGGCAGGTATAACTATTCCGGCTGGATTTGTATTAACTATGATGAAGCAATTTGAAGTTATGATATGTATGATTATGAGTTGAATACGATGTGAAATTCTATTATTATCTTGTCTTCTATTTCTATTTTTTTTCCTTTTACCCTATGATAATCTGTCTCTCTGGTACTTAGATTTACGGCACGTGAATACCAAGGGTATATTAATGTCGATTTTTGAGTACCGAGTGGGTGGATCGTCTCACTTTGCCTCATGTTCTTCTGTTTTGAATGCTATTGGATAACATTTTTGTTATTTAATGTTTTTAGTGGATAATAAGAGGCTTGGGGAAAGTAAAATTGTGTGGGTGTAAGGGATGCAAAGGATTACTAGATAGGCGGGTCTGAGGTGGAAATGGCCTGAGCTTTGGATCTAGTAGGCCCATAGGCTATGCAAATAACTAAGTAAAATTTTCACCACATAGTTTAATTTGAATTCATCTTCAGATTCATGGAAATCAGACCTATTGTTATTTTGAACATACTGTGTAGTGTGTATCAAGTGAATTATAGCATGGAGCTAGGTAAAATCAGGAACAATATATATCTAGGTTCATTATCATTTGTAAAATGCTTAGATGCCAATTCTTTTGTTCATCTTTTGACAGGTACCCCTATACACCGTAACCCCTCACTTTTATTCATCAAAGGATATTGCAAATAAGCTACTTTGGTCAAATGGTGCATATACATGATTCTTGGTCAGACCGAAAATAAGGGAGAAGACGACGATGCAAGTAAAAGGCAAAGAAGTTGCCAAAATTGTACAAAAAATGAGAAACAAGATGATGCTGAAAATTTTTTAGAAGGTGAAGTGATGAAGGATGCAATTAATGGGGAACACGAGGATACTAAAACTTCATCAGAAGGTATACAAGTAAAAAAATAGGTAAATGGTGAAGACAAAAAGGATGTTCAAACCGAGATTCCAACTGCAAACAGGAATGCAAGATTAGATCAAGGTAATTAATCAAAATGTTTTACATATTTTTCAAAGATTTAAAGGTAAGAAAAATGAAATATAGAACACAAACAAAAGGATTAACAATTGATTTAGTAGTGTTATATGCATTAGTCCAAATTATGATCAATTAGTAGAACCTGTAGTGTGTGCATCATTCAAAATTTGAGTTAATTTTAATTAAAGAGAAATTCAGATTGCATAACTATTTAGTACATAAACTCAACATATGCAAAATCATTCTGCATGTTCATCTATGAGATGTCCATTTATCATGATATATTATTAAGGCACTCTTGGTATTTCCACATATGTGGAATAATAGTCATGGTTCCTAATATTGATATTTTACTACCATGATTAGGTGATTTGGTGTCAATTCCTAAACTAAGTTAACTAAGTTTTTTCAAAAATTAATAAGTTTATAATAATAACGATGATAATTATAATAACAGCAAACTAAGTTTGATAGAAATTAACAAAATTTATAACAACAACAATAATAAATTAAGTTTATAAAAATTAAATATTTAACTAAGTTTTATAAAGATTAACTAAGTAACTTAGTTTTTTAAAAATTAACAAGTTTATAATAAAATAAAAATAATAATAATTAAGTTTGATAAAGTTAACTAAGTTTATAATTATAATAATTAAAAAACTAACTAAGTTTATAAAAATTAAATAAGTTTATTAAGATTTACAAATATTAACTAAGTTTGATAAAAATAATTAAGTTTATAAAAATTGACTAATTATTATAAAAATTTAACTAACTTAACAAAGTTTTTTAAAAATTAACTAATTTGCAATAATAATAATAATTAAGTTTGATACAAACCAACTAAGTTTATAATAATAATAATAAATTAATTAAGTTTATACAAATTAAACAAGTTAACTAAGTATTATAAAAACTCACTAAATTTTATAAAACATAAATAAGTTTATAAAATTATTCTAAATAATTAAGTCTATAAAGGTTAACTAAATATTATGAAAATTTAACTAAGTTGTGTATAAATGAATAGGTTTATAATAAAAAGTTATAGTTTGATAAAAGCTGACTAAGTTAATAATAATAATAATAATTTAACAAAGTTTATGAAAATTGTAAAATTATCTAAGTTTTATGAAAGTTAACTAAGTTAATAAAATTAACTAAGTATTATAAAATTTTAACCTAGATAACTAAGTTAATAATAATAAAAATAATAATAATAAATTAATTATGTTTACAAAATTTGAATAAGTTAACTAAGATTTATAAAAATCAACTAACTTTTATAAAAATTAACTAGGTATTATAATAATTTAACTACGTTAACTATGTTTTTTAAAAGCTAACAAATTTATAATGATAATAAACTAAGTTTGATAAAACTTAACTAAGTTTATAATAATAATAATAATAATAATAATAATAATAATAATAATAATAATAATAATAATAATAATAATAATAATTAAGTTTATTAAAAGCGGAAATCAGGTTGAAGGCCTTCTCATTTCTGGGTAATGAGTTTTAAGGACAACACTTATGAATAATTAGTTTTAACGACAATTTATAAGAAAATGATAAATTTATTTATCTTTTTAATTTATATAGAAAAATGATAGATTCATTTATCATTATTTCTGTATAATTGAAAATAATACTTCATTTATCTTTTTTCCGTAAATTACCCTTAAAACTAATTTTTCAAAAGTTGTCGTCCTTAAAACTTATTACCCTCCACAGAGAAGACCTTTGAATGAAAATCCCTTTTATAAAAATTAAACAAGTTAACTAAGTTTTATAAAAATTAACTAAGTTATGTAAAAATTAACTTTTTAAAAACTAAAAAGGTTATAAAAATTAACGAGTATTATAAAAATTTTACCAAGCTAACTAAGTTTTTTAAGAACTAAAAGGTTTATAATAATAATAGTAAACTAAGTTTGACAAAAATTAACTAAGTTTATAATAAAAATAAAAATAAATTAATATAAAAATTGAACAAATTAACTAAGTTTTATAAAAACTAAAAAAGTTAACTGATTTTTATAAAAGATAAATACGTTTATAAAATTTGAATACGTGTTATAAAAATTTGACTAAGTAAACTAATTTTTTATCAAATAACATTTTAGTAGTAATGATATGGCGACAACAACAACAACAACAATAATAGTAATAATAACTGAGTAATGGTAATGACAATAACAACAACAATAATAATAATAACTAAGTTTGATAAATGACGACGACGATGATGTCGGCAACGACAATTATGATGATGATCAAACATTAATTAAGTTTTTAAAATTTAAACAACTTAACTAAGTTTTACAAAATTAACTAAGTTTATTAAAATCCTTCAAAACGTAGTAGTAGTATAAAGTCAAGATGATAATTCTGGTAGTCAAGTGACTTATTTATTATGGTTTGTCATTTATCATGATCTTCTACAACTCTATTACAATGCCATCAAGATAATTTGTATTATGCCAAAGGTTTATGGAGTTGCAGTACTGAAATTTGGAGTTTATGCATGCGCAGAATTAGTTGCATATCTATACGTAATTAGTTTATAGAGCTGTGAACTAGTTTGTGCATTCACACAATTATAAAGTTATAGACTGCTATTGTATAGTCTGAATTAGTCCTCATTGTTGATTGTTAAACTTGTCTAAAGGTACTTAGGGTTTTTTTTGGAGAAAAGACCAGTTACAACAAAAAATTGTGGGTAATCAAGCTATTGAACTTGAATTCAGTCATCGTATATATTATAATATTTTGTTAGTACTCGATGTGCAAAATTATTAATGAATGGTTATGGATTTTTTATGAATTTTCATTTTGTCGAATAACTTATATTGTAATGGTTATAGATATCGTATTTGATTATGTGATTAATGCAATTTTCAATTGTTTGAATATGATGATTATCATAGTAGAAACTAAACAAGCCACTAATAGAGAATAGTAGCATGTAAAACTCACTGCAACACAATAAATATATTTTTAGTAGCGTTTATTAAACTTCACAAAAAATGTATGTTAGCATAAAAGAAATGCTACAAATATATATCGTAACAAATATAAATGCTACAAAACATGTATAAAGCAATTTGAAAATGCTAGAAAAACAAATATGGAATGGTATAATAAATGGCACTAAAAAATTGTTATCTTTGGTAGCAGTTTATAAACATTACGAACAAACTTTTTATGCGTTTGTGAAAAACTATAATATGTAAAGTCTTGTAGCCTTTATGATAACGCTGTAAAAAAATTTGGACCTTTAGTAGCATGTTGTACAGCAATGTTTACTAACATGGTACGAAAACTTTGGGTAGCGTTTTTTGGAAGCTACAGAAGGCTTTTTTGGTGTAGTGGAAGTTGCAGATGCACTTAGTAGGAAACGTAAGAGTGTGGTGTTATCTATGTTAGCAGAATAGAAAGATTTAGAGAATTGGCCACTTGTGGTGTGTGGTTGAAGTCAATGGCTTGTTCTAGTTGAAATATCACGATGTTATCCTATTTGAAACTTTGACCTGTAAGATCAAAAGAATTGCTTCTAAATAAAGAGATGATCCATTACTAGCTGAACGGATTAGAAGACTTGAAGAGGAAACCAAGATTGATGATTTAAAAGATTTTAATCTTGACCAGAACGGACAAGCAAATGAAAATAGTGAACAAAGTTCTTTAAGATTGGTTAAGGGCTTGTGTACTATATTTTAGTGGGTCATGGAAGGACCATTTGCATTTAGTCGAGTTTTCTTATAATAATAGTTGTTAGATTAGTGTAGGAATGACGCCTTTCAAAATTCTTTACGGAAGGCTGTGCAAATCTCCAGCATGTTGGCTAGAGACCGAGGATAAATTGATTCTTGGTCCAGATATGGTGGGAGAAGCTACAATAAAGACTAAGTTGATTGAGGATGAAGGAAGCTTGGTCTATGCAGAAAAGTTATGCAAATAAGAGGCATAATAATTTAGAATCCTTGGTTGGAGACCATGTTTTTGTTAAAGTATGATCGATGAAGGTGTGATATGATTTGGAAAGTCAGGGAAGTATGCATTGAGTTATGTTGGTTCATTTCCTATTACAGAAAGGATTGAGAAACTCACTTATCGAATAGAGTTACCGAATTGTTTGGCAGGAGTCCATAATATTTTTCATGTTTCTCTTCTTAGAAAGCATGTGCATGATCTAGAGACTACTATCACACCAATTATATTGGAAGATTTAGCAGCGGAACCAGATATTACTTTTGTTAGACAATTAGTTCGTGTTGTAGCATGAGATGAGAATAGATTAAGAAACAAGACAATCAAGTTAGTAAAAGTTCAATGGACTGATAATGAGAAAGAATGTATTTGGGAGACATATGACATAATTAGACACACTTATCCTGAATTGTTTTGATGGTATGTTCTATTTGTTATATAAACTTTTAGTTAGTAGGATATGCTAGCATTGGCATTATGTGTTTGTCAAACATGTTTGCATGATTGATGTGCTTATCATTTTCCTTATCGTAATTTCAAGGAAAAAATTCTTTAAGAGGGGATCTTGTAACACCTCTAATCTTTGTTTAACATTATTCGAGAAATTTAATTAGATAAATTAAATAGAATAATGTGGTGTTATGTAATGTGATGTAATGTGATAATGAGAATGAGATTTGTCAACTAATTAGGTCATCCATTAAGTAATTAAGTAATAAGAATTTTTTAAACATAGAATAGAATAGAATTAATGAGAGGGCTTAATGGAAACAACTCCCTATTTCATTTTCCAAACCCTTCCTCTCTCACTCATTCTTATTTCATTTTCTAAATCAAAACAAAACGTAAAGAAGTCCGACCATAACTTATAGGAAGAAAAGAGGAAAGCTAAGAATTCAAAGGAAAAAGCCAAGGGGAAATTATTCTACATCAAATCTCAATCTCTCCTATCCAACATAAGGTGAATAATAGTTAATCATCTATGAATTTTTGGTGAATTTTCCTTAGTGGTTATGATTTTCTATGAATTTACTATTCTAGAAAGGTCTTAAATTAATATAAATTAAATATATTGATTATAAGGGTTTGAAAAGTTATTGAGAAGGTAGAATGTGATCCACTAGCAAATTCTGAAAAGAATATAAAAATAAATTTTGCTATCCAATAAAAATTTGACAAGAGGCAATAGTTGGTGGAAAGTATCATCTTTAAAAGGAAATAATTCAGTTTTCAAACTATTTATACAAATTCCATTACATATTTTAAAGGTATGACACCTCATATCTAGAGACTCTTTATCTCATATTTTAGAAGCACGATACCTTATATAAAGAGATTTTTATCTCATATTCTAGAGGTATAATACCTTATATCTAGAGGCTCCTTATCTCATATTTTGAAGGTGTGACACCTCATGACTCCTTATCTCATATTTTAGAGGTAAGACACCTCATATCTAGAGACTCTTTATCTCATATTTTAGAGGCACAACGCCTCATATTTTAGAGACTCTTTAACTCATATTTTAGAGACTCTTTACTCATATTGCTTATGTATTTTAGAGACTCTTTACCTCATATTTTAGAGGCCCAATAGCCCTGTTTTGATAGCGAATGTTTTAAAAGCTATATAAGGATGTGACAATCGATTAAACATATTTTGATGAATGATGTATTATGTTCTCGTTATCGCATGACCACTTAAATTTGCATGTTTTATCATTTGTCATACTCACATCCGCATTACCCAACATTGCATCTTAGGATTTAGGAACAGAGTTACTAGTTAGGTTGTTCTAGTAGTGAGTATGGTCAAACTAAGTTCCTGACTGAGTAGGGTTGCACCTAGAAGATCGGGAAGATCAATTGTGTTTTAGATGCCTTGAATTGATCAACAAGATACGACTCATGGACTTAACAGCCAAATAGGTTTATTAGTTAGCCGTGAAAGCTACCAGGTTCATAATAACCCTAGGAAAACTATGACATATGAGACAGATAGTTCATATAGTTCTGGATAATGTTGATTAGTTACTGTGAAAACTAGTAGGTTCATATTAAAACTATGATTTGGGATAAGGTTGATTAGGTACGTACAAAAACTAGTAGGTCCATAGTAACCCTAGGAAAACTATGATACAGGGACATATAGTCTATTGATTCGGGCAAACGATCCATTCTTACTTCTAGCCACATTTGGAGATTTTGAAATACATGGTTAAAATTTTTGGCCTACATCGGCCCGATAGATTATTGGTTTGCCTACAAAACCATTAGGTCCATGGTAACTCTAGAAAAACTACGATTTTAGATAGACGGTTTATTTTTGGAAATGGTGAACCTTGGGCATGCATAACCCTAGGATGACAGACTAGTCAGACTTACCCATATTGCATGCAAGCATATGACCATGTTATGTTTGTTCTAACCATTGTGGTTGCATAAGCATGATTTATGATTGACATATTAGGGTAAGATGCCAGTGAGGGAAAAGTTCATTCCGTTCAAAGACGTGGCCTCACTAGATATCTATTTTGGTTTGTGATGGTATATTATTATTCACACCAGCCTTTTTGTCTGACATGAAGTTTTTGTTTTTCCCCCTAAACTCTTGGGTTCTCATTTAAGTAGGTCAGGAGTAGGGAGTTTCAGGTTAGACAAATAAGCTTCCAGAGACGTGCAAGTGGCAAGCTAGCTAATATTAGGAGTTTATTTCCATAGTGTTGTTTAAAGCTCGTGTTTTGTTTGAATGAATGTAAATAACTATTAAGTAGTTATACTCTGATCACCTAAGAGAGCATCTTCATATGTCACTTTTGGAATATAATTGTAATTATTATTATATATTTTCTTTGAACCTGGAATAGATGGCATTATGTAATATGATGTAATGAATATAAAATATTTACTTAAATGAGTTTTGATAATTTTCATATTCATATGCTATTAATGTTATAGATACAATTAACTGATCTCGTGTTGTCATCGAAAGTTAATACTATGGATGACTGCAACATTATAGCGCTTAGTTTCAGGTCTCAAAATGAGGGATGTTTCATTGTGTCCACTCACGAGCCCAACCGTGTTCTAATTTAACACCCACTTCTTCGCATTGAAGACAAGAATAATGATGGCCAACAAGCTAGGAAATATAAGGAAGGGATCGAACGAATCACTCTACTTGTACATTGATCGCTTTAAGAGGAATTAATGGGGATGAAAGGAGTTGACAAGAACTACTTAGTGGTAGCTCTTTGTTCAAGGTTGAAGTATCGGCCTCGCATATAGAAGGAATTGTAGAAGCATCCCGCTTCATCTCTTACCTACTTCCTCCAAAAGGTGAATGACATTATGAGAGTGGTGGAGGCAAACATCTCTGACAGTGGTGATAAAGGCAACCAGAGGAACAAGAATGTCTAGAGGAAGGATAATCGTCGAAAGTATAGTCGGCATGAAATAGCAGAAAGCATTCCGATGTCGGAGCATATTTCAATCCCAGGTACACTAGTTATGCAACCTAGGCATAGAAACGATCTGTCTTTCCATATGTGACCGCGTCGCAATTTAATAGTCGCTCCTTCTGGTCAAGTCGGAGCTCAAAGGCAATGATAAATACTACGAATTTCACCAGTTCAATGTCCACTTGACTAATGAGAACAAGTAGAACAGTGTAATGCTCGACAAAACCTGCCTACCCCACCTCAACGAGCAGGTGACAACAATGCGACCACGGTTAATACCAAAATCCTACCAATATGTGGTGGTCCATACATAGCAGGAAGTTATCAAGGGGCTTAGGCCCGCTATAAAAGAGAGCTCTTAGATCACATTTATTCAGTAGACCTATGGGCCCCAAAGGTCCTTTGGGTCGAAGAGGACTCCACTGATATTGCATTCACCTCAGAAGTCAAGAGAAGAGTTGACTTCCCCCACCATGACCCCACAGTCATTTCAGTCGGCATGGCCAGTACAAAGATCCACTGAGTCTTCATCGATGGGGGCAACTCAGTCAACATGATGTTTAAGGATGTTTCGATAGGATGAAGTTTTCTGCTTCCAGCTTCGATCCCTGTACATCACCTATTTACGTGTTTAGAGGCATTGGCATTGTACCCGTGGGGGTTACTTCTCATATGGTTACTTCGACGAGGTGCCGTTGGTGGAAAAATTTCAAGTTTAGTTTTTTGTAGTAGACCACCCGTCCGCATGCAATATTTTAATAGGCAGGCTAAGCCTGGCAGATCTAGATGTATGATAGTAGCTTACCAATGTCGAAAAATGAAATTTTTGACCGACAAAGGAGTAGGACATGTTCGAGGCAACTAGCAAGCCTCTAGAGATTGTTACAGCATCTCCTTATAGCAAGAAAAGAAGGGAGTACTTATGCTGTAGAAGGAAATGACAACCATAAGTGGTAACTCACTCGAGAGGACACCCGAGTAGCTTGTTGCTTTCGTCCATGCTGGGACCACCCTAGTTGCAATGTGTCGATCGTTGCCCAAGCCAAAATGGCATAGCTGAAAGAAATAGTCTTTCCCTAGCCAGCCTAAGCAAGACCAGAGGCTTATTGCTACGTGGAATGAACAATTTGCCCCAGTTGGTATGTGAGGATAGAAGACAGTATTACTCCTTTCCCTTTAGCGCCGAAGGACTCATCTTTGGGCGCTGGGGCAACATCGGCCTTTTGGCCCGAACAAAGATGTCAGTGCCATCCAATGATGTAATTAAGTGCATGATATATGCATTGGACAATGTGACTTGGAAAAGAATGTTGAAGATGCTAATGATGATCCGCTTAATTTCTAGATGAGGATTCCAGTCCCGAGGATGGGTTGACCATACTGCACGAGCCGGTTTCAATTGATGTGATGATCGTAGCAAGGTACAGCATATAAGAAAAGAGCTGAGCCCGAGAGTAAGCGCTGAGTTGACTTTTTCCCGGGAGGGAGCAAGGATGTGTTTGCTTAGGGGCATGCCAACATGATAGGCATCGATACCTCAATTATATGTCATGCTCACAATATTGACCTAGTAGCTAAACCATTATGATAGAAGAGATGACCGCTTAACCCTATGCGGTATATGGTACTCAAAGAAGAAGTGGAGAAAATCTAAGTGAATGGTTTCATCCACGATGCAACATACTCGGTTTGGTAGCCAACTCAGTACTCATTCGAAAACCTAATAGAGCTAGGAGAATTTGCATCGACTTCTCAAGGCTGAATAAGGCATGCCCTAAAGACTTTTTTCCTCTATTCTGGATTGACCAACTTGTGGATGTGACTAGCAGACATGAGCTATCATATACGCTTACTCCAGGTATAAATAGATTGTTATGCATGGCCTTAACCAAGATCATACCTTCTTCATCACTAACGTTGGGCTTTACTACTACTAGAACATGCCTTTTGGCCTTCACAGTGTTGGCTTTACATATCAATAGCTTGTTAAACGAATGTTCGCTCAATAAATCGGCTATTCAATGGACATCTACGTTGATGACATGTTGGTTAATTTTGAAAGGGTCATTCGGGGTGTATGTAAAGAACTTGGCCAAAAAAATTGTCATCCTTTGTAGATACAACATGAAACTCAACCCCAAGAAATGTTCTTTCACGCTGCGATTTGGAAAGTTTCTTGGTTTTGTAGTAAGAGCCAAGGGTATTGAGGTCATTCCTGAGAAGATTTAGGCAATTCAAGAGATGCAGGTACTGCATACAATCAAGCAAGTACAAAGTCTAAATGGAATGATTACGACACTCAACTGCTTTGTTTTAAACCATAAACCATTGTGCATACTTCTTCGTCTCATCAAAAAGGGGAATTCATTTATGTGGAGCGAAGATTGTTCCAAAGCCTCTAAGGAATTGAAAGGACACCCGGCCACACCTTATATGCTGTTAAAACCAGTCGATGGGGAGGACTTGTATTTGTGTTTTGTAGTGATTGACAATGCGATAAGTGCCATCTGGATCCATGATGAAGAAAAAGTCTACTGTCCCATCTAATACATCAATAAGAGGTCAACGGGCCTTGAAACAAGATATTCCAAGTTAGAGAAATAGCCTATTTCCTACTTAAGGCCGCCCGACATCTACGACCGTATTTACAAGCTCATCCCATCAAGGTCCTCACCAATCATCCCTTGAGACAGGTATAGAGCCGGCCCGATGCTATGAGTCGACTGTTGAAACGTTCCATGGAGCTTGGACAGCATCCATCACCTTTCACACTCACACTTCAATTAAGGGTCAAGCTATGGCCGATTTCACAGTCAAGTGCTCTAGCCTTGATAGTGGCAGTGAGGGGGTGGTAAGCAATTTGGCCTCTTGGAAATTGTACACTAATGAAAAATCTAATAAGAAAGATGCGGAGTTAGAAATGGTGTTGGTCAAGCTCGATAGTAAGGAACTTTGCTTCGTCATTGACCTGAGCTTCATGGCCATGAGCAATGAAGCCGAATATGAATCCATCCTAGCTGGTCTTAGGATGGCTAAGGAGTTGCGAGTGGAATCATTACACATGTTCAGTAACTCATCATTGGTCATCAATCAAATTGAAGAATGCTTCCAAGTCAAAGGCAAGGCATTGGCCCTCTATGTGGTAGAAGCCAAGAAGCTCATTTGCACATTCGTAAGTTTCATGATAAAATAGATCCCTACGAGAGAAATGTCAAAGCCGATTTGCTGGCCAAGGTAGCCAGTAGTTTTGAAGAAAATATCCCTTGGGTCCCAATGGAGGTACAGCCAACACATTGTTTTGAATCGAGGGTGATCGCCGTCAAAATCGATGAAGCATACCTTGGCTCTTGGATGACCCCACCGATAAAGTATCTCATGAGCAACGATCTGGCCTTCGAAAGAAAAAAGGCCCAAAGAATCCCATACCGAGAACCCCACTGCACTATCATGGATATGAAACTGTACCGATAGGGTACTCAACTCCCCTTCAAAGATGTGTCATCAATAAAGAGGCTAGCCATATATTGGAGGAATTACACAAAAGTTTTTTTGAGGTTCACACTACGGGACAAAGCCTAGCAAAGAAAGCCTCCTATTAAGGGTGTGACTGGTCAACAATGATCAAAAATGAATTAGGATATGTTAAGAACTGCGGCAGGTGCTAAAGGTTTGCCAAGGTCTTGAGAGCCTCTAGAATCTCTTGACCTCTATGACATCCCCTGGTTGTTTGACGCCATTTGGATAGTCCTAATCGACAAGCAACTGAACGCTATAGGCGGATTCAACCAAGTCATAGTCAATGTCGACTACTTCATGAAATGGGTTAAGGTAAAGCCTCACATAGGGTCATCGTACCCAAGGTCCTTAACTTTATGATCATGAACATCGTCTTCTGATTCAAACTCCCAATGAAGATTGTGACCAAGAACCGAACTCAATTTGAGAGTGGACCGTTTCAAGGATTCTATGATCAAAGCAGAATAGAAAAGTGCTTCTCCTATATCGCCCATCACTGGCCAATGGGAGAGTTGAGGCTGTGAACAAAACCACCCGGACAATATTGAAGAAACACCTCCCAAAGGCCAATGGAAATTGGGTTGAAGACTTACCGCTAGTACTTTGGTCGCGCCGCACTAGCAGCCGCACATCAACAAGCACTCTCATTTCTCTCTGGCCTTCGAATATGAATCTATGCTACCCATCAAAATTGATATACCACATCTGAGGCATCTCACTCATGATCCTGAACAAAATGGAGAGCTGCTCGAGCTTAGACTTGATGGATTGGAATATAAGAGAGCGAAAGCAGAACTATGCATAGAGGCATACAAAAGAAAGATAGCCAAACACTATAATGTGAGAATAAAACTCCGCCAATTCAAAGTCGGTGACTTGGTTTTGCGCCTTATCTTCGCCAACATCAAGGATCCAGCTAAAGGAGTCTTGGGGCTGAACTGGTAAGGTCCATATAGAGTCATTACTACCTTCGCCAATGTGGCGTACCACATCTCGAATCCTGACGTCTCCAACATATCCTAAGCATGGAACTGAGTGCCTTTGGACGCATTATGTTTGAAAATTGTAAGCCGCTGTTATAAGGCTGTGAAGATTGTCGTAGTTATAAGGCAATATGATTTGTATCACCTTCGTTTTGGTATATGGAATGCGAACAAAACATCCTTGGAATATTCTCGACCTAATAACCAACTGGAACCTACTTGTCTAGGCCCTACTATCGCTGGGGCACCACACAACATTGGATATTCGGAGGGGTAAGGCCAAATACCTACCTTTTCCTCTAGGGAATATCTAGGAAACTAATCCACAGGGATGCGCAAGCCACTCAGTGCTTCTTCCTCATTGGAGGCATCGATGAACCGATGGCGAGACCGCCCCTGCGGTAGTCCTAATTTATTCGCCTGTGATGCTACCCGTCTCCCTCGTGGGATAGGACACTTGGCCTTGGCGGCCCAATTACCCATGTTATAACTCTAAAACAGGCATCCATAGTGCTACTTTATGGGGATGCACAAACTACTCAATACTTCCATCCTCAACGAGGCATTGATGATATGATGGCAAGCCCGCTTCTGCAATGGTCCTAATTCATTCGCCCTTGATGTTGTCCGTCACCCAGGTGGGACGAGTAACAGGTGCATTGGAGGCACAGTTACCTATGCTTAACTCCTTACCAAGCATAAGTAGTACTACTCCATGGGGATGCATGGGCAATGAATGCTTTCTTCCTCATTGAGGCATCGATGGGCCAATGGCGAGACCATCCTCACCGCACTTCCAATTCATTTTCCCTTGGTGATACCCGTCTCTCAAGCGAGATGATACACTGGTACCTTAGTGACGTAGTAACCCAGTGGAGAGATATATTAATGACTAAACAATGCAGTTACCATGTTGTAACCCTAACCGAGGCACCTAACAACAGCTTGCACCCGCCATGCAAATATACAGGCTAAGAAACTTCATTCAAATATAAGTCTTATTTTTCTTAAATAATCTTTTCTTTTGTCATATTTTCTTATGTTATCTTATGCATAGACAACATGTCTGTACATTTACTTACAAAGAGGGCATAAGAGACACCCGGCCTTAAATCATAAAAGGTAAACGTTGGGGAATACAAGTATGTATATATACAAGTATATGCAATGATTAACAAAAGAAATGCAGGACAAGCATCGATAGTTCAAACAGATTAAACTGATCTACATTGGCAATCTTCAAAATAAGATAAGCAATATTCAATATGTACAAAAACGGTCACTACCTGATCGAGGCATTATCCAAAAAGACAAAATGAAAACCAACCTTCTTAAGAGGGAGGAAAGGTAGCGGTAATATGGTAGTCATCATCAAACATTTGCTCCTTGTTAATCGATGGAGGGTCAGAAGCTGTGGGCTTATTTGGTCCACCCACTAGATAGGAAATCTACTTGTGAGTGAGAATCATCAAGAGGATATCCCAGACGCTACCATATCCACCACAACCTCAGTGAAGATTGCCTCATAATCTTTCGGGGAAATTAAAGAAACTGACAATGGGAGGTGGCAGTTAGCCAAAAATATCAACTTTACCATCCTATTCAATCTACCATCCCACTGACCGTTCAAAGCTGCGACCTCCTCCTAAGTTGAACAATCCAAATGCGACTTCAACTTATCCCTCTGCCCATCAGCTTCGTTACATATCACCTTCAAGTTCATCCTTATCTGCTGGAGCTTCTCCTCAAACCTCCTCCTCTCCACAGTTATGTCATCGTTGGCGACTACCTTGTCCCGCTCGATTGTTTTCGAGCTTCCTTTTCCATCAAATCCTTTCTCTGGGAAGCCTCTTCCTTCCCCTTAGTATCCTAAACCCTCTTCCGCGATTCCTCCCTCTCTTCCTTTGTTTGCTAACGTGCGGTATTCTTTTCCTCTATCTACATAGTCTGATCTTCCACACCCAAGTGAAATGCGATAGGCTCACGTCACGGACTGCACAACAAGCAGATCATGGTATAAGTAAAGAAAAGGAAAAAGAGATTGTCCACCAAGTGTAAATACCCTTGCCAATTGGGCTTCTGACAGCTAAGAGTTGAGGACTTCATCTATGGGATGAGTCACCCAACATGACCGTACCTCACGCTTGTTGTACATGGATACCATCGTCACCTCAACCAGCACCTATGCCAGCATTCAAAGATCGTCCAAGTGGTCAACCTGACCACCTCGAGCTCATCCACCCAAGGTTGGGGTTTGATCACGTCCACTTCCTCAGAGAATTTACAGGCAGGCACATTCTCCAAGCTCTCCAGCTCCAAAACCCAAGGCCTCTTGGACAACCTCCCCTTCCTCTCGGTCCTCCATTGGATGTCATCCGCTCATGCAAGGTCATTTCAATCGGTGAAAATGTCTATGCCCAAATACTAGGTAGTCGAAAGCTGATCTGTGGGTTTCCTATGGCATTGAGGTCAAGTTGTAGTGGTTGCATGGTGCCAGTATGGTGTTGCATCGTGGGACTCCTTGAAATGAGATCCTCTTATGGCGACAACATCAAGAGCGACACCTAAGCTCAAATGGACCATTGCAAGACACAAGCATATGTCAAAAAATGCTAAGAAGGAATTAAAAAGTGACGCAGAACAAAGCTAAGCAACCCTCCACAACTCGGTCACCCCATCACCTCATAGCTAAGGGTAGACAGGGAGACCTGTGCTACTAATGCTAAGTTATGCCACCTTACGATTGCATGTGTCTAGGGGCACATTTCGGGTCACTTGTTCCAAAGAGCCACAGGAGAAGAGGTTCTCGGAGGAGGAGCCCTCGTTGTCGACGTACATGGCTCTACGCCTAGTTGCTTGTCTGTTCTGCCTCGAGGGTCCCTGACATGCCTGTACAATTTGATGACCAATCTATTATGGTATCATGATGATGGACTATGATGATGTACTAAAATAGGCCTGGGTCAAATGACTCCCACTCACCCTGATCATCCCCAGGCCTCGGATGGAGTCCAACTCGATGGTCTCGTCCTCATCATCAGCTTCAACCCCCATGGTCGAAGCTCACTTCTCTCTAATCATATTACCCGTTGGTCTAGCTAGTTGCACGGTGTAGGGCATGTATATGGAATCTCCTCCTTCTATGGTTTGCCTCGGTCCTAACAGTCTAACCTGCAAAGATTGGCATTTTTCAGGATCATCAACAGATTCCGAGTGGGTTCCTCGATCTCCTTGATCGGGCGAAGGTACTCCTCATACATGGAAAAGTTTACCCTAGTCCTTGTTGGGATTGCTACGGCAGTAGAAAAAATGATTATTAAAAGATCAACATTAAAGAATTCTTCAGCAAGTTATGCAAAACTTGCAAGGCTTGCTAAAGACCCAAGCTTTAAGTCCTGGATTGATGGCCATGGAGACAAAGAGGAACCAATCTTTGTAGGCTGATGCCTTACTTAGGAGACCATAAATCAAAGGGTGCATTTATTGGCCCTGAAGATGCTAATAATGACCAGTTAAGTTCTTACCCATGGTAGAGTATGAAGACTAAACGAATAAGTGAAGGATCAGGCTTGAGAAGATGTAGCTTGTGACAGATAATGTTAAGCCTGATCAGAAGCTTATAGTTGTTTGGGACCAGATGACATCGCGCTAATCTACATGCGTTTAAAAATCTAATAAACAATGGGGTAGCTAAAGGGTCACCTCAACATTCGCGTAAATCAGAGACAAGGTATAGTAGCTGTTCGACGACGATTTTTCTGCCAGTTAGAAAATCACCAAAAAATGTAATAAAATAACCACAAACGCACGGTGTACAATTTTAGTAAGTGGCGAGTATGGGTCGATCCATAGGAAAATTGAAGTGATTTTAAATTCTACTCAACCAAATTAACCCAAAGCTAGA
This sequence comes from Allium cepa, assembly GCA_030765085.1. Lineage (NCBI taxonomy): Eukaryota > Viridiplantae > Streptophyta > Magnoliopsida > Asparagales > Amaryllidaceae > Allium > Allium cepa. The sequence continues at coordinate 611,305,031 of CM060932.1, forward strand.
AGTTGTTTTAAGCTAAAAATGTAAATAAAAAAAACTAACAAAAAGAAAGTGGATAAAAATATGAGAGCAGAAGGCAATTTAGAGGCAATTTCCTTCTCATGATCATATAAACCAACATAATGAAATTATGATCTCTCTTTTGGTCATTTATGAATTTAGTTGATGTGTTTATCATAAGTATGGTCTATTTGTGCTATTAATTAGCCCAACATAGACCAACAAACTTTAACACACCATCCAAATCACTTGTTAACTCTCATGAAAATGATAATGAAATTAAAAATAAAATCTATTCTAAGTACGATCTATTTACTATTGATTAGTAATATAGACCATCAAATTTTGATTCTAAAATCCACTTCATTACCAAAATCATATGTAGGTGAAGAGGTAATTTGTGTTTATATTTGTTTAAGCATGGCCTATTGGTGTCAACAACATAGGCTATCAAATTCAAAGTCAAACTAAAAATTTTACCACATCAAAAATTCCATGAAGCATAAAGAGAGATCACAAATTAGAAAATATGTTGAATTTACATGATTAAGAAAGTGTTATTACCCCTAAATTGAAGGGGTTTAGTTTCTCATATTTGTTATCATTTCAACAAATGTAGATTGCGAAATAAAATAAACAAGAGAAAAAAGAGAGCTAAAATAAATTAAAAGCTAATCTACTTGCATAAAATAAAGAAATCTGCACTACCAACATAAAAGAAACAAAAAAGAAAAGAACATGTATTAAAATTGCATAAAAATAAATAGCATAAGCAAAGGCTAAGAAGCCATTAAAGAAAGAGAGTTTTTGTTTACATGCTACAACTAAACTAAAGAGAAGGTGCTAAGAGTTTCATTACATTAAACATAATGGGTATTTACACATGCCTAAAATCCTAATCCATATTTTAAGGGACTACCCAAAATGCCCCTTAGTAAGTGTGGCCATCAAGTTATCATTAGTATGTAGTTAATCTCCCATTAAATGTGCGTGTAATTTTAATCTCCCCAAACATGTGCATTAGCTCCAAATCGAAGATCATGGTAAGTGGGTAGGTGGAGTTCTCCACGATTACATGAATTTAATTATTTCCATCTTCATTTGCCTTCTTCTCTTATGCATGCATATTTTCATAAAGGCTTCTTCCATTTTTCATCCAAAATCCTACAAATAAAAGTGAAATGTGCAAAAAGTATTCTCAAAATTAATACATGCACAAAATTACCATTTTGCCCCTAAATGAAGATGAACGAATGATGATTTGACGACATTTGGATTTTGGTAAAAACATGTAAAAACGCCCAATTATGACATTTATTTAAATAAAAGTAGATTAAATATGGAAGTAAAAATATGCACATTTACGTGCACATTAAATACCCCCACACTTATTTTTTTATTCCTCATTGAATAAACTTAAACTAAGATAAATCCGCTTTCGTAGAAAATACGATTGCATTGAGGGTACGCAACAAGCTATTAAACCTCTAGGTATCCCTAGTAGGACGAGTGTTGTCTCATGAGAATTTTCAGTGGATGCTACCCACAAAATCCTAATGCAATATGAAAAATTCCTAAATGCAAGATTTATTTACAAAGATATGAATGCAAGTTTTTCAATATATTTACAAATGAAGAATTTACTTTTAAATTGACACAAATAAGTTAAATATAAATTTTGGTCATTATCAAGAAATTCAAGTAATGTTACACATCAAAACATCCAACAAAAGTTAAGTTAACATCATAATCAGACTCTAGTTTGGCTAGTTATTTCGGTTGATAACATGGTGCAACTATGAAATGATCCTTGTTGATTATCAAAGTTTTTCAAAGTGGTATTTTTATTTCTTTTGAGTAACAAATTGAATCAACTAAGTGAAGATAGTGCTTGAATTTCAATTGCTTGCTCTCTATATTTTTAAGAAGTATTAACATTATTATTGTTTACACACCTAACTCAGATAAACTAAGGCCAGATATAACGATCTTGCACTGCCTTTCGGGCTTACATGAGAAGAATACAGCGCATGGCGAGTGTACACACTTGCGTATGAACACATGACTCTAGGTGGTAATTTTTATTAAAAAATTATTTACATACACCTAATTCAGATAAATTGAGGCCATATATATCGATCCTGCACCGCATTTTGGGCATATGTGAGAAGGGTACAAAGCATGGCGAGTGTACACACTAACATGTAAACACATGACTCTGGGTGTTTCTTATTTTCACAAAAAATTTCTTTTATGTTTTATTATATTTATTTAGAAGAGAGAGTTTTGCAACATCATTTTAGCACCATTTAACTTAGAGATCAAAAATGTTATATCCTTTACTTTAAATCCTCACTTTTTTTTAAAAAGAGATTTTCAGTTAGGATATACTTCATAATTAAGACCCATTAACCTTCCTATATACTAGCTAAACCATGGTTACTTGTAATCAAACTTTATTTTATTTTTGTTGTAAATTTCAATTTAGTAACCAAAAACATATATTTATCCTGTAGTGTTTTTTTCTCAAAAGTAAATCAAAATGCTAAAAAGAAAATTTGTTATGGGAGTCTTTTTTAAAGATTTTGGAAAGAAAATGCAAAAAATAAACCATGAAAAATAAAAAATAAACATGAGACTCCCCCCACACTTGATTTTGACTGTGTCCCCACGGTCAATCCAAGTGAAAGGAGAAAAATAAAATAAAAATAAAAATATGATCTATATTTACATAAAAATGAAGCAATTATTATTTACATGACATAAGAAAATATATCGTTAATGAGTAAATGAAACGGTCTTTCAAAGACCAATTCATTTGTCTCGTTAAGTATGAGAGACAAAGCTTAAGCACAGAAATCAAACCGCAAAATATTTCAAAGTTGAATGTTGATTTGGAAAAACGAATGTCGTTTTATTAAAAATCGTATGAGTTGTTTTGTTTTTGATGATTTTTGGGGTAGATGGAATAATTGGTTGAAATTCAGGTTTATTTTCACCAAATTTATATTCAAGCTCATCATTGACAAATTCTTCAAAATTATTGATTTTAAAATCAAAATGGTGATTTAAATCTACCCATTAAGTATTCAACAACTCATCTTCGAAAGGACCAAAAAAATTTGTTCATTAAAGTCATCTTCCTTTATTGAATTATCAACAACTTCTTTATATGTATCAATTTCAAAATCTAAAGTTGTTGCATTCAATTCTTCAAAATCAGAAAAAGGAAGATCAAAATTTAAATTTGGTTCCACACTCTCAAAAGAATTGAAATCCAACTCAATCTCCAAATTTTCAACAACTTCATTAAGTTTGTCATTTTCAATTTCAAAAGTTGTTGTTTGAAAATCATCATTTTTGGTAAAAGTTGGATTATTATTTGACTCGTCACACGTTGACATTTGATTATGTTTCTCATGTTGTTTCATGTAGGTTTTAAACAACAAATCCGTGTGATTTTTGTGAATTACGTCCATTTTCTCAACAAAATCAAATTTATAATTATTAATTTAAGAAATTTTAATTTGAAATAGTTGAGAACAAAAGGATTTCCATTGCACCATAATTGAAATTATTCTCATTGCCAAAATCATTTAAAAAGTGGTTCGCATTTCTATTTTAACTTTGAAATTCATTTTGGAGTTTCGAAGTTGTATCGGCATGAGTTATAATCAAAATCATTTGAATTTTGAAGTGAATTCAAATTTTGACTATTTCAAAAACTTTGACTTGGGTTATTACACAAATACGAATTACACAAATCATTTATCCTTTGATTTTTTATTTAGAGAGCTCAAGTAAAGATTTAGTTCTCTTTTCAAGAGTTGATGGATGGTCATCAATTTTAAAACATTGTAGGGCAAAATCCAAATTGTTTGTGTAATAATTATTATTAAAATATTCATAAGAGTTTGATGTGAAACCATATGGATTATATTGATTTTCATAACTATTGAAAATTTCTTAGGAGTAGGAAAATTCCACATTTTCAAAAATGTGTTTTTTATTTTGGAATTTTTTCTAAAAAAATTGTTTTTGGAGTTTTGATTTCTTTGAAATTTTTTACATAATTATTATTTTGGATTGAAAAACTAGGTTAAGTAAAATTTAAAATTTTTTTGGTTTTGGATTTTGAATTTTTTTTTTAACATATGCATGAACTAATGCAACTAAATGAATGCAATGACTTGATTATAAATTTTCTGTCCTTAGTAGCTCCTAACTCAAAATTCTATAATCAAACTTTGCCTTAAATCAACAAAATATTTCTTAGCCAGGTAACAGGTAGGAGTTATTGATGCACCATGAATCACTGTAGCAATGTAATCGAAGGTTTAAGTACCTGCAGAGAAACAATCGTTATAATATTTATGAATCACCGTAATATTTATAAATGATTATTGCTTTGTCGTAGCATAGACACCAAGAATATAAATTGTTCAAAGAAAATAACTTTTGAAGATACAAATAAGCCCTAGGTGGGCTCGTGACTCTCTTAAGTCCGTAGTCTAACCATTATTATTAGTCAAATTCTAGAATGAAATACGATTTGTGGGCCAAGTAAGGGGTGATGAAATCCTCCACCCTATGTGGATTTGGATGTTGCCCTTAGAAAATAAAATAAGATGAAATGAATGTGAAACAGAAATTAAACTTGAATTAACGATTCAACTACAAATGAAATTTGTTTTTTATTATTTTTTAAAATGCAAGCAACCAATAATGCAAAGCAAATAAAAACAAGCGATGAGAGCATAATACTAGAGCGTGCAGAATTATTAGCAATTTATTTTAGAAGCAACAATTTTTTTAAGCAATGATTTTTCTTAAGCAGCGATTTTGCAAGCAGAGCAGAGCAGTTTTTAACAGCAATTCTTCTTCTAATTTTGATTTCCTACACCTTGAAATATGTAGCTTGAAAATGTGAACAAGATATATATATATATATATATATATATATATATATATATATATATATATATATATATATATATTGGAAGCTAAGTAAAAGAAATAAATGAATTCATACACACTTTTACAAATATATACAAATTTGCTTTAACAAATTCACACATTTTAAAACAAATGCCCACCACTAACACACATTCACAAATGCCCAAATCGCTTTCTCTCTGTCTAAAAAAAACGAAATGAAATAAAAAAATGAAATCGCGAAATAAAATTCGCGATCTACAAGCCTGTTAATTTTGATATTTAGGTCCGTGTTTGGGTATTTGGATTTCGAGCAGGAAGGGAGATGGATGGTTGGAGGTTGGTTTTGTGAATTGGGTGGTGCACATGGCGACTCGGTCGCAGGTTCGAGGGTATTGGGGGATTTGGGTCGTTCGATTTGTCTATGGATTACGATTTGAGGAGTTTGGGGTTTTTGGATGAAGGCGATTCAGTAAGGAGGAGTTTGGGGTGGTTGATTGGCAGGATGGTGGAGATTGTTGGAGAAGTGTGGTTGATGGTCAGAGTTTGTAGTTAGTTATGAATATGTATGTTTGATAGTGGCATGTATGTTTGTGGTATGTATGTTTGTTGGTTGGTGATATTGCAGTGAGGTGCTGGACTGATGGCAGTTGGATGATGGATGGTTGTAGTGCAGTGACTGGATGGCTGTGGTAAGCGGTGTTGTTGAAGGTTATGGAAGTAGACAGTGGTCATGATGTGTTTAGAGTTGCAGGAAATGGGTGATGGAGGAGGTGTTAATGCAGGGTGATGGAAATATGCAGATGGAGGAGAAGTAGCTTGTGGGATGGAAGTTGTGCACGTTGCAATTAAGTGATAGAAGTAGAGGAGGGTAATGCAGTGGGTGGTTGCTGAGGGATTGAAGGTTTTGGTTTGAATGGACGTGGCTGTTTATATGACTGGGATAGTGATGGAGTTGAATGTGCCCTGGCTATTTGATGTGTTGTATATGCAAAGGAACTGATGGGTGGCAGGCTGTGGGACAGTGGCAAGTTTGAAAGCAAGAGTATGAAAAGTGTGTGGCACAGTTTGTTGTTTTTTTGCAGGTTGGAGGAGGATTGGATGATGGTTGTAGGAAGTTTGATTGTGGTCAGTGTATGGTTAGTATGTCAGGTAGGAGAAGGAGAAAGTATGTGGAATGTAGAGGCTGAGTAGTATAGGAGATGCAGTGTTGTAATTCATGCAGAAATATGGTGATGTAGATGTGCACATACACAGTTGTAGCCAGAGATGAGATGCACAGAGAAGGCAGTAATGTGATGGCCAGAGAAGTGTGGGAGGGAGTTGCAGTTGTGAATGCGGGGGGTGTTGCAGTGGATATGTGCACACTGCATAGTTTTAAAAAAGAAAAAGAAAAACGTAAATGTAAAATGCAAATATAAATGTAAATTAATAAAATATTTTTTTTTGTTTTGTAATTGTGTATGTGTGTAACGACCCGTAATTTTCGCTAATTAAATTTGGTTAATTTAATAAGTTTTGGTAATTTAATTCGGAAAGAAAATATAAACATCTGTAATTTAATAATGAAATCACTAAAATAAAGGTAATAATGTTAATGCAAGTTAATAAATAACTAATTTAGTGCAAACCCAATTAATTGAACCAATTATAAGATTATAACTGATTGTAATTGATAAATTGGGAAATAAGTTCAAAATACATTAATTAATGAAATAATACATAATAAACGGTAATTTGATAAAATCAATGTTAGTATAAATTAAAGAAATAATTGAAAATAACGTTAATTCTATTTATAACATAATAATAGGTTGAATAAAAAGAATGGAAATTCAAGATTAATTTATTTATTGGAATTTAAATTTAATAATTGGATTAATTGCAAATAATTGAAATTTAATATATAATATTACGTTAATGGAAATTAAGTTGAAAATTGAGAATATTATGTAATAAATCATGAACCAATGTTGATTTCATCCAATTGATAATGATAGATTAGATAATAGGATGAAATATCAAATTAAATGGATTTTTGGAATTTTAAATTCATAAATTTCTGAATATAATGAAATTTAAACTTAACACTGAAATTAATGGATTAATATATTTTAATTGACATCTAAATTTGTTTAAATTACTATAATTGTTTAAGAAATAAAAAATGATAAGATTTGTTAATTTTGGAATTAAAATTGAAAAAGTGATTTAATTAATTATTAATTTATTTAATTAATGTAAAAATAGCCATTTTGGCCACTGACTCGGATTTCGACAAAACTGGTTTCATCGGATCCGTAACGGTGAATTATTGTAGGATTTCAAGTTTCGTAGCAATCGGACTTGTCGTTTGATCGTACGAACGTGAACCGCCTTGAAATCAATTAAATTGAAATCAATTGAAATCAATTTGAAATAAATTGATTTTAGCATAACTTCTTCATACGATGGAATTTGGATCTAAAACATGTTCCATCGCATTTAAAATATTTATAAACATCTATTTTGATATATGGGTTGACCCAATTTCGTTTCGGAGTCGAAACGGACCTTTTGGGCCATATATCGTTCAGTTTTCCAAACCAAAGCCCATCTGTTATATTTTGTTCTGTCTATATATATCCAGTTATAAACCCTAGCTGCCTTTCTATTCCTCATTTCTGTACGCACAATTTCAGTTGCTCCTCTTTATTTTCAATGGTAAAACAAACAAAATTTTCAATTGCTATTTCAAATCAAATTCAAAGCCAAATTTTCAACTCCTCAAAAAAATTCAGAAAAATTATATATCGAATAGTTTGACATCCTAGCACCCTCAAAGGCAAAGGGACAAACACTATTGAGTCTTTTGAGTCCGATCCCAATGACCCCTCCTCTTCTCAATTAGCCTGAGTATTAGTTTCTCTCATCCTAGGAAAGGATCTAAGCTATAATTCAGATAGGCCCAATTATCAATCTATGATGCTAACACCTACTGTACAGGTAAGCACTCCAACGACAACTGAGAGTCAGCCAGATGTCGACAATACGAATCTGCGTCAAGTGTTCTTTTTTGGGATTGATGCTCGAATCAACGGCAAATCTTGGTCAAAGTTCATAAATCACGAACCTAAGTGCTAATTTGGGCGTCTTCGATTGGGGTAACAATCGAGAAATTGCTATCTGGGTATTGAAGAGTTTGGTTCGGGAAGTCGTTTGATGGTGGCGGAGGTTGCGAAGAGGGCTGTGGCGCCTGGAATCGGCCGATTGGGGTTCAGCAAAACCCTAATTTGAGGCGGCGGCCGGTGGGAGTTAGATGACCGGACCATGGTCATCACCTGCGGCCGAAGTAGCAGAGGGTGGTGGTGGTATCGGCGTGGTTGATGGAGGCCCTGGGCGGCGAGCGGCAGCAGTCAAAGAGGGATGATTGTTTGCATTTTGGGTTCGGTTCTGGGAGTTGCTTGTGTGCGTTGAAGATGATGACGTGGCGTGTTTTGGTTCATGCGTGTTTGTTTTATTTATGTTAATTTAACTTAAGATTTCAGCTCGTTCTAACTCACAGAACTTTCTCATACGAGGTCCGTTTCACGCGGGGTTTTCTTCATTAGGATCGTATTGGAATTTTGGACACTTTGGCGCTGGTTTGGACGAATTCTGAGACTGTTCAAATTTTGGGTTTAAATTGGATTCAAATTAATAAGGTGGGTGTTTTAACCCACCCACAACTACTAAGGGCCCGTATGGTTTCATTTTGTATTTTGAGTTTTGTATTTTCAACTTGCACTAAGAAATAGCAAGAAATATGAGAAGAACATTTATAATTCTTAGCCACTGCGACGACCAACAAACAACTAAAGAGTTGGATTGTTCTCCGTGCTTTTGTTATCTCTTGAAACACGAAAAACAAAATAATCTTGGTTTCTATTTTGCATGTTATTTCATTGTTCAAAATTATTTGTTTTTCAACAATATATACAACGGACACACTTTTGTATAGACGAAAACATAAAACTAAAAAGGACAAGCCAAACGGGACCTAAATTTTTTATGTTTGTTAAATTGATTTATGGTGTGATTAGAAATTTATTTATGACTGTTTGGCATATTTTAATCATCGTCTTAGTTAAATCAAATGTATTTAAATTAAATTGTTATTTAATTTGTTATTACATATAAACTGCCAGCTAAATAGTTGTTTAATTTATTATTGAATATAAACTGCCAGTAAATGCCTATTATTTATTATCTGTTCTATATTGGTGTTATTGATTGAATTGGATGATGATTTGATAAATGTTTGATGATTGATATTGGATGAATGGATATTGTGCTTTATATTGTTATAAACTGCAAGTTGTTGTGGATTTTATTCATTCGGGATTGCGTTTGAAATGATATATAACCTTATTTATATTTAAATTACGGATTGAAATGATAAATATCTGTATCACTTGACCATAGGATAGAAAATTATATACAGACTCCGCGATCTATGTGTAAAAATAATTTGAAATGATTTCTATGATTTGTAAAGAAATATATGAGTAATATAAATATTGATTTTTGATGTTATATAAATGTTATTTTATTATTGATTTTAGCTATGTATAAAATTGTTTTGAAATATAAAATAAGTTAAATAATAAAGTTTGATTGTTTTTATATAATATGGTTAAGTACCTGTTTAAAATTATATTGTATATAGGGTTTATATTGACTTAAATAAATTTGAGGTTGGAAGACAAATACAAAATTGATTTGAATTAAGTTATTTAAGAATTATACTCGAATAAATTTGATTTGGAATTTAGATAAAATGATTTTTATAACTTGATTTTTGGTTTAAAGTAATTTAAATGAATATCAAGTCGATTTAAATGAATATATCAAGTTAAATAAATTGAAAGAATATCCAGTTGTTTGAAGTTTAAAAGTTTTACTTAAACTATATTGAATTTATGAAGTAAACATTTCAAATCTAAATAATAGTAATTGAATTTGATATACATGGAATTATCAAAGAATTAGTTTTGAAATGGGGAACATTTAAAGCTTTGAAATATATAGAATTCAAAATGGTTTAATTTGTGAATCAAATCTATTTTGAAACCAATATAGTTTGGAATAGTTTACTTGGAAACTGAATTGCATTGAAATTTATAAGATTTGGTTAAATTTAAAATCTAGTAATTCGAGTCATTTGGAATTGATTGTGAAATTTAAGAAGAGTTTATTATGTAAAGTATTTTATTATTTACACCATTTAAGGGATGGAAGTTATGTTTTAAAGTTACGAATTTCAAAGTATTATGATCTGAAAATGTTATAATTTCAAGTGTTTGGTTTCGGAGTGTAAAAATTTGAAAATGCTATCATTTTGGAAAAGGGATATATTTGAAATAAAAAATGATATCATATTAATTTGGGTTTTGAAGTGGAAATTATATCGTATTTATATAGTTTTGAAATGGATATTATATTCTAGTTTTGAAGTATAATTATTTTGAAATAACCGCGGTGTTATAATAACGTTTGGTTGTTGAAGAGACCGAAATCAGAAGTTGTCACACTCTCTACCAACTCCGAAAACCACTTTAACAACCGTGTATCGGTGGAGATTCCAGAATGAAGTAGAATGGTGGCGGCGTTTCCTTTGAGGCATATACGTGGACCCGACTCCCGTGAATTGGCATAAGGTGGCTAAAATAGGAGCGATTCTGGGCCAGTGAGGTAGCTCCTCTTATCGAACACACTCCTTCGATATTATATTCTGACTGAGATTTATTTGGAGGCCACTTTTGATTTTTGATTTTGGGGGTGTAGCTTGAGGTGGGCGGTAGCTGTGCGCTATGCGTCACCACCCGTCCGGATAGTAATTGGTATATCTACCCTGGCATTGCCTTGTGTGCCTTGTCACCCACCCTAGCGAGCCTTGTACGAGTTTGGTTTTCTCCCGTAGCCCTTGTGGTATCCTCCGGTGGCTTCCCAATCATGAGGGACCATGATACTGGATGGACACCGGGACTATTATGTGTTAAGGTGGAAAATGTAAAGCCTTAATACTATTTAAAAGTAAGTTTATTTTACTATTAGACATTATTATAATAGCGAAATATTACTACATAGTAAATAGTTTAACGGATCCTTAGGAGATGTGAATCCCGAGCATCTCTTTAGTTACTGCACTCACGTTTGACACTTGATAGGAGATGTCAAATCCCGTAAACATCTCTGACGCCGTCTACACTCATTTTTATTTACTGTTGATATAACTTACATCAGATTTTTTAGTTTTGAGTCGAGTGTTTTGTCTTTTCAATTCGCTTGGGTCAGTTTGAGCATTTCAGGATTCGAAGACTTTATCTCTAGAGGACGAAGACGAAGATTTGTATTACTATTATTTATTATATTATTCCACTGCATTCATACTGTTCCGTTGCATTAATTATTATTCTCTGGTATGTGTAACTTTGACATGTATTATATAAGTATAATCGAATGTTTTGTAAACAGCTTCATGAACTGTTTATTTGATTGTTATATTTTACCGTTCCATTGTGAGATTCTGTTTTGTTTCTTTCTATGTTTTTCTTATTTACCCTATAACAATCTGCCCTTTTGTATGCTTTGAGTCTAACATGTGTGGTTTATCGTCGATTTAAAGCGTACAAAAAGACGGGATGTTACAAGGTGGTATCAGAGCTTTGGTTTAGCGATAAACCTTAGCTTGTGGGGTCCGACTCTTTACTAATAGGGAAGTAATACCCTGTGATGAGTCGTTGAGAGAGAGAGAGAGAGAGAGAGTGTGTGTGTGTGTGTGTGTGTGTGAGAGCGTATTTGTTTGTTTCGTTTTGTATTGATAAATTCTGGTTGGTGCATAGGACGCTATGACATCAATAGGGATTTCTAAACACTTAATACGACAGAATGTCACAATATTTGTTTTGAATATAGGTGAATGAAATAATTTTTCCTATTATATTTTCTATATATGTAAAATAAATTTTATGAATAAGATATATATATTTGGTTGTATTATATTGGTTGTTAGGTAGTGAAACTTATAAATGTCGATTAGAAATAAGATTTGAAGAAACTAAAATAAATGAAATTTGGAAACTTTAGAACTTAAGTCCCGGGATTTTAAATTTCTTTCAAAGGATTTTGGAATATAATAATATTATTAGAAGTATTTTCTGATGTAAATATTTCAATGTAAATTTAAAGAATTGTTTTAAAGAAACTTTGGAAAGAAATAAGTTCTGTACTCCTCTCTCTGTCGCTGGAAAGTAATTTCGGTGATGAGTGCATGCATCATCGACATTCATTTTCGAGTTTCTAAGTGGGAAGACCACTGTAGTATTTTTACTGCAGATTTATTTTGATAAACAAAAGTAAATTTTAAATTGTTTTAAATATAAATGGGATATATAAATTGTAAGTGTATAGATCTAACTATTATTTTAAAAATGATTTAAAATTTTACTCGATATTTAAATTCTTAAGTTTCCATTAATTAATGGTTTCAATTGCTTTAGTGAAGTGAAATTTAACTAATAACTGGAACCTTTAAGTGAAATAAGAGATTTAATGCTAGGTGATGAATGAAATTGCAAGCAAGTTGGGATTGTAACTTATGATACAAAAGATAAAATTATTGAACATTGAATTAATTAAAAGAAATGGGATAAGTTGTCTGATTTTCAATTGCATTCTTAAAAGCATATGTGTAACTTACCAAATATTAAATGTTCTAATGTTAATAAGAAAATGTAATGGATATTATACAAGTAAAATTTGAAGTAATGAAAGTATTCAATGAAATTCTTTGATAAATAAGAATTTGATGTGTAGATGAAAGGCTACTAATAAAATATAATAGAAAGATAAGTATTATAAATAAATGAAATGAACATTGAATGAATGAATAGAAATTTGCAAGAAATAATTGTAAATTAAAAAGATAAATAATTATATGAATGAAAAGGAAATCAAACAACAAATGTATGAATGGAATTCATAAGAATGAACTTGATCTATTGATTAGGATTGTTGTTTGTTCGGTTTATGGTTGTTTGGGCAAGACACTTTAAATTTGTTTGGATGTATAAATAATCTATTTAGCCCCATCTAAGACTGTTGAGTAAATGGTGCGCTTAGTAGTTTATTTTCCATTCCGTACAATATAAAATTTTGAACCCGAACAACTATTTGTTTTGTTTGATGTGAATAGATAATTGACTTGTGTTGATTTTATGTGATGGTTGTATGCTTTGTTGCAATTGATTGTTGTATTATTGATTCATTTGTTAGTAGTTGAAACAACTTTAATATTTTATTTTATATAATTATTAACACTTTTGGATTATATAAGTAAAATACAGGTTATGGAAGCAATTGCTATTGCTTTTGGTTTCATAATTTAAGCGTTGTTTGCCCGACAAATAGGTACGTTTTCGGATTGCGGTTTATAGCGTTATTATATTATTCTTCCCGTGTTGGGATATATATTATTTTGGAAAATATATGTTGTATATTGTTATATTTGATATTATATTTTCTCCCGAGCCTCTACGTACAAAGGAGACTCTACTGAAATTTTCCGTAAATTTTAGACTTAGAAATTTTGAAAATGTTTTCCAAACTTTATTAATTTCAGTATAAAAGGACTTAATAGTTATAAATAGATATATCTTATTTAAATTACTAAATTTTGTAAATTTAATTGTTCATAAAATTAGTACTTTGAATAAGATGTATTGACTACTCAATTTCTTCTTTTCCCTTCTTTTTCCTTTTCGGGGACGAAATGTTTTGAGTGGGGGACAGTATAACGACCCGTAATTTTCGCTAATTAAATTTGGTTAATTTAATAAGTTTTGGTAATTTAATTCGGAAAGAAAATATAAAAATCTGTAATTTAATAATGAAATCACTAAAATAGAGGTAATAATGTTAATGCAAGTTAATAAATAACTAATTTAGTGCAAACCCAATTAGTTGAACCAATTGTAAGATTACAATTGATTGTAATTGATAAATTGGGAAATAAGTTCAAAATACATTAATTAATGAAATAATACGTAATAAACGGTAATTTGATAAAATCAATGTTAGTATAAATTAAAGAAATAATTGAAAATAATGTTAATTTTATTTATAATATAATAATAGGTTGAATAAAAAGAATGGAAATTCAAGATTAATTAATTTATTGGAATTTAAATTTAATAATTGGATAATTGCAAATAATTGAAATGTAATATTTAATATTACGTTAATGGAAATTAAGTTGAAAATTGAGAATATTATGTAATAAATCATGAACCAATGTTGATTTCATCCAATTGATAATGATAGATTAAATAATAGGATGAAAGGCCAAATTAAATGGATTTTTGGAATTTTAAATTCATAAATTTCTGAATATAATGGAATTTAAACTTAACACTGAAATTGATGGATTAATCTATTTTAATTGACATCTAAATTTTTTTATTCGTTTAAGAAATCAAAAATGATAATATTTGTTAATTTTGGAATTGAAATTGAAAAAGTGATTTAACTAATTAATTATTAATTTATTTAATTAATGTAAAAATAGTCATTTTGGCCACCGACTCGGATTTCGACGAAACCAGTTTCATCGGGTCCATAATAGTGAATTATTGTAGGATTTTAAGTTTCGTAGCGATCGGACTTGTCGTTTGATCGTACGAATGTGAAACGCCTTAAAATCAATTAAATTGAAATCAACTGAAATCAATTTGAAATAACTTGGTTTTAGCATAACTTCTTCATACGATGGAATTTGGACTTGAAACCTATTCCATCGCGTTTACAATATTTAAAAATATCTATTTTGATATATGAGTTGACCCAATTTCATTTCGGAGTCGAAATGGGCCTTTTGGGCCATATATCATTCAATTTTCCAAACCAAATCGAGCCCATCTGTTTTATTTTGTTCTGCCTATATATATCTAGTTATAAACCCTAGCAGCCTTTCTATTCCTCATTTCTAGGCGTATAATTCCAGTTGCTCCTCTTCATTTTCAATGGCAGACAAACAAAATTTCCAATTGCTATTTCAAATCAAATTCAAAGGCAAATTTTCAACTCCTCAAAAAAATTCAAAAAAATTATACATCGAATATCTCAACAATACGAATCTGAGCCAAGTGTTTGTTTTTGGGATTGATGCTCGAATCAACAGAAAATCTCGGTCAAAGTTCATAAATCGCGAACCTAAGTGCTAATTTGGGCGTTTTCGATTTGGGCAACAACCGAGAAACTGCTTTCTAGGAATTGGAGAGTTGGGTTCAGGGAGTCATTTGATAGTGGTCGGAGGTTGCGAAGAGGGCTGTGGCGCCTGGATTCGGCCTATTAGGGTTCGAAAAAACCCTTATTTGAGGCGGCGACTGGTGGGAGTTAGATGAGCGGACCATGGTCATCACGTGCAGCCGGAGTAGCAGAGGGCGGTGGTGGTATCAGCGTGGTTGATGGAGGCCTTGTACGGCAAGCGGCGACGGTCAAAGGGGGATGGTTGTTCGGCGACGATCAAAGTGGGATGGTTGTTCGCGCTTTGGGTTCGGTTCTAGGAGTTGCTTGCATGTGTTGAAGATGATGATGAGGCATGTTTTGGTTCCTGCGTGTTTGTTTTATTTATTTTAATTTAACTTAAGATTTTAGCTCGTTCTAACTTACAAAACTTTCTCATACGAGGTCCGTTTCATGCGCGGTTTTCTCCGCTAGGATCATATTGGAATTTTGGACATTTTGGCACTAGTTTGGCCGAATTATGAAACTTTTCAAATTTTGGGTTTATATTGAATTTAAATTCAATTTAAATTCAAAAGGTGAGTGTTTTAACCCACTCACAACTTCTAAATTTCTTATGTTTGTTATTGATTTATGGCATGATTAGAAATTTATTTATGACTGTTTGGCATATTTTAATCATCGTCTCAATTAAATCGAATGTATTTGAATTAAATTGTTATTTAATCTATTATTGCATATAAACTGCCAGCTAAATAGTTATTCAATTTATTATTGAATATAAACTGTCAGTAAATGCCTGTTATTTATTATCTGTTCTATATTGATGTTATTGATTGAATTGGATGATGATTGTGATAAATGTTTGATGATTGATATTGGATGAATGGATGTTGTGCTTTATATTGTTATAAACTGCAAGTTGTTATGGATTTTATTCATTCGGGATTGCGGTTTGAAATGATATATAACCGTATTTATATTTTAAATTACGGATTGAAATGATAAATATCCGTATCACTTGACCATAGGATAGAAAATTATATACAGACACAGCGGTCTATATATAAAAATATTTTAAAATTATTTCTATGGTTTTTAAAGAATATATGAATTATATAAATATTAATTTTTGATGTTATATAAATGTTATTTTATTATTGATTTTAGCTATGTATAAAATTGTTTTGAAATAATAAAATAAGTTAAATAATAAAGTTTGATTGTTTTTATATAATATGGTTAAGTACCTATTTAAAATTATATTGTATATAGGGTTTATATTGACTTAAATAACTTTGAGGTTGGAAGGTAAATACGAAATTGATTTGAATTAAGTTATTTAAGAATTATACTCGAATAAATTTGATTTGGAATTTAGATAAAAATTAAGATTTTAAAGGGTATGATTTTTATAACTTGATTTTTGGTTTAAAGTGATTTAAATGAATATCAAGCTGATTTAAATGAATATATCAAGTTAAATAAATTGAAAGAATATCCAGTTGTTTGAAGTTTAAAAGTTTTACTTAAATGGTATTGAATTTATGAAGCAAACATTTCAAATCTAAACAATAGTAATTGAATTTGATATACATGGAATTATCAAAGAATTAGTTTTGAAATAGGGAACATTTAAAGCTTTGAAATATATAGAATTCGAAATGGTTTAATTCGTGAATCAAATCTGTTTTGGAATCAATATAATTTGGAATTGTTTACTTGGTAACTGAATTGCATTGAAATTTATAATTTAGGATTTGGTTAAGTTTAAAATCTAGAAATTCGTGTCGTTTGGAATTGATTGGTGAAATTTAAGAAGATTTTATTATGTAAAGTATTTTATTATTTACACCATTTAAGAGATGGAAGTTATGTTTCAAAGTTACGAATTTCAAAGTATTATGATTTGAAAATGTTATAATTTCAAGTGTTTGGTTTAGGAGTGTATAAATTTGAAAGTTCTATGATTTTGGAAAAGGGATATATTTGAAATAAAAAAAATGATATCATATTGATTTGGGTTTTGAAATGGAAATTATATCGTATTTATATAGTTTTGAAATGGATATTATATACTAGTTTTGAGGTATAATTATTTTAAAATGACCACGGTGTTATAATAACGTTTGGTTGTTAAAGAGACTGGGATCGAAAGTTGTCATACTCTCTGCCCACTCCGAAAATAATTTTTACAACCGTGTATGCAGTGGAGATTCCAAAGTGAAGTAGGATGGTGGCGGCGTTTCCTTTGAGATATGTACGTGGACCCGACGCCCGTGAGTTGGCATAAGGTGGCTAAAATAGGTGCGATTCTGAGCCAGTGAGGTAGCTCCTCTTATCGGACACACTCCTTTGTTATTATATTCTGACTTTGAGATTTATTTGGAGGCCACTTTTGATTTTGAATTTTGGGGTGTGGCTCGATGTGGGCGATAACTGCGCGCTATGCATCACCACCAGTCTGGATAGTAATTGGTATATCTACCCTGGTATTGCCTTGTGTGCCGTGTCACCTACCCTAACGAGCCTTGTACGAGTTTGGTTTTCTCCCGTAGCCGTGTGATATCCTTTGGTGGCTTCCCGATCAGGAGGGACCATGATACTGGATGGATTAGTGGGACTATTACGTATTAAGGTGGAAGATGTAAAGCCTTAACGCTATTTAAAAGTAACTTTATTTTACTATTAGACATTATTATAATAGCGAAATATTACTACATAGTAAATAGTTTAACGGATCCTTAGGAAATGTGAATCCCAATCATCTCTTAAGTTACTGCACTCACGTTTGACACTGGATAAGAGATGTCAAATCCCGTAAACATCTCTGACGCCGTCTACACTTATTTTTATTTACTGTTGATTTAACTTACATAAGATCTTTTAGTTCTGACTCGATTGTTTTGTCTTTTCAATTCACTCGGGTCAGTCTGAGTATTTCAGGATTCGAAGACTTTATCTCTGGAGGACGAAGACGAAGATTTGTATTACTATTATTTATTATATTATTCCACTGCATTCATACTGTTCCGCTGCATTAATTATTATTCTCTAGTATGTGTAACTCTGATATGTATTGTATAAGTATAATCGAATATTTTGTAAACAGCTTCATGAACTGTTTATTTGATTATTATATTTTATCGTTCCGCTGTGAGATTTTGTTTTGTTTTTTTCTCTATTTTTCTTATTTACCCCATAACAATCTGCCCTTTTGTATGGTTTGAGTCTGACGTGTGTGCTTTATCGTTGATTTAAAGCGTGCAAAAAGACAGGATGTTATAATGTGTTTTTAAAAAAATAGAAAATCAACAAGCACACAAATCAAATAAAAGCAAAAATCACACAAACACACAACATAATTTTTTTTTTAAAATGCAACTCAACACATAAAATGAAAACACAATACCAAAATAATTCAAAGAGTAAAATTGAAAATCAAAATTTTTCCCCTGCGATGCCAAATACTTATTAGACGACGATTTTTCTATCGGTTAGAAAATCACCGAAAAATATAATAAAATAAATGCAAGCGCACGGCGTACAATTTTAGTATGTGGAGTACGGATCGATCTGTAGGGAACTAAAGTGATTTTAAATTCTACTCAATTAGATTAACCCAAAGCTAGAAGTTGTTTTAAGCTAAAAATGTATAATAAAAAAAACTAACAAAAAGAAAGTGAATAAAAATATGAGAGTAGAAGGCAATTTAGAGGCAATTCCCTTCTCATGATCACATAAATCAACATAATGAAATTATGATATCTCTTTTTGATCATTTGTGAATTTAGTTGATGTGTTTACCATAAGTATGGTCTATTTGTGCTATTAATTAGCCCAATATAAACCATCAAACTTTAACACACCATCCAAACCATTTGTTAACTCTCATGAAAATGATAATGAAATTAAAAATAAAATCTATTCTAAGCAAGATCTATATAATATTGATTAGTAATATTGACCATCAAATTTTGATTCTAAAATGCACTTCATTACCAAAATCATATGTAGATGAGAGGTAATTTGTGCTTATATTTGTTTAAGCATAACCTATTTGGTGTCAACAACATAGCTATCAAATTAAAAGTTAAACAACAAAATTTTACCACGTCAAAAATTCCATGAAGCATAAAGAGATCATGAATTAGAAAATATGTTGAATCTACATGATTAAAAGAGCTTCATTACCCTTAAATTGAAGGAGTTTAGCTTCTCATATTTGTTATCATTTCAACAAATATGGATTGCTACATAAACATAAGCAAAAGGAAAAAGAGATCTAATTAAAATAAACTAAAAATCTAATCTACTTGCATAAAATAAAGAATTCTACACTACTAACATAAAAGAAACAACAAAGAAAAGAACTTGTAATAAAATTGCATGAAGAATGGCTAATTCTTCAGAAGATGAGAACAGCCGAAGTTTCTACAACTCGAAGAGACCAAAAGAAAGGGCACAACAAGATGGGAGTGGAGTAGCATGACTTGGGACAAACCCTAAGCCAAGTATAGGGGTCAAAACTGACCCCCAAGGGCTTGGAGGCACGGGTCATCCTGGCCTTGAAAGGAATTATGTGCGAATCGGACTTGCTATGGAGCATTTGAACCTGAATCAGAATGCAAAAGCATGACTGCAGGAGTACATAGCGGAATTCCCTTACAAGTTGAGGGCGTACCAAAAACGCAAACTTGGGAGTTCCTTTGGATGCCAACGATAGACTTGCTGAGATGGCGAGAAGAGTTACGAGGGGTGGATTGCCTAATCTGAACATGGAAAATGTGAATATAAGTTTGTTTACTCCAAACATCCAATATGCTAGGAACCCACTGGAATTCAAACTACCAATGTTGGAGACATATAATGGAAAGTCAAATCTTACAATACATTTGATGAGATACGTCCGGCACATGGAGGTGTTGGGGGCATCTGAAGAAGTTATAGGATGGCATTTCCCGTTGTATCTGATGGATTTGGCTGCATAATACTTTAGACGGTTGGAGAATGATTCCATTAACACATGAAGTTAATAAACAAGTATTGTGAAGTAGTTTCGGGTCCATATCTCTTGACCTAAGAATGTAATGACGTTAGCCAGCATGAAGCAGAGGGCAGAAGTGACCCTTGGAACTAACAAGGTTTAATGTGACACCTACTGCAGTCCATAAGCTAGACCCTTTAATGGTTTTAATGGCGGCGATTGTAGGAATAGCGACTAAGATAGATCTCAAGATCGCACTAGAGCGGAATCCTCTAAGGCATCTTGTGGAATTTTATCATAAGGCCAAGAGATTCCAACGTCAGGAGGACGTGGAAGCTGATCACGAAGACGTTGATGCTGTGGATGGAGAAGGATGCCCTAAGAAGGAACCATCAAAGGCAAAGGAAAAAAGGAAGATGGATGACATTTTTGATGGATGAAAATGGCAAAGGAGCAAACCAAAATTCTCTTCTTATACGAACCTAAATGAAACCCTGAAGCGGATTTATTCGAATACTAGAGGTAGATCCTCTATCGAAAACCAGCAAAGAGAGAACCGACGGAGCGCAAAAGGACGTCTAGAAAATGTTGCCTATTCCATAAGTTAGATGGGCATAACACAAATGACTGTAGATATCTATGAGATCTGATCAAGGAACAGTCAAAGATAACTAATCATAGTAGTATGTGAGAAATCGAGTTGCGGTGGTAGAACAAGAGCTGACATTGGCCTTGGCAAATCGAATTAACCTTGGATCAAGGTCAAGGATAGTCATCGATTAATCAGATGGAAGGGGATCAGGTTTGGTTCTCACACTCTATTTCCCTTTTTCAATAAACCATGCAATAATATAGTCCAGATACTTGCTCGTGCAGGGGATCCTGAACGTTCCCTAGGCGCGTTGTGAGTTGGATGTTAGGTCGTAATGCTTGGAGAGGTAACTATCTTGATATTAGGACTTATGCTTTTATGTTTGAACTTAATTCTTTTGGATGAACCTTTGATTATTAAATACACATTAAATGTGATGACTAATATTTATCATTTTAAGTCCCATCCGGAATGGCAGGGCTGGTGTGCAAGGTGTAAGTACCCTCTTCGA
This sequence comes from Allium cepa, assembly GCA_030765085.1. Classification (NCBI taxonomy): domain Eukaryota; kingdom Viridiplantae; phylum Streptophyta; class Magnoliopsida; order Asparagales; family Amaryllidaceae; genus Allium; species Allium cepa. Next base: position 611,326,316 of record CM060932.1, read on the forward strand.
AGAGCGAGCAGATGGACTTAATCAACGTTGATTGCTTTAAATTCCCAAAGGACCAAAGAACAAGAAGTAAGTCACCTTATTTGAGTGTGAGTAGATGGGCTTTCTTTTCATTGAGTCCCCTTGTCAGAGAGCAAGCGGATTGGACTCAACAAGGGTCCGGAGAGTCCATGGATCTGATTATCAGCCTCGAACGACCGTAGATCTGATTATCAGCCTCGAATGGCCATGAACTTGATTATAGGCCTTTAATGGTCATGGATTTATTACTAGCCTCAAATGATGATTACCTTGGTTAACGGTTCGGGGAGACCGTGGATTTACTTACCGGTCTCGAACGACCATGACCTTTAACGTTCTAGAAAGATTGTAGACTTAACTATCTGTTTTGAACAGCTACAAATTCAAATAACAATCTGGACTGATCACGATTTTAACCATCAATCTTGAATGGCCATGAATCTATTTAGGAACTAGAGAGATTGCGAGCATAAATATCGACCTAACTTGGCCATCAATCCAACTACACGATCCCAAAGGTCGTAGACTTAATTGCCGGCCTTGAATAGCCATGAATTTAACTAATGAATTAGAAATTCATCCCTTTGACTTAAACATTAAACGATATAGAGAGATCATGCATTAAACTAAATATGAAACGATCTGGAGAGATCCAATCTTTGAATAGATACTGATATAAGAAAACGATTTGAACACGTTGTACTCGGAATGATAATGATACAAATCCCAGATTAACACAAGGTGATTTTGATATGTGATGTAATAACTTCGAATGAAGTCGGACTTGTGATGATGTATAGATTACATTTAGGCAACGTCTAGAGTCTTAGGCTTCAACAGGTCAGGAATAGCCCGTAATTGATATAAGAGTCCGAAGGAACTAGGTGTTACACCAAGATAGAAATAGCCAGAGAGCTTGATTGCCAAAGATCAATATCTGGTTTGTTCTCGAGAAAAGCACGCCTTCTATTTAAAAGGCATGTTTTGGAAGACAAGTGTTATCCTAACTTTTGACTAGGTAATATGCAGATGAACTTGTCGATTCAAACTTTGAAGTTATCAAGAAAAGATGCCTGAAGGAATGACCATCGAACCCAAAACCAAAGTACAACCGAGATCACACTAAGGACACGAGCCCATCACCAAAGTTTGAGGACCCACTGACTATAAGTGTGGTGTCGGTACCGACCCCTAACCATGGGTCGGTGCCAAATCCTAAGAATTCCTTCGTGGGAGTTCATTTTTGCCTCCTTGCCCCTCTTGATGTTAATAATCCATTTCAAATGTTGTTATATCGATTCAATACCAATCTCTATCAATCTCCAAGAACTCTTAAATTACCAATTTGGTTCTTCTACAACTGCATCATTTGGACTTTGAAATAAGCTAATATGGATACAAACAACTATGAAATCATGAAGTTAACACAAGATGATTTGGAGCGAAGATTTGAAGTCAGGTGATTTGGCAATTCTAAGGATCGGAACTAACACCTACCCATAGAGTTGTACCGGCCCATAGCCGGTTGATGAAGTTGCACCTACTTTTTTAAAAGAATTGGTCTAGATCTTAAGTAACGGTTTGGAGATATTTTGTGCGAGATATTAGGCTCCCTTCCTCTATAAATAGAGAGATTTATTTTTTAGGATCTTTTGGCTCTAACTCTACTCTACTCTATATTCTTGTAATTCTAAAAATCTAAGTTTCAGAGTTGTATCAACCCCTAAGTACTTCTGCCCCCAGGTTAGAAGTTAAGAATAAAATCATTAAGTGGACGTAGGTCGAAGTACATCAAGCCACTATAAAACTATATGTGGTCATTTCTTATCGGTTTTAATTTGTTTTCTTCACTTTTATTCTCTTTTACTTTATATTGGATGCTTGTGCCATTTTTGGTTCAAACACACGCATACTCACGCATGCGCGCACATATATATACATACATACATATATATATATATATGTATGTATGTATATGTATATGTATATGTATATGTATATGTATGTATGTATATAATTATAGGTAAAATACATGTAACGACCCAGAGTTTCAGTCATTTGAAATTTGTATATTTAATTTATTTTAAATATTCACAAGTTAATTTTATAAGATGAATAAATAATATTTCGAATATCGTGATTTAATTGGATAATTAAATTATTAATTTAATATTTGAAATTGCTGAAATAATTGAAAATTAGATTTAATGTGAATGAAAATGATTTATAAAATTGAATTTAATTCTATTTGAATTATAATGATGTTGGACAACTTTTAAAATTGAATTAAAAGTTATATTATAGAAATTGAATATTTTAATATTTAATTGACGTATAAAATAGCTACTTTTCATGCAGTCTCGAATTTTGACACAACCAATTTCATTGGATCTGTAATGTTATATTATTGTAGGATTTTAGATTTCGTGTCAATCGGACTTACGATTTGTCCGAGGCAAGCTAAAACGCATAGAAATCTGTTTAAGTACAATTTAAATTTAAATATTCAATTCGAAAACCTATCTTCCAAATACGATCGAATTAACTTTCGATATATATTCCACTACTTTCAGAATAGGGGTTAAACATTATAAATGCTAGGCGGCACGCTTTGTTTTGAGTTCGAAAATTTTTCGGGTGAATAGTGTCGCGATTTTTTTTATAAAAGGCCACCTATTTTTCTAATTTTCACTAAACCCTAAAATAGCTAGGGCAGGCCGCCACTTATATTTCAATATTGATTGGTATTTCACTAAACCTATTTTTCTAATTTTCTAATTTGGATGATATCTAATATATTATCTATATATTGATTGGTATTTGGATATATTCCTGCCTATTGGAGCAGATGAGACCCTATATGTTCCCGTGTATGAGCGGATGACACTTTGTACGTGCGTCTTCCTCGAAGCAGACATTGTACATATTTTCTAATATGTATATTTGTTGCAGATGACAAGTTGGAGAGATCCAACTAGATTCCTTATCAGTATTGGTTTTATTTACAGATATTGTAATATATGCTGTTATCATATGTTATATGATGTTTTGGATGTCGTGATTGATGTATCTGATGTTGCTGCAGCATTGGACCTATTTTTGGAAATTTAAAATGTTAAAGTGGTGATTTCAAATTAAAAAGGATTTTTAAGCGATTTGAAAATATATATTTTGAATTGTTATAAAGGATGGAATTTACTTTAAATAAATAAATGTGACAATTTTTATGTTATAAAAATTATGATTTTTGTGAAATATACTTAAATATGATTTTTGGAGTTATATAAGTTTTAATAACGATTTGTAAACTATTAAAAGAATAAGTATATTTAAATCGGGATTTTAGAATTATTATAAATTGTATGTGTATAAGATCTATAAAATGGATATTTTATAAACCAAAATAAATGGATTTTATAAGTAAATAAGATTTATGAATTTGTGAAGTTATAAAATGAATAATTTTATAAAATAAATGATTTATAAGTAATTAACTTATAATTGGATCTTGGAATATAAATAAGGTATAAATGGAATTTGTTTATAAAGGAATTTAAAAAGTGGAAGCTTTTATAAAATAGAAATGTGAATTTATAAACATTGTTTTATAAATGTGAAATCAATTTAAATTGATAAACTGGATATGGATTTTTATCAAATGAATTTCATCCAAGATTTTGGACAGTGGATAATCCTTTAATTTAATGTGCAATAGTAGTGAATTTGGTAAAGGCATTATATCCACGATTTTGGACAGTGGATAATTCTTTAATAGATGTGTAGAAATGTTGGATTTGGTAAATGGACTATATTCACGATTTTGGACACTGAATAATATATTAAATAAAATGGATATTTTTGGGAAGTGATATTTTAAATAGAATAAAATGATTTGAAGATATTTTAAAATGTGTTAAGTATCGAATACCTAGATTTCAACATTCATTGTTGAAATAGACGTTTTTGAGAAGTAAGAAAATAATGGACTATAACACTATTGTTATAATAAATGATTTTCGAAAGGAAATGTTTTGTATAGTTATGGGATTTATATACCTAGCTAATCTTCGAATCCATATACTAGTGATTTTGGGTTGTCGTAACGATGTTTTACGCAACATTCGTTTTGACCTAGATAAATATGTTTAAATAGAATGTTTTCCTTAAATAATAAAATGTATACTTAATCATGATTTAAGTATATGTAATATTTTCAAAGTGTTGAAAATAAATTGATTCGTGAATTACTTATTTTTAAATAAGTATATGGAAATGTTTTCCAATATTCAAATAGTTTTCAGAATATATCTTTTTGAAGTGAATATTTGGCAAGTGATTTAATAATAAAAGATTAACTAAAGGGCCTAGTGATTGCTTATGGTGCTAAATATTTGTTTATTTGTTTTGATAGTTAAATAACCGACTATCAAATTTGGCCATTTTAGTTCCTCAACTTGATGTGGGAACTATTTAGTCGTACACTTAGTACGTAGCCTTCTGTGTAGGCTTGATTATCGTTTGTGTTGAGGATGTTGATTCATGTAGTGGGGAGTATTACTCCAATCTATCGAGCTTCCTTCTTGGCCCAAAGGATAGCAAGTTAAAATTTGGAGAAACGATAAGTCTATGAGACTTAGTTTCTGTGTGAGGTTGAGAAACACTTTTGCTTTGTTGGTGCGAAGAGACCGAGATCAGATTTATCTGAAAACCACTTCGAACCAACGTATTTATGTAACGACCCAGAATTTAAGTCATTTGAAATTCATGTATTTAATTGATTTTAAATATTAATAAGTAAAATTTGTAAGTCGAATAAATTTTATTTCGAATATTTGGATTTAGTTGGATAATTAAATCGATAATTTAATATTGTAAATTACAGAAATAACTGGAAATTGGGTTTAAAGTGATTAAAAATGATTTGTAAAGTTGTATTAAATCATATTGGAGTTAGAATGATGTTATCGAACTTTTAAAATTGAATTAAAAGTTAATTTGTGGAAATTGAATATTTTAATATTTAATTGACGAGTAAAATAGCCATTTTCAAACAGTCTCGAATTTCGACGAAACAAGTTTCATCGGATCCGTAATGTTATATTGTTGTATGGTTTCAAATTTCGTGTCAATCGGATTTACGGTTTGTCCGGGGCAAGCTAAAACGCGTAGAAATCGATTCGAGTAAATTTTGAATTTAAATAGTCGATTCAAAAACTTATCTTTCAAATATGATCGAATTGGCTCCCGATATATATTCCATTGCATTTGGAATGGGGGTAAAATATTATAAACGCCAGGCGGCACGCTTCGTTTGGAGTTCAGAAAAAATTCGGGTGAATAGCGCACGGAATTTTTCTATATAAGGCCCTCTATTATTCACTTTTGCACGCAAACCCTACTCAGAAACCCTAGCCGCCACTTAAACATTTAATGGTCGAAATTTTCCAGATTTCTTCTCTTAATTTCTTTCAATCCATAAACGATTAGCTAAAACTTCCAACTACAATGTTGAAGAGCGTAATGAGAGCTTCCCATCCATACGGTGATGATCATCTTTAGAGCAGCGTGGAAGCCAGGGTTTCGTCGCGACCGTGCTTCGTTCGTGCGTGATTTTCGAACTCCAAGGACAACCGAGCTTCATCATTTTTTGGCTGATGGTGGCTCTCGAGTGGGGCTTCGAAACCCTATTAGTTGATCGGCGTGAAGATGAAAGATGAAGGCTCGAAAATTCGAGCAAGGAGGCGGCCGTGGGTTGTTATTTGCGTGCATTACCTGGTATTAGAGAAGAAGATGGCAACGGCCACGATTTTATCAAAAGAAATGCACGGCCCAGGATTAAAGGTTTAAAATTTAAAAGAAAATAGTGAATAATTATATTATTAAATCGTGTAAACTTTGTAATAACATAACTTTTTGATACGTGGTCGGAATCTGACGAAACGAATTGCGTTGGGTTCGTATTAACGAATACTACGCGATGGAGCTGGATTAGAATTGATTGGAGTTAGTGAAAATTTGGGTAAAATTAAACGCGTGTTTAATTTTATTCGAAATAAAACACTACGACTGTATTTGGACCAAGGTGATAACTTCTCACTCAATCGAAATTGTTTCAATTTAAATTTTAAATAGTTAGATTTAAAATTGCTTAATTGTGTGATTGAATGATAAATTATTATCAATTGTTTTAAATAGACCCTATACGCCGTATATTAAGCGGATGTTATTTATTAAACACATATACCGCGATATTCCATCTTGATTGGAATTGGTGTTATATATGTATTTGGAGTTGATTTTCCCGCATTATAGAGCGGATGAGACCCTATTGCGCCGCATAATAGCGGGTAATATTTTTATAAATCCCATATACCCGATATTTCGTATTGACACGGGATTGGTATTGTGCTAACATCTTTGGATGCAGGGAAACAGGTTAGAGGGATCCAACTGGATTCCTCAACGGTATTGATTTATTTACAGACATTGTGATATATTCTGTTATCATAAGATATATATGATGTTTTGGATGCCGTGATTGATATATTTAGTGTTGTTGCAGCATTGGGCCTATTTTGGAAAATTAAAAATGTTTAAGTGATGATTTTCAAATTTAAAAGGATTTTAAAGTGATTTTTGGAAGTATACATTTTTATTGAGTTTTGGAATTGATTCGTTTTAAACAAATAAACGTTTAAATTTTTATGTTATAACAATTATGATTTTTGTGAAATATAACCGAAATGTGATTTTTGAAATAAGTAGTTGATTAATTTGTAAAATGGTTTAAATTGGGATTTTTGAATTATTATAAACGGTTTATATAATATATTTATAAAATTAATATTTATAAATTAAAATATTGGAATTATAAAACGAGTTTTTATAAGTGTTAAAATGAAATATAAATGGATTTCATAAGTGAATGAAATTTATTGATTTATAAATTGTGAAATTATAAAATGAATAGATTTGGTAAAATAAAAGATTTATAAGTAATAACTTATAAATTGGATTTTGGCATTTAAATGAGATTTGAATAGAATTTGTAAATTGGGAGATTTTACAAGTTGAAGTTGTTATAAAATATCAATGGAATTTATAAACATTTTTTTATAAATTCGAAAACGACTTATTTTGATAAGTTAATTATTATAGCTTATTAAAGAAGATATATCCACGATTTTGGACAGTGGATAATCTTTTAAATAAAATATGTAGAAGTATTGAATTTGGTAAACGATTTATATTCACAATTTTGGACAATGAATAATATATTAAAGAAATGTTTCAGGAAATGATCTTTTAAATCAAATTAAAACGATTTGAAGTTGTTTTAAAATGTGCTAAGGATCGAAACCATAGATTTCAACATTCATTGTTGAAATAGACGTTTTTGAGAAATAAGGAAATGGTGGACTACAACACTTTGTTATAGTAAATGATTTTCGAAAGGAAATGTTTTTGTATAGTATTGGGATTTATATATCTATCTAAATTTCGAATCCCTGTACTAGTGATGTTGGGTTGTCGTAACGATGTTTTACGCAACATTCGTTTTGACCCAAATAATGTGTTTAAAGAAAACGTTTTGCTTAAAGGAATAAAATATATACTTAATCATGTTTTAAGTATATAGGATATTTTCTAATACTGAAAATAAATAGATTTGTGAATTACTTATTGTTAAATAAGTAGGAAAATATTTTCCAATATGAAGTGAAATGTTTTGGGTTTTTATCTTTTAAAGATAAATTGAAAATGAATAAGCATTTGGAATTGCTTTTCCAATATGAAATTGAAATGGTTTAGAGAACATATCTTTTTAAAGATAGATAGAAGTGAATATCTGGCAAGTAATTTAGTTTATGGAAGATTAATAAAAAGGGCCTAGTGATTGTAATGGTGCTGGATATTTGGTTGTTGGCCTTGATAGTTAAATAACCGACTATCGACATTTACCTTTAAATGGGAATTTGTTGTGAATTGCTTGAATTTGAATGCTACACTTATTTTTAAAAATAAGCGCTCGTTGTTCAGTTTAGCTGGGAGAGGACCTTTGTGTCATAAATCCCATTTCGAATAATGATATGTCGTAATGGATAGCATTTGAAGACCGGTGTGAAGACCGGATATTTATGAAAACGGAAGGATTACCGTCGAATGTTTCTGCATCGGCTGATCTCCGATATAGAGATTTTATCACCCTTTGTGATGGGAAGTCCGGTCGTGGTTAGTGAACATCCGGATTCCAAAGGCTTCTTTGGAAGCGCCTTCCATTCCGTTCGATCCCGGAATGAACTTGTATGGATGTGTGTCTGACATTACAATTTGAGATGTAAAGCTGGTTTCTTTCAAATATATTTCTGATGGTGGCGGAGAATTTATTCTCTTAGCTTAACACCCTTCTCTGAGACGTACGAGCTCAGAGGTTATGTAGTTGATGGTTACTAATGATACATTCCCAAATTGGTAATGTGGCATACGAAGTGCTATTGAGCATTTGTTGATCAAAGCGTAGCTTTTGTATAAAGCGTAGCTTTGTGGATGAGACTTCGTCGAACCACACACCCCGAAAATGGTCAAAACATGAAAAAATGCAGCAAGGTTATTAGGAGATCGCGCCCCCTTAGTGTATGTCATTTCCTTCTGGATAGAGGTGGTATTATGGTATGGAGCCTTGATATTTAACCTATGTTGTATACGCAAACTTATTATTTTGTGGTTGTTGGTGAATCCCGGGATTTAGGTCGGTTACAACCGGGGGATGGCATATTCGTGTCAGTAGTTACCCAGTTAGGGGTAACCCAGCCTTGTGTTGGCAGAGATCCGGTTAGGTTCTCGGGGCGTCTTCCCAGAGGCGTACCCATGTGGCAATAGGAAGTTCCTTGGCCTGACCATTTATTGAAAATCCAAACTCCAATACGCATCTTGTACGGTTTTAGTTGTAGAACCTGCCATTTACTTATGGTGGAGCCCTACTGTTTAGATGGTAGCTATAGTAGGCATACAATACTGGTCGTATGTTGGCTAAGATTTATATTATTACTTTCGAAATGTTTTCCTACACTTTGCACTTATAATAATAATATCGAGGAAAATTTGCGTATCAAGCATATTTGACTATCATAAGGAGAAATCTCCTCTGATTCTGCGTTTGCATTGTGTGTGTGTGCGGGAGGCCTTATGGTATTTTCATTTTCTAAAAGCATTACGAATCTAATTTAAAATATTTCTTGGTTGAGATAAACTGTTTTAAGTTCTCACACCAGTCTCATGACTGACCTGGAGTTTATTGTTTCCTTCCTAAACTCTAGGTGCCCACCAATTTTAATCATGGGCAATCTAGAGTCAGGTTATCAGGATATTCTGGAATTCAAGAGTTGTTGTAGAAATCTGGAGCAAGCTGGATGGCATGGCGTATCAATTAATATATAGTATTCCTTTTCCGCTGTTTGTTGTTGTAAACTCTGACAATGTAATGAGATGTAATGTAATAACTGATATAGTTCTTTGTTTTAAAGATATTCATTTATCTATTATATGTTGTTCCGCTGCGATTGTGAGATTCGGTTATTGTTTTCTGTTGTTTTTTCTTGTTTCTTCTTCTATCTTCTATCTTCTATCTTCTATCTTCTACCTCTTCTTTAACCCTAACGGTTCGGTTTTCGACATTCGATTGCTCGACAATTGATATAGTGGACGTATTAATGTCGACCTTCGTGGACGAAAAAAATCCTTCTCATTACATTTGGTATCAGAGCTTATGGTTAACTGACAACCTTGGCTCTGTTAGGAATTACTCATTAGAGATAGAGTCAGTAGTACTCTAGAATGAGTGTGAGTGTAATAATAGATATGAGCGCGTATTTGTTAGTGAAAATAAAATTGTTTTATGTTGTGATGATTGGTTTGTTGAGTGGTATATGGATTCTAGTCGGTATAGTCTATACAACTCTATCGATAGGGATCTCTAAACACTTGTTCAGAACAATTCGCCACGATATCATTTTAAAATTGGGTAAATAAAACAATTTTACCTCGATTATATTTTTAATATAAAGGAATAATTTTTCAGAAATTATTAAAGTGTATATATAAATTGATTATTTGGTTGTTGAAAATGTAAGAATATATATAAGTTAATTAAAGGAAGTTTGAATAATCTAAGTAAAAGAATAATTGTATAAGCAAATGAATTATAAAGTATGGAATTATAATTAATGTGATTTACAATTGTGAAATAATCTTGTATACATGAAGTGAAAATGTATGAATATATTTATAAATATAAATTGTAAACTATGATTCATAATTTGAAATGGAATTCCAGAGTAATATTTGAAAACAAATTTAAAGAATTTGAAATTTTGAGATTTGGGAAATTTAAATTCTTTGAAGTTTGAAAATGATTTTCAAGGGTGTGGAAAAATGTTTTTGAAGGAAAGAAAGCACTAAACTCTTTTCGGTCGCTGGAAAATAATTCCGATGATGATCGCGACATCATCGGTGTTCATTTTCAAGTTTCCAAAAGAGGGATTGCTGCCAAGTTGTTTTAAATGGAAGTTGTTTGGAAAATTTGGGTTTGGATTTTGAAATTCAAAGATAATTGAGTTGGTTTCAAAAATGGTTTTGAAAGGTTGAAAAGACTCTGAAATGTTATGTAAAATGTTTATGGAGTAAAGGTGAATTTTAGAAGTCTAATAGACTAAATGATTGGAATACAATTATTAAGTTAGAAAATAAATTGGGAATGAATAAATAAAATTTGCAATCGCAAGTGCAAGAAAAGAAATTGAATGTTGAAATCCATTTCGAATTTGTAAGTAAATATAACTTAAGTAATGTTGAATGAAGTTGATTTTAGTACCGAAGTAAATTAACAAAGTGAAGTGATGAATGTGAACTTGAGTTATATAAATGAAATTCAACCTTATATGGTAAAATGATTTAGTAATTGAATTAATGAATGAATTGAACGTAAATCAATTGAGTGTAAATAAATTGATACGAAATAATGGATGTAAGTGTAAATTCATTAAAGCCAATTAAAAGTGATAAACCAAATTGAATGTAAATTTAACAAATTTGGTTATGTTGGTTATACATTGGTTGTTAGATTGATTGTTAGTTGATTGTATATAATTCATTAAGTGATAATGAAGTTGAATTAATAAAATTGAAAGCTATGTAACTGAATTCAAATTGGAAGTAAGTAAATCTAAATAGAATAGAATATGATTTAATTTGAAAGTGAACTAACTTGAATGTGAAATAGTGAATGTAACTAATTGAATATGAATAAATGAATGTTAGTAAAAACATCCAATGATAATGAATCAATTGTGAATAAATTGAAACAAACCAATTCATTGAATATTAATGAGAAGTGAAAGCGTATTGTTTTGGTTATGGATGTTAGTTGGATGATAGTTGGTTGATGGTTGAATTTATTGCTATTGATTGCATTTGCTACATTGGCATATATAGTTGTTGGTATATATTGTATATTGATATTGCTTTCATATATACATGTTTCTCATTGTTTATTGAGTGTTTAGTAGGTGCTGATTGCGCTTGCTTCGCATTTGGAGCTCGCTTTCATGCTATATTAGCTGTATATGCTCGATAATAATATATAAGGTACATATCTCGGATTACATATCGTACTTTTACACTTTTTCCCTGCTGGATGCCTCATTACTTGATGAGATGTATATTTGTGATATATATATTGCCCTTTTTTTCGGATCGAGCCGCGCAAAGGAGACTATGGCGAATTTTTCTGAAAATTTAAGGCGTTAGAAATTTTTTGAGAAAATTGAAAAATTTTGAAAACTAAAGTTTTGATTTTGAGTTGAAAATTGAAACGATAGAGTTTGTTTTGGAAAGATAACTAAGTATGATTTGAACACTTAGAAGAGTTATTATAAGAAGTTTAACTAATGGATTTTTGGAAAGTTAAACACTTGAGAGATTTGTAAAATCTAATTTGAACGGTTTGTTTTGAAAGGTTAATGGATTCTGTAACTTTTTCTTACTTGGTAATTTCGAGAACGAAATTCTTTTAAGGGGGGAAGTTTGTAACGACCCAGAATTTTAGTCATTTGAAATTCGTATATTTAATTAATTTTAAATATTAATAAGTAAAATTTGTAAGTCGAATAAATTTTATTTCGAATATCTGGATTTAATTGGATAATTAAATAGATAATTTAATATTGGAAATTATAGAAATAATTGGAAATTGGGTTTAAAGTGATTAAAAATGATTTGTAAAGTTGTATTAAATCATATTGGAGTTAGGATGATGTTATCGTACTTTTAAAATTGAATTAAAAGTTAATTTGTGGAAATTGAATATTTTAATATTTAATTGACGAGTAAAATAGCCATTTTTCAAACAGTCTCAGATTGACGAAACCAGTTTCATCGGATCCGTAATGTTGTATTGTTGTATGGTTTCAAATATCGTGTCAATCGGATTTACGCTTTGTCCGGGGCAAGCTAAAACACATAGAAATCGATTCGAGTAAAATTTGAATTTAAATAGTCGATTCAAAATCTTATCTTTCAAATATGATCGAATTGGTTCCCGATATATATTCCATTGCGTTTGGAATGGGGGTAAAACATTATAAACTCCAGGCGGCACGCTTCGTTTGGAGTTCGGAAAAAATTCGAGTGAATAGTGCACGGAAATTTTCTATATAAGGCCCTCTATTGTTCACTTTTGCACTCAAACCCTACTCAGAAACCCTAGCCGCCACTTAAACGTTTAATGGCCGAAATTTTCCAGATTTCTTCTCCTAATTTCTTTCAATCCATAAACAATTAGCTAAAACTTCCAACTACAATGTTGAAGAGCGTAATGAGAGCTTCCCATCCATACGGTGATGATCATCTTTAGAGCAGCGTGGAAGCAGGGCTTCGTCGCGACCGTGCTTCGTTCGTGCGTGATTTTCGAACTCCAGGGACAACCGAGCTTCATCATTTTTCTGCCGATGGTGGCTCTCGAGTGGGGCTTCGAAACCCTAGTAGTTGATCGGTGTGAAGATGAAAGATGAAGGCTCGAAATTCGAGCAAGGAGGCGGCCATGGGTTGTTATTTGCGTGCATTACCTAGTATTGGAGAAGAAGATGGCAACGGCCGTGATTTTATCAAAAGAAATGCATGGCCCAGGATTAAAGGTTTAAAATTTAAAAGAAAATAGTGAATAATTATATTATTAAATCGTGTAAACTTTGTAATAACATAACTTTTTGATACGAGGTCGGAATTTGACGAAACGAATTGCGTTGGGTTCGTATTGACGAATACTACGCGATGGAGCTGGATTGGAATTGATTGGAGTTATTGAAAATTTTGGGTAAAATTAAACGCGTGTTTAATTTTGTTCGAAATAAAACACTACGACTGTATTTGAACCAAGGTGAGAACTTCTGACTCAATCGAAATTGTTTCGATTTAAATTTTAAATAATTAGACTTAAAATTGCTTAATTGTGTGATTGAATGATAAATTATTATCTATTGTTTTAAATAGACCTTATACGCCGTATATTAAGCGGATGTTATTTATTAAACACATATACCGCGATATTACATATTGATTAGAATTGGTATTATATATGTATTTGGAGCTGATTTTCCCGCATTATATAGCGGATGAGACCCTATTGCGCCGCATAATAGCGGATAATATTTTTATAAATCCCATATACCGCGATATTCCCGTATTGACACAGGATTGGTATTGTGCTAACATCTATGGATGTAGGGAAGCAGGTTGGAGGGATCCAACTGGATTCCTTAACAGTATTGATTTATTTGCAGATATTGTGATATATTCTGTTATCATAAGATATATGATGTTTTGGATGCCATGATTGTTATATTTAGTGCTGTTGCAGCATTGGGCCTATTTTGGAAAATTAAAAATGTTATGTATACTTCCAAAAATCATTTTAAAATGTTTAAGTGATGATTTTCAAATTTAAAAGGATTTTAAAGTGATTTTTGGAAGTATACATTTTTACTGAGTTTTGGAATTGGTTCGTTTTAAATAAATAAACGTTTAAATTTTTATGTTATAACAATTACGATTTTTGTGAAATATAACCGAAATGTGATTTTTGAAATAAGTAGTTGATTAATTTGTAAAATGGTTTAAATTGGGATTTTGGAATTATTATAAACGGTTTATATAAAAGATTTATAAAATTGATATTTATAAATTAAAATATTGGAATTATAAAACGAGTTTTTATAAGTGTTAAAATGAAATATAAATAGATTTCATAAGTGAATGAAATTTATAGATTTATAAATTGTGAAATTATAAAATGAATAGATTTGGTAAAATAAAAGATTTATAAGTAATTAACTTATAAATTGGATTTTGGCATTTAAATGAGATTTGAATAGAATTTGTAAATTGAGGGATTTTACAAGTTGAAGTTGTTATAAAATATCAATGGAATTTATAAACATTTTTTTATAAATCCGAAACGACTTATTTTGATAAGTTAATTATTATAGCTTATTAAAGGAGATATATCCAAGCCATGCCAAAAAAAAAGGAGATATATCCACGATTTTGGGCTGTGGATAATCCTTTAAATAAAATGTGTAGAAGTATTGAATTTGGTAAACGATTTATATTCACGATTTTGGATAGTGAATAATATATTAAAGAAATGTTTTAGGAAATGATCTTTTAAATAGAGTTAAAACGATTTGAAGTTGTTTTAAAATGTGCTAAGGATCGAAACCATAGATTTCAACATTCATTGTTGAAATAGACGTTTTTGAGAAATAAGGAAATGGTGGACTATAACACTGTTGCTATGGTAAATGATTTTCGAAAGAAAATGTTTTTGTATAGTATTGGGATTTATATATCTATCTAAATTTCGAATCCTTGTACTAGTGATGTTTGGTTGTCGTAACGATGTTTTACGCAACAATCGTTTTGACCTAAATAAATGTGTTTAAAGAAAACGTTTTCCTTAAAGGAATAAAATATATACTTAATCGTGTTTTAAGTATATAGGATATTTTCTAAGTACTGAAAATAAATAGATTTGTGAATTACTTATTGTTAAATAAGTAGGGAAATGTTTTCCAATATGAAGTGAAATGTTTTGGGTTTTTATCTTTTAAAGATAAATTGAAAATGAATAAGCATTTTGAATTGCTTTTCCAATATGAAATTGAAATGGTTTAGAGAACATATCTTTTTAAAGATAGATAGAAGTGAATATCTGGCAAGTTATTTAGTTTATGGAAGATTAATAAAAAGGGCCTAGTGATTGTAATGGAGCTGGATATTTGGTTGTTGGCCTTGATAGTTAAATAACCGACTATCGACATTTACCTTTAAATGGGAATTTGTTGTGAATTGCTTGAATTTGAATGCTACACTTATTTTTAAAAATAAGCGCTCGTTATTCGGTTTAGCCGGGAGAGGACCTTTGTGTCATAAATCCCATTTCGAATAATGATATGTCGTAATGGATAGCATTTGAAGACCGGTGTGAAGACCGGATATTTATGAAAACGGAAGGATTGCCGTCGAATGTTTCTGCATCGGTTGATCTCCGATATAGAGATTTTATCACCCTTTGGATGGGAAGTCCGGTCGTGATTAGTGAATATCCGGATTGCAAGGGATTCTTTGGAAGTGCCTTCGGTTCCGTTCGATCCCGGAATGGACTTGTATGGATGTGTGACTGACATTACAATTTGAGATGTAAAGCTGGTTTCTTTTAAATATATTCCTGATGGTGGCGGAGAATTTATTCTCTTAGCTTAACACCCTTCTCTGAGACGTACGATCTCAGAGGTTATGTAGTTGATGGTTACTAGTGATACATTCCCAAATTGGTAATGTGGCATACGAAGTGCTGTTGAGCATTTGTTGATCAAAGCGTAGCTTTTGTATAAAGCGTAGCATTGTGGACGAGACTTCGTCGGACCTCACACCCCGAAAATGGTCAAAACAAGAAAAGATGCAGCAAGGTTATTAGGAGATCGCGCCCCCTTAGTGTATGTCATTTCCTTCTGGATAGAGGTGGTATTATGGTATGGAGCCCTGATATTTTACCTATGTTGTTGCTGCAAACTTATTATTTTGTGATTGTTGGTGAATCCCGGGATTTAGGTCAGTTACGACCGGGGGATGGCATATTCGTGTCAGTAGTTACCCAGTTAGGGGTAACCCGGCCTTGTGTTGGCAGAGATCCGGTTAGGTTCTCCGGGCATCTTTCCAGAGGCGTACCCATGTGGCAATGGGAAGTTCCTTGGCTTGACCATTTGTTGGAAATCCAAACTCCAATACGCACCTTGTACGGTTTTAGTTGTAGAACCTGCCACTTACTTATGGTGGCGGCCCACTATTTAGATGGTAGTTATAGTAGGCATACGATACTGGTTGTATGTTGGCTAAGATTTATATCATTACTTTCGAAATGTTTTCCCACACTTTGCACTTATAATAATAATATCAAAGAAAATTTGCGTATCAAGCATATTTGACTATCATAAGGAGAAATCTCCTCCGATTCTACGTTTGCATTGTGTGTGTGTGCGGGAGGCCTTATGATAGTTTCATTTTCTAAAAGCATTGCGAATCTAATTTAAAATATTTCTTTGTTGATTTTTAAAGATAAACTGTTTTAGGTTCTCACACCAGTCCCATGACTGACCTGGAGTTTATTGTTTCCTTCCTAAACTCTAGATGCCCACCAATTTTAATCACGGGCAGTCTAGAGTCAGGTTATCAGGATATTCTGGAATTCAAGACTTGCTGTAGAAATCTAGAGCTAGCTGGATGGCATGGCGTATCAATTAATATATAGTATTCCTTTTCCGCTGTTTGTTGTTGTAAACTCTGACAATGTAATGAGATGTAATGTAATAACTGATATATTTCTTTGTTTTAAAGATATTCATTTATCTATTATATGTTGTTCCGCTGCGATTGTGAGATTCTGTTATTGTTTTATGTTTCTTTTTCTTCTTCTTTCTTCTTCTATCTTCTACCTCTTCTTTAACCCTAATGGTTCGGTTTTCTGGCATTCGATTGCTCGGCAGTTGATACAGTGGACGCATTAATGTCGACCTTCGTGGACGAAAAAAATCCTTCTCGTTACAATATGCTTTAAATTTGTGTAGATTGTGATTATATTGATATTCCAGATTTTCATAGTGGGGGATTTCTTGTTGATCGTTTGGGGTTAAATCCCAATATATATATATATATATATATATATATATATATAGTAGCAGCGGTCTCTTCGTTATGAAATATCCAATACAAGGACTATTCGCTACTAATCCTAGGGATTTCCCGACAGGATGTGGTAGGAAAGTACCTTCAGTTTGTCCTGTTCCTGGACAACTTGTATGGAAATATGTTTGACATTTCATTTCTAAGGATTACGTACATTGGTTTTTACAAACGCACATCAGTGGCGGCGGAGAAGGCAACTTCTCTTAGCTTAATACCCTTCTTGAGACGTTGAGCTTAAGGGTTGTATTTTTGTGGAAGGCGATTAGTATTCAATGAAAATGGCCATATGGCATTCTAAGTGATGTGATATGTGATATGTGAAAGGTAATCGTTGCCTCAAGCTTAATCAATCGGAAATGACCAAAACAGAGTTAGATGCGGCATGGGTAAGTGGGTCATTCTCAAGTAGGATATGATCATCCTCTTCTAGATATATCTTTACATGCTATGACATCATGTATCTGATTATTGTGGTTTGTATGCTATGAGGGCCTTGGGAAAAGGTCGGTAATGTACGAAGGATGACATATTCGGTACCATCTAGTTATAGAGGTAGGCCAGTCTTGTGTTGGTAGACGACATATGTTCTGTGCCTTGGGACATCCATCTAGAGGTGTACCCATTGGAAGGTAGTCCCTTTACATGGTCATTTGTATCGAAATCCAAACTCTACTACGTACCTGCCATTTTATTTGTAGAGCCTAGTAAGATGGAATTTAATAAGGGTAACAATTTCGGCTATGATTAATATTATTTGTATACTAGACACTAGTATAATATCAGGTGATTTGACTTGAAATGTTTTAGTTATCATAAGATAAAAACATGTCTGTATTTATGTGTGGACTTGTCTTACGAGATAATTTTGTTTTGATAAAGGAAAAGTTTGATAATTTAATAAATTCTGTTGAGTTTGTTTCTCACGTTGATTTGCCAGACTGATCCGGGCGTTCTTCCCTTTCAATGCTCGGGTCAGACCGAGTATATTTACAAGTTCAGATTGATGCTATTGTTGCTTTAGTAGGAGAGCTGGAGATCTTCATTTTCGTATATGCGTATCGGTTGTATTTATCCACTATGCTTAGTTGTTGTTTATATTATCAACAATTGTGGGGATAGGTTATTATAACTGTTCAGGCTGATAACTATTGATTGATAGTTGAATTCTGATTGATGTATGTATATACAGTTTCTGTTTTGTAAAGACCATTGATGTGATATTATATGTTTTCCGCTGCGTTGTGAGATTCTATGTTGTTCTATTTGGTTCTCTATTCTCTCTTTCTTCTCTTCTCTTCTTCTCTCTTCTTTTCTTTCTCCTGACTTTCCATCAGTTTGTGCTTTTTGGGTCGGATGTGTATGGTTTATTGTCGATTCAAAGGGTGCAGATTTGCAGGTCGTCAAATACGTTCTCTTAGCGTATCCTAATTCCTATGATCGACTAGACTAAGCTCTGATGCCAAATGTAACAACCATACCTTAGTGGGTTCAAATTGCGACAAAATCGAAACCCAAGTCCATTAGGATATAGGTCGTTGGTTTTAGTAACCTATAATAAACATATGTATATCAGAGAGCTATCAACCTTAACTAATAGTAGAATATAAAAATATAATAAAGTATATATGTTGGCCAGGACTACTATCTTGGAATCAATATTATTCCATTAGTATCTGATTGCCTCACTAGAACAGATAATGAATGAGAAAATTCCACCATCTTTAGTTCCTTTCTACCACCTGTAGCCTGTCCCTCTAAATCTATTATGTGGGTTGTAGAGAGGGTCAATACAACGTTCTTATGAACGTAAAATTACATACTTCATCCATAACACTAATTTATGCTGATTGATTTTATTTAATTGTTATGTCCATTATCCACAGCTATTGCATGTAATTCCTTTTACATGTATGATATGTCCAACCTTCTTTGAAGTATAACTATATAAATGTGCATATATAGATATATCTAAAGTTGTACTACCTAACAGAAAACCCCAGCTACTTAATACTTGTAACGTAATCGCTATTCAATCGGTTCTTGCTATAGAGATCAATGACCCGTATATATGACTTTATAATTTAATTACTGCATTACTAACACATCTCAAAGACTTTCTAAGTGTTACTAGCCACCTTTGATAGACAAACAACTAATTTAATAATGAGGTCTTTGCATATACTATACGAATTCTACACTAGTAAGAAGGGAAATCTATCAGGACATAACCCAAGTCTTTACTAATGACCACTCGGGACTGCTAGTTTTCATTGCCTATATACCAGCCTATAATAAACCTAAAATTTTAGAATAAACTAAATAAGCTAATTAAAGGAAAAGGTTAGGTTAAACAAGAAGGGTAAAAGGAAATGAATTGACAGAAGCAGGTATGAGGGCCCAGGTCCAACTTATTGTGGAACAATATACATTACTCATTTTTGTTCATTCATTTTATTCTACTTAGACTAAATTAAAAAGCTAGAGAAACTCTTTAATGGTGGAAGCATAAAAAAGGGAAATAAGGAGAAGATACGAAAATGCAAGCTAGAAGAGACTAAAGAAGACTAAAGCTACATATCTAAAAGATCTAAATGTGTAATACTTAACTCTTCTAGTATGATTTCTTATATATGCATGGGATCGGTTTAGATCTGTATGTTTTTATGTATGATAGGGTTCATACAAGGTTACGTGCAAAAGTATAAAAGGATTGATGAATGTTTTAAGGGAAGGATGTGCATACACGAAATATTTACATATGTTTTCCCTAATCTAGCGATTTCAAAACTTAATGAAAGATTTATATGATGTTTAAGACTAAAGTTAGCAAGTGGGTTTAGGGTTTAAGAGATTATTTAAACTTATATGATTCTATATGAATTTTTGAAGTTGTATGACTCGAATAAACATGGAAAATACCCTAAAAATACGAAATAAAGTTAAACTATGGAAGAACAGAGGTTTGGAAAATTTTAAGGAATTTATCATAATTTTCTATAATCAAATTGGGGTAAAACTAGTTAAGACTACGCTAGGGAAAGGGGTACAGGGGGAACACAGGGAATAAAATCCATGGAAAAATATAGTTAGCCGAGGTTAGGAAAAAGGGAGCAAGATCCAAGTTATTTGCTAAAAAGAACATGACAAATAAAGGAAAGTGAAATAAGATCCAATGGTGTAACGACCCAGAATTTCTGTCAATTAAAATTCGTATATTTAATTAATTTTAATTATTAATAAGTGGAATTTATAAGTCGAATAAATTTTATTTCGAATAATTGGATTTAATTGGATAATTAAATCGATAATTTAATATGTGAAAATGCAGAAATAATTAAAAAATTGGGTTAAATATGATTGAAAATGATTCGTAAAATTTTATTTTATCATATTGGAGTTAGAATGATGTTATAGAACTTTTAAAATCGAATTAAGAGTTTATTTGTGAAAATTGAATATTTTAATATTTAATCGACTAGTGAAATTAGTCAATTTTTAAACAGTCTCAGAATTGGACGAAACTAGTTCCATTGGATCTGTAATAATTTGTTATTATCGGATTTCAATTTTCGTGTCAATCGGAGTTATCGTTTGATCGTGGCAGCTCGAAACGCATCGAAATAGTTTTAATATTAACTTGGCAAGTTAAAATAGTCATTTTTCAAACAGTCTCGGATTTCGACGAAACTAGTTTCATCGGATCCGTAATGTGATATTATTGTATGGTTTCAAATTTCATGTCAATCGGATTTACCGTTTGTCCGGGACGAGCCAAAACGCCTAGAAATTTGATTAACCGATTTAATTTTAAATCGAACGTTTATTGCCGTATCTCACGCATACGATCGAATTAGCTTTCAAAACCTGTTCCATTGTGTCCGGAATGCGGGATAAACTCTAGAAACGCCGGTCACCGCGCGTAAATCGAAGTTTTGAAAAGCCGAATGAATAGTGTCGTTCAAACTTCTATAAATAGGCCCATTCTCTTCACAAAAATTAAAAAAAAATATTAGGGTTTTAAAACCCTAGCCGCCAGTTATCATTGAACGGCCAGAAATTGCAATCCTTCTTCCCTTAATTTTTCAAAATCCGTCAACAATTATTGAAATCATCCAACTACAATATTTTAGAGCATAGGAAGATCTTCCGATCCATACGGATATGATGGGTTATGGTCGATCGAAGGTGGAGCACAGGAAAATCAACTATATTGGTTTATTTACAGATATTTTGATATTTGTTGATTATCATATCGATATATGATATTTGGATGTCGTGATTGACTATTTGGTGCTGCTGCATCATCGGATCCATTTCTGAAGTTTTAAAATAATGATTTTTGGTTTTAAAAGGAATTTTAAAGTGATTTTCAAAAGTATACGTTTTATTAAATTTTGAATTGTTAAAATAAATAAACGTTAAAATTTTAATTTCATAAAAGTTATGATTTTTGGAAAATAATGCTTAAGTATGATTTTGAAATATATAAGCTTTAAATAACGATTTTTAAGTTACTAAAAGAATAAATTGGTTTAAATTAGGATTTTTGAATTATTAAAAACGATGTATATAAAAGACTTATAAAATTGATATTTTATAAATTAAAAATATTGGAATATTAAAACGAGTTTTTATAAGTGTTAAAAATGAAATAAAAATGGATTTCATAAGTGAACGGAATTTATAGATTTATAAATTGTGAAGTTATAAAATGAATAGATTCTGTAAAATAGAAGATTTATAAGTAATTATCTTATAAATCGGATTTTGGCATTTAAATGAGATATAAATGGAATTTGCTAATAATGAGATTTGTAAATCGAAGCTTATAAATAGAAAATGTAATTTATAAACATTGTTTATAAATTCGAAATCAATTTAATTTTGACAAATTGAATATTGAAGTTTATTAAAGGAAATATATTCACGATTTTGGATAGTGAATACATTATTGAATAAAATGGTCATGTTGGGCAAAATGAATATTATAGAATGAAGTTAATTATTTTAAAGATGTTTTAAAATGTATTATGAAACGAAACCATACAACATTTATTGTTGAAATAGACGTTTTCGAGAAAGAAGGAAATGGTGGACTATAACACTGTTGTTATAGTAAGTGGTTTCCGAAAGAAAATGTTTTGTATAGTATTGGGATTTATATATCTATTTAAACTTTGAATCCCTATACTAGTAATTTTGGGTCGTCTTAACGATGTTTTACGCAACATTCGTTTTGACCCAAATAAATGTGTTAAGAGAATGATTTCCTTAAGGAATGAAATATATAATAAATTTTGATTTAAGTATATCGAATATTTTCAAATGTTGAAAATAAATAGATTTGTGATGTACTTATTATTAAATAAGTATGGAAATATTTTTCCAATGTGAAATGAACGTTTAGAATTTATCCTTGTAAGATAAATTGAAAGTGAATATTGAAAATCGATTGAAAATCGTACATCATAGATATTTTGGGATTATAAATTCACTATGGAATTTATAAATGGAAAGGGGAATTTGATAAAAAAAAATAAACGTTGATTTATTTTTGAAGTGTGGGAATTAATTTACGGATTTGGAACGTAAATATAAAGTAAATCGGTAAGGATTTATTTAATTGGTTTAAATGAACCATGTTGAAATGAAAGTATTTCACATAAGGAAAATGATTGAAATTTGTTTTCAAATGGTTGAAGTGTATGAATTATATATCTAGTAAAGATATTTTGGAAAGTAAATAATTTGGGAAATTATTTGGAATTTGGTGATGTTGAGCATGCCTTTTAATAGTTAAATAATCCGACTATCAATATTTACCTTTAAATAGGTATTTGTTGTGACTTGCTTGAATTTGAATGCCACACTTATTTTTGAATAAGCGCTCACTATTCGGGTTAGTCGGGAAAGGACCTTGGGGTCGTATAACCCATTCCGAATATGTGATACGTCGTTATGGATTGCATTTGATGACCGGCGTTGAAGACCGGATATTTTTGAAAACGGAAGGATTACCGTTGAGTTACTCTGCATCGGCTGATCTCCGATATAGAGGTTTTATCACCCTTAGTGACGGGAAGTCCGGACGTGATTAGAAATTATCCGGAATGCAAGGACTTCTTTATAAGTGCCTTCGGTTCTGTTCGAGCCCGGAACAGACTTGTATGGATTGTATGTCTGACATTACAAATTGAGATATAAAGCTGATTTCTTTCAAATATATTTCTGTTGGTGGCGGAGAATTTATATAGTTGAAGGTTATTAGTGATATACTCCCAATTTGGTAGTGTGGCATGCTGAGTGTTGCTGTGAAATGATCATTGTTTGATCATTTGTGATATGATCATTTGTTTGATCATTTATCTTGGTGATCATTTCTATGATCATTTGTTGACCCAAAGCACAGCTTTTGTATAAAGCGTGGCTTTGTGGACGAGACTTCGTCGGACCTCACACCCCGGAAATGGTCAAAACAGGAAGGATGCAGCAAGGTTATTAGGGGGTAGTGCCCCTTTAGTGTATGTCATTCCTTCTGGATAGAGGTGGTATCATGGTATGGAGCCCAGATACTTAACCTATGTTGTTGCTGCAAATTTTGTGGTTGTTGGAAATCGAGGATCCTCGGATAGATCGGTTACGATCGGGGGATGACATATTCGTGTCAGTGGTTACCCAATTAGGGGTAACCCGGCCTTGTGTTGGTAGAGATCCGGTTTGGTTCTCGAGACGTCATTCCAGAGGCGTTTCCATGTGGCAATGGGAAGTTCCTTGGCCTGACCATTTGTTGGAAATCCAAAGAAATAATACGAGACTTGTACGGTTTTAGTTGTAGAACCTGCCATGGAATGTGGCGGTAACCTGCTATTGAACATGGTAGCTGTAGTAGGCATAAGTGCGAAATGTCTATGCTGGCTAAGATTTATATCTTTACTTTCGAAATGAAGTTTTCCTACATTATGCACTAGTAATAATATCAAATGTTTCTTTTAAATGTGTATCAAGCATCTTTGACTATCATAAGGAGAAATCTCCTCCGATTCTGCGTTTGCATTGTATGTGTGTGCGGGAGGCCTTATGATAGTCTCATTTTTAAAAGCATTGCGAATTGACTTTAAAATTATTCCTCTATTTTGATTTTTAAAAAAAGAAAAATAAACTGTTTTAGTTCTCACACCAGTCACATGACTGACTCGGAGTTTATTGTTTTCCTTCCTAAACTCTGGGTGCCCACCAATTTCCACACGGGCAGTCAAGAGTCAGGTTATCATGATATTATGGAATTCAGGAGTTGCTGGAGGCAAGCTGGATGGCATGGCGTATTACTTGTATATAGTAGTTCTTTCCGCTGTTTGTTTGTTGTTGTACACTCTGATGATGTGATGTAATGTAATATGATGTAATGTAATAACTGATATAGTTCTTTGTTTAAAGATTATTCATTTATCTATTATATGTTGTTCCGTTGCGAATTGTGAGATTCTGATGTTGTTCTGTTATTTCTTTCCGTTCTGTTCTATCTTTTTCTCTCTTTCTTCTTCTTTAACCCTAACGGTACGGTTTTCCGGCCTTCGATTGCTCGACAGTTGATACAGTGGACGTATTGATGTCGGCGTTCGTGGACGAAAAATCGCAAACGTTACATTTGGTATCAGAGCTTATGGTTAAGCGACAACCATGGCTCTGTTGGGTATTTCTCATTAGAGATGGAGTCAGTAGTACTCTAGAATGAGTGTGAGTGTTATAATAGATACGAGTGCGTATTTGTTAGTGAATATAAAAATTGTTTTATGTTGTGATGATTGGTTTGTTGAGTGGTATATGGATTCTGGTCGGTATAGTCCGTACAACTCTATCGATAGGGATCTCTGAACACTTGTACAGAGCAAATTCGACACGATATTGTTTTAAATTGGGTGAATGAAATAATTTTGCCTTGATTATATTTTATATATAAAGGAATAATTTTTCAGGATTATTAAGTGTATATAAATTGATTGTTGATTGTTGAAAATGTAAGAATGTATGCAAGTAAACAAAAGTTGTTTGAATAAGTTAAATAAAAACAACAATTGTAAAAGAATAATTGTATAAGCAAATGAATTATAAGTATGAAGTTATAATTAAAATGATTTACAATTATGGAATAATCTTATATATAAGAAGTGAAATTATATAAGTAAAAGATTTATAAATATGGTTTATAATTTAAAAATAAAATTCCAAAGAAGTGTTTTGAAAGGATTTGATATTTTGGAAAATTGTTTTGGATAAATTAAAGTTCTAAACTCTTTTTGGTCGTTGGAAAATAATTCCGGTGATGATCGCGACATCATTGGTGTTCATTTTCGGGTTTCCAAAAGAGGGATTGCTGCCAAATTATTTTAAATAAAAGTTGTTTGGATTTGGTTTTGGAAATTCAAAAGGTAATTTGAATTGATTTCAAAAATGGTTTTGAAAGGTTGGAAAGACTCTGGAATCCTATTTAAAATATTTATGGGAATGATAAATGAGTTGATAACTTATACAATTTGAGTTTTAATAGAATAAATTTAACTTAAAGGATGGAGTTAAATTAAAGGAAGTATAAGTAAATCAATAAAATCCAAGTTGAAATAAATTTGAGTTGTCATCAAAGACATGTGATTTGAAATTTAACAAAAGGAAAGTTAAATAAATTGATTTGGATTTGATAAGATGGTTGAAAAGGAATATAACTTAAGTGATGTTGAATAAAGCTGATTTTGGTATCGAAGTAAATTAATAAGTGAATTAGTGAAATGAAGTCATTAAGAATTTGAACTTGAGTTATATGAATGAAATTCAACTTTAAGTTGTTAAAGGAATTAGCAATTGAATTGATAAATGGATTGCATGTTAATCAATTAAATGTAAATAATGGATATGAAATAATGGATGTAAGTGTAAATCCATTAAAAGCTAATGTTATTGGAAGTTGAATAAATTGAATGGAAGTCAATTTAATATGATCCAATTGGAACTAAAAATGTAAAAACCAAATTGAATGTGAAGTGAATAAATTTGGTTGTATTGAATAAACATTGGTTGTTATTTGATTGTTGATTGATTGTATATAATTCATTAAGTGTTAATGAAATTGAATTAGTGAAATTGGAAGCTATGTAATTAAATTCAAATGGATAATATGCAAATTTGAATAGAATTGGATTTGATTTGGATTGAAAGCGAATCAATGTGAATAAATTAGTGGATGTATACTAATTGGAAAATGAACAAATGAATGTTAGTAAAATTCCAATGTTAGTGAATCAAATGTGATTTAAATTGGAAGACAAATTCATTTAATATTAATGAGAAATGAAAGAATATTGATTTGGCTATGGATTTGTTGGATGATAGTTGTTTGATGTTTGCATTTGTTGCTTTAGTTGCATTTGCTATATTATGTAGTTGTTATGTTGCTATATATTGTATATTGATACTATTTTCATATATGTACGATTCCCATGTTGTTGTTGAGTGTTTAGTAGGTGCGGATCGCGTTTGCTTCGCATTTGGAGCTCGCTTTTGCGTTATATTAGCCGTATACGCTCGCTAATGATAAATAAGGTACATATCTCGGATTACATACCGTACTTTTACACTTTTTTCCCTGCGGGATGCCTCATCACCTGATGAGATGTATATTTATGATATATATACTGTCATTTTTTTGGATCGAGCCGCGCAAAGGAGACTATGGCGAATTTTTCCGAAAATTTAAGGCGTTAGAAATTTTTTGAGAAAATTGGAAATTTTTTGAAAACAAAGTTTGGATTTGGAAACTTAGTAAAGATTTTGTATGAAATTTAACTATGAATTTTGAGAAAGTTAAACACTTAAGAGATTTGAAAAATCTAATTTGAATGGTTTGTTTTGGAAAGTTAATAGATTCCGTAACTTTTCTTACTTGTTAATTTCAAGGACGAAATTCTTTTAAGGGGGGAAGTATGTAACGACCCAGAATTTCTGTCAATTAAAATTCGTATATTTAATTAATTTTAATTATTAATAAGTGGAATTTATAAGTCGAATAAATTTTATTTCGAATAATTGGATTTAATTGGATAATTAAATCGATAATTTAATATGTAAAAATACAGAAATAATTAAAAAATTAGGTTAAATATGATTGAAAATGATTCGTAAAATTTTATTTTATCATATTGGAGTTAGAATGATTGTTATAGAACTTTTAAAATCAAATTAAGAGTTTATTTGTGAAAATTGAATATTTTAATATTTAATCGACTAGTGAAATTAGTCAATTTTTGAACAGTCTCAGAATTGGACGAAACTAGTTCCATTGGATCCGTAATAATTTGTTATTATCGGATTTTAATTTTCGTGTCAATCAGAGTTATCGTTTGACCGTGGCAGCTCGAAACGCATCGAAATAGTTTTAATATTAACTTGGCGAGTTAAAATAGTCATTTTTCAAACAGTCTCGGATTTCGATAAAACTAGTTTCATCGGATCCGTAATGTGATATTATTGTATGGTTTCAAATTTCATGTCAATCGGATTTACCGTTTGTCCGGGGCGAGCCAAAACGCCTAGAAATTTGATTAACCGATTTAATTTTAAATCGAACGTTTATTGCCGTATCTCACACATACGATCGAATTACCTTTCGAAACCTATTCCATTGTGTCCGGAACGCGGGATAAACCCTAGAAACGCCGGTCACCGTGCGTAAATCGGAGTTTTGAAAAGCCGAATATATGTTGAATGATGATTGCAGTTATTGATTGCTGTTTGATTGTGATATTAGATATAATAGGATATATCTATATATAGCAATATATATATATATATATTGGCATATGTATATATTGGAATTGATTTCCCGCATTCAATAGTGGATGAGACCCTATTACGCCGTCTATTAAGCGGATAATATTTTATAAATCTCATATACCGCGATAATTCCGTACTAGAACGGAATTGGTATTGTGCTAATGTTTGTGGATGTAGGGAAACGGGTTGGAGGGATCCAACTGGATTCCACAACTGTATTGATTTATTTACAGATATTTTGATATTTGTTGATTATCATATCAATATATGATATTTGGATGTCGTGATTGACTATTTGGTGCTGTTGCATCATCGGATCCATTTCTGAAGTTTTAAAATAATGATTTTTGGTTTTAAAAGGAATTTTAAAGTGATTTTCAAAAGTATACGTTTTATTAAATTTTGAATTGTTAAAATAAATAAACGTTAAAATTTTATTTTCATAAAAGTTATGATTTTTGGAAAATAATGCTTAAGTATGATTTTGAAATATATAAGCTTTAAATAACGATTTTTAAGTTATTAAAAGAATAAATTGGTTTAAATTGGGATTTTTGAATTATTAAAAACGATGTATATAAAAGACTTATAAAATTGATATTTTATAAATTAAAATTATTGGAATATTAAAACGAGTTTTTATAAGTGTTAAAAATGAAATAAAAATGGATTTCATAAGTGCACGAAATTTATAGATTTATAAATTGTGAAGTTATAAAATGAATAGATTTTGTAAAATAGAAGATTTATAAGTAATTATCTTATAAATCGGATTTTGGCATTTAAATGAGATATAAATGGAATTTGTTAATAATGAGATTTATAAATCGAAGCTTATAAATAGAAAATGTAATTTATAAACACTGTTTATAAATTCGAAATCAATTTAATTTTGACAAATTGAATATTGAAGTTTATTAAAGGAAATATATTCACGATTTTGGACAGTGAATACATTATTGAATAAAATGGTCATGTTGGGCAAAATGAATATTATAGAATGAAGTTAATTATTTTAAAGATGTTTTAAAATGTATTATGAATCGAAACCATAGATTTCAACATTTATTGTTGAAATAGACGTTTTCGAGAAAGAAGGAAATGGTGGACTATAACACTGTTGTTATAGTAAGTGGTTTCCGAAAGAAAATGTTTTGTATAGTATTGGGATTTATATATCTATTTAAACTTTGAATCCCTATACTAGTAATTTTGGGTCGTCTTAACGATGTTTTACGCAACATTCGTTTTGACCCAAATAAATGTGTTAAGAGAATGATTTCCTTAAGGAATGAAATATATAATAAATTTTGATTTAAGTATATCGAATATTTTCAAATGTTGAAAATAAATAGATTTGTGATGTACTTATTATTAAATAAGTATGGAAATATTTTTCCAATGTGAAATGAACGTTTAGAATTTATCCTTGTAAGATAAATTGAAAGTGAATATTGAAAATCGATTGAAAATCGTACATCATAGATATTTTGGGATTATAAATTAACTATGGAATTTATAAATGGAAAGGGGAATTTGATAAAAAAAATAAACGTTGATTTATTTTTGAAGTGTGGGAATTAATTTACGGATTTGGAACGTAAATATAAAGTAAATCGGTAAGGATTTATTTAATTGGTTTAAATGAACCATGTTGAAATGAAAGTATTTCACATAAGGAAAATGATTGAAATTTGTTTTCAAATGGTTGAAGTGTATGAATTATATATCTAGTAAAGATATTTTGGAAAGTAAATAATTTGGGAAATTATTTGGAATTTGGTGATGTTGAGCATGCCTTTTAATAGTTAAATAATCCGACTATCAATATTTACCTTTAAATAGGTATTTGTTGTGACTTGCTTTAATTTGAATGCCACACTTATTTTTGAATAAGCGCTCACTATTCGGGTTAGTCGGGAAAGGACCTTGGGGTCGTATAACCCATTCCGAATATGTGATACGTCGTTATGGATTGCATTTGATGACCGGCGTTGAAGACCGGATATTTTTGAAAACGGAAGGATTACCGTTGAGTTACTCTGCATCGGCTGATCTCCGATATAGAGGTTTTATCACCCTTAGTGACGGGCAGTCCGGACGTGATTAGAAATTATCCGGAATGCAAGGACTTCTTTATAAGTGCCTTCGGTTCTGTTCGAGCCCGGAACAGACTTGTATGGATTGTATGTCTGACATTACAAATTGAGATATAAAGCTGATTTCTTTCAAATATATTTCTGTTGGTGGCGGAGAATTTATTCTCTTAGCTTAACACCCTTCTCTGAGACGTACGAGCTCAGAGGTTATATAGTTGAAGGTTATTAGTGATATACTCCCAATTTGGTAGTGTGGCATGCTGAGTGTTGCTGTGAAATGATCATTGTTTGATCATTTGTGATATGATCATTTGTTTGATCATTTATCTTGGTAATCATTTCTATGATCATTTGTTGACCCAAAGCACAGCTTTTGTATAAAGTGTGGCTTTGTGGACGAGACTTCGTCGGACCTCACACCCCGGAAATGGTCAAAACAGGAAGGATGCAGCAAGGTTATTTGGGGGTAGCGCCCTTTAGTGTATGTCATTCCTTCTTCATAGAGGTGGTATCATGGTATGGAGCCCAGATACTTAACCTATGTTGTTGCTGCAAATTTTGTGGTTGTTGGAAATCGAGGATCCTCGGATAGATCGGTTACGATCGGAGGATGACATATTCGTGTCAGTAATTACCCAGTTAGGGGTAACCCGGCCTTGTGTTGGTAGAGATCCGGTTTGGTTCTCGGGACGTCATTCCAGAGGCGTTTTCATGTGGCAATTGGAAGTTCCTTGGCCTGACCATTTGTTGGAAATCCAAAGAAACAATACGAGACTTGTACGGTTTTAATTGTAGAACCTGCCATGGAATGTGGCGGTAACCTGCTATTGAACATGGTAGCTATTGTAGGCATAAGTGCGAAATGTCTATGCTGGCTAAGATTTATATCTTTACTTTCGAAATGAATTTTTCCTACACTATGCACTAGTAATAATATCAAATGTTTCTTTAATGCGTATCAAGCATCTTTGACTATCATAAGGAGAAATCTCCTCTGATTCTGCGTTTGCATTGTGTGTGTGTGCGGGAGGCCTTATGGTAGTCTCATTTTTAAAAGCATTGCGAATTGACTTTAAAAATATTCCTCGATTTTGATTTCAAAAAAAAGAAAAATAAACTGTTTTAGTTCTCACACCAGTCACATGACTGACTCGGGTTTATTGTTTTCCTTCCTAAACTCTGGGTGCCCACCAATTTCCATACGGGCAGCCAAGAGTCAGGTTATCAGGATATTATGGAATTCAGGAGTTGCTGGAGGCAAGCTGGATGGCATGGCGTATTACTTGTATATAGTAGTTCTTTCCGCTGTTTGTTGTTGTACACTCTGATGATGTGATGTAATGTAATATGATGTAATGTAATAACTGATATAGTTCTTTGTTTAAAGATTATTCATTTATCTATTATATGTTGTTCCGCTGCGAATTGTGAGATTCTGATGTTGTTCTCTTATTTCTTTCTGTTCTGTTCTATCTTTTTCTCTCTTTCTTCTTCTTTAACCCTAACGGTACGGTTTTCCGGCTTTCGATTGCTCGACAGTTGATATAGTGGACGTATTGATGTCGGCGTTCGTGGACGATAAATCGCAAACGTTACAAATGGGATAAAGACATGTGTAAAGGCATTGTCAGGGATGTTAGAGTTTTTGGATAATGACATTGACGCAACGATTTTAAATTAGTAAGAGTACCGCGTTAAATATGAAGGAATCATACTAAGTTAAAATTTAGAGAAGAATACTTAATAAGTAAAGTGTAGAACATACTACGCGGGTCACGGGGACTGCACTAAAGAGGAGAAAAGTATAATACTATAAAAGATAAGTTAATGGGACTCAAGGGGAGGTCAGGTAATAAGAAGGAATGGATCATATGTTAGAATGAAAAGACAGAGTTGGAAGGGTTATTGACATTAGGTGGGGACGCTAACTCGAATGCACACCTGGAAAAGGTTTGGCGAGGCATTCAACTTCCAGGAACTACAGTGGGAAAGGCCAAACAGTTCCAAATTAAACAAATATTTAAAGGTTGCATATGGGTTTATTTGCGATCTAAGGCTACATGTAGGGTTCTTTGCGGTCTACTATGGTAAGGTGGTTCCAAGAAATTCGAAAATTAAGTAAATTACTGTAGTGGGGTGATACCAAGTAGTAACGAAATTTAGTAAATAAATATAGAAGAGATACAAGTATGTGTTTCTTTATAGTCCAAGGCTTAACTAATTAAATAGCTAAATACTACGGTGGCTGGGTCTATGCAATTCGAACTAAAGAATGAATTTAAAACGATACTACGGTGGGCGTTTCCAAGCGGTATTAGATAAGGGAAACTTCTAAAGAATGATTTAATAGAATACTGTGGTGGGCAATTCCAAGAAATATAACTTAAAAGATAAGCTTTAACGGGAAGCTAAGTAGTACTGCATAGGGACGCAGTGCCAATACTAAAGTAACGTATATAATAATTGCACAGGACGCCCTGTCAAATACTTTAAAAGAATGCTTTATGTATCAAAGAAGAATTTATAAGGGAAACCAGGTAGGTCTGGATAGGGAGCGTAGTATTCTACACTTAGATTCAAAAACAATCTAAAACAGGACTCGGGAAGGGACAACGCAGGGTGTGCATTAGTAAATAAAGTCTACTTAAGGAAGCATTTAATTGAAGATGTAATTAAGAAATAATTTTCATCGGTAGTTTAAAGTGTTTACTCATGATGTCCGATTAACGAGGGGGAAACCTGACATATATAGTGCAGGTTGGTCTCGCTATATGTTTGTTTTTGGGGACAGTGTTATTCACACCAGACTTTATGTCTGACCCGTGTTTTTATTATTATTTTCCCCATAAACTCACGGGTACTCATTTGTGTAGGTTGAGTTTATGTATTTAGGCAAGTTTGGAATAATAGCCACGGTATGAGAACCGAAGAAGGAGCAATAGGCTCTTTAGCTAATAAAGATTTTGTTTTCGCTATATGATGGAGTGCGGGGCACATCTTCGTATATGGACCCAGCTTTTTATAATGTTATTTTCTATTATATTTGACCCTATATGAGCACGTATTTGGGAAGTATTGACCAAAGTAATTGTAATGAAAATTAAAAGATACTTCTGAGTAATGAAATCGCATTAGTATGCTCTGTTTACTTTAATTGTGTTTTCATATTATACTAAACTCACTTCTGCCATCGAAAGATAATAATGGCGATGACTGCAGTAACAATGGCATTCATATTTGGGTTTTAAGTGGAGGATGTTACAGTTTGGTATCAGAGCGTAGGTTAGGGACACCTACATAATATAAAGCTAGTAAAAGTCAAAAGCAATAATAAAAATAAACTAGGGAGGGGATGCGCGAATACACACATAGTTGTGTGTGTGTGTGTATCGTACTTGCGTTTTGCTATATAAATATATATAGGGAGATATCTATTCTTCTACTGTGATTTTACTTCCTATCTTTACGTTTTAATAAAGACTTGCTTAACAGAAAAGAAAGATAGATTTGAGAAGCGGATGAATCATAGTAGGAGGGGTAAGTGCAAGAAGAGAGACTGAAGAAACACCCCAAAAAATCAGTAAGAATTAAATAAGTAAATTAAATTAAGTAGCGGTAAAAATGTAAATTTTGTAAAAGTTGGTATTTGGCCACAAAAGTTGAACTGTTGCATATATAATATGCTGAAAATGGAGCTCAAACGAGAAGTTATGGGCATATAAAGTTTTCTGGTTAAAAAAATTAATTCGAAATCAAATCCATATAAATAATTAAATTTGAAATTTGAAAATTATCTGATTAAAGACTTGGGGGTTAAGAAATCGTTAATGTTAACAGTTAATTTTAAAAGAGTACTAAAGGAATTAAATAAAACAAATGGTACAAAAATTAATACACTCCCAAAATAGGCCGATGGGTCAACCGTCAACCCCAACTGGTCGATCGCTAGCGATCAACCGATGCATATAGGGTGGTCGACAGCACCTACTGGTGGCTGCTATGGTTTTCCTATCAATGACTGTTTCGGACTTATCTGTTTTAACTTATTTTCATCCTAGGCTTCTAGTACGTTTCAACCTCTGTAAATAGGACCATATCCTCTCCACTTTTATTTGCAAAAATATTTGGGAATTCAGTGAAACTCTTCCATTTTCTCTCTTCAGTTAGATTTAGAATTTCAATTAGGAATCTATGTAAGGATTCTATTTCATTTCAAATTATTGTTTTAATCTATTCTCTTTTTTTCCATCCTATCTGAATCTAACAAAATTATATATCCCCATTGTCGTGTATATATCAAAAGAAGAGATCTGGAAATAAGTGCTTTGGCATTGTAAATCCTTCGAAGAAAGGCTAAGAATAATCCATCAGCGGAAACCTTAGTACTTTTATTTGAACAATTGTTTAATATATTATGGATTTGAATTTGCCTTAGTGGTTTTGGATTTGGGAAAATAAAACAGAATGAAATTCCCAAAACTCCTATAATTCAAAATGTCAATTCTTATTGGAATTATCAATTGTTCACATCAAATTGTTGGGATATGTAGTTTTTGCAGTTTTTGATGATTTTAATTTCTATTCCACTCCCCTTTAAATCTAATTTGATTATGAAGTTTCAATCAAGGGAGATGGTGTAAATGTGTGAATTTATTCTTAGTATACACCATTAATTCATCACATATGAAAATAAAAGAGAAATATCATTGTTTAAATTGTTAAATAGATATTGAAAACTAGGATTGCAATTTATTTTTTTTGTGATTATTCCCTGATTGGTGTAACATGTTGAGTTGAGATTTTTACTATGTACAAGTCTGTTTATTATAGCTTTGTATATAAATGTTGAATCCTTTATTAAGGACATTGAAATCCCTCATTATGAATATTGGAAATTTGACACCCTTAATAATATGGAAAAGGACTTGTATTATTGTTGTTAAAAAGCAATTGACACTTAAGCATTAGTTGGGATGAGATATGCACATGCATAGAAAATAGTAGATGCGTATTTATTTGCATATTAATTATAGTAAATTGTGTGCAATTATAATGCTTAATTGCGTAGTTAATCAGATAATAATTGTAACTGAATCACCCTTAGGAAGTTAATTGATTTGTTAAGGTAAAATAAGAGGGAAATCTTATGTAGCCTAATTAAAGGACATGGTGAGATGTGCGATAATATATTAAGAGTGTTTTAAAAAAATGACTAAGTCATAAGTGGTGTGAGATCAGTCAAAAGACATACGAAAGTCTGCTTAGCTAATCTGGCTACCAGCAGTGTGACTTTGGAGCTGATATGAGACATCACCTATGATATGTAACTATGATGACGTGAGGTTATTCTCAATTCTATAGGGTAAATCTGCTCGGTTAATCTAGCTACTAGTACCTACGAAAAATTGGGCTAATGTGAGATGTCAGCATGGGTATGGGTCATAAGATTAAGGAATTGCTTTGGGGTTTTGGAAGGAATTAAGTGGTTTTTTGAGGGCTCGCATTTCTCCCCAAATGAAGTAATGGTTGAGATTAGTTGTTCACTTCAATAGGAAGTATTAAGTGATCGAAGAGATTTCTGTGCAATGTCAGCTAGATAGATGCATATGTGGAGTCCGCCTTGGGAATATGTATTAAATGATGAATCCCACCTCACTTGAGGTTTTTAATGGTCGGAGTCTGTCTATTTCCCATTAAAAGGTATTAAGTGGCTTGGGCACTATCTCTCACATTGTTGGACATTTATGACTTTGGTTATAGGTTATGGGATTGGGAAACCTGCTTCAGGAATGGAAGGTATTAATTAGTTGTTTGAAGGCCCACCTCCTTTCCTTATATGGAGTATTAAATGGTTTTGAAACACGTATACATATTCCTATTTCGATATATACTGCCCAAGTACTAAAATAATAAAGCTCGAGGTTTTTATTTACTGGACACTTGCTATTCTACCTTCCTCCTCATTACAACATAGGTTAAGGAAGGAGTGATGATGATGATGATGCTTGAATATGGTGTGAGCAAAGCTTGTAGTAGTTATTGTTATTTATTTATGATGCTTTTTATTGCACCCATGAAATAATACTTTTGAACAAACGATGTAATGGTTATTTTGGAGACTATGTTTGGATTTGTATTTGACATTTGAATTTATTTTGAAATAACCGGGTATAATTTTTTATTATACTTTGATCCTTTAGGTGTGAGTTCTAAAGAATAGTTATAGCTCTATATTATTATTACTTTTACTAACCAATAACCAACTTTGGAATAGGCTTAAGTTTCGATGGGACTTTCCTGCGTTGGAATTCAGGCCTATTTTAGGACAGGTTGTTACATACGGTACCAAACCTTAGGTTACCCGATCAACATAGACACATATGAGAGATGTACTTGTTATTTTTGGAAAACTTTTCAAAAGGTTTATCAAAAAGTCTTTATATATATATGTGTGTGTGTGTGTGTGTATTTATGCCCGTGGTTGTTTGAACATACGCGCATACACTAGGAAACTCCTATTCTTTCAGCATATAATACTATCTTAAAAAGTCATCACTAAAGATTCAACCTACAGATAGTTGATATGGCTGATAGTCAATCTTCTTTTGAAACTGTGATCCCTGGCCGAGGAAAAGTCATCATTCATGGGATGCCCGAATGGTTTAAATAGGAACACATGCAAGCTAAGCAAGTCCCAGTCCCTCCAGCTGCACCGGTGGCACTCGCTGCCCCGTCTGCCGATTCAGCACCCCATCCTGTTGACTTCTCTAAGATATTTAAGGACTTTCCTAATATGGGAGGAAAACATACTCTAGAACTAAAGGATTAATGAGTGTGAGAGAATATTCCAAGAAGTATGACGAGAAGATCAACTAAAGAGAAGGATGGCAACTTGGCACCTTAAAGCGGAAGCTTTAGAATAGTGGAATTTAGTAACTAAAGAAAATACTAATAGGG
This sequence comes from Allium cepa, assembly GCA_030765085.1. Lineage (NCBI taxonomy): Eukaryota > Viridiplantae > Streptophyta > Magnoliopsida > Asparagales > Amaryllidaceae > Allium > Allium cepa. The sequence goes on from CM060932.1 coordinate 611,363,506, forward strand.
TTTTCACTTAGGATGAATTTAAAGACATATTTGAGTTAAGGTTTATGACGAGAGCAGAAGTGAGTTTACAACTGAAGAAATTCATATAGCTTAGGCAAGGTGACTTTGCCTTTAGGGAGTACATTGGTAAGTTTATGGAGTTGGCTAAGTTCAGGATGAGTTTGGTAAATACACAAATGATAAAGTCATGAAGTTCGTGAAAGGCTTAAACTCCCTATCGAGAGAAATGTTGTTAACCCAAGTTCCTGGAGGCGTTACACATGAAACGTTGCTTGAGATGGTTTTGTTGCAGTCTGTAAGCATAGAAGAAAAAGAGACGTAGAAGAAGGTTGGGCTTACCCAAAAGCAACAAGGGTCCAAAAAGGGTGGCATTTGGTCAAACAAGAAGTCAAAATGGAAATTCAAGAAGCATGGTAAAGTATGAAAGAGATTTTAGAAAAAGATCATGAGGCTAAAGATTGTAGGTTGAATCTGACGAAATAAGCTTTTAAAGGGAGGTGCTATAATTGCCATGAAGAAGGGCACCTTAAGAACAATGTTCTAAGTTGGCAAAGGAAGGATCAAGTGGGCATGTCTATGCTATCGAGGCTGTCCCTACTTCAAGTAGGCCACATAGAGATTAGGGGAAGGCAACATTAGAAGGTAAAAAACTTATTCTTAGGGTTATTATTCATACTCTGTTTGATTCTAGAGCATCACATTACTTTATAGCTGGAAATATAGTTAACTTCTTAAACCTTCAAACCCAAATTGTCACTAGCCCAATAGTGGTCTCCAACCATATTGAGGGATCGACATATCTCTCTTTAATTTGCAAAGACCTAGTCATGGACATATACGATGTTGATTTCATATGTAATGCATATATTCTAAATTTTGAGGGGTATAGACTTACCTTGGGTATGGATTGACTAGTATACTATGGAGCGATTCTTGACTGTGATAGAAGGATCGTACGATTAATAAGTTGTAGAGGTCGTGACCTAGAAGTTCTTTTATACCACAAGGCTCAATTTAGTCAAACTATATATACTTGCTAAGCCTACCTTTTAGTGAGCTACCAACCATACCCATAGTTTGTAAATTTCCTAATGTCTTTGAGGAAGTCTTGGGTCTTCTTCCTTATAGGGAGATCGAGCTTAGAATCTATTTGGACAAAAATGCAAGGTAATTCGCTCTGCCTTTAAGACATATGGCCCCAAAGAAAGAAGGGTGTTAGACAAGCAGATCTCTAAGCTATTGTAGAAAGCATTCAGCAGTACCTCGGAATGGGGAGCTCATGTTGTCTTCGCCACAAGGTAGATGGCTCGTTGTGACTTTGAATCGATTATCGGGAGCCAAACAAGTTAACAAGAAAGAATAGGTATCCTCTACAAAGGATAGATGACTTGTTCGTCCAACTTGTGTGAGCCAAAGTCTTTTCCCACTTAGACTTAGTGACCGGATTCCATCAGTTAAAGGTTGCAGAAGAAAGTAAGTATTAACGACTGCGTTCCGCACACTAGATGGACTCTACGAATGGGAAGTAATTCCTTTTGGTTTGATGAATGCCCCCGCGTTCGCTGTCGTATTCATGGATGATATCTTGGTATTCTCCAAAAGCGAAAAGGGGCATGAGGACCAACTAAGAGAGGTACCAGGAACTAAGATGGCACCATCTTAAGGACAAAATTGCAAAGTATCACTTTTTAAAGTAGGAAGTTAGATTCCTTAGACAAATTGTTTCTGAGCAAGGAATGGCTGTGGACCCTACCAAAGTAGAGGCTGCTCAAAGATGGAGAGTTCCTAAGAATACATCAGAAGTTAAAAGTTTTCTAGGGTTGGCAGGATATTATAGGAAGTTCAAAAAGAACTTTACAAGAACAGAAGCCCCCTTAACTCACTTGACTAATAAGAACCTAGTCTTTTCTTAGGATAATGGATGCACTAAGGCATTCGAGAAGCTTAAAGAGTTATTGACAAGTGCACTTATGCTCACTATTCCCGATAGAAACAAACCATTCGTGGTTTTCACAGATGCTTGTGGCATAAGATTAGGAGCAATTCTAATGCAAGAAGGGAAGGTAGTTGCTTATGCTTGTATGAAATTGAAGGATCATGAGAAATGATATCTAGTTCACGACTTGGAGTTGCAATTATCGTCTCTGTCTTGAAGATATGGAGGCATTATCTTTTGGGAGAAAAGTTTGTGTTATTCACTGACCATATATCAATCTAATACTTACTTTTCCAAAAATATTTAAATTTTAGGTAGTAGAGATGGATGGAGTATATAGCATCATTTGCTTTTGGTATACAATATACTCCTAGAAAAGGAAATATAGTCCTCGATGCCCTTAGTTGGAAGCATGCTACACTAAGCGCTACATATGAATGGAGGCAGTTGGAGTATATCTTAAAATTAACTTCTGACCTCCAATAAAACCCATCCAAGGATTTTTATCCATAATGGAGGTTAGACGGGCTTTAATGGACCGTATTGGGCTTGAGCAAATGAAGGATAAGAAGTTAGTGGAGATTTTAAAGAAATCGAGGAGAAGAGAATATTTTCCACATGCCAGTAAAATATTATGTTGATGAGAAGGGATGGTGAGAAGCGATGGACAAATTTGTGTCCCAATGATTAATGACATATTAGAAGAAGTATTTATGGAATGTCACAATTCTAAGGTGACTACTCGCCTTGGAGGAGATAAAATGTAGAAGGATATAAAGAGGATTTTCTTCTAGCCCGGAATGAAGAGAAGAGTACCTAAGTTTGTTGCTATGTAATTCGCATGTTAGAAGATAAAGGATGAGCAAGGGAAGCCAGGAGGGTTATTGTTAACTTTAGAGATTCCAACTTGGAAATGGAAATACATTTCGATGGACTTTGTGGAAGGATTGCCTAGGAGTCAGAAGGGCAATGAAGCCATTTATGTTGTTGTAGGTAGACTCACTAAGAGTGCCCATTTTATTCCTATTAAGAACAATAGGGTTGTCGCGTCTCTCGCACAGATTTACATCAAGGTGATAGCTCAATTACATGGAATTCCGATGAGCATTGTTAGTGCTAGTGTAACGACCAAATATTTTCAACCATTCGCATCCGCACATGTCGGACTTGAATTTCTCAAAATACCGAATTGTTAATTTTAATTTGAAAAACTCAGAATATGCAGTAAATAAATCACAGATCACAGACACAGAGTAGTAGAATGCAGCGGAAGTAAAGAGATAGTAGTTCATGAAGCTACTATAAATATACATCAAAGTTAAACCAGATACAACAGAAGTAAAAATATGAAAATCAAGTACAAAGCTGAATACATCCCTAGACTCAACTGAATAACTGGAATCAACTAGATAACTGAAAGTGAGATAGATAGCTGGATCTCCAAGTGAAGCTCCAACTCCAAAGGTGAGTCTCAAATGTTGTATCACTCAGTCTAACCCGAGCGTAAAGAAAAATACAAAATACTCGAGTCATAACATACATACTTAAGTAAACCAACTCAAGTGAACTGTAATATAAGGTACAAGTAACTTAAAGGATGCTTGGGACCGCTCATCCTCTAAGGATCCGTTAAGCTATTTACTATGTAGTAATATTTCGCTATTATAATAATGTCTATTAGTAAAATAAACTTACTTTAAAATAGCATTAAGGCTTTACATTTTCCACCTTAACAGTGCCAATAGTCTATACAGTACCTGCGTACCTCCTGATCGGGAGGCTACAAGAAGATACTCCATAGGTATGACACAAATCAAACTCGTACAAAGCTCGCTAGGGTAGGTGACAAGGCACAACTAGGAAATGCCTAGGTAGATATACCAATTATGCATCCAGGCTGGTGGTGATGCATAGCAGCTACTACCGCCCACCTCGAGCTACACCCCCAAAAATCAAAAATCAAAAATCAAAAGTGGTCACTAAATCAATCTCGAAGTCAGAATATAATATCGAAGGAGTGTGTCCGATAAGAGGGGGCTACCTCATTTGCCCGTAAACACTCCTGTTTTAGCCACCTTATGCCAACTCACGGGAGTCGGGTCCACGTATATACCTCAAAGGAACGCCGCCGCCATTCTACTTCATTCTGGAATCTCCACCGCGTACATGGTTCTTAAAGTGGTTTTCGGAGTTGGCAGAGAGTATGACAACTTCCGATCTCGGTCTCTTTAACAACCAAACGTTATTATTGCCCATGGATATTTATTTCAAAACCATTTCTATTCCAAAACCATCTAAAATCAAATACTATTGCTTTCAAAATAATATCCATTTTCAAAAATGGTAATATTTCCAAATCCATATACGTTCCAAAATAATATCCGTTTTCAAAATTAAATACTATATTATTTCATTTCAAACCAACCAATATATCATTTCCATTTCAAAATCAAAATATAATATATCATTTTTCCAAACCAAATCCATATATATTTAAATAAAATCCAAATGTCAAATCACCGAATATTTCCTTCAATTTATTAAACTTGAAATATTCCTTTAAATCATCTTAAAACAAAAAACTTTATAAAGTCATATTCTTGAATTTTCAATTTCAATAAGTTCAAATTTATATATTTAAATACAATCCTTATTTAAATACAATTTCAAATAGATTCATTTCCAAAGCCATATCACTTTCAAGTTATAACAACTCTAAAACTAAACATTTTGAAACATATTTATTTAGACCATCTAAATTCAATGTTAATATCTTCCAAACAAGATTCATTTAACCCTTTAAATTCAATGTCAAACAATATTCATTTCAAAGTTGTAGCATTTATAAGTTTATTCATTCAATTATAAACTTTCCAAAACAATGTATATTTCAAAACAGCAGCATTTATAAAGTGCTGCGGTAGATATATTTAGTATATATCAAAACATAGTTCAAATTCAGAAACTACAGCATTTCAGAATTGCTATAATTTATGTTATACCCTTTAAAACAACATATCTTCAATTTTATCATTTTTAACTTATCAAACTTATTCCACTTTTCAAAAAATATATTTGGATATTACTTAACTTATAAATTTTAGTAAAATAACATTTATTAATAAATATCCAATTTAAATTAAACATCCATTTGCAAAGTCAATACTTGATAAATTGCTTAACCTTTATTCCAATAAATAACTTAATAATTTATTTAACATACCTATCTCATAAATAAATTAAATTTCCATTTATTTGCTTAACTTAATATTTACATTTAAAACCAAATTTCAAATTTCCAAGTTAAGTCATTATTTAAATTATATTCCCCATTTTAAAATTATAACTATTTATCTTACCCAACATAACATTTCACAAAAGAACATTTTATAATAATTAATATAACAATCAAATTTCCTTAATAGATCTATTCATTTAGACATCAATTCAACTATGATTCCAAGTTAAATAAACTTATAACAAATGTCCCATAAAATGTATTTCATTTTATTTATTCAAAATTGCATTATTTATTATACAAAGTATGTCCATTTCAAGAAGTAACCTTTATTAAAATTACTAGGTTAGGTTTAAGATACTAAGTTAAATCAAACTTAATTATTAAGTTATTTATCATAAATAAGCCTCTTTAAACTCCATCCAAAACCAATTAACTTATAAAAAATTTAATTTATGGACAAAAAATATTTCTTTATACTTTAAAGCATTAAATCAAATTAAGTTAAAATTTTCATATATTTATAATTCCAAAATACTTAATAATTTTCAAAAAATATTAAAATACTTAATAAATTTTTAGGAAAATATCATTTAAAATATAACCATGGGCTTGTATAATATTTTCTAACCTAGGTCAAGTGATACGGATATGTATCATGTCAATCCGTAATTTAAAAGAAAAATCTGGGTTCTATCATTTCAAACCCACAAACCCAAGTAAAATAAATTCAATAGAATTCACAATAAAAATCAGTTGAGCTTATCATTTCAGCTCATAATGATTTTTTCTTATTCTAAAGTCCGTTCGGGTATGTATCATTTCAACACATAGTGATAAGGAACTTGCAGTAATGATACAGCAAATAAAATGAACAGTATATCATATAATAAAATACTAGTTGATGTAACAAATATATAAACAGCATTTTACATCATATAACATATCACAGGCATGTATGAATAACATAACAATTTATACAGATCCATTTGTCATTATTACACAATAATATAAGCACATATGTCTAGAGTGATAAAACTCACCTTTTAAAAGCTAGAATCAAATTCACAATACACAATTGAAACTTCGCAAATCACGACAAGGCATAACCAAACTTTTGAGTAGATGGAGAGTCAAGATCCATATCTTGTATATAACAAATACGCAAATCATAAGAATAAGGTTCAACACAACAAAAGATGGATTAAACAATGCAATTACGAATTAAAGAGGACATAACCATGCTTTCAACCACCCAGTGGGCTCGGCCATTGGGTTTGGGTAGGGTCTAGGCATCACAAACTCATGGCTAGGGATGTTTGTGGTCATGTGGTGGTGATGAGGAGGAGAGGTAGGCTAGGAGGTGGAGGTCGAGCTAGCATGAAAACCAAAGAGAAAATCAAAAGAAAAAGGAATAAGAAAGTAAGGAGAAGGCATGAAAATTTAGAGCTTGTTTTATTTTTCTCTCACGCAAATGGAAATGAGATAAGAAAGTTTTCACGTGAAATAATAATAAAAGTGGAGGCTAGGGTTACATAAACAATGAACGGCTCAAGATATGGAGAGTGGATGGCTAGAGATGTAAAGGCTAGAAAATGAATGGTTTTTTATTAAAAGGCACAATTTAAGGAGAAGGAATCTTGTATATTTTTTGTTTGCACATAAATGACAAATGAAGTGAATAGAAACTTTTTCACGGCTTAAAGAAAATAAAATGCACGGCTAGAAGGTAATTAATAAGGTAGGAAATAAAAAGGCAAGAAATAAGGAGGCTGGTGAATGAATGGGATTTATTTCCTATTTAACAAAAGAAACTTATGTAATATCTTCCAATCAGAAGAGGCAAATGAAGAAGTGAGATATTTAGGAAGATTTTGTATGTGATTTGATAGAGTAATGCATGGCTATGATAGGTGAGAAACGCTAAGAATTAATAAAGAGGGTAGAAAATTAAAAAGGCAAGCATTTAACAAAGTAACGTATACCCTTTGATTTTCTCAAACTCTTTATAAAAGATATAAACAAATAAATTCCAATGAATACAATAAAATCCTAGATAAATAAATAGGGAAATAAATGAAGAGATGGATATAGGAAATATATATATATATATATATATATATATATATATATATAAATACATAAATTTATTGCGTATAAAATGCTGTAATTTATCCAAATCTTAAAGTATATATCGGAATTTCATAAAACGAAAAGCAGAATATATACTATAATAAAATACATTTACAATGAAAAGATTAGCATTTAAAAATCAAATTTAAAATTTTCAATTGTAGTCAAACTTTGATTTTCAGTTGACCAAAAATACAAAATTTCCAGAAATTGCTTATTTTATTAAATTTGTCAAATGTTTACATTTATTATGATTGAAACCTCAATTAATTCATTCAGATAGGTTTCAATCTTTTATATTATCTTATGAATAAAATATGCATTCCTATTTCATCCTAGTTTTCAATTAATATATTAACTGAATTCATTAACTTATCATTAAATTTATTTATTATAGCTTACATTCCAATCAATTAAAATTGATTCCCATAATTTGATTTGATTTAATTTCCAACTTTATGCTATGCTCACTATTTCTTTATAAACCTGGTTACATTAGTTTTATATTCCATTACGTTAATACACACTTGTTTACATCTTAAATTTGTGTAAATGTTACTTTTTAGATGTGTACTTTTGTCAATTGTACACATTAATTAAGGTTTGAAACCAATTAAATAAATTTACCTTAGTTCTATTATTTTTACCAATTTATTACTTTATAAATAAATTTACGTTTCTAGTAAATTTATACATTCACACCTCCCGTTGCTGCATTAATTCTCATTAATGAACATTTATTTACATTTGAATACAATTGATTTCCAATTCATTTTATAGCCTAAATAGACAATTTATAATAGTTGTTTCCATTATCTTTATTACACTCAAGTTTATCATTTTCTCTAATTATCATAATTGCTTACAAAATGTTAAATTCATTCAGTTACCATAGATTATACACTAATTCATTTGTTCGCACCACACTTACCCTTATTTTCTTTTATTCATATTTTATACCTAAATCTAACATTTACAGCTAAATTAATAAACCAATTAAATAGTAACTTACAACCGTTACTATTACTTTAAATCACACTAATGAATTCATTATTATTTAAAAATAAAATGTTACAATTACTTAATTAACACTGATTTACTTCAATTTATATTGATCATATATTATCTCATTAATGATTCAACATTCACCCTTGTTTTCTTATATTCAAATCTATAGATAAGTGCAACAATTTACATTATTTCAATTAGTTTGAAATTTCATAATTAGTTTTAGTTACATTGTTGCATTTCATTTTAACGTTTGTTTCACTATTAAATTACAAAGTCTTTATTCTTCCAGTTTTAATTACCAAAATCGTATTAAATCAACAAATTATATTATTGAGCATTTACGGGTTGTTACACTCTCCCCCACTCAAAACTTTTCGTCCCCGAAAAGGAAAAAGAAGGGAAAGAACGAATTAAGTAAACAATACATCTTATTCAAAAGTACTAACTTTACAGAAAAATAAATTTTCAAAATTGATTAATTTGAATAAAATATACCAATTTATTTAAAAATTCCTTTAATACATTTTATATTGTAAGTTATTCAATTAACCATTTATTCAATTTACCTCAATTAATCCTTTTATAACTAAAATTTAAATGTATAACATTTATTATAACCACTCAAATTTTATTTATAAAAATCCTTTTATATTGTATATTATCCAATTACATTGTTAACTTCTAATAATTTAGGCAAGTTATATTGGAATGCAATAGAATATTATACAAATAAAAATTTAATTATCTCAAGCTTAAATGTTTATTCAAAATTTTGATTTCATTTTATAATTAAAATTATCTTTTAAGATAAAGTTTTAAGAATTAAATTTCCGTTTAACTTCAAACAATTTTAGAGATAAATAAAATTTATACACATTTAATATATATATATATATATATATCAAATCAAATTCAAATCATATATATTGTAATTCAAATCATACTTTACGAAGTTCAAATCAAATTTAACTTCCAAACAAAAGTGTAGCAGAGCTACAGAATGGTCTCTCTACTTCGAAGCTCGAAAATGAATGTTAATGATGTGGCCGCCATCAATGAAATTATTTTCTAGTGACAAAGAGAAGAGCACTGATTTGAAACTAAAAAATCTTTGAAATAATTTCTACTTGAAATACCTTAAATAATGTACCCTTTAAAACTTTAAACGCAAAGTTTAAAACTATCGAAAATTAAATTCTTAGTTTCTTGTTTAAATTCATTTATATTTCCAAACCAATTTATAACCATGTTTATATTTCAATTATTTATATCTATGAACAAAATTTAATGGTTACAAACTATATACAAAATCAAATATTATTTCTCAACATGCAATTCAATTAACTTTCAAAATTCAGAAAATTATACTTATACATATATAATATAATTATGCAAAATTTATACATTTACTATGTTTGAAAACAATACGGTGCCCGTTTGCTCTGTTCAAGTGTTTTGGGGATCCTATCGATAGCGTTGATCAGACGAATCGGTCGAAAACCCAAATCAACGTTAACAACTCAAATAACACAATATATAAAATATTTTTAATATAAATTTACAAAGCAAGGATAGAGATTCAAATTTGATTAACTCAATCAAAGAGAATTCTGATTTGAAAATAAGTTGGAAACAAAAGATGGGATGATTAACTAACCGAATAAGGAAATGGATAAGCTTATATAAATCGCGGGCAACCTTAACTAGGTCAATCATGACTTCCAGAATTAGATCGATGCAGAATCCTAAGGCAAATCTACATCCGATCTAAAGAGATAAAATTCGGGATACAAGAGATACTAGCATCTAAACTGAGGATCCAGAAATCTTCGATGAATCAACGTCATTGTAAAGGAGTTTCGCCCCTTTACAAATCATTCAGTGGAGCTATAGGATGTTCCAGAATTCAAAAGAATACGAAGAGTGAGGGACAAGAATGAATTTCGAAACCGAGGGAACGTTCCAAAATTCAAACGGTCGGAGTCAAAGAGAAAGAGATTCAAACTTGAATGAAAGTAATTCTGTAAATAAATTTACCATATATGCTAAGTGATGCCTAGAGCCAAAGCTCTGGTACCAATTGTAATGACCCAATGTTTTCAACCATTCGCCTCCGCACATGTCGAACTTGAATTGCTCAAAATACTGAATTGTTAATTCAAATTTGGAAAAGTTAGAATATGTAGTAAATAAATCACAGACACAGAGTAATAGAATGCAGTGGAAGTAAAGAGATAGTAGTTCATGAAGCTACTATAAATATACATCAGAGTTAAACCAGATACAACAGAAATAAAAATATGAAAATCAAGTACAAACCTGAATACATCCCTAGACTCAACTGAATAACTAGAATCAACTGGATAACTGAAAGTGAGATAGATGTTGTATCACTCAGTCTGACCCGAGCGTAAAGCAAAAACACAAAACACTCGACTCAGGACATACATACTTATACAATGTAAACCAACTCAAGTGAACTGTAATATAAGGTATAAGTAACTTAAAGGATGCTTAGGACCGCCCATCCTCTAAGGATCCATTAAACTATTTACTATGTAGTAATATTTCGCCATTATAATAATGTCCATTAGTAAAAAAACTTACTTTAAAATAGCATTAGGGCTTTATATTTTCCACCTTAACACGTAATAGTGTCAATAGTCTATACAGTACCTGCGTACCTCTTGATCGGGAGGCTACGAGAAGATACTCCATAGGTACGACACAAATCAAACTCGTACAAGGCTTGCTAGGGTAGGTGACACGACACAACTAGGCAATGCCAGGGTAGATATACCAATTATGCATCCGGGCTGGTGGTGACGCATAGCAGCTACTACTGCCCACCTCGAGCTACACCCCAAAAATCAAAAATCAAAAGTGGCTACAAAATCAATCTCAAAGTCAGAATATACTATCGAAGGAGTGTGTCCGATAAGAGGGGCTACCTCACTGGCCCATAAGCACTCCTTTTTTAGCCACCTTATGCCAACTCACGGTAGTCGGGTCCATGTATATACCTCAAAGAAATGACGCCGCCATCCTACTTCATTCCGAAATCTCCACCACGTACGTAGTTGTTAAAGTGGTTTTAGGAGTTGGCAGAGAGTATGACAACTTCCGATCCCGATTTTTTAACAATCAAACATTATTATTGCCCATGGATATTTATTTCAAAATCTTTTCTATTCCAAAACCATTTAATATCAAATACTATTACTTTCCAAAATAATATCCATTTTCAAAAATGGTAATATTTCCAAATCCATATACTTTCCAAAATAATATCCATTTTCAAAACTAAATACTATATTATTTCATTTCAAAACCAACCAATATATCATTTCCATTTCAAAATTAAAATATAATATATCATTTAAATTACAAACCAAATCCATATATTATTTAAATTAAACCCAAATGTCAAATCAATGAATATTTCCTTCAATTTATTAAACTTGAATTATTCCTTTTGAATCATCTTAAATCAAACTACTTTATATAGTCATATTCTTAAATCTTCAATTTCAATAAGTTCAAATTTATATATTTAAATACAATTTCAAATAAATTCGTTTGCAAAGCCATATCACTTTCAATTTATAGAACTCTGAAACCAAACATTTTGAAACATATTTATTTAGACCGTCTAAATTCAATGTTAGTATCTTCCAAACAAGATTCATTTAACCCTTTAAATTCAATATCAAATAATATTCATTTCAAAGTTGTAGCATTTATAAGCTTACTCATTCAATTATAAACTTTCCAAAACATTGTATATTTCAAAACAGCAGCATTTATAAAGTGCTGCAGGAGGTATATTTAGTATATATCAAAACATAGTTCAAATTCAGAAACTACAGCATTTTAGAAACGTTATAATTTCTGTTATACCCTTTAAAACAATATATCTTCAATTTTCTCATATTTAACTTATCAAACTTATTCCACTTTTTGAAAAATTTATTTGGATATTACTTAACTTATAAATTTTTAGTAAAATAACATTTATTAATAAATATCCAATTTAAATTAAACATCCATTTGTTAAGTCAATACTTGATAAATTGCTTAACCTTTATTCCAATAAATAACTTAATAATTTATTTAACATACCCATCTCATAAATAAATTAAATTTCCATTTATTTGCTTAACTTAATATTTCCTTTTAAAACCAAATTTCAAAATTCCAAGTCAAGTAATTGTTTAAATTACATGTTCCATTTTAAAACCATAACTATTTATCTTACCCAACATAAATTTCACAAAAGAACATTTTATCATAATTAATATAACAATCAAATTTCCTTAATAGATCTATTCATTTAGACATCAATTGTGACGACCCAAACTCGATGTCCGATAAACGACATCAAATTCGCATCGCCGGAGCTTATAACAACAATTAGATGAATATAAAACAGCGGAACAGAATCAATATCATAAATATCATCACAGTTACACATCAACATAATATCCATACTACAACAGAGTATATAATACATACATACACCACAACTCCAATATACAACATCATGATAATACAACAGTGATCATAAACCCAAAAGCCCTCAAATGAGAGAGGTGATAACGAACTCCCAAAAGCTAAACACCTGAAATCTCCAAAAGCTCCTAAGATATCTCCCAGATAAAAGCTCCAAAATACGGTTACTCCAAAATACAGAAACCTACTACTAGGCTGCCCGTGTGGAAATAATGGGCACCCAGAGTTTAGGAAAAAAAACAATAAACTCCGGATCAGTCATGGGACTGGTATGAGTAAACAAAAACAGTTGCATTTAAATAAAACAAGATTTATAAAAGAATTTTCGGAATGCTTTTAAAAATGGAACTACCATAAGACCTCCCGCCACACACACAATGCAAACGCAGAATTGGAGGAGATTTCTTCTTATGATAGTTAAATATGCTTGGTATGAGAAAAGAAATTCTTTGATATTATTACTAGTGCATAGTGAGGAAAGCATTTCAAAAGTAGAATATTAATCTTAGCCAGCATAGACATTTCGAACTATGCCTACTATAGCTACCATCTAAACAGTGGTGACCACCATAAGTAAATGGCAGGTTCTACAACTAAAACCGTACAGGGTTTCGTATTGGGAATTGGATTTCCAACAAATGGTCAGGCCAAGGAACTTCCCATTGCCACATGAGAACGCCTCTGGAAGGACGTTCCCCAGAACCAAACCGGATCTCTGCCAACACAAGGCCGGGTTACCCCTAACTGGGTAACTACTGACACGAGTATGCCATCTCCCGATTGTAACCAACCTTTAACCGGGGCCCCAGCAACAAATCACAAAGTAATATATATATCTGCGATATCAACATAAGTTAAGTATCTGGGCTCCATACCATGATACCACTTCTATCCAGAAGGAAATGCACATACCCTAAGGGGTGCTACCCCCAATAACCTTGCCGCATCTTTCCTGTTTCGACCATTTCGGGGTGTGAGGTCCGACGAAGTCTCGTCCGCAAAGCCACGCTTTATACAAAAGCTGTGCTTTGGGTCAACAAATGATCATAGAAATGATCACAAAGATAAGTGATCAAACATATGATCATATCACAAATGATCAAACAATGATCATTTCACAGCAACACTCAGCATGTCACATTACCAAATTGGGAATATATCGCTGATAACCTTCAACTACATAACCTCTGAGCTCGTACGTCTCAGAGAAGGGTGTTAAGCTAAGAGAATAAATTCTCCGCCACCAACAGAAATATATTTGAAAGAAATCTGCTTTATATCTCAATTTGTAATGTCAGACATACAATCCATACAAGTCTGTTCCGGGCTCGAACAGAACCGAAGGCACTTCCAAAGAAGTCCTTGCAATCCGAATATCCACAATCCCGATCGGACTTCCTATCACTTAGGAAATCTCTATACCGTAGCTACTCGGTGCAGAGACAATCGATAGGTCATCCTATCGCTCTCGCAAATACCCGGTCTTCAACACCGGTCTTCAGATGCTATCCATAACGTCGAATCACATATTCAAAATGGGTTATACGACACAAAGGTCCTTTCCCGGCTAATTCGAATAGTGAGTGTCAAATTTTAAAACATGTGGATGTCATTCAAAGATATTCACAGGTTCGATGTGGGTTTCGGATAACCAACTGAAATCCGATTCCCTGTCGCATCGAAGTTTAAATGCCGTTTTACGGGCAACAGGGTTTTCACATTAATACAGAACGAATCACAATCACAATGCAGTACATGGCAATTTATATAACACAACATCACAATCAGAACGGAAATATCAATATGAGTTAACAGCAATAGTTAATTTATTTCAAATGTGGTTTAAATAAATTTACCACACAATTATTTTAAAACAATAATAAGTATTTGAATAAATAATTTAAATCTTGATTAACTCGTTTTATTGTTTCAAAATTTGTTATTTAAATTAACCACTAAATTTGATTTGTCGACTTAATTTATCTGAATAACAAATTCTTAATTGACAATTAAATTTGAATACTTAGTTGTTTATTAATCAATTTAATTACAATTTGTAAATCATTTTTAATTTCTTTTCAAAATCATTAATTTACAAAACTTATTCATCTTAATTATCATTTAGCATTTTCTTTAAACTTTTTAAAAAAATCAATTTATGACTAACTACAGAGTTAAATCAAGTTTGCTTGGAATAAGTTCTTGCTTAAACTAAATGAGTATTAGTTACTTCCTTGGTGCTAAAGTTTTGTCACAACTTTTGCTGTAACTTTATAAGGCCGAAAATACCCAGGCCTTACTCGAGTCAAAACTCGAGTATGCCACCAATTTTCCCCGTAGTATCTTCTTCTTCCCCGCGTCTGTTCCTACTCCTCTTTTTTTTCTTAAGTTTAAAACCTGTAAGCTTCATTTTAAAGACTCGAGCCTATGCGACGAGAAACTCGAGTAAACTTTCAAAAAAACCCAGAGCTTACCATGTTCATTCACGAGTCCATCTTCCCACTGACACATCATCACCACCGTGCACGTGCACGGTGGTTCGCGACCACTCCGATGGCCATCGTGACCATCAACAAGTCGCGATTCGTCCCTCCATTAGCAATCAAAATCCAGAGCTTCGAAAAAAAAAGAAATTCAAAAATTTGCCTATCGCTCGAAAACTGGAACGAACCCCTTTGGAAAAAATACCTCGCCACCGCCGCACCATCCACCTGCAACACCCAAGATTTCACTCACTCGTTGCCGACGCGATAAACCATCAACCTCCAAACGCTCGTACCACTCGATCGTTTATTGGTGACGCGATCATTAATTTACAGAGCATAGAAATTTAAGAACCCAAACCCTACTTTTATTCCAACCTCAAAATCAATGCATTCGAAAAATCTTTAAGCATTTTTCTTGAATTTGTAAAGGATTAAACTTGCTATATGACAATTTTCAGCATTTATAATTGATTAGATAATCATAGATTTAGAAAAATGAAACTTTTGTTTGAATTAGAACTGCTCTTAAACCACTTTAGTAAAAATCATCATATTACTTCTAAAAATTGTAACTTTGTATGCTTATCCAAATTATGCAATCCATTCAACGATTTAACATTCTTGAATTTATCATAAAAAAAATTTGTTTTTACTGTAATCATGTATACAGAGTCGAGTGTTCCATTTCTATACTCCAAACAAATTTTAATTGTAATTCAAGTTAAAAACAAACTTATTTTGTTCAAGACCTTAAGTTTAAAGAAATTTATATGAAGATGTTTGATTGGGTTTCAGTTTTATCTATCCTGTAACTAAATTACAGAGAGCAGAAATACTTAGATATTCACCACCCAAATCACCTCACAATTGAATCTATGCATGTAAACATCATTTGTTTCACTACTACAACTATTATTTTGAGTATCATCATAATATTAGATCATAAATTTTGTTTTAAACAGAAGTTTACTCACCTGGCAAATGTTTAAAACAGAGAACACTTTCTTTTCTTTCTTTTGAAGGCCTGCAGTTTGATCTCTGTCTTTGTTTTGCTTCGGAGATGATAATACCCCTGACCTCCTTACTTGCTGATAATATTAGTGTACTTAGTTTTTTTTTCTTTTCTCTTTTTATTTCCTTTTCTGATCTTTTGTTTGGTTGTATAACCGAGCTTTGAATTTACAAAATAAATGCTTGCTTTTGTTTGTTTTCAGGCTTTGCTAAGATTTGCTGGACAAACTAAAATAGGGTGCCTTGCATACATATATAGATAGAAGAAAACAGTGTTATTCAAATATGTTATGTGTGATCAGGTATGGGTTTATTCCTTTTGTTGACTAAGCAATGCTTGTTTTCGGCTGAGATGGTATCAAGTAGTGCTGAGAGGATAGGCATTAAATGCAAGCATTTAATGGAAGCATGTAATGTTCATGCTGTTTGATTTTTTTTTTATAAGTACTATCTTACTTGAATGCTTTACTCTCTTGCATTTCCTTGGTTTCCTTTGTATGTTACAGCCACCTTATTTTATGGTTGTGTAAGTACTACTTTGTTTATTTTGTAGATTTTTCTTTTCTTTGCCTATGTCCTGTTTTCCTTTTACAGTTTTATATTTCTTCTTACTGTTTTGTTATCTTGTTTAATTATTTGTTTATTTGTTCTTTTGTTTAATTATTTGTTTATTTGTTTAGATGTTAGATTATAATTATGTGATTTAAATTTTTATAATTTCATCATAACTTACTTTAACAATTTTATTTCTATTAAAAGCTCATCTATCACAATTTCTTGTTTTACTTTGTCACAATTTCTTATTTTACTTTGTTAAAAGGAAAAGTTGTTTTAGTTATTAACATTAAATAACTATGTAATTTTATTTCAACATTTTATTTCTTTTGTATTTCTCGAATTTACATTTAAAAGTTCCAATAAATTACCAAATTTTTAAATTCAAAATTTCCGGGATGTTACAATATCCTCTCCTTAAGAAAATTTCATCCTCGAATTTGAAAGAGAGAGAAACGCAACAAAGAATATATAAATTCAGAAACAAGGAAATGACTTACAGTTTAAGCCGAGATGTTAATTCTGCAGTTGGGATATGATTTCTTCATATTATCTTCAGTCTTCCAAGTACAGTCCTTTGGATCGCCACTCCATTGAACTTTGACCAATTTCACAATCTTGTTTCTCAATCGCTTCTCATCACGATCTACAATTTTTATCGGCTCTCTTTTAACTGCCAAGTTAGGAGTGATCTCAAGATCCCGCTGAGCAGCTTCTTCAATAATATCATCTGGGTCGTGCACATACTTCCGAAGATTAGAAATGTGAAACACATCATGTACGCCAGACAACCAGCTGGGTAACTGCACTCTATATGCTAGAGAACCAATCCTTTCCAGAATAGGAAAAGGACCAATATAACGCGGTGCTAACTTTCTAGTTTTCCCAAATCTCAACACACCCCGCATCGGAGATACTTTCAGAAATACATAATCTCCAACTTGAAATTCCAAATTTCTCCTTCGACGGTCATATAGCTCTTTTGACGGCTTTGGGCAGTTAATAACTTCTTTCGAATAAAGTCTACCTTCTCGGTGGCTTCTTTTATCATATCCGGTCCAAGAATAAGTCTATCACCTGATTCGATCCAGCATGTAGGTGATCGACACGGACGACCATATAAAGCTTCGAAAGGAGCCATTTCTACACTGGCCTGATAACTGTTATTATATGAGAATTCAACCAGATGCAAATGGTCCTCCTAAGAACCACCAAAATCATGCACACAAGCACGCAATAGGTCTTCTAAAATTCGATTGACCCTTTCAGTCTGCCCATCAGATTGTGGGTGATAAGCAGTACTGAAATTTAATTTCGTTCCCAATGAATCTTGAAATGCTTCCCAAAATCTACTAGTGAAGATCGGATCACGATCACTCACTATACTGCTGGGAATACCATGGAGGCGAACAATTTCCTTTATATAAATACCTGCCAAGCTTGCTGCAGTCCGAGTGGATTTAACTGGAATGAAATGAGCATTTTTGGTTAGACGGTCCACAATAACCCAAATCGCTTCATTGCCTTTCTTGGTTCGTGGCAATCCGTCGATGAAATCCATCGATACCTGATCCCACTTCCATTTCGGTACTTCCAAAGGTTGAAGTAAACCGGCTACTTTCATTTGGTCGCTCTTGATCTGCTGACAAGTAGCACAGCGACTCACATAAATAGATATGTCTCTCTTCATCGTTTTCCACCAGAATGTCCTTTTAACATCACGATACATTTTGTTGACTCCTGGATGGATGTTGAATTTTGACTTGTGGCATTCGTCCAATACTTCACGTTTCAGGTCAGGGAAGTCTGGAACACAAATCCTGCCATTTAATCTTATTACTCCTCTATTATCCATCTCAAAACTAGTATCTTCACCCTGGCATATTCTTTTATGGATTCCTCGAAGAAACTCATCTTCTTACTGCCGTCTTGCAATCCTTTTGAGAAGAGTAGGAGTGATAACCAGATAAGCAAGAACAGCATAACTTCTGCTCAAAGCGTCTGCAACTACATTGGCCTTTCCGGGTGTATACAGAATATCTAAGTCATACGATGCTAGAAATTCCAACCAACGTTGTTGTCGCAGATTCAGATCCTTCTGGGTGAAAAGATATTTCAAAGATTTATGGTCGGTGAATAATTCGAATTTTTCACCTAAAACAAAGAGAGTTTATTAGGTATATTTCTTTAGTTAATTTCGCAAATTATTAAGAAAGCTGAAAGGATTCTTACCCAGAAGATAGTGTCGCCAGATTTTCAAAGCGAAAACAACAGCCAAAAGTTCCAAATCGTGCATCGGGTAATTTTTCTCATGCGGACGTAATTGTCTACACGCGTAGGCAACTACCTTTCCATTTTGCATTAATACTGCACCTACCCCTTCACCACATGCATCAGTATAGATAGATAAGCCTTGGTTCCCATTAACAATAGTAAGAACAGGGGCAGTGGTCAATCTCTTTTTCAACTCTTGAAAAACTTCTTCACATTCTGGAGCCCAAATGAACTTTGCATTTTTCATCGTTAGCTTAGTCAATGGGCTAGCCAACTTAGAAAAATCTTGAACGAATTTTCGGTAATAGCCTGCTAAACCCAAAAAGCTTCGAACTTCTCTTGGAGTAGTGGGTTGTTTCCAATCAAGAATAGCGGAAATTTTGCTAGGATCTACCGAAATTCCTTCTTCATTAACAATATGGCCAAGGAATTTGACTTCATTGACCCAGAAGTGGCATTTGGAAAATTTTGCATATAGAACATTTCTCCTCAATATTTCCAATACGATTTTAAGATGTTCGACATGCTCTTCTTTAGTCTTAGAATAGATCAAAATATCATCAATGAATACGAGCACAAATTTATTCAAAGCTTCCCGAAACACACGAGTCATAAGATCTACGAAGTATGCTGGAGAATTGGTTAGCCCGAAAGGCATAACTAACCATTCATAGAACATATCAGGACCTCTGAAAGCGGTCAAATGGGCACAATCTTTGGCGATTCGTAATTGATGGAATCCTTGGGCTAGATCCATTTTTGAAAAGAAACGAGCGCCGTGCAACTGATCAAATAAATCATCAATTCTGGGCAGTGGAAATTTATTTTTGAGAGTTTGTTTTATTTAGATTGCGGTAATCTACACACAATCTCAAAGATCCGTCTGATTTAGCAACAAATACGACGGCTGAGCCCCATTCAAAAACACTGGGTCGAATTAACCCTTTTGATCATAGTTCATCAGTTTGGTGAACCAATTCAATCTTTTCGCTGAGTGCCATCCTGCGACTTGCGTGAACAACAGGACGAGCATTAGGTACCAAGTCAATTCGGAATGCTATTTCTCGGTGAGGAGGTAAAGATTTCACTTCTTCAAATACGTCGAAAAAATCCTGAACAACAGGTATAGATTGCAAAGTGGGTTCAAGATATCCCAAAGTATACATCAACCTATCTCTCCTTGGACTTGGATCCTCACAAGAGATTTCAATAAAATTTCCAAAACTTGTTTTGATTAAAACTGTCCGACTATTACAATCCAATATAGCTTCGTATTTCGATAACCAGTTCATACCGAGTAAGATTTCAAATTCATTAAATTCGAGGAAAAAAAGTGTAACGACCCCACTTCCTACGCCCAGGAAGTAGTATCGTTAATAAGAAAGAAAGAGGTGAGAAAATAGAAAAGATAGAGAAGAAAGAACAACAATATCAGAATCTCACAGCGGAACGAATAAAATATATTAATCACATAAGTATTTACATAGTATATAACATCAATCAGAATGATACATATAGTACATCACATACTAGACAGTTATAAACACCTGTCTAGTTAATACAACTCAATACACAATACATCACAGAGATACCACACAGCGGAACTAAATATATATCTATAACGCTGAAGCCTCCTGCTCCATTGCTCCTCCAAAATTCGTCAAAGCTAAACCTGAATCCCTTGGCAACCTGTAAAAATTTGGGTATCCGAGAGTTTACGAAAAACAAAAATAAACTTCGGGTCAGACATGGGTCTGGTATGAGTAACAGGTTAAAGTTGCTTAATTTTGAAAAATCCTTTGAAAATAAAAGGTATCACGTAAGACTTCCCACACATAAACATGGAAAAGTTTTTACCTTACGCTAACCAAATCATTTGATAGGAAATCCAGTGATATTATAATAGGTCTAGGGTTTTCAAGTACATAGAAAATAGCCGAAATTGTTACATTCATTAAATTCCAGCTACTAGCCACAAAAGTGGGTAATACAATCAAAACCGTTGGACTTATTGGATTGTGGATTCCATACAATGGCAGGGCTACTGGGGTACCGCCCGTCACAGTACGTGGCCTAGATCAACGTACCGAGGATTACTCCCTTCATCCCCTGCAACACAAGGCCGGAACCATTCCTTACTGAACAGTCCCGAACAAGATAAACCCCGCAGTTGGCTGCAGACCAACCGCCCACTAAGACGAATAAAAAGGGACATCTAGACAGGGGAATATCCTTGTCCTGCTTGGGCATGACCCACCTAACCTTGCTGCACCTCCCCTGTTTTAGCCATTCCCAGTTGATGAGGCTTGAGGTTACGATTACCTTTATAGAACATATTCTTAGAATGCTCATCGTCCGCCTGACGATGTGTTGAAAGCATTCATCCATACAAGTTCGTTCCGGGTTCGAACGAAACCGAAGGCATCATCTCGTTACACTCATTTTGGAATCACCCTCAGAGTTAACGACGATAACCCTTGCATTCTGAACCTTCATCTTCACTTCAGATTCACGACCTATCGTTAATTTGGAATCGATGTGGTTTTCGGATGTTCCTAATGCGGAAAACCCGATCCCGGTCTCATCGAAATCCAAAACGTGTCTTTTAGGGCCAAGTTGTCTATTTAGTCTTAACAGTGAATTCAACATCATTAATATGCACAGATAGATAATTCACATCTCACAACAGATAATCACATCATCATAATAAACAGATAATTAATATCATCATCCAAACAGATAATTAAACATTATCATACTTAAAACATACATCTCATATCACATAGACATTATCCAACTCATTTCTGAGATCACAATCAAACAATGAAATATCAATATCATCCATCAGCAATGATTTATGAATCACAAGATATAATTAATTTAAAATGAATTAAATTAACTACTTCCATTTTATTTAATTTAAAATAAATTAAATTAATTACTTATTCCATAAATCATGCTCTCACAATTATTAATGAATTATAAATCAATTTATCATTCTCTAATTACAAGAATAACTTAGTCTTTAATTAATTTCTAAAATGAATTATTCTAAATTATTCATAATTGAATAATATTTAATTACTTCCCTTATTTAATTATTCCTTAATTTACATTTCTTAATTACATCATTAATTATATTAATTAATGATCTTCAATTATATTAAATTACTTATTTAAATTAATTAAGTGATTAATCTTTACTTAAACACAATTATTAATCACCCCTTGATTAATAACAAACCAGTAATTAACTACTCTTAATTATTTATTAACAAATTAATCATTCCATGATTAATTATTTCCATAAACTAATCCTTTGATTAATTACAAAAGAAATTACTCACATTACTTCATTTACAAATCATCTTGAATGAATCTCATCAAGTAATTATCATCTAATTACTATTCTGAGTAATTATGCTCCATTAATTACACTAAGAATTACACATACCAAATCATTAATTACTTATATATTCAAATTAATTATCTTTGATTTAAATATCCTTTTACTGCATTCCAGAAATTTCCTTTAATTTATTTACAGAAATTAATCTTGAATAAATCCATTAATTACATTTATATCGATTTAGTTCCATTTAGTTATTTTGTTGTTTTATTATTCTCAAATAAATCAATTTCTCTAATTCCCATCATTAATTATATTAATGAATGATTTCTAATTTCATTTTCATTTGTTAATTAAGAATACAAATCTTCAAAACACAAATATTAATCCTCTTGATTAATATATACAGTAATTAATCATCCTAAATTAATTACTTCTCAATAACAAGCTTAATTTATCTCTTGATTAATTTTAAGTAATGATATTCTCAATTACTTCTATTAACAACATCACCCAATTTTATTATATCCCGTAATTATCCTTCAATTACTTTTCTAAGTAATTTACTTCCTAAATATCAGTTAATTAAACCAAATTAATTAACTCAAATTAATTTACACAATTAATAAGTAATTAATTTCTTAATTACTTCTCAATAAATAATTTCATTTAAACTATTGAATTAATTAATCTAATTAATTTATTAAAAAAAATCAATCATATTAATCTATTATAACATAATCTGTCTAATGAATAATTATTTAATCATTTCCTTCTAACATACTCAACTTATATTAACTATTATTAATTATAAATTAATTAACCATTGTTAATTTAAAAATCTAATCAATAATTCTAAATCACACATTAGTTAATTAATTTATTAATTAACTTTAATTACTACTTTTACACTATAATTTATAATTTAATTAATTTCAATCATTAATCAACTTAGGAGTTAATGCATATAAAAATTCTAAAGCTTCATGAATTAAAGTAAAATTCCAATATGTTTTAAAACATTTATTTAAATTACTTTCTAAATGAAACCAATTTATCATTAATAAAGTTTTATAACTAATTTATTTTAAAACCCCTTTTCAACACACATGTTTAATTACAATTAAAACACATTTGAATAAGTTTAAATTATAAAACTTTATTTTATTACAAATCTAGAATCTCAAATCCAAACTCTGGATTTCAATTTTTTTTTTTTTTGAAATCTAACTCTCTTGAATGTACTTAAAACATTAAGCACTTTTTAGTTATTAAAATTATTTAAATTATAGAACTTTATTATTACCAACCCTATTTCAAAACTGACTTAAATTCAGTATTTAAAACTTGTTTTAAAACTGGGTTTGGCTTTGATTTAAATTTGAAACAAAATTTCAAGTCTGTTTTAAAAACTGTTACAGGTTGAAATAAAAAAAACAACACACAGAATACTTACTACCCGAGCCCCATGCGTTTGCTTCGAGTAACACGCGAGACTCTCCCGAGAGAATTCACAAACTGCTTCGAGTCTCTCACCAGGCGCGCGTGAATGAAAACAGGTTACAGAACCTGGAAAAACACACGACCTCACTACTCGCGAGCCTGTCAACTCCACGCACGCGGTGGTCCCACCACCGGAGGCCACCAAACTCCGGCTACTCCTTCGACCATCTCTCCCCTACCTCCCCTCCAATACACGTGGCACTCGGTCACCTATGCTAGCCGCGGTGATCCCAAACTTCAAGTGCAGTGAAATTAGGTTTCAAAACTTGAAACCCCCACCGACGCTTCCACCACCATTTTCTCATCCATCCCCTATTTTTCCCAACTCCACGGCAACCTCCTCTGCCCACAAACCCAAGCTCGACTCCCCAGATCCATTTGATCATCCACGGCAACCTAAAATGCCTAAAACACAAACTGCACCTCATTCCTTTCACTAAAAGTTCCCATATTCCTTTTAAAAATCATAATTTGGTTAAATGATTCGATCCATGTACTTGAATTCATAAATTAAGATATCTGAATTTTTAACATTATAGAGATGCTCAGTCTTGTTTCCTTTTTTTGTCTTTGTTTCCTGAGTCATATATATATACATTACTTGTTTAAAGTAAATTCCTAACTAATGTTTTGAAATGAAACTACGGATTTCATTTAAATCCTAAGGCTAAACAAGAATTAATTCAAAATTTTGAGTTTAAATAGACAATACTGGAAACAGAGCAAATTGCAAGTTGAAATACCTACACACAGTCATACTTCAGGAATTTAGGATATAACACACAATCATACTCTATAATATAACCTTTATCATTGCAGTAACCTCAACTAATTTATACTTTTAATTCCTTATAAAAAAATGAGTTACTCACAGCATATAGAAACACAACCAGTTTTTAAGAAAAACAGTTTGATTGGCAGGCTTTAGTTATGCAGAATCACAACTCACAAATATCCAGAGAAAATGAAGATATACATGTTCACACAATTCATTTAAACATTCTAATATATTCTAATATAGGCATGCATCAGAATTTAAAACTTAAGTAATTGTTAAAAGTGTTACTCACCGCATATATAGAAGAACAAAGGCACTTTATTGAAGCAGGCATGGAAACAGCTGAAACTTCACTTTTGCTTTGCTTCAGGCTTGCAATTTTCAGATTGAACTCTCTTGTGATTCTCAGTATTAATTGATTTTAAGTAGTTGTTTCACTGAAGCTTTGTTTGTTTGAGTTTGAAATGAAGTTACTTTACTTTTTAATTAATTCAAATTGAAGAAAGATGAAACTGATTTACAGAAAGAAAAGAGACAGGGAAAATATGCAGACATGCTTATTATTATGTTTCAAAAATCTGAGACAAATATTTGTACAATATAACACTAAAATCTTGTTTGTACAGATTTGAAACCAGAGATATTTATTCAAATTGTAGGCTGATATGTATACTTAAGTGTACTAAAAGATTTTACATTAATTACTTTTTTGTTTGTTAGCTTAAGATATTTAATACTATCTTCCTAAGCAAGCTTCACATATATATGCAGTTGTATATTTTGTCCCAGCCTGTACACATAGGTTTTTTTTATATCTTCATTTTGTTTGTATGACATGTATTTTCTTATTACAGTCATTTATTGCTAGATATTATTATGTTTCAACTAAGACCAAATTTGTACAATAAAACATAGCAAATCTAGTTTGACCTGCACACATTTGATTCCAGCATATATTTTAGATTTTGTTTGTATAAAGATATTTATCTAGATGCTTAAACATATACATATGTATACTGCAGTTTTATGTTAGCATGCAACTTGAAATTTCTTTTGTTTCTAATTTTATTGACTTGTGTTTAGTTGTGTTATTGACTTGTTATTATATTTCTGAAATGTATGTGACTTGTTTTTGTTTTATTTTATTTGCTGTTTGAAATTAATTGAACTTTATAATTATTATGTTACTCAACCCAATTTATCTTATAAGTCTTGTATTTTTATTTATTTATTTTATAAAACATATGATCAATTTGAAATGATAAATAAAAATGAATTAACTTTCTATTATAAATTACATATTTATTAGTGTATGTTAATGTATTGTTTGACAAAATTATATTAAAGACTCATATATATTGTCTAAATCCATGTTTTAATCAAGTTATACTAGAAGAACGGCAAACAATTCTTTTTGTTAATAAATTTAAATTTAAATTAAGTTAAAATGAGTCTTGAACTATTTAAACATTTACTTATATATTTAAAACTCTATATTTATTTATTTAGCCTTTGAAAAGTTTATATTAAATAAAACATAATTTCTAATTCACTAAAATATATATTAGTATTTAAAACATAATTTATTAGTTAAATTTTAAAACAAATTCATCTATTTACAATGTATACAAATATATACATATATAAATAGAAAACAAACAATTAATTTCTAACAGATAAAATTTATCAATTGAATATTTATTAAAAGAAAAATATCAATTCAAATTTTATTATCAATCAATTTAATATTTAATGCAGATTATTAAATTGATATTGCTAGAAAATTCCGGGTCGTCACATTCCTCCCCCCTTAAAAGAATTTCGTCCCCGAAATTTAAAAGCAAAGGTAATTTAATAATATATTTAAGATTTTAAATTAATTTTAAACCATAAGCATATATCAACCACATGCTAACAATCATTACAACCAATCTACTTAATCAACAAAGCTAACTATCCAGACAAAATTCTGGATAAAGCTCCCTAGAGTTTCCCAGTAGAATACTGGAATACTCGATCTATAAACAGTCTATACTACTAATCTATAGAACTCCTTTGAATCAGAGAAAATTCTTCCAAAATGAAATCTCCGACTCCCAAATCCAAATTCTTTTGATGATCCAGAGCTTCCTTCAACCCTACTGATCAGCTCAACCTTCGCTGATAACTTCTAAAACAATCTGAATCCAAAAACAATCCAGTAGAATAATTTCCTCAAAATCAACTAAAACCAAGAACTCAACCTCTACTATCATCAGTAGAAAACATCCTCTCTTTTCCAGAAAAGAAAAACAAATGCACTTCCAACTGCTTCCGCTGCACAACTCTGATCTGTAGAAGATGAAAATGCTATTGATGCACATAAGCATAACTGGACAACACATGACAAAAATATGATTCAGCAGATCCATAATAAAACTTAGACGTTCCTCCAAAACTTGAGTCGCTTTACCAATTTCTTTCTCTAGAAACCATTCTATTATTAAGCTGAACCATCGACACTACTTCTGAATCCAGTCGATATCAAACTCAATTTCTCAGATGCTAAGACAAACCACCTACCACTTCAACGATATCCAGAAAATTTCTGCCATTCCAGAGAACATTTAACCATCGCAAGTCTCTTTTGTGATCAACCCAGGCTAATATCCAAAGAAAAACTGTTCTCTCCTTATCTATCTGAACAGCTTAAATTTACCCAGCCAATCTATTGAAGAAATGGTTTCACAAAACTGGTTCTGGACTTCGATGACCTCCTCGCGTGCCGGCAGAACAATCTGAGCTGCAACTCTGCTACTGATGCCAAAACTCCTTAATCCAGAAATTCCTTGAAAAACTGAGGCCTAAATGCCAAACACAACATTCAGCTGAACTCAAACTCAAAACTATGCAGACATACTTCCTTATCCAAAGATCCTTGAGAACTTCTTCGGAAACAATCCATCGCTACTGCATCTCAACACACAACCATTTACTTCTTGAGTTACCAAGATAATATTATAGCTTCTGCTCACTCACACAATCCAAATCCTACTCATCCAATCTGTACAACAAAATGGACTTCAATCTTATCAGTTTTCTCTCCAGAGATTGGGTGAAATCCTTACACCACAAATTTACTCGAGACGGTATTAGGTCTACAGTCTCGTCAAATATACTTCTAACCACAGGTAGTCGTGTTACACACACCACTACTCAATCTATCCTTATACTTATATTGGAAAACCCGAACAGGTAATCCAACAAATAGATAGAAAATAAATAAATATATATATATATATATATATATATATATCAAATTTACAAATACGCTCTCTCAGGAAAGAAATCACTTAAGAGCCTAGGTATTCATTCAACCTAGCGCTCTGATACCACTGTAACGACCCCACTTCCTACGCCCAGGAAGTAGTATCGTTAATAAGAAAGAAAGAAGTGAGAAAATAGAAAAGATAGAGAAGAAAGAACAACAATATCAGAATCTCACAGCGGAACGAATAAAATATATTAATCACATAAGTATTTACATAGTATATAACATCAATCAGAATGATACATATAGTACATCACATACTAGACAGTTATAAACACCTGTCTAGTTAATACAACTCAATACACAATACATCACAGAGATACCACACAGCGGAACTAAATATATATCTATAACGCTGAAGCCTCCTGCTCCATTGCTCCTCCAAAATTCGTCAAAGCTAAACCTGAATCCCTTGGCAACCTGTAAAAATTTGGGTATCCGAGAGTTTACGAAAAACAAAAATAAACTTCGGGTCAGACATGGGTCTGGTATGAGTAACAGGTTAAAGTTGCTTAATTTTGAAAAATCCTTTGAAAATAAAAGGTATCACGTAAGACTTCCCGCACATAAACATGGAAAAGTTTTTACCTTACGCTAACCAAATCATTTGATAGGAAATCCAGTGATATTATAATAGGTCTAGGGTTTTCAAGTACACAGAAAATAGCCGAAATTGTTACATTCATTAAATTCCAGCTACTAGCCACAAAAGTGGGTAATACAATCAAAACCGTTGGACTTATTGGATTGTGGATTCCATACAATGGCAGGGCTACTGGGGTACCGCCCGTCACAGTACGTGGCCTAGATCAACGTACCGAGGATTACTCCCTTCATCCCCTGCAACACAAGGCCGGAACCATTCCTTACTGAACAGTCCGAAACAAGATAAACCCCGCAGTTGGCTGCAGACCAACCGCCCACTAAGCCGAATAAAAAGGGACATCTAGACAGGGGAATATCCTTGTCCTGCTTGGGCATGACCCACCTAACCTTGCTGCACCTCCCCTGTTTTAGCCATTCCCAGTTGATGAGGCTTGAGGTTACGATTACCTTTATAGAACATATTCTTAGAATGCTCATCGTCCGCCTGACAATGTGTTGAAAGCATTCAATCCATACAAGTTCGTTCCGGGTTCGAACGAAACCGAAGGCATCATCTCGTTACACTCATTTTGGAATCACCCTCAGAGTTAACGACGATAACCCTTGCATTCTGAACCTTCATCTTCACTTCAGATTCACGACCTATCGTTAATTTGGAATCGATGTGGTTTTCGGATGTTCCTAATGCGGAAAACCCGATCCCGGTCTCATCGAAATCCAAAACGTGTCTTTTAGGGCCAAGTTGTCTATTTAGTCTTAACAGTGAATTCAACATCATTAATATGCACAGATAGATAATTCACATCTCACAACAGATAATCACATCATCATAATAAACAGATAATTAATATCATCATCCAAACAGATAATTAAACACTATCATACTTAAAACATACATCTCATATCACATAGACATTATCCAACTCATTTCTGAGATCACAATCAAACAATGAAATATCAATATCATCCATCAGCAATGATTTATGAATCACAAGATATAATTAATTTAAAATGAATTAAATTAACTACTTCCATTTTATTTAATTTAAAATAAATTAAATTAATTACTTATTCCATAAATCATGCTCTCACAATTATTAATGAATTATAAATCAATTTATCATTCTCTAATTACAAGAATAACTTAGTCTTTAATTAATTTCTAAAATGAATTATTCTAAATTATTCATAATTGAATAATATTTAATTACTTCCCTTATTTAATTATTCCTTAATTTACATTTCTTAATTACATCATTAATTATATTAATTAATGATCTTCAATTATATTAAATTACTTATTTAAATTAATTAAGTGATTAATATTTACTTAAACACAATTATTAATCACCCCTTGATTAATAACAAACCAGTAATTAACTACTCTTAATTATTTATTAACAAATTAATCATTCCATGATTAATTATTTCCATAAACTAATCCTTTGATTAATTACAAAAGAAATTACTCACATTACTTCATTTACAAATCATCTTGAATGAATCTCATCAAGTAATTATCATCTAATTACTATTCTGAGTAATTATGCTCCATTAATTACACTAAGAATTACACATACCAAATCATTAATTACTTATATATTCAAATTAATTATCTTTGATTTAAATATCCTTTTACTGCATTCCAGAAATTTCCTTTAATTTATTTACAGAAATTAATCTTGAATAAATCCATTAATTACATTTATATCGATTTAGTTCCATTTAGTTATTTTGTTGTTTTATTATTCTCAAATAAATCAATTTCTCTAATTCCCATCATTAATTATATTAATGAATGATTTCTAATTTCATTTTCATTTGTTAATTAAGAATACAAATCTTCAAAACACAAATATTAATCCTCTTGATTAATATATACAGTAATTAATCATCCTAAATTAATTACTTCTCAATAACAAGCTTAATTTATCTCTTGATTAATTTTAAGTAATGATATTCTCAATTACTTCTATTAACAACATCACCCAATTTTATTATATCCCGTAATTATCCTTTAATTACTTTTCTAAGTAATTTACTTCCTAAATATCAGTTAATTAAACCAAATTAATTAACTCAAATTAATTTACACAATTAATAAGTAATTAATTTCTTAATTACTTCTCAATAAATAATTTCATTTAAACTATTGAATTAATTAATCTAATTAATTTATTAAAAAAAATCAATCATATTAATCTATTATAACATAATCTGTCTAATGAATAATTATTTAATCATTTCCTTCTAACATACTCAACTTATATTAACTATTATTAATTATAAGTTAATTAACCATTGTTAATTTAAAAATCTAATCAATAATTCTTAATCACACATTAGTTAATTAATTTATTAATTAACTTTAATTACTACTTTTACACTATAATTTATAATTTAATTAATTTCAATCATTAATCAACTTAGGAGTTAATGCATATAAAAATTCTAAAGCTTCATGAATTAAAGTAAAATTCCAATATGTTTTAAAACATTTATTTAAATTACTTTCTAAATGAAACCAATTTATCATTAATAAAGTTTTATAACTAATTTATTTTAAAACCCCTTTTCAACACACATGTTTAATTACAATTAAAACACATTTGAATAAGTTTAAATTATAAAACTTTATTTTATTACAAATCTAGAATCTCAAATCCAAACTCTGGATTTCAATTTTTTTTTTTTTGAAATCTAACTCTCTTGAATGTACTTAAAACATTAAGCACTTTTTAGTTATTAAAATTATTTAAATTATAGAACTTTATTATTACCAACCCTATTTCAAAACTGACTTAAATTCAGTATTTAAAACTTGTTTTAAAACTGGGTTTGGCTTTGATTTAAATTTGAAACAAAATTTCAAGTCTGTTTTAAAAACTGTTACAGGTTGAAATAAAAAAAACAACACACAGAATACTTACTACCCGAGCCCCCTGCGTTTGCTTCGAGTAACACGCGAGACTCTCCCGAGAGAATTCACAAACTGCTTCGAGTCTCTCACCAGGCGCGCGTGAATGAAAACAGGTTACAGAACCTGGAAAAACACACGACCTCACTACTCGCGAACCTGTCAACTCCACGCACGCGGTGGTCCCACCACCGGAGGCCACCAAACTCCGGCTACTCCTTCGACCATCTCTCCCCTACCTCCCCTCCAATACACGTGGCACTCGGTCACCTATGCTAGCCGCGGTGATCCCAAACTTCAAGTGCAGTGAAATTAGGTTTCAAAACTTGAAACCCCCACCGATGCTTCCACCACCATTTTCTCATCCATCCCCTATTTTTCCCAACTCCACGGCAACCTCCTCTGCCCACAAACCCAAGCTCGACTCCCCAGATCCATTTGATCATCCACGGCAACCTAAAATGCCTAAAACACTAAAACACAAACTGCACCTCATTCCTTTCACTAAAAATTCCTATATTCCTTTTAAAAATCATAATTTGGTTAAATGATTCGATCCATGTACTTGAATTCATAAATTAAGATATCTGAATTTTTAACATTATAGAGATGCTCAGTCTTGTTTCCTTTTTTTTTGTCTTTGTTTCCTGAGTCATATATATATATATATACATTACTTGTTTAAAGTAAATTCCTAACTAATGTTTTGAAATGAAACTACGGATTTCATTTAAATCCTAAGGCTAAACAAGAATTAATTCAAAATTTTGAGTTTAAATAGACAATACTGGAAACAGAGCAAATTGCAAGTTGAAATACCTACACACAGTCATACTTCAGGAATTTAGGATATAACACACAATCATACTCTATAATATAACCTTTATCATTGCAGTAACCTCAACTAATTTATACTTTTAATTCCTTATAAAAAAATGAGTTACTCACAGCATATAGAAACACAACCAGTTTTTAAGAAAAACAGTTTGATTGGCAGGCTTTAGTTATGCAGAATCACAACTCACAAATATCCAGAGAAAATGAAGATATACATGTTCACACAATTCATTTAAACATTCTAATATATTCTAATATAGGCATGCATCAGAATTTAAAACTTAAGTAATTGTTAAAAGTGTTACTCACCGCATATATAGAAGAACAAAGGCACTTTATTGAAGCAGGCATGGAAACAGCTGAAACTTCACTTTTGCTTTGCTTCAGGCTTGCAATTTTCAGATTGAACTCTCTTGTGATTCTCAGTATTAATTGATTTTAAGTAGTTGTTTCACTGAAGATTTGTTTGTTTGAGTTTGAAATGAAGTTACTTTACTTTTTAATTAATTCGAATTGAAGAAAGATGAAACTAATTTACAGAAAGAAAAGAGACAGGGAAAATATGCACACATGCTTATTATTATGTTTCAAAAATCTGAGACAAATATTTGTACAATATAACACTAAAATCTTGTTTGTACAGATTTGAAACCAGAGATATTTATTCAAATTGTAGGCTGATATGTATACTTAAGTGTACTAAAAGATTTTACATTAATTACTTTTTTGTTTGCTAGCTTAAGATATTTAATACTATCTTCCTAAGCAAGCTTCACATATATATGCAGTTGTATATTTTGTCCCAGCCTGTACACATAGGTTTCTTTTATATCTTCATTTTGTTTGTATGACATGTATTTTCTTATTACAGTCATTTATTGCTAGATATTATTATGTTTCAACTAAGACCAAATTTGTACAATAAAACATATCAAATCTAGTTTGACCTGCACACATTTGATTCCAGCATATATTTTAGATTTTGTTTGTATAAAGATATTTATCTAGATGCTTAAACATATACATATGTATACTGCAGTTTTATGTTAGCTTGCAACTTGAAATTTCTTTTGTTTCTAATTTTATTGACTTGTGTTTAGTTGTGTTATTGACTTGTTATTATATTTCTGAAATGTATGTGACTTGTTTTTGTTTTATTTTATTTGCTGTTTGAAATTAATTGAACTTTATAATTATTATGTTACTCAACCCAATTTATCTTATAAGTCTTGTATTTTTATTTATTTATTTTATAAAACATATGATCAATTTGAAATGATAAATAAAAATGAATTAACTTTCTATTATAAATTACATATTTATTAGTGTATGTTAATGTATTGTTTGACAAAATTATATTAAAGACTCATATATATTGTCTAAATCCATGTTTTAATCAAGTTATACTAGAAGAAAGGCAAACAATTCTTTTTGTTAATAAATTTAAATTTAAACTTAAGTTAAAATGAGTCTTGAACTATTTAAACATTTACTTATATATTTAAAACTCTATATTTATTTATTTAGCCTTTGAAAAGTTTATATTAAATAAAACATAATTTCTAATTCACTAAAATATATATTAGTATTTAAAATATAATTTATTAGTTAAATTTTAAAACAAATTCATCTATTTACAATGTATACAAATATATACATATATAAATAGAAAACAAACAATTAATTTCTAACAGATAAAATTTATCAATTGAATATTTATTAAAAGAAAAATATCAATTCAAATTTTATTATCAATCAATTTAATATTTAATGCAGATTATTAAATTGATATTGCTAGAAAATTCTGGGTCGTCACAAAAAGGTTGATAGGAAATCGATAGCTAGCATATGAAATAGGAACTCTCTTACAGTATGAACAAAGATCTGCGGGACCTCCAACCGGATTTTTCACGCAAATAAGATCGTTAGCAAATTTAGTTTCAAGTCCTAATTCATTTACGGTTTGTTGGGAGATAAAGCTATGTGAAGCTCCTGTATCAAATAAAACTCTAACAGTTATATCTTTAATAGTAAGGTTACCTTCCAAAACACTTTTCCCTTTATCAGCTTTTGAAGTTTAGGGGTCCTTCTTTATTGTATTAACTTTTGCCACCTGTGCTGGCTTCATTACTGGGCAATCTTTAACAAAATGTCCTGGTTTGTGACAATTGTAACATTCTTTAGCTGGCTTCTTCGGTTTTGGGCCGTCATTTGAATAGTGGCCATTCTCATTGCAGTTGTAACAAGTGACATTTTCTGTCACGCTTCCCTGAATGCTCTTCTTCTTCTCGTTGCCTTGCCAAGGTTTCTTGCCTCCGAATTTTCGCTTCTTCCAATTTTGACTACCTGAATTTCCTTTCTCTTCCGAGGCTTCTTGCACATCAAGGGCAGCGTATCTGTACCCCATATCTACTAAATCTGAAAAAGAGTCTTTAACGTGGCCCGTCATTCTTTCATGATATTTCTGGTTCATTCCACGGATAAACCTTTCGTTTTTCTTAAGAGGTGTGTTTAGCAATTCCAGGCCAAACAGAGATAGTTCACTGAATTTATTCAAGTATTCTTCAAACGACAAACTTCCTTGTTTCAAATCCAGAAATTCCTGATACATTCTGGAAATTCCCGCCGACGGCATGTAACGTTTCTCAAACACTTCCTTAAAATGATCCCAAGTAAATTCTTCCTCGGGTTCATCTATAATGATGGTTTCCCACCAAGCTGAAGCTTCTCCTTGGAGATGCCAAGAAGCTACAAGTCTCTTCTGCTCATCCTGCAGTTTTAGCCCTTTAAAAATCTTTTCACACGATCTTACCCAAGCTTGAGCCTCAATAATTGACTCCTTGCCGGTGAACGGTTTGCCACCAAGCTTTTCGAACTTCTATATAAATCAGCCAAGTCCGGCTGCTGCTGAATATCTATTACTGCTTCTATGGCTGGGGGAATTTGATTAGGTGTTGCGGCATTGCCTTGACCCCTAGCTCTTCCTCTGCGCCCACTCATTTTCACTATCTGAGATTAGTAAGAAAATTGATTTAGATATACAGACGAAATATCTTAAGGAATATCAGCAGTAAAAAGAAATAGACTAAGAAATTTTTAAAGTTTCAGTCTTGGTTATACTCATTTTAGGGTATACTTCACCCTATCTCTAATGAGCCATCTAATGTGTTATACTCCGTAGATAAAGTTCTTACTCAACCAACAGCTCTGATACCACTTGTGACGACCCAAACTCGATGTCCGATAAACGACATCAAATTCGCATCGCCGGAGCTTATAACAACAATTAGATGAATATAAAACAGCGGAACAGAATCAATATCATAAATATCATCACAGTTACACATCAACATAATATCCATACTACAACAGAGTATATGATACTTACATACACCACAACTCCAATATACAACATCATGATAATACAACAATGATCATAAATCCAAAAGTCCTCAAATGAGAGAGGTGATAACGAACTCCCAAAAGCTAAACACCTGAAATCTCCAAAAGCTCCTAAGATATCTCCCAGATAAAAGCTCCAAAATACTGCTACTCCAAAATACAGAAACCTGCTATTAGGCTGCCCGTGCGGAAATAATGGGCACCTAGAGTTTAGGAAAAAAAACAATAAACTCCGGATCAGTCATGGGACTGGTATGAGTAAACAAAAACAGTTGCATTTAAATAAAACAAGATTTATGAAAGAATTTTCGGAATGCTTTCAAAAATGGAACTACCATAAGACCTCCCGCCACACACACAATGCAAACGCAGAATTGGAGGAGATTTCTTCTTATGATAGTTAAATATGCTTGGTACGAGAAAAGAAATTCTTTGATATTATTACTAGTGCATAGTGAGGAAAGCATTTCAAAAGTAGAATATTAATCTTAGCCAGCATAGACATTTCGAACTATGCCTACTATAACTACCATCTAAACAGTGGTGACCACCATAAGTAAATGGAAGGTTCTACAACTAAAACCGTACAGGGTTTCGTATTGGGAATTGGATTTCCAACAAATGGTCAGGCCAAGGAACTTTCCATTGCCACATGAGAACGCCTCTGGAAGGACGTTCTCCAGAACCAAACCGGATCTCTTCCAACACAAGGCCGGGTTACCCCTAACTGGGTAACTACTGACACGAGTATGCCATCTCCCGATTGTAACCAACCTTTAACCGGGGCCCCAGCAACAAATCACAAAGTAATATATATATCCGCGATATCAACATAAGTTAAGTATCTGGGCTCCATACCATGATACCACTTCTATCCAGAAGGAAATGCACATACCCTAAGGGGTGCTACCCCCAATAACCTTGCCGCATCTTTCCTGTTTCGACCATTTCGGGGTTGGAGGTCTGACGAAGTCTCGTCCGCAAAGCCACGCTTTATACAAAAGCTGTGCTTTGGGTCAACAAATGATCATAGAAATGATCACAAAGATAAGTGATCAAACAAATGATCATATCACAAATGATCAAACAATGATCATTTCACAGCAACACTCAACATGTCACATTACCAAATTGGGAATATATCGCTGATAACCTTCAACTACATAACCTCTGAGCTCGTACGTCTCAGAGAAGGGTGTTAAGCTAAGAGAATAAATTCTCTGCCACCAACAGAAATATATTTGAAAGAAATCTGCTTTATATCTCAATTTGTAATGTCAGACATACAATCCATACAAGTCTGTTCCGGGCTCGAACAGACCCGAAGGCACTTCCAAAGAAGTCCTTGCAATCCGAATATCCACAATCCCGATCGGACTTCCTATCACTTAGGAAATCTCTATACCGTAGCTACTCGGTGCAGAGAAATCGATAGGTCATCCTATCGCTCTCGCAGATACCCGGTCTTCAACACCGGTCTTCAGATGTTATCCATAACGTCGAATCACATATTCGAAATGGGTTATACGACACAAAGGTCCTTTCCCGGCTAATTCGAATAGTGAGTGTCAAATTTTAAAACATGTGGATGTCATTCAAAAATATTCACAGGTTCGATGTGGGTTTTGGATAACCAACTGAAATCCGATTCCCTGTCGCATCGAAGTTTAAATGCCGTTTTACGGGCAACAGGGTTTTCACATTAATACAGAACGAATCACAATCACAATGCAGTACATGGCAATTTATATAACACAGCATCACAATCAAAACGGAAATATCAATATGAGTTAACAGCAATAGTTAATTTATTTCAAATGTGGTTTAAATAAATTTACCACACAATTATTTTAAAACAATAATAAGTATTTGAATAAATAATTTAAATCTTGATTAACTCATTTTATTGTTTCAAAATTTGTTATTTAAATTAACCACTAAATTTGATTTGTCGACTTAATTTATCTGAATAACAAATTCTTAATTGACAATTAAATTTGAATACTTGGTTGTTTATTAATCAATTTAATTACAATTTGTAAATCATTTTTAATTTCTTTTCAAAATCATTAATTTACAAAACTTATTCATCTTAATTATCATTTAGCATTTTCTTTAACCTTTTTAAAAATAATCAATTTATGACTAACTACAGAGTTAAATCAAGTTTGCTTGGAATAAGTTCTTGCTTAAACTAAATGAGTATTAGTTACTTCCTTGGTGCTAAAGTTTTGTCACAACTTTTGCTGTAACTTTATAAGGCCGAAAATACCCAGGCCTTACTCGAGTCAAAACTCGAGTATGCCACCAATTTTCCCCGTAGTATCTTCTTCTTCCCCGCGTCTGTTCCTACTCCTCTTTTTTTTTCTTAAGTTTAAAACCTGTAAGCTTCATTTTAAAGACTCGAGCCTATGCGACAAGAAACTCGAGTAAACTTTCAAAAAAACCCAGAGCTTACCCTGTTCATTCACGAGTCCATCTTCCCACTGACACATCATCACCACCGTGCACGTGCACGGTGGTTCGCGACCACTCCGATGGCCATCGTGACCATCAACAAGTCGCGATTCGTCCCTCCATTAGCAATCAAAATCCAGAGCTTCGAAAAAAAACGAAATTCAAAAATTTGCCTATCGCTCGAAAACTGGAACGAACCCCTTTGGCAAAAATGCCTCGCCACCGTCGCACCATCCACCTGCAGCACCCAAGATTTCACTCACTCGTTGCCGACGCGATAAACCATCAGCCTCCAAATGCTCGTACCACTCGATCGTTTATTGGTGACGCGATCATTAATTTACAGAGCATAGAAATTTAAGAACCCAAACCCTACTTTTATTCCAACCTCAAAATCAATGCATTCGAAAAATCTTTAAGCATTTTTCTTGAATTTGTAAAGGATTAAACTTGCTATATGACAATTTTCAGCATTTATAATTGATTAGATAATCAGAGATTTAGAAAAATGAAACTTTTGTTTGAATTAGAACTGCTCTTAAACCACTTTAGTAAAAATCATCATATTACTTCTAAAAATTGTAACTTTGTATGCTTATCCAAATTATGCAATCCATTCAACGATTTAACATTCTTGAATTTATCATAAAAAAATTTGTTTTTACTTTAATCATGTATATAGAGTCGAGTGTTCCATTTCTATACTCCAAACAAATTTTAACTGTAATTCAAGTATTAAACAAACTTATTTTGTTCAAGACCTTAAGTTTAAAGAAATTTATATGAAGATGTTTGATTGGGTTTCAGTTTTATCTATCCTGTAACTAAATTACAGAGAGCAGAAATACTTAGATATTCACCACCCAAATCACCTCAGAATTGAATCTATGCATGTAAACATCATTTGTTTCACTACTACAACAATTATTTTGAGTATCATCATAATATTAGATCATAAATTTTGTTTTAAACAGAAGTTTACTCACCTGGCAAATGTTTAAAACAGAGAACACTTTCTTTTTTTTTCTTTTGAAGGCCTGCAGTTTGATCTCTGTCTTTGTTTTTCTTCGGAGATGATAATACCCCTGACCTCCTTACTTGCTGATAATATTAGTGTACTTAATTTTTTTTCTTTTCTCTTTTTATTTTCTTTTCTGATCTTTTGTTTGGTTGTATAACCGAGCTTTGAATTTACAAAATAAATGCTTGCTTCTGTTTGTTTTCAGGCTTT
The DNA here is from genome assembly GCA_030765085.1 of Allium cepa. Lineage (NCBI taxonomy): Eukaryota > Viridiplantae > Streptophyta > Magnoliopsida > Asparagales > Amaryllidaceae > Allium > Allium cepa. Next base: position 611,403,052 of record CM060932.1, read on the forward strand.
GCTAAGATTTGCTGGACAAACTAAAATAGGGTGCCTTGCATACATATATAGATAGAAGAAAACAATGTTATTCAAATATGTTATGTGTGATCAGGTATGGGTTTATTCCTTTTGTTGACTAAGCAATGCTTGTTTTCGGCTGAGATGGTATCAAGTAGTGCTGAGAGGATAGGCATTAAATGCAAGCATTTAATGGAAGCATGTAATGTTCATGCTGTTTGATTTTTTTTATAAGTACTATCTTATTTGAATGCTTTACCATCTTGCATTTCCTTGGTTTCCTTTGTATGTTACAGCCACCTTATTTTTTGGTTGTGTAAGTACTACTTTGTTTATTTTGTAGATTTTTCTTTTCTTTGCCTATGTCCTGTTTTCCTTTTACAGTTTTATATTTCTTCTTACTGTTTTGTTATCTTGTTTAATTATTTGTTTATTTGTTCTTTTGTTTTTCATTTGTTCATTTGTTTAATTATTTGTTTATTTGTTCTTTTTTTTTAATTATTTGTTTATTTGTTTAAATGTTAGATTATAATTATGTGATTTAAATTTTTATAATTTCATCATAACTTACTTTAACAATTTTATTTCTATTAAAAGCTCATCTATCACAATTTCTTGTTTTACTTTGTTATAATTTCTTATTTTACTTTGTTAAAAGGAAAAGTTATTTTAGTTATTAACATTAAATAACTATGTAATTTTATTTCAATATTTTATTTCTTTTGAATTTCTCGAATTTACATTTAAAAGTTTCAATAAATTACCAAATTTTTAAATTCAAAATTTCCGGGATGTTACATCAATTCAACTATGATTCCAAGTTAAATAAGCAGATTACAAATGTCCCATAAAATGTATTTCATTTTATTTATTCAAAATTGCATTATTTATTATACAGAATATATCCATTTCAAGAAGTAACCTTTATTAAAATTACTAGGTTAGGTTTGTGAGAAATGCGGAATACGGATCTTAAGGTTAGGATTAACACTAGAGGGGGTGAATAGTGTTTAAAGGAATTACTAAATCTTTTTGAGTTTATATTAATTTGCACACATATGTATGCAATATTCAGACATAGATATGATCACAGAAACAAACATAGATGCAGAAATAAAGTAAAAGCAATAAAGGAAAGAACACACCGGATTTTATACTGGTTCGGAGTTACCCTAAATCCAGTCCCGCACACATACGGATTTCCTTTCAAAAGAAATTGTACAATTACACCCTCGATTTCAAGGCCACGAGGTACACCACTCCATATTCACAATCCTCTGGGTACAAATACTTGATTTTACGGGCAACAAGTTCACCCAATTGATTTCCAAGGCTACAATCACACCTTTTCTCGCTTGATTGATTTCACGGACTACAATCACACCTTTTCTCACTTAGTTTATTACAAGGAAGCCTATAACTCTGAATAGCACTGAGATGTTGTTGAGATAGTGATAGAGAATCAAATCAGAGATGATCTAGTTAGATTCAATATTGATTTTGGCAGAGTAATGGTAAAAATGTGTATAAAGAAATGTGGAAGAAGAAGAGGAGTGAAATCAGAAAAAATATGAACATAAATTCATTCAAAACTACCCCTATTTATAGTAGAACAACAACCATGTTCATTCATGAAAGGATATGACGAATAGACACTTCCTTTGAAATTCAAATTTTTGAAACAAACTGTTATCATGTCGACATGGGGTACTTGAGGATGTCGACATGCCTAAGGTATTTTTGGTAATTTTCTTTTCCTTGAAAATAACTTCTATCTTGTATTAAAACTATTTTAAACTTTATAAATATACTTAACTATAGTTAAAATACATAAATAAATATAGAGAATAATATTTTGGTGTATATATATATATGTATATAAAATTTACTATAATTTTATATTTAAATATAAATTAAAGTTAAATATATTATTATTAAAAGATGGTTTAAAACCAAGGATAATTTGATTTTGAAAATAAAGATTATTTTGAGGCTAAAAGTATTAAAACCAGGATAAATGTTTTTGATTCTTTTAAAAGGAAGGTTTTGAAATCATTTTGAAAACAAGATATAATTTTGTAAAAACATTTTGAATAAAAGTTAGTGGATACAAGACAATGTTCCACTAGATTTTTCGTAGGTTCCATCCTACTTAGGGTTCCATCCCTTTAACAGGCTCGAAGTGGATTCCATTCCGTGAATAAAGTGAATTTTAAGATGCCAGTGCTTTTCTAGGAGTTTTAACAAAATTTCTAATTAAATTACTTATTATTGAAATCTTGAACTCTTGATATTCTTGATAATCATGAGTCTTCAATCTTGATACCTTGAATCTTTATACTGTACGGTCTTCATTCTTGGTACCTGCATGGTTAAATCATGCATATACATATATATCTAAAATATAATGTTAGTATCTATATTTTATAATCTTATTCTAAGGTTGTTGTCATCAAAACCATCATCTCAAGGACTAACAATCTCCCTCGTTTTGATGATGACCGCCTTTGTTTATAAAATATTACTTCTATCCTAATAAATCCCCCTAAAACTAATAAATCCCCCTTAATCTATGCCAACTATCCTATTTTATATTTCTCCCCCTTTATCATCAACAAAAACCATCCTAAAACAATAAAACTGTACAACTCCCCCTTAAACTAGTACTAGAGCAAAGTATAGTAAATGGAATGTGAAAGACATTACATAATTATATTATAATTATTCAATACATAAATATGTATAAGTATATCTCAGAAAATCCAATCAACACACATATCAAATCTAATCATGTCAAAAAAAAAAATCAAACAAATCAAAGGTCAAACAAATCAATCAATTTTCAAACAAGTCAATCAAGTCAAACAAGTCAATCAAGTCAAACAAGTCAAACAAGACAATTAAGTCAATCAAAACATATCAAACAAATCAAAAACTAATAATCCTAAACTATAAGACAATACTACAAACTCCCCCTAAATAAAATATACTTGTTATGTATACATGTATGCAAATGTAGTTTGTAATGCAGTATGAAATGTATGACATATGCAATGTAACATGAGATGATATGCAGAATGAAGTGCAACTTGTGATGCAAATGATTATGATATTTCATGCATTGTAACTTATGATGTAATATGCAATGAAATGTGATATGAAATAGGATGCACAATGATACGATGTTATATAATATGCTAAGAGATATTCAGATTATAAGATAAACATGAGTGATAAGAAATATCTAATTGACAAGCATATATATGTGTACGTATACATATGTCAAACTATTTATTATAAATCACTTCAACCAAATAAGGGTAATACACACCAATTACTAGACTTAAGTTAAGGAAACTAATGAATGGGACTGAAAGAGTAGTAAAGACAAGAGTTTAGGGTAATAAATGGTATTAAAACTATAACATATTCATGAAAGGTAGTAATCAAACTTAATATCAAAATCAAATGCTAAGAAATATGGACTTAAACTATATATGATCAAATATGGTTTTTATAAAAATTAATACCCTCTTTACTTAAGTCTTTTAAACATACTTTTTTTAACTTAATTTTTTTTAAGAATCCAGACTTTCTTGTTTATAAAATACTTAACTTATTAATTAAAACCTATATATTAAATTATTATTGATTAAAATATTTATAAATATGTTTAAACATCTTTTAAATTTAAAAAATATCATAATGAAATATTAAATAAAATAATAAAGATTGAAAAACTAAAATAAACATGTGTTATAATAACGCCTCTTACTTTTAAATTTTTTTAATTAATTATCAAAAAAACATTTAAACATGAAATTAATTTTAAAATATTCTAATATAAGTTAGAAACTAACTCTAAAAATAAGAGAGAGAAATACTTAATTTAAATATCATTTTTACATAGTTTAAAGTTTCATAAAGAAAAACAGCATTCAAAGAATGCTATAAAAAGTTTTTGTAGTAAAATATATTCAAAACTTTATAAAACTGAAACTGTAGCTTTTACCAAATGTTGTGTAAATTTTTTGAAACTCTACAGTGTTTCAAAGCACGGAAATGATATAAAAACGAATTTGCAGCAATTACAAAACATTACAGAAGAAAAGAAGCATTTTAGAAATGTTATCTAAAATTCCGGGCTTGTTTTTAACATAATTTTGCACTAATTTTACGACTAGATATTAACATGTAAATAATTGATTTTTTTTCCAAATTTTTTATAGTATTAACATAAAAATAATAATGAGAAAACATGTGTAAAAACACTTGACATTGTGCACGTAAAAATGCTTTTCTACTTAATATAGTTGTAATAAATTAGTAGTAAGATTTTGTTTGAAAGAAAACACATTTTTTTAAAAAAAATTAGACTGGTATATCGAAATTTATACTATGATGTGTCGATATATGGACCTAAATATCAAAACTTATAAAAGAGATAAATTTCTATACCTAACTAAGTGCATAAATATATATTCCCAAATGCAACAATAAAGATGAAATAATAGTAAAGCGTACCAATTTTTGCATTCCATCTTTCTAACTTTGTTGTTCTTCCATTCTCGTCAACCACACATTTATATCTTTCAGAATTTAATAACGAGATATGTTCTATTGTGACGGGCTCGTTTTTCTGATCAGCGTAGTATGTTCATTTGCTGAATTTGAAGACCGTATGAGAAAGATACAGATGATTTAGTAGATTGACCAACTTGACGCCAAAAGTTTGAATTTGAATTTTGAATGAATGGACACTTCAACCACTGTAAATAAGCCCAACAGTCATCACTTTTCATAAAAATTCCTTTTCTTCATCTTCTTTCCGTTTTTCTATATACTATCAAACTTCTATAAGACATATCTCCTTCGTTTCTTGACGGAAATGGATGAAACCAGCGGCAAATCGAAGAGGAAGGCAAGGGCTATGACGCAGTTATAGTTTGGTGATGAATTTGAACAGTATTAGGATGCAACAGGCCGAAAAGTAAGAGAAATGTAGAAAATCTCGTACACAGTTTTTCAGTGTTGGATCGCCAACTTCAAACTGTCATATCTCACTCAACTTTGATCGGAATTTGATGATCCACCCATCAAAACGACCGTGAGTAAAAGAACTACAATTTTGAAAAGGAGTAGGAACAAAATACTGAAACTTTTAGATGCAATTTGAAGAATACCATCGACAGTTCTACTTTCTTTCTCTCTTTGTTCACCAAAACTTCATTTGATCATAACTTGGTCATTTCTTAACGGATTCGCACGAAACCAGTGACATTGCGAAGTAGATGGAGAGAAGTACAGTATCATATCAAGTTGTAGATGACAATCAAAAGCTTTGTATTGATAGGGTACCTATTTCAAATTTGATTGTCATTATATATCCATTTGTTCTTCTTGATTGTTGAATGGTTATCTGGTATCCTTTAACCAATAGTCATTAGACATAATTCTTCTCCTGCAAAACAACATAACCTTTTAAAGAATCAAGTGACTTTTCAAAAAAAACTAAATATAATTTTAAAGAACAATATCATGATGCTTCTGTAACATATTTATATGAAAATAATGTTAATAATTTTAAAAAAATTGCCATTTTAAGAAATTTCAAAATTCGGATTATGTAAACCTTGCTCTGATACCAAATGTGAGAATGCGGAATACGGATCTTAAGGCTAGGATTAACACTAGAGGAGGGTGAATAGTGTTTAAAGGAATTACTAAATCTTTTTGAGTTTATATCAATTTGAACACAAATGTATGCAATATTCAGACACAGATATGATCATAGAAACAAATACAGATGCAGAAATAAAGTAAAAGCAATAAATAAAAGAACATAGCAGATTTTATACTGGTTCAGAGTTACCCTACAACCAGTCCCGCACACAAATACGGATTTTCTTTCAAAAGCAATTGTACAATTACACCCTCGATTTCAAGGCCATTAGGTACATCACTCCAGATTCATAATCCTATGGGTAGAGATACTTGATTTTACGGGCAACAAGTTCACCCAATTGATTTCCAAGCTAAATCGCACATTTTCTCGCTTGATTAATTTCACAGGCTACAATCACACATTTTCTCGCTTAGTTTATTAGAAAGATGCCTATAACTCTGAATAACACTGAGATCTTGTTGAGATAGTGATAGATAATCAAAGCAGAGGTGATCTAGTTAGATTCAATGTTGATTTCGGCAGAGTAATGGTAAAAATGTGTATAAAGAAATACGAAAGAAGAAGAGGAGTGAAATTAGAGAAAATATGAACACAAATTCGTTCAAAACTACCCCTATTTATAGTAGAAAAATAGCCATGTCCATCCGTGAAAGGATATGACGAACAGATACTTCCTTTGAAATTAAAATTTCTGAAATAAACTGCTACCATGTCGACATGGGGTACTTGAGGATGTCGACATGCCTAAGGTATTTTTAGTAATTTGCTTTTCTTTGAAAATAACTTCTATCATGTATTAAAACTATTTTAAACTTTATAAATATACTTAACTATAGTTAAAATACATAAATAAATATAGAGAATAATATTTTGGTGTATATATATAATTTTAATATAATTTTATATTTAAATCTAAATTAAAAGTTAAATATATTATTATTAAAAGATAGTTTAAAACCAAGGATAATTTGATTTTGAAAATAAAGATTATTTTGAGGCTAAAAGTATTAAAACCAGGATAGATGTTTTTGATTCTTTTAAAAGGAAGGTTTTGAAATCATTTTAAAACAATATATATTTTGTGAAAACATTTTGAATAAAAGTTAGTGGATACAAAACAATGTTCCACTAGATTTTTCATAGGTTCCATCCTACTTAGGGTTCCATCCCTTCAACAGGATCGAAGCGGATTCCATTCCACGAATAAATTGGATTTTAAGGTGCCAGTGCTTTTCTAGGAGTTTTAACAAAATTCCTAATTAAATTACTTATTATTGAAATCTTGAACTCTTGATATTCTTGATACTCATGAGTCTTCAGTCTTGACATCTTGAATCTCTATACTGTACAGTCTTCATTCTTGGTACCTGCATGGTTAAATCCTGCATATACATATATATCTAAACTACAATGTTAGTATTTATATTTTATAATCTTATTCTAAGGTTGTTGTCATCAAAACCATCATCTCAAGGACTAACAAGGTTTAAGATTCTAAATTAAATCAAACTTAATTATTAAGTTATTTATCATAAATAAGCCTCTTTAAACTCCGTCCAAAACCAATTAACTTATAAAAAAATTAACTTATGGACAAACAATATTTCTTTACACTTCAAAGCATTAAATCAGATTAAGTTAAAATTTTCATATATTTATAATTCCAAAATACTTAATAATTTTCAGAAAATATTAAAATACTTAATAAATTTTTAGGAAAATATCATTTAAAATATAACCATGGGCCTGTATAATATTTTCTAACCCAGGTCAAGTGATATAGATATGTAACATTTCAATCCGTAATTTAAAAGAAAAATCCGGGTTCTATCATTTCAAACCCGCAATCCCACGTAAAATAAATGCAACAGAAATCACAATAAAAATCACTTGAGCCTATCATTTCAGCTCATAATGATTTTTTTCTTATTCTAAAGTCTGTTCGGGTAAGTATCATTTCATCCCATAATGATAGGGAACTTGCAGTAATGATATAGTGAATAAAATGAATAGTATATCATATAATAACATATTAGATGATGTAACAAATATATAAACAACATTTAACATCATATAACACATCACAGGCATGTACGAATAACAGATCAATTTATACAGATTCTTGCCATTATTCCACAATAATATAAGTACATATGTCTAGAGTCATAAAACTCACCTTTTAAAAGCTAGAATTAAATTCACAATACACAATTGAAACTCCGCAAAGCACGACAAGGCACGACCAAACTTTTTGTAACAACCCCTATTTTGTACCATTCAAATCGACAATAATCCACACATGTCAGACTTGAATGATGCAAAATAACAGATTGTAAATAAATTTGAAGCAAATAAAATCAATCACACAGAATCACAGACACAGAAATATCAGAATAACTTGCAGCGGAATATAAAATACCATAGTAGTTCATGAAGCTACTATAACAAAGTCTCAAAACAAATACATGATACCAGTCTGAAAACAACATAATAGAAATCCTAAATACATAGAAGTCCACTAATACAAGCTGAAATAGAACAACTGAAATAGATAAATGACTAGATAAGTAGAATCTCTAGCTAGCTCCAGAAAGAGAAATCCAAAGCTGTGAATACTCAGGCTGACCCGAGCGTAAAGCAAAATACAAAACACTCGAGTCAGGACATATATACTTATATAATGTAAACCAACTCAAGTGAACTGTAATAAAGTACAAGTAACTTAAAGGATGCTTGAGACCGTCCATCCTCTAAGGATCCGTTAAACTATTTACTATATAGTAATATTTCGCTATTATAATAATGCGTACAGTAAAATAAATTTACTTTAAAATAGCGTCGAAGGGTTACCCATATAGCCCCCAACACGTAATAGTCCCAGTAGTCCATCCAGACTCAGCATATCTCCAGATCGGAAGACTATCCTAAATACTCCATGGTCTACGGGAGAAAACCAAACTTGTAGTAAGGCTCGCTACGGTAGGTGACATGGCACACAAGGCAATGCCAGGGTAGATATACCAATTACGCACACAAGATGGTGGTAACGTAGCAGCCACTACGCCCACCTCGAGCCACACTCCCAAAATCAAAGGGTGCACCCAATTAATCACAACAGTATTAGAATGGTATCGAAGAAGTGTGTCCGATCGGAGGAATGACCTCACTTGGCCCGAGATCGCTCCTGTTTTAGCCACCTTAAGCCAACTCATGGGAGTCGGGTCCACGTTCATGCCATAATAGGATCATCGCCACCATTCTACTTCATTCTGAAATCTCCACCGCGTATACAGTTGTTAAAGTGGTTTTCGGTATCGACAGAGAGTATGTCCATATCTGATCCTGGTCTCTTTAACAACCAATCGTTATTATTACCCATGGTTATCATTTTGAAAATGGTATTTATACTTCAAAAATCAAATATCATTTCAAATCCATTTCAAATATCAACATATTATATCTTTTCAAAACCCCATTCATTTTTATTTAATTTAAATACCATTCCAAATCACATTTCAAAAATGGTTTATATTTCAAATCAAAATACTCCATATAAACCATTTTAAAAATGAAGTCATTATACTTAAAAATCAAGTATTTAATTCTCAAAAATTTAGCCTTTTCAAAGTTCATTTATTCACTTAAATTTATTAAAACAGTGAAAATTCAGCTTTCGCATCATTTAGAAAATGCTACGGAAAGTTATGTTTGAAAATAATTCATTACAGCAAAAGACAGCATTTAAAATGCTGTAATAGGTTTTAACTTAGTTTTTGCAACTACAGCACTAATAAAGTGCTGTAATAGCCTTTAGTTAAATTTAGCCCTTAGTTCATTTGTATCAACTACAGCACCTAGAAATGTTGTAATATCCTTTACTTCAGAAATGATAGCATTTCTGAAATGTTGTTAATTTAAATTCCAAATTTTCAATACGATTTGATAAATAATTAAACTTAAATTTAAACCATTTTGAACTTATAAGAATCATATTTTATCACTTTAAAAATGATCGTTTAAATACCCTTTAATTTATGATTTTATAAAGTGAAATTTTCATACAAAAAATCAAATTTTAATAATAATTTAATTATTAAATTCAAGCATTCAATTTTCTATTCTTTACAAATAAAACTTTAACTTAACCTTTAAATTTAAAATTTCCATTTCAAAATATAACCTATTTTCATTTTATTTATTAAGTTTAAAATTCACATTTAACCAAAAAAATTCAAATTTAAGTTCTATTTCAATTTCAACTTAAACATTTATTTATTTCACATTTTTAACTTATACAAAATCATTAACACTTTATAAAAATCATTTTTAATTCTATTTAAATTAAAATATTGTAATATTTACATTTTTTCAAAATACTTTAAATTTCTAGAAAAAATATATATTAACCACGGATCTGTATATAATTTTCTATCCTAGGTAAAGTGATACGGATAATATATCATTTCAATCCGTAATTTACAAAGAAAACCCAGTTTCTATCATTTCAAACCTACAGTTCCAAGTAAATGAAATAAATCAAAATCGTGCAACTCTATCATTTCAGCCCATAACGATTTTTCCCTATTCTAAAGTCCGTTCGGGTATGTATCATTTCAACCCATAGTGATTCTATTCTACAGGGAACTTGCAGTGTGATAAACAGATATAAATGACAGCATAGCATTATATAACAGTAACAGATGATATAAAAGGTTTATTAACAGGGTGATCATCATATAAATTATATCACAGGCAGGTATAACATGATATAGCAGTTTTACAAATTCACTTAGTGTCACTTCACGGCTTATATAAGCAAATATGCCAAGTGTGATTACTCACTTGTTTCAAGCTGGAGATAGCAAGACTAAGCACACCAAGGAATCCCGAAGGCACGATAACACGACTTTTGACTTGAGTGGGAAGAGAACCAAGCTAGTAATCTTGTGAACAACACATAAAACAAGACAAATATAAATACAATTTCAACACCAAATACATATTGAAACAATTTAACATAAAAGCAACAATGAATAAATTGATTTGATCGTTGCCTCAACCTTCACATGCTCGGCCTAGGGATCATGTGTGCTTGGCCATAGTGGTGATTTGGGCTAGGATATGCATGCATGCACGGCTACAAGTAGTGGAGTGGCTTGAATTACAACATGAAGGAATACAAAGGGTTTAAGGCAAATAAGTGGAGATTTTATGCACACTTTGGGTTCGGCTTGACATGGCTTGGGCTCGATCATGCAAAGGTAAAGGTCCGATGGTATCTGGAGTGGTGGCCAGAGGTGGTGGAGGATCAGGCGGCGGCGGCTAAGGAGGTGGACAAGGTGAAAAATGAAGGGGTGGTGCACATGTAGGTCGGCTAGGAAATAGTTGAAGGGTTCGTGGAGTTTTGTGGTGCAAGCCTCTTAGGCATGTCACGGCCTGGTCAAGACAGAGGGGGAGGAGGGTGAAGTGGCCATAGATGGTGGTGGAGGGCAATGGCCGAGCAAAAGCATGAAGGATCCAAGGCAAAATCAAGGAAAAATTCAATAAAAATGTAAAGAAAAAGTGAAAAAAGAAGGAGACATTACCACTTTTTTTCTCACATCTAAACTTGCGTGTGTAGTGAAGTGAGAAGAGATGTTTTTTATGTGAAATGAAAAAAATTCATGGCTATTAGCCTTGTAAAAGTCGGTCAAAACATGAAGGGGTGAGTAGATAAAAAGACAAACGAAATGAAGAGTTTTTGCCTCTTCAAATTACCATTTTCCTATTTTCTTTATTCAAATAAAACTAAATAAAAACCATGTAAATAAAAATAAAAATGAATACAAAATAATGTGAAAATTAAATAAATAAATAAATATTAGAATAATATAGAAAAATATTAGAAAATAGTTATTAAATGTAAACTAGTATTGGAAATTGAAAACAAAATATAACTAGTTTTTGGAAAAATAACTACAACACATTAAAAATGTTTAAAAAAAATCTTAAACTAAGATAAATTTTAAAACATTTCAATAATGAAATAAAATCAAATTTAAAAGTATTTCAAAAATATAGGGTTGTTACACTCTCCCCACTCAAATCTTTTCGTCTTCGAAAAGAACGAACAAGGGGAATAAGGAAACAAGATAGAAAAGCAAATAGTACCTGAAACAAACAATTTCGGATTCTAAGCATGAATACTCTCCTCTGTCTCCCAGGTACAATCTTGATCATCAGTACTCCACTGTACTTTGACCAGACTAATAGATTTCCTTCTGAGTTGCTTCGTATCTCTGTCGACAATGCGAAGTGGCTTCCTCTCGACAGTCAGATTAGGCTCAATATCCAAACTATCAAGAGCAGAAGGCTAGACAATAAGAGATGGATCATGAAGATATCGGTGAAGATGCGAGGTATGGAATACATCATGCACTCCAAAAAGATTCTCGGGCAAATCCAGACGGCGACCCAAAGAACCAACTCTTTCCACAATGCGGAAAGGCCCAATGAACCTAGGAGAAAGCTTCCCTCTACGACCAAAGCGAATGACATTCCTTAAGCGAGAGACCTTAAAGAAAACTGATCACTAACAGCAAACTCCAAACTCCGCCTACGTCTATCAACATAATTCTGCCTATCCTGAGCAGCTCTCAACCTCCTCTTAATCTCCTCAACTCTCTAAGAAGCCTCCAAAATAACATCAGGACCAAGAATCAAACGATTACCGGATTCAATCCAGCAAGATGAAGATCTACAAGGTCGTCCATATAGAGCAGCAAACAGAGACATTTGATAGTGGCCTGAATGCAAAGATGGAATGAGATAGATAAAGAGATTAAAATAGGCTTAAAACAAAATATTAGATTATACCTGATAGTTATTATTGCGGGTGAATTCGACAAGATGGAGATGATCTTCCAAAGATCGTCCATAATCAAGCACACAAGCACGAAGAAGCACCTCGAGAATCTGATTCACTCTTTCTGTTTGACCGTGCTCAGATTCAGATGAGTATCCAAAGATTCCTGAAAGGCTTTCCGAAACTAACTGGTAAAGATAGGGTCACGATCACAAACAATGCTGAGAGGAACCCCATGGAGACGAACGACTTATCTCATGTAGATCTCAGATAAGCTAGAAGCAGAACGGGTAGACTTGACCGAAATGAAATGAGCGGACTTGGTCAGTCTATCCACAATAACCCAGATGCTCTCATTACCCCTCCGAGTCCTTGCTAAACCATCAATGAAATCCATGTAAACCTGTTCCCACTTCCGATCGGGAATCTCAAGGGGCTGCAACAAACCAAGGGCCTTCTGGTGATCAGCTTTGACTTACTGACAAGTCTCACACCGACTAACAAAGATAGAAATATCCCACTTCATCCCCTTCCACCAATAAAGCCTCTTCATATACTGATACATCTTTGACACACCAAGATGAATAGAAAGTCTGGATCGATGATTCTCCTGAAGCAGCTCCTGCCTTAATCCATCAACATTCGGGACACAAATCCTGCCATTAATCCTCAAAATCCCTCTATCATCGATCCGAGCTCCACTACCACTACCACTAACCCTTCCACGAACACTCTCCTTCATCAATCCAAGCATCTCATCCTCATCTTGCTTAGCCATGATGCAATCCAAAAGAGGAGAAGAAGAAACAACAAGCTGACATAACAAAGCCTTCTTCCGACTCAAAGCATCGGCCACAACATTAGCTTTACCGGGAGTATAGCTAATATCAAGGTCGTAAGAAGCCAGAAACTCAAGCCAACGAACTTGCCTCTGGGTCAAATCCTTCCGGGAGAAGATATATCTCATAGACTGATGATTGGTGAAAAGCTCAAGCTTGGTTCCTAGAAGATGATGCCTCCGAAGTTTCAAAGCAAAGACAACAGCAAGCAACTCCAAGCCATGGGCAGCAAAATTTTCCTTTGGGTTTTCAACTGATGGCTGGCATAGGCAATGACCTTACCATCCTGCATGAGAACAGTACCCAAACCCTCGCGACTAACATCAGTATATACCGTCAATCCTCACTTCCATTCGGAACGGTAAGAACTGGTGCGGAAGTAAGCTTGCTTTTTAACTCATTGAATGCAGCTTCACACTTCTTATCCCAAATAAACTTAGCATTCTTACGAGTTAAAGCGGTGAGAGGTGCAGCAATCCAAGCAAAATTCTCGATGAATCTTCGGTAATAACTGGCAAGGCCCAGAAAACTACAAATATCAGATGGAGTCTTTGGAGCTTCCCAATCATGTAACAGAATAGGGAGATAATAAGGACAACCGAAAAGATAGGATTATTAAATGATAAAAGAAAAGAAAAGCTTACATTGATCGCAGCGATCTTGACTGGATCAACCAAAACTCCATTACCAGAAATAATATCCTCGAGAAATCAGACTTCATCCTTCTAAAAATGGCATTTAGAAAATTTAGCCTTCAACTGATGATTTCTGAGAGTCTTCAGAATAATTTTCAAATGCGACTCAGCTCTTCCTTGGTCTCAGAGAAGACAAGGATATCATCAACAAAGACTAGAACAAATTTATTAAGCACATCACGAAAGACACGATTCATCAAATCAACAAAGAAAGCAGGAGCATTAGTCAAACCAAAAGGCATGATTAACCATTCATAAAACCCATTCTTAGTGTAGAAAGCAGTTTCTGGAATGCTGTCCTTAGCAACCCTGAGCTGATGAAAACCAGTGATAAGATCGAGCTGAGAGAAAACAGTGGCACCATAAAGCTGATCAAATATATCATTGATACGAGGCATTGGATATCTGTTTTTCATAGTGAGCTTGTTCAGCTCTCTATAATCAACACACATCCTCAGAGAACCATCGGACTTGGTGACAAAAACCACCGGTGCTCCCCATTCAGAAAAACTAGGTCTGATCAGACCTTCGGAAGACAAGTCTTTAATTTGCTTCCATAACTCAACCTTCTCGCGGGATTCCATTCTTCTAGGAGGAAGAAGAACAGGTCGAGCACCAGGAATAAGATCAATCCGAAAATCAATTTCCCGCTTAGGAGGTAAAGAAGTGACTTCACCAAATACATCGAGAGAGAGTCTGGCTATAGAAGTCGAATCAAGATCACCAGGGGAAGAGTCCAGATAATAAATAAAGCTACCAGCAAAATCCTAAGGCATGCGGCACTGAATAGTCAAGGAATTTCCTTGATCATCAACAAGATAAACAGATCGGGCTTTACAAGAGATTCTGGCATCATGCCTACCAAGCCAATCACCTCCAAGCAATAAATCAAAAGCATCGAAGCCCAGAACATAAAAATCACCACCAAAGCGATGATCAGAATAGAGAAGCTTCACTTGCTTACAAATCCGATTAAGGTTGGAAGGAACCCCAATTGGATTTGAAACATATAAAGGAATAGAAGCATATTAAGGAGAAAGGAGATGCTCAAACTTATCACACAATTCAACAGAAATAAAACTGTAGGAAGCTCCAGTATCAAACATCACACGAACAAGATGATGAAATAAAGTAAATGTGCCCCAAAGAGTACCTTGGTCATCACCAGGAGTAGGAGCAGGTGGAGGAACCGGAGAAGATGCAGATGAGACAGCAAATATAACAAAAGGCTTACCCTTCTGCTGGGTAGAACAATCCTTCCTAAAATGACCAGGCTGGAGACAGATATGGCAAAGATCACGCCTAGCCAACTGAGCAGATGGAGGAACAGCAGCACCAGCTAAAGTAGACAACTATTGGCATAGTATCCCTTCTGATCACATCTGAAGCAGGTGATAGAGGAAAGATCAACAGGTTGCCTCTGAGAAGGAGCAGATGATGAAGATCCCAAACCCGGATGCTTATGCCAATTCTTTTTCTGCTGGAGGAAATTAGGCTTTCTCTTCCTAGAATTGACAGAGAAAGAATGAGATGAAGGTGCACCAGCAGGAGCAGGACCCTTAGAAGTAAGGTTCTCATAACGGATAGCCATACCCATAAGCTGGATAAAAGTGCCATGAACATGAGAAATGAGATGACTATAGTACTCAAGATGAGCACCAGCAATGAACTTCTCATTCTTCTTGAGAGGAGTGTCTATTAGGCTAGGACCGAACTTGGAAAGTTCATTGAACTTCCTCTCATACTCAGAAAAGGACATGGTACCCTGCTTGAGATCCATGAATTCACGATAAAGCTGAGATTTCCTGGCTTCGGACATCCATTTTGCGACAAAAGCCTCCCTGGAAAAGAGATACAGAACAAACTTAAGATAGATTCAAAGAAAGGAAAAATAGGAACAAAATTCAAGATAACACAAAGGATACACAAACTGCTCCCAAGTAATATCAGCCTCGATGGTGTTAGCCGTAACAGACTCCCACCAATCTAAGGCAGCCTCCTGCAGCTGCCAAGCTGCTAACTGACGCTTTTGGGCAACAATAATCTCAAGACCAGTAAATACCATCTCTAGACTCTGCAACCATTGCTGAGCCTCAATGATACTCTCTGAACCAGAAAACTTGGTACCACCAAGTTGAGTGAATTCCTTACAGAGAACAGTGAATCTAACAGGAGCAACAGGCTGAGGTGCTGGGGCAATACCACGACCCCTACCTCTGGCATTTCCTCGATTCATCATGAAAAATCAAGAATGAATTTAGGACAAGATATAGGGAAGCCAAAGATAAATTAAGATAAGACAAGATAAATTCACTTAGAAGAATATCCTAATGAAAGAAATACTAACAAGGTAGACACGAAAGGAAGGAAGTTTAGAAAATTGCTTTTAAAACAAGAAAATTTTATATCAAAATATTGAAAAAAAATTCTTTGAAAAATCATTTTGAATATCATTTTATACTTTGAAAATACGTTCTCTTACAAAGATATGATTCTGAGATTGATTTCACTCATTCTAGGGTATTTCTACCCTATCTCTAACGAGTTTTTGCTCCGCGGGCTATGGTTTGCCTAAAAACCAAAGCTCTGATACCAACTGTAATAATCCCTATTTTGTACCATTCAAATCAACAATAATCCACACATGTCATACTTGAATGATGCAAAATAACAAGTTGTAAATAAATTTGGAGCAAATAAAGTCAATCACACAGAATCACGGACACAGCAATATCAGAATAACTCACAGCGGAATATAAAATACCACTGTAGTTCATGAAGCTACTATAACAAAGTCTCAAAACAAATACATGATACCAGTCTGAAAACAACATAATAGAAATCCCAAATATATAGAAATCCACTAATACAAGTTGAAATAGAACAATTGAAATAGATAAATAACTAGATAGGTAGAATCTCCAGCTAGCTCCAGAAAGAGAAATCCAAAGTTGTGAATACTCAGGCTAACCCGAGCGTAAAGCAAAACACAAAACACTCGAGTCAGGACATATATACTGATATAATGTAAACCAGCTCAAGCGAACTGTAATAAAGTACAAATAACTTAAAGGATGCTTGGGACCGTCCATCCTCTAAGGATCCGTTAAACTATTTACTATGTAGTAATATTTCGCTATTATAATAACGTCTACAATAAAATAAATTTACTTTAAAATAGTGTCGAAGGGTTACCCATATAGCCCCCAACACGTAATAGTCCCAGTAGTCCATCCAGTATCAGCATATCTCCAGGTCGGGAGACTATCCTAAATACACTATGGGCTACGGGAGAAAACCAAACAAGTAGTAAGGCTCGCTACGGTAGGTGACATGGCACATGAGGCAATGCCAGGTAGAAATACCAATTACGAACACGGGCTGGTGGTAATGTAGCAGCCACTACGCCCACCTCGAGCCACACTCCCAAAATCAAGGGGTGCACCCAATCAATCACAACAGTAATAGAATGGTATCGAAGAAGTGTGTCCGATCGAAGGAATAACCTCACATGGCCCGAGATCGCTCCTGTTTTAGCCACCTTAAGCCAACTCATGGGAGTCGGGTCCACATTCATACCACAATAGGATCGTTGCCACTATCCTACTTCATTCTGGAATCTCCACCGCGTATACAGTTGTTAAAGTGGCTTTTGGTATCGACGGAGAGTATGTTCATATCCGATCCCGGTCTCTTTAACAACCAATCGTTATTATAACCCATGGTTATAATTTTGAAAATGGTATTTATACTTCAAAAATCAAATATCATTTCAAATGCATTTCAAATATCAACATATTATATCTTTTCAAAACCTCGTTCATTTTTATCTAATTTAAATACCATTCCAAATCACATTACAAAAATGGTTTATATTTAAAATCAAAATACTCCATATAAACCATTTTAAAAATGAATTCACTGTATTTAAAAATCAAATATTTAATTCTCAAAAATTTAGCCTTTTCACAGTTCATTTATTCACTTAAATTTATTAAAACAGTGAAAATTCAGCTTTCGCGACACTTAGAAAATGCTATGGAAAGTTATGTTTGAAAACAATTCATTTTAGCAAAAGACGGCATTTAAAATGCTGTATAGGTTTTAGTTTAGTTTCTGCAACTATAGCACTAACAAAGTGTTGTAATATCCTTTAGTTAAATTTAGCCCTTAGTACATTTGTATCAACTATGGCACTTAGAAATGCTATAATATCCTTTACTTCATAAATGATAGCATTTAAGAAATGCTGTTTATATAAACTCCAAATTTTCAATATAATTTGATAAATAATTAAACTTAAATTTAAACCATTTTCAACTTATAAAAATCATATTTTCTCACTTTAAAAATGTTCATTTAAATACCCTTTAATTCATGATTTTATAAAGTGAAATTTTCATACAAAAAAATCAAATTTTAACAATAATTTACTTATTAAATTCAAGCATTCAATTTTCTATTCTTTACAAATAAAACTTTAACTTAACCCTTAAATTTAAAATTTCCATTTCAAAATATAACCTATTTTCATTTTATTTATTAAGTTTGAAATTCGCTTTTAACCAAAAAAATTCAAAGTTCAAATTTAAGTTATATTTCAATTTCAACTTAAACATTTATTTGTTTCACATTTTTAACTTATAAAAAAATCATTAACACTTTATAAAAATCATTTTTAATTCAATTTAAATTAAAATATTATAATATTTACATTTTAAAAATACTTTAAATTTGTAGAAAAATATATATTAGCCACGAGTCTGTATATAATTTTCTATCCTAGGTAAAGTGATACAAATAATATATCATTTCAATCCGTAATTTACAAAGAAAATCCAGGTTCTATCATTTCAAACCCGTAGTCCCAAGTAAAATAAAATAAATAAAAATCGCTCAGGCCTATCATTTCAGCCCATAACGATTTTTTCCTATTCTAAAGTCCATTCGGGTATGTATCATTTCAACCCATAGTGATTCTATTCTACATGGAACTTACAGTGTGATAAACATATATAAATGACAGCATAGCATTACATAATAGTAACAGATGATATGACAGGTTTATTAACAGGGTAATCATCGTATAAATTTTATCACAGGCATGTATAACATGATATAGCAGTTTTACAAATTCACTTGGTGTCACTTCACAACTTATATAAGTAAATATGTCAAGTGTGATTACTCACTTGTTTCAAGTTGGAGATAGCAAGACTAAGCACACAAATGAATCCCGAAAGCACGATAACATGACTTTTGACTTGAGTGGGAAGAGAACCAAGCTAGTGATCTTGTGAACAACACATAAAACAAGACAAATATAAATACAATTTCAACACCAAATACATATTGAAACAATTTAAAATAAAAGCAACAATTAACAAATTGATTTGACCATTGCCTCAATCTTCACATGCTCAGCTTAGGGGTCATGTGTGCTTGGCCATAGTGGTGATTTGGGCTAGGATATGCATGCATGCACGACTACAAGTAGTGAAGTGGCTTGAGTTAACATGAAGGAATACAAAGGGTTTAAAGCAAATAAGTGGAGATTTTGTGCACACTTTGGGTTCGCCCTGACATGGCTTGGGCTCAGTCATGCAAGGTGAAGGTCAGGTGGTGTCTGGAGTGGTGGCCAGAGGTGGTGGAGGATCAGGCGGCGGCGGCTAAGGAGGTGGACAAGGTGAAAAATGAAGGGGTGGCGCACATGTAGGTCGGTTAGGCAATAGTTGAAGGGTTTGTGGAGTTTCGTGGTGCAATCCTCTTAGGCATGTCATGGCCTGGTCAAGACAGAGGGTTAGGAGGGTGAAGTAGCCGTGGATGATGGTGGAGTTGGTCTGAGGAGGTGGTGGAGGGCATTAGCCGAGCAAAATCATGAAGGATCCAAGGCAAAACCAAGGAAAAATTCAATAAAAATGAAAAGAAAAGGTGAAAAAATAAGGAGACGTTACCACTTTTTTTCTCAGATCTGAACTTGCATGTGTCGTAAAGTGAGAAGAGATGTTTTTTACATGAAATGAGAAAAAAAAGTCACGGCTATTAGCCTAGTAAAAGTCGGTCAAAACATGAAGGGGTGAGTAGATAAAAAGACAAAGGAAATGAAGAGCTTTTGCCTCTTCAAATTATCATTTTCCTATTTTCTTTATTCAAATAAAACAAAATAAAAACCATGAAAATAAAAATAAAAGTGAATACAAAATAATGTGAAAATGAAACAAATAAATAAATTTTAAAAAAATATGATAAATGGTTATTAAATGTAAACTAGTATTGAAAATTGAAAACAAAATATAACTAGTTTTTGGAAAAATAACTACAGCACTTTAAAAATGTTTTAAAAATAAAATCTTGAACTAAAATAAATTTTAAAATATTTCTGTAATGAAATAAAATAAAATTTAAAATATTTCAAAAATCTAGGGTTGTTACACTTTTGAGTAGATGGAGAGTCAAGATCCATATCTTGTATATGACAAATACACAAATCATAAGAATAAGATTCAACACAACAAATGATGGATTAAACCATGCAATTACGAATCAAAGAGGACACAACCTTGCTTTCAACCACCCAGTGGGCTCGACCATTGGGTTTGGGTAGGGTCCAGGCATCACAAACTCATGGCTAGGAATGTTTGTGGTCATGTGGTAGTGATGAGGAGGAGAGGTAGACTAGGAGGTGGAGGCCGAGCTAGCACGAAAACCAAAGAGAAAATCAAAAGAAAAAGGAAGAAGAAAGTAGGGAGAAGCCATGAAAATTTAGAGCTTGTTTTATTTTTCTCTCACGCAAATGGAAATGAGATAATAAAGTTTTCATGTGAAATAATAATAAAAGTGGCGGCTAGGGTTACAGAAACAATGAACGGCTAAAGATATGGAGAGTGGATGGCTAGAGATGTAAACTAGAAAATGAATGGTTAGGAAATTAAAAGGCACAATTTAAGGAGAAGGAATCTTGTATATTTTATTTGTTTTCACGCAAATGACAAATGAAGTGAATGGAAAGTTTCCCATCGCTTAAAGGAAATAAAATGCACGGCTAGAAGTTAATTAAGGAGGTAGAAAATAAAAAGGCAAGAAATAGTGAATGAATGGGATTTATTTCCTATTTAATAAAATAAACTTATGTAATATCTTCCAATCAGAAGAGGCAAATGAAGAAGTGAGATATTTGGAAAGATTTTTACGTGGTTTGATAGGGTAATGCACGGCTATGATAGGTGAGAAACACTAAGAATTAATAAAGAGGGTAGAAAATTAAAGAGGCAAGCATTTATCAAAGTAACGTATGCCCTTTGATTTTCTCCAACTCTTTATAAAAGATATAAACAAATAAATTCCAATGAATATAATAAAAGACTAGACAAATAAATAGAGAAATAGACGAAGAGATGGATATAGGAAAAATATACAAACAAATATATATAGAATGAAAATACATAAATTTATTGCGTGTAAAACGCTGTAGTTTATCCAAATCTAAAAGTATAAATTGAAATTTTATGAAACGAAAAGCAGAACAAATATTAAAATAAAATACATTTACAAAGAAAAGATTAGCATTTAAAAATTCAAATTTAAAATTTTCAACTGTGGCCAAACTTTGACTTTGAATTGACCAAAAATACAAAATTTCCAGAAATTGCTTATTTTATTAAATTTGTCAAATGTATACATTTATTATGATTGAAACCTCAATTAATTCATTCAGATAGGTTTCATTCTTTTATATTATCTTATGAATAAAATATGCATTCACATTTCATCCTAGTTTTCAATTAATATAGTAATTGAATTCATTTACTTATCATTAAATTTATTTATTATAGACTACATTCCAATCAATTAAAATTGATTCCCATAATTTGATTTGATTTAATTTCCATCTTTATACTATGCCCACTATTTCTTTACAAATCTGGTTACATTAGTTTTATATTCCATTACGTTAATACACCCCTGTTTACATCTTAAATTTGTGTAAATGTTACTTTTTAGATGTGTACTTTTTTCAATTGTACACATTAATTAAGGTTTGAAACTAATTAAATAAATTTACCTTAGTTCCATTCTTTTCACTAATTTATTACTTTATAAATAAATTTACGTTTCTAGTTAATTTATACATTCACACCTCCCGATACTACATTAATTCTCATTAATGAATATTTATTTACATTTGAATACAATTGATTTCCAATTCATTTTATAGCCTAAATAGACAGCTTATAATAGTTGTTGCCATTATCTTTATTACACTCAAGTTTATCATTTTCTCTAATTATCATAATTGCTTACAAAACGTTAAATTCATTCATATTACCATAGATTATAAACTAATTCATTTGTTCGCGCCACACTTACCCTTATTTTCTTATATTCAAATTTTATACCAAAATCTAACATTTACACTTAAATTAGTAAACCAATCAAATAGTAACTTACAACTGTTACTATTACTTTAAATCACATTAATGAATTCATTATTATTTACAAATCAAATGTTACAATTACTTAATTAACACTGATTTACTTCAGTTTATATTGATCATATATTATCTCATTAATGATTCAACATCCACACTTGTTTTCTTATATTCAAATCTATAACTAAGTGCAACAATTTATATTATTTCAATTAGTTTGAAATTTCATAATTAGTTTTTAATTATATTGTTACATTTCATTTTAATGTTTGTTTCACTATTAAATTACAAAGTCTTTATTCTTCCAGTTTTAATTACCAAAATCGTATTAGATCAACAAATTATATTACTGAGAATTTACGGGTCGTTACAACTAGGGACCCCTTATTCACTAGCGAGTTTTGGAGGAATTTGCAAGAAGCTTTAGGAACTTTGTTGAATCTCAGTACAGCTTACCATCCATAGACATATGGTCAGATGAAAAGGCTAAATAGGATTTTGAAGGACCTGTTGAGAGCTTGCATCTTGGTCTTCGAAGGGCATTGGGAACGACACCTATCATTGGGAGTTCGCATATAATAATAGCTTTCAAGTGATGATTGGTATGGCCCTCTTTTGAAGCACTTTAAGGAAGGCTAGGCAAATTACTAAGTTATTGGTGGGAAACCATTGAAATTTTTTTACTTGGATCCGATTTGATCCATGATACCACAGATAAAGTAGAATTGATTAGGCAACGAATGAAGGCAGCGGAAGATCGCCAAAAATCCTATGCAGATAAGAGAAGGAAAGGGTTAGAATCCGAGGTAGGAGATGTGATATTTATCGAAGTCCCCCTTCTTAGAAAAGTTATTAGGTTTGGCATGTCGGGAAAATTGGCGTCTAGATTTGTTGGGCCATTTTGAGTTTTTGAAAGGATATGAAGGTTTGCTTACTACGTGGAGCTTCCAGACCGATCGGTAGAAGTCCATGATGGTTTTCATATTTCTCACCTTAGGAAATGCCTACATTAGACCTCCATTGTAGTAGAGCCTGATTAGCTGGGGATATAGAAACGAAGCCAATAGTCTCGTGCCACCGTATGCATTGTAGGGCACAGAAATAAGAGGCTCCACAATAAAGAAATTAGATTGATCTGAGTGCAATGGGAAGATAACCCGGTGGAAAGCACATGAGATACTGAAGAGAGGATGAAGATCGCTCATCCAGAGCTTTTCATTGGTAAATTTTCTCTCCAAAAATTAGGGTTTTTGTTGCATCTTGGTCGCTAGATTGGATGGTAGAAGATGGTTGCTACACTTTTTCACTATCACTTTACACTTACGTAGGAAATTTTATGCATATTTAGGGTATTTGCATACATACTTGCATAGCACGATTACACACTCATGTTAGGTTTGAGCTCACTTTAATATGTCTGCAGTACGTAATCACATTGCACTTTTGGTTGAGTAGATTGACGTGTGGATAACTTGGCTGTATAACATGGATGTTATTACGCACTACACTATTCGCCCCTTGGAAATATTTTAGGGATGAAATCATTTTTAAGGGGGGAGAATGTAACACCCCGTAAAATCAGTAAGATTTAAATAAGTAAGTTAAATTAAGTTAGGGTAAAAAAGAAATTTTGTAAAAGTTGGAATTTGATATGAAAGTTGCACCGTTACGTTGGTGGAAAAATTCTGATTTATTTCCATGTATAATATGCTGAAATCGAAGCTCAAATGAAGAAATTATGGGCATTTGAAGTTTTCAGGTCTAAAATAATTTGATTCAAATTCAAATTTAAATAAATAATTAAATTTGCAAATTTAAAATTTACCGAGAATAGACTTGAGGGTTAAGAAACCGTTAACATTAACAATTAACATTAAAAAATAATAAAGGGGTTAAATAAAAAAACAGTACAAAAATTAATACTTCCCGAAATTGGTGGATAGGTCGACTGCGGACCACAACTGGTCGATCGCTAGCGGTTGACCGATAAATATAGGGCGGTCGACCGCTCCTGTTGGTGGTGGCTAGGATTTTCCTACCAACAAAAGTTCCAAATTTATCCATTTTAACCTATTTTCATCATACGGTTCTGGTATGTTGCAATCTCTATAAATAGGACCTACCTTCTCTGCTTTTATTCACAAAAATATTGGGAATTCAATGAAACTCTACCATTTTCTCCCTTTAGTTAGATTCAGAAATTCAATTAGGATTTCAAGCTAGGATTCTATTTCATTTCTAATTATTCTATTAATCTATTCTCTTCTTTTCCAACCTCTCATAATCTAACAAAAGTATATATACCAATCACTTGCTGTGTATATGTCAAAAGAAGAGATCTGGAAAAGAGTGATTTGGTGTTGCAAATCCATACAATAAAGGCTAAGAATAATCTGTGAGTGGAAACCTTAGTATTTTTTTCCAATAATTGTTTAGTATATTGTGGATTTAAATTTTCCTTAGGGATTTTGGATTTATGAAAATAAAATGAAAATGAAACCCCCAAAACTCATATAATTCAAAATGTCAATTCTTATTGGAATTCTCAGTTGTTTACATCAAATTGTTAGGTATGTAGTTTTTGCACTTTTTGGTGATTTTATTTTCTGTTCCACTCCTCTTTAAATTCTAATTTGATTATGAAGTTTCAATTAAAGGATAGGATGTAAAAATGTGAACTTATTCATAGTTTACACCATTTATTCCATATGAAAATAAAAGAGAAATCCTATTGTTTAAATTCTTTTTAAAGAAGGGTTGAATAGAGATTGGAAATTAGGATTGCAATTTCTGTTTTTCTGATTATTCCCTGATTTTATGTGATAGATCGAGTTGATATTTTTACTATGTACAAGTCTTTTCATTACAATTTTTTGTTAGAATCTAGGACTGCAATTTTTATTTTTATGATTATTCCATGATTTGATATCACAGATTGAGTTAAGATTTTTACTATCTATTTATTACTATTTTTTGATATGAGCGTTGAATCCTTTGTTAAGGATATTGAAATCCCTTGCTATGGATATTGGAAATTCAGCTCCCTTGGTAATATGGAAAAGGACTAGTATTATTGTCAATAAAAAAGAAATTGACCTTTGAGCAATGAAATCTCCATACGCATAAAAAAGTACTAGGTGCGTATATATTTATATATTAATTACCGTAAATAACTTACAATTATAATGTATAATTACGTAATAATTGTCATTAAATCCCCATTAGGAATGTAACTGATTTATTATGGCAAAATAAAATGAATTCTTAAATAGCATATTTAATGGACACGACAAGGTATGCGATAATATATTAAGATTGTTGTAAAAAATGACTAAGTCATAAGTGGTATGAGGTCAGTCAAAAGACATATGGAAGTTTGTCCAGCTAATCTAGCTACCAGCAGTGTGGCTTTGGGGTTGGTGTGAGATATCACCTATAATAACTAACTGTGATGATGCGGGGATAGTCTCAATTCTATAGGGTAAATATACCCAGTTAATCTGGCTACCAATACCTACGAATAGTCTAGCTTATGTGAGACATCGCCGAGGATAAGGGTCATAAGAAGAAGGACCCGCTTCAAGGTTTTGGAAGGTATTATGTGGTTGTTTGAGGGCCCGCCTTTCTCTCCAAATGAAGTATTAAAATGGTCAGGATTTGGTTTGGGCACGATTAAGAATATCTTAGAAAGGTCCACTTTAATAGAAAGTACTAAGAGTCCAAAGAGATTTTCATGCAATATCGGCTACATAGATGCTTATGTGAAGTCTGCCTTGGAAATAGGTATTAAATGATGTGGACCTACCTTAATTGATGCTTACATGGTCAGGGCCTGTCTATTTTTCATTAAAAGTTAGTAAGTAACTTGGGCTCTATCTCTCGCATTGTTTGACATTCATTACATTGGTTATAGGTGATGGGATTGAGAAACCTGCTTCGAGAATGGGTGGTATTAAGTGGTTATTTGATGGTATGCTTCCTTTCCTTATATGAAGTAGTAAATTGTTTTAGAACATGTAGACATATTCCTATTTTGACATATACTGCCAAAGTGCTAAAATAATAAGGCCCGAAGTTTTTATTTACCATACACTTGTTGTTCTGAATCCCTCCTTATTAGAACACAGGTTAAGGAAGCAGCGATCATGCTTGAAGACGGCATGAGCAAAGCTTGTAGTAGTTATTGTTATTTATTTATGATGCTTTTTAGTGTACCCATGAAATATTACTTTTGGACAAATGATGTAACAGTTATTGTGGAGACTATGTCTTGTTCTGTATTATGACATTTGAATTATTTTTGGAAATAAATGGTTACAATTTGTTATTATACTTTGTTCCTTCCTCTATGAGTTCTGAAAGAATAATTATAGTTGTGTATTGTTATTACTTTTACCGACCAACAACCAACTTTGGAATGGGTCTAATTTTCGATGGGCCTTATCTATATCGAAATTTAGGCCTATTTCGGGGTGGGTTGTTACAAACACGGTCTAATGGAGGAAGGGAGGAAAGAATTTCAAATGCAGTAAGAAAGGAAGCTACACAGCCGGTAAATGAAGCAGAAATGGATGTAAATGTCTTATTTATATATTTTATGGCCTAGATGATGAGGGAAGCTGCACCGGAGTAAGTACACTCGAAAGCTAAGGCGGTAAGGGAAGATTTCCCAAGGATGAGCAATGATTATAAAAATCTAGGAGGAAAGGTGTTTGAAGGAAAAGAGTTGTAATAGAAGTGCTAAATTGGTTGAGAAGCCATGAGCGTATATTTTGTAACTTAGGACTAAATGATGCGCAAAAGAGAAGACTGCCATTAAGTAGCTATAGGAAGATGCACTAGATTGATGGAAGACTGTAATTGCAGAAACCTAAGAAGAAGGAATCACTTGGAAGCAGTTCAAGGAGAGGTTTGAGGCTCAGTTCATATCGGAGTCTCAACGGAGTGTGTTGATGAGGAAGTTCATCAACTTGAGGTAGGGTGACCTAATAGTGGAGGAGTACATCCAGAAGTTCAATGCATTGACTAAGTATGGCATGGAGATCATTGACGCTCCTATGAAGAAAATTGAGAAGTTTATTAGAGGCTTAAAGCAAAGGCTTGATCATAAGGTAATGGTTCATCTAGCACTGTCTTATGAGTTAGTAGTGGACATGGCTAAAAGAAATGATAACGTGTATCAAGAGAAGAGAAGGGTGGAGACGATGCCCAAGGAAGAATATAAGAAGAAGTTCACCCCATACACTAAAGGCAAGAAAGGAGTGCCAAATGGAAGGATTCATTTGCTAATACCGAAGTTGCTATTATAGAAGTAGTATGTTGCTACTACGGACAGAAGGGACACTATGCTTTGAAGTGCCATGTGCCCAAAAATGTTACAAGGATAAAGTGCTTTAAGTACGATAAGATGTGGCATCTAAAGAAGGAATGCCCAAAGCTTAAAGCGTAGATGTATGTTTTGGAAGGACGAAGGAAAGGTCCGTCTGCAGAAGAGAAGGATAAGGGAAAGTCTTAAAAGGTATGACTCTGATTTATGGTATTTTAGTTAGAGTCATGTTTAATGCTGGAACTACATATTTTTTATAGCTAATGATTTGGTAGATAGACTTGGATTAGGAGTCACATATTTAGTCACATCTATATGTGTTGCAAATCTGATAGGAGGGTATGCTACTCTCGGATTGAGATGGACTGACCTAGATGTTGAGTTAGGTGGGTGTAAGTTTTCTTGTGATCCCTACGTGTTTGACTTCATAAGATTTGGAGTTATATTAGAAATGAACTGGTTGGGATGGTATAGTGCTAGGGTACACTGCACCGAGAGGATAATCACTCTAAGTCATCGTGATCGAAGAGGTAGAGTGTATATAGTTTTGGAAGAATGTGGATCAATACACAAGGGAGTGTTATATTCGTTAGCTTCAGAGGAAGAGGAGCTAGGAGCAGTACGAATAGTGAAGGAGTTCAAGTAACTTTAGGGAGATGTTTGAATCGGTTTCGGGGTTGCCACTCCTGAGAGCGATAGAACTCCGCATTGACTTACTACCAGGACTGAATTGTTTAGTTGACCTTCTAGTAGAATGCCTCCAAGGAAGATGAAGGAGCTAAGGAACCAACTGGTAGAGTTAGAAGGGAAGAGCTGCATAAGGCTAAGCAGCTCACCATGGCGAGCAGCGACAATATTTGTGAAGAACTCTGATGGGTCTTTGAGATTATGTATAGATTATCGAAAGCTGAATGAGATGATGGTGAGAAATAGATATCCTTTGCGAAGAATAGGTTATCTTCTTGATCGGTTGAGTGGAGCTAAGGTGTTATCGCGGTTGGACTTAGCTACAGGGTTTCATCAACTGAGAGTAGCAGAGGAAAGTATTCCTTTGACTGCATTTAGGATTATGTATGGTTCTTTGATTGGTTGGTTATGCCATTTGGGTTACTAATGCGTCTGCATTCTTTATAGACTTAAAGAACATGATCTTCCAAGTTAAGCTGGACAGTTATGTGTTGGCGTTCATAGATGAAATTTTAGTGTACTCCAAGGATGAGGACTAGCACGCATTTCACCTAAGACTTGTGTTGGAGAAGTTGAGACGGCATAAGTTGAAGATGAAATTTTCGATGTGTCATTTCTGGAAATGGGAAGTGAAGTTCCCAGGACATGTAATTTCGAAAGAATGATTAGCGGTAGATCCAGAAAAGGTAGAGGCTGTAATTGGTTGGAAGAGACTTGAGACTGTGACCGAGGTGCTGGATTTTTTGGGATTGGTTGGTTATTATAGGAGATTCATTAAGGATTTCTCTTGTATAGTTGCACCGATGACTATGCTCACTAGGAAGGGAGAGCAGTTTGTTTAGGCGTAGGAGTGTGAGAAGGCATTCCTGGAATTAAAGCACATATTGACAAATAGGCATGTGTTAGTAATATCTAAAGGGAATGATGGTATGACGGTGTATATGGATGCATCAGGATTAGGGATAGGCACAGTATTGATGCGAAAGGGCTAAGTAATTGCTTATGCATCTAGACAGTTACGACCCTATGAAGTTTGGTATCTAATGCTTGATTTGGAGTTAGCCATAGTGTTCTTTGCATTGAAGATTTGGAGACATTATCTCTTAGGGAAGAGGTTTGAGTTGTATATTGATTACAAGTCCTTGACATATTTGTTCTCTTAGAAGGAGCTGAAAATGAGGCAGCAGAGATGGTTAGAGTTCCTAGCATCGTATGATTTTGGAATAAAGTATACCCTAGGAAAATGCAATAAAGTTGTTGATGCCTTAAGTCGAAGACAACAAAGTTGCGTTTTGGAATGTTAGAAGAATGGACCGCGTTAGAAACGTTGTCTGCATGTAATGTGAAGTATCAGTCTAGTGTAGGATCAAGCAGCAGAAATAGGATATTAGCATGCTTAGAAGTTAGACCTATGTTGACAGAAAAGATAGTTGAACAGCAAAAGAATGATAAGTTTTACGCAGACACAATAAGGAGTTTGGACTTAGGAGCCAAGGAAGTAGAACTGAAGGGGTTCAATATGGATAAGAAAGGAATACTGTAGAAGAATGACAGGTTGTATGTTCCGAGTATAAGAGAACTGGGAAAGGAAGTATTGGACGAATGCCATCACTCAAAGTTTACCATACATCCTGAGTTATGAAAATGTACTGAGATATGAAGAGGAGTTTTGTATAGGAGGAGTGGAGAAAGATGTAGGAAAATATGTGAGAAGATGCCTTACATGCCAGTAAGTGAAGGCAGAATATTAGAAGCCAAGTGGGCTCCTACCCCTTTCATAGGTTTCAGTGTGGAAATGAGATTCAGTATCTATGGACTTCAGTGATAGGTTGCCAAGAATAAGGATAGAGAATGAAGACATTTGGGTCACAGTTGACTGACTAACCAAGTGTTCCCATTTCATTCCACTGAAGGCTAAGTGGACTACGTAGAGGTTATCAAAGATATATGTGAAGATGATAGTGAGACTGCATGGGGTTCCAAGCACTATTATTAGTGACCAGGATTCGTTGTTCACTAGTGAATTTTGGAGAAGTCCATAGAAGGTATTAGGTATAGAACTGTGCACGAGTACTGGGTACCATCCAAAGATAAATGGACAGACCAAGCCAATAAAGTCCTAAAAGACTTGTTGAGAGCGTATACTTTAGGCTTCGGTGGATCTTGGGAAAATTATCTACGTCTGGTTGAATTCACATATAATAACGGCTATTAGAGCAGTAATGGATGGCTCTGTTTGAGGCTTTGTATGGAAGGTTATGTAAGTCGCTTGCATGTTGGTTAGAACCAGGACACAAGGTTGTGTTAGGACTAGATGTGGTGAAGGATTCTAAGGTAGAGTTAATCCGAGCAAGGATGAAAGTAGCACAGTCTAGGTAAAAGAATTATGCCGACACAAGGAGAAAGGAACTAGAGTTTGTAGTAAGCGATAAGGTGTTTGTGAAGGTTTCTCCAATGAGAGGCATGATACATTTCGGGAAAGCTAGGAAGTTAGCATTCAGATATGTAGGGTTGTTTTCGATTATATGAAGGACCGGAAAGATGGCATATAAGGTGAATCTCCCTGGAGTTTTTGTAAGGATTCAAAATGTATTTCACGTATCATGTTTGCAGAAACGCATTAGGGGCCCGGGGAAAGTGTTGATCAGAGGGCATTAAAAGACTTGGTTATCAAACCAGATATGACTTATGTGCATAGATCGGTTCGGATAATGGATTGAGAAGAAAAGCGACTTCCATACAAGGTAGTAAAGCTAGTATGCATTTAGTGGAGCGTAGATCGAGAGGATCGCATGTAGGAAACAGAGGATAAGGTTAGGAGGACCTATCCCGAGTTGTTTGTCACATATTAGTGCATATGCTATGAATCGATTTCTGCTGATGTTGACCATATATATGTGTGTGTGTGTGATATTTTGGTTGTTTGATGTATTAGTAGGAAGTACCGATACATTTATGTATGCATGGATTAGGAATTCATAGGGATGCTTAGGCTAAGCGTAAAGGAGACGATTAGTCTCTAGTTCATCTTAACTAAATTTTGTGGCAAAATTTCTCTAAGGATGGGAGAGTGTAATAACCCTAAAATTTACAATTAATTAAATAAGCTAATTAAATGAAAAAAGGTAGGTTAAACAAGAAGCTCACTACAACAAACCGGACCTTTATAACGACCATTTTGACTGTGCTGTGTAATAACATGTCATTATAGGTTAGAAACTAACATAGCAATTCAGAAAACGCTGTGAAAAGAAAGTTTTTAACAGCGTTTTAGCGGTACTATAAAACCAATTAATAGCGTTTGTGTTTATGAACTAAATCACTTCTCTTAGCATTCGACTTCTGCTGGCAATTATATTTTATAGCGGTTATACCGTGCTAAAATAACCTTTTAACAGCCTTTTATCATTGTTATGATTTATTTTAACAACAGTTACCATGATATTTTTATATTGTTTCTTGTGTTGTTATGAGTGTTATTTACGGCGGCATTTTGTGTTTCTATGAGTGTTTTTTCATACTAAGGAACCTATTATATTTTTAAAATGCTGTTGAAATTTTCCATAATGTTTTTTTAATGCTTTTGTTTTATTTCGTAGGTTTTTTGAAACGCTATTGTCTAGTGTCATTGCATTTCTCCATATACGAGTCCTAGTTGTATGCATAGTCACAATTTATGTATAGCACGATAATATAAACACATACATTTCATAATCAACATATTATACTAATCATATTTCATAATCAACAACATATTATATTAATCAAATATCTCCCAATCAACATGTAAGGTTACATAATAAATATACAAAATATCCTCACATAAAAAAAATATAATACTTCTATAATATTTAAAAATGTAGAAAAAGTGGTAGCCAATGACCAAAAGTAGTAATACATATAAGCATGCAAACCATAATGTAACTCTGGCATCAAATGTAACTTCGAGTCCATAACTTGTCGCACCATGTTACTATTTTTTGCACCAAAGATACCTATCCACCTGTAAAGTACAAGTTCTTTAGTTATACATATTTTAACTAACTGTAACTAAAATTATTAATGATGAATTATATTGCATTTAAGACTAGAGAAATAAATATACGTGCATGTGTGTTTTTCCTTCCAACTCCAAATTAAATCAACCTTTGTATTAAACTCTAAAGCAAATAAACAAAACTGTAAACAAAATTCAACCTTAGTATTGAATATACTTAACCAAAAAACCAAGCAGAATCACCGAATAAGCTAAAAGGTTTTGCTGTTGACATAATGAAAACTTATCATAAAACTTACCATATCCAATTGTTTTTGTGTAATCTTTAGTGGATCAAGTCAATGTTGACATAATGAAAACTTACCATAAAACCATCCAAAAACTTGTTCAGATGCTGCTTATTTTTAAACTATTGGTAGTTTCTTTGGATTTTCCTTCCTCGGTCATTTTTTGATTGAAATATTAAGACCGTTCACTAAAATACTGAAACAATTCAAAGATGGGCCTATTATAGCCGAGTAAGGAACTGATATTGGTTAGTTTGCCTATCCATCTTTTATTATCAAAAAAGAAATTCCCAAACCATTTGACTTTTGCTAAAATTTCTAAGAATTGTTCTAAACGGTGCATAATTCATCATATGAACAAGAAGACTTGTGTCAATACTCGATTTTAATGCTCCATTTGGCTGAGCTCATACTTAGTAACATCTGTTACATAGTATAAATTTTTTTTACTAATAACATGACATCTAAAAAACGCTAAAATTAGAATTTAATAATATAAATTGCTTTAATGTTTATGTTTTTTCATAACTTATGCTGGATTTAACAAAGTAAAAAGTTAATTGCTATTAATCCAGAAATCAATAATTAAACAGACTTTGGTCTATATTGCCAAGAAGGGATCTGCATCCCATCTTTTGTGTTAACAGTTTATTAGAATTTGATATTATTTTCAGGTGTGTTCTATTTATCGTACAAGGTATATTGTGACTCGTTGCATTTATATCTACTCATTCATGGTTTTCACTTTCCCCCGCTCACTTTGCACTAATACCCTTTAAGAGTTAATCGCATATCCACATGCTAGGAGCTCGATAATATTACTTTATGTGCCTTAAATTAACTTGCTGTTTGCTATTCCTTTCTAATTATCTTTTTATTTTATTTCTTTCTATTTTTTCTAATTATTTTGGCTTCGTTAGCTATATCTAGCATTTTCCCCTTGAGTCGTTCCTCTGGAATTAAAATAATACAACAAACTATGGTCTTTGGCTCAAAACCTATATCTTGTATTAAGTTTCAACAAACATATGAGTTTGGCTACACATAAAAAACATTATAGCAATGACACAAATGTTAAGACTAAAGATAGCGTTTGTCTTTGAAGAAGAAGCAACTGCCTCAGCATAGAGATCGCATACTTAAATTTCGATATTCATCTAAACTTGATTGATATTTGAATGAGAATAATGCAAGAGATAGAGAGAATGAGCACTTCACGGCATATAGTATGCCTGATCAAATTTGTAAAGGAAAGGTTTTGAAATGGGTTGATGAAAACATTTTAAACCTTGCCATGTTATATATATATATATATATATATATACTTTAAACAAATCGTTGTTGATGAAAACATTTTAAACCTTTGAAAGTATCCCTTTCAATCCCATTGAAAGTATCCCTTTCGAAATCAAGTAAACCCTTTATAACCTAGGCCAAAAAGCCAAACATTCCTTTCGAAACCATTCACATAAACCTTTTATAACTATTGAAAAACCTTTCCTTCAAAAGCTATAAAACCTTAGACATCCTATCTTTAAAGCACTTAAACATTGCCTTTCTAAAACAATGGAAAACCTTTCCTTTCAAGCCTTTCAAAACCATTGGGGAACCACCCCTTCAAAACCTTCATTAAAACCTTTCGAAAGCATTACAACATCAAACCTTTCAAAACATTTTGGGTTCAAATAAATCATGTGGAAAACCTTTCGAAACCATTTAAAACTATCTACCTAGAACCCTTTGGGTTCTACCTTCAAAAAAACAAAAGGGTCATAAAATATTTAAGTCGAAAGCACTCTTTCGAAAGTATTTCCTAAGTAAAGAGGTGATGGTGTCGAAACCTACCCTTTGAAAGCATTGGAGAAGTGGCTTGGATTCTAAAACAAAGTATACCTTCTGAAACCATTTGCTTTGAAAGTAGAAAGCGACAGCTAGGGGCTTCGATCCCTTCGAAAGCATTTTCTTAAAACAAAGATGCAACCCATTTCAAAACCCTTCCTTTAAAACATTTAAAACAGTTGAAAGCCAATCAAGTCGAAAACATTCCTTTACAAAGATCAAATTTCTATGTTTTTCTTCATTCTAACATTGATTTACACTCAAATTAGTTGTTAATTATGTTTGTGACTTTGCGCCCTGAAACATATGGAAACCCTTGTTGGCGTCGAAATTGACCACCGACACCCAGTTATATGAAAGTACCAATATCTAATCCAATCACAGAAGTATGAAGAGAAATAATGAAGAACAAAATTAAAACTATTAAAAGGCAAATAAATAGAGATGTGGTTTTATAGTGGTTTGGAGATCTTCGGCCTATGTCCACTCCAAGGATTTTCCTTTTATTAGTTTATACTATTGATTACAGTTACAAATCCATGAAATTCAAGAATAAAAATCGCAGAATATAACCAAGGTAAAAGATAAAGAGGAGCAAAATAAAGATCCCCTTTCTAAAGCCATGCCTGCCGTATTTATAGAAGAAGATGTGCATGGATTGGGCTAAAATGTTGACATAAGGTTTGGGAGACCAAAACGAGGCCACCCAAGAATTTCCAGACCTATTGGGGCCCACAATAGGGATCAATATCGATTTCTATTTTTGTCTCCAAATAGAGTGCGATCCCCCTGGGTGGTTCTCCATGATGCTAGCTACTTGCCTTCTAAATTTCATGCCATTTGGATGCATTGACGTTGAGATATTGATTGTTGCATGCATGAATGCACCTGAAGCTTGATAGATGTCAACCCCTCTTACTTAGAATGCCGACCCCTCTCCAGTGAAGCCTGTCGATCCCTCTTGCTTAGGTATACCGACCCCTCTTCATTAACCCATGCTGAACCCTCCATAGAAGTCAACCCCTACCGATCCTTCTATATTGAAGCATGCCATTCCCTCTTGCTCAGGTATGCCGACCCCTCTTCATTAACCCATGTCGAACCCTCCATAGAAACAAACCCTACTGATCCCTCTATATTGATGCATGTCGATCCCCTGCTTGTCCAAGCTATTGAAGTATATCGATCCCTCTAGATTAAGCATGTCGATCCCTTCCATTTGCTAAGCTATACTTCATACTGCGAACATTTCGTCTATATATCTTTCAATTCCATTCAATCTCGACTTCATGTAACAATTTGTACCTGATTTCTGGGACCTATAATCGTCGCTTTATACCTATCGGCCTTGATAATCATGAAGTCTGTTGGGTTAAATCTACATGTGTACTGCCTTGTCAAAAAGGCGGGTTAACACTTTGCCCCCCCCCCCCCCCCCAAAACACGCTTTGCGATAGCAAGGCGTGTTTTGAATCACCATAAATCAAAAATCTGAAGTCCATAATCCATTGATTATTATATTATCAAATCCAGAATCCAATTCATTGTCAATCCAATTTCTCGATCTCTCCGGATCATTAGCGAAATCTATGACTGTTCTGAGTCAATATCCAATTCAAAATCCATTCCAAATTCATTAACCAAATCCACGATCTCTCCGGATTGTTTTATCCAAATCTGGGACCGCTCCGGCTCCATATGCAAACCCATAGACCTCTCCAGGTCGTTAGCCTAACCCAAATCCTTGATTTCATCGAATCCTTGCCAAGCACAATCCATACTCGATGACCTAAGTAGGTTGATCTTATCGCTATTCGACAAAGCAACCAACCCCTTGCAAAGCATAGTCCATTCCTGACGACCTTGATCTCTCCGGATCCTTGCCGAGCACAATCCATACTCGACGATCTATTAGGTTTTATTCTTCGGTCTTGACTCTTCGATCGAGGG
This sequence comes from Allium cepa, assembly GCA_030765085.1. Lineage (NCBI taxonomy): Eukaryota > Viridiplantae > Streptophyta > Magnoliopsida > Asparagales > Amaryllidaceae > Allium > Allium cepa. The sequence continues at coordinate 611,439,631 of CM060932.1, forward strand.
ATTAATCCATGGGGTATCCTTCTTCGGCCTCGTTTCCCAATCGATGACTTAATTCATGAGGTATCCTTCTCCCGCCTCGGTCCCCAGTCAAGGAATTAATCCATAGGGTATCCTTCTCCGGCCTTGATCCCCAGTCAAGCACTTAATCCATGCACGAATCCATTATGTCATTCTTCGATGAAGGGACCCATGACTCGCGATTATTTCCCCGTCTCTCCGGTCGGGGCCATAACCGTGACCTGTGTTATTTATTACGTTGATCCAGACTTAAGCATCCCTAAGTCCATAAAATAAGATTCCGTACAACCAATAAACTAAAGTTCAAAGAAAATAAGAAGAAAGAAAATGAAATTTCACAAACCCAAGCATAATGTTTATCGTCATCTCAGAGCATGCCTAGGGACCGTCCTCGATCTTGTACATGTGTAAATGACTTAGCCGTATTACTATAGAGTTTATTACTTATTCAGTGCCATCCCGATCAATTGTTGACAAGTTGATGATGATGATGCCTTGATCTAGTTCCATTTTCGTTTGAGGTGGACGGTGGCTGATCGTGTTCCACCGCAGCCTGAGTCCTTATGTATTGTTGTAACCGACCATTCCTCACGTGCTCCTCAATGATATCCTTCAAATGCCTACAGTCATTTGTATTGTACCCTCCAGCTCAAGGAATAGGCAATGCTTTCCTGATGCCGCTCATGTTCGAAGAGTTCCCCCCTTGTCGGCCTTCGATACTGAATACATCCTCTAATATCCAAATAAATCCTTTCCAGAGATTCGATCAAATATGTATAAGAAGATAATTTTGGTTCTATCCATTGCCTCTTCAACACATTAATGCCATCATTCATTTTTCATTTGCCTTTATCATTCTTGTTTACATCTCCTGATGATCCTCTACTTTGTACAGCATTCACCTCCGGTTTGTCTACTTGTACGTCTTCCTACTACAGGAACCTTTCTGCTTCATGATAAAACTCCCCGAGATCCATAGATGGATTCCACACCAGTGAATCCTTGAACTCTATGCCATCAGCAACTTCAAATACATTTGCCATCAAAACCATGGATGGATATGGACGATCTACCGATGCCTCTATGGCATTAAACCGTGTTAGGAAACTCCAAAGAGACTCTCCAGTCCTCCGTTTTAGTGTTGCCCAACTCATCACATTTTTGAGTCTCGAGATGTGAACCCTAAACTGCCTCATAAACCTTTCGATCAATTCTGTCCATGTGCTAATAGAGCTGCTTTTCAACTGTCTGAACCATAGTGCAACTATATCCATTGAGTACAAGGGGAAGCACCGCGTCGTAGATTCTTTCAATGCCTCCAATACTTCCACGTGTCTCATGTGTCTCGTCAAATGAACAGCGGGATCCGTATTTCCATCATATTTCTCAAGCGTTGGTAGTTTGAACTCTGCTGGATTCCTAGCTTGCCTGATATTTGAAGCAAATGGACTTCTATTTACAGCCTCCAGATCCATGTTCACCAATCCTCCACGCATAGCTCGCCTTATCATCTCTACAAACCTGTCGTTGTCTTCTAATAGTAGTCTTCTATCACCATGTCCACGCTGCCCCCGAGTCTACAAGTGAAAACGTATTCCTCCGGACGAGCATCCAAATTCCAATTTGCACCAAGCTCCATGGGATCGATTGCTGGTCCTCCAACACCATGACCAACAAGACCCGAGGGCATGCCCTCAAATCTTTGGGGATCGGTACCGATCCCTTTGGAGAGATCAGTGTCGATCCCTCTAGGATGGCAAGGGACTGTCCCCTGTTGCACTGTTTTATTCCTTTGTCTATTGGCCCCATTTCTATGCTCCCGGCTCTGATTTCCACTGATTCCTACTGCTTCAACTCCTTGATTCTATGTTGCGGCTTGTCTAATCTATTGGAGTAAATTCTACATCATCTCCTCATATCTTTTCATCATCCTCTTCTATGTAGCATCCATCGTTGTTTCCATTTCATCCTTGGTGATGTAGACAGATGCTTGATTAGCTCCAACTCCTGAGGAAGCCTCCTGACTCCCTCCATGGTGGTTCCTTTCCAGTAGCACTCTCCTTGTTGATTGTCTAGTAATTTCTTTCTAGATCCAAATATATAAGCTTCCAAATCTAAGATCCTAGGTTCCAAATCCATGGGTGCAAGTCTTCTCAGTGAAAGCATCAAAATATTGGCGTCAAAATTGACCACCAACGCCAGTTATATGAAAGCACCAATATACAATCCAATCACAGAAGTATGAAGAAAATAAATGAAAAAAATTAAAACAATTAGAAAGCAAAAAAATAGAGACACAGGGTTATAGTAGTTCGGCAATCTCCGGCCTACGTCCACTCCAAATATTTTCCTTTTATTAGTTTATACTGCTGATTACAGTTACAAATCTGTGAAATTCAACAATAAAAATCAAAGAGTTTAGCCTAGGTAGAAGACAAAGAGAAGCAGAATAAAGATCCCCTAAAGTCATGCATGTCGTATTTATAGAAGAAGATGTGCACGGATCAGGCTGAAATTTTGATAGAAGGTTTGGGAGACCAAAATGAGACCACCTAAGAATTTCTAGGCCCACAATAGAGATCGATACCGATCCCTATTGTGGCGTCCAAATGGGGTGCGATCCCTTTGGATGGTTCTCCATGATGCTAGCTACTTGGTCTCCAAATTTCATGCCATTTGGATTCATAGATGTTGATATATTGATTGTTGTATGCATGAATGCACCTGAATCTTGATAGATATTGACCCCTCTTACTCGTGAATTTCGACCCCTCTTCAGTGAAGCTTGCCGATCCCTCTTGCTTAGGTACGCCTACTCCTCTTCATTACCCCTGCCGAACCCTCATAGAAACCAACCCCTACCGACCCTTCTATATTGAAGCATGTCGATCCCTCTTGCTTAGGTATGCCGACCCCTCTTCATTAACCCATGCCAAGGCCTCTTCATTAACCCATGCCGAGCCCTCCGTAGAAACCAAACCCTACCGATCTCTCTATATTGAAGCATGCTGATCCCTTGCTTTTCCAAGCTATTGAAGTATACCGATCCCTCTACATTGAGCATGTTGATCCCTTCCATTTACTAAGCTATACTTCAAACTTCGAACATTCTGCCTTGCATATCTTTCAATTCCATTCAATCCCGACTTCATGTAACCATTTGTACCTGACTTATGGGCCCTACAATCGTCGCTCTGTAACTATCGGCCTTGATAATCGTGAACTCTATTGGGTCAAATCCGCCTGTGTACTGACTTGCCAAAAGGCGGGTTAACAATCCTCAAACGATTTGTGACAATACATATTACGAACTAGTTAACCAAAAACGGCAATCCAAAAACAGCAAGATCATCAACATTCACACTTCCACTACCACTCAAGACTTGCAACAAGAACCGCAAGTCCACCCACTACCTAAAACACAGACTCCATCAACATCACCTCTACTCTAATTCGCAACCCTACTCATTCACTGTTCCTCACTGCTACCCTCCCAAATCACTGCAACATTTAACCCACATCGTCAAATAAACTACAACCTCAAACCACAACCACTTCCTCACAAACAAAACCAACATTCCCTATTCACTAACCCGCCACCACGACCATCTCTCTTCGGCTACCACAAACTGAACCACAATCTAAGTCAAACACTGCAACCTGAAGCTCCGAGCAAAACACTTGCAACTCCAACAAAACTGCAAGTTTCATAAATCACCACCCACTAACTTCAACGCGAGCATCTCCCCTGACTAACCATACGCCTGCTATAGCATATACACCTCTTCAATCTCCCTCACGCACCATCACAACTACCTCTAACCACTACAAGTTCAGCCACATCAACAAGGAACTGCAAAAAACACTTCAACTGCAGCTTTAAATGACTAAAACAAAGCATCACCAAACATGACCAACCTCCACCGATCCGTAACAAAATGCCTCTCCGAAACCCGACCAACCAACCTCACCCTCAATCATCAACACCACCTAAACTACTTCCTTCCCTCTGAAAAAAAATTTGAACCTCATAGCAACACAAACACAACCAAATACATCTATATCTTCAACAGCAATCACCACAACCACCGATCCAAATCGTAACCACCCTCAGCAAACCCGACCACCAATCAAACAATCGCGGCCCAAATCCTTTCCTCTACCAAATCTGCAACCTCACCTCAATCTCTTGAATCAACCCGCAACCTGCAAAAAATTCTAATATAATTTGATAATAAAATGACAATCCAAACAACCATGACCCGAAACCTACCATAAAGCAATTTTTTTTGGAATTTTAGTTTTCTAGGTTGAGAATTTGTGAGGTATTATTTAAGTAGTTTTTTTTTTGGGTTGAGTATTCTAAAACCCACTGAAGATGTGATCCAACCCAATAGGAAAAAAATGCACCTCCCTCTCAATAAGAAGAAGCCATAAACAACACACAAAGCAAAAATGGAAATATAAAAGACATGATAGTCTAACTAAATTATGTCTATTAAAATCCCATAGTATGTGACCCAAATATAAAAGACGTGATGGTCTAACAAAATTATTTTGAGGTTATGGAAGATAGAGAGATCAAGAAGAAAAGAACTATAGAAAAAACTATCACTTTTGTTATTATAAAAATAGGGTGGAGTGATGCAAAATGAATCCCAATATACACTTCATTGCATCCATTTTAAAAAGAAAAACAAAAATTAAAATAAAACATAATACACACGCACACACACATTGAACCAACGTACATACGTACGTACGTACGTACATACATATATGTGTGTGTGTAAGATTGGGTAAGTGGAGCAAGCACCATAATCTGTGCGGGTACAAGTTGAACTGAAGTAGGAAATAAGGTTTATTTACATCACTCTTTTTTTTACGCATAGAGTTTACATTTATGTTTCAATCCTTAAGTCGGCTGTATTACTATTTTGGTCAAATATGTATATACTTCCACGTTAAATTCATGCATTTATACTCTTTATCATCTACAAAGATAGTCGATCTATATAACACAAGTGGTAAAAAACACCACAACCCACCTGTAAATTCTGCACTACATCCTGAGTTCTAAAGGACCACAAAACCCTATTCCGGATAGCAAATTTAAAAAGAGCAGTTTTTTGATTTCTAGCTAGAAATTTTATTCTCTATTGCATTGCTATAGCAAAAATATTTTATTTTGATACTTTAGCAAACACTGACACTATGGACAGCATCAAATTATCATGTACAATTACAATGTATATCTATATACAATGTATTATCTTTAAAGTAGTTTCTCTTATACCAACTCTAGAAGCATGTAAGCTTATGAACAACTTTTTAATGATGTTTTATATTCATTTTTTTTTTATAGAGCATGATTTTTTTAAATGATATAAAAGGCAAAAGATATGATAAATGCAATATTAAATTAATTTGGTTTTGGGAAACAATAGAGTGTATGATAGATTGTAACCTAGTTGCCAATACTTTGGAGATGCATTTGTACACTACATTAGCACAAGAAACGAGTCTAAAATGGAAAACAGCTGATCGGCTATCAATTTTTCAGGATCAAAGCAATGTTAGTGGCATTGAAACCCCTTAGAAGATTGTTAGTTATAAATAAATATTTATAGCACAAATAACATTAGTTATTAGAGTTGTTAGAGTTAGTTATTAGAGTTGGACTCATTTTGTAACGACCCGCCCTTCTCGACCCTCGAAAATCGACACAAAATACTCCACAATATGATATGCCGACAATCAAGTTCCCGAAAAGACAGATTGTTGAGGAAAAAGAAAAAAGGTAGAAGAAAGAAGGAACTAAACAATATCAGAATCTCACAATCGCAGCGGAATAAAATATATTATATAATATCAGATCTTTACACAAAATGAAAACTATATCTGTTTTATACAATATATCATCAGAGTATCACAAATAAACAATATTTACCAGTCAGTCAATCTCAACAATCACAGCTATGGATTTATACAAGTACGAATAATACGTCTCGGACTTCAGCTCCTCTCCTGCTCCATAACATCTTATCCTGAACATATAATACTCGGTCTGACCCGAGCATTATAATGAAATAACACCCGAGTCAGTCTGGAGTACCAGCTGATAATAATTCATCCTAATTGATTATTAAAGTTTTAAAAATCCTTATGAAAACAAAAGCATCTCGTAAGACCACGCCACAAATAAACATGTCGGGTTTTTACCTTACGATAGCTAAAACACTTTTTATAAAAATCCTCTGATATTATAATAGGGTCTATATACAAATACTTATAAATAGCCGAAATTGTTACATCTATTAAATTCCATCTACTAGCCACAAAGTGGGTAATACAAACAAAACTCGTAAAAGGCGCGTAGGGAGAATGGATTTTCAACTAATGACTAGGCACCGGGGTACCACCTGTCACAGTACCTGGTCTAGGTCAGTGTACCGAGGAGCCACCCTAACACCCCTGCAACACAAGGCCTGGACTATCCCTTACTGGATAATCCTGAGTAAGATCACCCCACGGTTGGGATCAGCAACCGCACCACTAAGCCGAAATAAAAAGGGACATCTAGACAGGGATGACCTTACCCGGAAATGGGTGCTACCCACCAAGCCTTGCTGCATAACCCTGATTTTCAGTCATTCCCGGTTGATGAGGCTTGAGGCTTAGCGTTACCTTTTAGAACATTTCACATAGAATGCCAATCGCCCACCTGACGATGTTCCGAAAGTATTCGTCCATATAAGTCCGTCCTGGGTTCGAACGGAACCGAAGGCACTACTCCTACTACATCCATTTTGGAAATATCCTCAGGATTAGTAGTGATTATCCCTTGCACTTCACTACTCCATCTTCGACTCCGAACTCGTTTTTCCCACGAAAACGTACAAACCGGAGCGAAGTGGTTTTCGAGAAATTAATCGCGATCCCGGTCTCTTCAAAACGATCAACGCGTTTGTCCAATATTGATAGTCGGTGATTTAACTATCAATTAATATTCATAAACATCCATCACATAATAAATAATCTCCCACATAATTTATTTCCCTCAAAAATATCTTTACGAGATATAATTCCATTTTCAAAATCTCTTAAAACACTTTTCAAATCCAATTCTTCTCATGGAATAGATTCCCAAATCTTTACTTCCTCTGAAACATCCAAGTACCAATATTTAAGGTTTAAAATAATTTAAATACTTTATTTTATATTTAAAACTTCTTACATACTTAATTTAATATATATATATATATATATATATACCTTTAAAAATATCTCGAATAAAACTATTTAATAAAATATAAACTATTATCTTTAAAATAAAGTTAAGTCATACTAGATCTTGGAATAAAGCTATGAAACTCTATACAAGCTTCAAATAAAACTTAAATTGATTATCTTTAAAACAGAACCATTTATAAAGTATAAATGTTAATAATATTCTTTTAAACATAAGACTACTTACCATTAAAATAATTATTCCTATATCTAATTTGATAAATGCTTACTTTAAAAATTCTTATAACTTAAATAATTTCTTGAAAACATTCTTTAATACAACTTCTAATCTTTCAAAAACTGGCTTTAAAAGCATACTTGGCTTTTCAGGGAATATACTTCTATTCTAGGATAATCCAAAGAATTCTTTTTATAAATCCTACACGTTTTATCCCAAATCAATTTTACGTTTATCCCATAACTTTCTTTTCCATACTTTAAAAATACTTCCTTTTATTTTTAAACACATTGCTATTTCCTGGAAATCAATTTCAAGTATATGTTTAAAAAAATTTAAAATAAAGCTTCTAGAAATTATTTAATTGAAAATAATACTTAAGGAAATATATAGAGGTTTCCTAAGTACTTTAAGCCAAGTTTAACTTTTAAAAATAAAGTTATTAAGTCAAATATTTATATTATAATTTCCTTTTGAAAACTTAATACTACTTTACTTTATAAAATAATTAATTACCATAATTACATATATAAATATTTACTTACACTTAAACAATTTAAAATAATGTTTTTTTCCAAAATATTCTAAACATATTTAAACTGCAAATTTATATTTGAAAGCTTTTCTTAAAAACATACTAAAATTTCCAAGAGAAAGCACACTTCCCATCCTTTAAAAAAATCTCGCTATTCTTTTAAACAATTCACCTTTCCCTTTTAGAATCACAATTTCAAACACTTCAAATTACCAACCAATTTCTTGAATTTAATTCCTTCTAAATTCTTTACTTAAGAATTTCTTTAATTTCCTTTAAACCCAATTTATTTATTTATTTATATTTAAATTTCCAGGTTGTATTCACCCAATCATAACACAATCACAATTTAATTTTCAACTTAATCTATCACTGTATATAAATAGAGCACAACATAACATGATCTAAACAATTTATCAAAGAATATAAATAAATTTCTATTTGTGAGGAATCCAGTTGGATCCCTCCAACCTGTTTCCCTACATCTACAGATATTAGCACAACAAATAAATATCGATTTAATTTGATAATAATTATCATATTCAGCTAAACAACCAATCAAACATTTAAATATTAACTATTTAAAATACTGGTATTCAGATGTGAGTGAGATTAACTCACCTTGGGTTTTCGACGAGCGTTCAAATTTAAATTAAATCGAATGGCGTTCGATTCAACCTAAATTTTTACTTTCTTCGAACGATCCTAGAAATGCTCCACGGCGTAGATCGCGTCGCTGCGATTCCGGTGCCACCAAATTCGTCAAAATCTGACCAAGCATGCAAAAGTTACAAATTATCAAGGTTTGAATAACATTTAAAACAAATTTTCTTTTAATTTTATTTTATATTTACAATTACCAAACAAAGACAGGCCGCATGAAAAAAAACTCATCTTCTTCCTCATGCGATCAGGAAGAAAAACGAACCTATCGTCGATAAAGCAAACCGATCGCCGTACCCACCACCCTCGACTAAAACTCGATCACAGACCATCACCTCAAAGTTCGTTCCGCTCCCATCCCACGGCCAGAGAAGCTTTGATCTCGGCTCTTCCTCCTCATTGAAACACGTGCGCGAACGTACGGCGAATGGCGTCAAAATATGCCTCCAAACGACAACATCAAGCAAGATCAACCGTTAGATGTTTAGATCTCGAGGTCCCCTACGATTTTCCAGTTGAAAGTTTTTACAAAGGCTTAATGGATTTGAAGAAAAGAGGAGGAGAAGATCGAGATGTTTCAGCCATTAAACGATATAAGCGGCGGCCGAAAACAATGCTAGGGTTTCCTTTGATAAACGTGAATATAAACGTTTATTTATATTATTAATAAAATTTCCAAATAACAAGCTTATACAAACGAACTCCAAATCACACGTGTCGCCTGCCGTTTCTAAGGTTTTACCCACGTTCTGAACACAATGGAATGTGTTTCGGAAGCTAATTTGGTCGTATGCGCGAGTTACGGAAATGAACGATCAATTCTTAATTAAATCGATTAAAGTATTTTCTATGCGTTTTGAGCTGTCAGGATCAAACGACAAATCCGATTGCTACGAAAATTGACATCCGATAATAACTAACTATTACAGATCCAATGGAACTGGTTTCGTTGAATTCCGAAACTGTGCCCCGGAAGGTTATTTTAACACGTTGACAAATTCGAGCGATTTTCAAATTCATCGAAATCACTTAAAATTTCACTTTTAAAACTTTGTTAACTCTATTATAACTCATATAAACACATTAGAAATCATTCGGATCCATTTCGAACCAAAATCTGATTAATTGCATTATTATAATATTAAATTCCATTATTAAATTAATATAATATTCCAAATTCAACCTATCGGCTTCTAATTTCATCCAATAGTCCAATATTATAATTCAAATCCAAATAGACTTAAAATAAAATTTAGAATCTATTTTTATATCTATTTACACCCAAAATCACCAATTATCCCAATTCTAATATTAAATAATTATTATTCAAATTTTAATTAAATTCTCGTATTTGAAATTTAACCAATTCTATTAATTTAACCAAAATCTTTTTATTTAAAAATCAAATTATAATCCATATTTGACATTTAAAATGAATTAAATGTTCAAATCTAGCAACTAAAATTTCGGGTCGTTACATTCCTCCCCCCTCATAAAAATTTCGTCCCCGAAATTTGCTAAGGTAGAAAAAATACTCCATACCCAATAGGAAAACTTACTTGGTGAAAATCTCAAGTTCTCTTTGCCTAAACTCTTTAGTTTCAAATTGAAACTGCTAGTTTTGACTTCCATTCCAAAATCCTTTTTATTTTAATTGTTATTTGAAATCAATTTGTTGTTAACGAAACATTTCAAAAAAAATCAAAAATTTTCCAACTCCCAAAATTTCCGGAAAATTTTGGCAGTTGTACGGAGGAGCTTTTGCAATATCACAATAGATATAAATATATATACATCGACCCACACGGTCGGAAAAACTAAAAACAGTTCATATTTCCTATTTTTATTGCGTAGGCGTACCTTTTATTAGCATTTTAAAAGCAAGCGACTAATAATATTGCATATACGCACTCCAACTCTATCTACTGCCTCCCGTACCTGTACTTACTTAAACAAACACATCAGTTTTCAATAATATGAGAATTTATCAACATTCTTTTCATTAATCTAAACCAAACACATCAATTTCAAAACCAAACAACCAATTTCCATAATTCTACATGCTAATCATATTTAATAAGAAATCACAAGGTTCAACACTATTTCAATTTACCTAACAAATCCAAACTTCATTTTATTTCACTTGGATGATTTAAATTCAAGTTCACTTCTTACAATTCATATTCACGTCAATATGATTACATATGCCTTGGTTACACCTCTTTACTTCAATTCAATTTCAAACTGATTCACAACCAAATTTTATTTTTAAATTTGATATACTTGCATTTCCTTTATGATGCACTTGTATTTATACAAAACCACTTAATAAAATTTCAATCCATTTCAAATTGATTTAAATAAAAAAAAAACACTAATTTCATTTGCTTCTTTAAACTAACTCAATTCCGAATACAACAAATGACCCATTTCCTATGCAAATTTTCATGTCATTCAAGCAAATAATCACCACTTAAGCTTATAACCATCAAAATTAATTCCAGTTTAAATTTATATTAATTTTATTTCATTAGGAATTTTCACAATCCCAAACATCCTTATTTCCTTGCAAATTTTTTTTTTCAATTCCTTATTCTCACTTCGAATTCATCATCTAACTTAAGTTTATATTAAAATCATTCCATTCTGTAATATTTACAACTCATACACCTTTATTTTATCACAATAATTAATTAAAATTCTTTCATTTGCATTTAAATTTTATTATCTAAACAAATTTTATTCAAGATCACATATAATGCTTGACCACAACTATTTTCCAATTTGCTTAAGTTCTTTCAATTTCACAATATTTCCATTTCTTCTTATATTAAATTTATTTTATTTTAATTTGATTTTCATCCAATCAAATTCCAATTCATTTACACTTTTTAACTTAATTTGTTTATTTATTCAATCCATTTTAAATTTATTTTATTAACAATGAAACCACTTTAAATCATGTCACTCATTTGAATTTATTTATAAGTCTAATCATCACTATTATAATCTAATTACATTATTCATTCGCACTCTCAGCTTTTTATTGCCAAAACTAAATCCCATACTAGAACTGGGTTTTTATTTTTCTTTTCAAAATTTTCTTAACAAACCACCAAAATTTCATCCATGCCAATACAAATTCCATTTAATTTAGTTTACACTAAATTCATTTTCAAGCTTCTCTTTATTTAATTTAGCTTACGCTAAATTCATTCTCAAACAATTCCTTTGAATTTAGTTGAGTTAAAATTTTATTCATACAATATCATTCTTACTTAATCTAAATTAAATTTCCTTCCAATTTAATTCTTTTCCAAAATAAATTCAAGTTAACTAAATTTTTTTTCTAGCCAACTTAAATTCATGCTATTACCTTTACTATTTTAAATAAGAATTTAATTCTATTCAAAACTATTTGTAACACAACTGAATTTTGATTTTAATTCAATCCAAATTCAACTCAATTCCATTTAATCGAAGTTAAATCCAATTCAATCCAATTTTAATTCTCCATATACACGTTCAAAACTTATTTACTAACTTAAGTTCATTCACATATTTTATATCTCACTTTACCTTATCTTACGTTACATTTCATTTGAGGTTAAGTTTGAATTCACCATACCATTCAACTATTTCCCATTAGTGATTATAAATCCATTTTACTTGGGTTTACAATCTGAATTTCTATTCTTAAGTTTACCAACTTACTTATTTAAAAGTTTATATTGCTCATTTTAATCCATTTACATCTTATAATCACAATTCCAAATTTTATATATATGTATCACTGAATTCTTAAGGATACAAATTTTCTTTCAATTTAATTTTTTACACCATTTTCAATTCTCAATTTTATATTATAAGTATAACACTTAATAGGTTATAGGTACAATTCATTACACAATGACCCATAATTACCTAGTCATTTTACATTTCAATTTAATCCAAATCAATTTGATTCTAAGTCCAATTTATTTAACTTATCCTAAGTTAAGTTCCAATTTTCTATTCACTTCAATATATTTTATTCACTTCCATTTACTCAAAGTTAAGTTTTAGTCCCAAGATTAAAATTTTCATTTCCTTCTTATTAATATCAACTTCACTTAATAAGTTCATTAGTTGATTCATTTTAACTTTACACATTATTTAAATAGATTTTTCCAGAATTCAATTGCCCGATTTTATTTCAAAACCTATATAATAATCAACTCATACCTACTTGGTACACCAAATCAAATCTCCGGATTTCTAAAACAACTTGGTTGTACCAAAACAATTTCCCACTTTTAAAATTTCTAAAATCACTTGTATCTCAAACAAGTCCAACAAATATCATAACCAGTCAACATGGTGGCAATCCATCACTTTAGAAACTCGAAAATGAATTCTAATGATGTGGCCATCATCATCGGGATTATTTTCCATCGATTGAAGTGAGTTCAGTGCTTCCTCACTTTCACAAATTCATTTCAAAACAGTTTCCCTTCAAAAATACTTCCCAAAATAATATTCCATTATTGCCTTCAAACACCTTAGCAAACATTTCAAACTTTCCCAGGATTTTAAATTTCCAAATTTTGGTTTCAATACATTTAAAATCCTTTTCAAAATTCCCGGGATTTGCATTCTGATTTAATTTAAATTTAGTTATTCTTCTTTTGTACAATTTATACTCATAGAATTTTATTTGGTTATAACCATTTCAAATTTTAGATCAAATTTTAGATTCCTATTTGATTAAGATATCCACATCCGAACAATCAAATATATATAATAATTTCAGAAATTTTTTTCTTTTATATCAAAATATAATTTTGGGTAAAATTATTTCATTTACCCACTTTAAAACAATACTATGTCGGTTTATCTTGTTTAAGTATTTAGAAACCCCTATCGATACGGTTGTACTTCCCGCACCGACCAGAATTCATAAACACTCAACCGATAAGTCAACACAGTATAAAAACAATTTTTATATGCACTAACAAGTACGCTCTTATAGCTATTATTACACTCAACTCATTATAGAGTACTGTTGACTCTGTATCTAATGAGTAATTTCCCCACTAAAGCCTAGGTTGTTGCCAACCTAAGTTTTGATACCAAGTGTGACGACCCGCCCTTCTCGACCCTCGAAAATCGACACAAAATACCCCACAGTATGATATGCCGACGTTCAAGTGCCGGAAAAGACAGATTGTTAAGGAAAAAAAAGAAGGTAGAAGAAAGAAGAAACTAAACGATATCAGAATCTCACAATCGCAGCGGAATAAAATATAGTATATAATATCAGATCTTTACACAAAATGAAAACTATATCTGTTTTATACAATATATCATCAGAGTATCACAGACAAACAATATTTACCAGTCAGTCAATCTCAAACAATCACAGCAGCGGATTTATACAAGTACGAATAATACGTCTTGGACTCCAGCTCCTCTCCTGCTCCATAGCATCCTATCCTGAACATATAATACTCGGTCTGACCCAAGAATTATAATGAAATAACACCCGAATCAGTCTGGAATACCAGCTGATAATAATTCACCCAAATTGATTATTAAAGTTTCAAAAATCCTTTTGAAAACAAAAGCATCTCGTAAGACCACGCCACAAATAAACATGTCGGGTTTTTACCTTACGATAGCTAAAACACTTTTTATAAAAATCCTCTGATATTATAATAGGGTCTATATACAAATACTTATAAATAGCCAAAATTGTTACATCTACTAAATTCCAGCTACTAGCCACAAAGTGGGTAATACAAACAAAACTCGTAAAAGGCGTGTAGGGAGAATGGATTTCCAACTAATGATTAGGCACCGGGGTACCACCTGTCACAGTACCTGGTCTAGATCAGTGTACCGAGGAGCCACCCTAACTCTCCTGCAACACAAGGCCCGGACTATCCCTTACTGGATAATCCCGAGTAAGATCACCCCACGGTTGGGATCAGCAACCGCACCACTAAGCCGAAATAAAAAGGGACATCTAGACAGGGACCGGAAATGGGTGCTGCCACCAAGCCTTGCTGCATAACCCCTGATTTTCAGTCATTCCCAAGTTGGTGAGGCTTAGCGTTACCTTTTAGAACATTTCACTTAGAATGCCCATCACCCATCGCCCACCTGACGATGTTCCGAAAGCATTCGTTCACACAAGTCCGTCCCGGGTTCGAACGGAACCGAAGGCACTACTCCTACTACATCCATTTTTGGAAATATCCTCAGGATTAGTTGCGATTAGCCCTTGCACTTCACTGCTCCATCTTCGACTCCGAACTCGTTTTTCCCGCGAAAACGTACAAACCGGATCGAAGTGGTTTTCGAGAAATTAATCCCGATCCCGGGCTCTTCGAAACGATCAACGCATTTGTCCAATATTTATAGTCGGTGATTTAACTATCAATTAATATTCACAAACATCCATCACACAATAAATAATCTCCCACATTATTTATTTCCCTCAAAAATATCTTTACGAGATATAATTCCATTTTCAAAATCTCTTAAAACACTTTTCAAATCCAATTCTTCTCATGGAATAGATTCCTTAATCTTTACTTCCTCTGAAACATCCAAGTACCAATATTTAAGGTTTAAAATAATTTAAATACTTTATTTTATATTTAAAACTTCTACATACTTAATTTAATATATATATATATATATACACCTTTAAAAATATCTTGAATAAAACTATTTAATAAAATATAAACTATTATCTTTAAAATAAAGTTAAGTCATACTAGATCTTGAAATAAAGCTATGAAACTCTATACAAGTTTCAAATAAAACTTAAATTGATTATCTTTAAAATAGAACCATTTATAAAGTATAAATGTTAATAATATTCTTTTAAACATAAGACTACTTACCATTAAAATAATTATTCCTATATCTAATTTGATAAATGCTTACTTTTAAAATTCTTATAACTTAAATAATTTCTTGAAAACATTCTTTAATACAACTTCTAACCTTTCAAAAACTGGCTTTAAAAGCGTACTTGGCTTTTCAGGGAATATACTTCTATTCTAAGATAACCCAAAGAATTCTTTTCGTAAATTCTACACGTTTTATCCCAAATCAATTTTACGTTCATCCCGTAACTTTCCTTTCCATACTTTAAAAATAGCTTCTTTTATTTTTAAACACATTGCTATTTCCTGAAAATCACTTTCAAGTATATGTTTAAAATATTTAAAATAAAGCTTCTAGAAATTATTTAATTGAAAATAATACTTAAGGAAATATATAGAGGTTTCCTAAGTACTTTAAGTCAAGTTTAACTTTTAAAAATAAAGTTATTAAGTCAAATATTTATATTATAATTTCCTTTTGAAAACTTAGTACTACTTTACTTTATAAAATAATTAATTACCATAATGGCATATATAAATATTTACTTACGCTTTAAACAATTTAAAATAATATTTTTTTCCAAAACAGTCTAAACATATTTAAAATGCAAATTTATATTTGAAAGCTTTTCTTAAAAACATACTAAAATTTCCAAGAGAAAGCACACTTCCCATCCTTTAAAAAAAATCTCGCTATTCTTTTAAACAGTTCACCTTTCCCTTTTAGAATCACAATTTCAAACACTTCAAATTACCAACCAATTTCATGAATTTAATTCCTTCTAAATTCTTTACTTAAGAATTTTTTTTTTAATTTCCTTTAAACCCAATTTATTTATTTATTTATATTTAAATTCTCAGGTTGTATTCGCCCAATCATAGCACAATCACAATTTAATTTTCAACTTAATCTATCGCAGTATATAAATAGAGCACAGCATAACATGATCCAAACAATTTATCACAGAATGTAAATAAATTTCTATTTGTGAGGAATCCAGTTGGATCCCTCCAACCTGTTTCCTTGCATCCACAGATATTAGCACAACAAATAAATATCGATTTAATTTGATAATAATTATCATATTCAGCTAAACAACCAATCAAACATTTAAATATTAACTATTTAAAATACTGGTATCTAGATGTGAGTGAGATTAACTCACCTTGGGTTTTCGACGAGCGTTCAAATTTAAATTAAATCGAACGGCATTCGATTTAACCTAAATTCTTACTTGCTCCGATCGATCTCAGAATTGCTCCACGGCGTAGATCGCGTCGCTGCGATTCCGGCGCTACCAAATTCGTCAAAATCTGACCAAGCATGCAAAAGTTATAAATTATTAAGGTTTGAATAACATTTAAAACAAATTTTCTTTTAATTTTATTTTATATTTACAATTACCAAACAAAGACAGGCCGCACAGAAAAACCCATCTTCTTCCTCACGCGATCAGGAAGAAAAACAAACCCATCGTCGATAAAGCAAACCTATTGCCGCACCCACCACCCTCGACTAAAACTCAATCACAGACCATCACCTCAAAGTTCGTTCCGCTCCCATCCCACGGCCAGAGAAGCTTTGAGCTTGGCTCTTCCTCCTCATCGAAACACGTGCGCGAACGTACGGCGAATGGCGTCAAAATACGCCTCCAAACGACAATATCAAGCAAGATCAACCGTTAGATGTTTAGATCTCGAGGTCCCCTACGCTTTTCCAGTTGAAAGTTTTTACAAAGGCTTAATGGATTTGAAGAAAAGAGGAAGAGAAGATAGCAATGTTTCGGCCATTGAACGATGTAAGCGGCGGCCGAAAACAATGCTAGGGTTTCCTTTGATATACGTGAATATAAACGTTTATTTATATTATTTTATTAATAAAATTTTCAAATAACAAGCTTATACAAACGAACTCCAAATCACACGTGCCACCTGGTGTTTCTAAGGTTTTACCCATGTTTCGAACACAATGGAACGTGTTTCGGAGGCTAATTTGGTCATATGCGTGAGTTACGGAAATAAACGATCAAGTCTTAATTAAATCGATTAAAGTATTTTCTATGCGTTTTGAGCTGCCAGGGTCAAACGACAAATTACGGATCCAATGGAACTAGTTTCGTTGAATTCCGAAACTGTGCCCCGGAAGGCTATTTTAACACGTCGACAAATTCGAGCGATTTTCAAATTCGTCGAAATCACTTAAAATTTTACTTTTAAAACTTTGTTAACTCTATTATAACTCATATAAAATTTATATTCACATTAGAAATCATTCGAATCCATTTCGAACCAAAATCTGATTATTTACATTATTATAATATTAAATTCCATTATTAAATTAATATAATATTCCGAATTCAACCTATCGACTTCTAATTTCATCAAACAGTCCAATATTATAATTCAAATCCAAACAAACTTAAAATAAAATTTAGAATCTATTTTTATATCTATTTACACCAAAATCACCAATTATCCCAATTCTAATATTAAATTATTATTATTCAAATTTCAATTAAATTCTCGTATCTGAAATTTAACCGATTCTATTAATTTAACCAAAATCTTTTTATTTCAAAATCAAATTATAATCCAAATTCGACATTTAAAATGAATTAAATGTTCAAATCTAGCGACTAAAATTTCAGGTCGTTACACATTTTCACCGTTTGATCGCATGATGATTGTTTTCAAGTAGAATATATGTTTTAAAGAGAAGAAATGTGACGAAATTTGAAAGCTTTTAAGGAAGATCCTCCGCCTGGCGTCAAAATGTTAACAAGATTTATAGCCAACCTTGGAATATGATTAAAAATACATTTTGACAAAGTTAATTCACCAAAATCATGATTAAAAATGTAAAATGAGGAGTAAATAAGAAATATCTAATGCAAAGAAAATGAACGACACAAGATATATATATATATATATATATATATATATATAGTGATTCGATCTTAGTCAAGATCAACATCCACTCTTCTTGGTAATTTGGTTGCCTGATGGTTTGGTTATAAAAGATGATTACAAAAGCTTTTTGCTAAATTATATTGCTTGTAAGACGAGAAAATTTCGGTTATTGTATAAAAGCACGAGGATCTCTATATACAATTGTAGAGATCATGCTTTGGAGGTTTCGGATTGATGCCTTAGGAGTTAAGTTTCCTTGTGGTCATTGATTGCGATGTACGGTTTAGATGACGACCAGCTCGCATGCCACGAGGAAAGAATGGTTCGAATGAAGGTCAACTGGCGGACCGTACAATGGCGGTATGAAGCAAGGAGTGGTTGATAAACAGCGCTAGGTGATTAGCAAACTACTAAGAGTGGTTATTCCATTGAAGTGCATTGTTATTCTGATGTTCTTGTCAGGGGAACAATACGAGATTGTTTCCTCTTTATACAGGGACGAGCATGAACTTTTGTCAAAAATCCATCGACTCGCAATAAAACGATGCAGGCGGAAGGGTTAGTCGACTAGAAAGTGACATACATGAAAAAATGCGAGAGGTGAGGTTCTTCTATTGCAACTGGTCGCCTAATGGCAAGGCAAGGGTGGTTGTCTATGAAGCTTTATGCTCTTTGTTGGCAGTGGTGATTCGAAGGACAGAGGCTCGAATCCAAGAGTTAGGGGGGGGGAGGGGGGGAGGGATGGGGGGAGTGATCATGTCTTAGAGGGTTGATATGTCGAAAGTGGGCAGACAACTTAAGACAAAACGGTCGTTGATCGGGATGCGCCGCACAAAGTTAGATTGCCGGGCTATGAACTGATGGGTCCACTTAGCCTTTTACAAGAGAATCAAGCAACACATACGAAACCACATAAATTAACTAATATCTATTTTTATATCTCATAATATTTTTCTTTGATTACTTCTACGTGAAAATGAGAAGCGTGATGATTCTACTAAAAATCTAGTTAGAAATTAGTACATTGTCTGATTGAATATAATTCTTAACATGTATTTGGAAAGAAAAAAAATCCTAAGAACATACACAATTACTTAACTTCATCCACAATCGTTTTCTGCACGTTTGAATACACAAAGATAACTGTATAATAAAAACAATATTAATTTTTTTTTTACAAGAAATAAAACAAACGAATATCATACTTTACAACGGTAAAAACTCATTATCAAATGCCACTAGCAACCGTAAACCGAAGTATCAGTTTACGCTGATTGCTTTGATTGATAAAGATACGTGTTCCTAATTACCATATAAGTTGGTATGGTTTCAAATAAATTTGGTGGTATCAAATATAATCCACCTTCAAACAAAGTAATACAAATAACATTTGAGTAAAATAGGCTTAAAGCCCACTAATAAATAAATTACAACTGTTGCAATGCAAATTTATGGCTGTTGGCTACTGATCAACACTTGACTTTGGGGTATTTAATACTCAAAATTTCTTCATTGAAGTATCAAGTGAGTAATAGTATTCACACGGATGGTGTCCCACTGGGGTGCTCCAAGGCAGGTTCATAATATCAACTTGCAGGAAGAAAGCAAAAATTTGTCAATGACCAAGACAATACCAGATAGCTTGACTAACTAAAGTTCTTAGGCTCGATACCTGCACATAAAATGCCTCTAAAAAAAGTTTGACAGGCGGTTTAAAGAAGATAGCGATTCCATGGATCAATTATTTATAAAAGCGCATATCATGCAATAACAAGAAAAAGGGAAGATCCTGAACTGATCAAGACATGGATCAAGAACCCAAGTTTAAATGTAGTTAGCTTGACAACAACAGAACATGGATTTAAGAGATTAACAATACAAAAACTATGGTTATTAGGTCAACTATTAAATATCAATAATGTGTCGATAAACGATGAGAAAATCAAGCAATGCTTGTATTATTTTCTGATCAAACTTTCAACCAGTCAATAGTTGTTGAACCTTGACTAAATTTTTCGAAAAATAGGCTGAGGAAGTCTTTTACTATCATTTTCTTGTACAGGCTGGGCCTTGTACTGCTAATTAGGCCCTCTGCTGGCTCCAACACTCTTTCTTGCTCAAGAGCATAAAACATAGCTAGAGATAGCCTTTGCTGTGAGCTTGCAGCCACTCTATGAACCGGACTCTTAAATATTCCATTGCTCATTACCTGCTTGGACATGCAGTTGTAATTGTACTTAGCTGCAATACAAAATTTCTCCAATATTTGTAGACCGAAACCTCTCAGTATAATCTAATGGTACAAAGATATCCATTTTTTGATATAGTTTTGAAAATAAGTCGTAGAAAAATTTTAAGAAAAAAGAGGAAATTAACCTCTTCAACTTCAGTATTTTCTATTTTTATGCATTTTCAGTACTGTACTGTTATACTAAACTTTGCAGCTTTCAATGTTGAGGTCATTATTAAGGCTCAAACTTTGCATCTTTCAATTCTAACTTTAACCAGCTTAGTTATCCATGGAGCAGATTGCATACCATGATCACACAGAAGAAGAAATAAAGTGCTTGTGGACAAAGAATTGATAAAGAAGTTGTTTTAACTTTGGATATGAAATTAATGTTAACTATGATTGGGGCTAAGAATGGCCTTAGAGTCCAAACGGAGCCTGGACGAAAATGGACGCTCGCTACATAAATTATGTACAATAAATTTTGCACTAAACAGCTATAAAATAATAATTATACACTGTATGAAACTTAAAATATAATAGGTTTTTATTACATTATTACTATCTATCAGTTTGCCCACGTAATAAAATTTATGAACAATAAAATTTATCTCGCAACTATAACTAAATATTTGCATAGAAATAATCTTGAAGACTTCAAAATAAAATTACTATAATAGTGAACAATTCTATTTTTTTTTATTTACTGGTAATTACTTTAGATTATATTCAGAATATATTCAAAAATAGAATATAAAAAGTAAATAAAAATAAGATAGAAAAATGTGGAAACTATTAAAATCAAATTTTAAACAAGTGAAAAATTAAATAGTGACTTTTACTTTTACCTTTGTCTTGAATTATGAAGAACAATAGTTATTTATTTATTGTCTATAGTATTTGAAATGAAACATAGAATGATGAATTAACATTTTAAATTTTATTAGAAGATGAAGAGCTGTAAATAAGCAAACAAAGTAAATAATGGGGTGTCAAAATTGCAAAGTATCGCCTTGATTGCGCTCCACAGGGCCAGACAATGCCTTTAACAGCATAGATTATGGTATGAAGATTCAAGGTGCCAAAAAATTAGTAGTTAGAGATGCACCATATTTCTCAATTAAAGAAACTATGCAATCATGTTTTGGTTATTGGAACAAAATATCAATGAGAGCAAATCAAATAATATAAAATACCTCCATTTGGTTACCCATATTAATCACTAAGGCATTAGAGACAATCGGGACTTTCACCCATTCTCCATCTTTGAGCACTTGCAGTCCATCTACTTCTTTATCAGGCAAAACTATTGTCATAACCGATCCATCAGAATGAGGTTTTATTCCAAATACGAGATTCGGTTTTGAACAAGATGGGTAGTAGTTGAATCTTGCATATACTTGAGCTTTGTCTCCTAATTGATTAACAAAGTACTTTTCATCCAATTGCAGTAACTTTGCTAATACTAGAAGAACTATATCAGCTATTTTCCTTGTTTGTATGCTATAGTCATTCAAAATTTCTCTGCAAGACTAAGAAGATTTTAAACAATAGAAGAAAACTTTCCCACTGTTTTTCTTCTTCTTTTGAACTTGGTGGTGAACTCACTGAGGATTGTTAAAATATAACATGCTAACTACATTGACAATAACAAAGAAGATAGTGAATTAAGCTGGATCTTGACATGCTAATCTCATACTTCATATTTATTTAATTGGAAAATTATGTAAACTGGGCAAGATCAGTAAACTTTTGTGGAAAGTAGCTTTGGTTTCCACATTTCGGGTTATCAGCCAAAGAATATGGTGTATCGGTTGGAGTATAAGTTTAACCTAATTTATCTTGGTGTTTTGCAGAGTAGACTTACAACTGCTTGGGGCTCTTTCGTCATAAACTTGATTAAAATAAGAAAAGAAAGCCACGTACATGTCCATTAGCTATAGGTAGTAAAAGAGAATTTATTGTATACAAGGTTAAAAACATACGTCGAATAATAGAAAATGGATATTGTCCATGTTTGCACTTTGACCACATGTTAATAGGTGCTGACAAAATGGTTGTTTGTTTTTCATAGCATAACAATTTTTATTTTTTTTTATTCTTGCTTTTATCATTTTGTGAGAACAAAAACAAATTAAATATTCCCCAAGGATGCATGTTAACATAATATACGGTAAAATAGCATATCAGCACATTGTATCATAGAGTTGGCTCTTGCTCGAAAAATTCATAAGATAGCACATGGTAGTTCTATCCAAATACTAACATTTACATAATAATAATAATGTCTTATAATAGATTAGGAGGGTTTTGAAACAAAAAACTCTTCATCTGTCGCATCCAAAAAAAAAATGAGGTTTTAGTTGCATGCACTGACTGAAAACAAAGCCAGATTTCATCCAGAGATATGGACGGTTATATAAGATATCTAATGGCCTAGAACTATTTGAGCATTTTACGAAAATTAAATAAATGTGCTTAAAATGAACCGTTAGTTCAAATCTATTAGGACTACCGTCTAAAAACTTTGGGTGAACCCCTGCTTTTATTCAGTCGGACCGAGTGTCCCAATTCTCTCATTATGTATAATATTACCTAAACGACATGGGATTTTCTGGCCAGTACTCTAGCTTCCTTTTGTCTTCAGGTTGAACTAATAGATAAAGACGATCATTCCAATCAATATTCTGATCTTTATTAGCAACAAAGTCATTTCCATATCCTTCAAGTTCAAACTTCCCCCCTTTTAAGTTGCTATACTTCTCTTTTACTTCCAAAGGAAGTTGAAAGAAATGACTTGATACATTGCGTATTTCATCTATCAAAGAATGCGACAAGCCATGGCCAGTTGCCTACGAACATAAAAGTAGTTAATACAATGGTGAGTAATTTAAATACTAGTTTTATTTAACTTTTTCCTAATTGAATATCCCTTTATGTTGTAAGAACAAATAAACAAATAACTATAGAAAGACCAGCCAAAGCGATAATAATGATGATAAAAGAACTCAATCAAGCAATAGAGTAATTTAACACCAACCAATTACTCAAAACAAGATATAAAAAACGATAAACACTCGAGAATTCAAGCGGTTCTACAATCACAGCATTGTCTAAATCCATTTTATTGAACGACTTTTATTACTAACTTGAAAGTGTAAGAAATTTATTACAAGAACATTTGAGTTTGGTGGAGAAGAATCCAATTTTATAATGGAAGAATTATAATTCATTTTCTTAAATCAATTGCTTGAAGATGACCGAAACAATGGAGACTATATCATGTATTCCCTATATCACAGGAGCTGTTAGATCTCAAATAGAATCATAAATGCTGCTAAGCCTGTCGGTGGATACCCCAAAAATCCGAAATCCGTATGCATCTGTATTTGAAACTTTAAAATTATAATTTATATTATGTGTATTTTAGTACAATGAAAGTATCGTGTTTATTTTTTTTTTTAAGTTGACAATTTATATTATATGCACTTAAAGCATAGTTACTACTCAAAACTATTTATCATTGCTGTCAAAAATCTTAAAATCCTACATCTGAATCCCCTTTTAAATCGAATCTCTCGCTTTACGATTCGATTTATATTCCAATTCAAACCGCGCTAATACCAGAAAAAACATTCAATCTAAATTAGTATATTCAATATAATTATATGGATCTACAATTCCAATTCAAATCATTTCCAAGTAAAATACAATTGGAACAAGAGATAGGATGAAGTTTTAGGTTCGGATGTAGAAGTTCAAACATCAAATCAATTTCAAAATGTATAGTATGGATTTTTTTAATCTACAATTTACGATTTAAATCCCGTTTCAATTAAAATTTGAATTTTACAATTTACCATTTGAATCTTATTTTGAAAACCTTATCATTTTGTTCATTTTTAACACTTTCATAATCAATGAGATTGAGAGAAAAATCTATGTTAAACTATAATTTTCTATTTATACTTCTTGATTTATCGATAGTTAGTAGATAGAATAAGTATCTGATATCCATTCGTATCTGCGGATATGGATATCCGAAATTCGAAAATGATTTTGAATGTGGATGTGGATATGGCACTATCTGCATCCAAAAGTATTCGTTGACATGCCTATATGCTGCTGAAACAGGGTCAAAACGTGTCCAACATGTTCAGATTGAAACAACATTGCTGATAGTTGAACCCATGTTATCGACGTCACAACATAACCTTAGAATTTCCAAGGTTTTTGCGGTGTTAATAACACTTGTGTTGTTGTTGCCAGCAACACTTGTTCAAAAAAAGGAAGAAAAAAAAAGTAATTGCAGTTTGTTTCTTTTTCAACTTTTCTTCTCCATTTAGTTTTCGATTTCACTCTAGTTATAGTCTTTCACTAAGTTCGTATCACATATTTGAACGACTTCGATATAACTCTACCACAGTGATCAAACAATGATTCCTCCAACCACTACCTAACCTTTCAACTCCACCTCTTCTAGAGGCTAGGGCTTGCGACTAATGAGCTCCAGCTTCGTTTTTACCAATTACTGAATGTCCATGAACACAATAATGTGATTCACACCAATCTAACACATCATACACATCAAAACAAATCCATAACTCCCCAATTCATGACACCCCTTAGCACTGTAGTACTTTCTCAATCCAAACAAGTCCAAGCAATGTTCCAATGGCTTTGTAAACATATCCGTACAAGTCGAATTCGTATGAATCATTTTTATGCACACCCATAGTTGTCAAGGTGAAAAAAAACACACAAAAGCACAATTTTTGCAAGAATTAAAAGGGCGCAAGGCGTGCTTTAAGAATAATGTGATAATATGAAAACTTTTTCACCCATCTTTTATCATTTTGCGTTCTTTTTTGTCATTTTTCTTCTAAAATCCATTTACTTCTGTCTCCAAAGTTAAATCCACTTCTTGTCATTGAACTGTCTAGATTTAGTTAGAAAACACTGATATTGATTGAAAGACTTCTGTATTTATATTTTTATGATTTTTATTTTCATTTAGAATGTTGCTAATTTTTGTTATAAAAAATGATGCTTTAAATATATTTATAGGACCTTTTGTTGATTTGATTACAAGGAGACATTTCAAATGTGACTACAAGATATCCAATGGTCCAATCATAAGGAGACACGTTACATTTCACTATAAAGCTTATTTTGGGTCCAAATATCAAGCGACATTTGAAACACAACTAGAAGACTTCTCGTCATCAACTTAGAATGCAACACGGTTATTGCTATGAGCTTTCATGGATCCAATCAAAAACATCGCATGACATAATAGCATATTACCTTATGACTACTCTTGTTTAGTCAACACATGAAACATGAGGTTATACTTCAAATGTTACTATAAAACTCTTATTCGAATCACAAGAAAATATTTGGATTGTACTTATAAGATCGTTCTTTGATCTTATTAGAAGGTAACAATTGACATGCAACCTTAAAACCTATTGTTGGTCAAATTAAATGGCAACACATGGTTGCCTGTTTTTTCATTGTTGTGACTGTTGTATTGTAGTAGGTCGGGGAAGCGAAGCTTAACGTCCGCTTCCTCGTCTTGCTTCTAGCAAAGCTTCTACTTTGCTTGTTTCTCTCGCGCTTGCTTGCGCAAAGATGTCAGGTCAGAGTCCTTTCCGCTAAGTTCAAAAGCTTTAGTCGGAGCTAAGCGAATAAACTACATTATTGTCCATGTTAACTTACATATAATATAGAATATCATTTTTATTTCCATTTTCAAAAACATATGAAAAAAATGGAAAAAGAGAAAAAGTGGAAATGAGAATGACAAAGAAATACCAAAAAGATAGGATGAAAAGAAAGCTTACAAGGTTGCTAATATGAAGTGTAATCTTTCTATAATCTTTATATTTAATCACGCAAGCCTTGTATGCTTGTGTTATGGTAAATATATCTGATAATAATGTGTGTATTATGATGCCTTGATCCTACATGCTTTCATTTTGATGATAAAAAGCAATTACGAAGCTGATGTAGCTCTTTTATATGCCACTTCATTCGTGCTTCTATGCCCCGTGATGTTCCCGCCTTAAGTCTTCCATGGAAATGGGGCGTCACAGAGGATCCCATCATAATCTTCGGTCTTCCTATGTGCACAACCATTCATCATTAATATGATGTTTCATTGTCCCTACCATTGCAAATTCAATTTTGACTAATAGCATGCTTGCCTATAGGAAGTAGAAATAAGTATCAAGTCTCCTTATTTTGAAGTGACTCAATCTCTTATTTAACCATCCAAGTCTTATATGCTTATGTTATGATGACTGGCTGTAATGATAATTGTGTGTATGTATTATGATGTCTTGAGCCGACACACGTTGATTTTGATGGTACATAAGCAATTATTGAGGCGATGTAGCTCTTTTTATCTGCCATTTTTATGTGTGTTTCTATATTATGTAATGTTTGTGCCTTAGGCCTTTCGTGGAAAGGGGACGTCACAAAGGATCTCATCCAATCTTCACCTTCCTATGTGCATAACCATTCATCGTTAATCTAGCTTTGAAACATCATTGTCCCTATCATTGCAAATTCAATTATGACCAATAGCATGATTGCCCGCAGGAAGTAGAAATAAGTATAGTTCTCGTTCTTTTGAGGTGATTCAATCTCCTTTATCATAGCACAACATTAATCTATAAATACATAGCTTCTAGAAAATTCATAATATTATCATGGACAAAATGTAAAAACATAATATATAATCTGATTACTAAGGCTCAAATTAGCGCACACAAAAATTCAATCAATCTTTATACATGATTCTAAGGTGGCCTAATAGTTCGACGATCAACTTTACTAGCAATTATGTCACTGTTATTTTCTCTACTATGATTAGAAACCTCTCTGGCCTCTAATCACTACCAATCATAAAAATCTACGGATAATCCTATGATCATCAACTATTGTATCTGCAATCTTATCAAATGTATTGCACTTGCTCGAATGAACAATAATTCTCCCCGCCTTTCTCTATGTTTTGTCAACCAACTCTAAATATCTAAAATTGTAAGATTTGCTCTAATAATAAAAGCTTTATCAAATACAAAATATCTTGAAATGATGATCTTCTTCTTATCTAGACTGTCTTTAGTTTTTACCACCGTCTACACAACCAAGCAAGATATCTCAAACGATATTAAGTTTGAATTTTCCGTCGCTCTTATCATGCACACAAACTAGATTGTTAAATATACGAAGATAATTCGAGTTGACTACTACAATTTTTCATACCTTCGATTTTTTTCCTAATAGTCGAACTAGGCATGCAATAAATGAGATGAGTTATAGTTGTTAAAGTCTTCGATCAAAATCTTTTGGACAACGTATAAAAAAATCTAGCTAAATTTTAATTGTTCATGTTGATTCCTTAGTTATAAGATCAGGTAAGCGGTATTTGGCTACTATATAAGCGACTGTTCACGGTCATTATGGAGAAACCATTTCTAAAGAAGATACATTAGTTATATTTATATATGAAAAATTCATATCTGATGATATAACGCAGGGACTTCCAAAAGTGAAGCAAATCTTAGAAGTGCGTTCGATTGGTTCGACATCGATGAACCTTGACAACCGCAATGTAAGCCGTAGGAACCAAATTTTCTCCAACAATGTATGATCCATTTCCACTGTTACTTACTTAAATAGAAAATCTTCATCTGTGGTGGAATGCCTCCAAATGTGTAATTGAAAAAAATATTGTAAACTCGTTGAATATGTATTTACCACTATATTTGACCATAAAACCATCTAAGTCTTTTCTATCCTTTTTTGGTCGAAATCTTCCACGTTGTGCACTTCTCAAATGAACGACTTGACTTCCATCAAATACATCCAAAACCTTGCTACAAAAATCACTATGAATGTAATGATCAATGGAAACCACTAACATTGGTCCTATAAACATGCATCGGTGTATGCACAAAATGAAATATATTTTTGATTTTATGTTTTGCATCGTCAAATGAAACTTTCATCCGCTTTCTTTTTAGAACACACTTCATAGAAGTCTTCCACAATCCTAGTAGTGTCAAGTTTGTGAATGGCACCATATCACATACAAAGTCGAACAATGTCAATATTTTGGTATGCAAGATATGTCATTCTTCATCAAATAGCATTACCTTCTTCACAGACATAATGAAAAGGTCTATAAAAGGATATAAGGTAGGATGCCCTCCTAATCAACAATAAGCAAACTTTAAATCACTTGTAAGTACGTTATCACCAGATGTGTTACGTGTGTCATCTGCAACCGTCACCGAATACAATTCTGTGACACTTTCAACTTCTTTCTTTTTAGGCACTATTTCTTCAATGGTCAATCTTCTTAGATAAACAAGTGTTGTCTCTTGATTTATTTTTACATTTATTTCTTGACTTCCGAAACTTATAAAATCTTCAATAATCGTTATCGATTTTCCCATTTCCTGATTCTATTTTTATTCCTTAACCAAACTCTAACTATTGTTTTCTTTATTGTTGAAATCGTGCATTTGACATTTCAACCAATGCTTCGTTGACAAGTGCTGCTTTAACATACTTAAGAGTCAAAGTATCTCGACTAAAGCATATGTTGTCAATATCTTTCATCCAAAGATGTCGTTCTTCTTCAGCAAAATTCAAATCGACATGTTTCATTTTCATCAAAAAGTTATCAAACATGATCATATGTGTCTTCAAGAAAGATCCTTCCATCATCTGAACACCAAATGTATGCATCAATATCATGCAAATGGTAAGCAACTCGTTACATAGGCCTCTTCAAACTTCTTCCAAATACCATTAATGATCATTTCCTCGACGATTAATGAAATTATATCATTAGCGCCAACTGCAAGATGAAAAGTGATAAAAACTCATAATTTCATTTTTCTTTCTCGGTATCAAAAATATTATTAGACATCGAATGAGCATCATACGCAACCCAATGCAATTTTTCTCTCTCATAATGCTTTCGTCGTCAATTGTTACTTGTCAAGTTTCCACCCATGTACCTCTTTGTAATTGAAAATTTAGTCACATTCGCATGCAAACCAAATATATATGACCACTTCTGCAATGAGTTAACAATCACCGTAGTAGTCGCAAAAAGAATCATCCATGCCATCCGAACATGCTCAAAACAAATCCAACATGTGTACGTTGAACCACCGTTCTCGACGATTGAACCCATGGTGTCCACAACACAACGTCAGAATTTTTACGTGTTGTGTTGATAACAACTGTTATGTGACAAAAAACTACACCAGTTTATATTTTTCTCCACTTTTCACCTTTGTTCAACTTTTATTTTCATTCCAATCTTCTCTCATAGTTATCAGGACCCAATCGTAGTTAAACTGTGGTTAACCGTCAATCACCACGGTCTGAAGAAGCTTTGGGCCTCTTACTTGCACGAACTGCTGATCCAACCTCTCAGCCGTGAGTTAACCACAATTTTGAACCGCGTTGAACCCTAATCTTCAACGAACAATTTCTCTCCGCCCATGGTAGCGGCTCTTTTAACCCCAAAATTTCAAACCCTTGACAATAATTCCTCGGTTCTATAGTCAACAAACAATTTGCACCTGCGCACCACCTACTACTTGCTGAAATTCTTTGCTGAAGGTATTAATTTCTATTTATTTCATTAAGTGATTTGATTTTTGGTGCTGTTTATTATTTGGGTTCACTTTTCTCAGTATGAAGTTGTAAAAGTAAACTAGTATAAAATATTAGTAAATTGACGCTTAATGCTAGTTGATACCTAGGATTACTAAGTTAATTCTAAAGCTATATGATTTAAACTGAAGTATATATTTGCCTTAAATGGATTTAAACTAAAAATATAATGAAGTATATATCACTGACCACGCATCATGATTTAACCTAAACTAGCTTGTTTGTACATTCGATGCATTCTCTTTTTTAAAATTATTCGGAAACTGCTTGATCTAGGATTAATTCAAGTAGCACATTTGAACAAAGTTTGAAATAGTTTTGGAATTAATTATCGTGTATATTAAAAAATACATGTAAACTAACATCTTCAATCCGGAAGAATTTATAAAAACATATTTTTATAGCATATGGTTTGAATTAGAGGTACCGTCATCGTTTGAAAAATCCAATTGATCAAACCTTAAGAACACGACCATAGAATATTGCTATTATATGTTTATATTTACATTAAATTATAAATCATCAGAATAAAATAACATGGTTCAACGGTTCGATCGATTGAACCGTTAGAACCTTGAAACTTCAGACGTCATGGTTCGATTCTTAGTTCGGTCATGATAACCATGCTCACGTGTCTCTGATCATCTCCTGCGTTTTACACTAAGTTTGTATGATGAAATTGAACATTATACAACACTCATAAATATTGACTCGTTTTAATAAACATTTGTTTCGAAAAACATGCATCCAACATAATATTGATAAATACATCAATACTACAAAGATGAAGATGCTTAGTCCAGCTGGCTAAATATGTGAGATATAGGCTCTGTTCATGGACATGGGAAACACTTTTAATTCAACATTTGAAGAAAATTATGTCCAACTTATCTCAGATAAATCAGACGTAACAATTACGTCGGCGTTTGTATCAAAAGTGTTTTACCACTATAAAATGAAGTGATAGAGCTAGACGTAACTAATACGTCGGACATAAAAGCAGTTAAGTCCAACGTAATTTTTTACATTCTATTTCCCTCTGTAAATCCAGACTCCAACTTCACAATTTTTTACATCATAATTCTTCACACTTTCCATTCTACTTTACTCTTCTTATGATTTATTTTGATAATGGCTTCCACTGCTGGTTTGAGTAAAAAACAAACATTTTACTGAAATGTAGAATTATCAACTTTATTCACAAAAAATATCTTCGAAAGAATTTGCAACTAATCGGAAAAAGGCTAGAACGGGAGTCTATTAGAAGATTGCCGATAGGTTTAACTTTTGTAACAAGATGTCTCAACTGTTAGATGCAACGGCCGTAAAAAACAAACATGACAGCAACCATAAAGACTTCATCAAGTGTGAATAGTTACAAAACAAGACCGGATCGGGTTAGGATGGACAGTGAAACACCATTGCAGACGACAACGACTAGTGGACGGATCGAGCCAAGGTATAATTCTATTTATTATAGTTTTTGCTTATTCCCTATCACTTTCTCTACCGGTTGTTTAAATATATTTTTAGGATATTAGTGGTATAGTTTTGGAATGGCGAGATGCTCCTATATCAGATCTGGAATATTTGAAGCAAATATTCTATCGCTATTAGAAAACATGACATCCTCTCTAGTCAAGTAGAATTGCCCGCTTCTGACACCGAAGATGAAACACAGACTGATTTTCACGCACTGCTTCAAATCCAACTCCAATTTTTTTTTTGAGAAGACGAGTCTGTATCTGCAAAATGGAACGATCCTTTGTGATCCTGGCCCTTTTAATCCTCACGACTAGATGAATTTGCTCAACCAGACCTCAACGTCGAGCCTGATGTTGATGTGGATACTCCCTATTCAGTTCGTCAAGTTCTTTCGAAGACATCTATATATAATGGTGAAAATGATGGAAATAAGAACCCATTTTAAGTCGTCAAGTTCTTTCGAAGACGGTGAAGCTCTACAACAAACAGACATTAAATTAACCGAAGATCCACCTTGCCGCGAACGATGCATGAAGTTGGAACAGTAGAGTGTTATTGATATTATTAAATTATTTCTTAATAAGAATCAAAGAGGTATGAAAACCAATTCTGACAATGTTGCACGTGAGTGGATCGAGACAGAGTTGAGTGTATTACGGGAACATCGTTAAATTTGTATTTCTATTTGAATTTGTAGTGTTTAATTTCTAGTTTGTTTGAATTTGTAGTTTGTTTGAATTCGCAGATGAAGTTGAAGTTATGAATTTTGAAATATTAACTATTAAATATTAATTGTTGAACATTAATTATTTAATTATTTAAAAATTATCATTAATCAAAAATTATTTATTATTTATTACAAAATAAATTTAAACTACTTTTACGTTACTTCATGTCCAACCTCTAATCAAACTCTAATTAAATTTGTGTCCACGAAAGCCACAGCCTCTACCATTTAACCTATAAACTCTAATAAAAAATGTTCGCGAACGTACCCATACTCTTCCTTGCTGAACAGGTTATTAGATCTTTTTTAAGCATGACATC
Organism: Allium cepa; assembly: GCA_030765085.1. Classification (NCBI taxonomy): domain Eukaryota; kingdom Viridiplantae; phylum Streptophyta; class Magnoliopsida; order Asparagales; family Amaryllidaceae; genus Allium; species Allium cepa. The sequence goes on from CM060932.1 coordinate 611,472,573, forward strand.
ATACTAATCAGTAATCTCCTTGTATCAACAATCTACATATGTGCCTATCGTTTTTATCCAGATTCAGTATAAAAATGGTTATATTATGAAGACCAATTTCTTTCTCAACTCTAATTTTAATTATCGGGTAAATACGCAAAATGAAGAAGTTGTAAAAAAAATTAGTCTCGGTAACAACAAGTTTGCTTTTTAGTCTGAATGACATTTTTTAGCGTAAACTGAAAATGATAGGTAGAACTATCATTCTGTGATTTAGACTAAAAAATGTACTTCAGCCAAAAAAACAAACTTCTTTTCCTTGAAACTAAATTTTTCTTCAATTTTTTACTTGAGCCTAGAAACCTTTTTTATTATCATCATATAATTGATGCCATTTGCACACATCACAAATATGAATACTCATGCTAATTATTCCAAGTGTGTATTGTGTGGATAAAGTATATTTTTAGGAGTTAACGACTTTGATCTGATTGACCTCAGTTTTCTTTTACAGCTAAACAAAGTTAACACACATATGGACAACAAGTCATTACATGTTGTATCATAAAATTAGAGCCATTATATGTTGTTTTGGGTTTCCTTACCAAATTTCATTGTAAATTAAAAATCGCACTGCATTTTCAGCATATTTTACATTTATAGTTCCTCTTTAATGTTACCGCTGAAAGGTAGAGTACAATTTGTAAAATATGCCCAAAAAAAAATGGAAAAAAAAAATGAAAAATCCAATTTCAACTATCGTACGGTACGCCGACATTAATGTTCTTTCTTGTATGTATTCATCATTCAATTCAAAATAAAAATCACTTATAAGAAAGAACTAATCTTTCAGAAATAGCAAATGAAATTCATGGCCACTGAGTATTTTATTATGTACCTGAAAAAGACCAAAAGATGTGACAGCGCTCTTGAGCTTCTCTGATTCATTTTTATCCGATGAAGATAGCAGACGAAGATCTATTATTGGAATGTCTGATGCTAATGGTACTTTAGCAGAGATGGGACGACCCAAGATGTAGCAATCGGACGGTCCATGACCGCTTTTTGCTAGTTCTTGAACTAGCCTCAACTTCGTGTTTTCTTCTTCTGGAGCCATCAATCGTTTTGGGATTTTTTTTGTTTGATGCTTTGGAGCACTATTAGAGGTCCATTTATGGTCAACTATCGTATGCGCTGAACACAAGCGATTTCTATTGGATCGTGTTCTCTTTTAGGAAACAGGCGCGAAGGAGATGCTAAAGGCGCACAACGGGTACGGAGTAATTTTGAATTGTTTGCATTTATTTTTATTTTTATTTGTTTTTATTTTAAGTATTTCTAAATAAAGGTTACTAATGGGATAAATTATTAAATACTTAGAGAATAATCTTTATTAATAGTTGCACTACCTTTGATATCACACTTTTTTAATGCCAGCATGAACTATCAAAAATGACCATCTAAAGATATTATCCAAATCCTATTATCATTTGAAATTAGGATCTAACAAAAAAACTTATTTTACCAATTCAAAACACCCCGCTACAAATATTACCAAATAAAATCTTAATTATCTAAAAATAGAATTAATAAATAAATTTTGTTCACTACTTCAAAATGTCCCTCAACAAATATTTCTAAATCAAATTATATCACTTGAAAATAGAATCCGACAAATAAATTTCCTTTTGAAATTCATTCTTCTATCTACAAATATTACTAAATCAAATCTAATCACTTAAAAATAGGATGTGACAAATAAATATCTTTTAGAAATTCATTCTTTATCAATTAATAATAAAAATAAAAATTGAAACAAAAAAATAAGATGTTGCAACAAAGAAATAAAAACTAAAACTAACTACACCTAATTTCAACGCAAAAATACGATTAAACATGTATAATTTGTAGAAAAATAATTCACGTGCAAAGCGCGTGCCGTAACGCTCGTAATAAAAGGGGATTTATGTTGTGTGCGACCGAATAAACGAAACGTTTCATTAAAAAAAGTACATTCAAATAAAGAGGATAAATCATATCCATTGTGATTTAAATTGCATTACTGCATAACTCAAAAGATGTCTAAGTTCATTTGCTTTGTTCAATGTAAAATGAGCAAGCCAATAATGTTTTGGATCATTCGTAAAAATTAGTACAAGTTCCAACTCCTCATAATCGTCCGTAGGCAACCAAAATCTGCGACAATGTTCAACATTTTGTTTGAACAAGCTAGAATTTAAGCTTTCCTCTCTCGGAGTAGTAGATCTCGATAGCTTAGCCTGTGACGATAAAACCGCATTGAATCTTCGTCGCGGTAACTAGAAAATACTCATTATCTATCACATTAAGGATATCGAAGTATAATTATGTGTCGGAGTGGAAAAGAGGTGTTAAAGAAATGTTATAAACGCACTTCTGGTTCTTTATTGCAGCGCCGTACATCTAATCTAACTGCCCAAATTTTGCGGGAGTACGATTTATGAATTGGCAATATCATGATGCAACTATCTACCATCGTTCATCGTCTCCTTGAGTGCAATCGAGTTCAACCGACCATACTCCACCTTATGGTTTTAGCTATTCCTAGGAGTTTTTCCACGGCAACCAAATACTTTTCAACTTGCTACATTTGTTTTTCATATGGGTGGTGACGAAATCAATCTTAAGCGCTAGTTGAACTCGACCACAATTTCTTGCGCCGAAGTTCAACTCATCCATCGCTAAGTAGCAAGCTTTAAAGAGCAAATGTCAATGAAATCAAGAGTTTTTCATGGATTCCAGACGGCGAAATTCACGCTGATGATTTAGTGGTGGAGGTCGGCATTCTGAAATTTGTCTAAAAATATCAAAAAAATATAAAAAAAATGTATTATAAAGAATAAGTATAATTCAAAAAAAATACCAAATACCTTAGTGGGTGATTAGATGAAGACAAAAATGGGTTGGATTTCGGATTTGAGCTGTTGGTTAGAGGAAAAAGGAGGTAATGAAATTGCATAAAAGGGAAAAGATGAAAAGCAAAGGTTTGGTCCAAAGCCCTTCATTGGAATGAGAAAAATGATCTACGTGCTTCGTTCCCAGTTTTCGACACATCAGAAGCGAAGCATCATTAGAAGCGTTTGATGTGTTGAAAACTTAAACGAGGCATAAATACTCTATGAACACACGCTTAGTGTTTCTGAGTCTGCATTGTTCGATTTTATTTAGAACAAGAATCAAAACTAAAAAATGTATCAAGTCGTATTTGTAAGGAGCTGAGTTCATGATTTGTTTAATTTTTTGTTGAATGCGCTTTTGGAGTGCCTGAACTTAAAGGAACTGGACCGCATCGTAGCAGTTAACTATGCGAAGTTCAAAAAAATTACATTTTTAGACCTTTGTTATGCCCATGAAGTCTAATTGATTTTACATTCGATTTAAAATATTTTGAATAAAATCCTTATTTTATTTAGTTTATTTATAAAAGGTTTGATTCAAAATTAACTTCTTACCTTATAAGTGTATCAAGTACACTTATATGTGCAAATTGTGCATACAACATACATATGGTGTATATGGTTAATGTGCATATTCATGTGTGTTGTAATTTACACCGCAATTGATACATTTGTCCCTTTATATGCACATTGTCAGAAAACAAATTTAAAAAATATGCATAGTATCATCTAAATTTTAAATATTTTTTACTAAAAAAAATCATTTTGAAAACTCAATAATTTTGAAATTCAAACTTCTTTCAAAATATCTAATTTGTTTACCTAGTAAAACAGTTTAAAAAATAGATCTACATCTATAAATTTAAAATAAAATACAAGTGTATATAGTATATTAAAATAGAATTATCACGATATATTTAAATATATATGATTAACGAGGATAAACTTTTTTTTTTAATGTATGTTTATTTATTTACTTTACATTAAAACAATTATAAGATATAAGTTGTGTGTGTGTAATCAAATGCCTTTCGGTTCTTTTTCTAATTTCAGTATAAAAATGATTTCATAAAATTTTCACATTAATTTATAAATTGTATATATATACACATATATATAAACACATTTTATCAAAAATATACTATCAATAAAACAATTTTTAATTTATATTTATAAATAAAATAAAATGTTCTTGAATTATTATTATTTATTGCCGAATATAAAGTACGATGTTCATAAATTATTTAAAATGTTTTATACATACATGCAAATTTATATTTATATTAAAAATTAAATTAAGTAAAATTAGTTTTGATGTTTTTAAAAATAATATATATATATATATATATATATATTTCATACATTATTATAAAAAAATTATTTTATTATTATTTATTTAAGACAAAAGATGTATTGCAAAGATAGTGTAACTATAAGATCTATGTATGTATATAATTGTGAAATAGTTATTAATATGGGGACAACAACTGCGCATATAAAGTATTTAAACATTATAATGGATCTATATAAACATGATACAAAATATCACTGAAATAACTAAATAAATTATATCTTAGAGACAAGGTCAAAGAAACGCACATTAATCTAAACAGACTCATTGGATCTCTCGGATCTACACCTTTCTTTGCAAGAGATAGGCGTACAAGCACCGAATTATTTATATGTAATTGAATATGGTTAAAATGAGCATAGAGAAAAGTGGGAAAGGCGGGTGAGTTTTCGGCCATAACTAAGGGAGAGAGGAGCAAAAGATTAAACTAAAAAGTAGAGCATTGATTTCTTTTTATAGGGAAAGTTTGGCCAGAAAATCTAGCACAAAAAATCCCTCATACCAAATTAACATTTGACTCCCTCTCTTCCTTTTTCTGATCGGCCATGTCAAGGCCCCTAAATGAACTTAAAACCCCTCTAAATCATTATCATTTAAATCTGATTTAATTTCTTATCAACATCGTATATCGATATGCTCGTTGTCACGGCCAATCACTAATAATTATATTTAGGGGATTTTTACTTCAAGGGCTTATTTGTGTAGGGTAATAAGTTTTAAGGACACTATTTCTCAAAAATTAGTTTTAAGGACATTTTACAGGAAAAAGATAAAACAATTTATCATTTTCAGTTATACAGAAATAATGATAAAAGAATTTATCATTTTCCCGTATAACTTAAAAGGATAAATTAATTTATCATTATGTTGTAAATTGTCCGTAAAACTAATTATTCGAAATGTTATCCTTAAAACTTATTACCCTGCAAATAGAAGCCCTTCAACCTAATTTCTACTTATATTTATACGATGATAGACTTAAAGCAATAAATGCTTACTGGTCTAAAATAAAAAGGCTTAAAGTAGTAAATGATAAGCTCAACGTGTGAGTGGAATTTAATCATGTTGTTGCATATATGGAATTATTAGTGATTTTCTGACCTAATGTCTTTTGATTATATTTACTAGTAGTCTCTCTTTTTCTTCATTTTCTGTTGTTGCATATATGGAATACCATCATGTTACTGTCAATATGTAAGTCGTTATACTAGTAACAAATATGAATTCTACTGTGTCATTTATTTTGGATAAATTATTAAGAAAGGGTATCGATTTAAACTTATTAAGCACATTAATAGGCCTAAGGAATATATGTTAAAAGGAAAACTATAGATGCTTTCTGTAACAACTCTGGTTTAAGATATACCTGAACAGGAAATTAATTAATTAAAATATGTAATTAAACAATGATTATAAGGTTTAATTTGGATTTTTGGAATTTTTATCCAAAATTGAACTAGATTAGGAAAATCAATTAACAATAATATATGCTGGAATTGACAAATAAATACAAAATCATGAAATACATAAAGAAGCAAAAATGAACTATTATAGTTAATAATTTGAAATTTTATGTATGACAATAAATTAAAAAAAAGGAATTTTAAATTTGTGGGGATCATTTATATATTGTATAAATCATGTAAATTCTTGTTTAACATCTAGTAAATGGGATTAATTGAATTAAATAAAGACAAAAATTGAATTAATGACTTATGGCCATCTATTGTAATTAATTAAAAAGTTAATAAAACTCTTTAACTTTTGAATTGGAATCAAATTGGGATTACTTATTGTAATTTAATATAACAAATGGGATTTGTGTTGTTTATATGATAAATTAACAAGACTTAAAGTTAGCAGTAAATTTTTAGTTGTATGGCTAAAATTTTGGCTTGTGTTAAATAAATTTTAGACATAAAGAGCCATTTAATGTGATTAGTTAAAATTAATGAAATGAGTTTCTTGTTTGGAAGTCGGACTAATAAGTTTAATTAACCAAATTAAATTAAATAAAGAGGAATTTTTTTTTTGCATTTTCTTTAACAAGAAGAGTGATTAGAGCTTGTATTGATAAGAGAATTTCTATTATCATAAGTAGTATTTTATTTGTAAATAAAAGTGTAGAAAGTAGGACTAATTAGCATTATAACTTAAAGAAAATAAATAATAGAAGAGAAAACCATTTTGTTTAATAACTTAAAGGCTAAAGGGTTAATAGGCCCATTTACCACATGAGAAAGATATTAGTAAACATTAAAATGAATTATACTTTCATTTTGCAAACTCCTTATTTCAGTAAATAGAAAGCTGAGAATCTTCTTCTTCTTGTCAAAACCCTAGCCAACAAAATTCTCAATTTCCTATAGAATTTGAGAAGTAAACTTACTAAGTTCTATAGATAATCATTTCAAGTAATTCTCCTCAAACTAGGAATCTTTATTTCAGGTTGACTCATTTATAATTTTAGTTCATTGAATCCAATTGTGTTTATCCTCTTTTGCATGAATAACTAGAAGTTGTAGCCGAAAGAAACAAGAACTAATCCTTCTCCATCTTGTTGTGAATCTTTGAATTTTAGGTGAGTCCATCTCACCTATTATACTAGTTTTTGATCTCTTGATGAATGATCGTTTGTTATGAAATTGGATGAATATCTTACTGTTATTGCAAGTTCTATCTTGGTGATTTTCCCCTAGTTGAAAATTTACTGAAACTTGATGCAATCCTCTCTGTTTGCTAATGAATTGCTTTTATATGATTGTGTCATGAATTGCATGCAAGTATTTGGATGCTAACAGTCAATTATTATTGTCGGAATCAAGAAAAATCGCCAGAGATTGCACTGGTCATCGGTGGGGAGTCGAAATCTAGAGCACTCATGCTTTAGGTCTCGCCACCGGTCGATCGGTCACATAGACCGGTCGAATGGTCAAGCACCTGGAGCAATGCATGCTCCAAGTTGCTGCTCCTCTTCCCGTTCTTGCTCTTGTCATGTTTTCCTTGTGTTGCTTTGCTTGCCGCCTTGTTTTGATCATCTTTATGCTTTCAAATGCTTCTCAATTTTCGGGATTTGATTTCTTATCTTTGATGATTTGATTTTGTGGAATTTCCTGGTCCTATTATTGTCTATTTTATATATAAATGTATATCGATTTCATGAAATTTCCAAAAAGAGTTTTACTGAAATTTATTTGCAAACCAATTCAAGTTCGATATCCAATTTTTCAAATAAATGTTTGAATACTATTTATTATCTTGTTTCAAAGATTACCAAATCTCTTTTCTAAATAATATTTTAAAAAAGATTTCCAAAACCGGTTATCAATATATAAGACATTTTTAAATAATATTTTAGAAAAAATTTCCAAAATCAGTTTTCAATAAATAAGACATTATCTCATTCGGACAAGAAATTTTACTAAACTATTTAGTAAAATAAGTGGTATGAAACGTTTGTGTTTACTTTATCGGTTAATTTCCTGACTAGCCCGATTAGACATTTTTATTTATATTGTTTTTGTATTTACCTAGTAGAGTCCACGATCTCTTAGCAAATTGTTGAAGTTCGCCGGATGGTAAGGGACACTTTGGCGAAAGTCATTTAGTTACCAAGTGAAAGTAGGTGACACTTCCAGTTTAGACGTAACCATAGTGTTCCTTTCCAATTAGGTGTAGCCTCGTGCTTGTCTCCAATTAGGTGTAGCCTTATGCTCGTCTCCTGTTAGGCGTGATCTTCGGGTACGTCCAGCTAAGCGTGGTCTTGTGCCCATCTCCAATTTAGATGTAACCATCATATTCATCTCTAGTTAGACATAATCCTATGCTCGTCTCCAGTTTGGCATCATTTTTATGTTTATTTTGCTAAATAATGAGATTTGAGTTTTCACCAAATTTCAATTTTGCCCAAATAAGTTCATATTTGAGTTTCTCACTTTGGGGATTTCGATATTTTAATGCCATATGCTCCTTCATGGACAATTTAGATTTTGGGACTATTCCCCTACAAGTTTTCATTATGGTATTTGAACTTGCACTAGATAGAGATTTGTATAAGTTGCTCATTCCTTCCATATATATTATATATTCAACATGTTCATGTCACCCTATCGATTAAAACCAGTGCAAGACTGCTTGTTTATTATTTTTAAATAATTCCCGGGTCAAATCGAGTTGTTTCAGGTACCTCTTGATGATTTAGAGCTCTTCTAGCCTGAAGTCTCACTTATGTTTATATCTATCTTTTTGATGTACCATTTTGGTAGACTATGATGATGTACCTTGTGTGTGTGTGTGTGTGTTGGGATAGAGACCTTGTTTATGTATATTCTTTTATGTTGGATTGTACCCAATGTATAAACCATGTGTATCTATATTCTCATCTTTTTTAAACAACTCCTTGTATATATTCATTTGCTCTCTTCAGCAGTATGATATGTATAATCCATTTTGTACTATGTGATTCTGTATACTAAGATATCTGTGCTATTTTGAATGATTATTATAGCCACCAAAATACTATTTTGAGCCTATGTTGTGTGCATTGAATTGACTTTCAGAAAATATATCATATCACTTAATTCGACGAGACGACACCCACTTAAAGCAATATTTACGGATGGTTACTCCTAATCAGCCTCATTCTCAGCATAACATATCACTTAAGGATATCCTTTGTTAATGTAGGTATAGAGATGGGGAGTCACACTATGTATTAAGAACATTCAAAGGATAATATGTGCATATATGAATCATACAATAGGTTATTTCAATACAGTAGTAGAGATTTAAGTATTTTAATTTTTAGTTTAAAATAATTTTTATATAAGCCAAAAAGTAAAATCATATACATAAATTTTAACTCCCATACGGGTGTTTTAATTTATTTCCTATACTGCTTTTACACCTATTTGGGTCACTAACAACTCTTTGTAACTTTCAAGCATAGTATATTAAGTACCCAAGTTTTAAAAAAAACCAATATGTGTGTGCATGCATATTAGATTGATAGCATACACATATAAAGATTCATGACATAAAACTAATCTAAGCTCGATATAATAGCATAAAAAATGACACACACACACACACACAAAGATATATATATATATATATATATATATATATATATATATGGATATATATATATGTGTGTGCATATGTATATGTGTGTGTATACGGATGTGAATTAAAGTATCACCTCCATCGTAGCATAGTAATGAACCCTAAATGTCGAATCAATAGAACTCTTGAGCTACCAATCAAAGACATCAATGCACTTTTATTATATTTGAGTTAAGTGTGTGTTTTAGTTTGAAAATAACAGAGGGGGTTTTATAAATTTAGGCCAAAGGTGTACTAGAGAGGAGAGCAAAAAATCAAATGTAACAAGTGAGGGGCAATGGGTTTGAATAAGAGAAAAGGAAGAGAGGAAACTTGGATCTAGATCCATCCTTTTCTCCACCTATTTAAACACAAAAATATCAAAATATCCCCCTCCTTCCCTCTAGTTTTGGCCGGCAAAACCATGGGCCCTTTAGGCTACCATTTCACTTCAAATCATATTCGATGATTTACATTTAAATCAAATTCAAATGCATATCAATATCATATACTGATACGTTTGTTATAACTTATATATATGCATTATTTTCAAAGCTGATCAACATAAATCAGATAAAATTTTATAATTAATATTCACAGCTATTAATTAATTTTTAACAATTATAATTTGATTAAATCATATAGTATTCAGAGTATTCAATATTGCGGCTATGTGACTCTTATGTGTAAATTCGTAGCGGTCAATATTAAATAATTCAATCACTAACTTTCACATGTCGCATTAGCCAATTGTTTGATAGTTTGGCAAAGTTTATTGCTTACACAATTCCAATAAAATTCAGTTTTACTTAATTTAAATTGTCCTCGATAGCGACAATTATATCTTCATCAATACTATATCACACTAGGACTTATGGAATTCGGTAGATCAAAATATCAACATGATCCATATTCAACTTGCATAGTCCAAACACAAAGTTCTTGGTTTAATAATAACAATTATGATTAACCAAAGTACTATGGAAAGAGAATTTGATTCCAGTTGACTGTGATACTAATCTCATATAACTAAAGATAGGGGAATCATTAAAGAGTTTCAAGTGTTTCAATGTGTTCCCGACTATGGTCGTAACACGACCATTATGCCATGTGGTTGTCCATAATCAAAGTATAATCTTTATACTTAAGTTCGACGGTGCTCTCAAGTTAGAAGACTATTTTATATTGCTACCCTGAGATCATCTGCTTTTACTGATTTATATAACCAATAGAAGACTTTAGTTGATTCGTTTTATTATCGTTTAAACGTTCACAAGTATGTAATCTCTTTGAGCCCCCATCGATCGTAACTTAATCACTATCCATTATATGATAGCTTTACATAAACTAGTCTTAATAGGCATATCGATATCCTTTTCCTGATACATCTCAAACATTTAAGGAGGTATGTTTTGTTTTGTATCGATTTAATACTCATGGCTATGAACATTTCATAACAACAATCAATAAAACACTACCCCTAAGTATTTTCTACTTATATCGTACTATAACAAACACATATAAAAGAAAAAAAACATATTTTACTTCGAACAAGATCATTTGCAGAATTACGGTTACATAACAATTACAAAGTTGCCCCTATGACATACCCTTAATTCTATCAATCTTTTACTTGCAGTTGGGGTAAATTATGGAGTTCCGTACCCATGCGTTCGATCTATCTTAATAAAATGAACTGAGAGAGTGTCCTAGTAAAGGGATATGTATTGTTATATTTATATCTCTTTACTTGATCATGATTTCTCCATCATTGATAAATTGTCTTATCATGTGGAATTTATGGAGGATGTGTTTCAGCCTCTTGTGAGCTCATGGTTCCTGTGCAATATGAATTTTTGCATTATTGTCATAATACATGAGCATTGGACCTTCAGTGGTTAGGATCACATGTAGATCATTGATGGATTTATGCATTCACGTTGCTTCTTTTGCAACATTGTTCAAGGCAATATACTCAGCCTCCATAGTAGAATCTTCCACAACTTCTTATTTGGAACTCTTCCAACTAATGGCCCTTTCGTCAAGAGTAAGGACAAACCTTGAGACAGACTTACTGTCGTCGATATTTCTTTGAAAATTCAAGTCTAAATACCCTATCATAAGGAGCTCATTGCTTCCATAAATCATAAACAAATCCTTAGTATTTCTTAAATACTTAAGGATGACTTTAGATGTAATCCAATGGTTTTTTCCAAATTAGATTGAAATCAACATACTAGTCCTAGTGCAAAAGCAATATTTGGTCTAGTACATATAGTATGGCATACATTATCGATCTGATTCCTAATGCATAAGGAATCTAAGTCATGCGTTGTAACGACCTAATTTTTCGACGTCCGAAAGTCGACATCTATACGTCCACTGTATCCAATATCGCACAGTCGAATGCCAGAAAACCGAACCGTTAGTGTTTAAAGAAGAAGAAGATGGAAGAAGAAATTGAAACGATAATAGAATCTCACATTTTGCAGCGGAACAATATATAATAGATTAGTGAATACCTTTAAAACAAAGAACCATATCTGTTATTACAATACATCATCAGAGTTTTCAATAACACAATACAACACTGACGGTCATTATAACTTGACTACATGGAAATTTACTTTTCAGCAACCCAAATGGAGCGGATACCACATAGTATAAGTAATATGTCTCGTCATCCATCTTGAACTCCATATCTCCACAGTAACTTATTGACTTCGCTTCAAAACAACTGATAACCTGACTCTAGGCTGCCCGTGTGGAGAATTATGGGCACCCAGAGTTTAGAAAGGGAACAATAAACTTCAGGTCAGTCATAGGACTGGTGTGAGATCTTTGAAAATGGTTATTTTCACAAAGAAAATAAAATAAATCCGCTATGCTTTTGGAAAATGAAACTACCATAAGGCCTCCTGGCACACACACAATGCAATCGCATACTTGGAGGTGATTTCTCCTTATGATAGTCAAACATGCTTGATGCGCAAAATCCTTTTTGATAATATTATTATTAGTGCGTAGTGCAGAAAACCTTTCGAAAATATAATATTAATCTTAACCAGCATGGGTACCATTATATTATGCCAGCTATAACTACCATTTAAGAATGGCAGGTTATACAATTGCAATCGTAAAGGGCGCGTATTGGTGATTGGATTTCCAACAAATGGTCTGGCTAAAGAACTTCCTATTGCCACATGGGTACGCCTCTAGAGCGACGACCCGAGAACCTAACCGGATCTCTGCCAACGCAAGGCTGTATTACCTCTTTAACTAGGTAACTACTGACATGAGTTTGCCATGCTTCGGTCGTAACCGACCTTTATCCGAGGATCCTCAACACCAATAACCACAAAGTAATAAATCTGCAGCATTCACATATGTTAAATATCTGGGCTCATACCTCAATACCACCTCATTCCGGAAGGAAATGACAAACCCTTAGGGGCGCTACCCCCAAATAACCCTGCTGCATCCTTCCTGTTTTGACCGTTCCGGGTTGTGAGGTCCGACGAAGTCTCGTCCACAAAGCTGCGCTTTTCACAAAAGCCATGCTTCGATCAACAAATGATCAGCAACACTTCGTATGCCACATTACCAAATTGGAAATGTATCACTAGTAACCATCAACTAAATAACCTTTGAGCTTGTATGTCTCAGAGAAGGGTGTTAAGCTAAGAGAATAAATTCTCCGCCACCAATAGAAATGTATTTGATAGAAACTAGTTTTACATCTCAAAGTGTAACGTCAAACACACATTCATACAAGTCCGTTCCGGGATCGAACGGAACCGAAGGCACTTCAAAGAAGCTCTTGCATATCTGGATATTCACTAATCACATCTGAAATCCCCATCACAAAGGGTGATAAAATCTCTATACCGGAGCAACCCGGTGCAGACATTCGACAGGTAATCCTTTCATTTTCGAAAATACCCGGTCTTCAACACCATCTTCAAATGCAATCCCATTTCTTCATATCATTATTCGAAATGGGTTTTATGACACAAAGTCTTCTCCCGGCTAAACCGAATAACGAGCGCTTATTTTAAAAATAAGTGTTACATTCAGATTTCAAACAAATCACAACAATTTCCACTTTGATTTTTTAAATAAAAGATCCAACGCAAAGGTTCGATGTAGTTTTCGGACATCCATTTGGAATCCGACCCCCAGTCGCATCGAAATTCAAATGCTATTTAAAGGCTAATATTCATAGTCGGTTATTTAACTATCCATCTATATTCACAACAATCACCAAGATTTAAATAATTTTCCCCGATTATTTATTTTCAAAATATCTTTGCAAGATATAATTTTAACACTTCAACCATTTGAAAACAAATTTCAAATCACTTTTCACCTTTCAATCTTTTTGAAAACAAATTTCAAATCACTTTTCACACTTCAATCCTTTGAAAACAAATTTCAAATCACTTTCCTTATATGGAATAAAATTCCAAATATTTATTTAATTCCACTAATAATTTGCCGAGTTCAAATAATTTAAATTATTTATCCAAATGTATATACTTGGAAATATTTAAAATAAAACAATTTTAAAACACTTTATTTAAATATTAGATATGAAAATATTATACCAATACCTCATATAATACTTCAAGTCCAAACTAATTTTAAAATAAAATTAGTAGATAGAGTATAAATATTTAAATAACTATTTTCTAAATCAAATATCAATTTAATATTTAAAATAATCCCTTTTATAATTAATTAATTATATCTTTACTTTAAAGATTTAAAACAATTTTCAAAACTAATTTCTCTAACAATATTCTTTCAAATTCATTTCTGGAAACTTTTAATTTATACTTCAAAAGCTAATTTAAAAATATACTCGGCTTTCCAGGGAAGAATCCTCTTTCCATTACAAAATGGTCCATTTAAAATCAATTAATAAATCCTTTTCGATTTATTTTAAATTTACATTCCAAATCCGAAAATTTCATTCTACATTTTAAAAATAACCTATTATTTATTTTTAAAACAAATTTTCCTTTCCTTTATAAATTCCCATTGTGAATTTAAATTCTCAAATATCCAATGATATACGATTTTTAAATCGATTTCCCAAAATCATTTCCAAACACCAAATCAATTTCCAAATTGATTTCAAATTTACTTCAGACACCGAATCAAATTCCAAATTTGATTTCTAAATTTATTTCCTTTTAAAATAAATTTCTTTATCTCTTCCAAACTATTTAAAATCCGTATTTAAATAAATTCTTCAAACTTTTGAATAATATTGCTCGAAATTCATTTATTAAACCTTTTTCCCATATCTTGGAATTTATTCAATAGGATTCAAAAATAAAACTTTATCCTTTTAAATTCCTTCTTTTAAATTAATCCAATTCTCAAGCTAAATTTTACTATAAATTTTTCAACTTGAATTTCAAAAAATCAAATTTTATTTATTTCCAGTATCCTACGATACCAAAAATATATTCGGCTAAACTATAGTCTTCGACGATTTCAATCACAAATATAATCACACACAAAGTATAAATAGTCAACACACAATATTGAAACTAATTCAAATATTTGAGGAATCCAGTTGGATCCCTCCAACCTGTTTCCCTACATCCATAGATGTTAGCACAACAATTAAATATCAATTCCACTTCGAGGTGTAATATCGCAGTATATGTGATTTATAAAATATCATCCGCTATTATGCGGTGCATAGGGTCTCATCCGCTATATAATGCGGTAAATCAACCACTCCAAATACATATATAATATCAATTCCACTTCAAGGTGGAATATCGTGGTATATGGGTTTATATATAATATCCTCCGCTATTATGCGGCGCATATGGTCTAATTCAATATACTGATAATTATTTATCATCCAAGCACACAATCAACCATTTTAAATTTAACTATTTAAAATTAAATAAAAAAATCTGATTGAGTGAGAAGATCTTACCTTTTCTCTTATTTTGCAATCCATTCCCATTCCAGCTTGATTTTCTTTGCAATTTTGACTTGTATAAAAAATTATATGAATTTATTAATATTTGAATAAATTGAATAATTAATCTCTTTTAAATAAATTTAATTAACTAATTATTTAATTTTAAAATTAAATCCCTTTAAATAAATCAATTAGTAACCATCTCATTTTAACTAAATAATTATTCGAACCACAATTATTCTTATATATAAAAATAAACTATAGATTTCAAAAACTAACTTTTACCAATTTCTCAAACATTTAAAATCTCTATATTTTATTTTCTTTTTTTATACACATTTATTGAATCAAAATGAAAATAAAAATCTCTTTCTAAAATATATTAAAAACAGAAGCAGTTATAAACTTACTGTAATTATTATATACATTTTTTTGTAATGACAATAGTTAAATGAACCATTTAAACAAATTAATTCCTCTAATCAAATAATTTATTTCCATTTCATAGTTTTAATTAACTAATTATTTAATTTAAAAAAATAAATTCCCTTTAAATAATTTTATTTAATCTAATTATTTAATTTAAACCAAAACTTTTCCATTTAAAACAATTTTATTAAAACTTTATTTTCTTTTGCATGTACATATATATATATAAATTGGAAACTACATACATATCTTTACTATTAACATATATCTATAACTATTTCGTTTAAAGATAAAAACAGAAACCATACCTAAAAGTATAAATATGGCCTACATCTACTTGCGCGATGCCGATCGATCGGTCTCGACCTGGACTGCCATGCGCGAAAACCCTAGCTATGCAATCGCCGCCAGATTGCGTCGCGACCAGACACGCCATCAACGAAACCCTAGTCGCCCTTGCCGTGTTTGCGCCTTTGTCGTCGCTCTTCCATTCACGACACCACAAGCGACGAACCACCTCTATCGCCACAATCTCGTCCTCTACCTCCTGAATTACGCGAATGACACGTGCTGCTTTGCCATCGACGAACGCGAAGCCCACACCACGATTCAACTCCTCCCTTTTTATTCCGATCGAATCGATTTCGACTGCGTCCTCGCTTGGGGAGGAAAATGATCCGCCCCCCTCTTATTTTGATTTTTGAACAATTAAATAAAACTCGGCTTTGATTCGAGTTGAAGAAGGAATTTGTTTTGAATGAGGGGAATATTTTGTTCGGCCTTTGATTATATTTTTCTTTCTTCTGATTTTTCTTAACAAAGATCAATTTTATTTATATATATATATATATTTATTTAAAGGAACGAAGAGAATACACTTATACGTGATTTTGAATAAGCAATGTACACGTGCTGTTAAAGATGGAAACATATTTATTTTGTTTTGTGAAAACATTATTTATTTTTAAATTTAAATTCAAATTTAAATCGTCTCGGAAAAACAACTCAAAATCTCGATCTCAAATCGAGGCATGCCGCTAGGCATTTATAATGTTAAACCCCTATTCCGAACGCAATAGAAAAGGTTCTGAGTCCAAATTCGATCGTATGGAGAAGTTAGCTTTTTGGACCCGGTTATTAAATTAAATTTTGATATAATTTTCAGCGCGTTTACTTATCATACGACCAAACGACAACTCCAAACGCTACGAAAATTGAAATCCGATAACAATACAATATTACAGCTTCAACGGAACTAGTTTCGTCGAATTCCAAGACTGTGCCCCGGAAGACTATTTTTAAATATCGATTTAAACGATACAATTTCAAAACTGAACATATCATTTTCAAATTTATCTCTAAAGCTTCCATTATCTTCAGTATTCTCAATATAAATTTTCTAAGCTTTCAAATTATTTTTTAACAAGCTTAAAATTGAAGATTCAAATTTTTACCCAACTTCAATAAATTAAATTCAATAATTTAATTGCCAAATCCATAATTATATTTGAAATTCAAGTTTAAAATAACTTCCAATATTTAAAATCAATTAAATACTTTGATTTCAAATGTCAAAATTTCCAGGTCATCACATCCTTCCCCCGTAAAAGAATTTCATCCCGAAATTACTAGTTTAGAAGAATGATCCTCAACCCGTTTACTATTTTCGCAAAACCAAACAGTTTTATCAACTTGCCAAAACAAATTATTTTGTTAATGACCCGTTATCACTTCAACTATCTTTCCAAATTCAATCATAAGTTTCAAACAATATTGTTTCCTTGACAATTCAAATTTAAACTCAAATTCAAATTTTAAATTATACAAATTGCTTCAAAAAAATTCTAACTCCCTAAATTTTCAAAAAATTTCGCCAGGGCCTCCTTTGCACGGCTAGCTCGGTACGACTACAAAATGCCACAATGGGCCTCCAGATTCAAAAAGAAACAAAAAGCCCAGCGGCTAGACAAGAAAGTCATCAAATTTCATACTGAAATTTAAATACATACCTTTGTCGAGCAATTTAAATTTATCTTCGAAATCAAAATCCAATCCATTTCCTTTTAACACACCTGTATATCGTGGTTATCATTTTGCACATTTCTTTACAAAGTTTTTAATATATACTTCTTATATCATTTTTACTTCACTATTGAAGTTATATATCCATTTTTATTCAATCTTGCATTTTCAATTTCATTTGAATTCAATTTACAATTTCAATTCTATTTGGATTCAATTTACCTTCTGAATATTGAATTTTATCAACTATCTTTCATTCACAACCGATTCATATCATTATTTTAAATTAGTTTCAATTTGCCACTTCGGTTAATATCTATACTTTTACTTAAACCGGATTTCCAATTCCATATGAATTCAATTTACCTTTCTTTTATAATTATTGAATTCAATTCATTTCAAACCATTTTTTTGTCATTCCTTCAATTAGTTTCACCTACTAATTTTATTTCAATACTTCGCTTTGTTTATCACATATCACAAATCAAATTCAATTCTAATTCCAGTTCCATTTATTACAAATTCCAAGTGAATTTCAACATTCAATTTCACTTTCATTTACTTGCAATTGTAAATTTATTTATTTATTCACAATTTTACTTTTCACCTTAATAAATTATATTCCATAACTATTTTTATCAGATTCTAGAGTCTTTCCAACTTTTCAAAACCATTTTTGAAAATCAATTCAAATTATCTTTTGAATTCCCAAAACCAAACCCAGTTTGTAAACGCCCTCTATTTAAAATAATTCGACAGCAATTCCTCTCCTGGAAACTCGAAAATGAACACCAATATGTCGCGATCATCATCGGAATTACTTTCCAACGACCGAAAAGAGTTTAGTGCTTTTATCTCTTCAAAAACAATTTTTAGAAACCTCTGAAAACCATTTCCAAACTCTAAGGGAATTTAATTTCCAAGATTTCCAAATTTCAAATCTTTTCAAAACATTTCTCTGGAATTCCATTTCAAATTATAAATCACATTTACAGTTTACATTTATGAATCCCGTTTGTATATGAATTTATTTCTTAACCCTTCGTTATGATTTCAATTTCTTATTCAATAACAATGAAAATAATTTTAGTATTATCACTTCCTAAAAAACAAGCAACCATATATTACTGAAAATTTATTTCTTTCATATACGAAAATAATTTGGGTAAAATTATTTCATTTACCCTAATTTTAAAATAATATCGTGTCGAATTGTTCTATACAAGTGTTTAGAGATCCCTATCAATAACGTTAATTACTCGTATTGACTAGAATGCATATACCACTCAACAAACCAATCAACACAATATAAAACAATTTTATATTCACTAACAAATATGCGCTCATATCTATTATTACACTCAAATTCATTCTAGAGTACTACTGACTCTATCTCTAATGAGTAATACCGAACAGAGCCAAGGTTGTCGCTTAACCAAATGCTTTGATACCACATGTAACGACCCAATTTTTCGACGCCCGAAAGTCGACATCGATAGGTCTACTGTATCCAATGCCGCATAGTTGAATGCCGGAAAACCGAACCATTAGGGTTTAAAGAAGAAGAAGACAGAAGAAGAAACAGAAACAATAACAGAATCTCACATTTCGCAGCGGAACAATATATAATAGATAAATGAACATCTTTAAAACAAAGAACCATATCTGTTATTACAATACATCATCAGAGTTTTCAACAACACAATACAACACTTACGGTCATTATAACTTGATTACATGGAAATTTACTTTTCAGCAACCCGAACGGAGCGGATACCACATAGTATAAATAATACGTCTCGCCATCCAGCTTGAACTCCATATCTCCACAGCAACTTCTTGACTTCGCTTCAGAACAACTGATAATCTGACTCTAGGCTGCCCGTGTGGAAAATTATGGGCACCCAGAGTTTAGAAAGGGAACAATAAACTACAGGTCAGTCATGGGACTGGTGTGAGTTCTTTAAAAGCGGTTATTTCTCACAAAGAAAATAAAAGAAATCCGCTATGCTTTTGGAAAATGAAACTACCATAAGGCCGTCCGGCACACACACAATGCAATCGCACACTTCAGGGAGATTTCTCCTTATGATAGTCAAACATGCTTGATACGCAAAATTCTTTTTGATAATATTATTATTAGTGCATAGTGCAGAAAACCTTTCGAAAATATAATATTAATCTTAGCCAGCATAGGTATCATTATATTATGCCAGCTATAGCTACCATTTAAGAATGGCAGGTTATACAATTGCAATCGTTAAGGGCGCGTATTGGTGATTGAATTTCCAACAAATGGTCAAGCTAAGGAACTTCCTATTGCCAATGGGTACGCCTTTGGAGGGACGCCCCCAGAACCTAACTGGATTTCTGCTAACACAAGGCCGGGTTACCTCTGTAACTAGGTGACTGCTGACACGAGTATGTCATCCCCCGGTCGTAACCGACCTTTATCCGAGGATCCACAACACCAAAAACCACAAAGTAATAAATTTGCAGCATTCATATAGGTTAAATATCTGGACTCCATACCATGATACCACTTCTTTCCAGAAGGAAATGACATACCCTCAGGGGGCGCTACCCCCAAATAACCCTGCTGCATCCTTCCTGTTTTGACTATTCCGGGTTGTGAGGTCCGACGAAATATCATCCACAAAGCTGCGCTTTTCACAAAAGCCATGCTTCGATCAAAAAATGATCAGCAGCATTTCATATGCTGCATTACCAAATTAGGAATGTATCACTAGTAGCCATCAACTACATAACCTCTGAGCTCATACGTCTCAGAGAAGGGTGTTAAGCTAAGAGAATAAATTCCCCGCCACCAACAGAAATATATCTGATAGAAACCAGCTTTACATCTTAAAGTGTAACGTCGGACACACATCCATACAAGTCCGTACCGGGATCAAACGGGACCAAAGGCACTTCAAAGAAGCCCTTGCAAATCTGGATATTCACTAGTCACGTCCGGAATCCCCATCAGAAAGGGTGATAAAATCTTTATACTGGAGCAACCCGGTGCAAAGAATTCGACAAGTAATCCTTTCATTTTCGAAAATACTCGGTCTTCAACACCATCTTCAAATGCAATCCCATTTCGTCATATCATTATTCAGAATGGGTTTTATGACATAAAGTCCTCTCCCGGCTAATCCGAATAACGAGCGCTTATTTTAGAAATAAGTGTTACATTCAGATTTCAAACAAATCACAACAATTTCCACTTTGATTTTTTAAATAAAAGATCCAACACAAAGGTTCGATGTGGTTTTCGGACATCCATTTGGAATTCGACCCCCGGTCGCATCGAAATTCAAATGCTGTTTAGAGGCTAATATTGATAATCGGTTATTTAACTATCAATCTATATTTACAACAATCACCATGATTTAAATAATTTTCTCCAATTATTTATTTTAAAAATATCTTTGCAAGATATAATTTTAACATTTCAACCATTTGAAACAAATTTCAAATCACTTTTCACCTTTTAATCTTTTTGAAAACAAATTTCAAATCACTTTTCACACTTCAATCCTTTGGAAAAAAATCACTTTCCTTACGTGGAATAAAATTCCAAATATTTATTTAATTTCACTAAAAATTTGCCAAGTTCAAATACTTTAAAATAATTTAAATTATTTATCCAAATATATATACTTGGAAATATTTAAAATAAAACTATTTCAAAATACTTTATTTAAATATTAGATATGAAAATATTATACCAATACCTCATATAATACTTCAAGTCCAAACTAATTTTAAAATAAAATTAGTAGATAGAGTATAAATATTGAAATAATTGTTTTTTGAATCGAATATCAATTTAATCTTTAAAATAATCCCTTCTATAATTAATTAAATAAATCTTTACTTTAAAGATTTAAAATAATTTTCAAAACTAATTTCTCCAACAATATTCTTTCAAATCAGTTTCTAGAAACTTTTAATTTATACTTCAAAAGGTACTTTAAAAATATACTCAACTTTCTAGGAAAGATTCTCTTTCCAATACAAAATGGTCCATTTAAAATCAATTAATAAATCCTTTCCGATTTATTTTAATTTTACATTCCAAATTCGCAAATTTCTTTCCACACTTTAAAAATAAACCAATATTTATTTTTAAAACAAATTTCCCTTTCCTTTATAAATTCCCATTGTGAATTTAAATTCTCAAATATCCACTGATATACGATTTTTAAATCGATTTCCAAAAATCATTTCCAAACACCAAATCAATCTCCAAATTGATTTCAAATTTACTTCAAACACCGAATCAAATTCCAAATTGATTTCCCAAAATCATTTCAAATACCAAATTAAATTCCAAATTTGATTTCTAAATTTATTTCCTTTTAAAATAAATTTCTTTATCTCTTTCAAATTATTTAAATTTCATATTTTAAATAAATTCTTCAAACTTTTGAATAATATTACTCGAAATTCATTTGTTAAACCTTTTTCCCATATCTTGGAATTTATTCAATAGGATTCAAAAATAAAACTTTATCCTTTTAAATTCCTTCTTTTAAATTAATCCAATTCTCAAAATAAATTTTACTATAAATTTTTCAACTTGAATTTCAAAAAATCAAATTTTATTTATTTCCGGTATCCTCCGATACCAAAAATATATTCGGCTAAACTATAGCCTTTAACGATTTCAATCACAAATATAATCACACACAAATTATAAATAGTCAACACACAATATTGAAACTAATTCAAATAATTAAGGAATCTAGTTGAATCCCTCCAACCCGTTTCCCTGCATCCACAGATGTTAGCACAACAATTAAATACTAGTTCCAGTTCGAGGTGGAATATCGCGGTATATGGGATTTATAAAATATCATCCGCTCTTATGCGGCGCATAGGGTCTCTCCGCTATATGAAGCGGGAAATCAATCACTCCAAATACATATATAATACCAATTCCACTTAGAGGTGGAATATCGCGGTATATGGATTTATATGTAATATCCTCTGCTATTATGCGGTGCGTAGGGTCTAATTCATATACTGATAATTATTTATCATCCAAGCACACAATCAACCATTTTAAATTTAACTATTTAAATTAAATCAAAAAAACCTGATTGAGTGAGAAGATCTCACCTTTGCTTTTATTTTGCAATCCATTCCCATTCCGGCTTGATTTTCTTTGAAATTTTAACCTTGTGTAAACAATTATATGAATTTATTAATATTCGAATAAATTCTATAATTTATCTCTTTTAAATAAATTTAATTAACTAATTATTTAATTTTAAAATTAAATCCCTTTAAATAAATTAATTAGTTGACCATCTCATTTTAACTAAATAATTCTCCCAACCACAATTATTCTTATATATAAAAATAAACTATAGATTTCAAAAACTAACTTTTACCAATTCCTCAAACATTTAAAATCTCTATATTTTTTTTTTTTTTACACATTTATTAAATCGAAATGAAAATAAAAATCTCTTTCTAAAATATATTAAAGATAGAAATAGTTATAAACTTACTGTAATTATTATATACATTTTTTTGTAATGACAATAGTTAAATAAACCATTTAGACAATTAATTCCTCTAATCAAATAATTTGTTTCCATTTCATAGTTTTAATTAACTAATTATTAATTTAAAAAAATAAATTCCCTTTAAATAATTTTATTTAATCTAATTATTTAATTTAAACCAAAACTTTTCCTTTTAAAACAATTTTATTAAAACTCTATATTCTTCTGCATGCATATATATGTGTGTGTGTGTGTGTAAATTGGAAACTACATACATATCTTTACTGTTAATATATATGTAATTATTTTGTTTAAAGATAAAAACAGAAACCATACCTAAAAGTATGAATCTGGCCTGCATCTACTTGCATGATGTCGATCGATTGGCCTCGACCTGGACTGCCACGTGCGAAACCCTAGCTATGCAATCGTCGTCAGATTGCGTCGCGATCAAGCACGCCATAAACGAAACCCTAGCCGCCCTTGCCGTGTTTGCACCTTTGTCGTCGCTCTTCCATTAACGACACCACAGGCGACGAACCACCTCTATCGCCACAATCTCATCCTCTACCTCCTAAATTACGCGAATGACATGTGTTGCTGTGCCATCGACGAACGCGAATCCAACACCACGATTCAACTCCTCCCTTTTTATTCCGATCAAATCGATTTCGATTGTGTCCTCGCTTGGGGAGGAAAACGATCCGCCCCCCTCTTATTTTGATTTTTGAACGATTTAAAAAAATCGGCTTTGATTCGAGTTGAAGAGTGAATTTGTTTTGAATGAGAGGAATATTTGTTCGGCATTTGATTATATTTTTCTTTCTTCTGATTTTTCTTAATGAAGATCAATTATATATATATATATATATATATATATATATATATATATATATTAAAGGAACGAAGAGAATACACTTGTACGCGATTTTGAATAAGCAATGGACACGTGCTGTTAAAGATGGAAACATGTTTATTTTGTTTTGTGAAAACATCATTTATTTTTAGATTTAAATTCAAATTTAAATCATCTCGGAAAAACAACTCAAAATCTCGATCTCAAATCGAGGCGTGCCGCTAGACGTTTATAATGTTAAACCCCTATTCCGAACGCAATGGAAAATGTTTCGAGTCCAAATTCGATTGTATGGAGAAGATAGCATTTTGGACCCAGTTATTAAATTAAATTTCGATATAATTTTCAGTGCGTTTGCTTATGTACGGCCAAACGACAACTCCAAACGCTATGAAAATTGAAATCTGATAATAATACAATATTACAGATTCAACGGATCTGGTTTCGTCGAATTCCGAGACTGTGCCCCGAAAGACTAATTTTAAATATCGATTTAAACGATACAATTTCAAAACTGGAACAAATCATTTTCAAATTCAATTCTAAAGCTTCCATTATCTTCAGTATTCTCAATACAAATTTTTTAAGCTTTCAAATTATTTTTAACAAGCTTAAAATTAAAGATTCAAACTTTTACCCAACTTCAATAAATTAAATTCAATAATTTAATTGCAAAATCCATAGTTATATTTGAAATTAAAGTTTAAAATAACTTCCAATTTTTAAAATCAATTAAATATTTCATTTCAAATGTCAAATTTTACGGGTTGTCACATGCGTTGTCTTTCCTCATTCGTAGATGAGGAGTCCTTTTTAGAAAGGGAAATTCCATATCGTACTGGAACATTTCTATGCATGGAATTTTCCATATGAAATCAACTTAGTATGGCATCTATGTACATAGATTGAGATAGTCTCGTTGACTTTTTAGATCAATCCCTATAAATTTTTACACCTAGAATATAGAACGCTTCACCTAAATCCTTCATCGAGAAGTTATTAAACAACCAAGCCTTCAATGACTGTAACATTAGTACATCGTTATCAGTAAATAGTAAATCATTAATGTGTAAGACTAAGAATCTTACAACATGGTTTTTCTCTTTCTTATATACGCGCACTTCCTTTGTGTTTTGACAAAAATAACACTATTTGATTACCTTATCAAAGCATTTGCTCCAACTTCGAGATACTTTCTTAAGACGATAAATTGATCTTAAGAGTCTACATGCCTTATCGCCGCTCCCATTGATCTTAAAACCCTCTGGTTGCGATATATAAATGGTTTCCTTAAAAACATCATTTATAAAACCAACTTTAGCATCCAGTTGCCAAATTTTGTAGTCGTTGTATGCGGCGACCGCAAGTAGAATCCGAACAGATTTATGCATGGCGATTGGCAAAAGCGTTTCATGATTATCGACATCTTGAATTTGGTAGAACCCTTTCGCGACCAACCTCCCTTCATAGGTCTCGATGTTTCCATCTGCACCATTCCTTTTTTTTAATATTCATTTACAACCGATGGGTTCTATGTCGTTATGCGCATATTAGATTGATAACATACACATATAAGGATTCGATATATAAAACTAATCTAACCATATATAATAACGTAATAAATGACAAACAAACACACACATATATATCTGTGTGTGTGCGCGTGTGTGTATGGATATGGATGTGAATTAAAGTATCACCTCAACTATAGCCTAGTATGAACCTTGAATGTTGAATCAACAGAATCCTTGGGATTGAATCCAATCTCTTCCAGAAAGCTTTATTAATCAAAGAGATCGACACACCTTTCTTATATTTGAGTTGAATATGCATCTTAGTTTGAAACTAATGGAGGAAGGGACCTTTTTAATTTTTGGCCAGAGTTGTACTAGAGAGGAGAGCAATAATTCAAATTTAAAAAGTGAGGGGCAATGGGTCTAAATAAGAGGAAAAAAGAGGAAAAACTGGATCTAGATTCACCATTTTCTACACCTATTCAAAGCCAAAGTATCGACATATCCCCCTTCTTCCCCTTAGTTTTGGCCGGCCAAACCATGAGTTCTTTAGGCTTCCATTCCACTTCAAACCATTTTGAATAATTTACATTTAAATCAAATTCAAATGTACATCGATATCGTATATCGATGCGTGTGTATATAACTTTTATACATGAACTATTTTCAATACTGAACAACGTGAATCAAATAAAATTTTATAATTATCAATTATAATTTAGTTAAATCATGTGGTACTTGGACGTTGTATGACTTTAGATGTAAACTCGATTAGCGATTTATATCAAACAATTCGACTGAACAATTGGAATATTAACTTTCACATATCATATTAGCTAGTGGTGTGATAGTTTGGCCTAATTTATTGCTTACATAGTTCTGGGAAAATCCAGTTTTACTTATTTTAAGTGATCCCCGATAGTGATAATTATTTACGCCAGTTCTCTTTATAAAAACTATATCACATTAGGACTTATGAAATTTAGCAACGGTAAAAATTCTAATATCATCCATACTCAACTTGTACAGTCCAAATACAAAGTTCTTGGTTCAACAATAACTATTATTATTAACCAAACCATTATGGTCAGAGACTGACTCTGAGTTGATTTTAGTTGACTGTGATACTAACCTCAAATAACCAAGAAGATGAATTCTCTATATGGATAGTGTTTCTCTTTCAATGCTTCACTCGACCCAACTATAATCGTTCGATGGACACTGTACCATATTTTAACTATAATCAAAGTGAAGTTTCACATTGAAGTTCAATGTATTCTCAAGTCGAGAGAACTTGTAATATTATAACATTCATATTTTCTTTTTGAACTTAGTTATTATAACCAATAGAAAATATTGAGTGAGTCATTCCATTATCCAATAATTATTAGTACAACCCTTTGATGACCCCATCAGCTAGGAGAAATACACTACCTAATATTTGGAGAGCGTAATATACTCTAGTCTTAATAGATGTACCAATATCTAGTCTCGATACTTCTTGACTAGGAATATTTAAAACAACATGCTTATTATGTTATGATAAATCGATCATGATCATAACACATGTAACTACCACCACAAAACATACCATTTATGGATTTTCTGTTGAAATCCATAAATTAAATAATTAATTATTATAACACATTATAAAATATATATAACATAAAGAAAAACACCTTTTATTTAGAATGAGATTTTATTATAGAGTTAATAGTTTACAATAAATAACAGAATTACCCTTAGGGCATACCCCTAACTTTATAAATATCACACTTATACATGGGTCCAATTATGGAATCTCAATCTCAACCCCTCGATCGGGTTGAGAAGAACTGATTGAGCTAGTCCCTTCATGAATGGATTTACTATGATGTCCTTTGTATTTACTCTTTGTATCATGGCCTCTTTCTTCTCAATGAATACTTTAATTAGATGGAGCTTTCAAAGAATGTATCATGATTTCTTATGTGCTCTAGCCTCTTTACGATCTTCATCACCACGCTATTGTCACAAAACAATGTCATTAGGTTCTTCATGTCAGGAATCACTCCTAGCTCACTTAAAAACTTGTGCATCCAAGTTGCATCATTGAGGGTGATACTCGGCCTCCATAGTGGAATCAGTTACTATTTACCGTTTGAAACTTTTCCAACCGCCTGCCCCACTGTTTATAGTAAAGATATAAATTGACATCAACTTACGATTGTCAATATGACTCTAAAACCTAGAGTAAATATACACCTTCATAAGAGGTCTCTATTCTCATATATTAGGAATAAGTCCCTGGTATTTCTTAAATACTTTAGTACATATTTTATAGTTGCCTAATGCTTTTCTCCAAAATTAGACCGGTATCAGCTTACGCATCCTAATGTATATATTGCATCTGGTCTAGTACTTGGAATAACATATATTGTGGAACCAATTGCCAAAGCATATGATATCCTCTTCATACGCTCTTTCTCATCATCAGTTTGAGGAGCGTATTTCTTAGAAAGGTTGATTCCAAATTGCATTTGAATATTTTCGCACTTGAAATTCTTCGAACTAAATCTTTTAAGTATGGTACCTTGTTATAGGGATTGGGACAATCCCAATATCCTCTTAGATATATCTCTATAAATCTTTGTACCTAGTATATAGGCTACATTTCTTAAATCTTTCATGGACAAATTCTTGGAAAAAAGCTTTCACTGACTGTAATAATGAAACATCATTGCAATCAACAACAAATCATCAACATATAGAACTAAGAACACAATAATACATCCTTATTCCTTTCGGTATACATATGCTTCCTTTATGTTCCAATAGAAACCAAACTATTTGATTACTTTATCAAAACACTTATTCCAACTCATTAAAGCTTGTTTAAGTCCATAAATGGACTTTAATAACTTGTAAGCAATGTCTCATTCCCACTAACCTCGAAACCCTCGCGTTTCAACATATAGACAATCTATTCTAAATCACCATTTAGAATTATCATCTTTACGTACATTTTCCATATTTCATAGTTATAGAATGCAACAATGGTTAGCATTATTCGAATAGATTAAGCATTGCTATAGGACAAAAAATATCATCATAATCAACATCTTGGATTTGACAATATTCTTTTGCGACTAGCCTTGCTTTGTCAGCCTCCACTTGTCCATCTGCTTTTAGCTTCTTTTTAAAAATCTATTTCCAGTCGATGGGTTTTATCCCTTTGTGTATACCATCCAAATTCCACATTTTGTTTTCATACATGGAATCCATTTTGGATTTCGTAGCTCCAAGCCAAATTGTGGAGTCATTACTATGCAATGCTTGTTGGAATGATAGAGGAGTGTTGTCATCTAAAACGTAATCCTTCTTCTCGCTATCCATGATAAAATTGTAGTATCTCCCTGAAGGATGAGATTCTCTTTTAGACCATCTAATATGTTATATTACTGTATACATGTGAATTTTCTCCCACTAGTTTGGCCTCTGTGTCAGATTTTGGATCTCATCCAAGTCCACAACCAACTATTAATTTCTTTTACAAAAATTTCTTTTCTAAAAAGATAGCTTGCTAAGAAATAATGACATTCTGTTCTTTATTATTGTAGAAAATATATCTCATTGAGTTCTTGGGATATTCTATAAATTTACACAATACCTACCTTATCTGGAGTTTATTAGCGTCAACGCTCTTAAAGTAAGCTGGACAACCCCACACCTTCAAATATTTGAGTTGGGGTTTCTTCCCACGCCACATCTCATATGGTGTCTTAGGAACATATTTAGTGGGTATCAAATTCAACATGCGCAATGTGATTTCTAGCACATATCCTCAAAAGGATAGAGGTAACTCAGCTTTACTTATCATGGAACAAATCGTATCTAATAGAGTTTAATTCCTTCGTTTTGAAACACCATTGTGTCGTAGAGTATACGGTGGAGTAATCTGAGAGATAATTCCATTATCTTTTAAGTTTTACTAGAGCTCTTTTCCAATGCACTCACCTCCTCGATCATATCGAAGTATTTTGATATTTTGGTTTGTATACTATTTGACCTCGTTTTTATATTCAATAAATTTCTCATAGACATCGGATTTTTTCTTCATGTAGTAGACATATCATAGTCTTGAGAAATCATCCACAAAGATTATAAAGTCCAAAGAATTATCTTTGGTAACTGGAGGCACCGAGCCACATACATCAGTATGTACGAGGCCCAAGAGTTGGTTAATTTACTCATTTCTCGTACTAAAGGGTGCTTGGCCATTTTTTCTTTAATACATGACTCACACGTGTCAAATGATTTAGAATCAAATGACAGTAGAAAACCCTCG
The DNA here is from genome assembly GCA_030765085.1 of Allium cepa. Taxonomy (NCBI): domain Eukaryota; kingdom Viridiplantae; phylum Streptophyta; class Magnoliopsida; order Asparagales; family Amaryllidaceae; genus Allium; species Allium cepa. The sequence continues at coordinate 611,502,562 of CM060932.1, forward strand.
GTTTTCAGTTTGCAGTTATTTCTCACTTATATGGCCTAGCCTACAATGCCGAAGATAGTTATTGTTTATGTCAATATTAATATGTTGCTATTTTCCTTGTTCTTCCTCTTTTTATTGCCTTGACTAGATCTCTTTATAGTTATTATTCAAAGATGTTGTTACGATCTCTAGGATCCTAGGCTTTGATACTAAATGAAAGTCACGTGGATTGAGTAATATGAATTGTTCTACTAAATTAAAACTTGTATATAATAGCAGTGGAAATAAAGAACTATCAAGTTAAGTTCATCAAAGATTTTTATACTGGTTTGAACTTCTCATTCTACATCCAGTCCTAGAATCCTTTTAAATTTAAACAATACCCTCACTTGACCTAGAGAAATAGGTATTACAACCAACTTAGCTATCGAACATGACTTCATGCCTGAAGGTATCCAATATGACTTCAACTAGAAAGAGTAGATAAGTGTTTGACTTCGTGTGCTCTTGATTAGCACGGATGTATAGACAATCTATTCTAAATCACCATTTAGAATTATCGTCTTTACGTCTATTTTTCATATTTGATAGTCATAGAATGCAACAATGGCTAGCATCATCCAAATGGATTAAGCATTACTATGGGACAAAAAAATTCATCATAATCAACACCTTGAATTCGACAATATTATTTTGCAACTAGCCTTGCTTTGTCAGTCTCCACTTGTCCATCTGCATTTAACTTCTTTTTAAAAATCTATTTCCAATCGATGGGTTTTATCCCATTGTGTATACCAGCCAAAGCACAAACTTTGTTTTCATACATGGAATCCATTTCGGATTTCATAGGTCCAAGCCAAATTTCGAAGTCATTACTGTGCAATGCTTGTTGGAATGATAGAGGAGTGTTGTTATCTAAAATGCAGTCCTTCTTCTCACTATCCATGATAAAATCGTAGTATCTCCCTAGAGGATGAGATTCTCTTTTAGACCATCTAATATGTTATATTATTGTATACATGTGAATTTTCTCCCACCAGTTCGGCCTCTATGTTAGAATTTTGGATCTCATCTAAGTCCACAATCAACTGTTAATTTCTTTTACAAAAATTCCTTTTCTAAAAGGATAGCTTGCTAAGAAATAATGACATTCTATTCATTATTCTTATATAAAATATATCTCATTGAGTTCTTGGGATATTCTATAAATTTACGCGATGCCTGCCTTATTTGGAGTCTATTAGCGCCAACATTCTTAAAGTAAGCTGGACAACCCCACAACTTCAAATATTTGAGTTGGGGTTTCTTCCCATACCACATCTCATATGGTGTCTTAGGGACATATTTAACGGGTATCAAATTCAACATGTGGGATGTGATTTCTAGCACATATCCTCAAAAGGATGGAGGTAACTCAGCTTTACTTATCATGGTACAAATCATATCTAATAGAGTTTAATTCCTTCGTTTTGAAACACCATTGTGTCGTAGAGTATACGGTGGAGTAATCTGAGAGATAATTCCATTCTCTTTTAAGTATTACTAGAGCTCTTGTCCAATGCACTCACCTCCTTGATCGTATCAAAGTATTTTGATATGTTGGTTTGTAAAAATTTTGACCTCGTTTTTATATTCAATAAATTTCTCATAAACATCGGATTTTTTCTTCATATAGTAGACATACCATAGTCTTGAGAAATCATCCATAGAGGTTATAAAGTCCAAAGAATTATCTTTGGTAACTGTAGGCACTGAGCCACATACATCAGTATGTACGAGGCCCAAGAATTGGTTAATTTGCTCATTTCTCGTACTAAAGGGTGCTTGGCCATTTTTTCTTTAATACATGACTCACACGTGTCAAATAATTCAGAACCAAAAGACGATAGAAAACCCTCGGTTTTCAGTTTGCAGTTATTTCTCACTTATATAGCCTAGCCTACAATGCCAAATGTAGTAATTGTTTATGTCAATATTTATATGTCGCTATTTTCCATGCTCTTCCTCTTTCTATTGCCTTGACTAAATCTCTTTATAGCCATTTATTCAAGGATGTTGTTACGATCTCTAGAATCCTAGGCTTTGATACTAAATGAAAGTCACGTGGATATAGTAATATGAATTGTTCTACTAAATTAAAACTTGTATATAATAGCAGTGGAAATAAGGAACTATAAAGTAAAGTCCATCAAAGATTTTTATATTGGTTTGAAATTCTCATTCCACGTCCAGTCCTAGACCCCTTTTAGATTTAAACAATACCCTCACTTAATCTAGAGAAATAGGTATTACAACCGAATGAGCTATCGAATAGGACTTCATGTCTGAAGGTCTCCAATAGGACTTCAACTAGAAAGAGCAGATAAGTGTTTGACTTCATGTGCACTTGATTAGCACGGATGGGCCAGTATAGTGCAACCTTTCTATAATCTTTCTTCGTAAGTGGTACAGCATGTATTAGTGAAGAATTGAAAGCATATGATCACTCTAGAAATGTAACTTGAATGTACAAATGGTCAATAGTTCACAATATGAATCTTTTGAAAGTAAGTGAGGACTCAACAAAAATTGAGTAAGAAAGCAAGAAGAATTGTATTTTAAACTCCAAAATGTGATTGCTATTTATAGTAGTTGAGTAGCTGTAAGCTTTCATGAAGAGTTGTAACCATTAGAAGTGCTGCAACTATTCATGAAGGGAAATGACTTTTTACGAAGAAGAAGATCCCTATAGAAAATTTAAAATATGTAACTGTTATATGTTGATCAGTCGATTGGTAGAAGAAAGTCAATCAACGGGTTATGGTCGAATAATTGAATTTTCAAACAGAAAAGAAACATTTTATTTTTGCATAAATTTAGTCGAATAAAATTATGCATTTAGACGACTGATATTGATTTAGTCAACTGAAACTATGCATTTGTCGATTGATATCGATTTAATCGACTGAAATTATGCATTTAGTCCACTCAATTTGTGTTTTTCTGTTTTTTTTAATTAAGTGTTATTTTGATGATTTGTCCATCTATATACCACTTTAAAGAGATTTTAACAATCATATACTTCTAAATACAAAACACTTAGACTAGTATAAATTTGTTTGTCATCATTTTTTGACTTCATCATTGTATCTCTACATTCTAGCTCATCGAGCCTTTCAATCATCAGTCGTCCTTATATCTTCATGTATATACTTTTATCCTCTTTTGTACTGTGTATCTTCATGTTGAATACTTGTGTCTTCAATTTTTTTATTCGTTTGTCCCTTTATGATACTCATGTCCTTCAAGTTAGCTTAGAGATTCTTTGACATAATTGTATAGTTGTTGTCATTAAAATCCAACAAGAGAGGTTCTAACATTCTCTTCATTTTGATGATGACAATTATACAATTTTTGAAAATATTTACTCTATATAAACCAATATTATAATATAATTAAAACTCCCCTTATGTATAATATCTCCCCTATCAATATGCATATTGTTGTAATATATATTAATAATAGGGATGAATATGCTAAATAAGAAAGGGCATTGATGTAATCTGCACTGCATAAGGAGTCTATAAATATGGAGTTTGATTGTATTGTAAGATCCATCTCAATTCAATAAAATTGTTCTCTCTCTAATAGTCTCCATTCTCTTTATTTTGTAACACGTTCTCAGTTTAATTAAATTGTTATCTCTCTAATGGTGTCCATTCTCTTTATTTTGTAACACGTTATCAGCACGAAGGTGTTCTTCTTTTATTTTATTTTATTTTCTTGCTGCTCAACTAGGAATTTTTTGTTTTTGAGTAGCACAAACTTTCCGTATATTGCATTCTCAATATTCTTCATAGGAATGCGAATTATTATTGTTCTCAATCTGTTCACCTTCAAACTTTCCAACTTCTCAACAAGTAATTACATATTAATTACTCTGACTGTTCCACTTCTGACCATTCCAATTCTAAGGCTATTCATATTCAAAATCCTACTATATATTAGTGCAAACGAGTCTTTTATAATATATCTACATACGTTCTATTTCTTATTTCCTTTAAAACAACAAGCGGGTAAAGGAATTGTTCTTGCATTTCTTTATAAACTCGTTACTTTTCCTCTCTGTAAAAAGGTAATTGTCAATATCATGTTTTTTGATAAAGCTGTCAAGCCAGCACATGCTAGTTTGGGGTTCGCTTCTATATTTTTCATGTCTTTTCTTGTATCAATCTTATTTTAATTCTTTGGCTTCTAAATTCAATATTTATTTTTTTCTTTGCGGATCTGTTGCCAAATAAAAATCAAAAGTTTGGAATGGAATATACGCAAAAGCTGACTTCCCTTTCTTATATCATAAATACATGAAAGTTGCAAAATCCAAATGTTTGGTTTTGTTGATACCTTTTTATGGGTATAGTTGTTTGATACCATGAATGAAGACTTTCCATTTATTTTTTTACTTTTTAGCTGGAAACAAACAAATAGTGAATGTTGTTGTGGCGAATATTTTCACCTTATGCAATTTATTTTATGAACAGTTCACAAAATGGCAAACATCACCAAGCTTGAATTTAAAGCTTTGGATGTATCTGGAGACAACTACTTATCATGGATACTGGATGCCGAGGTTCATTTGCAATATCAATGTTTAGAAAATGCCATTAAAAATGGCAATACTATGTCCCAGCAGGACAAGGCAAAGGCTCTAATATTTTTAAGACGCCATATCCACGACGATCTAAAAACAGAATATTTGACTGAAAAAGACCCTCTCCTCTTATGGAACTCCCTGAAGAAGCGTTATGACCACCAGAAGACGGTCATACTTCCAAACACTAGGCAAGAGTGGTTAAACCTGAGGTTTCAGTACTTTAAGTCTGTAAGAGAATATAATTCTACAATATTTAGAATCACTTCTAAACTAAAATTATGTGGAGAAAAGGTGGATGACGCACAAATGCTTGAAAAGAATTTCTCAACATTTCATGCCTCGAATATATTCCTACATCAACAATATCGAGAGCTTCATTTTACAAAATATTCTAAACTCGTAGAATGCTTACTAATTGCTGAACAAAATAATGAATTGCTTATAAAAAATTACTCCTCAAGACCAACTGATTCAACTGCATTATCTGAAGTTAATGCTAATTTTGCCCACTCTGGAAGAGGTAGGAGTCGAGGTAGAGGACATGGTCATGGACATGGATATAACTCTAGCAGAGGCGGTTATGGTGGTTTTAAAGGTAACAAAACCACCAGTTTTAAAAGCAACAAAAGAAAATTGAGCCTGTAAAGAACAATGATTCAGCTTCAGAAAATAGAAGGCATTATGAGGAAGTTTGTTATAGATGTGGACGATCTGGTCATTAGTCACGTACATGTAGATCATCAAAGAAAACAGTTGAAGAATATCACCGCTCAAAGAATATTGAGGCAAATAATGCCGATAAGTTACCTAAAATACTAACATGAAGTTAGATGATTTCTTCGAAGATGACAATGGAAATTTCAATAATGATGAAAATCTAAGTGCAATGATCAATGATATGACCGAGTTGATCAATTAGAAATATCTAGAAGTTTGTTATGTGGCTTTCGTTTTATTTCATTAGCTTGCATCAATAAATCAGTTTAAAGTTTGTGTTCGTTTACTTGTATTTCCCTTTGCAGTACTAGTTAGAAATAATGTGTAATGTGGATGTTGCTTTTAATCAGTAGCCTATTTTAATCATATTACTTTGTTTGTTTACATTACATTTATTTATGCATACAAATTTTTAATGATTGACTAATTATTGTCTTTAATTCTTACGGTATGGAATACCATTTGGGAGATGATATATGCTTAATAGATAGTGCAACTACTCATACAACTTTGAAAAACCAGAAGTTTTTATCTGAACTATCTGAAAATTTCTCAGCTAAGGTCTCCACTGTAGCTGGATCTGCTAATATAATTGACGGGTCTAGAAGAGCCCATATAATATTACCAAATGGTATGCATATCTTTATTCAGAATGCATTATACTCAAGCAACTCTAAAAGAAATTTGCTGAGTTTCAAAGATATAAGAATGAATGGATACCATATTGGAACTATAAATGAAAACAACAAAGAATATCTTTGTGTTATTTCTAGAATTGAAAGCCAGAAGCTTATCCTAGAAAAATTTGGTACAATTTCAACTGGTTTATGTTTTACAAAAATTGGCATAGTTGAATATCACTCTATAAACATGAGCCAGAAGCACACAAATTCAAAGACATTGATTCTTTGGCATGATCGCTTGGGTCATCCTGGATCAACTATGATGCGTAAAATTGCCAAAAACTCAAATGGACATGATTTATCAAACCAATTGAATTTACCAAGTGATTACTTATGTGCCCCATATGCGCAAGGAAAATTAATCACTCAACCTTCATATAGTAAAATCACATCTGAATCTCCAACATTTCTACAAAGAATTCAAGGTGATATACGTGGCACAATCCACCCTGAATGTGGACCGTTCAAATATTTTATGGTATTGATTGATGCATCAACTTGTTGGTCACATGTCTGTTTACTTTCTACAAGAAATTTGGCATTCGCCAAGCTACTTGCTCAAATAATAAAATTGAGAGCACACTTCCCTGATCATCAAATTAAATCAATTCGACTAGATAATGCTGGAGAATTTACTTCTCAAGTATTTGATGATTATTGTCTATCATTGGGAATTTAAATTGAACATCCAGTAGCTCATGTTCACACTCAAAATGGTCTAGCAGAATCATTAATTAAGCGCTTGCAACTTATTGCAAGACCATTGCTTATGCAATCAAAACTACCCGTTTCAGCTTGGGGGCATGCAATTTTGCATGCATCGAAATTGGTTAAAATTAGACCAACAGCTTATCATCAGCTTTCACCATCATAGCTCTTAACTGGATCTCAACCAAATATTTCACATTTACGAAAATTTGATTGTGCTGTGCATATACCTATTAATCCCCCACTTTGTACTAAAATGGGTCCTCAACGACGGTTGTGAATTTATGTGGGTTTGATTCCCCATCGATAATTCGTTACCTTGAACCTCTTACAAGTGATGTCTTCACTGCAAGATTTTCAGACTGTACTTTTGATGAGACAATCTTTCCGCCGTTAGGGGGGGGGAAGACCGCTCCAGTAGAACGGCGTGAAATATCATAGAATAATCCATCTTTGTCTTAATTGGATCCACGTACCAAACAATGCCAATAGAGATACAAAGAATTTTGCATATTCAAAATATTGCAAATCAACTGCCAGATGCATTTAGTGACACTACAAAAATAACTAATTCTCACATTCCAGCAGCAAATACACCGGCAAAAATTGATGTCCCTGAAGGATCAAAAGTAAATATAGCAACAAATGAATCTAAAGCAAGACAAAAACATGGAAGGCCAATTAGTTCAAAAGAATTATGTCTAGAAAAAGAAAGTCTAGTGAAAAACCATTAATTAAGGAACCTCTTGAAGAGGTTGTAAATGATCAAAAGGATCACTTAAATGAAAATCCCAATTCTCCTAGAAGTATGGAAGGAAATATTATCCCAGAAGAGATAAAAGAAGATTCCAACGATAAAATGGTACCTTATAATAATGAGATCTCAATATTTTATACGAACTACGGAGAAATATGGGATCGAAGTAAAATAATAATTGATGATGTATTCTCATTCGTAGTACTGAAATAATTGAAAGTCATGACCATAATGAGAATAATGAGAACGACGATATGAACCAAATAACATATATGAATGTCGAAAAAGACAGGATTTGCCAAAATGGAAAGATGCTATCCGAGTGGAACTAGATTCACTTCAAAAACATGGTGTATTTGGACCAATAGAGAAAATACCAGAAAAGGTTAAACTAGTTGGTTATAAATGGGTATTCGTTAGAAAACGAAATGATAAAAATGAAGTCGTGAGGTACAAGGCACGACTTATCGCACAAGGTTTCCTGCAGAGACCAGGTTTTGACTTTAAGGAAACTTATTCCCCTGTTATGGATGTCATAAGATTCCGATATTTGATAAGTGTTGTAGTTTCTGAAAAATCGACATAAGATTAACGGATGTTGTGACAACTTATCTTTATGGTGAATTAGATACCAATATTTACATGAAAATTCCAGATGGATATAAATTGCCTGAAGTAAAATCAAAGTTCATGTACTCATTAAAAGTAAGACGATTACTATATGGCTTGAAACAATCTGGAAGGATGTGGTATAACTGTCTTAGTAAATATTTGGTAAAAGAAGGATACGAAAACAATCTCATTTGTCCATGTGTCTTTATAAAGAAATCGGTAAAGGGATTTGCTATCTTAGCAGTTTATGTTGATGACATAAATTTGATTGGGACTCCAGAAGAGATTGATGAAACAATAAATTATTTGAAGAAGGAATTTGAAATAAAAGATCTTGGCAAATCTAAGCACTGTCACGGTCTACAGATTGAGCATAGTACTAATGGCATATTAATCCATCAATCAAACTACATTGAGAAAATTGTAAAGCGCTTTCAAATGGATGTAGCATATCCACTTAGTACGCCGATGGTTGTCAGATCTTTAGATATTAAAAAGGACCCTTACCGTCCAAAAGAAGAAGATGAGAATGTGCTTGGCCCGGAAGTGCCATTGGCACATTATTATATTTGGCCCAATGCACAAGACCAGATATTGCATTTTCAGTAAATCTTCTAGCAAGGTACAGTTTTGAACCAACAAAAAGACATTGGAATGGTATAAAACATATCATGAGATATCTTCGTGGAATGACAAATTTGGGTTTGTTTTACTCTAACACAGGCAATAATCCAAATCTAGTTGGCTATGCTGATGCAGGTTATCTTTCTGACCCATATAAAGCAAGATCACAAACTGGATATGTGTTTAATAACAGCAATGCAGCAATTTCATGGCGATCTACAAAACAAACATTAGTAGCAACATCATCCAATCACTCTGAAATACTAGCACTACATGAAGCAAGTAAAGAATGTATTTGGATGAGATCACTAATTGGGCATATTCGAAAAAGCTGTCAACTTCCATCAGTAACAAAAGGGTCAACCATTATTTATGAAGACAATGCAGCTTGTGTGCTCAAATTCAAGCGGGTTACATTAAGGGTGATAGGACGAAAAACATTTCTCCTAAATTTTTCTTCACACATGAGCTACAAAAGGATAATAAGAAAGAAGTGAAACAAATCCGATCCCAAGAAAATCCGACGGACCTATTCACAAAGGCACTACAAAAATCAACATTTCAGAAGATGGTGTACAAAGTTTGTGTGCGTCGGCTGCATCAACAGACTAATTGAATAATGCGTTATAATTCAGGGGGAGCGTATGAAATACGCTATAATGTACTCTTTTTCTTCCACTAATATTTTTCGCTAGTAAGGTTTTAATGAAGCATTATCTTGATCCAGAAGTATCAATCCTCGTAGTATCATTATAAAATATATGTTACTTAAAGATGAAATCATGTTGCACTCTTTTCCTTGTTTATGATTTTTTTTCCATCGGGTTTTTCATAACAAGGTTTTTAATGAGGCAATTACTCTTATCATCTTTGCATATGCATATTCAAGGGGGAGTGTTGTAACATATATTAATAATAGGGATGAATATGCTAAATAAGAAAGGGCATTGTTGTAATCTGCACTGCATAAGGAGTCTATAAATATGGAGTTTGATTGTATTGTAAGATCCATCTTAATTCAATAAAATTGTTCTCTCTAATGGTCTCCATTATCTTTATTTTGTAACACGTTCTCAATTCAATAAAATTGTTCTCTCTCTAATGGTCTCCATTCTCTTTATTTTGTAACACGTATGTATTTATTTCCGTTTGTCATTATCAAAAAGAGACAAGTTATACTATGTCCAAAACATGAATTTTTTTTTGAAATAGCTTAGTATTCCTAAAAAACAAAAGGCTAACTCAACGTTAACTATGGAGAAAATAAGTTAGATTTTATCAAATTTGCTGAAGTCCTTCTTTTATTGTAAGCACGTAATTCCATCAAATGTATGGAACATCCTTAAAATTAAAAATCTATCTTTTTCCATCCATTTCTCCAAGTATCTACAGTAAATAATAATCATTTTTGGTACCCACTTATCGCATTAGGGTCTAAGGGTAAATTATAGAATGAAAACCTTACCAAAAAAGGTGTGGTTGTACCCTCCAGAAGAAATAAAATAATAAAGCAATTTGATCATATAGTAATTGCTTTATAGTACTTCTGATAACATTAAGATAGTAGTATTTTAATCAAGTAATGAAAATCACTATGTTTTAGCGCTATAAGTTGGATTGTTAATCATTAATAAATAACTACTGCTTATAAACTAGGGTATCAGTGAAAATAATAATATTTAAAGCATATGATATCCAAGATTCTTATAGTTTCCTAAGTTTTTGGAAATCATACCCATTTTGGTGTGATTGAATCTTTATAAATATAGTTTTCATTATAAATAGCATTTTTATAATAGTTGCTAATATAATGTTGTTTATTATGATTCTATTAGAAGGAATCCATATTTTAATGCTATTAATCATTAGATTAGTACTAGAAATATATTTTCTATCGTTCTAAATAAAGTACTATTATGACTCTAAGTGGTTTTAGAAACACTAAAATCAGTATACACGAATGCAAATCAGATACTATTTTTACTCTTAGCTTATTTATAGCTAAATCGCTTTTGTCATTGCGAGCTTTCAAATTTATAACCATGGAAGATAAATCATCTTTTTCTCTATTAAAATTTATGATTTTTTTCATTTAATTTATCAAAAGCAGCATTAGAATCACAATTTCTTTTTGCAAAATAATATTATTATCTTTTAAAAGTTCACATTCTTTGCTTAATTCTAGATTTCTATCATCTAAAGTATTATTCTCTTCTTCAAGAGTTAAAAGTTTAGAATTAGAATTATTTAAAGAATTTTCTAAAAATTTATTTTTGTTCTGCAAAACATCGATTTCCTTCAAAAGTTCATTACCTTTAACTTCTACTTGCTTATTTTCTTTTTATAGGAAACCGGTTTGTAATAAAGTTCTTCTATCTTATTTTCAAAAAAAAAATTAGTTCGTTCTACGAAAGATTTATTTTCCTCCGTTGAAATGGAAATTTATTACTCACAATCTTTTAACTTAGCTAATGCAATTCTTTATTCAAAGTTTTACAATCCTTTAATAAATCATCATGTGCTAACAAAAGATCTTTATATAAAGAATCTACGCATATTGATAGTGATCTGAGTTAAGCCATGAAGCATTGCTTGTTTGCTCCTTTGAATTTTTTTCTTGTTATCGACATTTTTCTTACTTTACCTCTTTCTATTGCCTTGTCTAGATCTCTTCATAGCCATTTATTCTAGGATGTTGTTATGATCTCTAGAATCCCGGGCTCTGATACCCAACGAAAATTGCTATAGATCGAGTAATATGAATAGTTCTACTAAATTAAAAGTTGTATATAATAGTAGTGGAAATAAGGAACTATAAAGTAAAGTGCACCAAATAATTTTGTACTAGTTCAAACTTTTCGTTTTACGTTCAGTCCTAGACCCTTTCTGTATTTAAACAATGCCCTCACTTAACTTGGAGAAATAGGTATTACAACTGCCTAAGCTTTCGAACAGGACTTCATGCTTGAAGATCTCTAACAGAAATTCAACTACAAAGAGTGGATAAATGTTTGACTTCGTGTGCTCTGGATTAGCACCGATGAGTCGATATAGTACAACATTCCTATAATCTTCTTCGTAAGTGGTATAGCGTGTATTGGTGAAGAATTAGAAGTATATGATCACTCTAGAAATGTAACTTGAATGTACAAGTGAATAATAGTTTGCAATATGAATCTCTTAAAAGCTAGAGAGTTCAATAAGAAATAGAGTAAAAAAGCAATAAGAATTGTTTTTTAAACTCTACAATGTGATTGTTATCTGTAGTAGTTGAGTAGTTGCAAACTTTCATGAAGAGTGGTAGCCATTAGAAGTGCTACAACTATTCATGGAGGGAAGTTAACTTTCACAAGGAAGAAGATCCCTTTAGAAAATTTAATTGAATTTTCAAACGGAAAAAATACTTTATTTTTGCATAGATTTAGTCAACTAAAACTATGCATTTAGTCGACCCATACTGGTCTAGTCGGCTAAAACTTTGCATTTGTCGATTTATATTGATTTAGTCGATTGAAATTACGCATTTAGTCCGTCAAATCTGTGTTTTTCTATTTTTTAAAAATTAAAGTGCCATTTTGATGATTTGTCTACATGTATACCACTTTGAATAGATTTTAACAATCATATACTTCTAGATATAAAACACTATAACTAATATAACTTTGTTTGCCATAGTCGTCTTGGATTTATCATTATATCTCTTCATTCTATCTTATTGGGTCTTTAAATCATTTGTCATCCTTTTATCTCCATGTATATACTTTTATCCTCTTTTGTGTTGCGTATCTTCATGTTGAATACTTGTGTCTTCAATTTGTTTATTCGTTTGTCTCTTTTGATACTCATGTACCTGTAAGTTAGCTTAGATATTCTTTGGCATAATTATACAGTTCTTGTCATTAAAATCCAACAAGAGAGGTTCTAACATTCTCTCTATTTTGATGATAATAGTTATGCAATTTTTGAAAATATTTATTCTATATAAACTGATATTAAAGCATCCTTGAAGTATAATATCTCCCCTATTAATATGCGTATGTATTTCTTCCCTTTTGTCATTGTAAAAAAGGATAAGGGAATATAAAACCATTTCCTTTTAGTATCCTGCAAAGAGAAAATTCTAAAATCTCTTCTTAACTGTAATATTTTTTAATACAAATGAAGATCATTCAAGTAAATATATCTTTCTTAGAACATATTGATAAGTAATATATTCTTTTGATACATGTTCTCTTTATATCTATTTACTCTCCTTATAAATATGCATAGAGAGCATATAAACATCTATAAAATCATTAAGAGCATTATATAAAAATGTGGATATTTCAAAAGAAATTCAAGTGGTACAATGTCCAAAATATGAGTAATATTTTTAAGAAATAGTTTAGTATTCCTAAAAAATAAAAGGTTAACCCAATGGTGAAAATAAGTTAGATTATATCAAATTAGCCGAAGTCCTTATTTTATTGTGAGCATTCAAATTTGTAGCCATGGAAGATAAATCATCTTTTTCTCTATTAAAATTTATGATTTTTTCATTTAGTTTATCAAAAGCAACTCTAGAATCACCAATTTCTTTTTGCAAAATTATATTATTATCTTTTAAAAGTTCACATTCTTTAATTAATTCAAAATTTCTATCATTTAAAGTACTATTTTCTTTTTCAAGAGTTAAAAGTTTAGAATTAGAATTATTTAAAGAATTCTCCAAAATTATATTTTTATTCTGCAAAAAATCGATTTCCTTCAAAAGTTCATCATTTTTAACTTCTACTTGCTATTTTCTTTTTATAGGAAATCGTTTTGTAAAACTAGTTCTTCTACCATATTTTCAAAAAATTTAGTTTGTTCTACCAAAGATTTATTTTCCCCCTTTATAGTGGAAATTTCTTGCTCATAATCTTTTAACTTAGTTAATGCAATTCTATTACTTTGTTCAAAATTTTACAATCTTTTAATAACTCATCATGTACTAACAAAAGATCTATATATAAAGAATCTAAGCAAACCGATTGTGATCTGAGTTTAGCCATGAAGAATTTGCTTGTTTGCTCCTTTGATTTTTCTTTCTTGTTGTTGCTATTTTGCTTGCTCCTTCTCTTTCTATTGCCTTGACTAGATATGTTTATAGCCATTTATTCTAGGATGTTGTTAAAATCTCTAGAATTTAAAGCTCTAATACCAAATGAAGTCGACATGGATCGAGTAATATGAATAGTTCTACTAAATTAAAAGTTGCTATAGCAGTGGAAATAAGGAACTATAAAGTAAAGTGCACTAAATTTTTTTATACTAGTACGAACTTCCCGTTATACATCAGTCCTAAACTCATTCTGGATTTGAATAATACCCTCACTTAACCTAGAAGAATGGGTATTAAAGCCACTTAAGCTGTCAACCAGGACTTGATGCATGAATTTCTCCAACACGGCTTCAACTACAAAGAGTATATAAGAGTTTGACTTCGTGTGTTCTTGATTACCATGGAAGAGTCGGCATAGTACAACCTTCTTATAATCTTTTTCGTAAGTGGTATAGTGTGTATTGTTGAAGAATTGGAAGTATATGATCGCTCTAGAAATGTAACTTGAATGTACAAGTGATCAATAGTTCACAATATGAATCTTTTGAAAGCAAGAGAGAATTCAGCAAGAAATATAATGATAAAGCAAGAAGAATTGCTTTTAAACACTAAAATATGATTGCTTTTTATAGTAGTCGAGTAGTTTCAAGCTTTCATGAAGAGTGGTGACCGTTAGAAGTGTTGCAAATATTCATGGTGGGAAGTGATTTTTCGTGAGGAAGAAGATCCCTTTTAGAAAATTTAAAATACATAGCTATTATACGTCAATCAATCAATTGGTGAAGAAAGTCAATCGACTTGTTAGAGTTGAATAATTGAATTTTCAATTAGAAAATAAATTGTTTATTTTTGCATAAATTTAGTCGACTATAACTATGCATTTAGTCGACTGATACTGATTCAGTCGACTGAAACTATGCATTATTCGACTCAAATTATACATTTAGTCCACTGAATCTGTTTTTTCTGTTTTTTTTTTAAATTAAAGTGCTAGTTTGTTTATTTTTCTCTGTGTATACAATTTTGAAGAGATTTTAACAATCATATACTTCTGGACACAAAACACTATGACTGATATAACTTTGTTTATCATCGTCGTCTTGGCTTCGTCATTGTATCTCCTATTCTAGCTTATCAAGTCTTTAAATCATTTGTCATCCTTATATCTTCTTGTTTCTGCATGTATATACTTTTATCCTCTTTTGTATCATGTATCTTCACATTTTATAACCTAAATCGTTTTTATCATTTTGAGCTTTTGAATTTGTAACCATGGAAGATAAATCATCTTTTTCTCAAGTAAAATTTGTGATTTTTTGATTTAATTTATCAAAAGCAGCTTTTGAACCACTAATTTCTTTTTGCAGAATAATATATTATCTTTTAAAAGTTCACATTCTTTAATTAATTGTGGATTTCCATAATTTTTATATGAAAGAATGGTCCTGTTGTGAAGAGCGCACTCATATTTTTATATAATAATAGCCATAATCCAAACAATGTCTGATGGGTGTAAAAATAGTAATATACAAGATCATTATAGTGATGATCAATAAAACATTATTGGAAGAAGTAATAAAATATATTTACAATTATTCTAATGGAATAAAAACAACTACTGGAAGGGCTGCATGAAACTGTTGAAAGTGCTAATGACTTGAGAGGCAGTGATGCGGTAATGAATATCAAGATGATTATCTAAGTGATGATTTTTCATCTAATAGAGCCTAGTTGAATGTAAGGAGCTAAACCAATGAACTAAAGAGGGTTGCATTTTAGGTGTTGAACCAATAAGCCAGTGGACCAATGAACCTTGAACCGGTGAAGTAAAGTGACTATAGAGGATTATAAAGCTACATTTAAGGTGGCGCAAAAGTGGTAATAGGTCATGCATCTAGCTTATGGAACATGCAAGGGTGCAATTGCAAGCATCAGACTTGATGTTGTTAACTGAAATGAGATTATGAAGCGCTTCAGGCAAACAATAATCCAGTAGAATATGAGTGGAAGACTGACGGTGCGCGGTCAAGAAATCCAAGCTAGAGTACTGCAAGACACATTGGCAGTAACTACAAGTTGATACTCCATGCATTAACAGTAGTTAATATACAGTTGTATGTTGCCTAAGAAGATAAGGTGAGGTCCATAGCATTAGTGAGTATGCTTTGGTGCTTTGAAGATATGAGTTGAGGTGAAGTAAAGATAGTGTAGTACAAAGTCGTGCACTTCTGGTCTCTGGTCTAAGCATTTGAGTCTGATTAGTCGAGTTACGTGCTAAATGCTAATTGAAATGTGATGACTTTTACTCTGAAACCGATCAGGATGTTGATTAACTGATGTTGGCGAACATTGGAGCATTGCTGACGATCTATGGTTCTTGGTGGTGTAAAAAAAACCATTTTGTATGTATTTTTATGAATATATGCATACATACACATAAATAGTAATTTGCGTAAAAATATGTAGATGTATGTCTATATATGTGTGTGTGCACGCAACACATGAAAATAAATATATGATTATATTAGTTAAAGCTAAATATAAAGATATGGCAAGAGCTTTGCATAATCAATAGATGTGTCTACCTTTGAGTTATCATAGGTGTCCACACCTACCCATATTTAGATGAAAGTTTATTTATAATTATACTTGTATACATATACACATACACACGTATATGCTTATTATCTATATATAAGCATTTGCCTATGCATCTACTTATATATAAATAATATATATATATATATATATATATATTATAGAATTATATCGATATATCAATCTATATAGGGGATTTTCACTCAACGGACTTCTTTGTGCGGGTAATACGCTTTAAGAACAACACTTTTGAAAAATTAGTTTCAAGGAAAATTTACAAGAAAAAGATAAATGAAGTTATCATTTTCAATTATGCAGAAATAATGATAAATGAATTTATCATTTTCCTGTATAACTTAAAAACGTAAATGAATTTATTATTTTCCTATAAATAGTCCTTATACTAATTATTCATAAGCGCTATCTTAAAACTTATTACTCCAGAATGAAAAGCCCTCCAACCTAATTTTCACTATATAAATAGTATATATAAATGATTTGTATATTTATATATATTATTTAGTAAATGTATATAGTACACACACATATGCATGCATGCATGCATACATACATACATACATACATACATACATACATACATACATACATACATACATACATACATATATATATATATTATAATCATATGAATATTGAATTTGCACTTATATTTAAATCACTTCTAAATACGTGTACATAATTAAGAGAATTAGAAAAAAATTAAGTTTACTCGAAGGTTAAATTTTATGAATGAATTAACATGGCTGAATATAGTGAAACTAAATTTTGAAAGAAGAGAATCAATCCATAGTTGGGGCCATTAGAGGCCAAGGCATGGCATAAGTAGGGTAATATATACTATTGGTATAAGTTCACCAGTTTATGTGTCTTCTGCCCAGGTCAGTCCAAAGAGAAATGTACCAAGAAGTGGTATTTATTAAAGAATTGGAATTGTTGTATATATTGTTAAAAATACATTGGCTACGTTCAATCCATAAAATCCAACGTGCGATTGAATATATTGAGTCTGATGTTTTCCTGGTTGGTAGAGTAAAGTTTAATCCAAATTTATTCAAATAAACATTAGATAGGGAATAGAAGATGTAATATTTATGTTAAAACCCTCTAAAATTTTACCGATAATGTATTTGGAGAAGGGATATTCATAAAACAAATGGAGAATAGTCTCTAGCCTCATATTACACTTATAACATGGGTGCATATTATTATTGGCGGCAATTATCGAGTTAAGCTTAGTTATTGTATTTTGTTTGTCATGTAAAACGATGCACATGTGAAGTTTAACTTTAGGAAGGGCGTTGATTCTCCAGATGGGTTTGAAATAATTAGACACCTTTGTTCCTGAGAAGGTTAAAAATTTGTACATCGATCTTGGGGTGTAAATATCTTTTTTATCCCAGCACCAACTAGGCGATCAGGCTTGTCTTAGATATTATAGTTTTCAATCATATTAATAACTTTTATGTATTGTGTAGGAGTATTCCCTATCAAGTTTTGGTTAAAAGACATGTCCCATTTAAAAGATGATCGATCTCGAAAAATATCTTTTGTAAGATCATTCTTATTATAAAAGATCATATACATATTAGGAAGCTCATGTTTTAAAGCGATAGGAGATATCTAAGGCTCGTTCTAGAAAGAGGTCTTATCTCTAGAGTTAACTTTGAATTTAATTATAATTTTAAATATGTGATATAAATTGGAATTTTTTTCCTAGGAAAAAGGGAATTTCAAGTTATGATGGGCGATTAGGTTTTTTGTGCCACTGTAATAATAGTTACTAATAATTTCTTTTCAAGGACAAACTTCCTCTCCCATAAACTTCCAAATTCATTTATAAAGCAAGGAGGAGTTTAAGCCTTTAAATAATGATGTCTAATCATCTTTGAGATTTGGGTTTGCGGACAAGGCTCTAATTAATGAGGAGCTTAGATTGGACCTATCTACTTCTCCTTTTCATAAGAGATTTCTATCATTCGAAGTAATTTTCTTTATTTCAAGATTTAAAAGTTTAGAATTAGAATTATTTGAAGATTTTCCAAAAATATATTTTTATTCTACAAAACACCGATTTCCTTCGGAAGATCATTAATTTCTAATTTCTAATTGCTTATTTTCTTTTTATAAAACAAGTTCTTCTACCATATTTTCGAAAAAATTCGTTTGTTCTACCAAAGATTTATTTTCCTTCTTTAAAGTGGAAATTGTTGTGGGCATTTCCGCCCACTACATGGTGAATATGAAGACTCATGGGTAAATTTTTCATTGTCTTGGAATGGACCTAAACTAGTTTAGAAGTATTCTCGACACCAAGATATGGACCTAGGCCGAAACCACGTCTCAATCCGAGTAACTGTTTGAAAGATATGAACATCTTACATTAGCCTGTTGTCTAAGTTATATGGGTCCCACTTTGGAGAACTGCTAATTTTCTCTCTCACATGGAACATTCAGGGGTATTGGAATACCCTACTTAGCGATACACAGTTATCGGTCCAAGTCTCATTCAATTCTGACCTGGATTGAAGGGGTTATGGCATAATAACATGTGTAGCACAATAGTTAAGACCTGCACCTTTTAGCCAACCTACCCGGGTTCAAGTCCTGGCAATCACTTATTTTCATGAAGCATGAGTAATGGTCCAATAGGGAGTCAAACTATTAAACATCTAACCATTTCCAATGGAAGCAAGGTTGAAATAGATCTCGAAGAATGAAAGGTTGAACCAAATCTCATATAAAGGATGGTTGAACCAAATCCCAAAGGAAGGAAGGTTGAAACAAATTGCAGTGGGAGGAAGGTTGAACCAAATCTCACATGAAGAAAAGTTGAACCAAATCCAGAGGAAAGAAGGTTGAACTAAATATCTGAGGATATGTACTCAGCTGCCACTCCTATCATAACCTCACTCTATAAATACCAAGGACATGGCATTATAAGAAAGGAGGTTGGAAAAGAGTGAAGCTCTCATCACAATGGAAAACAATATTGAGATGGAAAACTCTTAGTTCCAATAGCATGTTCACTCATATTCAAAGCTTGTACTTATAATCAGAAATGAAAGAGATAATAAAAGAGGAACAGTGGAAGTAGACACACTCAGGTCGAACCACTATAAAATCTATGTCTTTTTACATTTAAGTCTTTTACTTATTCTTTACTGCACATTCTTGATTTTCTATCTCAAGCATCCGCAACTAAAATTCATCAAACAATAGCTCTATACTGAAAACAATATTCGTAGTTCTACTACTAGGACTTGGAGGTGTTTGCCCATTTTTTTGTAAATAAAAATTTCTTGCTCACAATCTTTTAACTTAGCTAATGCAATTCTATTGACTTTATTCAATGTTTTACAATCTTTTAATAACTCATCATGTGCTAACAAAATAACTTTATATACAGAATCTAAGCATACCGATTATGATCTGAATTTGGCCATGAATCATTTGCTTGTTTACTCCTTTGATTCCTCTTTCATGCTGTCAATATTTTGCTTGCTCTTCCTCTTTCTATTGGCTTGACCAGATCTCTTAATAGCCATTTATTCTAGGATATAGTCTCTGGAATCCCAGGCTTTGATACAAAATGAAAGTCACTATGGATCAAGTAATATGAATAGTTCTACAAAATTAAACCTGTAAATAATAGCGGTGGAAATAAATGACTATAAAGTAAAGTGCATCAAATATTTTTATATTGATTCGAACTTTCCACTCTACGTCCAGCAAAGATGAGTTGGTATAGTACAACCTTCCTATAATCTATTTTGTAAGTGGTATAGCATGATTGGTGAAGAATTGGAAATATATGATCACCCTAGAAATGTAATTTGAATGTATAAGTGATTAATAATTCACGATATGAATCTTTTGAAAGCAGAAGAGAAGTCAACAAGAAATTGAGTAAGAAAGTAAGAACAATTGTTTTTTAATTCTAAAATGTGATTGCTATTTATAGTAGTTGAGTGGTTGCAAGCTTTAATGAAGAGTGGTAACTATTGGAAGTGATGCAACTATTGATGGAGGGAAGTGACTTTTCGTGGGGAAGAAGATCTCTTCAGAAAAATTTAAAATATATAGCAATATATGATGACCAGTCTAGAAGAAAGTTGGTCGACTGGTTACAGTCGAATAATTAAATTTCAAATAGAAAAGAAATGGTTAATTTTTGCATAGATTTAATACATTAATACGATGCATTTGGTTGACTGAAATGTGCATTTAATTGATTGAAGTTGATTTAGTCGACTAAAACTATGCAATTATTCAACTAAATCTGTGTTTTTCTGTTTTTTAAATATTAAATGCTATTTTGATGATTTCTATGTGAATACCACTTCGAAGTGATTTTAACAATCATATACTTCTAGACATAAAACACTATGACTGATATAACTTTGTTTGTCACATCGTCTTGGCTTCATCATTGTATCTCTTCATTCGAGCTTATTAGGTCTTTAAATCATTTTTCGTCCTTTTATCTTCTTGTATCTTCCTGTTAGACTTTTATCCTCTTGTGTACCAAGCATCTTCATGTTGAGTACTTGTGCCTTCAAATTGTTTATTCGTTTGTCTCTTATTGATACTCATATACCTACAAGTTAGCTTAGAGATTTTTTGGCATAATTATATGATTGTTGTCATTAAAATTCAACAAGAGAGGTTTTAACATGTTATTCATAATATATATTCTTAGAGTATTAGTAAGGTTAAACATAACATTTAATTTTATTAATAAGGCCCCACTAGTCTTTTATGTTTCTTAAAACCTTAAAACCTTATGACAAAAACATAGAAATATTTTAACTTCACTGGTAGGTGTTAGGACTCATTTGTCTTGGGATTCCGACCTTGAATTTGCTCACCATTATAGGCCCATAAATGATGGATAACACTTTATTGGTTGTATCATATATGACTCATAAACTATGATCTTTGTCATAATCTCATTTCAATCTTGAGTTTGCTCAACAAATCGAAAGATATTATTCACCTATTATTTCCTAATAGCCTAAGAATAGTATATGTACCTTGAGTTTGCTCAACAAATACAAATAACTATCTTGACCGGTCTATCTTATATACAAATATTACTACACAGAACATATTATTACATTTATATTATATAATTTTAATTATTATATAACTTTTATAATTTAATTTACTTATACAATTATATAATGTATAATCTTATATTAATATTATTAATTTAATCTTATTAATTTAATTTAATTAATTAATCAGCATTTTAATTAATTTTATACTATTCAATTAAACATTTTATATTAAAAATGTATACAATAACATTTATAGTTATACATACATACATGTATATGTGTATGCAAAGATATATATAGGTATTATACTATTTATTTATTAACATTTAATTTATTTATTTAATTGGAAAATTTTAATGAATTATTTTAATTTTGAAGATTTCATATATACTTACATCACCTTAAACAATTCAAGATAATGCAACTTATATCATTATATATGTATATAATTCAATTAATTAACTATTTATTTAATTTATTAATTTAATTAATAATTAATTGAATTTCGAAATTAAGTTATAATTTGCAAATAATTTTTTGAAAGAAGGGTTCAAATTCCTTTACTGCAAGATAAGAGGTCCATGTACTACAAGAGAAAAATATTTGCAACCAAACCCACTAAAACTCCAGACATTAACAAAAACACAAATGCCACATGAATAAAAAAATAAAAATAAAAATAATACAAATAGCTTACTTGAGTATGATAATACATCATTGAACAGAGGCTTGGAGAGGGAACTTTCAAGCTAGCGACTTCTGATAGCATCACATTCCCAAGGGCCTGGAACAACGAGCATTTACGATGCTATTTCACTTAGTATGTTTCTTTTCCATTTAGCTATATTTAGTTTCAAGATTTGCTTTAGCATTTTGTTTTACAAATATGTAATAAGACAAATTATGCCATTTCTTTCCATTTGGCAAATAAAGTTTTATTCATATCTATATTTGCTGTAGCAGTACATATTAGTTATGATACTAGACTAACTAGTATTGACATGTCCGAGCAGATTCCCAGATTTTGAAGCAAGTTGAGTACATAAGTTCACGATTGAACTAAACTAAACGAGAATGGTCCGACCGTTCATTTGATGATCCACGTTCACAACCTGATGGACAGAATGCATAATAAGGGATGGATATGGTTCGACCATCCAATGACTAACTTAATCCCACTAAGCAATGGGACTTCATGAATCAAAAGCGATCATGATACGACCGATCGCTTGCTAAGTCAAACCCTCGAACTTACAGGCAAATAATTTAATTAAGGAAAGTATGATCTGAATATTTTTCGAAATAATTCTTAGTCTCCAGAGTGCAGACTGAAGTATAAGCACAAGCCGGGTGCGAGTCGGTCACTCGCTAACTAACTCTTATCCTTAAAGTGCAGAAATAAGTATTAACAGATAGACAAGTGTGGTTCAACCACTCACTATTCCATGAATTCCGGCCTGAAACCGATAGAAGGAGTATAAACTCGCAAAGGATG
Organism: Allium cepa; assembly: GCA_030765085.1. Taxonomy (NCBI): domain Eukaryota; kingdom Viridiplantae; phylum Streptophyta; class Magnoliopsida; order Asparagales; family Amaryllidaceae; genus Allium; species Allium cepa. The sequence continues at coordinate 611,525,532 of CM060932.1, forward strand.
GAGTTCGGCCATCAACTGTTTAACTCCGCTAACCCAAGACTAGGGGTAGGAGTATAATCATTCAAGCCGTATAATCCAACAGCGCAATACCAGGGCATATGTCTCGTCTTTGGTTCGACTCAGGGCCACGACCACGTGGAAACCTTGGGACAGAACCAGCGTATTATTATTCGAATCAACGGGCAACAAATTACAAGTACATTGTGAACGGAAAGTAATAACTCAACTACTTATGTAACAATTCACACAAGAGATCAACAAGAAACAAAAAAACATTTATTTGCATAATAAGCTTCAAAATTGTGATACGAGTATATTCGAAAAACAAGGCCGATCCTGTACAATCACGATTAACAAAAGGAAAAAAAACCTATGCAAGTTATGTACAAACGGAGCCAAAATGACGGCTATTTATTTTGTCTTCTCTCTTTTTTGGATTTTTTGGGAGTAGTGCCACTCGAGCTTCTGCCTATCTGTTTCATCGATCCTTTACTGCCTTTGGCGGGAGAGATTTCAAGAGTAGGAGGGAGTTTTTCAAAAACTGATCCGCCAAGTGGAATGACTTGTAATGGGGCGAGATTTGGATCTTCGATATATACATCGATGGGTTCATCCTTTGCTTGTTTCTTCAACAACTCCTCTCTCTCAATGCGCTTCTTTAAGCTGAGCTTATCGGTGTGTTTAGTGGCGTCAGTGATCGCAACATCATCAATTCATCCAACGTAGTGGATCTTCAACTTTATCATCATCGAGTGCTCTGATAAATTGAGCATCGGCCCCTGGAGCATCGGTGGCTTCCTGAATCTCAGTAGATGTCGATTGTTGCCCGTGGCGGCATTGCTTTTTGGAGTTTGGTTAGGACCTGAAAGACCTGCGAGCTTGTGGAAACAAGAAGATGAGCCCATGACTATTGGGCATGGAGAACGAAACCTCTTGAAAGTGGAGAGTAAAGCGGAATACTTATGTTTGTCTGACTCTCGGTTGTCTCCAAAGTGCTCCCTCCCAGAATGGGGATCAACACAAGTAGATTGATAATCGGGTTTGTCTGGATCGTAGCTCATATCCTATCTCAGGCCAATAGAAACTGATGCTCCGTCTGCTCAAAAAAGAAGAGGGGGCCTTGGGATTAGACTTTGAAGACTCAGCGGTATTTTTCCTTTTGCTGAAGAGTGCTAGAATGTCGAAATATCGGAGTCGCGCGGCGGCAGGGTCCAAGGGTTCATTTTCATGATGGATCTTCCGCACTAGTTTCTCTTCGTGCAAATCAGCTTCTCCATGGGTTTTATTTTCATTTCAACAATATATTACCAGGCCTCGGTAAGTGGCTCAAGATAAACCTCACCAAGAAAGCTCAGATCATGATGGAGAAGGACCTTAGCATCATATTTAATAATTAAGGGATCGAACATGTCCTCGATTTCATTCCAACCGGCTTCCTTGGCATCCTTTACCTAGGCCTTGAGCTGTTCTCTCGTCTCATTGCCACCCGCTTCCTTCGCCTCTTCTTTGAGGATTTCAATCTGAACAAGTTGCTCATCAAGTTTAATCTTTAAAGTCCAGGCCTCAACGGCTTCTTCACAATATCTTTGCGATTCTTCTTGAGCTTAGGTTTTCTCTTCCCTCTCTTTCTTAAGAAGTTCTTTGAGTTACTCAACCTGGTGGACTAAAATATTTTTCTCCTTTTGCAAAGTATCTTTTTCAAAGGCAAGTGCACCGTTGTGGTTGAGAGTAGCATCAAGTTCTTTTTTGTGGGCAGCCTTTAGATGACTCACCGCTTCAAATGTTTCCTTAGCACATTTTCTACCTTGGTCGGTTTACCATCAAATCCGAGATCCAACTGTCTTGGTGTTTGATTATATCTTTTTCATAGATCGCTTAGATGATCGATTTCATGTTATCACTTAATAGACACCTCAGATATTTTTTCTGCCAAGTGCTTGAACGATTCATTTTGAACAAAAACATCGTTGACAAAATCTTTGGAAAAATGACCTTAAGTCCGGCCAATTTCTCTACTATGGAAGCTTTAGGAGTAGCAGTCGGCAAAGATGGAGCGGAAGCAACGATTGGACGTTTGCTCGACCTATGGTCATGGGACTGCTTGGAGCTGTATGAACCAGAATATTGCTCAGGCGATACGGCAGTTGGAGGACCATGGAAAAAGGTCTGATCGCCACTATGCATAGGAAGATTAGGTTGCACTTCTAAATAGGAAGATTGAGATTAGGATTTATGTTTTGACGATAACGATTCCCTCGGACGATGACTTCATTCTTGGTCGTCATCCCTCTCTCTACGCCTACCCGATTCTGAATCACATCTGGATTCATATTGCATCGAGCAGCACCGCAACAGCTCGAGATTGAGACATCTAATCTGCAAAAAACCAAATACCCAGAGTATAAGTGACCATTGCACAAAAGATAAATGGAAATTGTGTGGTGAAGTGCACGTGATTGTGAGTGTCCTAGTGTCCGCCCAACGGACCAGTTGCTACAACCTTGCCCGTTGGAGTTTTCTCTCCTTTGCTGGTAAGAAGAATACCATCACCACTTCTAGTGGGAGAATTGAGCCCATCAATATTGATGTTAGGGAAGTCATGACATCATCAAATATTTAGAGATTTGAAAACCCTTTCATTGAGCTTTCTAAATGTTTGTAAGACGACTCTTCATCGATAGAAGTAATAACAAATTACGGATCCTCGGTAGTTTTTCTCCCATGGAGCTTATATGCAAGCTTCTTTCTTCTTTTAACTGGCATGTGAGGATGCGCGCATTGTGATGGTCCGATAACAAGCGCCTTGCCTGGGCTTGCATCAGCGTCGCCGGGCTCGTTGATATGGGCATCCCTAATTTTGCCTTCTTCGGCATCATCCTGAGTCACCTCAACCGGGGGCAAGGCAGGATTGTTGATAATCCCTTCTTGTTCTATAATGTTTCTTGGTAGTGCAACACTTCTAGGAGCTCGATGCTGCGACCTTCTTCAAGTAGATCAAATAGAGATAAACCACTTGTTAGTTATGAGGAGTCTAATGTCTCTGTTTTCAACTGGGGTAGCGCGAATTGCAGAAACTGCTCTTGGAAAAATATCGCCCTTTGGGCATGGGCGGACACCTGTAGATATTTAGATGTTAGTTGATTCACAAATGACTTGGATTAAGGAATTTAAGAATAAAACAAAGACGAAACTTACATCCTTCCAACCATCGCCTAACAAAGCCAGGCGGACATCGAACATAGAACCACTCATGTTCAAAAAGGGTGAGTTTGTTCCAAGCACCCGTTAAGACTTGATAGTTGGACGAAGGCTCGAGCAAAACATAAGGAGGACTTCCTGACCATCATTTTAAAGTTGTAAATAAACCTTATGTCCTAAGAAGTTGGCGGTGGAGCAAAACGCTCATGCATAATAAGAAAATGCCATGGAGAAAGGCAAAGCTGTTTGGGTGAAGATGAGTGGGGGCTATCCTAAGATATTTAAGCATCTCCCGGATGAAAGAATTAAAGGGCGGCATATATCCGTCCCAACACATAAACTTATTACATGTTGTATACTCCTCCGAAGGTGAATTAGCCCTATCGTTCATCGAAGGAACCAGAACGTCTTCGAAGGGAATCCCGTGTCTAGAACATAATCTGGGAAGAGCAGTGATGTGCATGTAAAAGTGTATATTTTTACTCTCATATTTGATCTTCCTTTATTAAAATAAATGAGCATATTAGGGTATTTTACATGTTTAAACCAAAATCTAAATTGTTTTCAAATCATCATTCATCCATCTTTATTTATGGGCAAAATGGTAATTTTGTGTATGAATTAATTTTGAGAAAATTTACGCATTTTTATTTTTATTTATAGGAAATTGGGTGCAAATTGGATGGAGCTTCATAGATGCATGCATGCACATATGTTGAAAACAAATGAAGAAAGAAAATAAAATAATTCATGCGACATGGAGGAGCCTACATGCCCACTAACTAATAGACCATAAGTAAAATCACATGCACATGTTAATGGAGACTTAATGGCATATTAGTGGGGATTGATTAATTCCTTAACGATTACTTGAAGGTTACACAATCTCACAAGCATTTTTGATAATCCCCTAAAAATGAAATTAGGATTTTAAGCATGTATAAATACTCCTTATGTTTCATGTAATTAGTTTCTCTTTTATGCAAAGTTGTAGCACAAAATTAATAATAAATAAAACATCTCTTTAATGGCTTCTTAGCCATATTCTTTACTTTCATGCATTTTTATTTCATGCTTATTGCTATTTTATTTTATGCTCTTTTATTTAGTTTATGCTTCTCTTATTTTATATTAGTAGCGTAGATTTAATTCTTGCAATTAGTTTAGTTTTATTTCATGCAAATAGTTAGCTCCATTTTCTTTTAATTAGCTCTCATTTTCCTTATTTTTATGTTGAAATCCCTTTATGTTAGTATGTATTCAAATATGAGAACCTAAACCCCTTCAATTTAGGGATAATGATGCTCTCATGAAATATCTTAAATTAACATAATGGTTTCATTTATGTTCTTTCTTTTTTGCTTAATGGAAATTAAGAATGATGGTAGATTATGTTTTTTTATGAATTTGATAGCCTATGTTGACAACTCAAATGGGCTATGCTTAATCCAATATAAACATAAACTATTTGATCATATGCCTAAGTGATTATGATGATTAAAGTCAAACTAGAATCAAAATTTGACGATCGATGTCATTAGTTCATAGTAAATAGATCATGCTTAAAATAGATTTTATTTTTAATTTCCATGTCATTTTCATGAGAATTGACAAGTGGGATTGAATGGTGTGATTGAGTTTGATGGTTTAAGTTGTGCTAATTAATAGCACAAATAAACCATACTTGTAGTATACACATCAATCATTTCTACTTAAAATATAAATGAGAGATTATAGATGAATTTTGTGTAAATTTATATGAATGATTGGAAATGGAGTTGCCTCAAAATTGCTCCTTAATTTCGTAGTTTTATTCTCATTTACATTCTACTTTTAGTTCATTTTTCTACACTTTCTTAGTTTGAAACAATTTCAAAACTTTGGGCTAATTTGATCGAGTGATATTAGAATTTAATTCTTTTCTTGTGGTTCAACTCATACTTGCATACAACTACGATTGACGTCGTACACTTGCGACTTTATAACGATTATATTTTTGACGGTTTTCTAATCGATAGGATTTTTCGTCGTATTAAACTAATTTTTGACACCGTTGTCGGGGACTATAATTTGATTTTGGATTTTCCTCTCCAAATTAACTTTTGTTTATTTTGCATGTTCTTCTCCTAAAAGAAAGGAAAAAGAAAAAAAAATACAAATTTCATTTCATTTTTTCCTTTTGTGCACTTTAATCCATATTCATTCTTGTGCATTTTTTTCCCGCTTGTTCACCTTGCAATTGCATTTCATTTTTTGTTTTTTTTATTCTGTTTGTCCACTACTTCATACCTCCCTAGCATTTCATTCTTACATCAATAATTCATTTCTTTTATTTTATATTTCATCTTATATAGAAAAAAAAAAGTTTGCATTTCATTTCAGTCATTTGCTACAAGCATTCTTTGTTCTGGCATTCTCTATTTTACATTTCTCTGTTACAACTTGCATATTGCTATCATCATAAAAAAAACTTCCTCAAATCATTATTGTTCACTGCCTTTGTTTGTTCATTATCATGTTTTCATTACATTTCTATTGTGGCCATACTCAACCACCTGAACAACCTCCTCGTCTTCCTTTGCCAAGCTCCTCCTCTCGTGGTTACATTGCCAAGTTCCTCATCATCACTGCCTTTTCTCTACATAATCACCTATACACTTCAATCCTCTCCATCTCCTCAAACTGTAATATCCACCTTCCTTCATCACCTCTTCCAAACCATCAACACCCCACCTACACCGCCCACCACTAACAACCTGAACCATCCTTCAAACTTCACCAAACTTTTGTGCAACCTCCACTGCATCTCATTCCCCCTTGCGTTGCATTGCCTTCGACCACCAATGCTACTCAAAACTAGTTCAACCAAACAACACCCAAACCATCTCTGCCTGCCGCCCCACCATCATGCCACTACAAACTCAGAGTCGATCCAAACTACTACAACACCAAAACCATCACTTGAAGCATCTCCTCCGTCAACTAACTGCCTCTTCCAACCAAACAACCATAAATCTCATCCCTGCCTTTGCCAAACCCTAACCATCTTCGTCCCAACAATACAACTCCAGTCCTCACATCTGAACCAATTCTAGTTCGCTTCACTTTGCCATAACACAACACCAAAACTGTGCCAACCACCATGCTTTAACTGCGACCCTCCGTACAATCGCGACCACAAATCGAAATCACCATACTCCAACGAATCCACAACACCTACCGTTCCACCTCCTGCGACCCTCTACAATCACTCACCAATCACCAGCAAGTCAGCAATAACCCAATATTGACTCAGTCTTGGCTTTGACCCATGCCACTACAACCGTAAACCAAGAACATCAACCGCCACTAGAATGCCATAGAAACTGCCTCCCTCAATCCCGTAACCTTGCTCAAGAATAACCATTCGCGACAAAACCAAATACCCAAATCACAAACCCATCAACACCTCCCAAATCAAATTCACCTACCGCAAATCCACTGCATACCACCTTCGCCAACACCGATTGCAGCTTCCAATCGCATTGCCACTTTTTAATTTATTTTTTATTTCACATTTTCCTTTTCTTATTTTTTATTCATGTTGTTTTGATAGAGAAGAATTACTCTTCTTTTTAAGTTTGTTAGTAGGCCTAGTTTTTGTTGGCGGTAAGAGTTGTGTACTTGGGCTTGTAAGTGGGCTAAAATTGATTTTATTTTTTCTTTTTTTGGTTGTAAATTCATTTTTTTAAAGGAAAACGAAGCCAAAAAGTAAAAAAAAAATTTGTTTTCGTTTAGCTTACGTAATTTCGGGTGAGTTTGATTTCTTTTTTTCTTTTAGTTTTCTTTTGTTGCATTCTTCTCTTCAAAAAAAAAGATCATTTTCTTTATTAAAAATAAATAAATAAATATCTTTTTCAACTCTTTTCAAGTTGCAAAAGCAGAAGGAGACGAATTGCCCTGCTCTGTTTGCTAAATAATAGCGTTGCTCTACTCTGTTGCTCGCTTAAAAAATCGCTGCTTAAAATAAAATGCTAATAATTCTGCACGCTCTTATATCGTGCTTTTATCACTTGTTCCCCTTGCATAGTTGGTTGCTTGCATTTCTAAAAAACAAAAACGAAATGAAAATTTCATCCGAGTTGCATTGTTAATGCATGTTCATTTCATCTTGTTTTTATTTTCTAAGAGAAATACCCAATTCACAGGTGGGAGATTTCATCACCCCTTTCTTGGCCCAAAAATTACATATTATCTTAGATTTTGACTAATAATAATGGTTAGACATTGGTGTTAAGGGTGTCATGGGCTCATCTAGAGCTTAATTGTATCTTGATAAGTTATCTTCTTTTAACAACTTATTTTCTGGTATGCAGGCTACAATAGAGCAATAATCATATATAAATATAACGGCGAATCATAAATATTACAATGATTGTTTCTCCAAAGGTATTTAAACCTTCGACTTCTCTGCTACGACGATTTATGGTGCACTGATAACCCATGTCCGTTACTTAGCTAAAAACTATTTATTGGATTAAATCATAGTGTGATTATATAACTTCGGGTTAGGGCAACAAAGGAAAAAAAAATTGTAGTCAAATCCTTGCATTCATTTAGTTGCATTAGTTCATGTATGTATACAAAACAACAAAAATCCAAAAGTAAACAAAATCTTATTTTCCTTAACTTAGTTTTCGAATGAAAATCCAAAAAAAATAATAATATAACAAATATTTTCCTTTGAAAAAAAATCAAACAAAATCCAAAAAACAAGCATTACCTAATTTAGGTTTTTATAAAAAAACAAAAAATCCAAAAAAAACTTTTCAAAAACAAAAACATTTTAAAAAAGAAAATATTGTAAAATCCAAAAATAAAATAAAATCAAATCTCCCTTTTGAAAAATAAATTCTAAATACTTTTCCTTTAAAAAAACAAACAAAAGAAAAGAATTTTTCATTTCATTCTCTTAACCTTGATTCTCACATCTTTCTCTCTTTATTCTTTTCACTTGTGCATGAGTACCTGGACTCGTGACACAACGAAAAATCGTTTAACTTGAACGGACGATCCTCCAAGATGCTTAATGAAAACCTTCCCTGAACTCTCATGGATAAAATCTTTCCCGACTAAGTTTCTATTCCCTCTTGTATCACATTACTGACCCCAACGGGTAATCACTTCGAAATTCATTCAAATCATATTGTCACACTCTCGAAATTTGGCAATTTTGAACACGATGATGCATACATCTTCTTAACAAAATTCAAACAAGTTCGTGCAACCATTAAACTTCAACAATAATGTAATGATGGAATCAAACTTTAGTTAATTTCATTCGATCTTACTGATTACACTAAAAAATGGTTGTACAGCTTACCTTCGAATTCGATCAAAACTTGGGATGATTTCATGAAAGTTTCTTAAAAGAATTCTACCCCTTGGAAAAATTGGCCAAAATACAAAATGAAATTGTGAATTTTCATCACTTCAAGGGTGAACCTTTCGGTACTTTGAAAGATTTAAAAAGCTTTTGATAAAATGTCCACGCCATAATTCTAAAATATGAACTCTTTGTCAAATCTTATACAATGGACTTGAAATTAGTTCATGAACTATGCTTGAATCGATGTGCCAAGACAATTTTCTTGCTCAACATCATGACGATGCTTGGCAAGTCCTTGAGAACTTGACCGAAAAATCACCTGAATGAGAACATTATAACGAGAAATTCATTTATTCATGATCAGGCGCACACTCGATAGGATCATCGTTGGCGTTGGACGCTAAAATCGATGCAATGATTACTAAATTCAACAATGTTTTCTCATTGTCATAATGGGATTTTCGACCCTCGAAAATCGACGTCTATATGTTCACTGTATGACATGCCGAATATTCAAGTGCTGGAAACACCGATTGCTTAAGGTGAAGAAGAAAAGGTAGAAGAAGAAACAAACAACAACATAGAATCTCACAATCGCAGTGGAACAATATATAATAACAGATTTTAAATACAAGAACTGTACTGTTAATATACATACCATTATCAGAGTACAATAGACAACAATCAATCTGGACAGTTTAATGACTTGTCCTCACACAATAGACATACAAATCAAGTACGGAAATATGTCTTTGTCATCCATCATGTATCCTGAGCTTCATAGCATCCTATCCCGAATTTGTAATACCCGGTCTGACCCGAACATTATAATAAAATAACACCCGAGTCAGTCTGGAAAACCGGTGTGAGAAAACACACTCAATTTGAATTATTTAAAGTTATCAAATCCTTTGAAAGACAAAGGTATCTCGTAAGACCACGCCATAAATAAAAACAACGGGTTTTTTACCTTACGATAACCAAAACATTTTATATCAAGGTCATATGATATTACAATAGTGTCTAAGTACAAATACTTATTCAAATAGCCAAAATTGTTACATTAATTAAATTCCAGCATACTAGGCACTACAAACAAAAATGTAAAGGCTCGTATTGAAGAATGGATTCCATATAATGACTGGGCTACTAGGGTACCACCCGTCATTATACACTTCTAAAAAGATGTACTGAGGACCTCGTCGGGATCCCCTGCCACACAAGACCGGCCTATCCCTAACCTAGATAGTACCGAATATGTTATCACCTCGAGCGTTCCCACCCTTTAAAATCGAGCGCTCCTTTTTTTTATGCACAACAATATCCATAATTTATATATATTTCCAAAGGTATCTAGAAAAGTGATAACATAACCTAATTGGGTGCGACCCACTTAGCCTTGCTGCATTTCCCATGTTTTAGTCATTCCTGATTGATGAGGCTTGAGGCTAACGTTACCTTTCAAGAACAATTCCACTTTGAATGCTCATCATCCTCCATGACGGTGTTCTGATAGCATTTGTCCATACAAGTTGTCTTGGGCCTGAACAAACCGAATCACCCTCTTCACCATCTTCATGATATCCATTCGTAACGTACAAGGATCGAAGTGGTTTTTGGATAATTAAATCTGATCCTGGTCTCTTCGAAACGATTAACGAAATTGGCCAATATTGATGGTCGGTTATTTAACTATCGAATAACATCCATAGGCAATCACTAGGCCATATTTATAATTTTCCAAATTTATTTTCAAAATATGTTTATAAGATATATATTCAATTTTTTTACAAATATTTCGAAATTTGAAAACCAATTCAAATTCAAATACCCATAACAGGATTAACCCGAACCATCTCAATATCTTAAAAGTATTTTCCTACGATTCCATTTATAATTCAATACTTAAAAATATTTCTATAATAATGATAATAATCTCTTAGGAGAAATATTTCAAATCCTTCCGGTTCAGCACTGAGGAAATAATTATAAGTATATTTTCCAAAAAATCAATTTATCTCTAATACTTAGAAAATATTCCATTTATTTCACAATTCTAGTTCCTTTACAAATTTCATTTATAAATCCCCTGACTCATTTTTAACAAATTCTATAAGTTCTGAAATTCGTTAATTAACTTCCTTTTAAATTTTCGAAGTCAATTTCACTCACTTAAACCCCAATTCCCATTTCAAACTCCTTTTATGAATTCTAAATTCATTTTGAATCTCTATATTTAATCACCTTGGAAATTAACTTAAATTTTAGCATTTCACTATAACATTCCTTTTTTCAAACACTCTCCACCTACCAATTTAACTTACAAATCTCAAGGTAATTATAATTCGCTTCAATCGTTTGCCCTCAAACCATATATATATATATAATAAATATTTAGAAGAAAAATAATTAAATTTCAAAACATGGTTAAGTATTATTAAATTTCAAAAGCACCTTTAATTAAGTATTGATAACTCATTTCCAATTGATTTTAAATAAAACCAATTCGTTTACTTAAATATTCTTCACTAATATAAAATATTTGAATAACCCACTTTCTGAAATATTCCAATACTAACTAGTTTTAAAATTTCATAGTTTAATAAATAAAATTTCCTTACTTTTAGAAGAAAAAAAACTTAATTTCTAAATAAAAATATATTTTTAAAATTCCAATAGCCTATTTCAATTTATAAATTCCTCTCGATTCACAACATATCGATTTCCTTTCCAATTCATTTTCCAAAAATAAACTCTACCATTTTTCTCAAAAACTATTTTCATATCCTAATATAAATTCACACTGTGAAATTTATATTTCCAATTTATCATTGATATCTTTTCCCCTATTTGAACATTGTTTATAAAATTACAAACTCCCTTGTTTTTCTTGTTTATAAAAATCAAATCTTATTTATAAAATCCCATTTTATCAATCCATTTTCTTATAAATACCATTTATTTCTCAAATCCATTTTCAATATCAATTTTTAACTTCTTGTCCTATTCTTTCTCGAATATCATTTTAAAATCAGTCTTAGAAATCCCTTTATATAATTTATTTTAAAACCTCTATTAAAAATATTTTTCGAATAGTTAAGTACAAACCCAAAAATCAAATTATTTTTTCATTCAACTCGAATTCCTTTAAAATAATCCAAATTCCAATATGAATATTTTTATATCTAAAATCCCTTTAATTCTTCATGTTCAAAATAACACTTATGGTAGTTAAAATACCAAAATTCAGGCCAGTGCTACTATAGCATCCATTATTCAAATAACAACAATAATCTATAATAGATTATTCTAACACGATATATATTATTATATATGAAAAATAATCAATATAAATTTGAGGAGTCCGGTTGGATCCCTCCAACCTGTTTCCCTGCATCCGCAGATGTTAATACAACATAAAAATACCAATCCCCACTTCGAGGGGAAAGACAATCAATATAAATTTACAAATTATAAAAGTTAACAATTTTTATACTTGCAAATTTTACTTTCATTAAAGTTAATTAAAATTTGTCACCTCAGAAATCCACGAACTGGCTACAACTCCACCTCTGACTACCGTTGCAACAACCAAAGTCGCCAACTCCTGCCTTCCAATCAATACTACCGCCGCCCTCCAAACCCTGATTCGAACTCTAGGTCGCCGCTACTCTCTCCATCCGTCGTGTGCACTTGTACAGATCGCCACCCCTTCCAGTTCGCAATTTCCTAACCTCCATGTTCGACTTTCACCAACCACGAATGTGACCAAGAATTGCACTGCCACGCGCTTCCTCTTGGCAAAAATTGTGACCTTATTTCAGATGCTGCCCATGCTCGAACCACCTATTGTCGAGCATCTCAACTACTCCATCATCAACACGCAGTGACGACCTTCCCCTTCTCCGTATCCAGTGTCGCTCCTTCCCAATAAGATGTCGCACCCCCTAGAGCCTGCATACGAGGCGAATCCATGATTTGGTCGAGATTTCGAGATTAATTTTTTTTCTTTTTGAAACGATTCCGATCAAATAACCGAATGGGGAAGAATGAGTTTTAAATTGGGGCAAACTTCATGAGCACAATTATAGGGTTGTGTCTTGAGTATGAGTAACAATTATAATAATATTCTTTTTTTTTGAGAAAAATGTGAGATCCTCTACGCATAGAGGAGAGCACACATGTGAATATATATACATCATGGATAAGGAGCTGCCAACATGCCTGGCAGGCAACAAAAACAAAAATACATAAAACTAATCTTAGGTACTCCTAAGATGAGTTCTAGCAAGGACACCACCCTTCGCACCTCAATATCAAGCTCTGGCATGGCCACCGCCTATTATTAAGATGTTAGAAGAGCGAAAAAGACTGAATGGAAAGAACAGAAAACCGAGTGACGACTCAAACTAATAAGAAAGCTCTAAAAGATTGAATCAGAAGAAGCGAACAAGCATCTGCTCTGAAGAGGATCTACTGACTAAAGAGGCCACTCTGAAGGCTCTGATCAAGAAGAAGGAGCGTCAAACTGGAGAATAGATCATCCTGAAAAAGTACTCCATAATGGAGATAGCCGAATCCTATATCTGAGGAGAAAACAGCAAGAAGTCCTAGATGAAGAATCTCTGCTCTGATGGCCTCTCTACAATCTGATATCTAGCAATCTGAAGACAAGAGAACCCTGCAAAGTGATCCTGAAATCCTATCTCCCAAACCTGTATCTGAAACATGACTAAGAAAAAAATTAGAACGATACATATGTATGTATATTTACATAGTAAATATACATATATATGTATTTAATGGAATGAATTAAAAGCCTGGATAAGACTATCAGGAAAAAAATCAATTATTAGTGCTATGATTAATAGTGAGATCATCATTAATCAAAAGTAAGCTATGATTAAGAGTGAGATCATCATTTAAATTTGGAAAATTATTAGTAATACTATTATTAGTGCTATAAAACTTATTGTTATGTTTAAAAAAGTTAATATTATAATTAATCTTGTTAAGATACCGTTTGAAACGGGTTTTATTAGCTAATTTATATTTGGGATTAGAAATCCAGTTGAAACAAAATGTAGAAAGTGAAAAAATCAATTTGTTAAAATGACAATTATGATTATTAAAAATCCTTTGATTTCTCTCAAACCAAATAAACCAACTAATAATAAAAAATAAAGTGTCTATTAAAAATCTAATATTCTTATTGAATTTGGATCTAAAAATTTTTCAGTAGAATTCACAATCCAAAATTTTAGTTATAATATTAAAGTTAAAAATTTTAAGATTATTAATTAGGATGTAATTAGAGTCCAAACAATCATAGTATATATGATTAATGTCCTCAAGATGCAGATTACAAAAATAACATTTATTATCGTTTTGAATGTTTTTTCTTTTTAAAAATTCTATTATATTAAGTTTTCCATGAAGTATTAACCACATGTGAATTTTGGATTTAGAAGGAGCATTAGATTTCCACATATATTTAAAAGAGTTATTTGTAGTACCCGAAAAATTAATAAATCTACAAAAAGAATTTGGAGTATATTTCTTACTCTTATCTCATTCCCAACTAAGAAAATCATTATCATTATCAATATTATAAAGATTTAATCTGGCATAAAGCAAAGAAAGTTACCTAAGGGTTGATCCAACTAAAATTCTGTTAAAACTGAAATTCCAAGGAGGATCATTATCCGAAGTGTAAACTTCATTAATTAAAGCAAACTTAAAGTTACAGATATCATACAAATTCTTAAACACAAACTTAAGAGGCAAGATCGAAATCCAAAAATCATGCCAAAAAGAAGTACAATTTCCTGAGTGTACTATCATCTTAGTTCCTAGTCAAAAATTTCATAACATTTTAAAATGTTTTTCCAAAAATTAGAAAGATTATGGGAAAGAGAATAATCAATTTGGTGTAAATTGATATTACCGTTATAGAAATATTTAGAAATGACCTCTTTCCAAACAGCGTTATCATTTATACCTTTAAACTTCCAAAGTCATTTACCTAAAAGAGATAAATTCATGTTACGCAAATTTATAACTCCCAAACCATCCTCCTTTTTAGCTCTACAAATAGTTTTCCAGTTTACTAGACATTTAATACTGTTATTAATATTATCCCCACTCCATAAGAAATCTCTTCTAATTTTATCTATTTTATTAATAACCCAATCTGGAAACAGATGCATATACATCCAGTAGATCGGTAAGGCTGGTAAAACCGAGTTTATTAAAACTAGCCTACCTGCACTAGATAGAAATCTCTCATTCCAATTAGATATCTTATTTTTAATTTTATCAATAATAATAAGCCAATCATCGATAACAATATTCAATTACCAAAATATCTCGTTATAGCAACTTAAAATCCCAAACCCTTATTGACGAAAGCTGCCTGGCATCCCTAATGTTATACCGCTATTTTGAACCCAATGGAACAAGTCTCGAGTCCCAATTCAATTGTATTGAGAAGATATCCTTTCAGATCAACTATTTGAATTAAATTCATTTAAATTATTCCTAGGTGTTTTCAGATCGCATGAACAAACGGTGAACTCAAATGCTACGAAATTTGAACTCCAATAATAATACACTATTGCAGATCCAATCGAACTGGTTTCGTCGAATTTCGAGACTGTGTCTCGGATCGCTATTTTATGCATCGATTAAGTCGACGATTTCAAAACTTTACGAAATCACTCAAAATTTCAATTTTAAAAACTTATTAACTCAAATATAATTCAAATAGAATTATATCAACAATAGAAATCATTTCAATTCATATTCAACTCCAATTCAATTATTTAAATGTTTTTCAATTATAGATTCAACAATCAAATTTATTCAATAAATCGCTATACTAGGAACTTAATTTTTTTCCACTTATTTGATCAATAAACTTCATAATAAAATTCCATTTGCCTTTCAAATTCAGCATATAAAATAAATTAAATGTTCAAAATAAACGACCAAAAATCCAGGTTATTATACTCCTCCCCCTTAAAAGAATTTCATCCCCGAAATTGTAAAGGTATGACGAATGATCCAAACCCATTACTTATCAAAATGCACTTAGTTAAAACTCGACATTACACTTTTCTAATCTTTTAGTTCTAACCAAACAATTTGTTTTCCCTTTTCCAATTCAAACCCTTAATTTTCATTACAATTGAAAAATTAACTTTTTAGTTATAAAAATTTTCAAAATTTTTCTAACACGCTAAATTTCTGAAATTTTTTGACGCAGTCTCCCTTGTACGGAGAGACTTTTGCAATATAACAAAATACATCGACCCGCATGGTCGAAAAACAAAATATATATCAATATTTATAGTTTTGCGTTACTTAATCCGAAAACGTACCTAATTTAGCCTTTTAAGCGAGCGGTTTATTTTACATGTAGTTTGCATGACCAAAGTCAAGCGCAACAGCTCCATATACTTGTACTTACACAATTTAAACATGTAAGCACCAAAAACATGAAATTTAATAACATTTCATTTATTTATATGGTTAAAACATACAAGCTTCATAATCCAATCATGCTAAACATGTATTATAAGCAATTATAAGGTTCCGATACCAATTTAATTGCTTTTAATCGATTCATATTCAATTAGAATGATTTACAACTCAATTTATTTGCGTTCACTTCATAGTTACATACATCATTAATATATTCATTCATAATTGATTCTGAGTCAATTTATTTACTTACCATTTGATGCACCAAATTTTTATTTACTCCCGTTGCTTCAAACGACAAATTTTTTCCACACAATATGGTGATATTCCTTTTAATAAGATAATCACCTAATCCTATAAATCATTTACAATTTATTTTTAATCAATTAGTCAATTTCCATTGATTCTCATTCAATTATTTACAAAATCTTGTTTTTTTTCAATTTTTATATCAAACGACATCTCATTTTTCTGCCAACTTACTTAATAACCCATTTCATAAAGTATTTCTAAGGTTTATTATAACATTCCATACCATTTCTCAAGTTAAGTTGTTTAATTCATTTCGGCGATAAAACTTAAAATTTATTCTCATAGCAATCAAACTTTGTTTCCTTTTACATTGATTGTTATTCAATCCCGTTTACTAATTAATCTAATTAGTTCATTCACTAAATCTACTTTAAAACTTAACTTCAAGCTTGAATTTATTTAAACAACATCCACGACCACATTCAATTTATTCACTCTTAAATTGAATTTATTTATAACTCAAGTCATTCCTATTTCAATCAAATCCCATTTTATTCGTCCTCATTTCCAATTTTATTTAATTCGCTTATAATTAAGTTGAATTTTATTTACAATCCAAGTTCCATATTTAATTCCAATTTCAATCCATGATCCATTTAATTTATTCATTAATTATTTTTGTTAATTTTACTTCATTAATTCAATTCAAATCATACCAATTAAATTTCTAATATTTAATTCGTTCAAGTTAACTTAAGTTGAATTTCATTTAATTTTATATCTCAGTCCCAATCGATATCAATTCTAATTCAATCCATTTTTCTTAACTTGGTTTAAGTTAAATTTCAATTCATACATTTCATTTTAACGTACGCGAGTTAAAATTCGATTTCAATTCCATCATAATTTAATTTAATCTTACTTTAAGTTAAATTTTTAATCCACACCATTCTTTTTGTACTAACTTAATTCATTTAACTATACCCAAGTTAAATTGTATTTCATATCAGAATTCACATTTTCTAAGTTATAAATTCAAAAACTTATTTTTCTTTCGATTTCACAAATCATATAGCTGAGAATTTTAGAATTCAAACACCAGATTTCAATTTAAATCATTTAGAAATCACAAATGTCGCAAATCATACATTTTAAATTTAAACCAAACATGGTTTTCATCTAAAACAAATCCCCTTTGGAATTTTAAATCAACTCATTTTTCCCAAACAATGTTGAAACGATGATCCGGTAGCAATTTGTCACTTAAAAACTCGAAAATGAATA
Source organism: Allium cepa (assembly GCA_030765085.1). Classification (NCBI taxonomy): domain Eukaryota; kingdom Viridiplantae; phylum Streptophyta; class Magnoliopsida; order Asparagales; family Amaryllidaceae; genus Allium; species Allium cepa. Next base: position 611,543,119 of record CM060932.1, read on the forward strand.
TTAATGATGCTATGCAGTCATCACCAGGATTATTTTCCAACAACTGTAGCGAGTTCAGTGCTTTATCAGTTTCAAATCCATTTTTAAATCCAATTTAAAATAAATTCGTTCAAAAATAATGCTATTTTATTTTCACAACACTTCGGGGAGTTTTTTCCAAACTTCCGAGATTTCAAAATTCTCGAATACTTAGTTCAAATCCATTTTCAAACATTTTCGAAATTTTTTGGGATTTAAAATTTCAAATTCTGGTTTGAATCCATTTTAATTATAATCCATTTGTATAATTCATATTTATACAATTCCCATTTGGTTATATATATAACCATTTCAACCTTTAAAATCTTTTCTGTTTATAATAACAACCAAACACACCAATATACTATAATAATTTCTAGAAAATATTATTTCTTTTATATCAAAGTATAATTTTTGAATAAAATTATTTCATTTATCCACTTTAAAACAATACTATGTCGAATTGCTCTATTCTAGTGTTTAGAAACCCTTATCGACATAGTTGTACGGACTGTGCCGACCAGAATTCATAAGCCACTCAATAAATCAACCAACACAATGTAAAACATTTTTTATCACTAACAAATATGCGCTCATATCTATTAATACACTCAAATTCATTCAAGGATACTACTGACCCTATTTCAAATGAGTAATCCCCGCCAAAGCCAAGGTTCTCGTTTAACCTTCTGCTCTGTACCAAGTGTGACAATCGGGATTAACATGTCGAACATTCAAGTGCCAGAAACACCGATTGCTAGGGGTGAAGAAGAAAAGGTAGAAGAAGAAACAAAAAAGAAAACAACAACACGGAATCTCACAATCGCAGCGGAAAAAAATATAATATATAATAATAGATTTTAAATACAAGAACTATACTATTGATATACATACCATTATCAGAGTATAATAGACAACAATCAATCTGGACAGTTAAATAACTTATCATCACACGGTGGAAATACAAATCAAGTATAGAAATATGTCTTTATCATCCAGCTCGTCTCCTGGCTCCATAGCTTTCTATCCTGAATCTGTAATGCACGGTCTGACTTGAGCATTATAATAAAATAACACCCGAGTCAGTCTGGAAAACCAACGTAAGAAAACACACTCGATTTGAATTATTTTAAATTAACAAAATCCTTTGGAAAAACAAAGGTATCTCGTAAGACTACGACATAAATAAACACGATGTGTTTTACCTTACGATAACCAAAACATTTTATATCAAAGTCATTTGATATTATAACAGTGTCTTAAGTACAAATACTTATCCAAATGGCAAAAATTGTTACATTAATTAAATTCTAGCATACTAGGCTCTATAAACAAAACCGTAAAGGATCATGTTGGATAATGGATTCCATACAATGACTGGGCTACTGGGGTATCGCCCGTCATAGTACACTTCTAGAAAGATGTACCAAGGACCTCGCCAGGATTCCCTGCCACACAAGATCGGCCTATCCCTAACCTGGATATTACCAAATATGTTATCACCCCGGGTGTTCGCACCCTTAAAAATCGAGTGCTTCCTTTTTCACGCACACTCATATCCATAATTTATATATATTTCCAAGGGTATCTAGAAAACTGATAACATACCCTAATTGGGTGCGACCCACTTAGCCTTGCTGCATCTCCCTTATTTTAGTCATTCCCGTTTGATGTGGCTTGAGGCTATTGTTATCTTTCAAGAACAATTCCACTTAGAATGTTCATCGTTCTCCAATGACGATGTTCTGATAGCATTCATCCGTATAAGTTGTCCTGGGCCTGGACAAACCGAATCACCATCTTTACTATCTTCACGACATCCATTCTAACCTTCAAACCGGATCGAAGTGGTTTTTGGATAATTAAATATGATCCTGGTCTCTTCGAAACGGTTAACGAAATCAGACAATATTGATAGTCAGTTATTTAACCATCAAATAACATCCATAGGCAGTCACTAGGCCATTATTTATAATTTTCCAATTTTTTTTTCCAAAATATCTTTATAAGATATATATTCAAATTTATTTCAAATGTTTCAAAATTTGAAAACCAATTCAAATTCTAATACCCATAACACAATTTTCCCGAACAATCTCAATATCTTAGAAATATTTTCCTTCGATTCCATTTATAATTCAGTACTTGGAAATATTTCTATAATAATAATAATCTCATAGAAGAAATAATTCAAATCCTTCCAATTCAATACTTAGGAAATAACTATAAGTATATTTTCCAAAAAATCAATTTATCTCCAATACTTAGGAAACATTCCATTTATTTCACAATTCACAAATCCTTTACAAATTTCATTTTTAATATCCCTGACTCATTTTTAACGAATTGTAGTAATTTCGAAATTCGTAATTAACTTACTTTTAAATTTTCCAAGCCAATTTCACTCGCCTAAACCCCAATTCTCATTTCAAACTCCTTTTATGAATTCTAAATTCATTATGAATTTCTATATTTAATCACCTTGGAAATTAACTTATATTTCAGCATTTCAATATAACATTCCTTTATTCAAACCACGCTCCATCTACCAACTTAACTCTACAAATCTCGAGGTACTTATAAATTGCTTCAATCTTTTGGCCTTCAAACCAAATATATATATATATATATATAATAGATATTTTAAAGAAAAATAATTAAATTCTAAAACATGGTTAAATACTATTAAAATATCAAAGCACCTTTAATTAAGTATTGATAACTCGTTTCCAATTGATTTTAAATAAAACCAATTTGTTTACAAGCTTATTAATAAAACTTAAATTTTCTTTCACTAATATAAAATATTTGAATAACCCACTTTCTGAAATATTCTAATACTAACTATGCATGATGCACAACGAAGGTATAAACCAAAAATGAAGGATGCGGTTCGAGATGAAATTCTTAAACTCCTTGATAACGGAATCTTATACCCCATTTTTGATAGTTCGTGGGTTAGCTTAATTCATGTCATACCTAAGAAGTCCAGACTTACCGTTATCATGAATGATGCTAATGAACTCATCCTTACTCATACTCAAATAGGTTGGCATCTTTGCATTGATTACCAAAAATTAAATGCTATAGGATGTAAATATCACTTTACTCTTCCTTTCATTGACCAAATGCTCGAATGTTTAGCCAGCCACGAATTCTATTGCTTTCTTGAGGGTTATTTAGGTTTTAACCAAATTATGATCGATCCCAAAGATAAAAAACGACTTTCACATGTCCCTTTAGCACCTTTGGATATCAACATATGCCATTTGGCCTTTGCAATATTTCTGTTGCTTTCCAAAGATGCATGATCAACATCTTTTCTGACATGATCGAATGCATTATGGAAGGGTTCATGGATGATTTTTCTGTCTTTGAAAATTCTTTCTTCGAGTGCTTACACCATCTCGAGATGGTTTTGAATCGATGCAAGGACAAAACTTAACATTAAACTTGGAAAATGCCATTTTATGGTCAAACATGGCATTGTCCTTGGACGTGTCATTTAAAACAAAGGCATTGAGGTAGAAAAAGTGAAAGTTAACGTAATTGCAAATCTACCCATTCTCAAATCTGTCAAGAACATTTGTTCATTTCTAGGACATGCTGGTTTTTATCGACGCTTTGTGAAAGACTTAGTAAAATTTCTTGACCTCTTATGGCTCTTCTTGCAAAGGAGGTTCCATTTGACTTCAATTTTGACTGTGTTTTTGCTTTCGAACATCTCAAAAATGAGCTTATTTCCACTCCCATCATTTGCTCACTTAGTTGGGATCATTTACTACGCTAGCGTGACCCTAAACGATGCTTAACTCAATTATGCAACCACCAAAAAAGAGCTTGTAGTGGTAATCTTTGCACTCAAAAAGTTCTTACATTATTTAATTGGCTCACACATTATGGTTTACGTTGACCACTCCACTCTTCGGTACCTTTTCACTAAAAAGGATGCTAAGTCTCGTTTGATCCGTTGGATCCTTTTGCTCCAAAAATTTGACCTTACGATGAAAGACAAAAAAGGATTTGATAATGTCATTGCTGATCATCTGCCGCGTCTTCCAAACGCACGACCTTCTTTTTCGATCAACAAGAATTTTCCTAATGAATAACTCCTTTTCGTTTCTGTCGATCTATGGTATGCCGATATAGTGAATTATTTGGTCACTAAGGAAACTCCTTCATTTTGATCGAAACAAGTTAAATATAAATTTATTTCCCAAGTCAAGTACGTCTATAGGGATGATTCATACTTGTTTAAGTTTGTTATGACCAAATCATTCAACGTTGCATCCCAGATTGCGAAATTAAGAGTGTTCTTTCGTTTTATCATGCCCAAGCTTGTGGTGGTTACTTCGGTCCTAAGAAAACAACGAAAAAGGAGCCTGAATGTTGTTTTTACTGGCCTATGTCTTCAAAGATGCATTTGAGTTTTGTAAAACTTGTGATCGCTACCAAATGTTTGGAAAAATCTCTCGACAAAACAGCCTTTGAACCCCATTCTTACGATCGAAATCTTTGACGTTTGGGGTATTGACTTTAGGGACCATTTCCCAACTCTTTCGAAAATCTGTACATTCTTCTTGCTATTGATGACGTCTCTAAATGGGTTGAATCCATTCCATGTAAAACAAATGACCATAAAGTTGTTGTGAAATTCATAAAAGAAAACATATTTTTGAGATTTTGAGCACCTTGCAGAATAACAAGCGATAATGAAACTCATTTCTTTAATCGATCATTTGAAACTCTAATGAAAAAATACTCGATAACCCATGAGTTATCCATTCCTTATCATCCTCAAACTTATGGTAAAATTGAAGTTTCAAATCGCCAAATCAAACAAATTTTGGAGAAAACTGTAAGTAAAAATTGAAAAGATTGGTCACAAAAATTGACAGATGCTCTTTGGGCCTATAGAACTACGTATAAAACTAATCTTAGAAGCCTCCTTTTAAGTTAATATATGGTAAAGTGTGTCATTTACTTTTGAACTTGAACATAAAGAATTATGGTCGATTAAGAACATAAATTTTGAACTTGAAAAAGCTAGTGAAAATAGAAAATTGCAATTCAATGAATTAGAGGAGATTAAAAATGACACGCATGAAAATGGGGAAATGTATAGAAAACAAAAGTTTTTCATGACAAGTCAATCCTTAGGAATATATTTTCGCCAAATCAAAAGGTTCTTTTGTATGACTCTTGACTTCATTTGTTTCCTTGAAAATGAAAATCAAGGTAGACAGGACCATACGTACTGTTTTTCTACACAGTGCCTTAGAAATAGAAATCCCTACGGATGAATCGATTTTTAAAGTAAATAGTTATCTTTTAAAACCTTAATTGGAGTTGGCAAGTGATCAAGAAGAGAAGCTCATGATTCTTCATGAGCCACACTACGTCTAGTAAGAAATTTTAACCCTCTATTTTAAATAGGTGCATATTTTTCTCCATTACACTCATTATAGCATGCATTGACTGTGGGGACATAGTCAAAATCAAGTGTGGGAGGAGTCTCATGTTTATTTTGTTTTTTCAAGGTTTATTTTTAGCATTTTCTTTCCAAAAACAAAAAGGGAAAAAACCAAAACAATTTTTTTAGCATATTGATTTACTTTTAAAGAAACACGATAGAATAAGTATATGTTTTTGGTTATTAAATTGAAATTTTTGAAAATTTAATCGTCTTGACAAAAATAAAAGTTTGATTACAAGACACTATGGTGTAACTAGTATATTGGAATATTCATAGGTGATAATTATAAAGTATATCCTAATTGTAATCTTTGTTTAAAAGAGCAGTTGATTTAAAGTAAAGGCGGTAACATTTTTGATCTTCTAAGTTAAGTGGTGCTAAGATGATTTTGCATAACTCTCTCTTTAAAAAAAATCATAAAATAAGAAACACTCAAAGTCATGTGTTTGCACGTAAGTGTGTATGCTCGCCACGCTTTGTACCCCTCCTACGTAAGCCCAAAAGGCAATGCACGATCGGTATATCTGGCCTTAGTTTATCCGAGTTGGGTGTATGTAAATAAAATTAAAATAATAATAATAAATATGTAGAGTCATGAATTTATACGCAAGTGTATACACTCGCTACGCTCTGTACTCTTCTCACGTAAGCCCGAAAGGCAGTGCATGAATGGTATATCTGTATTCGATACATTTGAGTCAGGTGTGTAAATAATAATGTTAATATTGTTCAAAATAGAGAGAGCAAGCAATTGAAACCCAAGCACTATCTTCACTTATTTGATTTGACTTGTTATTCAAAAGAAATAAAAATTCCACTTTGCAAAACTTTGATAATCAACTAAAGGTTTCATTTCATAGTTGCGCTATGTTATTAATCGAAACAACTAGTCGAATACTAATTGTAAGGATAACTTAATTTTTATCGGATGTTCTGATGAGTAAAAAGACTATAATTTCTTGACAATAACCAAATCTTATATCTAACTTACTCATGTCAATTTAAAAGTAAATTCTTCATTTATAAATATTTTTCAAAACTTGCATCATATAATCGCATTAGAATTTGCATATCGCATTTGGATTTTGTGGGTAGTTGTAATGACCCCCCTTTTTGATCGGTTTAAATCGACAATAAAGCACACATGTCTACTTAAAACCATTAAAAATGGAGGATTGTTATTAGGGTGAATAAGAAAATAAGAGAAAAGAAAGAAAAATAAAATACAGAATCTCATAGCGGAATGACAAAATATAATAATCAAATAAATAGTTCATGAAGTTGTTTTACAAATAACATTTGATTACACTTTTACAATACAGATCAGATTTTTACATACGGAGGAGTAAATAAATAATGTAGTGGAACAACATGATGCAGTAGAATAAATATAATAAACAATAGTATTATACTAAATTTTCATCTTCATCCTCCCGAAAGATGGTCTTCAATGCTGAAAAGCTCAGGCTGGCCTGAGCGTAATGAAAGGACAAAACACTCGAGTCAGAACTAAAAGATCTTATGTAAGTTAAATCAACGGTAAATACATATGAGTGTGAAGTCTTCAAAGATGTTCACAGGATTTTACATCGCCTATCCAATATCTAACAAGCGTGCAATAGCTTAAGAGATGTTCGGGATTCCATCTCCTAAGGATCCGTTAAACTATCTATATGTAGTAGAATGCGCTATTATAATATGTCTATAGTAAAGTAAAGTATTAAAATAGCGTTAAGGCATTACCCATATCCCCCTTAACACATTTTATATAAATGTCGTAGTCTATACAGTATTGTAAACTCCACCATAAACTAGTGGGCTACCAGGGAGCACTCCATACGTACGACACAAAACAAACTCGTAATGGGCTCGATAAGTCATATGACAAGGCATGCGAGGCAATACCCAGGGTAGGATACCACTGTTTTGCGGATCTGGATTGGTGGTAACGCATAGCAGCTACTACCACCCACCTCGGGACATACTCCCATAATCAAAATCGAGGGGTGACCACCAAATCAATCACAAAGTAATAAATATGGTATCGAAGAAGCATGGTCGATCGGGGGCGCGATCTCACTTGGCCCGGCGTGGCTCCTGTTTTAGTCATATCAAGCTGACTCGATGGGGTCAGGGCTGCGTTCATACCTTATACAGTGGCGTTTGCCAAACCATTCTACTTCGTTCTGGATTTTCCACCATGTGCACAGTTGTTAAAGTGGTTTTTGGTATTGGTAGAGAGTATGACAATATCCGATTCTGGTCTCTTTAACAACCAAACACTTACTTCACACCGGCTGGTTCTTTTACATTTCTAAAACAGATTCATAATTGATATCAAAATATCATATTCACTTCAAAATCATATCACTTTCGAAATCATATTCACTTTTTGAAACCATTATTCACTTTAAATCATATTCATTTCAGAATCATAACCACAAAATAGGTTAAACCCTCATATCAAAATATTTGCATTTAAATCAATTAAATCTAAATCATAAAAATTCCAACTTTAAACAGTTTGAATATTGAAAGTAGTTTATATATATTGGAATAGTTATACATTATAGTAGTTTATATTTAAAAATAGGTTACAGATTAAAATAGTTTATATATTGGTAATAGGTTATATATTGAAATAGTTTATATATTAAAAATAGGTTATATATTAAAATAGGTACATATTAAAACAGGTTATATATTAAAATATATTAAAAGTTGTTTATAAATTTAAAATAATATATATTAAAATAGTTTATAATTTAAAAATGGGTTATAGATTAAATTAGTTTATATTGTAAAAGTTGTTAATATATTAATGATTATTAAGATATTAAAATGGTTTATATGAGAAAATAGTTTATGAATTAAAAGAGTTTGTATATTAAAAGAGTTTATATCGAAAATAATTTCTGTAACATCCCGCCTTTTTTTACATTATAGGCAGACACACATGTCGACTCAAATCATATAGAAGGGCAGATTGTTATTGGGGTGAATAAGAAAAATAGAGAAAAAAAGGATCTCGCAGCGGAATGACAAAATATAATAATCAAATAACAGTTCATGAAGCTGTTTTATAAAAACATTTGATTATACTTATACAACACCGATCAGCGTTACACATACCAGAGAATAATAAATAATGCAGCGGAATACACGATGCAGCGAAATATAATAAATGATAATAATACAAACTTCATCTTCGTCCTCCAGCAATAAGGTCTTCAAATCCTGAAATGTTCAAGCTGACCCGAGCGAATTGAAAAGACAAAACACTCGAGTCAGAACTAAAAGATCTTATGTAAGTTAAATCAACTATAAAATATGAGTGGAACGGCGTCAGAGATGTTTACGGGGTTTCACATCTCCTATCCAGTGTCTAACGTGAGTGCAGTAACTTAAGAGATGTTCAGGACTTACATCTCCTAAGGATCCATTAAACTATCTACAATGTAGTAAAATACGCTATTATAATAATGTCGAGAGTAAAATATATTATAATTTAAAAATAGCATTAAGGCTTTACATTTTCCACCTTAATACACCTTTATATTCCCATAGTCTATAAAGTACCATAATCTTCCCCATACTGGGCGTATCAGAGGGCACTCCATAGGTATGGTATAAAACAAAACCGTATAAGGCACGCTGGGTGACACGGCACAACTAGGCAATGCTAGGGTAGATATATCAATTACGCATTCGGACTGGTGGTGACGCATAACAGCCACTACCGCCCACATCGAGCCATACTCCTAATATCAAAGGTGCAACCAATCAGTCACAAAGTAATAGAATGGTATCGAAGAAGCGTGTCCAATAAGAGGAGCTACCTCATTGGCCCGGAATCGCTCCTGTTTAGGCCACCTTATTCCACCTCACGGGAGTTGGGTCCACGTATATACCTCAATAGAACGTCGCCCCCATCCTACTGCATTCTGGAATCTCCACTGCGTACACGATTGTTAAAGTGGTTTTCGGAGTTGGCAGAGAGTATGACAACTTCCGATCTCTGCCTCTTCAACAACCAAACGTTATTATAACACCGCGGTCATTTCAAAATAGTTTATACTTCAAATCCAAAATATCATTGTCATTTCAAAACCATATCAATATGATATCATTTCCATTTCAAAACCAAATACGATATCATTTCCGTTTCAAATATGTATCCATTTTCAAAATCATAGCATTTTCAAGGTTATAACAATTTCAAAACCAAACACTTGAAAATATAACATTTTCAAAACATAATACCTTGAAATTCATATCTTCGAAACTATAACTTTCACTTCTTAAACAATTTAGATATTCAAATAGTATATATAATAAAATAGTTTTAAATTTAAAATTACTTTATAAAATAATATAATTTCCTCAACTTCACAATTTGAATTCAAATCAACTTGAATCTAAAATTCAGTTTATATCAAATCTCAATTCTTAAATTTCAACTCAATTCATTTTTCAATAAACTATTTCGATTTATATCGATTTCAAATACAGATTTGAACCTCAAATAAACCATTTCAATTTTTAAATGTTTCGAATCTTTAAAAATTCCATCATTTCAAAACTAAATTTGGTAACTTCATATAAATCTCAATTTAACTTCATTATTATTCAGTTTTGAAATATTTACTTAACAAAGCCAATATCTTTTATATAAACCCCAAATTCCAAATCACTAAATGTTCCTTCAATTAGTTTAAACTTGAAATATTCATTTTAAATCATCTTAAACAAAATCAAGTTATAAAAATCATACCTTTAGAATTTCAAATTTAATAAATTCAAATCAAACTTATTTGAGTTTAATTCTTAAATAAATTCAATTTCAAATAAATTTCAAATTTATCTTCCAACCTTAATTTATTTAAATCATTATAAACTCTATATTAAAATATAATTTAAATACTTAACCATATTTTCTTCAATAAAATCAAACTTTATAATTAAATTTATTCTATATTATGACAAATTTATACATAGCTTAAAATCAAGAATAAAATAACATTTATATAATGTCTAAAATCAATATTTATATACAACCATATATTTCTTTACAAAACCATAGAAATCATTTCAAAAATATTTTTATATATAGACCACGATGTCTATATATAATTTTCTATCCTATGGTCAAGTGATGCAGGTATTTATCATTTCAATCCACAATTTAATATTTTACAGTTGTATATCGTTTCAAACCACAATCCCGAATTAATAATAATCCATAACGAACTTGCGGTTTATAACAATGTAAACTAAACATCCATTCAACCAATATCAACAATCAACATCCATCACAATAATCATCCAAAAAATCCATAAATATCAATATAGAAACTGGTAATAAATAACAGGTATTTAACTGGCAGTTTATATGCAATAATAAATCAAATAACAATTTAATTCAAATAAATTCAATTTGACTGAGATGATGATTAAAAATATACCAAACGATCGTAAATAAATTCCTAATCACCTCATGAATTAAATTTAACAAACATATGAAATTCTAGAAGTTGTGACTGGTTAAAACACTCGCATTTTGAATTTAAATTGAATTTAAATCCAGTTTAAACCCAAAATTCAAACAGTCTCCAAATTCGTCCAAACCAGCGTCAAAATGCCCAAAATTCCAATGCGATCCTAACAAAACAAACCGCACCTAAATCCGATCGTAAGTAAAAGATATGCGAGTTAGAACTTATAAAAAAATATAAACAAAATAAATAAAACAAACATTGCCCTCCTAACTAGCCACGTCACCCACACTAGAACGGCACTCGCCTGTACCAGAGTCGAACATGAGATTGATCACGACAAAGGTACGCAACGCCACTGTGGGCCACCGAGCACGTCGTCGACATCTCCTGAACACCGCGCCGCCCACGGCTACTCGCCCTACACGCCTTGCGCCCACGGCGAACGCCTCCGATCCCTAAACTACCCAACAACCGCCGCCTATAAAGCTTGACCGTTGAATTTTACAGCTCGATCCAGCCGTTAATTTGTGAAACAAACCATATAGATGAACACTTCTCGTTGATCTCCACCAAACCCTACCCTTGAATCGACGATCTGATGTTGTTCATCGACGCATGATGAACGGCCATGAACAATTCATCAATTTCTGGACAAACAGAGCTTCAAATTGGAAAATGAATTTCAAATCTGAGATGCGCTCGTCAAGAGCTTCAGGTCGATATATAATTTGATATGTATTGAGGAGTTTGAATTTTTAATTTGGTTTTGATTTGAAATTGCAATTGGGAATTAGGGTTTGTCTGCCATTGAAATAGGGAGAAGCAACATGAATTATATGTACAGAATAATGAACATAAGAAATAGGCTAGGGTTTATAATGATATATATATATATATATATAGGTAAAGCTAAAATAGAAATAACGTATCGGATTTGATTTGGGTTGGAACGATAAATGGCCCGAAAAGCCCGTTCTGACTCAAGAATGAATATGTGTCAATCCATATATCAAAATAGATGTTTTTAAATATTTAAATGCAATGGAACAGGTTTCAAGTCCAAATTCTATCGTACGAATAAGTTATGCAAAAATCAAGTTATTTCAAATTAATTTCAATTGATTTCGATTAAATTGATTTCTAGGCGTTTCGAGCCCGTACGATCAAACAATAAGCTCGATCATTAGGAAACTTGAAATCTTATATTGATTCACTGTTACAGATCCGATGAAACTGGTTTTGCCGAAATCCGAGTCAGTGACCAAAATGGCTAATTTTCACGTTATTAAATTAAATTAATATTTCATTAATTAAATCACTTTTTCGTTTCAAATTTAATACTTCAAAATTTTCATCATTTATGATTTCTTAAACAATTCAAAGTTAATTGATTTACCCATTACCTTATTTAATTTTAATTTTAATAAATTCATTGATTATCAATTGAAATTCCAATAAATCTATTTATTTGATTTTAAATCCTGTTATTTAATAAATTATTAATAAATGGATGAAATTAACGTTAGTTCATGATCTATTACATTAATATTCTCAAATTTCATCTCAATCTCTACTAACGCAATAATTAAATATTAAATTTCATTTAATTGCAATTAATCCAATTATTAAGTTTAAAACCCAATAAATTGATAAATCTTGATTTCCATTATTTTTATTCAACCCACTGTCATACTGTGAATAAATTTAACATTATTTTCCATTTATTATCTAGATTTACGTTAATATAATATTTAATTTAGATTTATTGTGATTAATTCAAATTCAATTTAACGGATTAAATATATATGAAACTTATAATAATTGTTGCCATTAACTCTCAGTCACAATTTTATAGGTTTATCATTTCCAAATCAATATCATAATTACTTATAGAACATTGATTTTATTCAACATTATCTATTAATTCATTAATTAATTCAATATTTACGTTTGTTTTCTTATATTCAGTTTATAGCCTAGTATAACATTTACACTAATTCCATTAATTGTAATTTCATTCAAATAGTTAATAAATAACTTAGGATAGCATTATTACATATCATTTAAGTTATTATTTCATTAATGAATCACAAATTTCTATTTTTCCAATATTAGATAACAAACATTTAATAAAATTAACAATTAAATTATCGAAAATTTACTGGTCATTAAAGTTTCAATTTAGAATTGTTTCTTCCAATTTCAGAAATCAATTCAAATCAACTTTAGTTCGAAAAATTCAGTCTAAATCAATCTCAGTTTAACGATTTCCATTCAAAAAGACTAGAGGTTTCAATTCAAATTCTCATTAAAACCATTTCAATTTATATCGATTTCAAAGTCCCTTTTTGAACTAAGAATTTAAACCACTTCAAATTCAATAAGTTTCAAAGTTTAAATATTCAAATGTTCACAACAACTCAAATTCTGATAAATTCCATTTATTTAAGATTTCAATTTACATTCTTTAAAAATTCATTTAAACCAATTTCAATTTCAACATTTTAAAGCTTGGATTTTGAAAATAATTCAATTCATATAAATCAAATTTTATTTAATAATATCATTTAACTAGATTCAAAAATTAAGGATTTAAAATCAATTTAATTTAACCAATTTGGTGTCCTTATATAAGTTTCTACCCTATGGTCAAGTGATACGGATATATACCATTTCAACCCGTAATAAATTTAAATTTATGGGTGTATATCATTTCAACCCGCAATCCCAAGTTAAAATTCAAAATCCATAAGATCGCTTGAGTTTATCATTTCAACCCATAATTCTTTTTCTCTAATCTATGAGACTATTCCGGTATGTATTATTTTAACCCATAGTGATTTTCTTAACAATAACTAAAGGAACATGCCGTAATAACAACATATAAATAAAGATACGTCCAATCATCCAAAATATCAACAAATAAGCATCCATCATAATCATCGTTCAGATCAACCAATAAATCACAACAAATAAACTGGTTATCACTATCAGGTATTTAACTAGCAATTAAATTCAATATTAATTTAAATGGCAATTTATTTCAATATAAATTTAAATTAAATTTATATGACAATTTAAAATACCAAATAACTATCTATAATTTCAAATCACATCATAAATTTAATTTAACTAACATAAGATGGTTTAGCATTTGTGACTGGGTTAAAACACTCACCTTTGATATATCGACGATTTAAATATCCACATAAAGGCCCAAATTTGAACAGTCTTAGAATGCAGCCGAATCAGTTTCATAATGTCTGGAATTTCAATACGAACGCAAGGGAGAAAACTACGCATGAATCCGAGCTCGTATGTAAAAGTTATTCACGTTAGAACATTGAACTTTAAATTTTAAATTAAAATAAATAATGATAATAAAATAGTGCCACGTTATCCTATGCTCAAACACATACGCGACCAAAAATGATACCCTACATGCTCGATACCGAACAGCCGACATTTATACTTGAAAAATGCCGCCGCCACGATGACTTCTACCATGATCTGAGCATGTCGTTAGCTTTCCCATCTCCGTCCGCTCCAGTCGCCATGTGCGCGACCACCACCATCGCCTCAGGTGAACTCCGCGCCTCCCCCTTAAAATCGCCATTTTTGGTGATTCGGACACCCTGTAACACAAACGAACCACGTTGATGCACAATACTCGACGACCTCTACAAGCACACACACTTTGATCATCGTAGAATCGATGATCCACCGTTGAAATCGAAAGCCTAATTTCGATGGCTGAGAATAAATCAATGATTTTTGGCCAAACTGTGATTCTATTGAAAAATTAAATTGCAGATCTTGATTGTGCTCTTCGAGAGCTTTTCAACGTTATATAATATGAAATAGTTTGAAGAGTTTGAATTTTGAAGTTTGAATTTGACATTGGAATTAGGGTTTTTGGGTTGAAATTATCTAACATTTGAGAATGAGGAATAAATAAGAAGTTGATGTACGTGTAGAATAAAATGAAAGGCTGCTAGGGTTAGAGAAAAACTATATATATATAGATAAGGATAGATAAGAATGAATGGACGGATCGAATTGGTTTGAAACATAACACGACCTGGAAAGCCCGTTTCGTTTCTGAAATGAAAATGGGTTATCCAATATGTCAAAATATATGTTTTTGATATTTTTAAACTCAATGGAACTAGTTTCAAGCCCTAATTCCATTGTATATAGAAGTTAGCTTTTAAAATCAGATTATTTCAATTGAATTCTTTTAATTGATTTTTACGCGTTTCGAGCTCGCACGATCAAATGACAAATCTGATTGATACGATACTTGAAATCCTACAATAATTCACCATTACGGATCCGATAAAACTGGTCTCATCGAAATCCGAGATAGTGACCAAATTGGTTATTTAAATACATTATTATTAAATTAACTTTATCACTTTTAAATTCAAATTTAATAGTTAAAAATTTCATCATTCTAGATTACATAGAAATTAAAAATCTATCAAAATAAATTTTCTAAATATTTCATAAAATCCAATGTTCAATACACCGTAATAAAATTCTAGTTAATTATGTTTTAAATCCAAATAAATTCTTTTATTTTGATTTCCACTCTTATTATTAAATCAACGATCCTTTATGGATTTAACATTGATTCACAATTTATTACATTTATATTTACAGTTATCATCTTTTGCCATATTAATTATAATATTTCAATTTCCTTATTCCATTAATTACCAATCTTAATTCTTTATTTATAATTATAACCAAATTAACTTTCCAATTATTTCAATTGTTTGGAATTACATTAAATTAACATAAGTAAATTATATTCAAATCATTTTCCTCATTGATAAATCATAAAATTTAATTCCTTACTATAATAAATTTTAGAATCTTATTTAATTTAATATTTTTAATTATCTGAAAATATGGATTGTTATAGTAGTATCTGTTGAAAATCCTCATGAGACAATACTAATCCTAATAAGGACACCAAGAGGTTTAATAGCTTGTTGCATACGCTCAATGCAATCGTGTTTCTTATGAAAAAGGATTTATTCTAATTTAGTTTATCGAGGATGAATAAAAAGGTAACTGTGGGAGCATTTGATGTGCATGTGAAAATGTATATTTTTACTCTCATATTTAATCTTCCTCTATTAAAACAAATGAGCATATTAGGGTATTTTACACGTTTAAACCAAAATCTAAATTGTTTTCAAATCATCGTTTATTCATTTCATTTAGGGGAAAATGGTAATTTTATGTGTGAATTAATTTTGAGAAAATTTATTTGCACATTTTTATTTTATTTGTAGGAGGTTAAGTGCAAATTGGATGAAGCTTCATAGATTTATGCTTGCACATATGTTGAAAGCAAATGAAGAAAGGAAATTAAAGAATTCATGCAACATGGAGGAGTCCACAAGCTCACTAACTAATGGACCATAATTAAGACCACATGCATATGTCAATGGAGACTTAAAGGCATATTAGTGCGAATTGATTAATTCCTTAATGATTACTTGGAGGTTACATAATATTAAGGGCATTATTGGTAGTCCTCTAAAAATGGAATTAAGGTTTTAAGCATGTATAAATACCGCTTATGTTCCATGTAATTACCTTCTCTTTTATGCAAGTTGTAAAACAAAATTAATGGTTAAAAAATATCTCTTTAATGGCTTCTTAGCCTTGTTCTTTGCTTTCATGCATTTTTGCTCATGCTTTCTTTTATTTCTATTTTATTTTATGTTCTCTTATTTGGTTTATGCTTCTCTTATTTCATGTTAGCAGTATAGATTTAATTCTTGCAGCTAGTTTAGTTTATTTCAAGCAAGTAGTTAGCTTCCTTTTCTTTTAATTATCTTTCATTTTTTTTGTTTTTTATGTTAAAATCACTTTATGTTAACATGTATTCAAATATGAGAAGCTAAACCCCTTCAATTTAAGGGTAATGAAGTTCTCATAAAACATATTAAATTAACATAATGATTTCATTTATAATCTCCTTTTTCTACTTAATGGAAATTAAGAATGATGTCAATTTATGTTTTTAGTGAATTTGATAGCCTATGTTGACAACTCATTTGGGTTGTGCTTAATCTAATATAAACATAAACTATTTGATCATTTACCTAAGTGATTTTGATGATGTAAGTCAAACCAGAATCAAAATTTGATGATCTATGTTATTAGTTTATAGTAAATATATCATGCTTAAAATAGATTTTATTTTTAATTTCATGTCATTTTCATGAGAATTGACAAGTGGGGTTGAATGGGTGTTAGAGTTTGATAGTTTAAGTTGTGCTAATTAATAGCACAAATAAACCATACTTACAATAAACACATTAATTACTTCTACTTAAAATCTTATACTTTTGTTCTCATTAACATTCTATTTTAGCTCGTTATTTACAATTTTCTTAGTTTAAAACAATTTCAATACTTAGGCTAATTTGATCGAGTAATATTAGAATTTATTCTTTCCATATGGATCGACTCGTACTAGCATACATAGTACGGTTGTATGCCATGCGCTTATGATTTTATAACGATTATATTTCGATGTTTTTCTAATTCATAGAATCTTCCATCGTATTCAACGAGTGGCCTCACTAATTTTGGAGGCTTGAGAATCTATCGGGTTATCTAAAAATATTACGCCTTCTACGGTGTTGGGGTAAGAACCTACATCTTCTGCCGGGAAGATGGAACGTCAGAGAAAAGGTCGACCGACGGGCTGGAAACTTCCAGTTGTTCAGTTTGATGACTAGGGGATAGCCTGCCAGATATAGTTGCAGAACTTGACTTAGCTTCGGAGTTACTATGTTATGAAGTTGGTCTGGATGACATTGCAGCTAGATGCTTTGAACGTCTGAAGTCCATGTCAACTATACTCAATAGATAATCGAGGTTAGAAAAGTTTACCTATCCCTCTATGCTATTGTCGTGTAGTGCAAAGATAAGCAACTTAAAATAAGAAAGCAAAGTTAAATGATGAGACTCTGGATTTTGAACAGAGTGTCCATCATCGCCGACCGTCTTAGCTGGCAGAAAGATTGATCGGTTATGTAAACTTTGGGATCAATCATTGTCATGTTGAAGTGTGGAATCCGTCATTAAAGTCCATATGTTAAGTTTTAGTTCATGTTCTATGTCCCACAGATTTGATCGTTCGATTTCGAGTTCAATAGTGAATATCCAAGCACTATTGTTCATCATTGTCGCATGATCAAGTTCATTGAGATGGGATTGGTTTTGATAGTTCAAACAAGTGATTACGGATGGGATTTTAAGTTCAATTCGAAGAATAGAATTAGCCGATTCCTATATGCCAATCCCTATTAGCCGATGCCTATATGCCAAGCCCTATTTGTCGATCCCTGTCCTAGAGCAAGACAACCGGTCCCTCTCTCCAGATGAAAGATGCCGACCCCTTTCCTTCAACAAATATATCGATCGCACCATGCTAACCCATTCCACCGATCACTCTAATTACCTACTTTCAACCTTCCACCAAACTTCCACAATTGATCCCTTCCTTTGACATTCCAACTGATCCCTCCTTCATCCAACAATACTACCGTCCCCTTTCCTTCTACGTTCTTGCGCTATAGTTCAAAAAATTTAGACCGAACCATATGTCATCTGCTCCTTTCTTCTTCCTTCTTCATCATTTTGCCGAACCCTATCCCCTTCCACATTTCATCTCCCCTAAACATCATATACCATCAATTATCCACCACGCCGCACACCAAATTATCGTTGATGGAGTAGAGTCCATTGCCTCGTCATAAAATCAAAAGCCAAAAAAAGAGCGGCTTATCTAAATATATCAAAGACGAGCTGTGAGAGGAGAAAGATTGGGTTATGGTTCAAATGAAAGGTGAAATGATATTATGAAGTTAAATAGAAAGGCAGATTTATTGATGAAGGTGATATTTGAGTGGTAAGGAAGTGATCGGGTTTTCTTTTTTTGAAGCATGGGAGGATTCGGTCGTGGGATGGTAAATGGGAAGGAGATGAATAAGTGAAGGGTGAGGAGAAGGAATGTTAGCTTATGTATAGGAATAAGGGTTCGGCCTGTGTCTACAAGTCAACACAAGATAGGGAGGGATCGGTAAAAAAGATACCAATCCCTATTGGCACGCGCATAAAAAAAGAGGAAAAGGGAGACTGAGCAGAGATCATCTGAACGTATGCCGATCCCTAAAAATGCTTCAAAAAAAAGGAAAAATGAAAAAAAAAGTGAAAGAAGAAAAGAAGAGGGATCGGCTATGAGCAAGTATGCAAACAAACATAGGCACAGAAATTATTCAAAGCACGTATGTTCAAAATGAAATGAAATTGCATCTTATCTAGTGAAAATTGGCGATCACCCATAAGCATACAAATGCATTCGGGAGCCAACGAAAAGAACGTGCACCTGAACAAGCACATGTATGGTTTAAAAGCTCAAATTTTGAAATCGATAGAAATTGAAATCAAACCTGACACCTTCAAGTTTGAGGTTAGACCAAATAAACAAAGCTTATTAGTCTAGTGAAATTGGACTTATTTATCACTAATGGAATGTAATCTTGGATTTATATTATTGAAGATCGACCAAGCATCACGACGAACAAAGAGGGACACAACACTTTGGGAAATTAATTTGATAGCGACTATTCAGAGAACTAGACAGGTTTCTTCTCGATGGCACTAACTTGCTTCGGTTCAAAGCACATCATGCAGCGCATGAGACGTACTTTGGAGGGGAAGTGTTATCTGACATTTTGACCTGGCTATATTGAATTGATTGCACAGGTTAGATTCAACTGTTATCAAGGCCAATGAGTCTAAAGTGACGGTTGAGGGGTCAAAAAGTCAAGTACGAATATAACACGAAGTCGAGGTTGAATGGAGTTGATAGATATGCAATGTAGAATGTTCGAAGTATGTAATATGGTTCAACATATAAGAGGGATCGGTATAAATTGAATTCCATAATAGGGATCAATATATTGTAGGGAATAAAGAGCATTTCAATAGAAAACAATCAATATCTCAAGATAAACAAGTCCAATCTCAAATTTTATGAGCAAGATATAGGAACCTTAGGGAGCCTACCTTAAGGGTGGCACCTCAAAAAGATAAAGCTCGAGGGATCAGAACTCTTCCCTTGGTAGGGATCGGCGGGAATCAGCAAGCAATCCATGTTGAAGCAAAGATCAAACAATAAGTCAAGTTCTACCGATACAATTAGCATGAGATTTGGAGGCTAATAATATTTTTGCATTAGGAAGATACCTTAGGGATACACTCCAAAACTTGACCAAAATAAGGATCGATATTAATCCCTCTTCTTCGGAAATTGGGCCATGCGATCCCTCTTATGGGTTCATACATCTCTAAAGGTCCTTCTGTCAAATTTTCAAGGAAATATTTGGCCATCTTCATCTATAAATATAGGCTTGGTTGTTCATTTTTGTTCCTTTATGCTGGTAGTTGCATTATATTCTTTTGTAACTAAAAATTTTCATCTGATCTCTATTGTACTCAGATTATAAAGTGATTAATAAAGCAATCTATTCCAAGTGGAAGTAGGCAAACAATGCCGAACCACTATAAATCATTGTATTTATTCTTTCAATTTACTACTTTTAATTTGTTATTATCATCTCTTTCATTTGATATTCTTTATTTATTTTTCTTCAAAACTTATATTGGGTTTTGTGCCAATTTTTGGTGCAAATGGTTCATGTTCCTTCGTAATCCAAAGGTGTTTCTATTCATCCAACTCCTCCCTAGACTCGTCGAGCTACATGCAAGCTGGCTTCATGATCCTTTCCTTAAGTAGGGTCATGTTCGATCATGACCTCAAATACATTCCAAGGGAAGAGGCAAACTGTAGGGTCGGAGGGATCTAAGAGCTTATGGACTAAGGTTAAGAATGAAAGAAACTTTACTTTGCTCTTTCTAACGTCAACCGAATTCATCAAACTGATATTTATTCGTTTGAATCAGAAAAGAAATGTTATGATCGAATAAATACGCATAAAAAAGATTTGTCCAAGGCTGAAAAAGTGGGAGACGCAGCTCTGGAATCAGAGACTAAGATCAAAGACCTGCATGCAGAGATGATGAAGGCTTACAATTAGGTTGAGATTATGATGAAAAACCTTACAAAGACTGCTCACAAGGATAATGCCGCTCTTAAAATGTAGCTTGCAAACAAGGACTTGACCCTCCTAGAGAAAGTCGAAACTATCAAGGACAAAGATTTGAGATCTAGGAGCTCCGTGTCGAAAAGGAGAAACTTGAATCTGAATTTCTCCTGGTGTATACAGAGAAACTGGAGGCTTAGGTCGACCTTGCCGCAACTATGAATGACCTAATTGTGCTGAAGGAGTAGAGGGCCAAAGAAAAATAAGAAATAAATTCCACCCTTTAGTAGTTCTTTGCCAACATTATCAAATAAAAGAACTTGAAGTGGCTTGGAAGTACCTATGCTGTCACTTTGGTCGATGCCTAGGAAGAGGTACTGCATCGTGTTGAAGTGTTCGATGAAGGCATCACCAAAGATAAACTAAAAGCCAAATATATCGACACCGACAACATCCTAAAACTAAAGGTAGGAAGGGTGGACCTAGCCATAGGGGATGCCGCTGCTACTAAGATTGCCATTGAAGCTCCTACTGGTCTAAGTGCGTTGAGCCATGCAAAATCATCATCTCCTACGATCCCAGAGCTTACAATGAAGACTCCATCATCCAAGGAGGCCAACTCTAGGGCCATCCAAATTTTTCCAGCTTCTATAGCTACTATCTCTTTTGAACTTCACATTACCCCCTTCGTCGACCAACTAATGCAGCTTGCACTTGGAGAGGGAGGAAATTACGAAGTCCTTTTCCCAACTAGCAAGTCTAGGTTAAGGTATATCTGTTATCTCCCCAGTGTTCAAGAAACTTAGTTCTCGCCTGAGTCCATCGTTAACATTTAACGATCTGTTTGCAAACTAGTAGATTACCCTTCCCTTCTACCCCTACTGTAACCAGTTACACAATGCTTGGTACCCGATGCTATTACTACTGATTTGACCTCCATCGTTGTGGGATAGGTCGTTCCAAGCCTATCTTCTAGCTCCATTCTTTGTCCCAATTCTAGAAAAGATAGCAGTTAGAGGGATTGGACAATGCTTCTAGTCCCTGGGGAAGACATTACTATTATGAGTGTCTTGGGCTTAATTGGCTCCATTTCCATGGTATAGAGGTTGAAAATTGACGTCTCTACCAGACTTGAAAATTTTGCTAGGACCGAGGAGCCGAAGCCTTCTCCAAGAGTCCTTTCTGTTACCATCAAACCTCCAGAAAGAAGCTGGCACATTTTTAGTAATATCCATCCAAGCCCCATGTTGACCATCCCAAAGATCTTGCCACCACTTTTACCAAAGATGACACCGCCCCTTCTGAAGCTAGCAAACCTAAAGGTGAGAAGAGACCTCAAAATGTCTTAAGCAGCAAGAGCGGTAAGTAAAAAGAAGGCACACAAGAAGTAGGCTCCTTAGTTAGCCTACAATTATGAAGAGACAGATTCCTTTTATCTCCTTTTGGGTTGTACCTTTTTTCTCTTTTTGTACATAAGCCATGCTTGTGCGAGACCGACCCTCGCATCCATTGTATATAAATGTTGAATAGAATGAAAGACTGTTTTTCTGTTTCAATCTCTGTTCTGTTTACATTTTCGCATTTTATATGTTATTCTTGCCTATATATAACTGCCTGCACATATAATATAACTGCTTGTACTAAAATTTATCCATATTATACATGCACGTGTCCATGCAATGCTTTTGCTTACTGTAACTCTATACATGTATGTAAAATTCCTGCAATTGCTCGATCTAGATTTTATTATTTATTTCGGTTTTATAGTTGCCAAAATGTTTTCGTTTGGAAAAAAATTGATATTCAACCAACTCTGTGATTATTCTTATTTATTTTGGGTCGGGTTTCCTTTGAAAAAAATCTATTGTAAACAAATGGAGTACCATGTCATTTCGTGTTTCTAGGGAATAACAGTTTTGACGTTTATATCCTGATGTATTCGATCTCGCCAATAACTGGGTGTGATTTATATTATCCATATAGTTGCACCCCTCGACCTTAGCCAAGCGAGTGCCGATGGGCCGCAAAGTGAGATCATACCCTTTGTAATTTTACTGCATACTGAGTCTTGTCTCCAGGGCTTTGCATTTCATATGCCAGAATACGAGCATTATTCCTTAACCTAGCTTGCCAAGCATCGATCAAAGATTTATAACGTAGGGCAGATTATCCGATTTCCCCTTGTCCGATTATATTCTCCCGGTCATGACAGTGGACCAAAGGAGTCCAGCAGGACCTATTTTCAAGTTTGAGCTTCAACCTTGCCCATTTCTAGGTGTTGACTGAAAGTATCCACCGACCATCCTTGCTTATCCATGGTTAGGCGTGTCCTAAGTTGAAAGTGCGGTCGTGAAAATCCTAGCCTACCAGTTCTTATATCTGAGAACCAATGCTTTAGACGTTGATCTCTAAGCATCCGCTCTCGGTCTCACCTACCTCCAGTGTTGACCGAGAGTGTCCATTGACCATCCTCACTTATCCTTGGCCCAGCATGTCATGTCTAGCCGTAAGCATGGTCATCAAATTTTCAAGCGTGCACTAGTTTCTATCCCTAGAAACTGGCTTTTTTAACTACCTGACTATGGATTTCCTTAATGACCTTGCCTGTTTTCGAGGAATAGTCAATATCGGAGGGATCAAATTATCCGATCAACCCTTGAATTATACTCCCCAGTCCTGATCCTTAAATGTAGGAGTTGGTACCTATCTATGAATGCTTGATTATGCTGCTAATCACGCAACATAGGATGTTGCTTATAAGAACACGGTTAAGTTGGTTCAAGAAGTTAACTTTATTTATAAACGAAAAGCATGGAAAGTCCTGCCTTATTAGGTTGCCCTAAGAATTCTTTGGTGGCTTATTTGTGGAAAATAAACTAAATAATACTAATGAAAATAGCATCGTAACAAATCACTATTCCATGATAATGGAATAGTGATTCCATCAACGATAAACAACTTGAAAGTTCTTTCTCCAAGCTTCGGTTAGGTTGCATAAGGACCTTCTCAATTCAGACCAAGTGCCCCTATGCCCAAGAGAATTCGTTTTAAAATGAGATCCCCTACCAGAAAGGTATAGTTCTAGACCTTGGTGTTGAAATGTCGTACCACTCTTTTCTAATGAGCAACTACCCTTATTCCACCTCTTCTCATTTTTCATCAATTAAATCAAAGGATTCAAGCAAGAGTTCCTTATTGACCTTAGATTTGTAATTCCTTTTTCGATGTGAATGGACCTTCAAGTTCGATCAGAATCATGGCCTTTGATCCATAGGCCAAAGAAAATGGTGCATGTCCATCCGTAGACTTATAGGTTGTCCTATAAGCCCATAATGCCGATGGAAGCTCATCAACCCAGTTGCCCATGACTTTAGTTAACCGTTTCTTCAAGACAGACTTGATGATTTTATTCACTACCTCTACCTGTCAATTCATCTATGGGTGTGTTACATGCCAAACCAGCAGAAATATATTTTGCTTCACACATCGAGAGTGAAACACAATTTTGTTTCTTGCTAAATCAAGATACTAATGATCGTCTAATGAAATGACAAGTACCACTTGTACTTTTTCGATCCATTTGACATCCTTCAAAATCAGCATCACTGTATGATACTAACTCAAAATGACATTCTTTTGGATAAAAGTGACCATAGTCTATTGTCTTGCTTAAGTAATGCAAAATTCGTTTCACTGCCCGCAGATGTGATTCTTTGGGATTTGCTTGAAATCGTGCACCCAAGCATACACTCATCATTAAATCTGGTCAACTAGCAATGAAATAAAGTTGTGATCCAATCAAGCTACGATATAGTTTTTGCTCAACACTTTTCTCATTTTCATCTCCATCAAAATATACTGTAGTACTCATAGGATTCGGTTTAGCAGAAGTGTTTTCCATACCAAATTATTTATAAGATTATAACAATATTTTTCTTGATTAATAAAAGTTCCACTACTTAATTATTTAATTTTTAAACCATGAAAATATGAAAGTTCTCCCATATGGGACATTTCAAATTCTCTCGTCATAATATCTGAAATTTTTGGCATAATTTTTTGTTTGTAGAACTAAAAATAATATCATCTACATAAATATGTATTATTAAAATATCACTTTTATCTAGTTTTATAATCAAAGTTTGATCTACTTTTCCAATTTTAAAACCAAAATTGATTAAATAATTTTTAAGATGGTCATACCAAGCATGAGGTGCCTGTTTTAAACTATGTAAAGCATTTTTTAATATATAAAGATGATCTGAAATTTTTGATGTACAAATAAAGGTGGTTGTTCTACATATACTTTTTCTTTTATAAAACCATTTAAAAATGCATGTTTTACATCCATTTGAAATAACTTAAAGTTATTAAAATAACTTAAAGTTAGTAAAACATGCATAAGCTAATAAAATACTTATAGCATCTAGACGAGCTACAGGAGAAAATGTTTCATCATAGACTATTCCTTCTTCTTGATTAGAACCTTGAGCAACCGACCTAGCTTTGTTTTGAATAATATTTCCTTGCTCATCGGCTTTATTTTTGTAAACACATTTGGTATCGATAACCGCTTGATTACTTGGTTTAGGAACTAAGTCCCAAACATCAATACGTTCAAATTGATTTAATTCTTCTTGCATAGATATAATCTAATAATCATCTGCTGAGGCTTCTTTAGCATTTTCGGTTCAATGTTTGAAAGAAAAGCTACATAACCCATTTGATTTAGTTGATTTCAAGTTCTTAGGTTAGTATTTACTTCTCTAATGATATTTTCAACAGGATGATCTCTTAGAAGTCTTGGTGGAGTTTGAATTTCATTATCATTTGGTAAATTATTTACGTTATTTTCAATATTCTCACAATTATCTCCTATGTTGTTTGGTTTTGAAACAATTTCATCATCTTCATTTTTATGATTAATTTTGAAATTTTCATCGAACAAGACATAAAGTGTTTCTTCGATCACTTTAGTTCTTTTACTATAAATTCTACAGGCTCTGCTTTGTTTCGAATATCTAATGAATATTCCTTCATCGAATTTTGGATCGAATTTACCAAGATTGTCTTTTGTATTTAAAAGAAATTTTTTTGAACCAAAAACTTTAAAATGAGATATGTCGGGTTTTCTTCCATTAAAAAGTTCATATAGGGTATCTTTTGTTAATGGTCTAATGGAAGCTCTATTCAAAATATAACAAGCAGTTGCTACAACTTCTGCCCAGAAGTGTTTAGGTAGAGTACTTCCATTTAACAAAATCCTAGCATATTCTTGAAGTGTGTTGTTTTGCCTTTCTACAAGTCCATTTTGTTGCGGAGTTCTAGGGAATGAAAAATTGTGAACAATTCCTTTCTTATTACAATATTTTTCAAAAGATTCATTTTCATATTCACCATCGTAATCGCTTCGAATATTTTTAATTTTTAATTTTTTAACATTTTGAATTCTTTTAGCAAATATTTTAAAATTTTCAAAAGTATCACTTTTTTTCAAAAATATTATCCATGTTAATTTAGAAAAATCATCTACATTTACGAAAACATATCTATTATGGTTTATATATTGAACTAAGGTTGGTCCAAAAAGATCTAAAGGTAATAAATCGAGTGGTTGTAATGTAGTATTTTCTTTGACTTAAAAAAGGATTTGGTTAATTTTCCTAGTTGATAAGCATCACAATCACTTTCGACTATAAAATTCATTTTTTTAATCCTTTGACTAAATTATTCTTAGATAATTTGCTTATTGCTTTAAAAATTCATATGACAAAATCTTTTGTGTCATGATCAAGGATCATTTTCTTTGACTACTAGACACATATTTGTGTTATGAATAACTTTCAAATTTAATATGTAAATATTTTGTCCTCTAGTTCCTTCAGCTATAAGATTATTATTTTGATCAAATATGTTGCATATAATTTTCGAAAAAGTTATATTAAAACCTTTATCGCATAGTTGACTTATACTAAGCAAATTATGTTTCAAATTCTTAGCTAGTAAAACATTTTAAATAAAAGGTAATCCAGATGTACCGTTACCTTTTCCGATGATATAGCCTTTGGAATTATCTTCAAATGTTACAGATCCTCCATCTGAGTAGATAATGTTAGTCAGCATATTTTTGTTTCCTGTCATATGTTTTGAGCAACCACTGTAAAGCATCCACTTTCCTTTTTTCTTAGTTGGTACCTGCAAAAAATATTGGAATGACGTTGGTACCCACTTTATTAAGGTTCCAAGAGTTTGATCTTAGGAAACCAAACCCAAGAGGGTTTAGAATTCCCTTTATGAGTAAAATCTTTAATTTTATGAATTGAATTTATAAAAGATTCAATATACTTATTTCTGATTGAATTATTATTCATTTTTGGTACCCAAATCTTTATAGTATTTGTGTTGCAAATTTCTTTCTTTTGGGTGAAAACTTTTTGTTTTGGTTTTGCTTTTAAAAAATTCTTATGTAAATTGAAATTTTTATATGATGGGTTATTCTTCTTTGAATTAATATGTGAAGAATTTGTATATCCGAACCCATTCTTATTAAAATTAGTTTGAGAATTACTAATAATCTTAATGAGATTTTCCCTTCCTTTATTAAAATTAGATACATTTTTAGTGATATTCTCTAACTCGGTTTTAAGACTGGTATTGTTTAATTCAAGAATTTTGACATTTGATTTAAACCATGATTTTCTGAATCTAATTTCATATTCTTTTTATTTTTGCACTTCTATTTCATTTGATAACATAGTGAGTTAAGAAGAAACGTTAGACAAAGACTCTTGTGTTTTAACAAGTTCTTCTAAGATTTTCTTTTCATCTCTTAGCATATCAACTTCTATTTCTTTTCTGTTTAATTCTTCTAGAGCATCTTTATATTTTATTTTAACTTCTGTTAGTTTATCCAATAGCTCTGAATTTATTTCTATTAAATGATCAAAAGTAAGATCACTTACATCGTTAGTCAAAGCCATAAAACAAACATTGGCTTGTTCAGAATCACTATCAATGTCACTGTCTGATGATGAAGATGATTCTAAATCATGCCATGTAACAGAGAATGCTTGCTTCTTTTTGTACATGTCCGTCTTGTACTTATGCCTGTCTTTCTTTCGATCAGGACAGTCTTTCTTTATGTGACCTTTCTTGTGGCATTCACAAAATTCTTGAAGCAAGGTGGTTTATTGGAACTGTCTCTCCTGTTGTTTCCGATTTTCTTGTTCTTTCTAAATTTCAAAAACTTTTTGAAATTCTATGCTATCAATGCTACGTAATCTTCAACTGAGTCTGAGTCTTCTTGTTCAGCCTAAAAAGCTATATTCTTTCTCTCTTGGGCTTAATCTCGTTTTGCTTGCAAATTAACATCATACGACGTGAGATTTTCTATTAACTCTTTAGGTTTGATGGTAGAAATATCATTAGTTTCTTCAATAGCTAAGACTTTTCTTTCCCATTCATCCGTTAAAAAGTTTAAAATTTTCGAGACAATATCAAAATCTGAATATTTTTCTCCTAGTGCTAATAGTGAATGATATATGTCTTGGAATCTAGAATACATTTATTTTATAGTTTCTTCTGGTTTCATTCTGAAATTTCTGAACTAATTTTTAAGCATATAAATCTTGTTTTGTTTTACTTTGTTTGTTCCTTCTTGTGTAACTTTAAGAGTTTGCCAGATTTCATAAGCAGTTTTACAAATGCTAACTCTACTAAATTCATTCTTATTTAAAGCACAAAATAACATTTTCATGGATTTTGCATTTGAAGTAGCGACTATTTTTTGTATGTTTGACCATTGTGCATATAGTGTGGTAGGTATAGTGTATTCATTCTGAGCGATATTCCAAGTATCATATCCATTTACTTGCATATAAATACTCATCCGAGTTGACCAGTAGTTGTACTTCAAACCGTTAAATAGTGGTAGTCGTGCAGTGGATTGACCTTCAATAAAACTTGTGTTAGTGTTATTTTCCATATTAATTGAATATCAAATAACTGTGTTATGGTTATATGATGACCTGTTCTGATACCAAGTGAAAGCGATTAAGGATCGTAATATGAAATGTTAACTAAGTTATCTACTAGTGCAGAATATAAATATAAAAGTAAAGTAAATGACACCAAGAATTTTTATACTGGTTCGAACTTCTCGTTCTATGTCTAGTCCTAGACTCCTTTTAGAATTTAACTATCAACCATCTCTTAACCTAGAGGAATAGATATGACATTTCCCGAGCAACCGAAAAGGACTTCAACCGCCTAAGCAAGAGAATAGAACTTCAGCTGCTTGAGCAATCGAACAAGACTTCTAATACAAACAGTAAAAATTGCTTTTGACTGAGTATGCTCTTGAATAGCCTGATAAGTCAATAACGTACACTCTTTCTATAATCTTTTCCTTTATGGTATATAGTGTAGTTCGTGAAGATAGGAAGTTAATTTAATTATAAATGAAATTGTCTTGAATTTGCGAGTGATTAGAGTGAGAGTTTGAATGCAAATAGCAAGAGTTTAGATAATAAGAATATGAGATAGAATCATAAAATTAGGTGATTAAAACATAGAATTTAAAGACTATATATAGTGTTTAAGTGTTGCAACTTATCGTGAAAAGAGACAATCAAAAGATATGGAAACAACTCTTGAATCAAGGGTTGTTTCTGTTCGATGAAGTGAAGTGTCGTTTTAAAAATATAGTCGTTATGCAATTTCAGTCGACCGAACAAAAGAATTCAGCCAGCTGAAATATCCAAAATTCGAATAAGAGAAGAATTGGTACAGAAAACACTAAATTCACTCGACTAAAATAGGTAGTTCGGTCGGCTAAATGTTCATATCAAATTGTTCGTGTGCACTGATATTCAGTCGATTGAACTGGGCATTTCAGTCGGTTGAACTTTAGGTTTTTTTCCATATTCATTATTTTTTTGAAATATTTTTGTATGAACAAGTGTAATAACAACTTTGGTATATGAAGTATGGTTTTAAAGCTTTGAAATTGCGTGAATGTGTGCATATACCACTTTAGAGAGATTTTAACAAAAATTAACTATCTACTTAGACCATAGACAAACCATAGACAATATTGAAGCTTTTATCCAAAATCTGGTCTGCAATCTATTGGCAAGTAGAATAGTACCTTCTCCTGTAAATATTGTTAGTTCACATAATATTTACTTATATAGTTATCACGATCAAAACATCAAAATACAAGGTTCTAACACTGCTCGAACTTCCTTTGAGTTCTTGTTCGGATCCATAAACTTATATAACTTGCTATGGTTCTCGAGCCAGGGCTTGGCATTAATTGCTATGCATTGGCATTTTTGATGCAGAGTGCTTTCTATATATTTTTCCCTATCTCCCATCGCTTTGCCTCTCTTAGCTCAACGACACTGCATTCCTGATCAGCGCTCTAGTCTCCTTTAATTGATCCAACCTTGTTCTACATAGAGAACTTCATCATTTAGCACCAAGGAGCTATTGCTATTCTGAAAACAACAAGGTCCTGTTAGCCCAAAAAGGCATTACATGCCAAATACTCATCTAAAATTATGAACTTTTAAATCCTCACAATCTTGCGGTCTCCAAGTCCTAGTTCTATTGACAAATCAGTTATCATAATAAGCTACTTTGCCTTGCCGATAATCCTTGATTCTTAGACTTACAAGGTCTAATATCCTTCATACTTATCCTCATCTGATCGAACGTTCTTTTGAATAAAATATTCACCAAGCTTCCACTATCCACTAAGACCCGGTGCACCATTGCAGGGCCAATAACAGCTGTAATCATTATAGGATCAAAGTTTGGTGGCCCTACCCCATCAGAATCCCTATTCCAAAACACAATGCAGTAAGTCGTCAACCTTTGCTGCTTAGATAGAGCTCTGTCCTCAATGGTGAAGCAGCCGCTTGTAGTACATGCCTCAATGAAAATGCATATGTTCCATTTTATTCCAGATTTCCTCAAATTATTGTGTTGATGATTGTCATTCCATCATACCACTAGGCCCCTCTTCGCTAGGTTCATGTTGGTTCCCTAGGGCATTTGGCCCTTAGGGTCTAACATTTTGTCTACAATCCTGAAGCTCTCTCACATACTATTGCAATTTCTTATTTCTTATCAGTTATTCGATGAAATCTCTAAGGTGCTTGCATTCATTCTTATTGTGCGCATGAATTTCGAGGAAGCGATAATACCTACAATAGCACCCTTCTTCCTCAGTCGCCTATTCTATTTGGCTTTTTATACCTTTTTATGCCTTGTGTAGCGAGGTATATGTTTTCAGGTTGTTATTTTGCTTTTTGATCAAGCATATTATCACAGGAATTAGAACATCAAGATGAAGATGAAATGATGCACGAACTTGAGAACATGCTTAGAAGGGCAATAGGAACACACTCAAGAAATTCCAAAAGATTTCAAGCAAAGTGCACCACTCGATACCAAGGGGAACCACTTGGTACCGAGAGTTTTTTACTCCACTATGGACATCTAAAACTACTTATACTTAAAGCACTACCCCATGTGATTTCCATGGAGTGCTCTTCTCAAAGAATAGATGAGCAACTCTAAGGGTTTTCTAACTGAAGGAAGGCAAGAACAAGTGTTATCACAACCTCTCTAAAATAACTAAAACTCCAAGGAAAAGTGTAAAAACATAATGAATTGGAGGTTGAAAGCAGAGTAGAAGAAGGAGGGAAGATTTCTCCTCATATAACCAGTTGGTATTGAGAGGAACCATTCGACACCGAGAGGTTTTTATGGATGTTTGGGCACTTTTGAACACTTGGACTTGGCTCCAGATTTGATTTTCATAAATACCCGGTTCTGCTAGAAGATTTCCTATAAATAGCAAGCTACCTACAACTTGGAGGGGGCTTCTTCTTTTTGGACCTTTCACACCTTAATTTCTCTTCTATCATATTCTTTCTCAAATACTCCAAAAACTCTTAAATCTGAGATTCACAGGATTATGGTCGAATCTGATTGAATTCATTGTAATCCAAAGAGAAAACAACAATAACAAAAATTAAAGTGGATGTAAACCGAAGTATTTACCGAACCACTATAAAAATTGCGTCTTCTCTACCACTTTTACATTTACGTAATTAGATCTTGTTCTTTTAATCGGTTTTAGGTGTTGATCCATTTTTGGCATTGACATGTTGATGCTTTCACTTAGAACGAGCTAGATTTAATAGCCTGAAGTTTGGAGCTAAAGTTTGGAGAAGACAAAGAGATCTAATACCAGATCTAAGATCGAGGGGGGTTAACTAGGAGGTGTCCTCAAATTATAATCAATCCATCTACATGACTAGGGAAGTGTTGGAGAGAATGATGAAAGAGACGCAAGATGGATAATGGCTCGGCAATAGGAGATGCTAAATGTATTCTTTAGAAGGATGGATTAAAGAATAACTGAAGCAATTGGAATTTAGAACCAAGGACCAGAAATTAATACAAGAGAATCTATAGTCAGACCAAAGTAAACTAAAGTAGTGCCCCTATGAGAAGAACCAGCCGGTATCAATCAAAATCTAGTCGGTATCGAGAGGAATTTAATCGAAGGTAATGTTGGTTTGAGATTAGGGCAAGCTGGGATGCTAGGAGCAAACGATGCTGGGGTAAAAAATATAAATCAGAATGTGAATAGGCAACAAATAGAGAAGTATGTGCAAGATTTTCCCTATAGGAATGGGGGATAGGACGAAGCTAGAAGCATGGATTGACATACATATGTGCAGTTAGAGGAGTTTGTGTTGGAGCTTACCTATAGGAATAGGGGAAAAATGCAACTATTGATCGAAGACTACCATTAGATGACATAAACCAATTGCTAAGATTGTCAAAAGGATAGTGAGAGGTGGACCCCAACTAAAGTGTGGAGGACGTAAACAGGATCACTCCTAATACCGTATGTAAGGGATCCTTTTGATTTCAAGCTACCAATATTGGAACTATATAACGAAATGATAGATCCAACCATTCATTTGATGAGATACACCTGACATATGGAGGTATTAGGTGCATCTGAAGAGGTAATGAGGCATTGCTTCCTCTATAATTGATGGAACTGGTTGTTATATGGTTCAAGCAATTAGAGAATGGATCTATAAGCATATGGGCCGGATTGTTGGACATATTCTCAGAGTTTATATCTCTCGACCAAAGAATGTGATGATGCTTTCAATCATAAAGCAAAGGACCAAAGAGACCTTGAGAAGTTATTTGATGAGATTTAACATGGAAGCCTCCATGGTCGATAAGTCGGATCCATCGATAGTCCTGATAGCGGCAATGTATGGAGTCGCAAGCAAGAAAGACTTCAAAATTGCATTGGAAAGGGATCCAATGATGGATCTCATAGAGTTTTATCACAAAGCTAAGAGATATCTACGTCAAGAGGATGTTGAAGCTAATAATGTTGATGTTAATGCTTTGGATGATGGAGGAATGACTGGAGCGGGATATGGTAAAGAAAATGGAAAGTGAAATGTTGATGACAACTGTGAAGGACTGAAGTGGCAAAGATGGAAATCGAAATTCTTTTCTTACACTGACCTAACTGAAACCCCAAAGAGGATAATTCTTAATACCAAGGTCAGGTCTTCTATAGAAAGCAAGCTAAGAGGGAACCTATAGATCTGGAGAAAAGATCCGATTTTTTTGCCTTTTCATGGAATGAATGGACATGGAACAAACGAGTGTCGGCACCTTCGTGATTTGATAAAAGAGCTAGTTTGGAGTAATTAGCTACAATAGTACGTAAGGAACCTAACTACAATGACCATAGTAGCTACCATCTACAACGAATGCATTGAGACATGACCAGGGATCTTGGTCGAGACTAGTGATCCCACAATCGAGATGGATGAGACTCGGGTTCGTTTCCCAAATTTTACTTTTTGTTTCGGATAGATAAGACAATAATAACTTTAAATCGCTTACTCGTGTATGAGACCTCGATTGGTCTCTAGGCACGCTCTGAGTTGGATGTCAAAGATGACTACTTAAGATGTTTGCATGATTGCTTTGATTTGAAAATTTGAGTTTTGAAAATCACTTGAACGTGAAGAGTAACATTGATCGTGGTAGCCTTTGTCTGAAGAGACGAGGCGATGAACACAATATGCAAGTTCCCTTACCGAAGTGCAAGTGGATGACTTGTATAGAAAAGTAAGTCCCTTTATCAAAGAGTAAGTATATGGACTTGCTTGGATGTTGGGTCCTCTTGTCGGAGTGCAAGCAGAATGGACACAGCAAGGATCCAGAGAGATCAAATCCTAGATTGGATGTTGAACGATCCAGACAGATTGAAGCATAGATTGGATGATAAACGATCTAGAGAGATCGAACCCTAGATTGGATATTAGATGATCCAGAGAGATTGAACCTTAGATTAGATACTAAATGGTCCAAAGAGATCTAACCCTAGATTGGATGTTAAGTGATCCACAGAGATCAAACCTTAGAGTGGATGTTGACTTGACCTTAGCATTTGGACCCTTGTAATCAGATTATAATACATCACGAACAAATACGGGATGATTTTGATATATGGTACGACAATTATAAATAAAATCGAACTGATCATGAATTATGACTAATACTCAAGCAAGGACTAGAATCCTTAGCTATGACGGTTTAGAGTGACCATAGATTTGCAGGTTAATCTAAGGAAACTTGAAGATTCACCAAGATCGATATTGATGGATGGCCGAAGGGCTCAAGCACACAAAAATGACTACTCTCGAAACTTATTCTTGAGCAAAGCACACCTTATGTTCATAAGGCATACTTTGAGGGGCAAGTGTTATCTGGTTTTTTGACTGTGTAGATTATCACTGGAATCAGAACAATAAGATAAAGACGAAATGACACATGAATTTAGGAACATGCTTAGAAAGGCAATAAGAACACACTGAAGAAATTCTAGAAGATTTGGAGCAAAGTGGACCACTCGATAACGAGAGGAACCACTCGGTAACAAGAGAAACCACTTAGTATTGAGAGCTTTTTGCTCCACTATGGACCTCCAAAGCCACTTTTACTTTAAGCAGTGCCTTAGGTGATCGCCATGGAATGCTTTTCTCAATGAATAGACGAGCAAATCTAAGGATTTTTGACTAAAGGCAGGCAAGAACAAGCGGTGCTAGAATCTCTCTCAAATGACTAAAACTCTAACGAAAAGTGTTCAAAATGCAATGAACCGGAGGTGGAAAGTATAGTAGAAGAAGAAGGAAAGATTTCTCCCTTATAAAACCAGTCGGTACTGAGAGGAACCACTTGGTATCGAGTAGTTTTTATGGACATTTGGAGCCTTAAGCCCGCTGCGAAACACTTGGACTTGCATATGGACTTGATAATTCATGGACATCTAGTTTCGCTAGATGATTTCCGTATAAATAGCAAGCTACCTGCAACTTGGAGGGAGCTTCTTCTTTTTGGACCTTCCATACTTTGATTTCTATTATATCTTTCTCTTCCTCAAATTATAAACACTCTTAAATCTGAGATCCACTAGATTATGATCGGATATGATTGAATTCATTGTAATCCAAAGAGAAAATAATCAATAATAAAGATTAAAATGCACGTAGGACAGAGTATTTGCCGAACCACTATAAAAATTGTTTCTTCGCTACTGTTTTTACATTTGTCTCATAAGATCTGGTGCTTTTAATCGGTTTTTGGTATTGATCCATCACCGACGTCGACATAGGTGTAATATTTAAAGGCATATATTCGTCATATTGCTTGGGCACATTTTAGCATCATTCCGCCTGCCCCTAACATCCTGTTCCTCTTCCTTTAATTACCAGAATTACCAATATTCACAGCAATGTTACCAGAGCTCTCTCTACTCCATTTAATGGCTATATTACTTTCAATCACTTCATTTGAATTTCCACCATCAGTCTTTCTAACAATCGAATTTGCTACTTTCAAAGGCAAGAATTAATTAGTTTTCTAGTGGAACTCCTCCATAGTTGCCGACTGCTTCATCCTTGGCTATTTTTCAAAGTCCTTGTCGAGATGTATGCCTTGTAGCAATGCCATCAATAACATACTCTCATTTGGATTGTTAACTTCGCAAATATAATATTAAACCTATTCAAGAACCCCTTCAATGACTCCTGAGGTCATTGAGAAACGATCAAAAAGGACATCACGTCCTTAGATCGAGCAGTGTAAAGGCTGAACTATTATAGAAACTTCTTGGCCAACTCATAAAAAGTTGAGAAGGATTTCAAAACGAGTCGAGGAAACCACATCGATGCAACTCCATAAAGAAAAATAAGGAAACGCCTATATCGAACTGCATTTGTTTCTCTGGCACCATCCATGTGCCACTCATACTTAAACAAATATTTCTTGGGGTTAGTAGTCCCATTATATGATGATATTATAGGCATCATAAACTTCCTGGGGTCCTCTTCCCTTAAGATGTTCTCTACGAATGGAGTTCTACTAGGCAATAGAACCCTAGTCCTTAATCTTTCTCGGTTATTTCTCCTTCAACAACCGCTTGATCATATCTACTATATCCTCCTCACTGGCTTAGTACTTCGAAAGACAAGTATCAAGAGCTGCACCGAGTCTTTGACTTTGCAAGTGGTCTCGGTTTTCTCGTTGATCTCTAGGTTCTTCAGTCTTTGAGAGAACCGCTCCTTCCTTTCTTCTTTGATTTTAGTTAATTACATAGCAACTTTTTGAACTCCAACATCCCGGGCTTCAACATCTAATCCATCATCATCACCAGGATGCTACAAGTCATCCTCAGAATCAAATAAATTGATGGCATGAGCTCCCTTCCTCTTCAAGGACCTTAAATTCAGATCGGTAGCCAGCTGACTTTCCCAGCACCAATTTATATTCCCTTAGCATGGGCTCTTCCATTTCCTCCAACATATCTCCCTACTACTCTGGTAAACCTGTTCCTTCTGCTTTTTTTCCATTCCATCTATTCTGACTAGAATTAGAGAGTTCTCCTCTTCAGATCCAATAGGTGATGCCACTTTCCTGCTCCTCCTGATCCTTTGCAAATATTGGGTCGGCAAAGCTATGCTAACATCCATTTTATTAAGTAAAGCCTTCTGACTATCCACCATCTTCTGTTTTAACTCCTCCATCATCTTATCGAATTTCACTCTTGTGGCCATCTCCTAAGGGGTAGATGTTCTTGGCAACGCTACTACCAGTTGATTAGTAACTTCGATATGGTGAGAAACTCCTTCATCTGCACCAGCTACTGATCCAGATCTACCGGACTTCCTTGATGGTGCCATCGATTCCAATATGAAATTCCTTCAAGCTTTAGATAAAAAACCTCTAGATCTAGTTAGTTAGATCTATGCCTGAGAAATGCCTTTCTCGATGAAAGCGCCAAAGATGTTAAATCAAAAAATGGTACAACACTCCAAAACAAAATAAAATAGAGAGATCTAGCAAAATAAAGTAAGAAACACTAGAATTTTTATAATGGTTTGGAAAATCTAAAGTCTGTTTCCATTTCAATAGTATTCCTTATAGATTTTATTCACAAGTACGTGGTTTTTACCGATCTAATAGCTTATAGCAGACAAAAGTATATTCCTTTGCGACTAGGGATGTGTAGAGAAAGATAGTAAAGAAGATGAATTACCAAAAGTCCTTTTTAAAATGCTCTAGGTCCCATATTTATAGAGAAATCACCCCACCAAAGTCAC
Source organism: Allium cepa (assembly GCA_030765085.1). Lineage (NCBI taxonomy): Eukaryota > Viridiplantae > Streptophyta > Magnoliopsida > Asparagales > Amaryllidaceae > Allium > Allium cepa. The sequence continues at coordinate 611,580,974 of CM060932.1, forward strand.
ATATCTATGAAATATCAGTTCCAACATCAGATCTGAAAAAGTAAGGGGAGACGAGGTGCCCAGAGCTAGAAAATCATATCGTTATCAATCTAAAGTGATTGGCACTGACCTAAATTTTCAAGTGCTAGCTATTCCACCTTCTTCTACTCTACCACTTAACTTATATCCATTAAATTTTAAGCACTTACCCATTAAAAATCTAGTCTTTGCCGAGAGATTCAGATATCTTCCGCATTTGTCCTTTTCATTAGTGCTTCCTTGGAGTTGTTCACCTGCTGCTTCAGAAATGGGCACTATAACGATCACTCTAACCAGAAATCCATAGATATGACAACCCGCTTTTTAAGTGGTAATTAATAAACCGTAAATTAAGTAATTAAATAAGAATTTGGAGATCTTATTTGGAAATGGTTTTTCAAATTATTTTGGTAAAAGGATTTTGATTGTAAAAACATGTAATAATTAATTTTAGAATAAGATAAAAGGTGGAAAATAAAATTTTCTTTTATAGTAATGCTATTAAAATATAATATAAGTTACAAAAGAAGTGACTCGGAGAGTAAATTCTATTCATTTAAACTAAATGGTATTTTGGGTTACAAATAAAGAGAATAAGCACATATATATACACACACACATACAAACATACATACATATATATATAAACATATGTTTTACCTTAAGCCCAAATCCATTTAACCAAGTCCAGATATAAGTCCTAACTCATTTTCTACCCTCCTCTCTTTCTAGAGTTTTCCTATCTCCTTCCTTTCTCTAAATACCTATATAAACTTACTTCACGATATATAATTTTCTTAGACATCTTCTGATACAAGATTATCAAAATTTCCTTACTTCTAAATTCATAAACAAATCATATAAATTAAAATAAATTATAAAACTTAAGAATGAAGCTCTAGACACCTTTTAGCGTCACTAAATTAAGTCATGGTTGCTGTGGGGCTGGATAGTCAAGTGCGTGAGCGCGAGAGTAAAGCGACAGTTTTTGAGGTAAGTAAATACCACTTACACGTCTATGTTTAATCACTTGATCCAATTTTATCTTGTTTATACAAATTAGATTAAGTGAGTATTTAAACTCATTACCTGCATCCTTTTACAGCTTCGAGCATATCAAATAGTCGCATCATCATTAACAGGTGATGAATGGTCGAAGAGAACCTTTGACCGGTCTACCTGTGGAGGCAATCGATCGACCATCCCTTGACCATTTCTTTAATGCGTATAGTTCTTCCTTTGTGCGCATGAGTATGATCTCCTTCTTTCTAGCACTAAGCCTTCATTCCATGCATACTGGTGGTGTTTCCTCATGCTTTTCCTCGTGTGTTTTCATATAAGTTTGCATCAATTTCTAAGCCTGGGAGTGCAATGTTTGAGTTTCTTCTTCTTTCTGTGTTTGCGATATTTTAAGGTGCGTGTATATGTATAGCAATGTGTGTGTGCATTTTTTGTGAATCTTTGACCTTGTTCTACCACTTGCTTGCTGAGAAGCACATTATATATATATATATATATATATATATATATATATATATATATATATATATATATATATATATATATATATATATATATATGAGTTTAAGATCCGCTAAGCGAGAGAGCTTGTTACTACATAGATATGAGTTTTGGGTTAGCAGTTGGACTTATTGAGAGTAATTAATTTGATGGTATTCTTTATGAGTTTAACTATGTCAGTTTATCTATATACCGTTGTAACATTGGAGTTGTATTTCATCTAGTTTACATAGTTAAGCTAATATATGATAAGTTTAAATTTTATATATGCATGTAACTTTTCATACAAGTAAATTTCAAAAGTGATAGTTAAACAAAATATATAGGTAAGTATCACATTCCAAAGTTGCAAGGCCCATGAATTTGTTTATATTTATATAAACTTGATTAAATATTTACTTAAAATATTTAGTATATAAATACATTTGTTTGACAATACTAGTACGACTGTTGAGTAATTTCATTTAGTATTTTGTGTATAATCCTTTTGTTAGCTGCACTTTTTAAAAAAAATGATAAATAAGGCTCAATCCCAAAACCATACAGGGTAAGTTCGGATAAAGTATCCAACCCGATTATAAATCTCATAAGCAACAACATAACTCTAGCCGCATTGATTCTCAACTAAGAAAATAAAACAAAAGAAAACCCTAAAACCATATTAGGGTTCGAGGTGATTTGAGGCTATTTCGATGAAAAGCCGATTAAATCAAGGAGGTTTCCAAAGAAAAGCATCCTCCATGCTATCTCCATCCATGTTGACATGAGATTCACTTGAAGAATCTCTAGGGTTCGTCTATGTGACAGCTTTGTTCAAAGTAAGCTCCTTTTGCTTTCGAGATTTTTATTAAGATCTGAAATGTAGAGATCTATATTATTTGAATTATCTCGTTTGTATATGGCATGCTTCTCGATCAATGAGGGTTCCTTTTGCTTTCAAAAAACGCAGCTATTATCTAATGAACTTCAATCCAAGTTGTCTGGCATGTTACCGTCTGGAGATGTGAGTTTTTCATGAACATGAGGCTTGCTGCTTTCACCTCTATCCCAAACAGATAAGTGATAAACTTGTTTGTTGATGTTGCTTTTGTATAAATTGTCAAATATTTTCCAGTTATTCATTTCGGGTTGTAAAATTTTATCCTTTTGCAGGTGATCAGCCTTGAAATCAAGCTGCTTGTGTGTGCGGTAGCTTCCGCCCCTATCAGGTAAAGTGGGAGATGGATAAGTACTCATTTTTAACATATTATTAAAATCTTTTTTATGATAATTTTGTATACTTCCCTTTCTTTGATAGGAATTAATCCTGATTTGATGGCAGAGATGTTCGCCACCAGCAGATGCGATCCCATAGTTGGAACTCATATGGACTTTAGGCTCCCTCATCCAGCATCCAGTGATTGCCACTATGGTGAAGGAGTCTTCCTCCAGGGAAATATGCATTGATTTTCCTGTTTTGTAAGAAAGTTTCTAACCCATCTTCATAATTATCAAATTGCCAAATATTTTCTTGTGAATTGTCTGAATACTTGCACTGATTTCCAAATTTGTTGAGAAGTATCCGACTTTCCATTTCAACTGTCTTCCATAGTTGAATACTTTCTGTTGCTTTTTGAGTATTAAGTCTTTGATTTCTCTCTTTCCAAATATGAAAGATAACTGTTGTCAGGATTGTGCTTGCTTTTCTGAATTCTTTTGATTTTTCCTTGTAGTTTTGCTGAATGTATTTGATGCTTTCTCTGATATTTTGCACCGCCAAATGTTGATTTATCTTGAGCTTTGCTTGGGCAATAAACCAAATATGATTTGAAAATATACAATCAAAAAATAGACTTTAATTTAATAAAATTCTATCTAAATTACAATGAATGTTTCTGCATTTCCCATATTTCCAAGTAAATCTATTACCAAAAATAGTTGGTTCATATAAACAGTTTTAAGCATAAAATTATTTATCTTTTCTAATTTTTTAAAATGAATTGAAATCCCACCCCATTTCTCATGAGCATGCATAACAGTATTAAAGTCTCCAATTACAATCCATGGGTGACCCATATTTTAGTTTATTTGTTCAAGATTATTCCAAAGTGTTTGTCTTTCAATTCACTATTAGGTGCATAAACAAAGATAATTTCTAGGTGAAAACCACATTTATTTACACATTTACAATGAATAAACTGAAAATTTACAAATTGTTGAAAAATATCCCATATACGAGGATCCCAAATAACCATAATTCTACCATTCTCTCCCATCTGAATATTATTAAAAATATTCCAATTATTCAAACTTTTGATTTGATAATCCACTATTTTAGAGTTATCAAACTTATGTTCAAGCAATCCAACAATGTTGGGTTTTAAAGGCATAAGAAGATTTGATAAATCCAATCTTCTATCAAGTGAATTAAGACCTTTTACATTCCAAGCAATGATTGACATAATGAATAAATAAATTTATTTATAAAGGATACTCTAAAGGATACGAAGCAATAGCAGCTAAGCACTGTGACTACTCCCTTCTTCCAATGTCTCCAGCCTCTTTCCTTTTTTATTATATGATGTTTTTCTTAATGCTTTTAGCTATTCTTCCTATTTGGAGTTTTTAATGATGTATTTTCTTTTGAATTAACTTTCTTCAACATCTTCAGTGCTATCATTAGCAAATATTTCTTTTGTGCTTTTCATTCTATCTTTACTTTTTTCCTTTATGTCTTTTCTGCTTTTGCTTGGTATTGAAGAGGAATTTGAAACTAAACTGACTGCCTTTTGTATATTGAATTATGAAGTTGGATTTTTGATTTGTGAAGAAAGATGAGTTGCAAGATGACTGATATAGGGGTTTGTAGATCGTGCTTTACTAAGAATATTGTTAATGTAAGAACCATCATCCGGATTCATGCCTTCAGATTCAGAGATATTCCCTTTTCCTTGAATTTCTACAACTTTCTTTTTACTTGTGATTCAGAAAGGATATCTATGATTTTCTATGTTGCTACAAGATTTTTAGAAGAAATTTCAACCATATTTTCAACAAAATTCTGAACATTTTTGCCCTCTTTTTCTCTTTCTTGAGTAGATTTTTAAACGGATGTTGGTTCATCAATATTCTTACTCTTTTTAGAAATATTATTTAAAGATTGTGAAGCAATCACATTATTAAATTGAAATAAAGCTCTAGCAGAGTTTGCATCCCCTTCCACTTTGAAATTACTACTATTATCAAATAATTTTCCATGCATATTATATTTTTCCTTCCAAACCATTTTGGAGACATAGTTATCTATAGTATGACCAAAATAAGAGCATGTTTTACATCTAGGAGGAATCCATTCATATTCTATGTTTTGCACTAAATTTTCTCCATCATGCATGGAAATAAATGCTTCATTTGGTAAATCCGCATTTGCTTCGATTTCCACCAGAATTCTTGCAAAAGAAAGCCTAGTTTCCTTAGCAGTGTGTTTATCTAATTTGAGAGGATTGCCTACCACATTGGCTATAGCACTTAAAATCGCTTTATCCCACAATCTATGATTCAATTCTGGTAATCTTGTCCATACTGGCAAAGTAGAAAGAAGTTTTTTTATCAAGATTTATTTAATTACTCCATTTCTTCATAATAATAAGTTTTTCATTTATAAAATATGGACCCCCACTAATGAAATTTTCACAATCAGTAGCATTTTAAAATCTGATAATAAAGAATCCATTATTATGAGTAAAAATGTCAAAATTACCGGTGGGATTGTATGATTTAGCAATAACCGCCTCGAAGTGATGATACGCGGGTCTACTGCCAAAAATATAGGTAATGATAGAAAAGTTCCATTTTCTTTCTGCCCTTCTACTAGCCTCTACATTCCCGACCACTATCTTTTTCTCATTAATAGAGAGAGGAGAAATATATAAGACATCAAACTTGGATGTTGATCCCATTTCTTGATCATTTCAGCCCATAAAGAGGCTTTGTCCGGGTTATTTTTGAATTATAAATCTAAGTTTCTAATAGATTGACTATTTCTTGAATTAAATCTTGTATTTCTGGACTGGATTTCTAAATTCAAGATTGTATGGTCGATTTCTCTTCGATGATATAGCCGTGCCTTCCGGCCAAAGGTGCTCATCCTTCATTGTGCTCTCGTCCGCTCTATTCAACCTCATACCGGAAGCTACAAGAAGGTACACAAAATGGACTTTCAAGCCCTATATGCCATTTACTCCTCTCAACACGTCAATTGGGCCAAAGTAATTCTTGATGAATTTTTAACTGTCAACCACAAGAGGTGCTACAAAACCATCTTCTACGGAGCTTACATTATGCGGATTCTCATAAACTTCGGCGTCACCATCCTCGATTACACCAGCTTTACTTCCACAAGTATTTCCAAAAATCCCTCTGCTCCTTTACTTGGCCAACATCCGAGGAGGAAGAAGAGGAAGAATTCGATAATAAGGAAGTTTAGGCCTTTTTATCATCTGTTTTTCTTATAATTTCCTTGTTTACTATGTTTACTGTTGTTTTGTTGTTTGTGTTGTTTAATTTTGAATTAATGTTGTTTTTATCTCTTAAGTAATATGTTAGAACCTTGTATTTTGATATTTTGATAATGACAACTATATAAGTAGATGTTATATGAACTAACTATATTTGGTGGAGAAGATACTATTATACTCGATGATAGATCGAAGACCAAGAATTCAAAGAGAAGTTTCAAATTTTATAAATCATTTATCTATAGTCTAGTTTAGTAGTTAATCAATGTAAAAATCTCTCCTAAGTGGTATATGTATGCATACATGGTTTAAATTATACTCAAAATCATATACATATGATTGAAAATGTTTATATTAAGTTTATAAACAAAAATCTTTCGAAAAGAAGTGAATATGGCGGAAAACACCAGTTTCAATCGGCTGAATAGGTGTTGTCAGTCGACAAAACATGCACATGTGCACAAATTTGTTTGAAGGTTCAGTCGATTGAACCACCCCATTTAGTCGATTGAACCAAGTGTCTTTCCAAAATGAAATTTAAAATTCGAAAATTTTAAGTTTTCAGAAGATTGAATTTCTTTCCTCAGTCGATTGATTATTCATAAAGGCTATTTAACGAACAAAAAATACCCTTGATTCAAGATTTGTTTCCGTATCTTTTGGTCGAAACTTTTCATGAACAATTACATCTTTTAAACTCTATATGTAGCCTTGAATTCAGCTGTTTTCAATAACTTAATTCCCTGGATCTATTCTAATATTCTTGCTATCTAAATTATGCCATTTGCTTTCATAACATATTCTAATCACTTGCACATTCAAACACAATTTATTTGCGATTAAAATTAATTCCAATCTTCACGAACTACACTATATACCACAATAGAGAAGATTATAGGAAGGGTGTACTATAAAGACTTATCTGTGCTATCTACAAAGCACAATCAGTCAAGAAAACTTATTGTACTATAGAAGTCTTGTTCGATTGCTCAGGCGGTAGAAATCCTACTCAGTTGTGTAGGCGGTAGAAATCATGTTCGGTTTCTCGAGCGGTGTAATATCTATTCCTTCGGGTTAAGAAAGGGTTGATAGTTAAATTCCAGAAGGAGTCTGGGACTAGACGTAGAACGAAAGTTCGAACCAATATAAAAATCTCTGGTGTCATTTACTTTAATGTTTACTTTTTATATTCATATTCCACACTAATAGATAACTTAGACTATATTCCATATTACGATCCATAGCAGCACTTTCATTTGGTATCAAAGCAAGGCCATCATATAACCATAACATTGTTATTTGATACATAGTTAATATGGAAATAACACTAACACAAGTTTTGTTGAAGGTTAATCCACTGCATGACCACCACTATTTAATGGTTCAAATTACAATTATTGGTCAAGTCTAATGAGAATTTTTATGCAAGCAAATGGACATGATACTTGGATATCACTCAAAGTGAATACACTATACCCATTACACACTTTGCAGAATGGTCAAATACACAAAAGATAGATGCTACATCGAATGCAAAAGCAATGAATATGTTATTTTGTGCCTTAGACAAAAATGAATTTAATGGAGCTAACATGTATACAACTACTTATGAAATTTGGAGAACTCTTAAAGTCACATGTGAAGGAAATAAAAAAGTTAAACAAAGCAAGATTTCTATGCTTAAAAATCAGTTTCAAAATTTCAGAATGAGACCAGATGAAACTAGAAATGACATATATTCTAGATTTCGAGACATACATCATCCACCATTGGCATCAGGAGAATTTTTTTTAGATTTTGATATTGTTTCTAAATTCTAAACCCTTTAATAGATGAATGGGAACGGAATGTCTTAGATATTGAAGAAGCTAACGATATTTCTACCATCAAACCTAAAGAGTTAATTGGAATCTCATGTCATATGAAGTGAACTTGTAGGCTAAACGAGATCAAGCACAATATAAAAAGAATATCGCATTCAAAGCTAAATAAGAGGATTTGGATTCAGATGAAGATGAGATGGCATTGATCGCAAAGAATTTCAAAAAGTTTTTAAAATTCAGATTGAATAAGAAATTTGGAAACAATAGGAAGGACAATTCCAGTAAATTTCCAGTCTCAAATCTTGGATGCTACGAATGTCATAAGAAGGGCCGCATGAAGAACATTGTCCTGGTAGAAAAAAAGAAAGAAAGAAAGAAAGATTCAAGAATAAGAAGGATAAATACAAAAAGAAGCAAGCATTCTCAGTTATACGGGATGATTCAGAATCATCTTCATCATCAGACAGTGACACATACAGTGATTCTAAACAAGGTAACATCTGCTTTATAGATTCAACCAACAATGTAAGTGATTTGTCTTTGATGATTTAATTGATATAAATTCACAACTGTTAGATAAACTCAAAGAAGTTAAAAGAATGTATAACGATGCACTAGAAAATTGAACAAAACCGAAATAGAAGGTTATATGCTAAGAGATGAAAAGAAAATCTTAGAAGAAGAACTTGTTAATACACAATAATCTTTGTCTAATGTTTCTTCTCAATTCACTATGCTAACAAATGAAGTAGAAGTGAAAAAGGAAAAGAATATGATATTAGCTTCATAAAATTACGATCTAAAATCAAATGTCAAAATTCTCGAATTGAATAATACCAATCTTAAAACGGAGTTAGAAAATATCACTAAAAACGTAACTAATTTTAATAAAGGAAGAGATAATCTTTCTAAAATATTAGTAATTCTCAAACTACTTCTAACAAGAATAGATTATGATATAAAAATTCTTCAAAGACAATTTCAGAGAAAAATAGTATATCATATAAAAATTCCAATTTACATAGTAATTTTGTAAAATCGAAAAACAAAGTCAAAGGCTGTTACTCAAAAGAAAGAAATTGGTAAACAAATACTATAAAAATTTGGGTACCGAAAACCAGTAATAATTTAATTAGGAACAAGTATATAAAATCTTTTATAACTTCAGTTCATAAGAATAAAGATTTTACTAATAAAGGGAATTCTAAACCCTTTTGGGTTTGGCTTCCTAATATCTAGCTCTTAGGACCCTAATAAAAATTTAGGTACCAATTTCATTCATATATTTTTCGTAGGTACCTACTAAGAAAGGAGGAAAGTAGGCACTAGAAATGGTTGCTTAAAACATATGACAGGAAATAAGGATATGTTGACCAACATTATCTACTAGGATGGAGGATATGTCATATTTAGAGATATTCCAAAGGTTATATCTTGGGCAAAGGCGATGTGAGCAATGATGGTACATCCAACTTACCTCTCATCACAAATGTTTTACTAATTAATAAATCAAAACATAATTTACTAAGTTTAAGTTAGCTATGTGATAAAGGTTTTAATATAACTTTTTCAGAAAATAAATGCAATGTTTTTTATCAAAATAATAATCTTATTTTTAAAGGAAATATAGAAAGAAATATTTATATATTAAATATGAATGTCAATCATAACACAAATATGTGTCTAGTAACCAAAGAAAATGATCCTTGGTTATGGCACAAAAGATTTTTTCGCATGAATTTTAAAGATATAAATAAATTATCTAAAAACAATTTAGTTAAAGGTTTACCAAAAATGAATTTTAAGGTAAAAAATATTTTTCATGCTTGTCAATTAGGAAAATTAACTAAATCTTCTTTTAAATCAAAGAAAATGATTTCTACATTACAACCACTTGAATTATAACGTTTGGATCTTTTTGGACTAACTCAAATTCAATCTATAAACCATAATAGATATGTTTTTTTAATTATATATGATTTTTTCAAGATATACCTGGACCATATTTTTGAAAAACAAAAGTGATACTTCTGAAAATTTTAAAATATTTGCTGAAAGAATTCAAAATATGAAGAATTTAAAAATTAAAAATATCTGAATCGATCATGGTGGTGGATTTGAAAATGAATCTTTTGATAATTACTATAATAAGAAAGGAACAGTTCACAAAATTTCATTTTCTAGAACTCCACAACAAAATGGAGTTGTAGAAAAGAAAAATAGAACACTTCAAGAATGTGCTAGAACTTTATTTCATGGAAGTACTCTACCAAAACATTTTGGGCAGAAGCTGTAACAGCTGCTTGTTATGTTTTTAATAGAGTTTATATCTAACGATTAACTAAATATACACCATATGAGCTTTTTAATGGAAGAAAACCAAACATATCATATTTAAAGTTTTTGGTTCAAAATGTTTTATATTAAATACAAAAGATAAGGTTGGTATATTCGATTCAAAATCTGATGAAGGAATATTCATTGGATATTCGAAATGAAACAAATCTTACCAAATTTATAATAAAAGAACTAAAGTAATCATAGAAACACTTCATGTGTCATTCGGTGAAAATTTCAAAGTTAACCATAAAATAGAACATGAAAAAATTATTTATAAATCAAATGACTCAGATGATGATGTTGAAATAAATACAAACAATAATTTACAAAATAATAATGATATAAGATCCGCACCAAGACTTCAAGAAATCACACTGTTGAAAATATAATTGGATAAAAATTACAAACGTAAGAGAACGAAATCAACTAAATTAAATGGGTCAAGTGGCTTTTATTTTGAATATTGAACCGAAAAATGCTAAAGAAGCTTTAACTGATGATTATTGGATTACAGCTATACAAGAAGGAGTAAATCAATTTGAACGTAATGATGTTCGGGACTAAGTTCGTAGACCAAGTAATTAAGCGATTATCGATACAAAATGGGTATAAAAATAAAGCTGATGAGTAAGGAAATATTATTAGAAATAAAGCTAGGCTAATCGCTCAAGGTTATAACCAAGAAGAAGGAATAGACTATGATGAAACATTTGCACCCGTAGCTCATCTAGAAGCTATACGTATTTTATTAGCATATGCATGTTTTAATAATTTTAAACTTTATCAAATGGATGTAAAAAATGATTTCTTAAATGGTTTTATAAAAATAAATGTATATGTAGAACAACCTCCTTTGTTTATACATAAAAATACAAGATCATGATTATAAATTAAAACAGGCACCTCGTGCTTGGTATGACCGTCTTGAAAGTTATTTAATTAATTCTGATTTTAAAATTTGTAAAGTAGATCAAACTTTATTAATAAAACAAAATAAAAATGATATTTTAATAATTTAAATTTATGTAGATGACATTATTTTTGGTTCCACAAACGAAAATTATTTCATGAATTTTCAAAAATTATGACAAAAGAATTTGAAATGTCTCACATGCGAGAACTTTCATACTTTCTTCATTTACAAGTTAAACAATTAAAAATGGAATTTTTATTAATAAAGAAAATATTGTAACAATCTCATAAAACGATTTGGTATAGAAAATACTTCTGCAAAACCTACTTCTGTGAGTACTACATAACATCTCGATAGAGATGAAAATGACAAAAGTATTGACCAAAAACTATATCGTAGCATGATTGGTTCATTACTGTATTTAACTGCATATAGATCAGACATAATGATGAGTATCTACTTGTGTGCACGATTTCAAGCAAATCCCAAAGAATCACATTTGCAGCCAATTTTGAGATACTTAAGCAAGACTAAAGACTACAGTCTCTTTTATCCAAAAGAATGTCCTTTTGAGTTAGTATCATATAGTGATGCTGATTTTAGAGGATGTCGAATGGATAGAAGGAGTACTAGCGGTACTAGTCACTTTATTGGACGATCTTTAGTGTTTTGGTTAGTAAGAAATAAAATTGCATTTCTCTTTTGACATGTGAGGCAGAATATATCTCTGCTTCTTTGGCATGCGCTCAAGTAATCTACATGCAACAAACACTTCAAGATTTTGGAATAAATCTATGTAATTCAACAATCTATTGTGATAATACAAGTGCAATAAATTTATCAAAAAATCCAATAAATCATTGTAGAACTAAACACATAGATATAAGACATCATTTTCTCAGAGATAATATAGAAAAAGGCAATGTTTCATTAGAATTTGTATCTTCAGAAAATCAGATAGCTGACATACTTAAAAAACCTTTAAATGGAAATATATTTATAAAATTACGTCGAGAATTGGGAATCATATCTTTACATGATTTATACTCAAAAAATATTTTTTTAAAAAAAATATTTTTTTTAAAAAAAATTGATGCTCTGGCACTCGAAATTAGGTTGCTGGTAAGGTAGCTATATGTTTTTTTCATTGTGCTGGCAAGGAATTCAATAATGTTTGGCCACTAATCCAACCATTATAAGAAATAATTAAGGTTGAACCGACCTCTGATGATTCACACTCCTCTAGAAACTAGGAATTCTTGTATATAATTTTGAAATAAATTTTGTATGTTTGGTATTTTTTATATGTTTTGAAATAAAAAAATTTATATAATAAATTAAAAAGTATTTTTTTATATTATTTAAGTTTTTAATAGCAAAATCTTTAACCACATAGGTTTATAGTCAAGAAAAGCCAGGTTCATTCGACTGTATTGACCAAACCAGTTGATTGAAATAGCTATATAAACTTTTATAAATTAATTCAGTCGACTGCCACATAACTTTCAGTTAAATGAAATGTTGATTTTCTAGGTTATTTATTGCGGGATAAATTTTCCTATACAATAATCGATTGAATTTTATTTTCAGTCGATGGAAAATTCTTGAACACTTGAAAATTTCTATATTTCAGTTGATTGGTCCTATATATTAAGTCGAATGAGTTTAGCGATTTTCAGGCAAAAACTTGCGGATAAAACCTATGTAATTCAGTCGATTGTCCTGTACTTTTCAGTCGACTGAATGATTATTTTCTAGTTTAAAAAAAAATAAGATTGCATAATTCCTAGTCCACCTTTTCAACCACCCTATATATTCATCTCCTTTATTTCAAAACACTACCTCATTTCTGCAAGCAAACCCTAGTCCCATTATTTTTCAATCCAATTTTTTGTACCTTAAATCAACTCAAAACAAATGGCACCTTGAACAAAATGAACTCGACAATCATCCGCCAAACCATCCGAGAGACAAATTAGATCATGGCTTCACAATGAAACTGCAGTAATCTATTTAAATGCTATGAGAAGCTCATGACTCTTCGATGGTTCCTTCGTCAAATTCCTAAACATCAATGCTTACACCATCAGATAAACCATCGAAGCAAGCAGTCTTGAAAGCTTGATTAGTTTTGATGCCAACAACGTCAAAATCTACCCCCTCCTCATTTAAACTCTTCTTCACCAATATGAACTTGGATCACCTAGACCCAAGAAACAGGGACGGTTGCATTTAGATGTTGGTTTGCGGCATCTGTATTTATCTACCTCTTCAACATATCAGCCATATTCTCCGGTGTCCATCTGAAGGAGTCAACATCAATGATGTTGAGGCCTACATAGACAACCACGATGAGGTCTCTCTTAGATTTCTCTCTGATGATATGACCATTCTCAAATCCGTCACCTTGCGGCCAAAGGTGCGCATCCTTAATGATGCTCTTATCTGCTCCATTCAACCTCATACCAGAAGCTATGAGAAGGTATACAAAAAGGACTTCCAAGCTCTTTATGCCATCCACTCCAATCAACACATCAATTGGGCGAAAGTAATTCTTGATGAATTTCTAACGGTCAATCACATAAGGAGCTACAAAACCATCTTCTACGGAGCCTACGTTATGCGGATTCTCATGAACTTCGATGTCACCATCCCCGATGCCGATTTTATTACGGTTGGCGAGCTAAACACTAAGACATTAAGTCTTATGGGTTTGCGCAAACACCCCCCACCATAACAAATGATTATCTTCCAATAGTGGGTGGCTAATCGCGCACAAGGGATTCCGCAACCCCATGAGATACATATTGGCTCCTCCTTCTCCCAACCATCCCGCCAAATTGAGGAAGAAGAAGACGACGATATTCAAGAGCTTCACGGTGACTTTCCTGCAATGCAAGGTCTAGTCACTCTTTCACGGAATCAAAGTAAGCTAAATCGACAATTGGTCAATGTTGAGAACACCATTGTCAGGACTAATAAGAAGCTCAACTCTAACAAAGGCTTCTTATATAAAATTTGGGAGAAAATTTCTTGACCAGCTCTACTTCCACAAGTATTGCCGAATATCCCCCGCTCCTTTCACTTGGATAACCATCCGAGGAGGAAGAAGAGGAAGAGGAAAAATCCGATAGTGAGGAAGTTTAGGCCTTTTTATCTTCTGTTTTGCTTGTAATTTCCTTGTTAAGCATGTTTACTGTTGTTTTATTGTTTATGTTGTTTAATGTTGAATCAATGTTTTTTTTATTTCTTAAGTAATATGTTGTTCAAATTCATTTGTTGTTAGTTTAAAATGCAAGTTATCCATGATATCTATTTTACTTATTCATTTTCATCCATACTATCATTGTTTACCGTATTGTCCAATTCTTATTCCTTTTGGTCGATGACAAAGGGGGAGAAAAATGCAAATATTAAATAGGTAGATCATTTTTTCAAGGGGAGTTTAAATTGCTTTCATAAATTTTTTATAAAATTTTAAACTTACATAGTTGCCATCATCAAAAAGGGAGAGAATATTAGAACCTTGTATTTTGATATTTTGACCATGACAACTATATAAGTAGATGTTATATGAACTTACCATATTTGCAGGAGAAGATACTATTCTACTCGACGATAGATCGAAGACCAAGAATTCAAAGAGAAGTTTCAAATTTTATAAGTGGTTTATCTATAGTGTAGTTTAGTGGTTAATCGATGTTAAAATTTCTCCTAAGTGGTATATGCATGCATACATGGTTTAATTTATACTCAAAATCATATACACATACTTGAAATTATTCATATTAAGTTTATAAACAAAAATCTTTCAAAAAGAAGTGAATATGACAGAAAACACCAGTTCCAGTAGACTGAATAGGTGTTGTCAGTCGACTGAAACATGCACAGGTGCACAAGTATGTTTGAAGGTTCAATCGACTGAACCACCACATTCAGTCGATTGAACCAAGTGTATTTTCAAAATAAAAATAAAAATTCAAAAATTTTAAATTATCAGATGACTGAATTTCTTTCCTTGGTCGATTGAATATTCATAACGGCTATTTTTTTGAACGGTTACCACTTTTTAACGAGTAGAAACAACCCTTGATTCAAGAGTTGTTTTCATATCTTTCTTTTCACGAATAATTACATCTTTTAAACTCTATATATAGCCTTGAATTTAGCTGTTTTCAATAACTTAATTCTTTGATTGTATTCTATTATTCTTGCTATCTAAATTCTGCCATTTTCTTTTATAAACATATTCGAATCATTCGCACATTCAAGCATAATTCATTTATGATTAAAATTACTTCCAATCTTCATGAACTATACCGTATACTACAAAGGAGAAGATTATAGGAAGAGTGTACTCTAAAGACTTATCTGTGCTATCTACATTGCACAATCAGTCAAAAAAATTTACTGTATTATAGAAGTCCTGTTCGGGTGCTCAGGTGGTAGAAGTCCTATTCATTTGTCTAGGCTGTAGAAGTCTTCTTCGGTTGCTTAGGTAGTGTAATACCTATTTCTCTAGGTTAAGAGAGGGTAGATACTTAAATTCCAGAAAGAGTCTAGGACTGGATGTACAACGGGAGTTCGAACCATTATAAAAATCTCTAATGTCATTTACTTTACTATTTACTTTTTATATTCATATTCTACACTAGTATATAAATTAGATTATATTCTATATTACGATCCATAACAACTCTTTCATTCATGGGCTAACTAGGAACCAATTGACTAATTGTCAATATTTCATTTTCTTATCCGGATATAATTTTCATGGACTAATTATAAACCTATGTAACTGACGTCTTTAATTATACATAGTTTCCATAGTCTAACTATGAACCTATTAGCCCTTTCCAATAGCATTTCCCTTACAGAGTTTTCTTGGGCTTACTGTGAACCTATTGGCCCCTACTAATATCTTTAATTTATATTCACTACTGAACCAACCCAACTGGTTATTCTGACTTTTCCCAAAGTATCGGTTTGCGTTGATTACAAAGTGAATATATATATATATATATATATATATATATGAAAATGTAATTATAATAACTTGGTTAATCCCTTTAACCCATTTAGAATTCTTCAAAAATTTCATTTAAGATTGATTTTTTTTATTAATATGCCATGGTTTCGCTTTTAAATGAGATTGGGTTATTTGTTTTGAAAACTATACTTTCGAAATCTTTGAAACCTTGCTTTCGACCTGAGTAGATAGCCTTCTTCGAAAGCATATATCTCTTTTCAAAACATTAGACTCCTGCCTTTTAAAACACTTTAAAACCTTTCTTTCGAAACCTTTCGAATATAATAAAGTGTTACTTATTAATTATTGGAATCATAGCTTCGAAACCATTGGTAGTATCTCTGCCAAAAGTATTGAAAGTCCCCCTTTCGACATCATTGGGTTTACCTTTAAAAATATCATTTGGGTCAAAGTAAATATAAACGAAAATATTTCTTTCGAAACCACTCTTTACCAAATAAAAATGTTGGGGAATTTATGATGGTGTCGGAACCATCCCTTACGAAAGAGTCGAAACCATATATTTAAAATACTGAAGGATAGCTTCGAAACCCCTTCCGAAGCCATTGCCTTCGAAACCTATAACCCTTTTGAAAGCATTTAGGAAGCGGCTTAATATAGCTTTAAAACAAACAATGCCTTTCGACAGCATTGATGACTTCAATACACTCGAAAGATAAAAAAATCGGTGGTAGGGCTTCAGCTATGTCAAAACCCCTTCTTTTGAAAGCATTGATTTATAATTAAAAGAACCCATTCAAAACCCCTTTTTCTTTTAAAAGAAACATGGCAACTCCTTCGAAGGCCCTTGTAAAACTCCTTTCGAAAACATATGTATCGACTAAGTCGAAAGCTTAGTAAAACAAAGGCAGGCACTGAACTTTTTAAAACCAACTAAGGTATCGACTCCATCAAAAGCATGCTTTCGACATCATACCTTTCGTCTTTCTCCAATCCACTACGTACCACCTAGATGATACCCTGTGTATTGGTTATGTCTTAATGGGGTTTCGACTTTGTCATAGGCGAAAGGTACCTGAATAGAGGCAGAACCTATTTTTCTGGGTTAAATGTCAAATTAAGCAACTTATCTCAACTAACTTGGTTGCCTTAACTTTTTCCTACTTTTCAAAAATAACCGCTTATTATTTTGGATAAGTATCTAGCTTAGAATTTTACAGATAAAACCCTCTATTATAAATACAATTACGTTTAGATCCTCTTCACAAAATAATTTAATTTGTATATCAAATCACCTTAAAAAAATTCCTCGAAAATCGTAGAAATTCACTTTGATCATGTTATATAACATATAAAAATTTCAAAACCCAAATTCTTGATATATTTTCTGAAATAAATTTATAAACCCAACGTGCTATATTTTCATTCAAAAATTCATAATAATCTTCCTAAAGCTTGGAAAATTATCAAACTTAAAACTCAACTCTAAAATTATGTTTTGCATGACATATAATTTTTACATGGTATTTGAACATTAATGTCACATGGTTTTGGTCTAAAACGTATGAACCATCATTTAAACAATCTTCTTTAAATTTAAACAAACCATAATTCAAGCATAGCATCATAAAACATCATATATTCGGCAAATAAAGATGGAAATTATTATTCACCTTAATCTCTGATAAGGAAAGTGGACTGAGATGAGTTTGATTCCCCCTTCAATTCTTTTTCTTTTCTTTAAATTTCCTCTTCTTCTCTTCTTGTTAATGGCTGGTTTCTTAACTTTACTTATGTTTATATTTTTGTGAAAATGAATATGAGTCTCAATGTCTTAAGAGGTAAACATACATACATATAAGGGTAAAGTTAGGTGTAACTAAATCCCACTATACCCTTACATAATTTAATTAATCTTTAAACCATTCTTTACCCCAATTAAATTAATAAGCATGGACACTTAATTTTATTCAAATCTCAACCCCTTTATCACTTAACATTTACATTATTCTATTTAATTTATCTAATTAAATATCACAAATAATGTTATTTAAAAATTAGGGATATTACACGGATCTTAGCCGAAAACATCAGAATGTGGTGTTAGCTATGTTAATAGAACCGAACGACCTAGAGGCTTTGACTACTTGTAATGTGCAGTTTAGATCGATATCTACTTCTATTTAAAGCAATGTCATGTTATCCTGCTTGGAAGTTCAACCGAGATTGATCGAAAGGATTGCATCTATGCAGAATAATGACTTAGTGTTAGATAAGAAGATTAGAAGGCTACAAGCCGAAACCGAGATTGATGGCCTGAAAGATTTTAGTCTTGACCAGATAGGATGGATGAGAAAAAGGGGACGGTTGTGTGTTCCAAATTTTGGGACCTAAAGAGAGAAGTTCTTGGAGAATGTCATCGATTGAAGTTTATGATTCATCCTGGGGGGACCAAGATGTAACAGAGTATGAAGATGAGTTTCTACTGGGATGGTATGAAGAGGGATGTTAGCTTGTGAGTAAAGTAGTGTGTGAATTGTCTACAAGTAAAGGTTGAACATCATAAGCCGAGTGGGTTGCTTCAACCTTTAGAGATATCAGTTTGGAAATCGGATTTGATATCCATAGATTTTATAGACGGGTTGCCATGGTCAACCATGGTGGCACCTTGTGACGCCCCGCCTCTATACCCATACTAGCCAAGAACGCTATGGAGTAATGTCATCAACTAGCGCGGAGAATAAGGCTATTGAGGAGAGACCATCTGTATAATTGCTTTATGCGAGTACCGATATGGCAGATAAAAGTATAACTTTTCATCTCGAAAGGAAATTCGACATACCGATGCAAACTCAAAGCTACTACACAGTGGCTATAATATCTTCAGAAACAAATATAGAAATAAGCATAACACAAATCAGAAGCAGAAGTTCATATCTTAAAGGCGGAAACAGATATGAATATTACACATAGAAGTGTACATCAGAGTAGTGGTCAAACAAGATCCACAATATCACAAAAGAATAGTTACAAGTGCTACACAAGAGAATAAGTATACATCATAGAGTCTATATCTCAAATGTATACAGCAAAATGAACTACTAATTTAAGTAGTTAGGCAAAAGTCAAAATAGTAAACACCAGAAGTGGAGTCAAGTGGAAGCACCTGTAACATCTCGGTCTGACCCGAGTATTATTTAATAAGAAAATAATAAACGGATCAGTCTAGCTATAAATATCGGATGTAATGACATAAAATAAGAGATATGACATAAACATATAATAACAATAATACCATACTATGATAAGTATGTGATTGAAAATCAACAAGAGATTAATCAATATCACAAGAATCTTCTCAAAGATAAAAAGGAATGTCATACTCTATATTTTTATTTATAAAAAGTTAATGACACACAAATTCACCAATGCACAATAGTTGATACAACTTATCAATGAAAATCACGAAAATTGGTGAAGCAAAAATTCTAGAAATCGATCAATAGAAATCCAGAAATCACAAAAAAGGGGAAAGAGGCCTGTCACTAGAACGGGAGCATGAAAACTCACCAACACGTGTATCACAAAACGGAAAGCTATTCCATGGTTGCTAACCATTAATTTTGGGCCGAGGCTCCACTAAAACGGCCCGAAGACCATGAGCCTAAGCTCCACTAAAACGGCCCAAAGACCATGAGCCGAAGCTCCACTAAAACGGCCCGAATACCATGGGTTGCTACCCCACGAAGCCGAAGCTCCACTAAAAACGGGGCTTACTCTCCCTCGTTGACAAAGAGACATCGCACATTGCTAGTCTAAATCACAAAATGATCATCATTGATCGATAAGTGTAAATTACATTAAGCTAGTAAATAAATGAGTTTAGCTTCATGTCCCATAACCACTAGCTTAACTTAATTATTTACGAACAAATTGTAGACCTCCACTCGGGGTTAAGTGTAAATTGCACTAAGCTAGTAAATATATGAGTTTAGCTTCATGTCCCATAACCACTAGCTTAACTAAAATATTTACGAACAGATTGTAGATATCCACTCGAAAATTGTCACAAGAGATTCAATCGAACAAGTCCAAGAATTAACCGACGAAGTAAACGCAAGCGTTTCATACCACTTGTTTTACTAAGCCGTTTAATTAGATTTCTCATACGAATGAGGCAAAGGTTTGTATATGCTCGTAGATTGGAAAACGGTTTAAAAAACGAGCTTTGTAATAAAATAGTGTTGAAATCGTTTTGATGAAAGAATTTTGATATTTACTACTAGTATTGAAAACCTTTATATTTTGAAGTGACAAATCACAAAAATGATTGTAGGTGTGACGCCCCACCTCGAGACCCACGTTAGTTAAGGGAATTATCGAGTAATTCCGTCTACTAACGCAGAGAATAAGGCTGGATAGGAGCGACCAACATAGCATACAATTGCTACGAACTAAACATGTCAAGTATGTGTCAATTTTTTTTTCATTACCTCATGTGTGGTTGACACGTCTAGTGCATAACTATTGCACACTATGGTGGCTATAAAACATTTCAGAAATAATGTAATATAATATGCGGAATAATCAAAGTCACATAAAAAGCAAACCTAGATCAGTCATATACATACATAACCGTCACCATACATATCCATATAATACATCATACAAGGGTAACTACTAGGTAGCTAAGTGTCAAAATATACATCCCAAAAATATACAAGTGATCATAAAGGAGTAGTCCCAAAAGACGAAGACTAGCTAGCCAAAATATACATATATGTGTCCCAAAAAAAGTATCAAGCTGAACTGGAGGCAAAAGAAATCCGGGCTAACCTGCAACTCGGTCTGACCCGAGTGAAAAAACACACGGGTCAGGCAACTAAACTCATCAGTAGATAAGGAACTCTAGGATAATAAGTAAAGGGAAACATTCATTCTATTGTACCCAACAGAATAAATGAAAGGTTCAATGATAATCAAGGAAGGTGTCAAGCTAATATTCTAATGTCATGCGTAAGGGGAAATGTGATTAAGTAAAGTAAATTATTAACAAACATCCATGAAATCATGAAATCTCGTAAATCTCCAACAAGTCATGAAACGATCTAAATAATCATGGACCACAAAATAATATCGCCTTATTCATATATAAGGCTAAAGAAATCATCAAATTCCGATAAATCATAAAGCATCAAAAGATAATTTTGCACGTGCTTTTGAATCTCCACTAGTACTATACTTTGGTACCAATAATCGTGATGATCGGGATCATTTCATCTAGATAAATCTTGACAATCTTGACGACTACGTAGCCTATAATTTAATCAATCCCAATCGGTGACGTCAAAGACCCGAGTAATAGTAAATTCATGATTTGGGGTATAATTTCAAATCTTGATTCCCCAATAAACTCGTGGTCTCATAGTACTAGTCCAATCTTGAATGTGTATCAACATCGAGACTAGGAACCCATAAGGGTATAACCCACGTCCCATACCATGAGTTATCACCTAATGGTTTACTAATCACTTGTTGGTTCCACATTAGGAGAAATCATAAATCAATATAATCACAATGCCTCATTTCATCGGCGAATGTAAATAATCAATTCGTAGCAATTCCGCTACGATAAACCAAAAATAAATTCAAATTTGTCTCGTTTCATCGACAAGTAAAACACAATCTAAATCAACAAATCGTAATAGTCTAACATCATTTATATATTCCCATTCGGGAATTATTGGACTACATTCCATACAAGCTCATCATGCTAATATGGAAAAGTATGCTCTAAGTTCATCTTGAGGTACCACGGAGTGGTCCCTAATCATGGAGGAGATCAAAAGATTCCTCAAAATATTTCGATCATACAAGTTCATACTTAAGTGATAAAGTAAACGCGCACGAGTCCGATACCCCGTGGTTTTTACCAAATCGTTTAATGTACTTTCTCGTATGTCCGAATACTCTACAAAATGATAAAATATTTTTATATAGGACTAAAATATTTCTATAGCGAAAGTAGGATTTATAAAACTATTTATAATAAATCCCTGGATTTTTAATAGAGAGAATACTATTTTTAAGGCCATAAAACAATTTATAAAAACTTTTTAAATATAATAATAATTGCTTAAAATCCTTTAAATATGCATAAAAAAAATCAATTTGAATTTAAATAAATTTAAATCCAAAAACTCATGAAATCTTGGCTAATCCATTGCTGGATATCATGGCCAAATATTAGCATCAAATTTCAGGTAAATTTTTTTTTGCAAAAGAATGCTAATGGAATTGTCAAAACCGAACAAACACATGAATATCATTGCTGTCAATGACAGACCGGCAGTAAAAATAATAGTTTTTCTCCATTTAAACATCAAAATCATTCAAAACTTAAAACACAAAAGTTGTAGCTTATTCTCTGTAGATTTCAGAACATCCAAAATTTCAATATTCCGATCAGTAACGTGAAAGTTATGGTAGAAATACTATCCTATGAATTTTATGTGCATTAGCTAACAACTACAGGCCAGAGACAAACATTCACGATTTCAGCATAGGAAACATCAAAATTTGGCAAATTGATTCGAAGAAAGGTTGTAGCATATTCTCTGGGAATTTCAGAACATCCAAAATTTCAATATTCCGATCAGTAACGTGAAAGTTATGGTCGAAATACTATCCTATGAATTTTATGTGCATTAGCTAACAACTACAGGCCAGAGACAAACATTCACGATTTCAGCATAGTAAACATCAAAATTTGGCAAATTGATTCAAAGAAAAGGTATAGCATATTCTCTGGGAATTTCAGAACATCCAAAATTTTAATATTCCGATCAGTAACGTGAAAGTTATGGTCGAAATACTATCCTATGAATTTTATGTGCATTAGCTAACAACTACAGGCCAGAGACAAACATTCACGATTTCAGCATAGTAAACTTCAAATTTTGGCAAATTGATTCAAATAAAAGTTATAGCATATTCTCTGGGGATTTCAGAACATCCAAAATTTCAATATTCCGATTTGTGGTTCAAAAGATATGCTCAAAATACTACTTCAGCAAAAGAGTATTTCTTTGCCAAAAGTCATTCGACACAGCAACTTCTAACTCAGTTTTCAGGCATCAAATTAAATCCAAATGCCATAAAAATTGGCTTGAATATACTACAGTCAATAAGATTCGAAACGAGACCAAAATCACCTCAATCCGATAAGGGATGAGGGAGATACAAGCAAATGAAAATAGGGTATTTTCAGGATTCAATATGAACAAACCGAAGTAAATTGACATACAAAAATTAGATTTTTCCACAATTTCAGATGATTTAGCTTGTTGTAAGATAATTCTTACCTTTCTTACCACATGATTTAGCAATGGTTTCAGCAAAAATTTGATTGATTTGGTAAGGAAATGGCCTTCAAGAGCCTGTAGATTGCAAAATAAAAACATGCAAAACAACATAATTAAGTAAATAAAAGATAAATCACATCTCAAGCTCTCAAATTTTGATGAAAATTATCTGGTATTGGAAGGAGATTACCTTTCTCTTCTTAGTTTAGTGATTTACCCTTTTAATTTGTAGAAAAGTAGGGTGGAAATTGGGTTTAGTTGTAGGCAGCCATGAATTTCTCTTTTTCTTTTTACGGTAGGTTTATTTTTGAGAAGGAGATGAATGAAAGTATGTACACCTTAGTTTCTCAACAGAAATTTCTAGATATTAGGCTAATGGATCCTTCTTTCTATCTAATTAAGCCCAAGAGAGAAATTACTTAGTGGAATTGCAAGGTTATGTATAGATATTAACCTATTTTACACTATATTCATACAATACTACATTTTCAAGCCAAATAAAATACATAGATCAATTTGTTTTTGAAATAAAATAGTTATTGTGACAAAATAAAATTTATTTTAACAATAAAAATATAATTTTTAACAATAAATCCCCATTTTAACATTATTTTACAATTTGCACAATTTTAGTGTAAAAACACTATTTTTAAAGTATAACTTGATCAAAATTAATTCTCTTAGTCAAATAAATTGTAATAAATCATTCTAACACTTTTAAAACCACAAAATAATATTTTTGCACAATATTTCATCTTTTATTTTATTAAAAGACATGTTTTCTTCATATTTTTCCTTTTATATCCAATAAAAGGCTAATATTGGCAATAATTGTCAATATTATCTCATTGACTTAATTAAAATACAATAATTGACTAATTTCACTCCAATACCTCAAAATAAAGTTTTTAAAACTTTATTTCCGTCAATTTGAATTTATTTCAACAATTAAATGTTGAAATACATCACCTGGTAAATTTATTAACTCAAATTTACCTAAATTCCAATATTTTGGATTTTATTTAACCAAAATACAAAACAATGAATTTTAAACCCAATATTTATTTCTCTATTACATTCTATTTACCATATTAAATTATAACTATCATTATAATTTAATATCATCAGTAATCTCCAATACCAGGGTTGTTACAGTAGGAATAATCAATCACTAAAATTCACATTCGAAGACGTGAATGAAAATCCAAAGAAATCGATACCGAATCCATCAAAGTGGAAATACCCAAAAATTCCAAAAATAGAAGTTATCAAAGTCAACAAAGGTGATAACAACTAATCGGAGAAGAAGAATCGATTAAAGATTGGCAAAACAAAGCGAAATGAGCATAAATAGGCAAAACAGGGAAACAAGAGCAGGTCGGTCGACCGGATCACTGAGTTCGGTCGACGGACCAGAAACAGAGAAGTGTTCTGGTAGCAGGTCGGTCAACCGGCTTACTGAGTTCGGTCGACCGGAACCTGTTTCCAGCACTTCCCAGCCTATCTAAACGAGGGCCAATCTCGACCAAATTGCAATCGTTCGAGCAACGGCGCTAAGGGTTTATGCCACTCGACTACCCGGCCCTATATGCTCCTCGATGCATCACCAAAAGCATGATCAAACAACAAAGCTATGATTTTTAAACATTTGACTTCAAAACACCAAAAATAGGAATATTTACAAAACCAATCCAAATCAAAATCAAATGCACATGAATAAGTGTTAGAAATTCATACCTAACAATCAAAGATAATCATAGACTTAGATGTGAGTTAAAAATCTCACCTTTAAACCCAAATTAATGAAGGAGAAGCTTTTTAAAACAAGCTAAGATCAATTCCTCTTCAATAACAACTCAAGAAGATTCAATCTAAGCTTACAAGTAAAATATTTCCTAAGTTAGGTTTAGGAAATTCTGAAATTGAAAGGAGAATGAATTGGAGAAGAAGAAGAAGATGCTTACTAATGGCTTCTCTTAGAATTTGGAGCTAGAGCTTGGATTTTGCAAATGAACTAGGGCTTGGAGTTTTAATTTCCCATTCCTCTCTCCATTTTTGATGAAGCTTGAGTGTTCGGAAAATAAGAATGAAGTGAAGAGGAGAGCTGGATTGAGGTAGAGTATAAGTAGGGTTAATGGGCTGAAACCCAACCCAAAGCCCTAAGAGAAAAGTAGCAAAATTCTACTATCTCCAAACATATCGAAGTTTATACTCAAAAAGGTCGCAAACGGCATTTTGAACTCAATGGAAGTGGTCTCGAGTCCTAATTCGACTGTTTGCAAAAAGTATCCTTTTGGACTAAAATCCGACGAACGATGCTATATTTAAATAAAATATTTAAATATACAATCGATAAATTTGCGGGTTGTTACACACCTGTTTTGGCTAAATTGTTTATGAAGAACATAGTAAGACTATATAGGATTCTTGGTAGTATAGTCCGTGACAAAGACACTTTGTTTACTAGAAAGTTCTGGAAGAGTCTACGGGATGTGTAAGTTACCAAGCTCAAGATGAGTACCACTTATCACCCTTAGACAGACGGGCAGACGGAGAGAGTCAATAAGGTACTCGAGGATTTATTGAGAGCGTATGTGCTAGATTTTGGTGGATCATGGGAAGATCACCTACACTTAGTTGAGTTTTCTTATCGTAACAGTTATCAAACTAGTATAGGAATGACGCCTTTCGAAGCTTTGTATGAAAGGCCATGCAAATCACCGGCATGTTAGTTGGAAACTGGAGACATATTAGTCTTAGACCAGATCTGGTAAAAGTGGCAATGTAGAAGATTGAGTTGATTCGATGTAGGATAAAGGAAGCAAAGTCTAGACAAAAGAGTTACGCGGACAAGAAGCATAAGAATCTAGTGTTATCCGTTGGAGATAGGGTTTTCATTAAAGTATCACTCGAAAAGTCATGGAAACTGGAACTGAGATATGTTGGACCATTCTCAGTTATAGAGAAGATAGGAAAGCATGGTCCAGGATTATTATCCTTCCAACTACACTGGAAGACTTAATAATAGAACCGAACTTGACTTTTGTTGGGCAACCAGTTCGGGTTATAGCGAGAGATGAGAAGAGGTTAAGAAACAAGATAGTCAAGTTGGTGAAATTTTAGTGGAGCGATAACGAGAAGGATTGTACTTGGGAAACCGAAGATAGGACTAGGGACATTAATCCTGATATATTATAAGGGTACGTTTTATATCTATTATATGTATAGATTGTTTGCTAGTCAGTTAGGCTAGTATGGTAGTTAGGAGAGGTTACAGATGATTGCTATGCTTAGTATAGTCCTTGCTGAATTTCGAGGACGAAATTCTTTAAGGAGGGGAGCCTGTAACAGTCCTAATTTTAAATAACATTATTCAAGAGATTTAATTAGATAAATTAAATAGAATAATGTAGAAGTTAGAGTGATAAGGGAATTGAGATTTGGAAACTAATTAAGGCGTACCTTAACTAATGAAATTATGTGTGTGACTTGTAAATTAGAAATTTAAGAGAATAAGGAAAGGGCAAAATGGGAATAATTGTATACCACAACCTTCTTACCTCCTTCTCGTTCACATATTCATAAACCAAAAACATAAACAAAGAGAGTTGAAGGCCGACCATCACCCTTAAGTAGAAGAGAAGCACAAAATCCATTTAGAGATTAAGATTCAAGCTAGGAAGATTAAAGAAAGAACAAATCTCAAGTTTCTTATCCAATTAAGGTGAATAATGATCTAAACCATCCTATATAAGTCATCTTGAATGTTTTATTTTGGGTTTGAGGTTTAAATCGGTATGATTGGATAAATGATGATATGTCTTGATTAAAATGCCATGTTATAATTTAAACAAGGATTTTATGGAATAATACAGTTCGGTTTTAAATCTAAAATCATTGAAAATGATTTTCAAATTCCATGATTTATGAATATGTTGTGTAAAACATTGTTTTGGAGATGGTTTTAAAATTTTGTAATATTCCAAGCTATGGATAATTTATTATGAATTTTAGTGAAAGAAATAATATTTCAGATTTTAATTAATTTAAGGAATTAAAATTAATTATTTTCGGGCTGAAAATTTTATATGACAAAGATATTATCATTTTGGTATTAGTGTGAATTTCTGAGATTTTTATTAAGAGATTTTGGTGAATTTGGATTTATTAGAAAGGGGTAATTAATAATTTTTAATTAAATATTAGATCATTGGAAATTACATGCGGTAGCAAATTTTGAAAAGAATTTTATAAAGGTTTTGTTATCTAATAGAAAATTGACAAAATAAGAGGTCAGGTAAAAAGAAATTACGATAAAAAGCATAAAATCAGTTTTATAGCAAATTATAACTTTGCCACTTACCATGCTAGCTTTTGCCACCATATTCCCATTTATAACCTTTCGCATTCATTCAAAACCAATGCACATGGTATTAAGCATTTGGTACGTAGTGTATTGGGAAAGGTGGAAGGAAAGGATGGCGTCGAAAGCATGATTGCAAAAGGGTTGAAGCTGCGTTTATTTGCTTTCGAACCCACTGACTCGTCCTTGTTCTAAAAGTGAGCTTTCGAAAGGGTTGCCACTTTTGAACCCCTTTGATACTCATGCTGTCGCACCAATACTTCTACCTTAGTTAGAAGCCGGTTTTTTAACCCTTAGGTCAATGAGTGTGGAAGGTAGGTTTCGAAATAGTACCCCTCCGCTATCATTGAACCCGCTTTCCCCAATATTTTCGAAAGGATTGATTTAACCGCCTATCAAATTGTTTTGGAGGCAATGGTTTTCGAAAGGCTATCTTTCGAATGTATTCCATTTATACTTTGAAGTTTGTTGTTTTCAATTAATGATTTAGAAAGTGATACTTTTATTTTGTGTCTGAGCTATGCTTCCATAAATTCTTACTCGAACCACAATGCTTTCGAAATGTATGTTTTTGAGTGTTTCGAAAGGTATGATTTTGGGTGTTTCGAAAGGAATATTTCCAAGTGTTCGAAAGGTTATTGGATGGTTTGGAAAGAGAATATTTAAGGTTTTAAGTAATAATGAAATGGGAGAGTGGCGGAGGGCTTGGTTGTAGTATGAATTCGAAAAGGAGAGTTGCGGAGGGTAATTCATGATGTCACAATGATCCAAAAGATATAGTTGGAAGCTTTAGTTTTCAAATTAGAGAGCCCAATCTCATTTTTAAAGTAAATATATGGCAATGTAAAATATTTTTGAAATGACATTTAACTTTGAAATTTTAGAGGAAGTTTTTTTTGCTAAAGATAATGGGTCAAGGGTGTTAACGATATTTCATTAGAAAAATGATTATGAGGAATCAAACCATGGATGTTTATATTGTTGTGTTATTTGATCAGTTATCATGAAATCTTTTGTAACCATATTCACTTCGTTTATAACCCACAACTGCAATTTGGGGTGTTAAGTGCAGAATAGCAGGCTAGGTTGACCCGGTAGTGAATATACATTGAATTTACTCATGTATGAGTAGAATTGCATCTAGGAGGTCAGATAGACCAGAATATAGGATGCCGATGACTGGTCAAAACATTATTGGTTTAGACAGGTTCTTAGTAAGCCCATAAAAACTATGTTATGGAAACTATTATTGGCAGGGGTCAATAGGCTCTTAGTGATCCCATGAAAACTATGTCCGGAAAGTTATTGTAAAAGATCAATAGGTTCATAGATAGCCTATGAAAACTACGACATTAGAGTTGTTATGGGTAGAAACCAATTGGTTCATAGTGATCCCATGAAAACTATGATTCGATAATAGTATTGGTAGAAACCAATAGGTTTACAGTGATCCCATGAAAACTATGAAAGTGGATATGAAATCCATAAACAATTGAATAGATAATTAGTCAACCCATGTAAACTAATAGGTTAACAGTGACCCTAGAAACTATAACTTGAGACCTATAGTATGGTGAATGGGGATGGGAAATCCAGAGAATATTGCATGTTTGCATATAATCATGATGCATTTTATTATGTTATATCTTGACTACTGTGGATGCATGTGTACAGTATATGGTTACTACAAATTGGGTTGAAATAAGGGGAAAACTCATTCTGCTAAGCAGCGTGGTCTTACGAGATGGTAGTTATTAACCGCACCAGACTTTTTGTTTGACTAGAAGTTTATGTTTTCTCCTTAAACTTTTGGGTGGTCAATTGATTTTAAGTAATTTGAGAGTTAAGGTTTTCAGGTTCTCATTTAGACGGATAATCTTATGGAGACGTGCAGGAGGCAAGCTGGCTATTAGGAGTTATTTCTGTTTGATTCTGCCATGTAATTTGATGAAATGGAAAGTTGTTTAATGCCTATATTTAGAATCTGATCAACCAAGGGGCCATCTTCATATGACGCACTTGGTGTACTTTGTAATAATTACTCTGAACGTGGTTTACGAATTGGGATTGTGTATTGAATTTGAAATGTGACTTGAAATGGAAAGAGAAATTTATTTTAATTTTTTTATATTCATGTTTTTCTGGTATATCAGTGTATCTAATATTATCGCATTTAGTCACCTAGAATTAATAATTATGGATGACTACAACATTCGTAGAGGTTAGTTTTGGATCTCCTAATGGGGGATGTTACACTATGTGTTGTTGAGCCTATGGTGGATCATTGTCACGATATCGGGAGAGTGAAGGTAATGGTAACCGATGACTATAGGAGTCGTGTCATATGGACCATGTGTGGCTCCTTGAATAAGCAGAAGTGCTGTCAGTCTTCCGTCTGGTTTTGGTGTGGTTGTATGTTTGTGGTAGTAGATAGACATATATTATGTATGGATGAGATTGTATCTGAGACTGTGTCCAGAGTATGATCAACTCTGTATCCTTCTTAGGAAAACGGCTTGCTTATTATTGATTTGTTCTTTCTACCTCTTAGGATCTTTCAATCGAGAGTTTTGGCTCTCCAAGGGCTGTCGGTCGAGGTATATATGACTTTGCACATTATGACATTGTTACAAGCTGACTTAATTCTTTCTTATTGATTTTATTGATTTGATATTGGTATTTCATAATATGAGATGGAGAGAGATAGTGCACATTGCTTCATTACCGCCCAACTTCACTTGAGGATGTCTCATTACTGATTATTTTGGATTTGATATTGATTTCTATTATGTATGATTCACCCATTTGTATTGATTCTTTGCTTTTCCGCTTGATGTATTTCTACATGGGTGATGCGTTACACCTTTTGTATTACTGTTGATTGCTTTATATAGAATCAAGGTATTTAAGAGATGTGATGTCCTGATAAATATCTTAGTATTGTATTGATATTTACATTTCTATACTATTTATCTAACTTGACATGCTAGTTGACGATTTGAGTACCTTTGATTGTAATATCATATTGTTATTTCTTGTACACACTACTATACTAATTTATAATCTTTGATTAGACATAGTCTAACTCGTGTATTATTTTATTATACTCTGGCTAAAGAATTTAACTTTGAGTTGACTATGACACTAACCTTATATAGCCGAAGAGATGGAATTCTCTATTAATTAGTGTTTCACTTCCAATGCTTCAAATCGACCCAACTATAGTAGTTCGATGGACGCTCTGCCATGATTTAAATAAATTAAAGTGAACTTTCTATATTAAAGTTTAACGATATTCTCAGGTTGAGAGACCTATGTAATATCATAACATTGATATTTTCTGTTTGACCTTAGTTATATTAACCTATAGAAAACTATCGAGTGGGTCATTCAATAGTTATCCAATGACTATCTGTACATTACCCCTATGCCCCCAAAAGCCATGAGTAATACACTGCCAAACATTTGGAGAGTATTATGTACTCTATTTTCAATGGATGTATGGATATCCAGTCTCGATACATCTTGACCATGAACAATTAAAACGACATGTTTATTATATTGTGATAAATTGCTCATGATTATAATGCATTGTAATCGCTATCACAAAACATATCATTTATGTTTTCTATTAAATATACTTAAATTAAACAATTAATTAACATAACATATTATAGCTAGCGTATAATAGAAAGAAAAATACCTTTATTTCAAACAAGATTTTACAACAGAGTTAATAAGTTACAATAAACCATAAAATTTCCCCTGAGGAATATCCCTAACTCTATTAGGATTTACGTTCTTAACGTAAGTCAAACCACCCTCAAATCTAAAGATAATCAAGGTGGGGTTTCTTTCTAGCTCATAACTAGTATGGAGTTTTAGAAAAAGACTTAGAGGTAACTTGGCGGCACTTATCATTGATTTAACCATATCTAATAAGGTTCGATTTCTCCTCTACAAAACACTGTGGTGTGGTAGAGTATACGGATGAGCAACTTGAGGGATAATCTAGTTTTCTTTTAGGGACTGTTGGAGTTTATATCCAATGCACTCACCTCCCCGATCAGATCGAAGAATTTTTATTTCCTTATTACTTTGGTTTTCAACTTTGCTTTTATATTCAACGAATTTCTTATAGATCTTTGATTTTTCTTTCATAAGATACACATATTCGTATCAAAAAAATCAACCATGAATGTAACTTAATGCAAGGTACCACCTTTGGTCACTATAGACATCGGGCCATACACATCAGTATGTACTAGTGCTATGAGTTCATCAACTCTTTGATTGCTTCAACAAATGGGTGCCTAGACATTTTACCTATAAGACATGAGCCACAGGTATCGAATGGTTTAGAATCATGCATAGAAACTTTTAGTTTCTTAACTCATTAAGTCATTTATCACTAATGTGGAGTAGTCTACAATTATGAAGATAAATATCATTAAATTTAGACATAGAATTATTTTCAATGGGAAATATATGATTTAAATTAAGAATATAAATTTCATTATTCAGTGCACCAAATCCAACTGTTTTGTTTACAATATAATTTTTTATAATATTGTATTTACAAATAAAATTGTAACTATTCTATGTCAAATGAGAGACGGATATTATTCCAAAAATAAAATTAGTTACATAATAAAAGTTATGAAACATTAAATCATATTCACTCGCTAGTTTAACTTGATACTCATCCCTTACTTCTACAGCTATGCTAGCTTCATTTGTAACTTGAAATTCCATGCTACCTCTAGTGATAGGCCTTTTTGCCCCTAAGTCCCTGTAAAGAGTTACAATTATGAGTTGTAAATCTAGTATTTGAAACCCAACAAGAAGCATGTATAAATAAACTATTTTCTATATGAAAAATACCTTTGGGTATAGGATCATATTCATTTCCCTTAAATGTCTTAAAATACTCCGCATAGTTCCTCTTTCAATGTCCCTTCTTTGAGCAAAAGTGACAGTCGCTTTTCTCTTGAGCCTTTGACTTCGCTTCGCCACCTTTTGACATATGTTTTCGCTTTTCAAACCTTTTGATAAAGAGCTACTCTTTTCATTGAGCACTGCATTTGGTTCCTTCACGAATGTACTCTCGATAGTCCTTAATAGATAAAGGAGCTCAATAACTGTGCATTTCAATGAGTTAATATTGAATTTAAATATTAATAGGTTAAACTGTGGAGTTATTAGCCCTAGCATAATGTGATATCCCGAAATTTTGGACAATATAAATTTAGTAATCCGTGTTTAAAATTTAATTAATTTGATGACTTTTGTAAATAAATTTGATTTGATTTAATAATCTTTTTTAATATATATTTAAATTAGTGAATTTATCTTTTAATAAATTAATAAACTGTTTTCTATTTATAATATGTATATATTTATATATATTTTAAATAGATGAGTTTTGTTTTTAAATATAATTAGTATAACATAGTTTCTAATATTTTGAATTTGGAAAATAAATATTTATTTTTGATTTAAGCTTTTCAAAACTATTTAATAAAATAACTAAATGATTTTAAATATATTAGACAAATGTTTTATTTGTTTAAAATATATTTTGACTTAAGTTATATATTAAAATAAGTTATAAAAATGTTTGTTTTATTCTTTTTAAAATACTGATTTATAATTATGATTTGTAAATTAGAAACGGAAATTTAAAATACAATTTGTAAATGAAACATTTATTTCATTTAAATAAAAAATAATTTACAACCTTTTTTATAAATTTATTTTAAATGATTAAAAATATTATTTTCAAATGATTGTTATATATATTGTTTTTATTTATAAATATAATGGTTTATTTCTTTAAAAACATAGCTATACATATAAATAAGTGTTAAAGAAATAATTAATTAAGTTTAAGACTTCATTTACACTTAATTAAAAATATTAATTAATTAAAAGAGACATGTGTAAGTTTATTAAGGCATAAATTAACATGTGTTGAGTGTTTAAATGAGGATATTAACAAGTGCTAACAATACAAGCCAAGTGTCAAGGTTTAAAATTTAATTTTCTTTGATTTTAAAATAAATAATAAGTATGGTTATTTAAACTTGCATCTTCCCTTTTCTTTTTCTTTCTTCATTTTCATTCTAAATCAAAGAATTCTTTCAGTTGAGAAAAACCAATTTTTTTCATCTCTTCAAAATGCATATTCCTGTAACTCAAGCTTCCTTCATTCTTCAACCCTGTTCAAATGCATGCAAATCTGCATAACCCTTTTCCATCTCTCCAAAAATCAAACTTTTCATCCTAAAATTTGCATTCCCCTCTTCCAAAAGCAAATATGCATTCCATTTTTAAGCAAGCTACCTGCATGCAAAATTAAAGCCTGCATTTTTTCAAAAATCTGGAATTCAAACAAAGGGTCTGCATTTTATTCAATTCTAAAACAAGGGCCTGCATCTTCTTGTAAGCTGGAGCATGCATTTCTTCAAAACTGGAAAATTTGCCTCTGCATACAATAAGCTTTCTGCAAGCATTCAAGCAAGTTGAAAAAAAAGATGTTCTGCATACTTAAAAAAAATCCGTGCTCTGTCTGCATGATTAAAAAGGTGAGTAACTCAAAAAAAATTTAAAATTAATTAAATAAGTAGAAGTTGTTTTCATGCTTTAAATAAGGAATGAATATATATGTATATGTATATGATGTTGTTATGAATACATATATGTGAATGTATTTCTGGGTCCATGCTCATTATCTGGCATATTCCTGTTTTCTAAATTTCAAACCTCTGAATGATTTAAAATGCTTTCCCTCCTATTGAAATCTCTGTTGTGATTTTAAATGCAAACTAAAAATGGATTGTTATTAATCAAGGGTGATTAATATATGTGGTATAATTGCAGATTAATTACTTAATGTAATTAATTTTGAATAGTGGGATTAATTTAAAATGTAATTAGAAATCATTAATTAATAAAATTAATGATGTAATTTAAAATTGATTAATTAAGGAATAATCAATAAATGAGGTAATTAGTTAATAAAGGGTTAATGTAATTAACTTTAGTTAATTAATTGATTAAGTAATTAAAAGTTAATTATTAAGTAGAATTAACTTGTGTAATTAATTTAAAAGCCAATTACTTATTGTAATTAGGGAATTATTAATCTGTAAAGATTAATTGAATTGAATAATGAGATGGTGATTATTTAAGTGATTTGTAATCAATTGATGGTTAAGTTAAGCGGGGTTAATGATGAAGTATTTAATTTAATTCATATTAAATTAATTAGAGATTAAGTAATTGATTTAATTCATTTTAAATTAATTATAGATGGTGTGATCATTAGATCATTGCTTATGTATGAATGATTGATATTGGTTGCCTTGTATGGTTTGTAATCTCAGCTATGAGATGAGTAATGTTATATGATATAGATGCATTGGTTGCATTGTAATGATGATATGGATTATCTGTTTATGATATGAATTATCTGTTGATGATAATGTTGATTATCTATTGTGATGTGAATTATCTATCTGTGTGTATATAGATAACTGAATTGTTTTAAACTTTAAAACAACTTGGCCTTAAAAGACACGTTTTGGATTTCGATGAGACCGAGATCGGGTTTCCATATTTGGATATTCGAAAATCACATCGATCCAAATTAACGTTAGGTCGTGAATTTGAAGTAAAGATGAAGATTCAGAGTGCAAGGGTTATCGTCGTTAAATCTGAGGGTGATTCCAAAATGAGTGTATTGAGATAATGCCTTCGGTTTCGTTCGAACCCGAAACGAACTTGTATGGATTGAATGCTTCCAGAACATCGTCAGGTGGACGATGAGCATTCTAAGTGATATGTCCTATAAAGGTAATCGTAGCCTCAAGCCTCATCAACCGGGAATGGCTAAAACATGGGAGGTGCGGCAAGGCTAAGTGGGTCATGCCCAAGTAGGACGAGATTTACCCCTGTCTAGATGTCCCTTTATTTCGGCTTAGTGGTGCGGTTGATGATCACAACTGCGGGGTGGTCTTGTTCGGAATTATTCAGTAAGGAATGGTTCCATCTTTGTGTTGTAGGGGAGCGGGCGTACTCCTCGGTACGCTGATCTAGGCCACGTACTGTGATAGACGGTACCCTAGTAGCCCTGCCATTGTATGGAATCCAAAATCCAATAAGTGCCAACGGTTTTGATTGTATTACCCACTTTTGTAGCTAGTAGCTGGAATTTAATGAATGTAACGATTTCGACTATTTCTTACTTACATGAAAACCCTAGACCTATTATAATATCACTGGATTTCCTATCAAATGTTTTGGTTAGCGTAAGGTAAAAACTTTTCCATGTTTATGTGTGGGAAGTCTTACGTGATACCTTTTCTTTCCAAAGGTTTTTCAAAGTTAAGCAACTTTAATCTGTTACTCACACTAGACCCATGTCTGATCCGGAGTTTATTTTTGTTTTCTTAAACTCTTGGGTACTCAAATTTTTACGAGTAGCCAAGGGATTCAGGTTAGCTTTGACGAATTATGGAGGAGCAATGGAGCATGAGGCTTCTGCGTGTAGATATATAGTTTTCTGCTGTGTTGGTATCTCTGTGTGTTTTCTGTTTTATGTATTGAGTTGTAATAACTAGACAAGTGTTTATAACTGTCTAGTATGTGTTGTATTATCTGTGTAACTCTGATAATTGTTGTATACTATGTAGTATGTATGTTATTAATATAATTTATTCGTTCCGCTGTTTAGATTCTATTGTTGTTTCTTCTTTCTCTGCTTCCTTTTCTCTCTTCTATCCCTTTCTTTCTTAAGGATGATACGACTTTTTATGGAGAAAAAGTCTGGTCATCTCAGTTGGTATCAGAGCGCTAGGTTGAGCGAATACCTAGTCTCTGGAGTGGTGTCTATCTTGAGAGCGTATTTGTATTTTTAATATATATTTATTTATTTATTATTTCTACCTATTTGTTGGATTACCTGTTCGGGTTTTCCAATATAAGTTATAAAGGTAGATGAGGTTGGAAGTATTTCTGTCGAGACTGTAGACCTAATACCATCTCAAGTGAGTTGTGATTGGTGCAAGGACTTCATCGATCTCTGAAGGAAACCTGTTAAGGTTCGGAGTTCGTTTTTGAAGTGCAGAGTTGGATGAGTAGAGTTTGGATCCGTCGGTTGGGAAGAAGCAAGCAAATGATGGTATCTTGATATCTTAGGAAGTAGTAGCTACATGATGAGATGCAGTGACTATGGATGTTTACGAAGATGTTTCTTTGGAAAAAAAGTAAGGAAGTGAGTCTGCTCGGTGATGTGGCTGAGTCCGGCAAGGTGCTTATGTTTTCTTTGGAGTCCGAGTTTCTTGAAGAACTTTGGATTGGGAATTCTTTGGCATTGGTGTTAGTAGTGCAGCTCGGAGTGTTCTGTGATTGCAGGAAGTCTTCTGGCTAAGTAGTTTTTCTGAAGTGGAATTCAGAAGCAGCGGTGTGGATCCGTTTCTTCGGTAAATTAGCTAGGCCGGCGTACGCTGTTCTGATTGGTAGAGAGAGCAGTTTTCTTTGGAACTTAGGCTGAGTTGATCGCAAAAGTGACTTGCGATAGTTGAGTGTTCTCTTGGTTGTTGGAGATTGTCCGGATGTCTTCAGGGAAGTCAGAGATTTGTCTGCATCTGGAGATCAAGTTTTCTTATGAGCTAGTATTCTAGGATTGATTTGGTGGTTCAGTTTAGTAGAAGGATTGTTCCTTGAGATAGAAGTTGGTGAAGCAACTCAGGTTTCAGAGGAACTTTTGAATTTTCTTATGGATCTGTGGAACCATATTTCTGTGCTGGATTATCCAGTTTGTGCTCGTGTTCTTCATCAGCATTTTCTTCTACTTCGGATCAGAGTTGTGCAGTGGAAGCAGTTTGAGGGTGTATCTGTTTTTCTTTTTCTGGATAAAGAGAAGTTTGTTCTGTCTTCTGTTGTTGAGGAGTAGAGTTTGTGTTCCTGGTTCTGGATTGATCTTTAGGAGATCATGGTGATGGGTTGTTTTGATCCAGTCTGTTTCTAGAGGCATCAGCAAGGGTTGAGCTGATCAGGAAGGATGTTGGTAGCCCAGGATCGTCCGAAAGGTTAATATGGATAAGAGACGGAGGAATTTGGATTCTGGAGTCGGAGATTGGGTTTTAGATAAGTTTTTCTCTGATCCAAGGAGCTATAAGATTTGGAGAGTTTGGGAAGCTAGCTCCGAGGTGTTTTGGATTTCTTCTGTGTTCTGGTAAGATAAGTGTTGGGTTTTTAGAGTTGAATTGCCAGTTTGGATAATTGAGATTCAGAGTGTTTCACGTATCTCTGAGGGAGTACATGTATGACATATTTCTGGTTATAGAACCAGCAGTTCTGGAGGTTTGGTTGTTGAGTCAGACTCGTCTGTAGTCTGATATCTTGTTTAGAGTTGTAGATATAGATGAATGGGGGCTCTATAGCTTAGTAGGATTGATTATTTGGATTCTATAGAGCGAGTATCCCGATATTTATACCAGGGAAACTCGTGGAAATTCTATTTAGAAATTTTTTCTGGATAATTAGATTTGTTTTGATTGTGTGAATTAATTGCTTTGGTTGTTAGCATATGATTAACATATGCTGTGTTCTAAAATTAAATCTTTAAATAATATTATTAAATTACCTTTGTTTTAAATTTCGAGGACGAAATTCTTTTAACGGGGGAGGATTGTGATATCCCGAAATTTTGGACAATATAAATTTAATAATCTGTGTTTAAAATTTAATTAATTTCATGACTTTTGTAAATAAATTTAAATTGATTTAATAATTTTACTTTAATAAATACTTAAATTAGTGAATTTATCTTTTAATAAATTAATAAACTGTTTTCTATTTATAATATGTATATATTTATATATATTTTAAATAGATGAGTTTTGTTTTTAAATTTAATTAGTATAGCATATTTTCTAATATTTTGAATTTGGAAAATTATGATTTATTTTTGATTTAAGCTTTTCAAAACTATTTAATAAAATAACTAAATGATTTAAATATATTAGACAAATGTTTTATTTGTTTAAAATATATTTTGACTTAAGTTGTATATTAAAATAAGTTATAAAAATGTTTGTTTTATTCTTTTTAAAATATTGATTTATAATTATAATTTGTAAATTAGAAATGGAAATTTAAAATACAATTTATAAATGAAACATTTATTTCACTTAAATAACAAATAATTTACAACCTCTTTTATAAATTTATTTTAAATGATTAAAAATATTATTTTCAAATGATTGTTATATATATTGTTTTTATTTATAAATATAATGGTTTATTTCTTTAAAAACATAGCTATACATATAAATAAGTGTTAAAGAAATAATTAATTAAGTTTAAGGCTTCATTTACACTTAATTGAAAATATTAATTAATTAAAAGAGACATGCGTAAGTTTATTAAGGCATAAGTTAATATGTGTTGAGTGTTTAAATGAGGATATTAACAAGTGCTAACAATACAAGCCAAGTGTCAAGGTTTAAAATTTAATTTTCTTTGATTTTTAAATAAATCATAAGTATGGTTATTTAAACTTGCATCTTCCCTTTTCTTTTTCTTTCTTCATTTTCATTTTAAATCAAAGAATTCTTTCAGCTGAGAAAAACCATTTTTTTCTTCTCTTCAAAATGCATATTCCTGTAACTCAAGCTTCCTGCATTCTTCAACCTTGTTCAAATGCATGCAAATCTGCATAACCCTTTTCCATCTCTCCAAAAATCAAACTTTTCATCCTAAAATATGCATTCCCCTCTTCCAAAAGCAAATATGCATTCCATTTTCAAGCAAGCTACCTGTATGCAAAATTAAAGCCTGCATTTTTTCAAAAATCTGGAATTCAAACAGAGGGTCTGCATTTTATTCAATTCTGAAACAAGGGCCTTCATCTTCTTGTAAGCTGGAGCATGCATTTCTTCAAAATTGGAAAATTTGCCTCTGCATACAACAAGCTTTATGTAAGCATTCAAGCAAGTTGAATAAAAAAGATGTTCTACATACTTAAAAAAAGAAAAAAATCTATGCTCTGTCTACATGATTAAAAAGGTGAGTAACTCAATTCATTTTTAAAATTAATTAAATAAGTAGAAGTTGTTTTCATGCTTTAAATAAGGAATGAATATATATATATATATATGATGTTTGTAACGATCGAGATTTTTCGTTGCCGACAAACCGAATAGTTATGGGTTTAAGAAAAAGAAAAGAGGAAGAAAGAAAAGAAGATAGTAGAAAATGGAGAGATAAGAGGGAAAAGAGAATAGAAAAGAGAGAATAGAACAGAAAGAAAATAACACGGAATAGGAAAACAACAGAACAACAACATAATCTCACAATTCGCAGCGGAACAACAT
Organism: Allium cepa; assembly: GCA_030765085.1. Lineage (NCBI taxonomy): Eukaryota > Viridiplantae > Streptophyta > Magnoliopsida > Asparagales > Amaryllidaceae > Allium > Allium cepa. The sequence continues at coordinate 611,621,185 of CM060932.1, forward strand.
ATAATAATAAATGAATAATCTTTAAACAAAGAACTATATCAGTTATTACATTTTATACTTTACATCATATCATCAGAGTGTACAACAACAACAACAAACAGTGCAGCGGAAAAAGAAATACTATATAGTAGTAATACGCCATGCCCTCCAGCTTGCCTCCAGCAACTCCAGAATATCCTGAATATCCTGATAAACCTTAACTCTTGACTGCCCGTGTGAAAATTGGTGGGCACCCAGAGTTTAGGAAGGAAAACAATAAACTCCGAGTCAGTCATGTGACTGGTGTGAGAACTCAAAACAGTTTATTTATCTTTAAAATCAAAATAGAGGAATATTTTTAAAGTCAATTCGCAATGCTTTTAAAAATGAGACTACCATTAGGCCTCCCGCACACACACACAATGCAAACGCAGAATCGGAGGAGATTTCTCCTTATGATAGTCAAAGATGCTTGATACGCATTTAAAAGAACATTTGATATTATTACTAGTGTATAGTGTAGGAGAAAAAAAATTCATTTCGAAAGTAGAATATAAATCTTAGCCAACATACGACCATTATCGTATGCCTACTATAGCTACCATCCAAACAGTGGTGACCACCATAAGTAAATGGCAGGTCCTACAACTAATACCGCACAAAGTTTCGTATTGGGAATTGGATTTCCAACGAATGATCAGGCCAAGGAACTTCCCATTGCCACATGAGAATGCCTCTGGATGGACATCCCCGAGAACCAAACCGGATCTCTACCAACACAAGGCCGGGTTACCCCTAACTGAGTAACAACTGACCGAATATGCCATCCCCCGGTCCTTTGGGACCTTTCACCGAGCGCTCGTAATCAATTCACACAATCATAACAAAGTGTTTTCAACATGAGTAAGTATCTGGGCTCCATACCATGATACCACCTTTTTCCAGAAGGAAATGCACACATCCTAAAGGGCGCTACCCCTCATAACCTTGCCGCATCTTTCCTGTTTTGACCATTCACGGGGTGTGAGGCTCGACGAAGTCACGTCCACAAAAACATACTTTATACAAAAGCCATGCTTTGGGTCAACAAATGATCATAGAAATGATCACCAAGATAGACGATCAAATAAACGATCCTATCACAAATAATCAACACAATGATCATTTACAGCAACACTCAGCATGTCACATTACCAAATTGGGAATATATCGCTGATAACATTCAACTACATAACCTCTGAGCTCGTACGTCTCAGAGAAGGGTGTTAAGCTAAAAGAATAAATTCTCCGCCACCAACAGAAATATATTTGAATGAAATCGGCTTTATATCTCAATTTGTAATGTCAGACATACAATCCATACAAGTCTGTTCCGGGCTCGAACAAAACCGAAGGCACTTCTCACGAAGCCCTTGCAATCCGGATATCCACAATCCTGATCGGATTTCCCATCGCATATGGAGAACTCAATACCGGAGCAACTCGGTGCAGAGTCAATCGACAGGTCATCCTATCGCTCTCGCAAATACCGGGTCTTCAACACCGATCTTCAATGCAATTTATAACGACGTATCACATATTCGGAATGGGTTATACGACCCCATGGTCCTTTCCCGGTTAACCCGAATAGTGAGCGCTTATTCAAAAATAAGTGTGGCATTCAAATTCAAACAAATCACATCAATTACCCATTCAAAGGGAAATATTGATAGTCGGTTATTGAACTATCAATGGATATGCACACATCACCAGTTTCCAAATAATTTTTCAAATTATTTAATTTCCAAAATATCTTTACAAGATATATAATTTTCACACTTCAAAAATAAATCAATATTTATTTTTCTAAACCAATCCCACTTTCTTTTATAAATTCCATAGTGAATTTATATTTCACAATATCTATGAATATATGATTTTAATTATTCATTTTCAATTTATCTTCAAAAAGATAAATTCTCAACTTATTCAATGAAATATTAGAAAACATTTCCATACTTATTTATTCATAAGTAATTCACTTTATATTATTTATTTTCAATACTTAGAAAATATTCAATATACTTAAATCGAAATTAAGTATATATTTCATTCTTTAAGGAAATCATTCTCTTAAACATATTTATTTGGGCCAAAACGAATGTTGCGTAAAACATCGTTACGACAACCCAAAATCACTAGTATAGGGATTCGAATTTTTAAGATAGATATATAAATCCCAATACTATACAAAACATTTCCTTTCGGAAATCATTTACTATAACAACAGTGTTATAGTCCACCATTTCCTTTTTATTTCTCGAAAACGTCTATTTCAACAATAAATGTTGAAATCTATGGTTTCGAATCTCAACACATTTTAAAACATCGTTAGATCGTTTTAATTTTATTTAAAACATCACATTCAAAACAATTTCTTTAACGTATTATTCACTATTCAAAAACGTGAATATACTACGTTAACAAATTTTATCCTTTTAATCATTTCATTTCAAAGGATCATTCACAGTCAAAAATGTGAATATAACTCCATTAATAGGTTTCAACAATTTACTTATCAAAATAAGTCGTTGCGAATTTATAAAACAACGTTTATAAACTCCATTTCTATTTATTTTATAACAACTTCTTTTTATAAATTCCTTTATTAATCTATTCGATTTATAACTCAATTATAAACCAAAGATTCATATTATAAGTTAAATGGTTATAAAACGATTATTTTACAAAATCGTTCCTTTGAACTTCATAATTATAAATCTTATAACTTATAAGATTCAATTATTTATCCAAAACCATTATTTTAATAACTTTACAAATTTTATAAACCTACTGTTTATAAAATTCTATTTATAACTTCACCGTTTATAATTCTATAAATTTCATTCATTTATGGAATTCATTTACAATTTATTCTAACACTTATAAAAACTCGTTTTATAATGTCAATATTTCAATTTATAAATATCCATTTATAAATCTCTTAATATAAATCAATTTATATTATTCTTTAAAACATATTTAATCTCCTTTATAATTTCACCATTTTGATTTATAAAATAATTAAATTTTATAAATCCTATATTTTAAACTTTTCATAATAAATTCAAAAAAAATCCAATCTAAACTATTTTATAAAATCATTAACCCATATTTCTCAAAAATCAACTTTTTACTATATTTCTCAAAAATCATAATTTTTATAACATTAAAAATTATAACGTTTATTTATTTAAAATAAATCAATTTCCAAAAATATTTTATAAACGTATACTTTCAAAAATCACTTTAAAATCATTTTAGAATCCCAAAATCTGGGTCCAATGATGCTACACACCAAATAGTCAATCACGACAACAACGATATCATATATCGATATGATAATCCATCAAATATCAAAATATCTGAATTCAAATAAAAATTGTTGAGGAATCCAGTTGGATCCCTCCAACCTGTTTTCCTGCATTCACAAACATTAGCACAATACCAATTTCGCTCCAGTACGAAATTATCGCGGTATATGTTTTTATTAAATATTATCCGCTTAATAACGGCGCAATAGGGTCTCATCCGCTAAACAAATGCGGGAAATCAATAACTCCAATATATACATATGCCAATATATATATATATATTGCTATTATATATAATACCAATTTCACTGTTTATGAAATATTCGCGGTATATGTTTTTAATAAATAACAACTGCTTACTAACGACGTATAATGTCTATTTTAAGAATCAATAGATAACAATCATCATTCAAACATGCATTCAAATATTTTAAATCTAACTATTTAAAATAAAATCGAAACTGATTCGATTGAGTGAGAAGTTCTCACCTTGATTTTAAATTCCGTTTTAGCGATTTATTTCGAATAAAATTAAACGGACGTTTAATTTTACCCAAAATTCTCACTAACTCCAAACGACTCCAATCCAATTTCATCGCGTAGTGCTCGTCCATACGATTCCAACGCAACTGGTTTCGCGCGTTTTCGACCTCGTATGAAAAAGTTACAAATATTTGAAGTTACACGAGTTTTTATATAAAAATTTACAACTTAAATTAAATTCTATAAACCCACTACCCCTCATCACCCTTGGATCCTTCATCATGCCATCATAGCCGCACGTTACCATCTCCTACATCACGTTCCATCTACAGATACGTTCGAACCTATAGATCAAAACTAGGGTTAATAAATTCGATCACCACAACGACTTCTAGCTCGATCAGGTAGCGCCATGTCGCGCGCCTCCATCTCCTCCATGCTCGGCCAGAAAGCTTTGAAGCTCGGCCACCTGATGTGCTTTGAATCTCGTGCACAAGTCGCCACGGTCGGCCCCCCTTAGCTCCCCCTCCGATGCTCCAAAACCCATCAAATCCGTATAGATCTCAAGATCTCATTGTGCTCTATAATGTTGTAGTTAACAACTTTGGCTAAAAACGAGTGGATTGAGAAAGATTGAGGGAGGAAGGATTGACAATTCTGGCCGTTCATATTGATGGTGGCGGCTAGGGTTTGTTTTATTTTTTTATTTTTATTTTATGAAGGGTGGGGGCTATTTATAAGAAAATCGATCGACACTATTCATCCCGGAAATTCCGAACTCCGATTTACGCGCCGTAACCAGCGTTTCTAGGGTTTACCCCGCGTTCCGGACACAATGGAACAGGTTTCGAAAGCTAATTCGGACATCTGTGCGAGTTATGGCTATAAACGTTCAATTTAAATTAAACCGATTTAAACGATTTTCTAGGCGTTTTAATTTGTACCGGACAAACGGTAAATCCAATTGACACGAAATTTGAAACCTTACAATAATATCACATTACGGATCCGATGAAACTGGCTTCGTCGAAATCCGAGACTTTTTGAAAAATGGCTATTTTAACTCGCTAAATTAAAATTAAAAACAATTCGATGCGTTTCGAGCTGCCACGATCAAACGATAGCTCCGACTGACACGAAAATTGAAATCCGGTAATAACTAACTATTACGGATCCAATGGAACTGGTTTCGTTCAATTCTGAGACTGTTCAAAAATTGACTATTTTCACTAGTCGATTTAATATTAAAATATTCAATTTTCACAAATTAACTTTTAATTTGATTTTAAAAGTTCTAAAATATTGTTCTAACTTCAATATGATAAAATAAAATTTTACAAATCATTTTCAATCATATTTAACTCAATTTTCAATTATTTCCATAATTTAACGTATTAAATTATCGATTTAATTATCCAATTAAATCCAATTATTCAAATAAAAATTTATTTGACTTATAAATTCACATATTAATATTTAAAATTAATTAAATATTCAAATTTTAATTATCAAAAATTCTGGGTCGTTACAATCTTCCCCCCTTAAAAGAATTTCGTCCTCGAAATTTACAAGTAAGAAAAGTTACAGAATCTATTAACTTTCCCAAAACAAATTTTTAAACTTCTTATAACACTTACTAAGTTTTCAAATCATACTTAGTTATCTTTTCAAAAACAACTACTATTGTTTAACTTTCAACTTCAAATCAAAGTTAAAGTTTTCAAAATTTTCCAATTTTCTCAAATTTTTTCTAACGCCTTAAATTTTCAGAAAAATTCGCCATAGTCTCCTTTGCGCGGCTCGATCCGAAAAAAAATGACAGTATATATATCACAAATATACATCTCATCAAGTAATGAGGCATCCCGAAGGGAAAAAGTATAAAAGTACGGTATGTAATCCGAGATATGTACCTTATATTTTATTAGCAAGCATATACGGCTAATATAGCGCGAAAGCGAGCTCCAAATGCGAAGCAAACGCGATCCGCACCTACTAATCACTCAACAAACAACATGAGAACATGCATATATGAAAATAGTATCGATATACAACATATAGCAACATAATACCTATACATGTCAACATAGCAAATGTAGTAAAAGCAACAAATGAAACCATCAATCAACTAAATATTCATTCATATTCTCATTAATATTCAATGAATTGGTTTTCAATTTATCACATTTGATTCATTAACAGTGGATGTTTACTAACATTCATTTTCAATTAGTTTATATTCACTAATTCATATTCAAGTTGGTTCACTTCCAAATCAAATTCAATTCCATTTAAGATTCACTTAACTTCAAATTGAATTTCAATTACTTTAGCTTCCAATTTCGCTAATTCACTTTCATTAACACTTAATGAACTTATATTCAATCAATTAACAATCATATAACAATCAATGTATATTAATTGCAACCAAATTCCTTTGCTTACAATTGGTTTAATTAAATTGATTTTCGTTCAATCTTTCAACTTTCAATAGCATAAGATTTTAATGAATTAACACTTACTTTCATTATTTCATATCAATTTAATTCACATTTAATTGATTAATATTCAATCCATTAATTCAATTCAATTTCTAAAGTTGAATTTCATTTTAAATAACTCAAGTTCATATTTATCACTTCACTTTATTACTTTACTTTGATATCAATATCAACTTCATTCAACATCACTTAAGTTATACTTCCATTTATCTTTAAATTCATTTTTATTTACAACTCATATTCATAAATATATTCATATAGTTTCACTTCTTATATATATAAGTTTATTTCACAATTGTAAATCACTTTAATTATAATTCAATTCTTATAATTCTTTTGCTTATACAATTATTCTTTAATTTAGATTATTCAAACAACTAAACAATCAACTTATATACTTTAATAATTCTGAAAAATTATTTCTCTTATATATAAAATATACTCAAGGCAAAAATTATTTTATTTACCCAATTTAAAACAATATTGTGTCGAATTATTCTATTCAAGTGTTTAGGAACCCCTTCGGCATAGTTGTCGAGACCACGCTGACGAAGGTTCATATGCCACTCAACAAACCAATCATCACAATATAAAACAATTTTATATTCACTAACAAATACGCTCTCATAGCTATTGTTACACTCAAACTCATTCTAGAGTACTACTGACTCTATCTCTAACGAGTAATACCCAACAGAACCATGGTTGTCGCTTAACCATATGCTCTGATACCACATTGTAACGATCGAGATTTTTCGTTGCCGAAAAACCGAATAGTTATGGGTTTAAGAAAAAGAAAAGAGGAAGAAAGAAAAGAAGATAGTAGAAAATGGAGAGATAAGAGGGAAAAGAGAATAGAAAAGAGAGAATAGAACAGAAAGAAAATAACACGGAATAGGAAAACAACAGAACAACAACAGAATCTCACAATTCGCAGCGGAACAACATATAATAATAAATGAATAATCTTTAAACAAAGAACTATATCAGTTATTACATTTTATACTTTACATCATATCATCAGAGTGTACAACAACAACAACAAACAGTGCAGCGGAAAAAGAAATACTATATAGTAGTAATACGCCATGCCCTCCAGCTTGCCTCCAGCAACTCCAGAATATCCTGAATATCCTGATAAACCTTAACTCTTGACTGCCCGTGTGAAAATTGGTGGGCACCCAGAGTTTAGGAAGGAAAACAATAAACTCCGAGTCAGTCATGTGACTGGTGTGAGAACTCAAAACAGTTTATTTATCTTTAAAATCAAAATAGAGGAATATTTTTAAAGTCAATTCGCAATGCTTTTAAAAATGAGACTACCATAAGGCCTCCCGCACACACACACAATGCAAACGCAGAATCGGAGGAGATTTCTCCTTATGATAGTCAAAGATGCTTGATACGCATTTAAAAGAACATTTGATATTATTACTGGTGTATAGTGTAGGAGAAAAAAAATTCATTTCGAAAGTAGAATATAAATCTTAGCCAACATACGACCATTATCGTATGCCTACTATAGCTACCATCCAAACAGTGGTGACCACCATAAGTAAATGGCAGGTCCTACAACTAATACCGTACAAAGTTTCGTATTGGGAATTGGATTTCCAACGAATGATCAGGCCAAGGAACTTCCCATTGCCACATGAGAATGCCTCTGGATGGACATCCCCGAGAACCAAACCGGATCTCTACCAACACAAGGCCGGGTTACCCCTAACTGAGTAACAACTGACCGAATATGCCATCCCCCGGTCCTTTGGGACCTTTCACCGAGCGCTCGTAATCAATTCACACAATCATAACAAAGTGTTTTCAACATGAGTAAGTATCTGGGCTCCATACCATGATACCACCCTTTTCCAGAAGGAAATGCACACATCCTAAAGGGCTCTACCCCTCATAACCTTGCCGCATCTTTCCTGTTTTGACCATTCACGGGGTGTGAGGCTCGACGAAGTCACGTCCACAAAAACATACTTTATACAAAAGCCATGCTTTGGGTCAACAAATGATCATAGAAATGATCACCAAGATAGACGATCAAATAAACGATCCTATCACAAATAATCAACACAATGATCATTTACAGCAACACTCAGCATGTCACATTACCAAATTGGGAATATATCGCTGATAACATTCAACTACATAACCTCTGAGCTCGTACGTCTCAGAGAAGGGTGTTAAGCTAAAAGAATAAATTCTTCGCCACCAACAGAAATATATTTGAATGAAATCGGCTTTATATCTCAATTTGTAATGTCAGACATACAATCCATACAAGTCTGTTCCGGGCTCGAACAAAACCGAAGGCACTTCTCACGAAGCCCTTGCAATCCGGATATCCACAATCCTGATCGGATTTCCCATCGCATATGGAGAACTCAATACCGGAGCAACTCGTTGCAGAGTCAATCGACATGTCATCCTATCGCTCTCGCAAATACCGGGTCTTCAACACCGATCTTCAATGCAATTTATAACGACGTATCACATATTCGGAATGGGTTATACGACCCCATGGTCCTTTCCCGGTTAACCCGAATAGTGAGCGCTTATTCAAAAATAAGTGTGGCATTCAAATTCAAACAAATCACATCAATTACCCATTCAAAGGGAAATATTGATAGTCGGTTATTGAACTATCAATGGATATGCACACATCACCAGTTTCCAAATAATTTTTTAAATTATTTAATTTCCAAAATATCTTTACAAGATATATAATTTTCACACTTCAAAAATAAATCAATATTTATTTTTCTAAACCAATTCCACTTTCTTTTATAAATTCCATAGTGAATTTATATTTCACAATATCTATGAATATATGATTTTAATTATTCATTTTCAATTTATCTTCAAAAAGATAAATTCTTAACTTATTCAATGAAATATTAGAAAACATTTCCATACTTATTTATTCATAAGTAATTCACTTTATATTATTTATTTTCAATACTTAGAAAATATTCAATATACTTAAATCGAAATTAAGTATATATTTCATTCTTTAAGGAAATCATTCTCTTAAACATATTTATTTGGGCCAAAACGAATGTTGCGTAAAACATCGTTACGACAACCCAAAATCACTAGTATAGGGATTCGAATTTTTAAGATAGATATATAAATCCCAATACTATACAAAACATTTCCTTTCGGAAATCATTTACTATAACAACAGTGTTATAGTCCACCATTTCCTTTTTATTTCTCGAAAACGTCTATTTCAACAATAAATGTTGAAATCTATGGTTTCGAATCTCAACACATTTTAAAACATCGTTAGATCGTTTTAATTTTATTTAAAACATCACATTCAAAACAATTTCTTTAACGTATTATTCACTATTCAAAAACGTGAATATACTACGTTAACAAATTTTATCCTTTTAATCATTTCATTTCAAAGGATCATTCACAGTCAAAAATGTGAATATAACTCCATTAATAGGTTTCAACAATTTACTTATCAAAATAAGTCGTTGCGAATTTATAAAACAACGTTTATAAACTCCATTTATATTTATTTTATAACAACTTCTTTTTATAAATTCCTTTATTAATCTATTCGATTTATAACTCAATTATAAACCAAAGATTCATATTATAAGTTAAATGGTTATAAAACGATTATTTTACAAAATCGTTCCTTTGAACTTCATAATTATAAATCTTATAACTTATAAGATTCAATTATTTATCCAAAACCATTATTTTAATAACTTTACAAATTTTATAAACCTACTGTTTATAAAATTCTATTTGTAACTCCACCGTTTATAATTCTATAAATTTCATTCATTTATGGAATTCATTTACAATTTATTCTAACACTAATAAAAACTCGTTTTATAATGTCAATATTTCAATTTATAAATATCCATTTATAAATCTCTTAATATAAATCAATTTATATTATTCTTTAAAACATATTTAATCTCCTTTATAATTTCACCATTTTGATTTATAAAATAATTAAATTTTATAAATCCTATATTTTAAACTTTTCATAATAAATTCAAAAAAAATCCAATCTAAACTATTTTATAAAATCATTAACCCATATTTCTCAAAAATCAACTTTTTACTATATTTCTCAAAAATCATAATTTTTATAACATTAAAAATTATAACGTTTATTTATTTAAAATAAATCAATTTCCAAAAATATTTTATAAACGTATACTTTCAAAAATCACTTTAAAATCATTTTAGAATCCCAAAATCTGGGTCCAATGATGCTACACACCAAATAGTCAATCACGACAACAACGATATCATATATCGATATGATAATCCATCAAATATCAAAATATCTGAATTCAAATAAAAACTGTTGAGGAATCCAGTTGGATCCCTTCAACCTGTTTTCCTGCATTCACAAACATTAGCACAATACCAATTTCGCTCCAGTACGAAATTATCGCGGTATATGTTTTTATTAAATATTATCCGCTTAATAACGGCGCAATAGGGTCTCATCCGCTAAACAAATGCGGAAAATCAATAACTCCAATATATACATATGCCAATATATATATATTGCTATTATATATAATACCAATTTCACTGTTTATGAAATATTCGCCGTATATGTTTTTAATAAATAACATCCGCTTACTAACGGCGTATAATGTCTATTTTAACAATTAATAGATAACAATCATCATTCAAACATGCATTCAAATATTTTAAATCTAACTATTTAAAATAAAATCGAAACTGATTCGATTGAGTGAGAAGTTCTCACCTTGATTTTAAATTCCGTTTTAGCGATTTATTTCGAATAAAATTAAACGGACGTTTAATTTTACCCAAAATTCTCACTAACTCCAAACGACTCCAATCCAATTTCATCGCGTAGTGCTCATCTATACGATTCCAACGCAACTGGTTTCGCGCGTTTTCGTTCTCGTATGAAAAAGTTACAAATATTTGAAGTTACACGAGTTTTTATATAAAAATTTACAACTTAAATTAAATTTTATAAACCCACTACCCCTCATCACCCTTGGATCCTTCATCATGCCATCATAGCCGCACATTACCATCTCCTACATCACGTTCCATCTACAGATACATTCGAACCCATAGATCAAAACTAGGGTTAATAAATTCGATCACCACAACGACTTCTAGCTCGATCAGGTAGCGCCATGTCGCGCGCCTCCATCTCCTCCATGCTCGGCCAGAAAGCTTTGAAGCTCGGCCACCTGATGTGCTTTGAATCTCGTGCGCAAGTCGCCATGGTCGGCCCCCCTTAGCTCCCCCTCCGATGCTCCAAAACCCATCAAATCCGTATAGATCTCAAGATCTCATCGTGCTCTATAATGTTGTAGTTAACAACTTTGGCTAAAAACGAGTGGATTGAGAAAGATTGAGGGAGGAAGGATTGACAATTCTGGCCGTTCATATTGATGGTGGCGGCTAGGGTTTGTTTTATTTTTTTTATTTTATTTTATGAAGGGTAGGGGCTATTTATAAGAAAATCGATCGACACTATTCATCCCGGAAATTCCAAACTCCGATTTACGCACCGTAACCAGCGTTTCTAGGGTTTACCCCGCGTTCCGGACACAATGGAACAGGTTTCGAAAGCTAATTCGGACATTTGTGCGAGTTATGGCTATAAACGTTCAATTTAAATTAAACCGATTTAAACGATTTTCTAGGCGTTTTAATTTGTACCGGACAAACGGTAAATCCAATTGACACGAAATTTGAAACCTTACAATAATATCACATTACGGATCTGATGAAACTAGCTTCGTCGAAATCCGAGACTTTTTGAAAAATGGCTATTTTAACTCGCTAAATTAAAATTAAAAACAATTCGATGCGTTTCGAGCTGCCACGATCAAACGATAGCTCCGATTGACACGAAAATTGAAATCCGGTAATAACTAACTATTACGGATCCAATGGAACTGGTTTCGTTCAATTCTGAGACTGTTCAAAAATTGACTATTTTCACTAGTCGATTTAATATTAAAATATTCAATTTTCACAAATTAACTTTTAATTTGATTTTAAAAGTTCTAAAATATCGTTCTAACTTCAATATGATAAAATAAAATTTTACAAATCATTTTCAATCATATTTAACTCAATTTTCAATTATTTCCATAATTTAACGTATTAAATTATCGATTTAATTATCCAATTAAATCCAATTATTCAAATAAAAATTTATTTGACTTATAAATTCACATATTAATATTTAAAATTAATTAAATATTCAAATTTTAATTATCAAAAATTCTGGGTCGTTACAATGTTGCTGTGAATACATATATGTGAATGTATTTTGGGTGCATGCTCATTATCTGGCATATTCCTGTTTTCTAAATTTCAAACCTCTGAATGATTTAAAATCCTTTTCCTCCTATTGAAATCTCTGTTGTGATTTTAAATGCAAACTAAAAATGGATTGTTATTAATCAAGGGTGATTAATATATGTGGTATAGTTGCAGATTAATTACTTAATGTAATTAGTTTTGAATAGTGGGATTAATTTAAAATGTAATTAGAAATCATTAATTAATAAAATTAATGATGTAATTTAAAATTGATTAATTAAGGAATAATCAATAAATGAGGTAATTAATTAATAAAGGGTTAATGTAATTAACTTTAGCTAATTAATTGATTAAGTAATTAAAAGTTAATTATTAAGTAGAATTAACTTGTGTAATTAATTTAAAAGCCAATTACTTATTGTAATTAGGGAATTATTAATCTGTAAAGATTAACTGAATTGAATAATGAGATGGTGATTATTTAATTGATTTGTAATCAATTAATGGTTAAGTTAAGCAGGGTTAATGACGAAGTATTTAATTTAATTCATATTAAATTAATTAGAGATTAAGTAATTAATTTAATTCATTTTAAATTAATTATAGATGGTGTGATCATAGATCATTGCTTATGTATGAATGATTGATATTGGTTGCCTTGTATGGTTTGTAATCTCAGCTATGAGATGAGTAATGTTATATGATATTGGTGCATTGGTTGCATTGTAATGATGATAAGGATTATCTGTTTATGATATGAATTATCTGTTGATGATAATGTTGATTATCTATTGTGATGTGAATTATCTATCTGTGTGTATATAGATAATTGAATTGTTTTAAACTTTAAAACAACTTGGCCTTAAAAGACACGTTTTGGATTTCGATGAGACCGGGATCGAGTTTCCATATTTGGATATCCGAAAACCACATCGGTCCAAATTAACGTTAGGTCGTGAATCTTAAGTGAAGATGAAGATTCAGAGTGCAAGGGTTATCGTCGTTAACTCTGAGGGTGATTCCAAAATGAGTGTAATGAGATAATGCCTTCGGTTTCGTTCGAACTCGGAACGAACTTGTATGGATTGAATGCTTTCAGAACATCGTCAGGTGGACGATGAGCATTCTAAGTGATATGTCCTATAAAGGTAATCGTAGCCTCAAGCCTCATCAACCGGGAATGGCTAAAACAGGGGAGGTGCAGCAAGGCTAAGTGGGTCATGCCCAAGTAGGACGAGTTTTACCCCTGTCTAGATGTCCCTTTATTTCGGCTTAGTGGTGCGGTTGCTGATCACAACTGCGGGGTGGTCTTGTTCGGAACTGTTCAGTAAGGAATGGTTCCGGCTTTTGTGTTGCAGGGGAGCGGGCGTACTCCTCGGTACGATGATCTAGGCCACGTACTTTGACGGGCGGTACCCAAGTAGCCCTGCCATTGTATGGAATCCAAAATCCAATAAGTGCCAACGGTTTTGATTGTATTACCCACTTTTGTGGCTAGTAGCTGGAATTTAATGAATGTAACAATTTCGGCTATTTCTTATTTACTTGAAAACCCTAGACCTATTATAATATCACTGGATTTCCTATCAAATGTTTTGGTTAGCGTAATGTAAAAACTTTTCCATGTTTATGTGTGGGAAGTCTTACGTGATACCTTTTCTTTCCAAAGGTTTTTCAACATTAAGCAACTTTAACCTGTTACTCACACCAGACTCATGTCTGACCCGGAGTTTATTTCTATTTTCTTAAACTCTTGGGTACTCAAATTTTTACGAGTAGCCAAGGGATTCAGGTTAGCTTTGACGAATTATGGAGGAGCAATGGAGCAGGAGGCTTCTGCGTGTAGATATATAGTTTTCCGCTGTGTTGGTATCTCTGTGTGTTTTCTGTTTTATGTATTGAGTTGTAATAACTAGACAGTTGTAATAACTGTCTAGTATGTGTTGTATTGTCTGTGTAACTCTGATAATTGTTGTATACTATGTAGTATTTATGTTATTAATATAATTTATTCGTTCCGCTGTTTAGATTCTGTTGTTGTTTCTTCTTTCTCTTCTTCCTTTTCTCTCTTCTATCCCTTTCTTTCTTAAGGATGATACGACTTTTTGTGGAGAAAAAGTCTAGTCGTCTCGCATGAAATCGGTCAAAAGATCGGCATTTAGAGCAGTACCAGGCTCAGTGTACTTCCTGATGTTCCCAATCATATTGGGCATGTCTTCTTGGATTGAGAAATATTTGCATATCTTTGTGTGAAACAGCTTCCATGAGACCTCATACTCACGGTATAAGATTGTTCATAATACAACTTTTGTAGGTGATTGAATATTTCATGAATATCATTTTCTCATGTCGTTATTGGAGCTTGATACTTATAGTGACAACGTATAACGGTGAGCTAGTTCACGGATCCATTTTTCAATCCTCGTAAGCCTAAATTTGTCGGGGTATGGCATTTTGGTTGGGTTTAGTTAAAGGTACATTAGCAATGACTTACCAAAGCTTTTGTTATGGGAATGCAATTTTGACGTTCTTTAGTCAATCTTTATAGTTATTCCCATTAAAATGTTCTTTTTGAAAAATAGCTTTGTTATTACCATTTAACTTATGTGAATCATTATAGTACCACTTAATATGTTCTTATACCTATTAGAATGATTCATTATATTTATCCAGTAAGGCTCCATCTGAATTCTGCATCTCTTAAAAATACGAAAAGAGAAACAAGAATTTCATAAATTCCTTCAGTGGGTGGTAGGATTCGTTTATCATATTACTACGACCTTAAAGGTGCTCAACAAATGCAGTCCTCATAAGTGGTGAATAACCCTTTACTAATTATATCCTAAATAACTCCTAACACACATTTTTTAACTAAGCTTCTCATCATCTTCATGATCTTTAGGTTGTCAACAAACCATGATTACATTAAACCTCTAGACCCATCATTCATGATATCTTAAGCGGAGCTACGTAACTTTTAAGGGTGCTTAACAAAGTTATAAACATTTTTGTAACAATCCACTCCGAAACATGCCTAAATTCCGACCCAGAAAAGGCCCATCGGAACTAAGGCCCATTCTAAAGTTGGTTGTTGGTTAGTAAAAATACCAAAACAGAGCTATCTATCTATGCTTTCAGAACTCACAATGGAAGGAATAAAATAGAATAACAATAAAAATACCCATTCATTTCAAATTATTTCAATTTTCATAAAACATTACATAATGTTAACCATTACAACATTCGTCCAAATGTAATATATCATGGGCACAGTAAAAAATAACACAAAAAGATCAGTAGTAACTGCCACAAGCTCCATTCCTGCCATCTTCAGGAATCATTGACTCCTTTTCTAACCACTGTTGTAATGAGGAGGGAATTAGAACAAAAAGAGTTTGGTGAATAGAAATCTCGAGCCTTACTATTTTAGTACTTGAGTAGTATAATTTAAATAAGATTATGTCTTACGTATATAAAACCATTTAATACTTCATATAAGGAAATGAGGCAGGTCCTCGATTAACCACTTAATAACGTTCATCCCCAAAGCAGGTTTCTAAATCCCATAACCCATAACCAACGTCATAAATATCTAACATTGAGAGAGATAGTACCCAAGCCATTTAATACTTTTTATTAGAAAATAGGTAGACTTTGGTCATTTAAGACCTCAACTGAGGCAGACCCCATAATTTAATACCTATTCCCAAGGTGGATTCCCCACTGCTGACTATCTAGCTAACATTGCATGGAATCTTTTAAGCCGCTTAATACTCCTTTATGAGAAGGCGGATCCTCAATCAGCCACTTCGTACTTTATCCATGTTCTATGCCCAATCAGCAGCTCTCTTGTTATCTCGTGGTGGAGAAAAATGAAAAGAAGGGGGTGGCTTATTTGATGATGAGTTTTCTATCGATTAGAAAATCGTTGAAAAATATGGTAATAAAACTAACCGCAAATGCACGACCTACAATTTTAGTATATGGCGAGTATGGGTCGATCCACAGGGAATTGAAGTGATTTTTAAATTCTACTCAATCAATTTAACCCAAATTAGCAAGTTTTTTTAAACTAAGAAAAATAATAAAAGTTAAATTGGAACAAAAGTGATTTAAAATCACAATACCTCCTTTTTTCTTCTGCCATGGGGACCATCCCCCTTCCTTTCCTTCTTCCCTCTCTGTCCCTCCCCTTACTTCATCACCATCATTCTCGTCCTATACCATGCCTTCACCTCTGCAACCCCCATACTTGCTCCGCATGTCCATGTTCCTCCGTCAAATTCTTGTGAGCTTCCTCCCTCATCTTCTGTATCACATCCCAGGTATATCCCCCTGATCATGTTCTTCCTCCACCTTCAGTTCCTTGTCTGCCTTCTTCCTCCACCTTTATCACCCCCCGGTCTTCACTTTCAAGGCCAGGCCATGAAATGCAGGAAGTTACATTCCTCAAAAAATTCCTCTATCCTATTCTGGAGATGCTCTTTTGCCTTCTAATGAGATCATCAAAATAGGTAATGATGTTTGGAAGGACCCTCTAGTGGGATTCTTCCTTGATAAGCCTCTGCCTTATTCATCTATGGCGTTCCATTTGAAAATTATATGGAAGTTGAAAGGTGACGTCTCTGTGAATTCTGATGGTTTCCTCTTTCCATTTAACTTTTCATCTGTGATGATCGTTATTGAGTTGCAGAGGCTGATCCCATTGTCATGAAAAACAATCTCTTTATTTTGAATCCATAAGATGCTACCATTGGAAAAAGCCGTGGCACTACTTGGTCTGTTCCTATTTGGATCAGGTTAAGCAATATCCCAATTTATGCATGGTCACACTACGACATTAACTAATTAGCTTCAAAGTTAGGGAAATTCTTATGTATGGATCAATTAACCGAGAAGTTAGATAGGATAACTTATGCAAAATTTCTTGTTGAGGTTAAACCAGATCATGAGCTAGTCGATAAGTTCCCTATAAAGCTGCTTGATGGTAGTGATCAATTTGTGCAAGTTAGTTATCTATGGAAACCAGAAATTTGTGTTTCGTGCTCTGAATTTGGTCATACTAACCTTACATGTCCTTTGGCAACAATATCTAAGGTGATGGAGGACCTTGTGGGTACTGTTCCGGATGGTGGAGTTGAGAGAAGAAGAATTTCTTCTGTGAATGCAGGCAGGCCTGATATTTTTGAGCAAGTAAGGCGAAAAGTCCACCAATATAAAAAGAAAAATATGGTAAATAATGTTATGTCAAATGGTGAAGGGCCAAAGGAAAATGTAGTTTGTATTGCAAAGGAAAGTGCAGTTGTTAATGATAGGATTGATGCCCATGTTAAAACATCAACTGATGTAGTTCATGCCTGCCTTTCAAGCAGCTTCAGTTAATATAACTACGAACGAATTTCAAGTATTGGCAAATTATGATGATAATGGTCTTGAGGAAACATACATAGTAGTTCAGGGAAAATGCCATGCAAATGTTGAAGATGTTAAGGAGGGTGAATTATTCGAAATAAACTGCCTTTTTCCTCCTCATGAACCTGAAGCTCTTTCTGTAACTCCTCGTATCTATTCTTTAACCCTCTCTTCTTTAGACACTTCTGATTTTGCCTGTGTTGTTGATGATAAGGTTATTTGCCCCAAGGAAAACGATGTTTTTCCTAGGGATGACCTCGAAGTCACAACACTTCCTAGTTGCACAAAAGATATGTGCACTCTGGTGCACAACCGGCCTCTTGTGCATGTGCACAGGCATGCAGATCACGTTGAGGACATTAGCTTATCCAATTTGCACCAGCATGAAACTGATCATCTTCATGTAGAAGGCCATAAAAAATGAAATAATTTCTGAATCTTACATTTGTAGGAAACTCGAAATTCAAATATTGCATCTTGTTCAATCCATGCATGAAATTATTGATCCTCCAACATTCTTTGCAATATTTACCGTCAAACTCTTCTCATCCCACTCAGTCACAACCCTCTCTTTATCCACAATTCCCCTGCATCAACAACTCCACCATCCCTGGTTGGGTTGACAGAGATAAACATATTCCTGCTATCAAGCCCCTTGTTAGCTCTATTCCTATCGCATCATCTCCTACCTCGAAGAATGTCAAGTCCAAAAAAACATCTTATAATTCAGAATCTCCTGCAACCAGAAGCAAGAAAATCTCCAACCACCAATCCTTGTAATTATGATAACATAAAGATTAGGAGCATGGAATATTAGAGGAGCCCATAGTCACTTGAAGCTTGATCAAGTTAAAAATATCATTCATTTGCCTGACTTGAAAATAATCGCTATTCTAGAAACAAAGCTAAATCTTCCTTTAACTTTAAGAGCTGCAAACTATATAAATCCCTCTTGGAGTCTTTTACATAATATTTATGATGCGGATTATGGTAGAATTTTTATTCTCTATGATCCTACCTCCTTTTCCTTGTCAACAATTCCATCTTCAAGACAGTTCATCCACACTCATGTCAAATGTTCCCATTCTACCGCTTCCTTCTACTTCACCTTTGTCTACGATGATAACTCATCTTCTTCTAGGCAAAAATTTCCTGAATTTTTTCCTCACCATAGGCAGGAAACTCATCCATGGCTTGTCTCGGGTGATTTTAACTGCTGCATTCACCTTGATGACAAACAAGGTGGTCTTACCCTTTTGCCAAAGCACATCCAACCTCTTAATATTTCTGCATTTGATTCATATCTTCTTGAAATTCCAACTTTGGGTTCTATATTCACATGGAACAATTGTAGTAGGAGTGGAGTGAGATCTTTCTCCACCATTGACCATGCCTTCTACAATCTAATTTCCCTTTCTGTTTGGCCTATGCCTTCAATACTTGGGCTCTCTCCTCTGATTTCAAACCATTAGTAAACACTGCCTGGTCCACCAAATGTTATGGTAATCCAATGTTTATTTTGTGCAGGAAGCTAAAACTTGTTAAGAATGCGCTGAGATCTTGGGCTACCAAATTGTATGGTGATGGTTCAAAGCAATCTACGCACGTTAAAGAAAAGTACATAAAGTCACAGGAATACATGATGAACCACCTTGACTCTTCTCAGGCTGCTGAAGAGGAAGGAAAATTATTCACACTTCTCAACAAGGCTCTTGATGTTGAAAGCAGCATGAAAGAACAATAGTTGCATAACAAGTGGCTTCAGTTTGGGGACAGAAATACCGAGTTCTTTCATGCTTCGGTCAAAATTAAGCAGGCAAAGGAAAATATTCATATGATTCATGGGTAGGATGGCATTCTGTTCACTGCTCCTGATCAAATTGACACTGCCTTCCTAGATTATTACATGGGTATTCTGGGTAACTCATCTAATTTTTCTCCTGACCTTAAAATGTTTGATGAAATATCTCTTCCTTTACTCAGCTCTGAGCATTCTGCTTTGCTTTTTGAAAAAGTTATCAATGAAGAAATAAAACAAGCTCCTTTTGCAATGTATAAGAAGTCATGTGGGGGCCCTGATGGATTCAATGTTCTTTTCTTCACAACTTGTTAGGACTTTATTCAGAATGATTTTTGCAAAGCTGCGCACAATTTCTTTGATAAGTGTTCTCTCCTCTCCGAAATGAATGTTACCAACCTTGTTTTGATTCCTAAAACAACTGATGCAAGCACGGTTTCTTCTTTCAGACCTATTTCATGTTGTAATGTAGCATATAAGTGTTTATGCAAGATACTTGCAAATAGACTTGTTCAAGTTCTTCCCTTCATAATCTTAAAGAACCAAGTGGCCTTTATCTCCAAAAGAAACAAAATGGATAACTTTCTTCTTGCTCAGGAGCTTCTCTGTGGTTATGGTAGGTCGAATGCTTCTCCTGCAACGACGATGAAGCTTGATATTATGAAGGCATATGATATTGTTCAATGGTCTACCATTGTTAGGATAATGGCTTTAATGGGTTTAGTTAAACCTTTTGTGGGGTGGATTTTTGAATGCATCTCAACTCCAAGCTTCTCGCTTATACTTAATGGTCGTTCTGTTGGGTATTTCAAAGCAAGGCAAGGGACTCGGGAAGGCGATCCTATTTCCTCTTATATTTTCATTCTAGTTATGGAGGCTTTAACTATACTTTTCAACATTAAGTTTAATGCCAACCTGATCTCTTTCCACCCGAAGTGCAAGTTCCATAATGTGACAACTTTGATGTTCGCTGAAGATATCATGGTTTTTACTAAACCATGGCTCTCATCCATCCACTGTGTTATGTCCACATTATCAACTTTCCACTTGATGTCTGGTCTTAAGATAAACCTGAATAAATCCAACATTATCTTCTCAGGCATTGAATCTAGCATATCCTCCTCTCTCCTGCAAGCTTCTGGTCTTCAGCCTATGGATCCTAATATGTCATATTTAGGTCTCCCTCTTTTAACTTCCATACTTACTACTTCTGACTGCCTCCCACTTTATTCTAGAATCACTTCTATCATGGACAAGTGGTCAAATCGTTTTTTATCTCAGGCTGGTAGACTAATTCTCATCAAATCAGTTTCCTTCTCCATGCTAGTTTACTGGGCCAAAGCCTTCATTCTACCTACAAAGCTTTTGAAAATGATTAGAAGTGAAATGTTGCGCTTTCTTTGGAGTGGATCTATTCATAGTAAGAAGCCTATTCCCTTCTTTTTCAAACTCATTGAGCTGCCCAGAATCAAGGGAGGTTTAGGAGTAATTAACATTCTGAAGTGGAATTTGGCAGCCTTTAGTTCCCACTTCAATGCAGTTCTCTCTAGGAATGGTAGTGTTTGAGTGAGATGGGTGTGGACTCATAGCATTGGCTATAATAACTTTTGGAGTGTGATGGTTCCTCAATTATATTGTTGGACATGGAGGAAGTTACTTGCATTAAGGACTACTTTTCTTCCTTTCATATTAATGAAGATGGCCACTTCATCTGACGTTATGTTCTGGCATGAACCGTCGGTGTCCTTTGGGTTGATCCTTATCAACTTATTAACTCATCAACAAGTCCATCAATCTGGTATTTCATGTCATCTCTAAGGCTACCGACTATTTGTATCATGGAAATCTCTAGCTACCTTACACTTCAAATCAGCAGCTCAGAGTTGTCTGGAACCAAACCAAGGTGTCGGTATTGAAACTATGGTAGCTGACCAAGTTTTTTGGAATGACAGCCTCCATTCTGTCTCTAATACTTATATTATACTTTCTGGGTTGAGCAGTGTGCCCAATTGCAGGTGGCTGAGGACAATATGGAATGATGACTCCAGCCTAAAGGAAAACTTCATGCTATGGAAAGTGTTTCATAATGCATTGCTTACGAGATCTGTCATGCTAATATGGGCTTGAATCATGGGAGCATGTGTTTATTTTGTTGAGCAATCCAAAAGTGTTGAGCACATATTCTTTGAATGTGATACCAACCTTACCATGTGGAGAAGAATGATGATGGTAGCGGAATGTAGTACCTTGGCAACCCCTTCAATTATTGATTTGAACATAATCTTCAAAGTAACAAGATAGAGAACCCTGAAATCCCGACTAATAACCCTATGCATAAAGAAATACTTCTATATGCTTTAGAAAGAACGTAATACGATTTGTTTTGAAAAGAAGAGGAGAGCCGGTGAAGTTTTATGGAAAGACATGAAAAGTGAAATTTATGAAGCTATTCTGAGGCATCCTGTGCTTCCTCCTGCTTTGTGTATGACTTAGAGATAGGTGTACCTGTCTTTGGGTTGCTTGCGCGTCTCCTCATCTTTGTTTCTCTTGTTTTTCCAATTGTGTTTGTGTACTTCTATTGTTCATCCTTTTGTGGTTTTTTTTTTTTTTGAGGCTTGAAGTATGTTTCTAGCTTCTTCCTTTAATTGTTCGTTGCAATAAAACAGGTAAGGGTCCTGTCAACCCGCTAGCCTTTGCTAAAAAATGATTAAAAATATGATATTAAAAGGCAATTTAGAGGCAAATCCACTCTCATATTTTTACATAAATCAACAAAAAAAAATCTATGATCTCTCTATTATAATCTTAAGTGGAATTAGTGATGTATTTATCATAAGCATGATTTATTTATGTTATTAATTTAACATAACTTAAACCATCAAACTTTAATACAATAACTAAAACCACTTACCAATTGTAATGAAAATGAGCATGAAGTCAAAGCAAAATCTATTTTAACTATGATCTATTTACTGTTTTGTTTAGTAACAGAGATCATCAAATGCTGATTCTACTTTAATTTCATTATCAAAATTAATTAGTTAGATGATGATGTAAATTGTGTTTATGTTGGATTAAGCATAGCCCATTTGTGATTACAACATAGGCTATCAAATTCCCTAATAAACTTACATCAACATCCAACCTTTCATGAAGCATAAAAAGATATCATAAATCATAGAATATGTTGAATTTACATAATTTGAAGAGAGCCTCATCACCCCTAAATTGAAGGGGTTTAGCTACTCATTTGTTTTATCATTTCAACACATGTAAATTTCAACATAGAAAACAAAAATAAAGTGCAAGCTAATTTAAATAAAAAGAGAGCTAAACTATTTGTATAAATTAAAGATAATTACTAACATGAAAGGAAAAAGAGCATGTAAATAAAAATGGGCATGAAAATAAAACAAAAGAAAAGAAGAAAAAGAGGCTTCAAAAGCCACTTTATTTTTCATATAATTTGTTTCTACAACTTTCATAATATGATAAGAGGATAAAAGCTCCATTGCATGAACATAGGAGGGCTATTTATACATGTCTAAAACCCTAATCCATATGTCGAGACTACCTAAAATACCCCTTAGGAAGTGTGGCCACAAGTTATCATTAGCAAGTAATTAATCCTACATTAAGTATGCATGTGCTTTTAATCCCCACTAACATGTGCATTAGCTCTTAATTGTAGATTAAGGTAAGTGTGTAGGTGGTGTCCTCCATGATTTCATGAATTCATTTATTTCCATCTTCATATGTCTTCTTCTCTTGTGCATGCATATCTTTATGAAGGTTTCTTTCATTTTCCATTCAAATTCCTACAAACAAAACTAAAATGTGCAAGGAAACATTCTCAAAATCAATATAGGCATAAAATTTCCATTTTTCCCCTAAATGAAAATAAATGAACGATGATTTGATGATATTTGGTATTTGGAAAATCATATAAAAATACCCAATTATGACATTTATTTAAATAAAAGTAGATTAAATATGAAAGTAAAAATATACACTTTTACGTGCATATCAAATACCCTCACACTTATCTTTTTATTCGTCCTCGAATAAACTAAAACTAAGATAAATCTTTTTTCATAGGAAACTCGATTGCAATGAGCATATGCAATAATCCGTTAAACCTCCAAGTGTTGTCTCATGAGGGTTTTCAGCGAATACTGCGCACAAAATCCAAATGCAATATGAAAAATACCTAAATCTAAGATTTATTTACAAAGAGATGAATGCAAGTTTTTGAAAATATTTATAAATGAAGAATTTACTTTTAAAAAGACATGAGTAAGTTAACATAAGTTTTGGTTATTATAAAGAAATTTAAGTCCTTTTACTCGTCAAAAAATCCAACAAAAATTAAGTTATCATCACAATTAGACTCGAGTTTAGCTAGTTGTTTCGGTTGATAACATAGTGCAACTATGAAATGAATCCTTAGTTGATTATCAAAGTTTTTCAAAGTGGTATTTTATTTCTTTTGAATGACAAATCGAATTAAATAAGTGAAAATAGTGCTTGGATTTCAATTGTTTATTCTCTCTATTTTTTGAAAAGAATTAACATTATTAATATTTACACGTCTAACTTAGGTAAATTGAGGGCAAATATACCGATCATGCACTGTCTTTTCGAGTTACGTAAGAAGGGCACATAGCGTGGCGAGTGTACACACTTTCGTATGAACACATGACTCTAGGTGGTTATTTTTATTAAATCAATTTACATATATCTAACTCGGATAAACTAAGGTCAGATATACCGATCATGCACTGCCTTTTGGACTTGCATGAGACGGGTACAGAACATGGCGAGCGTACACACTTGCATGTGAACATAAGACTCTAGATGTTTCTTATTTTCACAAAAAGCATTTTTTTTTCATTTATGTTTTTTTACGAAGAGAGAGTTTGCAAAATCATCTTGGTACCACTTAACTTAGATGATCAAAAATGTTACCGCATTTACTTTAAATTAACCACTCATTAAACAAAGATTTACAATTAGGATATATTTCATAATTAACAGCCATGAACCTTCTGATATGCTAGTTAAAACATAGTTACTTGTAATCAAACTTTATTTTTATTTTTGTTGAGATAAATAAGTTTTCAATTTTTTTAATTTAATAACCAAAACATATACTTATCTCATAGCGTTTCTCTAAAAGTAATTCAACATGCTAAAAAGAAAAAAAAAATTGGGATTTTTTTATAAGTTTTGAGTTTTGGAAAGGAAAATGCAAAAAATAAATCATGAAAAATCAAAAAAAGAATATGAGACTCCCTCACACTTAATTTTGACTGTGTCCCACATTCAATGCATGATATAATGAGTGTAATGGAGAAAAATATGTACGTATTTACAAAAGAGGGTTAACATTTCTTACTAGACGTAGTATGGCTCATGAAGAATCATGAGCTTCTCCACTTGATTACTTGGCAATTCCAAGCATGGTTTCAAGTGATGACCATTGACTATGAAAATTGTCCCATCCCTGGGGTTTGTATTTCTATAGTATCATGTGGAAAAACAGTTCGTATAATAAATGATCCGGTCCATCTCGATTTTAAATTTTCTGGGAATAAGTAAAGTTTAGAGTCATACAAAAGAATTTTTTGGTTTGGCGAAAACGTTTTTCTTAGGATAGAATTGTCTTAAAAAACTTTTGTTCTTTATTTGTAAAAAAATTTCATTTTCATATGCGTTATTCCTAGTCTCTTTTAATTCATTGATTTGCAATTTTCTATTTTCGCCAGCTTTTCAAGAACAAAGCTTATGTTCTTAATTGCCCACAACACTTTATGTTCGACTTCAACCAGTAAATGGCATGTTTTCCCGTAAAATAAACGAAATGGAGACATCCTAAGGATAGTTTTAAAAGTGGTATGGTAAGCCCAAAGCACGTCAGTCAAATCTTTTCGATTTTATTGACAGTTTTCTCCAAAATTTACTTTATCTATTGATTTGAAACTTCAACTTAGCCACAAGTTTGAGCATGATACGGAGTGGATAACTTATGGGTTATCGAATATTTCTTCATTAGAGTTTCGAATGATCGATTGCAAAAACGGGTTTCGTTATTACCTATTATTATGCGGGGTGTGTCGAACCTCGAAAGGATGTTTTCTTTAAGGAGTTTTACAATAATTTTGTGGTCGATGATTTTACACAGAACGGCTTTAACCCACTTAGATACGTAATCGACGGCAAGGAGAATGTACAGATTTTCAAAAGAGTTTGAAAATTGTCTCAAAAAGTCAATACCCCAAACGTCAAAGATTTCGATCATAAGAATGAAGTTCAGAGGCATCATGTTTACTCGCAGTGACCACCACAAGCTTCGTCATAATAAAATGAAAGAACACTCTTGATTTCACAATCTGGGATGCAACATCGAATGATTTGGTCAGAACAATATTTTAAACAAGTATGGATCATCCCAACTTGTCTTGAGAAAGATATTTATATTTATCTTGTTTTGACCAAAATGAAGGAGTTTCCTTAATGATAAACAGTTCACTACGTTGGCATACCATAAATAGACTGAAACTGAAAGGAGTTGTTCATTGGGAAAGTTCTCGTTGGTTGGTAAAGAAAATGGTGCGTTTGGAAGACGAGACAAGTGATTGGCTATAAATTATCGGATCATTTTTTGTCTTTGATTGTAAGGTCGAATTCTTGCAAAGGGTCCAACAGATCAAACAAAACTTAGCATCCTTTTTAGCGAAAAGGTACCTAAGAGTGTAACGGTCAGTGTAAATCAGAATGTGTGAGCCAATCAAATAAGGTCGAAAATTCTCGAGCGCAAAGACTACTGCCAGAAGCTCTTTTTTTGTGGTCGTGTGATTGGTCTGTGCATCGTTTAGAGTCATATTAGCATAGTAGATAACATGAAGAATTTTGTTGATGTGTTGCCGAAGATAGCACCACTACAAAATTAGAAGCATCATACATTATTTCAAAAGGAAGATCCCAATTAGTGAGAAAATGATGGGAGTAGAAATGAGTTGTTTTTGAGATGTTCAAAAGCAGAAACACAATCAGAATTGAAGTCAAATAGAACGTCTTCTCCTAGAAGAGTAGTTAAAAGTCGAGAAATTTTACGTAAGTCCTTTACAAAGTGTCGATAAAACCAGCATGTCCAAGAAATGAATGATTGTCTTTGACAGATTTGGAAATGGGTAGATTCACAATTACGTCAACTTTAGCTTTATCTACCTCAATGCCTTTGTTTGAAATGACATACCCAAGGACAATGTCGTATTTGATCATAAAATGGCATTTTTCCTAATTTAATGTTAAGTGTTTATCCTTGCATCATTTAAGAATCTATTTAAGATGGCGTAAGCATTCGGAAAAAGAGTTTCCAAAGATAGAAAATTCATCCATAAACACTTCAAGAAAGCATTCAATCATATCGGAAAAGATGCCGGCCATGCATCTTTGAAATGTAGCAGGAGCATTGCAAAGGCCAAAAGGCATACGTCAATAAGCAAAAGTGCCAAAGGGACATGTGAAAGTCGTTTTCTCTTGATCTTCGGTAGCGGTTGGAATTTGGTTATAGCCGGAATAACCATCAAGAAAGTAATAGAATTCATGATCGGCTAAATGTCTAAGCATTTAGTTGATGAAGGGAAATGATCCTTATGTGTTGCAGCATTTAGTTTTCGATAATCAATGCAAACACGCCAACCCGTCTGAGTACAAGTTGGAATAAGTTCAATTGAGTCATTCTGGATAGCGGTAAGTCCAGACTTTCTTGGCATGACATGAATTGGGAGAACACATGAACTATCAAAAATTGGGTATATGATTTCATTATCGAGAATTTAAGAATTTCATCATGAACCGCATCCATCATTTTCAGGTTAAGCCTCGTTGCGCATCATGAACAGGCTTGGCATCGTCAATTAAATGGATGCAATTTTGAACAAAAGCGGGACTAATTCCCTTTATATCAGTGATAGAACTTCCAATTGCTTCTTTGTATTTCGATGGAATTAAAAGTAAGGAAGTTTCATGATTAAGAGAGAAAGTCGAAGAAATTATGATGGGAAACGTTTTGTTTTCACCTAAGTATGCTAGTTAAGGTGATCAAGAAGGGATTTAAGATCCAACTTCGTGGGTTGCTCAATCAAAGAATTAGGTGGAAGTTCTGATTCAATGGTAAGGGTTTCAAATGGAGGTGCTATTTCTATTTTATTAGGCTCATCTAGAAACAGTTGTTCATATTCGATCTCGCGTTCGTGGTTTACGTCACCTGTTTCATTATCAAGATTCTCTTGCATGAAGATAACTTCGAATGTTTGGTCATGAGGTTCGTACGATTGGTTTTCGAGATTGAAAATGTTAAGATCCAAAGTCATGTTTTAAAAACAAATTTTCATCGAACATTTTTGACAATTGATTGAAACATTTGAAGTAACTAAGAAAGGTCGGCCAAAAATCAATGGAATTTGACTCATTCGATTGCTCATGGGTTGAGTCTCCAAAATGATGAAATCGACAGGAAATATGAATTGCCCGATTTCGATGAGTACGTTCTCAATTTCTCCCACGGGTTTCATTATCGAATAATAAACAAATTGAAGAGTTACTTTCTTTAGTTTTAGTTCACCCAAGCCAAGTGCTGGTAAACGGAATAAAGAATCAAATTGACACTCGCACCCAAATCGAGTAAGCTTTTGTTAAACATTTTGTCTCCTATCATGCATGAGATCGTGGGACATCCAAGGTCTTTTTATTTAATGGGAATTGATTGGGATAAGACTTCGCTAAGTCCTACAGCTAAGAAAACTCTCTTGGGTACATAAGTATGTCGTTTATGGGTACACAAGTCATCGAGAAATTTAGTGTAAGTTAGGACTTGTTGAGCGATATCAAGAAGAGGGATGTTTACTTTCACTTGTTTAAACATTTCCAACATCTTTTCCATTTGGTCAGAGTATTTCTTGGATCAAAAACGATGTGGAAATGGAACACGATACTCAGTAGGTGGGTCTACTTGAGTAGAATAAGAATTTGGATTAGAGTTTGATTCGATGTTTGGCTCATTGTTTTATTTAGATTCGTTTGTTGGTATAGAAGTGCCAAGAGGATTTTTCAGTAAACCATTTGGATTAACGACTTGATTATCGATTTGTTTGGTGGAACGTAAAGTTGTGATAGCATTCATTTGGGTTATGTTGCTATCTTGAACAACATGGGCTTGATTTGAATTCGTTTTCTGATTTCTGGGATTTGGAATTTGCTGATTTGGAATTTGCTGATTTGGGAATGTGCCTCGCTCACGTTCACTTATAGACGTTGCTATCTGATTCATTTGCATTTCAAGTTTAGCAATTGATTGACTCGTATTCTACATGTACGAGGTTAACAAATTTTGCAAATTGTTGTTTGATTGGAGATTTTGAGTTGTTGCCTTAGCCATAGTTTCGAAACTTTGCTCTAGTAAACTCAATCATTTATCATCTTAGGGAGCAAAAGATTGTTACGGTTGATTTTGAGACAGATTCGCAAATTTTGTTGAAAATAATTGGGTTTAAATAGAAGATTCGAAGCATTATTCGAAAAAGATTGAAAATTTGGGATGAACCAAATTCGTGTAGGGATTATTTTGATTCCAAGCAAAGTTCGTATGATTTCTCTAACCAGGATTATATGTTGGAGAAAACAGATCATTCTTAACATGAAAGTATTGAGTTGTTCGATCGAATTAGGGCGCTAATCGGCTATGTGATTTAGATCGTTACATCTATAACACATCATTTGGGCTTGGTTCATTTGGTTGGATGAGAAAACGTTGTCGAATTTATTAATCATTGCATTGATCTTAGCTTCCAAAGCCCAAGATAATCCTATCGAGTGTGCGCACGATCGTTGTTAAATGGATTTTTCATTGGAACATT
Source organism: Allium cepa (assembly GCA_030765085.1). Classification (NCBI taxonomy): domain Eukaryota; kingdom Viridiplantae; phylum Streptophyta; class Magnoliopsida; order Asparagales; family Amaryllidaceae; genus Allium; species Allium cepa. The sequence continues at coordinate 611,650,946 of CM060932.1, forward strand.
CCCATTGGGATGATTTTTCGACCAGATTTTCAGGAAATTGCCAAGAATCGTCGTGATGTTGGGCGAGAAAGTTGCCTTGGCACATCGATTCGAGCATGGTTCATGAGCTATTTTTGAGTCCATCGTATAAGATTTGGCAAAGGGACCATTTTTTGAAATTATGGTGTGGACATTTTATTAAAAGCTCTTTAAATCTTTAAAAATATTTTCCGAATGGCTCACCCCTGAATTGATGAAATTATTCATTTTGGATTTTTTATTTTTTCTAAGGAGTGGAACTTCTACAAGAAAACTTTAATGAATTCTTTTCAAATTTTGATCAAGTTTGAAGGTAAATTATACAACCATTTTTCAGCGTAATTAGTAAGAGCAAATGGAATTAATCGGAGTTTGATTCCATTATAACAAAGTTTTTGGTGTTTAAAAGTTGCGCAAACTTGCTCGAATTTCGTTAAGAAAATGTATGGTCATCATGTTCAAAATTGCTAAATTTCAGAAGCGTGGCAATATGATTAGAATGAATTTCAAAGTGATTACCCATTGGGGCGGGTAAAGCTATATAAGAGGGAATAGAAACTTTATTGAGAAAGATTCTATCCATGAGAGTTCAAGGAGCACTCTCGTTCGTTATTTCATGAGGATCGTTTGTTCGAGTTAAATAATTCATTGTTGCGTCACGAGTCTAAGTGTTTGATGCTGTGTCATGAGTCCAAGTACCCATGCACGAGAAAAAGCCGAAAAGAGAAAGAGGTGAGAATTGAATTTAAGAGAAATAAGTAAGGTTTAGATGGTAAAATGAAGTGGAAATTTGTTTTTTTTTTAAAAAGGGAAAAATACCTACCAAAAAGAATTTATTTTCGAAAGGAAGATTGATTTTTGTTTTTTCGGATTTTCAAAAGATTTTTTTTATATATGTTTTTGTATTTTGTTTTTATAGGATTTTTTTAGCTTTTGAAAACTAACTCAAATTTTTTTTGGATTTTTGATTTTGATTGACAAAAACATGTAATAATTAATTTTAGAATAAGTTAAAAGTGGAAAATAAAATTTTCTTTTATAGTAATGTTATTAAAATATAATATTAGTGACAAAAGAAGTGATTTAAAGAGTAAATTATGTTCATTTAAACTAAATGGTATTTTGGATTACAAATGAAAGAGAATAAGCATATATATAAACATATGTTTTACCTTCAGCCCAAAATCCATTTAACCAAGTCCAAATATAAGACTCTTTCTAGAATTTTCCTATCTTCATCCTTTCACTAAACACCTATATAGACTTACTTCATGATATATAATTTTCTTAGACATCTTCCGATATAAGATTATCAAACTTTCCTTACTTCTAAATTCATAAACAAATCATATAAATTAAAATAAATTATAAAAATTAAAAATGAAGCTCTGGACACCTTTTGGCGTCACTAAATTAAGTCGTGGTTGCTGTGGAGCTGGAGAGTCAAGTGCGTGAGCGCGAGCGTAAAGCGACAGTTTTTGAGGTAAGTAAATACAACTTACATGTCTATGTTTAATCACTTGATCCAATTTTATCTTGTTTATATAAATTAGATTAATGTGAGTATTTAAACTCATTACCTACATCCTTTTACTGCTTCGAGCATATCAAATAGTCGCATCATCATTAGCAGGTAATGAAGGTCAAAGAGAACCTTTGACCAGTCAACCTGTGGGGGCGATCGGTCGACCGTCCTCTGACCATTTCTTTAATGCATATACTTCTTCCGTTGTGCACATGAGTATGATCTCCTTCTTTCTAGCACATAGCCTTCATTCCATGCGTACTGGTGGTGTTTCCTTCTTGTGCTTTTCTTCGTGTGTGTTTATATAAGTTTACGTCAATTTCTAAGCCTGGAGTGTAATGTTTAAGTTGCTTCTTCTTTCTGTGTTTGCGATATTTTAAGGTGCGTGTATATGTATAGAAGTGCGTGTGTGCATGCGTTGTGAATCTTTGACCTTGTTCTACCGCTCGCTTGCTGAGGAGCACACTTGTATATATAGGAGTTTAAGATCCGCTAGGCGAGAGAGATTGTTACTACATAGATATGAGTTTTGGGTTAGCAGTTGGACTTATTAAGAGTAATTAACTTGATGGTATTCTTTATGAGTTTAACTATGTCGGTTTATCTATATACCATTGTAACACTGGAGTTATATTTCATCTAGTTTACATAGTTATGCTAATATATGCTATGCTTAAATTTTATATATGCATGTAACTTTTCATACGAGTAAATTTCAAAAGTGATAGTTAAAAAATTATATAGATATGTATCACATTCCTAAGTTGCAAGGTCCATGTGTTTGTTTATATAAATATAAACTTGATTAAATATTTACTTAAAATATTAGTATATAAATACATTTATTTGACAATATAAGTATGATTGTTGAGTAATTTCATTTATTATTTTGTGTATAGTAGCTGATCTTTTAAAAAAATGATAAATAAGGCCCAAAGCCTAAAAACATACAGGGTAAGTTGGGATAAAGTATCCAACCCAATTACTAATCTCATATACCAACAACGTAACCCTAGCCGCATACATTCTCAACTAAGAAAATAAAACAAAAGAAAACCCTAAAACCAGGTTAGGGTTCGAGGCAATTTGAGGAAATTTTGATGAAAAGCCGATTAAATCAAGGAGGTTTCCAAAGAAAAGCATCCTCCTTGCTATCTCCATCCATGTTGACATGAGATTCACTTGAAGAATCTCTAGGGTTTGGCTGTGTGACAGCTTTGTTCAAAGTAAGCTCCTTTTGCTTTCGAGATTTGTTACTAAGATTTGAAATGTAGAGATCTATGTTATTTGAAGTATCTCGTTCATATATCGCATGCTTCTCAGTCAGAAAGGGCCCCTTTTTCTTTCAAAAAACGTAGCTATGATCTGATGAACTTCGATCCAAGTTGTTTGGGATGTTACTGTCTGCAACTGTGAGCTTTTCATAAACATGAGGCTTACTGCTTTCACCTCTATTCGAAAAAGATAAGTGATACACTTGGTTGTTGATGTTGCTTTTGTATAAATTGCCAGTTATTCGTTTTCGGTTGCAAAATTTTATCCTTTTGCAGGTGATTAGCCTTGAAATCAAGATGCTTGTGTGTGTGGTAGCTTCCGCCCCTATCAGGTAAAGTGCAAGATGGATAAGTACTCAATTTTAACACATTATTAAAATCTTTTTTATAATAATTTTGTATACTTCCCTTTCTTTGATAGGAATTAATCCTGATTTGATGGTAGAGATGGTCGCCACTAGCAGATGTGATCCCACAGTTGGAACTCATATGGACTTTAGGCTCCCTCATTCAGCATCCAATGATTTTCCACTGTGGTGAAGGAGTCTTCCTCCAGGGAAATCTGCATTGATTTTCCTGTTTTGTAAGAAAGTTTATAACCCATCATAATAATTATCAAATTACCAGATATCTTCTTTTGAATTGTCCGAATACTTGCACTGATTTCCAAATTTGTTGAGAAGTATCTAACTTTTCATTTCGACTATCTTCCATAGCTGAATATTTGTTGCCTTTTGAGTATTAAGTCTTTGATTTCTCTCTTTCCAAATATGAAAGATAATTGTTGTCAGGATTGTGCTTACTTTTCTGAATTCTTTTGATTTTGCCTTGTAGTTTTGCTGAATGTATTTGTTGCTTTCCCTGATATTTTGCACTGCCAGATGTTGATTTATCTTGAGCTTTGCTTTGGCAATAAACCAAATATGATTTGAAAATATACAATCAAAAAATAGATGATTAATGCTTTCTGCTTCTTGTTTACAAAGGAAACAGATTGTTTTCCCTTTTTGTTCCATTTTAAACACTATCTCTTGTTGGTAACCTGTTTATAACAGCAAAAAAAGTACAATGGAACATTTTTGGACAAATTGATTTATTCCAAATAATATTGTGCCAATCTACTTCGGTTTCATAACCTCTTGTATACTCCCTAGTTTTCTTTGAAAGAGAAAACACCTTTTGTAGAAAGCTTCCAATCCCATGTATCTTTTTGAAGATTTGAGTCTATTTTGATCTTTTCAATGGCTGCATTAAATATTGATGTAGCGGGATGCCCAAATGCATTCCATATTACCTTTTTCAGAAGCCCCGCCAAACCAATATAAGTTGTTCCAACCCAAAAGACTGAACAAAGTTTTACCATGAATCCGTGGATCAAACCATAAGCTAGTCTGATTACCATCCTTGAATTTTCTTTCCAAAAGTTTGATACTAATTTCTCTACAACTAAGAATATTTTTCCATGAAAAAAGTGATGATTTTCAATATTTGCAATCCAAAAATTCTTGTTTTTAAGATATTTTTCTTTCATCCATCTTGCCCATATGAATTCCCATTTACAAATTTCCAAAACAATTTGAGTTTACAAACGTCTCTCAAATCATTAATATTTCTAAGACCTAGGCCAGCAGATTTTTTGGTTAACAGACCTTTTACCAAGAAATTTTATGATGTTTCCCATTCTAAATGAAGTTGGCACATGCTTTTTCTAACTTGTGAATTGATTTTATTGGGATATCGTAGGCTTAAATCCAATAGATAATGATTACAGCGATGATAGTGTGAGTTAGCTCAATTCTACTAGCTAATGACAGAAGTTTACTAGCCCATCCTTCAAATCTATTCTGAATAATGTCTAATATTCTTGTGCAGTCTCTGTCATTAATTTGGTTAACATTGAGAGACGACCCAAATATTTAACTGGCAGACTACCTTCTTTAAACTTTAAAGTGCTTAGAATATCCATTTTCTTAGAACAGCCTTTACTAAAGTAAATTTTACTTTTGAATTCATTAACTTTTTGCCCAGCATGGTCCTCTAATTTCTCAAAAATATTAGCAATGGTCTTTGCACTTTGAGAATCTGCATTTAATAATAAAAGAAGATCATCAACATATAACTAATGTGTAATATATGGTTTGATTTTATTAATGGGTTTAATATTTCCTTTTATTCGTTCAATTTCCATAAGAATTGAGAAATATACCATAGCAATAGTAAATAAGTAAGGAGAAAGTGAGTCTCCTTGCCTAATGCCTCTATTGCTATGTATAAATCCATTAGGATAACCATTAACCAATATTGAGTAAGAGACATTATTGATACATTCATGGATTAAAGAACAAAATTTATTATTAAATCTCATTTGTTTCATCATATAAATAATAAAATGCCTATTAATTTTGTTAAAGCTTTATGTAAATCAATTTTGACACACATGAGATTTCTATTTTTATTGTTAAAGTTTCTTATCAATTCATGAGCAAGCAGAGTATTCTCTACTATGAGTCTGCTAGGAATAAAAGCATTCTGTTTTTCAGAAATTAAATACTTTAATAATAGTTTTATTCTATTACACAAAATATTAGAAACAATTTTGTAAATGAAATTACAGCAGGCTATTGGCCTAAAATCTTCTAAGCTATTGGGAATTTGAATTTTTGGAACCAAAGTATGGTTTAGATTTTTTAATAATTTCCCGGTTTTAAAAAATTCAGAGATAGAACCAAATAAAAATAACTTAATTTCTTCCAAACGAGTTTTATAAAATTTAGCACCAAAGCCATTAGGCCCTGGGCTTTTATCATTATTAGAATTAAAAATGATATTTTCAATTTCCTTTAGACTAATAGGAGCAAGAAGAATATCACGACTTCTTTCATTCAATTCAAACTTAGTTTCAATATTTGAGAAAATATTAGAATAAAGTTAGTATTATATAGATTTGTGAAATAATTTATAGCTTCTCTTTTAATACAAGACACTTCATTAATAACATTACCCTTTACATCAATAATTTTACCTATGTCATTCTTATATTTTCTGCTAGACATCTTAGCATAACAGAATTTACTAGCTTCATCACCATGATTTAACCAATCTACTTTAACTTTCTGCCTCAAATTAATAGACTGCACCTGAAGAGAATTAATCAGACTATTTTAGACTTGAAAAAATTTGTTGACCTTATCAATATCCGAGTAATCATTATCTAAGTCATTCTGCCTTAGCTCACATTCTTCTCTGATGTGTTTTAATTCATTTTTTATTCTGTTTTTATTCCAATTTTTTAGTTTATCTTTAGTGATTTGAAGAAATTTACTAAATTTATATTGGGCAGTGCCCTTTACCTTTGTAAACAAACTATTTTTGATATTATCTCTGCAATTATCCTCATACACCCACCCATTAAAATATCAAAAGGGGATTTTTTTTCTTAGAATTATTATTCTGAGTGAGAGAAATTTGAATTGGAGTGTGATCACTAGTATCCTGGGGTAAAGTGTAACATTTGAAATCCTTAAAAAAATTATAAAACTTTGATTTAATGAAATTCTATCTAATTTACAATGATGTTTTTGAATTTCCCATATTTCCAAGTAAATCTATTACCAAAAGTAGTTGGTTCATATAAACCAGTTTTAAGCATAAAATTCTTTATCTTTTCTAATTTTTAAAAATGAATTGAAATCCCACCCCATTTCTCATGAGCATGCATAACAGTATTAAAGTCTCCGATTACAATCCATGAGTGACCCGTATTCGAGTTAATTTGTTCAAGATTATTCCAAAGTGTTTGTCTTTCAATTCACTATTAGGTGCATAAACAAAGGTAATTTCTAGGTAAAAACCACCTTTATTTACACATTTACAATGAATAAACTGAAATTTTGCAAGTGTTGAAAAATATCCCATATACGAGGATCCCAAATAACCATAATTCTACCATTCTCTCCCATTTGACTATTATTAATAATATTTTTGTTTATTATTAATAATATTCCAATTATTCAAAATTTTGGTTTGATAATCCACTATTTTAGAGTTATCAAACTTATGTTCAAGTAATCCAACAACGATGGGTTTTAAAGACATAAGAAGATCACATAAATCCAATCTTCTGTCAAGTGAATTAAGACCTCTAACATTCCAAGCAATGATTGACATAATGAATAAATAAATTTATAAAGGATACTCTAAAGGATACAAAGCAGTAGCAGCTAAGCACTGTGACTACTCCCTTCTTCCAATGCCTCTGGCCTCTTTTCTTTTTTCTTGTATGATGTTTTGCTTAATGCTTTTAGCTATTCTTCCTATTTGGAGTTTTAATGATGCATTTTCTTTTGAATTCACTTTCTTCAGCATCTTCAGTTCTATCATTAGCAAAGATTTCTTTTATGCTTTTCATTCCATCTTTTCTTTTTTCCTTTATGTCTTTTCTGCTTTTCCTTGATATTGAAGAGGAATTTGCAACTAAGCTGACTGCTTTTTGTATATTAAATTATGAAGTTGGATTTTTGATTTGTGGAGAAATATGAGTTGCAAGATGATTGATATTGGGTTTTTAGGTCGTTCTTTACTAAGAATATTGTTAATGTAAGAACCATCATCCAGATTCATGCCTTTAGATTCAAAGATATTCCCTTTTCCATGAATTTCTGCAACTTTTTTATTTGTGATTCAAAAAGGATATCTGTGATTTTCTCTATTGCTATAAGATTTTTAGAAGAAATTTCAACCATATTTTCAATAAAATTCTGAACATTTTTGCCTTCTTGAATTTCTCTTTCTTGAGTAGATTCTTAAATGGATGTTGGTTCATCAATATTCTTAATCTTTTTAGAAATATTATTTAAAGATTGTGAAGCAATCACATTATTAAATTAAAATAAAGCTCTAGAAGAGTTTTCATCCCCATCCACTTTAAAATTACTACTATTATCAAATAATTTTCCATGCATATTATATTTTCCTTTCAAACCATTTTGGAGATATAATTATCTATAGTATGACCGAAACAAGAGCATGTTTTACATCTAGGAAGAATCCACTCATATTCTATGTTTTGCACTAAATTTTCTCCATCATCCATGGAAATAAATGCTTCATTTAGTAAATCCGCATTTACTTTGATTTCCACAGAATTCTTGCAAAAGAAAGCCTAGTTTCTTAGCAATGTGTTTATCTAATTTGAGAGGATTGCCTACCACACTGGCTATGGCACTTAAAATTGCTTTATCCCACAATCTAAGATTTAATTCTGGTAATCTTATCCATATTGGCAAATTAGAAAGAAATTTTTTATCAAGATTTATTTTATTACTCCATTTCTTCATAATAATAAGTTTTCCATTTATAAAATATGGACCCCCATTAATGAAATTTTCACAATCAATATCATTTTAAAATCTAATAACAAAGAATCCATTATTACAAGTAAAAATGTCAAAATTACCAGTGGGATTGCATGATTTAGCAATAACCGCCTTGAAGAGATGATACGCAGGTGTACTGCGAAAAACATAGGCAATGACTGAAAAGTTCCATTTTCTTTCTTCCCTTCCAATAGCCTCTACATTCACTACCACTATCTTTTTCTCATTAATAGAGAGAGGAGCAGCATATAGGAGATCAAACTCGGAGTTTGATCCCTCTTTCTGGATCATTTCAGCCCATAAAGAGGCTTTATTTAGGTTATTTTTGAATTGTAAATCTAAGTTTCCAATAGATTGACTATTTCTTGAATTAATCTTGTATTTCTGGACCGGTTTTCTAAATTCAAGATTGTATGTTCGATTTCTCTCTGATGATATGGCCATTCTCAAATCCGTTGCCTTGCGGCCAAAGACGCGCATCCTACATCATGCTCTCATCCGCTTCATTCAACCTCATACCGGAAGCTACGAGGTCTACAAAATGGACTTCCAAGCCCTTTATGCCATCTACTCCTCTCAACATGTCAATTGGGCCAAAGTAATTCTTGATTAATTTATAACCGTCAACCACAAGAGGAGCTACAAGACCACCTTCCACGGAGCCTACATTATGCGGATTCTCATAAACTTCGGCATCACCATCCTCGATTACACCAGCTCTACTTCCACAAGTATTTCCAAAAATCCCCCTGCTCCTTTGACAATATCCGAGGAGGAAGAAGAGGAAGAATCCAATAATACGGAAGTTTTGGCCTTTTATCGTCTATTTTGCTTATAATTTCCTTTTTTAGGATGTTTACTGTTGTTTTGTTGTTTGTGTTGTTTAATTTTGAATCAATGTTGTTTTTGTTTCTTAAGTAATATGTTAGAACCTTGCATTTTGATATTTTGATAATGAAAACTATATAAGTAGATGTTATATGAACTAACTATATTTGCAGGAGAAGATACTACTCTACACGACGATATATCAAAGACCAAGAATTCAAAGAGAAGTTTCAAATTTTATAAATTGTTTATCTATAGTCTAGTTTAGTAGTTAATCAATGTTAAAATCTCTCCTAAGTGGTATATGCATGCACACATGGTTTAAATTATACTCAAAATCATATCCAGATGATTGAAATTGTTTATATTAAGTTTGTAAACTAAAAGCTTCGAAAAGAAGTGAATATGGCGGAAAACACTGGTTTCAATCGATTAAATAGGTGTCGTTAGTCGACTAAAACATGCACACGTGCAAAAAAATTTTTGAAGGTTCAATCGTTGAACCACCCCATTTAGTTGACTGAACTAAGTGTCTTTTCAAAATAAAATTTTAAATTCGAAAATTTTAAATTTTCAGAAGATTGAATTTCTTTCCTCGGTCGACTAAATATTCATAACCGCTATTTTTCTAAATGGTTACCACTTTTTAATGAACGGAAATAACCCTTGATTCAAGAGTTTCTGTATCTTTTGGTCGAAACTTTTCATGAACAATTACATCTTTTAAACTTTATATATAGCCTTGAATTCAGTTGTTTTCAATAACTTAATTCTCTAAATCTATTCTAATATTATTTCTATCTAAATTCTGTTATTTGCTTTCATGAACATATTCTAATCACTCGCACATTCAAGCATAATTTATTTGTGATTAAAATTACCTCCAATCTTCACGAACTACATTACATACCACAATAGAGAAGATTATAGAAAGGGTGTACTCTAAAGACTTATTTGTGCTATCTACAGAGCACGATCAATCAAGAAAACTTATTGTATTGTAGAAGTCATGTTCGGTTGGTTAGGCGATAGAAGTCCTACTCAGTTACCTAGGTGGTAGAAATCATGTTTGGTTGCTCGGGCGGTGCAATACCTATTCCTCCGGGTTAAGAGAGGGTTGATAATTAAATTCCAGAAGGAGTTTGGGACTAGACGTAGAACGGAAGTTCGAACCAGTTTAAAAATCCCTAGTGTCATTTACTTTACTATTTACTTTTTATATTCATATTCCACAGTAATAGATAACTTAGACTATATTCCATATTATAATCCATAGCAGCACTTTCATTTGGCATCAAAGCAAGGCCATCATATAACCATAACACCCTTATTTGATACATAGTTAATATGGAAAACAACACTAACACAAGTTTTGTTGAAGGTCAATCCACTGCATGACCACCACTATTTAATGGTTCAAATTACAATTATTGGTCAAGTCGAATGAGAATTTTTATGCAAGCAAATGGATATGATACTTGAAATATCACTCAAAGTGACTATACCCACTACACCCTTTACAGAATGGTCAAATACACAAATGATAGATGCTACATTGAATGCAAAAGCTATGAATATGTTATTTTGTGCCTTAGACAAAAATGAATTCAATAGAGTTAACATGTGTACAACTGCTTATGAAATTTAGAACTCATAAAGTCACACATGAAGGAAATAAAAAAGTTAACAAAAAAAGATTTATATGCTTAAAAATTAGTTTCAGAATTTTAGAATGAGACCAGACGAAACTATAAATGACATGTATTCTAGATTTCCAGACATACATCATTCACTATTGGCATTAGGAGAAATTTTTTCAGATTTTGATATTGTTTCTAAAATTCTAAACCCTTTAATAGATGAATGGGAAGTAAAATTCTTAGCTATCGAAGAAGCTAACAACATTTCTACCATCAAATCTAAAGAGTTGATTGGAATCTCATGTCATATGAAGTGAACTTGCAGGCTAAATGAGATCAAGCACAAGATAAAAAGAATATCACATTCAAAGCTGAAAAAGAGGATTTGGATTCAGATAAAGATGACATGGCATTGATCGCAAAGAATTTCAAAAAGTTTTTAAAATTCAGAAAGAATAAGAAGTTTGGAAACAATAGGAAGGACAATTCCAGTAAATTGCCAGTTTCAAATCTTGAATGCTACGAATGTCATAAGAAGGGCCACATGAAGAAAGATTGTCCTGGTAGAAAGAAAGAAAGATTCAAGAGTAAGAAGGACATATACAAAAAGAAGCAAGCATTTCTCACTTATATGGGATGATTCGGAATCATCTTCATCATCAGACAGTGACACAGACATGATTCTAAACAAGGTAACGTCTACTTCTTCAACTAACGATGTAAGTGATTTATCTTTTGATGATTTAATTGATTTAAATTAACAACTGTTAGATAAACTCAAAGAAGTTAAAAGAATGTATAATGATGCACTAGAAAAATTAAACAAAACTGAAATAGAAGTTGATATGCTAAAAGATGAAAAGAAAATCTTAGAAGAAGAACTTGTTAATACACAATAATCTTTGTCAACTGTTTCTTCTCAACTCATTATGCTAACAAATGAAGTAGAAGTGCAAAAGGAGAAGAATATGATATTAGCTTCTGAAAATTATGATCTAAAATCAAATGTCAAAATTCTCGAATTAAATAATACCAGTCTTAAAACCGAGTTAGAAAATATTACAAAAACGTAACTAATTTTAATAAAGGAAGAGAGAATCTTTCTAAAATTGTTAGTAATTTTCAAACTACCTCTAACAAGAATGGATTAGGACATAAAAAATTTCAAAGACAATTACAAAAAGAATAGTATATCATATAAAAATTTCAATTTTCATAATAATTTTGTAAAAGCAAAAACAAAGGCAAAGGTTGTTACTCAAAAGAAAGAAATTGGTAAACAAATACTATAAAAATTTGGGTACCAAAAACCAGTGATAATTTAATCAGAAACAAGTATATAAAATCTTTTACAACTTCAGTTCATAAAAAAAAAAAGATTTTACTTGTAAAGGGAATTCTAAACCCTCTTGAGTTTGGCTTCCTAAGATCTAGCTCTTAGAACCCTAATAAAAATTTAGGTACCAATGTCATTCGTATATTTTTGGCAGGTACCAACTAAGAAAAGAGGAAAGTGGATACTAGACAGTGGTTGCTCAAAACATATGACAGGAAATAAGGATTAGCTGACCAACATTATCTACTCGGAAGGAGGATCTGTCATATTTGGAGCTATTCCAAAGGCTATATCTTCGCTAAAGGCGATGTGAGAAATGACGGTACATCCAACTTACCTCTCATTACAAATGTTTTACTAGTTAAAAACTTAAAACATAATTCACTAAGTATAAGTCAGCTATGTGATAAAGGTTTTAATATAACTTTTTCAGAAAATAAATGCAATATTTTTTATCAAAATAATAGTCTTATTTTTGAAGGAACTAAAGAAAGAAATATTTATGCATTAAATATGAATGTCAATCATAACTGAAATATGTGTCTAGTAGCCAAAGAAAATGATCCTTGGTTATGGCATAAAAGATTTTGTCGCATGAATTTTAAAGCTATAAATAAATTATCTAAAAATAATTAGTTAAAGGTTTACCAAAAATGAATTTTAAGGTAAAAAATATTTTTGATGCTTGTCAATTAGGAAAATTAACAAAATATTCTTTTAAATCGAAGAAAATGATTTCAACATTACAACCACTTGAATTATTACATTTGGATCTTTTTGGACTAACTCAAATTCAATCTATAAACCATAATAGATATGTTTTTGTAATTGTAGATGATTTTTCAAGATATACCTGGACAATATTTTTGAAAGACAAAAGTGATACTTCTGAAAATTTTAAAATATTTGCTAAAAGAATTCAAAATATTAAGAATTTAAAAATTAAAAATATCCGAATCGATCATAATAGTGAGTTCGAAAATGCATCTTTTGATAATTACTGTAATAAGCAAGAAATCGTTCACAAATTTTCATTTCCTAGAACTCCACAACAAAATGGAGTTGTAGAAAGAAAAAATAAAACACTTCAAGAATGTGCTAGAACTTTATTAAATGGAAGTACTCTACCGAAACATTTTGGGCAGAAGCTGTAGCAACTGCTTGTTATGTTTTAAATAGAGTTTCTATCTGACTATTAACTAAACATACACCATATGAACTTTTTAATGGAAGAAAATCTAACATATCATATTTTAAAGTTTTTGGTTCAAAATATTTTATATTGAATACAAAAGATAAGCTTGGTAAATTCGATCCAAAATCTGATGAAGGAATATTCATTGGATATTCGAAATGAAAAAAGCTTACCAAATTTGTACTAAAAGAACTAAAGTAATCGTAGAAACACTTCATGTGTCATTCAATGAAAATTTCAAAGTTAACCATAAAATAGAAGATGAAGAAATTATTTATAAATCAAATGACTCAGATGATGATATTGAAATAAATTTGAACAATAATTTACAAAATAATAATGATATAAGATCCTCACCAAGACTTAAAGAAATCACACTGTTGAAAATATAATTGAAGAAATAAATACAAACGTAAGAACATGAAATCAACTAAATCAAATGGGTCAAGTATCTTTTCTATTGAATATTGGATCCAAAAATGCTAAAGAAGCTTTAACTGATGATTACTGGATTATAGCTATACAAGAAGGATTAAATCAATTTGAACGTAATTTCAAATTATATAATTCAATAATTTAATTATCAAGTAAATATTGATATCTTGAATTCAAGTTAAAATTAACTTTTAAATATTTTAAAATCAATTAATTATTCCAATTTAAATTGTTAGAAATTCTGGGTCATAGCAGTCTTTACTTTAAATTAACCACTCATTAAACAAAGATTTACAATTAGGATGTACTTCATAATTAACACCCATGAACCTTCCTATATGCTAGTTAAAACATAGTTACTTTTAATCAAACTTTATTTTTATTTTTGTAGAGATCAATAAATTTTTTAATTTAAAAACCAAAACATATACTTAACTCACAGTATTTCTCTAAAAGTAAATAAATATGCTAAAAATAAAATTTGTTTTGGGATTATTTATAAGTTTTGAGTTTCGGAAAGGAAAATGCAAAAAATAAACCATGAAAAATCAAAAAATGAATATGAGACTCCCCCACATTTAATTTTGACTGTGTCTCCACATTTAATTTATGACATAATGAGTGTAACGGAGAAAAGTATGTATATTTACAGAAGACGGTTACCATTTCTTACTACATGTAGTACGGCTCATGAAGAATCGTGAGCTCCTCCACTTGATTACTTGGCAATTCCAAGCATGGTTTCAAGCGATGACCGTTGACTTTGAAAATTCTTCCACCCAAGGGGTTTTGTATTTCTATGGTATCGTATGGAAAAACAGTTCATAGAACAAATGGTCCAGTCCATCTTGATTTTAAATTTCCAAGGAATAAGTGAAGTTTAGAGTCATACAAAGAATTTTTTGGTTTGGTGAAAACGTTTTTCTTAGGATAGAATTGTCATAAAAAACTTTTGTTCTTTCTTTGTAAAATTTTTTCATTTTCATACGTGTCATTTCTAATCTCTTCTAATTCTTGATTTGCAATTTTATGTTTTCTCCACCTTTTCGACATCAAAGCTTAAGTTCTTAATTGCCCACAAAACTTTATGTTCGATTTCAACCAGTAAATGGCATGCTTTCCTATAAACTAAATGAAATGGAGACATCTCAAGGTTAGTTTTAAAAGCGGTACGGTAAGCCCAAAGCACGTCAGTCAAGTTCTAAGACCAATATTTTCGATTTTATTGACAATTTTATCCAAAATTTACTTTATTTGTTGATTTGAATCTTCGACTTGGCCACAAGTTTGAGCATGATACGGAGTGGATAACTTGTGGGTTATCGAATATTTCTTCATTGGAGTTTCAAATGATCGATTGCAAAAATGGGTTCCGTTATTACTTATTATTGTGTGAGGTGTGTCGAACCTCAAAAGGATCTTTTCTTTAAGGAGTTTTACAACAATTCTATGGTCGGTGGTTTTACACGGAACAGCTTCTACCCATTTGGATACGTAATCGACAACAAGAAGAATGTACAGATTTCCAAAAAAGTTTGGGAATTGTCTCATAAAGTCAATACCAAATATCAAAGATTTCGATCATAAGAATGGAGTTCAGAGCCATCATGTTTCATCGAGAGATTCTTCTTACCATTTGGCAACGATCGCAATTTTTACATAATTCAAATAAGTCTATAAAAAAAGTGGGCCAATAAAAGCCACATTGAAGTACTTTTTCAGCGATTTTCTTAGGATCGCAGTGGCCGCCACAAGCTTCGTCGTGATAAAATGAAAGAACACTCTTGATTTCACAATCCGGGATGCAATATCGAATGATTTGGTCAGAACAATATTTGAACAAGTATGGATCATCCCAATAGAAGTACTTGACTTGAGAAAGAGATTTATATTTATCTTGTTTCGACCAAAATGAAGGAGTTTCCTTTGTGATAAATAGTTTACTATGTTGGTATACCGTAGATATACTGAAACTGAAAGGAGTTGTTCATTGGAAAAGTTCTTGGGTTGATAAAGAAAATAGTGCATTTGTAAGACGAGACAAGTAATCGGCTATAACATTGTCGGATCCTTTTTTGTCTTTGATTGTAAGGTCGAATTCTTGCAAAGGATCCAACAGGTCAGACGAAACTCGGCATCCTTTTTAGCGAAAAGATATCTAGGAGTGGAATTGTCAGTGTAAACCATAATGTGTGAGCCAACCAAATAAGGTCAGAAATTCTCGAGCGCATAGACTACTGCCATAAGCTCTTTTTCAGTGGTCATGTAATTGATCTGAGCATCATTTAAAGTCATACTAGCATAGTAGATAACATGAAGAATTATGTTGATGTGTTGCCTAAGACAGCACCAACTTCAAAATTAGAAGGGTTATACACTATTTCAAAAGGAAGGTCCTAATTGGTGAAAAAATGATGGGAGCATAAATGAGTTCGTTTTTGAGATGTTCAAAAGTAGAAACACAATCAGAATTGAAGTCAAATAGAATATTTTCTCCTAGAAGAGTGGTTAAAGGTCGAGAAATTTTACGAAAGTCCTTTACAAAGCGTCGATAAAACCAGCATGTCTAAGAAATATATGAATGTCCTTGACAGATTTGGAAATGGGTAGATTCACAGTTACGTCAACTTTAGCTTTATCTACCTTAATGCCTTTGTTTGAAATGACATGCCCAAGGACAATGCCATATTTGATCATAAAATGGCATTTTTCCTAATTTAATGTTAAGTGTTTGTCCTTGCATCATTTAAGAACCAATTTAAGAGGGTGTAAGCACTCAAAAAAAAGAGTTTCCAAATATAGAAAAATCGTCCATAAACACTTCAAGAATGCGTTCAATCATATCAGAAAGATGCCGACCATGCATTTTTGAAACGTAGCAGGAGCATTGCAAAGGCCAAAAGGCATACGTCAATAAGCAAAAGTGCCAAAGGGACATATGAAAGTTGTTTTCTCTTGATCTTCGGTAGCGATTGGAATTTGGTTATAGCCGGAATAATCATCAAGAAAGAAATAGAATTCATGGTCGGCTAAAACGTCCAAGCATTTTGTCGATGAAGGGAAGAGGGAAATGATCCTTATGTGTTGCAGCATTTAGTTTTCGATAATCAATGCAAACATGCCAACTCGTCTGAGTAGAAGTTGGAATAGGTTCATTTAAGTCATTCTGGATAGCGGTAAGTCTAGTCTTTCTCGGCATGACATGAATTTGCCAACACATGAACTATCGAAAATTGGGTATACGATTCTGTTATCGAGAAGTTTAAGAATTTCATCACAAACTGCATCCTTCATTTTCAGGTTAAGCCTTTGTTGCACATCATAAACAGGCTTGGCATCGTCAATTAAATGGATGCAATATTGAACAAGAGCGGGACTAATTCCCTTTATATCGGTGATCGACCTTCCAATTGCTTCTATGTTTTTCGACAGAATTAAAAGGAAATAAGTTTCATGATCAAGAGAGAGAGTCAAAGAAATTATGACGGGAAACATTTCGTTTTCACCTAAGTATGCTAGTTAAGGTGATCAGGAAGGGATTTAAGATCCAACCTCGTAGGTTTCTCAATCAAACAATTAGGTGGAAGTTTTGATTCAACGGTAAGGGGTTCAAATGGAGGTGCGGTTTCAATTTCGTTAGGCTCGTCTAGACACAGTTGATCATATTCGGTCTCACGTTCGTGGTTTAGGTCAATTGTTTCATTATCAAAATTTTCTTGCATGGAGATAACTTCGAATGTTTAGAAATGAGGTTCGTTTGATTGGTTTTCAAGATTGAAAATGTTAAGATCCAAAGTCATGTTTCCAAAAGAAATTTTTATCGAACCGTTTCGACAATTGATTAAAGCATTTGAAGTAACTATGAAAGGTTGGCCAAAAATCAATGGAATTTGACTCATTGGATTGTTCATGGGTTGAGCCTCCAAAACGATGAAATCGACAGGAAAGATGAATTGCTCGATTTTGATGTGTATGTCCTCAATTTCTCCCACGTGTTTCTTTATCGAATGATAAGAAAATTGAAGAATTATTTTCGTTAGTTTTAGTTCACCCAAGCCAAGTTGTTGGTAAATGGAATAAGAAATCAAATTGACACTCGCACCCAAATCGAGTAAGCTTTTGTTAATCGTTTTGTCTCCTATCGTGCATGAGATCGTGGGACATCCAGGATCTTTTTATTTAATGGGAATTGATTGGGATAAGACTTCGTTAAATCCTGCAACTAAGAAAACTTTCTTGGGTACATGAATACGTCATTTTTGGGTACACAAGTCGTTGAGAAATTTAGTGCAAGTTGGGACTTATTGAACGATATCAAGAAGAGGGATGTTTACATTTATAACGAATCGATTGGGAAGCTTGATTCATTTGGTTGGATGAGAAAATTTTTTCGAATTTATTGATCATTGCTTTGATCTTAGCTTCCAAAGCCAAAGATGATCCTATCGAGTGTGTGCTCAATCGTTGTTAAATGGATTTTTTATTGGAACGTTCCCATTGGGATGATTTTTCGACTAGATTTTCAGGAAATTGCCAAGCATCGTTGTGATGTTGGGCGAGAAAGTTACCTCATCACATCGATTCGAGCATGGTTCATGAGCTATTTTAGAGTCCATCGTATAAGATTTGGCAAAGGGTCCATTTTTCAAAATTATGGTGTGGACATTTTATCAAAAGCTCTTTAAATGTATCAAAATATTTTGCGAATGGCCCACCCCTGAATTGATGAAAATTAATGATTTCATTTTGGATTTTTGTTGTTTTTTCTAAGGAGTGGAACTTCTATAAGAAAACGTTAACGAATTCTTCCCAAGTTTTGATCGAGTTTGAAAGTAAATTATACAACCGTTTTTCAATGTAATTAGTAAGAGCAAATGAAATTAATCAGAGTTTGATACCGTTATCACAAAGTTGTTGGAGTTTAACAGTTGCGCAAACTTGCTCGCATTTCATTAAGAAAATGTATAGTCATCGTGTTCAAAATTGCCAAATTTCAGAAGCGCGACAATATGATTAGAATGAATTTCAAAGTGATTATCCATTGGGGCCGGTAAAGTTATACAAGAGGGAATAGAAATTTTCTCGGGAAAGATTCTATCCATGAGAGTTCAAAGAGCATTCTCATTCGATATTTCATGAGGATCACTTGTTCGAGTTAAACAATTTGTTGTTGCATCAAGAGTCTAAGTGTTTGATGCTGTGTCACGAGTCCAGGTACCCATGCACAAGAAAAAGTGGAAAAACGAAAGAGGTGAGAATTAAACTTAAGAGGAAGAAGCAAGGTTTAGAAGGTAAAATGAAGTGGAAATTTGTTTTTTCTTAAAAAAGAAAAAATATTTATCAAAAAGAATTTATTTTTCAAAATGAAGATTGATTTTTGTTTTTTTGGATTTTTTAAAGATTTTTTCTTTTTTATATATGTTTACGTTTTTTGTTTTCATAGGATTTTTTAGTTTTTGAAAATGTTATATATTTTTTTGATTTCTTTTTCTTAAAAAAAACTAACTCAATTTTTTTTTTAGATTTTTGATTTTGATTGACAAATTTCCAAGGAAAGGTTTAAAAAGATTTTTTTTGGATTAATTAAATAAAATGTGCACTTTTTTTATAGCTTTGAATTTTGATTTTTTTTAATTATGCATGAAGTAATGAAACTAAATGAAAGCAGGGACTTAATTACAAATTTTCTATTCTTAGTAGCTCCTAACCCAAAGTTTTATAACCACACTTTATCTTAATCCAACAAAATATTTCCTTGCCAGGTAACGGACATGAGTTATAGGTGCACCATGAACCACCGTAGCAATGCAGTCGAAGTTTTAAGTATCTTCAGAGAAACAATCACTATAATATTTACGAAGCACCATAATATTTATAAATGATTATTGCTCTGATGTAGCCTAGACACCAAAAAATTAAATTGTCAAAAGAGGACTTATCAAGATAAAATTGAGCCCTAGCTAAGCTTGTGACTCCCCAAAGTCCGAAGTGTAACCATTGTTGTTAGCAAATTCTAGGATGAAATACAATTTATGCGCCAAGGAAGGAGTGATGAAATCCCCCACCTTATGTGGATTTGGGTATTGTCCTTAAAAAAGAAAATAAGATAATATGAATGCAAAACTAAAAATAAACTAATTTAATAGTGCAACTACGAACAAAATTTATTTTTGAAATTTTTTTATAATGCAAACAACCAACAATGCAAAACAAATAAAAATAAGGGATAAAGGCACAATACCAGAGCATGCAGAATTATTAGCAAATTATTTTAGAAGCAGCAATTTTTTTAGCATGGATTTCAAGCAGAGCAGTTAAAAGCAGCAATTCCTTTTTATTTCCTTATCCTTTTATGACCTGTAAATGAGATAAAAAACTAACAAAAATGAAAGCAAATGAAAACATTTTTTTTTAAAGGAAACAAAACAATTTGCAATGAAACCAGAACAAAATAAAAAAGAAAGCAAACCCTTCCCGCCCAATTACAAAATTCTCAACCCAAGCTAATACTCACGTAACAAATCCCCAAACACAAATTTCATGAGAAAAAATCAAATGCAATAATTCAAGTAACAAAATCAAACACCAGAAATTAAAATGGTTGAAATTAAAATGGTTGATCCCGGTGCTTGGTTAGGGCCATCGGAATTTTTGGTAAGGAAATTCTCGAGTTTGGGGTTTGGATCGTCGATTGTACTTTGCAGTGAAGGGTGGGATGATAAGCAATGGAAGTAACAACGGAGAGTAGGGATTTTGATTCGTGGGTTGGGTTTGTGACGAGGTGGAGATTGCTGTTGCTGAAGGAGGTATGTGACAATATGAATGGTTCGTAACGGACTAGCAGCTATGTAGAAGTTGGTGGTGAAGTGAAGTGATTGGTCGAAGGAAGTGGTAGATGATTGCAATGGTGAATGTTGCTAATTATCAGTGGATGAAGTTGACAGTAGCAGGGAGGGTATATGGAGATTAACGGTAGTGGTTTGAATGATGGTATGTGATGGTGGCAAGGCATAGTGACTGTTTTGTGGTTAGGGGAATGATGAAGCGTAAGCAATTTTCTGGTATGGTATGTTGTGGTCGATGGTGAGGGGAAATGATTGGACGTGGTTGAGATGTAGATAGTTGATGAAGTAGAGGAGAGAAGTGATATATGAAATTGGTATGTGGAAGGCAGTTGATTGATGAAGGTTAATGGACTAAAGTAAATTGCAGTTGGTTTGCTGATGAGAATAGCAGTTTTGTTGGTTTGGTGGGTGGTGGAGGAGGATGTTTAGGTTGGTGATTCGTCGAAGTGATGTAAGGTTGTGATGGTTTAGGCAAGGATGAATGGAGTGACTGTGGGGAGTTTGTTATGAGGTGAAGTGGATTTGTGGTTGGGGTGCAGGTTGGTTCTGGTGTTGGTGGCAGAAGGTAAGGTGGCTGTGGTGATGTAGGTGACGTATTGGTTATGGAGTGAGTTGTTGTTATGAAGTGATGGCTGTGTGTAAGCAAAAGTGGATTGCAATGGATGGTTTGTGATACCGGACAGTGGGGATGTGTATGTTGACAGTGGCAAGTAGCAGCGGGAAATTCAGCGGTGTAGGAAGGTGGTGATGGGTAGTGTTGTATAGGTTGAAGTAGTGGTAGTGGTATAAGGAGTTGCTCACTGTAGGGGGAATTGAGGCAGGGGCAGTGATGTTTATGAAGCGTGCAGAGGTTGGAGGATGGTGGTGATGAAGGGTTCAGTAGTTTGTTTTGGTGGAGTTGTGAAGTTGTTTGCTGAAGTAGTTGATGGTGGAGACAGCAATGTGACAGTAGATGTAGGATTGCTGCAGAAGTGGTTGTGAAGTGCACAGAGAAGTGCAGTAAGTTTCGAAGAGGACAAAGGATTGTTGCACAAAGAAGTGCAATGATGTCAGATTTCAGGTGGTGGATGAGAGAAGTGATATAGAGGGGATTGAAGGTTTGATGTATTTGATGCACAATGGTAGGTAAAAAGGAGAATTTTCGAGGATGCTGAAGATGAGTTGGTTTGGGTATTGAAGTTTGGTCAATAGTAGGAGGGTTGAAGGAAGGAGGTGGTATTTGATGTTACTGACAGAATTGGGTATTTGATGTGGTTGAGGAGGGACAGAGGTGATGCAGGCTAGTGGTTTTGAAGGTGGTTGTTGTGTCAGGGGAAGTGGAGCAGTGGACATATTCATGGGTGTTGATGGAGGATGGCAGAAGTATGGTTGGAAGTAATGTATGTTATGTATCACGTATGTTTTGTATTAGTTTTGCACCGAGAAAGATGTGTGTATTAGTTTTGCACCGAGAAGGACCAATGGCAGATGGAAGATTGTAAAATAGAGACTAGAAAAATGAAAAAAAATGTATATTGTAAATAGTTGATAGAATTGTAAATTGTAAATGAAAATGGAATAAAATATTTTTTTTTTTTTTGAAACTGTCTATGTTTTTTTTTAAATAGAAATGTCAGTAGAAACACAACAAGCACACAAATCAAATGAAAGTAAAATTCACACAATGCAAAATATTTTTTAATTTTTTTTTTAAAATGCAACTTAACGCACAAACTGAACATACAATAAAATCAAAGGAAAATAATTCGAAGAGAAAAATTAGAATCAAATCTATTCTCGGGCAATGGTGCCAAAAACTTGTTTGACGACAAGTTTTCTATCGGTTAGAAAATCGTCGAAAAATATTATGATGAAAATAACCACAAGCGCACAGTGTACGATTTTAATACGTGGTGAATAAGGGTCGATTCGTAGGGAATTGAAGTGATTTTTAAATTCCACTCAATCAAATTAAACCCAAATTTGAAAGTTTTTTTAAACTAAGAAAAGTAACAAAAGTTAAACTAAAACTAAAGTGATTAATAATATGAGATTAAAAGGCAATTTAAAGGCAAATCCACTCTCATATTTTTACATAAATCAACGCAAAAATAATATATGATCTCTTTATTTTAATCTAAAGTGGAATTAGTGATATATTTATCATAAGTATGATATTAATTGACATAACTTAACCATCAAATTTTAATACAACAACTAAAACCACTTATCAATTGTAATGAAAATGAACATGAAGTCAAAACTAAAGCTATATTAAATATGATCTTTTTACTATTTTGTTTAGTAATATAGATCATCAAATTTTGATTCTACTTTATTATCAAAATCAATTAGTTAGATGATGATGTAAATTGTGTTTATGTTGGATTAAGCATAACCCATTTGTACTATAACATAGGCTATCAAATTTCCTAATAAACTTACATCAACATCCAACCATTCTTGAAGCATAAAAAAAGATCATAAATCATAAAATATGTTGAATTTACATAATTTTAAGAGAGCTTCATCGCCCTTAAATTGAGGGGGTTTAGCTACTCATTTGTGTTATCATTTCAACATATGTAAATTTTAATATAAAAAACAAAATAAAGTGCAAGCTAATTTAAATTAAAAGAGAGCTAAACTCTTGCATAAATTAAAGCTAACTGCTAACATGAAAGGAAAAAGAGCATTTAAGTAAAAATGAGCATGAAAATTAAATAAAAGCAAAGAAGAAGAAGAAAAAAAAAAGAGGCTTAGGAAGCCATTTATTTGTCATATAATTTGTTGCTACAGCTTTCATAATATGATAAGAGGATAAAAGCTCCATTACATGAACATAAGAGAGTTATTTATACATGCCTACAACCCTGATCCATATTTTAGGGGACTACCCAAAGTACCTCTTAGGAAGTATAGCCACCAAGTTATCATGGGCAAGTAATTAATCCTCCATTAAGTGTGCATGTGCTTTTCATCCTCCTAACATGTGCACTAGCTTCTAATTGTAGATCAAGGTAAGTGGGTAGGTGGGGTTCTCCATGATTTCATGAGTTCATTTATTTTCATCTTCATTTGTCTTCTTCTCTTGAGCATGCATATCTTTATGAAGGCTTCTTCCATTTTCCATCCAAATTCCTACATATAAAACTAAAATGTGCAAATAAATATTATCAAAACTAATATACGCACAAAATTACCATTTTTCCCCTATGAAGATGAATGAATGATGATATTTGGATTTTGGTAAACTCATGTAAAGTACCCAATTATGATATTTATTTAAATGAAAGTTGATTAAATATGGAGTAAAAATATACACCTTTACGTGCACATCAGGGTCAGACAAAATTCTACTTAAGGTTTAATATATGGCGATCAAGTGCGGTTAACTTTAACTCTACCTTATATGACATAGGGTGCACAAGTGTCCCTGAATTCCTAAAGTCCATTATGTAAGAGTTCTTGTCTAATACATACCTATAGTACGACTTATGTGGGCTACTATAGAGATCAAATACAGACCAAACCTAATAACTAAGGATCGGCCAACACTCCGATAGCTACCTAATAAGAAACACCATCCGTAGACTACTATGGGAACTTCATTCCCATAAATACCCATAATCCATAACTGCGCATGGAGAGAGAGAACCCTAATACAGACACATCGGTCTGTCTCATCATCTGCACTAGCGTTCACCTCTCGAATGCAAAGCCTCTTATCGTACTACATCGATGTTACCTGTATCATGTTGCATTATAACTATGCATATAAGAACTTATGTTAGTACAGGCCAATCCTTTATATTGCCACTTATCATGCTGCATCAAGACCGATTATCCATATAGAATCCCTCGTTAGCATCGGGCTCAGTCACTGGCATTTGTCAATGATGCATGTCCACTGCAAAACATCCCTATGAGTGCCTATATTATGAATTCATCACCCCTAGTCGATCATTCGACTCTCAATTGGGTAAACAACATTTTACCCAACACTGAAATGACATAGCATCTTCAGATAGGGAATTAGCTCGCCTACCATCTCCAACATATAAACTTAGCCCCAAAATAGGCTCAAATAAACAATTAAAATTTATATAGTTTTTATTTTAAATTATATAATATTTATTACTAACCTAGGCCTTAGGCCGATGTTCAAATTCTGTATTTTTCGTGTCGACCGCTAACCCTAACTGGTCGACCGCTACTGGTCAACCGTTGGAAATCGGTGGTTGACTAGTCATAGACTAAAATTAGGGTTTAGTGTTTAATGATGTCGATTTCAATGTCGTTAATTTAGGTTGCTGATTTTAGTTTACAGTTATCCCTAAGCACTAATTCGACCGATCCAAATTTCTCAATTTTAATTTCAATTATTAAATCTAAGGCTTACAAGTTTAGGGTTCGTAGATTTTAGGGTTTATAATTAAATAATTAAAAGGATGTACTAGCATCTGATCTAACAATTCACAATGATTTTAGTCAAATAATTAAGGGTTATGATAGCATTAATATCAGAGTTTCTACCCTAGATTATATGTTTCAAACTAGGGTTTTACAGTTTAAATTTTAAATTACTAATAGTTAACCAATTTTTAAGGTTATGATTCAATAACAAAAAAGGTGTTTAACTAGGGTTTAGATGATATTAACCAATTCATATCAATTTCGATCTAATTTAGATTTCAGGTTTAGAAGTTAGATCTAGGAATTAGGACTTATAGTTTCCAGATTTATTAACTAACACCCCGAAATAGATAAAATAGGTTAAACTTAACTGTAAATAATCATCTTATTAAACCTATTTCCACTCACCTTATGCCTAAGCTCTTCCAACTTGCTTCGCTTGAGAATCACCCTCCGTATGTTGCTCTTCCTAGATCAGATTTTCTATATTTCTCCTAATTTGATTTGATTTGGTTTTGAAAAAATTTTAGTTTATAGAGGTGAAGAAACTAATATAGTTTTGGTATATTGACTAATTTTGTGATGAACTAGGGTTTAGGTAAGGTTTATATTTATAGGGAATTTGAACTAATTCTAATCATTGATTAACCTTAAGAGAATCTTTGTTTTCATCCTATATGCTAGTTAATTACTTCATTCCTAAGTAATGATATTTGGTTAATTGTGGACCATTGGACTAACATATTAAATATGGATGAATATTTAGTTAATGCTTCCTTAATCGTTAAGTTTTATTTATTTCGTTTAACTCCTTCTCCTCTTTTTGTTAAAAATATAACCTTTTCATTATTTTAATTTATGCCATTCTAATTCTAATCAATTCATTGGTTTATATATATGTATACATTTATTGTTAACCATAGTAGGAAATCTTAAGCATATATATATTTGTGTGTGTGTGTTCTTCAAACATATATGTGTGTGTCTTAACAATGATTAAGAACTTTACTTTTCCAATACTTAACTAGTATTTATCTTTCCAAATCCATGTTACTACATTTCCATTATAGGGAATGAAGCATGCACACACACGTATATATCTTGACGATGATTATGTACTTTATTTTTTTCAATACTTAACTGGTACTCGTCTTTCGAATCCAGATTATTACATTTATCCCCTATTCCTTACAAAGAAAGAAATAACATATATAATCAATAATAAATTTCATTACTACTTAATTGTTATTTCTTTATGAATAAAGAAAAAATATATGCACATGTATGTGTAATTGTTTACAATAATTAAAAACCTTACGCTCTATTACTTAATTATACCATCAATTTTCAATTGATTAATATTTATGCTTCCAAGTACAAATTGAATTCTCCCTTTTTATTTTTATTTTTACCAATAAGAAGATAGCGTAGTCCACATTCTTAAAATAATGATTTGTTTCCATATTCATTATCTCTATTTCTACATCATTGCATACATCCTTATTTTCCTTAAATATATTGTTGTCTTTCTCTTCTAACATAACTAAAATACGTCTAATAATAAATTGCTCCATTAATCCAGTTAATATCCTTAACTCCATGCTTGAAAATATATTTCTTTTAGAATAACCTTCAACTTTCACATATATTCACTTTTCCAACATATAATATAAGATATATTCTTGTCCTTTAAAGTATTTTGTTATATTCTCTTTCAAACATATGTAACGTATAATAATTACAGTAATAAATTCTATAAAAGGGTAGCTAACACGCTCTTTCTCTCTCTCTTTGCATTAAATATCTTCTTCTTGTTCTTTGATGTTCATTAACAAAATTATACTTCTTTTAAATATATTGATACATTTTTCTTTCTCTCTTTTCTAGTATATTCAACCTAATAAGTACAACAATAAATTTCATCATTAATGTTTTCCTTTGAAGTCTTTTCACATTTGTGTGCATAAATATTTTTCCTTTTTCTCTTTTAAATGCACATACATCATTGTACCCTCTCTCTTTTCTTTTTCTTTTTCGGAGTAATTCATGCATGATCAAATTATTTCTTAACAAATAAGTTTTTCTTTATTCTTGCATCAACTCTTGAATTTAGTATTTCAAAATAGGCGCAAAACACGAAATGTGCACCATGGTAAATATTATATATCTTCTTTATTCGTATCCCTTTCTAACAATTTATATATGAATTTGAGCTAGAAAAATCTACTTGACACAATGGAAAAGTATTCCAAAATTCTTCATTTATAAAAATTTACTATTTCATCCTTTCATATGAAATTACATTTTTACCCTTATTAATATTTTAATTTATTATTAAATTTTTCGGGATGTTACATATATATTATTCGATATAGTTTGGACACTTTAAATTTTGAATCAGTTTTGGATTAGAGATAGTTATCCACCATTAGCAGATAATTAAGAAAAATTTTGGGATTACGGAAGAAAAAAGATGACAAAAATGATGGTTAGGATTTCATAGTCTCACTTATATAGTTGTTAAGCTAGGTTATTGGATGTATATCCAGTTTGGCCCGAAAACGCTACATACTTTATTTAAACACTATAACGTTTCTATTTGCAAACCGTAACTCCAAATATAACAAAACCATATATTGAGCTGACTTCCTTGGAAAGACATTCGAAACAGATATAAATATGATATCCAATTCATCAATTTATTAAAAATTCACTTTTAATTAATTTAATATGTTGCAGTGTTGAATTTATGGGTCATTACATCCTGTGCCATGTGAGGATCATCCGTGGCCTCCTCATCCAAAGCATGGATCGTTATTTAAGCATCAAGACCCGAAGTAGGACCCGCTAAAGAGGCTAGAATCGGGATAGGGGCAGACATAATGACCGATGCAATCATTGTAGCTTGTGTGCCCAAAGCTAAGTCTCATTCAGGCAAGGGGACAAAAGCATGTTGACTTGCAACTTGAAAAATAGAAAAATAGAGATTAGAGACTCAACTGGTGTCATATAAGCCATTTTGAATACATATGATGCTAATGATATACCTCTAAGAGATACAGATGTCATGTGAGATGGAGTACTGGATGAACCTCCTTTTAAGGTAGGGGATAAGATAGGCAGTTTCAAAAGTAATTTGGTACCTATGAAACTGGGGTCTTCATGATTATAATAGATGTCTAGTGAGGATATTGGAACCATTATAGTTCTAGAAGTTGCCTCGACAATGGAAATTGTAGTAAATCAAAAAGAGGGAATAACAACCTCAATGGTTGGCGGCCTCGAATTAAGAGAAATGGCAGCACCAGACGTATCAGCCATTGGCATTGAGGTTCTTACCGTAGGTCCATGGGGAATAGACAGGAACCCTCACCTAAACATTTAGAGCTAGGTCCGGGTTAGACCTCGGCAGATACACCAGCTTGGGGAATGACCTTTGAAAGTATGAGGAGCCTGCCGACCTCAAGCACCCTTATATCTTCATCCTCCAAGAGATCAAGCATTAATTCTTCTTCATCCATCTCAAACCCATTAATACGGTCTTATTCTTGCTTCAAAATTTCTTTACAAGCCATAGCCAAGGCCCGAGGATACCCCTCATCTAGCCATCTCCAATTCCCGATTTGATGATGTTCACATAGAATTGTACAAGGGTGGGCTCAATTTCATATTTGATTTGGTCTTTAATAGTCTTGACCTGCTCATCAGTTGTCCTTGCCAAAATTCGACCTCAACTTTCAACTATCGAGTGTTTAATAACTCGTTGTAATAATCTTGGGACTCAAGTGCTTCTTCTAATCTCTGTATATCTAAGGCTTTCTCATTCATAGTCTTCTAAAGCGCTTTGTTTTCCAATGTAAGAGCGCGACTCCTATAATGTGCAGCCTCAGTCAGCCTCTGTTGGGTCTGGCTTTGTCCTTCAAAGGACCTATTCTTTTCACCTAGCTTTTTTTCAACTTCGACTAGCAAGGCCCTAAGCCCTTCAACTCCTTTACCAAGATTGGCTATGATGCGCTTGTTTTCTTGCTCGAGATGCTTCATTCCTTGAAGAGCTACTTTGACTTGTAAGATACTTCAAAAATGTCCTTGGCTATCCACTTCCACTTGTAGTATTAGCCATACACATTGCTCACATAGGCCACAATGTCAGGCACAATGTGTTGAAAGAATATCTTTTAAGTATAGGATGAATAAGACATCATCAAAGTATACCATTGAAAAGGCGCACTTCATAGCAACCAAGTGTTGGTTCAAAAAAACTTTGATCTCTGTAGTAGTAATGGTGGCACTATGCAGTTAAATCACTTAGTAGTTCTATAGCGATGGAGTTACAAAATGTTTTAGCGAATATAAAGCAGGGATATAGCGAAAAATAATGGAGATGCAAAAGCTTCATTATATACAAAAACAAATATTTAAAGTTAAATTATTCTCATTCTTAGGTCATTTGTGAATAAAAAAAATATTATTTAATCTTATATAACAAAACCAAATAATATCATGATTTAAGCAGTCCATATTTGTGACTACGGTAGAATTTTCACTATTTGAGCACTTGTGCCTTGAAATTAGGTCTTTATCCTCACTTTGTTGATTTGTTTTAAAAGAGAGTTAGTCAATTCAACCTTTTTATGTTAATGTTGTTAAAGCAGGCGCTTAAAAGCCTTGATTTAGCCAATGTAGCAGAAAATAGTAGGGCATAAAGAAGATCAAATGTTTAATAGTGCTAAATTGAAAAGGTGTAGAGTTCGAGGATGCTATGAGCTATAGCGGGTTTTAGCTAGGATTTAACTACATAGTGGTAGCATCAAACTGCTCTTTACCAGACCTTCACTTGGAACAGTCAGAAGAGACAAGCCCAGATGGTTGCTTAGATCGTCTTAAGACCATCAAAAAGATCTTGCTCTTCATGGAATCTAAAAACGAAATACAAACAAGTTAATAATGGTAAAATGGAGAGATAGAATATGAATTGTGGAAATGTAGTGTCGTGTAGTGTTGATGTGTCCTATTTCTCCCATGGATCGTGGACTTGAAGTTTGCTTATAGGGGTTATTTCCCTTACTCCAGTTGCAGGCACATCAACTGGCAAACGAATGGGAGAATCGATATTACCAATGTTAATATCTCCAAGATCAAAAGAGCCTATTTCATCCGATATGCTCCCAAATGATCCATAAATATCCCCAGGTGGAGGGATTGGTGTTACTTCTATTGAGGATGCTAGTAGTGGCTACAAAGATGTACATGATGAAATATTCTTTAATTTTGGCCTTCAAGGAACAAGTGGAACTTGATCATCGCCACCCACTTCAATAGAGACTCATGACCCAAATCTATATCTTCATCGCTACCCCTATCATTATCTCTCTCCACATCACCCCCCATCATTATCTCTCTCCACATCACCATCTCTTACTTCTGGCCCTACTTCGAGATCGATAACCAGATCTTGTGCAAGCATCATGTTTGAATTCTCTTTGGTATAAACTTCGACCTCGATCTCCTGTGTAGGATTATCACCCTCATAAGCCATTGGCACATGGCATAGACTATGTACCTCTTCCAAAAGATTATGCACCCGCATATTCACATCAGTAACGAGGAGCCTCATGTCTCTTTCTACAAGTAGGATTTTCTGAAGGTCCACAAGAGTGCTCGCTAAGCCTGCGTTGTCGGGTCTCCTTGAATCATTTGTTAATACATGAAATAATGAAGACAATAATCAGGATCGAGTTAACTTCATCAGTACAAAAGGTGGAAACGAAACTTAAATCCTAACAACCATTTTTATGCAAAGCTAGGTAAATGATGCACGAAAAAGAACTCATCCTTAAAAGAACTTAGCTTGTTCCAAAGCCCAGTAACTGTACGACAGCCTTTGGAAGGTTCCAAAAAGTGAGTGAAGGGGTCCCTTTTCAATGCTTAGAGCCATGCAAATAACATATCTAATCTATCGTAGGGACCTTGTTTAGATGGAGAACGAAGATCATGTACATGTTATGCAAAAGAGCATAATTGTTTGGGTGTAAATGGGCTGAGACAAGCTTCTTGTATTGAATAACTAATCGAATGAAGTAATTGAAAGGTGAACACAACTAGCCATACACATATACTGATTGCAAGTTGTATATCCCTCAGGCGGATCATGTGCTCGTTGAAAACATGTTGTAACGAACCGTATTTTTGATAATTAAAAATATTAAATTCAATTATATTTTGAAATTAATATTGTGATAAATTAAAATTATGATATATTAATGGAAATAAAATTAATTAGAATATAATTCAATATTATTGTTTGAATGAAACTAACAATTGTTATTGTAATTCTACTAATGATAATAATGGAAGTTAATGAAGAATGAATTAAATATTGTAATAAAAATAGAAATAATATGTGTTCAATTGAAATTGGTCAATATAGAATACGAAATCAGTTTTGGGTAAGTAATTTATAACCCATGGTTGTAAATAATAAGTTAATAGAGATGAATTATTAATATATAACAACTAATTTACTCTCATCTTATTATTTAATCCATTAAAATTAATTTAGAAATCAAGTGGAATTAATGTAATTAAATATTTCAGTTAATATGAGTTAAGATGATAACCGTAGGATATGAATGTAATAAAATGTAAACTTTATGTTAATAATTTCATAAGGTAATAATTGATTTAATAATAAGAGTGTAAATCAAAATAAAAGAATTTGATTTAAATTAAATATATAATTAACTGAGGTTTTATTATAGTTGTAATTGAACGCTGAAATTTATGCAATATTTAAATATTTTATTTAACATCGAATATTTAATTTAAAAACTTATTAATTTTTATGTAATCAAGAATGATAAAATTGTTAACTTTTAAATTTGAATTTAAAAGTGATTAAATCAACTTGATAATAATTTATTTAATTAACGTGTAAAAATAGCCATTTTGGCCATTGTCTCGGATTTCGACGAAACCAGTTTCACTGGATCCATAATAGTGAATTATTATAGTATTTCAAGTTTCGCAGTGATCGGATTTATCATTTGATCATGCGAGCTCGAAACGCATAGAAATCGAATGAATATAATATAATTTCTAAAAGCTAACTTCTATATACAATGGAATTAGAGTTTGAAACTAGTGACATTGAGTTTAAAAATATCGAAAACCGATATTTCGATATATTGGATGACCCACTTTCGTTTCAAAAATGAAACGGGCTTTTTGGGTCGTTATTATCGTTTGGACCTAAATCGATCTGTCCATTCGCCTTATCCATTTTTGTCTATATAAATAGATTTCTCCTGAAACCCTACCAGCCTTTTATTCTTTTCTTGTACATACAATTCTATTTCTCATCTGCTCATTCCTTTCGTATCTGTTCCTTCTCAAACATCTCAAACCCTAATTCCCAAATTCAAAATCAAATCTGAAAATTTAATATGTCCAAACTATATCAAATTTTATATCATTGGAAAGCTCTCGACGAGCCGAATCTGCATCTACAATTTGTTTTTGCAATTGAGTCTCGATTTGGCCAGAATTTGATGATCTTTCTTAGCCGTCCGTTGCCAGGGTTTTGAATTTAACGGCGGATTGTGGACCAATTTATGATTGGAGGGCACAGTGTTGAAGAGATCGTCGAGCGACATTCATCCATGCGGTTGGTTGTCGTAATGGTCATAGTGGATCGCCATAATTTGACTGCTGGAGGCGACGGCGGTGAGCGTCTCAGCTGACCTTGGAGGGGCCGCTCGACCATGATTGGGTCGGCCTGACGTGGGGAGCATGGTGGCATGCTTTGATCATGGTGAAGTTGTTTGTGGCGACGACGATTTCCATACAAAGGGTGGTGGCCGTTAGTTGTCTCGCACGCGTACGTGACTTCTATGGTTTGGTTGAGGTATCTTTTTACAATTTTACCCTTTGTTGTAATTTAATTCAAATTTAAATTTTAAATGTTCTAACTATCATAACTTTTCCATACGTGCTCGAATTTGGACGCGGTTTCTTCCGTTGCGATCGTATCCAAATTCCGGACAACATAAAACAATGTGGTCGAATTTGGAGACTGCTGGATTTTTTGGCTTTTATTGGATTTTAAATCGACTACAAATTAAAGGTGAGTGATTTAACCAACTCATGAAATACTAAACCTTCTTATGTTAGTTGAATTAAATTTATGAATTGATAAGAATTTTATTGATTGTTGTTTGGTAATTTAAATTTAATTTGAATTAAATTGTCATTTAAATTAATACTGAATTTAAATTGTTAGTTAAATACCTGATAACGATAACCAGTTAATTGTTGTGATTTATTGACTGATTTGGATGTTGATTGTGAGGAATGTTTATTTGTTGACATTTTGGATGACTGGATGTTATATTTATTATATATGTTGTTATCACACAGCAAGTTCTCTTAGTTTGTTGTTAGGAAAGTCACTATGGGTTGAAAATGATACATACCCAAATGATCTTATAGATTAAGAAAAATCGTTATGGGTTGAAATGATACATACCCAAGCGATTTTATTAATTTGGAAATTTTGATTTGGGATATGGGTTAAAATGATAGATACCGAAAAATTGAACTATTTGGGTTGAAATGGTACATACCATTACACTGTACCATATGGTAGAAATTATATACGGACATCGTTGGTCGGTTTTAAATTATTTTCTAGACGGTAAGGTACGTTTGATTTATAAATTTGATTTTTAAATTTAATTTAATGATTTTGTTTAAAAATTATATTTGGAAAATAATTTATTTTATATGTTTAAATCTTAAAATTATAAGTTAATATATGGTTTTAAATGTACTTTAAGATTTTAACATATAATTTTATTTATTTTTAAAAATATTTTTAAATATTTTAAAATTTAAATTAATAAAATATTTAATATAGTTTTAATATATATATATATATAAATTTAATTTAACATAATAAATATAGTTTGAATTAAGATAATAAAAATAGACTTTTATAATAACTTTAATGGATAAAAGATTTTGTAAAAGATTTTAGTATTTTGTAAAAGGTTTTGTAAGGAATTTATAAAAGTTTTATAAGAGATTTCATAATCCGATTTAAAGAAATTTTATAAAGATTTTTTATAAAGGATTTAAAAATGGTTTTAAAGGATTTTATAAAGGGTTTTATAAAAGAACTTGTACATAGGGATTTTGTAAGTGTTTAAAGGAATTTGCGTAGAAGTTTATGAAAAATGAAAGAGTTGTAAACTGTTTGGAATGTATAAATGGCATTATAAATTATTCTAAAAGCATCTAAATAGTTTATGAATGGTTTGAAAGAGATTTATAAATTATTTTCGAAATTTATTGAAAGAAATCTTCCTCGGTATTTATGAATATATTTATACTTTTGGAATAAGTATATGGATATCTTGATATGAAGGTATAAACTATTTTCTGGATTTATTATTAAAAATGTTTTATAAAATGACCACGGTGTGAAAAAAATAACGATTGATTGATAAAGAGACCGGGATCGGATATGGTCATACTCTCTGCCGGTTCTGGAATCACTTTGACAACCGTGCACGTGGTGGAGAACCTAGAACGAAGTAGGATAGTTTGGCAAAAGCTACTGGTATGAGGTAAGAACGCAGCCCTGACCTTTGGGTCAGCTTGATATGACTAAAACTGGAGCTATCCCTGGCCAAGTGAGGTCGCTCCTTCGATCGGAAACACTTCTTCGATACCCTATCTGTTACTTTATGATTGATTTGGTGGTCACCTTCGATTTGATTATGGAAGTGTGTTTTGAGGTGGGCGGTAGTAGCTGTTATGCATTACAACAATTCCGAGCGTGCAAAACTGTAGAACATACCCTGGGCATTGCCTCGTGTGCCTTGTCATATGCCTTATCGAGTCCATTACGATTTTTTTTTGTACCTATGGAGTGCTCCCTGATAGCCCACCGGTTTGGTGGAGTTTACAGTACTATATAGATTACGGCATTTATAAAAATATGTTAAGGGGGATATGGGTAACGCCTTAACGCTATTTTAATACTTTACTGATAGACACTGCATATATAGCGTATATTACTATATAAATGGTCGAACGGATCCTTAGGAGATGGAAAATCGCGAAACATCTCTTAAGTTATTGCACGCACGTTATACACTGGATAGGAGATGCAAAATCCCACAAACATCTTTGAAGCCATTACACTCATATTTACTTATTGTTGATTTAACTTACATTAGATCTTTTAGTTCTAACTCAAGTGTTTTATCTTTTCATTATGCTTGGGTCACTTTGAGCATTTTAGTGTTGAAGACTTTATTTCTGGAGGACGCAGATGGAGATTTGTATATTATTTATATATATTCCACTACATCATGTCGTCCCGCTGCATTATCCTATTATACCCGCTGTTTGTATAACTCTGATTATTGTAAAAATTATGTAATCAAATGTATATTATAAAACAGCTTCATGAACTGTTTATTTGATTATTATATTTTGTCATTCTGCTATGAGATTCCGTATTTTGTTTTTCCTTCTTTTCTCTTATTTTCTTATTTACCCCATCGACAATCCTCCCTTCTGAATGGTTTGAATTAGACATGTATGGTTTATTGTCTATTTAAACCGTCCAAACAGGCGGGTCATCACAGTTGGCATCAAAGCTTTGGCTTATTGATACCTAAGCCTGTTTGGGGTTAACACATTACAGATAGGGTTATTAATACCCTAGAATGAGTTTGAGAGTATATATATGAGAAAGCGTATTTGTTAGCGATATAAAAATATTTTATATTGTGTTAATTTGTTTTGTTGAGTATTCTTGAATTTTGGTCGGTGCATAGGACGTTATGGCATCGATACAGATTTGTAGACACTTAATAGGGCAGACCGACACGGTATTATTTTTGAAATATAGGTAAATGAAATAACTTTACCTAGTATTATATTTTATATATAAAAGAATAATTTTATAAATGGATATAGTTTTATGTGATATTTTTGTTTGTTAGGAAGTGAAATTTTATAAATATTGGTTGCAAAATAGTATTTACAAATAAAGTAAATATGAATTGGGAATTTGAGAACATAAGTTTCAAAGTTTTGAAATTGGTTTTCAAAGATTTTGGAATATAATATTAGTATTATTTGGAAGTATTTTCGAACATAAATATTTTTAATATGATTTGAAAGAAATGTTATAAAAGGAAATAAGTTTTGTGCTCCCCTCTTCTGTCGTTGGAAAATAATTTCGGTGATGACTATGCAGCATCGTCGACGTTCATTTTCGAGTTTCAAAGTGGGAAGACCATCGTTGTAGTTTACTACACAATTGTTTTGATAAAAAAAAATTATTTTAAATTTCCTATGCATGATTTGATATATTAAAAGATATGATTATATATTATTTCAAGATGATTTGAAATGAAATCCAGTACTTAGTTCTTAAATTCTTTTAATCAATGATTTTTAATTATTGTAATGAAATGGAATCTTGACTATTTGATAGTTGAAACTTCTAAAATGAATAATAAGAAATTAGAAGCTAGGTGATTAATGAAACTATAAAGAAATTGGAGATTTTTAACCTGCAATTTAAAAGATAATGAAAAGTAAGAAGATGTAAATTATTAAACATTATTGCTAACTAAAATGAATAGAAAAATTTTGTATAACACTCAATTACATTCTAAAAACATATACGAAACTTACCAGAATTGTTTAAAAGTTGAAATGTTAATGTGAATATGTAATAGAATTTATACAAGTAAACTTAAGTAATGGAGTTATGTCTACAAAAAAGAATTATGATGTACAAGAAATATTTAAACATAAGTTAATATTTTGAAATGCTAGTAATTAAATTTAATAAAAAAACAAAGTGGATACTATTTAAGTAAATGAATATAAACTCAAGGAAATGACCGAAATGATTCGTTGATGAATATTCATATAAAATTGAAATCAAGCTAACAATAAATGTGAAATAAACCACAATGAAATGTACGTAATACTTTAATAATGGATTTAATGATGATTTCAAATATTGAATGGGAAATAAATTGTGTACGTAAAGAAGGAAAATTGATAAAAGATAATTATTGTATGAATGAATTAAAAAAATGAATGGTAAATAATGACGTGAAAAGAAACCAATAGAATAAAATAAGTAAATTGTGTGTAAATCATTTTATCCGCATAACAATTCTAATTCGGATTTGAATGCAAAATTTGTAGTAAATCACGCTAGTTCGAATTAGGATTTTTCGTTCGATTCTTGACGGCGAACAATTGATACAAATTTTTGATAAGAATTTAAAGTTTTCTATCTTGGTTTATGGCTATGCAAGAAAAACAAAAATTTCGAATCAAGAAATCGGATCAGAGTCCGCACTAGAGACGTCGAGTTAACAATACTAGTTTGAAAATGGAATGAGTGTGTTCAAGAAAGCAATTAGAATTGTTATTGTTATAAAAGATTTATGTACATCGTGCAAATTTAAATAACACTTTATTGTTTTGCTGATGAGAAGTCTGAGAAATGATACATCAAATTGTTTAAGGATGTACGTATAATCTATTAAGTAATTATCTAAGGCTGTTGAGCATAAGTTATGCATGGTAGTTTATTTATCACCCTTGAAAGATGAGAAGTTTTTAAAACTGAACAAACAATAGTTTTGATTGTTGTGGATGTATGATGGACACTTTGATTTCATATAATGGTTGTACTGCTTTTGTTCATATAAAATTATTAGATATTGTATCTTGCTTGTACTATTGATTTGAAACAACAAAAATATTACTATTTTGCATAATTTTAACTCAAACAATTATATAAGTGATATACATGTTTATGGAAGCAATAACTACCGCTTTTGGTTTCATAAATAAAGTTTTTTTCCCCGACAAATAGGTACGTTTTCGGATTACGATTTTGGAATGATATTTTATTGTTTTCCCATGGTTTGGGATGTGAAATATGGTGTGTGTGTGTGTGTGTCTATATATATATTGTAATTATTGATATTGTATTTTTCCGGACCTAGCCGCTCAAAGGAGACTCTGTCGAAATTTTTCGTAAATTTAGGACTTAGAAATTTTCTGTGAAAGCTTAGTTATTTTCAAATTTTTATTAAAGTAAATAATGTAAATTTAATGTGTTTATAAATTGAATAAAATTATATCAAGTTTCTTAATTCCTTATTTTCCTTTTCGAGGACGAATAGTTTTGAGCGGGGGAGAGTGTAACGACCCGTATTTTTGATAATTAAAACTATTAAATTTAAATAAAATTTTGAAATTAATATTATGAGAAATTAAAATTATGATTTATTAATGGAAAAAAATTAATTAGAATATAATTTAATATTATTGTTTGAATGAAACCGACAACTGTTATTGTAATTCTAATTAATGGTTATAATGGAAGTTAATGAAGAATGAATTAAACGTTGTATTAAAAATTGAAATAATATGTGTTTAATTGAAATTGGTCAATATGGAATACGAAATCAGTTTTGGATAAGTAATTTATAACCCTTGGTTGTAAACAATAAGTAAATAAGGATTTATTATTAATGTATAACAACTGATTTATTCTATCTTATTATTTAATCCATTGAAGTTAATTTGAAAATCAATATGGAATTAATGTAATTAAATATTTCAGTTAATACGAGTTAAGATGATAACGTAGAATATGAATGTAATAAAATGTAAACTTTATGTTAATTATTTCATAAGATAATAATTGACTTAATAATAAGAGTATAAATCGAAATAAAAGAATTAAATTTAAATTAAATATATATTAATTGGGGGTTTATTACAGTTGTAATTGAACGATTAAATCTATGCAATATTTAAATATTGGATTTAACATGGAATATTTAATTTTAAAAGATTATTTTTTTTATGTAATCAAGAATGATAAAATTGTTAACTTTGAAATTTGAATTTAAAAGTGATTAAATCAATTTAATAATAATTTATTTAATTGACATGTAAAAATAACCATTTTGGCCACTGTCTCATATTTCAACGAAACCATTTTCATCGGATCCATAATAGTGAATTATTATGGGATTTCAAGTTTCATAATGATTGGATTTATCGTTTGATCTTGCGAGCTCGAAATGCGTAGAAATCGATTTATGGAATTTAAATGAATATAATCGGATTTTTAAAAGCTAACTTCTATATACAATGGAATTAGGTTTTGAAACTAGTTCGATTGAGATTAAAAATATCGAAATCCTATATTTCTATATATTGGATGACTCGCTTTCGTTTCGAAAACAAAACAGCCATTTTGGGTCGTTGTTATCGTTTCGACCCAAATCGATCTGTCCATTCATCTTATCCATTTCTGTCTATATAAATAGCTTCTCCTGAAATCCTAGCAATCTTTTATTCTTTTCCTATACGTACAATTCTATTTCTCATCTGCTCCTTCCTTTCATATCTGTTTTTTCTCAAACATGCCAAACCCTAAAACAGGAGCTATCCCGGGCCAAGTGAAGTCGCTCCTGTTTGGCGAATGCTACTGGTATTAGGTAAGAATGCAGCCCTGACCTTCAAGTCGGCTTGATATGACTAAAACAAGAGCTATCCCGGGCCAAGTAGGTCTCTCCTCCGATCGGACATAATTTTTCGATACCATATCTGTTACTTTGTGATTGATTTGGTGGCCACCTTCGATTCGATTATGGGATTGTATTTCTAGATGAGTGGTAGTAACTGCTATGTATTACCACCAGTCTGGGCATGCAAAATGGTAGAATTCTACCTGGTGCATTGCCTCGTAAGCCTTGTCATATGCCTTATCGAGCCCACTATGATTTTGGTTTGTATCGTACCTATGAAGTGCTCCCTGATAGTCCATCGGTTTGGCGGAGTTTACAATACTGTATAGACTACGACATTTATAAAAATGTGTTAAGGGGGATATGGGTAACGCCTTAATGCTATTTTAATACTTTACTGATTGACACTACATATATAGTGTATGTTACTACATATAAATAGTTTAACAAATCATTAGGAGATGGAAAATCCCAAAACATGTCTTAAGTTATTGCACGCATGTTATACACTGGATAGGAGATGGAAAATCCCACAAACATCTCTAAGCCATTACACTCTTATTTACTTATTGTTGATTATACTTACATAAGATCTTTTAGTTCTTACTCAAGTGTTTTGTCTTTTCATTACGCTCGAGTCAGTCTGAGCATTTCAGTTTTGAATACTTTATTTCTAGAGGACGAAGACGAAGATTTGTATATTGTTCATATATATATTCCACTACATCATGTTATTCCGCTGCATTATCTATTATGCCTATTGTATGTATAACTCTGATCGTTGTAAAAATTGTGTAATCAAATGTATATTATAAAATAGCTTCATGAACTGTTTATTTAATTATTATATTTTGTCATTCCACTGTGAGATTCTATGTTTTGTTTTTCCTTCTTTTATCTTATTTCTTATTTATCCTATTGACAGTCCTCCCTTTTGAATGGTTTGAATTAGACATGGTTTATTCTCGATTTAAACCATCCAAAAGGTGGATCGTAAGACCAATACATCTTCAAAAGGAATTCCATACCACTCGCATATAAGTCTGAGAGATGCCTCATTTACTTTCAAATATGGAGAATTTAGAAGATCTGTTAAAATAATGGCATCACTAATATCGATATTTAGGGAAACTCCTATAGAGGGCTCTTCAACTAACATAAAAGGAACTATCCTAAAGGTTGCTCAATTTGGCGACTAGATGGTTGAGGTTAAGAAGGCGTCGAAGTGGGTATCGTGATGAGCACTGTCAAAGAGCTGGATTCTATGTTAGATTCAACATTTTTTGATGTTGATGGACCTACCACTATCGTAGAAAGATGATAAGAACATCTACGATCCATAGTTATCAAATTCAAAACATAAGCAAGGTCGAGCAAAATTAATATTTTACCTTCATGTTAAAATGAAACCCTATGTGGTCGATGCGTAAGACCCAAGGGATGTCAACGTTATTGACCAATCAGAACTTATACATTAACCGGGGGAACCAATATGCTATTCAATCTATGAAATCTGTATGTCCAATGTCCAAAGCACTACGAATGTGAAAAATCTATGTTGAAAGCTCTCTTATGCTGGAAAACGAGTATCGTAGGGTAGTGGAACCATGCGTTGGATTTTATCTATTATCGTGTGATTTAAAATAACAAAACCATTATACTAACCGACGTAGGGTTTCCCTTTGCAGGAACATCATGGTGAAGTGTTTGATTTAAGAAATTAATAAATTGTCCATTCGAAGGCCGAAGCACATGCAATGTGACCATTATCTAAAACTATCTCAGCGGATCACTATTATCGACCATAGCTAGACAAAATTCGCGTTATAACTTCATCCCTTCTTCCCTCTTAACATAGAAAAGTATTGGACTTAAAACATCTTGAAAATTTTATCCACTTAAGTAACTTAGGTTGAACCCAAGCTTAACTCGAAGTTGACTGGTGGATTGGCATGCAAAATGAAGAATATAGTCGAAACTCGAGTTAATCCCTAAAAAATCACAAGTCCTCTTCGAGCCGATCCTAAGCTTATCAAATAGAAGCCAAACTTTTGTTTTTCTAAATTGTCTTTCAAAACTTTTCCAAATGTCAGA
This sequence comes from Allium cepa, assembly GCA_030765085.1. Lineage (NCBI taxonomy): Eukaryota > Viridiplantae > Streptophyta > Magnoliopsida > Asparagales > Amaryllidaceae > Allium > Allium cepa. The sequence goes on from CM060932.1 coordinate 611,692,497, forward strand.
TCAGTCATAATCTATGGAGGGAAGAAGATGAAATTTTACTGGCAGTCAAGCATGGTCTGTTTGTTAGAGCTAACGAATCACCTTAAATGAAACCACCACCCACCTATGTTGATTCAAAGAAAATCAAGTCCAAAAATTTGTTGAAATCTGAAGTCAAATCGAATCGAAGAAGGGATGTGTATATGTCAGATCTGGAGATGTCAGGCTATAGCCTGGCCTGAGATGATCCATGATGGTGATACAAGGTAGCGGTGGTGGTTTGAAGTTGGATTTGAAGCCTTAGCAATGATGGATAGTAGTTTGAAAGTGTTTAAGTAGAAGAGATAGACATGAGGGAAATAAATAGGCAAAAAAATAGGTTACCGATCCAAGGAGAATGGATCGGTACTAAACTAGAAAAAAATTGAAAAACAAAATGAAATGAATGAAATTAAAAAAAAAGCGTGGTGCAAAATTGTATGAAGTTTTGGACAATGAAACCCTACTTGACCCATCCAAAGACAAAATGTCGAAGACTTTCCAAAACCAAAATGGCAGAATCAAACAACACACTCCAGCTCTTATATTATCCAAGAGATGTGAATCCAAAAATCTACGAAGTGACATGACATCCAGAGAAGATGCACAACGTTATAAATATAGTTTAGGAAATGGAAACCATCTATTCGTAATAAAATTTGGATTCGATGGCTTGTCTCGATCGAAAGTATACCTTGTAATTTTTATATGGTAAGGCTTCTCATTTAATACATTCACTTTCACTTATGGTGTCATATAGGATTGCTTAGTATCTCACATGTATGTTATAATAGGCATACATATCATTCGACTTCTTATGCTTGCATATTGAATGGGTGATATTTGAAATGGTTGCGTATGATTGTTAGGAGGCTGACTTTTACTTATTTGACCGAGATTTCGAGGGGTGAAATTCCTAAGTGAGGGAAGAGTGTAACGATCCACATTTTACGTATTAAAAGATCGAAAAAATTTATTTTTAAAATTCGTATGAGGTCATATGACTCTATAATTTTGGAAAATGTTAACCAATGCTGGTATTTTTACCGTACGGTTTTGATCCTGAAAATATTATAGAGCCTATAACTTTTGATAGGGGTTGAAATAGGGTCTAAAACCATTTTCATTAGATCGACATGTTTGGTTATCCTTTCCATAGAGCGGTCAAGATAGGAATTTGGACTTACCAGTTAGAAGTTATGCCTTTCTGAAGTTCTAACTAGTTTTGAGCAGATTAGTAGGAAGTTAGGGAGTGATTAGCGCATCCTATTAGCCCAATTCCAAAATTTGGAGTAGTATTCTCCTTTCCTGCCATCGTTAATCATTTCTCTTCTTCCCTAATCACCTCCTAACCTTCACTAATCCAAACTAGATCTAAAATCCATTAGTTTTCCAATCTAATTATTATAATTAGTGGACCTAAGTGAGATTAATATAAGAATATAATTCATCTGCTATTTGGAAGCTTTAAGATTTGTGTAGCAGTTGTTCGATATCATATTTGACTAGGAATTTCTGCGTTTTGATCCAAGGTGAGTAATTTCACCTCTCTCATTGTCTTATGCTTACATATATAGTAAAATGTGATTTTTAGTGTAAATATTGAAGTAAAAATATTTGAAAATTTAGATCCGATATAAACAACACCCTAGAACATGATATAAAAATTTAGATTTGTATTTTAACATGATTTATACCAATTACCAACTAAAATTGCTATTTTATTGAGTACCAGATCTAGTTTGGCTAGTAACTCATGTTTGGATGTATTGTATGCATTGCTTGGATGTTGTATGATGATGTTTGGTAGTCGTATAGATTGTTTTGATGTATTTACTAGTTGTTTTGTGTAGTTAGAAAAGCGATACGTTGTTTTCCGCAAACGATACGAAAGTTGTTAAAATGCGATGAAATTTGAATATGTTGTATGGAATATATGGAGAGTCATAAAAATTATCAAGTGGTTTGGATTTGTTTCGATAGTAGAAATAGTGACCATCCAAAAGAAGTCATCGGAAAAAGTGGTTGTTGATAGTGCTTAGAATGTGGTGAAATTCGAATATGTTGCTCATGAAGCCTTAAAAAGCCTACGCCGCAAGTTTCAAGTGGTTTAGAGTTGGTCCAAACTCAGGTCATTGGAAGAGGTTGGTGGAGAGCAAAAGTGGTCTACGAAGACCAGAATTTGAGTTGGAGAGAGGTGCTTCATGTTACAAACTTGGTTGCTTTGATTTTGGATAGTGGAAACTTTAGGTAAGCCTAGGGAAAATACCCTCGGGATTGGTATTTGACTTAGCAAAAATTTGATAAGGGAAAGAGATCGAGACTAACTTCTTTGCTTCGAGGATTTTGTTCATCTGCTTCGAGTTTGGGCCAAAGGAGCTTAGGGAAATTTGTGCAAAGTTTGTAAGGAAAGAAAAATATTAGTTTGTGAAGTTTTAAGGTTGCCAAAGTGATTGGGCCCGACATCTTTTCAAGTTGGTGTTGACCATCTTGGTGGTGACCTATTTAGTCGGGGTTTGGGGAATGTGCACTTGTTATTCTAGCGTTCGTATATGTGTGTTCATATGATCACTTAACGTTTGTTAGTGATGGTTACAATGTGAAGAAGATCGATGATAAAATGATGAGGTGAAGGCATGATGCCTCAAGGTGATGACTTCAAAGATATGACAATATGAATCTACGACATAAGATGAGCAAGTAGAGATGTTCCAAAGTTCGATGATGTGAGGAATTAGATCGAGTAGTTCTAGTGAGAAGTGGAGGATGGGACTAGAGTAGTTTGAGAAAGCACGTTCAACAAGAGGAAGCAGTGAAAGCATGAGATGTTCCGGAAAGAATCAGATCTGGAAGTGACCATTGATAACTCTGGATAGGATGGTTGTTCCTAGAGTTAGTGGTTGTAAGGATGCTCACCCGTGTACAATAGATCGTGAGACGGTTTGACTTGCTCTAAAAGGGAAGTTCCTATGAGACGAGTATCCGAAAGAATGTCGGATCCAATTGTGACATGAGATGTTACCGGCCTAAGAGGTCATAGAGTGAGTTATTATGTATCTAAGAGATGTTGAGAAGGTCACGATGAAGGTGAACTTTGAGAAATCTACAACGAGTGAGTAACACCCATAAAAATTAATAGGAAATAAATAAAATAGATAATTAATTAAATAAGATAAGGCTAAAAATGAAAATTTTACAAAATTTAGAATTTGACCATAGAAATTATGTCGTTGCATTCATGGCAAAATTCTAATCAATTTTCAAATATAATGTTCTGAAAACGAGCTCAAATGAAAAGGTTATGGATGTTTGAAGCTTTCGGATTTAAAATAATTTAAATAATATTCAAATCCGAAGAAGTAAATAATTTTAAAATTTGAAATTTAAAAAGTTAATAGAAATTAGACTTAGGGGTTAAGTAAACATTAAAATAAATGTTAATGTTAAATAATTAATTAAGGTATTGAATAATATATGTACGGAAACAAAACATTAGAACCGAAATAGATCCATCGGTGGATCGATGAAGGTTCAACCGGTCGACCCGTGTGCAAATGACCGCTAGGTTTTATTGACATGGTGAACGTTTCAGATTTTATTATTTCAAACTGATTTAACTCCGATGATTCTGGTACATTCTAACCACTATAAATAAATGCCAAGTCAACTCACTTTTACTCACAAATTATTTTGTGAACCAAGCGAAACTCTATCAATCTCTCTCTTCAAAGATTCAGAAAAATTCTTTTAGTTTCAAGTAACATATTTTAAATGTTTTTTTTTATTTCTAATTTTATTTCTCTCCAATCCTTAAATTTATGACTAAAAAAGGGGAGATCTAAAAGAGATTATTGAAGGCGTAACAAATCTAAAAGGAGGAAGTGCTAAGGACCTGCTGCGAGTGGAAATCTTAGTCTTTGTTATTTTAGTAATTGAATAATACGGTTTGGATTTGATATATGCCTTGGAGAATTTTGGTTTACAATAACATCACAATAAAACCCTCAAAATTCACCTAAAGCGAAATGTCAATTCTTAAGTTGGAATCCCAATTATTTTTATATATTAAAATAAGGGAATTTGTATAGAATTTACAATTTCAATGTTTTACCATCTATTCCACTTCTTATTTTTTTCGTTAGATCTAATTAAGGGTTTTGATTAAGAAATGGTGTGTAAGATATGAATTCTTATTCGTAGGACCATATATTTCTATAATTTGAATAGAAATTCCCTTTTTCCAATTTCATGTAAAAAGAAGTTAAATAAAGCGTAAAAATGTTTAAATTGTAAGTTTGTAATATTGGTCTATTCCATTATTTTAGTATAAAATAAACTAGGTTTGGATTCTATTTTATACAATTTTGTTGATTGAAATGTGGTATTTGATTTACGGTATATTTGTTAATATGGAAATAGGACTTTCATAAATTTTGAAGATTTGACATTTAAACGCTAGTAGGGTATAATGTCCATATGCTTAAAAATTTACTTTAGGCAAGTAATTAATTGTAGAGGCGAAATAAGAAGTTTTCTTATAAGGCCTCAATAATGGATACATGATATGTGTGATAATATGTTAAGAGAGTGTTATAAATTATGACTAAGTTTTATGGACGCAAGGTCAGTCAAAATCACATAGAAGTCTACTCGGCTAATCTGGCTACCAGAAGTATGACTTTGAGGCTGGTATGAGACATCGCCTATGATAAGTAAGCACGGATGCTGTGAGATTAGTCATAAATTATGTAGGGTAAATCTGCCTAGCTAATCTGGCTACCATTACCCAAAATAGTTAGGCTAATATGAGATGTCACTATGGGCTACGAGTCATAATACGAAGGATCTATTTCAGAGATTGAAGGTATTAAGTGGCTGTGTAAGGGCTCACTCTTCCCTAGGTAGGAAATAAGTAAATGGACGGGGTTAGCAGTTAGGAACGATAATGGATATCCTAGGAAGGGTCCACTTCCTTATGAAGTATTAAGTGGCGAAGATATTCCGTGAAACATCAGTTAGATAAGTACTAGTGAAGAGTTTGCCTTAGGATAGGTATTAAATGATGGGGACTGCCTTAAATGAGGTATAAATGGACAAAGTCTGCCTACTTACCATTAAAAAGATGCCAAGTGGCTTCAGTATTATCTCTTACATTGATAAACAGTATTGACGATAGATATGGGTTATTGGGTTGTAAGAGTAATAGTTATGGAATTAAAATTTAGAAACCTTTAGGCTTAAAGTTGGAAAGACTTAGAATAAATCCAATATATACGAAAGACATATTTCTATTTAAATTATACCGCCCAAGTACTATTATAATAAGGCTTGAGATTTTTATTCACTAAACCCATGTTGTTCTAACTCCCTCCTCATTACAACAAAGGTTAGAAAAGGCGATGCTGAAGGCGAATGGGAAGAGGAAGCTTGTGGCTATTTATCTACTTATGTTATTTTCTGATGTACCCATTAAAGACTAATAATGTATTTTGAAAATGTTGTGCCATGGATATATGATGGTCGTTATTGGTATTGTGTTATGAATTTCATGACATTTGGATTTCTAATGAAATAGGTACTATTTCTGTTATTATATTTTATCCTTCCGTTGTGAGTTCTGAAACGTATAGAAAAATAAATCTGTATTATTCTTTATACCAACCAACAGCCTACTTTGGAATGGTTTTTTATTATGTTGGAATTTAGATCCATTTCGGAGAGGGTTGTTATAGTTGATATCAAAGCTTAAGTTACCCAATCAATGATGATAGGTATACGTATGAGTGGCGTACTTGTTTTTTTTGAAAATATTTTTCAAAAATCCAACCACACACATACTTATTTCAAATATATGCAAAAAGACTAGGAACATATTTACTTCGGCATATAATACTATATTAGGAAATGTATATGGAAAAGATTGTAACTCCAAAGTTTATTGGGCAATAAATAGGGAGTTACAAGAATTTAAAACAGATATAAATGAATTAATGGGACTGATTAAAGAGATCATTAGGGTAATTATGGAAAGACAAGGGAGGCATAAGATAAAATTTGAATTAATAAATAAATGTCTTTAAAAATTGTCCTTTAGAATAATAATAAATTATTACATATAATTGACATTTATAGTAATAGCAAATAAACATGTAGTAATTAAATATTATAAGCCAGTATGATTTCCATTACGGTATATTATATAGCCTTAATTATATGGACAAAGATTAGCGGGTCTGTCCCAATATACAAAAATAAATGGGAGGTAAGAACTTATGTTTTGTAAACATCCGTGAGTAAGAAATGATAGGAGTGATGCAAGATTTAGTGGAGTAACTTTCCGCAAGAAGGTGTACATCAATCGGTATAGGGGGATAATTGAATTTTTATAAAGATTGAGCAAGAAATAAAGAAAGTTCAAAAGAAAGGACAATTAAAGTCAATTTCTAAATCCAACCCCATGGGAAAGAATTTGATAAAAGATTTTTGGACAATTCCTTGAATTGTTTTGAATAAGTTTTTCAAATGATTTATTGAGAAGTTATTGTTTTGAAAATGTAAGGAAATTTAAAAACTCATAATTTAAAAAAATCCATTGAGTCAAAAGTTTCTGATTAAAAGATTTTTGGTAAAAGGAATTTTTCATTTTTTGAAATTCTAGTTTAAAATTGGTTGAGTAAAAAAGTTTTTAAGTTTTGGAGAAAGAGATTCTTCATTTTTAAAATAAATGTAAAATAGAGCGTAGGTTGTACTTATGATTTTACTTTTATTTCATAAATTTGGAAGTTACTTTTTCTTAATTCTTTTTAAAAAGTGGAATAAATGAAAATGGAAATTAATTAAATTAAGAAATAAAGAATAGAAAGATAAGAATAACTAGGATAGGAGAAACATTTTCTTGTAAGAAAATATAGAGAATAACAACTAAAGTAGGAGCCAATTAGTTAGGAGAAATATAAATAAAGGCAATATTCAAAGATTTAGATTGAAACAGCATTAGGAATTTACATAAAACATGATTGGTAATCCAGTTAGATATTAATAGGATAGAAGTTATCCTTGTCTGCTCTTTTTTTCATTATTTAAGGTTCTAGAACATGTTTTTGAATTTTTTGACAATTGTATGGAATTAAATGATGATAATTAATAAGTTGGGATAATTTTGTGAATGTAAAAGCATTTATATGAGGACAAGAATTTTATATATACATTTTTCTATTTAGAATTTATTTGAAAAAGAATAAAATATTACCGAATTTAAATGATAATGAAGAAAAATAAATGGTATTCATAAGAAAAGAAATGCAAAAGATTATAGGAGTTTAACAAAGTTATAAAAAAGCATTTAGTAAAATGATAGTACATTATGAGTAATAAAGCAGCAGATGTTAATGTATATCATTGGGATAATCTAACAACTTGAAATTAAAAATTTGGCATGCATGTGAACATATTGTGGTTCGAAGTCTACTAAAATAATTGTCTTGTATCTTTGAAATAACAAATGTTTGATAAGGGAAAATAGGTTATTTTGAAATTCATTTGAAGTCATAATCTTTGTAATAGATTTAATGGGAGCTAAAATTGAAAAGTATTAATAATATATCCTTAAAATGGTGGTCAAATTTTCATAAGAATAGGCCACGATTTCATAAATTGATGGAGTAATAAATGCTGATTTCAAATTTAATGTAATAAGTTTATTTATATGCAAACAATTTATTGAAAATTATTTTGCATGATTTTTTTCTTTATTATATAAAGAATGGTGAAAACCTAACAAAACTTTACGGAGTAGATAAGGATCACTACCTAGATAAGACATGGTAAAGGTTTTAGGATATAAATAAAATAGGAATAGTATGTAAAGCTTGATCTGGAAATTTTAAATCAGTCCTGGATATTTAATTGTAGAATATTGGTAAAATTGTGAAGATATTCCATATTTATAATTGGGTTATAAGTTAGGTTGCCCTAGTTGACTTGGAATGTAAATTTCTATGTTTTGATTTATTTGGAGCAGGTTTCATGTAAATTCTATAAATCATCCAACTTCAAAATAGGTATAAAAGCGTGATGTTTGAGTTAACAAGGGATATACTAAAAAGGGAAAGAGATGTGCAAGATAAGAATATTATTGTCCATAGTATACATTGTCTATTTCAGTTCCCTTATAATTTTAGACAATGCAAAGATCTCACTTTGGTTAGTTTATGAAAAATTATAATAGTAATCCTTTTATAAGGATAGCATTGATAAATTAAAATGTGGAAAGGAATGTTCTAGTTTAGAAATTAATGAGTAGAAATAAGAAATACACACACAAGTATAACCGCGCTTGACGTATAAAAATAGAAATATATAAATAGCGTAATTTATAACTGTATTCATATTAGTTATTATAGGACTAGGATTTATGGACATTAATTATAGAATTAATGGACATTATATTTGTAATTATTAGAGATTTAAAAGGAATTTAATATGGTATTTGAAGGAATTGAATCGGCGTAATACATGGATTTTGAATCTGATAAAAAGATTAAAGGGATTCAAATGAGGATTGATTAAAGATGGTCCAACTTTGACATTAATGATCAATCATTATATATATATATATATATATATATATATATATATAGTAACCGACATAATGGATGGACAGCATTTATTAGAAACTAAGAAGGATAATTAAGAAAGATGGAGAATTAAATGGAATGACATACTAAGAATGTTCATCTTAATTTAGTAAGAAGTATTAGGCCCCAAAATCATTCACACTGGTTAATAACAAATGACAACTTCTAGCAAAAAAATTCCTATAGAATTTTTTAGATTGTTACCGCTAGCTGTCTCTCTTAGGTTACTGGAAAAGCGTAAGATATGGTATAAGATATGTTCATGTTTTATCATTGGGTTGATTTTATGGATGAGATTAAACTGCCAGATACACATACGCAAATATATGGAGGAATGGCTGTAACGACCCGGATTCAGTGCTCGAAAATCGACATCCATACATCATTCGTGTTCGAATACCACAGATTCAAATGTTGAGTCTGGTTCGCCGGAGCTTATAACACATTAGGTGATAACAACACAACAGAAACAAAAGAAGAATTTTATTGATACACAACAATTAATTAAAACAATGATACAATATGAAGTGATCAACATTATCAGAGATATATACAACAGCGGAAAACAGCAGCAACAGCAGCAGAAAGATGACTTCAATATGGTCTTCAAGAGAGGGAGAGAGATAAAATTCAACGGATTGCATCCATTGCCAAAGTTCCAAACCAAAAGTTCAAAACACTCCCAAAGCTATCATGCTGCACTATAGCGAATGCGATGCAAAACCAAAGACTTCAAAGATTGCCAAAAGCTACGCCAACTAGTTGACTATCTGATAACCTGATTCTAGGCTGCCCGTGTGGAAAATTATGGGCACCTAGAGTTTAGAAAGTGAACAATAAACTTCTGGTCAGTCATGAGACTGGTGTGAGTAAACAAAAACAGTTGTTAGAACAAAAACAAACAAAAAGAAATAAAAAGAAATTCGCTATGCATTTTGGAAAATGAAACTACCATAAGGCCTTCCACCACACACACAATGAAATCGCACACTTGGGGAAGATTTCTCCTTATGATAGTCAAACATGCTTGATACGCGAAAATCATTTTGATATTATTATTAGTGCACAGTGTGGAAAACATTTGCAGGTATAATATTAATCTTAGCCAGCATACGTACCATTATAGTATGCCTATTATAGCTACCAATTAAATGGAAGGTTCTACAACTAAAACTGTACAGGGCTCATATTGGGTGATTGGATTTCCAACAAATGGTCAAGGCTAAAGAACTTCCTTTCCGAATGGGCATGCCTATGGAGGGACGCCCCGAGAACCTAACTGGATCTCTGTCAACACAAGGTCGGGTAACCTTTGTAACTAGGTAATTGACTGTCACGAGTATGTCATCCCCCGGTCGTAACTGGCCTTTACCGAGGCGCCAACAACAAATTCCAACAACCACATAAGTTAAATATTTGGGCTCCATACCATAATACCACTTTTTATCCAGAAGGAAATGCACATACCATAAGGGCGCGACCCCTGTAACCTTGATGCATCCTTTCTGTTTTGACCATTTCCATTGTGTGAGGTTCGATGAAATCTCGTCCCACAAAGCTACGCTTTTCACAAAAGTCATGCTTCGATCAACCAATGATCAGCACTTAGCATGCCACATTACCAAATTGGGAATATATCACTAGTAAATATCAACAACATAACCTCTGAGCTCATATGTCTCAGAGAAGGGTGTTAAGCTAAGAGAATAAATTCTCCACCACCAAACAGAAATGTATTTTAGAGAAACCAGCTTTTGCATCTCAAGGTGTAATGTCAGATATACATCCATACAAGTCCATCCTGGGTCTGAATGGAACCGAAGGCACTCAATCCAATTAAGGAAAAAGCCCTTGCAAATCCGGATATTTCCTAATCACATCTGGACTCCCCATCACATAGGATAATTTAAATCTCTATATCGGGGCCACTCGGTGCGGAGACATTTGATAGGTAATCCTTTCGTTTTCGAAAATACTCAGTCTTCAACCACCGTCTTCAAATGCAATCCAATTTCGTCGTATCATTATTCGAAATGGGTTTTATGACTTAATGTCCTCTCCCGGCTAAACCGAATAATGAGCATTTATTTTTAAAACATATGGATACATTTGGATCTTAGTTAAGTCACAACCCTTGTTCCCCAAAATCTTTCCCTTTATATGGTTTAATGAAATTTCCATTTTTAATCTTTTAAAACAAAAGATACACATTTAAGATCCTTTTCAATTTGAATCAAGATTTTCCAAATCTTTACTAAAGATTCATTCATAGCATTCAAAACTATTTCCATTACAAAATTGATTTACCCATAACTCGAAATCTTTTCAACAAAAACTGAAAATCCTTTCTTTATATGAAAGCTAATATCATTTGAAAACAAAGATTTTTCGTTTTGGGAAAATCCGATTAAATTTGCTCAAGTTATAGCCCTTTAAAGTATAATCGGAAAATCAGCGAACTACCGCACCCTCGGCAAGCTCTGTTTGAGTTAAATTTAAACTCCCAAAATAATTCATTTAAAATACTTCAAAAATGGTTTAAAATCCATATATATACATTTTATAACATGTATAACCCTTTTTAAACCATAGTTTCTAGAATTTCAAATTATAAACATATACATATAGAATTCAACTTCAAAATCTTGAATTCAAATTCAAATTAAACTATTTTAATTTCAAAACTTTAACAAGCCATTCAAAATAATTTTAACTTCAAAACTCCTTTTTAAAAGTTTTTGTATTTAACCCAAATCACATCCAAACCATTTTGGATTCAAAACTCAACTTTTAAATGAAATAATATTAAATTCAAAATACCCATGACTTAACCACTTTCTCGTGAAATTCATATTTGTCTATGTGTTGTGTGTATGTAGGGGTTTTGCATACAACAATAAACAACCATCATAAATCCAAGCACAACAATATCAATAAGCTGTATAATTCCATAACGCTTATCTTCCATTCACAGTTAAACAAGTAAATTCATCACAAGTAAATAAATCATAGTTCACAGCTCAATCCAAAATAATTCATATCACAGAACATTACATATCAGAGATAACAACTCAAGGCATTCAATATAATCCAATCATCCATAAGCAAGATCAATTAGTTGCTTAATCCCTAATTAATTTAATTTAATTTCTAGATAAATTAAATTAATTACTTTAATTACTTTTAAAATCCTACCTAATTAACATTAGTTAATTACAAATCATTTGATATAATGAAATTAATTAATGATCCTTAATTATCCATCTTAACTAATTATGCTCAACTACTTTCATTAAGTAATTACCCCTTTGGTTAATTATCCTCAAATTAGTTAACCTTTAATTACCAATTAATAACCAAATTAATTATCCTTAAGTTAATTACATTAATTAATTAACCATTAATTAATAACCCTTTAATTAATTAATTACCCATAATTAATTACATTAATTATCTTTTAATTAGTTTAATCAATTAACCTTTAATAATTAATTAACCTTTGATTAATCAAGTATTTAACCTTTAATTACTTTCATTAAGTAATTACTTTTTAAGTAATTAATTTGCCTTTAATAAATCACACTAAGTAATTACCCTTAATTACATTAAGTAATTATACTTAATTAATTTTCATTAAGTAATTGTCCTTTAATTACTTATCATTAATAAATCATCCTTTAACTAATTGCATTAAGTAATTGTCCTTTAATCATAAATTAATTAATTCTTTAATTAATTACATAAATTAATTAATCCCTTAATTAATTACATTAACAAATTAACCCTTCAATTACTCAAGACCTTAACTAATTAAAAGATAAACCAATTATCTTAATTAATTTCTTAATTACAGTATTTAAATCTATTTAAATAAACTTTTGGAATTAACTATCATAACATACAAATTAACTTTAAAACCTTTTAAGTTACTTAATAATTAGACTCATTTCACCTTCTTTAATTAACTATTACATTATTTAAACTTATTAAATAAACTTAAGAATAGATTTAAAACAAAAGGTATATAATAAAATACCTTAAACTTAATAAATTTAAAATAATTTATTTTAAACTTTTAACTAATTCCAAAATCAAAATAAACATTTATTATTTAAAAGAATTAAAAAAGAAAATGTTTAAACTTTATTTAATGAAAAAACTTTTTTATTTAAAATTCCAAAACTGTTTACAACATGAACCCGAGATCACTTCGGGTATCATCCAGAGCCAAACTCAAAAATCCCCGAGCCTTGTGCCGAGTTACTTCTTTCCTTTTCTTTTTAACTTTGTTTTATTTTAAAATTTAAAAAAACCTGTTATAAAACCCATTCGAATCGCCCGTAACCTTTCCCGAGCCAAAAGACCAAATCCCCGAGTTCATCTTCGAGACCACCCAACATAGAAACCATCTGACACAATAGATAACTCATGCATGTGCACACGAATTCGCTGTCGCTTTGGTCAGCCTCGCCGATGTCAACAGGTCGCCGACAACCTCCCCTAACAACTGGACCACCCAGATCATATCACCAATCTCGAAATCAAAATCGAACAGATCGAAACTCATCAGGATGAAACCTGGTCATCTGAAACACCTCGCACCACCTCTCTCCGACTACCGGAGACCACGTCCACCTGCCTGGACCCTTGCCTTACTCCCATCCTTCTATCCCACCACCTCCCACTCAACTCGACGCCACCATGCCTTCCAAATTTGTCGTAAACTTCCCTTGACAAAAATATGACCTAAAACCCTATTCTGACATCGCCGCGCCACCACGAAGGTCGATAAACTCTCCGGCCAATTTTTCCCTTAATTTCCATCCTCCATACTACCTCCAATATTGATCCTGAGACCCATCTCTGGTATGATCATCATAATTTGCCAAAAACCACCTTCCCGTTCAACTTGGGATTCCTCATTCAAAACAAAATTTAAAATCTTGATTCCACTTTTAAAAATCATGACTTTCTAAAACAAATTAGATGATGTAATCAAAACCCAAGATTTAAACTGCTAAATTTTGAACATAGTTTGATTTCCACTGTGTTTTCTTGTTTCCAGTAATCCTATTTTTCAAATATAGTTAATAATATTTTTTAAAACAATATTTCGATAATTCAAACATAATTCCTTTGAACATCGTAACCTATAAAGGATTAGAGAAAAAGATTTGAATTTTTTAAACAAGTTTTGAAACCTGGAACTTTTATAATAGAGGCATGTTTTTCTATATACAGGCCTCCACACACATATTTACATATATATACAAGCATGCAGGCATATTTAACAACTAATCAACATTTTTCATAACATATCCAAGTGTCAACCACAAATATCAAGATATAGAATCAGATATAAGTGAGTTTACTCACTTGGATCAAAAGAACAGAGAACAGGGTTTTTATGCTTTGATTTGGAATTCAAATTTGATCTAAAGTTTGATTTTGATTTGCTACATGATTTGATGATCCTTGAAACTGAAGTTGATACTTGCTTCAAGCTTTCAGGTTGAATTTATTAAAGATTGTTTGCTTGCTTGAAATCTTTGCTTTTGTTTTCCAGGTTTGACTTTTGTTTGTTGTTTGAATTTTTTTATCTCTGGTTTAGTTTTTCTTTTCCAGGTTTTGAGTTTTGATAAAATTTGAATGAAAGAAAATGAAAGTAGGAGTAGAGGTATGTATATATAACTTTGTTCTCATTTTATCTATTATTATTAAAAATAAAAAAGAAGATGACACTTGTATTATTTGCATGATATTAGTCTTACAAATGTTTTAAAGCATGCTATCTTGTTTACACTTGTTAATGCATGGCATAATTGACTTACAATTGTTAAAAAAAATAACTAAATATTTTTATTTTGTTTTTACATAATTTATGTTATATTTTGAAATTTAGTTAATTCCTTTCTTTTTATATTAACATATGTTTTAAATGTTTATTTATGTATAATTTCAAAAGTGAGTATATTAAATCTTTTTATCAATTCTTATTTTAACTAAAGCTATTATACCTTTAAATAAATAAATATTTATCAATATACAATTCCTTATATATGTAGGATCGATTTCACCCTAGAGGGGGGGTGAATAGGGTGATGGTATAAATTATTAAAAATAATCGCGGAAGCTTATAAAATAATCTCAACACATATCAATGAACAATAGCAGCACAGATAATAGCAGAATAATAAATGCAGAAATAGAACGACACAGAATTTACCCAGCTTCGGCAAAACCCTACCTACGTGCTGCCCCCAAGGTTTCTACTAGAAATTAGATAGTCCCTCGCTTACACACGTAGACTCGCTATACCCGCTATTGACTAATCTAACTCTACGCTCAAAACCCTGCCACAACTCAGCCACTGAGTTGCGAATTCTCAAGCTACGCCACGTAGCTTGTCCCCTAGTCACACGACTAGAAAATAACAACGGTTTAAAGTTTAAAAACAAAATTAAACAGAAATTTAAAAATAAAAACCCTAATTAAAACTTAAAGTAAAGCCCTTTAAAATAAAGTAAGCCGGCCCAATTTATTTTCTTTAACCCGATCCTTTTGCTTGTGACGGCTGTTCCTCTTTGTCGAATTGAGTCTTCTGCTTGCGATCCAAATTTGGCTTTGTAAAAAAAATATGGCGGCTCTGTTCCTCTTGCAAATTTAGGGCTTCGTCCCTGATCCAAATTAGGGTTTGAAGCTGCCGACTTTTTCGTGTGCTTTGTTCTCGTTCGTTCGCTCTTGGCTGCTTCGTTGTTCGATCGAGTTCGACTTCTTGCTTCGGTATGTAATTTTATCGTTTTGCTTTACTGGGTTGATGCTTGAACTCGATCGTGATTCGAGTTGGATGATTTGTTCTTTTGTTATGCTCGAACTCGAATGAATCAATTGCCGATGATGTTAATCACTTTTATAGGGTTCGACCCCCTTGTATTTTCGTCGTATAATAAAATTTGAATTTGTCAAATTCTTTTGATCGGCCGTTTGATTATGCTTGAACGATTGATGATTGAACTGACTTTGTCAAATTCGTATCTTTCACGTTCCTTGGTTGACGCGGCTTTTGAATCAATTTCGTGATGACCACGGTGTTGATTTTTAACTTGGTCAATTTTGACTTGTTCATTATATCCACGGCTTTGAATTCTGATGCTTGATAAAATTGATTTGCTATTTTTATAGCATACTCGACTTTGGTCATTTGTTTTGAAAACTGCAGCTTGATGAAATGCATCCCTCTTGCTGTTCACAGCCATTATATCCTTACTGCCATGTTGTTCACTTGTTCTTGTATATGAGTTGTTTCACTGGTGGCCTATGTGCATGCTTCACTGTTCTTTGCATTTGTTCATATGAGTGTGCTCACTGTTGTTTGTACCTGTGCATATATGTTTACTGAGTTTGCATTTGATCTTGATCATACTTCGGCCATATGTGTTCATCTGGGTTTGCTGTATCTTTGAGCACTGAATCATTTAAGCCTTTGTGCTTTGGTGCTGTGTTGAATTTGTGCAGTGTTGTACTTGGATATTTGCAGTTCCACTACTTTGTGCCCGAGCTTGCATGCTTCACGTTTGCTGTGTCACTTACAAATATTGATGCCTCTGATCATTTGACTGCACATTTGTAGTCTTGGTCTTTCACTGTGACATGTTCACTTGTGACTGTTGCTACACACTGTTGTATTTGGACTTGTACCTGTAACTGTATTCATGTATACTGCATTGTCGTCTTGTGGCAGTTGCTTTGTCTCCATGTATTTCATGTAGTATGGGCATTTGAATATGCATTTGTGAACATTGTCGAGTCTGCACTGTGTCTTTTGTTTGCACCTATTAGCCTGTCCCTAGTTTGGTTGTTTGGTGTTGGTCTGACTTGAACTTTCATTGTTGAGTTTGTTGTGTCACTTACTTGATGTGTTTGCACTTGTATCACTGTCTGGTATGCTGCAGCTTGTACTTGCATAGTACCATAGCCTCTCTATTGCACTCGAGTTTGGACTAGCTGTGCATTGTTCATTCCAGTGAGTTTTGTTTTGTGAAATCCATGTTGCAACTGTTTTTGACATGTGAACTGCCATGATTGTTGCAGTCCATTTTGCTGTTGGTCTTCGTTTCATTCATTTCATGTTGCCTTGTGTTGAATCCAGTTTTAAAACTCGGGTTTGACCTTGTGCTCGTGTCGTGATTTTCAATGTTATTGCACGTGAGTTGAACCCGGTTTTTCATTTGGGTTTGACCTGTGCTCACCTGTCCCTGTAAATCAATCAAGTGTATATATCGGCGTGCACGGCCTTGTGGCATATACAGTAATACACTGTGTATGTCACAAGTTGTTCGTGTATGATGAATTCAAATTTAAATTATGATGAACAACCCAAATAACTGAGGCAAATCATATTTTCAAAAATTATCTTTTATTTTTGAATTGCAAAAATATTTCTTTTTCAATTTTACTGCGTTAGCTTATATTTTTGCAGATTGCCCAGATGCTGGATTCAAACTGGAATGCAGTTGAAGATAAATACGAGTGTGAGTGATATGTAGTGAGGTGCTGATGTAAATGTGAAAAAAATGTGATGTAATCAAAGTTGTATAGTTATAGTGAGAGCTTGAAATTGTACCATTCAAAATTGTAATAAATATTTATTTGAATAAAATATCCGTTTGAATTCAAATTCTGTGTAATTTATTTTATTCAACAAATATTTATTTAAACTATGAAAATAGAATAGTATATTAACAAATACATTTAAACGAATGTATATATGTTTATTATCATCAAACAAAAAATCATATAAGCGCATATTCAACAATCTCCCCCTTTTGATGATAACAAACATATATTTAAGATTTTGAATATGTTAAATGTATTTGATCATTCATATGCTCTAATTGCTCCCCCTATTTAAATGCTTCCACTCTACACAAAACTCCCCCTACATATATGCATACTAATAAAAATATGCAAATGAGCCCAGATGCAAATGGAAAATTATTTGACCTTTACTTGATTTTATTTGACAAAATCTTAACTTTTCTCTCCCCCTTTTGTTATCAGCAAAAGAATAATAGTGTTAGAGAAAATAGAGATAAAGTGATCGATATTAATTCAACATTAAAACTCAATTAGGTATAAATATTAAATTTCAATAAAAAATCAAACAAAAATCATAAATATTTTGTTAGGCGCATAATCCACTTTTAGAATGATGGAAATGATGTCATCATATAAAACCATACAGTTGTGTCTATTTGTGGTATATTTATATCAGGAATTTGAATATCTACTAATCATGCATAACCATTAGGACTTTTAAATGAGATTAGTAGTATTCCAATTTTATTTTATTTTAAAACTGAATTCAAGTATCTTCTAACCATGCATAACCGTGAGGACTTTTAAATGGGATTAGAATCAACTTGTTTATTTTACAAATCAACTTTTGATATGCGTTCCATACATGCATAACCATAAGGACTTTTAAATGAGCATGGAAGCACATAACAAATTCCAAGTAATTCACACATGCATAACCGTGAGGACTTTTAAATGAGAGTGAATACTTTGGTATTTATTTATATATAATTATTATTACCCTTTTTTAAAAAAAATGTGAAAAATGAAAAACGAACGATTCCTGTTTAAAGTACCACATATCGACAAACTATATAGAATTTTGATGAGTGATGGTTGTTAGAAATATGATAGAAATACAGATGGTCATGGAATTTATACCAAAAAAATGTTTTATAACTCTTGTTTAAATTTCGAAAGAAACTTTCTAATTATACTTTCTCGAGTTATAATATATGATAAATATCAACACTCGTCACTTTTTCAATCACTATTCATCTTTTCGATAATCATTAGGGAGTCAGATAGTCAATGTAATCATTTAAAATCAAATTCAAAAATAATTATGAAACCAAATTTTTCAGAATGACTAATCTGAAATATGGTCAAAAATGATTTTCTCGAGGGAGTTTTATAAGAAAATTTTCTGCTATTATTTGAAATGAAAAATATGCAGATATTTTCTTTGGAAAAAAAAACAATGCAGTTAATAAATGTCTCAACAAAAATCACGTTTCACTGGTAATTTTTCTATCAACTAGATTACCAGTGTAATCTGCATCTGAATTTTACTTTCACTCAATTATCACTCATTGAATTTTATTGACCAAACCATGAAGTGTGCACCAAAAATTTCAAACTCAATTTTAACAGCAATTTAAATGACATTCTTTTGAATTTGAAATGAAGCCGTGTAAATAATCAGAAAACCGTGAATATAGAGTCAGCCGTATTATAACCAATTGTATTATCCAACAAAACACTATTTTTAATCCAAACTGATATATATGAAGTAATTCAAAGAATCTAGAGATTTTTATAGTGTTTTTGGCATAAGAATATAATTGGCCGACTATTTTGAATAAGTCGGAATCAAAATCGTCATCTTTTCATCATCTCAATATTGGCTGATTTTAATTCAGAATATGGTGCAGATTATCACATTTAATATATCGTTCAAATAAATATTCTTTTACCTGTTTTACCTTTACGATATTTTTCGTGGTTGCCCATTGTGATTCTGTCACCTTTATACTAGGCTAAGGAACTTTGCTTTGTCGCCCGTTGTGTTTCTGGTACAGCCAAACTTCAGAAAACACTGGTGTTGTTCCTTAGCCTGCCACCACACCTACACGGGAAAAGATTTATGTGACCTATTTGTTTTTATAGGTCCATGATTGTTAGTGGCAGAAAATTTTGAAAAACAATTTTGTGGAGACCCAAAACTATTTATAATTGTTCCCTTCGGCACCCAAATTTGTTTAACTTTGAGATTTTTTATATTTGTGCCTTTTGGAACCCAAATCGGTATAGTTTTCACATGTTTGGGTCTATACCAACAATTATTGTGATTGTGTCCATATTTTCTACAAATTGTGCACATAGAATTAACTTGATTATTATTGCTTTCAACAATTTTCGAACTATTATATCCAAGTCCTTGTCTAACCGTATTAACAGTTTGCTTTCCTAATAGCATATTCAACGATTTTCCACTTTTTGAAAATTTATCTAAAGTTGTTGACAATTGTTGGACTTGTGTTTTGAGAGATTCATTTTCGTTTAACAATTGTGTGCACTTTTTAATAGAATTCTCTCTCCTAATATTTTCATCCTCTTTTAAAATCAGAATTTCATTTTCAAGTGACTTTATATTGATTTCTGATTTTTTTAATTTCCTCTTCGAATGTTGGACACTTATCACACTTAGGGATCCTACGTTGATAGTTCTTAACTAATTGATCAAGTTGTTTATTACATTCTATCAAAGTATCTTTTTGTGATTCAAGCTTAGCGTATTTTTCCTTAAGTCGTTCATAACATCCATTTATTTCATGAAAATATATAAGCAACTCAGAATGGGTAAGTTTTAATACCTCACTTGGCTCGTCATCGTCACTGTCAGTTGTATCACCTCGAAGACACATTTCTGCCTTTTCGCTTTCACTGCCAGTGTTTTGATCATTCTCGTCTATTTCATCCCAAGTGGCTACAAAACTTTTCTTTTTCTTTTTCTTTCCATGGCTGAATTTAATTTGTGGACAATCGGGCTTGATATGGCCGGGTTTGTTGCAATTATAACAAATAATCTTTTGTTCTTCTAAGTAGTCTAGTGCTTTTGCTATTCTGCTTTTTTCTTTTTGAATTCGACCTGAATTTCCATGTTTCTGATTCCATTTTTTGAATTTCCTTATTAACAGCTCTAGTTCTTCTGCACCATCATCATCGTCATCGTCATCATTTTTAGTTGTTCCTTTAAGAGCTATTGATTTTCTTCGAGTGTCACCTCCTTCACGCTCTTCCTTGAATTTCATTTCTAGCTCATAAGTGGTGAGATTTCCGATGAGTTCTTCAACTTTCATTTGTTTCAAATCTTTTGATTCTTGAATGGCAGTCACTTTTGCTTCAAATTTTCGCGGAAGGACTCTAAGGATTTTTCGGACTATTTCCAACTCTGTATATGATTTTCCAAGAGCTTTTGATTTGTAAACGATATTGGAAAGTCATCCATGCGTCTCTTTGACATTTTCTTCCTTCGCCATTGTGAAGTTCTCGTATTCGTTGCTTAGCATGGCAAGGCGAGATTCTTTGACTTGAGATGTTCCTTCATGAGTCACTTCTAGTGTGTTCCATATTTCCTGTGCAGTTAGACAATGTGAGACACGATTAAATTCAAATTGATCTAATGAACAGATAATAGAATTCATAGCTCTAGCATTAGCATTTTGTAATCTATTTTCTAGTTCTGTCCATTGATCTTTTGGTTTCTCTATTTCCTGATTATCCACAGTTATAGTTGGTATTCTACAACCTGTCTCAACAATATTCCAAGCATCAATGGTTTTCAGAAAAATTTGCATTCTATTTTTCCAGTAAGCATATTCACCATTGAACATTGGTGGTCTAACTATCGACTGACCCTCTGCAAAAGCATTATTAAAAGAAGCCATTTTAAAAATTCAAATTTTTAAAACAAAAACTGATTTTTTCAAAAAAAATCGAATTTTTAAAACAAATGTTGACTTCTATTCCTAGCTCTGATACCACTTGTAGGATCGATTTCACCCTAGAGGGGGGTGAATAGGGTGATGGTATAAATTATTAAAATTAATCGCGGAAGCTTATAAAATAATCTCAACACAGATCACAGAACAATAGCAGCACAGATAATAGCAGAATAATAAATGCAGAAATAGAACGACACAGAATTTACCCAGCTTCGGCAAAACCCTGCCTACGTGCTGCCCCCAAGGTTTCTACTAGAAATTAGATAGTCCCTCGCTTACACACGTAAACTCGCTATACCCGCTATTGACTAATCTAACTCTACACTCAAAACCCTGCCACAACTCAGCCACTGAGTTGCGAATTCTCAAGCTACGCCACGTAGCTTGTCCCCTAGTCACACGACTAGAAAATAACAACGGTTTAAAGTTTAAAAACAAAATTAAACAGAAATTTAAAAATAAAAACCCTAATTAAAACTTAAAATAAATCCCTTTAAAATAAAGTAAGCCGGCCCAATTTATTTTCTTTAACCCAATCTTTTTGCTTGTGACGGCTGTTCCTCTTTGTCGAATTGAGTCTTCTGCTTGCGATCCAAATTTGGCTTTGTAAAAAAAATATGGCGGCTCTGTTCCTCTTGCAAATTTAGGGCTTCGTCCCTGATCCAAATTAGGGTTTGAAGCTGCCGACTTTTTCGTGTGCTTTGTTCTCGTTCGTTCGCTCTTGGCTGCTTCGTTGTTCGATCGAGTTCGACTTCTTGCTTCGGTATGTAATTTTATCTTTTTGCTTTACTGGGTTGATGCTTGAACTCGATCGTGATTCGAGTTGGATGATTTGTTCTTTTGTTATGCTCGAACTCGAATGAATCAATTGCCGATGATGTTAATCACTTTTATAGGGTTCGACCCCCTTGTATTTTCGTCGTATAATAAAATTTGAATTTGTCAAATTCTTTTGATCGGCCGTTTGATTATGCTTGAACGATTGATGATTGAAATGACTTTGTCAAATTCGTATCTTTCATGTTCCTTGGTTGACGTGGCTTTTGAATCAATTTCGTGATGACCACGGTGTTGATTTTTAACTTGGTCAATTTTGACTTGTTCATTATATCCACGGCTTTGAATTCTGATGCTTGATAAAATTGATTTGCTAATTTTATAGCATACTCGACTTTGGTCATTTGTTTTGAAAACTGCAGCTTGATGAAATACATCCCTCTTGCTGTTCACAGCCATTATATCCTTACTGCCATGTTGTTCACTTGTTCTTGTATATGAGTTGTTTCACTGGTAGCCTATGTGCATGCTTCACTGTTCTTTGCATTTGTTCATATGAGTGTGCTCACTGTTGTTTGTACCTGTGCATATATGTTTACTGAGTTTGCATTTGATCTTGATCATACTTCGGCCATATGTGTTCATCTGGGTTTGTTGTATCTTTGAGCACTGAATCATTTAAGCCTTTGTGCTTTGGTGCTGTGTTGAATTTGTACAGTGTTGTACTTGGATATTTGCAGTTCCACTACTTTGTTCCCGAGCTTGCATGCTTCACGTTTGCTGTGTCACTTACAAATATTGATGCCTCTGATCATTTGACTGCACATTTGTAGTCTTGGTCTTTCACTGTGACATGTTCACTTGTGACTGTTGCTACACACTGTTGTATTTGGACTTGTACCTGTAATTGTATTCATGTATACTGCATTGTCGTCTTGTGGCAGTTGCTTTGTCTCCATGTATTTCATGTAGTATGGGCATTTGAATATGCATTTGTGAACATTGTCGAGTCTGCACTGTGTCTTTTGTTTGCACCTGTTAGCCTGTCCCTTGTTTGGTTGTTTGGTGTTGGTCTGACTTGAACTTTCATTGTTGAGTTTGTTGTGTCACTTACTTGATGTGTTTGCACTTGTATCACTGTCTGGTATGCTGCAGCTTGTACTTGCATAGTACCATAGCCTCTTTATTGCACTCGAGTTTGGACTAGCTGTGCATTGTTCATTCCAGTGAGTTTTATTTTGTGATATCCATGTTGCAACTGTTTTTGACATGTGAACTGCCATGATTGTTGCAGTCCATTTTGCTGTTGGTCTTCGTTTCATTCATGTCATGTTGCCTTGTGTTGAATCCAGTTTTAAAACTCGGGTTTGACCTTTTGCTCGCGTCGTGATTTTCAATGTTAATGCACGTGAGTTGAACCTGGTTTTTCATTTGGGTTTGACCTGTGCTCACCTGTCCCTATAAATCAATCAAGTGTATATATCGGCGTGCACGGCCTTGTGGCATATACAGTAATACACTGTGTATGTCACAAGTTGTTCGTGTATGATGAATTCAAATTTAAATTATGACGAACAACCCAAATAACTGAGGCAAATCATATTTTCAAAAATTATCTTTTATTTTTGAATTGCAAAAATATTTCTTTTTCAATTTTACTGCGTTAGCTTATATTTTTGCAGATTGCCCAGATGCTGGATTCAAACTGGAATGCAGTTGAAGATAAATACGAGTACTGTGAGTGATATGTAGTGAGGTGCTGATGTAAATGTGAAAAAAATGTGATGTAATCAAAGTTGTATAGTTATAGTGAGAGCTTGAAATTGTACTATTCAAAATTGTAATAAATATTTATTTGAATAAAATATCTGTTTGAATTCAAATTCTGTGTAATTTATTTTATTCAACAAATATTTATTTAAATTATGAAAATAGAATAGTATATTAACAAATACATTTAAACGAATGTATATATGTTTATTATCATCAAACCAAAAATCATATAAGCGCATATTCAACAATATATATATATATATATAACCTTAAGAAAATGATTTTGAAACTATTTATACATTGGTAAATAAACACATATTTATTATGTTATCCCACTTTTTGGGTAAAAACTGGAATATCAACAAATTCGCAAGGAATGATGGATGTCGGGATTGGAAATCGATTGGGATCGAGGCTACGGTCGATATTATTAAAATTTGGTTGAGTTCTGATCGGGACGAAATTGATTGGAAATGATGATAAGGACTAGGAAAGGCTATGTTTCAATTTTCAGGATAATCGGAGTTCGTATGAAGGAGATATGATTTGCTGGGAACGTTTTTACCTATTACTGGTCCAAAACAATGCTGGTCCAAGCTCCATCTTCAAACAATGCCGGTCCAAAGCATAGCCAAACCAGCCATCTTCCCTTCCCACCGAACCAATTCCACTTCCTCTCACCACCGAACCAACTCCACTTCCCTTCCCACCGAACCAAGCTCCACCGGTCCAAGGCCTCGCCGAACCAACTCACCACCGAGTTAAACCAACCACTACCAGACCGGGGCTACCGAACCAACCCACGCTCCACACACTGCCGGTCCAGTCAACATTCCACTCACCGCCGAACCAAGGAGCTACCGAACCAACTTTGCCAGGCCAGATTGCATCGGCCCAGGCCCACCACCAGCTATATACATCCAAGACCTCTGCCCCCAGCCTCACTCTATAAATAGAGGGGAGGGGTACAACAATGGCGGACAAGTTTGAGAGCTCAAGCCTGAAAGGAACTTTCAAACAACTTTGATATACTTGTAATCAAAGCTTTGTACTTGTAATCGGATCGAAAAAGAAGAATAACATATAAAGTGGACGTAGGCACATTCTGGCCGAACCACTATAAATCTGTGTGTCTTTTACAGTTTAGTCCCTATTTTTTACATATTTGCATAAACCACCCAAATCACTACGAACAACATAAAATCAACTAAATGATACGACTTGGAGGTGTTTGCCCCTTTTTTGTGCAAACATATTTGGGTTATTTGCTGAGATTTGTGATTTGTGTTTGAATATCGCTGATTTGTATTCATACACTGGTGCTTTCACGGTATTTGGGGTTTGTGGCAATTTTGGCGCAAACACTTTGGTGCTTTCACTGAGAAGGACTAGCACCCGCTGCATCGGATAGAAGTTTGGATTTGGAAGACAATGGCTAGGCAAAACAGTAGAAGGCTAAGGGCTAAGAGAAGCCAACAGGAAGGAAGTCAACAAGCATCCTCCGGAGGTGAGGAAGTACCAGCTTCGATCTACATAACCCGGGATGAAATGGAAGCCATAACAAATTCACTGCAAGAGAGGTTGTTGAAGAGTCAACAGGAGATGATGCAGACTTTCTTGGAGCAAATGAGAGCTGCAGGGACGCAGAACTTAGGAACGGCTACAGCAGCTGTGGATGCAGGACAAGGAGCTAGGGTTATGGAACCCAATGGAGGACAGGATGCAGAGCCAGAGGGCAATCGACAAGGACTTGGGGGCAGGCCCGCAGGATCCAACACAAGAGGACCTTTGGAAGGAGTTCAACAGGCTAGAACTAACGTTGCTGCTAGCGAGCCACATGAAGAGTATGTACCGGAATTCCCTCGGGGGCAACCCCCGACAGACAACGCTGGATTGGTGGATATAATCAGGAAGACTGTGCGAGGTGGTTTGACCAACGGAGACTTGGAAGGAGTGAACAGGAGTCCGTTTGCTCGGGAAATAAGGATGGCTCAGAATCCACCTAAGTTCAAGCTACCTAGCGTGGAGGTATACGATGGCAAGACAGACCCTACGGATCACTTGATGAGGTACACCAGACACATGGAGGTGTTGGGGGCATCGGAGGAAGTAATGGCCCGATGCTTCCCTTTGTACTTGACGGACTTAGCCGCGATGTGGTTTAGGCAGCTGGGAGAAGGATCTATCAGGACTTGGAGGGAATTGGTGGAAAGGTTTTTGGGACAGTTTCGGGTTCATGTTAAGAGATCGAAGAACGTGATGAAATTGACATCGGTAAAGCAAAGGATCGATGAATCGCTTAGAGCCTTTCTAACTCGATTCAGTGCCGCAGTTGCTTTGGTGGATCGACCCGATCCATCGATGGTTTTAACGGCAGCAATATCAGGAGTCAGGGAGAACTCGGGTTTCAAGGTATCTCTGATACGAGATCCCCCACGGGATCTCGACGAATTCTTTCACAAGGCAGAAAGGTTCCTTCGGCAAGAATATGCGAGTACGGATTTAAAGTTAAAAAAGGTTAATGCAGTGGAGGTTGGAGGACCATCCAGCAAAGGTTTGGATAAAGACAAAGGAAAAAGGAAGTTGGACGATGGTTCTGGAAATGCTAGGAAGCAATGGAAGGATCCAAAGTTTTCCACGTACACAGGATTGAACGAGACGCTGGAGCGGATATACCTGGATACTCGGAATCGCCTTCCCTACCGGAGGCCGGCTAGGAGAGAACCAACAGAACGGGAATGGACATCGGGAAGGCACTGTCTCTTTCATGATTTGGATGGACACGACACCAACAGCTGCAGGCACCTAACGGACATAATTGAGGAGCATGTAAGGAATGGACAACTGCCACAATATGTTGGACCTCGGAATTCAACGGTGGGGCATGAGCAACCGCCGCCTACCTCAAGCTACGATGGTGGGAGGCCCAGGAGTGATGGTCGGTTGATCATCCATTGACCAGGTTAATATGAAATAAGTAGCGAACTATTGGCAAGCAACCAAGTCATTTACACATGTACGGGGACGGAGATAGCCCCTAGGCTTGCTCTGAATAATGATAAACTGCAATGCTATGGTTTGTGAAATTTGTCTTTTGCTTTTGGATTGGACACTGCTTTTCTTTTTGGTTTTCGGTTTTGGAGCTTGGATTGAGCTCCTGGTTTTTCTTGCTTTTTGATTTGGATTTTCCTTTGGATGATTGTTTTCGGTTTTGGATGCTGGTTTGGATTTCTGGTTTTGATTTGGATTTTGGATGTGGATTTTGGATTGGATTTTGATTGGAGTTTTATCTGATTTTTGATAAACGGTCGTCGGGTATGGATTATGCCTGGCAAGGGGTGAGTCGCTTTGCCCGAATGTGGTAAATTGACTCATTCAGGTTGTCGAGTATGGAATATGCTCGGCAAGGGTCCGGAGTGACCAGGATTCGGCCTAGGACTTAGGCCATGTATTATCAATTGTTATTTTCAGGTCGTTGAGTATGGACTATGCTCAACAAGGGTCCGGAGAGACCAGGATTCGGCTTAGGACTTAAGCCATGGCATTGTACAACGTCCAGGGACACTGGACCAAGGTCGTCAAGTGTGGATTACGCTTGGCAAGAACCCGGAGAGGTTAGATCAACGTCCAGGGACACTGGACCAAGGCCATCAAGTGTGGATTACGCTCAACAAGAACACGATGAGGCTAGCTTAACATCCAGGGACACTGGATCACGACCGTCAGGTGTAGATTGCGCTTGCCAAGAGCCCGGAGAGGTTATGGATTTGGATATCGACCCGGAGAGGTCCTGGATTCAGTTATTGGCTATTGGATAAGGATTGTTTGGGACTCGGTTGTCGAGTTCGAATAGACATGGAATTGGCTCAAGTTTTGGTTATTGGATTTGGGATTGGATATCGACTCGGAGCAGTCAAGGATGATATACTCTGGCAATATGGTTATGGACTTCAGATATTGGATTCGGAATTATTATAAACACGCCTTGTTATCACAAGGCATGTTTTGGGGGGCAAAGTGTTATCCCACTTTTTGGGTAAAAACTGGAATATCAACAAATTCGCAAGGAATGATGGATGTCGGGATTGGAAATCGATTGGGATCAAGGCTACGGTCGATATTATTAAAATTTGGTTGAGTTCCGATCGTGACGAAATTGATTGGAAATGATGATAAGGACTAGGAAAGGCTATGTTTCAATTTTCAGGATAATAGGAGTTCGTATGAAGGAGATATGATCTGATGGGCACGTTTTTACCTATTACCGGTCCAAAACAATGCCGGTCCAAGCTCCATCTTCAAACAATGCCGGTCCAAAGCATAGCCGAACCAACCATCTTCCCTTCCCACCGAACCAACTCCACTTCCTCTCACCACCGAACCAACTCCACTTCCCTTCCCACCGAACCAAGCTCCACCGGTCCAAGGCCTCGCCGAACCAACTCACCACCGAGTCAAACCAACCACTACCGGACCGGGGCTACCGAACCAACCCACGCTCCACACACTACCGGTCCAGTCAACACTCCACTCACTGCCGAACCAAGGAGCTACCGAACCAACTTTGCCAGGCCAAATTGCATCAGCCCAGGCCCACCAGCAGCTATATACATCCAAGACCTCTGCCCCCAGCCTCACTCTATAAATAGAGGGGCAGGGGCAGGGGCACAACAATGGCGGACAAGTTTGAGAGCTCAAGCCTGAAAGGAACTTTCAAACAACTTTGATATACTTGTAAGCTTTGTACTTGTAATCGGATCGGAAAAGGAGAATAAAATACAAAGTGGACGTAGGCACATTCTGGCCGAACCACTATAAATCTGTGTGTCTTTTACAGTTTAGTCCCTGTTTTTTACATATTTGCATAAACCACCCAAATCACTACGAACAACATAAAATCAACTAAATGATACGACTTGGAGGTGTTTGCCCATTTTTTGTGCAAACATATTTGGGTTATTTGCTGAGATCTGTGATTTGTGGTTGAATATCGTTGATTTGTATTCATACACTGGTGCTTTCACGGTATTTGGGGTTAGTGGCCAATTTTGGCGCAAACATATTATATATATGTTTTTTTTAAATATAGAATTTTAACTTTAAATAGCTTTTGAAAATTTATTATATTGAATTCAAAATATAACTTTCAAAATACATATACATACATACATATATATATATATATCATAATTACAAAACAAATTGTTTTATTAGTTTTAAAATACAGAGTTTTTAAATTCAATTTATTTCCAAAATATTTATTATTTTCAAATCAAAATTCTATTTACAATATATATATATATATAAGACAAACACATATTTATTTATTTTGGAAAAAATCAAATTAATTCACCAATTAATCCCAAAACTTATATTAATTATTAAATTAAATTTGGCTTAAAAAGGGGATCGTTACAACGACCAAATAAGGAAATTTCATAAAGGCACTTAACTAGCGATAAAGTGTAGGTAAGACTGGAAGTTAACGAGGAAATTAAATAGGAATAAAGGATGCTTTAACCCAATTTTTTTTTACAATTTTGTAGAAAGTAAATTTTAGCTTGCGAAGTGACACCATTCAAGGAAGGCCGTTCACCTTGGAGGAGACAAGATAAATAAGGATATCAAGAATTTTCTACTGGACAGGGATGCAGAAGAAGGCGGCAGAATTAGCCACTAGGTGTTTGACGTTCCGAAAAAAGATAGAGTTGATTAGGCAATGAATGATGGTCGCACAAGATCACCAGAAATCCTATGCGGACAAATGAAGAAAAGAGTTAATGTTTGAAGCAGGGGATATGGTGTTTATCATAGTTTCCCCACTTAAAAAGGTCAAGAGATTTGGAAAGTTGGCACCAAAATTATTCGGCCTTTTCCATTTTTAGAAAGAATAAAAAGACATACTTATTGTGTGGAGCCACCGGATAAATTGGCAGGAGTCCGTGATATTTTTCACATTTTATACTTTAAGAAATGCCTTCATAGCATAGCCATTATAGTAGAGCTTGATCAATTGGGGACATTGAGATAGAGAAAATAGCATCTCGTACTACAACATGCATTGCAGAGCACGAAACTAGGAAGCTCCTCAACAAAGAAATTCGGCTGCTTCGGGTACAATGGAGGAAAAATGTAACAACCTGCCATATATAACGTCCAAACCCACATTTAAAAGTGGAACTAACATCGCGGATCCCGTAAACAGTGGATCATTTTTAAATAAATTATATAACTGGTCACACAGCTATTTAAAATTTTATATACTTTTTGAAAATCGCAGCGGAGAAATAAAATACGATAGTAATCAATAATACAATTTCAGACAAATATAACAATACATACCAATTAACTCCAACTATAAGATCTCTCTTTAAAGTCATGGAAATAGTACAATGTCTGGGAATAAATAATAATAAATAGCTAATAGGCAAAGAAATGCACTTCTCCATCGCACCATTATGCCTCCAATCACCACCAGTCCTCTCTATTGACCTATCAGAGTATAACTAAAAAGAAGGAAACAATAAGGGGGAGAGATACACGTCATCATATAAGTGTATAATATTAATAAGCTAGTAAAACAACACTTATACTCGAAAACATTACCTTGACATGGGCCACCTGCACCCAACAAGCTAGCTAAAAAAAATATAATACCATGATTGCAACATGGATAAGGTTTCACTAAAGTCTTTACTAGGAATACTCATCTACCGAAACAATATGTCATGATTGAGTCCAAAGTCCTAACTCATAATTACCACAAATGTGTGCACACGATCAACCCCAAAGTCCCAACTCATATTTACCATAGATGTGTTCATACAACTAAGCCCAAAGTCCTAACTCATATGCCGTAAACGCAAGTAAATGACCGAGCCCAAAGTCCTAGCTCGAATGCCGAAAAATGTATATAGACGACCGAACCCAAAGTCTTAGATTATATGCCGAAAACGCACTGACTATTGAGAATAAGTCCATGTTAAACATTCGACTAACGGTCAACGACACTACTAGAATCAAGCTTAAAACTTGTTATGGTCCCACTATTTATGAAGCTACCAGATCAAGCTCCAACTCATCATCGCCAAACATCACCAGTACAAGGGAGGACTAATTTCCCCATACGTGTACTACGTCCCAGTAGAAAACCCTTTATAACTAATCTACTAAAGTAAGACACATTTCCAAAGTAATTCAAAACAACGCAAACAATAAATAAAACGTTCTTCATTCCGTCACGATCACGATGCCATGCACCGCAAGCAAAACAGAGGTCGTATGAGAAAGTTATAAGTGTTTTAAGTTAAGAGAATTATTTAATTAATCATCGTTTAGTTATTATTATTATTATAGTTAGAATCTTATTTTTATATTCTAATTTTTCCTTCTTCTTCGCATTAACTACAGGTTCGACATTGGTTCGATTCTTTCCAATCGCCTCTTTAAACACCCACCACTCACACCTCCGACCTCAAACAGTCTATCCGAGCACCACATGATACTTTATGTGCCATACTCCATCCAACACCAGTGACCATATCCACTACGACTGCCTCCATCAAAATGCCGCCGCCAGCGACCTTTTTATTATTTCTGGTGAACCTCGAGCAACAGTAGACTTATCAGACACATTCGTAGCCTTCTATTCAACGTCAACTTCGTAAATATGGTTCCCAATCCTTATCTCGTCGTCGTTTTATCATTGGATTGAAACGAACGGTCCGCGTTTACCGAACTTCCAATGCATTTTCTTGTTAATCCATACACCCAATCGATGAATAAACACCAACAACGAATTCATGTCGTTGAGAACTAAAATTTTGACGTATAATATGTGTAAATTAAAAATTTGTATATTTCGTACCTTTAATTAGACAGTGGTTAATTTTAATTAGAATTATATTTTAACATTTAGTCATGGCATACGTTATATTTAGAAGTGTGTACATAAAGATTTTAATTATTATATCATTATAAATTGGTTTACGATCATAAGAGGTGAGTTACAACGTCTTACCAATAATTCATACGTACATACATACGTAAATATAATAAATCTCACTCGCCGATTCGCCTGCATCTTCTCTAATCTGATGTAGATCCTTTCTCATCTTCGCCGTCCATAATTTACATGCCTTCAGGATCCTTGATTTCTCAATAGCTTCACATTATTTGCATAGCTTACTTCATGATGACCGATTCCATATAATATTTGAATTGGATTTGGTTGATTATAAATTAATTAGGAGAACTTATAAATAATTTAGGGATTATGATTTTAGAAGTGGAGATAGGATTTTTTCCAGCAAAAAGCATGAAGTTAAAAATCTATTTATAGGCAGAAAATGCTAATAACTAGGATACATTTTCGTATCCAATATATTTATGGAAATGCCATAGAGTTTTACTTCTTCTAGTTTCAAGCTCGTTTAACCAAATTCAACAAGTTATATTATTTTTTTGAGTATATATGACATTCTACACGCAATGGAATAGGTTTCGACGCCTAATTCTAACTTTTGTAGGAATTTACTATTTTGCGTTTTCGTTAAAATTATGGTTTTACCCTTTTAATTTAATTATTTATTTTTGTAAAATTACGAGGCGTTGCAGAAAATACAGTGGAAAGCATGAGGACTTCTCATCCTAGGCTTTTCATTAGCAAACTTTTCTCTCCAAAATTAGATATTTGAGTATATCGTGGTAGCTAGATTGGATGGTAGAAGATGGTTGGTACACTTTTCACGATCTTTGTACTTACGTAGAAATTTTATGCATGTTTAGGATACATGCATACATGCCAATATGTCACAATCATATACTCACTCTAGGATTAAGCTCACTTATAGTACGTCTGCACTCACAATCACGTTACACGTTTGTTGAGCAAATGGTTGTATAACATGTATGCTTATTACGCGTTATGATGTCTTCCTCTTGGAAAGATTTTGGGGAGAAATTCTTTTAAGGAAGGAGAATACAACACCTCGTAAAAATTAATAAGGAATAAATAAAATAGATAAATTAATTAAATAAGATAAGTCTAAAATGGAAATTTCACAAAAATCAAAATTTGGCAGGGAAATTTATGTCGATGCGCTCGTGGAAATTTTTTGGTTAATTTCCATATATAACGTTCTGAAACGAAGCTCAAATAAAAAAATTATGAACGTTTGAAGTTTTCCAATCTAAAATAATTAAATAGAATTCAAATTCAAATAAGTAAAAAATTCTCAAATTTAAAATTTAGAAAGTAAACAGCAATTTGACTTGTGGGTAAAGTAAACGGTAAAATAATAGTTAATGTTAAGTAATTAATTAAGGTATTAAATAATCTACAAACGATAACAAATCAGCGGACTAGAAATAGGTTCACTGGCCGACCGGTGGGCAAGTGACGGCTAGGTTTTTTTTTGCACAGTGAACATTTTAGATTTTATTATTTTAAACCAACTTAAATCTGAAGATTCTGCTACATTCTAACCATTATAAATAAATGCATAGCACCTTACTTTTATTCATAGATTTTTTTTGGAAATTAAGCAAAGCTCTGTCTGTCTCTCTCTTCAAAGATTTAGAAAAATTCTTTAGGATTTCAGGTAATAGATTCTAGATGTTCATTATTTTATTTCCAATTCTATTCTTCTCCAAACCTAACTTTTTGAATCTAATCTATATACAAATCCCTTATTGTATATATCAAAAAAGGAAGATCTATAAGATATTATTTAAGGCGTGATAAATCCAAAAAGAGGTAGAACGGAGGACCTATAAGGGATTAACTATAACTTACTAATTGTGTAGTTAATAGATTATTAGTTATTGTTGAACCCCCTCCCCTTAGTCAAGTAATTAATTGTAGAAGCAAAATAAGAAGTTTTCTTATGAGGGCTTAATAATGGATACGGTGCGATGTGATATAATATATTAAGAGAGTGCTATAAATTATGAATCAGTTATAGGGATGTGAGATCAGTAAAAAAAACATAAAAGTCTACGCAACTAATATGGCTATCAGTAGTGTGATTTTGGGGCTGATGTGAGACATCACACACAATAAGTAACTACAGATGGCACGTGTTTAGTCTCAAATTCTATAGGGTAAATATACTCATCTAATCTGGCTACTAGTACCTACGAATAGACAGACTAATGTGAGACATTACTATAGGGTACGGGTTATAATACAAAAGACCTGCTTCAGGCACTAAAGATATTAGGTGGTTGTGTAAGGGCCCGCATATTCCCTATGTATGAAGGAGAAAATGGTCAAGGTTAATGGTTAGGCACGATAGTGGATATCTTGGAAAGGATCTGCTTCCACATAAAGTATTTAGTACCGAAGATATTCCACAAAATGTCAGCTAGATAAGTACTGGTGAGGAGTCCGCCTTAGGATAGGTACTAAATAATAGGAAGCGGCCTTAAATGGGGTATTAAATGGCTAAAGTCTACCTAGTTACCAAAAAAAAAAGTACTACGTGGCTTGGGTATTATCTCTTACATTGGTAATACAATCTTGACGATAGATATTGGTTATTGGGTTATAAGAGTAACAGTTATGGAAGTGGAATTTAGAAAACCTTAGGGATTAAAGTTGGAAATATTTAGAATAAACTCAATATACAAAAGAAATATTCCTACTTAAATTATATTGCGTAAGTACTATTATAGTAAGGCACGAGATTTTTATTCACTAGACACATGTTGTTTTGACTCCCTCCTCATTACAACATAGGTTAGGAAAAGCTACACTGAAGGCGAAGGGGAGGAAGAAACTTGTGGTGGTTTACCTATTTATCTACTTATGTTATTTTCTGATGTACACATTAAAGAATAATGATGCATTTTGAAAAGGTTGTACTATGGATATGTGACGGTTGTTATTGGTATTGCATTATGAATTTCATCACATTTGGATTTTTAAAGAAATGGGTAATGTTTTTGTTATTATATTTTATCCTTCCATTGTGAGTTCTAAAATGTGTAGATAAATAGCTCTGTATTGTTCTTTATACCAACAAGCAGTCAGCTTTAGAATAGGTCTAAATTTCGATAGGCCTTTTCTAGATTTGAATTTTGGCCCATTTCAGGACAGATTGTTATAGGGTGAGAATCCAAAAATGAGCATGATAGGGTGATACTCCGGAAGTGATCGTAGCGAAGTGAGACTTTGGAAATACCTTAAGAAGGTCATGATGAAGGGAGAACTTTGAGAAATTTACAATTGAGTGAGACTCCAGAAAGGATTGTAGTGAAGTGAGACTTCGATGAAGATCTTGGAGAAGTGAGACTTCGAGCACGATTGTAGTGAAGTGAGACTTATGCAATATTTAATTTTATTCGTATAATTTATAACTATTCCCACACGCACGCATGTGCACACACACTCTTAAGTGGAAATATATAACATATGTATATTTGATACAATTAAATATGTGTATACAAACTATATACAAGTATTATGGTAATTAAACGTATGTGTATAATTAGGCATTTATACTTCTGATATGCACATGAATTTATCATATGCATATGTTAGTATAATATATACGTATGGCGAAACTGGGCTAATCAAAAGTGGATGAAATAGGTAGATTTAAAAAAAATCTCTATTTGGACCGTATTGGGTCTATGAAGTTTAAAGATATACTAGATCAATCTAACAAAATTTTGAATAAAATCTTATTTTGTCTAAATTGTTGAAATGGAGATTTAAATTGATTTAAAAAAATTTGAATCATAATGAATGTATCAAATACATTCATTTGCGTGAAATGTAAGTGCGGTATATGAGTAGTCTATATATGTAATAACCCAAAATTTGAGCTATAATAATTAATTAACTAATTAATAAAATAAGTTTGTGAAATTGTCAGAATCGAGCAACAGGAGTTGCACCATTGGGTCCATGCCGATTTTTTGATCAATTTCCATATATAACTTGTCAAAATCCAAGTCGGTATGGAGAAGATACGAGAGAAATAAGAAATCGACTAAAACGAAAAAAATAAAAAATAATTCAAGCCATGGGTTAACGCATGCCATTGGTCTGGTCGACCTTCGGGTCGACCCCGATTATACATAGGTCAACCTTAATGTCGAACCACATAGAAGCTTGGTTGATCCATCTTAGTTAATGAACGTAGATTCGTCCAAATCGAAGCGTACAAGTCATAACTTGAATTTTCTCAAATCTTGTTCGTTCATACTTCCATCCAACGGTTCCTAGAGAGCCTATGACGTGATTGCACCAGATTTAATCTTCAAATCCAATGGTCTGAGATCCTTAAGTCACATCATAAATAGAATCCTAGGCCTAACTATTTTTCTCATTCAAATTTTCTCCCAATTGGGTTCATTGTCTGAGGTTGAACCCTAAATAGAAAAAAATTCTAGGGAGAAGATATTTTTGAAAAAATATTCTACACCCTAGAAGTGGATCCAAGAAGGTCAAGGATCAGAGCTAAGGATCAAGGACGAGTGTTTTGTAATTATTTTAGATTTTTAAGCAATTTAAAATAATAGGGTTCTCAATAGTTGTAGATTTTCTACAATTTTGAGACAGTTTTTATGTAAGTTTATTTACAGTCAATTTTTAAGTAAATTTCAGAAATTTTCAGTCTATTTTATGCAGCTATTTTATTCGGTTATTTACAGTTATTTTGTCTATTTTAATTAAAATCTAGCCTATAAATGTTAGTTTCTTTTTATTGAGATTTAATCCCTTTTTATGCGAGTAAAATATTAAAAAGAGAAGAATTTGTTAATACGGATTAAAACAGAAGAAAAACACTAAATTTACAGAAATAAGATGTAAAATAAGAAAAACCGAAATAAAATAGAGATGGATTAAAATAGGAAAATTTAAGATATTTGCAATCATGACTATAACAAGAGGTTATAACTAAAAAGAGAAAATAGAAGAGTAACGGTCGCAAAAACAATTATAACATAGGTTATAATTAGAAAAAAGAAATAACGGAAGAGGTTTGTTTTAAAACTTAGACCTTGGATTAAGTTAATAAACAAATATAGCAGAAATGACAGAAGAGACTTATGTTAAAACTTAGATCTTGGATTAAGTTAATAAGCAAATATAGTAGAGATAACACAAGAGACTTATTTTAAAACTTAGATCTTGAATTAAGTTAATAAGCAAACATAGAAGTAGGGCCCGTACCGGCAGCATTCCCTTTCAGTCAAGAATTGATGGCCTCACAATAGTTAGGTGAGGCTGGGACATGCTTATGCTGATTAGGGTAAATAAGTGGCCAATAGATATAAGCTTAAATTTGGGGATTTGGACAAAGGGCGCAGACTAGAATTTGTTTGTTAGGACCAGTACCGGCAGCATTCCCTTTCAGGTATAGGATTGATGGTCTCATAATAGTTAGGTGAGGCTGGGCAGCATTCCCTTTCTGGACTAGGACCGATGGTGTCATAACAGTTAGATGTGGCTGGGCACGCTTATGCTGATTCAGATAAATGAAGGGTCAAATAGGGGGCGACAGTTAATGTGTACCGACGATGACCGAGATTGCGGCATCGATTAAGATAAATAATTCGCTACTACATCCTACGAGCTAAAGTGGTGTCTTTTGTTGTGGGAACCAACAGGATTGGATCAGCTCATAGTGGCACAACTGAGGTAGAATAGGCCGATCAAAGTGTAGAATTCAAATTTCAGCCTAATCAAGATAACATTTGAGATAGGATTAGGGATTCAGCCTAATCACAGCAGTTTAGGACAAGTGGAAACAATCAAACAATCAAAGTAAATAGTAAAATAGAATCAGAAACAGTATTTTATCCGAGTTTTATCTTTTCCGTATTTTCCTTTCAAGCTAGAACTATTGTTTAGTCTATTATCTTTATCTTGCTTAGAGATGCTAGTAATCGCTTTCACTCACCAGACTCATTGTCTGATCCACTCCTTTATTTTCCCTTTTTCCTCCCAATAGGCCAGCAGAATTGAATATATTCAGGTTGCTTGGAGATTCATTCCTGGAGTTCTCTCGTTTCAGATGTATAATTCTACTTTTCATCCTTTTCGTTTGGCTTATGATGGATTGGTACTTGTGAGATGGAATATGATTATTATTGTTACTTTTGTACTCCGATTTTATGAGATTGAGATGTATTTCCATGAAACATGAGATATTTGAGTTTTTGAGGCATGCTATGTTTTTATGACTTGTTTCGAAATGAAGTTTAATTTTGAATGACAAGTTATTATTTAAATATTTTTCGCTGTTTTTACTTATTTTCCTTGTGAATCTTAGTCTCTGTGATATTTTAGCTATACCTGCAACGCACCATACCCTTTGGTGTGCCCTTTTTGGGTATACTAGAGGGTATGAGGTGTTTCACTTGGTATCAGAGCCTAAGGTTACAGGATTCCCAAAAACTTTTTTTAAAAATAAAGTGTTTTTCAAAAGTAACCTAACTTTGAAAGTATTTTTTCAAAAAGAAACTCTTATTATAGAAACAGTTTTCAAGTACAAGAGAGTTTTTTTTTAAAAAAAACCCCCTCAAAGTCCAGTTCAACCTTCTTTAGATTCTTTTGAGTCTAAAATTTCTTTTCTTTGCATAGAATGGCAGATGCCCCAAATCTTCCAGAGGGTGTCCAAGTCTCTGGCTGGTTCCATAGATGCCTCCAAGCTACGATACCAGAGGTGCAAGGGCAAGCGCCCAATGCAGCACCGGCAGGTGGAGATCCCATTAATCCACCTGTAGCAACCAATTTTTCTAAGCTATGCAAGGACTTCGCCAGTCTAGGAGGTTGAACGTTTTCCGGCACGGAGGATTTCATAGAGGCAAGAACTTGGTTGAGGAATATGGAGCAGATATTTGGGCTGTTAGGATTGGAGGACCGACAGAGAGTTCTGCTTACATCTTGGCAGCTAAAGTGAGAGGCTTCTTACTAATGGGAGATTTTAGAGATGGAGGGTAGAGACATTGGTTGGTTTGGATTTGGTAAAGGTTTGATCTCTATAATGGATATTCCTATTCGGACTCTTTTTTGATTCTGGAGCATCGCATTCTTTCATTTATAGTTCCTTGGTTGATTGTTTACACTTAGATATTTCTCTAGTTGTAGACCCTATAGTTGTTTCAAACCCCATAGGATGATCGGTACATTTATCCATGATTTGTAGGGGTTTGAAATTTTTTATATTAGGCATAGAGTTTAATTGTGATTCCTATGTACGTGGATTTTTGGGATATGGGATGATTTTGGGGATGGACTGGTTATACACTTATGGTGTGATATTGGACTGAGAGAGGAGAGTCGTTAGGCTAGAGACATGTAGCAGGCGGACTCTCAAGGTTTCTTGTGACCCATAGGGGTCAGTCATGTTGAGCTTCCTTTATTCCTTTAATTCATCACTAGGAGAGTAAGATTATTTCCTGTTGTTAGAGATTTCCTAGACGTTTTTGAGGAGGTTTGGGGACTACCCCCTGAGAGAATCGACTTTAGAATCTATCTGAATGACAATGTTAAGCCGATGGCATTGCCCATGAAGCTGGCTCCTAGGAAGAGGAAGGAGTTAAGTAAGCAGATTGGTGAGCTATTGGAGAAAGGCTTCATTAGGCGGAGCATATCTGAGTAGGGAGCGCCGGTCATCTTCGCTATAAAAGCGGATGGTTCCTTCGACTTTGCGTACACTATAGAGAGTTAAATAAGGTCACGGAGAAGAACGTTACCCATTTTCTAGGATAGACTATCTTTTTGATCAGTTGGTTGCTCTTCAGTATTTCCTCAAACTGATTTGGCCACTGGATTTCATCAGCTTAGGGTCGCTGACGATGGCATCGATAAGGCAGTATTTAGGACGTCCAATGGATTCTTTGAGTGGTTGGTTATGCCATTTGGGCTGACCAATTCCCCAGCCTATTTCATAAATTTTATGAGCCGTGTTTTTCGAGATGTCCTAAATAAGTTCGTTGTAGTGTTTGTGGACGATGTTCTAGTGTTTTCCAAGAGTATGGAAGAGCAAGCTATTCATCTTGAGGAGGTACTTGGTACATTTTTGTTCATCATTTGAAAGCAAAGTTCTCGAAGTGTCACTTTTGGCGTAAGGAGGTGCGTTTCTTGGGGCATGTAGTCTCAAGAGAGAGTTTAGCTATGGATCCTGCTAAGATAGTGGTAGTACAAGATTAGAAGGCCCTCAAGAACACTACCAAAGTTAGATGCTTTCTAGGTTTGACTGGTTATTATAGGAAGTTTATCAAAAATTTTGCTAAGATTTCAGCATATAAGGTTAAACCTACCCTCATAGATCATATTGGCTCAATATAGCGAGATGATTCAGAGATCATGGATATTCTAGATAGAATTAGCTGAGGAGAGGTCTCTAGACATCTCCAGCACTATTCCATCGATAGTAAATGATGGCTAAGGAGAGATGGAAGACCTTGTATTCCCCGCATTGGTGATTCAATGAGTGCAGTTCTAGCAGAAGCACACCATTCTCGAATGATTATTCATCCGGACGTTGACAAGATATATAGAGACATGAAGAGAGTGCTTTATTGGAGTGGCAAAAAGAAGGATGTAGCAAAGTTTGTGGCTAAGTGTCTTGTATGCCAAAGAGTTAAGCGGAGCAGTAGAGGCCTTGCGGATTGCTTCAACCATTGGATGTACCAGAATGGAAGTGGGATAGTGTTTCGATGGACTTCATAGATGGTTTACCCAAATCTAGGAAAGAGAATACCGGTATTTGGGTGATTGTAGATCATTTGACTAAGAGCGCTCACTTCATTCCGGTCAAGAGTAAGTCGACGGCACCTTATTTGGCATCCCTATACGTTCATAAGATAGTCCGACTTCATGGAGTTCCTTCTAGCATTGTGAGCGATAGAGACCCTATCTTTACTAACGAATTTTGGTGAAGCTTACAAGAGGCTTTAGGGACACAGCTTAGATTGGGTACAACCCATCACCATCAAATGGATGGCCAAACAGAGAGAGTTAATAGATTTCTTGAGGATTTGTTGAGCATATGCATTCTTGATTTTGGAGGAACTTGGGAGGAGCTCCTTCCTTTAGTGGAATTTGCTTATAACAATAGTTTTCAGGCTAGCATTGGGATGGCTCCTTTTGAAGCTATTTATGGTAGACCTTGCAAGTCGACTTCATGTTGGTTGGAGTCTACAAAAAGATTGCTACTTGGTACCGACATGGTTAGAAAGACTTCGAAAAAGATTGATTTGATTAGAAGAAATGAAGACGGCCTAAGATAAACATAAATCCT
Organism: Allium cepa; assembly: GCA_030765085.1. NCBI lineage: Eukaryota > Viridiplantae > Streptophyta > Magnoliopsida > Asparagales > Amaryllidaceae > Allium > Allium cepa. The sequence goes on from CM060932.1 coordinate 611,733,549, forward strand.
ATGTAGATAAGCGGAGAAGGGATATTGAGTTCGAGGTAGGAGATTTGGTTTTCATTAAGATGTCTCCGCTAAGAAAGATAGTGAGTTTGGATCAAGTGGGAAACTTGCTCCCAGATTCGTAGGACCATTCCCCATTATGGAAAGGATAGGGAAGATGGCGTATCGGATAAAGCTACTGGAGAGGCTCGTGGGAGTTCATGATGTTATTTATGTTTTGCATTTAAGGAAGTGCTTACATGTTTCAACAGAAGTAGTGGAACCTAGCCTACTTGAGGAAGTTGAAGTGGAGAGAGAAGCATCGGATCGTCGCATGACATGATATTAAGAAGCTTAGAAATAAGGAAGTCTCGTTGGTTAAGGTGCAGTGGGGATATAGTATTGAGGATGGTACGCAGGAGGCTGAGGACTAAATACGTACCTCTTATCTGCATCTTTTCGATGGTACGTCTTGAATTTTCTATTTTATCTTTAGTTTTGAATAAGTTCTTTCCTTTAGTATCCTTTGGGAGGGTAATCTTAGGATTTAACCTATGGATGGTAGGACTGAATGTAAACATGTTACTAGAACATGTTATGTATGTTGGATGCTAGTGGTTGCAAGTGTTTGCTAATGGACGCATATACACACACTAGGCACCATTATCTCTTAGGGATAAGCCTAATTAGATCACTAAAGCATATGCATATGGATGTGTGTGCACTTGCATTTTTATTTCATGGTTGCTATGAATGGGTGATTATCGTATGATTGTTGCATTTGGATGATGAGTGTAGCATGCATATAGAACTTTCACTTATCATTATGAAACTTGCATTCATTTGGATACATAGCACAGACATGATTGCATAAAAAGGAGGTTGACTGAATCAGTGGACCGCCTAATCTTTTGCATTAGTTAAGGACAATGACACTACACTACTGCATATAACATAAGTAGCATTAGAAAGCTTAAGGAAAATGAATGTAAGGGAAGATGGTTGAATATGTGGTTGCAGAATTTGGATGAAAATATTTATTTCATTCTTCTGTACTTGGAGATTTCGGGGACGAAATCCCTTAAGGATGAGAGAATGTAACAACCCACAATTTGAGCTATAATAATTAATTAACGAATTAATTAACTAATAAAATAAGTTTGTGGAATTGTCAGAATCAAGCTATGGGAGTTACGCCATTGGGTCCGTGGCGATTTTTTGATAAATTTCCATATATAACTTGTCAAAATCCGAGTCAATATGGAGAAGATACGAGAGAAACAAAAAATCAACTAGAATGAAAAAAAAATTACAAGGCATGGGTCGACCCATGCCAATGGTCAGGCCAACCTAAGGGTCGACCCCCATTATACATAGTTTAACCTTAGGGTTGACCCCCATAGAAGCTTGATCGACACACCTTAGTTAATGAACTTAGATTCGTCCAGATTGAAGCGTACATGTCATAACTTGATTTTTCTCAAATCATGTGCGTTCATGCTTCCAACCGACGGTTCCTACAGAGCCCACGACGTGGTTGCACCAGATTTAATCTGCAAATCTAATGGTCTAAGATCCCTAAGTCACACTATAAACAGAACCCTAGGCCTGGCTATTTTTCTCATTCTGATTTTCTCCCAATTGGGTTCATTGCAGGAGGCTGAACCCCAAACAGAAAATTCTTCCAGGGAGAAGAACTTTTTGATAAAAATATTCTACACCCTAGAAGTGGATCCAGAAAGGCCAAGGATTAGAGCCAAGGACCAAAGGTGAGTGCTTGTAATTATTTTAGATTTTAAGTAATTCAAAACAATAGGGTCCTCAATAGTTGTAGTTTTTCTACAATTTTGAGACAGTTTTTATGTAAGTTTATTTGCCGTCAATTTTAATGTAAATTTCAGAATTTTTTCAGTCTGTTTTATTCAAACTATTCTATTCAGTTATCTACAGTTATTTCGTCCGTATTAAGTTGAAATTTAGCATGTAAATGTTACTTTCTTTTATAGAGATTTAATCCCTTTTTATGCGAATAAAATATTAGAAAGAGAAGCATTCGCTAATATGAATTAAAATAGAAGAAAAACACTAAATTTACAGAAATCAGATGTAAAATAAGAAAAACTGAAATAAAATAGAAATGGACTAAAATAGGCAAATTTAAGATATTTGCAAGCATGACTATAACAAGAGGTTATAACTAAAAAGAGAAAATAGAAGAGTAACAGTTGCAAGAACAATTATAACATAGGTTATAATTAGAAGAACGAGATAATTAAAGAGGTCTGTTAAGCAAATATAGCAAAAATGACAAAAAAGAATTATTTTAAAACTTAGATATTGGATTAAGTTAATAAGCAAATATAGCAAAGATAACAGGAGAGGCTTATTTTAAAGCTTAGATCTTCAATTTAGTTAATAAGAAAACATAGAAGTAAGGCCCGTACCGGCAGCATTCCCTTTCAGTCAAGAACTAATGGTCTCACAATCGTTAGGTGAGGCTAGGACATGCTTATGATGATTAGGGTAAATAAGTAGCCAATAGATAGAAGCTCAAATATGGGTATTTGGGCAAGTGGCGCAAACTAGAATTTTTTTGTTATGACCAATGTCCGCAGCATTCTATTTAAGGTCTAGGGCTGATGGTCTCGCAACAGTTAGGTGAGGCTGAGCAGCATTCCCTTTCCGGACTCGGACTGATGGCTCACAACAGTTAGGTGAGGATGGGTATGCATATGTTGATTAGGATAAATAAAGATTCAAATAGGGGGCGATAGTTAGTGTGTATCGTCGATAACCGAGCATGCGTCATCGATTAGGGTAAATAATTCGCTACTGCGTCCTATGCGCTAAAGAGATATGTTTTGTTGTAGGACCAACAGGATTGGATCAGCTCACAGTGATGATAGAATAGGCCGATCAAAGGGTAGAATTAGGATTTCAGCCTAATCACAGCAATTTAAGACAAGTGCAAACAATCAAAGCAAACAGTCAAACAGAATTAGAAACGGTATTTTATTCGAGTTTTATCTTTTCTGTATTTTCCTTTCAAGCTAGAACTATTACTTAGTCTATTATCTTTATTTTGCTTAGAAATGCTAGTAATTACTTTCACTCACCAGACTTATTGTCTGACCCACTCCTCCGTTTTCTCCTTTTTTCCTCCAATAGGCCAGCAGAGTTGAGTAGATTCAGGTTGCTTGGAGATTCATTCCCAAAGTTCTCTCATTTCAGATGTATTCTTCTACTTTTTATCCTTTTCATTTGGCTTATGATGGATTGGTACTTGTGAGAGGGAATATGATTATCATTGTTACCTTTGTACTCTGACTTTATGAGACCGGGATGTATTTTCATGGGACATGAGATATTTTGAGTTTTTGAGGCATGTTATGTTTTTACGACTTATTTCGAAATGAAGTTAAAGTTTGAATGACAAGTTATCATTTAAATATTTTCCATTGTTTTTACTTATTTGTCTTGTGGATCTTAGTCTCTGTGATGTTTTAGCTATACCTATAACACACCATATCCTTTGGTGTGCCCTTTTTGGGTATAAGGTGTGTGGGATGTTTCAATATACGAGTGAATGAAACATGTATAAATGAATTTAGAGAATGAAGCCTTTTGTTTTCCTCTCTTAACCTATACAATTAATTAAGGGATGTAGAGAGAAACCTTTCATTTCTCTTTCTCTCTTTAATTGTAATAATTGATATATTAAATGACATTTATAACTTATTAACTAAATTTACAATGCCTTTGTTGTCCAAGTTTTTGACTAATTAAATATATGTGTAGATCTACGATAACTATACATACATACATACATACATATATAAGCATTACGGCATGCGTTTCGTGCATGATGATGGCACTCGCTGTGCGCATGTTTTTTTTTAAATTGTAAATAGTTTACCACATTTAAAAGAATATGATTTGTAGAAATATCGAACCATATTTTTGCATTGAAATCATTTGTTATTAGTTTAAATTTTATTTTTTTAGTTGCAACATCTAATTTGTTTTTTAAGTTAGAATTTTTATTTATATTATTAATTAATAATTTATTTGTTAGATCCTACTTTTAAGTGATATTAAGATTTGATATAATTTGTAGATGGACATTTTAAATTTGTAAAAAAAAACTTTATTAAGTAGATCCTCTTTTTAAGTGGTATGAAGATTTGATAATATTTGTAGACAGATGTTTTGAATTTGTAAAATAAATTAATCGTTAGATCATATTTTCAAGTGATATTAAAATTTGGTATTAGGCGTTTTTTGTAGTTCACTATGACACCAAAGTATGTATTATAATTATTATTAAAGAATATTTTATGGCACATGCAACGCACGTGCATATAAAAAATTCTTATAAAATTTAAAATTTCTACTAGTTTTAATTAAATTAAATCAGAAAACATGTTAAAAAAATTATATTTTTCTGTCGAAACATAATTTTGAACTTGTTAGCTTATTTACATTTTCAAGATTTCTATTTGAAAATAGATATTTATATTTGTTTTGAGTGTGATTCAAACTTCTAACCTCTTGATTGCATATAAAGATATTTTTGGAACTTCATGATTGCACCAAAAGATTGCGATTCTATTCCAATTATTAAAAAACCAATGTTCTGAGTGGAGTTCGAACTTCTGATCTCTTGTTTTCATATAAGCATCCTTTTGGAACTTCGCAATCGGACAAAAATATTGCTATTCTATTCCAATTATTAATATATATATATATATATAACATATCAGTTGTTTTAAAAATTTGAAATCTAAAATTAACATTAATGAAACTGATTTCAATTAAAGAAAGGTTTGACAACAAAATGTTACACCATTGCACAAAATCCTCTTACAAGCGGTACCTGTTAGTAGTGATTATTTACAGTAATTCTCTTTGTAAAAACTATATCGTGTTAGCACTTATAGAATTTGGTTTTGGTCAAAACTCCAACATAGTCAATATTTAACTTTGTAATTATAAATAAAAAATTCTTGGTTCAATAATAACAATCATTATTAACCTTACTCCTATGGACAAAGACTTTGATTTTAAGTTGACTATAGTTGATTGTGATACTAAACCCATATTACCGAGGAGATAAATTCTATACTAAATGGTGTTTCACTTCCAACGCTTAAACTCAAACCAAACTATAGTCGTTCAATGGATTTCATGCATGATTTAACTATAGTCAATGTGGAGTTTTCACATTAATGTTCCAAGGTATTATCAAGTCAAGGGAATTTTGTAACATCGTCGCTTCGAGTTTGTATATTTGACCTTAGTTATATCAACCAACAAAGAACTCTCGAGTGGGTAATTCTATGGTTATCTAATCATTATTAGTATGTAACCCTTTGGTACTCTTGACAGCCATGATAAAATATGTTGTCCAACATTTAGAGAGCGTTATGTACTCTAATCTCAATGGATGAATCGATATCCTTTCTTAAAACATCTTGATTAGGAATATTTAAAACAATATGTTATTTTGATTGTGATGAAATTCTCATAATTATAACACTTTGTTATTACTATCACCTAACATATCATTTAAGGATTTTCATCTATATAGTTTAAATTAGTTACTTAATTATATATTATATCACTATATAACAAGTATATATATGATATAAAGAAAAACACCTTTTATTCTGAACAAGATTGGTCACAAAGTCAGATATATATATAATAAATTATATAATTGCCTTCAGGGCATACCACTAACTCTATTATTCTTCCACTTGCATTGGGTTCAATTATGGAATCTTATTCCAACTTTATCGATCTGTTTTCTGAAAAACTAATCGGTTTAGTCCCTTATTGAATGGGTATGCCATTTTGTTTTAGTTATCCACTCTATCTACCAACTCTTTCCGATGTCAATAAACTGCCTTTATCATGTGGAACTATTCGGAGTATATCTCTCGACTTCTTGTGAGCCCTAGGTTCTTTTACAAACTGTATTGAAGCATTGTTATCATATAACAGTGTAACGGATACTCAATATTTAGAATCATCCTCAACAACAATTATACATTGGTGCATTTATTTATACTTACATTGCAATAGTATTTCGTTGAATCAACCACTACTTATATTTGGAATGACTCCAACTTGAAGTTCTTAACTTAATGAGAACATGAATTTAGGAATGACATATTATACTTGATATTGCTAATGAAGTTCGAGTCTTTGCACTCCTTTATAAGGAGTTCATTATTTCTATAAATAATTCTCTAGTATTTCATAAATACTTGAGAATACTCTAAACTATCGTTAAGAGATCTCGGATTTATTACTCGCTCTACATAAAATACACAAGCAAAGCGTGATACTGTAGATAATACAACATATACGAAAATTCTAATTGCCAATGCATATGGAATCCATCTTACATACTTGATATTAAACAATTTAATATAGTGACGGTGCATATCGTTTCGGGTCATTCCTAACATCCTTTAATGTTAATTATAAATGACTATCATTTTTCAAATCCACTATCAAATATTAATCTACTAAACACAATGATTTTAACATGAATACATCGTTAACAAGCACAAGTTTGTTGTTTACTTATAGATTTAGAAATATATATTAGTACATATTAATATTCTTTCTTACAGACGCACGACTTCCTCTGCATTTTGACTGAAATTCAAATTATTTGATTTCTCTATCAAAATACTTACTTAACTCTGATGCTTATTGAATAACACTTTCGTATCATTTCTAAGTTCGTATCCAATTCTTAGAAACTCAGTTATTACTTCCAATAACTTCGAGAAATTTTATTGTTACATGTAACAGTCTATCCTAAATCATAATTTAGAATTTTTTGTTTCAACATATGTGTCCCAAAACTCAAAGTCACACCCAACGAAAAAATTTCTAAGTAAAATCCAAATTAACTATAACATATTAAATGATGAACCGGTTACGTCAGTTTCAATAATTGAAATTTACGATGTTATTCTTATCAACTTGGCTTATATTTCAACCATGTTGACTTCTTCTTGAAGACATTTTTGCAGCTGATGGATTACATCCTTTCGGGTACCGCTATCAAAATCATATTTTGATAACATACTTGGAATCCATTACGGATTTGTATACCACATAGTAGAGTCAATACTCTTAATAGTCTACTTAAGGGTGAGGAAGTTCTTTTCTCGACATTAATAAAACTAATAATTTCTCTTTGATGTGCAAGATGTACCATTAGACATTCTAATTTGTTGGGTCTATTTAGTTCGATTAATTTTGTTACACCTTTATTATCGGTTTTATCTTCGGATCGTATTCAAGTCATTTTACTACTGATAATTTCTAGAATAAATTCGTTCTCTACGAAGTTGGTATTTCTTGAAACAAAAATTGCTTCTTATGTAATCAAATAGATATTGCATAAAACTGTCTTGGTTTTAGTTTTACGATAATTACATTCAAGATATAGATTGGTCATCAAATGATGATCGTTCCCAATCTCATTTGAGGCGATTCATACAAGAATCCACACATACAATTAATGTGCAGTATTTCAACTAGCATAACCTACCAATTCCTTGGCCTATGATATATTGGAGCTTCACATAAACTTGAAAGGGACATCGGATTAAGGATCTTAAGGCTATTTAACACTAGAGGGTGGTGAATAGTGTTTAATGAATTCTAAGACTTATATGAACTAAATTGAAATTATGACACGAAAAAACGCAGAACTTAATCACAGAACAATCACAGAATCACACAGATGCAGAAAGTAAATAAAAAGCAGTAAAGGGAAAGAACACACCGGATTTTATACTGGTTTGGAGTTAACCTACATCCAGTCCTGTATCAAGGCAAACCACCTCATATAGATTTTTATTAAACCAATATCGAGATTACACTCCTCAATTTATAAAGGCCTTGAGGTACCCTCCTGTCTCACGAGTCCGAGACAAACTCTCTTGATTTACAGGCCACAAGATTGCCCAATTGATTTCCAGGAACAACCACACCTTATAGAGAGACTGGATAAACTTTTGATTACAAATTGATCCTATAACTCTGAATAGCACTTTGATCTTCGAGAGAGAACAGAGATCAAACAAGAATGAAATTCTAATTTGATTCACATGAGAATTTGGCAGAATTTCGGCGCGATCTTAAAAATATGATAATTATAGAACATGGATTAGTGGAGAAGAAGAAGTGAAGAAAATATGAGAATTGTATATTTAAAAAAATTGTTTGAGAAGGATATTTATAAAGTACCATCTATCATAACCATTCATGAAGAGATTTAAACAAATAGACGCTTCTTTTGAGAAATGAAACTGTTGAATTCAACGGTCACCATGTCGACATGGGGTATCCCATAGTGTCGACATCCCCTTGTTAAAAATAATGTAAAATCTATTTTGAAAATGGTATTAAAATGAAAACAAGATGAAATGATTCTGGAGTAAAATAAACTAATTTTACTATGCTTTAAAACACAAAAACAAAGAATATTTTAAGGCTAAAACATCTTTTTGAAAATCGTTTGAAAAGATAATTTTAAGGCTAAAATATTGTGAAAAGCAGTTTTAAAAATTGTTTTGAAAAACCATTTTGAATTAGTTTTGCAAGCTTCTTCCTGCAGAATATCCATCACATCAGGACTATAGAACTTGTACAAAACCAGGATGTTCGTGGGTTTGTAAGCCACTTGTCATGGGTTTGTAAGCCACTAAGAAGGTAGAAATGGTTTCCATCCCAAATGAAATTCGGAATGAAGATTTCCATGCTATTATCAAGTTTTAACAAAAACTAGACACATATCTTAAAATCTTGAACTTGATACTCTAGAGTCTTCAACCTTGAGTCTTGAGTTTTTATACTGATCAGTCTTCAGTAACCGATACCCGCACATCTATATATCCTGCATATACATATCTTTCTAAATAATAGTGTAAGTATATATTTTATAATAAAATAAGTTAAAAAGGTTGTTGTCATCAAAACCAACAACTCAGTTCCTAACAATCTCTCCTTTTTTGATGATGACTGTTAGAAATGCGGAATATTGATCTTAAGGCTAGGATTAACACTAGAGGGGCGTGAATAGTGTTTAAAGAAATTACTAAATCTTTTTGAGTTTTTGTTAATTTGAACACATATGTATGCAATATTCAGACACAGATATGATCATAGAATCAAACACAGATGCAAATATAAAATAAAAGCAGTAAAGAAAAGAACACACCGGATTTTATACTGGTTCGGAGTTACTCTACATCCAATCCCGCACACAAGGATTTCCTTTCAAAAAGCAATTGTACAATTACACCCTCGATTTCAAGGCTACGAGGTACACCCTCCAGATTCACAATCCTTTGGGTAGAGATACTTGATTTCTCAGGCAACAAGTTCACCCAATTGATTTCCAAGGCTACAATCACACCTTTACACTTGATTGATTTCCAAGGCTACAATCACACCTTTTCTCACTAAATTGATTACAAAGAAGTCTATAACTCTGAGTAGCACTAAGGATCTTGTTGAGATGGTGATAGAGAATCAAAGCAGAAATGATCTAGTTAGATTCAATGTTGATTTCGGCAGAGTAATGGTAAGAATATGTATAAATAAATGTGGAAGAAGAAGAGGAGTGAAAACCAGAAAATATGATTAGAAATTCGTTGAAAACATCCCCTATTTATAGAAGAACAACAGCCATGTCCATTTGTGAAGGGATATGACGAATAGACACTTCTTTTGAAATTCAAAATTTTGAAATCAACTGACACTATGTCGACATGGGTAACTTGGGGTATGTCGACATCTCAAAGGAAATTTTGGTGTTTTGTTTTTCTTTGAAAATAACTTTTATCTTATATTAAAACTATTTTAAACTTTTATAAATATACTTAACTATAGTTAAAATACATAAATAAATATAGAGAATAATATTTTGGTATAAATAAAATTTTACTTATAATTTTATATTTAAATCTAAGTATAAATATTTAAAAGTTAAATATATTATTATTAAAAGATAGTTTAAAATTAAGGATAATTTGGTTTTGAAATTAAAGATTATTTTGAGGCTAAAAGTATTTAAAATCAGGATAGATGATTTTGATTCTTTTAAAAGGAAGGTTTTAAAATCATTTTGAAAACAAGATATAATTTTGTAAAAGCATTTTGAATAAAAGTTAGTGGATACAAAACAATGTTCCACTAGATTTTTCGTAGGTCCCATCCTACTTAGGGTTCCATCATTTTAACGGGCTCGAAGTGGATTCCATTCCACGAATAAATTGGATTTTAAGATGCCAGTGCTTTTCTAGAAGTTTTAACAAAATTACTAATTAAAATTATTTATTCTTGAAATCTTGAACTCTTGATAATCTTGATATTCTTGGTACTCATGAGTCTTCAATTTTGATATCTTGAATCTCTATACTGTGCAGTCTTCATTCCTGGTACATGCATGGTTAAATCCTGCATATACATATATATCTAAACTATACTGTTAGTATTTGTATTTTATAATCTATTCTAAGGTTGTTGTCATCAAAACCATCATCTCAAGGACTAACAATCTCCCCCTTTTTGATGATGACAACTTTGTTTATAAATATTACTTCTATCCTAATAACTCCCCTTAAAACTAATAACTCCCCCTTAATCTATGCCTAACTATCCTATTTTATATTTCTCGCCCTTTGTCATCAACAAAAAGTAACTCCAAACTATATAATCTCCAAACTATATAACTCCCCCTCATTCTTGGACTAAATAGCTGCATTTATAAACTATACAATGGAGTATATGTAATAGATAGATTAAGAGATAATTATACTAATAGACATGACAATTAATTGAGGATCATATAAATATCAATGCATATTTATACATGTTTTTCACACCAAATATCAATCCAAATCAAATTAAATCAAATCAAACAATTCAAATCAAACAATACGAGGAACTTCCACCCATCCTTCTTCTCCAAATATAGGGTCTGCTTTAATGGCATCCTAATTTTCATTATCATTAGTGAGAGAGACTGGAGGATGTGCTTCGTTATCATCCTTGTGCAGGGAGGAAATCATCCATCGTATTGCATCGAAATGCCTTTCTTGCTCCTTGATCATCTGCATTTGACACAACTCTAAGTGTCGCTGGTTTCGAGGAAAGAACAAAAGAATTTCCTTGAAAGAATTAAGAGTCTCTTCAAGATTTTCGGATAAATTATGAATTGGATAGGCCATATTCGAGTTTGTGAGAAGAATTAGAGACAAAGTGAATAAGAAATAATATTGAGTGATGAATTCTGGAAGAAATAGGTATTTATAGGTGTAGAATTTTTTTTGAAATGAATAGACATAAGGTTGTTATTCAAATTTCAAATTTAAAATGAAGTGTCATTTCTGACCAGTACATGTCGACAAGGTCATGGGGGGGATGTCGACATGGTGTAGTGAATTTTGATGGCTTATTTTGATTTTGTGAATAATTGTGTGTGTATATATATATTTATATAATATATTAACATTTATTCTGGAGATAAGATAAGCAAGATAACAGAAAGGAAATTCAATTTCATTGCATAATAGATCAATACAATGATTTAACATTAAAACTACACTAACATTCAAATCAAAATAAACTAAAACAAATACAACGAGATACGAAAAGGTAGAACTAGTTAGAGGATGACGAAGATGAAGATAAACCAAGCTTCTTGCTGACTTTGGAAATAAACTTGTTCATCTTGGATGAAATTTTGTCCAACTTCTTACTAACGGATCGTTTAAGAATCCGTTGATTCACAATAATGGTCTTTTGGTTTTTGAGAAGGATTTTATTGGTTGGATTAGGAGGATAATCAATGCTTTTCAAAGATGTTTCACCTTCTTCTTCTTCATCAATTTCCATTTCATCCCCTTCTTCTACTTCCTCTTCCTCCTCTTCCATCTCCTCATGAGCCAAACGCTCTTCCTTTTCGGCAAGAGTCTCATAAGGTTGGAAAACAAATGGAATTTTCATAAGAGAAATGTTTGAGTGATTAAAAACCTTTCTTGAAACAAATTCTTCTCCTTTGAAATCCACTTCAAAATAGTTAAAAATTCGAGTGAGATAGATTCCATGATACAAAGTATTCTCACCCATTTCAAGATTTTTGGGACGAAATTCATCCAAAATAACTTGCGCCCAATTAATATCATAATTTTTCAAAAATAGAAAAGATGCTTTGCAAACTTTTGAAGTAGGATTGTTAAAATTCTCCGATCTTGGGGTCAAAGTATGTTGTAAAAGAAGATTAACAATTCTATCTTTTGGTCGAAAATTTCGATTTTTGAATTCAAAATTATCATTTCCTTTGAAAATGTGATGAAATGTCTCACGATCATTTTCATTGATTTTAAAACTAGAAAGATCTATTCCCGTACTCTTGCAATTGAGAATGGTACCCAAAAGATCACAAATCAAAACAATTCTAGTGCCTTTGACACTACTCCAAATTTCATCATCATTTCCAACATAAAATCCACGGTTTAAATTTGCATAGAAAATTTTAACAAGATTTGGATAACAAGCAAAATCATTTTGAGAAGCATCAACAAGACTAAGAATATGATTGTTTGCAAAAGGAGAATCAATTTCATAAGAAGAGAAATCTTGAAATATAGCAAACTTTCCGGGATGGACTTTTGCATAGTTAGCATAATTGATGTATGCTTTTATAGCCTCCGGATCATTAAAGAGTTGCTCTTTTATCTTTCTGGAAATTCTCATGGTGGAGGGATTGCTTGAAGAAGCCATTAGAGTAAAGAATAGAGAGCTTGAAGTTTTGAAGAGAGAGTTTGAATTTGAAAATGAGATTGAAAAGATGTGATAAAAGATAGTGAATAAATAGATTCTCAAAGGACATGTTCTCTGGTCAAAAGATGCCTTCTCAGAGAATTGAATGAGGTGAAAAGGTGGAGAGAAATTCAACCATTTGAATTCAAATTTTGAATTTCAAATTCTGTATCCATGTCGACATCATGATGGGGAGCATGTCGACATGTGTCTTTGAATTTCTATGATTCATTTTTCCTAAGTATTCTAATATATATATATATATATATATATACTTATTATTTTTAATGTATATATATCTGGAATAATTCTGAAATTATAGTATATTCTATAAAATATTATAATACTATTAAATTAAAAATAAAAATAAAAATAAAAATAAAAATAGTAATGAAATAATAGTAAAAATAAAAAAATTAAAATTCAAACAACACACCAATTCAAAATCAATCAATCAAGCAACAATTTCTAAGCATGCAATTTCAACCAATTGTATTGTAAATGTGTACCTTTTTCTGAGTCCGTTTCTCTGAATTCGACGAAGTTGTGAACTGCTGTGAAACACATATTTGAATTATCTGTCTTCGGATCATCATCGCTTGAGGATGAGTCTGAGTCATCTAGAGTAGTAGTAAATGAATGTTTTCGTTTCTTTATGGAATCGTTGTTTATAAGAAGATTTTGCCTATCTGGATACGGATAGTCTCTTTTGATATGGTCTGGTTCGTCACAGTTGAAACATTTGATATTGTTTGGCACTACATTCTGATTTTCAGAGTTCTTATAGTTGTTTTCCTTGAGATTGTTCATCTTTCTGTATTTCAGAAATTTTAGAAAATTCTTGGTCATAAAGGCTATCTCTTCATCATTATCGTTGTTTGAGTCTGATCCATCGGTCAATGCATTGAATGCCATTGATTTCTTTTCAGATGCTTTGCTTTCTCTTATCTCAATAATTTTAACTTCAAACCACATTAGATTTCCAATTAATTCTTCTCTCTTTAAGGTACCGATGTCATTTGCCTCTTCGATCGCAAGTGCCTTTTGATCCCATTCTGGAGTAAGAGAATTTAAGATTTTTCTAACATGATCTTCTTCCAAAAATTCCTTTCCCAAGGATATTAGAGAATGCACAATATCTTGAAATCTACTATACATCTCTGAAATAGACTCGTTAAATTCATTTTAAATAATTGAAACTGATTTGTGAGCATGGAAATTTTGGTTTGTTTAACTTTGCTTATTCCTTCATGAGTAACTTGCAAAGTTTTCCAGATTTCATATGCAGACTTACAAACTGACACACTATTAAATTCATTCCTATCAAGTGAACAAAACAGAATATTCATTGCTTTAGAATTATTTTGTGCAACGGTCTTTTGCTCAGCGGTCCACTGTGCGAAATCAGTTGTGGGTTCAGAATATTCAGTCTGTGTGATATTCCAAGTGTCTAATCCTACAGATTGTAAATATATTTTCATCCTACATGCCCAATATGCATAATTACTGCCATTAAAAAGTGGTGGTCTGACAGTAGACTGACCTTCTACAAATGAACTAGTGATAGGGATGATAGAACTACTATTGTAGTGTTACCGTGCCAGTGTTGGTAGCCATTTTGAAAATTTTTCAAAATTCAGATTATGAAAACTTTAAAAACCTTGCTCTGATACCAAATGTTAGAAATGCGGAATACGGATCTTTAGGCTAGGATTAACACTAGAGGAGTGAATAATGTTTAAAGAAATTACTAAATCTTTTTGATTTTTTGTTAATTTGAACACAGATGTATGCAATATTCAGACATAAATATGATAACAGAATCAAACACAAATGCAAATATAAAATAAAGGCAGTAAAGGAAAGAACATGCCGGATTTTATACTAGTTCGGAGTTACCCTACATCCAGTCCCGCACACAAGTACAGATTTCCTTTCAAAAAGCAATTGTACAATTACACCCTCGATTTCAAGGCTATGAGGTACACCCTCCAGATTCACAATCCTCTGGGTAGAGATACTTGATTTCCTGGGCAACAAGTTCACCCAATTGGTTTCCAAGTCTACAATCACACCTTTATATTTGATTGATTTCCAAGGCTACAATCACACCTTTTCTCACTAAATTGATTACAAAGAAGTCTATAACTCTGAATAACACTGAGGATCTTGTTGAGATAGTGATAGAGAATCAAACCAGAAATGATCTAGTTAGATTCAATGTTAATTTTAGCAGAGTAAAGGTAAGAATATGTATAAAGAAATGTGGAAGAAGAAGAGGAGTGAAAACTAGAAAATATGATTAGAAATTCGTTGAAAATAGCCCCTAATTATAGAAGAACAATAGCCATGTCCATTCGTGAAGGGATATGACGAATAAACATTCTTTTGGAATTCAAATTTTTGAAATCAACTGCACTATGTCGACATGGGTAACTTGGGTATGTCAACATCCCAAAGGAAATTTTGATGTTTTGTTTTTCTTTGAAAATAACTTTTATCTTATATTAAAACTATTTTAAACTTTTATAAATATATGTAACTATAGTTAAAATACATAAATAAATATAGAGAATGATATTTTGGTATAAATAAAATTTTACTTATAATTTTATATTTAAATCTAAGTATAAATATTTAAAAGCTAAATATATTATTATTAAAAAGATAGTTTAAAACTAAGGATAATTTGATTTTGAAATTAAAGATTATTTTGAGGCTAAAGTATTTAAAAACAGGATAGATGATTTTGATTCTTTTAAAAGGAAGGTTTTAAAATCATTTGGAAAACAAGATATAATTTTGTAAAAACATTTTGAATAAAAGTTAGTGGATACAAAACAATGTTCCACTAGATTTTTTGTAGGTTCCATCCTACTTAGGGTTTCATCCCTTTAACGGGCTCGAAGTAAATTCCATTCCACGAATAAATTGGATTTTAAGTTGTCAATGCTTTTCTAGGAGTTTTAACAAAATTCCTTATTAAAATTACCTATTCTTGAAATCTTGAACTCTTGATAATCTTGATACTCATGAGTCTTCAATTTTGATATCTTGAATCTCTATACTGTACAGTCTTCATTCTTGGTACCTGCAAGGTTAAATCCTGCATATACATATATATCTAAACTATACTGTTAGTATTTATATTTTATAACCTATTCTAAGATTGTTGTCATCAAAACCATCATCTCAAGGACTAACAATGACAACCTGTATTTATAAAATATACTTACTGTACCATAACTACTATCATAACTCCTCCTTTCTCTATGACTTCCTCTTACTCCAAGACTCCCCTTTACTCCAAGCCAACTACTATTTTATAACTTTTCCCCCTTTGTCATCAACAAAAAACTTTTAGCTAATAAATTCCCTGAACTCGTTAGAGGATAATCAACCATAATAAAATAGAGTAAGCCATATATAAGTGCTAAGTGTGATCATAAATGTGAAATGTAATCATGAGTGTAATCCGAATGTAAATCAATAATCATCCAATCATATAATCATATATTTACAGTAATTATTTACACATATGTACAAACCATACCAAATAAGTTAAGTTAATCAAGTTTAAAACACACTAAACAAATCAAGCAAATATCGTACATAATAACTAGACATTTCTTGGTACTTCCACCCATCCATCTTCTCCAAAGATAGGGTCTGCTTTAATGACATCCCATTCTTCTTTATGTTTGTCGAGAGTGACTGATGGAATTCCTTCGAGATCGTCCTTGTTAAGGGCTGAGATCATCCAATGAAGGGCGTCGAAATGTTTCTCTTGCGCCTTGATCATCTGTATTTGACTTAATTCTAAGTGATGCTGATTACGAAGTATGAATGTAAGAATATTCTTGAAGGAAGTGAGAGTTTATTCAAGATTATCACTTAGATTCTTAAATGAAGAAGCCATGCTTCAAGAAATAGAAAGAACTATGAAAGAGAATGACTAAAGATGAAGTTTGACAATTTATTCTGGAAGAAACAGATATAAATAGGGATAGAAAGTCATTTGAAATGAATAGACATAAGTTAGTTACATGAAATCAAAATTTGAAAATGTAACTAGTTTCTGCCCGTTGGATGTCGACATGGGAGGATGGTGTATGTCGACATGCCTCTGCCTAAAGTGACATTTTGCTTAGTTTTGAATAATATTAACAAATATATTAAACTAAAATTTGTATAATATAAAACAAGCAATTACAGAGACAAGTGAACATGAATAACAGGAAATGAATGATTTCATTAATAATTCTAGTTAACATTACATAAGATAATATAATATTAAATAAAATAAAGAAACTACAAAGATAGAACTTAAGATAACATGAACTAAAACTAGTTAGATGAAGATGAAGAAGATGATAGTCCAAGCTTTCTACTAATTTTTCCAAAGAACTTGTCGATTTTAGTGGAAATCTTATCTATTTTCTTACTCATTGATCTTTTGAGTGTCTTTTGATTTTCCACTATAATTCTTTGATTATTAAAAAAGGTCTTATTGGATTGATTAGCTGGATTAGTAGGATATTCTATACTTTCTAAGGAGGTTTCTTGATCTTCCTTTTCCTTCTCCTCAATTTCCATTCTTTCCTCTTCTTCTTCCTCCTCCATTTCTTCCATTTCTTCATGAGCAAGCCTTTCTTCCTTTTCCGTAAGTGTTTCATATGGTTGAACACTAATGGAATTTGCATAAGGAAAGTGTTTCCATGGTTGAACACTTTTCTAGTTGTAAATTCTACCCTTTTAAAATCAACTCTAAAGTAATTGAAAATTCGAGTAAGATAAATTCCATGGTATAATGTGCTTTCACCCATGGTAAAGTTCTTGGGCCTTAGCTCATCCAAAATAACTTGAACCCAGTTAAGATCGTAATTTTCAAAAATTGCATAAAGTGCTTTGCAAATTTTCAAAGTCGGGTTGTTGTAGTTTCCTAATCTTGATATAAAAATGTGTTGGATAAGAAGATTAACAATTCTTGCTTTTGGACGAAAATAACAATTTTTGAATTCAAAATTGTCATCCCCTTAAAAAATGTGATGTAATGTCTCTCGATCATTTTCATTGATTTGAAATTCTGATAGATTCATTTCGGTATACTTGCATCCTAAAATATTTCCCAAAATTTCACAATCCAAAACAATTTGTGTTCCTTTAACACTACTCTAAATTTGTCCTTCTTCTCCATCATAAAAACCGTGATTCAAATTCGCATAGGACATCTTAACAAGGTTTGGATAACATACAAAATCATTTTGTTTATTATCAACTAAACTAAGAATAGAACATTGTTGAAAAAGATTTTTAATTTCATAAGAAGGAAAATCTTCAAAAATAGCAAATTTTCCCGTATGAATTTCACCAAAGTTTATATAGTTGATGTAAGTTTTGATAGCTTCTGGGTCATTAAAAAGAAAATTTTTGACAGATTTTGGAAGCCTAATGGTGTTAGGAGTGTTTGAAGAGGCTATTGAAGAAGTTTGAGAGGAGTTGAAGATAATGAAGATAAGTTTGAAATCTGAAATGAAAGTGAAAAGTGATGATAAAGAGAGTGAGATAAATAGAGATTGTATGGTCATGTTCTCTGGTCAAGAGGCATCTTTCCAAAGCATTAAAGTTGGTGAAAAGATGGAGGGAAATTCAAAAGTTTGAATTCAAATTCTAAGGGGCATGTCGACATGGGGTATCCGGGCATGGCGACATGTGCCTATTGATTCAAAGGACAAGTGTCTAATCCTATTTTCTAATAACTTTATATATTATATCCTATATTCTAATTATATAATTCCTATGATAGCATTAAATATAATAATACTTAAATAATAATAATTTAATATTAAAATATTATTAAAACAATATTATTTTTGAATTTAAAATTCAAATTTCAAGGGATAAATTTGAATTTAAAATTCAAGGAATTTAATAAAATCAAGCAAACAAATAAGCATTCATTCAACCAAGAAAAATTAAAAATAATGTAAATACATACCTATTTTTAGATCCATACTTCCATCGTCGTCTGATTCATGAATAGCAGTGAAACTCAAATTTGAATTTTTTGTCTCCTTTTTATCGTCATTGGATGGTGAGTCTGAGTCATCATGAGTTGTTGTGTATGCTTTCTTTCTTTTCCTTGACGAGTCATTATTTGGAGGGAATAACTATTTATCTGGATACGGACAGTCTTTCCTATAATGCCCAACTTTTTTGCAATTGTAGCATTTATCATTTTTGACGTTCTCTGCATTATTTCTTGAATTCCTTTGATCAATTCGTTTGTAATTATTCATTTTTCTATATTTTAGGAATTTTCGAAAGTTTCTTATCATGAAAGAAATCTCCTCATCACTATTTGGTTCTGAATCTTAAGTTGTTGCATTGAATGGTAATGACCTCTTTTCTGTAGCCTTGTTCTCTCTTCTTCCTTGCAGTTGAACTTCATATGACATCAGATTCCCAATCAAAACTTCTATTTTCATTAGGCTGATATTATTTGCTTCTTCAATTGCAAGCGTCCTTTGATCCCATTCTGGAGTGAGTGAATTTAGAATTTTTCTGACTTGGTCTTCCTCTGAAATGCTTTTTCCCAGTGCAATCGGTGAATGAACAATATCTTGAAATCGACAGTACACGCCGGAAATGGACTCATTTGCATGCATTTTAAACAATTGAAATTGATTAGTTAATATGGAAATTTTAGTCTGTTTAACTTTGCTTGTTCCTTCATGAGTAACTTGTAAAGTTTTCCAGATTTCAAATGCAGACTTACAAACAGACACTCTATTAAACTCATTCCTATCTAATGAACAAAATAATATATTCATGTCCTTTGAGTTATTTTGTGCAACACCCTTTTGCTCAGTAGTCCACTGGGCAAAATTGGTAGTTGATTCAACATACTCATTTTGTGTGATATTCCAAGTGTGTAACGACCCAGGATTTTTATTTATTAAAATTTTAATATTTAATTAATTTTAAATATTAATAAGTGAAATTTATAAGTCGAATAAATTTTATTTCGAATAATTGGATTTAATTGGATAATTAAATCGATAATTTAATATGTTAAATTATGGAAATAATTGAAATTTGGGTTAAATATGATTAAAAATGATTTGTAAAATTTTATTTTATCATATTGGAGTTAGAATGATGTTTTAGAACTTTTAAAATCGAATTAAGAGTTAATTTGTGAAAATTGAATATTTTAATATTTAACCGACTAGTGAAATTAGCCAATTTTCGAACAGTCTCAGAATTGGACGAAACTAGTTCCATTGGATCCGTAATAGTTTGTTATTACCGGATTTCAATTTTCGTAGCAATCGGAGTTATCGTTTGATCGTGGCAGCTCGAAACGCATCGAAATTGTTTTTAATATTAATTTGGCGAGTTAAAATAGTCATTTTTCAAAAAGTCACTTTTCAAAAAGTCTCAGATTTAGACGAAACCAGTTTCATCGGATCCGTAATGTGATATTATTGTATGGTTTTAAATTTCGTGTCAATCGGATTTACCGTTTGTCCGATGCAAGCTAAAAGCCTAGAAAATCGTTTAATTGGTTTAATTTTAAATTGAACGTTTATTGCCATAACTCGCACAGATGGCCGAATTAGCTCCCGAAACACGTTCCATTGCGTTCGAAACGTGGGATAAACCTTAGAAACGCCAACCGGCACGCTTCGTTTGGAGTTCGAAAAATTCCGAGTGAATAGTAATCGGTGAAATTTTCTGTAAAAACCCCTCATGTTTCTCATTTGCAGAAAAAAACGACCCTAGGGTTTTAATTGCTCCAACCACCATTATAACATTCAATGGCCGAAAATTTCTTTCTTTCTTCCATTTATCTCTCTCAATCCATAAGTTTTTAGGAGATTCGTTCAACTACAAACTTGAAGATCTCATCGAGACCTTCGATTCTATAAGGTGATGATCGGATTTGGGGCGTTGTGGTGGTCACTGGGGGGGTGCGTTCGGCTGCGTTTAGGAACAAAAATCAAGGGCTACAGGGAGCCGAGCTCTATGAGATTGAAGCCGAACGTGGCTCTTGCGAAGGGGGTCGGGATGGTGGTACTTCATCGAGGTAGAAGCTAGTGATTTGGTTGCAAAATTAAAACCTAATTTAGAGCTAATGGGTTATGTGTTACGGCTAGTATCTATAGATGGAGACGCGCGTTTGGGAAGAAAGGGCGTGCGGCTATGATGAAGGGTTGGGGATCTACGGCCTGGATTTAGTTTAGGTTTGAAAATAAAGAATTATGTTGTAATTTATATATATAAAATCGTGTAATCTTTGCAAATTCATAACTTTTTCATACGAGGTCGAAAACGCGCGAAACCAGTTACGTTGGAATCGTATGGACGAGCACTACGCTATGGAATTGGATTGGAGTCGTTTGGAGTTAGTGAGTATTTCGGGTAAAATTAAACGTCCGTTTAATTTTATTCGAAATAAATCGCTAAAACGAAATTGAAATCAAGGTGAGAACTTCTCACTCAATCGAATCGATTTCGATTTTAATTTTAAATAGTTATATTTAAAATACTTGAATGCATGTTTGAATGATGATTGTTATCTATTGATTGTTAAAATAGACATTATGCGTCGTTAGTAAGCGGATGTTATTTATTAAAAACATATACCGCGAATATTTCATAAACAGTGAAATTGGTATTATATATAATAGCAATATATATATATTGGCATATGTATATATTGCAGTTGTTGATTTCCCGCATTGTATAGCGGATGAGACCCTATTGCGCCGTCTATTAAGCGGATAATATTTTAAATCCCATATACCGCGATAATTCCGTACTGGAACGGAATTGGTATTGTGCTAACATCTTTGGATGCAGGAAAACAGGTTGGAGGGATCCAACTGGATTCCTCAACAGTATTTATTTGATTATGGATATTTTGATATTCGTTGATTATCATATACGATATATGATATCGTTGCAGTCGTGATTGACTATTTGGTATATAGCATCATTGGACCAAATTTTGGAATTTTAAAAGGATTTTTAAAGTGATTTTTGAAGAGTATACGTTTATAAAAAAAATTTAAATTGATCCATTTTAAATAAATAAACGTTATAAAATTAATGTTATAAAAAATTATGATTTTTTGAGAAAAATAGTTAAAAGTTGATTTTTGAAAATATGGGGTTAATGATTTTATAAAATAGTTTAATCGGGATTTTTGAATTTATTATAAAAAGTTGAAAATATAGGATTTATAAAATTTGATTATTTTATAAATCAAAATGGTGAAATTATAAAGGGGATTAAAGATGTTTTAAAAGAATAATAATATGAATTGATTTATATAAGAAATTTATAAATTGATATTTATAAATTAAAATATTTGCATTATAAAACGAGTTTTTATAAGTGTTAGAATGAATAGTGAATAAATTTCGTAAATGAATGAAATTGATAGAATTATAAACGGTGAAGTTATAAATGGAATTTTATAAGCAGTAGGTTTATAAAATTTGTAAAGTTATTAAAGGAATAGATTTGGTTAAATAAATGAATCTTATAAGTTATAAGATTTATACTTTGGAAAGTCTTAAAAAGAATGATTTTGTAAAATAATCGTTTTATAAGCATTTAACTTATAATATGAACCTTTGGTTTATAATTGAGTTATAAATTGGAATAGGTTAATAAAGGAGATTTATAAAAGGAAGTTGTTGTAAAATAAATAGAAATGGAATTTATAAACATTGTTTTATAAATTCGCAAATGACTTATTTTGATAAGTAAATTGTTGTAACTTATTTATGGAGTTATATTCACGTTTTAGACAGTGAATAATCCTTTAAAATGAAACGTATAGAAATGATGAAATTGTTAACGTAGTATATTCACGTTTTGAATAGTGAATAATATGTTAAAGAAATTATTTTGGATGTGATGTTTTAAATAGAATTAAAACGATCTAACGATGTTTTCAAAATGTGTTAAGATTCGAAACCATAGATTTCAACATTCATTGTTGAAATAGACGTTTTCGAGAAATAAAAGAAAATGGTGGACTATAACACTGTTGTTATAATAAATGATTTCCGAAAGGAAACGTTTTGTATAGTATTGGGATTTATATATCTATTTTAATTTCGAATTCCTATACTAGTGATTTTGGGTTGTCGTAATGATGTTTTACGCAACATTCGTTTTGGCCCAAATAAATATGTTTAAGAGAATGATTTCCTTAAAGAATGAAATATATACTTAATTTCGATTAGAGTATATTCAATATTTTCCAAGTGTAGAAAATAAAAAGACTTGTGAATTACTTATAAATAAATAAGTATGGAAATGTTTTCCAATACTAAGTGAATATTTTGAATTTATCTTTTTGAAGATAAATTGAAAATGAATATTAAAAATCGAATGGAAATCGTATATTCATAAATATTTTGGAATGTAAATTCACTATGGAATTTATAAATGAAAAGGGGGAGTTTGTTTAAAAATAAATATTGATTTATTTTTGAAGTATTGAAAAAAAAAATATCTTGTAAAGATATTTTTGGAAAATAAATAATTTGGAAAATTATTTGGAATATGGTGATGTTGTGCATATCCACTGATAGTTCAATAACCGACTATCAATATTTACCTTTGAAAGGTATTTGTTGTGATTTGATGAATTTGAATGCCACACTTATTTTTAAATTATTGCGTTCGTTATTCGGATTACCCATTCCGAATAGTGATACGACGTAATGGATAGCATTGATGACCGGTGTTGAAGACCCGATATTTGCGAGAGCGATAGGATAACCTGTCGATTGACTCTGCAACGAGTTGCTCCGGTATAGAGTTCTCCATATGTGATGGGGAATCCGATCAGGATTGTGGATATCCGGATTGCAAGGACTTCTTTGTAAGTGCCTTCGTTTCTGTTCGAGCCCGGAACAGACTTGTATGGATTGTATGTCTGACATTACAAATTGAGATATAAAGCCGATTTCTTTCAATATATTTCTGTTGGTAGCGGAGAATTTATTCTCTTAGCTTAACACCCTTCTCTGAGACGTACGAGCTCAGAGGTTATATAGTTGATGGTTATCAGCGATGTATTCCCAATTTGGTAATGTGACATGCTGAGTGTTGCTGTGAAATAATCATTGTGTTGATCATTTGTGATAGGATCATTTGTTTGATCGTTTATCTTTGTGATCATTTCTATGATCATTTGTTTACCCAAAGCACAGCTTTTGTATAAAGCGTGTTTTTGTGGACGAGACTTCGTCGAGCCTCACACCCCGGAATGGTCAAAACAGGAAAGATGCGGCAAGGTTATGAGGGGTAGCTCCCTTTAGGGTATGTGCATTTCCTTCTGGAAAAGGATGGTATCATGGTATGGAGCCCAGATACTTACCCATGTCGAAACACTTTATTTATGATTGTGTGATGATGGTGACGAGCGCTCGGTTAAAGGTCCCAAAGGACCGGGGGATGGCATACTCGTGTCAGTAGTTACCCAGTTAGGGGTAACCCGGCCTTGTGTTGGCAGAGATCCGGTTTGGTTCTCGGGGACGTCCTTCCATAGGCGTTCTCATGTGGCAATGGGAATTTCCTTGGCCTGACCATTCGTTGGAAATCCAAAGAAACAATACGATCTTGTACGGTATTAGTTGTAGAACCTATCATTCACTTATGGTGGCACCCCACTGTTTGGATGGTAGCTATAGTAGGCATAGTTCGAAATGTCTATGTTGGCTAAGATTTATATTCTACTTTCGAAATTGTTTTATACACTATGCACTAGTAATAATATCAAATGTTCTTTTTAATACTATCAAGCATCTTTGACTATCATAAGGAGAAATCTCCTCCGATTCTGCGTTTGCATGTGTGTGTGTGCGGGAGGCCTTATGGTAGTCTCATTTTTAAAAGCATTACGAATTGACTCTAAAAATATTCCTCTATTTTGATTTAAAAGATAAATAAACTGTTTTGAGTCCTCACACCAGTCACATGACTGACTCGGAGTTTATTGTTTTCCTTCCTAAACTCTGGGTGCCCACCAATTTCCACACGGGCAGTCAAGAGACAGGTTTATCAGGATATTCTGGAATTCAGGGTTGCTGGAGGCAAGCTGGATGGCATGGCGTATTACTAGTATATAGTATTTCTTTTCCACTGTTGATGTTGTTTGTTGTTGTACACTCTGATGATGATGTAATGTATAAAATGTAATAACTGATATAGTTCTTTGTTTAAAGATTATTCATTTATTATTATATGTTGTTCCGCTGCGATTGTGAGATTCTTATATTGTTCTGCTGTTTTCTTTCCGTTCTATTTTCTTTTCTCTCTATTTTCTATCTTTTTCTCTCTTCTTCTGTCTTTTTCTTTTTCTTAAACATTGAGAATTCGTATTTCTGTTCATCTTGAGTTAATCTATGGAGATTAGTGTATATTCAAGGAGTACGGATTTGCGGGTCCTCACAAAGTGTCTAGTCCTACTGACTGTAAATAAATTTTCATTCTATAAGCCCAATATGCATAATTACTGCCATTGAAAAATGGTGGTCTGATAGTAGACTAACCTTCTACAAATGAACTAGTGTTAGGGATAACAGAACTAATGCCAGAGTTGGAATTACCAATGTTGGTAGCCATTAAAACAATTTTCAAGTTTCAGATTATGAAAACTATGAAAACCTCGCTTTGATACCAATTGAAAGGGACATCGGATTAAGGATCTTAAGGCTAATTTAACACTAGAGAGAGGGGTGAATAGTGTTTAATGAATTCTAAGACTTATATGAACTAAACTGAAATTATGATACAAACAAATGCAGAACTTAATCACAGAATAATCACATAATCAAACGTAGATGCAAAAAATAAATAAAATGCAGTAAAGGGAAAGAACACACCGGATTTTGTACTGGTTCGAAGTTACCCTACATCCAGTCCTCTACCAAAGCAAACCACCTCATATACATTTTTATTAAACTAGTGTCGAGATTACACTCCTCGATTTATAAAGGCTTTGAGGTACCCTCTTGTCTCACGAGTCTAGGGCAAACTCTCTTGATTTACGGGCCACGAGATTAACCAATTGATTTCCAGGCACAACCACACCTTATAGAGAGACTCGATAAACTTTTGATTACAAATTGATCCTATAACTCTGAATAGACCTTTGATCTTCGAGAGAGAACAAAGAATCGAACAAGAATGAAAATCTAATTTGATTCACATGGGAATTTGGCAGAATTTTGGCACGATCTTAAAAATATGATAATTATAGAACATGGATTAGTGGAGAAGAAGAAGTGAAGAAAATATGAAAATTGTATATTTAAAAAATTCATTTAAGAAGGCTATTTATAGAGTACCAACTGTCATAACCATTCGTGAAGAGATTTAAACGAATAGACACTTCTTCTGAAAATTAAAACTTTTGAATTCAACGGCCATCATAACGACATGGGGTATCCCATGATGTGGACATTCCTTGTTAAAAATAATGTAAAATTTGTCATGAAAATGGTATTGAAATAAAAACAAGATGAAATGATTCTGCAGTAAAATAAACTAATTTTGCTATGTTTTAAAACACAAAAACAAAGAATATTTTAAGGCTAAAACATCTTTTTGAAAATCATTTGAAAAGATAATTTTAAGGCTAAAATATTTTGAAAATCAGTTTTGAAAAACCATTTTGAAGTAGTTTTGCAAGCTTCTTCCAACTGAATATCTCATCACATCAGGACTGGAGAACTTGTACAAAACCAGGATGTTCGTGGATTTGTAAGCCACTTGTCGTAGGTTTGTAAGCTACTTGTCGTGGGTTTGTAGCCACTAAGATGGTAAAAATGGGTTCCATCCCAAATGAAATTCGAAATGAAGATTTCCATGCTATTATGAAGTTTTAACAAAAACTAGACACATATCTTGAAATCTTGATCTTGATACTCTTAAGTCTTCAATCTTGAGTCTTGAGTCTTTATATTGATCAGTCCTCAGTAATCAATACCTGCATATCTATATATCCTGCATATACTTATCTTTCTAGACAATAGTGTTAGTATATATTTTATCATAAGATAAGTTAAAAAGGTTATTGTCATCAAAACCAACAACTCAGTTCCTAACAAAACTCTTATCTTGTATGATTTTGCAGACAATTCTTTAGATGAAATTAATTTTAACCTTGCGTACTGCTCTTAAGTACATGACCTTACAAAAAGAAAGTTCAACTTCACTCATCATTAATCGTACTTTTCCCAACAAAGTTTGTTTACTCCTTACTGGAACATCATTATGTACCACTAGTATATATGCACGTACGTGCATCAAATAGTTGAAGATATTTATTTTTAAAATTTTAAAAAAATAAGTTAATGGACAGATGTATGTTATAATCGCAAAGCCTTTGTTAGTCACAACATTTTAATTTCAAGCCATTTTGTTGATGGTGTTGATGGCATATTGATATTAAAATTCCGTTGACGGATGGTGAAAAAGGGGTGGTGGTTGATTGCAAACTTATGGTGAGATTCCTTTGATGAATGAGGGTATTTTTGGAATTTTAAAAAGACACCGTGGAAATATATTCATTGAATTCTCTTTATTGATAGTAGAGATAGAGTCATTTAAACCCAATAAAAATTAACTAACAATAATATTCCACAAAAATTCTACAAATACAAAAAAGACGATGGCAACATCTAGGGATCCGGAATATTCGGTCAGAATCGAATTAACCGACCGAACCAGTTTATTTCTATTGGTTCGGTTCAGTTACAAAACTAAATTGTTTTGAATTCGCTATACAGATTAATCTTATTTGACTATTGGTTCGCCGAATTAATCGAACTTTTATTAAATTATTCAATGCATGGTATTATAATGCTTTTAAAAATTGGTTCGGTAAAAAAAAAATCTAACCTATTGAATTAGGTCAAGTTTTCTTTTAAGAATAAGAAATACTTAACAAAATCTCTCCAACCATAATTTTTTTTTTGAGTAAATCAATCATCGAAATAATAACATACATTTTTAGTTCGTTTAAGTCAATTACCAACTGAATAAATGAAAATTCGGTTTGGTTCAATTTTGCAAATTCTTACTTATATAAGATTCGTTTCAAATTTATTTATCTTATTTAGATTTATAACAATATAACATCTTTAACTTTGAAAAACAACTTTCAAAATAAACTGTAACATGTTCGATTTCTCGACGCCCGAAAGTCGACATCGATATGTCCACTGTATCAGATGCCGCACAGTCGAGTGCCCAAAAACCGAACTGTTAGGGTTAAAGAAGAAGAAGATAGAAGAAGAAACAGAAGCAATAAATAGAATCTCACATTTCGCAGCGGAACAATATACAATAGATAAATAATCTTTAAAACAAAAGGGTTGTATATGTTATTACAATACAACATCAGAGTACAACAATAACACACAACACTGGCAATTATAAATGACTTGCCTGCATAGAAATTAGTTTCACACAAACCCGAACGCAGCAGATGCTACATAGTATAGAAAATACGTCTCGCCATCCAGCTTGCCTCTTGAGCTCCACAGCAACTCCTGAATTCCAGAATGACCTGATAACCTGACTCTAGGCTACCCGTGTGGAAATTGGTGGGCACCCAGAGTTTAGAAAGGGAAAAATAAACTCTACGTCAGTCATGGGACTGGTGTGAGATCTTAAAAACAGTTATTTTCACAAAGAAAATAAAAAGAAATCCGCTATGCTTTTGGAAAATGAAACTACCATAAGGCCTCCCGCCACACACACAATGCAAACTCAGAATTAGAGGAGATTTCTCCTTATGATAGTCAAACATGCTTAATACGCAAAATCCTTTCGATATTATTATTAGTTCATAGTGCAGAAAACATTTCGAAAGTATAATATTAATCTTAGCCAGCATACAACCATTATTGTATGCCTACTATAGCTACCATCCAAACAGTGGGGCGCCACCATAAGTAGATGGTAGGTTATACAATTAAAACCGTACAGGGCGCGTATTGGAGTTTGGATTTCCAACAAATGGTCAGGCTAAGGAACTTCCTACTGCCACATGGGTACGCCTCTGGAGGGACGTCCCGAGAACCTACCCGGATCTCTGCCAACACAAGGCCGGGTTACCTTTGTAACTGGGTAACTACTACTCGAGTATTCCATCCCCCGGTCCTTTGGGACCTTTATCTGAGGATCCTCTACACCAACCACCACAAAGAAAAGTATTTGCAGTAACCACAAAGGTTAAATATCAGGGCTCCATACCTGACACGACCCTTTTCCAAAAGGAAATGACATACCCTAAAGGGCGCGACCCTCATACCTTGCCGCATCTTTCCTGTTTCGACCATTTCCGAGGTGTGAGGTCCGATGAGGTCTCGTCCACAAAGCTACACGTTTTCACAAAGTCATGCTTTGATCAACAAATGATCGGCAGCACTTCGTATGTCACGTTACCAAATTGGAAATGTATCACTAGTCACCATCAACTACATAACCTCTGAGCTCGTACGTCTCAGAGAAGGGTGTTAAGCTAAGAGAATAAATTCTCCGCCACCATAAGTAGATGGCAGGTTATACAACTAAAACCGTACAGGGCGCGTATTGGAGTTTGGATTTCCAACAAATGGTCAGGCTAAGGAACTTCCTACTGCCACATGGGTACGCCTCTGGAGGGACGTCCCGAGAACCTACCCGGATCTTTGCCAACATAAGTCCGGGTTACCTTTGTAACTAGGTAACTGCTACTCGATTATGCCATCCCCCGGTCCTTTGGGACCTTTATCTGAGGATCCTCTACACCAACAACCACAAAGAAAAGTATTTGCAGTAACCGCAAAGGTTAAATATCAGGGCTCCATACCTGACACCACACTTTTCCAAAAGGAAATGACATACCCTAAAGGGCGCGACCCCCATAACCTTGCCGCATCTTTCCTGTTTCGACCATTTCTGAGGTGTGAGGTCCGATGAGGTCTCGTCCACAAAGCTACACTTTTTCACAAAGTCATGCTTTGATCAACAAATGATCAGCAGCACTTCGTATGTCACGTTACCAAATTGGGAATGTATCACTAGTCACCATCAACTACATAACCTCTGAGCTCGTACGTCTCAGAGAAGGGTGTTAAGCTAAGAGAATAAATTCTCTGCCACCAACAGAAATGTATTTGATAGAAACCAGCTTTACATCTCAAAGTGTAACGTCAGACACACATCCATACAAGTCCGTTCCGGGATCGAACGAAACCGAAGGAACTTCCAAAGAAGCCCTTGCAAATCTGGATATTCACAAATCACGTCCGAAATCCCCATCACAAAGGTGATAAAATCTCTATACCGGAGCAATCCGGTGCAGAGACATTCGACAGGTAATCCTTTCGCTTTCGAAAATACCCGGTCTTCAACACCGTCTTCAAATGCAATCCCATTTCGTCGTATCGTTATTCGAAATGGGTTTTATGACACAAGGTCCTCTCCCGACTAATCCGAATAACGAGCGCTTATTTTTCAAAATAAGTGTTACATTCAGATTTCAACAAATTACAACAATTTTCACTTTGATCTTTTAAACAAAAGATCTATCATAATCACAAAGGTTCGATGTGGTTTTCGGATATCCACTTGGAATCCGACCCTCGGTCGCATCGAAATTCAAATGCCATAAAAAGGCAAGTATTGATAGTCGGTTATTTTACTACCAATCAACATTCACAACAATCACTGGATTCCAAATAATTTTTCCCCAGTTATTATTTTCAAAATATCTTTGCAAGATACAATTTTACACTTCCACCATTTGAAAATAAATTTCAAATTACTTTTCACCTTTCAATCCTTTTAAAACAAATTTCAAATCATTTTTCACTCGCGGAATAAGATTCCTGATATTATTTGTTTCCACTGAAGGTCTGCCGAGTTAAAATACTTTAAAATAATTTAAATTACTTATCCAAACATATATACTTGGAAATATTTACAATAAAACTATTTTAAAACACTTACTTAAATATTAGTTAGGAAAATATTATATAAAAATCTCGTATAAAAATTCAAGGCCAAACTAATTTTAAAATAAAATTAGTAGATAGGATATAACTATTTAAATATCCGTTTTCTAAACAAATATCAATTTAATCTTTAAATAATTACTTCTATAATAAATTAAAATATATCTTTACTTTAAAGATTTCCAAAATAACCCAAGTAAATAATTTCTCCAAAATAATCTTTCCTTAAAACCATCTTTACAACTTCAATTTCGTATTTATAGACTGTATTGAAAACATACTCGACTTTCCAGGGAAAGTACACCTACCATTCTATTCATTCAAATCAATTTATATATCCTTCTGGATTTACTTTAAATTTACGTTCCGAATCCGTAAATACCTTTCACACTTCTAAAAATAACCAAATGTTTATTTTCTAAAACAAATTTCCTTTTCCTTTATAGATTCCCATGGTGAATTTAAACTTCTAAATATCCATTGATATACGATCGATTTCTAAATTTATTTTCAAATACCAAATTAATTTCCAAAATTGATTTCTAAATTTATTTCAACACCAAATTCATTATATTTTAAAACAATTCCTTCTTTTGAATTTATTTAATTTCCTAAAATTAATTTACTACAAATTTTCTACCAAATTTCAAAAATCAAATTTTTATTTATTTCTGGTATCCTACGATACCAAAAATATATTTGGCTAAATTATAGCCTTCACAGTTTCAATCACAATATAAGCACACACAGATTTTATATAAGTCAACACACAATATTGAAACTAATTCAAATATTTGAGGAATCCAGCTGGATCCCTCCAACCTGTTTTCTCTGCATCCACAGACGTTAGCACAACGATTAAATACCAATTCCACTTCGAGGTGGAATATCGCGGTATATGGGTTTAAATATAATATCCTCCGCTATTATATGGCGCATAGGGTCTATTTCAACACAATTGATAATAATCTATCATCCAAGCACACAATCAATAATTTTAAAATTTAACTATCACAATTCAACAATCAATCAATAACTGAAATTTTAAATTATTAAATTTGAGTGAGAAGATCTCACCTTGGATTATGCATGCAATCCATTTTCCATTATGGATTTGATTTTATCATTGTATTTGACCTTGTATAAACAATTATACAATTTATTAATATTTAAATAAATCCAACAATTTACCACCATTTATTATTTAGTTTGACTGATAAATTTGGGTTTAGACTAATGATTTAATTTCAAACAAATTTCCTTTCAAAAAAAAATATTTTTAGTGACAGAAGTAATTAAATAAGTTTATTGAATGAGTTAATTAAACAAATTAATTTCCAAATTCATTGGTTTAAAATAAAACAATAAAAATCTATTTTTAAATAAATTCCACGAACATTTGAATTCCCACTTTTCTTTTCCAAGTCTAACATTAAATCAACAGAATGGTTCTCATTATACTTTACAGTAAAATTTATATGTACATATTTTTCCTCTGTACTTATTTTTAAACCATACTTACTTTTACATATTTTCAAGTTCATTCTTTTCAAACTAAAATAGAATTCAAATTTTAAGAACAGATAAGGAGTCCATACCCTCGAAGACGACTGACCCAGACGACGCGACCAACCCTACTAGAACGCATCGCTCGGAAATCAAGCTTCCAAGCAAAATCGAGTCGTCATTGACTCGAACCCATCGTCGATCTTCCATCGTCTTCACGCGCTTATCCTCGAGCAATTGCGTCGGCCTCCTCCAAACTAAATCGCTCGAGTACGGGCTCGCGAATTGAATCTGAGCCTCCCTCCAACCTCGCAGTCGCCGCCACCTTCATGACCTCGCCCAAAAATCGAATCACTGACATCACCGAAGCTCACCGAAAGCACCAGCTCCCCTCTCTCTTGCAGTCCTTAAATCAAAAGAACGAACGCAAGCCACCATGCTACCGCCGCGATCAACCCACATCCCACCGCGACTCCCCCTACCATTACGAGTGTACGCTCTAACCCTTCCTCGACCGCATTCTCAGAGCCTGCGATCGAAATCAAACTTATACCCTAGCCGAAAGAATGCGACTACTCTCACTGTCGATCATCGCCTTCGAGTCTAGGCGATTTCGCATTTCGATTATTTTTTTTATTTTTTTATTTTGAGGATCGGAATGATTTACGCGGCCATGATTTCTTCCTGGCAATTTGATTTTGTTTTTCTTTTGATTTCGTTTTCCAAGTACTCGGCTAGTCGTTTATTTTTTCCACAGAGGATCTCGAATTTGAATACGAAAGGGAGAACAGTCATTTTCTTTTAATTGGATTCGCTTTTGAATTGTGAAGAAGAAAAACTCGGCTGTGATATAAAAGAAGAAGAGAGACAGGATGATGTTGGCGTGTAGAGACAGGTAGGGTTTGATTTTTTTTATATAATTTTATATTTAAAATATCCCATATAACCTAACTCGAAATCTCAAACTCCTATCAAGGCGTGCCGACAGGCGTTTATAAGGTTTTATCCGCATTCCAAACACAATGGAACATGTTTCGGAGGTTAATTCGATCATATGCGCAAGTTACAGAAGTAAACGATCAATTTTAAATTGAATCGATTAAAATAGTTTCTATGCGTTTTGAGCTGCCATGGTCAAACGACAACTCCGATTGCTACGAAAATTGAAATTCGAAAATAATATAATATTACGGATCCAATGAGTCTGGTTTCGTCGAATTCCGAGACTGTGCCTTGGAAAGCTATTTTTAAAGGTCGATCTAAACGATATATTTTAAAACTAAACAAAACATTTCCAAATCCAATTTTGAAGCTTCCATTATCTATAGTATTATCAATATAAATTGTCTAAGCCATCAAATTATTTTTAACAAGCTAAAAATTGAAAATTCAAATTTTTACCCATCATTCATAAATTAAATTCAATAATTAAATTGCCAAATTCGTATTTATATTCGAAATTCAAGTTAAACTAACTTCCAAATATTTAAAATCAATTAAATATTCCATTTCAAATGTTCAAATTTCTGGGTCGTCACATCCTTCCCCCTTAAAAGAATTTCATCCCGAAATTACTAGTTAAGAAGAATGATCCTTAACCCATTTAGTACTTTCCCAAAACAAATAGTTTCCAACAATTTGACAAAGAAAATCTTTTTACTAAAGACACATTATCACTTCAATTATCTTTCTAAAATTTTCCATAGATTCCAAACAACATTGTTTTCTTAACAATTCAAATTTAAATTTCGAACTTTCAAAATTTTCTCAAAATTTTTCTAGCTCCCTAAATTTTCGAAAAATTCGTCAGCATCTCTTTTGCGCGATTAGCTCAGTACGACTACAAAATTGCACCACAGACCCCCAGATTCAAAAAGAAAACAAAATGCCAAGTGGATAGACAAGAAAATCAACAAATTTCATATAGAAATTTAAATACATACCTTTTTGTCGAGCAATTTCAAATTTATCTTCGAAAATCAAATCCCAATTTCCTTTTCCCGTAACATACCTGTATGTCCTACTAGCCATAATATTCGATTTCAACATTCAAATTTATTTTGCACATTCCTTTTACAAAATCTTCAATATATACTTCTTATACCATTTTTACTTCACTATTGAAGTTATATATTCATTATCATTCAATCTTGCATTTTCAATTTCCTTTGAAGTTAATTCCCAATTTCAATTCTATTTGAATTCAATTTATCTTCTACTCTCAATATTGAATTTTATCTATTATCTTTCATTCACAATTGATTCATATCACTATTTTAAATTAGTTTCATTTACTAATTTACTTCAATTTTCAATTCGAAATCGTTTGTTGCTAAAAAAAAATTCCCAGAATTTTTTCTCTCTCTCAAAATTTTCGAAATTTTTTGGCAGAGTCCCTTTTGTATGGAGGAGCTTTTACAATTTGACAAAAGATATAAATATATATACATCGACCCACCCGGTCGGAAAAAAACAGTTCATATTTCCTATTTTTATTGCGTAGGCGTACCTTATTTAGCATTTTTAAGCAAGCGGCTTATTTAATTTGCATTTTGTGCAATCAAATCCAGCCCAACAACTTCCCTGAACCTGTACTTACTCAACTAAAACATGTCAGTGTCATATATATGAAGTTTAACAACATTTCACTTATTTGCAATAGTTAAACACATGAATTCCAAAAGCAATGCACACTAAACACTTTCCGTAAGCAATTTATATAGTTTTAATACTAATTCAACTGTTTTCAACTAATTCACATACCATTTTCATTCAATTTGAAGGGTTTACAACCCTCTTGCTTACATTCAATTCACTTTTAATTTTAAACAAACCCATATTATTCCCATTGATTAAAAATTCAATTTTATTCACCTCTGTTAATATATTTACTTTCGTTTACAATTATTGAATCTCGATTCATTTCAAATCATATTCAATTTCGTCATTCCTTTAATTAGTTTTATTTACTAATTTTATTCCAACACTTCGCTTTTCTTATAACAATTCAAATTCAATTCCCATTCAATTTTATTTGCTTAAAAATTCGAAATGAATTGCAACATTCAACTTCACTTTCATTTACTTGCAATTGTAAATTTATTAATACCTTTAGAAATTTATTTCCATAATTCAAACTCAATTCCAATTCATTTGTCTTAACCCCAAATTTATTTTCAACTTAATAAATTTTATTTAAGAAATCATTATACTTAGTCTCCTTAGACTTTTCTTTAAATTCACTTCATTTAATTGATTCACTTATACTTATTTCAATTTAACTCCATCCTTTAGGTTAAATTCATTCTATCAATGTCAAATTGTATAAGTTATCAACTTAATGATATTCCATAAATATTTTATATAACATTCCAGAGTCTTTTCAACCTTTCAAAACCATTATTGAAAACAATTCAAATTATCCCTTTAAATTTCTAAAATTCAAACCCAGTTTTGCAAACAAAAAACAATTCGGTAGCAATTCCTCTTTTGGAAACCCGAAAATGAACATCAATGATGCTGCAGTCATCACCGAAGTTATTTTCCAGCGACCTAAAAGAGTTTAGTGCTTTTATCCCTTCAAAACATTTTTCCAAACCTTTGAAAACTATTTCCAATCCCAAAAGGAATCTAATTTCCAAACTTCCCGAATTTCAAATATTTTCAAGAACATTTCCAAATATTTCTCTGGAATTCTATTTCAAATTATAAATCTCATTTACAATTTACATTTACAAATCCCATTTGGATTTTTAATTTTTTTAACTTTTGGTTTTGATTTCAATTCCTCATACAACGATGATAATAGTTTAATATTATCGCTTCCTAGCAACCAAGCAACCATATATTATAATAATTCATAGAAACTTTATTTCTTTCATATACAAAAATAGTTTGGGTAAAATTATTTCATTTACCCTATTTTAAAACGATATCGTGTCGAATTTTTTTCTGTACAAGTGTTTAGAGATCCCTATCAATAACGTTAATTACTCGTATTGACCGGAATCCATATATCACTCAACAAACCAATCAACACCATATAAAATAATTTTATATTCACTAACAAATACGCGCTCATGTCTATTATTACACTCACACTCATTCTAGAGTACTGCTGACTCTATCTCCAATGAGTAACACCCAACAGAGCCAAGGTTGTCGCTTAACAAAATGCTCTGATACCACTTTGTAACATGTCCGATTTCTCGACGCCCGAAAGTCGACATCGATACGTCCACTGTATCAGATGTCGCACAGTCGAGTGCCCAAAAACCGAACCGTTAGGGTTAAAGAAGAAGAAGATAGAAGAAGAAATAGAAACAATAAACAGAATCTCACATTTAGCAACGGAACAATATACAATAGATAAATAATCTTTAAAACAAAAGGGCTGTATATGTTATTACAATACAAAATCAGAGTACAACAACAATACACAACATTGGTAGTTATAAATGACTTGCCTACATAGAAATTTGTTTCACACAAACCCGAACACAGCAGATACTACATAGCATAGATAATACGTCTTGCCATCCAGCTTGCCTCTTGAGCCCACGGCAACTCCTGAATTCTAGAATGACCTGATAACCTGACTCTAGGTTGCCCGTGTGGAAATTGGTGGGCACCCAGAGTTTAGAAAGGGAACAATAAACTCCAGGTCAGTCATGGGACTGGTGTGAGATCTTAAAACAGTTATTTTTACAAAGAAAATAAAAAGAAATCAGCTATGCTTTTGGAAAATGAAACTATCATAAGGCCTCCCGCCACACACACAATGCAAACACAGAATTGAAGGAGATTTCTCCTTATGATAGTCAAACATGCTTAATACGCAAAAATCCTTTCGATATTATTATTAGTGCATAGTGCAGAAAACATTTCGAAAGTATAATATTAATCTTAGTCAGCATACAACCATTATTGTATGCCTACTATAGCTACCATCCAAACAGTAGGGCGCCACCATAAGTTGATGGCAGGTAATACAACTAAAACCGTACAGGGCGCGTATTGGAGTTTGGATTTCCAACAAATGGTCAGGCTAAGAAACTTCCTATTGCCACATGGGCACGGCTCTGGAGGGACGTCCCGAGAACCTACCCGGATCTCTGCCAACACAAGGCCGGGTTACCTCTGTAACTGGGTAACTACTACTCGAGTATGCCATCCCCCAGTCCTTTGGGACCTTTATCTGAGGATCCTTTACACCAACAACCACAAAAAAAAGTATTTGTAGTAACCACAAAGGTTAAATATTAGGGCTCCATACCTGACACTACCTTTTTCCAGAAGGAAATGACATACCCTAAAGGGCACGACCCTCATACCTTGCCGCATCTTTCCTGTTTCGACCATTCCGAGGTGTGAGGTCCGATGAGGTCTCGTCCACAAAGCTACACTTTTTCACAAAGTCATGCTTTGATCAACAATGATCAGCAGCACTTCGTATGTCACGTTACCAAATTGGGAATGTATCACTAGTCACTATCAACTACATAACCTCTGAGCTCGTATGTCTCAGAAAAGGGTGTTAAGCTAAGAGAATAAATTCTCCGCCACCAACAGAAATGTATTTGTTAGAAACCAGCTTTACATCTCAAAGTGTAACGTCAGACACACATCCATACAAGTCCGTTCCGGGATCGAACGGAACCGAAGGCACTTCCAAAGAAGCCCTTGCAAATTCAGATATTCACAAATCACGTCCGGAATCCCCATCACAAAGGTGAAGAAATCTCTATACCGGAGCATCCTGGTGTAGAGCATTCGACAGGTAATCCTTTCGCTTTCGAAAATATCCGGTCTTCAACACCGTCTTCAAATGCAATCCCATTTCGTCATATCGTTATTCGGAATGGGTTTAATGACACAAGGTCCTCTCCCAGCTAATCCGAATAACGAGCGCTTATTTTTCAAAATAAGTGTTACATTCAGATTTCAACAAATGACAACAATTTTCACTTTGATCTTTTAAACAAAAGATCTATCACAAACACAAAGGTTCGATGTGGTTTTTGGATATCCACTTGGAATCCGACTCCCGGTCGCATCGAAATTCAAATGCCATAAAAAGGCAAATATTGATAGTCGGTTATTTTACTATCAATCAACATTCACAACAATCACTGGATTCCAAATAATTTTTCCCCAATTATTATTTTCAAAATATCTTTGCAACATACAATTTTACACTTCCACCATTTGAAAACAAATTTCAAATTACTTTTCACCTTTCAATCCTTTGAAAACAAATTTCAAATCATTTTTCACTCACGGAATAAGATTCCTGATATTATTTGTTTCCGCTGAAGGTCTGCCGAGTTAAAATACTTTAAATTACTTATCCAAACATATATACTTGGAAATATTTCAAATAAAACTATTTTAAAACACTTACTTAAATATTAGTTGTGAAAATATTATATAAAAATCTCGTATAAAAATTCAAGGCCAAACTAATTTTAAAATAAAATTAGTAGATAGGATATAACTATTTAAATATCCGTTTTCTAAACAAATATCAATTTAATCTTTAAATAATTACTTCTATAATAAATTAAAATATATCTTTACTTTAAAGATTTCCAAAATAACCCAAGTAAATAATTTCTCCAAAATAATCTTTCCTTAAAACCATCTTTACAACTTCAATTTCATATTTATAGACTGTATTGAAAACATACTCGGCTTTCCAGGGAAAGTACACCTTCCATTCTAAAATGTTTCATTCAAATCAATTTATAAACCCTTCTGGATTTACTTTAAATTTACGTTTCGAATCCGTAAATACCTTTCACACTTTTAAAAATGACCAAATGTTTATTTTTTAAAACAAATTTCCCTTTTCTTTATAAATTCCCATGGTGAATTTAAACTTCTAAATATCCATTGATATACGATTGATTTCAAAATTTATTTTCAAATACCAAATTAATTTCCAAAATTTATTTCTAAATTTATTTCAACACTAAATTCATTATCTTTTAAAACAATTCCTTCTTTTGAATTATTTAATTTCATAAAATTAATTTACTATAAATTTTCTACTAAACTTCAAAAATCAAATTTTTATTTATTTCTGGTATCCTACGATACCAAAAATATATTTGGCTAAATTATAGCCTTCACAGTTTCAATCACAATATAATCACACACAGATTTTAAATAAGTCAACACATAATATTGAAACTAATTCAAATATTTGAGGAATCCAGCTGGATCCCTCCAACCTGTTTTTCCTGCATCCACAGACGTTAGCACAACGATTAAATACCAATTCCACTTCGAGGTGGAATATCGCGGTATATGGGTTTAAATATAATATCCTCCGCTATTATATGGCGCATAGGGTCTATTTCAATACAATTGATAATAATCTATCATCCAAGCATACAATCAACAATTTTAAAATTTAACTATCACAATTCAACAATCAATCAATAACTGAAATTTTAAATTATTAAATTTGAGTGAGAAGATCTCACCTTGGATTATGCATGCAATCCATTTTCCATTCGGGACTTGATTTTATCATTGTATTTGACCTTGTATAAACAATTATACAATTTATTAATATTTAAATAAATCCAACAATTTACCACCATTTATTATTTAGTTTGACTGATAAATTTGGGTTTAGACTAATGATTTAATTTCAAACAAATTTCCTTTCAAAAATATATATTTTTAGTGATAGAAGTAATTAAATAAGTTTATTAAATGAGTTAATTAAACAAATTAATTTCCAAATTCATTGGTTTAAAATAAAACAATAAAAATCTATTTTTAAATAAATTCCTCGAACATTTGAATTCCCACTTTTCTTTTCCAAGTCTAACATTAAATCAACAGAATGGTTCTCATTATACTTTACTGTAAAATTTATATTGTACATATTTTTCTTTTGTACTTATTTTTAAACCATACTTACTTTTACACATTTTCAGTTTCATTCTTTTCAAACTAAAATCGAATTCAAATTTTAAAAACAGATAAGGAGTCCATACCCTCGAAGACGACTGACCCAAACGACGCAACCAACCCCATTAGAATGTGTCGCTCGAAAATCAAGCTTCCAAGCAAAATCGAATCGCCATTCACTAGAACCCATCGCCATCTTCCATCGTCTTCACGCGCTTATCCTCGAGCAACTGCGTCGGCCTCCTCCAAACTAAATCGCGCGAGTACAAGATCGCGAATTGAATCTGAGCCTCCCTCCAACCTCGCAGTCGCCGCCACCTTCACGACCTCGCCCAAAAATCGAATCACTGACATCGCCGAAGCTCACCGAAAGCACCAGATCCCCTCTCTCTTGCAGTCCTTAAATCAAAAGAACGAACGCAAGCCACCATGCTACCGCCGCGATCGACCCACATCCCATCGCGACTCCCCCTACCATTGCGAGCGTACTCTCTAACTCTTCCTCGACTGCATTCTCAGATCCTGCGATCGAAATCAAACTTTAACCCTAGCTGAAAGAATACGACTACTCTCACTGTCGATCATCGCCTTCGAGTCTAGGCGATTTCGCAATTCGATTCTTTTTTTATTTTTTTATTTTCAGGATCGGAACGATTTACGCGGCCAAGATTTCTTCCTTGCAATTTGATTTTGTTTTTCTTTTGATTTCGTTTTCCAAGTACGCGGCAAGTCGTTTATTTTTTTCCAGAGAGGATCTCGAATTTGAATACGAAAGGGAGAACAACCATTTTCTATTAATTGGATTCACTTTTGAATTGTGAAGAAGAAAAACTCGGCTGTGAATAAAAGAAGAAGAGAGACACGATTATGTTGGCGTGCAGAGGAATGTAGGGTTCGATTTTTTTTATAATTTTATATTTAAAATATCTCGTATAACCTAACTCGAAATCTCGAACTCCTATTGAGGCGTGCCACCAGGCGTTTATAAGGTTTTATCCGCATTTCGAACACAATGGAATGTATTTCGGAGGCTATTTCGATCATATGCGCAAGTTACGGAAGTAAACGATCAATTTTCAATTGAATCGATTAAAATAGTTTCTATGCGTTTTGAGCTGCCAGGGTCAAACGATAACTCCGATTGCTACGAAAATTGAAATCCGATAATAATACAATATTACGGATCCAATGGGACTGCTTTCGTCGAATTCCGTGACTGTGCCTCGGAAAGCTATTTTTAAAGGTCGATTTAAACGATATATTTTAAAACTGAACAAAACATTTCCAAATCCAATTCTGAAGCTTCCATTATCTTCAGTATTATCAATATAAATTGTCTAAGCCATCAAATTATTTTTAACAAGCTAAAAGTTGAAAATTCAAATTTTTACCTATCATTCATAAATCAAAATTCAATAATTAAATTGCCAAATTCATATTTATATTCGAAATTCAAGTTAAAATAACTTCTAAATATTTAAAATCAATTAAATATTCCATTTCAAATGTTTAAATTTTCCGAGTCGTCATATAAACGGGACTCAAATTTTCAAATTCTTAATCTAAATTCATTTTTATTTATAACTTATATTTATAAATATACTAAGGTTGTTCCATTTCTTATGTATAAGATTATTTCACAATTGCAAATAATATTAATTATAATTCCATACTTATAATTCATTTTCTTATATAATTTATTCCTTTACAATTGTTGTTTTTTATTTAGATTATTCAAACAGCTTTATTTATCTTATATGTTTATATTTTCAAACAATCAACCAATCAATTCAATTTATATACACTTTACTAATTTTGAAAAATCATTTCTTTACATATGAAATATAATTAAGGTAAAATTATTTCATTTACCCCATTTAAAATAATACTATGTCGACTTGCCTCGTTTAAGTGTTTGGAAATCCATATCGATGATAAGGCGTCCCACATACTGACTAGAATTCACAAACAGCTCAACGGATAAGCAAACACAGTATAAAACATTTTATATTAACTAACAAACGCTCATATATATAATATACTCAAACTCAATCTAGGGTGCTACTGTCCCTATCTATACCGAGTACACATCAAAGCTTAGGAATATACAAAATTTAAGCTCTGATACCACATGCGACGACCTGCAAATCCGTACCCTTTGACTCGACAATAATTCACATATATCTGACCCAAAAAGCACAGACTGACAGAAAGTTAAGAGAAAGAAAAGAAGAGAGAAGAAGAGAAGAGAAGAAAGAGAGAAGATAGAACTAAACAGAACAATACAGAATCTCACATCGCAGCGGAAAATATATAATATCATATCAATGATCTTTACAAAACAGAAACTGCATATATATACACACATCAATCAGAGTTCAACAATCAATCAATAGTTATCAGCTTGAACAGTTATAATAACCTATCCTCATAATTGCCGATAATATACAACAACAAACAAAGCACAGCGGATAATCAAAACAAGTACGCGTATACGAAAATGAAGATCTCCAGCTCTCCTGCTGAAGCTCCAAAAGCACCAAAGCATAACCTGTAAATATACTCGGTCTGACCCGAGCATATGGAAGGGAAGAACGCCCGAATCAGTCTGGTAAACCAGCGTGAGAAACACACTGAACTGAATTTATTAAATTACCAAACTTTTCCTTAGTTTTCAAAATAAAAGTATCTCGTAAGACAAGTCTACACATAAACACGGACATGTTTTTACCTTACGATTACTAAACATATCATATCAAATCCTCTTATATTATAGTAGTGTCTACTATATACAAATAATATTAATCATAGCTGAAATTGTTACATTGATTAAATTCCAACATATAGCCTAATTGGGTAATACAATCAAAATGGCGAGCACGTAGTGGAGTTTGAATTTCCATACAAATGACCAGGTGAAGGGAATACCTTCCGACAGTGCATCTCTAGAAAAATGTACCAAGGACCATCACTAAGGATCCTCTACCAACACAAAACCGACCCGCCTCTATAACTAGATGGAACCGAATATATCATCCTTCGGTCGTTACCGACCTTTACCAAGGGCCCTCTAGCATACAAAACACAATAATCAGATACACGACGTCATAGGGTGCAAAGATATATCTAGAAGAGGATGATCATATCCTACTTGGGAGCGACCCACTTAGCCTTGCCGCATCTAACCATGTTTTGGTCATTTTCGGTTGATGAGGCTAGAGGTAACGATACCTTTCACAAAGCACAATCACATCACTTTGAATGCAACACGGCCATTTCCGTTGATTACTAATTGTCTTCCATAAAAATACAACCCTTAAGCTCAT
Organism: Allium cepa; assembly: GCA_030765085.1. Lineage (NCBI taxonomy): Eukaryota > Viridiplantae > Streptophyta > Magnoliopsida > Asparagales > Amaryllidaceae > Allium > Allium cepa. The sequence continues at coordinate 611,777,180 of CM060932.1, forward strand.
ACGTCTCAAGGAGGGTGTTAAGCTAAGAGAAGTTGCCTTCTCTGCCACCATTGATGTACGTTTGTAAAAACCAATGTACGTAATCTATAGAAATGCAATGTCAGACAAACATCCATACAAGTTGTCCAGGAACATGACAAACCGAAGGTACTTTCCGACCACATCCTGTCGGGAAATCCCTACGATTAGTAGCGAATAGTCCTCGCATTAGATATTTCATAAATGAAGAGACCATTGCTACTGAATGTATATTGGAATTTTAACCCCAAACGATCAACAAGAAGTCCCCCACTATGAAACTCCGAAAATCAATATCATCACAAGCAACCTATACAATCGTCGCATATACGTTGGTCCGAAGTGGTTTTCAGATAAATCTGATCCCGGTCTCTTCGCACCAACAACGCAAAAGCGTTTTTCAACCTCACACAGAAACTAAGTCTCATAGACTTATCACGTCTCCAACTTTCAACTTGCTATCCTTCGGGCCAAGAAGGAAGCTCGATAGATTGGAGTAATACTCCGCACTATACGAATCAACATCCTCAACACAAACGATAATCAAGCCTACACAGAAGGCTACGTACTAAGTGTACGACTAAATAGTTCCCACATCAAGTCGAGGAACTAAAATATTGGCCAAGTCTGATAGTCGGTTATTTAACTATCAAAACAAACAAACAAATATTCAGCACCATAACAATCACTAGGCCCTTTTAATTAATCTTTTATTGATTAAATCACTTGCCAAATACTCACTTCAATTTATCTTTAAAAGATATAATTTCAAACATTTCAATATTGGAAAACATTTCCATATACTTATAAAATAATAAGCAATTCACAAATAAATTTATTTTCAACACTTAGAAAATATTATATATACTTAAATCACGATTAAGTATATATTTTATTCTTTAAGGAAAACATTCTCTTTAAACACATTTATTCGGGTCAAAACGAATGTTGCGTAAAACATCGTTGCGACAACCCAAACTCAATAGCATAGGGATTCAAAAATAAAATAGATATATAAATCCCAAATACTATACAAAAACATTTCCTTTCGGAAATCATTTACTATAACAACAGTGTTATAGTCCATCATTTCCTTACTTCTCGAAAACGTCTATTTCAACAATGAATGTTGAAATCTATGGTTTCGATCCTTAACACATTTTAAAACATCTTTAAACCATTTTAACTCCATTTACAATATCACTTTTTAAAACATTTATTTAATATATTATTCACTGTCCAAAATCGTGAATATACTTCATTTAATCCAATTCAATGTTTCTACACATTTATTAAATGATAATCCACTGTCCAAAATCGTGGATATAATTCTCTAACCAAAATCAATACTATTGCACACTAATTTTAAAAGGATAATTCACTGTCCAAAATCGTGAATATAATCCCTTTAAATAAACTTCTATATTTAACTTATCAAATTCAATTGATTTCGGATTTATAAAACAACGTTTATAAATTCCATTTATATTTTATAAAAACTTCAATATATAAAATTCCTTTACTAACCAATTCCATTTATAACTCAATTACATACCAAAAAAGCCAAATTATAAGTTAATAACTTATAATTCATTTATTTTACAAAATCATTCATTTTATGACATCCTCAATTATAAATCTGTAAATCTTATTTACTAATAAAACCCATTTATAACTGTATTTTAACATTTACAGAACTCCTTTACAATTTCATCATTTCGATTTATAAAACTTATATATAAACCATTTATAATAATTTCAAAAATCCCCATTTATACTATTTCTTAAAATAGTTAACTTCATATTTCAAAAATCACATTCCAATTATATTTCACAAAAATCATAATTTTTATAACATAAAAATTATCATATTTATTTATTCAAAATAAATCAATTCTTAACGATTCAAAAATTCAATAAAACATTTATTTTCAAAATCACTTTTAAAATTCTTTTAAATTCAAAATCATTACTTTACATTTTTAAAAATCCAAAAATAGGCCCAATGCTGCAACAACACTAAATACAACAATCACGGCATCCAAAATATCATATATAATATGATAACGGCATATATCAAAATATCTGTAAATAAATAAATACGGGTGAGGAATCTAGTTGGAGCCCTCCAACCTGTCACCTGCAACAAATATACATATTAGAATATGTGTACAATGTCCGCTTCAAGGCAGACGCACGTACAAAGGGTCATCCGCTCATACACGGGAACGTATAGGGTCATCTGCTCCACTAGGCAGGTATATATATCCAAATACCAATCAATCTATATCATCCAAACAATCGTCAATCATCATAAATAATATTTATTCGCACCTATAAAAATATCAGTGAGTCGGAAAGAGTAAGTTGTACTCATATTGCGTCCAATAGCAATTTCAGTGTTTTATTCCGAATAAAATTAAACGACCGTTTAATTTTACCCAAATTCACACTAGCTCCAATCAACTTCAAACTAGCTCCATCACGTAATGCTCGTCAATACGGACCCAACGCAATTCGTTTCGTACGAAACGGACCGCGTATGAAAAAGTTACACAGTTTTAAAGTTTATACGAATTAATATATATATATATATATATATATATATATATTTCTATTTCTATTTTAATTTTAAACCCTACTCATCATCGCAGCCATTCGTTTTCTTTCATCAAATCAGGGCCGTTAGCTTCTTCTTCCCAGATAATTGAACGCACGCACAAACCCAATACCGTGCTCGAATTGTGATCGACACACCCACCACCGTCGCCATCGACGACAATCCAAGGCCACCGAACGCTGCGCCATCCATCCACGCCCCCGCGCCCTTAGCCACGATCAACTCAGTCGAGCCTATGCATAGATAAACGTGCTTGAACGCACTATAGTTGAATACGATTTTCCATTGATCGGCTACGCTGTAAACGATCTCCACCGTTAATCTTTTAGATCTCGTCACGCTCTATATTTTTCATGCTGGAAGTTTTTTCTATAAATGGATGGATTGTGAGAAAATGGAGGAGGAAGAAGAGAGTTTTTCGGCCATTGAAATGAAGCCGGCGGCCAGGGTTTCTACCCCTAATATTTTGCAAAATAGAAAAAAATGATGGCCTTATATAGAAAATTACGCGACACTATTCATCCGAAATTTTTCCGAACTCGAAACGAAGTGTGCTGCCTGGAGTTTATAATGTTTTACCCCTATTCTGAACGCAATGGAATATATATCGGGAGCCAATTCGATCGTATTTGAAAGATAGGTTTTCGAATCGAATTAACTAAATTTAAAATTCACTTAAACCGATTTCTACGCGTTTTAGCTTGCCCCGGACAAACCGTAAATCCGATTGACACGAACTTACAATAATTTTACACTACGGATCCAATGAAACTGGTTTTGTCAAAATCCGAGACTATTTGAAAAATGGCTATTTTTACTCGTTAACTAAATATTAAAATATTCAATTTCTACGAATTAACTTTTAATGCGATTTTAAAAGTTTACTAACATCATTTAAATTCAACTAGAATTTATTTCAACTTTATAAAACATTTTATTCACATTAAATCCAAATTACAATTATTTCAGTATTTTCAAATATTAAATTATCAATTTACTTATCTAATTAAATCACTATATTCAAAATATAAGCAATTCAGCTTAGAAAATTTACTTGTGCATGTTTTAAAATCAATTAAATATACAAATTTCAAATGACTGAAATTCTGGGTCGTTACACCTAATCTCATTTGGACCTTGAGTTTGCTTAATAAATGGAAAGAGAATATTCACTCGTGCGTAGCATTTCATGACGGCCTAAGCATAATATTTGTACTTTGAGTTTGCTCAACAAATACATATAGTTATATTACCTCATCGTCTACATATTTATAATACTACACATAACGTCCCTAGCTTTAGTTTGCTCAATAACCAAATAATAAGCAAGTAATTTATTAATATACAAATGCTAGAGGTCAACGCTTGTATTAAAGATTCATAATCTTTAATGTATTTAATTAAGTGACATCAACTTATGGAATAATGTATTTTTTATGAAATACCCTCATGATTCAAGGGTTAGACACAGTAGAAATCACATTATACGTATGTATTTATTCCTTAAGTTTATTTTAGGTTTCTCACCGTTCCACTTTCGTTTATACATTGGTATCATATAAGTTTAATTATCATCCAACGTTTATAATTTAATTAACTTATGTAATAATCTTATGTACACCACATTAATTAAATCTTATTTAATTAATTTAATTAACTAATAATTTAATTAATTTTATGTTACTCGGTGGAATTTTTAATTGAATATGTATACCATAACATTTGTGGTCACACACACATATGTATTTTTTATTTGTTGATTAACTTATTTAATTAGATAATTTAATTAAATATTAATTTTGAACATTTCTTATGTATATACATATAGACTTACATTATCTTAAATAATTCAAGATAATATAACATATATCTGCATATATATTTTATGTATATACACTTTAATTAATTTATTATTCTTTTTGGTAGAAGAATAATATTTTCAAAATATGTTTAATAATTTTCAAAGCACTTTTGAAAACTAAATTATAACATTTATAATATACATTATTTACAAAGCAAACTTTGAAAAATCATATTATCATATTTATAATGTAATTCTTAGTTAAATTTAGCTTTTAAATTTGAAGTCTTATTTTGATTTCAAAACAATTATGAAATCACATTATAACATTTATGATATATTTCTTATTTTAAATTTAACTTTTAAATTTACAATTTCATTTTTAATTTTCAAAACAATTTTAAAACTAGCCCAACGCCCAATTCAAATTGGGTCTTTTCTATTAGGTGCAACTTTTAGGCTCATTTCACTTTTTGGACCAGGTCGATAGCCAAGGAGGGATGCTTTTCTAGACGCCCTAATAAATTGGTAAGCTTAATTTGTTAGCCCTAATATAGCTAACTTAGACCTCATGAACTATTTAACTTGGATACCATTGTCGAAATCGAGCCAGTCGGAAGCAGATGAAATAGGTAGTTTCAAGAAAATCCTTATTTGGATCATATATATGTAAATGAAACATGTATAAATGAATTTACTGAAGGAAACATTTTGTTTCCCTCTCTTAATCTATAGAAATAATTAAGGGAAGATATGACTATATATGTATAGAGAGAAACCTTTCATTTCTCTCTCTCTCTCTCTCTTTAATTGTAATAATTGATATATTAAATGACATTTGTAACTTATTAACTAAATTTACCATGTCTTTGTTGTCCAACTTTTTGACTAATTAAATATATGTGTACATTTACTATATATATATATATATATATATATATATATATAACCTATTAGTTGTTCTAAATGATTTGAAATCTAAAATTAACATTAATGGAAATGGTTTTAATTAAAGAAAGTTTTGACAACAAAATGTTGCATAGTTGCACAAAATCCTCTTACAAATTTGAATTGAACTACACATGTATATTTCCATATACATTATTATTATAATTTAATAATTTAGATCTAAAACAACTATATTTACAAATATTGTAGCATATGACATATGTATATATACATAAATGCAAGTAAGTTTGATTCCAAGGTTAACTATTTTGATTAAACTTTTAATTTAGGAATGAAACTAGAGTGTAAATTCGATCAGCAATTAATATCAAGTAATCCAAATATTAATGTTCACACGTTACCTTAGGTAGTGATGTGATATTTTGACCAAATTTATAGCTTATACGTCTTCTAGATAAAATCCATTTTTATTATTATAGGCGATACCTAGTAGTAACGATTATCTACAATTCTCCTCGTCAAAACTATATCACACTAGAACTTATGGAATTTGATTTTGGTCAAAACTCCAACATCATCCACATTTAACTTTGTAATTCCAAATACAAAGTTCTTGGTTCAATAATAACAATCATTATTAACTTTACTGCTTTAGCAAACAACATTGGTTTTTGAGTTAACTACGGTTGAACGTGATATTAACCCCATATAACCAACGAGACGAATTCTATATCGAACAGTGTTTCATTTCCAACGCTTCAACTCAAGCCGAACTATAGTTGTTCAATGGACATCATGCCATGATTTACTATAATCAAAGTGAAGTGTCCAACTTAAAGTTCCACAGTATTCTCAAGTCAAGGAAATTAGGTAGCATCATCACTTCGAAATTGTCTGTTTAACCTTAGTTATATTAACCAATAGAGAACTCTCGAGTGAGTCATTCCATGGTTATCCAATAATTATCAGTACGTAACCCTTTGGTGCTCCCAACATCCATGAGAAATACACTATCCAATATTTGGAAAGGGTTATATACTATAGCCTCAACGGATAAATCGATATCCTTTCTCGTAACATTTTGACTAGGAATGTTTAAAACAATATGTTATTTTCATCATGATAAAATTCTAATGATTACAACAATTTGTAATTACCATCACACAACATACCATTTAAGAATTTTCCATCTATATACTTAGTTACTTGATTATTTATATCACTATATAACAGGTGTACGATAGAAAAAACACCTTTTATTTTAAACATGATTGGTCACAGAGTTAAATATATGTAACAAATTACATAATTTCCCCTACGATATACACCTAACTCTATCAACATGTATACTGTAGATGAGAATCTCAATATTTATGTGTGTGTATAAAGTTATTGTAACGTCCCCCACTCTGAAACTCAAAAATAGACGCCGATGATGTTACAGTCATGATTAGGATCATGTTATAGCTACAAAGTGAGTTTAGTATTATTTTGCATAATATAAGTAAACATAACAACTATATAACTTTTTTTTATTAACTCAATTTGAGATACGTAATTCATTACATCATTTTAACCTAATTTGTTCCTACGCTTGGTTAAATATAATAGGAAATAATAGAGGTGTTATTTTTGACATATGAAGATGCCAACACAACATATAACTAGGTAACTGCAAAATTTTAAAACATTTTTATTCTCTAGATAAGATTCCTTCTTCGTTTATGAAATCTTTATTCGTCCTTCCAATAAATATTTGTTTAATTCATAAAATCAGCCTACTCGAATGAGTACCCGTGAGTTTATGAGAAATAATAAAAACATGGGTCAGACATAAAGCATGGTATAAGTAGAATCTTTACCTTGGTCATTCATGGTGAGACCACACCATTAACACGAAACGGGTTTTCCCTCGCTTTATCATCCTCAAAATACATCATTTATGTAAATACTCACTACATAAAGAGAAACCATGTGCATATATCCAATCAAGAAGTGTACCCTACACTTAATCATCCAGTTATGAACTATGTCATATGTCAATTCAAAGTCAGTATACCCTATACTGATTATCTAGTTATAAACCATGGCATACACTCATTCATTATCCATTCAAACGTCACATAATCTCTTGTTTTAGGTTTCCATCGTTAATTATCAACTTCTCATTTAATATATTTAGTGATTACCTCCATAGGCCTATAAATCACTAAATCATCTTTTCTCAAATAAAGTCATATGATGAAATGGCCACTCATTCCACCTATGGGAGCTACCTTGACTCTTACCACCCTGAGTCTCCTGAGAGGTTGAATGTAAGTACACTAAATATATTATAGTAAGCGTCTTTACTAAGAGTCAATAGACCATCTTATTCATGAATAGCCATCGTTCACGTTGTTGATTTATTTATTTTAGTTATAACACCACCCTAATGTTTTGACACCCTGCCTTAACTCCTATTCAGAGTTTATAAATCTTTTAGAATTGAACCCTATCGTGCCACCCTACCATATACCATTGGACTTTGACTAATAGTCGATGCACGCTGCCATCCAATAACTCCATAGATCGGTATATCTTTATGATCATGATTCAACCCATTTCATTATTTCATTTATAGTGTGCCCTACACTCTTTTTAGATAAACATCTTTATCTTTTAATTTAAATGATAACCTATCATTTACCAGTAGCTCTAAGCTTTCTTCCATTTCAAAATAAGTTAACACCAATTTAATTTATAAAATCTTTCTTTATTCCATCCTTATGAAATAATTCAATAACACTTACAAACTATCCACCCAAGACAATCGTGTGCTAACTCGTCTAAAGCCATCATGATTTATTTCATTCATAGTCATCATGTGTCATCCCATTTAAAACCATCGCATGCTATTTCACTTGATCCATCGTGTATTGTCTAATTTATAGTCATCATGAGCTATCCCTTCCATAGCCTTCGCGAGCTAAGTTCCGTACTTAGCTTTCGTGTGTTAAGCTCGATAGAGCTTTTGTTTGATATCTCTTCCAAAGATATCGTGGGTAGATTGTTGGAATGCTATCACGTTTTAATCCATTTATAGTCATCGTGGGTTAATGTAGGTTATCATGGGCTAAATGATGATTTTGTAATTAAATTGAAAACCGATTCATTGTCTTAGTAAGTATTAACTTTATACCAAATCTCATTTGGTGTCGAATTCTCATTGGTTAATGTTTATCTTTACAATTCACTTTTTACAAATGTGCTAATAACATCTCCCATCAATTGTCATTAATTAATTATCCTTTTTCTTTGGTCACTTAATTCATGTAAAATCAAAATTGATGGAAAAAATCCAAAAAATTCACCAAAAACCAATTCTATCATATTTTACCTATTCCTAAAATTTTAAGTCAAAATAATTAGTTTTTTTATTTTTAATAATTAATTTACCCGAAATTAACTATTTTTACAACTTAGAAAATTCACAGAAATTCAAATTAAATTCAAAAAAATGTGAAATTTAAAACCCATCTTTGTTTCACTATATGAATACAATATTAAATTTTCATTGCATTTAAATATGATTTACTCTTGTTTACCTTAACACGTGAACAAATTACTTCATTTAAATTCCTAAACTCAACCAGGTAATGTTTAATCATTCAAACATGTTAACATCACCAAAAACATTAATACACAATCAAATCAAAACCTAAACGGAGGGGTAGGTTTTAGGGAACGTGGTACCCACGTTGACTAAGAAAGCCTTTGTTTAATCTTCTTTTTCTTTAAATTGAAAGTTTGATCTTCCTTGCTTTGAAATCTTCTTCTTCTTTCTAAATAATGGTCGGCCTTGATTTAGAACTTTAGGAATTTGCCAGAGAATGAGGCTAAAGTAAGTGGATTAGTAGTTTTGGCATGGGCTGACATCTCATATTGCCTAGCCTTACTAATGCACATTCCCTAACATTAATCCTTTATATTTAAAACTTAATTCATTTACCTTTATTAGCAAGGCCAACCTTAATTATTCAATTTACCTTTAGTCCATTCAATTAAGCTTTTAAAGTGTCAATTCTTGCAATTAAATCATTTTATTAATCTCTTTAATAATATCCACTTATTTTTAATTTAAATTTAATTTTCCATATTATAGACCCTCCAAAATATAGGGTGTTATAGTTATACACATGTCCATATATTATTATGATATCACGTCACACACATGTACATTGTAATACACACTCTAAATGTCCATGTAACCTTTCTTATACCCAAAAGTGATAAAACAAAACTTCCAGTTACTTGTCAAATTTCTCGATCTGTTAATTTATACCTTATAAATAACAATATGACATTTCATACCTAAATGATATAACATCAAACACTTAACTGAATTACAAATACACACACACATCACACTTATAATATATTTTGAGTGTAATGTACGTCTCATGTTCTCATGTTATGTTATGAATGTATATTACATATTCAAAACAAACATTAACTAAGCATAATTCATATGATTAATGTATGAATATAAAATATTTAAAATAAAATATGATTTTATTTCAACATGTATAGATCAGATAGAATATAACTTAATAAATTTCATAAGCCTGCCAATATCCAAATATGAGATGTTTTTTAAAATTTACCCATTTCACCAACTGCCAAACGAGTCAATCCCAACATTGCTTAACCCTTCGATCTCACCAGCCGCATACCCCTTGAAAACCGGTTTGCTCCAACCATCTCGTTTTGTCTTAACTTAGCAGAGTGCCAAGCGTCCAGTTGTCCCTGCATAAATAAGCGATGATTTTGCGTTATTTCCATGACAAGATCAACACAAAACGACGCTATTCATCTGATAAAAGCATCACCATGCAACAATCACCATCTGTCCTTTACTGTCCATCTAAGCAACCGTATCACTGTTTAGCAACAACGCTTTGTCAGAATGTCGTCTTTCCTACAACAGCACGTCTTCGTACGGCCCGCCAACGATGCTCATCCCAGCCATTCACTCCATCTAACATCTTCGTATCTAAACCACACAACTTCATCCATGGCCAAGAGAATTCCAAGGGCTCGATGCTCCAACCCGAATCGTACCAGAATTCAACTGCTATAAATACAAATTTACACACACACTTACGGGGATTGAATTCACATTTCGTGCTCACAATATTGTATCTTATAATCAAGTACACCAAGTTAAGACAATAAAATCAACTATCGTAGTTGATTTAGATCATTTTGATTAGACTACTCTAAATCTCGAGTTTCTTTACTTTACTTACATTATTAGTCATTATCTCTTTATTTTTCATTTATCAGACATGGTAGAAAATGTGTAGCGGCAGCTATAGACCAAATTTTTAGACTTTGACATTGTTGTTTTCATAACATTCTGAAATTTTAAAAAAACTAAAAAAAGAAAAAGAAAATGATGTATATTGCATATAAATATGAAATAAATATAAATGTCAAAGAATATTTTTTGATTTAAGCTAGAGTAGTTCGGATTTAGATGTATAGAGTCTAATAGAGGAGGAAAAAATGATTGGTCTTTATATATGTTAAGAAATGACTGTTTGAAATTGAACCCTTGGTCCGACGCGTGGAGACCCAAGTGGTCAAATTCTTTCGATCGGTGAGTTTGTACATTGGACGCGTCTGCAAACGTCACGTTAGGAGTAACCTTTTCCCAGCCTAGCTACTTCGCTCGGAAAAAAGTGCATGCAAAGAGTTGAACAAAATAGATGAGTAAAAATATAAAAATAAACAAGTAAATTAAGATAAATGGAGATCAATGCGGTCAGGTAACAAAGAACCATAATTTTCTTCAACCTTGCTGAATATCTCGTACTAAACGCAGATCTGAAGGTTATTTTTCCACAATATTTTAGTGATCGCTGCAGAATTTGATGTTGAAATATTGACGAAGACTTATTCATGCGAGTACTTTCACCTCCATAATGTTTATTTTATAGTTGGAGAATAAGTTATATTGCTAAATTTGACAAAATTTATGCATGAATAGGATTCCAAGATGAGTTCTTCTGCACAGGATCCATTTTACATAGTGAAGGACGAGATTCAACAATCGGTAAGTCACTAAATCGTTATGATATCTATTCCGTAAGGTTTTGTGTTAATTTTGCATACATAATACTAGATCGTATAATTTCGATTACTTTAGGAGGCGATTGCATTGTCAATTTTATTTAAATATCGCTAATGCAGATTCATCTGCCAAGGTGATTTGGCATAGATCTTAATTCAGGTCTACTGAAATTCAGTGAGGGTGTCTCTGTAGTACTATATGATTCCTCTCACTAGTCAGTCCAAATATGTCCAATCAACGTATTATTACCTGGAGCAGTAACTATTGAAATTTTCTGGTCATCCTGTCCGCAATTTATAAGCTCTACACATTGCACTCAACATTGTCTTCTGCAATCATAGTAATTGTATTATAGTAAAGTGTAGTGAGAATGTGTTTTGTCATAAATATTATATTATCTTTTTTACCCTATCATTCATGTCATGTAGAATTTATAGTGTGACTCTTAAACTCCACTTCCCTATGAGTCCAATTTAGGATGCATTTGGCTATGATGCAAGGAGAACAGTCTTAAGATGATTAAGAGGGAAATTATTATAATTTTGGAAGACAATGTTGAGTACCAGCATACCATATCATTCTTGTCATGTAGAATTTATAGTGTGATATTCTTAAACTCTATATCTCCATGTGTCCAATTTTGACTATAATGTGTATGATTAAATGGACCGTTTGTGAACAATTGATTATTTGCTGCATTGTTTAAACTTCATCGTTAATTTTGGACCATCATTATTTAATTGCTTAGGACCAACAAACATCGTTTTGATTGTAAAATTTAATCATCTTCATATCACAATGACAAAATTGTTAGTAGTATTGGGAGCGAAGGCGGGTGGGCGAAGATGGGAGGGGATAATGTGAAATAAAGTTTAGGTGAACAGGGATGTGTTTATGGCCTTTTGGGTACAGAATGCAAAAAAGAAGTAGAATGCTGGTATTAAAATCATTTTGCAAACGTATTATGATTTCTTTTAGCAAATGTAACTGTTAATATATAATAAAAAATTTACAATATTTCTTAGAAACATTAAATTTCATCCACGAATAAACATTACAGATATATTAACATGAAAAAAAATACAAATATAGATTCAAAAATATAGAGAAAACCAACAAAATAAAATACATAAATTATACTTGTTTGAACTATGTTTTGTTTGCATTTGGAATTCCTTTAATCTCCTTACTCAGCACATGTCATTGGTTTTTTACTGTATAAACTTGTTATAATGTTGTTTTTCATGTGTACAATGTGCTTGTTAGATAGAACTATAACTTGTACGACCTCATGCACCTTGACCCACTTAATCATAGAGTACAAATATAACAACTCAACGGGTAATCCATAAAAAGGTCCATCGCTACTTGTTTTTTAAGAATTCGAACGGGATTTTTGTTTTGACTTTTCATGTATCACATCAATAATTTCATCTTCAAGCGGTCAAGCGCATATGCTAGTACCATATTCATGAAGCACGATGGTTCTACATCCGATGTGCCTAGTTGTTTGTGAGATGATGTCACTTCAATTGTAATCATCATTGGTTTCATAAAATTGACTTCAGTTTGTCAATAGCTTATTTTTAAACTTGTAAGAACCATCTCTATTGACCAATGCTATAATTTAAATGCTGATGTAAATTATCACATATAAATTTTTGAATGTGATATCCCGGTGCTTTATAAATTGACATCTTGTTCATCTATTCAGAAATAACGAAGTCAGTTTCTTCAAGGGTTCATTGTTCTATCACCAGAATACAAATATCTCTGAGCTCGTGTAATGTTTTTTCTTTTCTTTTCATTTTTGATATGTGAAGAGGAAAAGGAAACAATTTTGTAGAAAATTAAATAGGACCAGTGTTCTTTTTCTATAAGGAAAATGGAAGAGTGAAGTTAAATAACAAGAACTATACCAACTTTAAAATATTGTTTTCTAGATTGAATAAATTAGACTAACACTTACATAAGGAGATGATGAAATATATCTGAAGGTGAAATATGTGGTTTGTGCATTGAGCTACTCTAGCTTAAAAGGAGAAATAATTTACTATGGGTAATACAAACCCATGAAATCCTCCCATTCAAATTAATCATGTCTTAAACAATATGCGGCAAAATGGAATTCCACTTTGCAATATTATTCAAAACAGAAGGCAAAAAACTTAAAGTAGATTCACACGTTGAAAATGTCGTATATCATATACTAATGCTAATATTATGTAGATACATTGCATGTGAATTTTTAATTCTTCTACTATATATGCAAAAATGAATATCATTCAATATAATATTATGGTGCATATGTTTTTTTTTATATAGCAAAAACGGATATATTAACTAACTTTACACGAAAGATACCGCTTTATTAGAGTTCAATTTTTTTTTTTAAAACAATGGTAAGATGACATCTTTCGAGTGAATAAATTTAAGGTTTTGTTGACATAAAAAAAGTTGAAATAAGCAACTACCTTAGTTAAATTATAATGTTTATGTACAAAGTTTGTTTTAAAAAGAGCATCTGAAATTTTTATGGTACTTCGTTATTTTAAAAAATTTAAACCCTTTTTATTTTCATTGTTAATAGAGATATATCACATGAACTTTGGTAGTTCTTTCTTCTTTTTTCTTTAGGAAAAGTAAATTGGACCGGCCCCTTTGACTTTTGAAATATAAGCTCATATAATGCTCTGTGACACTTACAAAACACAAAGAAGATCACATCAATTTGAATTTATATGCATGTAGGACATGAAGCAACCACCATTTTGACACCAAGAAACATAAAACTAGCATTAACTACCATGCAAAGGTGAGAAGTAATCTACAGTTTATTTTATATTCAATTTAATTCATCAAAAACATAAAAAGTTTGAAGTTCAATGATAACGTAGTGAGAAATCACTTTCAATGGAAAGTGAAAAAGTTTATATTACGAGTGTTTAGGATTTGAAATAAATCAAATAATAAAATATTCAAACTATTTTTTATGATATATTTGGTTATAGGTATTCTTATATGTTTTAATGAATTTAACAACTTCTTGATAAGTAAATTTTTTCTAAAATTAAATATATGCTTCTTTAACTATTTTGAAAGCGAGTTTTTTAAATTTTATTATGATTTATCCGAAAAGTTTTTATTTCTATGAAATATGTTTAAATTTATGCAATATTTTGATTTGAAAAAAAACATGAATACATCTCCATATAGTTTTAGTTTATCAAGTTGTGAACTTTTACTAATTTAGGTTTTATTGTAAAACATTGTATTTCTTGACATGTTATGTAATTGATTTCAGTGCAAATTAAATGGTTTATTTTGTAGGAATTCAATTTTTGTTTCAATTATTTAAACTTTTGAAATGTTATATTTGAATTTTTCTTAATTATTTTAGTTCTTGATTTTTCTATAAATTTTAAAATTAATTTTATTCGTAGACTTAAATTATGTTTAGAAGATGCTTTACCTTCTTCAAATATATTTTTGACATTCTCAGCATCTATTTTCGAAACAGGTAGAACAGGTCGAAAGATTGAAAATTGACAGTTTGCGATTGATAAAAAGCCCAAACTTTAGAGACACCAAAGATGGTAATAATAGAATGCCGATGGTAAATGAGAGTAATAAAATGCTCATTTGGATTATGGATAGAACGGTCTTAGGGTTGTTGGATATAGCCAAACCAATGATAGTAGAAACATTTTAAGGGCGTGTTTGAAAAGGGTAGAGAAATGAATTTAAGTTTTAATAACTATTTCTTATTATTAATTATTGATTTATATTTTTAATTAACCATAATCAAAATGAAATTGAAGTTGAAAATTAGTTAATTAATATCAAAAAAGTCGAGACATGCTAGAAATAAAAATGCAAGAAAAAAACAGGGTAAAACATAGGACGTTACAACATAGTACTACCTTATTTGCTGACACTACCTCATTTATTAGAAACGTTTGGTACAGTTTCAAGTGTCGCTTGTCTGCAATCTCCGATGACACGACTTTTTGCTAAATCACCAAATAGAACATTCATCATCTCTCTAGCTGAGCTTCGTCAAATTCAATTTCTTCTCCTACAGTTTGTAGAATGCAAGCAACCAGTTCTGGATAGTTTGAAGTTCTGGTAGAGCCTACACTATTTGTCTTGTATCCTGTATTTTGGCTTTATGATTCTAAATGTAACTTGTTTGTATGTCTCATGCGTAATCAAAAATCTTGGTTAGCTACTGATCAATCTCACCATGACGTCGTCCACGACCACCACGTCCTTTGCTACCGATATGTTACATCTGTTGAAGACTTGAAGTGGATGATTGCTATATGAATCCATGAAGATCAAACATCAGCTTGAACGAGAGAAGTAAAAAAAATTCTTGAAATCCAAAGTTCTATCAACTTGTTTGAGAGGAGTCCGCTGCATCGACACTGCTTCAACCATAGCGTGTGTATATGAATTTCGTCCTGTTGTATTCATATTTCATAACTTAATTAATTCTTACATCAACTCTAAGTTTTCAATCGGTCCTCTTCTGTACTTCAACGCCAACTCCAAACCCCTACAAGTATAAATAATGAAATAATTCATAAATAAGAGATACATGCTAAAACCATGAAAGCATGCAAATTTAAACACACAGCCACACGATCTTCTCACCATTCCTTGGTTTACTCAACGGTTTGTTTTGCAACATCTCAGCCAACCCGATTTTTGTTGCACAAACTTTTGCTTTTAACGCAATCTCTTTAAAGAATATCATACTTATGTCGGACTTTGGTTTCATATATTGGTAACACGTAAGGAATGATGTCTTCAGCACGGTTGTACATCTTCGTTATGGCTCTGTGCACTCATTTTTAACTATTTCCACACACAAACATACGTCTTAATAACACATTTGGTTAGAAGTTTGGTAGCATCGTTTGATTAAACGTGTGGACTTCTACAAATATCTTTTGATTTTTTTGAAGGATTTGATGTGTGACGAGTTAATAGGAAAGGTAAGAAGTGATTGAAAATGCAGGTGAAATAAAAGAGATGAGGTATAAATATACAGGGGAAAAGACAGTCGTTTGAAATTTATGCATGACATCCGACGCATCTGACAGTAATGTACCAATTTCAACGGTTTTATACGACAAGTCATTTTTTTGCCCTTTATCTCATTCTAATGGCAGACACATTTGACACGAGACGAACAATGGGGTGAAAGATGACCCCGACCTACCTAAATCTTTTAGTCATAGTACATATAAGCCATTCTTTCATGCATTTTATGGAATTTTAAATTCTATGAATATTGAATGTTACATCGGTGATCTTCTGCAAAATTTTATAAACGAAAGTTTCTTTTCCACAAGTTGAGCTAAAAGTGTTAAAACATGCAAATTTGTGTGAGTACATTTAACAGTGTTGGTCAAGTGGGCTGCGTGTGGTTTTGGATCAAATTTAAAATGATATATTTTGTAATCTCTAAGAAACATAATGTTGAAATATTTTGTTTCTAAAAGTTTGGTTGAGAAAATTTTGAAATTTCTATGGTGTGAATGCTATTTGTCCACCGTGATTAATAATACTCTATCTGAAGGTAAAACATTAAATGTCTAGAAAAAGTTTTGACGTCAACTTTTTAAATAATGACTATATATTTTACCCTTTTTTTATGTACAACTGGAAGCTACTACAAAAAGATAATTCATATGTTAAATTATTTCATATATATAAAATATTGAGTAAGAAAAGATTAAACTATGAAAAATGGAGTTGAGTTTCTTAAATAATAAGGTAAAAATTGTTAAATAGGAAGTCTCAAAAAAGTCCAGCCACAGGTTTTATTTTTCATAGTTTCCTACAGTAGAAAACTGACCTTCGGTTGGTTTGATTGTATGCCAGACAACTATAATCTGATATCAAGCTTAGCAGTAATAAATATAGTTATTTCATTTTCCGCGATTTATTCTCTGAATGGAGTATGATTTATTATTTATAGCTCAAGGTTTTGTCATGTGTTTAACGGTCGAAAATAGCCCACGGTTACATTTCTCAACCTTTGATATATGCGATCGGTATGAAAATGAAACTAACGAGGAGCATGTATTATTCTTATAATTTCTTGACTGAGTCAAAATATATTGCATATCTCCCCAAGTTTGTTAATCAGTCATGACCCTGCATTCTCACTTCTCCTAGCTCCTTCTCATTCATATCCATCACTGTACTGATCCTGAAATTCCATTCATGATCATTTAAATGACTACATTTATCAAGATACATTTACATCTTAAATTAAGTAGGCAAGCTGTTACTAACGTACTACAACTCAATAATACCAATATATGTTGCCAAGAACTCAGTTTAAGCTAAAGTCAAATGATTTTATATTATTTTGGGACGATATCTGAAGTTCAGATGTAGAGGCTGATATATCTGTGATCCATTCCATCTATATTGTTACTAACAGTGAGATCTTTGTTTTGTTGGGCAGATTGACAAATTGCAGGCAACTTTTCAACAATGGCAGCAGACACCTTCAAACACTGGAGAGCGTGTTCATTTGACTAAAGAACTTACTGCTAGCTCTGACAGCATTGCATGGCAGGTAAGGTTTCCTCATCTAGTGCATTTTTTTAAGTCACGGTGTCATATATTTGTTTAGGCATGCTACAAATTGCAAGGTGGTGCAGGAGAAAAAAAGAAAGGGGAGTGGGGGGGGGGGGGGGGGGGGTGGTTTCCTACTTCACAATTGAGATGTGATAACTAGCACAGGATACGGGGGCTTGGAGATAATTTCGCCCTCACCTTAGGGTGATGAAAATTAATTTATTTGTTACTTCCTACTGAAAGGCACTTTCTCATGATGGAGATTTCGTGGTCTTTTACAAATTGTTGGAAGATCATTATCTTTTACAAATTATAATAAACAAAGCAACATAATAGCTTCCTATGTCAAAAATTATGTTGTTCACTATTCCTTTACTTGATAGAAAGGTAGATGAGTTGGATAAAACAATTTCAGTTGCTGCAAGAGATCCAACTTGGTATGGACTTAATGAAGCTGAACTTGAAAGGCGTAGGAGATGGACTAGTTCTGCTCGTAACCAGGTATATGTCTAATTTCATTTTTGCTTTCAAGATTGTTACAATGTCGCAAACAGCAAGTGATAAACAGTAGAGTTACCTTCTAGTGACTAAGCATTGTTTGACAAAAAATAATTATCAAATTGATGGAACAAAACCACATTTGTTTATCACAACATGACTGCCAATAATGATTGTCAATAAGAAAATTATTTTGTTTCCCCTGTTTCTAAATATGTTATTTCTGCAGAGTCAGGTTTCCTTTTGTCAGACTAAAGCTGAATGCATAAAAAGTTGTAAACAGTATACAGTCAACAGGAAAGTACCACAAGTACCAAAAAATAATAATAAAGATCTTTAACTGATGAATTTGTACGAAATACCTATTATTGAATATTAACAAGCTAATCTGTATTATTATTTTGTTACTAAATTTAGACAGATAGGCCAGAAATGATTTTTATTCAATTCCAATATAAAATTTTTCCGATGTTGTCTGATTTGGATTAAGCTGCTTTATATTTTCCTTTATACTACATACCTATGATCAGCAGTAATCTGCCATCATTGTATGTTCTAGATCGATGCCATAAGAAAATCTGTGGAAGCTGGAAGAGACAAGAATGCTTCTATTATATCCGGGCTTGGTGGATCAAGACAAGGGCTGACGAGGCTTCCAGATAGTCATAATTCTCAAGAAACCAAGCCAAATCATTACATTGCTCAGGACAATGATGATTTTATCTCTTCAGAATCAGATAGGCAGATGCTTCTAATAAGGTACACACCATTGTTATTTTTGCACCACATTACGTTATTTTAAATGGATATCTATCTATATAAAATGCACATGTTGAAAGCAATGAGTTAATAAGCTTATGAAGAAGGCTTACATGTGTGTCAATGTGCACAAGTCTAGCACCCACAGCCGAACAGTTCCAACTTGGTAGATGTTTTATCCCAAAGGAATACCATTGGTATATCTATTTTATTATCTTTATCTTTATTACTATTAATAATGAAAATTCAATCAACAAGATTTCCACCGTCCTTTTGAAATTTCGAAAATATCCTAGATAGTATTCCTTCATGGCCACCCATCAACGGAATCGCACCATCAGTTTGTGGCCTCCATCATCAGTCCCTTTTCGACAATGTATCAACGAAATTTCACTATCGATTTGCATACGGCACCATCAACAAAACTGTTTAAAATAACAGTGTTGTGCACCAAAGCTCTTGCACTTCTAGCACACATCCCCATTAAATTTTATTAAAGAAAAATATGTGTCAACGTGCACAAGTCTAGTAAATACTGCTGAAGGGTTTCAACTTGTTAGATGTTTTCTCCTGTTTTAGTTGTCGCTGTGCTTTTGGTATCCATGATATTTGCGTAATTATGTCATTTCTTAGCATGAGGTTGAGAATTAGCTAGTAGTGTACCATTTTATTTACGTGTCGTCATATTTGTCACTGTTTCATTAAAATCACCTGTTTTATATGTGCTTTGTTATCTTATACTAGGATAAATTGCACATATGTGCATCTAATAGCTTAATGTATTTATTTTTTATTTAATAAAATTTAATGGGGAATATGTGTTATAAGTGCAAAAGCTTTGTGATCACAACACCTTATCTTCAAACAGTCTTGTTGGTGGTACCAGATGCAAATCGACAGTGAAATTCTATTGATGGATTGTCGGAAAGGGGGCGATGGTGTATGTCACAAACCGATGGTGAGATTCCTTTGGTGGGTGGTCACGAAGGAATACCATTTATGGTATTTTTAGAATTTCAAAGAGACGGTGGAAATCATATTGATTGAATTTTCATTATTAATAGTAGAGATATGAAATTAATGTTCGTGAAAATGTTATACTTTTATTTTAGAACATCTAGAGAAGCAAACCTCGTTTGTAAACTAGAGGAATTATGACCGAAGTCACACACATACTACAAGTCATTGACAGGGATATGCAGTTGGCGATGATTAAACCTTCAACCTTGCATGTATCGTATGTCCAAACCAACCACGCCACCCTTGGGGTCGAAAACAAATTTTGTGTCAAAATGAAACAGAAACATGACATGAAGTATGAAACCAGTCTTTTCTTTTAAAGCCAGCACTTTGCTTTGAGTCTGGTTGTCAGACATCACTAGGTAGCTGCTGTGCTGCAAAACCAAGTAACTTAAAAATCTGCATTGGAAGTTTGACATTATAATATTTTTGCATTGGAAGTTTGCTGATTGCTCATACTAAACTATCTTATTTTAGGCAACAAGATGAGGAGTTGGATGAGCTTAGTGCAAGTGTTCAAAGAATTGGAGGTGTAGGGCTGACAATACATGAAGAGCTTGTCGGACAGGTAAAAGTGAACCCGCGGTGATATTTTTTTGGATATAATTTAAATACATGGTGAAAAATGGCAAACTCAGTACATAAAGCTTGTTAAGACGTGGTATGTAAGGGCTACGTTATCTAAAAAAAAAAAATAACAACCAGTGGTTGTGCTCAAAGCTGAAATCTATGACTAATAAAAATACATTGGCTTGAATTTTATTGTGATGCGAACCCAATTGCTAATGTTAGGACATCATATTGTGGAATAAATAATTGTTTGTTTTCAAGTTCTTCTAGTACCTCTTCATCATGTCAATAAAAGTAAAAAATCAGAGCATCTCCAGCACTGTTGTTCCGACTATTTTTTTTTCCCCACCAATTTTTAAGTGGTTTCGTATTCATCAATCCTAGGTGGATCATAAAACAAGTGTGGAAATCTCACACTCGTGTGAAGTTTGCTGCTTAAAATAAAAGAGGCAAGCTTGCTTACATATGGTCAGGCCCGGCCCTAGGGCAAGGCGAACAAGACAGCCGCCTAGGGCAGCCGGCCCGCCAGGGGCAACGGTTGGTGGTGGTGATGATGGGTTTAGCGGTTAATTGATAAAAATATTATGTATAATATTGATATTAATTGATTCTTTGGTTGGATGGTAGAGTGTTCTTTGTTTGCCTAATGATCAGGGATCAATTCCCAGTGGGGAAGTCTTTAATTTTACTGCCTCCAACATTTTTTGGCTGGGGCAACGCCCAAACTTGGGCCGGCCCTGCATATGGTTACTACTAGTTTTGGATTCTACTGAAAATAAAGTGTGAACAACTTATTTTTGTGGGATCACTACCAGTTTTTATATCTATTACTGGAGATGCTCTTAGTAATGCGTTTTTGTCTTTGCTAATTCTATGGGAGCTTTCTTGCTGGTTTCAGAAACAAATATGCTATCCGAAGGACCAAAGGTGACTCAATAAAGAGTACATTAATGGAAGATAAGAAAAGCTCAATAATGACGTGTCGCCAGTACTTTTGTATTTGCTGCGAGAACTACTATCGAGGATGTATGTTGAAGCATCTGGATATATAGCAACTGTTTATAAACAAATAATTTAAATTGCAATTGTGCATTAAATTATGCTGATGTGTGTATGCCAAAGTTTTAAAAGGTGAAGGCGACTTATCAAATAATTAAATGTGGAATGGTAAATGTCAAACATTAAAATAAAAGGACGTTAAACACTCAAAGTTAAACACTCAAAGTGCAAACAAGATACAATCAATCACATATAAAATACTTTATTTAAATCTTTCTAACATGCACATCATCTATTCTTGTATATATACAGTACAACATAAATTTATTTTTATTTTTATTTGAAAAACAAACAAACATAAATTTACATTTTTCTTAAAAAACAAAACAGACAAAATTCTATTTAAAAATTGACCATTGCATGCATTAGCAAAATCACAATCTTGTTTTAAGTTGAAATGTAAATGCCTCTACCTCTATATCCATACCATCCAAAAGTATTACTATCAGACAATACGGAGAATGTGGCGATATGGAGTACACATGAATATTCTCTCTAACACCGGTACGTATTAAAATATCAGCACTAAACAATAAATACATATGCCTTCAGGATAGAACAATACACAATGTACAGTAAATCACAGAGATCACAGAGTCATCATCATTGCGATAATATATAATATGAACTATATAGGTGATTTAAGTGTACAAACATCTCAAATAATGTATAATCAATATACATCACTTATTAAGCATACAATGAGTCTACAACCACTAATACTATACAATGTTCCTATGTCTTCGCCATGCCCGCAAAACACAAGCTGGTCGCTTCATCCTTGTACCTGGACTATCTCGAACTGACCCGAGTATTATATAAATGACACACGTGTTAGACTATGTCTAAATCATAGATTAATATACATATGTTACTCAATATATGTAGAGTATAATAATATGATAACATCATCAAGATAATTCAAGACAATATTCATAATATTATTATTTATGTAGCAATATATATATATATATATGTATATATATAGTATATAATTGTTATATCATAGACAATCACCAAAGCATCATATAACGTCTAATATCATAGATTCAAATATAAAGTTGTCATCACCCATGTAGAAGAATCCCAAATCTAAAATTGCGGAATCAACATCATATGGGCGAATCATCAATATCTAGAAATCATCTTCATCAAGTATAGTTAGGCTAGCTTACAACAATGCTCAATTATATCTCTCAATCTCGAGTCATAGGATACCAATATAAATATAAATATAGGCCGCCTTCTAGAGAAATAATATACAATAAGATATGAGAATCCACTATGCTCTAGCTATCTAGATATAATTTGTAGAAATTAAATACAAGAATAAGAGATAAGCGATTTGAGGAGAAGATGGTTTTTTTTATTCGGAGAGATAATTTTTCAGTGATTGAACACGTCCTCCTTTTATAGCATTTCAAGATACTTGGAAAAAAAGAAACCTAATTTTGTGTATATATAAACCCTACATTTTTTAAGACGCTATTTCTTGTAAATGCATATTTCTTTATAATTGCAGATATTCTGTTTTTATTCTTTCCATATAAACATATTTCTTCATAGATATTTTGTATTTATTTTTTCCATATAAATGCAGATTTCTTCATAATTGCAAATGTTATGTATTTATCCTTTCTATTCAACACTCCCCCTCAATGGAGCATAGATATCAATCATTGCCAGTTTGTCAATTACGTTGTTAAATTACCATCGACAAATTCATTTTGTAAGAATATATGCAAGTTGATCTTCTTACTTCACAATTGGGAAACATTAACCCTTTGTCAATATTTTCTCTGATAAAAAACGATCTACTCTAACTTGTTTCATACGGTCATGTTGAATTGCTTATGTGCAATCATAATTGCTACTTTATTGTCACGGTGCAGCTCCATTGATTTTTTGAGATTAAAACCAAGATCCTTCAAAACATTTCTTGTCCATAGTTGTTCACATACTCTATGAGCCATGCCTCGAAACTCATATTCTGCACTTGATCTAGCAACCATCTTTTACTTCTTGGCTCTGAATGTTACCAAGTTTCTGCAAACAAATGTAAAATAGCCTGAAGTTGACCCTCTGTTTGTTATATCTCCAGCCGAATCTGCGTCAGCATATCCTGTTACTTCGATTTCACCACCTTTCTGGGACAATAGACCCTTTCTTGGAAATTTCTTCAATTATCTAAGTATTCGAATGACAGCCTTCATATGTTCTTCACTTGGGTTATGCATAAATTGACTTACAACACTAATAGCATATGCAATATCAGGTCGAGTATGGGAGAGATATAGTACTCTTCCTACGAAGCGTTGGTATCTTCCTTTGTTACACGGGATTTGGTTTGAAAACATTTTCAAGTGATGATCCACTTCAATTGGAGTTTCTATCGGTTGGCAATCAAGCATTCAAGTTTCTGCAAGGTCGTCTAATGTGTACTTACTCTAAGACATAAAAATTCCTTGACTTGATCTTGAAACTTCAATGCCCATGAAATATTTTAACCGTCCTAAATTTTTCATTTCAAATTATCGTGACAAATGCTTCTTTAATGATTCCATTTCTACTGTACCATTTTTAATAATAACCATATCATCAACATAAACAATAAGAGCAGTAAGCTTGCCAAATTTCCTTCTTATAAACAAAGTATGATCAGAATTACTTGTCTATATCCTAATGCTTTCATGCTCAATTACTTGTCTATATCCTAATGCTTTCATGCTCTTTGTAAACTGTCCAAACCATGCTCGTGGTGACTGTTTCAAACCGTATAACACTTTCTTCAATTTGCATACTTCTTTAGATTTCATTTTTCCGGGTGGTAATTCCTTATACACATCTTCATCTAAGTCTCCATTAAGAAATGCATTTTTTTACGTTAAACTGTTGTAATGGTCAGTCTTCATTTGCTGCAAGAGAAATGAGTATACGAATAGTGTTCATCTTTGCTACTGGAGCAAATGTCTCCTCATAATCCATGCCATATGTTTGTTTATACCTTTTCGCCACTAGCCTGGCCTTATACCTATCAACGCTTCCATCTGAGTTTATTTTAACAGTGAATGTCCATCGACATCCAACAGTTCGACATCCTTGGGGTGTATCAACAAGTTCCCCAGTGGAATTCTTTTGTAATTTATTCATCTCTTCATTCATGGTCTTCTTCCATCGTGGATCTAATAGTGCTTCTTGCAAATTGCTAGGGATGAAGACAGATGATAATTGATTTATTGTGCATATATGTGACTTAGATAACCTATGTGTAGATAAACATTCAGAAATTGAATATTTGAATTTAGACTTAATATCTGGTTCATACATGAGTTTTGGAATGCCTTTATTAATCATTGCCGATCGTCTGTGTTCAATATCAACACTGGTTGTAGTTCATTATTCACCTGTGGTTCATGATCAAACAACATTTCTTCTATAGATGGCGCTACAACATTTGATTCATCGTTGATTTCGACAGTTTCAACATGATCTTCTGGTATTTCACACCAGCTTTAGCATGATCTCTCCCTGTCATTTTACCCTCTCCATCAACAGCTTCAGCATGATCTTCGCCTATCATTTGACCCTCTCCATCAATATCCTGGTCTTCTTCAATTTCTTGCTCATTACCAGCTATATCACCCTCACTAGTTATGTATCTGTTCAAGTTATTTGTTAGTTCCTCTAGCTCTAGAAATATATCCCTAATAACATGAAAATTTCCTTCACCATCATTTGGTTTCTCCTCTGAAGGGAAGATTCTATAAAATATGGTTCTAACTTTCGAAATGAAACATCTAAGGAGATATACATTTTTCTTCCATAGGATCATAGTATCGATAACCTTTTTGAAAATTAGTGTATCCAATAAACACACTTCGAGCACAATGATCTAATTTTCCTCGTGGATGTTTAGGTATATAGAACAAAGACAACACACCTAAACACGCGTGGTTCTAATTTGGCATTGCAAGGATGGCAATAAGGTCATGAAGTCTTTTGAAAGGAGTCCGAAACTCAATTACTCTAGATAGTGTACGGTTTATCAAGTATGCGGTGGATTTTAATGCTTCTCCCCAATAATTTGACGGCATATTCATACCAAAATGAGATGCACGAACAACTTCTAATAATTATATGTTCATTCGTTCAGCTAATCCATTTTGTTGTGGGGTATATAAATTAGAGGTTTGATGTCGAATGCCATTATTCGTCATAAATTTTGACATGTTATTACTATTAAATTCCCCACTATTGTCAGATTGATACACTTGTATCATTCTTTGGAATTGAGTTGAAACCATATGATTTTTTTGAATACTTAAAAGACTTCACTTTTATGAGTAATGAGACATACCTATATTATACGAGTACATTCGTCAATAAATGTCATAAAATAACGAGCTTCGGATAATGAAGTAATGCGTGCAGGACACCAAACATCAGAGTGAATAATACTAGTGTTTTGTACTTCTGTTACAACTTGGAGAGTACGTAATACGATGACCTTTAGTAAGTTCACAAGTATTGCACTTAAAATTTGAAATATTACATCTGGCAAATGATGCAGAATTTGATTTTTTTAAGATATCCAAAAGAGAGATGATCAAGTCGACGACGCCACAACCAAACCTTAGCCTTTTCTTCTTCAATTCCTCCAACTTTATTTACCCGATAAATTTTTTGATCTCCATTGTTAGTTAGGTCTAAATAGTAGAGATTATTTCTTCTAACACCATAACAAAGAACCTTCCTCCGAGTCACTATATCCTAAAAATGCAGAATTGTGGTCAATATGTCGCAGTACATGCGAGTATAGCAGTGATTCTACTAACATATCTTATATTGTATTCTAAGGCAAGGACAATAAGAACATAATTTAATGTCAAGATATCAGATACGTCAATAAAGCCTTCGTCAATTATAGGAGACGAACCACCATTTGTTGTGTATATAGAGGTTTTGGTTGAAGGTGTGATGGACGATAATATGCTAGAGTTGTTTACCATATGATCTAATGCACCAGGATCAATTAACCAAGCACTATTTAATGAATTTACAGATGACACGCAATTTGTAGTTTTCATACTGATCGGACAATATTCACTGAATGAGAATTTTTAGCAGCATCCTTCCTTGCAATCAAAGTTCTTCTTTGCATTCATTATGAGATTAGATATTCGAGATTCGTTTGGATTAAGGATTTAAGATTTGTAATGGAGATTGATTAGATTCAAATTTTGAACATGGCTCTGATACCATGTATAAATTAAATACAAGAATAAAAGATAAGTGATTTGAGAAGAAGATAGTTTTTGTTTTACTCAGAGAGATAATTTTCAATGACAGAATACATTCTCCTTTTATAGCATTACAAAATACTTGGAAGAAAAAGAACTTAATTTTGTGTATATAGAAAGCCTATATTTTTTAATATGATATTTCCTGTAAATGCAGATTTCTTCATAATTGCAGATATTCTGTATTTATTCTTTCTATATAAATACAGATTTCTTCATAATTGTAAATATTATGTATTTATCCTTTCTGTATTCAACATAATTTCATCTCCTTATATATGAATAAATCAGAATAAATCGTAATGAGTGAATGACTGTACAATAGACACGAAGCCTCAAGAAGAGTCATTAATATACATCAACATCTGGGTCACTTAACCCTAGGTCGGCTAGCCCATATCCATACTTAAGTTGGGTGTATCAATAGAATATGTCAATCTACCACTCCATTCGAACTAGAAAGGAGATTGATGTCCGTATGCCCGCTTCAGGAGCTCAGGGTCACTTAATCGGATCTGTTTCTACAGTCTTTAGTTACCTCGACGGACATCATGACTCATATCCATCTGTGGCTCGTCAACGCGTAGCAGCGGTCATGACTCTGCTTTGCCATATCGGTAACAGACTGCTGGCCTAGGCGACAAAAAGGCTTTAAGGCACCTATCCTATAGGCCACCTAACCTTAATATTGTGATATATGGCACCTACGCTATGGGTCATCTAACTCAAATCATGTGATGCACATCAAATAAAATATCTAATAAATGTGTCACGGATTCGTGATGCGGACCTCACGATCAGACCGTCAAGGTGGATTCTGACCATCTTGTTCTTTCCAACGCCAATAACAGGAGCACAACATGATAGTGGCACAAAATATCAATAAATATAAGGACACATATCCTGCTCACATCCATGAGCATCACCTCGCGCAAGTACAATCTCATAAAAGTATTCATGTCACGTGTGTGTCATCTACCCACAATAAATAATCAAATAAATATCACAACAACGTCTCATACTACTGTGTGATACTTAAATGTTTATTCAAAGCTCGTAAACTACACTCAATCTACACAATATTCTATATAACAAGTCCAAAGGATTACTGGAGAAATATTATCGAAAGACATATATCATACGATAGTATAACTCCGTTTATTCAGATTTCTTGCTAAATCATCATAAAATCATATAGAAGGATGTCATCACCGTATCATACCAAAATACTAACCAAACAATATGAACGGTGAATCATTCATATGAGCCAATTCAATATACAAGGAGTGAACATAAAAGTAATATAAAGTAGATTATTCAAAAATAGATATATTTATGTGTGTATTCTAGATTAATCCTTCAAAAAAAGAAATTCTAGGATTAATCTGGATAATTAATTAAAACTAAATATAGAATCTTCTTTTCAATAAATTACTAATTTCTCAACCTTTATAAATTAAATAATAATTTAATATTCACCAATTACTTTTAAAAACTCATGTCTTTCTTTTAAAACCCTAGAAATAATTTGTAAAACTACATATTACACATAACAATTATTTTAAAATTTTCTATATTAAATATTATTTTTACATAATTTTGTAAGATCCAAATCAACTTATTATATTCCTAATCCATAAAATATATTCCTCAAAACTTTAATTATATTCAAAATTACAGAAAATCTACTTGGAAAATTTTAAAATATCGTTTAGGACATTTTCTAGAATTTTATTGGATTTCTATAAATTTATTAAAAATCAAAAACTAAATTTTTATTAAATAATCAATATCTAAATTGAATAAATAATAATTAATATCAAATGACACTTTTCTCTAATCAAATATATTTATATATATAAGATTTTTTCATTTATAAACATTTTTATTTATGTAAGTTATTAATATATAATTAATTAGATAAGTTATAAAAACACATAGTCACACACACAAAAAGTTGCACCGGTCGACTGGTAACCTAGGTAGTCGACCGATCGGAGACTCTGTGAACGTATTTTCTTGCCTGAACTTCATCAATTTAGGTCATCTCCTCCTTCAACTTGCTACTATCTTCACCAATTCGATGTATTCGTCCGTATTTACCAATTCATCAAATCGATATCAACCTTTATGATGATTAGAACATAGATTTTGTGAGCGTATACTCACCTTGCTTCCAGCTTCTTCTTTCTTCCGCTTGCACGCTCCAGACTACCAACGCATCAACACAACTTTTCCTTCATGGCAATCGATATAAAATGATGTCGAGATGCTTGAATTGTTTGGGAATTTTATGTAATTTATTGAATACATTTAAGAATTTATAAGAAGAGAGTGGAAGAAGCAACAACATCAGGTTGTTTAAGTAAAAGTGAACGTGCTTATTTTTATAAACGAGACGGAGAAGAGTCGAAAGTTAGAAAATTCGGAAAATTGAATAATCAGGATAGGTGATGATGGGTTTGCTTGGGAAACATGGGTTTTGGCTTAAAAATATATTTGTTTTCTTTTCCTTTATAAACTATTTTCTATTTAGACAAATCACAATAAAATTTCAAATAAAAATATATTTACAATTTGTTCGCCCAACATTATAATATTTTCTAGAATTTATTTCCAAATTAATTAATTTTACAATCCTTTAAACAAATAATTATTCTTAAAACCATTTAATTCCATCACTAATTACCTTATTATAAAATTTCAATATTCCAAAATAAATAAAAATCATTCATCTTAATTAAAAAATCCATTTTGATTAATTAACTAATTATCATTAATTACTCCAAAAAACCGGGTTCTTACATGACACCAGTACAAGTAGTATTCAATTTAGATACATTCAACAAAGAAAACCTAAAACACAATATTACAATAGCAGAAAAGTAGGTAGGTTATTCTTTTATTATGATTTTTCTTCTCCTTTGATTATCTCATGCTTTTAAAAAGGTCTAATCAAAATTAGAAATCGATTTCAACTTAGAAATGAATTTTGAAATCAATTACGATCAACCATCTTGCTCAATGTTGTTTTATTAGTCTTGTTCTTTTTTCTTGCTATGAAATGATTGTGGTTTTGTAACTTTTGTTAGACCATTTTATTATAGTTGAAGGCAAAAAAGTTCACTCTTCAGGCATAAGTCTCGGTAATATAGATATATGTTTTGTATGCCTCACATTGCTCATGTTGCTATGGCGTAAGAGTCAGTAAAAGAACCCTTCTGAGCAAGCTTCGAGGTGTTTAGGCTCGACCCTGCCTTGGGATGGGATTTATAAAACATTGATGTGTTGTACACACGTGTGTGGGGGGATGTTTGTGATGTATATTAAACATCCATAAAACTGACTATAATTTTTAAGTGCAAACTCTAAAAATCTAGGTGTAGCGTAAGGATGTAGTGTAAGGGGTGTAACTAAAGAGTTCAGTTACACCTTACGCTACCTCCTTACTCCACATATCTATATTTTTTGAGTTATGCAATCAAAAATAAAAGGCTAATTTTATGGATGGTTAATATACATTACAAGAATCGTCTAATCAAATATCGAGACTTTGAAAATACATAGTATGTTAAATATCGGTCGTTGAATTGAATTTTTAGATTTGAATATTGTATTTGAAAATGTTAAAGTTATTCAAACAAGCCAAAATTTTGTTGGTATGATATTTATCCATATACCAACATATCCCCAAAGTTAGATGTCATTCGAATTGTCTAAGCTAATAATTTATCAAGGTGCAACATATTCTTCTCTTTGACATGCACCTACCCACACCAACATACATGCATATAACTAGGTTCAATGACACTTCTCTTTTGGAGCCCCCTTCAACACTCTCTCATATTTTGAGCTATACTAATCTTAATGTTATGAACTTTTATTGATATGTTTATATCATGTTTAACACCATCCCTATAAAATTTGGGCTCATCTCAATATATCTAGCATAATAAAATTGATATTTGAAAATGCTAAAAGTTTCAAAATGTCTAACTTTTTGTAGAGATAATGTTCATAGTGTAGATTACAAATATAAACTTTGATAACATTTGAATTAGTGTAGCTCAAAATATAGTAGGGGTATTCTAAATGAGGGGTGTCATTAAACCTTCCTCTCTCACATGCATACATACATGTATGTGTGTGTGTAGAAGCTAGTATCAATAACCTCTTTTTTATCCTCCAACATTAGTCCCTTAATTTCAACTATAAGTTTTACATTTGATAAGAGGGAGAAATAATGGTTAAGTATAAACTTATGGATGAAATTAGAGGTTAAGGTGGAGGACCAAATAAATGTGGTTGAGGTTACTGATCCTACAAACACATATACATATGTATGTGTGGTAGAACAAATAGTTCATTATCTAATGGATCAAACGACAAAGACATTGTGAAGAAAGAAATGATTTTTCATAGATGAAATGAAGTATTCGATTCATGTAACAAGGGAAAGATTTCCCATTCATGAGAAATTTCTTTATTCATCCAATTTTGCATGAATCAAGATATACATTTGCTCCAATATAATTTGTAGCTATTTGTTCTTCCTCGGTAAGAAGATGTGTGAGATTGTTTAAGCAACTCGCGTAATCATCGACCTCTCCTTTTTATGATAAATGATCCGCTTGCCCGTTGACTCGATCTAGTAGGGAAATCTAAATTAAGTGGGTATTTCGACGCAGTCAAATAGATTGCCACATGGGTGCCATATTCTAAGAGCCCCATGCGCACATCATCATGGATATTCCTACCCAATTGTCTCACATATGAAAATATACTTCAAGTTACTACTCTATGATCCCATTTTGTACTTAAATACTTAATATGCTTACAAAATATACTAGCTGAATACTTATTATTGTTTTACGTTCTTTATGGCAATTCACAGGAAAAGCTTTTAGATGAACTGAGCACAGAGATGGAATCCACCTCAAATCGTCTGGATTTTGTTCAGGTTTGAACATGAATTCTTTCTAGTTAATTGAGCATTGTCTCTCATTGGATCCTTGTTTTGTATTTGATTTACTACTGGATGCCTGGATGTAATTTTGCCATGAGCTTTTGGGAAGGTAGCATTTTTGTTGGAATTATAGAATGTTCGTTTACGCAAATGTTTCTATAAAAAAAACACGCCTTATATCTTGTTTAAGATTGTTTTAGGTAATAACATGCAGATTAATTTTGTATTTCAAGTGTTTGACAACATTTGTTTTTTTAAGTAGCAAATAAATTTGTCAAGTCCTAAACAGTAGATACTTGCTTTTGATTTTTTTAAAATTTACTATGCAATCATATCGAAAATTACTTTTAAAGTAGTGGTAAGATAAGCAGTTGGCAGTCATGCTCTTAAAGTCAATGTCCGTTATGTCAAATGTATTTGTAGAGTGCTGATTTCCATTAGAGTGCAGTGCTCGAAGTCATTTTACATTCTATTTTGAACGTTGATGCGATAACTCAAGGATGAACTTTCTATGTGCAGAAAAAAGTGGCCATGGTTATGAAGAAGGCAAGCTTAAAAGGGCAATTGATGATGATAGCATTTCTGATTATTCTGTTTATCATTCTATTCATTTTAGTCTTCCTAACTTAAAAGTTAGAAAGACGTCTGCTTTACAGACATTTAAACTGGAACAGAAACATTTCTCTAACACTTAAAACGGCCTGTAAAACTATTTTGTTTTTGCGATTATTGAACACAGAATTTTCCCATGGAATAGATGTTACGGTGTTCTATACTACTATAAATTATAAAATTTATGTGAAAACTCGTGAATTCCATTTACATAAGACAATGGACGAAATAATGGAAGGTATTCGTTGCTAGTGCTATTATGATCTGCCAGACCTTTAACCTGGTTAGACCCAAACTAAAAATTATTGGATTGATCTGCGTTAGATATTGGTTATTATCTACCAAACTTTGCCAAATTGATATAATTATGGATCATTTGTATGAGAATCACTAATTGGATGTAAGTCATGATCTATCAAAGATGTTAATTTATTATTTAGAAACATTTGATCTTGCGTAGAGAAGCCATACAACGTTCTGGGTTCATTTCATTATTATAGATAGTTGTTAGTCTCAAAAGGTTGAGTTTGTTGGCTGGTTCATGTTCGTTCATTGAGGGACAGGTACATCATATTGCCACCAGGGAAGGAAAATGTAGTAGTGTATACGACGTGCTTAATGGAAAATGCATTAGAGTATAGGTTATGCTTCTATCATATTCTGGTGTAATCAAATTAAATGGAAATTGAACCATTTTTAATTATTTTTCAACGATCAAATTAGAGTCATCATCTATTAAATAGAAAAATTAACGGGTCTCAGTAATAGGACTAAAATGATTAATCAATTGAAAAAAATACGCATTATAGAAAATAAAAGCACATACAATGCGAACATTTATATTTCAAACGTGTTAGATAACGAATAGCAAAATTACGAACAAGTAAACAACATTATAGATTTTAAATTGAACTATTAAAATGTGCAAATGGAAACTAAGAGTAGAAAGACCTTCATTGAGAAAATATTGCATCGCAAACAACTAAAATTTAGTCAAATAAGAGATACGTCCCTAAAATCAACTTATTACACAAAATATTTTCCTCAAAAAAAAATATAAATTACATCTCTATTTTCAAATACTACAATTTTCTTTCCTACAATACCCCTCTTCTCCATTGCAGCAATGTTGACTCTTCATATATGGATGTTATTCTCACATCCATAATTAAAATTTGCACCTCATTCATTATTAATATTTAAAACGCAATAATTTTTTGTAGAAACGACAGATTAACAAACCATTTTCACCATTAAATCACAAATTTTATTATCTTCCTAACGAGTGACATTGTGCATGTGTAAAAACAACAGAAGGACAAGCTATTCGTGGATTATATGCAATTATATACTATGACCGTAGACGATTCAGCAATTATATGCAATAATTGCATGTCTGCAATTATATGCAGAAATATCTGTAATTGTACGAAATAGTTGCAAAAATATCTGCAACTATATGCACGCAGACAATTCAACAACTATACGCAATAGTTGCATAAATGTCTGCAATTATATGCAATAGTTGCAGACAAGTCTACAATTACATGGTATAGCTGCACATTTGAAGAAAAATCGACGATGTTCAAAATTTGCATAATTCTCTGTGAATATATGGAATAACTGCACCCTTACTGCAAATATGTTTTTTTGTATCAACAATGGATTTTATTTTAAAAGTCATAATATTTTTGATTTTTTGGTGAAAACGGTATGCTGATCCGATGTTTTCATAGAAAATTATATGCGTTTGAATGTTAAAAACGTAAAGGGTATTTTGGTCTTTTTGCGTGCGTGAATTTGAAAACAGAGTCTGGAAACTTATTAAAAAAACGGAGGGATGTTTTGTATATTTGCAAACTTTATTAGGGATATATGCCAAATGCACCCTAAAATTTATTAACTTTAGGCATCGTTAAATGGATCGTTTTTTTTCATTTTTTCGAAAATTAATATTGGGTATAACAAAAATTTACCTTTCCAAAAAAAAAAAAAAATCTGTAATTGCCTTTGGTGTTTTTGTAATTTTTTTGACTTTCTTTCTAATTATCTCAATAACAATCTTCCCCTCTTATCCAAAAAGGGTGTTGCTATTATCCCAAAAAAACACCAAATATTACCCATTATTATTAATTAATTAGCATATTAACCATCTTAAAATTACCGAACCATCTGTTAACTTTCATTGTCGTTTACTAATTATCAAATATTAAACCCTGAAACGTCTCAACTTCATTATCATCAAAAAATAACAAAATTTGATCGCAAATTATGGATGATCCAGCCAAAAGACATAGATGAAAGGATAGCATGTGAGGTTTAATTCGATTTACAATTCGTTCTTTTTTATTTTGAGAATTTGAAAATAATTTAGGCGGCAGAAAGGAAAACGTGTGGCTCGAATTCGGTCGGTGTAATACCACCGACTGCTATATATTATGATCGATATGCAATTGCGTGAGACTGAAACTTTTTTATTTTGCTTTCTTTTTTTCTTTTTTTGATTTTATACAAGAATATAATAATGATTTGACTGTAAACTCAACTCTTGGTAATAATTTGTTGCGCGACATAATTTTTGAAGATGTTACGATGGAGGAAAATGATTTGAACGTAGGAGAGGACGATATTCAACATAGTAATTGTGTGAACGAAGAAATAATTAAGAATGAGAAAGATGTACAGTTAAAAGACGATGAGAATACAAAAGTAGACCTTACTAATCATTTTTTGACTGATGAAGTAAGTTTTCTTTGTTGAGAAATAAATATTGTTGATATTCAATAATTGATCGAAATATATTTCACTGCAGGTATTTTCTTCTCGTGCCTTTTTTATTCATTGGTGTCAAAGGAGGCAAAAAAGTGAATACGATTATGGTTGTAATGAAATCAGATAAAACTGAATCTAGAAGGAAGCCTGGAGTTCGGCTAGCTTATGAAAGAAGTGGAAAGCATAAAACTTATAAATCAATGGTTGACACTGCGAAAAGACATGTTCGAAGTACTACAAGGAAATGCGAATGTCCATTTTTAATCAAAGGCTTGTATAAAGGCAAAGATTGGTAGTGTGCGGATGTTTCTTGCAGTCGACATAATCGTTCATTACCTAATTGTTTGGTTGGCCATCTATTTGCTGCTAGAATGACCGTGGAGGAGAAAAGAATGTTAAAAATATAACAATGGCTGGTGTTTCACCAAGAGATGACTTATTGGAATTAAGAAAGAGTTTCCCGAAAATAAATCAACATTAAAAAACCTGTATAATACGAACAACCAAATGAAAATTACTAAAATGGAGAGTAGATCTGCCATGCAATTTTTTGTGAAATTACTAGAAGATAAACATTACGTGTATTGGTATACAAGAGAAGAAACAAAATTAATATGGGGTAACAGTAAATTTACCTTCCCAACAAAAAATAAAATAAAAGATAAAATCTGTAACTGCCTTTGGTGTTTTTTTTTTTGACTTTCTTCCTATTTATCTCAATATTAATTTTCCCCTCTTATTCAAAAAGAGTTGCTATCAACACAAAAAAAAACACTGAATATTACCCATTAATTTTTTTTAATTAAATAGCATATTAACCGTCTTAAATATACCCAAGCATATGTTAACTTTCATTGTCATTTACTAGTTATCAAATATTAAACCTTAAAACGTCTCAACTTCATTATCATTAAAAAATAACAAAATTTTATTGTAAACTATGGATGATCCGGCCAAAAGATGTAGATAAAAAGATAGCGTGTGAGGTATATTTTGATTTATAGTTCGTTTTTTTTTACTTTGAGAATTTGAAAATAATTTAGGCGGTAGGTGAAAGAGGCTATGCGGTAGGATCGTGTAATATAGAATAACGAAATTGTCTAGGTAGATAAAGAAGTAAAAGAAAGGTAGACACCAGGATTTTATACTAGTTCGGACCTCTAGTCCTACGTCCAGTCCCTAAGCTTCACTTAGGAATTCCACTAACTAAAACCCTCACTTAACCCGGAGGAATAGGTTTACAACTTACCCGAACAACCGAACGGGATTTCTTGCATCAACTACTAAAGAGGGCTTCAACTCAATTACTAAAAACAATATTCGACTTGTTGTGTTCTTGTCAACACTGATGAGTCTAATGTAGTACAATATTCCTATAATCTTATCCTCGAAAGTATGCAATGTGTTTGTGAAGATTTTGAAAATGTGAATTGCTATGAATCAAAAGAATGTTAAAAACAAAACAGTGATTCAAGCAATAGATTGGTGATTGCTTTGAAAACTTTAGAGAATATGAAATATGCTTAAGAAAATAGTGAGATTAAAGCATAAGAGAATTGGTGAATTGAAGATGTTAGAATCATGTATTTATACTTGTAGAAGAGGTGCATCTGTTGGCTAAGGGTGCAGACAAGAGATGCTTCCATTTCCATTGGAGAATGGTTGCAGCTCTTGGGAGGAAGAAGATGTCCATTCAGAGAAAATTCGCAGGTTCAAATTCAGTCGACTGAACAGGAAATTCAGTCAACTGAAAATATGAACTAAAATTTTTAGGAACAAATTCAGTCGACTGAGCAGGATGTTTCAGTCGACTAAAACTGTACATGTTTGTGTGTAACAGGTTCAGTCGACTGGTCATCCCTGTTCAGTCGACTGAACTACTAAATTGTGCACGGTAAATGTTTATTAAAAATAAAATTTATAAAATGTGTTCTAGTGTTTGTGCAAGCCTCTTGAGGATAGATTTTAACAATAAATCTAAACTAAGACCTATATAAAAATCATACTTATGTTTATTCTTGGTCTTCATCGTTCTTTCTTTATCTTTGCACATATCTCTTCCTTTTTGTTGAAGCACATTGTCATTGATCAAAATCTTAGCGTATCAACAGTAGGAAGGGAACCGTGTGGCTCGAATTCGGTTGGTGTAATACCACCAACGGTTATATATTTTGGTCAGCATAAGTTGCCGAGACCAAAACCTTTTCTATTTTGCTTTAATTTTTGCATTTTTTGATTTTATACAGGAATGTAATAATGATTTAACTGTAAACTCAACCGTTGGCAATAATTTTTTGTGCGATATAACTTTTGAAGATGTTATGGTGGAGGAAAATGATTTGAACGTATGAGAGAATGATATTCAGTATAGTAATTGTGTGAACGAAGGAATAAATACGAATATGGAAGATGTATAGTAAAACGAAGATGAGAATACGAAATTAAACCTCACTCGTCATTCTTTGACTAATGAAGTGAGTTTTTTGTTGAGAAATAAATGCTGCCAATATTCAATAATTGATCGAAATATATTTCATTGTAGGTATTTTCTTCTCATGATACATTTATTCATCTGTATTAAAAGGAG
The DNA here is from genome assembly GCA_030765085.1 of Allium cepa. Taxonomy (NCBI): domain Eukaryota; kingdom Viridiplantae; phylum Streptophyta; class Magnoliopsida; order Asparagales; family Amaryllidaceae; genus Allium; species Allium cepa. Next base: position 611,815,392 of record CM060932.1, read on the forward strand.
GCAAAGAAGTGAATACGGTTATGGTTATAACGAAATCAGATAAAATTGAATCTGAAAGGAAGCCTAGAGTTTTGCTAGCCTATGAAAGAAGTGGAAAGCATAAACCTTATAAATCAATGGTTGACACTGCGAAAAGACGTGTTCGAAGTACTACAAGAAAAAGCGAATGTTCATTTTTAATCAAAGGCTTGTATAAAGGTGAAGATAGGTAGTGTGTAGTTGTTTCTTGCGGTTGAGATAATCATTCATTACCTAATTGTTTGGTTGGTTATCCATTTGCTGCTAGAATAACCATGAAGGAGAAAAATATGTTAAAAAAATACGACAATGGCTGGTGTTCCACAAAGAGATGCACTTATTGAAATTAAGAAAGAGTTTCCTGAAAACAAATCAGCATTAAAAAACCATATATAATGTGAAAAACCAAATGAAAATTACTAAAATGGAGGGCATATCCACCATGCAATTTCTTATGAAATTACTAGAAGGTAAACTTTATGTGTATTGGTATACAAGAGATGAAACAACGGATTAAGCTTTTGAATATCATATGGTTGCATTTGGACTATAGTGCATTATGTAAGTGTTTTCCTTCTATCTTACTCCTCGATTGTACTTATAAAACCAACAGATTTGAGATGCCATTGTTTGAAATGGTAGGAATGACATTGACGTGTAAAACCTTTTCGATTGCATACTGTTTTTTGTCCCATGAAAGAGCGGAGAATTATAGATAGATTTTAACGAATTTAAAACATTCGTATTATCCTGAGATAAAGAGGGTGCATTACTCATTGCTTTGAAATGAGCATTTGCCATTAGTAGCTGGTTAATGTGTGAATATCACATGTCAAGAAATGCAGTTCAAAGTTGTGCCAATTTATTCAAAAATAAGGAGGTTGTGAAAATGTTCGAAGGGGATTGGATGTATGTTACACTGCTCAATTCGAAGTGGATTTTTAAAAGCCTTGGGCACAATTTACTGAAATTTGGAAAGATTACCCAAAAGCCATCAATTACATCATCGCTACTTGGTTACCCATAAAGGAACACTTTGTTCGTGCTTGGAGTAATCTGCTTAAACATCGAAATAATCGCATCCAATAGAGCGGGGACGACACATTCTAGCTTGAAAAGAAATCTTTGGACTTCCAACTCAACATTCAGTGTTATATGGCTTCGATTGAATAGCCTGTTATTACTTCAACATACAAAAATCGAAGCAACATTTGAGAAAAGTTTAGGTTCCGTTCGACATGTATAACAAATATCATTGTTTAGAGAACTCCGATTTAGAGCATCCATGTTTGCGTTAGGTTTACTATTGAAACAAATAAAGAAATTGCGAAATAGCCGAATCATTCACATTTCATGCAGTCATGTGCATAGTACCGTGTACGGTTTACCTTATGCTCACGAACTCCTGAATTATGACAACAGTGCTTTACTAATAGCAATTCAAAATTTTGATGAGCATTAGCGAAAACATGACTATTATCCTCAAGTTGAAGAATCATGAGATTTGTTTTATTATTCGGAATATATACATTTCAAAAAAATGTTTCATAATGATACAGAGGATGGATGAAGAATAATGATACTGAAATGAAAAGATATTTCTTTGGGTGATAATGTAATCTACAACAACTGTTTTGGAGGAAGCAAAAAAAGAAAGGGTATGTATGATACTAAGCGTAATTTTTCAGGTTTCGAGTATGCAAAAACCATGGATGGACAACTTCTATCATAGTTTAGCATTGTAAAAAATTTGACACCTAAGCGAAAAGAGCTAATATCGACTTGTAATGTTGTTGAATGATCCCATTCTCCATTTACCTCTATGTTGTTCGAAAATATACCTTCATTTATGCATCTATTTATTTCTAAATTTTGAATGTTGAAGGTGATGGTAATTGTGAATATCGTTGTGTAGCTAATCAAGTTGAAGAAATTAATGGAAGTTGGATAGAAATCAAGAAAAAATGTTGAATGGTCTGATCGAGCATTGGGATTTATATTATAGATATATATGGGTGTCTGCATGTGTGTAGAGATGCACACAGCCTTAGGTATGTATGAAACGGATGACGATCTGAAATATTGATTGATTGTGCGTTAATAGGATACATAATCGCTATTACATTCAATAGTGTAGTGGTTTATATTTCTAATTGACGATGTCTATCTTTTTTCTATATCAAAGTGGACCACTAGTTGAATGTGAAGCTCGTATTATTTCTTTTGCAAATATTCAAAATGCTCATTATATGACCTTGGAATGGACACCTAATGCACATATGCCTCCTGCTGCAGTTATTGGAGTAGATTTGCATCTTCCAAAGCAAGAGCATGGGATGATTTATTCGTTGAAAGAAGAAATGAGTTTCTACGACTATGCCCTATTGAAGTGCCAACAACTGAAGCACATGTTGACTTTGCAAGCAACAGTAATGAATGAAAATGCTTTTTTTGTTCATTTTGGTAATGGTCGACTTGTAATTGACATGTTTTCATATTTTATAATGGATCGTTAGTAAGCAAATGGAAGTCGTTCTCTTTTGGAAGTCGTTAGTAAGCAAATGAAAATGCGGTCACATCTCTTTTGGAAGTCGTTCCATCTCTCCAAGAAAAGATCGTTAGTAAGCAAATGGAAGATAAATCTTTTGAGGGAATAATTCTTGGAACTAAGGACGAACGATATTCAGATTTCAAGATAGATGATCAAGGTACTTTATGGATTAAGAGTCGGTTGTGTGTGTGCCTGATATTGATGGATTGAGGCAAGAAGTTTTAGCTGAGGGTCATCGCTCCAAATTGAAGATTCACCCGGAAATTTCGAAGATGTATAAAGATTTGAGGAGAGTTTTCTGGTGGCCGAATATGATGAAGGATGTAGCTGCTTTTGTAAATAGTTGTGCCATTTGCCAGCAAGTGAAGGGAGATCAACAAAAGTCTGCAGGACTATTACAACCTTTGATAATGGGAAATGATCTCGATGGATTTTATAGGCGGTTTATTTAAAACCAGGGAAGGAAATGAAGGAATATGAGTTATTGTGGATCGTTTAACGAAGAGTGCCCATTTTATTCCTGTTAAGGCGACTCATGCTGCAGTTTCCTTGGCAAAATTTTCTGGAAGGAGATAGTCAGATTGCATGGTGTTCCTATCAGCATAGTAAGTGACCGTGATCATATTTTCACTAGTAAATTTTGGGAAGCTTTGCAATCAGCAATGGGAACTAATCTGAGATTAAGTACAGTCTATCATCCTCAAACGGACAGACAGACGGAGAGATTTAATCGAATTCTGGAAGATATGCTTCGAGCTTGTGTATTTGGACCCGATCTTATTCGAGAAGCCTCTGCAAGGTTAAGCTTATCAAGAGAAGAATGAAAGTTATTCAAGACCGTTAGAAGGAATATGCAGATAAGAGACGAAGACCATTGGAATTTGAGATCGGAGATTTAGTTTTTATTAAAGTTTCCCCAATCAAAGGTGCTATAAGATTCGGAAAGACGGGAAAACTTGCTCCGAGATATATTGGTCCATTCCGAGTATTGGGAAGAATTAGAACGGTAGCCTACAGGATTGAATTGCCAGAACAGATGTCTGGGATTCACAATGTATTTCATGTATCTCATTTTAGGAAATTTATTCATGACCCATTATTAGTAGTAGAACCAGTTGTTCAGGAAGATTTAGAAGTAGAACCTAACCTGACTGTGGTTAGAAATCCTGTTCAGATTGTAGATCAAGACGAGAAGCAACTCAGGAATAAAGTGGTGAAACTTGTCAAGGTGCAATGGAGTGAGAATCCCAGAGATTGTGCCTGGGAAACTCTTGATAGTTTTAGAAAAGCTTATCCAGATTTTTGTCCGGATAACTAGTAATGTAGTTAGGATTGACTGTTTGATTGTTTGTTTTTGTATGGATGATATGTATGTTTGGATTGTTGATACTAAGCTTTTGAATTAACTGTTGTTTAAATTTCGGGGACGAAATTCTTTTAAGGGGGGAGGAATGTGACATCCCGGAATTTTGACCCTATGATTATAATAAGTTTTTAATCAAATTTAATTAAAATATAAGATTTTCATTTATAAATAAATAAGAATTTGGATATTATTAGTTTTATATAGGTTATAAAGGAATATAATTTCAAAATGTAAATAGACTCTTTTAACAATATTCAAAAATTAAACCTGTTTTATTTATTTAAATTAAAAGTTAAGTATGAATAAATTAAATTATTTAATGTATGCAGTTAATAATAAGAACAAGTTCAAGAACATAATCATATTCATAAATACATTAATGCACATATAAGTTGCAAATCAAATATTTGTAATATTTAACTTTAATGTAAAATAGGATTAAGCTGAGTTTATCATAACAGTTGTATAATTTAATCAAATATAAGTTTATATAAGTACTATAAAGTATACATTACAAATCAAATATTGAAAGAGTAAACTTTAAATAAAAATAAGATTTTAGCAATATTCTCTAACAATAACTTTTATAACTAAAATAACATAAGCTAGTAAATATTTAACATGAGTTTCTACATAAATATAAATATTTATCAATATGGTTACAAACATAAGTACAATATAATAGTTATAAGATATAAATAGAAATGAAAAAAATTAGTTCAAACACAAATGAGAACCTGCATATGTCTTATACAAATATAATTTGGTCAACGAAGCATTTATAAGTATAAAATGTATAAACATAAGAAATTAAACTTGCTCAGCAACAATGAAGAAACTTTAAAGACCTGCAAACATCATTTCTATGTTAGTATAAGTTGACTTGCAAACTAATTCTTATGCAACAGAGAAATCCAATGTCAAGTGCCAGCAACATGTTTTTATATGTTAGCATAAATAATAAAACAAAACTGAAATATTTTTGGTACAAAATGGGTCTGCAAACATCATTAGGATGTTAGCACAAATGAAAACCTGCAACACATATTTTTGTTTATATGATCACATGAGTTTGTCCAAATATGAAGAAAAGAAATCTGCAAGTATGAAGTTAACAAGCATAGGATAAAGCTTTGTGTCAGCAAGCATTTATGCTGTGTTAACTTAAAAGAAAACATTAGTACAAGCAATCAAATCTGCAGCAAACATGTTATTTAATTGTTAACTTAAGTTTGAAGTCAAATGAAACAAATTATCTGCAGCCAACATTTTTGTATATATTAACAGTAGTAGGTCCAAACAAATGAAACTGCAAGTATATTAGCAAAGTCTTATAGTACATAATAAGCCCGCAAATATCTTTTGTGTCAGTAAATATTATTGTGTGTTAGCATAAATGAATACAATTAGTACAAACATTAATTAGCTGCCTTATATCTGAAACAAATTATATTCTAGCCGAAATTTTTAATACCTCTCAGGTTTTAGTACAAACGCAAATTAAAATCTGCAGCAAACATTTAATTAGCCCCCTTTTGCTTCTGAAATAACATATCTCCAGCCGAAATTTGAATTGTCTCAGGCTTGAGTACATAATAAAATAAGCAAGATATTTATTATGCCAAAGCTTGTGCAAGAAGACTCCATTGCTACAAGTATATATATATGTATTCATCATTTTATTTCATTCTTAGTTCAGTTTTAAAACTTATGAAACAAACCTGAGATAAGAAGGAGAATAAACAAAAGAATATAAACCAAACTTAATATTTCTAGATCAAATACAAGTTCAAAATAAAGTTCAGAAAGCATAAAGGTTACTGGAATTCAAATTTTTGGCAACTGCAGTTTTCTTACTATGCTCTGTTTCAAGTTTCTTTAGCAACCTATGTGAGTAAACTATTTCTAATCTAACTCTTACTTTGAAGTTTATGAAGAATTGTTATGTGTATGTTGGAAGTTCTAGATTGCTTGCTTTGTACTGTATATTCTTATAGTTGCTCTTCAGGTTTCAATACTTCTGTTGAGTCAAAGAAGTTAAAAGATATTTCATACTTTTATATGAAATCATCTTGTAATTTGTAATTTAACTTAATCAATTTAGTTTAGAATAAAAAATTTAGTAGAATAAGCAAAGCTAAACATTTGAAAGCTGTATTGTTAACATCATAGTAACTGTAAAGTTGATTTACAGTACAAAGTAAATAATGATCAACACTAGAATTGAATAAATTGTAAATTCAAATTTATATCTGGGTATAACATACTAAGTTATGATTTTTAAGCTTCAAATTATAATTTTTAGTTAACTATGTACATAGCAGTTCATCAGTAAACTATATATGCAATTTCATGAAATTCTGTTAATTCCTACAATAATTATTGATGAAATTTTGCACGTAGCTAGTATATGGATAGGAGATTAACAGAAAATTGTTGAAATAATTTTCGAATGCAAGTTTTGTTGGGGAAATTCAATAGTAGGGTTTAAGGGCTGTAAATTATTGGGTTCGGCATTTTGATTCTCGCGACATCACGACGCAACCGAGTGTCGCGTGGGTTTGGGAGAAGTTGGAGGGTGGTGTCGGCAAGCTATGGCCGAAGTCTTGGAATTTCTGGTGATCACAGTCACGTGGACGAGGCGAATTTCGTCTACCATGTTGAGTGACAGTTCGACTTTTCTATCGAATTTCGATTTCGTGAGTTTTATCTGGAACTGGATTTTGTAATGGAGTGAGGGGAGGTTTTACGACTTGCTGGTGGCGTCGCAAGGAGTGGGTGCGGTGGTGGACCGCCGTGCACGTGCACGACGGTGAGGAAGGGCCTGGATATTTTTAACTGGGGTGAACGCGAGAGAGTTCGCTTGTTTGCTTCGAGTTAGTAGCTTAGTCGAATGTTTTACGCGAGTGTGTTATAAGTTTTAGCAGTTTAAACAAAGACTGAAGCTTTAAAAAAAAAAAAAAAAAAACAGTTAAATTGAGAAGCAGGGAAGAAGAAGAGAGGCAGGGAGGATCGCGTGAAATTGCAGGGAAGTCTCGAGTTCTACTCGAGACATGAACGTGGGTATCTTCGGTTTAAATTTGCAGGAATTGGGCTAACTGTAGTGTGATAGTATAAGTAATTAAGTTAAGCCTAACTATGTTATTAAGTACTAGACCATTTGGTTTAAACTCTGATGATCTTGCAAGTTTTGCTAAAACAAAATTTGGAAATTAATTTAAAGTGAAAGTTAATTAATAATTAATGATAATAATGGAATTAAGTGTTTTAACTCGAGAACTTTGTTATTAAGTGTTAAACAAACTGTTTAGAACGTTGATGAACTTTGAAACTTTGCAGGAACAAAATTGAGTAATTAATTTAAAATAGAAGTCAATTATGTATGTAATAAAATTTATGATGGCAATTTCATAAGTAATCTAAAACTTAATTGAATTTGTAGTTAAAGAATATAACGGTAAACTTGTATAAAATCATATGTAATCAAAAATTCAACTAATCATTTGAAGTTGATTGATTAACAAAATGTATTTAACTGATTGAATAAATAGTTAATGATTGAACGATTAAGTAATTAATAATTAATGATTGATTAACAATAATTAATTGTGTAATTAATTTTTATAAATCAATATTTAAGGTTATTGATTAGTAATTAAGAATTTATTCATTAATTAAGAAAATAATTAATAAGTAATTAATAAATTGGAATAAGTTAATTAATCGTAATTAATTAAATAAAGAATAAAATATAATTTGCTCTTGAGTATGCAATTAAGTTTAAATTAAATCAAATGACATATTGTTATGAATTGATGGTTCTATTTGGTTGTCTCTGGTGTTTATTATATCTGTGATGTTCTATGATATATCTGTGATGATTGTGCATGATTTATCTGTATTCAATCATTATATGAATTATCTGATGTTACTTATCTATTGCTATATGATTTATCTGTTGTTAATTATTGTATTAAATTGCTATATGAATTCAATTGTTAAATTTAAACTGTTAAGTTAATTAGACAACTTGGACTTTAAAATGGCGTTTGGATTTCGATGAGACCGGGATCGGATATCCAATTGATATTCCGAAAACCACATCGATCCAAATTAAACGTTAGGTCGTGAATTCTGAAGTGAAAATCGAGATGGTGCTTTCAGAATGCAAGGGTTATCGTCGTTGACTCTGAGGGTGATTCCAAAACGAGTGTAACGAGATAATGCCTTCGGTTTCGTTCGAACCCGGAACGAACTTGTATGGATTGAATGCTTTAAGCACATCGTCAGGCGGACGATGAGCATTCTAAGTGATATGTTCTATAAAGGTAATCGCAGCCTCATGCCTCATCAACCGGGAATGGCTAAAACAGGGGAGGTGCAGCAAGGTTAGGTGGGTCATGCCCAAGCAGGACGAGATATACCCCTGTCTAGATGTCCCTTTATTCGGCTGTGTGGGCGGTTGGATGTACACCAACTGCGGGGTTATCTTGTTCGGGACTGTTCAGTAAGGAATGGTTCCGACCTTGTGTTGTAGGGGATGAAGGGAGTAATCCTCGGTACTGTGATCTAGACCACGTACTGTGACGGGCGGTACCCCAGTAGCCCTGCCATTGTATGGGATCCAATTTCCAATAAGCGCCGTACGTTTTGATTGTGCCCAACTATGTTGAAATGTGAGATGTAAGCATTTCAGCTATTTCTATATTTTACTTGAAAACCCTAGACACTATTATAATATCACCGGATTTCCTATGAAATGTTTTGGTTAGCGTAAGGTAAAAACTTGCCCGTATTTATTTGTGGGGAGTCTTACGTGATACCTTTATTTTAAATGATTTTCAAAGTTAAACAACTTTAACCCGTTTACTCATACCAGACCCATGTCTGACCCGGAGTTTATTTTTGTTTTTCATAAACTTTCGGGTACCCAAATTTTTACGGGTAGCCAAAGGATTCAGGTTAGCTTTGACGACTTCTGGAGGAGCAATGGAGCAGGAGGCTTCAGCGTCGTTGACATATATATATCTATATTGTTCCACTGTGTTAGTTAGTTTATGATGTATTTGAGATGTATGTTCTGACGGATATGTATATGATAGTCATGTCGTATGATATTGTATAACTCTGATGTATATATATATATAACTATGTAATATTTATGTTGATGTATTATATTTTATTCCATTCCGCTGTGAGACTCTAATGTTGTTGTTCTTTCTTTCTTTTCTTTCTATTTCTATCCCTTTCTTTCTTATTGATGGCACGTCTTTCTGGGCGTAGAAAGTCGGGTCGTCACATTTGGTATCAGAGCGCTAGGTTGAGTGAATACCTAGGCTCTTGAGTGATTTCTTTCTTGAGAGAGCGTATTTGTAATTTTGATATATCTATATTTATTTATTTTTAACTATTTATTGGGTTACCTGTTCGGGTATTCCAATATGAGTATAAGGTAGATAGGGTAGTGGTGTGTGAAACACGACTACCGATGGTTGGAGTTTTGAATATTTGTAGATGGAATGTATCTGTCGAGACTGTAGACCTATTACCGTCTCGAGTGAGCTTTGGATGAAGTGAGGATTTCTTTGTTGGAGTGTGATTTGGATGAGTTTGAGTTTTGGATCTATCGGATGGAAACTCATAATTTTCTAGGTTTAGCTGGCTACTACAGAAAATTTATTAAGGATTATTCCAAAATTTCTTCGCATCTGACCAAACTAACAAGGAAAGGAACTAAATTCAAGTGGACACCTCAGTGTGAAGAAGCTTTTCAAGAATTAAAGACAAGACTAACCAGTGCACCAATACTTGCTATTCCGGATGGAAAGAGAAAATTTGAAGTATTTATGGATGCATGTTTAGTTGGATTGGGTGTAGTGTTGATGCAGAATGGCAGAGTGATTGCGTATGCTAGTAGACAATTGAAGTCTCCTGAGAAGAACTATGCTACGCATGATTTAGAACTGTTAGCTATTGTTTTTGCTTTGAAGATTTGTAGACATTATCTTTTAGGAGAAAAGTATGAGTTATTCATGGATCATAAACTATTAAAGTGTATTTTCTCTTGAAAAGATCTTAATTTGAGACAGCAGAGATAGGTAGAATTTTTGGCATCTTATGATTTGGATATTTTGTATACTCAGGGCAAAGCAAATGTCGTGGCTGATGCTCTTAGTAGAAATGCGGTCATATCTCTTTTGGAAGTCGTTCCATCTCTCCAAGAAAAGATCGTTAGTAAGCAAATGGAAGATAAATCTTTTGAGGGAATAATTCTTGGAACTAAGGACGAACGATATTCAGATTTCAAGATAGATGATCAAGGTACTTTAAGGATTAAGAGTCGGTTGTGTGTGTGCCTGATATTGATGGATTGAGGCAAGAAATTTTAGCTGAGGGTCATCGCTCCAAATTGAAGATTCACCCGGAAATTTCGAAGATGTATAAAGATTTGAGGAGAGTTTTCTGGTGGCCGAATATGATGAAGGATGTAGCTGCTTTTGTAAATAGTTGTGCCATTTGCCAGCAAGTGAAGGGAGATCAACAAAAGTCTGCAGGACTATTACAACCTTTGATAATGGGAAATGATCTCGATGGATTTTATAGACGGTTTATTTAAAACCAGGGAAGGAAATGAAGGAATATGAGTTATTGTGGATCGTTTAACGAAGAGTGCCCATTTTATTCCTGTTAAGGCGACTCATGCTGCAGTTTCCTTGGCAAAATTTTCTGGAAGGAGATAGTCAGATTGCATGGTGTTCCTATCAGCATAGTAAGTGACCGTGATCATATTTTCACTAGTAAATTTTGGGAAGCTTTGCAATCAGCAATGGGAACTAATCTGAGATTAAGTACAGTCTATCATCCTCAAACGGACAGACAGACGGAGAGATTTAATCGAATTCTGGAAGATATGCTTCGAGCTTGTGTATTTGGACCCGATCTTATTCGAGAAGCCTCTGCAAGGTTAAGCTTATCAAGAGAAGAATGAAAGTTATTCAAGACCGTTAGAAGGAATATGCAGATAAGAGACGAAGACCATTGGAATTTGAGATCGGAGATTTAGTTTTTATTAAAGTTTCCCCAATCAAAGGTGCTATAAGATTCGGAAAGACGGGAAAACTTGCTCCGAGATATATTGGTCCATTCCGAGTATTGGGAAGAATTAGAACGGTAGCCTACAGGATTGAATTGCCAGAACAGATGTCTGGGATTCACAATGTATTTCATGTATCTCATTTTAGGAAATTTATTCATGACCCATTATTAGTAGTAGAACCAGTTGTTCAGGAAGATTTAGAAGTAGAACCTAACCTGACTGTGGTTAGAAATCCTGTTCAGATTGTAGATCAAGACGAGAAGCAACTCAGGAATAAAGTGGTGAAACTTGTCAAGGTGCAATGGAGTGAGAATCCCAGAGATTGTGCCTGGGAAACTCTTGATAGTTTTAGAAAAGCTTATCCAGATTTTTGTCCGGATAACTAGTAATGTAGTTAGGATTGACTGTTTGATTGTTTGTTTTTGTATGGATGATATGTATGTTTGGATTGTTGATACTAAGCTTTTGAATTAACTGTTGTTTAAATTTCGGGGACGAAATTCTTTTAAGGGGGGAGGAATGTGACATCCCGGAATTTTGACCCTATGATTATAATAAGTTTTTAATCAAATTTAATTAAAATATAAGATTTTCATTTATAAATAAATAAGAATTTGGATATTATTAGTTTTATATAGGTTATAAAGGAATATAATTTCAAAATGTAAATAGACTCTTTTAACAATATTCAAAAATTAAACCTGTTTTATTTATTTAAATTAAAAGTTAAGTATGAATAAATTAAATTATTTAATGTATGCAGTTAATAATAAGAACAAGTTCAAGAACATAATCATATTCATAAATACATTAATGCACATATAAGTTGCAAATCAAATATTTGTAATATTTAACTTTAATGTAAAATAGGATTAAGCTGAGTTTATCATAACAGTTGTATAATTTAATCAAATATAAGTTTATATAAGTACTATAAAGTATACATTACAAATCAAATATTGAAAGAGTAAACTTTAAATAAAAATAAGATTTTAGCAATATTCTCTAACAATAACTTTTATAACTAAAATAACATAAGCTAGTAAATATTTAACATGAGTTTCTACATAAATATAAATATTTATCAATATGGTTACAAACATAAGTACAATATAATAGTTATAAGATATAAATAGAAATGAAAAAAATTAGTTCAAACACAAATGAGAACCTGCATATGTCTTATACAAATATAATTTGGTCAACGAAGCATTTATAAGTATAAAATGTATAAACATAAGAAATTAAACTTGCTCAGCAACAATGAAGAAACTTTAAAGACCTGCAAACATCATTTCTATGTTAGTATAAGTTGACTTGCAAACTAATTCTTATGCAACAGAGAAATCCAATGTCAAGTGCCAGCAACATGTTTTTATATGTTAGCATAAATAATAAAACAAAACTGAAATATTTTTGGTACAAAATGGGTCTGCAAACATCATTAGGATGTTAGCACAAATGAAAACCTGCAACACATATTTTTGTTTATATGATCACATGAGTTTGTCCAAATATGAAGAAAAGAAATCTGCAAGTATGAAGTTAACAAGCATAGGATAAAGCTTTGTGTCAGCAAGCATTTATGCTGTGTTAACTTAAAAGAAAACATTAGTACAAGCAATCAAATCTGCAGCAAACATGTTATTTAATTGTTAACTTAAGTTTGAAGTCAAATGAAACAAATTATCTGCAGCCAACATTTTTGTATATATTAACAGTAGTAGGTCCAAACAAATGAAACTGCAAGTATATTAGCAAAGTCTTATAGTACATAATAAGCCCGCAAATATCTTTTGTGTCAGTAAATATTATTGTGTGTTAGCATAAATGAATACAATTAGTACAAACATTAATTAGCTGCCTTATATCTGAAACAAATTATATTCTAGCCGAAATTTTTAATACCTCTCAGGTTTTAGTACAAACGCAAATTAAAATCTGCAGCAAACATTTAATTAGCCCCCTTTTGCTTCTGAAATAACATATCTCCAGCCGAAATTTGAATTGTCTCAGGCTTGAGTACATAATAAAATAAGCAAGATATTTATTATGCCAAAGCTTGTGCAAGAAGACTCCATTGCTACAAGTATATATATATGTATTCATCATTTTATTTCATTCTTAGTTCAGTTTTAAAACTTATGAAACAAACCTGAGATAAGAAGGAGAATAAACAAAAGAATATAAACCAAACTTAATATTTCTAGATCAAATACAAGTTCAAAATAAAGTTCAGAAAGCATAAAGGTTACTGGAATTCAAATTTTTGGCAACTGCAGTTTTCTTACTATGCTCTGTTTCAAGTTTCTTTAGCAACCTATGTGAGTAAACTATTTCTAATCTAACTCTTACTTTGAAGTTTATGAAGAATTGTTATGTGTATGTTGGAAGTTCTAGATTGCTTGCTTTGTACTGTATATTCTTATAGTTGCTCTTCAGGTTTCAATACTTCTGTTGAGTCAAAGAAGTTAAAAGATATTTCATACTTTTATATGAAATCATCTTGTAATTTGTAATTTAACTTAATCAATTTAGTTTAGAATAAAAAATTTAGTAGAATAAGCAAAGCTAAACATTTGAAAGCTGTATTGTTAACATCATAGTAACTGTAAAGTTGATTTACAGTACAAAGTAAATAATGATCAACACTAGAATTGAATAAATTGTAAATTCAAATTTATATCTGGGTATAACATACTAAGTTATGATTTTTAAGCTTCAAATTATAATTTTTAGTTAACTATGTACATAGCAGTTCATCAGTAAACTATATATGCAATTTCATGAAATTCTGTTAATTCCTACAATAATTATTGATGAAATTCTGCACGTAGCTAGTATATGGATAGGAGATTAACAGAAAATTGTTGAAATAATTTTCGAATGCAAGTTTTGTTGGGGAAATTCAATAGTAGGGTTTAAGGGCTGTAAATTATTGGGTTCGGCATTTTGATTCTCGCGACATCACGACGCAACCGAGTGTCGCGTGGGTTTGGGAGAAGTTGGAGGGTGGTGTCGGCAAGCTATGGCCGAAGTCTTGGAATTTCTGGTGATCACAGTCACGTGGACGAGGCGAATTTCGTCTACCATGTTGAGTGACAGTTCGACTTTTCTATCGAATTTCGATTTCGTGAGTTTTATCTGGAACTGGGTTTTGTAATGGAGTGAGGGGAGGTTTTACGACTTGCTGGTGGCGTCGCAAGGAGTGGGTGCGGTGGTGGACCGCCGTGCACGTGCACGGCGGTGAGGAAGGGCCTGGATATTTTTAACTGGGGTGAACGCGAGAGAGTTCGCTTGTTTGCTTCGAGTTAGTAGCTTAGTCGAATGTTTTACGCGAGTGTGTTATAAGTTTTAGCAGTTTAAACAAAGACTGAAGCTTTAAAAAAAAAAAAAAAAACAGTTAAATTGAGAAGCAGGGAAGAAGAAGAGAGGCAGGGAGGATCGCGTGAAATTGCAGGGAAGTCTCGAGTTCTACTCGAGACATGCACGTGGGTATCTTCGGTTTAAATTTGCAGGAATTGGGCTAACTGTAGTGTGATAGTATAAGTAATTAAGTTAAGCCTAACTATGTTATTAAGTACTAGACCATTTGGTTTAAACTCTGATGATCTTGCAAGTTTTGCTAAAACAAAATTTGGAAATTAATTTAAAGTGAAAGTTAATTAATAATTAATTATAATAATGGAATTAAGTGTTTTAACTCGAGAACTTTGTTATTAAGTGTTAAACAAACTGTTTAGAACGTTGATGAACTTTGAAACTTTGCAGGAACAAAATTGAGTAATTAATTTAAAATAGAAGTCAATTATGTATGTAATAAAATTTATGATGGAAATTTCATAAGTAATCTAAAACTTAATTGAATTTGTAGTTAAAGAATATAACGGTAAACTTGTATAAAATCATATGTAATCAAAAATTCAACTAATCATTTGAAGTTGATTGATTAACAAAATGTATTTAACTGATTGAATAAATAGTTAATGATTGAACGATTAAGTAATTAATAATTAATGATTGATTAACAATAATTAATTGTGTAATTAATTTTTATAAATCAATATTTAAGGTTATTGATTAGTAATTAAGAATTTATTCATTAATTAAGAAAATAATTAATAAGTAATTAATAAATTGGAATAAGTTAATTAATCGTAATTAATTAAATAAAGAATAAAATATAATTTGCTCTTGAGTATGCAATTAAGTTTAAATTAAATCAAATGACATATTGTTATGAATTGATGGTTCTATTTGGTTGTCTCTGATGTTTATTATATCTGTGATGTTCTATGATATATCTGTGATGATTGTGCATGATTTATCTGTATTCAATCATTATATGAATTATCTGATGTTATTTATCTATTGCTATATGATTTATCTGTTGTTAATTATTGTATTAAATTGCTATATGAATTCAATTGTTAAATTTAAACTGTTAAGTTAATTAGACAACTTGGACTTTAAAATGGCGTTTGGATTTCGATGAGACCGGGATCGGATATCCAATTGATATTCCGAAAACCACATCGATCCAAATTAAACGTTAGGTCGTGAATTCTGAAGTGAAAATCGAGATGGTGCTTTCAGAATGCAAGGGTTATCGTCGTTGACTCTGAGGGTGATTCCAAAACGAGTGTAACGAGATAATGCCTTCGGTTTCGTTCGAACCCGGAACGAACTTGTATGGATTGAATGCTTTCAGCACATCGTCAGGCGGACGATGAGCATTCTAAGTGATATGTTCTATAAAGGTAATCGCAGCCTCATGCCTCATCAACCGGGAATGGCTAAAACAGGGGAGGTGCAGCAAGGTTAGGTGGGTCATGCCCAAGCAGGACGAGATATACCCCTGTCTAGATGTCCCTTTATTCGGCTGTGTGGGCGGTTGGATGTACACCAACTGCGGGGTTATCTTGTTCGGGACTGTTCAGTAAGGAATGGTTCCGGCCTTGTGTTGTAGGGGATGAAGGGAGTAATCCTCGGTACTGTGATCTAGACCACGTACTGTGACGGGCGGTATCCCAGTAGCCCTGCCATTGTATGGGATCCAATTTCCAATAAGCGCCGTACGTTTTGATTGTGCCCAACTATGTTGAAATGTGAGATGTAAGCATTTCAGCTATTTCTATATTTTACTTGAAAACCCTAGACACTATTATAATATCACCGGATTTCCTATGAAATGTTTTGGTTAGCGTAAGGTAAAAACTTGCCCGTATTTATTTGTGGGGAGTCTTACGTGATACCTTTATTTTAAATGATTTTCAAAGTTAAACAACTTTAACCCGTTTACTCATACCAGACCCATGTCTGACCCGGAGTTTATTTTTGTTTTTCATAAACTTTCGGGTACCCAAATTTTTACGGGTAGCCAAAGGATTCAGGTTAGCTTTGACGACTTCTGGAGGAGCAATGGAGCAGGAGGCTTCAGCGTCGTTGACATATATATATCTATATTGTTCCGCTGTGTTAGTTAGTTTATGATGTATTTGAGATGTATGTTCTGACGGATATGTATATGATAGTCATGTCGTATGATATTGTATAACTCTGATGTATATATATATATAACTATGTAATATTTATGTTGATGTATTATATTTTATTCCATTCCGCTGTGAGACTCTAATGTTGTTGTTCTTTCTTTCTTTTCTTTCTATTTCTATCCCTTTCTTTCTTATTGATGGCACGTCTTTCTGGGCGTAGAAAGTCGGGTCGTCACAAAGATGAACAATGCAATTTAACATGAGCAAGTGCAACAATGTGCACAGTTCAGACAGGCAGTAGTGAAGTGACTCAAGTAAAATGCAAACCCAAACCATCAAGCCAACACTGCAAGTCCCAACCAATGAATGAACATACATATATGGAACAAAACTGCAGAATGCAAATGAACTCGACCAAGTACACAAGTGCTACAAGCAGCAATGTGCAACTGCAAGTGAACAAATATGCATATACCAGTGATGCAACTAAGCACAAATCATTTACAACATGTACACAGCAAAGACCAATGAATCAACAATGCTTGAAGACTGCAGCATCAATTAAACGGCCAATATATATGCACAGAAGCAACAATGAAACTGACTCAAAGCACAAAACTGCACAGCAACAGTGAATGGGGCAATGCACAAGACAGTGTACAACATCAATATGCAATGCCACAGTACTGAATACCATATGGACACAACAATGTTCAAGACCAAGGTACAAGTTGAAGAAGTCAAAAATCAAAATGGCCAAAGTCCACAGAATGATGAACAAAGCCACATGATAACCAGTAACCAAGCTTCACAATAAACCAGTGGCCATAGACACAAGACAACAAGTGCACAAATGCACACAATCCAGGCAAAGCAAGATGACCACAACACCAAGCTACAAACTCAGTGCAATAGAGCTACTCCAGACCAGGGCATATTGAAGCAAACTACATGACATAGCAGTATACAAGTACAAGCCACAGTAACAACAAAGCCGAAGTAAACAAGTCACGGTCAACAGAAAAAAGAAACGGAGTAGAAGCCGTGGTTATCACGAAAATAAATTCAAAACCGCGTCAACCAAGGATCGTGATATATACGAAGTGACAAAGTCAGAGAGATCATAATCGTTCAAGCATAATCATACGGCAGAGGTAAAATAATTGACAAATTCAAATCATCAGAATGAACGAGAATATAGGAATTCGATTCCTATTTAAACACAATCATCATCGGCAATTTAAAACCCATCGAGTTCAAGTACGAAAGATTAGAAGAAGCAAAAAGCACAAATTACATACCGAAGCAATCGAACTCGATCAAGGAGGAGAAGCCGCAAACAATTGAAGCAAATCAGAGAAACAGTGATTGCAATCAACCAACAAAGGCAGCGACTTCAATTTGAAACCCTAATTTAAGAGCACGGCATCAAAGGGACGAAGCCCTAAATCTGCAAGAGGAGCGGCCATTTTTTTTCACGAACGAAAAAATAAAAGAGACGGGTTGAGTTACAAAGGGGGCCGGCTTCTAAAGAGTGTTTTACTTTATATAAGGGCATTAAATTTTTAATTAGGGTTATTCTAATTTCAAATTGTTTTTAATTTGTATTTTCTTTTAAACCGTTTTATTTTTCTAGTCGTGTGACTAGGGGACAAGCTACGTGGCGTAGCTTGAGAATTCGCAACTCGGTAGTTGAGTTGTGGCAGGGTTTTGAGCGTAGAATTAGATTAGTCAATAGCGGGTATAGCGAGTTTACGTGTGTAAGCGAGGGACTGTCTAATTTCTAGTAGAAACCTTGGGGGCAGCACGTAGGCAGGGTTTTGCCGAAGCTGGGTAATTTCTGTGTTGTTCTGTTATTTATATTCTGCAATATCTGTGCTGCTATTCTGTGATCTGAATTGAAATTAATTAATAAGCTTCCGCGATTAATTTTTATAATTTATACCATCACCCTATTCACCCCCCCTCTAGGGTGAAATCGATCCTACAAAAGGGAAGCAATGGTTTCAAGACTTTAGTTGGACATTGCTCGTGGGTCGATACGAACAATGCGCTTGGGAAGGGTACGAAGGAAGCAGGTTTTGTGGAACGAAGTAATGGATTCAAAACACGTTATGGACACAGATGGATACGAATGGGCATGAAGCATGGATGCGAACTGGAAATATGCAAGTATGGAGGGAAGATGCGTTCAATGCGGCATGGAACATGGATCGAGCCTTGAAAATAGTGCCACGTCAACAAGCGAGCACGTGCCTTTGATTGATACGAAGGCGATGGAGACAAAATCATGGATACGAACACGGCAGCCTTCAAAAAACACAAGGTTGCATCGATCATATCTCACAATCTACAAGTCTTAATGCCATGAAATTTTCACAGGAGCTTACGTACGACCTAAGGAATGTTCACACGAAGTTTCGACCCCATTGGACAAGATCTTGATCGATACAAATTACGTTCGTTTCGATCACGGATCAAGCCGAAACTTCATGGGATCGATCGCGTGGGCCCTTTCACGTGCCAGAAGATGTCTCCCGAAGTTTAAGCGAGAAATTTGCATGGAATGCCTATAAATAGCACCCTAGAGCCTGCAGAAAAAGGATCTTTTGGCTAGCCAACGTCCAGACTCTGCCGAAAACACTTTTGCACTATTAAGCTACTGTTGTACTCGAATTTCTTCATTGTAATCCGCTGTAATCAACGGTAATCAGCGAAGAAAGTCAATAAAAGATTAACTTTTGGAGTGGACGTAGGCCAAAGATAGCTGAACCACTATAAATTCTATGTCTTTGTCTGTTTCCTTCAATTTTAAGTTGATTGTTTTTCATTTTTTATCCTCTACACTACTTAGAACCGTGATCTGTGATTATATACTGCTGACTTGTGTTCAAACACTAGTGCTTTCACGACATTTGGGTTTGTGACCAATTTTGGTGCAAACACTATGTTCCACCGTTTGACTATGTCAGAAACAATAAAATAGTTGTTATTTCAAATGGCCAAAGTCCACCGTTTGTGTTAAAATTCAAATATACTCTAAACCATCATTAAAAACTGCCCGAGAGTTCAAATGGGTACACTATAACGGCATTTAACTACCGTTTATAATTGAATTCAAATATCTCTTGCATCACCATTTGATATTTCCAAAAAGTGTGAATTTTAAAGTTATTTCAAACGACATTTAACTACCGTTTATAATTGAATTCAAATATACTTTGCATCATCGTTTGATATTTCCAAAGATTGTAAAATTTTAAAATATTTCAAACGGCATTTAACTATCGTTTTTATCAAAACACAATGGAACTCTACATCATTGCTTGATATTTCCAAAGAGTGTAAATTTTTACTTATTTCGAACGGCCTTTAACTACCGTTTGTATAATTAGTCCTGAAGACTGTACATCACCGTTTGGCTCCTCCACCAAGCAAATTCATGGTTGTCATTTTGATCGGCATTGTACTGTGTTCAACATCATTGTCCCAGTGGTTAGGTGCTTTGACATTGATGCGAGATGCCATAGGATCAAAACTTGCATAACGTGATTCGAATATATATTGACATGTAGTATGTTGTACACTATCTAAGACTTATACTACTAATATATACCACAATTTAAGTACCAAATTTCCAAAAATAAATTGGCATTGTACTGCCATTTGTATCAAAATTGCACTTGCACACATTACACATACTCGAACACTTGCACTTGCACACTTGGACACACAGAGTCACTTGCAAACTAGTAGGCACACATACACTTGAACATATAGTCACTTAAACACTTGCATACATTGTTTTCACACTTGCACACATTGTTTGCACACTTGCACAATGCACATATACATATACACTTGAACACTTGCACACTTGCACAATTATACATACACATACATATACAGACATGTCAAACGGGTTGGGTTGGGTCAAAATGAGTTAGATTGAGTTTGACCCAACCCATTTATGACCCATTCTTTTTGATCCATTTATGACCAACCCATTTATGACCCAATCAATTTAATAAGCGAGTTACCCATCTAACCTATTTAAAGATTTAAATTTAATTTCACTAATAAAAAAAATTACGTTTTGAATTCCGATAATTATCAAAATTTTAAAGATTTAGTTCTAATTTCCATCAAAATTCAAATATGGAGACAGAGTCTGTTATTTGCTAAGTGCAACCGTTAGTCACCATGGCGAACTACAGTATGCATTCACAAGATAAGTATCCGAGTGTTCCATATTGTCGATAATTTAGGTGGGAGTTCATCGGTCGAAGTCTTGCGTGATTCTGAGTTAGTATAAGCAAGTTATTGCAGTTTGAAAAAAAATAGCAGCTTCTGCTTAGGCGGAGTTCAATTACGGGGATGTAGCAACATGTTATTTTATAAGTACAACTGACATGGAGAACTATAGTGTATGTTCACAAGATGAAGTATCTGAATGTTTCATATTGTTTGTAATTTAGGTGGAAGTTCATCGGTCGAAGTCACGCATAATTTCGATTTAGTATGAGGAAGTTATTGTAGTTCGAACAAAAAAATAGCGGCTTTTGCCTATGCGGAGTTCAAATATGGGGATATAGTAGCCTATTATTTTCTAAGTACAGCTGTTACTCACCATGGAGAACTACGGCGTGCGTTCACAAGATGAAGTATCCTAGTGTTCCATATTGTCCATAATTTAGGTGTGAATTCATCGATCGAAATCTCGCCTGATTCTGAGTTAGTACGAAGAAGCTATTGCAGTCCGAACAAAAAAAAGCATCTTCTGCCTAGGCGGAGTTTAAATATGACATGTAGCCTATTATTTTTAAGTAAAACTGTTGTCATCATGAAGAACTACAGGGTGCATTCACAAGATGAAGTATCTGATTGTTCTGTATTGTCCGTAATTTAGATGCGAGTTCATCGGTCGAAGTCTCGTCTGATTTTGAGCTAGGATGAAGAAGTTACCGCAGTCTAAAAAAACAGCAGTTTATGTCTAGGAGGATTCAAATATGGGGATGTATTCTGTAATTTTCTAAGTACAATTGTAAGTCACCATAGAGAACTATAGTGTGTGTTCAAAACTCTTATTTTCAAAATTTAAGTTTTTAATAAATGGGTAAATGGGTTACCTATTTATAACTCTTTTTAAAATGGGTCAACCAAACCCATAATCCATTTAATAGAATTCATAAATGGGTTGACCCAACTCATTTATAAGTATGGTAAATGAGTTGGGTTAATGGGTTGGACATATTTTGATATATATATATATACAAAAACAGTTTAACACAATATACAATACACAAATATGCAATACACAAATACACTTGAACAGAAATGCACATATAGACTTGTAAACAACATTAAACACAATGTTAACCATTCAAAACACAACTTCAACCATTCAAAACAATAACCATTCGATACAACAACACAGTTTGCACCAATATTCAATATCACCATCCAAAAAATAACCTTACACACAACAAAAGTTTCAAACAACATGGTTTATCGGGCATCATATTTCTTTTTCATATGACCAGTTTTCTTCACCTCTTGCCACTGATCATGTCTTTTCTTAGATCTCACTTCTTCCTTTTCTTTTCGTAAACCGAACTGTACTTAGCCAGTTAGCAATAAACCTTAGACTGCACCAATCTACAAAAAAAGACTTCAATATCAACTTCCTCAATGTCATGAATGCCTTCATTCAGAACATCAAATAATTCATCATCATCAACCTAAAGATAAATAATTAAGAGTATACATCAAAAATGTATAACCAGTACTATTGTAAAATATTTTTTTTAAAAGAAACATACCAATTTGCTCGAATTTTTTTTTTGTTTGAACCAATTTTCTAATTTTGGGATTTTGTGCCATCGGATGACACCTCACAACGTACCAAACCATATAATCCTTAGTACAATTCCATGAAAAATTAACTATCGTGGACCTTGAATCAGCTGCCAACACTGACTATACCAAAAACTTTATCATAAAAAACCTTATACTGATTTTTAAACTCTTCTCTGCAAAAAAAATCTAGAAACATTGGTTCTTTAAGAATATACTGAACGCGTCCAAATTGTCTTTATATGCGATCGGGATAGTAAGGTTCAACAATGTCTAAAGTTTTAAATCTCCTTCATCTCACCTAAGATATAAATCTGAGATTTTCTCCGAAATCCGGGATTTAACAAATTGGTTGTCTATTAGAGTTTTAAATCTCATTCTTTTCAACTGAGATATCAGCCTGAGATTTTCTCCAAAATCCGAAATTTTTGGCCAATGTTAAAGCAAACAATAATCCCGTTATAAATGGAGGGGTAATGACTTCTTAATTATAAACAAGAGTCCCAACATACCTAACTTTTTAAAATAACCAAATCATTTCAATAGCTCATACATTCAAAACATAATAAATTGCGCATTGAAAAAACTTACATCCTGCTCGATTAAAGAATAGAGTTGCTTTCTAAGGCGAATGATTGCATAGCCCGAATCTGCACATTGTTTCACCGTAGTCCACTTGCACATCTGTGGCATTGAATCGTCGTAGTCTTCGTTAGGAGCTCCAGTCGAAATCAAACTAAGAAAGTGACCATAGATCCATACCTATGAAATTTAACAAAAAATTATTTTGTTGTAAAAAATTAAAAAATGAACTGTTAATACATATGTTCGTAAGCATACTATTAGAAAAGTTAGACAACCACTAATTTGATTCACTTTTTTCCTAGATGCCAAACCAAGTTGATGGTAAAGATAAGCTAATATTGCCATGGCCATGCTTGCTTGTTAAGATGATCTACTTCCTTTAATGCATTCATGTAATGGATAGAAATCTTTTTGTCCGATTTATCAGTGAAAACGAAACAACCCAACACATAATGAAGAAAAGCACGAATGATGCGATTATATGCAGTTGTGTCAGCACTTTCCATTTTGATGTACCAAAATTTTTACTTCTCAGCCAATCCATTTGTTCTGAATGCTTACCATCTAGCTCAATATGTGCCTCCTTTTCTTCTATCCCAAGATCATCGACTAAAATCTTTGCACAATCGGTCGAGGAGATATATTTTCCACCATTTTCTTTGAATAAACTTGTCCCCACAACAGGTACTCTAAGGATGTGACAAACGTCATCTAAACTAATCGACATCTCACCAAATGGAAAATGAAATGAATTGGTTTCTAGCTGCCATCTTTCTACAAAAGCTGATATAGCAATGCAACCAATCTATCGATAAGAACGCTCCACTATGTCATGCAATCCTGATAGCTTGACCTTCTCCAATACTACACTCGCTTCATCATTAATCTTCCATTCCTTCTTCTTCCAAGAGTATGAAATACATCTTAGATGTTCATGTTCCTACAAATATATTTTTTAATATAACTAAAAGAAATAAAATCAAATTATGAAATTCAAATGAATATTTGCTTACCGGATTATTAGCCTAAATATCGTTAGCTATATGAAATTTGAGGTCCCACAAAATTGATGAATCTTGTCCACTCTCTTCACTTTCAATGATACCAATGGAAGAGCCAGAGCATTCAACCTATACAACAGAAACTTCTTTTGTGTCTGTACTTCAAAATCTGGGTATGAATTCATTGAAGAACGATCATCCACTGGATCATCGACAAACTCAACAATTGTTTTCTCTTTGTTTTTCATTTTCGCCTGAGACCGTCATACATTCTACAAAAATATAATGCAAAATATGTTATTACCTTTGAATGAAAAAACATCAACATCCCATGCAAGACTTCTAAACACATGCTAAACCAATGTAGTTGATAAAACAATATATTAAACTAGATATGTATATGTTTGACTCTCTTGACTCGAAGTGATAAACAAAATAAATTTGACTATTTTGCATTATAAACAATGTTTCTAAACCTACAATTGGCTAAACCTGCTGCAATTAACTACACTTGACTTGGATAACAAAAAATATTTGACTCTCTTGACTCGAAGCTGGTGGATTAAACTATAAATATATATACCATGAATACACTGATTGCATTGGTATTAAATGTGTGGATTAAACACAAAATACACAAATTACGCTGGTATTATAGTATAAACATATATTTGACCGAAATTGCTAAAACGATGAGACACATACTTGAGCTCAATTATTTTTCCCAGTGGGCGGTACACTATCTAGTATATTACAAATCATGTCCACTTGAAACCACCATTGAGCATTCAACGGTTCAAGTTAATTTGATCGATGATTCCCTGCCGTTTAAACTACAAAACAAATATGGAATGAATTACTGTTTGATTGATATTGTGAACCATATTATTCAAATTAAAAACCCTAATTTACAAATTCAAGATTATGAAAGTGTTGCTAAGGATCGTAATATGAAATGATAACTAGGTTATTTACTAATGCGGCATAAATATATAAGGTAAATAGAAAAGTAAATAACACCAGAGATTTTTGTACTGGTTCGAACTTCCATTCTACATCCAGTCCCATACTCGTTTTGAAATTTAGCTGTCAACCCTCTCTTTACTAGGAGGAATAGGTATTACACCACCTGAACAACCAAACATGACTTCTACTTCCTAGACAATAGCATATGACTTCTACCGTCTGAGGAACCGAACATGACTTAAACAATACAGAGAATTTTCTCCACTGATTGTGCTCTTTTGATAGCATATATAAGTCTTTAGAGTACACCCTTCTTTATGGTATATAGTGTAGTTTGTGAAGATTGTAAGTTTATTTATTCACAAATGAATTTGTGCTTGAATGTTCAAGTGATTAGAACAAGATTTGAAAGCAAATGGCAGAGTATTTTAGATAATAAGTACATGAGAATAGAATTAGTAAATTAAGTAATTAAATAATTGATTTTATGGCTATACATAATGTTTAAGAGTTGTAATTATTTATAAAAGCCGCCATGAAAAAATATGGAAGCAACTTTTGAATCAAGAGTTGTAACTCTTTGCCGAAATGAAGTGTCTCTTCAAAATATAGCCGTTATGAAGATTCAACCAACTGAGTGAAAAGATTCAGCCGATTGAATCGACTGAAAATCGATGCAACAAGAAAAACAGTACAAAAAACATGTAATTCGGTCGACTGAAATGTATGATTCAATGGACTAAATATTCAAATAAAGTTGTGCATATGCATAGAATTCAGTCGACTGAATGACCTTGTTCAGTTGGCTGAATTCTGTTGATGAATAAAAATTACCTTAGCTCATTTGGTATAAGCACTTGCTTTCTAAATAGTGACCCAGGTTCGAGTCTTGCTTGATGCATTTTTGAAAACTTGATTTTTCATTTAAAATATGATCTCACCATTGACCCGAATTCGAGTCTTGCTTCATGTTTATTATTATTATTATTAAAAATTTGTTGCTTTTATAAAATGTTTCGAATGTGTACGTGTATGTGTGTATACCAATTTGAGAAGATTTTAACATCTGAAAACTCTAGACATGACATTCTATGACTAATAATACTTTGTTTATCGCCTTCGTCTTGTCTCTATCGTGTATATCTCTTCTTGTATCTTCATATACATACTTTTATCCTCTTTTGCACTATGTATCTTCAAGTTGAACTTATTTGTTTGTCTCTTTTTAATATTCATGTACATCCAAGTTAGGTTAGAGGTTCTTTGGCATAATTGTAAAGTTGTTTTTGTTGTTAAAATCCAACAACAGAGGTTCTAACATTCTCTCCCTTTTTGACGATGATAATAACTATGCAATTTTCGAATACTCATTCTATATATAAAATAATATTAATATGTTTCAAGCTCCCTTTAAGTATAATATCTCACCCTTAGTATAATATCTCCCTTTATCAATATGCATATGAATTTCTCTCCCTTTGTCATTTTAAAAAAGAATGAGGGAATATAATAACTATAAAATATCTTATAAATAGCAGGATAAACCAAATATTAATTATGGAGAAAATAAATTAGATTTTATTGTAAAGTCCTTATTCCATTGTAAGCACATAATTCTATTAAATGTATGGAACATCCTTTAAAATTTCAAAATCTATCCTTTTCCTTTTGTTTCTCCAAGTTTCTACAATAAATAATAATCTTTTTTGGTACTCACTTACTATGTTAGGGCCTGGGGGCTTAGGTCTTTGGAAACCATACCCATTTGGGTGTGGCAGAACCTTTATATATATAATTTTCATTATTAACTACCAAACCAAAATAATCATCAATGTATTTTTCTCTATTTTTCCAATTAACAAGTGTAACGACCCGTAAAATTTCGATAATTAAAACTGTTCATTTAATAGGATTTTGTAATTTAAAGTTAGAAGAAATAAAAAATTGCGATCTATTAATGAAAATAATAACTAGAATGGAATTGTAACCATATGAATTCAAGTTAATTACTAACAACTTTAATGGAATTCCAATCAATGGAAATAATGTAAATGTTATAACTTGGTTATAAAAATTTAATATAAGGGAACAAATGTAAATAGTGAGTTAATGTATGGAATAGTGTAATAAATGGTAACTGAATTAAATCAGTATTATGTAAGTGATTTCAACATTCACTTGTAAGTAATAAACTTATAAATATGATTAAAGGTTAAGTGCGATAATCATTATAAGTTATCTATTTATTTAGTCTGTTAAATTTAATTTGAATTTTATTATAATTAAATGATAGTAAATGTTACATTAATGTGAGCTAATACAATAACTGAAAAGTGTGAATGTAGCAAAATGGATAGAAATATTAATTATATTCATAATGTAATAATTGATTTAATTAATTTGTGAAATCGAGATAAACAAATCAATTTTGGTTTTAAAATTCTATTCAAATGTGTGGAATTGACAAAATACAATATAATTGAAATACAGTAATTGATACAAATAAAAGATGGGAATTGGAGTATATTAATGTAATGAAATGTAAAAAAATGTTAACTATACAAAATCCAATATAATTGAAATACATTAATTGATACAAATAAAAGATGGAAATTTGAGTATATTAATGTAATGAAATGTAAAAAAAATGTTAACTATGTTATTAGATTATAATTGGTTGAATATAAAGGTTGGAATCAAATTAAAGAAATTTATTGAAATTAAATTATAATAAATTGGATTTAATTACACTGGACTTGAACACTGTAATTAGCGTAATAACCAAAATTTGAAATGGGCATATAAACTAGTATTATGTCATGGTAACTGTCTAAGTGATTAAAAAAGATGAAATTGGTTAGGTTATAAATTTTGAATTAAAAAGTGATTTAATTAATTTAATATTAATTTATTTAATTAATGTGAAAATAGGCATTCTAGCCACTGACTCGGATTTCGATAAAACCAGTTTCATCGGATCCGTAACGGTGAATTATTGTAGGATTTTAAGTTTTGTAGCAATCATACTTATCGTTCGATCATACAGACTCGAAATGCCTAGAAATTAAAATCAATTTGAATTAAGCTGATTTTAACATAACTTCTTCATACGATGTGTGTATGTATTTATAATCTACTCCAGATTGACAGATAATTATGTTGGTATGTTTAGTTGTCATACACGTTTTATGTTTTTTCTTCTAAACACATTATTGTTTACTGTATGTTCCATGCAGAATGATTGTAATCATATATAATATGAGAATTTTGTGGTTTTGTAGAAAAAGTCAATTGAAAGGTAGTTACATTATAGATGACATGCACCACTAAAATGGAGATGATGGTTGATGATTATGGAATTTACGTAGGAAGGTTGATCATCGTAAAAATAATACCCTCTAAAGAACAATAAGATTTCAATGTTATCCCTTTGAACAACCAAAATGTACTTTATGTTTGGATTAACAATTCATACTTTATGTATTCTTATCTTTGTTGCTTATGTAGATGGTTAATTTTGTGCTATCTTGGGAATAAATATTGGCGTAAGGTCTATAAGGAAATTTCTATAGATATGTAATTTAACTTAAATAACCATCTATGCTAATTGTTTTACAATTCAATCGTGTAGTGGTTGCATATACAGAGAAGTTGCAGATGTTGAGAGTTTTGTGTAAAAGAGGGTTGCTTCAAATGGTGACTTATTTTACTATTAATATGTGATTGAGAATGAAAGCTTTTGATACATTGTTTAGGAAGCTCTTTTATTTACGTGTATAGTTTTATACAATTCAAAAGTAACATGACTTATTTTACTGATATTGTGTGATTGAGAATGGAAGCTTTTGGCATATTATTTAAGTGTGTTGTCTTATGTTATTCAAACGTAATAAATACTAATCATAATGTTGTTTCTTTTTTCATCGTTTTACACATTATTCATCTATATCTGTCTTATTTTACTATATTAACAATCTTCATTGTTATATGTGTCACAAGTCAAAGAACATGCTTTGGTAATCTTATAATTCAAAGATGGCTGATATTGTAGTAAGCAACATTTGAATTTTGCAGCAATCAATAGAAAGAAAAAGCAATACAAAAGTAATACATCCATAAAAGATAATGAACATAAAGAAACTAAAATCGTCCAGGACACAACCTTCTATGAAAACTTACATTATCTCTATTTAACAGCCTAAAGTAGGTTGCACAGTTTATATGAATCTAGAAGCATGCGTAGTGGTATTATCTAACTTAACATGTATAGTATTTTTATGTAATTCTGATGTTTTCAGTTTTAATCATCACTAGAGCATCTGAATAACTAAGATGTTTCAATCTTATATGATTACACATCTTCCAAAATGTAGCTAGCCATCTAGATTACATCATACCATGTGATTCTTTTGCTTAAAATATATTTGATTAGTATTTCAGCAAACATGCTCGATTTAATTTGATAGGTTTCATGTTCAAGGTGAGTTATGCTCGCTACTTTTTTATACTCATGTTAATACCTCCAAATGAAGCTTTTGAAGTTACAAAATATTTATTTTTATGAAAATATCACATGCAATATTGATGGATGCAATACTGTAGTTGTAGAAACTGAAGTTGCATATATATATGTGTGTGTGTGTGTGTGTGTACACATATAGTTTGGCTACTGCACTTTATTATGCAAGTATCTTATGCAAATACAATATATGTAATATTTTCTTTATATGAGATATGACAGTAAGTTAAAAACAATGTTTTGCAATAAAAAGTACTCTGCTCCTTAGTATCAAAAAAAGTATTGTGTGCATTTGTATGTATTGTTTTGCATTGGAAAAAAAATTAACACATGTTTATCTTTGCACACGTCCAATGGACGTGCCATACATACTGGTTTAATTAATATGAAAATAGCCATTCTGGCCACTGACTTGGATTTCGACAAAACCAGTTTCATCGGATCTGTAACGGTGAATTATTGTAGGATTTCAAGTTTCGTTGCAAACGGACTTATCGTTCAATCATACGAACTCGAAACGCCTAGAAATTAAAATTAATTAAAATCAATTTGAATTAAGATGATTTTAACATAACTTCTTCATACGATGGAATTAGGGCCTGAAACCTATTCCATTGAATTTAAAATTATCGAAAACATCTATTTCGATTATGGGATTACCCATTTTCGTTCCGGATGCAGAACGGGCTTTTCAGGTCGTTTATCGTTCCAACCCAAATCAATTTTGGTCCATACTTTTTTTTCAGCTGTATCTATAAATAGCCCATTATAAACCCTAGCTACTTCTTATTCTCATTTGTCTGTACGTATATTTATTTCTCAACTTCTCATTCCAATGGCAGACAAATCAAACAAATTCCCAATTTGATTCCAAATCAAAAATCAAATCAAAAATTCAAACTTCTCTAACCCTACTGAATTATATATCAATTTGAAGCACTCAACGAGCCTATTCAAATCAGCAGTTCATTTTTCGATTTAGGTTTTAATGTGTCCATAAATTGATGTTGTAGTTTCGGTCGTTCATTATATAGCTTCTTATTCAACGGTGGATTCTCGTCGATGGTTTGATTGGGGAGTGCAGTGTCATAGAGGTCGATGAGTAGAGCACATCTATGCGGTTAATTGGGTCAGATGGTGACGAAAATCATAGGATCTGGACGAAGCAAAGTGGAGGCGTAGTCAATTGAGGTGATCGGACTTGGAGGCACTCGGGGCATTGGAGTGGCCGAAGCTCCAAAGGCCAACGGAGGCCTCTGATCGAGGCGAAAGCGATCGAGTTGGTCGGTGTCGAGCAGTTCGGAGCGGCGGCTAAACATTTTAGTCGTGCGTGACTATATTAGGGTTTAGTAGGTGCAAAACGTGGAGAGATAACGTGTCTTCCCTTTTTTCTCTTTATTTAATTGTTTTTTTTGTTTGTAGTTGTTCGAATTTCCATAGCCTTTTCATACGAGATCCGTATTACACGCGGTTTATTCCGCTAGGATCGTATCAAAATTCCGGATACTTTGGCGCTGGTTTGGATGAATTCTGATATCGTTTGAATTTGGGCCCTAAATTGGATTTAAAATCAATTTAAATTCAAAGGTAAGTTTTTTAACCCACTCACAACTTCTAAAATTTCTTATGTTAGTTAAATTTAATTTATGATGTGATTAGAAATTTATTTATGGCTGTTTGGTATAGTTAAATCATCGTTCTAGTTAATTTGAATTTATTTTGAATCAAATTGTCATTTAATTTATTATTGAATTCTGAATTACCAGCTAATTGCCTATAAATGATAACCTGTTATCTGTTGATGTTTATTGATTGAGTTGGATGATGATTATGATGGATGTTTGATTGTTGATATTGGATGAATGGATGTTGTATTTTATACCGTTAAAAATTGTAAGATCACTATAGGTTGAAATGATACATATCCGAATGATCTATTGATGAGGGAAAAATCGTTAAGGGTTGAAATGATAGACTAGAGTGATTTTATGGATTCTTATATAATTCGGGATTGCGGTTTGAAATGATATATAATTTAAATTTTAAATTGCGAATTGAAATGATAAATATCCATATCACTTGACCCTAGGGTAGAGAATTAAATACAGACAATGGATTGGTAAAATTTAGTGATTTTAAAATCTTAAAATTTTGAATTTAGTTAAATGATATTTTGAAATAAGAATTCGATTTATATAAATTGAATTTTTGTTGAAAATCAAGTTTACGTTGAAATTTGAATTGGTTTAAAGGAATTGTTTAAAGAAATTAAATTGAAATTTTGGAGTTGAATTTGGAGTATAAGTAAAATTTGTCGAAATTGAATTACTAAAATTGTTCGAAATATAACTTTGAAATATACTGAAATTGGAATAATTTAAATTGATATTTTGAACAGGGTTTTGGAAGCGATATTGAAATTAATATTTTATTGAGAAATTGAATTGAATGGTACGAAATTAGTTTTGGAAATTGAAATAGCTCAAATGTGTTGGAAGAAAATGAATAGTTTAAATTGACAATAAATTCAAATTCATATTTTTCATATAAACTGTTTTATAAAAAATTATATTATTATAAAGATCCTAAATTTTAAGATTTTCAAATGATTAAACTATTTTAACAATATTAAATCAATTTAACCTATTTTAAACCATTTAAATTGATTTTAAAACTAATTAACCCATTTTAACGTATTTTAAATCTAATTAATATATTTCAAAGGTATTTAATCTATTTTAAATTATATTTAATCTATCTAAATCTATTTAACTATCTTAAATCAATTTAACAGTATCTTTAGTCTGTAATCAAACCACTTTGGAGTATTTAACTATTTATAACTATTTAAATTATTTCCTAAAGTTTCAGACTAAGTAAGGGGGAAGTGTTTATATTCAAATTCATTGATTTAAAAGAAAATACGATGAAATGATGTAATAACCTAAGTTGGGATTTGTATAACATATTTTGAGTAAATACGATGATTTTGAAATGAGGGTTCAACCTGTTTTGAAAATATGATTCGAAAGTGAATATGATTTTGAAAGTGATATAGTTTGACTTAAATAAAATTTTTGATATCAACTATGAATTGATTTTGGAAATTCAAAAGAGCCATCCAGTGTGTAATAAGCGATTGGTTGTTAAAGAGACCGGGATTAGATATTGTCATACTCTCTGCCATTACCGAAAACCATTTTAACAACTGTGTACGTGGTGGAGATTCCACAAATAAAGTAGGATGGTTTGGTGAACGATTTCTGTATAAGGTATGACGTGACCCTGACTCTCATGAGTCAGCATAGATGTGGCTAAAACAGAAGCAATCGACGGGCCAAGTGAGGTCATTCCTCCGATCGGGCACATTTCTTCGATACTATATTCTGACTTTGTGATTTATTTGGTGGCCACCCTTAATTTTGATTTGGGAGTGTGTTCCGAGGTGGGCGGTAGTTACGGCTATGCGTTACCACCAGCCCGGAAGTGTAATTGGTATATCTACCCTGTCATTGCCTAGTTGTGCCATGTTCACATGCCCTAGCGTGCCTTCTACGAGTTTGTTTTTTGTCGTACCTATGGAGTGCCCTTTGGTAGCCTCCCGATCCGGAGGTATTACAGTACTGTATAGACTATGGCACTATAAAATGTGTTAAGGCGTATATGGATAATGCCTTAACGCTATTTTAATAGTTTACTTTACTATAGACATATTATAATAGCGTATTATTCTACATAGTAGATAGTTTAACAGATCCTTAGGATACGTGAATCCCGAACATCTCTTGAGTTACTGTACTCACGTTAGACACTTGATAGGAGATGTCAGACCCCGTAAACATCTTCGATGCCGTCACTCGCATATTTACTGTTGATTTAAATTACATAAGATCTTTTAGTTCTGGCTCGAGTGTTTTTTCTTTTCAATTCGCTTGGGTCAGCCTAAGCATTTCAGGATTTGAAGACCTTATTTCTGGAGGACGAAGACGATGACTTGTGCTACTTTTATATACCATATTTATTCCATTGCATTCATACTGTTCAGCTGCATTATTTATTTATCTTTGATATGTGCAACTCTGATTCTGTGTTGAATAAGTATAATCAAATATTTTGTAAACAACTTTATAAACTGTATTTGGTTATTATATTTTGTCATTTCGCTGTGAGATTCTGTTTGATTTTTTCTTCTTTCTATTCTTTTCCTTATTTACCCCAATAACTATCTGCCCTTTTGTATGGTTTGAGTCTGACATGTGTGGTTTATCGTTGATTTAAACCGTTCAAAAAGGTGGATCGTTACAATAGGAACCCAAATACATATATAATTTTCATTCATATAACCTGTCAATGATTTTGTAATTCTAAAGATATTATAAACATTATTGGTCATAGCCGTATTTGAATTTCTATAAAAATTAGATTTAGACTTTACTCGAAATCTAGTACTAGAACCAACATTTTTACTATACATGAAAGCGTATCTAGTGCTATTTCCATGATAAGTTTTATTATATCCTAAACCATTTTTATCATGTAAAGGTCTAAAACTAGATAAAATCATGTTTAAATCATTTTTACCTTTATTAAATTTTACAAATTCATTTTTAGGTTTTCCAAATTTAGTTTTAAAGTTGCAATTGTTATTTTCAAAAGATTTTTTTTTAAATATCAATCTTCTCATTAATTTAGAATTCTCATTTTTCAACGTACCATTCTCATTTTTGAGAAGAAAATTTTGAGATTCTGAATTATCAAATGAGTAATGCAATAAATCATTTTATCTTTTCGGAAAAAAATTCTTCTGAAATTTTTTCTCTCTCCTTTTCAAATAAGGTAGTTTGTTCATCTAGAAAATCTTTAGCAATTATAAAATTATTTTTTAAAACACAATGTTGAATTTCTAAATTTAATTTATCACTTTTCACTTTCACATTTTCAAGTTCGACGGATTTCATCTTTTCTAAAATAATAAATTAAGCTTTGAGATCTTATTGCTTATACTAACTAATTCATTATTATATTTTACTGGAATTTATAAATCAGAAAGTACCTTTTTGTAGTCCTCATTGATGGCTTTGACAGGGATTTTTCTTATTGTATTTCGATTTGATCTTTTTCTAACCACTATTCTATGATGTTGTGACGATCGATAGAATTCCAAGCTCATATACCAAATGAAAGTGCTGCTAAGGATTGTAATATGGAATAATAATTGAGTTATCTATTAATGCAGAGTAAAAATATAAAAGATCAATAGTAAAGTAAATTACACTAGGGATTTTCATACTAATTCAAACCCCCGTTCTATATTCAGTCCAGGACTCATTCTGAAATTTAACTATTAATTTTCTCTTCATCTGGAGGAATAGTGTAACATCCTGGTATTTTAAACCATTCGCATCCACACATGAGGATTTGAATTGCTTAAAATACCAGATTGTTAATTTATATTTGGCAAAACTCAGCATATACAGTAAATAAAATAATCACAAAACCACAAACACAAAGTAAAATAACAATAGGCGTGGAAATAAAAGAATAATAGTTCATGAAGCTACTATATATATATATATATATATATATATAAACAGAGTTAAAGCAAGATACAACAGAAGTATCAATATAGTAATCAAATACAAATCTGAACACATCACTGGAGTCAACTTAATAATTGAAACCTGAATAGATAGATGGATCTCCAAGCAAAGCTCCAACTCCAAAGATGAGTTTCAAATGCTGTATCACTTAGTCTGACCTGAGCGTATATCAAAACACAAAACACTCGAGTCAGGATTAACATTCTTATATCAATAAATCCAACTCAAGTGAAATATCAACTGAAATACAGGCAACTTAAAGGATGTTTGAGATACTCATCCTCTAAGGATCCATTATAGTATCTGCTATGTAGTAATATACGCTATTATAATAATGTCTATAGTAAAGTAAACTATTAATAAAGCGTTAAGGCTTTACATTTTCCACCTTAACACATTTTATATATTCCCATAGTCTATACAGTACCGTAATCTCCCCCGTACTGGTCGTCGTCAGAGGGCACTCCATAGGTATGGTACCAAAAAAACCTCATAGTGGTCTCGATAGGAAAGGTGACATGACACAGCTAGGCAATGCCAGGGTAGATAAACCAATTACACTTCCGGGATGGTTGTAACGTATAGCAGCTACTACTTCCCACCTCGGAACGCACTCCCAAATCTAAAAACTCAAATGTGGCCACCAAATCAATCACAAAGTCATAATATAGTATCGAAGGAATGTGTCCGATTAGAGGAGCTACCTCACTTGGCCTGTCGACTGCTCCTTTTTTAGCCACCTTATGCCAACTCACGGGAGTTGGGTCCACATATATACCTCATGTAGGATCTTCGCCACCATCCTACTTCATTATGGAATCTCCACCACGTACACGGTTGTTAAAATAGTTTTCGGTATTGGCAGAGAGCATGATAATATCCGATCCTGGTCTATTTAACAACCAATCATTATTATAACACCATGGTCATTTCAAAATAGTTTATACTTCAAAACTAAAATATCATTTCCATTTCAAAACCATATCAAAGTGATATCATTTCCATTTCAAAACCATATCAATACAATATCACTTTTCACTTCAAATATATTCATTTCCAAAATCATAGTACTTTCAAAGTTATAACACTTTCGAAACCAAAACACTTAACACTTTGGAAATCATAACACTTTGAAATCATAATACTTTGAAATCATAACACTTTCCTTTAAACAGTTTAGATATTAATTATAGTACATATAATAAAGTAGTTTATATAAAATAGTTATAAGTTAAAATAGTTTATAATAAAATATTTGGTAAATTAAATATAGTTTATATTAAAATATATAAATAGTTTTAAATAAAATTAAAAATACTTCACATAGTAAAATAGATTTCTCAAATTTCACAAATCGATTCAAATCAACTCGAATTAAAAATTCAACTTTAGTTCAATCTTAATTCACCAATTTCAACCCGATACAGTTTCTCGATAAACCATTTCAAAATATATCGATTTCAAATACAGATTTGAACCACAAAATAAACCATTTAAATTTCAATATATTTCAAAGTTTTAAATATTCAATATTTTAAAAACTAAATTTGATAATTTCATATATATCTTAATCCACTTTATTATTATTTAGTTTTGAAATATTTACTTAATAAATCCAATGTCATTTAAATAAAACCCAAATTTCTAATCACTAAATATTTCCTTCAATTTATTTAAACTTGAAATATCAATTAATCACCTTAAACCAAAGTCAAGTTATGAAATCATATCCTTTAAAAATCTCAAATTCAATAAATTTCAAATCAATTAAATTAAAAAAAATACTTAACAAATGAATTTCAAATCAATGTCTATTTATCTTCCCATCCTTAATTTATAAATATCATTATAAAATCTATTAAAAAACTATAATTTTAAATACTTAAACATATTATATTTTAATTAAATCAAACTTTATGAAATTAAATCTTATTATCAAACTTATTTTATATTAAAACTAATTTATGCATATTTTAAAATAGTAAAATTTGAAGTAAATTCTTAAAATTTATAATTTCAAAACCAACTTATAAATAAAAAAAATTTCAAAACATATAATTTTAAAAATCAAGAATTTAAACTTTGTAAAATACATTTATATATAATATCTTAAAATCAATATTTATTAAACCATATTTTTCTTTCCAAAACCATAGAAAACATTTCCAAAATATTTATATATAGGGCAATGGTGTCTGTATATAATTTTCTATCTTATAGTCAAGTGATATGGATATTAATCATTTCAATCCGCAATTTAAATATATATACGGGTATATATCATTTCAACCCGCAATCCAAAATTCAATTCAATGAAAATCGCTTGGGTTCATCATTTCAATCCATAACGATTTTCTCCTATTCTATAGATCGTTCGGATATGTATCATTTCAACCCATAGGGCAGTTAACAGATATAATAATAATATAACAGACATATATCATCAATATAATTAACAGATAATGGTGTCAGATGTCACAGGTGAACAAATACAGATAATAGCATATATATATAGCAATGTAAATAACTAATAGCAGCATATTTCAATTGTTATTTAAATTGAAATCAAATTTAAGAAATATAAGAACGTTAATCGTGAGTGATTTCTCACCTTTCGAGGCTAAATATGAATGAGAATGAGATGAGTTACAAATCCAAGCACGAAATCCAAAGTAAAGCACGATGGACACGAGTACGACGAACAAAGCAGATAAAAAGGAATAGACGAAATCGAACCAGAACTGGATCGATGAAGATAATTGGTATAAGTGAACTCATATATATAACTATATATAACTATTTATATGTATAAAATTCATATGCAAAATTCAAACGCAAATAAAATTTAATACACATGCATTTAAAACAAATATATTAAAATCAAACATATGTTTAAAATAATATATATATTTATTTTCAAATAAATAGTTAATCCCTGACGTAATATATCAGTATAAAATTGAAAACCAAGTTCCTATATATATAAACAGATGTATATACACATGTACACAAACTTACATATAGGTTATAAATAAAAATCAATATTTATTATCAAATCAATATAACAATTTATTATAATATGTATAAAACTTAACAGAAATGAAAGGTTTTAAAATCTAGGTATAATATATTATATGACTTACTTAAACAACATATATAGGTTGACATAATACATGGAAAGCATATATATAATATACTGCATATATAAACTTAAGTTAATATATATATATATATATATATATATATATAACAGAATATATAAACTAAGGAAATATCAATATAGACGCAAGCACTTGTCTATGTATATACGGACAAATAGCATATATGTTTATATATATATATATAACAACAACTCAAATCACAAAACAAAAATTCATTTTCATATACCTTGTAAACATATATATGCTATGGTAAAACATAAAAACTATAACACACAAATAACTTAAAATATATAAGCTGACAAATAATAATATATACACTTTTTTTTTTGCAGATTAAGCGGGGTTAAAATTGGGCCCCTACCAGCTTTATTAAAACTAGAAAAGGAAAAAACAGCAAGAGCTCA
This sequence comes from Allium cepa, assembly GCA_030765085.1. Taxonomy (NCBI): domain Eukaryota; kingdom Viridiplantae; phylum Streptophyta; class Magnoliopsida; order Asparagales; family Amaryllidaceae; genus Allium; species Allium cepa. The sequence continues at coordinate 611,854,010 of CM060932.1, forward strand.
TTACAAAGTAAACAGGGAAAAGAAGAAAGAAGAAAAGGAACAACAAACACTCAACAACACAGAAAAGAAATAACTACTACAAGTAGCAGCTAAGGAGTCCAAGGCTCAAAATGGATGTCGAGAAACTTGTATGGGCTAATCCTCAAACCCATCAATATTTCATGCTTTAAGAAAGACCAAAAATTTTCCTTGCTTCTGCAGAGACCATTGAAGCATCTCTTATTTCTTTCCTTCCAGATATTCACCATTAGTTTCTTTAGGTTGAAAAAAAAGTACTACCTAATGTCATCAGACCAAGAGATAGCACTGTCAATCAGGTTCCAGGGAGTAAAATCGATAGGAAGAACATACACCCTCAGAATACAACTAATCATACTAGTCCAGATGAACTGTACGTAAGGGAAATCAAAATAAATATGTAATACACTTTCAGGCTATTGAAAACACAGCTCACACACAGGAATAACTGCCATACCATATCGCAATAACTTATCTCTAGTCAAGAGGGCATTAAAAGCAACTTTCCAAAACATTAGATTTTCACTACTACATGAAGCCGCTTACCACTCTACCCTTCTCCATTTCCATTCAGGCATAGTTTCCAAACCAATCAAGGCAGCATAAACTTTTTTAATAGAATGACCCTGACCGTTCCACAAAGCAGTGTCATGGTCATGTAATTCATAAGAGGTTGTTTCAAATAAGCTCCAAAAGTTCCTGACAAAATGGTTACTAGTGTAGGGCAACACAATTCTACCATTATCAATGTAATCAACAGCAAGAGCATTGTTACCAATACCACACTGATACTTCTGCTGAGAACTGAAAACAAGGTCAAGAATAATCCCTTTGCTAAGCCATGGGTCATGCCAGAAACTGCACAAGCTTGTCTCAGAAAGTTTAAGTTGAACCAGAGGCTTGAAAATGCTTCTTAATTTTAATATATTCCTCCAGATCGAGCTACAAGACTGGGGGATTTCCATTTGCCAGAAGTTTTTCGTACCAATATTATTTCTTAGTGTCCAATTCACCCACAGCGTATCATGTTTGTTAAGCAAAGCATTAAAATGATGGCTATAGGCTGCCTTGTTCCATACCCCAATACTTTGCAATCCCAGACCCCCTTTGCATCTTGGCCTCTCTATGTTTTTGAAAGAGCAGGGTAGGACTTTTCTTTTGTGTATGGTTCCAAACCAAAGAAATCTCATCATTGCTCTTCTAACCAATTTCAACAGTTTTAAAGGTAGAATGAAAGTCCTTGCCCAATATACTGTTATAGAGAAACTAACAGATTGGACAAGCACCAACCTTCCAGCTTGTGGCAGGAATCTGTTGGCCCAAAGATCCATAACAGCAGTGATCTTTTCATATAGAGGATGACAGTCAGCGTATGTAAACCTAGAAGTACAAAGAGGAAGCCCAAGGTAATTCATATCAGATGACATGGGTTGCATACCAGTATAAGATGTTAGATTTAATTCTTGAGAACTAGAAATTCCAGAGAATATGTTACTGGACTTGTTAAGATTTAGTTTAAGGCATGTCATCAAATAAAATTTGTGAAGAGCATAATTAATGCCTTCAAAAGACTGCAAAGTGGGTTTCGTGAAGATCATAATATCGTCAGCAAAGAGGAGGGCTGTTATACTAAGGTCTTTGCATTTAGGGTGGAATTGAATTTGCTTGTTTTGGAACATGGGTCTTAAAAGACTAGTAAATACTTCCATAACCAAAATGAAGATATATGATGAGAGGGGATCCCCCCGTCTTATACCCTGCTTAGGCACAAAATTGCTTGTGCTAGTACCATTAATAATAAGAGAATAGGAGGGGGTAGAGATACACTCATAAATCCATGCAACAAATACTTTAGGAAAACCCATGAGTGACATAACCCTAACTATTGATGTCCAATGAATTGAGTCATAAGCCTTCTGCAAATCAAGCTTCAGCATAGCACGTGTTGAAGCACTAGCGCAGTTGTACCCTTTTAATAGCTCATGTGCCATCATAATGTTATCAAGTATATTTCTATCAGGGAGGAAAGCAACTTGATTGTTAGAAATAATTCTTTGAAGCACTGATACCAACCTAGTTGCAATTATCTTGGAAATGCATTTATAAAGCACATTACAACATGAGATGGGTCTGAAAGTGGAGACAGACAAGGCAGGCTTAGACATGGGGATTAGCACCAAATTGGTAGAATTCACAGATTTGAGCATTTTGAATTTATCAAAGAAATTGTGGACAGCAAAGCAAAACTGGTCACCAACAATTTCCCAGCTAGATGTGAAAAAAACTACATTGAAAAGGCTAGCTTGATTGTATTCATAGAAAATAGGGTTTTCTTGAAAAAGCTAGTTACTGGAGAATTATGGTTCTACACAAGATCGAGCAACCAACAATTTTATTCATAGCAAATAGGGTTTTCTTGATTTCTTCATTAGTCACTTTTGCTGTCAAAAGGCTAGCTTCATCCCGGTTAAGTCTAAGAAGAGAGATAGTGGAGAGAAAACCTAACCCAAGTTCAAAATTGCTAGCATTACCATAGAGGCCTGCATAATACTTTAGAAAGGCTTTCTCCACAGTTTCAGGGGTTGAATGAAGAATACCTGCTTCATCAACAATTGAAGATATATTATTGATAGACTGCCTTATCTTCAGAGAGGCATGAAAATATTTTGTATTCCTATCTCCTTCAGCTGCCCACTTGACTCTAGATTTCTGCTTCTTCATATCAGACTCAACAACAAGATCAAGATTAAGTTCATTGAAAAGTGAGGCTTCCTTTTCAGCCAAGAGGACACAGTCAGGAAGATCCATCATTTGCTGCTGAGCATTCTTTAACTGGACCATGAGTTTAGTTGAGTGTAAGCTGCCACTTCCATATCTTGCCCTAGCCCAACCCCTCAAAACTTCCTTAACTGCTCTGAGTTTCCTGCAAAAGATAAAAGTAGGATTTCCAAAAAAACCTGTTAGTCCAAGCATTTGATATAACATCGTAATATTCTGGATCATGGACCCATGCATTGTAAAATGTAAATCCTCTTTTGGCTTCCAGTGGCTTTATCCCAGTGGACAAGATGAGGGGAGAGTGGTCAGATAGAATTGGATGGGGCAGAAAAGTGGATAAGTTGGGCCATGTGGTTAGGGCTTTAAAGTTAGAGAACGTGCGATCAATGTTGGAGAAAATACGGGCACCATTTCTTGAACGATTATTCCAAGAGAAAGGGGCACCATATTTGTGAACTGGGATTAAAGAGGAGTCATCAACAGCATTGTTTAAGGGGATATTGTCCCTATGCAAGAGAGGGAGACCCCCCATGTTTGCCAGACAAGGAAAAACAGCAGTTAAAATCCCCAAGCAAAATCCAAGGATGTGTGTCTTGTCTAAAAGCAGGAATAAGATTGAAAAGAGTTCTGGCAGTGGGGGAGTTATAAGCATAGATGAAAGAAATATAGAAGGATATTGAGGAGTTGAAATACTTAGCATGAAAGTGCATTAGTTGTGGAGTTGCAAGGATGAGATCAAGAGTTAGTTGCTCAGGATTGTGTAGAACCATAATTCTCCAGTAACTAGCTTCAAGAAGATTATGGTTCAAAGTCCAAGTTGGGTTAATATACTTAGCAGCATTAACAGTTAGTGGCAAATTCAATTTTGTTTCAAAGATTGCAAAAACAGATAGCTGGTGTAAGGTGATCAACTGTTTAACCTGATCGAGTTTGAGAAAGTTGTGGGATCCTATGATATTCCAAGCACCTAAATTGTGTATCATTTATTATACCATGTTTATGTGAGCACCATCTCTCATGCTCCTAGTTACTGGAGAATTCATACGTGTGAAGTTTTGATTTTGATTTTTTGTCTTTTTTGACTTTTTGCTATTGTCTTTGACATAAAGTTAGCAGCTGTCTTCTGTTGGTTCCTTAGGTGGCGATTTCCATCCTGGAATATTGCCCTGAAACACATAAGGCTGACATGGCTTTGGGATGATGGGAGGAGGAAGAGGAGGGCTTGGCGGTGAAACTGAAGTTGAGGATTGAGAATGGGAGTGCATGCTGTACACAAAATCAAAAATTTCTTTTTGTAATGTGTAACAGAATGATTCCTCATGTTTATCTGTGCTAGTAACAAAAGCTTGTTGACACGTGGAAAGAGGAATGTCAAGAATGGGAAAGAAGCATGTACTACGTGTAATTTTACTAATGTTATCATGCACAAGTGATACGGATAGTTGCACAGGATTAATGTCATTTTCCACCAGTGTGGACTGCAAGGTATGCTGCTCAACAAATGATGCAACAGGTTGATTATGGGGTATTTGCCTGCCTTCCAAACTTATTGCGCTTTCATCATGCAAAGGAATTAAGTTTGCATGTATTCCAACATTTTCCCCCCTGAAGTTGCAACAACAACACAGTCACCCTCAGAATCCATGTCTTTTAACGCATCAAAAACATTGCTTGTCATTACTGTTTCATGAACCCCATCATTTTCACGTACCACCACCTGAACCTCAGATCCACTTCCAACATTTTTGTTTGCTTTGTCATTATTATCACATTCAGCACGGATATCAACATTTACTTCAGCATGGACTTTAATATCATCCTTCACTGGCAACTTTGAAGTAATTTCATTCTTATCCTTATGCTTCTTATTCACAACTCTCCTCCATAACTGTTTATTCTTGTTTGTTTGCTTTCCAACCTTCTGCACAGGTACATGTTCTTCATTCATTTTCTCCTTCAGTTTTATCGCTTCATCATCTCTCTCATTCAAACCACCTTCTCTCGTGCAAACATCTTCCATATGCCCAAAAACTTTACAACCTGTACAAATTTCAGGTTTCCAGAGATAGCTTACTTGTATCATTTGAGTAGACCCATCGACTAATTTCACTGGAAACTCCTCAACCAATTCTTGATTTGGGGTGACATCAACTAGACGCTCCAGTTTATCAGTGGATGTATCCAAACAAAGCAATCTTCCAATTCTAGAAGTTATCCAGTTAATCCCTAAGTGAGACCAAGCGTACAGGGGTATGTTCGATAACTTTAACCAAACTGGCACTGATTTGATGGAACTGCAGCTATTCCCAATATAAGGATCCCATGCCTTGATTATGAAAATCTTGTTCCGCAGGAAAATTGGATCGTCTTCAACTATTCTCCTTCTGTCCTCAGCACTGGAGAGAAGGAAAAGGAACAAGGTTCCATCTGATTTAACAATGACTTCACCTTTGAGTTTCCATAGTTTTTTTAGATGGGAGATAACTGTCATGTAGGACAGGGGCTTTTCAAGGAAAAATCCAACCAACCAACCTCCCCATACTTTGTTACCAGCTTCCAGAACATCAGGAGGAGGCACCAGCACTTAGCCATCAAAAGAAAGACGAAAATCGACAGGTGAGTAAGCTCCAGCATTTCGCGGTTTGGATTTGAAAAGGTAGGACCAAGAGGATGAAGAAGAAGCGGGATGGATGAGAGTGGGTAAGTCAGGAGGTGGTAAAGGGGGAGGTAAGTTTAGGGAGGAGCTAGGAAGGGTGGCCGTAAGCAGAGAAGGAGGAGGAAAAGAAGAAAGTATGGGTCTGATAGTTTGAAAGGACGAGGAATGGAGATGGGTATGGGCGGGAGCGGCCATTAAAAACCAAAGAGAACGTGTGTATGATAATGATATATACACACACTAATATATATATACATCGATACATATAAAAATCATTAATCAACACACATATACAATCAATACATATACATATACATATATATATTACCTTTTTAAATAAATATATAAAAACTGACAGCCGACATATATATATATATATAAAACAATAAAATATATGAACGATAGATTATGCAAATAAATCCCTCATATACATATACATACATACATATATATATATAACTAATATATATACAAACAAGATTGAAACATTGTTATCCTATATATATGTTCACGTACTCTTATATATGTGAAGGCTACCAAATATATATATATATATATATATATATATTCTTCTTTTCAAACTTAAAATTAGTATATATATCTATATATATATTATATCTTGAAACAAATACTGCAAACCCAATATAAGAACTAGTATAACAGAAAACAACTAAACCGTAAGTAAAATATAAATTCTGCCATGAATAATATACATAATGTAGGATTGATTTCACCCTAGAAGGGGGGTTGAATATGGTGATACTATTATTTATAAAAATTTATTGCGGAAGTGTATAAATTAATTCCAGTATAGATAATAGTCAGCAGCACTAGTAATAGCAGAATAATAAAAATGTAGAAAAAGAACAGCATAGAATTTAGCCAGCTTCGGCAAAACCTTGCCTACGTGCTGCCCCCGAGGTTTCTACTAGAAATTAAGCAGTCAAACGCTTACACACGTAAACTCATGACACCCGCTATCGACCAGCCTTAACTCTACGCTCAAAACTCTGCCACAACTCAGCCATTGAGTTGCGAATTTTCGAACTACACCGCCGTAGTTCGTCCCCTAGTCACATGACTAGACAATACATAAGTTTAAAAGGAAAAATACAATTTAAAGCAATTTAAATAACAAAAACCCTAATTTAAAATATTAAGCCCAAATATAATATAAAAAGAAGCCGGCCCAAGAAAAAAGAATCCCTCACTACAAGAAATCTTACTTTTGACGGCAGTTATTACCAGCGTTCAACATGAAAATGCAGTAAAATCTATTTCAAAATGAAAATATTTCCGCACAAACGCTGAGAATAATTAGAGGTTCCAATTTTCTGTATCAAAAAAATTGCCGCCTCACTCGTTATACTTCCCCAAAAAATTCATTTTCCCCCGTTCCCCAACCGCTCCTCCCTCATCACTTAATTCATTTTCCCTCATTTTCATCTCCCTTGGATTTTTTCTTGTTCTTCGATTTTATTAGTCATTGCTGCCCCGATTCGCCTTCAATGTCTCAGGTATCCCTTTGTCAACAAATTAACCTAATTCTTTTTTGTTAGGTTTAATGGATTCGCCATTTTTTATGTTTATTTAAGTTGTTGATTTAAATTTCCAACTTTAGGTACTTTGGTTCGTGGACTGTTGCGAGTTTTTTAATGCCATTATTTGTGTGTTTCTATTAATAATTAGTTGGGTATTTACAAGGATTACGTGATAAGCTTGTGAATGTTCACCCTGAGCACACAATTGATTAAATGCTAGAAGAAACCAAACAATAATTTTTTTTTAATTTTTTTTGCTGGAAACTCAAAATCTGCATTCTCTTGCTGATTTTACTACTCTCTTTGTTGCAGCCCTCAAAAGTGTTCCTTTTATTTACAAAATCTGTAAATCATGCTTCATATGTTGTTTTTATAATAGAATATCTTCATGACTATGGAAAATTATACCACCTGTATTGCTATACATGCAACTTTGTCATTATACATGTATGAGTTCTAACAGTCTTTGTTTTCACCTTATTTACATGCCCATGCTGTTGAAGTTTCACTAGGAAGTAACCTGCACTTAAACTTAAGGATGATTTGCTTAACATGAAGCTCTCACATATTTTCAAATGCAAGAGTGTTATTTGAGATCTGCTATTTAACTATTTGGTGTCTTTGGATGTTGATTTGCATAGTGATTTGCAAACTGGACTATAAACTTTTTAAAGGACCTTGTGAAACTGGGCCAATGATTAACATGGTCATAATGTATATAAACTTATTTTTAACACATCCATATGATTATTCTAACATTCGACTGCTGGGTTATTATAGTCACATCCTAGATATTATATAGTTTATTTTGAGGACAGGATCATTGCAACATTTAGCATAAAAGGGATGTGATTTCTTTTGATTTTGGCTAATCAAGCGAATAATTAAACTATAACAAAGGCTTAGTTGTATGGTTGAATGAAAAATCAACCAAATTAGCCACTAGACATTGTTATAGGAAATTTTACCCATTTGAGCTACTTTTCAAAACAAAACACCAATTTAAACTATTTGCAAAACCAGTTGTTTTTATCTACATTACAAAAAAGGCATTTTTTACCGGATTGATTTTGTATAGCTTTAGTATAGAATTCCATTTCTTGCTACATAGATCAACAGTAGTCTACTTTTTTTCCTAAAAAAGATGTTACAAAACTTGTTTAAATATATAGAAGTAACATAAAATGATGTATATATGTGAACATTCTATGAGTCCATACGTGTGTGTGTGTGTATGTGTTTATATGTGTCAATCTGTTAGTGTGTATGTATCTTTCTATGTACATGCGAGCGTTTTTTGTCTGGGTTGCATGTGGTGCATGAGTATATATAAATAGTTGGGCATGTGTGTGACTTGCGTGTGTGTGGTGTGTGTGGAGTTGTTGGGGTATGTGCGTGAGAGAGTTTGATACGTAATTATTCTTTTGACTTGCTACAATTTATACATTAATGTTTAACTTTATATTGCCGAGGTTTGCTAAGTTTTATTTTTATAAAATAATCGATTTTGCATGTTTCATGACTGTTGAGTTTGCATATATGTGTGTTTGATGATTGATAGGTGTGTGAACATACTATAATCACACTGTAAAGTGAATTTTATTCTTGCAACATATTCATATATTTACTTATGGAAAACAGATTATAGTAAAAGAGTGTATTTTTATTGTATTTTGCAACTTAGAATACTCTGCTTTCCTACGTTTTTCTTTGAACTGATTACAGTGTCTAGTTTGATGTTGCAAGGCTGATATTACATCACTATGTATTTAATTTTTGTTGAGTTGATATTGATAATCATTAATATACGATATTTTATTTCTTAAAGATACATGTATATGTGTATTCCTATATATGTGTGTTTGGTGGAGTTGTGTACCCGTGCATCTGTATGTTTTTAAGAATACATGAGTGTATCCTGGTGAGAGTGAGTGGGCTAGGCAGTGTGTAGTGTGTGTGTGTGTGTGTTGGGTTTAACAAGGTGCTACTGTGTCTTTAGGGGTATATGAACTAGTGACAATGCATGTGTAATATATGTGTGCGGCGAGTGACAGTGCATATGTAAATGTGTGTGTGGTGAGTGACAGTGCGTGTGTACAAAGTTATATAACAGGTGTAAATCTGTGAATAAATTATTTGCTTTTATGTTTTTAGCGGCTGTTTTATTTTGGCCATAATATTTCTTACTACCTCTATCTTGCCATGCGTGCCCATGTGTGTATATATATAGGAGCAGTATTATGCTATGAAATTGGCGAGTTCGTACGGAACTTAGGAAATAAATGTGTTTATTTATATTTTTTAACAAACTAAATTTATGTGCTAAAACTCTAGTATATGTATTTAGAAAATTTTATAAAAATAAAGATGTATAGGTATGTGTGTATTATGAGCTTTTATATATATGTATACCTGCAGATTAACATTCCCTATGCAACCTGTAGTTGAACTGGTTTTGAATCACTTTTTAGTGTAATCTTCTGGTTTATTTCATTTGATTGCTGGAGTACCAGACATGTTCATGAAATCATACGTAGGGTGTGTATGGCTTGTGGTCCATAATTTCAAATTGACCATGTATATCAATTCACAGGGTATAACATTTAAATTGATTAACACAGTGTCTTTCGATTTTTATTTTAATCATTTATAGATGTATTCACTTTTAGGCGCCTTTAAAAAATCCAAACCGAACATGTAGATTAATCATGTGGTTACAAGAACATGAACTACACTTACCAAAGTTGCCTATCTGTAAAAGCACAAAGTACAGATTTTGAGAAAGTAAAAATGGTTTTGATAGATTTATCTTTGGATAATATAGGATATATTGCATAAATCATGTATCGTCCTGGTAATAGCTAACTGTCATTAATTTTTTCTTGTTGAAAGTTCAATGTTGCATTTTGAAATCGACGAGGATAATAACCACCGATAGTAACTGATGCAAGTAAATCAAGTTACTTATAAATGTTGATATAAAATAAGAATTGTAGGTAAATTTTCTCAACCTAATAATATCTGAATATATTTGTTTTTCCTTCAGGGGGTCGAATATGTTTTCTTCTTTTATAAAATTCTGGAAAAGCAAGGATTCTAATGATGAAACAGAGCAGGCTTTCCTTGTAGAACTTCAAGCTTTAGATGATCACCTGAAGGCTCATGTGTGTTCTGAGTTTATTCTTAAAATATGTTTGTCAAATTGAGCCAAACTGGTAAAGTGCTTGTCAGTTGACTAAAGCATAGGACCTAAGTTATATCATCTTGATATTGCACCTGATCATTTCAAAGGCTAGAAAGTTCCTGGCAGTTGACAAATACTAATGCTTAAATGAAGGCATGAAACTAAGCCAGCTCTGTTTGCACTGATATTTATCTAATACAGTATATGCATTGTAACTAGTTTCCGCATATCTAATCTTGTGTTTCACCTTTTTAACTATTGAAACTATTCATAGAACCTATTTGTATGAGTTTAGTACCAAAATTAGAAATTTTTGGGCCAAGAATTTATATGAAGAATATTTGATTTTTCTTTTCTTTTTCCTCTTTATATTCAGATGTAACAAACTAGATTATCGAATCTTATAGGATAGTATCTTATCATCTTATGAAAACAACAACTTATTCTACACAGCTTAAAGAATTGGTTTTTTATTTTTGGATTAGGTAGAAGTAGCTAATTTTTTATGTAGTCTTCCATTTGTCCGAAAAAAGCATCTTCATAAATTTTATTTGTTTTTAATCGCATAACCAGTATATGTTGGGATCACTGTCTAGGTCAATGCCATATATCACAACTTTCTTGCAAAGATTCCTGATTACAAACTGTATTGATTTAGAATACCAGTTGATTTTTGTAATGATGAATCTTTTATTGAGAGGTTGACAATATACACCTCAGCTAAAACTGAATTTTCAATGCGACTCTCTTAGTTAAAACTGAGGCATACATGCCTTAGTTAAAACTGAAGCAACACGCCTTAGTTAAAACTAAGGCAACATGCCTATCGCCACATGGTTTTGCTTGTCTCTTTCATTAGTTAGCATGTTCTTTACTACACTTGAACAAGCAAAATTATGAAAAAGATGTGTTATGTCAATATTATGGGTTTGTAACTAATATAATTGAATTAAGCACTTTGTTCATTATTTGCAAAAGAGTAAGTGAGTGTGTGCTTACAACTGTTTAAATTTATTCATTAAAGTTATTAGACATATAAGAAATGTTTGTTACATTTGAATGAGATTAGAAATCTGGCATATATAGCAAGTTTGAGTTATTAAACTGAATGGCTTTTTCTAAATGAGACTGAGAGAGACTAAAGCAAGTAGCAAGATTTAACTCGTAACATCTAAAGAGTACACTGGATTCAGCTTGCAGAAATTTAAAACAGAAATGAGGTAACGCACCCCAGTTAAAACTGAGGCATATTTGCTTCAGTTAAAACATAACCGAGGAGTGTTGCCTCAGTCAAAACTTCATGTTTTATAGCTATAAGACTTGTGAATTAATTTTTATCATTATATGAAATGCCTGACCATGCAATGCCCAGCACATCTAAATCAATAGTAAGGCACATTAATATGTATGCATGAGTATTTTGTAGAACATGAAGAGTCAATCTATGGAAAACATAATATCGATTGAAGTTTGATTAATTTTCAGCCAAAAGCAGAAAAATACACACACACGCACGATGTATTTAAGTCTAATATGAATAATTCTGCTCCAATCGTATTAGATTGTCAATCTCTATTTGTTATATACCTAGAAGGTCGGTAAATAATTTCATAAATGGTGCATGCATAGAAGGTCGGGTGGCAAACATTGATTCAGAGTCCAGTTCGAGGACAGAAGCAATTTGCCTTCACAACTAACAAAGTTAAAATCAATCAAATCAATGTGGCGACAAAGGAAATCCAATCCCATGTCTAGTAGTCGGTATAACTTAAAGTGATTTCTTCCAATCCATGCACACTCTAAGCTGAAACATAATTAATTCATTAATGCAAATGTTTTTTCTTCTTCTTTTTTTTAATCACGTATCAAGTGTCATTGGTACCTGCATTTATGTTTGCTTTATGCATTAGCTTTTGTTTAATCAGTTTTTATTTTCCATTTCTTGCAAATTACACGATAACATGGTTGTGAACAACGTACAAAATTCAGAGTGGGCTAGTTAGAAGTTAAGCAGGATAGCATATGGAGACCACAAAATCGCATCTTGCATCCAATAATTAAATCCATTATTTGGAATCTGAAGCTTTGAGACATTCACCAACTGAACAACTGCTGAGCTAGGTGGAGAAAATATGTTAGTCTCATTCCTAGATGCTCCATCTTGATTCATCAATAGTTAAATATCATCTACATCATTCGAACTATTCTCTACATCGAAATTGTACGCGATCTGACTGTTAATCGATACGTTTTCTTAGGTAACATGTTGCTACTTATTCTACTTCTTCTTCTTGCCTCTAATATAGATGCAAGGTGCTCAAGCTTTTTTAATGGTGTTGCCTTCTTATATACTTTGCACAACACTATGTCCTAGAGATAATTTATCATATACCTAAATTTTGCACTATTAGCAAACATATTCATTCATATCTACTAAAGATAAAAAAAGATTTATATTTCTAAATGCCAAAAAAATTCATGTATTCTCAGTCTCTTATAATACAGAACCTATAGAAGAAATACATATACTTATCAATATAAGGAAACATAATGAAAATGTGATTCACCTAACTTTGTGTATGCCTTGACCCTTGAACCTCAACATCGGCTCTTTCAGCAACTACATGTTCATACAAAAGTAAATTAGTAACACATCCATTTTCATTTATTTATATGAAAAGTATATTAGTAACTGAAAACATACAACTGTTAATATGTCTCTAGCAACGAATTCAATTCTCCCGAAGCATAAAACTATTGACTTTCAACTTTGGTTACATTGCTGGCACTCACATAAACATGAGTAGAAATAGAGAGTAAAAAGTGGGTTATTTTAATTTTCCGCTCATTTGATGCAAACTTTCAGGGAAAGAACTTTGACAGCATGAACATTATTCGGTCCATTAAAAAAGGTAATTACAGTAATTTCAACTGTTCTGTAAGTTAAAATGGACAGTGTTGCTTCAGGATAGTGTGGTGAACTAAAGCATGAATAGAAGAATGCATTATCTACTAATGCTCAAACTAGTATGTACCTAATAAAAGATTCTGGGTTGATTTGCCAATGCTACACTATTCATTACAAATTATTAACGTTAGTGAAACAGTATGTGATTTTGCTAACACTATATATCTGCTTTAAGATCTAACTTCAGACAACTGATCAAACACATAAGGAACTTTCTTAAAAGATAAAATTTGCGGTGCCATGAACTTGGTGTTCTATTGATATACCAAATCTAGACTGATTTTATAGTCAATCATTGTTTTAACTTCTAACGTGTGCTAATTGTTGCACATCACGATATGCAACAAAAAAAACCCATTAATTATACAGTTATAATGAGCTAAATTGCATTAAAACCTTGAACAACTTCAAAGGTACTTATCTCACAACATAAGTCATAATTTAAAAGAGAGTTATACGACATGATAATTTTGCTTATTCAACCAGCAATCGAGAGCACCGAACAATACGGGGATAACTGAAACCATCAATTTTTTAGCATCCTTAATATTAGCCTGATATCATTAGATCTCACATTTCTTATTCTAGCACTTCTCACTTTCATGACATAAAGACTAAGATAAAACCAATATAAGTTATACTGACATTATTGGAAGAACTCACTTCAAGGTATCTCCCAATTGCAATCATTCACAATACAAACGCCCCTTCTTCGTGTTCCCTTTCTTCATCCCTACTATTGTCCAATAAATCAAGATTTTTTGGTGCAAATAGAATCAGAAGTCGTGGAGATGGAAACAAAATTCAACAAAAGCAGTTAGTAGTTCGTGCTAGCAACGAAAGTTTAGGAAGCAAATGGGAAGATGTGAAACTTAAGGGGGCATCAAATAATCCTTGTCTTAGCGATATCATATGGCCTTCTGCAGGTAAATTCCATTTCTTTTTGCTTGATTTTTGGAACATTATGAGAACATATAATGGCAAGTATATAATTGTGCATAAATATATAAACAGGTGCATTTGCTGCGATGGCTATGCTTGGAAGACTGGATCAGATGGTAGCATCTAGAGGTTTGAGTTTCACAATCGCTCCCCTTGGTGCTGTTTGCGCTATCTTGTTCTCTGCTCTAAATTCTCCTGCTGCCCAGGTTTTATTTGTTTCTCCATTCTATTTCTCTTTAATGCTATTCTTTACAGTATTGGGATTACATCTTGTAATGATTTGTTTAAGATGTATATATTCTAGCTCTTATTAATCTGTGATCATGTGTCATAAAGCGATACCGAGAATCCATGTTGGTGCACATGTATATATGTACATGACAGATAAAAATAAACAAGTTGGATCAGAACAATTTAAGTAAACGGTTTAAAATATGATATTGATCTGGGAAAATAAAATGTGCAGAAATACAATATGTTTGTAACGCAAATAGGATGTGCTGCAATAGGAGTGTTGGCATTGATGTTGTTTGGGCCGGGTTGGCTAGCTAGAGGCACTGCTCTTGCTGCATCACTTGCTTTTATGACTATAACAGGCGCCAGTCATCCTCCAGGTTCTAGTTTTACTTAAAGACTGATAAATTTATCCTTTGGAGCAGTACAACTTAGTCAAGGCTTCGATAAAATTATAGCTATACAGATTTGCATATTGAAATGGTTTCTTCCTTTGGAGTTGCTGATGCATGTGTGTAGTTTAGTTTGTAAATATAGTGCAGTTCCTCCGTTTTGACTTGTCTTTGTGCATTTGGTTTGATCTTGGTCATGCGTAGATTTTATATTAAGAAGGACTGCTTCTTCACTTAGTATTTAGGTGATCAACTAGATCGTGAAATATAACTATGTTACTGTAGAGCAGTTTAGCTTCGTTAACTGAGCTAACCTACTAATGCGTATATTGGCTAGGTTTTGGCTTAACATACCATATAGTGATTTTTTGGCGCAATTAAGCATTTTAGCATTTGAAACTTCAAATTTTTAGATGGCGTTTACTCACTGACTTCAAATTTCTTCATTGCAGGTAATTAAAGATGGCGATGACACATTCTTCTTCCGTAGCAAGTGGCAAGCATATGAAACTTTTTAGATGCACGTTTTGTTGGCATTTGGTGCGGACTTACTGTATTGATAATATTTTTGTTTAACATATAACGTGTCTTTGTTTAACAGAATTTGTGGCAACTTGGTTTACTTTGTTATTTTTGTTTATGGATATTATTGAAACTTGGTTTATGGATGTCTTTTGTTAATTAATATTGTCTTAACTAGTTTATGTAACTAATTAATAGTTATTAGAACATGTTATATATACTAGTCGTTTGAATATACTCAAAATATAGTTCTAGAATATTCAAAAATAGAGTGGAATATTAAAGCTGTTATATAAATAGAAGACAGCGTCTGATTAATGCTGTCAATGAAGAAACAACAACGTTCAATTCGTGCTGTAATTATTTTTAAATAGTCAATAACAGCGTTTAGTACATGCTGTCGAAATAGTTGATGATTCAATAACAGCGTTTTTAAAATGCTGTTGTAAACAGTTAAAGTAGAATAAAAACATCTCCGACAACTAAATTATTAACGCAGTAGAAACATAATACAACACGTTTGAAAACGCTGTAAAAACATTATTGACAGCTTGTACAAAACGCCGTCAAAGTGATGTTTCAACAGCGTTTATCAAAAAGTTGTTGTAAGTTCTGTATATACGACAGCATGTCGTTATACAGCGTTTGAACTAACGCTGTTGTATCGTATTACAGCGTTTATCAAACGCTGTTAAAAGCCTTTTGTGGTGTAGTGCCTATTCTTATTATCCTCTTTTATAATTCTTCGGCCCAATTCTCTTTTGTTGTGAAAAATATGGCTGATTCAATTATACTCGTTTGTTCTTCTATGAGCGAGGCTTCTGGGTAAATTTGAAGTCGTCGCTTAAATTGATAACCGATAATCCGATTGCTTTCTTTGATTGATTCGTTCGCGGCTGCATCAATTGGGTCAAGTTCGATTGTTAAAAACGGTATGCGATTTTTTCCCTTTTTCGATATTGATTCTGCTCGACCTTTGATTCGAGTTACTAAATTGATTCTTCTCTATTGTTCTTCAACTCGAATGATCTTCTCGGCCGATGATGATTGGGATTTATAGGATTCGAATTCCTATATTTGCGTTCGTATTGAACTGTTTGAACTCGTCTGCTTTTGTTCTGACCGTTCGATTTTGTTTTGATGCTGGTGATGATTTCTGACTTACTCAAAAAAAACGTGAATCTTGTGTTACTTGATTCTCACGACTTCGATTTTGAACTGTTTCGTTCCTTGACAACCACGGCTTTGAATTGTTTGGACTTTTGACTTCAGTTTGAAATTTCTGATGATAATGGTTTCTTGATTTTGCTTTGTTCGAACTTGCTATCACCGTTTGATTCTCTGATACTTTGTTGATTTTAGTCACTTGATGCTGCAATGTGAATTTACGACTTGACTGAATCTTTATTGACTTTCTGTATGTGGGCAGTGTTGTTTTGAACCTGTTACTTGCTGTTTGGTTTCAATGTATATGTGTGTTTGCATATGGGTTGGACTGTAGCCTCGACTCTGTCCACTGTTGCATTATGTTGTACCTATTTTTGCTGCCTTCATGTACATACCGAGTCTTGTTGACATCATTGGTGCACTGACTTGAGTCTGTGTTATATATATTTTGTTTAGCATATTTACCTTGGTTGTCTCGAGCATATTTGTGTATATGATGCCTATTTTTGTATACGTGTGCACTCCCTATAAATGTGCACGTGTGTGTTTGCTCCTCTTGTTCACTTGTATCTAATGTTGGTCTGCACTTGATTATATCATATATGTTGCTTGGTTGCACTGTCCACTTCGTTCCAGTGTTGCATACATGTTGACTTCGTATATTTGTCACTCCAAGTCTGAGTGTTATTCATGCATCCAGTTGTGCATTTGTACTTGAAGTACTTGTCGACTTTGTTCGCTGCCTGGTCGAGCCTGGTCGACATGTATATATGCATGGACTATCTAGTCTCTGTTGGTCTGGTTCACCTGGTTACAAAACTAGTTCTGGTCTAGGTCGAGGCTTTGTAGTCTTTTGAAACTGTCATCTCATATGCATATAAGTGCAGTCTTGAAACTTGTGTCATTTGAGGTGTGATAGCATATTCATCACTGCACTGTTTGGTTGTATTTGAATTCTTATGATTAACAGTTTTATGATGTTTTGTAGCGCACCTGAGTTGAATCCAGCTTATAGCTCGGGTTTGACCTTATGCTGATATCGTGACTTTATTTTTATTGCACTTGAGTTGAACCCGGATTTTGATTTGGGTTTGACCTTGTGCTCACCTTTCCCTGCAATTTTATCAAGTGTATATATCGGTGTGCACGGCCTTATGGCATGTACAATGATACACTGTGCATGTCACAAGCTGTTTGCGTATGATGAATTCAAAATGAAATGATGATGAACAACCCAAATAACTGAGGCAAAGAATATTTTCAAAATACATTTTATTTTACATTGTAAAAATATTTCATTTTTAATTTTACCGCGTCACTGTACATTTTTGCAGAATGCTCAAATGTGGATTCAATCTGGTATAGAGTTGAAGATAAAATATGAGTGAATGAGCGATATGCAGCGAGGACAGTTTTATAAAATGAAATGTATTGTAATTGAAATTTTATATGCACAGTGAGAGCACAAATTTGTGCTATTCAAAATTGTAATAAATATTTGTTTGAATAAAATATCTGTTTGAATTTAAATACCGTGTTATTTATTTTATTTAGCAAATATTTATTGAATTATGTGAAAAATAAAATAGTACATTAACAAATACATTTAAATGAATATATATATATATATAAATGTTTATTATCATCAAACAAAAATCATGTATTCGCATATTCAACACATAAAATCATCAACATAGATAAAGAAAACAATAGTTCATAGAATATACACAGTATATTCTCATAACAGGGAAATCATACTTGGTCTGGGTAAGGCAGTGACAAGGGTGATGGAAGAGTTGCGTTCTAGGTGGTGATTGCTCGATCTTGGCTGCGAAAGGAAGTTAGGCCGCTAGCTGAGAGAGGGGAGGAAGATGAGGTGGCTCGGTGTTGTGGCTATGGCGTGGAGGGGTAGTTGCTTTGAGTCATGGTGGTGAGTGTTTGAGTGGAGTGATAGTTCAAGGTGGAGGCGGTCAGGCTTGCTTCGTGATAGAGGGGTTAGGCGCCGCTACATGGCTTGGTTGTTGAAGGGGACGTGCACGAGAGAGAGGGAGGTGGAATGGGTTTAAGGAAACGATGGGAATGGAGCACGTGGCAGTGGGGTACTAGGCCAAAGGGGAAGTCAGGCGATCTGATCTGGGTGGTCGGTGTAGGTGGTGCTTTGGTGGAAAGCATGGAGGCAGAGAAGAAGGAGGTGATGGCCGAGTCAAAAATGCAAAAGGAGGAGGAATATTTGCAAAGAAGGTAGGCAGAGCACAAAAAATGAAGAAAGGCTTAACAAAATTATAAAGTTCAGAACAAGAAAAATTGCAGTGGAACTGGAAATATTTGAAACACTGGAACAACGAAAGATCAAAAGTAAATTTTGGGAATCACAAGGATCAATGGCCATTTATTTCAACAGATGGATATATGGAAAGACATGAAACCGGTACCGATACGGTTATCCTTTTCACGGATTCAGCTGCGTACCAGACTTCAAAACACAGATTTGAATATACCGCAGAGATCAGTGCAACGGGATGATCAAAATGGTATACAGATATCAATGGTATGATCATCCGATCAAAAGTCGATATCGGTACCGAAATGCTGCTAAAATGTCAGAAATAAGATAAACGGGACAATAGCAGTCCAAATTTGGAGAAACGAAATATGATGTCACACTTAGAATATGATTTACAAATTTATTGTGTATGAATATTTGAGTTTGAAAAACATTTTATTAATATCAAATATTAACTGATATAAATTTAAATAAAATTTCACAAGAAAATAAACTTCCATATTATCAAATGAAAATTTATTATTTGCTATGTTTATATAGATGTAATCCAAATATAAATTTTTTTTCTAAATTATATTATTTAAAATTTCACAAACATTCAATTAATTAAATAAGTAAAACCACTAAAATTTACGGGTCGTTACACTCTACCCCATCAAAACTTTTCGTCCCTGAAAAGGAACGAGGTAGAAGAATAGAAACAACCAGATAGAAAATTAGAGTGGAAAACAAAATAAAACAATTAATTTAAACCATTTAAATTTCAGTTTAAATTAATTAAATATTCAATAATTGATTTTAAATTCAAGCTATTTCATTAAGTTGATTTAATTTCAACTTATTAATATTTGATGCAAAAAGATTTCTTTCAATCAAAATTTTATTTAATTTGTCCCATTTACAATTCAATCAACATATTATTCTATTTATCTCTATTAACACTTTATAATTAAAATTTAAGTGCATAACATTTATTATAACCACCCAAATTTTATTTATAAAATCATTTTATATTGTATATTATCCAATTATATATTCAACTTCTGAATAATTTAGGTAAGTTGTATTGGAATGTAATTGAGTATTATACAATTAAATTTTTTCAAATTCAATTATATCAAGTTTAAATTTTTATTCAAATTCTTTGGATTTATTTATAATTAAAATCATCCTTTAACATAAACTTAAGAATTAAATTTCTGATACACTTCAAACCATTTAGATATATATATACACACACACACACTATATATATGTATATATCAAATCTAATCTATAATCATATACCTATATAATATATATATATATATATATATATATATATGTATATGTATTATAAATCAATTCATACATCAGAAATTCAGAACAAATTATTTTTAAAACAAATGTGTAGCAAAGCTACAGAATGGTCTCTCCACTCTGAAACTCGAAAATGAATGTCGATGATGCGGCCGCCATCGCCGACATTATTTTCCAGCGATAAAATAGGATAGCACTGGTTTAAACATTTAAAATTTCTTTGGAAACAATTTATATTCGAAATTACTTTAAATAATGGACAATTTTAAACTTTAAACCAAAGTTTGAAATCACCAGAAATTAAATTCTCAAATCCTCAATTTAAATTCATTTCAAATTCTAAATAAATTTATAAACCATATTATTTATTTTTCATTTATTTATAATGTGACAATAGTTTATGATTTACAAAGCAATAAATGAAAATCAAATATTATCATTTCAAACAACCAATTCATTTAACAATTTAATTTCAGAAAAATGTATACTTATATATATAATATAATCATACAAAATTATTAAATTTTGGAAACAATTGTGTCAGCTTGCTCTATTCAAGTATCTTAGAATTTCTATCGATATCGTTGATCAGACGAATCGATCGAAACCCTAAATCAACATTAACAACTCAAACAACACAATATATAAAACAATTTAATATTAGTACAAATACACTCCCTCACGCGATTATGCAGAATAGATTATAGAATAATGATAGACATACAAATTAGAGGAACTTTAATCAAAAAGAATTCTGATTGGAGATAGGCTCGAACCGAAGATAAGATGATTAAATTACAAAAGAGAAAGATGGATACACATATATAAATCATAGGCGACCTTAAACGGGTCAACCGTGACTTCAAGAATAGGATCGATGCAGAATTCTGATGCAAATTGACATTCAATCATAAGAGATAGAATTCAAGCATAGCAAGAGTAGTAGCATGTAAACCGACGATATAGAAATCTTCGGTGAATCGATACCCATTGTAAAGGAGTTTCACCCCTATACAAATAATTCCGCGAGCTATGGGATGCTCCAAAATTATAAGAATTTAGATAGGGGAAGGCAAGAATAGATTTTGGACCTTAGGGGAACGTTCCAAAATTCAAAGGAAACTAAGTCAAATAGGAAGAGATTCAAGCCGAACAAAAGTAATTCTGTAATTAAATCTACCCTATATGCTAAGTTTTGCCTAAAACCAAAGCTCTGATACCAACTGTAACATCCTGGTATTTTCATCCATTCGCTTCCATACATGCCGGATTTGAATTTCTCAGAATACCAGATTGTTAATTTATATTGGGCAAAACTCGGCATATATAGTAAATAAAATAATCACGGAATCATAAACACCGAGTAAAATAACAATAGGCAGCAGAGATAAAAGAATAGTAGTTCACGAAGCTACTGTATATATACAAACAGAGTTAAAACAAGATACAATAGAAGTCTCAATACAATAATCAAATACAAATCTGAATACGTCACTGGAGTCAACTGAATAATTGAAACCTGAATAGATAGACGGATCTCCAAGAAAAGCTCCAACTCCAAAGATGAGTCTCAAATGTTGTATCACTCAGTCTGACCCAAGCGTAAAGAACAACACAAAACACTCGAGTCAGGATTAACATTCTTATATCAATAAATCCAACTCAAGTGAAATATCAACTGAAATGCAAGTAACTTAAAGGATGTTTGAGATACCAGTCCTCTAAGGATCCGTTAAACTAGCTACTATGTAGTAATATACGCTATTATAATAATGTCTATAGTTTAAGGCTTTACATTTTCCATCTTAACACATTTCATATATTCCCACACTCTATACAGTACCGAAATCTCCCCCGTACTAGATGTCGTCAGAGGGCACTCCACGGGTATGGTACAAAACAAACTCGTAGTGGTCTCGATAGGGTAGGTGACACGACACAACTAGGCAATGCCAGGATAGATATACCAATTACACTTTCGGGCTGGTGGTAACACATAGCAGCCACTTGCACCGACCTTGGAACACACTCCTAAATAAAAAATCAACTGTGGCCACCAAATCAATCACAAAGTCATAATATAGTATCGAAGGAATGTGTCTAATCGGAGGAGCTACCTCACTTGACCCGTCGATTGCTCCTATTTTAGCCACCTTATGCCAACTCGCGGGAGTTGGGTCCACATATATACCTCATATAGGATCGTCGCCACCATCCTACTTCATTCTGGAATCTCCACCGCGTACATGGTTGTTAAAGTGGTTTTCGGTATTAGCAGAGAGTATGACAATATCTGATCCCAGTCTCTTTAACAACAATCGTTATTATAACACCGTGGTCATTTCAAAATAGTTTTTACTTCAAAACCAAAATATCATTTCCATTTCAAAACCATGTCAAAACGATATCATTTCCATTTCAAAACCATATCAATCAAACGTCACTTTTCACTTCAAATATATTCATTTCCAAAATCATAGTATTTTCAAAGTTATAACACTTTCAAAACCAAAACACTGGGAATTCTAACACTTTGAAAATCATAACACTTTGAAATCATAACACTTCGAAATCGTAACACTTTCACTTTAAACAATTTAAATATTAATAATAGTATATACAATAAAGTAGTTTATAAAATAAAATAGTTTATATAAAATAGTTTATATAAAATAGTTATAAGTTAAAATAGTTTATAATAAAATAGTTGGTAAATTAATTATAGTTTATATTAAAATATATGTATAGTTTTTAATAAAATTTAAAATAATTTATATAGTAAAATCAAGTTATGAAATAAAATTTTAAATACTTCATATAGTAATATCAAGTTATAATTTCATATATATCTTAATCCACTTTACTATTATTTAGTTTTAAAATATTTACTTAATAAATCCAATGTCATTTAAATGAAACCCCAAATTTCTAATCACTAAATATTTCCATCAATTTATTTAAACTTGAAATATTCATTTAATCACCTTAAACCAAAATCAAGTTATGAAATCATATCCTTTAAAATCTCAAATTCAATAAATTTCAAATCGATTAAATTAAATAAAATCCTTAACAAATGAATTTCAAATCAATGTCTATTTATCTTCCCATCCTTAATTATAAATATCATTATAAAATTTATTAAAAATTTATAATTTTAAATGCTTAAACATATTATATTTTAATTAAATCAAACTTTATTAAATTAAATCTTATTATCAAACTTATTTTATATTAAAACTAATTTATACATATTTTAAAACAGTAAAATTATAATTAAATTCTTAAAATTTATATTTTCAAAACCAACTCATAAATAAAAAAATTCAAAACATATAATTTTAAAAATCAAGAATTAAACTTTATAAAATACATTTATATATAATATCTTATAATTAATATTTATTAAACAATATATTTCTTTCCAAAACTATAAAAATTATTTCCAAAATATTTATTTATAGACCAATGGTGTCTGTATATAATTTTCTATCCTATGATCAAGTGATACAGATATTTATCATTTCAATCCGCAATTTAAATATATATATGGCTATATATCATTTCAACCTGCAATCCTAAATTCAATTCAATGAAAATCGCTTGGGTTTATCATTTCAACCCATAACGATTTTCTCCTATTCTACAGATCGTTCGGGTATGTATCATTTCAACCCATAACGATTTTCTCATATTCTACAGATCGTTCGGGTATGTATCATTTCAACCCATAAGGAATTCTAAACTAACAGGAAACTTGTAGAGTGATAACAGATATAATAATATAACAGGCATATGTCATGAATATAAATGACAGATAATGGTGTCAGATGTCACAGTGAACAGACACAGATAATAGCATATATATAGTAATGTAAATGACTAACAATAGCATGTTTTAATTACCGTTTCAATTGAAATCAAATTTAATAAATATAAGAACGTTAATCGTGAGTGATTTCTCACTTTTCGAGGCTAGAGATGAATGAGAATGAGATGGGTTACAAATCCAAGCACGAATTTCAAAGTAAAGCACGATGGACATGAGTTCGACGAACAAAGCTGATAAAAAAGAATAGACGAAATCATATCAGAACTGGATCGATGAAGATAATTGGTATAAGTGAACTCATATGTATAACTATATATAACTTTTTATACGTATAAAATTCATATTCAAAATTCAAACACAAATAAAATTTAATATACATGCATTTCAAACACATATATTAAAATCAAACATATATTAATACATATATTTATTTTAAATAAATAGTTAATCCCAAACATACTATATCGATATAAAATTGAAAACCAAGTTCCCATATATATAAACAAATGTATATGTATACAAACTTACATACAGGTTATAAATAAAAATCAATATTTATTATCAAATCAATATAACAATTTATTATAATATGTGCAAAACTTAACAGAAATGAAAGGTTTTAAAATCTAGGTATAATATATTATCTGAATTACTTAAACAACATATATAGGTTGACATAATACATGGAAAGCACATATACAATATACTGCATATATAAACTTACATTAATATATATATATATATATAACAGAATATATAAACTAAGGATATATCAGTATAGACTCAAGTACTTGCCTATATATATACACGAACAAATAGTATATATGTTTCTTATATAATATATATATATAACAACTCAAATCACAAAAAAAAAATCGTTTCATATACCTTGTAAACACACACACACACACACACACACACACATATATATGCTATGGTAAACCATAAAAACTATAACACGCAACTAACTTAAAATATATAAGCTAACAAATAATAACATATACACTTATACACACACACACACACACCGATACATATAAAAATCATTAATCAATACACATATACAATCAATACATATATATATTACATTTTTAAATAAATTAAAAAAACTTGCAGCCGACTTATATATATACAACAGTAAAATATATGAACGTCGATTATGAAAATAAATCCCTCATATATAACTAATATATATACAAACAAGATTGAAACATTGTTATCCTATATATATATATATATATATATATATATATATATATATATTCACGTACTCTTATATATGTGAATGCTACCTAATATATATATATATATATATATATATATATATATATTCTTCTTTCCAAAACAAACCACGTATATTCTGAAAATCAATACACACACACACACATTATATCTTAAAACAAATACTGCAAACCCAATATAAGAACTAGTATAACAGAACACAACTAAAACCGTAAGTAAAATATAAATTCTATCATGAATAATATACATAAAATCATCAACATAGCACATATAGAGAACAATAGTTCATAGAATATATACAATATACACGCATAACAAGGAAATCATACTTGGTCTCGGCAAGGCAGTGACAAGGGTGATGGAAGAGTTGCGTTCTAGGTGGTGATTGCTCGATCTCGGCTGCGAAAGGAAGTTAGGCCACTATCTGAGAGAGGGAAGGAAGATGAGGTGGCTCAGCGTTGTGGCTATGGCGCGGAGGGGCAATTGCTTCGAGTCATGGTGGTGAGTGTTTGAGTGGAGTGATAGTTCAAGGCGGAGGCGGTCAGGCTTGCTTGGTGATGGAGGGGCTAGGCGTCGCTACACAGCTTGGTTGTTGAAGGGGACGTGCACAAGAGAGAGGGAGGTGGAATGGATTCACGACAAAGATGGGAATGGAGCACGTGGCAGTGGGGTACTAGGCCGAAGGAGAAGTCAGGCGATCTGATCTGGGTGTTCGGTGTAGGCAGTGCTTTGGTGGAAAGCATGGAGGTGGAGAAGAAGGAGGTGATGGCCGAGACAAAAATGCAGAGGGAGGAGGAATGTTTGCAAAGAAGATAGGCATAGCACAAAAAATGAAGAAAGGCTTAAATAAAAATATAAATTTCAGAACAAAAAAGTGCATTGGAATCTGAAATATTTGAAACATTGGAATAACAAAAGACCAAAAGTAAATTCTGGGAATCACAAGGGTCAATGGCCATTTATTTCAACAGATGGATATATGGAAAGGCACGAAGAAACCCAAAAGGTACCAAATCGGTACCGATGCGGTTATCCTTTTTCGCGGATTACGCTGCGTACCGGACTTTAAAACACAGATTTGAGTATACCGTTGAGATAAATGCAAAGAGACGATCAAAATGGTATACGAATATCAGTGGTACGATCATCAGATCAAAAGTTGATATCGATACCCAAATGCTGCTAAAATGTTAGAAATAAGATAAACGGAACAATAGCAGTCCAAATTTGAAGAAACGAAATATGACGTCACACTTAGAATATAATTCACATATTTATTGTGTAAAAATATTTGAGTTTGGAAAACATTTTATTATCATCAAATATTAACTGATTTAAATTTAAATAAAATTTCACAAGAAAATAAATTTCCATATTATTAGATGAAAGTTTATTATTTGCTATGTTTGAATAGATGTAATCCAAATATAAAATTTTTATTTCCAAATTTTATTATTTAAAATTTCACAAACATTAAATTAATTAAATAAGTAAAACCACTAAAATTTACGGGTCGTTAGAAATAGGTATTACACCATCTGAGCAATCGAACATGACTTTTACCGTCTAGACAACTGAATATGACTTCTACCGCTTGAGCAACCGAACAGGACTTCAGCAATACAGAGGATATCTTGACTGATTGTGCTTTTTTGATAGCACAGATAAATCTTTAGAGTACACCCTTCCTATAATCTTCTTCTTTGTGGTATATAGTGTAGTTTGTGACAATTGAAAGTTAATCACAAATGAATTTGTGCTTTAATGTGCAAGTTATTAGAACAAGATTTGAAAGCAAATAGCAGAATATTTTAGATAATAAGTATATAAGAAGAGAATCAGAAATTAAGTAATTAAAACAATTGATTTTATGGCAACATATAGTGTTTAAGTGTTGCAATTGTTTATAAAAGGTCGCCATGAAAGAATATGGAAGCATCTATTAAATCAAGAGTTGTATCTATTTGCTGAAATGAATTGCCTCTTCAATATATAGCTGTTGTGAAGATTAAGCCGACTGAGTGAACCGATTAAATCGATTGAAAATCGATGCAGCTAGAAAACGGTGCAAAAAACATGTAATTCAGTCGACTGAAATGTATGATTCAGTCGACTTAATATTCAAATAAAGTTGTGCATATGCACCGAATTCAGTCGTCTGAATGACCCTGTTCAGTCGGCTGAATTCTATTGATAAATATAAATTATCTCAGCTCATTTTGTTAGAGCACTAGCAGGTTCAAGTTTTGCTCCATGCATTTTTGAAAACTTGATTTTTCATTTAAAATATAATCTCACCAATGACTCGAATTCGAGTCTTGCTTCCTGCGATATTATTATTATAAAAACTTTTATTACTTTTATAAAATGGTTCGAATGTATGTATATGTGTGTATGCCATTTGAGAATATTTTAACATCTGCAAACTCTAGACATTACACTTTATGTCTAATAATACTTTGTTTGTTACCTTCATCCTGTCTCTATCGTGCATATCTATTCTTTTATATCCGTATACATACTTTTATCTTCTTTTATACCGTGT
This sequence comes from Allium cepa, assembly GCA_030765085.1. Taxonomy (NCBI): domain Eukaryota; kingdom Viridiplantae; phylum Streptophyta; class Magnoliopsida; order Asparagales; family Amaryllidaceae; genus Allium; species Allium cepa. The sequence continues at coordinate 611,881,614 of CM060932.1, forward strand.
ATCTTCATATTGAAATTATTTGTTTATCTCTTTTTGATACTCATGTACCTGTAAGTTAGCTTAGAAGTTTTTTGGCATAATTGTATAGTTGTTATTGTTAAAATCCAACAATACGACGTTCTGTTTCCTGAGATTGTGAAGCGCTGCCTTGAGAACAATTTCTTGGTGGCCGCCATTAAGTTGGATTTGAAGATGAATCACAATCGATAGTCTATTGTCGATTGAATTTTTACTGCTTTATTATTATTGTTATTGTTGTTGTTGCTGCCCTTCTTTTTTATTTTATTTTCTGTGTGAGGAATTTTCGGGTGTTAACAGCAACAATAATCCAAAGAGGGAGTTACTTGGGCCAACTTTTAGACATGGAAGCATTTCTGAATAATCACGTTGTTTTTCATCTGATTAAAACTATTAAGTTTCAACAATTTTGTTTCTTGTTTTCCTTTTCTTTTTATAGCAGTGAGCAGGATAATACAAAAATAGCATCGATTAATATATTTTTGTTCATAGCCAAGCACAATATGGTTGATGTAAATGTTAAGAAAACATTTTTTATTGGTTGTGCGAACAGAACCATATAAAAGTGTTTTTGACATGGTGCCGAGTTCTGACCTCTAATTATGATCATCATACGTTGATTATTTTGCTTATGTCATTTGTCGTATTCTTGTAAACTAATATCACATGATACTAGTAGGGTTACTGAAGTTAATCGCATTCACATTCATGAACCATCACGAAGCAATGGCAGCATCTGGATTATTTTATGCGTTCCTTGTCTTTATCATGGATATTTGAATAAAATTTCCACAGATTCGTTTGATGACTTTTGTCCATGTTTGAGATTAAGTTGATGGTTACTGGTTAATGTTGACATCTAGCCAGTAGTGATCAACACTCAACTATTTGTTCTTATTTTATCTTCTTTCACTAAAAATATTCGCTTTCTGTCGGCATGTATTGAATAGTGTCTGCCGACCGCAACCAAATTTTGACATTGCATTTTGCATAGTCTAATCTACAATTTTCTAACTATTTCTTAATTGTTTATCACCTTTAGATTTAAATCTGGTTCTTCTTCCATAATTTTTCTTATGCTTTATTCTTTTCTTTTAGTAATTTGAAAGGAATACACAAAAATCTGACCACGGTATGGTTAAGCAATAAAAGTCGGATTAAAAGTTGGTTTCTTCCTCAAATCAGCTTCTCCATCGTAGGTCATCCAAGTCAAAAATTAGTCTTGTTTGATTTCATAACGCATTTCCTGATTTCAACATGAACTTTATTAAAATGCACGAAGAGAAAGAAAGGAATGCAAAACAGTCATTTGAATTTACCGTGGAAAAATGAAAATGGTTTTTTCCCCTCGGGTTGAGAAGTTTAAGAAAACTATCTTGCTTCTTCATCTTCTTAGCTTTGTTGTACTGACCGAGGTTTTCCAATTATCATTTCTATCACGTCAGCTGACATACATGTTGAAATATAAAATATAAAACTCATTTTCAAGTTAAACAATACCTCAAAATTTAGTAATTTTTTATCTAATAAAAATAATGTAGTAAATAATGAAAACCATAACCGAGTTAAAAAAACATTGAAAACACTACAACAAAACAGTCATTTTACAACGGACAATGCCCGTTGTAATAGGGATTTCGCAACGGGCATGCGCTCGTTATATTAGGCATCGTTGTAATAGGTCGACCATATTTTACAACGGGCAATGCCCGTTGTAACACATGATATTGCAAAGGTTTCTGACCGTTGCAAAATAAATACAAATTTAAAAAAAAATTACATCAGCATACATGCAGTACATCCATACCAATAATGAATAATTTAACGAGTAATAAATATTATCATAAAACAACTAAAATCACATGCGAAAAGACTAAAAGCTAGAGTCATAAAATTCCAACACATTCCAAAAAGTTAGATAAGTTTACATCGACATAGTTCTAATATACACATGACAACTAGTTTCGTAACAACCAAATACGTAAAGCATTAATACATAAGCATAAAGCTTTTGTCAACGAACTCATCTTTCTTTGATTGTCGCTTTCTCTTGTCACGCGCTCTTTCTCTTTTCCTTTTGTTTTTCTTCTTGCTTTTATCCATATAATCCATATGTGCGTCGATTCAAAATCAGATCAATACTTTGTACCATGCATTCATGTCTTTACAATCTGACACTGCAAGATATATTGCAAGAAAAACTAGAAACTTGTGATCTTAGTAATGATTTTTATGAAAACTGAGAAAAGCTTATTTGATGTATATACAGTATCGATATTGTTTTTACGAAAATTTAACATTTAAGGCATGCATTATATTTGGTTACAGTCAAGTTTTACACCTTTATATGTCCAAATAATTAGTCTGAATTCAGTTCAGATGTTAAATTCACCATAGAATTCTATATTTATGTACGGTTTAAGATTTTTATACGTGTGAATTTAGTTTTTGAGTATTGGCATCAATGTATATAATTATGCCTGTAGATTCCATATTAATTTTCAGTAATGGTTTACAAAATCTTTGTTTCCATGCTTTCAAGAAAAAATCTTCTTGAACTGATAGGTCTTAATTGTTTTATTTTATTATCAAATGCTTTTTTTTCTCATTTCATTTTGTGCAAAAAGAGTTTAACATGATTGCTTAAGTACTTGGATATAATTGCCTGCATCCGCACATACTCATGCATGCTTCATGATCTAATGGCATTCACTGCTCACTAGTGACTGTGATCTGTGTGTGCGGCATGGATCAAAATATTCTACTTTTCTGCTTGTTGGATATTTAGAAAAAAATGAAGTGGATAAAGAATTCATCTAAAGTTGCGTACATATCATACAACACTAATTACATCACTTATAACATAACAACTTAAAAAACAAAATAAACTTATTTAATATTTTAGTTCAATAAATTAAACAGTATAGTCAGTTTATGAATAACATAATCAACATAGCATCCATTGTCATAGATCGTCGAGCATGAAAAGATTAATACCTTTTACAGAACTATTAACCAGAGAGTTGCAGAATAGAGAAATGCTAGTCCCGCAATCCTTCAGAATCGCTTCTCTAAAACAAACAATACACGGTTAAAAATCAATTTTTTAACATATGAACAAAATTTTAAAAAAATTACTAAACAAATCAACATGAACAAAACAGTAGTAATTCATATACGCATTCTGCGCATAATTTCTATGTACTAACGTTCATATGGAACAATGATATCATCAGGTATCGAACAATGACTATGCACGGTGGTAAGACATGACAAGCACTGAAAAGAGTGCTAGAGAGAAGAAGTGGACATAATGGAAATCAACTTTGAAACAAAAAGAAAGGGTTTCTGTAACAGGCGTATATTCAGAACTGAAGTAAAAGGGTATACCATACACTGTTGGGAGCAAGGGAAAAATATCAACTGACTCTGCCAACTTCTTCCTCACTATCAACTCCAACCTCCTTTTCAGATCCAGCATCTCATTTCGCTACTCGGAAGCTTCATCTGGAAATTTACCATCAATTTCAAGGAACCCTTTCACCATTTTAGCAACTGAGTCATGATCTTCCAGATCCAAAGTTTTCTTAGCATTCTCGAGATAATCAGATTGGAGAGTACAGGAAAAATTCTGTATCAGCAACGTACAAGGCACGTTTTGAGATCTTAGTTGCAAAAAGTGAAACGATGCATAGTGATTTCATAATATTAAGGCAGAGTTTCCATAATGCATTACATAGTATTATAGCAACTGAAAAGTACAGTATATCTAAACTCGAAGGATATTCGATAAATTAAGGTGGTTAAGTAGAAATAAAGACTTAATGAACATGCTAATTGTAGAAACATGCCATAGTCTACACATGAACGCGTTTAACATCTTTATCTGGTACATTTACATCACTTCCATTGTCAGGGACGGGATCAGCTTCTCGTTTGTTCACCTGCAACATCATACAGCTCACAGTCTGATAAATAAAAGGGATTCAAAAATAAATATTGATTTTTCTGAAGGAATATGTATTATCAACATATTATTGACCCAGTAGAATTCAAATCTACTTAAGGATGCAAGTTTTAAAGCACAGAACTTACAATTTCATCTGGAACTATAGCGTATCTTTCAGTCGGTAAGACTCTGATTTTTCCTGTGTTAAAAAAGAGTGGAAAATCTAATAATGAAAAGAAAAGGGACTCGTTTAACTTGAAAGCTGACGCACCTTGGAGCTGACGTTTTCAGCAAGCAAGGAAGTGGATTCTAGATTGGAGAGTAACGCTTCAGAGTCTTTTTTGGAATGTTCAAGAAGATGTGAAAAATGGAGGAGGGAGGAGAGGTGCGGGTCGAGGTCGGGGCGGTGGGATAAGAGGGAGGATATGCGGGTGTCGAGGGATCTCTGGTAGGCGATGCATTCGCGGAGGAGACGGGTCATCGTTCCTATGTCAGTTAGGGTTTCGATTTGGGGGATTAAGGTTGATGAGTTGCTGAAATCGATTGAAGAACCATTGTCAGGGTTAGGGTTTGCATCTGAAGGAAGAGAAGGTGGTGTCAATGGAGCAGTAGGTGAGATGACCACCACCACCATGACATCACCAGAATCGTGACCACACAGCAGCCAATCACCCGAATCACCTTACCTGGTCAATCGCCACCATCGTTACCAATATGCAAACTTCATGTCCGATTTTGTGTTAGTGTTTGATTTTAATTAATGAAAATCACAAATTCTCTGTGTAATGGAATGAGATAAAATAAAAATGAGAAAGAGGTTCGATTGTTTAATTTAGTGAAAGGGTAAGTCTGGAGGACACGGTTTTAAAATTTGGATGTTTGGAGGGTTTTTTTTTTGAGTTAGAGCCAAAATTTTCGTTATAGAGGAAAATTTTTGAGATTGTATCCAGTTGTTTTAAAAATTGATTATCATAATAAATAAATAACTATTGTTTTGACAGTTATATATAGAGGGAAAATTTTCGATATAGAGGGAATTGGATGACTAATTCCATCAACCAACTATTATTTTGAAATTTATTTAATATGATAAGTTAAATAATATATATAGTAACTGTTTGTTAATTTTATGATTTTTTCTAAATTTTTTGAAAATTTACATTAAAATATTAAATATTACTTAACGGGGGCCAGCCTCTCTTGGATTTAGTTTTGTTTGTGAATGTGTAAAATGAGAGTGCATGAGGTTTATGTTATAAGAATATAGCCTATTCCTATTTTTCCCTTATCTATTACCATTACATATTCCATTTTAATTCCCTTTATGCTCATTAGTTTCTTAGGCACGACTACCCTCTAATTTGTCAAATCTCAATTCTCTTAACTATTTACATTATTTCATTTATTTTACCTAATTAAATGTCCTAAACAATGTTATTCAAAATTAGGATCGTTACAATTGATCATACTTATAATTAAATATGGTGGAATTCATGTATGTCGTGCACTCATGCTACAAATAAGGGCAAGCATGTTAATGAATGTTTTAGGAAGAAATGGCTTTACTGGAAGATATTTAACTATGATTCTCTACTCTAATGCTTTTGAAATGATGTGAAAAATTAATATGATGTTCTAAGTGTATTTTTAGAGATAGGTTTGATTTCTAGGATTTTCTCCTGTCAAAATATTTAGTTATGAACTTTGAAGGAACGTTACATTAAACATATAAGAGACAATGGCTTAGATATTAAGGTTTGACAAAAATACACTTGGAATATGTTCACAATTTTTTTTTGATTTTTCATAAATATTTACTTAATTGAAAACATGTATTTCCAAGACAAAAATATGATAACCAGAAGCTAAAATGTGTAAACCAAAAGCTGATAATATGATACCTGAGACTAAACCATGCATGCAAATATTAAGGTAAGTAACGAGGGGAGACCTATAAAAATGCTATAAAAAATAATATAAAGGACACCGTCACTAACTAGAAGTGGAGGCGGAACAAATCTAGTAGCAGCACATGTAATGGACACTGGTAGAGGCACACAAGTGTCGGGCTTTACTACCTGTAGTAGAGCTAAAGTGGCAGACGAGAGTATATTTGTAGTAAGATTATTTTGGAATCAAAGGTTAAAATGAGCTAGTGTGAGACTAAGTAAAGTCTACATAAAATAAATTAGGTAAATGTAAAGGAGAAAGCCAAAGGCGATTGTTGAAGGAGGATGCCATAATCAGAGGCTATTGCATGAGCAACACATGAAGGTGGGAGTTGCCGAAAGAAGAAAAGGGTGTACCAATGTTACAACCCGCACCTCCAAACACGCTGATCCAAAGCCTATTGTGACTTTCGGACCCGCGTTGGTGTTAAGAAGTATGAGCTATCGGGTTTTTAAAACATTTTTGAGATAAAAGATAAAAGAATAAAATCTAAGACATTCTACACTTTCAGATCTCACAATGGAAGGTAGCAAAATATAATCACAGAAAATAGCCATCTCAGAAAATATATTCTCAAAATAGTATGTAGTCATAATCCAGAGGACACAAAAATATAGCATATAGTCGGATAAGTACTAAGTGTGGTAAATGGTAACATCAAAAGCAATGAAAAATTAATAGCAACTCCAAATGCCTAGCCCGCCTCTCCACATACTAATCTTTGGGTCTATCACCTACAGTCTCGTCCTCCTGTGGTAGGGGAAAAAGAAAGGAAATTAGTAGGTTGGACAAAAGTCTGGTGAATAAGTTACATCATTAATATATAGTGATTATATACAATTAACTTCATTAATACTCTATGTAACTAAGGGTGTTAAACTTGTGTTCGTGAACCTCTTATTAAGGAAAGTCTCACTAACCTAAGGGTACAGTTCTAAGCACACCTACATCACCTCTTGTGAAGGCTTATACTTAGGGTCGAACAACTAATTAAGCATTAATACTACTATGGATCAGATAATAGCTACTGAAACTACGCCAACATAGGGTTACCTACAATATAACCTTGAGACAAATAATGACTAAACGTATCCTAATTATGCGTTGAGGGGGAGCCCGAAATGCCAACTCACACTAAAGACGTCTGCTGCATCCGTGTCCAGCTCTCAATGGTAACGTAACACCTTCTATCACACCATATCGGGATCCAATAACAACATAGTATCACGTCCGTGCAGCCCTTCATACCAAGAAACTCTCGTTGGTGTCAGGCCACACACTTCTCCAGACATCATCGTTAGTGTGTGCATACACTGTAGAATCTCTTATGAGTGCAATTTATGGTAGAATCGCCCCAATTGAAAGTCGGTCGTGCTTAATAAATGGTATCTAGGTTTTGTTGCTAGCATACACATCTGTTCCATCCCATAACATCCTAGGGTCGACCACATAGGAACTAACTTCTCTACTATACTAACATCCATATATATCAATAATATATACAATTAATTAAATAACTTGGGCCTTGGACTGAGGTTCAATCTCGGCTATACAACGTTAACCGTCAACCGTTAGTCACTAGAGCAGTCAACCATCTGCTCTCGACTATCTTGCCTATCGAACAGTCGTAGTGTGTGACAACCTGCACCTCTTAACACACCGATCCAAAGCCAATTGTGACTTTTGGACTTGCGTCATGTGGAATAATGCCGATCGTCAGGGTTTATAACATTTCATAATGCAGAAACTAATACAAGCAAATATAATCTAAGATATACAACACTTTTAGAATTCACATTGGAAGGAATAAAACATAGCATAGAAAATATCCATCTCAGAATATATCTGAACCACAGTTTCAGAAAACTAGTACATGATCCAATACAAAGTACATAGAAATATCACTCCAAGTCAAACAAAAGAGATAAACTATACCAATACGATAGATAAATACATGGAGAGTGAAACTAGTAAAAAGCGGTCTTTAAAGATAAGCTCGACTCTCAAGCATCAACAATGGGTTAGTCACCAGCTGACCAGTCCACTTATGGTGGGGAAAAAGATGGAAAAAGAATGGATGTGACATAAAATCTTGTGAATAAGTACAAGTTTAATATGATGATCATATGCAGTTAATTTAATACTACTCTATAATTTGTGGGATGTGATAAAAGTGTCCGTGATTTCTTAAGGTCTATTACCTAAGGGTTGTTGTCTAGTACAGTCCTATATTACAACTTATGTAAGTTAATTGAATAGATCGAACTAAGGATCGAATTTCATATCTATTGATCGACCACCTCTCCTAGAGCTATTGTGTAAGGCACCGCCATCTTAGCTACTAACAATGGAAGACACCTCCACTAAGCTATTGGAATAAATTTCCACTAGCATCACCGCCGCTAAGCTACTTGGAATGATTCTCCCTCACTAAGCCTGGAGAGGAAGAACCCAAAATGTTGACCCATTGGAATTTCTAATCATCTGCATTAGCTTCCACCTCTCGTCATTGTGTTGGCCTCTAATTGCACGCTTCAGGTCCTGCTTTCTAATTGTGTCACGTGCAGCATGAACCATGCATGTTAGGACCTCCCGTTGTGTCAACCCACTCCATCAAGCATCCACGCCTCTGCACTCTCACATCGCAACCTCCTGTGAGTGCCCTTTGGGAAAATACATCGCCTCCAGTCGATTATTAGTCTAAATTGGGTAATACTGAACACCGCCGCGACCTAGCATTTGCTCCTAGGGAGCTAGCTTCCCTATAAGTCCTAAAATGTATCCAATTGCCCTTGCATAGGCACACAACAATTCACATTTCATAAAAAATTTATTTAAAAATTTGGACCTTAGGCTGAGGTTCAATTGTTTTGTTTTCAATATGAACGATCGACCGTTTATACCAATGGTCAACCGCTACCAGTCGACCGTTAGGGTTTCTAAGTCGATCGGTCGCAAGTAAAAATTAGGGTTCGTTCCAGTTTTAATTATTGATTGTTTATCTGCGTAATTCAGATCGTTAACAAAATTTGATTAGCCCTAATTATATTCTAAGCATTAATTTGCAATTAAGTTTAGAATTTATTAATTTAGGACTTCCAATTTCAAGAGAGAAGGGGTATATACATCAATCTCCAATTAACAGTTTAAAGGCAATTTAAAGTAGGGTTTTAAATCTAAATCTAGGGTTTTAGCACATCTAATTGAAATTTAACATATACGATCTAGGGTTCTCTAATATCCTAATCCATTAAAATAGTTTTATCTAACTACAATAATCAAAGTATCAAAATTGTGCCCACTCACCCCAATCCTAAGCTCTTTCTAATACTTGTGCTTGAGAATCGACCCCCAAATCGATAGCTTCACCTTGATTTGCCTTGATTTAGTTACTTTTAGTCTTCTAGGTTGATTTGATTTTATTTTTAGAAATTTTTAGGGTTTAGGTTTAGGGAAATTTTGATAGAGTCTAGTTACAGTAAACTTTTAATTAAGAATTACGGTTTCATTGATATGGTATTTATAGGGGTAGGGTTTAATTCGGGCCATTGGATTAGCTTAGATAATATTTTTTAGAGAATCTAATCCTCTCATCATATTCTTTAGTTGCAAGCAAACAATTTGGTTCGTTCTTGCCAATATAAAATCGATAACACATGATTTTACCCACATTCAAGTCAACCGCCCACGTGCTTGAGTCGACCACTATCGGTCGACTTGAACACCTAAGCTCGATCGGTGGCTTTTAAAAATTTGAAGTTTAAGTTCTTAAATTTTTATTTCATTCCAGCACCCTAACTTCTCTGTACTAACTCAATTTATGAAGTGTTATGTATGAAAATCGTTGGGAAAATCACTACGAATATAATGATGCAAGTTTCGTTGCCAAATACGGACGTCTGTGAAAATTTGCTTTTTAGTTCTTATTTTATTTTTATTAAATTTCCATCTAAATTTCTATTAAATTTTCGGGGTGTTGCATAGTGATTTTTGTTTTTTCCCGTTAATTATGGTGAAGTATTAATTAACCTAACCATCATCATTCTTAACTATTGACTTCAATATTATAGTAAATTTTAATTCCAGTTTGTTCTTTACAGTGAAACCCTAGTTTATAGATCTAGAAATTATAGTTCCAATTTGATGTTTGATTTCATATATCAATAAATCAACTCAATTCAGGTTTTAGGGTTTACAAGGTTATATCTATTCTTACTAACTTTAACAAAAAGTGTGTGTAATCAGTTTAAATCAATGTTTACTCAATAGGTCTATCTTTAATGAAATTAGATTTAAAAGAAAGGGATTAGATTTGTATATTAAATTATTAGGAAAATCCTGATTCATCAAATTAAACAAATCTAGGTCGATTAGGTATAACAAATTCAATTGTATGAAAACCTCCATATTGATCATGAACCCGATCACCTTTAAGAAGCTATCCCTCTTTGATTTGCGTTGAATCATCCCCCCTTCTAATCATTGATAACTTCCCTACGCTTGATATTTTTCCTTACTTTGTTTTTAAATTTTTATTTGAGAATTTATGTTTTGACTTCTGAGGAGATAGAGATTTGGGCAGAATCTGCACATACTACTTCTGATTTGTGAATTTGGTCTAGATTAGCATTTTATTTATAGCAGCAACAACTATTATTGACCATTAATTTTAATTAACTTCGGGCTGTTGGCCTGCATGAACCCTAGCCCGATATGCATGATCAGTCGACCGCTTAGATTGGAGCGGTCGACCGCTAGGTGTCGACCAGCCCAATCTAGGATGTCAACCAGTGGGTTTCCTTATATATAAATATTTTCTTCCTAATTTACTTATTCAATTATTTTAAATTCCAAAATTGAAAATGTCAATTATATATGAAAATTGTTCGGGAAACTATACGAACGCAATGGTGCAAGTTTCATAGCTAAATTTGAACATTTATAAAAAAATCATTTATACATTATTATATTTAAATTTAATTCTTTTATTCAAATTTCCTATTAAATTTTTTGGTTGTTGCAACCGAGACCTAACATGGGGACGTTATACTTATGAGATGGCAAAAAAAATCCATGAGTAAATCAGACTTCCCTAGACGATTTCAAGGGTAGTCTTAGCTAAGACATATTGACCCTCGGAGGAGAGTCAATAATGAGACTTGTTAACTTTTGGTGAAGAATTAGACCGAGATTGTTTGATTTCCGAAGAGAAGTTAATATTGAGGCTTGAAATGACCAAGATGTCTACTTAGAATTTTAGTAGGATTCAGTGTGTGTTTGCATCAAAAATGCCACAAACAGCCAAATATTAGATGAAAGCACTAACTCTAGTAAAATAAAAGTAAAAGCAGAAAAGGATACATAGTTTTTATTGTTGTTCAGCAAATTCTCCAGCCTACATCCACTTTAGACTTTGTAATTAATTGTTTTCTCTTCGGATTACAATGAATTATATCTGATCTGATCATAATCTAGTGGATCTCAGATTTACAATGGAGTTTCTAGAGTGCTTGAGGAAGAAAGTAGAAGTGAAGAAGAATATTAGTGTAAAGATCCGGGAAGAACTAGGAGAGAAAATCATTCTTTGGTTGCCATGGGGCTAGTATTGATAGAGAAACAGATACATATATTCAGCAGCCCGCATACATTGAGTCCATAAGCTAGCCTAGGAAGGCACAAGTGAGCAACTCGGCCCAATTGGAAAAAAAAACCTCTCGATAACGAGAGGTTTACTTAGTTGTATATCCTCCTCCTTCCATTGCCTTGCTCTCCCATCTTCAATTCGATGCTTTTCAAACCTTTTTCGCTGAAGGTTAAGTTCTTTCCTGTGGTCTACTTGATATTGCTTATCTTGTTCTGCTTTCTTTGCTTTCTTCTCATTAATCTCTGATATTGCTCTTCCTAGCTCTGAGAAAGCACTTTACCCCAAGAGGTTGAAATTGCATATGAAGTACATGGAGTTCATGTGGCTAAAAGAGGTGAAGAAACCTCTCGATACCGAGAGAAAGCTCTCGGTACCAAATTGTTTACTTAGCTCCAAAATTGATGGGTTTTCTTGAGTTCTTTTCTCTTGTCCTTCTGATCATGTTTTCAAGTTCATGAATTATCCCATCTTCATTTTGGCCATGTAAGCCCAGTTGAAATCTTCTTGGGTCAAAAAGCATGTTAACAGTGTGAGGCCATAAGTGGCATCTGAAAGCCTACTCACGACGTTAGATGAAGGATTTGATGTAAGGTCATTAGTGACATCCCAAATCTTACTACAAGGCATTAAACAAAGGATTCGGTGTGAGGCCATAAATAGCATCCAAAAGCCTATTCATGGCAATAAACGAAAAGCAATGGTGTATGGCCATAAGTGGCATCTAAAAGCTTGTTTACAACATCAAACTAAAAGTGACAACTTAAGATCATACGTGCCATCTCAAACTCTACTCACGACATTAAACATAAGCTTCAGTGTGAGGCTATAAGTGGCATTTTAAACCTTATTAACGGTCTTTGATCAAAACTTCAAGGTAAGCCATAGGTGACAACATTATTCATGACATTAAATGAAGGTAATGGTATAAGATCAATTTAGGCATTTATTCGCGGCACTATACAAAATAGAAGGCATAAAGTCTTAGTGGCAGTCATATGAGTAGTGGATTTGATATTAGAATGAGGCTTAGAAAGGAAAGCTAAAAGAATTGCCTATAAAATCTAGTCATGACAATAAGCGTAGGGCACACTTTTGTATGATTGGATGATTTGTATTTATGATTCAATGAATTGATGTTGTTGAATAGTGAGGGGAAACCCTTTCTGTGCTTTACCAGCGTTGTCTCAATATATGCTATTTTTAGGGTAAAGCATTATTTATATTATTCTTTATGTCCGACCTATGTTTTTATTATTTTTTCCCTATAAACCCATGTGTATATATCGAGTAGGCTGAGTTTATGAGAATAGACATGTTGCTTCAAAATAACGAATAAGGTATGTCAAAGATGAAGTAGGAGGCTTTTTTGTAAATAGAAGTTGTTTCATTTTTGTTTTATAAGTGTTCATGTTGGCATACCCATATGTCAGGCATGGCATTATTACCCAAGTTCAATTTAAATTTAACCCCTATTTGGGCACGTTTTGGGTTGAAGAAGTATGTAAAGACTGTTACAACAATTATGTGTAATGAAATGTATTTAGTTGCTCTATTACCTAAAGTTGTTGAAAAATTATAGATCTCATTTTATTGTCGAAAGATAATTACAACGTGACTACAATGTAGGAAACAGTGTAGTATAAATTATACTGGTGTGAACGGATCTTAAGGCTACTTAACACTAGATGGGGTGAATAGAGTTTTATAACTTATATAGAATTTTTCTAAATTGTTTCAAGATTTTAAATTAAATACAAATATACATTAGTAGGCAGTCATAGAATAATGATTATGAAGATGAAGAATTTCCACCAAGCTTTCTCATTATCTTCCCAAAATATTTATCAATTTTGTTTGGGAGGCCTATGAACTTCTTACTAAAGGATGCTTAAGCTTTTTCTGATCATTAAGAAGCTTCTCTTGATTTTATAAGAAATTGTTTTTTTGAATTTCGAGATGGTTTATCAAAGCTTTCACCAGATGTATCTACTTCCTCCCCTTCTTCTTCTTCCTCCACATCGATTTCTATACCTTCACTTTCTTATTTTTGAAGAATTTCTTATTCTTCTTCTCTTGCAACCTCTCTTCCTTTTCATTAAGAGATTCATAGGATTCAAATTTAAGAGGGATGTTCAAGAGAGAGAAGAGAGGTTTGTTTTGTCAAAAACTATATAAGGCAAAATATTTTCACCTTTTGGGTCAATACCAAAATAATTGAAAATTCTAGTAAGATACACGCCATGTTTAAGTGTGTTTCATGTCTAGAAATTTTCTTTTGAACAAAGCCATTCAAAATCACTTGAGCCTAATTTATATCATGTTTTCCAAAAATAGTGAAAAGAGCTTTGAAAACTTTTTGAGTGGTTTGTTGTGATTACCCGTTCTCAATGTAATACTTTGTTGCAAAATAAAACTCATTAATATTGCTTTAGGCCTAAGATTTTTGCCTGTAAAAGCATACTCTTCACCATTTGAAAACAAGTCATGCATAACTTCTCTATGTCAATAATCAATTTCAAAAGTGGAGAGGTCATTTCCACTACTTTTACAGCCAAAAATTTGGCTAAGAATTTCGCAATCTAAAACTATAGTAGTATCTTTAACACTACTCCAAAGTTGACTTTCTCCTCCTTGATAAAAATTTCCATTCAAATTAGCATACTTTTTTTTAACCAAATCAGATAGCAATCAAAATCATTTTAAGATATATCGATTAAACCAAAAATACCATTTCCTAAAGTAAGATCTTGTAAACCATAAGAATAAAATTCATTAAATCAGCAAACTTTCTAGAAAATTCTTTTCTATAAGTAGCATACTCAATATAAGTATCGATAGACACTTAATCGTTAAAAAGTTGGCTTTTTGGCTCTTTTGATAAGCCTATGCTTTGGATAAAGAGGGTTGGTTTGAGAAAGACATTGTCGATTGTTTTGGAAGAAGAAGAGTGAAGAATAAGTTTTGAATTTTGAAATAAAGTGTGTATTTAGAAGATAAGATAAGAAGGAGTGAATAAATAGAAGTTGAATTGTCATGTGACAGGTAAAAAGATGGATTTTCAAATTTTGACATTAATGGAAAAGAGATGGAATTTCAAAAGTTCAAATTTCAAAAAGATTCTCCAAATTATGTCTAATATATCGACATACCTATGTGGTATATATCGACTATATGCCAAAATTTCCAAGATCACAATTAAAGAAATATTTTTATATTATATATATACACTTCTTATTATTATTATATATTTATATTATTCCTATATATTAACTAGTTTCAAAAAAACAAAAATGAAAAGTAAAAAGTACCGATTATACTATTTCCTTTGTTTGATCTGATTAATCTTCCATCACCATGAAACACATGTTGATGTCTTCGGTGTCTAGTTCATTGTCACTGGATGTTGTATCAAAACCATCCAAAGTTGCGTTGTAAGCCCTTTTCTCTTTTTAAATGAATCGGTGTTTGGTGAATTGTTTTTTTTTTTTTTGCTGCAGACAGCCTCTTCGTAGATAGTCAGATTCACCACAATCGTAACACTTAAAAACATCTCTGTTTCCATAATTTTTGTTTAAGGTTTATGAAAGTTTCTCATCTTTCCGTACTTCAGAAATTTTCTAAAATTTCAAGTCATAAGAGCAATTTCTTTAATATTATCATCGTTATCTAAATCTTGATCATTGTTGTTATGTTGAATGCTGTTGATTTCTTTTCGATCGCCTTATTTTCCCTTCTACCTTGCGACCGTACTTCATAGGACATTAGATTACCGATTAATTCTTTAATTTTCAATAAACTAATATCATTGGTTTACTCTATTGCTAATGTCTTTTCATCCTATTCAGAAGAGAGTAAAATAAGGATTTTTCTAACTTGATCCGCTTTTGAGAAATTATTCATTAATCATAGTAATGAATGAATTATATCCTGAAATGTAGAATACATAACATAAATAGGCTCATTTGGTTTTATTTTAAAAATCTAAAACTGGTTGGTTAGCATGTAAATCTTAGTTTGTTTTACTTTACTAGTTCCCTCATGTGTAACTTGCGATGTTCTCAGAATTTCATAAGCAATTTTACAAACAGAAACTCAATTAAATTCATTTTTAACTAAGGGGCAAAATAAAATATTCATGGTCTTAGAGTTATTGAGTGTCTGTGTCTTTTGGTCTAATGTCCATATTGAGTATTCAGTTTGGGGTTCAATGTACTCACTTCATGTAATATTCCAAATATCTAATCCACTAGGTTGTAAATAAATTTTCATTTTATGATCGATGAGTATAATTACTACCATTAAATAGTGGGGTACAGCAGTTGATGTCCTTCTACGAAAGTGCTAAAAGTTGTACTATTAGTGTTATTAACTATTTATATTTTTCAAACATCAAATAACGAGTTTTTGAAAACCTGTCGCTCTGATACCAAATATGGAAAACAATGTAGTATAAATTATACTAATGCGACCAAATCTTAAGTCCACTTTAATACTAGGGGGTGAACAGTGTTTTATAGTTATATAGAACCTTTCTAAAAAAATTAAGATCTTAAATCAAACATAGATAATCGATACGAATATATATTTATAGGTGATCATGGATATATATAAATGCAGTAAAAGTAAGAGAAATGAAACCGAAAGCTTTTATACTAGTTCAGATTACCCAATCCTACATCTAGTCCTGCACAATATACAATATAGATTTCTTTTCAAACGCCCACTTTAAATAAGTAGCAAGAAAACTAGAACACAATCTTGATTTTAAGGCAACAAGATAGACCCTCCTGACTTTCTGAGCTAAGGGTAGACTCGCTTGATTTAATTGGGCAATAAGCACGCCCACTTGTTTTGATCGAGCAATAAGCACATCCACTTGATTTAAACGGGAAATGGAATATCATACAAATAGTTGTACTTTGGATACAGAATATCATATAACCATTTGCTAGCACTTTGATCTTTGAATTGGTGATACTTTCAAATCGGTGAGCATGTTATAGAGAATTAATGTGGTAAAGTAGAGATTGAAATTTAGTGAATTTGAAGAATATAGAAAGTGAGTTTTGTGAAATATATGATGAGAATTTGGAGTAAGAAGAATATAGAGAAACTAGCTGTTAAAATTCGTTTTCCAGTCCTATTTATATAGATTTGAAGGAACGTGCCCATTTGCGAAGAGATATAACCAAAAATCACAACTATTCAAAATTCAAAAGACACATTTTCAACGGTACATATGTCCACATACCTATGTAGCCTATGTCGACATATTTGTGTATGTTTGGAAAAACAAAAACATTTTTAAGATGTTTCAAAATTCTGAATTCTTGTAAAATTATTTAAGCATAGTTTCTAAATACTTATATATAACTCTTATAAAATATTTGTAGAAATATATTTTGAAAAATAAAATAAATATTTAGATAATAAAATGAATAATTTGATAAGAGAATTCAAAGAAAAGAAAGTTGTTGTTCAAGAACTATAACAAATTAATCTAATATCTATTAACTAGAATCGATAGTCTTGAACTCTTTGTGTTTTTTTCTTTGAACTCACGAGTCTTCAAATATCTTGATCATCTCTAAATCTTTATCTCTAGTCTTTTTACCAATCAGTCTTCAAATTCGATTAACCTATACTTGTATAAACCTGTATAATATCTTGTAAAATATTCTACACAGCTTTGGAAATCATTAGTATATATATTTATATTGTTGTTGTCATCAAAATCAATATTTGTGGTATTAATATACAATACATTAGATTCCATCTTTGGGTTTCGTAATAGTGAATTTTATAGTGGCACATCTAGATCCTTCACAAGCAAGTTTTATGTGTAGCCTCTCTGCTCGCACAACCATTTTTGGGACATGTAAGGGTAGGAGACACTACAACAAAAAGTGTCTTTTATAGCGGCATATAGCCGCTATTAATCACAACCATGGCGGTTTGATAAGCGCTGTATATCGACATGTTATAAAAAACTGTTGAATATTTATAACACAAAATATGCCGCTATGGTTGAGCTTAGTTTTATAACGCAAATTCGCCGCTATGGTACGTTAATTCAAATATTTATTCAATAGCGGTCATTTCACACTATTAAATCAACATGTTATAGTATGGATAAATTCTTTTACAGCTCATATATGCCGCTATAAAAATCGTAGATACACTTTTCAAGAGCTATGCCTATATATTACATTTTAATAATAGCAATCAAACTAAATCTTCATAAACGAATAAAGATTATAATCAACAAATATAACACAAGAGCATGCTCAGAAAGAAATGTGATATATTTTTCATTACAGTGTACTCATAAACACAATACCAAAAATTAGTTCACCACAGTCACAAGCAACCTGCAACTTAGCCTACTTATCACTGAAACCACTTTCTACAACCAAACCATTCTTCATCGACTACCTCCCTGCTCCTTTCTCATCAAAATCAGCATCACCGCCAATCCTGCAACTCATCCATTTGCATGCACACAATTACCAAGATCACCATCACTTGAACCATTTCAAATAATCACATCTTATCTAAAATTGCAACAAAAAATTTACCCTGAGGAGCTTCTTTATGACATAACAGCACCGCTCCTGATGTTCCTCTTCTTAATAAGCTTTTGCATTCTGTCGCTCATCCACTCAGATAACTCCAGCCAACCAAACAACAATGCAACTCAATCAAACAATGTCACCTGCTGTTACAAATAATAATGAAATTCTTTAACGAACAATAGTTCTAGTGGAAAATCTTGGCTAAATTTATCACCAAGTGCGTCAATTAAGCAAATATGCAATCAAGACACTCTTATTCCAACATTTATTGAGACAACATATAACAAAAGAAGTTTTAGAAATGTACTGGAGTTGAAGCATTTATAAATTATAGATGTTATTTCAAATTCTGTATTTAAAACCCAACTTGAAGCATTTATTAATTAAAAAAATTCTATGAAGTATAATACTTCAAAGACCAAATTAGATTGCTTACTGAAATAATCAGGTATATAACATAAAGGAAATTACTTGCTGAAAATAACTAAATAATATTATTAGTTACCTTTGCGTGATGAGAATTTAGGTTACCTTTGCGCCATCACAGCATGAGCCGGAGTCCCACACGTAGGGTGAAGCAACACATCCAGCCCAGTAAAGGCGCTTAACCAAAGTCCACAATCTTCAGTTTACCTATGATATTGATAAGGCAAGAGTTAAATAGCATAAAATTTAGGAATCTTCCCAATTTTTATGCTATTTAACTATGCCTCATCGATATCATTTAGACCTTATACCATAGTGACAACATCTATGATTGATGTAAACGCACCTGTGTTAAAACTTATAATTCAGATTTTATCAAATTGGGATTATTTGTTGTAAACGCACCTGTGTTAACATCTATATTCATTCACAAAACATATCATAGGTACAGTCTCCACAGTCTAAGACACTTGAGCACAACAAACACACAATAGAAAAAAACATATATAATGATAGTATTTTCTATACATAGCCCATGCCCATCCACATGTTAAAAGAAAAGCAGATTCAGAACTTGAAGAGCTATCACCAGCTGCCAAGTTCGGATGCTGCAATTTTTTCCAAGTAAATTTTTGACATAAGAACCTCACTATTAAGATAAATGTATCATACTATGTTAAAACATGTAATATTATAGCAAATTAGGTTGAAGATGCCAAATGCTCTTCAATTTAGCTTATAAAATAAATGCATTACCTCTGGTGCAAGTTGTTACCCATCCGAATAGTTTTGAATGCCTTGAATATTCATAAGATTCTGGATTTGCTTTCGAGAATCGATTTGCGATTGCTAATGGGACTGCTGTATCTTGTGGTGATTTTTGATCTCATACCTGAGAATGAGATATTAAATAACTTGTTGGTTTCAGAACTGCAATTAGAGTGGGAATCTGTTACGCATAACATGGATGTGGATTCTTCTGCTAAAGATGAAATGGTGGTAAATAATTATTTTTTCTCCCTTGATAATGGTATTGATGGTCTTATGTCAGATTTAGTACCCAATTATGCATCAGTTCCTCTCAGTGCATCGATGACAGATAAGTAGCTCCCTTGGCGATCTTGAAGCTCTACAAGGTTGCGAGATAGTGCACCTACAACTGCGCTGATTCCTTTTAGATTATATTACAAATAACAAAATATCAGCAGTACTTCACTATTTCTTATATTTTGTTTATTTTACTTTTGGATAAAGGATTAGAAACTATACCACATGTTTGAAAACTTGTTGCAATTAAGAAAAAGGATGGTTAGATCGAATTGCTTGTTAGTGAACCTGAATCCGAATTGCTTGTCAAACTTTTTCAGAATTTTCCTGATGCCAGTAGCATTCATATCAACAAATCTAAGAAGTTTCAGAAGATCAACTCCAACTTCTCTATATTCTTCTCCTAGTGCAGAGATTTGTGATATATCTGGTTGTTCTACGAGCAATGCATGTTTTGTGTTCAGTTCTTGAATTCGTTGTGCAAGAATTCCTTGTTGTTCTAATAGGAATAGAACTGTTTTTTTTATCTGTGGAAATAAAATAGAGATATATAAGCAAGTGAACCTATAAACAGAATAGGTGCAATATATAACAATTAACAAAGCATACGATGTCATATGTAGCAGCACTTGCTTGGTCATCGAGCATTTTTGAAAATTCTTTGCGAATCTGACGACGGTCCTTTTCATCTATTTCTGGCCTTTGGCGAAGATGTTGTTTAACTTTCTTCTTCAGTAACTTGTAATTGATGTAGTATCTACAAATTTATATCAAGGGAGAAATATGCAAGTCTGAGAACAAAAGTTTGAATTTAATTTGCATATAAATGGCTTGTGATTTAATTTGATCCACTATCATCCTTTTTTGCATCATCTCATCCGCTACCATACACTAAAAATGACAGTTTACATCCAATGTATATCTTGCCTTTAATAGAAGTTAATCAAATGCTATACATCAAATATAATTACGAAATGATGTACTGATACATGCATACCCTTTCCATTCTAGAACTTGATCTGCCATCAATTTCTTCCCAAAGTTAACCATTTTTGCTTTACTGAATCGTGCACAAATCTACAACAGATGGAACAGAATGAGGATTAAACACAAACAACATAAAACCAAACTTTTTGCATAAATTAAGATATTACTGAAATATTTAAGAAAGTTCATCTACCATATGATTCAAGGACAGCAAAAACACTTTAGCTATCGTAGGCAGAACTAGTCAACATGAATGATTAATTTTAGAATTTCAGAAACATAGATTCCGGCATAAAGTTTACTGTAAACTATACATTACTTCAACTGAATCACTTTGAACCAAAAATTGACAAACCACGACAACTAAAGCAAAATACAAATCCTTCACAGCCAAATTGTACCTGTGAACCCACAAAGGCTAAGTCTTTCTATAACCGAGCATTTAATGTCATAGAACATATTACATTTGATTGTAATAATAAGTAAAACGACAATGCTGAAATTCCATGAAATTGAAACAAGCAAATATGTCGATGTTCTATTCAACAAAATAAAATGTCTACTTTCTAACAAATAACAAAATTTGCAAAAGAACAAATGTGTAAAAATCAGAGATTACCAGAGAATTTAAAATTAGAACTTGAGCTTGTATCAATTTTTATAAGGCCATCCACAAAGAAATGTACCAGATAATGTACTTGAAGCTCATGAGCAATAAGTTTCTGTTTAGCAGCCTCTTGTTCAGCGACTACACGAGCATCTTCAGTTAGCTTTTGTTCTTGTTCCAACATCATCAAACCTACAAGAGAAAAATATGTATTCATCACATTATCAAGATGTAATAGGAAAAAATTCAACAATAAAAAAACCTTAATAATGGCATGCTCTTGTTCTTGTTTGTCCCTGAGAGTCTACTGCAACTCTGATGCCATCTGATCCAATTCTTCAACCTGTACACAATTATATTGAGGATTAATAATTGTTACTATAGATGTCCCTAAAACAATTAAGTCAATATGCATTAAGTTAGGAAAGGAAACCCTTAAAATCATTTTGATTTCACTTATTATAATATATATCCAAGTGGGATAGCAATATAAATGGCTTTTTCTAATTCAATTTTCTAACATTATGTGAAGCAGAATTTAAGAAAAGCATTCCAATACTATAAACTCGTTAAAGTGTGCATAAACTTTTACATCTCATTATATGATACGATTAAGTTACAAATTGGCATAATTAATTCAATATCCAGTCATTTTCAATGAAAATCGGTCTTTATTCAATACCCAATCAACCCCAATGAAAACCGTAAACTTTTTCTTGATGATGGGAAATAATTTGCCTTTTGTATAAGTGATTTGAGATCATCGATGTTCCATAGTAAACTTTAAAGAATCAGAGGCATTTTAGCAATGCTAAAAATAAGCTTATGTGATAGCTAAGTAACAAGTAAGGTCATTCACAATAGCAATCCAATATGATTTCTGGAGATTATGATATAATTTTGCAATAGCTGTTTGTCGATTTGACTTTGTCTAGCAATGACTCGGTAGAGACATGAGCTTTATTTACAAACACACTTATTGTTAACTGAATAATTACAAAGCATTACTACTTTGAGTATAGTGTCTTCTGCTGTTACAAGAATGCCTTTGTCGTGCCATATCCTGCTCATGAAAAACAGCTAATAAACCTATGAAATAAGACAAATGAATTGTTTTCTAGTAAAACATAACCTAGAAACAGTAAATAAAATAGTTAATAAACATATCGAAATGATAAAATCATAACCCAACGATAAAAAAAAAAATCATAACCAAACAATAAAATCAAAATAAAAATAATAATAAACATAACCTATAAATTTCTAACCTAGAAATCTGAGAAGATGATTTAGGGTTCTGGACGTGTCGACTTCGAAACTGCTGAAGAGTGATGAGCAGAGATCAGAGATGGCGAGCTGGATCAGAGATCGGAAATGGCAAGCAATGAGCGACTAGGAGGGAAATGTAACTAGAACTCTGAGCAGATGATTTAGGGTAGGATGTGTATACTTCAGAACGGGCAAAGCGCGGTAAGCGAAGCAAGCTAGATCAGAGATCGAAGATCGGAGAGGGTAAGGGATGAGCGATTAGGAGGGAGATGAACCGAATAAGTGTAATTTTGGTTTTGGAAGGAAGATGAACTGAATAATTATTTTGAGAGGGAGACGGAAATTTTGGGAGGGATAATTTTCTTTTTGGGCCAAAGCGTTACGTGGTAAGAGTATACGGAAGAGAATAAATAAAGAAAAAAAGTAACCAGCCACACTAAACAATAACGCTTTAGAATAATGCGTTATCGAATGGCGTTATTAATAACATACTTCCTTGTAGTGAGAAAATGTTTCTCTATAGATTACATATTGATAACCCTTTATCGTGTTGCTCATAGCCAAATCTTGCTCTAATACCATTGTTGGGTCATGTGCATTGGCATCGAAGGTAAAAGGGTGGATTTTAAAAATATTTACCTTTATTAATTTGCACAGATCATACTTTATGTTTATATGAATAATAAGCTTGTATTAAATCACATTTAATACTTGTTAATAAAAGAGTTTAGGTATATTTTCAGTTTAATTATTCGTATTTAAGATATTCATTTATTTTTATTATTTAACAATGATATTTTATATTTAATTTAATTTAAATTTGATTTATTAATTTAATTTTATATTTTAGCATTTTGACAATAAGGTAATATGGGATCATGTTTGTAATTAACCGTTGTTACTTATGGTTAACGAACATACAGATTAAGATCATATGCTAATGGTGTCGTCAAAACAAATATGTCTATGTATAAAGCAATTATATGTACCATAATACAAAATATAATATATATATATATATATATATATATTAATTCACCCTTTAATTAATTAAGATTCATATATGTAAATGTATATCGATATGGTATGATTCAAAATATATGTATATATGAATAAGTATAAAAATGTATATTTTGACTTTCATATAGATGTATTTATTTGAAATAAAACATTTAGATTCAATTGTACCTAAATACAAGTAGTGGCGCAGTGCTAAGATATAAGATACCGGCTTCCTGGTAATCAGGTCGTGGGGTTTGATTCCTATCTGCTCTACTCTCAATTTCAAGGTGTGGAGGTGGGTCCCCATTAAATCCAATAAACTGGTTAGGGGCATAAATCTTTATACTGGGCTGGCTAACCTCCCTCTTGTCTGTGGTCAGACTAGGAAGGAGGGTGCTCCTCTCATCTCTTCAATTTCATCAGGGCTCTGGGTTGAGTTTTTTAAAAAAAGGACATACATATACATACATACATACATCTTTGTGTGTGTAGGTTTTCATTTATAGACTATTGCACATTTAATGATATAAAACTTATAATTAAAAAGAGTTTAACTAATTTAAAACAAATTAATTCTTTTAGCCGAGGAATGATAAGTATATGTGTATACTAATATTTTTTAAGTCCATACAAATATATATATATATATACACACACATACATAAAATCAAGTTTTGGATTTTTCAAACAATCAAATTGTTAACTCATCTCGACCTTTCCAAAATAAAAGATAATAAAAAAATTTCAAGCCCAGACTAAATAAATAAATATAATTTTAAATTTAAATCTGAAAACTTATTCAGAAAGATCTAAATGAATGAAACATGTATATTAATATATGTATATATATATATATATATATATATGAAAATCAAGAAATGCAATGACTGCCATACACCTCTGATACCTAATATACCTATATGATACACTATGGAGGTACCTGGCCGATGCAGAGCGGTAGCCAAGGATGTAAAGTAAAAAAATCCAAGCATAGAACCTATATAACATCTCATAGTATACAAACAAAATAAAATATAATAACATATATGCAAAACAAGCAAGACAGTGATATAATCAAACGAACCATAAATAAGAACATCAAAATGCAACGGGTTCATAGATTATACAAAAAACAAAATAATAGAGTTTATACATCTCAAACTTCGAAATAAACTCTAAAACTATCTCTAAAGTAATACAAGTATTGATATAGCTCCGTAGTACTACACATTGAAATATAAGCGATAGTAAGCTCCAAATATAGATATTTAAAAGCATAGTATCATGCTCGATTGGTACAGCTCCATGCGCTATCCAGACCTGTTATCCCTAATCTACCCATTTAAGAGTAACTGAGATAATAAGAAGCAAAGTATAAAACCTTGGACCGGATAACAGTCTGGTGTGAGGGATATATCATCTCAAAAATATGATAAAATTTATATATAGTAATAGAGGCATAGGCTATGAAGAACCATATTGACCCACTCCTTCATCTAAAGAGTTAGCACAAAACAAACGATATTAGCTAATCCATTATCATCTCTATATAAGTGTACTGAAATGGAAGTAATGTCTATGTACATAGTCGAAAATACCTACATCGTGTGACACCCTAAAGTGATAAACAACCATAGCAAACATAACATCCATCAAACAATCTTCAGCATTACCCATATGCATAGGATATATGATAACTCGTATGGCACAATCGCAAATCATGGACCCTATCGAAATCCTGGCTTCACCGGTGCTCGAATCCATGTCACTTTGTAAGGTTTAGGAGCCTGGATCATAATCGTAAAGCCTAGGATAATCTACTATCACAAGATCTGGACATGGTCGTAAATCCGAGTGGGAGCAACCCACATACCCCTTCTTTACATGCACATTAGAAACCTTTGAGTTACCAACGATCTCTTTGCACACGTCTCCAAAATGGAACCCAATCATTATTCCATCACCGTTATCTACATAGTAGAAAACGTTCGCAAATCCTACTCACAAGCCCTTATCGTTGAACTTTTCCTTGTAGATAACCATCACAACTCCCATCATTAAGTCGTCATCTTTGAAATGCCTCTAGACACGCATCGTAAGTCATACAGCCATCGTACCAAAGTTCTGAAGCCGTTATCATCATTGTTGGCATCGTCATGTTGAAGCACTATGCCATCACTTCACTAGTCTCCATACGAAATCCAAGGTCACCTCGAGTCATTTAGAGTCTTATAATTCACTCCAAGTCACCTAATAGGCGCCGGAACAGAAGAAATCCCGAAGTTTTGCCATGCCACGACCAAAATTCCTAAATTTCAGGTCTCTATTTAGGTGTGCCCCACGTAGAATTTGAATCATCCACTAAAAAACTCAAAGTAGCCCTCCTCTGACTCCAAGCAACACCCAAACGCAGAACAACATAACTTTCTCGGGTCCCGAACTACCATAAAAATACCATGCACGCCCTAAAGCACATGACAGAAAATCTTGCTCAGGTCCGATCTAAGTCATCCCATCTAAAACATTGAGCATGCCTCCAAGCACCGAATAGAAAATCTTGCTCGAGCCCGACCCGAATCATCCCATTAAAAACACCGAGCATGCCCCTAAGCACTAGACAAAAAATCTTACTCCGAGTCGACCCCAAGCACAACCCGAGTAGACCTCACACCGGCCCCAAGCGTGACTCCAAGCACCCACCACCGAAAAAATGTTGCCTAATAGAAATATTGTAGTTTCTCCAAACTCCAATTTACTGCAAACCCCATTATTACACCGTTCTTCAACCTGTTTGCCTTCCATAAGCATAGATATAACTTCTAACTTCCTCGAGCCTATCCGTCGAAGTCCGGTTACACGTTTCCTAAGTCTAATTTGCTTCCACGAGCATTTTCAATCATACAAGCATACAAATAAACACCATACATGCATCAAACAACATTCAAACATGCAAATCACATAATCAATTAAAGCAATCATCGTACAAGGTGTCTACGACATAGCCTAACATATATCACGGCAAACACATATCCAAATAACATGTCTAGAACACCAAAAATCCATTTATTCATGTTTTTACTATAGATAGGGTTTTAAAACGGTAATAAAACATAATTTTGACTTCAAAAATGAATCCAAAACATGTTCAAACATGTATGTACATATATAATAAGATGAGAGATGATAAATCACTCATCAACTCTTCTATAATCCAGTTTTGCATATAAATCGAGGTAAACCTGAGAATGAACAACAAAGATATGGTTTTTCTTCCCCAAAAATATAGATTTGAAGATCTCTACTGAATATCCTTTCTAATCTACCTTTAACCTATGATTTAGACTTGATTTGGAGGAGAAAAGAGAAGATTCTGTGTGTAGAATGGGTTGATGGAATCTTATATCTATTTGGAAAATAATATAAATAATTTGGGGATATTTGTTTCAACAAATACAGCTGTAAAACCTGAAATAAGTGAATGAGCTTATCCCCAAACTTTATAGTTACTGCTCCAAAAACTGTCAATCTTTAAACAACTATATCTCCTAGCCAAAACGTCTAAAACGCTATTATGACCACTCTACGGAAATGGAAACTATCATATCTTTCTAATGGAAGTAGTCTCGGATGTTAATTCAGCTTCTATCAAAGTTATGGTCATCATAAGTTTTCGAAGGTAAAATTGTTCAAAAAAATTCTAAAGATAGAAAATGCCATCAATAGGCATTTCCCAAAGTTATTAAGTCATAAACCTTGTATAAATTTAAAAATAATATTTTATGATCCTTCGATATGTAAAATACAAGTCGTTACAAGAAATATCAATATATATATATTATCGTCAAAAATCATTTATGTGTGTGTATTATACAATATAACTGTTTGCTTATTGATTTATTGTTAAAATTAAATATTTTCGAAATATTTTTTTAATTATGGCCAAATTAACAAGATTAGAAAAGTTAAAAAACATATCATGAGACTAATACAAATATATTTAATTCATGCATATATATTACCTCTTTCTTGCAATATTGTCGATCATCGAACGCTTTGGTTATTGGTTATCTCCTTGGATAAGGTTTGCGATGTCGTCTCACTAGCTTCACCAATGTTTTTTTTTCTTTACCAGAGGCCAACATTATGGTTTTCTCTAGTATTTTTGGTTAGAGGGAAAGATATCTATGTATTGGCATTTAGGGCCGTGTATAACCCAAGGCTTTCCATCTTCCAATCAACTATTGATCTTCCTATATTTCAAACTTTTGCTCCCTCTTTCCTCCTTACATTGTTGGTCACTAGATGAGGATCTGGACTACCAAACAACGACGATAAATGATTTAACACTTTAAATCATTTATTTAATTAATATATCCAAAGCTATTTATTAATTAAATCAACGCACAACGTTTATGCGTCATTTTAAATTATCTTTAAGCCTTTAAATAAATTAATAAATGCCATTAAAATTGTGATACCGGATTTTGTATCTAATTTTATCGTAAATTTATAACATTTATAAATTAAATTTATATTGGTCGAATTTGGAAATAACTAACAACTTGGTAGTGTTAACTCTTTGGTATGAATTCGATCCTCGGTCAATATTTAAACAAGTTAAATATTAAAGCACGTACGAACTTTTCTAAAGTACAATACCATGCACAAGTTTAATGCTAACAAATCGTTTAGGTGAAATCCAATTTCTAACGTATTTTAATCTCACCTAGTAATGATATTTTGTATACGTATTCTTTTCATCATCACTATATCATTTAGCTATCTTGAGTTTGGTCTAAGGTCAAAAACTCTATTAAATCTGTATTTAATTGCGTAGACCATTTTAAATTCTTTGGTTCAATCCGATAACATTTTATCGATTGACTGATTCACTCTGATCAAAGATTTTGACTTTAAGTTGATTACTAATTATGGTGATACTAACATTCTACAACAAAGGTGACGAACCCTCTCTTGAGCAGTGCTTCACTTCAAGTAGTTTAACGTGTGTCCAACTACGGCCGTAACATGGTCGACATGCCTATGTTTGACAATAGTCAAAGTACAGTCTACCTACTTAAGATCAATGGTACTCTCAAGTCAAAAGATTATTGTATGTCGTTACCATGAGATCTTCTATTTTGACTTAGTTCCATAGAAGATTTTTGTTGAGTCGTTTGTTATTGTTTCAAATAACCACAAATACGTAACCCCTCTGTGTCCCCAACTGTCATGAGTAATAAATCACCATCCATCGTATGGAGAGCGTTATGTACAATAGCATCAAGACCTTTTAATGAATGTATCAACATCCTTTCTCGATACATCTTGATTATGAACACTTATAGAGTAAGTATTTATTTATATATCGATTCAATATCATGCTACAAACACGTTCATAACTGGAAAAGTACTTCTCCTATGAATTTTCTACTTGTATGTGTTTAATATATTTATTTCATTATTTATATCTCTATATAACAACAAATATAAAAGAAAATAAAACCCAAAGCCTACTTCATTTTGAACAAGATTCTTTTATAAAAGTTAAATTACATAATAAAATGTATAATTATCCTAGGGCACACTCTTAGCTCTATCATCACCATCATTGTCTGCACCTCTTCTTGGTCAAATAGTTGACTGGTTGACTCGGATCAAACGTTGCTTCCTGACTATGTCCATGAGCAGACTACTGTCTTTCAAATAGTGTCACCTTGGATCACTATTTTTTAGTCGGCATCTTTATGATCTGAACTGAGTTCTCCATGAAAAAGCAAAAATATTTGCATTAAAAATGACCAAATACCCCAGAACATAGATTTGGCAGAGCTTATGATCTTGAGTGCAACCCTGATGCTTGTTTCTAGAAGGTGAGATCTTTATTTATCAAATATGTTAAGCTATTACTCTAATTGAGATCACAAGTCAATTGCAGATATACTAGAAAATAAGAAATAAGATACAAAAGAGTAAACGACACATGGAATTTTTATAGTTATTCGGCAGTCTCTAGCCTACATTCACTTTATACATTTTATTACGATTCTTCGATTTATGATTGTAACAATGTTTACAACAATTGCAAACAATCAATTCATCAGGTTGGCAAGACTCTAACTTCCCTATATTTCAAAAGAGACCGATCTAATCTCTAGTGGTTACTGGTGAATGATACAATTAGTTAAGATCTTATCTGTTATGATGCTTTTGGATGGTCCCTTGTTGTCCACTGGTTCTCTAAGTACTCTTAGGATCTGACAGGTAAGGTATATGAGCTCCCGAAAAATTCTTTCATGTACAAGTGATGATAGGGGCTATTTATAGGTAGGGTTTGATATTTACACATTGAGTTGCCACATTTGACAGCTACGATTGAGAAAGTAAAGACAATTGCATTGCAAAGGAGGCTGAAAGACAAAAACTCATGGAACAAACATCAAAATCGCAAGTGTTGATTCAATAAATGTTTGACTCTAAAACCCAAGCATATATGAAACTGACATTCTTCCTTGGACGTTTGTTCAATTTTTTTCCACGACTTCTCCTAGCTTAAGCTGTAATGCTATGGAATCCTAATCTTACGAACGATGGCATACGTTTGCACTAAAATGAGCGTTCCATCGGATTTAACGTATAAATTAAACTGAATTAGAATTGAAAAGGTTAAAAACATAATCGAAATAATCCGAGTTAATTTGATTGGTAACCGATTTAAGCAAATTATAAAGTTAAACAAAGAGAAATTATCATATGTCATGATTAAAATGCTTAATTCATTTAAGTAAAACATCAATTTATAATTGTAGATTTTTCAATGAATTTTTTTCAACTTTCATAAATAAAATGAACTTATTTCTTTTTATATAAAATCCAGTTTTGCCCCTAAACTAATTATAAATGTAATACTACAAATTTTGGATAATATAATAAATTTTGGTTAGTTGGGATTAAACCAACAACCTAATAAAATTATTTTATCAATCAAATTCAAACAATTTATGTTGTGCTTGTTTTGTCCTTTTTAGTTTTGGGTTTTTTCTATATAATAATGTGTAAAACGCACATATATTGTCGAAAACGACCAATTGAGAAAACAAAATTAACAAACGTAAGAGAAATAACTTTTTTTTATTTTCTGTGTTTTGAAAAATAATAAAAGCATGAGAAACAATAATATCATTTCATCCTCTCCGTCGTCCCTCTATTTTCCTTTCATCGCATCCGTCATCACTTCATTCCGCTCATATTTGACATAAATATACATAAGGTAGTGCTTGGTTTAAAAACGAATTTTTTGTTTTCTGTTTTTGGTTTTAAACATGCATCTCAAATATGAGAAGAATAGAGGAAATAAAGAGGGGTGGAAGGACGAAGGAGATAGATGAATGATGGAAGAATGAATTGTTTCACGTGTTTGTGTTATTTTCCAAAACGCTGAAAATACAAAATAATTGTTTTTTATTTTGTATGTTAACTTTGTTTTATAAATCGGTCATTTTCAACGATATAAATGCATTATGTGCATTTTTGTATGAAAAAAAATACAAAACTAAAAATGATATCGAAACATTGGTTCTCCTTGTTCACTAAAATGAACCGATTTCCCATATACCCTTACCCCTTATCCAGTAAAATATATGGACCAGAACCGGGGCCCCTGTCTCAATAAGTACAAAAACAAAGGGACCCATTTCACTCCTTATTCACTCCTTATCCGGTGCAGTTTATTAACATCGCCGTACAAGTCCTAATAAATTACGGACACGCGTCGGCCACTTCAGTTACCCCTTTAGCTGATCCATTGGTTCTCTGCTTTCTTTACTCTTAATTTCGTATACATTATTTCGTGTCGCTTCAGTATTCTTCTTCCTACCTCTCTTCAAAGATACGGCAGTTCCTTCTCTCTATTCATTTTCTCAGGCAAATATGACCTCTAATTGATAGATTTGATAGATCGGTTGTTGGATCAGGTATTCTAATGTTTTTTTTATTAATCAATAGTTGCTTATCTATTTTTTGCATGATCGATGGTTAGAAAGCTGATTTTGTATATCGATTCTATATGTCGAATATCATTCTTTGTATTAAAATAGCGAGGAAACGAGTTTTCATGTAATTTCATGAGCATGTGGTATGTGCAATATGAAAATTTGGATGCGACGAGTTTTGTAGGCAGGAAC
The DNA here is from genome assembly GCA_030765085.1 of Allium cepa. Lineage (NCBI taxonomy): Eukaryota > Viridiplantae > Streptophyta > Magnoliopsida > Asparagales > Amaryllidaceae > Allium > Allium cepa. The sequence continues at coordinate 611,913,271 of CM060932.1, forward strand.
CTAAATTCGGTAGAGATTATGGCTGATTTCTGTTTGCTTTTCTTGATTCGGCAATGCAGTTGGGATTGCATAAAAATTGTTCAAATTGATCCTCTTATTAACATGTTATGTGAAAATAAAAAACTATCATACTAGGTGCTATATCTTTGTATATAAGAAGTTATAGATGGTGTGAACTTAGTTAAAGATTTGTAGTTGATAAAATTATCGATTTCTGTATTGATCTACTATAGTTGTTCTATCTAAACTTAGTTGTTTGTGCAAGTTACAGTGGAGCTTAATATTAGGAAATTAACAGCACACTGACACACACGCTTAGACATATCTCTTAAAAGCAACAAAAGTTAGTATTGCTATGATAAAAGTAGATGAGTGAATTTACCTAAGCATACTACCGTTATGCCATGTATCGTTGCACCATGTTCTTGTTTTACTAGATTCTGCTTAAATTTTGATCTTTTGTGCATACAGATTGTTCAATATGCTGATTGTGAAAAGCAAGAATGCCACTTTCCATCTATTTGTCTACTGTATAGGATGGACTAGCTAAGCCATACTATTTTTGGTGGAAGTTGTTTTATAAAAGTACATCCCCATTGTTATTTTGGTTGAGATTTAATCTTTTATGGGGGGAGCCTGCTCAAGGAAAAGAAACAACTTAGTTGACGAAGGTAGTCCACAAAGAGTAACTTCCGGAAGGTACCTAAAAAGTGGCAGTTCAAAATGGTTGTTTATGTTGCTACCTCGTTGTGCATCAGATATTTCTCAGAAGAGACAAGGGAAATGTCCTTCCTTATTGGAGCTCTGCATCGCGAAAATTTGTGAGGTATTTCCTGTATGAACCAACTAAATCTGTGGTATGACACAAGGTATTTCCTACGTCATACCAATTGAAATATTAAACATACCCTTGTCAGGGCTGGATTGTGGGGGTAATTTCACAAATTATGTGGTATATAACACAGGTTCCACAAGAACATATTTTTGTTCTTAATATTTTTATGTTAAATTGAACCTCTACTGATACTTTTTACTTGCATTTTTGTTTGCCTCTTTGTTGTTGCAGGATATTAATAAATACAATGACTTCTCTGTGCTGCCAAAAGATATAAGCCAACAAATCTTTAATGAATTGGTGAAATCTCGTTGCCTTACTGAATCTTCTCTTGAATCTTTTAAAGATTGTGCTCTTGAGGTAAGTCTTAGTTTAGTTGGTGTTTTTTTACTGCTCTGAAATTATAACTTGTGCCTTTTATTACGCTTTTCAAGCAATAAAATAACTATTACAAATCTAATTTAGCTATATCTTACTTTTTAAATTTGAGGGATTTTTTCTGGTTTGCTTATGTTGTGGTGTATCAAAAGTGAGTGTAGCCCTCATTACTATGCTATAACCATAGCAAATTTTCATTTACGAAGTTCTTAACATGTTTTTGCAGATACTGCTGGTTAAACTGGCACTTTAATTAATGAACAATTTTCCCATTCCATGTATAATAAGCACAAACCACACGTCTTTGTGACGTCATTTATAGTCATTGTTTCTATCGATGACCATACAATTAATTGTTTATATTTTTTCTATTAATATTAAATATGTTCCTTTGATGTGATCAAAAATGCAAATGAGGAACTGAGATTCGTAAAAAATTGGCATGCCATTTACGTCCAGCCTGAAATACTATCATCTATTCCTTAGAAGAATTGAATGTTTAAAAATGTTGATATGTTTATCATAAACTCCTTCCTACACCTTCGTTTCTTTTGTTCAATCTTAATGATTTCTGAGTTATGACATCTTTCATGTGAAAAACAGGATATAGATTTTGGAGAAAATCCTGGTGTAAAGGACAGTTGGATGAGTATCGTTTCTTCTCAAGGGCAATCATTGCTGTCCCTCGATATAACTTATTCAGATGTTACTGATTCTGGGTTGGATATCATTAGAGGCTGTCATAATCTTCAAAATTTGAAACTTAACTATTGTAGTCTGATTTCAGCAAATGGTCTTGAAAACATATCTGGGCTCTCAAACTTGACCTCTTTGAGTTTCAAGAAAAGCAACACCATCTTTGCAGAAGGAATGAAACATTTATCATGCTTAGTTAACTTGATAAGCTTAGATCTGGAGGGATGCTCAGGAATTCATGGCGGTTTGGTTCATTTGAAAGGTATATTTTTCGACTACCCACTAATCATCTTTTTAACTCATAAAACTTTTCACGGTGGTTTTGTTCATTCAAAGGGTATATTTTCCAAACTACCTACTAATCATAAAACTTTTCAAAAATTGGTACAACAACATGATCGAATTAAATTTAGGAGTTTGCAACTTGTGCCTATCCTTTATGGATTTATGTGCTTATTCTTTTGTCCCTGTGTTGTAAACAGGTCTGAACAAGCTTGAATCTCTTAATATCAGATACTGCAATAGCATAAAAGATGCTGACATGAAGTCTCTTTCAGGTTGCTTTCTCCTCAAGTTCTCATTCTGTTTGTCACCAAGAAAATCAATTTCATTTAGTTCCTGGCCTATTTGAATGAATGTACAATGATTTAAGTATGTTTTTGATATGTTTTATGGCCTAATTTTTTTTTTGTTTTGTCAGCCATCCTTCTATTTAAGTGCTTAATTGTACAGTTATGAGATTATAATGCTCGCTGATATGGAATCTTTATTTTTTTGATGTGAGGGAAATGATTCCGTTACACATTTTTCTTCTGCCAGGAACTGGATTGATGTGTTTCTTTTCAAGTAAATGCACAGCTAATGAATAAACGATTTCAATAAATGAACTGTTGATCACAATAAATATAATTATTTAATGAACTTGAAATTTGTTTATGGTGAATGGACTTGAGCAACAATATTATTTTAGACTGTCATTGATGAGACACTTTTGTATAATAATTAGGATCTTGACGTTCTAGGATCTGCTCTCCTTAAAGTTTCTCTTTAGCAAATAGCTATTATTGTACCTCCTGAAAAGGTTTACTAAATACTAGTGGATGACCAGTGCATCGAACAGATCAAGGTTAGGCTTGGGTGGGCAATCACCCACCCCAATACCGTGTGAACATGACAATTAGTATACTATCAACATAGAATATGAACTTGAATATCTACCTCAATGTTTTTAAGAATCTGCAATCGCCAGAGAGTTAGATTTTTGTTTGATGGCGGTTAGGGCTTGCGCTGTTGAGTAATGGAGGATAAAATCTATAAGTACAGCTTAGTTGGACCAAACCAACTATTGGTTTTCTTTTCCTTTTCCGATAAACTTATAAGCAAGATTGTGTGAATATAATAATTTTCCGGTCGATGGATGAAATTTATTCAAAGTTTGTACTAAACAAATTTATATTTTGCAGCTTTGATCGGTGGCTTCAGAAGATGTTGGTTAATACAAATAAAATTATGATCTTATATATTGTTTAGCCCACTGCAAAAAACAAAAAAACAAAAACAAAAAACCGTCTGGTTTTGTCATTGTGTATGACGCACACAGTGCCGGCCCAACCATTTGGGTTGCCCCAGGCAAAATAAAAAAATAGAAGCAAAGTATAAAATAAATTAACTTTAAGGGAGGTACACGTTGATCTTGGTGTTCATACACCACAATTGAGCCAGAAACCATCATACTGAAACTTAATTATTGAATCGTCTTGTAGCTACTGTTTTAGAAAAAAATCCTCAATATGTTATAGCTAGATAAAACTTTAATTTGTTGCCCCTCCATGTCGGTTTCCCTAAGCGCCGGCCTTGCTTGCCTACCCCTAGGGCCGGCCCTGGACGCACATATCATGTTGAGATGCGATAGAATGAGATAAACTAAAAGAGTGTTTATGTAGCTTTGACCGTATGTTGAAACGACGAACATCGGTGGAAGTATTACATGTCCTAATTAGAATTGTTGTTTGCAACATGACATTTATTGTTAGAAACCATCTGTCACAAACTTAATTGGCATGTGTTGACTGATCTTTTTATGTTTCAATTTTGAGCCTAACACATGGCATTTACTCAATGTAGGTATAAGTAATGCTTAAGTTTAACACAACATATGCTGAATAGGCTATTCTCTGATTTCATATGAGAGAACCACTTACCTGTTGCAATACCAAATTAAAATATGTTGAGTAACCTCTTCATATTTATGCTGGTGCTCATGTTATTAATTTCACGGTGTGAAAATATTCTCAACAGTCAGCATCCATTACCACCTAATTAATGTACATCATAAAAATGTACTTTATTTGCCATGCAACAAATCTTATCTGGCATGCTTAATAACTTGATATTTATGTGGCATAGGTCTTATTAACTTGAAGGAGTTGCAAATGTCTTGTTGTCAAGTTACAGATGCTGGTATTGCTCATCTTAAAGGTAAATGTTACAAAAGTAACAATGTTCTTATGTCTTTCAGTTTTATGACTTGGATGCCTACATGGATATATTGCATGTTTCTGTCTGTGTATGCAGAATTTTGAGTGCTTTTTACATATGATCTCATGCAGGCTTATCTAAACTTGTTCTCTTGAATCTGGAGGGATGTCCGATTACGGCTGGTTGTTTGAAATATTTATCAGGTTTAGCTGCACGTTAAGTTTTTGGTTTATATACATCTTTGGTTTAACAGCATATGCTAACAGTTTGCTGAAAATCTTTTTGCAAAAAGGAAAATGGTTTACTTCTATCTTCGGTATATAATTGAAACCCCTCCATTATATCCTGATGAACTCGCCATGATTTCCATTTCTCTCCTCGTCTGCCCCTCTCTGTTATTAACAGTCAAACATCTAATTTCTACCTTTCGCGTAATTCCTATCCATATCTCTCCTTTATAATCTTGTTTGGAAATATCTCTTCAAATCCAATCTTTAACTTCAACTTCCGTAATACAAACAATCGTGCACGCGTGTGCGTGCATGTGTATATGTATGTGTCAATGGTTGTCCAATGATGCAAACAGATTTATGTTCACGCTACTTTAAAAGTTGATTAACTGAACATAAACAGTATAAAAGGGCGATTCTTGTAGCCTATCTGTCATGAGCAAAGCGCCAAGCGTAAAGTTTTTGTACCTGATGACAATAAACCACACTAAAGGCGAGGCAAAGAGCTACGACATTGTTAGGTAGTTGGGCAACAAGCTTATGTGTATCCTAACAATGATCAGACGGCATAGATAGTGACAATGTAGAATTATTCGCAATATGATTCGCATGCTTTAGTCCGAAGTCACGGAAGCAATTTGAGTTCTGGAAAGAAAAAAATTACAATCCCTGGCCTAAAATTGACAGAGTTGAACGCACAAATTTATGTTTTGATAAATATTATCACAAAAATAGAAGAGCTTGGGGCCATTCTCCCATCAACAACAACTTCCCACTTTTGCATTTATTTGCGTTAAGTGCGAAACAGATGCGCTCTAGCTGCATGCTTATGGGCTGTTGTTGGGAGTTTCAGGTAAAAATATTCACGATAAAAGTTTTGAATGACCTAAGTAATTGGTAAAAATATATGCGAGGAGAGTACTGGAATATTCTCCCATTCATTGGAAGAGACCCTGTATATTTCATATTTATCTTTTAATCAAATTTATGGATCTACACATCCCTCCAATGAATGAGAGAGTCCATTACTCTCCTCTAGGGAATGGAAAGTATTGCTTGCTTTTTTCTTTTTCCTTTAAAAAAATAAAATAAAATAAAAATAAATTGTACTGGAATAATAAGGTTTGAACATGTTGCAACTCTTTCTTGTCCTTTTCTTTTGCATGAATGACATTGGTCCTATAATCATGGCATTTAGTATTTCCTTCAATAAAAAAAAATATACTAATTTTGTTATATAATTAAAGGAATGTCGATCCACTATATGTCTTCCTTCTGATGTTTTCTAGTTGAATCTTACTATCATCTTTCTTTTCTTATGCAGGAGCTGCTTCATTGCTTTATTTGAATCTGAGTCGATGTTCTGTATCCGATGAAGGGTGTGAACAATTTGCTCGTGAGTTGTCAAATTTTACTCAATTTCGTTTGTCCCATTCATCTATGATTTCAGTGGTTCATCCATGTTGTCCATGCTTTGTAAAACTGTTAAGTTGTGTATTTGTATTGCATGTCATTCATTGTGTAATGAACTAATGCAGATTTAAGTGATGGATTAGAAATTATGTAGTACACATAGCACTATATAGTGTCCATTCACAGTAGAGTACGGATAGACCGAGGACATGATAAATTTGTGGGACCTTTTCTCTTTTCCTTCCATGAACATGAGTTTCAACTCTAATCTTTTCGCCTAAGGTAACGATGTTTTTTGCAGGTCAAGGTAAATTGAAAATTCTGAACTTAGCGTTCAACCGGATCACGGATCGATGTTTAGTGCATCTAAAAGGCAAGTTTACAGCTTAACAAACTTTTCTATGCATTATTAGCATTGCCAGCCAGATACCTTCAATATATGTACGTTTCACCTCTTTTATTCAAACTTTTTCCCTGTATCATATAAATACAGTCAGATATAGAATTATAGATTAGTCTTGGTCAATTTTTTCCCATGCAATCCTGTCACCTCGTGTATCCGATTCCATACATCCTTTTTATCTCATCGAAGTACCAAGTTCCAATACCTTATGCATTTTGACTATTTTTTTTGAAACATGATATCGGTTGAGAAGAAATCATTTGCACATAGAGTAGCAATGTTTCTAATTTATACAGGCCCATGATCATTATGTTAAAATGAATTTAGTTTTGGACTTGTTATCATAAGGATAGTGGTTGATGCAGTATTTAATAGATATATGCAATTATGTAATATGTTTAACCAAGTAGTAGTAGTAGTAGTAATTATTATTAGGAGTTCTTTGGCATGTGTGATGCATGTGAGATAATAATATAGTTCCAAAAATATATAATGATATGAAATTAACGAAGTTTAAATTTGTTTATGGTTTAAATAAACATAAATCAATTTTAGAAATATAAAGAAAAAAAATGATTTTTCTTCTTCTAGGAATTGTGATTTGGACTTGTGACCTCGTTTAGTCGTTTGTACATCAAAATTTTCAATTGAAAGTAGATGGTAACTTTTGTCAATGGTTTGAACATGTAACCTCCTTTGTTAGTAGGGATAGCTTGGGACGTGTTTGGCCAAACTAAAACGTTGTAACTCTATTACGACTATTAGTAAGATAAAAGAATATATTTTTACAACAAGCACTAAGAGAATCTCCAATTTTCTCATATATTGTACATAACCCGACTCAGGCAGATGCTCGATTTTGCAGATTTGATTGACTTGGAAAGCTTAAATTTAGACTCTTGCAAGATTGGTGATGAAGGATTAATGAACTTAAAAGGTACTTGCATTATAACGCTTCTGTGCTGCTAGACCAACTCTTCGATTGTGAATAATAAGCTGCAAGTCATATCCTACAAATTTGTTTACATGTAATTCTAGCGGTTCTTTTGGCTTATTCACTTGCTATCTTGATGAATTTTACTGCACTTTCTCTTTTTTAGGTGGTAAAGTTGTATCACCTAGGGAGAGGTAAACATATGGAATTATGGATCCCGCATGGTAGGTGGAGTCCATATGCCCCACTCTCTCTAGATGGTACATACCACCTAAAGTGTGGGAAAAGCAACATTTTTGTACGTTGATATAGGCTAGACCTGAAGTATATACGTTTGTTACTACCGTGCTTGAATGTATATCATTCCAAGAAAAGGTGAAAATAGCCACCAATATTCAGTAATAGGAAAATTTCCTTGCAACAAAATCGAATATGATTATGTTAGTATCTTGTACCGTTGCTAAAACGACAGGCATGTGCCGTTTTTATGCAATTTTTTCAGTGGATTTCCACCGGTTTGTAACTTTTTCTTAATCAAGCTCCTCCAGATTTAGTTATTGGTTGATCATCCGTCATTTTTCTTTTTAGTTTTCGATGGGATGTTGTCGAATTTGCTTTGAACGAGGGTAAAATAGTAAATCGTTTGATTTGATTCTATTTATCATGTCTCTTCCATAACAATTTTATTTTTGAACGAAGTCCCTTTAAAATCATACCATATTATTCAAAAAACTGCGGTCTCTTTAACAGTGTCCTAAAATAAATAATAATACCAATTAACTTTAAAATGATATACTTTCTACCACATGGTTATGTCGGTACCTTTAAATGTCTTTAAAAATAAATAATATACTTTCTACTACATAGTTATGCTAGTACCATTGATTGTTTTGAAACAAATTATGTCAAATGGGTAAATTATTGAAATTTAAAAAAAAATGTAACACCTCAATAAAAATAATTGCCAAGGAAAAAATAATATGTACTAATTTTTAATTTAATATAACTCATATTTAATCTAAATTAGTAATACGGTATTCCTGTATTATACTTAAAGCATTGATTAAGATCTAGGTTTCGTAGATACAAAAATGATGTGTTTGAAAAATATTGGAAGTCAAACGTTCTTTAAAATGTAGTAATATAAATCATTGTATTATTTTCATAAAAGAAACAATTGAACGGTAGGATCTGATTAATAATAAAAACGAACATATGTTGCACTTTAAAGTGATGTGAACCAGTCGCATCACAGTTAAGGTGGTTTTTCATAAAAACTTTCGATAATACAAACTTGAACAACTTATATTTTTTGTTATTTAAAAATTGAACTCTACCGGTTGTTTCTTTTTCCATGCCCCACTTAGTTTCAAATCTCAAGTTGTTCGAGATCGTTTGCTCTTCAGTCCCAAGTTTTTTAAATCTGTTGTTTTTTCCAAATGTTTAAAATTCAATTAAACTGATAAGTTCTCTAAATATGTTTAAAAAAATTGTTTGATGGATTTCAATTACATTAGATTTATAAAATAGCAAAAATCATATTATCAAATAATTTTTTATGTGTAGAAAATTTATTAAAAACCAAAATAAAAGATGCATTAGTAAAAAAAAGTTGTTTAAGACTAGTAAAGATCTCCAATGCTACTCCCATTTGTCTAACATAAATAGTAGGTTCTTAATTTCATTTAACTTGTTATTTTCGCATTAGAAGATAAGATCGGAACAATGAAGTACTAAATTATCAATACTTTTTCATGACACAAAATGTATTATTATGTTTGTGAAAATCGTAGAATGCATAAACTTCTCATACATATTTTTTTAGATTTTTCTTTCATGACACATAAATTTAGGATATGTATTTATGTACAGATGGATGGATCCACCACATCCCTTTTCCGCTACATCATATTCTACACTTCTATTGAATTTAGTGCTAGACTATTTAGAATCAAATGAAACATTAATGATGTTCAATCTGTTACTCTATGAACATAATGTAAAAAAATGTTATCATGTCGAAACTTCTTATTTAACATTTGAGTTTTTTTTTTTTTTTTTTTTGAAACTTGATACTTAATGGAGGATGGTAGCCTATTGATACCATATGTCTTAAGTAGCAGGTACATCCTATAAGTATAAATATGTTCAAGGTTTGAATCATGTTATGCAAGATTGGAATTTGTGACCTCAAAATCTATCTCCGAGTGTCTTATCTCTAGGACGTGGTCTTGGACAACATTTTGAAATATATTTTTGAAAATGATAGGATTATTCAAAAGTCAAAATTTTATGGAGATGATCTTGGGGCATGTACGAACATATTTACAAATTTCGTTATTTAGCATAGAGATGTGTAGCTCTTATGTGTGTGCATAAAATTTTCTAGTAGAAGGAAATGAAAACTCTGCAAAAAGAGTAATAATCCATCTCTGCTTTGCCGTTATTCAACAAGTGATTAGCTATGGATATTTCTTTTGCCATGATTTCATTTTTCTTCCTCTTTATTATTATACACTTTATTAATCTTCACATTATTTTCTTGTCTTCCTCGACCATTGTCATTTTATCTTTGTCTCGTCAATTTTATATTCCTATGTGTACACAAATTTTTTTTGTAACTTTTAAATCATGAATATAAAATCACAATCGTTATCTATAATAATTGAATTTAATAAATTGTGAATCCGTAAGTAAGCTTAATTTGTGCCAAAATAAGTGTTCGTTGAGCATTCTCACATGGCTTCTTCTGAATGACAAGTACTGACTATCATTGTAAACTGTTAATTATTACGCACTTTAAATGCTATTTGAAGTATTTATTCATTATTATTATATAAAAATGCATCATAAAAATAAATTTATGATTACAAAGAAACACTACAGTGATCAATGACAAGTGACTAGAGTTCTTATCAAAACATGCACTATAAATTATAAGTGTAACGGCACAAATTTCGCATGTGGAAAGATTTTTTTTTTTACAAATGACATATGTTTAACGTGTGCTATATCGAACAGCGATGATTTTTTCCATAAAAATATATGAAAGAAAAATTAGTTTATTAGCATTTAATTATTCTTTCCTTTGTATTCTGTTACTATATATGCTGACCTTCATAGGTGTTTCTCCCTCTTCTTTAGCTACCAAAACGTTACTATTGCTAACCGGTTGCCATCTCATTGCTAAACATAAAATAGAAAGGGAATAGTGATGGGAAACTTGGTAAGTTCGATCCACCTTTCTACGAGCGATATGCATAAAATTTGTGAATGTGAAGTGTAAATCTCACCGGGGTGTGTGTGTTTGTTCCTCGTAAGAACTCCAATTAATCATTGTTGGTCATTTTTTGTGGTGTTTGTCTGCAGCTATAAGTTTGTGCATATTATGTGTTACATAATAATAAGGAATAAGAACTTTGATAATATGAGAAGTGCATAAGGGTAAGTAGTTTTGTTAGTCAGAAGAAATCACGTGAGAATGCTCATTCAACACTTTTTATTAGACAATCTTTTGGTGTCCTAGGGATCTGTTAAGGACAGATATATTGACACCTTTTCCGTGATACTGGATATAGCAGTGATTTAACTAGATTCTTTGGTGTGGAGTAAATACTTGCTTTGGAAACAATTATTGTAAAGGTCTTCTTTGTGAAGTAATACGAGAAATATAATCTATCAACTGACATACATAATGCTGGTTCATCAGGGCTTCTTAATTTAAAAAGTTTAGAATTGTCTGACACTGAAGTTGGAAGCAGTGGTCTACATCATCTATCTGGTTAGCTCTTATATCCGCTGTTTTTACTTTCATCAGTAAATCAGTTAATTATTATTGCATCTACCTGGATAGCTTTTCTTTCTGTCCTTTGTTTAAATTTGCATCAGTAAGTCGGTAACAAAACTATTATTGCTATTATTATCATCATTGTTACAATTATTCCTACTGCTACTGACAATTATAGATGGATATTCAATAATAAACTATAGATATGCATATTTGTCAAGCTACACCATTTGATTTCCTTGTCCTAATATCTTTTATGGTGATACATGCTTGTCTTTATATTTGGCATTGTATATCAAGTCTTTGGTCTTTTTGAGACTGAGTGGTGCAGGTATTATTAGTTACCATATGCATGTTTAGGTTATTTAACAGTGACCATTGCTAAATTTTTGTCTAGAGGGTATCATTACCACAATGCTAAATATGCATTGCGTGCCCAAATGGCTAATGATGTCATAACTCTTCGACTCATATTCAGTAATGCCGCTTATGAGTTATGGCCACCTTGTACTTTTTGATACTCGCTGTAAGCTTACTCATAGCACTTAGCTCTATCCATAACAAAGTACTTAAGTGAGTACTTCGTCTAGTTTCACATTGGCGTACCTTAATGAGGATGTTCATTGCATACACTCTAATTTGAAAGGTCCTAGGCATAAAATGGAAGAAGGTAAGGATACAAGAAATCAGCTACATTCTCAGTATATAATACTTTTCTTTTACCGGAAAATTGAAGAATAGCAAAACATTTTGGTCGCTTAGTTTGAAAATAAATAAGTAATATCTTTTGCAGGTCTAGGCAAGCTGGAGAGTGTAAATCTCTCTTTTACGTCAATAGCTGACAATGGCTTGAGAAAACTGGCTGGATTGACGTCTCTTAAATCAATTAATCTGGATAATCGACAAATTACTGATGCAGGCATATCGGAACTCATGAGTAAGTTTTAAATTATGGCATGCATTCATGGTGTGAATTTGGTGTAATTTTCCTTGTAGATCACTGAATTCATGCAGGTTATTATGTTATTATTGCTATCAATCAATATTAATATCATCATCATCATCATCATTAATATTTTGGCACCACCCTGTGAGCATTTTGTATTGTGTGTTGGATATACCTTATTTTTTACCATGAAAACTAATATATTTTTACGCCTTGCGATGTTGCAGCCCTTACTGCTTTGACCCATCTTGATCTTTTTGGAGCACGGATTACAGATGCAGGGACAAATTGCTTGAAAAGTACGTTAGTGATTTGTGAATTTTATACTGCATGCTTTAGATTGATTTTTTTTTTCCTTTCACATACTTGTTTCTTTTTCCTTGTTCAGTTTTTTATATTTAAATACTGCACAACCCGTACAGAAAATAATTACTTGAACTTCAATATTGCACCTCTTAGATGTCACTTCAATATTGCCTGGTTCATCCTTCTCTGGTTTTGTCATCATACTGTATTAGCAATTGGCTTAATTCCTATTTTTTGGTCAATTAAGTCTGTTGTACAAGTTTTTTTGTTTTTTTTGAGGAATCAAATATTTTGATCTGATACTGCATAAGGTCTTTTGTTTTTTGAAAAATGCTAAATCACATGTTAGCAAAGATGTTAATTTGTGGCAAGTTACTATTCATTTTCTCGAATATATAGCTTCACGGTTTCAATCATTCGTTTTCTGGGGAAACCAGCAAACTTCTCTTAATATGCTAATACCACCACTAATTAACCGATTCTAGATGCAATCATCATAACCAGTCTGCTAGTTTTTTTAACCACGGACTAAAAATTTACATGATATTTTCAGGTTTCAAGAATCTCAAGTCGCTTGAAATATGTGGTGGGTTGCTCACTGACGCTGGTGTGAAGAACATAAAAGAACTAACGTCGCTAACCCTCTTAAATTTATCCCAAAATGCCAAACTTACCGACAAGACGCTCGAGCTGATTTCTGGTTAGAAATTTTGTACTTTATAATATACTAGAAGCGTTAAAACAGAACCTTGTCCATATCCACTGACCATTATCCAACTTGAATGTTACACAAGAAAAACTTTTGATCCAAGTATGCCACACCACAATGATCCAAATATGTTTACCACGTTTATGGTTGAACTGACCTTAGAGGAAGGGGGAAATTGAGCAACTTTTCCACTTATCATATATATTTCTATCCACTTTTTCTCCACACTTGTCATGCTAAAAGAAATTTCAAGTGATATCTTTTATTTTTCAATTTTGATTTGGTACACGCAAATGAGCAACACAGCCTACACACAAATTAGTAACATACACAAAAATGATAGCATCCATATATATTTGAACAAGGTCTACGCGTATACTCGACACCTATGTAAACTAATTTCTTGATACTGTTGAATCAATTACAGGTATGACTAATTTGGTGTCCCTAAACATTTCAAACTCACATATAACAAATGCGGGGCTTAAGCATCTGAAATCACTGAAGAATTTGAGATCTCTTTCTCTAGAAGGTAGCAAAGTCACCGCAACAGAGATCAAGAAGCTTCAGCTTTCTGCTCTTCCCAATCTAGTGAACTTCAGACCTGAATAAAATGGTTGAAATCTATGGTTTGAAGTAACAAGCATTGTAAATATGGATCTGTTAATGTAACTGTGCAAGTGTGCATCACCACATGTATGTATATTATTATAGTGTGTTGTCTTCTTTACTTGTAGCAATTGTCAATGCACTCAACTGATGCTTGACTGTGTAAATATGCTTTTTAGGGTAAAGAAATTTGCTCATTGCGTTAACGCAGATGCTAGCAGCACTTGTGAGTGTTGCTCGTTCATGCACTGTATTGTCAGCGTTTTTTTTCTTTATTATTTAAAAATTTAAATGAAGGGTCTTCCTGATATCTACAGCCAGCCATATGGCAAGTGGAGTGAGTAACATTTGTGGGCGAGTGACTCTAGACATGCTCTTATGTTAAAACAATTTGTTGACGCTGTATTACTACGTAATCTTTTGCGACACTGACTTGACACCATCTATTGCCGTCTTTGGATTCTGTTGCAAGTGGAGGGATATAAATTACACTGAACTACTTGTACACTTGCAATTGATCGTCAGTGGCTCATTCATTTGCTTTGTTTGCTCACCATCACCGCTATAGTTATGCTTTTTCAAAATTCCAATGCGGATGGACGTATGCCTCACTAATGGAGAGAATATCACATCATACTCCAATCCCTTTCTTTGTGAAAACCCTTTAGCAACTAGTATAGCCTTGTATTTTCCATCATTTTTCACCTTGAACACCCACTTGCAACCTATGGCTCGGCTTTCTTGAGGAGGTGGTATCAAATCCCAAGTTTTGTTTTTCTTCAACGACTTTAACTTCTCTTCCATAGAGCACATCCACTTTGAACTGTCACAGGACTTCAAAGCTTCATCAAGGTCAAGCGGCTCCTCAAGAACCACATGTAGGACATAGTCAAACTGATCACTAAGGCTAAGGTTTGCAAACTATCAGTCACCATATCTTTCGAGTGGCCTAATAGTCCTACGACCGACCTGGATAAATACTGCTTTACCTAAACTTCTTTCAGCTCCACCTTGAACTGAACTTCCTCTAGATTCATGCATATCACCAGCACTACTAGAAGGTACTTGTGGACTATCCTATGATGTTTCATCAACTGCGTTTTCCTCAACAGCGTGAACAACAACTCTACTATTTGGTTGGACACGAGAATTTCTTCCATCTCCTATGGCCTATTAGAATCTTCTGATGTGATAGGTAGCTTCTCCTTCGGATTAAACATAGCAGACTCATCAAAAGTAACATGTTTGGAATGAACAATCTTCCGATCAACAGGGTTCCAAATTCGATACCCTTTCATACCATTAGTGTATCCCATTAGTATGCCCTTATATGCTCTAGTTTCCAACTTGTCATCACCTGTATGGTGAACATACACATGACAACCAAAAATTCGAAAGTAACCAAGGTACACTTCTTTACCTTTGGAATTTTCTCATCTATGGCCGAGCACGGAATTTGATTTATGATATGTGCCGCAGTTGATAATGTCTCAGCTCAAAAGCCTCTAGACAAGCCCGCCGTCAATCTCAAGCAACGAGCATTCTCTAGTAGACTCATGTTCATCCTCTTTGCAACCCCATTGAATTGTGGATCTCTAGGTGTATTGAAATCTCTGAATGCCATGCTGTCTACAGAAATTGAGGAACTCCCTAGAGACAAATTCACCGCCATTATCAATTCTCAGCACCTACAACCTAGAACCAGATTGGTTCACAACAAACACTTTCCAGTCTTTGAACTTCTCAAAACTCTCCGATTTGGCCTTCATACATACACCCATACTTTTCGAGAAGTGTCGTCAATGAAAGAGGTAACATACTTTGCTCCTTCAAGCGAAGGAGTATCAACTGATCCCCAAACATCTGTATGCATGTGCTTAAGTACTCGCCTCAATCTATGGAGTCTAACTCCAAAAGATACTTTTGTTTGCCACTTTGCCTGCCTAACACACACTCCTGACAAAAGTCCATCTTATCGATGCTTCCTCCTTTGATCATCTTCCGTCCCCAAAGCAAGCCCTTTTCTGAAATATGACCTAACCTGAAATGCCAAAGATTGTGGCATCCGAAGCACGAGAGCTGTCTACTCCAACACATGACTCTCCAAGAACTGTGGTTCCTTTCAGAAAATTCGAATTTTGAAACACATCTCCTTTCATAAGAACTAGTGCACCTCTCAAAACCTTCAGACTATCCTTCTCGATAGTTACCTCGCATCCCAAAGATGCCATTTGTCCAAAAGAAATTAAGGACTTCTGAATACCTGGAACATACCGGACACCTGTCAAAGTGCGTATCACTCCGTTAAACATCATGATTCTCACTGTACCTTCACCCCATTGCTCTATAGCTAGAATCATTACCCATAAGATAGAGCTTCCCTCTTATCCAATGAAAGAACTAAAGTAATTCTTTTTAGGCTTCATATGGAAAGACGCCCCCGAGTTCAGCACCTAATGGTCTGAGACATCCGATACTGCTGCAGAAAACACATCGTCATATGCAGACTTCTCCACCGCATATGCACTGAAGTCTGCATATGCGGTGGAGAAGTCTGCATATGATGATGTGTTTTCTGCAGCAGTATCGGATGTCTCAGACCATTAGGTGCTGAACTCGGGGGCGTCTTTCCATATGAAGCCTAAAAAGAATTACTTTAGTTCTTTCATTGGATAAGAGGGAAGCTCTATCTTATGGGTAATGATTCTAGCTATAGAGCCATGGGTGAAGGTACAGTGAGAATCATGATGTTTAACGGAGTGATACGCACTTTGACAGGTGTCCGGTATGTTCCAGGTATTCAGAAGTCCTTAATTTCTTTTGGACAAATGGCATCTTTGGGATGCGAGGTAACTATCGAGAAGGATAGTCTGAAGGTTTTGAGAGGTGCACTAGTTCTTATGAAAGGAGATGTGTTTCAAAATTCGAATTTTCTGAAAGGAACCACAGTTCTTGGAGAGTCATGTGTTGGAGTAGACAGCTCTCGTGCTTCGGATGCCACAATCTTTGGCATTTCAGGTTAGGTCATACTTCAGAAAAGGGCTTAGAGATGCTTTGGGGACGGAAGATGATCAAAGGAGGAAGCATCGATAAGATGGACTTTTGTCAGGAGTGTGTGTTAGGCAGGCAAAGTGGCAAACAAAAGTATCTTTTGGAGTTAGACTCCATAGATTGAGGCGAGTACTTAAGCACATGCATACAGATGTTTGGGGATCAGTTGATACTCCTTCGCTTGAAGGAGCAAAGTATGTTATCTCTTTCATTGACGACACTTCTCGAAAAGTATGGGTGTATGTATGAAGGCCAAATCGGAGAGTTTTGAGAAGTTCAAAGACTGGAAAGTGTTTGTTGTGAACCAATCTGGTTCTAGGTTGTAGGTGCCGAGAATTGATAATGGCGGTGAATTTGTCTCTAGGGAGTTCCTCAATTTCTGTAGACAGCATGGCATTCAGAGATTTCAATACACCCAGAGATCCACAATTCAATGGGGTTGCAAAGAGGATGAACAGGACTCTACTAGAGAATGCTCGTTGCTTGAGATTGACGGCGGGCTTGTCTAGAGGCTTTTGAGCTGAGACATTATCAACTGCGGCACATATCATAAATCAAATTCCGTGCTCGGCCATAGATGAGAAAATTCCAAAGGTAAAGAAGTGTACCTTGGTTACTTTCGAATTTTTGGTTGTCATGTGTATGTTCACCATACAGGTGATGACAAGTTGGAAACTAGAGCATATAAGGGCATACTAATGGGATACACTAATGGTATGAAAGGGTATCGAATTTGGAACCCTGTTGATCGGAAGATTGTTCATTCCAAACATGTTACTTTTGATGAGTCTGCTATGTTTAATCCGAAGGAGAAGCTACCTATCACATCAGAAGATTCTAATAGGCCAAAGGAGATGGAAGAAATTCTCGTGTCCAACCAAATAGTAGAGTTGTTGTTCACGCTGTTGAGGAAAACGCAGTTGATGAAACATCATAGGATAGTCCACAAGTACCTTCTAGTAGTGCTGGTGATATGTATGAATCTAGAGGAAGTTCAGTTCAAGGTGGAGCTGAAAGAAGTTTAGGTAAAGCAGTATTTATCCAGGTCGGTCGTAGGACTATTAGGCCACTCGAAAGATATGGTGACTGGTAGTTTGCAAACCTTAGCCTTAGTGATCAGTTTGACTATGTCCTACATGTGGTTCTTGAGGAGCCGCTTGACCTTGATGAAGCTTTGAAGTTCTGTGACAGTTCAAAATGGATGTGCTCTATGGAAGAGAAGTTAAAGTCGTTGAAGAAAAATAAGACTTGGGATTTGATACCACCTCCTCAAGAAAGCCGAGCCATAGGTTGCAAGTGGGTGTTCAAGGTGAAGAATGATGGAAAATACAAGGCTATACTAGTTGCTAAAGGGTTTTCACAAAGAAAGGGATTGGAGTATGATGTGATATTCTCTCTAGTAGTGAGGCATACGTCCAGCCTGGTTGGATTTTTCGATTCCGACTACGCCGGTGATAGAGATCGAAGGAAGTCAACCACTGGATATGTGTTCACCATTGGTGGGACAACGAACAATTGGAGAACGAGGTTGCAGACGATTGTTGTTTTGTCTACTACAGAGGTAGTGCTCATAGCTGTAGTTGAAGCAGCTAAAGAGGCGCTTTATTTGAGGCGATTGTTGTGTGATTTGGGCTTCGTATATGAAGGCGTGGATGTGTACTGTGATAGTCGAAGTGCAATTCACTTAGCTGAAAATTTGGCGTTCAGCTCGAGGATGAAGCATATTGAGGTGAGAGTCCTTTTTTGTCTCGATGAGTGAAGAGAAGCTAGTTCGTCTTCAGAAAGTTCACACAAAGGAGATTGCAGCACACATGTTTACCAAATCGTTGCATGTTTCTAAGTTTGAGCATTGCTCGGACTTGATTCGCTTAATGAAGTACTAGGTGCCACGAGATATCATGGGAGGAGAGTTGTGATGGTTCATGAAGACATTTATTTTCATGATGGAGAATTATAGTTCTATACGGACTGGGTACTTCGAACACTTTGTTGACGCACGGCGTGAAACGATCCTGACACGACCTTCGAAAATCGGCACCGAATACGACATTCATATTCAAATGCCGTAAATCCAAACGTCGAATCTGGTGCGCCGGAGCTTATAACACTGTTAAGTACAATACAACGGAAGAAAAGAATAATATCAATATACAACATTGATACAATGACAGATATAATATGATATGACAGAATGATACAACAGGTATCAATACTATCAGAGATACAAGACACAGCGGAACGAAATAGATAACACCAGCAGCGGATAGTCTCCATCTTCAAAGCACCAATCCAGAAATAGCTCGAGCCAACATCTAGTGTCACCTAGACAAGCAAGTCTCGTCCTGATCCAAAGACTGATCTAACACCAGATAATCTACTAAACCTGACTATCTGAAAAACCCAACTCTAGACTGCCCGTGTGTGAGCAACAAAAACAGTTGGTCTTTTAAACAAACAACAAAAGAATTTAAAATAAATTCGCAATGCTTTTTGAAAAATGAAACTACCATAAGACCTCCCGCCGCACAAACCATGCAAATGAAGAATTAGAGGAGAATTCTCCTTATGATAGTCAAACATGCTAGATACGAGAAAATTTCTTGATATTACTATTGTAGGTGCAAAGTGGAAAACATTTCGAAAGTATAATATTAATCTTAGCCAGCATAGGCATTTCGCACTTATGCCTACTATAGCTACCATGTTCAATAGGAGGTTACCACCACATTCCATGGCAGGTAATATAACTAAAACCGTACAGGGCGCGTATTGTTTCGTTTGGATTTCCAACAAATGGTCGGGCTAAGGAACTTCCCACTGTCCATGGGTACACCTCTGGCGGGACGTCCCGAGAACCTAACCGGATCTCTGCCAACACAAGGTCGGGTTACCTCTGTAAATAGGTAACTACTTCTCGAGCATGCCACCCCCCGGTCCTTTGGGACCTTTATCCGAGGCGCCTCTAAACCACAAAGCAACAACCACACAGAAAATGAGATTGAAGCCCACCACATAGGTAAATATCTGGGCTCCATACCATGATACCACCCTTTACCAGAAGGGAATGACACACCCTAAAGGGCGCGACCCTCATAACCTTGCCGCATCTTTCCTGTTTCGACCATTGTCGGGTTGTGAGGTCCTGATGCAGTCTCGTCCACAAAGCTACTCTCTATACAAAAGTCATGCTTTGATCACAAATGATCATCAACACACAGCAGCACTCAGCATGTCACACTACCAAATTGGGATTATATCACTGATAACCTTCAACTACATAACCTTTGAGCTCGTACGTCTCAGAGAAGGGTGTTAAGCTAAGAGAATAAATTCTCCGCCACCAGCAGATATGTATTTGAAAGAAATCTGCTTTATATCTCATAGTGTAGTGTCAGACATACAACCATACAAGTCTGTTCCGGGTTCGAACAGAACCGAAGGAACTTCCGAAGAAGCCCTTGCAAATCCGAGTATTCACAATCCCGATCGGACTTCCCGTCACTTAGGGAATCTCTATACCGGCGCGACTCGGTGTAGAGACAATCGATAGGTTATCCTATCGTTCTCACAAATACCTAGTCTTCACCACCAGTCTTCAAATGCTATCCATAACGACAGATCACTATTCAGAATGGGTTATGTGACACAAAGATCCTCTCACGGCTAAACCGAATAATGAGCGCAATATTTAAAAATATATGGATATGGGATTTCAGTTAAATCACAACTTCGTATCCAAACCTTTCTTTCAAATGGTTTAAACCAATTACCATTTCAAATCTTTTAAACAAAAAGATTTATTTCACAAAGTTCACCCAGTTTCACAAAGATTCATTCCCGGTATTTCAATTAGAATAAATCTTTAAATCAAGGTTTATCTCATAGCTTTCAAAACTCGTTTCAAAAGATTCTTCCATAATTTGGAAAAACTATTTTAATTCAAACTTGGAATTCCTTTAATATAAATTGAAAGTTCATTACTCATATGAAAGCTTTTATTTGAAAACAAACTGTTTTCATTTCGGAGAATCCGATTTTTATTTATACAAGTTAACATTTTTGGGGTTAATTCAAATCCCCACAACAACACTTCAAAAATGGGTTGAAACCGATATAAACTTGTATACTGTTTTTAAATTAGAAATACCAAATCTAGAATTCAATTCCAGATATTGAATCCCAATTTAAATCAGATTTTTCAAATTTCAAATCTTTATTAAGTTACTCAGAATAACTTTCATTTAAAACACTTGTTTCAAAAGCCCTTCATTAACCCAATCCATTTCCAAAACCATTTGAATTTAAAATTAAAATTCAAAACTATTTAAAAATCTGTGACTTAACCGATTTTCACATGCAATCCATATTTGTGTGTGTATAAGTGTGGTCCAGGGGTCTTACACACTAGTGCACAACATCAATCATCACAGATATATATCAATATTAATAAGCGGTATAACCCATAACGCTTATCTTCATTCACAGATTCACAGATAAAGTAAATTTATCAATCACAAAAATTCATCATTATAATTCGATGTGGTTTTCGGATAACCAACAGGCATCCGACTACCTGTCGCATCGAAATTCAAATGCCGTTTTAAAGGCCAAGTTATCTAATTAATTTAAACAGTTTAATTCAACACTTTGAATCCAATTAACATTTATCACAGATAAATCATATACAATCATTATATACGTATATTGAGAGCAATATCATAGAAACATCACATAATATCACCAAGTAAATATCACAAATCAGATATTCTACACAACAATCCATAAGCAATCATCTTTAATTATTATTGTAATTAATTTAATTTAAAATTAATTACTTGAGAATTAATTCCTTAACCCTGTTTAATTATTCATTAATTATCAGTTAATTACTTATTCCATCTCAATAAATCATTTCTTAATCAATTATTAAGTCTTAATTATTTAATTAATAACTTATTTTATTTCACACCATTTAATTAATTACTTCTTAATCAAGTTATTTAACCTTAATTAACCATTCCTTAATCATTAATTAATAACCTTAATTATTAATTAATATAACTTAATTACCCATTTATTGACTGCTAATTACTTGATTAATCATTTATTAATTCGTAATTAAATTCCATAATTTATTAACTGTTAAACATTCATCAATTAACTTAAGTAGTTAATTACAAATTTATTAATCACTTAAGCATTAATTTATCAATCTTTATATACAGTTATAAAGTAATTATTCTTAATTATTTCTAGAAATAATTAGTTTAAATTTTATTATTTAACTTAGTTAACATTTAAAAGTCCTCTTTAAACTTTGGAAATCAAATTATTATTAACCACAAACTTAAGTGTTAATTAACTTTACACTTAACTTAAATTAATTAAAATATTAACTAAGTGTTAAAAACGTGGTTAAGCATTTACTAAAGTAATTAAAACCTGTATTAAGTTTTAACTTAAACGATTAAACACATGTTAAGTTTTACAGTACTTAACCTTGATGGAAATCTTTTCGCTTAGCTTTATTATTAAAATACACTACTGCAGTTGAAGGAAACCCGAGCCCTCCCCTATTAAAAACTCGAGTTACACTTCGAGTACTTCATGCATTTCCCTCTGTTATTTCCCAACCTTCTTCTTTTTTTTTTAATTTTAGTTTAAGTTTTAACTAAGCTATAAACTCACACATCAGGCTACTCTCTGGAACTCGAATACAACTCGAAGCAATCAACTCGATTTCTCGAGTAACAACTCGAGACCGTGCTCCCCTAAATGTCGCTGATACACCACCGCTGCCGTACACGTGTACGGCGGCGCGACGCATCTCCGACGAACACCAATGTCGCAGGCAAGTCCCAAATCACGCGAAAACACGAAAATCAAACTCTAATTACGTCAGAGAAATTCGAATCGAAAATTTACAGTTCCATAGAAAAACTGCAAACACGACCTTCAGCAAAAATGCCTCGCTATCGTCACTCCAACTACCAGAGAAGCTCGAATCCCATCCACACCACCACGACACGATAAGCTTCCTCCATCTTGAATTACATGAAGCTCAAACCCGTGTAGGCGACGAATTCGTTACGTTTACAGACATGAACCCAAACCCTAAATCAATCTCGTTCCCTTAATTCACATAATAGAAAAATTATTACACATTTTTCTCGAGATCACATTCATTTACACTTGCTTCAATTCCAGTTTCAACATTTATTATTGATTCAAACACTAGAAATTGAAAGAGATACAATTTTTGTTCAACCACAAACTGCTCTTCGAATATGCAACTAAAATTCTTCGTCTTTGTTTTAAAAATCATAACTCGCAGTAATAATTCAAGATATAAACTTGAATTAATAGTTTATAACAAACAAATTTATCAATTTACTGCTTGATTACCTATAAACAAAGTTTTCCAATATTTCACTAACATATTAAATAAACTTTTTAAAAAAAATCTTATTTGAAGTTTTAACATCTTTTTTGTTGAGAAATCAAAGCTTATCAATGATTTAAATAAGAATAACTTGAGTTTTTGAACCAAATATGCAATCTATACCAAATTCCAGAGAAACACAGAGCACCTCAAAATCATATGCAAACTGAAGCATATACAAACCAGTTTATCAATTAAGTATGGACTGTTTTAATTAACTTAAAACTTTTAAAAAAAATGTTTACTCACCTTGATTTTAAGAAAAGAACAGAGCTTCCCTTTTAAAACAGGTTTGAAATTGCAAGCTGAAACTTCCCTTGATTCTCTGGTTTGTAGTTGATTGTGCTGTTGTTTAAAGTTGAAGTTTGTTTGAGCTTTAAATGAGATTCACTTTAGATTTTCTTAGCTTCTGGTGGACGAAACTAGAATGAGAGGTTGATATATAGGAAGTGAGTATATAGGGTGTTATAATGTTGTTTGTACAATACAGGGTAAAAAATCTTGCTGTACAATATAAAATCAGAGATATTTTTTTTCTTTTGCTTTTCTTCATTTGATTAAGCATAAATTTCGGCTGATGGGATAATATTTTGGTGGCTAATGATATATATTGTATTGTAATGATATTCAAGTATTAATTGCCTTTGTTTGTTTGTATATAGATATTTAGATTTTTTTTCTTATGTCTTCTTATGCAAGCTTCTCATGTTTTACTTGTTTCATTCTTATCTTATTTTTCTTTTACTTGTTCTTGCCTGGTTACTTTCTTTAGGTACATATTATTTTATTTTATATTTGTTGCTTTGTATATGTTCTTTCACTTGCCTGCATATCTACTTTATAGTCTATATTATATCCTACCTGCCTTTGTTTGCTGGGTTACGCTCTTAGTCAATGTTATAAAATTTCTATTTTAATATGTTGTTATTATTTTTCAAATGTATTCACTTTATATTTATATTTATAATTTATCTTATACATATATATCTATTTCTATTCCTAATTTAAATATTTATTATCTTGTATGTCTACATATATATATATATATATATATATATATATATATATATATATATATATATATATTATTTTGTTTGTATTAACACCTATTATTTTAAAGAAATGTTTTTAAATTGAACTACCCATAATTTTAATTTACATAAATAACATTTTCTCAAACCCAAATTTTTTCTCTCTAAGTCATTTTATTTAAATTCTAAATTCAAATACAAATTCAATATTTAAAATTCAGATTCTAAAGTCAAAAATCAAATTTACTCATATATATATTTCAAATTCAAAATAATTCCCGAATTTATCCAAAATTCACGTTAATTATTAATTTAAATTTAAATCAAAATTTGGGATCGTTACAGATTCCCCCCTTAAGAAATTTCGTGCTCGAAATTTGCAGGTACGAAAACAACAAAGATAGATACACAAAGACAGAGAAACAGTTTTCCAAGTTAAACTGGATATTTATTCTGTATTTGGCTTACCAAAACAGAATATCAACAATATGAGAACGAACTCATTCAATACTACATAGGATACTCAGGTCACCAGATCTACGAAATATGCAAGGCATTGGTTAGTCCGAAGGAATAACTAACCATCCGTAGAATATATCTGGACCCAAAAATAGACAGATATATGGATACAATTCCAAAACTTTTAGTTTAGAAACTAAAGTATACCTATTAACCATAGCAATCAAAGCAACCAATTCATCCAAACAAACAATTCTGGCCTATTTGGAGTTTATGTCCCATGCAAATATATCAAATTTGCTTCCAGGGTCTACCAGGAACCATCGAAGAATCGAAAAGAGATGCCGAACAAAAGAGATTGATAGATGGATTCAATCTCTACAATTTTTCAAACATTAGGTATAGAATCCAAACTCAAGTCGGAATACTCCAAAGTATATACCAACTTGTCCCTCTTTGGACTTCGGTCTGCACAAGAAATTACAATAGAATTTCAAATTTGATTTTAAACGAAATCGTTTGATCGATACAATTCAAATTTAGCTTCATATTCCATTAACCAATTTAACTCAATTTAAAATTTACAATTTATTCCAAATTTTAGATTTCAAATTCATTAAAGTTTAGATCGAAAACTGGTAAGAAACCGATAAAGATACGAAGTAAGGATTTTCTACAACGATTCGTAGGTTCACCATCCCACCGAAACTTCTCCTTGCAGCTGCTACGAAGAATCAAAAGAATTTGGGAAGATGAATCAAAGGAGATTGAGAAGAAAATTGTTTCCACTGTTACAGGGTGCTGACCATTTGTAGTGGTACTCCCCCATTCCCTATCTCGTTCTCTTCTCGCACTCATACTTACTATCGGTGGATAATAAGAGAATTTACTGAGGCATTCGAATGGATATCTTAGGGATACACTCATTCTAGGGTTTACTTCACTCAATCTCTAATGAGCTACTTAATGTGTTATACTCCTGAGCTAAAGTTTTAACCCTCAGCTTTGATACCAAATGAAACGATCCTGACTCGACCTTCGAAAATCGGCACCGAATGCGACACTCATATTCAAATGCCGCAGATCCAAACATCGAATCTGGTACGTCGGAGCTTATAACACCATTAAGCACAATACAGCGGAAGAAAAGAATAATATCAATATACAACATTGATACAATGACAGATACAATACCTGATATAATATGATACAACAGGTATCAATACTATCAAAGATACAAGACGCAGCGGAACGAAATAGATAACACCAGCAGCAGATAATCTCCATCTTCAAAGCACCAATCCAGAAATAGCTCGAGCCAACATCACATGTCACCTAGACAAGCAAATCTCGTCCTGATCCAAAGATTGAACTAACACCAGATAATCTACTAAACCCGACTATCTGAAAAAACCCAACTCTAAATGCCCGTGTGGAAAAGAGTGGGCATCCAGAGTTTAGGAAAGGAACAATAAACTCTGAGTCAGTCATGAGACTGGTGTGAGCAACAAAAACAGTTGGTCTTTAAAATAAACAACAAAAGAATTAAAAATAAATTCGCAATGCTTTTTGGAAAATGAAACTACCATAAGGCCTCCCGCCGCACACACCATGCAAACGCAGAATTGGAGGAGATTTCTCCTTATGATAGTCAAACATGCTTGATACGAGAAAATTTCTTGATATTATTATTATAGGTGCACAGTGGAAAACATTTCGAAAGTATAATATTAATCTTAGCCAGCATAGGCATTTCGCACTTATGCCTACTATAGCTACCATGTTCAATAGCAGGTTACCACCACATTCCATGGCAGGTAATACAACTAAAACCGTACAGGGCGCGTATTGTTTCGTTTGGATTTCCAACAAATGGTCGGGCTAAGGAACTTCCCACTGTCCATGGGTACGCCTCTGGCGGGACATCCCGAGAACCTAACCGGATCTCTGCCAACACAAGGCCGGGTTACTTCTATAACAAGGTAACTACTTCTCGAGCATGCCACCCCCGGTCGTTTGGGACCTTTATCCGAGGCGCCTCTAAATCACAAAGCAACAACCACACAGAAAATGAGATTGAAGCCCACCACATAGGTAAATATCTGGGCTCCATACCATGATACCACCCTTTACTAGAAGAGAATGACACACCCTAAAGGGCGCGACCCTCATAACCTTGCCGCATTTTTCCTGTTTCGACCATTTTCGGGTTGTGAGGTCCTGATGCAGTCTCGTCCACAAAGCTATGCTCTATACAAAAGCCATGCTTTGATCACAAATAATCATCAACACACAGGAGCACTCAGCGTGTCACACTACCTAATTGGGAATATATCACTGATAACCTTCAACTACATAACCTTTGAGCTCGTACGTCTCAGAGAAGGGTGTTAAGCTAAGAGAATAAATTCTCCGCCACCAACAGATATGTATTTCAAAGAAATCTGCTTTATATCTCAAAGTGTGGTGTCATACATACAACCATACAAGTCTATTCCGGGTTCGAACAGAACCTAAGGCACTTCCGAAGAAGCCCTTGCAAATCCGGGTATTCACAATCCCGATCGGACTTCCCATCACTTAGGGAATCTCTATACCGGCGCGACTCG
The DNA here is from genome assembly GCA_030765085.1 of Allium cepa. NCBI lineage: Eukaryota > Viridiplantae > Streptophyta > Magnoliopsida > Asparagales > Amaryllidaceae > Allium > Allium cepa. The sequence continues at coordinate 611,940,587 of CM060932.1, forward strand.
GTGTAGAGACAATCGATAGGTTATCCTATCGTTCTCACAAATACCCGGTCTTCACCACCGGTCTTCAAATGCAATCCATAACGACGTATCACTATTCGGAATGGGTTATGTGACACAAAGGTCCTCTCCCGGCTAAACCGAATAATGAGCGCAATATTTAAAAATATATGGATATGGGATTTCAGTTAAGTCGCAACTTAATATCCAAACCTTTCTTTCAAATGGTTTAAACCAATTACCATTTCAAATCTTTTAAACAAAAAGATTTATTTCACAAAGTTCACCCAGTTTCACAAAGATTCATTCCCGGTATTTCAATTGGAATAAATCTTTAAATCAAGATTTATCTCATAGCTTTCAAAACTCGTTTCAAAAGATTCTTCCATAATTTGGAAAAACTATTTTAATTCAAACTTGGAATTCCTTTAATATAAATTGAAAGTTCATTACTCATATGAAAGCTTTTATTTGAAAACAAACTGTTTTCATTTCGGAGAATCCGATTTTTATTTATACAAGTTAACATTTTTGGGGTTAATTCAAATCCCCACAACAACACTTTAAAAATGGGTTGAGACCCATATAAACCTGTACACCGTTTTTAAATTAGAAATACTAAATCTAGAATTCAATTCCAGATATTGAATCCCAATTTAAATCAGATTATTCAAATTTCAAATCTTTATTAAGTTACTCAGAATAACTTTCATTTAAAACACTTGTTTCAAAAGCCCTTCATTAACCCAATCCATTTCCAAAACCATTTGAATTTAAAATTCAAATTCAAATTCAAAACTATTTAAAAATCTGTGACTTAACCGATTTCCACGTGCAATCCATATTTGTGTGTGTATAAGTGTGGTCTAGGGGTCTTACACACTAGTGCACAACATCAATCGTTACAGATATATATCAATATCGATAAGCGGTATAACCCGTAACGCTTATCTTCATTCATAGATTCACAGATAAAGTAAATTTATCGATCACAAAGATTCATCGTTATAATTCGATGTGGGTTTCGGATAACCAACATGAATCCGACTCCCTGTCGCATCGAAATTCAAATGATGTTTTAAAGGCCAAGTTGTCTAATTAATTTAAACAGTTTAGTTCAACACTTTGAATCCAATTAACATTTATCAGAGATTAATCATATACAATCATTATATATGTATATTGAGAGCAATATCATAGAAACATCATAGATATCACCAAGTAAATATCACAAATCAGATATTCTACACAAAAATCCATAAGCAATCATCTTTAATTATTATTGTAATTAATTCAATTTAAAATTAATTACTTGAGAATTAATTCCTTAACCCTGTTTAATTATTCATTAATTATCAGTTAATTACTTATTCCATCTCAATAAATCATTTCTTAATCAATTATTAAGTCTTAATTATTTAATTAATAACTTATTTTATTTCACACCATTTAATTAATTACTTCTTAATCAAACTATTTAACCTTAATTAACCATTCCTTAATCATTAATTAATAACCTTAATTATTAATTAATATAACTTAATTACCCATTTATTAACTGCTAATTACTTAATTAATCATTTATTAATTCTTAATTAAATTCCTTAATTTATTAACTGTTAAACATTCATTAATTGACTTAAGTAGTTAATTACAAATTTATTAATCAATTAAGCATTAATTTATCAATCTTTATATACAGTTATAAAGTAATTATTCTTAATTATTTCTAGAAATAATTAGTTTAAATTTTATTATTTAACTTAGTTAACATTTAAAAGTCCTCTTTAAACTTTGGAAATTAGATTGTTATTAACCACAAACTTAAGTGTTAATTAACTTTACACTTAACTTAAATTAATTAAAATATTAACTAAGTGTTAAAAACGCGGTTAAGCATTTACTAAAGTAATTAAAACCTGTATTAAGTTTTAACTTAAACGATTAAACACATGTTAAGTTTTACAGTACTTAACCTTGATGGAAATCTTTTCGCTTAGCTTTATTATTAAAATACACTACTGCAGTTGAAGGAAACCCAAGCCCTCCCCTATTAAAAACTCGAGTTACACTTCGAGTACTTCATGCATTTCCCTCTGTTATTTCCCAACCTTCTTCTTTTTTTAAATTTTAGTTTAAGTTTTAATTAAGCTATAAACTCACGCATCAGGCTACTCTCTGGAACTCGAATACAACTCGAAGCAATCAACTCGATTTCTCGAGTAACAACTCGAGATCGTGCTCCCCTAAATGTCGCTGATACACCACCGCTGCCGTATACGTGTACGGCGGCGCGACACATCTCCGGCGAACCCCAATGTCGCAGGCAAGTCCCAAATCACGCGAAAACACGAAAATCAAACTCTAATTACGTCAGAGAAATTTGAATCGAAAATTTACAATTCCATAGAAAAACTGCAAACACGACCTTCAGCAAAAATGCCTCGCGATCGTCACTCCAACCACCAGAGAAGCTCGAATCCCATCCACACCACCACGACACGATAAGCTTCCTCCCTCTTGAATCACGTGAAGCTCGAACCCGTGTAGGCGACGAATTCGTTACGTTTACAGACATGAACAAAACTTGAACCCAAACCCTAAATCAATCTCGTTCCCTTAATTCACATAATAGAAAAATTATTACACATTTTTCTCGAGATCACATTCATTTACACTTGCTTCAATTCCAGTTTCAACATTTATTATTGTTTCAAACACTAGAAATTGAAAGAAATACAATTTTTGTTCAACCACAAACTGCTCTTCGAATATGCAACTAAAATTCTTCGTCTTTGTTTTAAAAATCATAACTTGTAGTAATAATTCAAGATATAAACTTGAATTAATAGTTTATAGCAAACAAATTTATCAATTTACTGCTTGATTACCTATAAACAAAGTTTTCCAGTATTTCACTAACATATTAAATAAACTTTTTAAAAAAATCTTATTTGAAATTTTAACATCTTTTTTGTTGAGAAATCAAAGCTTATCAATGATTTAAATAAGAATAACTTGAGTTTTTGAACCAAATATGCAATCTATACCAAATTCCAGAGAAACACAGAGCACCTCAAAATCATATGCAAACTGAAGCATATACAAACCAGTTTATCTGTAACGACCCACTATTTTGTACCATTCGAATTCGACAATAATAGAACATGTCGAGCTGAATAGTTCAAAATAATAGATTGTAAATATAGCTAAAGAACAAAAGAAATCAAATACACAGAATCACAGGCACGGATATCAGAATCTCACAGCGGAATATAAAATAATACAGTGGTACATGAAGCCACTTAAAACTTTTACCAAACAGAACTACATTGTTTATAATTTCCAATACAATTTTAAACATAAATAGAACAAGTCTTCAAAGGTCTTGATTTCAAATAAGATAAAACAGAAAAGCTTCCAGCAGCATGAATGATCTACGAGTGTCCTAGCTCTGGAGAGGAAACTGAAGCTGCAACTCAGGCTGACCCGAGCGTACAATAAAACAAAACACTCGAGTCAGGACATACATACTTATATAATGTAAGCTAAATCAAGTGTACTGTAATATAAAGCAAGTAACTCAAAGGATGCTTGGGATCGCCCATCCTCTAAGGATCCGTTAAACTATTTACTATGTAATATATTGCGCTATTATAATAATGTCTATATTAAAATAAACTTACTTTTTAATAGCGTTAAGGCTTTACATTTTCCACCTTAACACGTAATAGTCCCAGTAGTCCATCCAATATCATAGCTCCTCCTACTCGGGAAGCAACTAGAGGATACCACACGGGCTACGGGAGAAAACCAAACTCGTACAAGGCTCGATATGGTAGGTGACACGGCACAACTAGGCAATGCCAGGGTAGATATACCAATTGCTATCCGGACCGGTGGTAACGCGAAGCCGCAGCAACCGCCCACCTCGAACAACACTCCCAAATCAAAGGTGCGCACCAATACAATCACAAGAGTAATAGAATGGCATACGAAGAAGTGCGTTCGATCAGAGGAGCTACCTCATTAATCCGAGAATCGCTCCTGTTTTAGCCACCTTAAGCCAACTCACGGGAGTCGGGTCCACGTATATACCTTTCAAGAAACCGCCCCCACCATCCTACTTCATTCTGGAATCTCCACCGCGTACACGGTTGTCAAAGTGGTATTCGGTATCGACAGAGAGTATGTCCATATCCGATCCCGGTCTCTTTGCCAACCGAACGTTATTATAACCCGTGGTTATAGTTTTGAAATAGTATTTATACTTTCATATCAAATATATTTCAAATACCTTCAATTTCAAATCCTTGATTTAAAACATTTCCTTTGAAGATATATCATTTCAATTTATTCAATTAAATTTGGAATTTATCTCTTTTATCAAAATAGAAATCAATTTCTCCATTTGAAATTATCAAAAATCAATTTCTAAATCCTTTTATTCATTACATATTAAATTCCAAAATTTTACTTATTCCCAACATAAACTTTCATAAATTTTCTAAATAAATCAACTTTCAATTTCTACAGCACTTATGAAATGCTATCTAAAGTTACGGGTTTAAAAGGGTCTAATTTTAAAAGACAGCATTTAAATGCTGTAGTGGATTTTTAGCAAAATCTATTTCCAAATATAACTTATTATTTATTAATTGAAATTTTATTTTCAAAATCCAGAATTTCTAAAACAAGTTATATTCCGAAATTCTTAATTCAACTTTTATTTATTTAACATTTTAAAGTATTATAAATCTTATAAAAATCACTTGAACCCGAATATCCTCAATTTATAAATTTAATCAACTTAAATTATTTCAGAAAATAATATATATAAAACACGGGCCTGTATAAGATTTTCTAGCCTAGGTCAAGTGAAGACGGATTTATATCATTTCAATCCGATATTTACAAATCCCGGGTTCTATCATTTCGAACCCGCAATCCCAAGATATCAGTTTAATAGTTAACAGAATAAATGAACAAAATCACCATTAGGCCTATCATTTCAGCCCATACAGTCTATATTAACAGGGAACTTGCAGTGTGATTTAAGCAGTAAATAATAATAACATAATATAACTGCAGATATAATATAGCAGATGAATAACTGATGTGGTGTCAATTTAAAATAGGGTTCATCATTTTATACAGCATTTCAGACAGATAGTAGTGAAATAAAATTTCTACATATACACTTGCAATAATTTACGAAATATAAATACGTATGTCTGGTGAGAAATACTCACCTGGATGTTGCAGAAAATTTGAATTCAAAAACGACGATTCACCGGTAAAGACCGACAGAGGGTAATGATCAAAATTCTCGGACGTCGCCTAGATTCAAATCTAGGACAAAAGTAAAAATATAGAATACGCGACTTTAGAATTTATGGTCAAAGAAAAATTTAAAATGGGACGAAAATTTGTTTGACTTGCTCGACTACTCCACCGTGCAATATGACCAAATATACCTTAAAACGTGAACCAGGCTAACCCTAAAATTTCGACAAAATTTCCTAAAGTCAGACTAAGAAATATGGGGACGTTTTCCTACTCTATGTCGTGATACGCATGTACACGTGCACACTTTAAATTTCAACTTGCTCATTGTACACGTACACGCGCCAAACATTTATTGTCACTTAATCTCCACCACTCGTACTCATCTCCTACTGCCAAATCAACTTAACTTTTCCAATATTCTTTACATTTTGTTCGTTCTTAAATCAAAATTTCCAGGCTTTAAAATGTAACAGGCAACTCAAGCCTATCTTTCCAGTTCACCGAGTCACAAACACAACTGCTTCGAGCAAAATGTAAAATCTTCGAGTTATTATAGTCCAAACTTCGGGTCACATGCACCACTTGTGAAAACTCACATACTTGCTCTCTGTTAATATTTTGAAAACCCTACCCTACTCCTTTTAACAACTCCAGACACTCATGTCCCTGCAATTCTATACTTCAAGTATGCATTCTTTTTCATTGCTTTAACGTATATTTTTTTTTTTTCCACAATTTGAACTTCCCAGGTTTCACCACAACAGACCACTCACGCAAGCCCACCAACAACACCAATTACTGAACTTGAACACTTCTACCTGCCTACCTTTATCACTAGCACCTACCAACTCCGGTCTTCACCATCACTACAAAGCTCGGTCCATAATATCCATAGCCATGCTTTACTGGTACATGTGCACACAGTGATGCCAAGCCATGCACAGCCTTCAAACTTTTACATATATGCAGACTACTTTTAAAACATAATTGCAACTGAAAAACTCCCCTAACACTCGTGCTACCAAGTATAATATGATGTATAACTAAAGCAAGAAACTCCCCCTCTGATACACTTTCTACCTTCCCATCTGATACATCCCCATACTTCCCAGCCTTCACAAGAACACCAACTCACGCAACAACCCAATCTCACCCAGATCTACATGCATCTAAATTTCTACGTGTCTGTGACACACGTGCACGGTGATACAATTTATGTACAGCCTATGAGTTTATGCAGACTATTCTTTGATATTAGATACAATATGAAGTATAAAACAGAAGCAAAGAGCCCAGCCACCTTCCTATTTAAAATGGACAAGGCTAACACGGGAAAGGCCGAGCAAGGCAAATGGAGAAAAGAAAAAAAAAGAAGCTGGAAAAAGAGCATTTACCTGATGAGCTCGAACGAAAAAAAAAATGGGATGAAGGCAGAGTAAAGAGATGCAGAGGAGAATGGATTTATAGGCAAGATTTTTTTCGAAATTTTAGAGGAAGTAAATGGTAGAATACGTATCAGTTTTTTTTTCTTGAATAATTGTTGTTGATATGCGAATTTTCCCATCAGTTACAAAAGGAGTTACAAGCTTTGATAAAGGGGAGAATGAATGGCTTGCGTGATTTATGGTTTGATAACTGATGAAACAGAGGGCAGAGGAAAAGAATTTATATGCACGTTCCAGTGGTTTTTGTAAAGTGCATGCAAGATTGATATACACGCTACTTTCTAAATTTAAAGCTTGCGTGATAAATGCACAGAGAAGAAAAGCAATATGAATTGGCTTCGACTGAATAGGCAAATGATGTTTACCCAAATTTTTGCTTGATCAAATTCGAAAATTTGTAAACAAAAGGCAGTGGGAAATAAATAAACAGGAGATAAGGCTTTAGTGCTTTATGAACAAGAGGAAAAGCGTGATCACAGGAAGGCCAAATCTGGTATTTGCGTGATATGGTATACGTGATTTATGACCGGTTACATGATTTGAACGTGATCTATTTCTAGTTAATAAATTTTGATTTTTTTTTTTGTTTGATAGCATTAAATGAAAATGGTAAATTTCTTATGTAGGCTTTAGGACTAAAAGTATACAATTTGTTTTTTAAAAAGTCAAAACGGTCCTTTAAAATAACGACCGTCTTAAAATTACTGACTGATATTTTTCTTCAAAAATATTTAAAAATATGATTTTTACACTACGTTAAACTGGCGTAATATAAAACATCAAAAATTTCTATAGAAATAACATTTTACATTCACACGTTTTATTATGTCACTTATACCCAAAAATTGACGCGTCTTTTAAACGCGAAAATTAACAGTTCAAACATAGCTTAAATTTTCACAGTTATTATTAAATTTTATTGACATATATACTTTTATAAAATATATCTTCAAATTAAATATTTAAACTGTATTGTTAAACATAACTTATATAAAATGTTATTTCAAAATTGAACAATTAAAATAAAATAAATTGCTAAAACTAGGGTTGTTACACTCTCCCCCACTCAAGAACTTTTCGTCCTCGAAAAGTAACGAAAGAAAAAGAAACAAAGGAAAGACAAGCTAGGTAAACAAGTACCTTAAACGAATAGTTCTGGATTTGAAGCACGAATGCTCTCCTCCGTTTCCCATGTGCAATCTCGCTCATCGGTGCTCCATTGCACTTTGACCAACGGGACGGATTTCCTTCTGAGTTGTTTCGTACCTTGACCGACGATGCGAAGCGGCTTCCTTCCAATAGTCAGATCAGGTTCGATGTCCAGACCATCAAGAGCAGTAGGCTGGATGACTAGAGATGGGTCGTGAAGACAGCGACGAAGGTGAGATACATGGAATACATTGTGAATTCCGGCAAATTTCTCGGGTAGATCTAGTCTATAAGCAAGAGATCCAATCCTCTCTGAAATACGGAATGGACCGATGAATCTAGGTGCTAGCTTTCCTCTTCGACCAAACCGAACTACATTTCTTAAAGGAGAGATCTTCAGAAATACCAGATCACCAACATCAAACTCCAACTTCCTTCTACGCCGATCAGCGTACTTCTTTTGTCTATCTTGAGCAACCTTTAATCTCCTCTTAATCTCCTCTACTTTCTCTGAAGCTTCTAAGATCATCTCGGGGCCAAGAACTAAGCGGTTACCAGACTCGATCCAACAAGAAGGAGATCTACACGGTCTCCCGTATAAAGCAGCAAAAGGGGACATCTCAAGGCTAGCCTGAAAAGATAGAATGAGATCGATAGAGCACTGAGATAAATAAGAACAAATGATTGGAATTTATACCTGATAACTATTGTTATAGGTGAATTCTACAAGATGAAGATGATCTTCCCAAGATCCTCCGTAGTCCAAAATGCAAGCACGAAGAAGATCTTCAAGAATTTGATTTACCCTTTCAGTTTGACCGTCAGTTTGTGGGTGATAAGCGGTGCTCAAGTTCAACCGAGTACCCAAGGATTCTTGAAACGCTTTCCAAAACTGACTGGTGAAAATAGGATCTCGATCGCAAACAATGCTAAGAGGGACGCCATGGAGGCGAACAATCTCCCTCATATAGATTTCGGATAAACTCGAAGCTGTGCGGGTAGATCTGACTGGAATAAAATGAGCAGACTTAGTCAGTCTATCCACAATAACCCAGATGCTCTCATTTCCTCTGCGGGATCTTGGCAATCCATCAATAAAGTCCATAGAAACCTGTTCCCACTTCCAGTTTGGAATCTCCAAAGGCTGCAACAATCCGGGTGTTTTCTGATGGTCTGCTTTGACTTGCTGACAAGTCGCACATCTACTTACAAAAATAGAGACATCTCTCTTCATTCCTCTCCACCAATATAGTTTCTTCAAATCCTGGTACATCTTAGCTACGCCAGGGTGGATGGAAAGTCGGGACTGATGATGTTCCCGAAGTAATTCCTGCCTTAAACCATCAATATTTGGGACACAAATTCTTCCATTTATCCTTAAAATTCCTTTATCATCAATCTGAGCTCCCTTTCCATCAGAACTACTACTATCTCTGCTCCGGACATTCTCCTTAATCAATCTGATGATCCTGTCCTCATCTTGCTTAGCCACGATACGGTCCAATAGGGGAGAAGAAACAATGAGCTGACATAACAAAGATTTCTTTCTACTCAGCGCATCTGCCACTACATTAGCTTTCCCGGGAGTATAGTTGATGTCGAGATCATAAGAAGCAAGAAACTCGAGCCATCTAACTTGTCTCTGATTTAAGTCTTTCTGGGTAAAGATATATTTCAGAGATTTATGATCAGTGAACAGATCAAACTTAGCTCCCAAGAGATGGTGTCTCCAAAGCTTCAAGGCAAATACAACAGCCAACAACTCTAAATCGTGGGCAGCATAGTTAGCTTCATGTGTCTTCAGCTGACGACTAGCATATGCAATTACTCTCCCATCTTGCATTAGCACTGCTCCCAAACCTTCTCGACAAGCATCGGTGAATACTGTTAATCTTTCACTTCCATTTGGTACAGTAAGAACTGGTGCGGAGGTGAGCTTATCCTTTAATTCCTGGAAAGCAGCTTTACACTTACTGCTCCATACGAACTGGACATTCTTCTGAGTTAGAGCAGTCAGAGGTGCCGAAATCCGAGCAAAATTCTCGATGAACCTTCGGTAGTAGCCGGCAAGGCCTAGAAAACTGCGGATATCGGTAGGAGTCTTAGGTTCTTCCCAATCTTGGATTGTAGCAATCTTGACTGGATCAACAGAAACTCCTTCTTTAGAGACAATGTGTCCAAGGAATCGGACTTCTTCTTCCCAGAAATGACATTTAGAGAACTTAGCCTTTAATTGGTGGTTCCGAAGAGTCTCTAAAACATACTTCAAATGAACTCTATGTTCTTCCTCAGACTTGGAGAAGACAAGGATATCATCAATAAAGACAAGGACAAACTTATTAAGCACATCTCGAAAAACTCGGTTCATCAAGTCGACGAAGAAAGCAGGGGCATTTGTCAAGCCAAAAGGCATAACTAACCATTCAAAGAAGCCGTTCTCAGTCCGGAAAGCAGTTTTGGGGATGCTTTCCTCAGCAATTCTGAGCTGATGGAAACCTGTAGCTAAATCAAGCTGAGAGAAAACAGTTGCTCCATAGAGTTGATCGAACATATCATTTATGCGCGGCATAGGATATCTGTTCTTAATGGTAAGCTTGTTGAGTTCCCTATAATCAACACACATCCGGAGAGAACCATCAGATTTGGTGACAAAGACTACAGCTGCTCCCCACTCAGAGAAGCTTGGTCTAATCAGTCCTTTAGAAGATAAGTCTTGAATCTGATTCCTTAATTCGCTCTTCTCTCGTGGTGCCATCCTTCTAGGTGGAAGGACTACAGGTCGTGCTCCAGGGATAAGATCGATGCGGAAATCAATTTCCCGCTTTGGAGGTAGAGAAATGACTTCACCAAACACGTCGGGGAATAGTTTGACTACAGGGGTAGAATGGATATCATCCGGGAAAGTGTCAAGAGAATAGATGAAACTACCAGCAAACTCCTGAGGCAATCTACACTGGATTTCTAAAGGATTCCCCAAATCATCTTTAAGAGCAACAGTACGAGAACTACAAGAGATATCTGCACCATGCCTATCTAACCAATCGCCTCCGAGTAGAAGATCGAAAGCGTCGAAACCCAAAACATAAAAGTCTCCAGTGAAGCATTGTTGGAAATGGAGGAGCTTCACATCCCTACAAACTTTACTAAGGTTCGCAGGACCACCGATGGGGTTTGAGACACATAAAGGTATGGGAGAAAGTTCAGGAGAAAGGCGGTGTTCAAATTTATTACAGAGATCGGATGAAATGAAGCTGTGGGAAGCTCCGGTATCGAATAAAACTCGAACAGGTAATTTGAACAAAGTAAAAGATCCTTGAAGGGTACCTTGAGAATCATCTGGGGCTGGAGCTGATACTGGTGCGGGTGCAGGCTGCGGAGCTGTCGAAGATGCAGAAGTTACTGCAAAGACTCCGGATGTTGTGCCTCTCTTTTGAGTGGGACAATCCTTCTTGTAGTGTCCTGGCTGGAGGCAAATGTGGCATAGATCTCTCCTAGCAAACTGAGTAGGTGGTGGAATGGCAGCACCCAAAGTAGGACAGCGATTAGCAAAATGTCCCTTCTGGTGGCACCTATGGCAGGTGATGGTAGACAGATCCACAGGTGGCCTCGCAGAAACAGAAGATGATGATGAACCTAGCCCTTGAGTCTTGTTCCTCTTATTGCGGTAGAAATTTGACTTCCTCTTCCTTGAATTTCCAGAAGACTGGGCTGATGCAGAAGAAACAGCAGGAGTGGCCTTAGAGGTAGGGTTCTCATACCTGAGAGCCATATCCATCAATGCCGTGAATGACCCATGCACATGAGTAATGAGTCGATCGTAGAACTCAGGTCGAGCTCCAGCGATAAACTTCTCGTTCAGCTTGAGCGGGGTATCAATCAGGTTCAGGCCATATTGTGAGAGTTCGTTAAACTTCCTCTCATACTCCGTGAAGGTCATATTGCCCTGCTTAAGATCCATGAATTCACGGTATAGCTGAGACTTGCCCGCTTCGGGCATCCACTTGGCCAAAAAGGCCTCCCTAAAGCACGATAAGAGTTTAAAAGATAGATTCAACAATGGAATTTCAAATCCGAATTTGGACAACCAAAAGATACCTAAATTGCTCCCAAGTGAGGTCAGCCTCATTTGTTTGAGCAGTAATAGATAGCCACCAGTTCAAAGCAGCGCCTTTCATTTGCCAGGCGGCGAGTTGCCTCTGCTGGGCATTTGTAATCTCGAGGCAGGAGAAAATCCTTTCTAGATCTCGAAGCCATTGTTGAGCTTCTATGATAGTCTCTGTCCCCATAAATTTTGTGCCACCTAGCTCAACATAGTCCTTGCACAATTTAGTGAAACGGACAGGGGCAGCAGGAGGAGGAACGACTTGCCCTCGACCTCGATTATTTCTTCTATTCATCCTGAAAGATTAAGGATGGATACTAAGGATAGAGGAAAATATTAAGATGTTCTAGGATAAGATAAAATTAAGAAACTAACAAGAGCTCGAATATAACGATGGAGAGAAAAAAAAAAGTGTTGGAAACTTATTTTAAAATAGGAAATTTTATACTAAAATACTTCCTTTAAAATCTTTTTGAAATCCTTTTATATTTTTAAAATACGTTCTCTCACAAGAAAAGATTCCGGAATTTGACTTCACTCATTCTAGAGTATTGCTACTCTATCTCTAATGAGTTTTTGTTCCTTAGGCTATGGTTAAAACCTGGCTCCGATACCAACTGTAACGACCCACTATTTTGTACCATTCGAATTCGACAATAATAGAACATGTCGAGCTGAATAGTTCAAAATAATAGATTGTAAATATAGCTAAAGAACAAAAGAAATCAAATACACAGAATCACAGGCACGGATATCAGAATCTCACAGCGGAATATAAAATAATACAGTGGTACATGAAGCCACTTAAAACTTTTACCAAACAGAACTACATTGTTTATAATTTCCAATACAATTTTAAACATAAATAGAACAAGTCTTCAAAGGTCTTGATTTCAAATAAGATAAAACAGAAAAGCTTCCAGCAGCATGAATGATCTACGAGTGTCCTAGCTCTGGAGAGGAAACTGAAGCTGCAACTCAGGCTGACCCGAGCGTACAATAAAACAAAACACTCGAGTCAGGACATACATACTTATATAATGTAAGCTAAATCAAGTGTACTGTAATATAAAGCAAGTAACTCAAAGGATGCTTGGGATCGCCCATCCTCTAAGGATCCGTTAAACTATTTACTATGTAATATATTGCGCTATTATAATAATGTCTATATTAAAATAAACTTACTTTTTAATAGCGTTAAGGCTTTACATTTTCCACCTTAACACGTAATAGTCCCAGTAGTCCATCCAATATCATAGCTCCTCCTACTCGGGAAGCAACTAGAGGATACCACACGGGCTACGGGAGAAAACCAAACTCGTACAAGGCTCGATATGGTAGGTGACACGGCACAACTAGGCAATGCCAGGGTAGATATACCAATTGCTATCCGGACCGGTGGTAACGCGAAGCCGCAGCAACCGCCCACCTCGAACAACACTCCCAAATCAAAGGTGCGCACCAATACAATCACAAGAGTAATAGAATGGCATACGAAGAAGTGCGTTCGATCAGAGGAGCTACCTCATTAATCCGAGAATCGCTCCTGTTTTAGCCACCTTAAGCCAACTCACGGGAGTCGGGTCCACGTATATACCTTTCAAGAAACCGCCCCCACCATCCTACTTCATTCTGGAATCTCCACCGCGTACACGGTTGTCAAAGTGGTATTCGGTATCGACAGAGAGTATGTCCATATCCGATCCCGGTCTCTTTGCCAACCGAACGTTATTATAACCCGTGGTTATAGTTTTGAAATAGTATTTATACTTTCATATCAAATATATTTCAAATACCTTCAATTTCAAATCCTTGATTTAAAACATTTCCTTTGAAGATATATCATTTCAATTTATTCAATTAAATTTGGAATTTATCTCTTTTATCAAAATAGAAATCAATTTCTCCATTTGAAATTATCAAAAATCAATTTCTAAATCCTTTTATTCATTACATATTAAATTCCAAAATTTTACTTATTCCCAACATAAACTTTCATAAATTTTCTAAATAAATCAACTTTCAATTTCTACAGCACTTATGAAATGCTATCTAAAGTTACGGGTTTAAAAGGGTCTAATTTTAAAAGACAGCATTTAAATGCTGTAGTGGATTTTTAGCAAAATCTATTTCCAAATATAACTTATTATTTATTAATTGAAATTTTATTTTCAAAATCCAGAATTTCTAAAACAAGTTATATTCCGAAATTCTTAATTCAACTTTTATTTATTTAACATTTTAAAGTATTATAAATCTTATAAAAATCACTTGAACCCGAATATCCTCAATTTATAAATTTAATCAACTTAAATTATTTCAGAAAATAATATATATAAAACACGGGCCTGTATAAGATTTTCTAGCCTAGGTCAAGTGAAGACGGATTTATATCATTTCAATCCGATATTTACAAATCCCGGGTTCTATCATTTCGAACCCGCAATCCCAAGATATCAGTTTAATAGTTAACAGAATAAATGAACAAAATCACCATTAGGCCTATCATTTCAGCCCATACAGTCTATATTAACAGGGAACTTGCAGTGTGATTTAAGCAGTAAATAATAATAACATAATATAACTGCAGATATAATATAGCAGATGAATAACTGATGTGGTGTCAATTTAAAATAGGGTTCATCATTTTATACAGCATTTCAGACAGATAGTAGTGAAATAAAATTTCTACATATACACTTGCAATAATTTACGAAATATAAATACGTATGTCTGGTGAGAAATACTCACCTGGATGTTGCAGAAAATTTGAATTCAAAAACGACGATTCACCGGTAAAGACCGACAGAGGGTAATGATCAAAATTCTCGGACGTCGCCTAGATTCAAATCTAGGACAAAAGTAAAAATATAGAATACGCGACTTTAGAATTTATGGTCAAAGAAAAATTTAAAATGGGACGAAAATTTGTTTGACTTGCTCGACTACTCCACCGTGCAATATGACCAAATATACCTTAAAACGTGAACCAGGCTAACCCTAAAATTTCGACAAAATTTCCTAAAGTCAGACTAAGAAATATGGGGACGTTTTCCTACTCTATGTCGTGATACGCATGTACACGTGCACACTTTAAATTTCAACTTGCTCATTGTACACGTACACGCGCCAAACATTTATTGTCACTTAATCTCCACCACTCGTACTCATCTCCTACTGCCAAATCAACTTAACTTTTCCAATATTCTTTACATTTTGTTCGTTCTTAAATCAAAATTTCCAGGCTTTAAAATGTAACAGGCAACTCAAGCCTATCTTTCCAGTTCACCGAGTCACAAACACAACTGCTTCGAGCAAAATGTAAAATCTTCGAGTTATTATAGTCCAAACTTCGGGTCACATGCACCACTTGTGAAAACTCACATACTTGCTCTCTGTTAATATTTTGAAAACCCTACCCTACTCCTTTTAACAACTCCAGACACTCATGTCCCTGCAATTCTATACTTCAAGTATGCATTCTTTTTCATTGCTTTAACGTATATTTTTTTTTTTTCCACAATTTGAACTTCCCAGGTTTCACCACAACAGACCACTCACGCAAGCCCACCAACAACACCAATTACTGAACTTGAACACTTCTACCTGCCTACCTTTATCACTAGCACCTACCAACTCCGGTCTTCACCATCACTACAAAGCTCGGTCCATAATATCCATAGCCATGCTTTACTGGTACATGTGCACACAGTGATGCCAAGCCATGCACAGCCTTCAAACTTTTACATATATGCAGACTACTTTTAAAACATAATTGCAACTGAAAAACTCCCCTAACACTCGTGCTACCAAGTATAATATGATGTATAACTAAAGCAAGAAACTCCCCCTCTGATACACTTTCTACCTTCCCATCTGATACATCCCCATACTTCCCAGCCTTCACAAGAACACCAACTCACGCAACAACCCAATCTCACCCAGATCTACATGCATCTAAATTTCTACGTGTCTGTGACACACGTGCACGGTGATACAATTTATGTACAGCCTATGAGTTTATGCAGACTATTCTTTGATATTAGATACAATATGAAGTATAAAACAGAAGCAAAGAGCCCAGCCACCTTCCTATTTAAAATGGACAAGGCTAACACGGGAAAGGCCGAGCAAGGCAAATGGAGAAAAGAAAAAAAAAGAAGCTGGAAAAAGAGCATTTACCTGATGAGCTCGAACGAAAAAAAAAATGGGATGAAGGCAGAGTAAAGAGATGCAGAGGAGAATGGATTTATAGGCAAGATTTTTTTCGAAATTTTAGAGGAAGTAAATGGTAGAATACGTATCAGTTTTTTTTTCTTGAATAATTGTTGTTGATATGCGAATTTTCCCATCAGTTACAAAAGGAGTTACAAGCTTTGATAAAGGGGAGAATGAATGGCTTGCGTGATTTATGGTTTGATAACTGATGAAACAGAGGGCAGAGGAAAAGAATTTATATGCACGTTCCAGTGGTTTTTGTAAAGTGCATGCAAGATTGATATACACGCTACTTTCTAAATTTAAAGCTTGCGTGATAAATGCACAGAGAAGAAAAGCAATATGAATTGGCTTCGACTGAATAGGCAAATGATGTTTACCCAAATTTTTGCTTGATCAAATTCGAAAATTTTTAAACAAAAGGCAGTGGGAAATAAATAAACAGGAGATAAGGCTTTAGTGCTTTATGAACAAGAGGAAAAGCGTGATCACAGGAAGGCCAAATCTGGTATTTGCGTGATATGGTATACGTGATTTATGACCGGTTACATGATTTGAACGTGATCTATTTCTAGTTAATAAATTTTGATTTTTTTTTTTTTGTTTGATAGCATTAAATGAAAATGGTAAATTTCTTATGTAGGCTTTAGGACTAAAAGTATACAATTTGTTTTTTAAAAAGTCAAAACGGTCCTTTAAAATAACGACCGTCTTAAAATTACTGACTGATATTTTTCTTCAAAAATATTTAAAAATATGATTTTTACACTACGTTAAACTGGCGTAATATAAAACATTAAAAATTTCTATAGAAATAACATTTTACATTCACACGTTTTATTATGTCACTTATACCCAAAAATTGACGCGTCTTTTAAACGCGAAAATTAACAGTTCAAACATAGCTTAAATTTTCACAGTTATTATTAAATTTTATTGACATATATACTTTTATAAAATATATCTTCAAATTAAATATTTAAACTGTATTGTTAAACATAACTTATATAAAATGTTATTTCAAAATTGAACAATTAAAATAAAATAAATTGCTAAAACTAGGGTTGTTACATTATCAATGAAGTATGGACTGTTTTAATTAACTTAAAACTTTTAAAAAAAATGTTTACTCACCTTGATTTTAAGAAAAAGAACAGAGCTTCCTTTTGAAACAGGTTTGAAATTGCAAGCTGAAACTTCCCTTGATTCTCTGGTTTGTAGTTGATTGTGCTGTTGTTTAAAGTTGAAGTTTGTTTGAGTTTTAAATGAGATTCACTTCATATTTTCTTAGCTTTTGGTGGACGAAACTAGAATGAGAGGTTGATATATAGGAAGTTAGTATATAGGGTGTTATAATGTTGTTTGTACAATACAGGGTAAAAAATCTTGCTGTACAATATAAATCAGAGATATTTTTTTCTTTTGCTTTTCTTCATTTGATTAAGCATAAATTTCGGGTGATGGGATAATATTTTGGTGGCTAATGATATATATTGTATTGTGATGATATTCAAGTATTAATTGCCTTTGTTTGTTTGTATATAGATATTTAGATTTTTTTTTCTTATGTCTTCTTATGCAAGCTTCTCATGTTTTACTTGTTTCATTCTTATCTTATTTTTCTTTTACTTGTTCTTTCCTGGTTAGTTTCTTTAGGTACATATTATTTTATTTTATATTTGTTGCTTTGTATATGTTCTTTCACTTGCATGCATATCTACTTTACAGTCTACATTATATCCTACCTGCCTTTGTTTGCTGGGTTACGCTCTTATACTTTATGTATATAGATATAAAGTTGTCTTAGTCAATGTTATAAAATTTCTATTTTAATATGTTGTTATAATTTTTCAAATGTATTCACTTTATATTTATAATTTATCTTATATATATATATATATATATATATATATTTCTATTCCTAATTTAAATATTTATTATCTTGTATGTCTACATATATATATATATTTATATATATATATATATATTATTTTGTTTGTATTAACACCTATTATTTTAAAGAAATATTTTTAAAATGAACTACCCATAATTTTAATTTACATAAATAATATTTTCTCAAACCCAATTTTTTCTCTCTAAATCATTTTATTTAAATTCTAAATTCAAATACAAATTCAATATTTAAAATTCATATTCTAAAGTCAAAAATCAAATTTACTCATATATATATTTCAAATTCAAAATAATTCCAGAATTTATCCAAAATTCACGTTAATTATTAATTTAAATTTGAATCAAAATTTGGGATCGCTACAGATTCCCCCCTTAAGAAATTTCGTCCTCGAAATTTGCAGGTACGAAAACAACAGAGATAGATACACAAAGACAGAGAAACAGTTTTCCAAGTTAAACTGGATATCTATTCTGTATGTGGCTTACCAAAACAAAATATCAACAATATGAGAACAAACTCATTCAATACTACACAGGATACTCGGGTCACCAGATCTACGAAATATGCAAGGCACTGGTTAGTCCGAAGGAATAACTAACCATCCGTAGAATATATCTGGACCCAAAAATAGACAGATATATGGATACAATTCCAAAACTTTTAGTTTAGAAACTAAAGTATACCTATTAACCATAGCAATCAAAGAAACCAATTCATCCAAACAAACAATTCTGGCCTATTTGGAGTTTATGTCCCATACAAATATATCAAATTTGCTTCCAGGAACCATCGAAGAATCGAAAAGAGATGCCGAACAAAAGAGATTGATAGATGGATTCAATCTCTACAATTTTTCAAACATTAGGTATAGAATCCAAACTCAAGTCGGAATACTCCAAAGTATATACCAACTTGTCCCTCTTCGGACTTCGGTCTGCACAAGAAATTACAATAGAATTTCAAATTTGATTTTAAACGAAATCGTTTGATCGATACAATTCAAATTTAGCTTCATATTCCATTAACCAATTTAACTCAATTTAAAATTTCCAATTTATTCCAAATTTTAGATTTCAAATTCATTAAAGTTTAGATTAAAAACTGGTAAGAAACCGATAAAGATACGAAGTAAGGATTTTCTACAACGATTCGTAGGTTCACCATCCCACCGAAACTTCTCCATGCAGCTGCTACGAAGAATCAAAAGAATTTGGGAAGATGAATCAAAGGAGATTGAGAAGAAAATTGTTTCCGCTGTTACAGGGTGTTGACCATTTGTAGTGGCACTCCCCCATTCCCTATCTCGTTCTCTTCTCGCACTCATACTTACTATCGGTGGATAATAAGAGAATTTACTGAGGCATTCGAATGTATATCTTAGGGATACACTCATTCTAGGGTGTACTTCACTCAATTTCTAATGAGCTACTTAATGTGTTATACTCCTGAGCTAAAGTTTTAACCCTCAGCTTTGATACCAAATGAAACGATCCTGACTCGACCTTCGAAAATCGACACCGAATGCGACACTCATATTCAAATGCCGCAGATCCAAACGTCGAATCTGGTGCGTCGGAGCTTATAACACCATTAAGCACAATACAGCGGAAGAAAAGAATAATATCAATATACAACATTGATACAATGACAGATACAATATCTGATATAATATGATACAACAGGTATCAATACTATCAGAGATACAAGACATGGCGGAACGAAATAGATAACACCAGCAGCGGATAATCTCCATCTTCAAAGCACCAATCCAGAAATAGCTCGAGCCAACATCACATGTCACCTAGACAAGCAAATCTCGTCCTGATTCAAAGACTGAACTAACACCAGATAATCTACTAAACCCGACTATCTGAAAAACCCAACTCTAGACTGCCCGTGTGAAAAAGAGTGTGCATCCAGAGTTTAGGAAAGGAACAATAAACTCTAAGTCAGTCATGGGACTGGTGTGAGCAACAAAAACAGTTGGTCTTTAAAATAAACAACAAAAGAATTTAAAATAAATTCGCAATGCTTTTTAGAAAATGAAACTACCATAAGGCCTCCCACCGCACACACCATGTAAACGCAGAATTGGAGGAGATTTCTCCTTATGATGGTCAAACATGCTTGATACGAGAAAATTTCTTGATATTATTATTATAGGTGCACAGGGAAAACATTTCGAAAGTATAATATTAATCTTAGCCAGCATAGGCATTTCGCACTTATGCCTACTATAGCTACCATGTTCAATAGTAGGTTACCACCACATTCCATGGCAGGTAATACAACTAAAACCGTACAGGGCGCGTATTGTTTTGTTTGGATTTCCAACAAATGGTCGGGCTAAGGAACTTCCCATTGTCCATGGGTACGCCTCTGGTGGGACGTCCTGAGAACCTAACCGGATCTCTGCCAACACAAGGTCGGGTTACCTCTATAACTAGGTAACTACTTCTCGAGCATGCCACCCCCGGTCCTTTAGGACCTTTATCCGAGGCGCCTCTAAACCACAAAGCAACAACCACACAGAAAATGAGATTGAAGCCCACCACATAGGTAAATATCTGGGCTCCATACCATGATACCACCCTTTACTAGAAAAGAATGACACACCCTAAAGGGCGTGACCCTCATAACATTGCCGCATTTTTCCTGTTTCGACCATTTTCGGGTTGTGAGGTCCTAATGCAATCTCGTCCACAAAGCTATGCTCTATACAAAAGCCATGCTTTGATCACAAATGATCATCAACACACAGCAGCACTCAGCATGTCACACTACCAAATTGGGAATATATCACTGATAACCTTCAACTACATAACCTTTGAGCTCGTACGTCTCAGAGAATGGTGTTAAGCTAAGAGAATAAATTCTCCGCCACCAACAGATATGTATTTGAAAGAAATCTGCTTTATTTCTCAAAGTGTGGTGTCAGACATACAACCATACAAGTCTGTTCCGGGTTCGAACAGAACCGAAGGCACTTCCAAAGAAACCCTTGCAAATCCGGGTATTCACAATCCCGATCGGACTTCCCATCACTAGGGAATCTCTATACCGGCGCGACTCGATGCAGAGACAATCGATAGGTTATCCTATCGTTCTCACAAATACCCGGTCTTCACCACCGGTCTTCAAATGCAATCCATAACGACGTATCACTATTCGGAATGGATTATGTGACACAAAGGTCCTCTCCCGGCTAAACCGAATAATGAGCGCAATATTTAAAAATATATGGATATGGGATTTCAGTTAAGTCGCAACTTAATATCCAAACCTTTCTTTCAAATGGTTTAAACCAATTACCATTTCAAATCTTTTAAACAAACAGATTTATTTCACAAAGTTCACCCAGTTTCACAAAGATTCATTCCCGGTATTTCAATTGGAATAAATCTTCAAATCAAGATTTATCTCATAGCTTTCAAAACTCGTTTCAAAAGATTCTTCCATAATTTGGAAAAACTATTTTAATTCAAACTTGGAATTCCTTTAATATAAATTGAAAGTTCATTACTCATATGAAAGCTTTTATTTGGAAACAAACTGTTTTCATTTCAGAGAATCCGATTTTTATTTATACAAGTTAACATTTTTGGGGTTAATTCAAATCCCCACAACAACACTTTAAAAATGGGTTAAGACCCATATAAACTTGTATACCGTTTTTAAATTAGAAATACCAAATCTAGAATTCAATTCCAGATATTGAATCCCAATTTAAATCAGATTATTCAAATTTCAAATCTTTATTAAGTTACTCAGAATAACTTTCATTTAAAACACTTGTTTCAAAAGCCCTTCATTAACCCAATCCATTTCCAAAACCATTTAAATTTAAAATTCAAATTCAAATTCAAAACTATTTAAAAATCTGTGACTTAACCGATTTCCACGTGCAATCCATATTTGTGTGTGTATAAGTGTGGTCCAGGGGTCTTACACACTAGTGCACAACATCAATCATCACAGATATATATATCAATATCGATAAGCGGTATAACCCGTAACGCTTATCTTCATTCATAGATTCACAGATAAAGTAAATTCATCGATCACAAAGATTCATCGTTATAATTCGATGTGGGTTTCGGATAACCAACATGAATCCGACTCTCTGTCGCATCGAAATTCAAATGCCATTTTAAAGGCCAAGTTGTCTAATTAATTTAAACAGTTTAGTTCAACACTTTGAATCCAATTAACATTTATCACAGATAAATCTTATACAATCATTATATATGTATATTGAGAGCAATATCATAGAAACATCACAGAATATCACCAAGTAAATATCACAAATCAGATATTCTACACAATAATCCATAAGCAATCATCTTTAATTATTATTATAATTAATTCAATTTAAAATTAATTACTTGAGAATTAATTCCTTAACCCTGTTTAATTATTCATTAATTATCAGTTAATTACTTATTCCATCTCAATAAATCATTTCTTAATCAATTATTAAGTCTTAATTATTTAATTAATAACTTATTTTATTTCACACCATTTAATTAATTACTTCTTAATCAAGTTATTTAACCTTATTTAACCATTCCTTAATCATTAATTAATAACCTTAATTATTAATTAATATAACTTAATTACCCATTTATTAACTGCTAATTACTTAATTAATCATTTATTAATTCTTAATTAAATTCCTTAATTTATTAACTGTTAAACATT
Source organism: Allium cepa (assembly GCA_030765085.1). Classification (NCBI taxonomy): domain Eukaryota; kingdom Viridiplantae; phylum Streptophyta; class Magnoliopsida; order Asparagales; family Amaryllidaceae; genus Allium; species Allium cepa. The sequence goes on from CM060932.1 coordinate 611,963,403, forward strand.
AATTAATTAACTTAAGTAGTTAATTACAAATTTATTAATCACTTAAGCATTAATTTATCAATCTTTCTTTACAGTTATAAAGTAATTATTCTTAATTATTTCTAGAAATAATTAATTTAAATTTTATTATTTAACCTAGTTAACATTTAAAAGTCCTCTTTAAACTTTGGAAATCAAATTATTATTAACCACAAACTTAAGTGTTAATTAACTTTACACTTAACTTAAATTAATTAAAATATTAACTAAGTGTTAAAAACGTGGTTAAGCATTTACTAAAGTAATTAAAACCTGTATTAAGTTTTAACTTAAACGATTAAACACATGTTAAATTTTACAGTACTTAACCTTGATGGAAATCTTTTCGCTTAGCTTTATTATTAAAATACACTACTGCAGTTGAAGGAAACCCGAGCCCTCCCCTATTAAAAACTCGAGTTACACTTCGAGTACTTCATGCATTTCCCCCTGTTCTTTCCCAACCTTTTTTTTTAGTTTAAGTTTTAACTAAGCTATAAACTCATGCATCAGGCTACTCTCTGGAACTCGAATACAACCTGAAGCAATCGATTCGATTTCTCGAGTAACAACTCGAGACCGTGCTCCCCTAAATGTCGCTGATACACCACCGCCGCCGTACACGTGTACGGCGGCATGACGCATCTCCGGCGAACCCCAATGTCGCAGGCAAGTCCCAAATCATGCGAAAACACGAAAATCAAACTCGAATTACCGCAAAGAAATTCGAATCGAAAATTTACAGTTCCATAGAAAAACTACGAACACGACCTTCAGCAAAAATGCCTTGCGATCGTCACTCCGACCACCAGAGAAGCTCGAATCCCATCCACACCACCACGACACGATAAGCTTCCTCCCTCTTGAATCACATGAAGCTCGAACCCGTGTAGGCGACGAATTCGTTACGTTTACAGACATGAACAAAACTTGAACCCAAACCCTAAATCAATCTCGTTCCCTTAATTCACATAATAGAAAAATTATTACACATTTTTCTCGAGATCACATTCATTTACACTTGCTTCAATTCCAGTTTCAACATTTATTATTGATTCAAACACTAGAAATTGAAAGAAATACAATTTTTGTTCAACCACAAACTGCACTTCGAATATGCAACTAAAATTCTTCGTCTTTGTTTTAAAAATCATAACTCGCAGTAATAATTCAAGATATAAACTTGAATTAATAGTTTATAACAAACAAATTTATCAATTTACTGCTTGATTACCTATAAACAAAGTATTCCAGTATTTCACTAACATATTAAATAAACTTTAAAAAAAAATCTTATTTGAAGTTTTAACATCTTTTTTGTTGAGAAATCAAAGCTTATCAATGATTTAAATAAGAATAACTTGAGTTTTTGAACCAAATATGCAATCTATACCAAATTCCAGAGAAACACAGAGCACCTCAAAATCATATGCAAACTGAAGCATATACAAACCAGTTTATTAATGAAGTATGGACTGTTTTAATAAACTTAAAACTTTTAAAAAAAATGTTTACTCACCTTGATTTTAAGAAAAAGAACAGAGCTTCCCTTTTGAAACAGGTTTGAACTTGCAAGCTGAAACTTCCGTTGATTCTCTGGTTTGTAATTGATTGTGCTGTTGTTTAAAGTTGAAGTTTGTTTGAGTTTTAAATGAGATTCACTTCAGATTTTCTTAGCTTCTGGTGGACGAAACTAGAATGAGAGGTTGATATATAGGAAGTGAGTGTATAGGGTGTTATAATGTTGTTTGTACAATACAGGGTAAAAAATCTTGCTGTACAATATAAAATCAGAGATTTTTTTTCTTTTGCTTTTCTTCATTTGATTAAGCATAAATTTCGGCTAATGGGATAATATTTTGGTGGCTAAAGATATATATTGTATGGTAATGATATTCAAGTATTAATTGCCTTTGTTTTTTTGTATATAGATATTTAGATTTTTTTTTTCTTATGTCTTCTTATGCAAGCTTCTCATGTTTTACTTGTTTCATTCTTATCTTATTTTTCTTTTACTTGTTCTTGCCTGGTTACTTTCTTTAGGTACATATTATTTTATTTTATATTTTTTTACTTTGTCTATGTTATTTCACTTGCCTACATATCTACTTTACAGTCTACATTATATCTTACCTGTCTTTGTTTGCTGGGTTAAGCTCTTATACTTTATGTATATAGATATAAAGTTGTCTTAGTCAATGTTATAAAATTTCTATTTTAATATGTTGTTATAATTTTTCAAATATATTCACTTTATATTTATAATTTATCTTATATATATCTACTTCTATTCCTAATTTAAATATTTATTATCTTGTATGTCTACATATATATATATGTGTGTGTGTGTGTGTGTGTATTATTTTGTTTGTATTAACACCTATTATTTTAAAGAAATATTTTTAAAACGAACTACCCATAATTTTAATTTACATAAATAAATATTTTCTCAAACCCAAATTATTTTTATCTAAGTCATTTTATTTAAATTCTAAATTCAAATACAAATTCAATATTTAAAATTCAGCTTCTAAAGTCAAAAATCAAATTTACTCATATATATATTTCAATTTCAAAATAATTCCAGAATTTATCCAAAATTCACATTAATTATAATTTAAATTTAAATCAAAATTTGGGATCGTTACACGGTGGGCTGTCGGAGTTCGTTGACAGAGTGTAATGGGTGATGGCATTGTCAAAGCTCATTGGATAAGCGTCCATTGTTTGGAGCATGAAGGTGTAGATTGTCTTGGATGGCTTGTATGGAATTTGGTATCAAGGTGGAGATTGTTAAATTTGATACTTTGATTTTCAATGTTAAAATCCTAGATTAGAGGAAGATGCAAAATCGAAGCATGAAGAAGAAGGGTCATTAAACCCTAAGTCATGTTGTTGAAGGAGCTAGAAGTGAGCTTGGCCGAACCAGAATTCTTGTTTGGTGGAGGAGGCAATCTTATTCGATGGTGGAGTAGCAATTGCTGGACCAAATTTATGGTCCGGTCATGATCTCGTTCGGGAAGGAAGCGATGGTGCTTCGATTTGGCAGTGGAGAGCGATGACAATGATTCGGTGGAAGAAGTGTAAAAAATGGAGTGGTAGGGTTTTGGATCGATGCTGATTTGAGAAAGGATATGTTTCGTTCGGTGATTTGGAGCATACCAGTCCAAAATTTTCGTTCGGGTGCTGTAATACTGCTCCAGATTACTGTCGGTCCAGATTTATTATTCAACGGTTGAACCAAGCTTTGAACAAAATGTCGGTCCAAGTGATGCCAAACCAAATATTTGGTTCGGTTGGACCAAGCCGGTCTAGATCTTGAGCATTATTTGTCGAACCAAATTGTACTGGACCAGATAGTGAAGTGTGCTACCGAACCAGATGGTATGTGCGAACCAAACCTCAGGACTGCTATATACCAGCTACCCCTCCTCATATCTTCACTCGATAAATAGTGGAGCTTCTGACAACAATGGCAGCCATCTTAGAGAGCTGAAACTCTGCAGAATTTTGTCTACATTGTTAATTCTTCTTATGTATAGCCTTCAAAAATGAATCAATCTTGTAACTTTAATCATTCAGTGATTAATAAAATCTCTTCTCCCCAAGTGGACGTACACTGCCTCACGGTAGAGGAATCGCTATAAATCATGTGTTATTTATTTTTCTGCATTGCATTGATCTGTGACTATCTGTTATGGTGTTTATTTATGTTCGTCTCACTACAATCACGATCCAGTTGTTTTCCGCTGTGTTGGGTATTTTATTCTCTTATACTAATCATTTGAAGGGATTTTTCATAATATTTTGTGAGTGTATAAGTTCACCTACCTTCACTCTATTGGGGGAAGAGATACCACAGGGCTTCATACATTCTAATAGGGGTTTGAGGCAAGGTGATCCCCTCTCATATTATTTATTCTATGTGGCAATGAAGTTTATGTCACTTGGACTGGAAGATTGTGTATCTCAAGGTAGATTAAAATCACTATCAAAGGTATTTCCCATAATATCTCACCTACTATATATAGGTGATGTCATGTTTTTCTTGGAAGCTACTGTAGATAATGCCATAGAGATTAGTTTGTTACTTGATGTAAGATTTACAACTAAGTTACAAATTAATTAGCTTAAGTCTAAAATTTACTTCAGTTTCCATATGCCAAATAAAGATGTGATTGTACAAAAGCTAGGTATGGTGGAGAGACACTTATCTGTGAAATATTTGGGTCTACACCTCTTAACTGAATATGTAAATGCAACTCGGTGTACCACATTGATGCAGAGAATAACAACAAAATTAGAAAGTTGGGATTGTAGTCTGCCCTCTACTACTGGAAGGGCACAGTTAATTCAGAGTGTTATTATACCTATTGTTCTATACTGACTATTAATTTACCACTTACCCACTTCAGTTACTAGCAAAATCAATTCTTTATGTGCAAACTTATTTTATGGAGGTAGGGCACACAAAATATCAAGGCACGTTTTGAGTAGACCTAGAAGTGAAGGAGGTATAGGCTTGAGGCTACTTAGAGAATTGAGGACTACAATATGTTTGTAGCTTATATGGAATATTCGTACTAAGCAATCTCTGCGGGCAAACTGGATGAAAAGCAAGTATTTAGCACATTCAAACTAATGGGCTCTGCAAATTAACAACTTTTCACCTACAATGAAACATATGTCGAGGGAGAAGGATAATGCAAGTAAATTATTCAACGGGGTCATTGTTAATGGGTCTACAACATCTTTGTGGTTTGATCCTTGGATCAACCACAAAACACTAGTGGGTTTGTTAGGTTGGCACAAACTAGGCATGTTTTCATCTGGAAGCTATAGGGTTTCGGTAATTATTTCTAACAATTGATTTACCCCTGACAAATTTCCTGACAAATTTCCAGAAATAAGAGAGATACTACAACATATACATCAAGTCCCCATTATTTCACACAAAAATGCAGATTAATGGGAAATATCAGACAATGAAAGATTTAATTTTTCAGTGGTTTGGAATGATATTCGTTCTAAATCGAAAAAGATGGACTTACATCAAGTTATTTGAAATAAAACCAGTGCTAAGAAATCGTTTATTTGTGCCTACAAAGTAATAATTCAAAGATTATCCATTGCTGATCAACTACCAAACTAGGGATTACAGCTTGATACCCGATGTGTCTTTATTTGCTATAGGAAGAGTCTCACGACCATCTCTTTTTCGATTATGATTACGCCAAGTACCTACCCACTTTTTCCTGAATCAAACCAGGCCTTCCTCCTCATGTAGACGATGATCTTCCAGATGAGATGCAGAAGCTTAAAGCTTCTTTTCGACATCAGAACATCATACAGAAACTTGCTTTCACGTTTCTGGTTGCGGTCATATATCACATATGGGCCGAGCGCAATAGGAGAATTTTCGATATAAATAAGATAGAGAGAGTGCATCGGGCGAGAATTGCGGAAAATGAGATATTAAGCCAAGTGATCAGAACTAGGGCAAGAGGTCATTACAGTGAAGAAGAAATTGGATTGTGGATAGATGGGGAGTGGAGCAGAATGATTGCGGCTAGGGTTTAGTGAAGTGGCTTTTAAAAGCGGGTTTGTAATCGGGCTGTTTGTGGTGGGCTTTGTGTGAAGAGATGTATGTACATTGTTGTATTAGTTATCGCTTGTTTTTCCTTACTACTATGGTAACATTTTTTAAGGAGGTGAAACCATTGATGTTCTTCATACATCACTAAATAAAAAACCAACTTTTTCAAAAAAAAAAAAGACGTCTCTCTCTCAAATTGGTCAGCAATTTATTTTTTGTCATACACATGGTGGTTTGATCATCAAATAATTTGTTGTTATAAATAGAGGCATTCCTTTTCTTTTATATTAAAGGAATAATTGTGCGAAGTCTTTGGTATTGAGTTTGATGCTGATATCAGAGTTTTGTATTTGTTTTTGGATAATTAACAAAATTGAGGCTTCACGGAAATTATTTATGTTTATTCTTCTTCACTTCTTATCTCTTATCGAATCTTGTTGTGTTGAAAACATTGGAATAACTATAACAATTTGCACCAGAGCGACTACATAAATATTTTTTAACAATTTTTTTTTTTGTGATGGAGAAAATACAAATGGAAATTCAAATGAAAGTAATTGGGATATTTGGAAGGGGAGGATCGAAATTTACTTGTATCTCAATGATCTTCATTGACCATTGGATAATGAGGGGAAATAGAAAGGCTGCTAGTGCTATTGGATTTTTTTTTTTTTTGGTGAATACGACGTTTCTTGCTGTCACCAATGAAACTTTTGTGTTGATATCTGAAAGAAGTTGGAAGGAATTATGCGAAAAACTCTACAACGAACAAGACTTTTCTTATGAGAATGTTGATAGATCTAAAGGTTAAAGAATTGTTGGTAAATTAGATAAATTTTTATAACTTCCAAGCAATTGTCAATCTATAAACAACCATGAATGTTGATAATGAGACATAAACCCTGATGTTGATGAGTTTGTTACTAGGGAGTTGTAAAACACTTGTTTTCGCATTACATAACTCGATTTCGAGTGGAATTGTTTCACTGAGTTCGACGGATAGTAGTCTTCTCAATGGGGATGCAATCGATGAACTCAAGGGAAGGAAAGATTAATGATGAAAGAGAAAATAATAAATGATTAAAGAGGTGAATCTTGCAAAAAGAGGTAAGCAACAAAATATGAAAAAGGATATCATTTACTATCATTGCAAAATACCAAATAATTTACGGAAATCTTGCCATTTAAAGGGATAAATAAATGATAAAGGCATTAGAAAAAGCCAAAACATACCAAAGAAAAATATCGATGATGAGGCAAAGACAAAAGAAAGGACCGAGCACTTGATTCAGATCGATGTTTCCATATATGCAAATAAAAAGAATCATTCATTGATTACAAAGCGAAAAATGATAAGATAAAATTTGTTAATGATATAGATTTGCATGTCAAGAGCATATGGTCAACTAGGTGAAGGATGTTTGAAGAGAAACGACAAAACTCACAAGAGTTAGACTTTCCCTAGAAAGTAGGAAAAGTCTTATTTCGGTAGGAAAACTGGAAAAAATTGTTTCAACTTTTCAACTCGAGGTCAAATTCTAAGGATGTGTAAAGCAAATATTGAGGTTATGCACGCAAAATGATGAAGCACTATTATGTACAAATTGATTGGAAAAACAACGAAGAACATAAAAGACTTCTCAAATTGGTCTTCTCAAATTGGTGTTGAAGAGACATATTTTTCTACATCCAAATAAAACATGCAACGAAAAACTATAATCTACATGGATGTCTTTGTGATATTACAAAAAAAAATTGATAATTATATATTTCTTTTTGTTAAGGTAGGGATTAAATATGCAGTGTAATATTGTGATTTTGTATCAAATAGAGATGAGATTTTTGATACAAAATCACATTTCAAGGAAATAAATAACATGTATGAAATTATGTATATGATTTGTGTAATTTAATATTGCATATCTGAATATGTATATTATAATAAAACATAAGATCTAATAAAATCAACTTTCATTTCCAAGTTGAATTCTTTAACGGTTACAGAAGTCTACAAGATATGCAATGTTAACTCCAATGACTTACATACTCATCCACATCTCACATATTTCGCACGGTGCATGAAAAGAAAAACAGCTACTTGTGTAGAAAACAAACCGAGTTCTAAGACATAAATTATTATTTCCTCTACTACAGGTGAAAAGCAACAACAAAAACCATTGACCCACACGTTTCCTTAGTAAATTTACATCCCTACCCATCACATGAAAGAAAAATATCAAAAAACACTTTGCTTACTTCTTGGACACCTTTCCCTTCGCCGCAGCCACCTTCTTAGCTGGTGCTGTTTTTTTCACCGGAGTCTTTTTCGCTGCCGCAGCTTTTTTCACTGGAGCGACCTTCTTCTTCTTTGATGGGGTATCCTTAACACTTTTCTTTGCCACCTTAGCTGCAGGTGCCTTACTCTTTGCCTTAAGCGCAACCTTCTTAGTTCCCAATGCAGCTACCTTGGGCTTGGTAGCATCAGCTTTCTTGGCCGGAGCAGCAGCCTTCTTAGTTTTCACTTTTGAAGCAGTCTTAGCCTTAGGTTTTGCAGCAGTTTTTGTCTTGGGTTTTGCAGCAGTTTTTTTGGTTTTGGTGACAGATGAAGAAAGCTTGTATGAAGCTTTGACCTTGATGAGCTTCCCGTCGGCTGCAAGTTTTTTCAACTGAAGGAGAACGATCTTTTTGAAATTTGATGAAAGCTTTGAGCTGTGCTTATCCCCGATGAACTTGGTGATGGCATATTGGCTAGATCCGGTTCTCTCCTTCAATGTAGTAATTGCCTCACTGATCATTTCAGCGTAAGGAGGATGTGCCAAAGGAGCACGAGGTTTTGTAGGAACTTTTGGCTTTTTAGTTTTAGCTCCCGCCTTTTTGGATGGAGGAGCTTCTTCAGCGGCGGAAGCTGGTTTCTCTTCGACGATGGAAGCAGGAGCGGCGGCGGCTTCTTCGGTTGACATGGCTGGAATTGGGAATTAGGGCTTGGGATTATGAAATGGGATTTGGATCTGTTGGATTTCGATGTGGAGTATTGAGGACAGGGGAGGGTTTATATCGTACAAGCATGATTCGGATCCTCGAATGTGATTGGGCGGAGCGATGAGCACGCGGATCGTTGCACCAAACACGCATAAGAGGAGTTTCAACGGGTGTGATTAAAGTGGGTGTTCAAGGTGAAGAATGATGGAAAATACAAGGCTATAGTAGTTGATAAAGGGTTTTCATAAAGAAAGGGATTGGAGTATGATGTGATATTCTCTCCAGTAGTGAGGCGTACGTCCATTCGCATTTTGCTCGCTATCGTTGGAGCTCATGACTTGGAGCTGGAGCAACCGGACATGAAAACCGCTTTCATGCACGGAGACTTGGATGAAACTATCTACATGAAGCAGGTAAAAGGATTTATTGTAGATGGAAAAGAAAATTGGATTTGCAAATGAAGCAGTCATTGTATGGACTTAGGCAATCGCCTAAACAATGGTACAAGAGATTTGACACATTTATGCTTCCACTTGGTTTTGATCGTAGCATCAAAGGTGCTTATGTGTACTTCAAGCATTTAAAAAATGGTAGATGGGTGTACCTACTCTTGTATGTGGATGATATGTTGATTGCTTTCAAGGATAAGGCTGAAATCGATAGTTTAAAGCGAATGCTTAAAACGAAGTTCGAAAAGAAAGACCTTGAAGAAGCAAAGAAAATTTTAGATATGAGAATCCAAAGGATAGAAAGCTAGGACTTTTGAGCCACGCACAAAAGGAGTAAATTCGAAAGGTGCTTTCTCTATTTAGCATGGATGGGACAAAGATAATCAGCACACCCATGCCTTTGCACATACAGCTTCTAGTAAAGACACTTCGATCTTAGAAAATGACAAGACCTACATGGAGAAGGTCCCTTATGCAAGTGCAGTTGGTAGCTTGATGTATGCTATGGTCTGCACTGGGTCTGACATTGCACAGGCTGTTGGATTGGTGAGTAAATTCATGGCGAATCCAGGAAAGACGCATTGGAAAGCAGTGAAGTGTATCTTCAGATACCTTAGATGAACCCTAAACCATGGACTTGTCTTTGGCGGCAGAGATAGAGATTTCAGCTTGGTTGGATTTTACGATTCCGACTACGCTGGTGATAGAGATCGAAAGAAGTCAACATCTAGATATGTGTTCACCATTGGTGGAACAACGATCAGTCGGAGAACGAGGTTGTAGAAGATTGTTGTTTTGTCTACTACAGAGGTAGTGCTCATAGCTGCAGTTGAAGCAGCTAAGGAGGCGCTTTATTTGAGGCGATTTGTTGTGTGATTTGGGCTTCGTATATGAAGGCGTGGATGTGTACTATGATAGTCAAAGTGCAATTCACTTAGCTGAAAATAAGACGTTCAGCTCGGGGACGAAGCATATTGAGGTGAGAGTCATTTTTTGTCTCGATGAGTGAAGAGAAGCTAATTCGTCTTCAGAAAGTTCACATAAAGGAGATTGCAGTAGACATTTTTACCAAATCGTTGCATGTTGCTAAGTTTGAGCATTGCTCGGACTTGATTCGCTTAGCAAAGTGCTAGGTGCCATGAGATGGCACGGGAGAAGAGTTGTGATGGTTCATGAAGACATTTGTTTTCATGATGGAGATTGATAGGTTCTATGCGGACTGGGTACTTCGAACACTTTATTGACGCGCGGTGGACTTGTCGGAGTTCGTTGAAAAAGTGTAATGGGTGATGGCATTGCCAAAGCTCATTGGTTAAGCATCCATTGTTTAGAGCATGAAGGTGTAGATTGTCTTGGATGGCTTGTATGGAATTTGGTATCAAGGTGGAGATTGTTAGATTTGATACTTTGATTTCCAATGTTGAAACCCTAGATTAGAGGAATGCAAATTCGAAGCATGAAGAAGAAGGGTCATTAAACCCAAAGTCAAGTTGTTGAAGGAGCTGGAAGTGAGCTTGGCCAAACCAGAATTCTTGTTTGGTGGAGGAGGCGATCTTATTCGATGGTGGAGTAGCAATTGTTGGACCAAATTTATGGCCCGGTCATGATCTCGTTCAGGAAGGAAGCGATGGTGCTTCGATTTGGCAGTGGAGGAGCGATGATAATGATTCGGTGGAAGAAGTATAAAAAATGGCGTGGTAGGTTTTTGGATCGATGCTGATTTGAGAAAGGATATGTTTCGTTTGGTGATTTGGAGCATACCAGTCCAATTTTTCGTTCGGGTGCTGTAATACTGCTCCAGATGACTGTCAATCCAGATTTATTATTCAACTGCTGAACCAAGCTTTGAACAGAATGCCGGTCCAAGTGATGCCAAACCAAATATTTGGTTTGGTTGGACCATGCCGGTCCAGATCTTGAGCATTGTTTGCTGAACCAAACTGTACTGGACCAGATAGTGAAGTGTGCTACCGAACTAGATGTTATGTGCGAACCAAACCTCAGGACTGCTATGTAACAGCCACCCCTCCTCATATCTTCACTCGATAAATAGTGGAGCTTCTGACAACAATGGCAGCCATCTTAGAGAGCTGAAACTCTACAGAATTTTTTCTGCATTCTTAATTCTTCTTATCTATAGCCTTCAAAAATGAATCGATCTTGTAACTTTAATCATTCGGTGATTAATAAAATTTTCTCTCCCCAAGTGGACGTACACTGCCTCACGGTAGTGGACTATAAATCCTGTGTTATTTATTTTTATGCATTACATTGATCTGTGACTATCTGTTCTGGTATTTATCTATGTTTGTTTCGTCTCGCTACAATCACGATCCAGTTGTTTTCCGCTGTGTTGGGTATTTTATTCCCTTATACTAATCATTTGAAGGGATTTTTCACAATATTTTGTTAGTGTATAAATTCACCTACCTTCACTCTATTGGGGGAAGAGATACCACAGGGCTTCATACATTCTAATAGGGGTTTGAGGCAAGGTGATCGCCTTTCATATTATTTGTTCTATGTGGCAATGAAATTTATGTCACTTGGACTGGAAGATTGTGTAGCTCAAGGTAGATTAAAACCATTATCAAAGGTATTTCCCACAATATCTCACCTACTATATACAGATGATGTCATGTTTTTCTTGAAAGCTACGGTAGATAATGCCATAGAGATTAGTTTGTTACTTGATGTAAGATTTACAACTAAGTTACAAATTAATTAGCTTAAGTCTAAAATTTACTTCAGTTCCCATGTGCCAAATAAAGATGTGATTGTACAAAAGCTAGGTATGGTGGAGGACACTTACCTGTGAAATATTTAGGTGTACACCTCTTAACTGAATATGTAAATGCAACTCGGTGTACCACATTGATGCAGAGAATAACAACAAAATTAGAAAGTTGGGATTGTAGTTTGCCCTCTACTACTGGAAGGGCACAGTTAATTCAGAGTGTTATTGTACCTATTGTTCTATACTGACTATTAATTTACCACTTACCCCCTTCAGTTACTAGCAAAAACAATTCTTTACGTGCAAACTTATTTTAGGGAGGTGGGGCACACAAAATATCAAGGCACGTTTTGAGTAGACCTAGAAGTGAAGGAGGTATAGGCTTGAGGCTACTGAGAGAATTGAGGACTACAATATGTTTTTGGCTTATATGGAATATTCATACTAAGCAATCTCTACGGGTAAACTGGATGAAAAGCAAGTATTTAGCACATTCAAACTAATGGGCTTTGCAAATTAACAACTTTTCACCTACAATGAAACATATGTTGAGGGAGTAGGATAATGCAAGTAAATTATTCAACGGGGTCATTGTTAATGGGTCTACAACATCTTTGGGGTTTGATCCTTGGATCAACCACAAAACACTAGTGGGTTTGTTAGGTTGGCACAAATTAGACATGTTTTCATCTGCAAGCTATAGGGTTTCGGTAATTATTTCTAACAACTGATTTACTCCTGACAAATTTCCAGAGATAAGAGAGATACAACAACATATACATCAAGTCTCCATTATTTCACACAAAAATGCAGATTAATGGGAAATATCAGACAATGAAAGATTTAATTTTTGGTAGTTTGGAATGATATTCGTTCTAAATCGAAAAAGATGGTCTGGCATCAAGTTATTTGAAATAAAACCAGTGCTAAGAAAATGTTTATTTGTGCCTACAAAGTAATAATACAGAGATTATCCACTGCTGATCAACTACCAAACTAGGGATTACAGCTTGATACCCGATGTGTCTTTATTTGCAATAGAAAGAGTCTCACGACCACCTCTTTTTCGATTATGATTACGCCAAGTACCTACCCACTTTTTCCTGAATCAAACTGGGCCTTCCTCCTCATGTAGACGGTGATCTTCCAGCTGAGATCCAGCAGCTTAAAGCTTCTTTTCGACATTAGAACATCATGCAGAAACTTGCTTTCACGTTTCTGGTTGCGGTCATATATCACATATGGGCCGAGCGCAATAGGAGAATTTTCGATATAAACAAGACAGAGAGAGGGCATCGGGCGAGAATTGCGGAAAATGAGATGTTAAGCCAAGTGATTAGAACTAGGGCAAGAGGTCATTACAGTGAAGAAGAAATTGGATGTTTGGATAGATGGGGAGTGGAGCAGAATGATTGCGGCTAGGATTTAGTCAAGTGGCTTTTAAAAGCGGGTTCGTAATCGGGTTGTTTGTGGTGAGCTTTGTACGAAGAGGTGTGTACACTGTTGTATTAGTTATCGCTGGGTTGTTGCACTCTTTTTTCGTACTACTATGGTAAGGTGTTTTAAGGAGGTAAAACCAATGATGTTCTTCATACGTCACTAAATAAAGAACCGACTTTTTCAACAACAAAATAGAAAAAAAAGGCGTCTCTCTCTCAAATTGGTCAACAATTTATTTTTTGTCATACACATGATGGTTTGATCATCAAATAATTTGTTGCTATAAATAGGGCATTCATTAACTTATGTTAAAGGAGTAATTGTGCGAAGTCTTTGGTATTGAGTTTGATGTTGATATCAGAGTTTTGTATTTGTTTTTGGAGAATTAACAAAATCGAGGCTTCACGAAAATTATTTATGATTATTCGTCTTCACTTCTTATCTCTTATCGGATCTTGTTGTGTTGAAAACATTGGAATAACCATAACAATTTGCACCAGAGCGACTACATAAATATTTTTTAACAATTTTTGTTTTTGTGATGAAGAAAATACAAGTGGAAATTCAAATGAAAGTAATTGGGATATTTCGAAGGGAAGGATCGAAATTTACTTGTATCTCAATGATCTTCATTGACCATTGGATAATGAGGGGAAATAGAAAGGCCGCTAGTGCTATTAGATGTTTTTTTTTTGTTGAGAATATGACGTTTCTTGCTGTCACCAATGAAACTTTTATGTTGATATCTGAAAGAAGTTGGAAGGAATTATGCGAAAAACTCTACAACGAACAAGACTTTTCTTATGAGAATGTTGATAAATCTGAAGGTTAAAGAATTGTTGGTAAATTAGAGAAATTTTTATAACTTTCAAACAATTGCCAATCTGTGAACAATCATGAATGTTGATAATGATACATAAACCCTGATGTTGATGAGTTTGTTACCAGGGAGTTGAAAACACTTATTTTGCCATTACATAACTCAATTTTGGATGGAATTGTTTCAATGAGTTCGACGGATAGAAGTCTTCTCAACGGGGATGCAATCGATGAATTCAAGTGAGGGAAAGATTAATGATGAAAGAGAAAATAATAAATGATTAAAGAGGTGAATCTTGAAAGAAGAGGTAAGCAGCAAAATATGAAAAGGGATACCATTTGCTATCATTGCAAAATACCAAATAATTTACTAAAATCTTGCTACATTTTTAAAGGGATAAATAAATGATAAACGCATTAGAAAAAGCCAAAACATACAAACGAAAAATGGCGATGACGAAGCAAAGACAAAAAGAAAGGACCGAGCGCTTGATTTAGGTGGATGTTTCCATATATGCAAATAAAAAGAATCATTCATTGATTACAAAGCAAAAAATGATAAGATAAAATCTGTTAATGATATAGATTCGCATGTCAAGAGCATATGGTCAACTAGGTGGAGGATGTTTGATGAGAAACGATAAAACTAACGAGAGTTAGGCTTACCCCAGAAAGTAGGAAAAATCTTATTTCGGTAGGAAAACTAGAAAAAATTGTTTCAACTTTTCAACTCGAGATCGAATCCTAAGGATGTGGAAAGCAAATATTGAGGTTATGCACACAAAATGATGAAGCGTTATTATGTACAAATTGACTGGAAAAACAACGACGAACGTAAAGACTTCTCAGATTGGTGTTGAAGAGCCATATTCTTCTACGTCCAAACAAAACATGCAACGAAAAATCATAATCTACATGGATGTCTTTGTGATATTGCAAAAAAATTAAATTGATAATTATAAATTTCTTTTTGTTAAGGTAGAGATTAAATATGTGGTGTGATATTGTGATTTTGTATCAAATAGAGATGTGATTTTTGATACAAAATCACAACTGAAGGAAATAAATAACATGTATGAAATTATGTGTATGATTTATGCAAATTAATATTGCATATCTGAATATGTATATTATAATAAAACGTAAGATCTAATAAAATCAACTTTCATTTCCAAGTTGAATTCTTTAACGGTTACATAAGTCTACAAAGTATGCAATGTTAACTCCAGTAGGCGATAACTCGTAGATTGACTTACATACTCATCCACATCTCACATTTTTCCCACGGTGCTTGAAAAGAAAAACAGCTACTTGTGTAGAAAACAAACCAAGTTCTAAGACATAAATTATTATTTCCACTACTACAGGTGAAAAGCAACAACAAAAGCCATTGACCCACACGTTTCCTTAGTAAATTTACATCCCTACCCATCACATGAAAGAAAAATATCAAAAAACACTTTGCTTACTTCTTGGACACCTTTCCCTTCGCCGCAGCCACCTTCTTAGCTGGTGCTGTTTTTTTCACCGGAGTCTTTTTCGCCGCCGCAGCTTTTTTCACTGAAGCGACCTTCTTTTTCTTTGATGGGGTATCCTTAACACTTTTCTTTGCCACCTTAGCTGCAGGTGCCTTACTCTTTGCCTTAAGCGCAACCTTCTTAGTTCCCAATTCAGCTACCTTGGGCTTGGTAGCATCAGCTTTCTTGGCCGGAGCAGCAGTCTTCTTAGTTTTCACTTTTGAAGCAGTCTTAGCCTTAGGTTTTGCAGCAACTTTTGTCTTGGGTTTTGCAGCAGTTTTTTTGGTTTTGGTGACAGATGAAGAAAGCTTGTATGAAGCTTTGACCTTGATGAGCTTCCCGTCGGCTGCAAGTTTTTTCAACTGAAGGAGAACGATCTTTTTGAAATTTGATGAAAGCTTTGAGCTGTGCTTATCCCCGATGAACTTGGTGATGGCATATTGGCTAGATCCGGTTCTCTCCTTCAATGTAGTAATTGCCTCACTGATCATTTCAGCGTAAGGAGGATGTGCCAAAGGAGCACGAGGTTTTGTAGGAGCTTTTGGCTTTTTAGTTTTAGCTCCCGCCTTTTTGGATGGAGGAGCTTCTTCAGCGGCGGAAGTTGGTTTCTCTTCGACGATGGAAGCAGGAGCGGCGGCGGCTTCTTCGGTTGACATGGCTGGAATTGGGAATTAGGGCTTGGGATTATGAAATGGGATTTGGATCTGTTGGATTTCGATGTGGAGTATCGAGGACAGGGGAGGGTTTATATCGTACAAGCATGATTCGGATCCTCGAATGTGATTGGGCGGAGCGATGAGCACGCGGATCGTTGCACCAAACACGCATAAGAGGAGTTTCAACGGGTGTGATTAAAGTAAGATTTCATTGAAAGCACATTCAAGCACAATCAAATAGAAGGAAGTAACTGGAATTTACCAGATTACCAAAATATGCATCTAACGTTAATCTCTCCGTAGTCTTCTTTTACTTTCGATGGAATATCGTGCAAACTTTACACTAAAGCCCATTTTCCCAATCAAACCTGTTATACAAAATTTGGTACAGGGACAACTTTTTTTTTCCCCTTCCTACAAGGACATACTCAAAACCCATTACGAAATGAATGATTTTATTTGTCTTTCTATTTTGCTTCATTCGACGCTTTCTTCAATTTCAAACTCATTTTTTGATTCGCTCTCAAACCTCGTAATCAATGCAACGATGATGCCTCAAATCAGATGCAAATCAGTATCACTAACAAAACCGCTAACTTCAACGCATGATGAACAACTATCGAAAATTCAACAGCAACGTTTAATTTGAGAAACCAAAAACCCAGCTCAAAACGATCCAAACCAGAAACAACGAAAGTAAAAACTAAAAAGCTAAAATTATAAAAACTGACAGTTAAACAAAAAGCACAACAAATGTTAAAACAAAGAGAAGAAACGAACAACCCGCAGAGAATTAAAATCAAGCGAAAATGAAAGAAAGCACACCGCAAAAGGTAATTGATACTATAAAAATAAGTGTAACAAAGTTAATATAGTTGGATTGTAACAACATTGAATTTTTTTGACAAAACGACGAAAAAAATAAGCAGCAAAAAACAACTTCTAAGAAAGAAAATGAAGAAAAACTGCAAAATTAGAAAGACGAATAAAGAAAAAAATGGAAAAAAATCAAAGACGAATAAAGAAAAAAATGGAAAAAAATCATAAAGAAAATCAAATAGAAACTCAAAAGACATTTCAACGGGTAAACGATGCTATAAAATTATAAATCTGACACTAATATTGTCATATTATTAGATATATTCTAATGGTATCAAAAAAATTAACTGGAAAAGGCATAAAAAGAAAACGGAAAAAATTGCAGATGAAGAATCTAAAGAGGGACAAATGAATTCAATAAATACAAACAATATCAATTTATAACATATTATTTATTGCACAAGTGACACTCGTAGTCTGTTTGTGTAACACCCTTGATTTTTAACAACATTATTCAGGAGATTTAATTAGATAGAGTAAATAGAATAATTTAAATGTTAGAGTGATAAGGGGATTGAGATTTGAAAATAAAATTAAGGATTGTGCTTAATTGTATAAATGGGCTTAAGAATAGTTTGTAAACAAATTAATTTACATAAGGGCTTATTAGGAAATAACCGCACATAATCCATTACCCTTAAAAAAATTCATTCCCATCTATTCACGATTCATTTTAGCAAAACAAAAAAATATATAAAACATAAGAGAAACCGGCCATTGTTAAGGAAGAAAAGAAGAGAAATTCAATCTAAAGTTAAGGATACAAGCTAGGGAAAATTAATCTCAATTCAATCTCCTTATCCTAATCTAATCAAGATGAATAATAATCTAGATTATCTCTATTTTGTTTTTATGATCAATTATTTTTGGGTTTAAGATTAAATCCATTTTAATGATGATTTGGATGAGGATATACTTGGATCATAACATGTTTGATTTAAACAAAATTGTTTAAATATGATTTTTTGCAGTTTTAAGGGTAAAACCGATTAAAATTAATTTCAAATGCCATGAGAAAATTTTATGTCGTGTAAAATATGATTTTGGAGTTGGCATTCAAAATTTGTAATTTTCCAAGCTATGGAAGATTTAATATGAATTTTCAAAGGAAAATATTTAGAATTGGGTTTAGAAATTAATTTCGATTATTTCATGAAGAATTTGGATCTGAAAATTTTATATGTTAGATAACATATTGAAGGTGAATTTCTGTAATTTTTGGGGATCTTTTCTAAGTGGTTTCGTATGAAAATAAAATTATTTTGGATGAAAGACTTAATTGTTTTATTGGTTTTGCTCAATGGAAGGGCTTATTTGTTTGATTGATCCTTGTTTAGATCTGAAATTATGTGGCAGTTATTTTTGTAAAGAATTTGAAAAGTTATGGCAACTAATCACATGATTACAAGTAGGCAGGTTACTCGGAAAGTATTTGCTCTAATTGAAATTAAATCAGTTTTACCTAGAAAAGTGGGTTACGCCTCTTTCAGAAGCATCTTTTGACCTAATGCTTCCGCCTTCAGTCAAGTCGAAACCTACCAGGTTGAAACCAAATAAGCCGAAACCAATACATAAGGTATCAATCATTGGTATGTAGTGGATTGAAGAAGGCGGAAGGCATGGTGTCGGAACGTAGCTTTCAATGGGGTTGATACCTTTGGTTTGCTTTCAAATGATAAGCGCCTGCTTTATTTTAATAAAAACTTTCGAACGAGTCGAAACATATGCCTTCAAATGGGTCTTCTAAGTAGCTTTCGAAAAGGGTTGTCGTCATTTAGTTTAAAAGTACAAGATTTCAAATCTAGAACAATGCTTTCA
Source organism: Allium cepa (assembly GCA_030765085.1). Classification (NCBI taxonomy): domain Eukaryota; kingdom Viridiplantae; phylum Streptophyta; class Magnoliopsida; order Asparagales; family Amaryllidaceae; genus Allium; species Allium cepa. Next base: position 611,982,311 of record CM060932.1, read on the forward strand.
AAAAGGGAGGTTTCGACCTAGACGAAACCCTGCTGCCATTCTTTTGCCTTTCGAATGTATTGAAGTCATCAATGCTTTCGAAATGTGGCCTTTGTTTTAAACCTATACTAAGCCGCTTCCTAAAGCTTACGAAAGAGTTAAGAGATTCGAAGGCAATGTCTTCAAAAGGGGATATCGAAGGTAACCTTCAGATGTTTTACTCAAATGCTTTGAGCTTTCGAAAGTATTGTTATGAAGCCGTCAATTTTCACCAAACAATTTTATATAAATATTAAAGGTTTCGAAAGAGGTATTTTTGCTTATATTCACTTAGATCCAATAAATTGCATTTTATGTCGAACCTGGTGGTTTCCAAAGGTGTACCTTCATATGGTTTCAAAGCTATGCTTCTATAATTGAATAGTTTCACTTTAATACATTCGAAAGGTTTTGAAAGAAAGACTTTAAAGCATTTCGAAAGGCAAGTGCCTAGAGTTTTGAAAAGAAGATTTTAATGCTTTCGAAAGGAGGCTTTCCAATGGTTTCGAAAGTAATGACTAAAAATTTTGAAGGCCTTAGTTTTCAAAATATATAACCCAATCTCATTTTAAAGGAAAACTACGGCATAATAAAAGAGTTTCGAAATGATTTTAAGTATGCGGTTTTTGAAGAAGTTTCCCTTGATTAATAAGTTAAAGGGATTAACCAAGTTTTATATAAAATGATTTCAAGGATATTAAGCCATGAGTGATGGTATTGTTATGTTATTATGTTGCTTCTTCATATACATATATATACATATACACACACACACACACACACACACACACACTGTAATGGACTCATAGCTATATTTGGGGAGAAAATGGCAGAGTAACCAACTAGGTTGTCTCAATGGTGAATATAGATTAAGTTAACTCCTGAATGAGTAGAATTGCATCCAAGATGTCAGATAGACCAGAATGTAGGATGCCAGTAGACTGACCGACGAAGTTGTCAGGTAAACAGGTTCATAGTGAACCAATGAAAACTATGTCTAGGAAAAAGTTATTGGCAGGGGCTAATAGGTTCATAGTAAACCCATAAAAACTATGGTTAGATTAAGTTATCAGCAAGGGCCAATAGTTTTGTAGTGAACCCATGAAAACTATATCTGATTAAGTTATTGATAGAAGTCAATAGGTTTCTAATCAACACATGAAAACTAGAATAAGAAGGAAGTTATTGGAGATACCGATAGATTTAGGGAGAGCCCATGAAACAATGAAGTTATTGGCAGAAGCCAATAGGTTTCTAGTGATCCCATGAAAACTATGAGACCGGATAGGGAGTCCATAAACATTAACAAGTTATTAGTTAGCCTATGAAAACTATTAGGTTAATAGTGACCCTAGAAACTATAAATAAGACGGATAGTCAGAATGAATGAGGATTTGAAATCCATAATTAATTTACTTGTTTGTGTATCATCATGTTTTTTTTTGAATTTTTATGTTTTAACCATTGTAGATGCAGGAGCACGATATATGGTTTTCCAAAGTTTTGAATGAGATACTAATGAGGGAAAAACCTGTTCCGCTAAGCGGCATGGTCTCACTAGATATCTAAATGGTTTGAGATGGAAGATTATTATTCATACCAGGCTTTATGTTTGACTCGAAGTTCATGTCACTTAAACTCTAGGGTGCTCAATCGATTTTGAGGATTGATGTTTTCAGGTACCTCTTTAGACGAATAAGCTTCCAGAAACGTGCAGGAGGCATGATAGCTATTTGGAGTTCTTTTCTACTTTGATTCCGCTATGTTTTTTTTGTAAAAGCAGAGATGTTTAATTGCCTAATTATATACTATTATCATCCTGGGGCATCTTCATATGTCGCTCTTGGCGTATGTTGTAATATTTTTTTTTTTTCGAACTTGGTTCTCATATTGAGATTATGTAATGAATTTGAGAATGATTTGAGATGGAATATTAAAGCTGTTTTGTGATTTTAATTTTTTTTACATATCCATGTGTTTCTGTCATATCAATGTATCCAACATTACCGCATTTTGTTGTCGAGGATTAATAAATATGGATGACTGCAGCACCGTAGACATTAGTTTCGGGCCTTCAAGTGGGGATGTGACAAGTTGGTATCAGAGCATAGGTTTATGAAACTCAAAAAGAATTTAAACTTAAAAGATTTTTCAAAACATAGTCCAATAAATCAGAAGAATAAGATCGGTGTTTGGGATAACGCTATAGTAACGTACTTGTATTTGATAATATATATAAGTATGTGTTCTTCTTTCTTTTAGACCGCTCTTCTATATCTTACTAAGGCTCGTATGAAGATTTACAAGAAAGAAAATTTGGAGGTAGGAAGCGGAGGAGGAAATATCGGTGGAGGATGCACCACAACCAACGGAAATGTTCGACCCCCAAAAGGAACCTAGGTCGACGGGCTAATGCTAACCAAAATGCTGATGCCAATGTGGGTGCTGGAAATCCACCAGTGGATATGATGGCGATGTATTAGTTTTTCGTCAATATGATGCAAGCAAGAGTTACTGCTAATGTTGTTGGAAATGTTGGAGGAGCTAATCCTGTGGCTCCAGTTAGGAATAATTATGCTAAGTTGAGAAGAGATTACACCAGTCTTGGTGGGAAGCCGTTTATGGGGACAGAGGATGCCATAAAAGTTGAAAATTGGTTGTTGAATCGTGAGAGAATATTTGCTGATTTGAGTTTGGATGATGAGAAAAGGAGGAGGTTGGCCTCCAGGCAGCTGCAAGTGGCAGCACTTCATTAGTGGAATAGTATTACCGTCGGAGTTTCGGAGGAGGAGTCGACTCGGGCAGATTTTAGAAGGAGATTTGAACAGAGGTTTTTATCTAAAGTTGCTAAGTCGTTGATGAGAAATTTTATGGCTGTGGTGCAGTGAGAGATGTCAGTAATTAAGTATGCTGCTAAATTTGATGAGTTGTTCTGATTTGGGTATGCTACTATAGAGACCGTCATCAGGAGGAATGAGAGGTTCATTCACGGATTGAGGCCTGATATTGCTAGGACGACCTTGACATATATCTATGATCCTTGTAATGTAGTTGTGGAGACGTCAATCCAACATGAGGATATGCTTGCTAGTGAATGTGGATGACATTAGAATTTCGACCATTACCAAATTCCATAAATCAAAAGCGATATAGTTTTGACGAAGAGAATTGGTGTAAATAGTTGTCACTATTAGGCACTACTTATAATAAGTAAAATTAGATTTTACTAAAAGATGTGTAAGCGATAAATTCAGCCAAAATGTCACACCACCTGCTAAGTGACGTGTGAATGTTGATATTCGAATAGTTCGATATTAATCACTGACTGAATTTACACCTTTGAGTCGCACAACCGAAATGATGAATGCTCTAAATGAACCACATGATTTAATTAATTTATAATTGTTGTAAATTAAATAAGTTAGTTAATATTTATGAAATATTAATCACTAAATTTTTATTTAATTTTGTTTGAGTGCCCTTAGCATTTAGTCAAGTGCATATATATGAGTTATAAACGCGTATATTGATATATGATATCTTTATAGCGTTTAAATTTGATTTAATCATGATAAATACTAAAAGGGGGCTTTATATAAATTAGTATTTGTAAAATATTAATTATTAAAATTTTATTTTAATTTATTTGAATAACATTAGCATCTAAGGTGTGTGTGTGTATAGAAGTTATAAAATCATGCACAATTGAATTGGATTTAAATGGGATCGATGCTAATGAGATTTTGAAAAAAAATTAGTGTTCGTGTGGCACCATCTGGCTAGCCATGCATCTAGAAGAGGGAGAGGATGTTATTAACATTTGAAAAGGAATCAATAGGGGAAAGTTTTAAGGAAGAAATAGGAAAGGTTTCCATCATTCCTTTAAAACACATCTCCGTTTTTTTCTTATACGATTGATTTATTTCTTGATCGGAGAATTTCAAATTTTTATGGCTTCTTAACCTCTAAAATTCCAAAATTTAATATCAAGTAAAATCAATAACAAAAGATGGTTCTAATTTCTTAATTCTTGCAAAATTCGAAGATTGATTCATGGAATCTAAGAGCCTTTGATTCATCATTCAAGGTGCATTCTCTTGGCAACATCTCAAGGTGATAACTCTAATTTTATATATTCATCATTCAACTTGTTTATGTAATTTAGATCTGTCTTGTATTTCATCTCATATGTTTATTTGTTTATTTGGTCAAATAGGTTAGATCCCCTTTGTTCCATCTTAATTAATTACATATGTTCACCATGTTATTTTAATTTGAATCTGTTTTAAAATATATTTTGATTATTTTCCAATTATTGTTTTCATTGTTAGATCCACATTATATGATCCCATATTTAATTATTTTTCATATTGCTTAATTGTTTAGATCTGAAACCTTTGCAACATATACATATATGTCTGATTTGTCCTATCTATTTTGTTGTTGTTTCAAGTTTTTTATTTTAAAAAACACCTTTTAATTAAAATCTAAGTCTTAATTAATGAAATATTTCTATTATTGATTCGAATAGAAAACATATGTAATTTATTTATGTTAGCATGTACGTTTTATGTTCAATATTTCAAATTCAATTTTTAGTTTTGCATACTGCTGTTTAAAGCTATATTAAAAAAGTTTTCTTTATAAACATAACTGGTCTTTTTTGCAAAATATTATAAACCCTTGGATTTCCTTTTAAAATTAAATTAGGCTTTAGTTGTTACTTTATATTGGAATATATACTAAATTATAAATTTTAACATAAAGCTGTATTAAGTTTAAAACGTTATTTACAATGATTTTTGTATGTGTATATATGTACACACAAAAATTATGTGCGTGTGTATACATACATGCACATACACATACACATAATTTGAATTGAATTTATATGATTGACTTTTATGTAAAATTATAGTTTTTAATTTTAAAACTTTCAGTTTTGAAACTAGGTTCAAAATTACTGATCTTGTGGAGTTATAAAAGCGATACTTAATTTTACCTCATTTATATGTATGTATATTGTATATATATGTAAATATATGTATGTATATGTATTTTAAATAATAATGTGGACAATAAAGACACATATGTAAGAAATATCATCTATGTACATTATCTGATTTATTGCACTTACATAATTTATAGTAAAGTAAATTTGGACAATAGTTACAATTAATGTCATGAATAAATTGCCAATTAATATCATTTAATGACCTAATCAATTTAATTAGAGAGAGAAAAAATGAAAGGTTTCTCTCTTCGTATAATGTTTATTATACTCTCAATTAATTATTAATTAATTACCTGTTTTTAGGGAAAGAAATGGAAGGTACCTTCCCTAAATTAACTCTTATAAACAATTATTGAGTGTATTTGATGCACAATACATTATTAATTTTTAACTTCCTTTTAACCAATTTTAAATAAAATAAGACTTTATTTAATGTTTGATTAGATTAGATCTAATAGACATTTAGAATTCATAGGTTCATTAAAGGTCCAAAATGGTAATTTTTTTTGAAATTTACTCATTTTTTCCGCTGCGGGCTAGCCTAGTTCCAACAATGGTATTATGGCCCAATAGTATATGCGGTCTAAATTAGTCATGTTAGGGCTAACTAATTAAGCTTACGCACTTAGTACTGTGTTTAAAAAGGTGATGTCTAGGATTGTTGGGTAATCAAGTACGCCGTCCTACTTGGTTACCTGCCTGGACTAAAAGGTAATGTAAGCCCAAGGTTGTCCCTAATAGAAAAGGCTCAATTTGAATTGGGCCTTGCGCTAATATTTAAAATAGTTTTGAAAATTAAGACATGATTTTAAATATGAAAGTTAAATTTAAAATAAAAACATGTTTATTATAAAAGTTTATAATATAATATAAAATTTTAAAATGTTTGAAAATGTAATGAAAAGTTCAAAATGTTTGAAACTATGTAAATATTAATTTCGAAATTTAAAATTATTAATAAGATTGATAATATAAATTAATTAAATGAGTTAATTAAATAATACTTATATGCATGTATTATATATTTTGATATATGTTATGTTATCTTATAGCGTTTAAGATAACATAAGCATACATGTATGTATACAAGATAAATTTTGAAATCAATATAATTAAATTAAATTGTTTAATTAATAAATTAATTAAAGGTTAATTAATTAAAAATACATATATATAAGATACATGTGTTAGAGTATAAAGATTATAGTATACTCTATAAAGGTTACAGTAGTTATGTCCAATATAAAAGTTGTATTGGAATACTAATAAAAAAATAATTAAAGAGTTAATTGATTAAATAAGATTTTATTAATGAAATATTATACATAAGACTATCATATAAGTAATATGAAATATAAAAGTTATTTAACAACAAAACTTATATGATATGAATGTATAAGCTAAAAGTGGAACATTAAAGAAACCCGAATAGACTTAAGGGATAAATACATACGTAAATGTACGTATACTGTGATTTCTGATGTGTCTGACACTTAAATCATGAGGGTATTTCATAAAAAAATACATTATTCCATAAGTCAATATCACTCAATATAATATATTGAAGATCGTGAATCTTGAATATAATATTGTCTGCTATCATATATATATATATATATATATATATATATATATATATAAATTACTTGCATACTCCTTGGTTGTTGAGCAAAATTAAGCTTCGATGGTATGTGTAGTATTATTAATATACTGAACAGATGAGATGAGATAACTATGTATATTTGTTGAGAAAACTCAAAGTACATATATTATACTTAGGCCATCACAATATGGTAGGTATGAGTAAATAATCTCTTTCGATTTATTGGGAAAACTTAAGATCGAAATGAGATTAGGACAAGGAAAAATGAATTTGGAGTTGTATGTGGTACAACCGATAAGGAGTTATCCATCGCTTGCGGGGCTATGATTTGCTGAGCAAACTCAAGGTCAGAATACCAAGACAGACGAGTCCTAACACCCACCAGTAAAGTCGAAAGATTTCTATGTTTCATCTTAGGGTTTGGAGAAACATAAAAGACTAATGGGAGCCTTATTATTAGAAAAATGAAATGGTAACATTTAACATTTCTGATATTGTAATAACATATGCTAAATAATGTTATAATTATCTACAATGATAAATTTGTGCATTTAATATGATTGATAAAATGTGTATCAATTAACATATACAAATGAACTGAATTGAAAGTTGACAAATGGAAATATAATACCCACTATTAAATTCCTATTGCATGTTAATGTTTCAACACCCATGCAAGTGCCTGATTTTACAACTACTGAATAAATTCGTGGCTTGGTCACTTACTCATTTATTTAGCCAAGACCATGTATTGCATTCTATGAGTTTTGAACCCTAAAAGCAATACAAGACTATGGATATTTGATCCATATACAATTGCATTTAAATGTCATATGGTGAATAGTCAAAATTTGTAATGTACAATATTTCGATGAAATTATTTCATCCGATAAACCAAATAAACGTTAGTGCAAGATCGAGTATTCAATCCAATTGATTGTAAAAGGGATCATATTTTGTTAATGTAACGCAAGACCAAATACAACAAGATAGATATAAGAACTCAATTGTTGAAGTGTCATTTTTATCGGTTTACGTAAAGTGCAACATATTTGATGTCCTTAAATGTTAAGGATAATCGAATGCGCTTTTGTAAAGAATTTGTTACGATATCGTAGTATGGTTTTCTTTTCAAAAGTTTGGTCATTTGAAGGAAAAACAAATGTATACGAATAGATTAATTTAAGGTACAATTGGGATGAAGGGAATGAATTGCCACTTCTGTTTCATAGAGAAACATTGGAAATAAGAATAGTAATAATAATTGATACTTAATACTGGAATAAGAAATATGATTTCTATTCTAAAATGTATTTTCATATAGAAAATTGTTTTCTATGAGATTTATTTTTTTGAGCTCAAGATATTTGATCAACGACCTCTCCACTATAAATACTTGCAGTGTATGAAATAAACAAATTGTATTAAGTGAATGACGGACCTCCGAATTTAGTACACTATTATAGTAATAATGGAAAAGTGGGAGCATTGCCTATAACACTTATTAATTGCATCATAGTATGAAAATTATTTTCGTAAAACTTACCATACATTATTTATGAAATAATGATTATTTTTTGGTATCGATTGACAAAATAGACATAGCTATATTTCAATATGAATACTATGAATGTTCTTTATGAAATAAAACTATAATGTGGTAACAAAATTATAACAAAAGTGATGCATTGGAAAACACAAAAATATCCAATATTATTTACGGTTGTTTTGGAATTATAGACCATTCCGTAGTTTTGAGAAATAATTTTATTGTATGATTTTGAATCATATGATACTTGTTAGTTATATCTAAAATAATAAAGTGCTATGCACCCATTTAGTGGGAGTATCATAAGAGTTGATGAACTCTTCGGATTGATATATATATAGACGTATGCGATCGTAATTCTATAAGTTCCAAAACAATTCCATATTCTTCGTCATATTCATCGATGAGATATCATCTACATGACATGTGTATTAGATACACATGTAGTATGTCTATGGTAAACTTATAGAATATAAAATAGAAGTAAATAAAATAACATGCGATAGAAATGTTTTGATTTGATCGAATGAGTGAGTATATTGGAAAATATTCTGAACGTACCTAAAATGAATAAAGATTCAATCTCAAAATTACTCCTCCACGTGTTACATAATGATGCAATGATATTGAGTAATCGAACTTTGTTGGACAATGTGCGATAAATTATGAGTGAAGTTGAGTTAGTTTCTTTCTATAAGGTAATGTACTTAAGGGTAGTGCACAAGGTTAATATTATTTCATTTGAACAATAGTTTATAAAATTTTACAAGATGAAGGTTTATAAGAAACTCTAAGATATCCTAGGCAAGAAATCGGCATGTTGTGCGAGTCGAAAGATTGCACATAATAATTGTTCATGAGGGACATTGTATGAATCTCCCCAAAAGTATTTTGAAAAGATTGTCATTTGATGACATATTTATGTTTCAAACATATTTTTAGTAAATTAAAACAAAATTAGTTTTATAAATAAAGAAATTCATAAAACGTTTATGAATACCTATTCCACTGCACCGAGAAACAATTGTTATTTCAAGATATACTAACTTCACTGTGAATAAATTTATTTGAGGAATTATTGGTAGTAAAATGGAATTGGAAATGATCCATTGGTAGGACCGATTATATGAGATGAAATGAAATTAACTAACCTAAAAGAACACATCATTAGAATGTCTAATAAGTGTTCTCGCATATCTAAGAGAAACTATGAGTTTCTTATTAATGTCGAACATATATATTTATAGATTGTTTAATTGAACTATTGAGAGTGTTGACTTTATATGGTATGGTGTGCAAATTCGAAAGAATTCCAAGTACGCTATCAAAGTATAGATTTCGGTGGTCGTAACTAAATGCATATGATCCATCGATATGACGACCCGTAAATTTGTACCCTCTGAACCGAGAATAAACCACGACTGTCGACCTAGAGCGCATAGAATTGCAAATAATCATGAAAAAGAAAAGAGAGGGTGAGAAGAAAGAGAGAAGAAAGAAGAAGAGAAGAGAAGAAGAAGAATAAGAGAGAAGCGGAACCCAAATAATACAGAATCTCACATCGCAGCGAAATAACATATAATATGGATCAGTAATCTATACAAAAAGAAATTGTAATATGAATAAATCAATATCAGACTACAAAATAAGTAATCGTCGGCTTGGATAGTTATAATAACTTTCCCTTACAAATGATGATAATTTACAACAACAATAATGTAGTGGAAAAATAAGTAGATACCTGTATATGACATGATGGTCTCCAGCTCGCCTGCTGAAGCTCCAAAATCACAAATCTAAACCTGTAAATATACTCAGTCTGACCCGAGCATTGAAATGGAAGAACATCCGGATTAGTCTGGTAAACCAGCGTGAGAAGAACACATCTCAACCGAATTTATAAAGTTATCAAAACATTTCCTCTATCAAAACAAAACGTATCTCGTAAGACCACATCCACACATAAACATAGATGGGTTTTTCCCTTACGATAACCAAAAACTTTTCATATAAAAACATGTTATATTATAATAATGTCTATTATACAAATAATAATCAATATAGTTGAAATTGTTACATTATTAAAATTTAGCAATACTAGGCTCTACAAACAAAATGGCAGGCACGTAATGGATTTTAGATTTCCATATAAATGACTAGGTGAATGGATTACCTTTTATCTCGGTACACCTCTAAATAGATGTACCTAGGGTCGAGATACTTGACACCAAAACCAACACAAGACCGGCCTACCCTTTCCAGGATAGTACCGAATATTTCATCCCTCCAGTCGTTACCGACCTAAATCCATGGCCATAAGCATACATCAACAATAATCAGATACACGACGTCATAACGTGTAAAAATACATCTAGAAGTGTGATGACATCTCCTAATGGGAGCGACCCACTTTGCCTTGCCGCTTCTATCCATGTTTCAGTCATTTCATGGGGAGTAAGGCTAAAAGAGGTATCGATTACCTTTCACATATCACATCATCGTCATCTTTGAATGCCATATTGTCATTCCTGTTGACTGCTAATAGCCTTCCACAAAAATATAACCCTTGAGCTCGTATGTCTCAAAGAGGGTGTTAAGCTAAAAGAAGTTGCCTTCTCCGTCACCACATGATGTACATTTAAAAAAACCAATGTACATAATCTTAGAAATGCAATGTCAGACACTCGTCCATACAAGTTGTCCAAGAACATGACAAACCGAATGTACTCTCCTACCACATCCTATAGGATTAGCAGCGACAACCCTTGTAATGGATATTTCATAATGAAGAGACTACTGCTACTACATGTATATTGGGATTTTAACTTCAAATGATCAACAAGCAGTCCTTACCTATGAAAATTCTAAAAACCAATATCATTGACTAACCTGCACAATTGTCGCATATATATTGGTTCAAAGTGGTTTTCAGATAAATCTGATCCCGGTCTCTTTGCACCAACGATGCAAAAGCGTTTCTCAACCTTAAAAAGAAATCAAGTCTCATAGACATATTACGTCTCCAACTTTCAACTTGCTATCCTTCGACCAAGAAGGAGGCTCGATAGATTGGAGTAATCACTCCGCACTATACGAATCAGCATTCTCGACACAAACGATAATCAAGCCTACACAGTCAGTTACGTACTAAATGTACGACTAATTAGTTTCTACATCAAGTTGAGAAACTAAAATGACCAAATTTGATAGTCGGTTATTTAACTATCAAAGCAACAAACAAATTCTAGCACATAAGCTGTCACTGGGCCTGATTTTATTAATCGTTTATAAATCAAATCACTTTCCCATTATTTACTTCAAAATATCTTTAAAAAGATAATATTCAAAAACATTTCACTTATTGGATATTTGGAAAATATTTTCATACACATATTTTAACAATAAGTGAATTCGCAATTTATTGTGTTTAAAACCATTTAAACTCCATTTTAAAATATCACTTTCCAAAACATTCATTTTAACGATTTTTCACTTTAAACGATGAATATATTTCCTTTTATAAAAATATATATTTAGCTTATCAAATTAAATTTATTTCACATTTATAAAACAGTGTTTATAATTCACATTTCTATTTTATAAAAACTTCCATTTATAAAATTCCTCTATTAACCAATTTCCCGTTTATCTCATTTATATGTCAAAATCGCATTATAACTTTATTTATTTATAAATCTCTTTATTTACAAATTCATTCTTTTGTAATCTCATTATTTATACAGTCTGATATGAATTCATTTCTGATTTTAATTACAAATCCATATACAACTTTGATTACAATTCCATTTCTAATATTTATAAAACACCGTTTATAAAATTTATTTCATTAAATCTCTTCATCAATAACATTTCTTTTATAACTTCCTTACTTATAAATCTTATATACTTGTAATATTTCATTTATAACTTCATTTTAGCACTTATAAAACTCGTTTACAATTCCATTACTTTTATTTATAAAATATCATTTTTATAAATCTCATGTATAAACCATTTATAATAAGTTCAAAATTCTCAATTTAACTTATTTTACAAAATAGTTAACTTCATATTTCAAAAATCATATTTAAGTATATTTTACAAAAACATAATTTTTGTAACATAAAAATTATAATGTTTTTATTTATTTAAAATAAATCCTTTCTTTAATCATTCAAAAATTCATATAACATATATATTTTCAAAATCACTCCGAAATCCTTTTTAAATTGAAATCATCATTTCTATATTTTAAATCCCAAAAATATGGTCAAATGCTGCAAAAGTACTAAATAAGCGGTTTCACATCAATAATAGAAAAATGGCATCCATCACATCAAATATCACATAATACAACATATATAACAATACGTGTAAATAAACATCAACCATAGTGAGGAATCCTGTTGGATCCTCTAACCTGTCACTTGCAACAAATATATATATGAGAAAATATGTACAGTGTCTGCTTCAAGGCAGACGCACGTACAAAGGATCATCCGCTCATACACGGGATTGCATACGGTCTCATCTGCTCTAATCGGTAGGAATATATCCAACTACTAACTACTATAGCATAACATCCAAACATCCAGTGTGTGTGTGTGTATAACATCCAACAGTCAACAAAATGGCACAATAAAAATAATCCCACTTATATAAAAATAAAAGCGGGTCCGAAAGAGTGAGTTTGCTCACTTTGATTGCAGTCGTCTTGCAGCATTTTATTTCGATCAATTTTAACCAAAATTTTCACTAGTTCCAAATCCATCCAATCCAGTTCCTTTGCGTGGATTTTCGATAACGAATCCAACGCGATTCGTTTTGTGCGAAACGGACCTCGTATGAATAAGTTATGGGTTATTAAACATTTGATAATTAATAATTTTAATTAATTTTAAATAAAACAAAAATGAATTAAAAACCTTCATCGTCTCCCTCTCTCATGCAACTCAGGTTTTCACGACCGCGTTCGAACACATCGCGACTTGCTTCCATCGATTGCCGCTCCTTCTACGTTCGTCGAGGCGACGATCCAAAGCCACCACGATGAAGCCCATCACCCCACGCACCCACGACCAGAGACTTGCCATTTCCAGCTTCCCCAATCGCCACGAATCCCCATGAAACGCCGGCTTGAATGCAGCCAGATCTAGCCCCTTACGTGATGAATTTGACGATCACAACCGTATGGATGTGAAGATCTAATCTAGCTCTTCAACTTTGCGGTTAAAGGTTTCACCTGAATGTTGATGGATTGAGTGGAATTAAGGGAAGAAGAGAGGTGTATTCTAGCCATTGAATTCAAAGGTGGCGGCTAGGCAAGAAACCCTAGGGTTTGTAAAAAATGGGAAAAATGAGGTGCTTTTAAAGAAAATTTTCACGCACCATTCATCCTAAAATATTTCGAACTCCAAACGAAGCGTGCCGCCTGGTGTTTCTAATGTTTTACTCTTATTCCGAACACAATGGAATATATATCGGAGGCCAATTCAATCATATACAGAAGATACATTTTTAAAATTGAATTATTTTAATTAAAATTACTTAAATAAATTTCTATGCATTTCAGCTTCGCACGACTAGACCGTAAGTCCAATCGACCCAAAATTTGGAATCCTACAATAATACACTATTATGGATCCAATGAAACTAGTTTTGTCCAATTCCGAGATAGTGCTAAAAATGACTATTTTTACTCGTCAATTAAATATCAAAATTTTCAATTTCTGTAAATTAACTTTTAATTCAACTTTAAAAGTTTACTAACTCTTTTCTAATTCAACTAGAATTTAAATTAATATTAGAAATCATTTTTATTCACATTAGATCCAAAATTCAATTAATTAACTGATTAACTTATAATATTCATTTTTAAATATTTAAATTCATTTAAATATTCTAAATTCAGACGATTGAAAAATTGGATCGTTACAATCGACCATGACTGTGTCTTTATGAGTAAGACTAATGTAGTTGGAATTAAATAAGCAATGTTGATAAGAATAATATCGCAAATTTCAATTTTTGGAATTAGTGTAATAGATTCAATATTCAACACGTTCAAGTCAATTCGAATTTACTCACAAAATTATCGCTTGATAAGTTCCAGTGTTTTAGTACTTATGTATTGAAACAGAAAATTCTAAATAATGATTTAGAGTAAGCTGTTTACACATATTAACAAAAAATGTCTCAAAGTCAATGGGAGCGATATTGAGTTTGAAGACTTTGGATATGATCCAAGAAATGATACGAAAGTATCATTTTATAAGCATCAAGATTGGATAAGTATTTTGATAGAAATATCAAATAGTTTGATTTTCAATCAACGTGTAAAGGAAGCGTGTGTTCATAAGAGCGGATGTGAAAAGGTGCATTGATATTTCTAAATTATAAGTGAACAACGCGTTGTATATTTTAACGATGTATTTAAATCATCCTTAGTTGTTTTAATACTCAGTATTGGATTAACAAATGATGAATTTGTAGTAAGTATAAAAGATATTGGGAATATCCCAAATCGATATGCAAGGTCACCATATTAAACTTGTTTAATATGGAACATGTGAGATTAGTTCCTTATGCATTGGCAGTAGGAATTAACATACATGTTATGTTATCCATGATAAAGTGATTTGTTTATGTATTTGGTACATGAAGCAAATATAAAATCCAAATTGATATCACTAAATGATTGTTTTAAGTGTTCTCGTGCATTTATAAAATACTAGATAATTGTTTACAGAAAAAAACTCCTTATTAGGGAGTGATCAGACTCAAACTTCATAAGTGATATTGAGTATAGCATGTCGATAATAAATTTAATTTAAGAATCTTTTAAGTTTGATACGTTCCAAATGAAAGACTGTGCTTGATTCAATGAAAAGGCTAAGTACATCGCCTTGAATATTTTCGCAACAAAAATAATGTATATAAAAATATAAGTGCACAAATTTATAACTAAGCTGATTCCAAATATTGAGAATCTCTTAACATTGTTATATGATAACAATGTCGTGATATGGTTCGTAATAGAACTTAGACCTCACAAGAGGTCGAGAGACATACTCCGAATTGTTCCACGTGATAACGCAGTATATCATCGTCAGAGAGAGTTGATTGATGGAGTAGATAATTGAAACATAATAGCATATCCATTCACAAAGGGACTAACTAAACTGGTTTTGAGAAACCGGTTGGAGAAGTTGGAATAATATTTCATAATTGGCCCCAAGTGCAAGTGGGAGATTGATAGAGTTAAGGGTATGTCCTAAGGGCAATTATGTAATTTGTTACATATATCTAACTCGTTGAACAATCTTGTTCACAATAAAGGTGTTTCTTTCTGTCATATGCTTGTATAACGTGGTTATATTAATTAATTAGTTTAATTAAAAGTATATTTAAAAGGAAATCCATAAATGGTATATTTTGTGACAGTAGTTACAAAGTGTTGTAACCGTGAGTAATTTATCACAATAAAACAAATATACCATTTTAAATGTTCCTAGTCAAGATGCATCGAGGCTGGATATCGGTGAATCCGTTGAGACTATGGTATGTAATGCTCTCCAAATGTTGGGCAGTATATTACTCATGACTGTTAGGGGCACTTAGGGGTTAAATATTGATAGTTGTTGGATAACTATGGAATGACTCATTCGATAGTTTATGTTGGTTAATATACGTCAAATAGAAAATATCGATGTGATTGATTTACACAGTTCTTTCGACTTGAGAATACAATGGATCTTCAATATGAAAGATCTGTTTTGATTATAGTCAAATCATGGCATGGCGTTCCATCAAGTGACTATAGTTGGGTCGAATGGAAGTATTGGAAGTGAAGCGCTATTCAAGAGAGAATTCATCTGCTCAGTTATATAGGATTAATACCATGGTCAACTTAAGTCAACTCAAAGTCAAAGTCTTTGGTCAAAGCATTTTGGTTAATAATAATTGTTATTATTGAACCAAAGACTTTGTGTTTGGACTATAAAGTTAAATGTGGATGACATTGGAATTTCGACTATCACCAAATTTCATAAATCCAAAGTGATATAGTTTTGACGAAGATAATTGGTGTAAATAATTGTCACCGTTAGATATAGCTTATAATAAGTAAATTAGATTTTACTAAAAGATGCGTAAGTGATAAATTCAACCAAAACGTCACACCACCTGTTAAGTGACGTGCGATGTTAATATTCGAATAGTTCAATATTAATCATTGACTTAATTTACACCTTTGAGTCGCACAACCAAAACGATAAATGCTCTGAATGAACCACATGATTTAGTTAATTTATAATTTTTGTAACACCCCGATATTTTGTAGGAAATATAATTAAAAAGAAATTAAAATCGCATTTGTCACAGTGGTAAAGACGCATGTTGACTTCCTTAGTGACCAGGGATCAAGTCACGCTGTGGCCTAAAATCTAAAGCAATGTTTTTTAGCAGGTTCGTTTCTAGCGATGTTCCTACGTATTTCAGCATTGTTATTCAAATTGGTGTGTATCATTATTCCTCCTTTTCTCTACTGAATAAACAAATCTCCATCAAATTAAATTATCTATATATATTCAAGCAATTTGGGGAATTTAGAAGAATCAAACAGAGAAAGATTAAAGCAAAGCTTTTTCAAATTTATACAAGCTTAAGTGCCAAGTGAGTGGGAATTAATATGGAATAGAAAAATAAAGTAGTTCAATTTCAGTTCATTTTTGGCACGTTAATATGAATTAATTTCTGTTATTAATTGAGAATATATGTACATTATTGCATCTTCTTCTTCTTTCACTTCTTATTTCTAATTCATGTTTGGGTTGAAATTTGCAACAAACAAATTGTTATTCACGTTTCATGGCATAAATAAGATTGAAATTTATGTAAATTATTGCATCTTCTTCTTCTTCCACTTCTCAATTCTAATTCATTTTTGGGTTGAAATTTGGAACAAACAAATTGTTATTCACGTTTCATGGCATAAATAAGATTGAAATTTATGGGAATTATTGTATCTTCTTCTTCTTCCACTTCTCAATTCTAATTCATGTTTGGGTTGAAATTTGAAACAAACAAATTGTTATTCACGTTTTATGGCGTAAATAAGATTGGTTTAATTAAATTGAATTAGAGTTGTTATTTAATTTCTAACGGTAGAAAAAGTTAGTTGAATAAATTCAGAATATGTACTTGAATAAAATTATGGTTTTGATTGATATAATTACATGATTTTGAACATGGTTTTGGAACAAAATTAGAAAGTCTAATTGGCATAATTGTTTGTTTCATATGTGGCCTAAAAATGTAAAAAGTGAAATTTTCTGTAATTAAATGGTTTGTGGCTATTGGATAAACTTTTTGTAAGATTAAATCTCTAGAAGGAGAACGTAAATTAGGGTAGAAAAAAAATGTAAACTAAATGGACCCAAATGGCTAGTGTAAATCTGTAACAAAATGACATAAAAATTATAGATAAACCCTAAGGACTAAACAGACATGAAATTGAAACACAATTTATGCAAGAAAAAGGGAAATTGTGAAATAACCAAATCGGATGTAAAAATGGCCTAAAGTAGATTAATGGAAATAGACAGTATGTAACTTCTAATGGTAAAATTAATTAATCTGTAAGCGATTTGGTAGGCATACCTTATAAAGGTTTAGATAGGTGTTTCATGCAGTTAAGACCAAAATATAGTTTTGGCTGTACGTATTGGCGGGCAAGTAGGTTCGCAAGGATGCTTGTTATGTTTCATAGGTTGCTAGTACGTAGGATATATAACATCCGAAATTATAGGCTTCTTCAGGCAGGACGACGCGGACGGAATATGACAAGTGTGCTCCGATGTAGGCTTCTTTAGACAAATCATTGGAGGATTTTGCATAGCCGACCCAGCCGCGGGCGCTCTTTCGGAGCACCGACACTTTGGATAGAGGAAATTCCGTGATGGTGAGCGAGGAGATAAGAGGATAGGAGTCCAGTTTGGCAGAGCTTGAGCGCAACTTTAGGGTCATGCAAGGTTGTTTGAGTCGGCACCGGTTAGACATATGAGGCATTTAGTCACAATGCACGGGTGAAGAGCATGACTTTCACGCCGTAGCACGTGGATAGGTAACGACAGCAGGTCTGATAGGCTGATTGATGTTTAGTATTACTGCATGGTTGACTTTTCTATAGTAACCACAGACTTTGGCTTCTTAGGAACTATATCTAAGAAGGTTTCATTACATTATATTATTCACCCTTTGCGATATCCGAGGAAGACCTAGAATTAAGTTGTTTTATTCTTTCTGCTTCATTTTATTTCTCATTCACCAAAGTTTATGTCTAACCCATTCATATTTTTTCTATTTTTCCCAAATCACAGGAGGGCAGGTCTATGTTGTAGTTCTTTGCAACTTGGAGGGTCAATTGAGAAGTTGTTATCTTCAGCTTGTGTTTCTTTTTTCTCCTATACTCCATTTCTCTTTTCCCATACTTTACTCTATACATGAGGACCTATATTGTGAACTTTTTTATTTATATGTTTTGGTGGAGACTACTTGGTACTTTTGGTTTCAGAAATAAATTTGGGATAATGTTGTTTTTAATGAAGCTTTTTTTCTATTAATTTATAATTAGTGAAAATTTTCTTCCGCTGTAATATTTTAATCATTTATGTTATTGCCTTAGTCTCTGTGCTATGTTATGGATTTTTATTCCATCCGACCACTCGTGCTTCTAGTCATGTCCGATTTTCGGGGTGCCTAGAGGTGTTGGGTGTCACAGTTGTTATCAGAGCTAAGGTTTTGGTAATCCTAAAAATATTTTAAAAATATAAAGGTTTTTGAATAACTTTTAAAGGATATTCCAAATAATACTTTTAAATGTATATGTATATATTTTGGAAAAAAACAAATTTTAGAAATGGGTCCCTTATATATCTTCCTCCATATCTACTGAACTATTTACGGGGTACCTAATCCCATCTTTTTAATATCCATAGAGAGAAATGTCTGAACCGTAGGATATTCCCGAAGTTCCAGGCCTTAATATATCTGCTTGGTTCAAACATTATTTGCAGGCTACCGCACGAGCAGAGCCACCATCTAAGGATGCAACTCTAGCGGAAGGGGCTCCAGGCATTCCCGATTTTTCCAAGTTATGCAAGGACTACACCGGCTTAGGAGGCAAGCCGTTCCTTGGCACCGAGTCATATACTGAGGCAAGAGCATGGATCCGTAGTTATGAGAAGATATTTGGATTTATGGGATTAGAGGACTTGGCTCAGAGGCAGTTGGCTTCATGGAAGTTACAGGGAGAGGCACTTTTTTGGTGAGATATTATGGAGGCTGAGGTTGATAATTTGACTTGGGTGGATTTTCATACTAGGTTCAAGAGGAAATTCTTACCACAGGCCGAAAAGGGTGTGCAGCTAGAGAAATTTATACAGCTCAAGCAAGGGGATATGACAATTAAGGAATATGTAAATCAATTCAATGAGCTTGCCAGATTTGGACTAGACCTGATCAATACTCCTCACAAAAAAGGCGCTGAAGTTCGCTTAGGGTTTGAGTCAGCCACTTCAGAGTTTGATGCTGAGCCACATTCTGATGGGAGCCAGTTTTGAGGGATTGGTAGGGATGGCTTTACTTGCCGATGCTGAGAAGAAAGGAGATGTGGCGCAGAAGAGTGATGTGAAGAAGCAGTGGAATGGAAAGAGGAGAGGAGGAGAAGGTTCAGGTGGAAAATGGAAAGTTCCAAGGAAGGACTGGAAGTGCAGTACTTATGGGAAACCAGGTCATCTTGCTAAGGATTATAGAGGGGCATGAGAGTGATCGAGACCGAGGTGCTATATTTTCGATCAAGTGGGCATATGAAAAAGGACCGTTTATCGAAGCCCAAAAACAGTTCACAGTCACCTTCACAGCCTGCTCAAGCTTATGCTTTAGAGGCTGCTTCTTCCTCTAGTACTCGTCCGGTTGTGGACAAGGGAAAGAAGGTGATCATCGAAGGTATGTTATCTATCTCAAATTTTCCTGTTCGCACCCTATTTGATTCTGGAGTTTCATACTCTTTTATATCTAGTACTCTGATAGAAGGTCTTGGTCTTGATGCTTGCTTAGTAATCGACCTGGTAGTAGTATCAAATCTTGTAGGAGGATTGGTCTATATGTCGATGTTATGTCGGGATTTGAAATTGTTTATTTTAGGGTTGAGTTTGACTGTAGTGCCTATGTATTGGGCTTTTCCGGGTTCGGGTTGATTCTTGATATGGATTGGCTATCCATGTATAGCGTTGTTCTTGATTGCAATAAGAGGGTAGTGAGGTTAGGAACTTGATGTGGACGTGCCTTGGAGGTATCTTGTGATCCTAGAGGATCAGTCATATTGAGCTATCTTTACTCTCTTAATTTATCGCCCGATAGTTTGAGTTCGATACCCATTATTAGATATTTTCCAGATGTGTTCGAGGAGGTTGCTGGCCTTCCACCTTGAAGAGAGATCGAATTCAAGATTTATCTAGTCGATAATGCCAAACCGGTTGCTTTACCGGTAAGGCATATCTCTCCTAAGGAATGCCGTGAGTTGAGCAAGCAGATTGGAGAGCTTTTGGAGAAGGGCTTCATTCGTAGGAGCATTTCTAAGTAGGGCGCACCCGTCGTCTTTGCCACTAAGGCGGATGGCTCTCTCAGGCTTTGCATGGATTATAGGGAGCTTAGTAAGCCGACGAAGAAGAATTGTTATCCTCTTTCCCGAATAGACGATCTCTTCGACTAACTAGTAGGAGCCAAGGTATTTTCACAGCTCGATTTGGCCATGGGATTTCTTAAGTTGCATGTGGCAGAGGATAGCATCGAGAAAACTGTGTTTAGGACTCCGGAAGGGTTACTTTAATAGTTAATCATGCCATTTGGGGTAACCAATGCTCCAGCATATTTTTTGGACTTGATGAGTCGAGTATTTCGTAAATAGTTGAACAAGTTTGTGGTGGTGTTCGTCGACGACATTTTGGTTTATTCGTGAAGCAAGGAGGAACATACTGTTCACTTGTACGAAGTGCTTAGGACCCTACGAGCACATAAATTGAAGGCGAAGTTCTCCAAGTGCCACTTTTGGAGGGACGAGGTTCGCTTTTTGGGACATTTTGTTTCGGAGGACGGACTTGCAATAGATCTAGTGAAAATGGCAGCAGTGCAAGATTGGCAGACCCCTAAGAATGCCACGGACATAAGGAGTTTCCTTGGTCTTGCGGGCTACTATAGGAAGTTCATTCAGGACTTCGGTAGGATATCATCTCCACTTTCTTGCCTTACTAAGAAGAGCTCAGCTTTTGTTTGGTATGCCAAGTGTGAGGATGCCTTTGGTCGATTGAAGGAAGCTTTGACTACCGCACCTGTATTGGTATTATCAGATGCAACCAGGCCTTTCTCAGTTTATACGGATGCTTGCGGTACGAGGCTAGGTGTGGTATTGATGCAAGAGGGTAGGGTGTTATGCGAGTAGACAGTTGAAAACACATGAGAAGAACTACCCGACACATGATCTTAAGTTGGCAGCTATAGGTTTTGCTCTCAAGTCTTGGAGGCACTATCTATTAGGAGAAAGATTTGAGCTTTTCGCGGATCATAAGTCTTTGAAGTATCTATTATCTCAGAAAGACTTGAATTTAAGACAACAAAAATGGATTAAATCTTTAGCTTCTCATGACTTTGAGATTTCCCATACCCCTGGTAAGGGTAAAGCAGTGGCAGATACATTGAGTAGACACAAAGTGGTTTTAAGTCCTCTTTTTTTGGAATGGAATCATTTGGAGTACATTTCTACCTTTTATTTTAGACCTCCATCGAATTTAGCTCCGGGATTATTAGTAGCCCTCGATGTCCAGCCTACTTTGATGGAGCAGAATGGAGCAAGGCAAGGTGAGGACGAAGAGTTAAAGGACATTTTAGATAAGCTTGATAGTAGAGAGTCATCACCACATCTTAGGTGATATACCATGGACACTAGGGGATGGCTTATAAGGGATGGTGGACTTTGTATTCCCCGTAGAGAGGATTTAGTAGATGTGGTGTTGGCCGAGTCACAACATTTTAGGATGACAATGCACCCTGGTGGTGATAAGATGTACCAGAATAGGAAGAGGGTGTTCGATTGGCCCGGAATGAAGAAGAGGGTGGCGGAGTATGTATCGAAGTACATTACTTATTAAAGGGTAAAGGCGGAATAGAGGAAGCCCAGAGAACTGTTGCAGCCATTGGATATTCCATTATGGAAATAGGAGAGCATCTCCATGGACTTCGTGAATGGATTACAAAGGCCACGGAGAGGGAACACAAGCATTTGGGTCATTGTGGATAGACTGACAAAGAGTGCTCATTTTATACCCATTAAGAGTAATAGGGTAGCAGCTTCTTTGGCGACTCTTTATGTAAGGGAGATAGTTAGGCTTCATGGAGTTCCCACCGGCATTGTGAGCGACAGAGATCCATTATTCACTAGCGAATTTTAGAGTCTTCAGCAAGCCTTCAGAGCGGAATTGAATCTGAGCATGGAATATCACCCTCAGACAGATGGATAGACTAAGAGGGAAAACAGGGTTTTGAAAGATTTACTCAGATTGTGCATCATTGACTTTAGAGGCTCTTGGGAAGACCACCTACCTTTGGTGGAGATCGTGTATAATAATAGTTATCAATCAAGCATTGGGATGTCACCGTTTGAGGCCCTCTATTGCAGACCATGTAGATCACCAACCTGTTGGTGGGATACCACCGATAGGATCTTGCTTGGACCAGATTTGGTGAGGGAAACTTTCGAGAAGATGGATTTGATTCGCAAGAGGTTGAAGACCGCACAAGATAGACAAAGTCATATGCCGACTGGAGATGTTCATATTTGGAGTTCAAGGTGGGAGATATGGTTTTTGTCAATGTTTATCCTCTGAGATACGTTATGACATTTGGCTCAGTGGGTAAGTTGACACCAAGATTTGTAGGACCCTTCCATATTACCGCAAGGATTGGAAAAGTAGCATGCAGAATTGATCTTCTACATAAGTTGGAGGAGTTCATGATATTTTTCATGTTTCACATCTGAGGAAGTGTGTACATGATTCCGCAGTAGCAGAACCAGATCAGCTAAGGAAAGTGGAGGCAGAGCGCGAATCACTTGTGCGTCGTACACCCACCCATATATTGGAACACGACATCAAGAAATTATGCAACAAGGAAGTTCGTCTAGTGAAGGTTAGTGGGAAGATGAGCCCAATGAGTGCACATGGAAATCTGAGAAGAGAATTCAAACTTCTTATCCTTTTATATTTGAAGGTACACTTTAAATATCCAATCTTTGATCTTTGATCTTTCCATAGTTAGGATCTTTTCGATAATCTTTAGGTGAAATCAATGGATGGTAGCTTGGTTGTAAACATGTCATTAGGGCATGTTATGTTTGATGGAAGAAAATGATTGTAAATGGATACCAATGTTTGCAAATGGATGCATTGCATGCACTAGATATATATTTATTAGGATAATCAACCAATTGGGTACACACACATGTCTATGCGTGTCTGTTATCTATTGCATTTGCACATGGTTTAGTTTTGTGTGTGTGTGTCTATATATATATATATATATATATATATATATAAATGGATGCTGCACATGGATGGTGCATTTGGGTGATGATTGAAACATACATATAGAATAATCAATTATACTAGGGTAATTGCATACATTTGGTTGCATGGCATAAGCATACTTGCATTACAGGAGGTCAACTGAATCAGTAGACCGACTACCTTTTAGTATTTGTAAGTTCATATGCATTTTACTTTGCATAGATCATAAATTTCGTTAGTTAAAATAAGGACAATGATAGAAATGGATGATGGTTGAGTAGATGGATGTAGTTCTCGTACACTGGTTGTTAACTACGCTCTTCCGTCTTTGGAGATTTCAGGGACGGAATCCTTTTAGGGGGGAAAATGTAACACCTCGATATTTCAAGGAAAATATAATTAAAAAGAAATTAAAATCCCATTTTTTACAGTGGTAAAGGCGCATGTTGACTTCCTTGGTGACCAGGGATTAAGTCCCATTGTTGTCCAAAATCTAGAGCGATGTTTTTTAGCAGATTCGTTTTCAGCGATTTCCCTACGTATTTCAACGTTGTTCCTGACATGTGGCGGCTTTCCATTCGCTTTAGTGATGTAATAGGATGAGATGGATAAATTTTATTGGTGGAGTGATGTACATGGGCTAAAATGGATGACTATTAAGTGTATGGAAGAACTAGATTTAATAAAAAATAATCTAATGGATTATATTCACTCAAACAATCTATAAATAAACCATCTAACCTAAACCTAATCTCTTATTCAGTCGTAGCCATAATTCTACAGTAAAATTAGTGTGTATTATTAACAAATCTCTACCAAATTAAATTATCTATAAATATTCAAGAAATTTGGGGAATTTAGAAGAATCAAAGGGAGAAAGATTAAAGAAAAGCCTTTTCAAATTTATACAAGCTTAAGTGCCAAGTGAGTGAGAATTAATATGGAACAGAAAAATAAAGTAGTTCAATTTCAGCTCTTTTCTGGCACGTTAATATGAATTAATTTCTATTACTAATTGAGAATAGATGTAAATTATTGTACCTTCTTCTTCTTCCACTTCTCAATTCTAATTCATGTTTGGGTTGAAATTTGGAACAAACAAATTATTATTCATGTTTCATGGCATAAATAAGATTGAAATTTATGTAAAGTATTGTATCTTCTTCTTCTTCCACTTCTCAATTCTGATTCATGTTTGGGTTGAAATTTAGAACAAACAAATTGTTATTCATGTTTCATGGCATAAATAAGACTGAAATTTATGTAAATTATTGTTTCTTCTTCCACTTCCACTTCTCAATTCTAATAATGTTTGGGTTGAACTTTGAAACAAACAAATTGTTATTCACGTTTTTTGGTGTAAATAAGATTGGTTTAATTAAATTAAATTAGAATTGTTATTCAATTTCTAATGGTAGAACATGTTAGTTGAATAAATTAGAATATGTACTTGAATAAAATTATAATGACATGATTTTAAATATGGTTTTGGAATAAAATTGGAAAGTCTAATTTGCTTAATTGTTTGTTTCATATGCGGCCTAAAAAAATGTAAAAGTGGAATTTTGAGTAATTAAATGGTTGGCTATTGGATAAAATTTTGGTACAGATTAAATCTCTAAAAGGAGAACGTAAATTAGGGTGGAAAAAAAATGTAAACTAAATGGACCCTAATGGCTAGTGTATATCTATAGCAAAATGACAAAAAAATTATAGACAAACCATACGGACTGAACAGATGTGAAATTGAAATACCATTTATGTAAGAAAAGGGAAATTGTGAAATAACCAAATCAGATGTAAAAATGGCCTAAAGCAGATTAATGAAAATAAACTGTATGTAACTTATAACGGTAAAATTAATAATCTGGAAACGATTTGGTAGGCAGTCTTTGTAAAGGTCTGGATAGGTGTTTCATGCAGTTAAGACCAAAATATAGTTTTGGCTGTACGTACTAGGAGCGGACAAGTAGTTTTGCAAGGATGTTTGTTACCTTTCATAGGTTGCTAGAATGTAGGATAGGCAATATCCGCAATCGTAGGCTTCTTCAAGCAGAACAACACAGACGGAATAGGACAAGTATGCTCCGACGTAGGCTTCTTTAGGCAGATAGTTGGAAGATTTTGCGCAGCTGGCCCAGCTGTGGGCGCTCTTTCGGAAGACCGATACTTTGGATAAAGGAAAGTCCACGATGGTGACCAAGGAGATAAGAGGATAGGAGTCCAGTTTGGCGGAGCCTGAGCGCAACTTTAGGGTCATACGAGGTCGTTTGAGTCGGCGCCGGTTAGACCTAAGAGGCATTGAGTCACAGTGAACATGGATAGGTAAGGACAGTAGGTCGACATGCCGATTGACGTTTAGTATTACTGCATAGTTGACTTCCCTAGAGTGAACGTGGACTTTGGCTTCGTAGAAACTATATCCAAGAAGAATTCACTGCATTATATTATTCACCCTCTGCGATATCCGGGAAAGACCTGGAATTAAACTATTTTATTCTTTCTACTTCATTTTATTTCTCATTCACCGTACTTTATGTCGACCCATTCCTATTTTTTCTATTTTCGCCAAATTACAGGAGGGCAGGTCTAGGTTGTAGTTCTTTGCAGTTTGGAGGGCCATTGGAGCAGTTGTTATCTTCGTCTATTGTTTATTTTGTTTCATGTACTTCATTTCTTTTTCCCCGTACTTTACTCTATATATGGGGACTTATATTGTGAACTTTGTTATGTTTTACGTTTTGGTGGAGACTACTTGGTAATTTTGGTTTTAGAAATAAATTTGCGATAATGTTGTTTTTAATGAAGCTGTTTTGCTATCAATTACAATTAGTGAAAGTTTTCTTCCGCTGTAATATTTTAATCATTTTATGTTGTTGCATCAGTTTCTGTGCTATGTTATGGATTTTTATTTCACCCGACCACCCGTGCTTCTAGTCATGTCCGATTTTCGGGATGCCTAGAGGTGCGAGGTGTCATAATTTTTGTAAATTAATTAATATTTATGAAATATTAATTACTAACTTTTTATTTAATTTTTTCGAATGCCCTTAGCATTTAGTAAAGTGCGTATGCATATGAGTTGTAAATGTGCATATTGATATATGATATCTTTACAGTGTTTAAATTTGATTTAAACATGATAAATACTAAAAAGGGGCTTTATATAAACTAAATTAGTTAGTATGCGAAATATTAATTATTAAAATTTATTTTAATTTATTTGAATAAAATTGGCATTCGATGGTGTGCATATATAGAAGTTATAAACGCGCGCACATTTGAATTGGATTTAAATGAGATTGATGTTAATGAGATTTTGAAAATTTTTGAGGGTCCATGTGGCACCATCTACATCTAGCCATGCCTGTAGAAGAGAGAGGGGATCTGATTAACATTTAAAAAGGAATTAATAGGGGAAAGTTTTAAGAAAGAAATAAGAAAGGTTTGTGTCATTCCTTTAAAACACATCTCCCTTTATTTTCTTATACAGTTGATTTATTTCCTGTCATAACCATCCCTCTTGATCTTCTATAAGTGAATTTCGAATTTTCATGGCTTCCTAACCTCTAAATTTCCAAAATACAATATCAAATAAAATTAATAACAAAAGGTGGTTGTAATCTCTTAATTCTTGCAAAATTCAGAGATTGATTCATGAAATCTAAGAGCCTTTGATTAAACATTCAAGGGGCATTCTTTTGGCAACATCTCAAGATGACAACTCTAATTTTATATATTCATCATTCAACTTATTTATGTAATTTAGATCCATCTTCTATTTTATCTCGTCTGTGTATTTGTTTATTTGGTCAAATGGATTAGATCCTTTTGTTCCATCTTAATTAATTACATATGTTCACGATGTTATTTTAATTTGAATCCGTTTTAAAATATATTTTGATTGTTTGCCAATTCTTGTTGTCATTATTGATCCCATATTTATTATTTTTCATATTGCTTAATTGTTTAGATCTGAAACCTTTGCAACATATACATATGTGTCTGATTTATCCTATCTATTTTGTTGTTGTTTCAAGTTTTTTATTTTTAAAAAACCCTTTTAATTAAAATCTAAGTCTTAATTAATGAAATATTTCTATTATTGATTCAAATAGAAAACATATGTAATTTATTTATTTTAGCATGTATGTTTTGTGTTCAATATTTCAAATTCAATATTCTGGTTTTTGCATACTTCTCTTTAAAGTTATATTAAAAAAAGTTTTCTTTATAAACATAACTGGACTTTATTGAAAAATTTCGTAAACCCTTGGATTTCCTTTTAAAATTAAAGTTAGCCTTTATTTGTTACATTATATTGGAACATATACTAAATTACAAATTTTAACATAAAGATGTTAAAACATTATTTACAATGATTTTTGTATGTGTATATACATGCACACAAATTTATATGCGTGTGTATGAGTACATACATATATATAATTTTAATTGAATATATATGATGAACTTTTATGTAAAATCATAATTTTTAATCTTAAAAACTTTCAGTTTTGAAACTGGGTTCAAAATTGCCGACCTTTTGGAGTTATAAAAGTGACACTTAATTTTATCTCATTTATATGTATATGAATATTATATATAAATGTAAATATATGTATGTATATGTATTTTAAATAATACCATGGACAATAAAGACACATATATAGGAAATACCATCTATGTACACCATCTGATTTGTTACACTAACATAATTTATAGTAAAGTAAATTTGGACAATATTTACATTTTATGCCGTGAATAATTGCCAATTAATATCATTTAATGACCCGATTACTTTAGCTAGAGAGTGAGAAAATGGAAGATTCCTCTCTTCATATAATGTTTATTATACTCTCAATTAACTACCTGTTTTTAGGAAAAGAAATGAAAGGTTACCTTCCCTAAATTAACTCTTATAAACAATTGTTGAGTGTATTTGATGCACTATACATTTAAACTGAATTAATTTTAAAATTTCTTTTAACAAACTTTAAATAAAATACAATTTTATTTAATGTTTTATTAGATTGGATCTAATATACATTTAGACTTTATAGGCTTATTAAAGAATCAAAATGGTAAAAAAAATTGAAATTCACCCATTTCTTCCGCTGCGGGTTGGCCCAGTTCCAACAATTTATGCTAGAGAAAAGCGGGTTGAAAACCAAGGTCCTTGGGAAAAGAAGAAAAATTTCTTAAAAAAGAAGGAGCGCAGAAGGGGGAGGCTGCCAAGAAGGCAAAGGCTGATTTAGTTTGCTTCAAGTGTGATAAGAAAGATCATTATGCTCATGAATGTTGGTCAGGGAAGGGAAAGAAGGCTACAAAAAAGAAAGGTGTGAAGTGCTTCAACTATGACCAGGTTGGGCATTATAAAAATCAATGTCTAGAACCTGTTAGGGTAGACAAGGGAAAGGTTTTTGCTGTTGGAACATCATCTGCTAGGCCAACTGCAGCTAAAAAAGAAAGACTGTGAACCGGTTAGTATACTATTTGATACCGGTGCATCACATTTTTTTATATATATCATAATTTGGTTGATAAGTTATGCTTAGAACACACATACGTTACTTCCTTAAGGGTTGCGAATCCAGTAGGAGGGTATGCGACTCTAGAGATAAGATATGGCCAGGTAGAACAAGAGTTGTTAGGTCATAAGTTTGCATGCAGCCTGTATGTTTTCAATTTAAGAATCATTTTGGATATGGATTGGTTGAGTAAGTATGAACTGTGATATTTTTCTAGGATGGGGAGATATCACTAAGACACCTTGATAGTCATAACTGAATCATATTCTCCGTGGAGAATTATGACCGTAGTAGTTGTGCTTTGTTAAGTGCTATGGAAGTGGGAGAAGAGCTAAGTTAGGTTCGAGTTGCAAGAGAGTTTGCAAATGTCTTTGAGCCGGTTACGGGACTACCACCGAAACAAGCTATTGAGTTTCAGATAGATCTTGTACCAGGAGCTGAACCTGTAAGTATACCACCTAGCAGGATGTCACCGACCGAGATGAAAGAATTTAAGGTGCAGCTAGTGGATCTAGAAGGAAGGAATTTTATTAGACCAAGCAGTTAGCCTTGTGGAGCGACCGCGATGTTCATAAAAAAACCAGATGGGTCATTGAGAATATGCATCGACTATCGTAAATTGAATGAAAGGACGATTAAGAAAAAGTATCCTTTGCCGATGATAGATGATCTATTTGATCAGTTGTGTGTAGCCAGAGTGTTTTCCCAGTTGGATGTGGCGACAGGTTTCCATCAGTTAAGAGTGGCAAAGGACAGCATTCCATTGACTGCATTTTGGATTAGGTACGGTTCGTACGAATGGTTAGTAATGCCATTTGGGTTAATGAATTAACCTGCTTTCTTCATGGACTTAATGAACCAAATTTTCCAAGAGTACTTAGATAGGTTTGTGTTAGTGTTTATAAATGACATTTTAGTGTACTCTAAAGATTAAAGAGAACGTGAAGATCATCATAGAGTAGTGCTTGAGATGCTGAGGTAGCATCAGCTAAAAGCAAAGTTTTCCAAGTATCATTTTTGGAATAAAGAAGTTAAATTTCTTGGTCATCTAGTTTCAGAGAAGGGCTTGTCAGCCGATCCAGATAAGATTGAAGCTGTTAATAATTTGAAGTGACCAGAGACGGTGACTGATATTAGAAGTTTTCCTAGACTTGTCGGCTATTTGCGAAGATTCATCAAGGATTCTCGTGGATAGCAACACCTTTGACCAAGCTAACCAGAAAGGATGTGAATTTTTTTGGTCCGATAGATGTGATGAAGCATTCCTTACGTTAGTTATCCTCAACAACCAAATACGGTAATATTAAATACATTGATATAATAGAAATAGAGGGAATTAGGCTGAAGGAAAAACCTGAGAACACTTTTAGTCTGAAGGACAGAAGTTTTAAAATTTAGCCTGAAGGACAAAAAATGATATATTCATATAGCATTACACATCCATAATGCTATATTCATATAGCATTACACATCTATAATGCTATATACAACACAATTTTATAAGTTTCTGCATACATAAACAAGCAGCCGTGTAATGCTATATGAATATAGCATTATGGATGTGCAATGCTATATGAGTATATCATTTTTTGTCCTTCAGACTAAATTTTAAAACTTCTGTCCTTCAGACTAAAAGTGCTCTCAGGTTTTTCCTTCAGCCTAATTCCCTGATAGAAATATTGGATATGTAAAAAAATTAAAATCACAAAATAACTTTCACATTCCATTTTAAAATTCATTACATATTCCCAATACGAGAACCACGTTCAAGGAAAATATAATTATTACAACATACGCCAAGAGCGACATACGAAGATGCCTCAATGGATGTTTAGAGTATATAACTATGCAAATAAACATATCTGCTTTTACGACAACACACCATGGAATAAAAATAGAAAAGAACTCTAAATAGTTATCATGCCTCCTGCACGTCTTCGGATGCTTATTTTTCTAAAGTGGTACCTGAAAACCTCAACTCTTAAACTACTCAAAATCAATTGAGCATCCAAGATTTTAAGGGGAAAACATAACTTCGAGTCAGACATAAAGCCTGGTGTGAATAATAATCTTCCATCTCAAACCATTTAGATATCTAGTGAGACCACACCGCTTAGCGGAATGGGTATTTCCCTCACTAGTATCTCGTTAGAACTTTATAAAACCATACATTGTGCTCCTACATCCACAATGGTTAAAACATAGCAATTCATAATATTAGGATGATACGCGAACAAGTAAATAAATTCTGGATTTTCCATCCTCATTCATTCTGACTATTTGTCTTATTATAGTTCCTTGGGTCACTATTAACCTATTAGTTTTCATGAGCTAACTAATAATCTGTTAATGTTTATGGACTTCCTGTCCGGTCTCATAGTTTTTGTAGGATCACTAAGAACCTATTGGCCTCTGCCAATAGCTTCATTATTTCATGGGTTCTCCCCGAACCTATTGGTATCTCCCATAATTCCTTCTTATCCTGGTTTTCATAGGTTGACTGGCAACCTATTGACTTCTGTCAATAATTTAATCCGGATATAGTTTTCATGGGTTCACTATAAACCCATTGTCCCCGCCAATAACTTAATATAATCATAGTTTTCATGTGTTTACTATGAACCTATTGGCCCCTGCCAATAACTTTTCCTATACATAGTTTTTATGGGTTCATTATAAACCTGTCTACCTGAAAACTTCTTTAGTTAATATACTGGCATCCGACATTCTAGTCTATCTGACCTCTTGGATGCAATTCTACTCATTCAGGAGTTAATTTATATTCACTACTAGATCAACCTGGTTGGTTATTCTGCCCTTTTCTCCCTATATATGGTTATGG
Organism: Allium cepa; assembly: GCA_030765085.1. NCBI lineage: Eukaryota > Viridiplantae > Streptophyta > Magnoliopsida > Asparagales > Amaryllidaceae > Allium > Allium cepa. The sequence goes on from CM060932.1 coordinate 612,014,485, forward strand.
GACCTTTACAATGTGAATATATATATATATATATATATATATATATATGTGTGTGTGTGTGAAGAAGTAAACATAATAACAAAATAATACCAACATCTATTGTATCGACCCGCAAATCCGTACCCTTTGAACTGATAATAAACCACACATGTCTGACCGAAAATGCATAGAATGACGGAAATTCATGAGAAAGAAAAGAAGAGAGAAGAAGAGAAGAGAAGAAAGAGAGAACCAAACATAGTAATATAGAATCTCACATCGCTACGGAATAACATATAATATCATATCAATGATCTTTACAAAAGAGATACTGTAATATCATATATACATCAATCAGAGTTCAACAATAAATCACTTGTCATCGGCCTGGAAAATTATAATAACTTACCCTTACAATTGCTCAAAATATAAAACAGTAATGCAACAGAAAATAAACCGATACGTGTATACGACATGAAGATCTCCAGCTCGCCTGTTGAAGTTCCAAAAGCACCAAATTTTAACCTGTAAATATACTTGGTCGGACCCGAGCATTGGAAAGGAAGAACCCCCGGATCAGTCTGGTAAAACAACGTGAGAAACACACTCATCTGAATTTATTAAATTACCAAAACTTTTCTTTTCAAAATAAAGGTATCTCATAAGACACGCCCACCCATAAATATGGATATGTTTTTACCTTACGATATCTAAATTACTTTATATCAAATCATGTTATATTATACTAGTGTCTATATACAAAAAATATTAATCATAGCCAAAATGGTTACCCATATAGCATTTTGGGGCTATTCATTATGCCAATACAAACAAAACTGCAAGCTCGTAGTGGAGTTTAGATTTCCATACAAATGACCGGGTGAAGGGACTACGTTCTGGCAGTACATCTCTAGTGAAATGAACCGAGGACCATCGCAATGGATCCTCTACCAACACAAGACCGGTCTACCTTAATAACTAGGTAGTACCGGATATATCATCCTCCGGTCATTACCGACCTTTCCGAGGGCCCTTATAGCATACAAACCATATTAATTTACATCCCGAACGTCATAGCGGGAGAAACATATCCAGAAGGGGATGGTTATATCCTAATTGGGAATGACCCACTTAGCCTTGCCGCATCTAACCCAGTTTCGTTAATTTCCGATTGATGAGGCATGAGGTAACGATTGTCTTTCATATATCACATATCACATCACTTTGAATGCCACATTACCATTTCTATTGACTACTAATTGCCTTCCACAAAAATACAACCCATGAGCTCATATGTCTCAAGGAGGGTGTTAAGCTAAGAGAAGTTGCCTTCTCCGCCACCACTGATGTACGTTTGTAAAAATCAATGTACATGTTAGGGGTGTTTCCATCGAGCCATTACAAGGAGGGTACCACCGAACCAAACCTCTCGACTTCACTGCCGAACCAAAGCCTCTCCAACACCTACCGAACCAAAGCCTCTCCTCCATCACCGAACCAAACCTCAATTGACCACCACCGAATCAATCACCACCGGACCAAGCTACATCCCCATCACCGAACCAACACATCTCCAACATACTACCGAACCAGAGTAAAGAAGGTGATACCGGACCAACATGCAATCAAACCAGAACCATCGCCGGACCAAGGGATACCGAACCAACTTTGCCAGGCTAGATTGCATCAGCCCAGACCCACCAGCAGCTATATACATCCAAGACCCCTACCCCCGGCCTCACTCTATAAATAGAGGGGCAGGGGTACAACAATGGCAGACAAATTTGAGAGCTCAAGCACGGATAGAACTTTCAAACAACTTTCAGTTACTTGTAATCAAAGCTTTGTACTTGTGATATGGATAGAAAAAGGAGAATAACATATAAAGTGGACGTAGGCACATTCTGGCCGAACCACTATAAATCTGTGTGTCTTTTACAGTTTAGTCCATCTATTTTATATATTCGCATAAATCACCCAAATCGCTAAGAACCACATATAATCAACTAAATCATACGACTTAGAGGTGTTTGCCCATTTTTTGTGCAAACATTTTTGGTGCTTTCACTGAGAACAGGAGCTCGATGCTTCAGCTTCTCCCACTTAACCTTTTTCCTATCAGCATCGTTCATTGCTTGGAAAACATGCCTCCTGGACGGAAGAAAGATGCTAACAAAGGAAAGAACATTGCAACTAATAGTATCTCAGATCCAATGATCAGAGATCAAGACAATCGTTCGGTTCCAACAGCAAATGGAAATCAGGCAAATCCGACAGCCCCTGTTACGGAACAACCAATTATAAGGATGGATCTGGACAGGGTTGTGGCTGAAGTAACTAACCGCTTCGCATCTCAACAAGAAGCCTTGGTGGACCAGCTCATGTCACGCTTAAGGGATGCTGAAGAATCCAACCGCAACACTGAATCATGGGGAGAGTCCCGGTCTGGAGGATCTGGGAGACGACAAAGGTCTTTCTTCTTCGAAGAGGCTAACAACAGAAACAGCAATGGTAGGAGTCGAGCCCGGACTCAGCCCGAATTCCGACCCGAGGAAACACTTGAAACCGAACCCAACAGGGGAGGTACCAGGCAGGGGTCGGATGTAGCTGAGCCTGCCATGCTACCTAACCATGGAAACACCAATAGACGGGGCCGAGATGGAGTCCAGCCCGAAGTTGGACCCGAGGAAGTGCTGAGAACAAAACCCAGCAGGAGAAGATCAAGGCAAGGGCCAACTGTGGTTGACCCCAGCGTGCCCCCGGGAGACCAGAGGCAGCCATTGGAGATGTTAGGAGTAATAGGCGGTACCATCCCTACAGGTCATCTGGACGGAATTAATCCCGCAGAGAAGAACCAAACTCATTTCTATCCGCTCCAAGTTCTGATGAAAGGATGACCGATTGTTCAGAGAATGCGTCCAACGGGACCAAAGGGATCGAGGGATAGGCGCTAGGGTAACCAGCCCCTTCACCCGCAACATCGAAATTGCCATCACCCCTCGAGAGTGGAAAATGCCAACAATGGAGCCTTACAAGGGAACCTCTGACCCCGCCGTACACTTGCAGAGATACACACAGCATATGCTCATGAGCGGAGCAACAGAGGGAGTGTTGTGTAAATGCTTCCCACTATTCTTGGCAGATCTAGCTACCTCCCGGTTCTGCCATCTGCCCTAAGGATCCATCAGCTCATGGGAAATGTTGAAAGAAAAGTTCATCAGTCAGTTCCGCATTCATGTGGAACAACCCAAGGACGCTTATTCCCTATCTAATATCAAACAGAAGCCCGAAGAGACAGTGCAACAATATCTAACACGATTCAACGCCGCAGCGGCCGCAGTCCAAGATGCCGATGAGAAACTTATCCTAATGGCCCTCTGCAGTGGTGTGCATCCGGATACTAAATTTGCTAGGAGATTAACGAAAGAAAAACCAGCTACCTTATCCGATTTCTTCCATGAAGCCGGAAAGTATATGAGGCTTGAAGACGCTGCCACTGAGAGGCGGTCAGGGAAACAGACTAAGGCAACTTCAAACAGGGTTCCCATTACAGCAAAAGATGTTCGAAGAAATGACTCTAAAGACAATGCTAGGGGCAGGAAGGGAGAAAAGCGTTTATATCGGCCAGGGCCGAGTTTTGACTCTTATACTCCTTTGAATGAAAACAATCGAAAATATCTTCCTGGCCACCCAAGACGAAGTTAGATACAAGCGCCTCCCACACAAGAAGGAATCAGATAACGCAGTTAAGTGTGGAAAATTCTGCCGCTTCCACGAATCTCATGGGCATGACACAAATGAATGCCATCATCTCCGGGACTTAATTGAAGAACACATCAGAAGGAAGAGGCTAGAGCGCTATGTAAAAGGGCAGAACATGACTCCAACTCCTGCCAATGAGAACCCAGGGCTACCCCTCCCAGAAGTAGGCGGAGGAAATCGCAACACCGGCGGCTTTAGTCAGGAGAAGATAGTGGTCCATATCATATCAGGAGGACCACACATCGCCGACAGAAGCTGGGCAGAGATGGAAAGATATGAAAGGTCGCTTAGAAACAATGAAGGCTGCATTAATTCTGTTACAGAAGAACGCCACCCGAAACGAAAAGAGAATGATGACATCACATTCAGTAGGTGTGATTTAGAGGGAAGGCAGTACCCTCACATGGATCCTATGGTCATCTCTGCCTGGTTCGGTCCAGCCAAAGTTTCCAAATTCTAATAGACACTGGAAGCTCAGTAAATATCCTATTCAAGCATGCTTTCGACAAAATGAAGCTGTCAATGAAGGATGTGTCTCCCTGCAACAAATCGCTACATGGTTTCACTGGAGATGTGAAGATGCCCCTCGGGCAACTGGACCTCTTTGTTGAAATAGGAAGTCATCCCCGCTCCGTTGTGCGAAAACAAACATTTGTGCTAATAGAGAACCACTTGGCCTACAACGCATTTTTGGGAAGACCAGCCTTGTCTGACGTCCAAATTGTCCTAGCTCCGTGGTGTCTGAAGATGAAATTTCCAACAGATAACGGAATAGGAGAAGTAGAGGGAGATCAAGACGCCGCTCGAGATTGCTATGTAACTGAACTTCGCAATAGCCGCAGGAAGGACAAAGGGAAGGATGCAGAGACTTCTCTCTGCAAGAAAAACTTGGAAGCATAGCAACTAAAGAAAGCCCCTCCTCTTCGATATACCAGTGATCCTTCCAATGAATTAGACCCAGGGACAAAGAGGAGGAGGCCACCGCCGAGCCTGCAGAGGCTATGAAATTTGTATCTGTAGACAAACACGACCCAAGTAGACTGCTGAGAGTCGGGTCTCAATTAAGAGCGGAATTGAAGGATCAACTCTTCGATTTTCTTCGCCACAACTTGGATGTATTTTCATGGACGCACGCTGACATGACTGGAATCTCCCCAGACGTAGCATGCCACGTACTGAACATCGATCCCACCAAGGTGCCGGTAAAGCAGAAAAAGAGAAGCATGAGGGCAGAACGATCAGCAGCCCTCGAGGAAGAAGTAAAGAACCTACTTGCCAATAATTTCATACGAGAAGCCATCTACCCAGAATGGATCGCCAACCCGGTACTGGTAAAGAAGGCTAATGGGAAGTGGCGAACATGCATTGACTTCTCCAACTTAAATGACGCTTGCCCGAAGGATTGCTTCCCACTCCTCCGAATCGATCAACTCGTGGACGGCACAGCCGGACACGAACTCTTATCCTTTATGGACGCATACTCAGGATATAACCAGATCCCTATGCACGCCCCCGATCAAGACCACACTAGTTTCATCACTGACCGGGGACTGTACTGCTACAGAGTAATGACTTTTGGACTTAAAAACGCCGGAGCTACTTATCAGCGCCTCGTCAACAAGATGTTTGCGGAACTAATAGGACGAACTATGGAAGTTTATGTGGATGACATGCTGGTAAAATCGAGGAAAGCCAACGATCATATAAACCACCTGGACAAGATGTTTCAAATACTTCGCCAATATGGAATGAAGCTGAATTCTCTAAAGTGCTCCTTTGGAGTATCGTCGGGAAAGTTCTTAGGATTCATCGTCCATGCCAGAGGGATTGAAGCAAACCCTGAACAAGTCCGGACTTTGCAAGATATCAAGATACCATCCACTCGAATAGAGATGCAAAGCCTAAACGGGAAGGTGGCCTCCCTAAGCAGGTTCATCTCTAAATCAACCGACAAATGCATCCCTTTCTTCGAAGCTCTAAAGAAAGACAAAGAAAAGTTCGAATGGACCGACGAATGCTCGACAGCCTTCCTTAACCTAATCGAACACCTCCAGAGACCACCAGTACTCTCAACTCCAAATGAAGGCGAAGAGCTATACCTATACCTTGCTGTGTCACCTCATGCTCTAAGCGCCTCTTTGGTAAGAGAAGACAACCGCGCGCAGCGGCCGGTATACTTTGTAAGCAAGAGGTTCACGGGGGCAGAAGCCAGATATCTTAAACTTGAGAAGTTAGCATATTGTTTACTGATCACATCACGGAAACTGCGACACTATTTCCAATCTCATTCCATCAGAGTTTTAACCGATCAACCGCTAAGGCAGGTACTCCATCGCCCTGCCACTTCTGGACAACTACTTAAATGGTGCATTGAACCGAGTCAATATGATATCACCTACCATCCTCGCACCGTCATCAAGGGACAAGCCATGGCCGATTTCATTTCCGAATTCACTACCAACGAAGGTAAGGATCAATCTGAAATAACAAAAGATATCAAGTGGAATCTCTTTGTAGATGGAGCATCAAACGAACAAGGCTCGGGGGCAGGTATTATGATAATCACCCCTAGAGGAAGGAAGCTGCACTATGCCCTAAGGTTGGAATTCGCTGCCACCAACAACGATGCAGAATATGAAGCAGTAATAGCAGGATTAGAACTTACCTTAGAAATTGGAGTCAGTTCTTTATGTCTTCATAGTGATTCTCAACTTATCGTAAACCAAGTAGTAGGAGAGTTTCAGACTCGAGGAGAACGACTCACAGCATATCTAAAGAAGACCAAGCTGCTGCTCGATCAATTGGATCACTATTTAATCAAACACATTCCTTGAGAAGAGAATCGAGAGGCCGACGAACTGGCAAAGCAAGCTAGCATGAAGAACAACACCATTTCCGGAGCAGTAACCATCTCGAAACAACTAGCCCCAAGTTTCGAGCAAGAAGATCTGATAGCTGCAATCGAAGAAGAAACTTGGATGACTCCTATCCGGAAATATTTACAAGATGGCACACTGCCCGACGGGCGTAACGAAGTTAAGAAAATCTTGAGGAATGCTTCCCGCTACACAATACAAGAAGACATCCTCTATCGGCACGGCTTCTCTAACCCCTTATTAAGGTGTGTCGCTGAAAGGGAAGCCAAGGGAATCTTATCCAACATCCATCATGGAATTTGCGGAGATCACACTAGTGGACAGACTTTGGCAAAGAAGACGCTCCGATATGGATATTACTAGCCCACTTTAAACAAAGACGCCTTAGACTTCGTCAAAAGATGCAACAGATGTCAGAAATTTGCTAAGATTCATCGACTACCAACAAGTGAGATTACTCAAATGACTAGCCCTTGGCCCTTTGCAGTATGGGGAATTGGCTTGATTGGCGAGTTGCCGATGGGCCGAGGCAGAGCAAAATATGCTATAGTAGCAGTCGACTATTTCACCAAATGGGTGGAAGCGGAACCTCTGAATAAAATATCTTCGGCAAAAGTTATTAATTTCTTGATCAAATATGTTCTATGCAGGTACGGGGTTCAACTCAAAATCATATCGTACAATGGACTTCAATTTGACAGGGAGGAATTCACCGACTGGTGCCAAGAGCACGGAATTCACAAAAGCTTCTCATCTGTAGCTTATCCCCAGGCAAACGGACAAGTTGAAGCTGTCAACAAAATTCTCAAAACTCTAATCAAGAAGAAACTTGAAAAGTCAAAAGGCACTTGGGTGGATGAACTTCCTACGGCACTTTGGGCCTACCGCACATCTTACAGAACATCAACAAGGCATACTCCTTTCTCTTTGGCATACGAATCGGAGGCCATGCTCACAGTTGAAACTGTAGTGCCTTCCCACCGTAAGATCCACTACAACCCAGAAGAGAACGAAGAACTCCTTCACATGTCTTTGGATCTAATTGAAGAGAGAAGAAACGATGCAACACTCAAAGCGGCAACTCACAAGCAAAAGGTGGCAGCGCAATACAACTCCAAAGTCAAGCATCGCAACTTACAAGAAAGAGATCTTGTCCTCAAGCGGATCTTCCCGCTCCCCGGAGCGCTAGATCCAATCTGGGACGGACCCTATGTAATTCATAAAGATCTCCACAACGGAGCTTATATTTTGTCAACAGTGGACGGAAAGGTGTTCTAGAGGGCATGGAACATCCAACACCTTCGTCGATACTTTTCTTAACTTGTACTGCCCATATGAAGTGAATTAACAAAGAGAATCAGTGGATGTAGGCATTTTCATGCCGAACCACTTTAAAAATCTTGTCTCTTTTTAACTTGTTCCTTTATATCTTGGTTGCTTGCTAAGCTTTATCCTTTTCTGTTGAACAAAATCCTGTGTAATGGCATTTCCATTCTAGACACTTCACGGCGCAACCTCACCTGGACAAGACCTAACATGTACTATACGAATCTATGCCCTCGCCAATGAGACACTTTTGCTCCAGCATCCCTCTGCTGCTGGTTAACTCATTGCTCGCGACGGCCCTCAAAGCCAAATGTAATGAGCCGATTATAAGCCACCGAGGAGGCCGAAAATAGCCTAGGCAGCTCATTACGGCGTTCGGCTCGCTGGCAACTATGAATCGATTATAAGCCCCAACATAAGGTGTGGCCAGCCAGGGGCAGTTCACAGTTGACGATCGACACCCGCGCTAGCCGGCCACGGTAAATCGAATAATATCCACGATTACGGGCCATAATGGCCCGGATAGTTACCGTGCGCGATCTCGGCTCCGATGTGTCTTAAGTGCGACTGTGGTAAAAAAAGAAAACTCCCCGCGGAGGCGTAAGATGGGTGACAAATGTCTCCAAGACCCACAGCTAGGGAAAGTGACTATAAAACCCGTTTGCCACGAACTTAAGTACATCGAAGGCCTTCCGTGATTGGAAGTTTTACTTTTTCTTATATTTCCATTTTATTTATAAAAACTCTCCTCCTATCCTCTATAACGATCCCTAAAGTACAGGACACAAAATAGGAGACACTCACTAATGGGAATAAAAACTCACAACTGAATGGCGGGTCACTCAGCTGCGTTCCATATTCGGTTACACAAGGCATTCAAAGCTACCGTCTACAACTAAAACATGAAGGGCGGTACTTTCTTCTCTTGTATACAAATACATAGCCTTAATTTATTCATCACATTAACATTGCAAGATATGGAATTATGTTCTAAACAAGAGCGTGGCATTAAAACACAATTGACTCACTAGCATATGCATGGCTATATTTCTTACGCAGCACATCAAAATAACGACAGCATTTAAATATGACAGAATCAGCTTATGTTATAAAATTACATGTTAAAAATGAAGTCGTTCATTACAAATGACATAATTACAGCCCAAAAGTACATTAACGTTTTGGGACCAGTATATACAGGAATGTCAAGTAGGCCAAAAAAGAAAAATAGTTAGCTGCATCGGGACTCCGCCTCTACCCTGCTAGCCCTCCAAGATCTAGTTAACTGCAGGATCAGAACTCCCATCATGTTGACCAGAAGTCCCACCTGTCCAATTCAGGAGAAGAATCCATCAGATAAACGATAAGCAATCAAGTCAGGAAAAGACTAAAAGGGAAGACTTACCAGCACCTGCTCCCTGGTCATCATCCTCTAGCTGCACACGTACTTCCTCAGCGGTAAGCAGCCGTATGCCCTCCTTCACCGCCACTTTCTCCTCCTCAGTAAACTGGGCCGTAACCACATCCATTCTGAAAGCCACACCACCCTCCTTGTCCGCATCAGCCTTAGCCTCCTCCAGAGCCCAGAGATAAATCCTGGCCATGACCCGGGGATAATCATCCATCCAGGATAAGTTTCCCTGCTTCCAAGTACGGAAGTACATGTCCTGAAGCATCTCATCCATCATCCCCTCGTTCTCCTCAAATTCCCTCATCCAGACCTCGGAAACCATAGCCTTGCAACGACAGCATCTCTTTCCGATCGATATCTCGAGCGGTCAGCTTGAAGGGATTTCCTCATCGCCTCCATCTCCTCCTTCAGCTTGGCTTGAGCAAGCTCTGCAGCTTCAAGCTTCCCAGATAACTCCTCTATCCGCTCGTGATCCGCCTTCCGAACCTCATCCATCGTTGCATTGGCCATATCGATCTGTTCCTTGCAGGTAGCCTCCATTTTCCGTACCTCGGCCCTGCTAGCCTCTTCCATAGTTTTCTTTAGCCGTCTGGAGGCAGCCTCGTGCTGAGAGATCTGGATGGCTTGATCGGCGAGTTACTTGGCCTGGCCGGCAACCACTAGCCGCAATCTTATGTTGGCACTCCCAATTTCCTCCCCAGCCTTGACCAGTCGGGCGTGATGCCCCATCAACTTCTTAGTCTCCTCAGCAACGCGGTCGATATTTGCCTTGGCTTCATCCCCCATAGTTATAATCCGCGTAGTAAGCAAATCAAGGTCTAGGGACTTGGCCTCATAAAGCACCCTTACCATAGGATTGCGGGGGAGAAGGTGCTCACCAGTAACCTCGTCAAAAGAAATATCATTAGAACCCGGATCCAGATCTGGATGACCCGCAAATGGATTACGAGCTAAGCCGGGACGATCAATGTGAGTAACGGTAGGATTCTCTGATGGATGCGGAGAGGGTATGAACTCAGTATCCTCCCCCGTGATATCATGAATAGGCTGGGTTGGGGGCTGAGGTCCAGGTGAAGGTTCAAATAAGGAGCGCCTCCTCCTCTTCTTTTGGATATCCTCTTCAATAACTCCGAGAAGAGGACGGTAGCCGACTACGGTCCCGGAACGGTTGGTCGGAGGCTTTGGCTTAGCAGAAGCTTTGAGGAGTTTGAATTGTTCTAGACGGTGTCGAATGTCTGATGTCTTGGCCACCTTACCCTCTCCTGGAGTAAAAACCAAGTGTTACAAGCATGCCTGGGACTATAATCCAAGAAACATGTGAAGTTAGAAGCAGAGTCAAAAATTCACCTTGAACCGCCGGAGTTGCACTAGCTGAAATGCTCTCAGAAGATGGACCGGCACCAGTCCCGGCCTTATCCGTTTTCTTCGGCTTCTCCACCAAGGCCAATCCTTCCTCTAACCCCTCAAAAGCCGGGCGGAAAGCATCATCTGTCCACTCTTGGATCTCCCCCGCTTGCCCAGAAGACAAAGCCCCGGCGCCGTCACCGCTCTGTCCTTCGCCACCATCACCTTCTCCATCACCTCCGCTCTCCTCCTCGCCTCTTTCCTCCTCTACATTTTCCTCCTCCGGAACATCTGGACATGTGCTAGGGAGGGTCCATCGGATTTCTTGAGCTTCTTCCCCCCGATGACTGGAGGTACCGAGAAGGGTTTCCTCTTGCTTCTCTTTGTCGTGGCCCCTCCTTTGGATTTGGCAGCCCTTTCCTCAGTTGTGTCTCTCTGCTTGACCACAGACTGACGTGGTAGAATCAAGTTGCGCTGCAGAAGAGTAACATTCCTGATCAGGTAAGAAGCTGACCTATCCCTTCCCGAAATGGCTTCTATTTCCACAGCCATCTGAAGCAGGTGATCGTTCTCTACGATCGCAAAGCCACCTGTCGATAGCAAGAAATGAAAACACATAAGGAGAAGCATCGCAGTCAGAACAGAAATTATAAATAAGCTTCGACTTACAGCCGGAGGTGAAGCGACGGATAGAAACAGAGTCATTCTCGACGAAAAACCATTCTTTCTTGAACATGCTGAACTTCGAATACAAGTTCAGGACCGACTTGAAGGACACAACCGATTCCAAGCTGATGTATGGAGACCCCTTCTTGTAGCCTCTCAAGTTATACAAATACCGGATCTTCCGGTTGGAAGGGGGCGCCCATATTTTCTGTGGAAAATGATGAATAGACTCACCAAGATAGCATAAGAATTGGGCTGAAGCTGCAAAGGGGTCACCTTCAAATAAGTAATAAAGCTGACTATTCAAGCATTGATTAGGGGAATGGCCCCGCACATGCAATGGTACCTACTATAAGCAAAATATCCTTCAGAGGGGTTGTACGGCATCACTCCTTCCACCGGCAACAGCATACATGCTCTATCAATCCCAAAAGAGCGAGAAATAACATCAAGCTGCTCCTCTTTGAGGGAGCTAGGAAAGCAGTCAGGAGGAGAGTTCAAGAGCTCCTGAGAGCCATATCCATTCACTAGTGATCTCGGGGTGGGTCCCTGTCGTCCCTGTCCTGGCTGAACTGGGGGCACGACGGGGGACTCCCGTCTGTCCATAGATTTCTTTTTATCTGATCGAGTTTCCACTTTATGAGACATTTATCCGCAACACCGGAAAAACATATTGTTAGAACAAGGAGTATGGAAACATAAACAAACAAGTACATGCAACCTGGAATCTCATTCGCAATTCAAAACATAAAAGACCGATTAGTATTTTGGGACTAAAAGCCCATTCGGCCTCGTACTTCTCAAACTCATTCGATAGTTTAAGGCACGAAGGTGCATTCGGCACACAAACCCCCGGGTTCATTCGGCAAGACAAGTATTTCAGTTCATTCGGCACTCGTTTCATTCGGTAGTCCAAAATATAAAAGCCGTTCGTCGAAAGGAGGCTAAATCACCTGATTCGGAAATCTAACGTGGTTCGGCAGTGAGTTCGATTCGGCAGAAGAGAATCTGATTCGGCTATCAATCTTGGTAGGGAATAACGAAGGCATAACACCCCTACTTATAGGCAAACGCAGGATGACCAGACCGGACGGTTCGACACATAGGACCGGATGAAAACACCCAAGCTAGAACAAAGCGCGACATATGCAGGCATATGCCCCACTTTGGGGGCAAGTGTTAGGGGTGTTTCCACCGAGCCATTACAAGGAGGGTACCATCGAACCAAACCTCTCCACTTCACTGCCGAACCAAAGCCTCTCCAACACCTACCGAACCAAACCCCAATTGACCACCACCGAATCAACCACCACCGGACCAAGCTACATCCCCATCACCGAACCAACACATCTCCAACATACTACCGAACCAGAGTAAAGAAGGTGATACTGGACCAACATGCAATAAACCAGAACCATCGTCGGACCAAGGGATACCGAACCAACTTTGCCAGGCCAGATTGCATCAGCCCAGGCCCACCAGCAGCTATATACATCCAAGACCCCTACCCCCAGCATCACTCTATAAATAGAGGGGCAGGGGTACAACAATGACAGACAAGTTTGAGAGCTCAAGCACGGATAGAACTTTCAAACAACTTTCAGTTACTTGTAATCAAAGCTTTGTACTTGTAATCTGGATAGAAAAAGGAGAATAACATATAAAATGGACGTAGACACATTCTGGCCGAACCACTATAAATCTGTGTGTCTTTTACAGTTTAGTCCATCTATTTTATATATTCGCATAAATCACCCAAATCGCTAAGAACCACATATAATCAACTAAATCATACGACTTAGAGGTGTTTGCCCATTTTTTGTGCAAACAGAACCAAAGCCTCTCCTCCATCACCGAACCAAACCCCAATTGACCACCACCGAATCAACCACCACCGGACCAAGCTACATCCCCATCACCGAGCCAACACATCTCCAACATACTACCGAACCAGAGTAAAGAAGGTAATACCGGACCAACATGCAATCAAACCAGAACCATCGCCGGACCAAGGGATACCGAACCAACTTTGCCAGGCCAGATTGCATCAGCCCAGGCCCACCAACAGTAATATACATCCAAGACCCCTACCCCCAGCCTCACTCTATAAATAGAGGGGCAGGGGTACAACAATGGCAGACAAGTTTGAGAGCTCAAGCACGGATAGAACTTTCAAACAACTTTCAGTTACTTGTAATCAAAGCTTTGTACTTGTAATATGGATAGAAAAAGGAGAATAACATATAAAGTGGACGTAGGCACATTCTGTCCGAACCACTATAAATCTGTGTGTCTTTTACAGTTTAGTCCATCTATTTTATATATTCGCATAAATCACCCAAATCGCTAAGAACCACATATAATCAACTAAATCATACGACTTAGAGGTGTTTGCCCATTTTTTGTGCAAACAGTACATAATCATAGAAATGCAATGTCAGACACTCATCCATACAAGTTATCTAGGAACAGGACAAACCTAAGGTATTTTCTTACCACATCTTGCCGGACAATCTCTAGGATTAGTAGCGAATAGTCCTTGCATTGGATATTTCATAACGAAGAGACTACTACTACTGGATGTATATTGGGATTTTAACCCCAAATGATCAACAAGCAGTCCTTTACTATGAAAATCCTAAAAATCAATATCATCGACCAACCTGCACAATCGAACGCATATACGTTGGTCCGAAGTGGTTTGATGAACGTATTTTTCTGCATTTTAAACCATTTGTTTCATATATTTTTATTTTTTTAAGCGGTATTATACGGGTATTTTATTGTGGTTTTGCAGATTATAGATTCCGAAGTGCAACGTTAAAATTAATCGGTTGTGCCGTCCACTGGTTCAAATGGCATGCAACATAGAGTGCAACATTTTGAACACCGAATAAATCAAAGCAAAAGCGCACATCATTAAAAAAATGCCAACTCATCATCATACTTAGTTCAAACACGGTCACATTTAGTAAAAAATGGGACAAATTCAAGGAGCAGCTAACGTATGTAATTGGGCTTCATTTAAGATTAAAGCATGGTCAAGATTTCAAGTAAGGTGGGACCATTGAAAGGAGTAGCTCACGTTTTCTTTCGATTCCATATTTCAAAGCTCAAGCATATATTAATTTCAAAGCCATGTGACGTGAATACCTATTCAAGCAATGGCTACGTGGCCACATTATTTTCTTCCACTACTTGAAGCTTTGAAAAAAAATCTAAGTGAGAACAGATCAATATGTATATTTCGACAGAGCAAGTGATGTGGACCCGTTCTTTTGTGAATAGCTGGACTGACATTATAAGGCTAAAAGTCTATATATAGAGTGTAGACAGCAACATAGAATATACCTCCTATCCCATCACTCTTCTTCTATTTTAGTTTTAATTTCAGCAGTGTTTTTATTTTCGAACATAATTCGTAGGATTGTTAATTAGATTTAGCAATTTATTTATTCTTGTTCTTAGTTATTTTCTGCACTCTTTCCATTTAGTTAATAAATTCAGTTCTTTTTATTTCAGTCATTTGCTCTATTATTTTCTTTTAAGCACTTTTATTTTCTACTCTGATTTCTACAATTTTATATTTTAATTTCAATTTTGATTAGATTCGAATTCAATTTGGAGTATATTATTGTTTTTATTTCCTGTTCAAGACCCACCCTCGAATTTGTTTA
The DNA here is from genome assembly GCA_030765085.1 of Allium cepa. Classification (NCBI taxonomy): domain Eukaryota; kingdom Viridiplantae; phylum Streptophyta; class Magnoliopsida; order Asparagales; family Amaryllidaceae; genus Allium; species Allium cepa. Next base: position 612,029,526 of record CM060932.1, read on the forward strand.
ACACGCCTAAGATTTAAATATGGATTTCAAATATTTTAAAACACAATTCCTTGTGTTCGACCTGCATACTACACGCCTGTGCGTTTGTAGAATTAATTAAAATCTGTGCTTTTCTAATTAGTAGAAAAGTCACAACAAGTTTTTGGCGCCGTTGCCGGGGAGTTGCTATTTTGAAATTTTCGATTTTTCATTTTTTAAGTCTATTCGTGTTAATTTATAATTTATGCATTAGTTTTCAAAAAAAAAAATCATTTTTTTTCGTTTTTCAGTTCCTTTCACTAAAGTATCGTTTTACTTAAAAAAATCTTTTTTTCCTTTCATTCGCTGCATATTTTTGCTGTTTCAATTCTTTTCGTTCGTTGTTTCGTTTATTGCATTTTCAATTTTATTTTACAATTTTTGCATCATTTTTACAAATTTTCGCTTAACATACAAAACTATGCTTCGCTGTATACAGTCCCTGTTCAAACCATTCCATTGCCTCACTATTTTTGCCTCTACAACAACAGAATACTGTTTCACTTCCTCACCATCCCCTCCTCTATCAAACTACAGTTCCACCACCCTCTGACTAACAACCCAGTTGCCTCACAATAACCAGTGCCAAACCACTTCAGTTCTCTCCACAAACATTCAAACATCTCCCCTATCCACTTCAAATTCCATACAACACCCTTACATTTGCTACATATTCCCCTGCTGCACTAATAACCACCTCACTTAATCCTTCTACTGCAAGTCTGCAACTATATCAACAGCCTTATACCACAAACTGCAACCCAAAACCTCTGCTATCACCTCGACGAACCCCTGCCATAACCATCAACCAAACTGATCTTAAACAAAGTGCAACCTCTCCACAAACCATCTAGTGACAACCATCCACGAACTTCACACATACATATCATACCATATCCTTCATACCATACATTACAAATCACACATACACTGTCTGCTACTTGCCTCCACTGCCATGACACAGTCAAACAACAACAACAAACTCACATAAGTTGCACATGTTATCAGCCCTTGGAGGTCTGAACTTGTAGCAACAACATACCAACTCAAATAGCTCCAACTTGGTAAATCTCAGCCATTCAACAACAAGCATCTAGGGATCGAGCAATTACAAACAGTGGAGTTTGAATCACTAGCACTGCTCAGTTGCACTGGACGGACTGCCACACCCCTCTGTAAGTAATTTTCTATTTTACCAGTACCTAACCGAAAACCGTTTAAATTTACTTTTAGCTATTACACCTTGATTTGTTTATGCACGTTTGGGCAAGAAATAATTTTAACCGTTTAGAAAGCCAAAATATCTCATTAAACAAATCAATGGAAATTTCAAATCAAACAAATATGAGCAATCACGGTTCACAACACAGTTCACATCACAGTTCACCAAAATTGTCATCTAAATCACATGTTGGAAATAACGAATTTCATGAGAACCACCATTATCCCTTAGAGATTGATGCTATCCAACTAGAACCGTTCAACCTTCGGTTATTTCATTTCCACCCGCCGAAGGAAATAATTTTGAGCTAAAACATTCTTTTATTCAAGGGGTACCAAAATTCACTGGGTCTGAAAATGCATATGAATTTCTTAGTGAATTTGAGTTATACGCGTCTACAACTAAAATGCAACAACTTTCTAATGAATCCATCAAGTTAATACTTATTCCCTTTGCGCTTCTAGAAAGTGCGAAAAGATGGCTTAATTCTCTTCCTAAAAATTCAATTAAAAGTTGAGATAATTTCGTTACTATATTTTTGAAAAAGTTTTTTTTCCTTTCCACAAAACTCTTAAAATTCGAACTGAAATCAATCAATTCTCTCAGAATGAAGGAGAAACTTTTTCAACATACTTTGAAAGGTTCGATCAATTATTATATAGTTGCCCATATCATGCAATCCCTAAGCACGTTTTGTGCCAAATCGTTTATGAAGGACTTAACTATCAAACAAGATTCCAACTCAAATCAATGCGCGGAGGAGAATTCATGGCAAAAACTGACGAGGAAGCTTGGGAATTTCTAGAAGAGTATTCGGAAATGGATATGCAATGGGAAACAATTCATGTTCCAATTCGTACTCCAAACAGATGAGTACATGCCATTGACTCATCACATCTTCCTATAGAAGCCCAAACTCCTCAAGAAGGAGAAGGACTACCCCATTACTACACACAAGACCAAATCATTGCTATAACTCAAAATAGTCCTTATTCATCCACATACAACCCTAATTGGAAGCATCATCCAAAATTTTCGTGGTCAAATCCTAACAATGCGACTAATCCATCACATATGTATCCGATGATACCAAATCTGAATTATCGAGCCCCAACTACCAATGCTCAAAATTCTCAACCTACTCCTTAAACAAAACCTTCAAATCAACCATATAGGCATCCTAATTTCAGTCCATCAACCCAACCTTCTCAGCCTTCACAAGAAATTTCTCGATTAGGAAAACAACTCTCTAAACAAAATGAACAAATCACTAACCAAGATGCAAGAATTGAGCAAATCACCAAACAAAATGAACAAATCTTAATAATGATGAAGGATCTCATGAAAATTAATCAGAAAGGTAAATTGCCTAGTCAAACCGAAGTGAATCCAAAGTATAACTCTCGAGGAGTAAATCTTTGTGAGGATGAAAATGTAAATCCGGTTAATGTTGTCACCACATTAAGGTCTGGATAGAAGGTAGACAACCACGTCGGCAACCCCGACGTCCTTCTTAAGTCTTCCCCTGTTCAAAATTCTGAAACTTAGTCAACACCCACTGTTGTCAATCCAAACAACTCTAATTCTTCATCCAAGGTTGGCAATCCCGACCACTCTTCACTTTCTGATGTTGGCAACCCCAACATTCCATCTCCCTTATCTTTACCCTCTAATATCACACCTTCTTCTTCGAATGAAAAAACTATCGAACGAGTCTATAAACCCATAGATCCATTTCCTCATAGACTCAACAAAAAGAAGAAGCCCGCTAATTTTGACCAAATTCTTGAAATCTTCGAACAAGCTCTAATTAATATTCCACTTCTTGATACCATCAAGCAAATTGCTCAATATGCCAAATGTCTGAAAGAGCTATGTACTCAAAAACGTGTCACTAACGTTCCTAAGACTGCATTTCTAACTGCAAACACTAGCTTTGTTCTTTCAAATCCCTCACTAATCAAATATAAGGACCCCGGTTGTTCTACAATCGACTGTAAAATAGGCAACACTCACATTAGTCATGCCTTACTCGATCATGGAGCGAGTGTAAATCTTTTGCCTTATACTGTGTATTGTCAACTTAGACTAGAGGAATTAAAACCTACAAACATCACAATTCAACTAGCTGATCGATCTATAAAAAAACCATTGGGTACGGTTGAAGATGTTTTGATACAAATCGAGAAACTCTATTTCCCAGTCGATTTCATAGTCCTAGAGACTGCACCTGTCTCAAATCCTAATAGTCGGATTCCTTTGATATTAGGTCGTCCATTTTTAGCAACATCAAATGCTATCATAAATTGTAGGAACGGTCAACTCCGACTTTCCTTTGGGCACCTAACCGTTGAATTAAATATATTCAATCTTAACAAACAACCAAGAGATCTTGAAATAGAAGAAGTTGACATGATTCAAACAATTGTAGAAAATGATTTTAGTGATACTACGGAGTCTCTTAACATGTGCCTAGATCATTTTAATTCCAATTTAAATGAAGATGAATACATTTATGAATTAAATGATATGCTACGCTCTTCTCATAATTCGCTAGAATTCAATCAGTTGATGTCTACTAAAGCCTTAAAAGAAGTACGCCCTAAATTAGACCTCAATCCTCTTCCAAACGATCTTAAGTACGCATACTTAGATTCTTTGGAAAATTTCCCTATAATCTTCGCCTCCAATCTCAGTAAGGACCAAGAAGAACAACTTTTGAAAATTTTAAGGGAAAATAAAGAGGTATTAGGATGGGTAATCACTGACATCAAGGGAATTAGTCCATCAATCATCGAACATCGAATACATTTAGTCGACGAGGCTAAACCCACCCGCGAAGCTCAAAGGCGATTAAACCCTAATATGAGAGAAGCGGTAAAGGAAGAAATTATCAAATGTTTAGATAATAACATTATCTACCCTATCTCTGACAGTACTTGGGTAAGTCCAGTACAAATTGTGCCTAAGAAGTCTAGAATCACTGTGACCAAAAATGAGAATAACGAACTTGTTCCGACAAAAGTGAAAACAAAATGGCATGTTTACATCGACTATCGAAAACTCAATGCAACAACAAGAAAATATCATTTCCCCATCCCTTTCATTGATCAAATGCTCGAACGCTTAGCCGGTCATGAATATTATTGTTTTCTTAAGGGTTACTCCGGCTATAATCAAATTCCCATTGTGCTAGAGGACCAACACAAAACGACGTTCACATGTCCCTTCAGAACTTTCGCTTATCGTCGCATGCCCTTCGGTCTTTATAATGCTCCCGCTACCTTTCAGAGATGTATGATGAGTATATTTTCTGATATGGTGGAGGATTTCATAGAAATATTCATGGACGATTTTTCAATCTATGGGTCATCTTTTGATCAATGCCTCCTTCGTTTAGAACGTGTCTTAATGCGATGTAAGGAGAAATCTCTTGTTCTTAATTGGGAAAAATGTCATTTTATAGTTAAGCGAGGAATAGTCTTAGGTCATGTTGTCTTTAAAAATGGCCTAGAAGTTGACAAATCCAAAGTTTATCTTATTGTTGGCCTTCCTCCTCCAAGGTCCGTAAAGGACATTCGCTCATTTCTCGGCCATGCAGGATTTTATAGGAGGTTCATTAAAGATTTTTCAAAAATTTAAAAACCTATTTAAAAACCTCTTTCGAATCTTTTGGCTAAAGACATTAAATTTGAATTTTCCAATGAATATAAAACATCTTTTGAAACCCTTAAATCGATCTTGACCACTGCACCTATCATCCAATCTCCAAATTGGACTTTGCCTTTCGAATTAATGTGTGACGCTTCTGATTATTCCATTGGAGCCATCTTAGGTCAACGAATCGATAAACTTCCTCGAGTCATCTATTATGCTAGCAAAACTCTTAACGATGCTCAATTGAATTACTCAACCACAGAAAAAGAGTTTTTAGCAATTATCTTTGCCCTCGATAAGTTTAGATCATATCTCGTAAGCCCACGAGGCAGTGCATGGGTGGTATACCTTGGTCCAAAAGTGAGGTGTAAATTTTTTTTAGTAAAGACAGACTAAGCTTTGAAACCCAAACACTTCTTGACTTTATTGATTTGACTTGTTATACAAATGGAAGTGAAAAACACCATTTTGAAAAAAACTGTGATTAACAGTGAAGAATTTATTTCATGGCTGCACCATGTTATCGATCGAAACAACTGGCCAAACTAGAATCTAATGTATGAAAAATTGAGTTATATTGAAACTTGTGATTAGTGAGGAACCAAAAATTTCAAGAAGTTGACTATAACTGATATACATTATTTTGTTGCAACTATTCTGAAGTAAATCGAGTTTCCATTTGTTTAAAATTTTGCATTCATGTAGTACATTAGAATCATCACTTACTGCATTTGGATTTTGTGGGTAGTATACACTGAAAACCCTCACGAGACACCACTCGTCCTACTAGGGACACCTAGAGGTTTAACGACTTGTTGCGTACGCTCAATGCAATCGTGTTTCCTACGAAAAAGGATTTAATTAGTTTTTATTTTCTTATTTATTCGAGGACGAATAAAGTTAAAGTGTGGGGGTATTTGATGAACGTATTTTTTTGCATTTTAAACCATTTGTTTCATATGTTTTTATTTTTTTAAGCGGTATTATACGGGTATTTTATTGTGGTTTTGCAGATTATAGATTCTGAAGTACAACGTTGAAATTAATCGGTTGTGTCGTCCATTGGTTCAAATGGCATGCAGCAAAGAGTGCAACATTTTGAGCACCGAATAAATCAAAGCAAAAGCACACATCATTTCAAAAATGCCAACCTACCATCATACTTAGTTCAAACACGGTCACGTTGGTTAAAAATGGGACAAATTCAAGGAGCAGCTAACATATGTAATTGGGCTTCATTTAAGATTAAAGCATGATCAAGATTTCAAGTAAGGTGGAACCATTGAAAGGAGCAGCTCATGTTTTCTTTCGATTCCATATTTCAAAGATCAAGCATATATTAATTTCAATGCCATGTGACGTGGATACCTATTCAAGCAATGGCCACGTGGCCACATTATTTTCTTCCACTAATTGAAGCTTCGAAAAAAAATCTAAGTGCGAACAAATCAGTACGTATATTTCGACAGAGCAAGTGATGTGGACCCGTTCTTTTGTGAATAGTTGGACTGACATTACAAGGCTGAAAGTCTATATATAAAGTGCAGACAGCAACACAGAATATATCTCCTATCCCATCACTCTTCTTCTATTTAAGTTTTAATTTCAACAGTGTTTTTATTTTCGAACAGAATTCGTAGGATTGTTAATTAGATATAGCAATTTATCTATTCTTGTTCTTAGTTATTTTCTGCACTCTTTCTAGTTAGTTAATAAATTCAGTTCATTTTATTTCAGTCGTTTGCTCTATTATTTTCTTTCAAGCACTTTTATTTTCTTCTCTGATTTCTACAATTTTATATTTAATTGCAATTTTGATTAGATTCGAATTCAATTTGGACTATATTATTGTTTTTATTTCCTGTTCAAGATCCACCATCGAATTTATTTAACACGCCTAGGATTTAAATATGGATTTCAAATATTTTAAAATACAATTCCTTGTGTTCGACCTGCATACTACACGTCTGTATGCTTGTAGAATTAATTAAAATTTGTGCTTTTCTAATCAGTAGAAAAGTCAGAACATGGTTTTTGGATAAACCGATCTTGGTCTCTTCGCACAATAGCGTAAAAGCATTTCTTAATCTCACACGGTAACTAAGTCTCATAGACTTATCACATCTCCAACTTTCAACTTGTTATCCTTCATCCAAAAATGAAGCTTGATAGATTAGAGTAATCACTCCACACTACACGAATCAACATTCTCAACACAAACGATAATCATACCTACATAGATGGCTACATACTAAGTGTATGACTAAATAGTTTCCACATCAAATCGAGAAACAAAAATAGCCAAATTTGATAGTTGGTTATTTAACTATCAAAGCAAAACAAACAAAATCTAGCCGTATTTGGTCATCGAGGATTAATAACATGGATGAATGTAGCATCCATAGCCGTTAGTTTTGGGCCTCTAAGTGGTGTATCTTACAATTTGTTTGAAGTTAATGTTTTATAGTTTTAGATTCTCGCTATCATTTGTTTCATACCAATATATTGCAAAAGTGATACGTACTGTTTGTTTGATTGAAGTTGGTGCTTTGTAATTTTAGAAATTATTTTAATTGTCACATATAACAAAACCGATACCAATATATTGCAAAAATAACACCAAGTGTCTGTCTGAGTGGAGTTGATGCCTTATAATTTTAGAAATTATTTTCCATCTCATTTGTAGCAAAACTAACACAAATGTCCTTCAAAAATGAAACCCATTGTCTTTTTTTTGAAGTTGATACTCTGCAATTTTAAAAATTATTTTCTTTGTAATTTGTAATAAAACCGATACCAATATAAACCAAAAATAATACCTATGTTCTGTTTGTTTGAAACTAATGCTTTGCAATTTAGAAATTATTTTCACTATAATTTGTAACAAAACTAATACCAATATAAAGCAAAAACAATATTTACAGTTCCATTTGCTTGTAGTTAATGCTTTGGAATTATGTAAACAGTTTTCACTGTAATTTATAACAAAATTGATAGTAATATATAATAGAAATGATCTCTACAATCTGTTTGTTTGAAGTAAAAGTTTTGCAATTCTAGAAGTTGTTTTCACTGTAATTTGTAACAATTTAATACCAACATAAACAAATATTATACATATAGTTCGTTTGTTTGAAGTTAAAGTTTTGCAATTTTAGAAATTGTTTTACACTGTAATTTGTAACAAATTGATAACAACATAAATAAAAAATCATACATACAGTATTTTTTTTTGAATTTAATGTTTTGGAATTTAAGAAATTGTTTTCACTTCATTTATAACAAAATTGATACCAGTGTATTAAAAAAACAATACATACAGCCTGTTTGTTTGAAGGTAATGCTTTTAATTTTAGGAATTTTTTCACCATCATTTGTAAAAAAATTGATACCAATATTTAACAAAAATGATATTAATAGTCTATTTGATTGAAATTAGTTTCTTTTAGTTTTACAAATTGTTTTCACTTTCATTTTTAACAAAACCGATACTAATATATCTCAATAATGGTACTTGCTAATCAACCAAATGCCACTTTTTATACAATAGGGCAACGGTGATTTTGTGGACACTTATCATAAAAGCAAGAAAATGGAATTTGCAGTTCTAAGAAAAAAAACATGTGAAGAAAAAGGTGAAGAAATGAAATCTAACACCGCTTATAAACGTGGCTTGCAAACTATATAAAGATTATACAACTGGTAAAAAAAAGAATGAACTTACAAAAAGGCAGATAGACATTTTGAAAGACACACAGTTTTACCAATTCTTCAATGTTTTTTATGAAAACAAAATTACAATAAAAGAATGCAAGAAGCATCAAAACAATTTGGATGCATCGTATACTTGTTACTCAACTGAGCATGAAGCTTTCGTATTTGAAGAAGAGAAAATGATAATGTCTTCAAACGATATCAGCTTATTTTTTAGTTTGCCATCGGAAGGAAGAAATATAGAGCCAACAGTAAAAACAATTCCAATGGAATGCAAAGAATTTTCTACAAGAAATTTTGAAGAAATTTATTTGCATGAAGGAAGAATAAAGCAAGAAATAGAGAAGAAAAAGCAAAATGAGGAAGACATGTCATTATTAACAATAATGGAAATTTTGTTGGCATTTCTCTTTCCCAATAATCAACAAAAGTTAAGGTACCATATTTGATTAATTTGAAAAGATTGAAGATAGTTTCTTTGCAAAAGCAATAGAAAAAAATATTAATAAATTTGTAAAAAATTTATCCACAAGCCAAGGAACATGTCAGGATGCTCCATGCTTACATTAGTAAAATAAGTTATTCAAAATATTATTATTTGAAACAAATATTTTTATTTTCCAATCATATGTAATCAGTTTTTCAAATATTTATAGTATTGCATTTGTGAAAAAATGAAGCTCATTCGACCAATGCGGTAATATGGTGAAAATTTGCCAAGATTTGGAAGATGATATTTGCGGAAGCTAAAACTCATGCTAGTGAAGCAATTTTTGGATGATGTTACCGAGGTTGAGGTAAGCTAAAACTCCATCTCGCTTACATTTATCAGCATCATTTTATTTTCTATTTAGAATCAATTTTCGCACTATATTTATTCTACTATCGTTTTTGCCTCCACATAGAATTAGTTTTTACCTCTGTATATTATCAGTTTCATTATTATGATTTTTGCTTCTACAGAAAATCAATTATAACACACAATGATACTTGGTTTCATTTTTGTCCCTACGTAGTATCAGTTTTTGCCTTTGTATAGTATCCGTTTTGCCTCTACATAGTATTAGTTATAATACACTATGATACTTGGTATCATTTTTAACACTGCATAGTATCATATTTTACTTCTGAATAGTATCAGTTTATTCCTATGCTTAGCACTAGTTTCAATATTATTATTTTTGCTTCTATAAAAAATAAGTTATGACACAATATCATACTTAGTATCAATTATAACATATTAGTTTTGCTAAGTATCAATTTTACATGGTATCGATTTTGCACAGTATCAATTTTGCTAATTATCAGTTATAACATATTAGTTATAACACAATATCATACTTAGTATCAGTTATACAACATCGTACTTGGTATCAATTATAACACAATATCATAGCTTAAAACTAATACACAATTTCCCTACAAATTATACAGGTGGAAGAAATAGAAAATACCACATGAGGCAAATAGCCTCGACAACAAGACAATCAAGTAAAAAAGAAAAAGAAAAGCAAAAAAAGGAAATTTAAAGAGATGGAAAAAGCTTTTGGAACATTTGAAGAAGAAGCAACCATTAAAGTATTGCAAATGCATATAAATGATTTGGAAAATGAGGTTAAGAAAATAATGGAGCGGCTGGGAAAGGAAAATAAAACAAGGTTAAAAGCAAAAATGAAATTCAAAAATTAAGACAAGAAATCAATGAAATAAAATCAAGAGTTTGACATAATGAAAAAGACAACGAAGAGAGATATTAAGTGGTCGAAATAGAAAAACTACACACAATAGACGAAGCAGACTACACATTAGATGAAGATACAACCGTAGAAATAGAAAAGGCAGAAAAGAAACCAATAGCTGAAAATAGTAAAGAATAAAATGAGGAAACAAATCCTAAGCCCTATGTAAAAAAAGTCCACACAACAACTAAAACAAACAATACAATGGACGAAGACACATGTTTAGAGATGGAAGCAGAAAATGCAGAAAAGACATCTGCAACTAAACAGAATGAAGAGAGAACTATGGAGCGTGAAACAGAAAAAGTGCACCGAATAAATCAAGATACACCTACGGACAACAAAAGAAAACGCAGACATAGTGGATAGAATAAATGAAATAATCTATTTAATGAATCAAGATACATTTTTAGACAAAGAAACAGAAAATGCATAAAAAATGGACATAACAATGGAAATACACAACCCAATGGAACAAGATACCATTATCAAGAGCCAAATTATAACCTACCATGATTCGGTACATGACTTCACTCCTTTGCCTTTCAAACTATATGACTCACATGATTATGAAATGCAAAAAATGAACCACATCATGAAATGGAATCAACAAAACCTGCTGGCCAAAGAAGGAGGAAAATAACGACAAAACAAAAACAGCTTCTTATGTCAAGTGAGTAAAAGGAAGAATAAAAAAATAAAAGAAAGCGACAGCTTTGAGTATGGTCGGCGAGTGAAAACAACAACAAATAAGCCAAAAATTAAAGAAAAAAAACAAAGACAGTGAAGAAGAAGAAATGAATCCATTCTAATGCCAATTGCAGTAATAGAACCAACATTTGCAGATTTATAACTAGGACACTGCAAACGCTTAGCATACTTGAACAAGAATAACATGACATAATCAAAACTTTCTTTACTCTGACAGGAGATAAAAGTAAGTTTATTAATGTTAATACTAATGCTACACATTAAAATAACTTTAATTTATTGATTCAAATCTTTTTTGTTACAACAATGAAGTAACATGGGATGACAAAATCACTATCAAAAAAGGATGCATAATAACAAAAGATATGCTCCAACTTGTTCGTGAAGGAAACTTCACAGATGGACATGTACATAAATTTATTTTTTTGCTTAATAATAGTGCTCTCAATCAAAATAATTACAATAACTAATATCTAATGTCTGTTTGATTGGAGTTGACGCTTGGTTATTCTATAAATTATTTTGACTGTTATTTATAACAAAAATGATACGTGGATATTTGGCAAAATGATACATAGTTTCTGTTTGATAAAATTATATACTTTGTAAATTTAGAAACTATTTTGACAGTCAGGTATAACAAAACTGATAGCAAAATAATGCAAAACTGATACCCAGTATCTGTTTGATTGGATTTAATGCTTAATTTATTTAATAAATTATTTTGACTGTCATTTATAACAAAACTAATACTAAAATATTTGCAAAAATAATACCTAGTTTCTGTTTGATAGAAGTATATGCTATGCAAATTTAGAAACTATTTTGACTGTCATGTATAACAAAACTGATACTTAAATAATGCAAAACTGATGTCTAGTATCTGTTTGATTGGAGTTGATGCTTAGTTATTCTATAAATTATATTGACGATCATTTATAATAAAATTGATATCGGAATATTTGTAAAAATGATATCCAGTTTCTGTTTGATAGAAGTTATGTGTAAATTTGGAAACTATTTTAACTGTCATGAATAACAAGAATGATTTCAAAATAATGAAAAACTGATACCTAGTATCTATTTGATTAAAGTTGATGCTTAATAGTTTTATAAATTATATAACTATCGTTTATAACAAAACTGATACCAAAATATTTGCAAAAATGATAGCTGGTTTCTGTTTTATAAAGGTTGATGCTTTGTAATTTTAAAAACTATTTTGACCACCATGCATAGCAAAATTGACAAAATAATGCAAACTTAATACTAATACTTTTCAACATACACTGCCACTATTTAGATTATCAATACTATTTATTATTTAATACTACTTAACCAATAACAAAAACTAACATTTCATATTGTTAATATAGACAATGGATTGATATCTCGAAATGTAGGCTAGTAGAGCATAACTATGCAATAGCCACAACAATGATGGTGACTAAAATTTTAATATGCAAGCATATAATAATTGCTACGTACACTGAATTGTAACTAGTTTCTACGTTGAATAGAAAGGACTAATCACTAATGTAGAAAGTATTAAAAGACATTTAGTCGTGCTTTTACTTGGAGAAATTCTGCAAGATAAATATGTAGATGCTATTTGTTTTTCTTTGCATTGTTAGGACCATTGGACGTTAGTAACATTGACATATCCTACAATGCAACGGTCTCAAGCAGATTCTTTATGGCCTAAAAAATCAAATGAAAGAAACAACCCAAGTATAAAAGAAGTAATAAAACTGGTATGATATTTTTTTCCCAAAAAATTAACTAATATAATTGAAATAAAGTGAACAGTAACCGACTTTGTATTATTTTATCTTTAATGGACAAAAGAAGCTGAGGAAATCTTGCAAGACCTGTGAAAAACCAACAACATACAAGATATGGAAGTGAAGCAAGATAAATTTCAATAAATTAAATGTGCACAACAAGGGAAGACACGTAAGTTATTTTATTTGTTAAAAATGATACCCACGGGCAGTAAAATTGATACTAAAACTAAAACTGGCGGTAATACTAAAATGATAGTTAATTAATGTTTAGGACTTGTTATGTGTTTGCATTATTGTCTTTTATATACAATACTATATATCTCCTATATGCTTAGTACATTGAATTGAATTTGCTTCGAATAAAAACTGACACCTATATGTGCAAAAACTAATACCCATAGACACAAAAACTAATATATACGGACACAAAAACCGATACTACAACTATATATAATTAAGACAGAAACAAAACAATTATCATGATCTTTAAAATGATATCTATAAACACTAAAACCGATGCTAACATTTTTTTAATATAAAGATTGTATGATTCGAGGACCTATATATATATATATATATATATATCTATACTATAAAGCAAAACCCTGGCCAAAGTGGTCAAAGTGAAGCCTTTTATGTGCTGTCCAATTTGTCCTCTGCAACCTTGCAAACGAAATGAAAATATGAAGGGTAATTCTGTCATCTTCGTTCCACACTTCCTCTTCCCCGCGTTCCTCAATACTCCCGTCAGTTTCCCATCTTCTCCACTCTTCCATCGGTCCACAACTACTTCAACAATTCTCAAAACAAAAGATAACCCTAACTGCTGCCTCCTTCAAATTAATGTCAACTGTCTCCACTCTTCTTTATTCGGCTTCCAATTTAATTCTTAGTTCCCAATTTCCTCCTCTCAGAACCAATTAAGCCCGAATAAATGACCGTCTCGCAAAACATCTAATTGACTTCCCCTCCTCAAACCCTAAATCAGTTCAATGGCGGCTGCAATTATCCAGTGTCAACAAGATCAATTCCTCAGTACCGCAAAAGCTTGATGTGGCGATCACTTCTTCGAGTTTTATTCCCATCTCTTCTTACCCGATAACTTACCTCCTTAGGATTTTGTTATTTCTTTCATGCCAAATGAAGTAAACTGACGCCGTCAAAGCAGCAAAAGCAACGTCTTGGACTTTGATTCCTATTTGGAAAAGCTTTAAGCAGATCTTCTGCTTCCTCAAGTACAGTGAAATAAAACGTGACTATTTCTACCTCTTGCTCGCATAAAGCCTCTATTATCGACATCGACAGAGATCTATGCCTTGGTTGACGAAATTCCAGTTAGGTATTATCTTTACCTAACTGTTCAGTACAAAGGGGATCCGTGCTTCGTTTGGAGCTCCGATCAGGTAATTTAATTTGTTATTCTCATCAACTATATTTGATTGAATAGTTTAACCCTTGACTTGTTGACGTATTCAATTGATATGTCAACATTTTGAAAAGTTGCAGATTGAATAGTTGTCGCTAATGAATAACTGTTTAGTTGTTGCTCAATTTACAACCTGATTTTATATATATTGAAATTGAAGATTCAACATGGGTGTTTAGTAATCTAAATATGTGATGAAGTTCGGTGTAAAATCTGATAAACTTACTTTCAGCCAAGGTGAACACGTTAGGTGGCTTCATTTGTATTTAGAAGCAATGACCAAGCCTCCATTACATGCGGATAAGACTTAAAACATGTGCATATTTACCAACCGACTCAAAAAAAGCAATCAAACTATGCAAAAATGTTGATTGGATAGATATGAAACCATGCTTGAAGTTTTCTGCATTTATAAAGGGTTAAAAATGATGGTAAAGTAAACTATATTACATAAGTGTCTTCTAGCGTGAATTGATGATTTAATTTCTTCACACTGCATTCTTTTATCGTCTTTCTATTCCACCTAATTGCCGCAATTCTCTCTATTGCAGATGATGCACAAATATTGCTTCGACCGAGATCGAATATCCTTCAAAACAAACGGACAACGAAAAATGCATTTTTGAAATTGAAAAGGTACATCATTTATTTCCACTTACTGCAGTAATAGAAAAGTATGAAGATTTAGTGTATGTACAAAGTATTGACTCTACAACGGTTTATTTTTATAACATATAAATACTCTGCAAATGTTAGTTATTCTTTAGCCGATTGTTTCCAACTGCCAAAGTTTTGTTTTCCTGATGTCATGTTCAAGTGTATATGCAGCCTCACAACATCTCAATGCACCTTCATTTCGCATTTTTTCATCGTATCATATTACTTATTCCACTTATTTCTTCACTTATGAAAGTTGTAATTCGGTCATGTTAAAAGAGATAGAAGAGCATGTTGTTTGTTGTATGATTACTTTGATTTTCAATATCAATTTTAAATTGCTATATGCATATGGTTTACTTTCTGAAAATGTGAACTTCCTGTTGACTTACTTTTATAACATATTATTTATTTTCACTTGCAGAGCTAAGTACTCTAAATGATGCATATCACTTCGGACTTATTGGAATAGTGCTAATTTACATGGACATATATGCCTGAGAAGTTAGAGGTAAGCAATGCACACATATGAAATGAATTTATATTTAAATCATTTATGTGAGTTGACATAACATATATAGTCTACAATGATTATTATTTTTTCTGATATTTTCTATATTTGGTTTTATTCAGACTATGCTTCTTTGTATTATACGAAATATGCATGTGTGCTTGACAAATTTGGTGATTAATAGCGACTAATAAATTGTTCGTTGATTGGGATTCCGTCTTTAGCTAGAGCAAATTATTATACTAAGGCTGCATACCAGAAGCAGTAACTCATTTCCTAAGTTAATTTTTGTTTCAGTCAATTCAGTAACCCACCATCTCCACGATCGCAAGAAAACAGATCCAACTTCTTTCCTAAATTCTTCATGCCTTCGTAAATAAAGGAGCTTAAATAAACCATCAATGATGGCTGATGCATGCTCGAATTTCTTCTCCTTTGCATCCCAAATGGATATTTGGTAAGTAAGTGGTCTTTTACTTTTAAAAATATCATCTATTAAATATGTGTGAATTGTTTTTTTTACTCTTCGCTCCTTTTAGTGTAAAATGTAGTATGTGGTTTGTTGACAGTGGAAGATGGTATATTCACCGTACATTACATCAAAAAAGAATATATGAAATTGAGTTTATTATTCACAATGAGTTGGTTGAACCTTGCTTCCCCTTAAACTGAGTATCATGCATTCATCTTTTTTTGTAAATTAAGTTCCCTCCTTTTAGTGTAACTTGCATTGTACTAAATAGACTTTATTCATTATTGATACTACTACTCACAAGATCTAAAACAATGTTTACTTACATTATTACAATTTTGTTGGTTGAACCTTGCTTCCCCTTAAATTGAGTATCATGCATTGTCGTATCACTAAAATTGAGAAGAATCATAGGTTGTTATTATTATTTTTATTTACTGTTTGACTTTTCATTATAAGCGGTTGTCTTTAGAAAATTGTTTGCTTCCAAGATTTCTTAAATAATATTTGTTGTTCACTTGAGTTTGCATAACAAGTCAACTATTAAATGAGCTTGCATATTTATTCGGCTCTGTAGCTGCAAATGCAATACCCGTTCAAGTTTTTCTAACAGTGTAAGTTATGCATGTCTTGGATATGTTTCAGTGCGTGTATTAATTTTTTTTATGTCAGATTTATTTCTGAATGATGGTAAAAATGTCAACTACAGGGCCTTTATGCAGATATCAGAGGGATATTTTCATAACCTACATGCTATCTTCATAGATTTCCTTGAAAAATGCATTTATATGGGCGATAAACAAAATGTTTTGCCAACCATAGAATCAGTTGATTTATTAATTAAATGTAAAAATAGGAACCATGGTTCGCTTACCTATTAGTGGCATTGTTAATGAAATGTAGTATGGAAAACTAAAACTTGCAGGATGTATGTGACGTAGTACTGTATTTAATTTGGTGATTTGTTTATATTTTATTTTTCATTTTGCCCTTTTGTTAAAAAGAAATACGTATAATGACTACTATATATGATTTGTTTCAGATAAGGGAGTTTGGAGATTTGTACTATAAGCGGAACCGCCTTAGCACACGGTCTTTTGTTACGCCTGATGGTGCTTGCTTTTGTATAGGTACTCTCTTTTTTTAAGCTTACCTATTTACTGTTTTGTATAATAGGATATATAGAATATCCTGCAAACTCTCCTTAGTGTACATGTTTGCAATTTTCTTCGTAATGAATGCAATTATTAGTTTTCAAATGGGATACTACAAATATATTTTGTTCCTTCACTATTTAATATCCTCAGTATACTACATTCTAATATGTATGAACTATTATGCTTAGTTATTTATAAATGGCATCATTTTAGTTCTGTTCAAAAATTAACTAGACACCTAATTATCGATTTGTACCAAATAGTAATGAAGGACTAACTAATTTATCCATTATCGTTTATTTATGTCTAATGTTATACTTTAATCTAATTAGGATAATGTTGTGCATGTCTACTGGAAGATAACATAAATTTAGATTTACTTACGAGTGGACTTCTGGATTGGATTATATAAGTGATAATATAACTAGGTAGTTGTATGAATAATTTTCACTGCAACAACTTTTTAATTTGTTGTTTCTTTTACTTTTATTTTCAAGTATAATTCCCATGTTATCATATTCAAGTCTAATAAAAGAAAATTCAGCTTCATTTGCGATAGACCAAGATGATGATGTTTAAAAATTATGGATGATTTGGATGATTCTTCGTAGTTGAAGATTTCATCGTGATTATTCCATTTGCTATCATTATTGCAACGCACGGTTCTGTAGTAGTTTGACTCTATCACTTAAGGTGACACGCAGATCTACATCAGCCTTCGCTCGGGCTTGAGCGCCCCATCTCTTGACAAAGTCATTCAAGGTGGCAGTTGCGGTAAAGAAGAAGGTGTTACTGCGGTTGTTGAGTGGCAAAAAATATCAACATCTACAATTGCTGCTGTTTTCAAAATCCTAGCTTTGCTAAAAATATGGTAATGTTTTATACTTTAATTGATCTCATGTTAAGTGAAACTTGATTAGTCGATTAGTTTACTGTTTAATGTTTTTCCTATACTGACAAACAATTACAAATCTCATAATTTATGGATTCAGAGTCTGTGGTGAATATCCTGCACATAACAACACTTACAGTATCTATGCCAGTTTTTTTGTATGCAACATGCATCATATCGTACTGTAATGTTGGATGTTATAGCTTCGTTTTAACGAATCATTTTGCACATGTACAAGTACAAATTGCAATATCTGAAGCTCTAAGAAGGTGGTAGTACATCTTGCATTATATGTAGCTTTGACATGGTTGCAAAAAAAATTTTTAGGTTGTAACCTTTCATAAAACCTGTAATATATTATTAGGCTCTAACCTCTTTTGTTTCTATTATTTGTATAACGATAGGACAAAAGAAGTTTAGGAAGTGTCCCTACACAGAATACCAACTGAAGAAAATAAAATCACAGAAGGAGATATGTGCAAATCATTGATGCAGTTTTAAAGGTAGCCAATTTCTCTATTATTATTGATATGCTCTACAAGTTGGTTTGTTATAACTATGTTTAACTCAAGTTTATTTTTCTGCTTATTACAATTCGGTTAAGGTGTACAAGAGAGTTGTGGCATGACTTATTTGCATTAAATTGCATACATGTTGGTCTAATTATACATAATTTATTCTCTTACAATAAGTTGCATCATACAAAATTTGCTAACTCAATGTTATTTACGTATATTTACTTTTCATTGATTATGTATAACAATAGGCATATGTTTTTCTAATGAAATGGTCAGATAGACTAATCAAAATAGAGGGTAAATTAAGTAAAATAGTTACATTACCATTAGAATCATTTTTAACTTTGTAATGTAATCGTATCCTAGGTTGACTGTTTTGTTTCTATTTTTCCAGTTTTACCTACATTCATTTTATTTTGTAACAAAAAATATTTAAGAAACATTTTCAATCGTGCAGGTCAAAGATAGTAACAATTCCAGTTATAAAAGTTTTTTATCGCTAAAACAAAACTATGTGCTAAATTTTGACAACTGATCCAAAATGTGGCACCAGTTGTATATAAATATGTTCCAACTGATTTGTTGCCCAAAACGGCTACCCTACCTTTGACCTGCTACACACTAGCCGTTAACCCCACTTTTTCAG
Source organism: Allium cepa (assembly GCA_030765085.1). Lineage (NCBI taxonomy): Eukaryota > Viridiplantae > Streptophyta > Magnoliopsida > Asparagales > Amaryllidaceae > Allium > Allium cepa. Next base: position 612,048,653 of record CM060932.1, read on the forward strand.
CCATAATTACAGACCTATGACTCCTTCAACATCTTCCACTTCATAATATGATAGTTGCAAAATATCTAATCTACATGTTCCTATAAGTATGCATTTCCCACTTTTCACTACCCCACTTTTCACCTTTACTACTACGTACTATTCCACTTTCATTTCGTTATCAATATTTTGGCATATCAGTTCAACTGCCCCACCCTCTTCACACCTTTCTTCCACGTAACTCATTTTTTCCACATCTTTATGGACCAACAACAAGAGGAAAGACGACGTGTTACTCAACGTGCAAGGCGTCAATAAGCTAGACAGTCTGCTGTCGCCAGTAGAAGGACATCCGTTGCTACAAACCAACAACTGCCTAATTCGATAGGTACTTTTCCCTTCCCTGTCACGCTTTCAACTGTTTAATATTTTAACATCTACGCTTCACTATAAACAAGTACAGTACACATATATGCACCATTTTCTGCAATTAAGGCTGTTAACCACTTTTATACAATTGCCCTGACTTAGCTTCATATTCCATCCTTTCGGGTGGCAACCATTTTGTTTTACTACATTCTTATACGTATCCACGCTTTTAAATTAAGCCCTAGGCCAGCGATGAATATTACTGGGACTGAGTTTTCAGATAAAAAAACAAAAAGTTGGGTAACCACTGTATCACTACTGTTAATCGTATTCGGTTCAAAAATATTGTATGCGCACTATCTTATTTTACTCGGTTATAATTTTTTTAAATACTTTCCACTGCGAATCTGTTATACAGCACTGCGTTATCACATGTATTGACAACTAGATGTTCTACTCATCCTTTTGCTTCTATTTTCAAAGATACATTTTCTTTTAGTACCAATATTTCTATCTCCAAAATTGTTATATGATATTTTTGTATTTAGCATTGTTGTATATTAAACTTATCTTTATTGTGTGAGCTATGGTTTCATTTTATGATATTCGATACTTACATACCATTTAACGGATTTCCAATAAAAAAAACTCTTACATACTCAGTTACAACTACTTGCATGAAACAATGTATTATCGTACAACTAACAAGCCTCCCATGATTACATTACCAAAAGGTTTGATAGGTCGATGCTGTGCTTCGGCTTATAAAGTTCTGTTACAACATGTTTACACTTTCACTCTCCCTGATTTGAAATTTGAAATTGTTTTATGACACGATTCGTTAAAGCAATGTTTGATCTTATAGTTATTAATACTTACCAAATATTTTTAGAGTTACCATGACGAAATCATTACTGAACAGTCTTAAAATTTGGTTTGAAGCAATATATGAAGCATATATGAATGACCTTATAAAGGTCAGTTAACAGATGTTTACACTTTTGCTCTCCCATTTTTTAAACTTTTAAATTATTTTATGACACTTCGTTATAGCCATGTTTAATTTTGTAGTAATTGATACTCACTAAATAATTTTAACCTTACCGTGAAGAACTGTTTACTAAACAATCTAAATTTTTTGTATCAAGCAATATATGCACCATTATATTACTAGGACAGAGTTTTCAAATAAAAAAACAAAAAATTGGGTAACCACTTTATCACTATTGTTAATCATATTCGGTTCAAAAATATTGTATGCGCGCTATATTATTTTACTCGGTTATAATTTTTTTAAATATTTTCCACTGCAAATCTGTTATATAGCACTGCGTTATCACATGCATTGACAACTAGATGTTCTACTCATCCTTTTGCTGCTATTTTCAAAGATACCTTTTCTTTTACTACCAATATTTCTACCTCCAAAATTGTTCTATCATATTTTTGTATTTAGCATTGTTGTATACTAAACTTATCTTTATTGCGTGAGCTATGGTTTTTTTATGATATTCGATACTTACCTACCATTTAAAGGATTTCCACTAAAAAAACTCTTACATACTCAATTTCAAATACTTGCATGAAACAATGTATTATCGTACAACTAACAAGCCTCCCATGATTATATTACCAAAATCTTTGATAGGTCGATGCTGTGCTTGGGCTTATAAATTTCTGTTACTAAATGTTTACACTTTCACTCTCCCTGATTTGCAATTTAAATTGTTTTATGACACACTTCATTAAACCAATGTTTAATCTTATTGTGATTAATACTTACCAGATATGTTTAGAGTTACCGTGAATAAATCATTACTGAACAGTCTTAAAACTTGGTTTGAGGCAATATATGAATGAACTTATAAAGGTCTGTTAACAGATGTTTACACTTTTGCTCTCCCATTTTTTAAACTTTTAAATTATTTTATGACACTTCGTTATAGCCATGTTTAATTTTGTAGTAATTGATACTTACTAAATATTTTTAAACTTACCGTGAAGAACTCTTTACTGAACAATCTAAATTTTTTGCATGAAGCAGCACATGCACCAATATATGACTAGATTTTTAAAGTCTGTCACAAGATGTTTACACTTTTACTCTCCCAATTTCGGAATTTGAAATTATTTTATGACACACTTCGTTATGGCAATGTTTAACCTTACAGTGACTGATACTTACCAAACATTTATAGAGTTACCGTCACAGCTCTTTGCTCAACAATCTTAAAATTTTGTCTGAAGCAATATATGAATGGGCTTACAAAGGTCTGTTAAAAGATGTTTAAACTTTTACTCTCCCTATTTTGAACATTGAAATTGTTTTATGATACGCTTCATTGTACAACCGTTTAATCTCACACTGATCGATACTTACCAAATATTTATAGACTTGCCGTTGAAGAACACAGTTAAATAAACAACCTCAAAATTTTGTAGGGAGCAATATATGAATGAGAAATGAAAAAGCTTCCACAGATGACTAAACTAATTATAACCAATTATATTCACTTTCTCTTACCGCAATTACACCTTTTATGGCATGTTAAAATATTTTCCTGCTTTTATGTCCATCGTTTTGAACTATGCAATTTTCCAAAATTTATAGTTAATTATATTGCAAATTTAAAGTTTTATTTTATTACTCTACTTCATACTTACCACATAATTACATAGTTTCTACACATTTACATATTCCTCCTGCTTTTTGAATGCCACCTTCTATCGTTATTCAAATCAATATTTTTTCCCCCAACCTCACCAGCACGATAAATATTTACATTCCTTCCATACATTACTTTTGCCTGCATTTTCATACATTTACAACTTTCTTTCACAAACAATAGCATGCTTGCCGAAGTAAATTCCTTTTTTCTCCATTGACTGCATTATATGCTTATAGTTCCTTATTTACCATTTAGCATACATTTTTTATTTACCAGTCATTCACTTGACAGTTACCATACATGTGTTAAATATTTTTTTGACGTACAAATGTTTACTCTTATACTGATTGATACTTATTAAATTTTTTTAACCTTAACACCATTTGGCATATACAACCATTTTTAACTCCACCAGATGTAAGTTTTGATGTTACAATGTCAGTCTCAAGCCTGTAAAAGGAGGAGAGATTTTTTTTTACATCTTAAACAGATTACTGTTCCCTGTACATTTTTACTTCTTTTTCTAAAATTTGCTGCTTTCCCACGTGAAGCCCGTGACATATTCATTTGCACGACCAATCAATTTTCACTCTCCCCTAACTACAATCCTACATAAGCTGTATGCTTGATAATGATAATACTACTTTTATTCCATCGTATTCATTGGGTAACAAACCAATAAACCATGCGCTCCAGCTCCAAATTGTAAATTCATTAACCATTGATATACGTACAACCAGGCACAGACAACCACACATACACACACTTATTTATCACCGTCATATATCTTCACTCACTTCAAAAATTTGCTGACGCTAATTTTTACCTCTTAATCCTTTATACATCATTCACTTCTTCAATTTTCTTTCTACTCTGCTGCTATCTTACTACTACACAAACCAGTTATAGATAATGTGCACTCTTTGGATCCCTACTATACGTTTTGCGGTTATTATCGTACTCAGTTGAATACATTTTCTGCGATTTATATAGATTAGAGGAATAACATTATGAAATTATTAACTACACAGTTGAGTCTTTCATGTACTACCTTTTTGTTGCGTCAAAATTTATTACTATAACTTTAACGTAACATCAAATTCCCATCTTCTACATGTTTTACCCTGCTCTGTTTGATAAATATTACAATATTTTTTGCTCCATCTAAGCGTACGCTTTTCAAACATAACAGTTGATACTACTTCTCCTACACCAACAGCTATATCTCCTTCCCAACAACTTCCGCATCAATCTTCTCTTCCTACCCGTTATAACTGCGGTCGAAATTTTACTGCTCCCCAACCTTTCCTCCGCCATATCCTACCTCAACTAACTCACTGCCGACATTGTAGTGCAAAATTATTTCTCCGTGAAACAAGTGGGAATTGTTGCTCAAGTGGTAAGGTTACCACTTCCTATCCTCTGCCACCTCCTGAACTTTTATCTTTATTCACTGATGACAGTGACAGAGGTTTATATTTTCGAACTAACATTAGATCCTACAATAATGCTTTTGCATTCACCTCTATGGGGGCTAACATCGATCAACACTTGGCCTCCGGTCGGAATGGAATACACTCTTACCGTGCACAAGGCTCCATCTATCACAGCATTGGAAGTGTTCTGCCTCTGTCGGGTAGTAGACCTAGATACCTCCAAATGTACGTCTACGATACTGATCATGAGATTGAAAATCGTCAACAGGATAGTGCAGTATTAAGACTAGACATCCTGCAAACATTGCAACAAATATTATATTTTTACAACCTTTATGTACATGTGCTGCGACAGTTGGGGCAGCGTATTGATATAGAGAATTGCAGGCTGATAATAAAAGAACTTACAGTTAATCGTCATCTTCACTAACTACCTACCGCGTCACAAGTGGCGGGTATCATTGTCGGCGACGATTGCTCAAACAGTTCAAACGACAGAGAGATTATAGTTCAAACAAGATCAGGAACCTTGCAACGAGTTGCCGATACAGCTGGATTTTATGATCCGCTGCAATATCCACTTCTCCTCCCGCGCGGTGAACAAGGATGGGATCTGAACATCCACAATACCGGTCATAACCCATTCAGCTGTAGAGCCTACTACTCTCACATGTTACAGGTTTGTACTCCCTTATGCTGAACGAAATATACAACTTTTGTACGCATACCTGAAATACATTAACTCTCCTATATATCCCCCACGCTTACCACTTTGTACACATCGTAGGTACGACCTACGAAGCAGCCTCTTCTGCTACTTGGTGGTCGCCTACTCCAACAATTTGTGGTTGATACTTATGTCAAAATTAAAACTATGCGACTACGCTATCTTCGAGACCACCAAGGTACCATTCGAGCCGACTTATATCAGGGTTTATAAGACGCTCTTGCCAGTGGGGAGACAACTGCCGGTTCGTACTTTCCATCCCATCCATTTTCCCCCATTCACAATATACATTACACACTTAAAATTTTGACACAACTCTGCTATTTGTAGGAAATGTTGGGGTTCGAAAAGTACTACCATCCTCCCATACTGGTAGCCCACGAGACATGCATCAACGGTATCAGGACGCAATGGCAATTGTACGAAGGCATGAAAAGCCTGACTTATTTATTACTGTAACCTGCAATCCTAATTGGATTGAGATTACACAAGAGCTATTTACCTTTCAACAGCCATATGATTGTCCTGATTTGACAACTCGAGTTTTCCGTGCAAAATTAGAACAACTTAAAGCTGATTTATTTGACAAACATGTCCTAGGTAAAGTCATTGCACATGTTCATGTGATAGAGTTTCAGAAAAGGAGATTACCACATGCTCATATCTTACTTATTCTGGCAGACACTGATAAACTAAATACCACCGACGATTATGATACTATGGTTAGGGCAGAGATTCCAAACATTGAATTAGAACCAGATTTGTACATGTTAGTTATTAAACACATGATTCATCATCCATGTGGCAATTTCAACCCCACTGCCGTATGCATGCTAGATGGGATATGTAAGAAGGGATTTCCTAAACCCTTCGCCACATCAACTTTACAAGGAGCTGATTCGTATCCCATCTACAGACGTCCTGACAGTGGAATACAAGGGCACACAACTAATACTACAGTTGACAATCGTTGGGTCGTTCCTTATAACCCTTATTTGCTTCTAAAATATGACTGTCATATAAATGTTGAAATTTGTTCCAGTATTAAATCTGTCAAATATCTATATAAATACGTTTACAAAGGATCAGATCGTGTATCCTTAAGCGTGTCTTCTTCATCATCCACCATTGATGAAATTTCTCAATTTGTTAACGCCAGATGGATCTGCGCACCGGAGTCCCTATGGAGGATATTTATGTTCCAACTTAGTAGCATGTCTCCGTCAGTAATAGGACTACTGATACATCTACCTAACAAGCAACATATTCAATTTAACTCAGACGAAAGCTTACAATCTATTGTAGCTGATGAACACAGAACAAAAACTATGCTTACCGAAGTTTTTTACCAAAACTTAACAGACGAGGACGCACGCCAATACCTTTACCACGAATTCCCTGAAAAGTATTGGTGGAACAATGAACATAAACAATGGATACGTAGACAAATACGGCGTAAAGTAGTTGGTTGGCTATACACCGTACCACCAACCGAAGGTGACCGCTACTACTTACGACTATTACTGAATCATATTCCAGGACCACTTTCTTTCGCTCACTTACGTATGGTCAACGAAACTGTTTACAGTACCTTCAAAGAGGCAGCCGAAAACCGAGGATTGCTAGAAAACGATAACAGTATTAAGGATTGTTTAACTGATGCTTCGAACACCCATATGCCTTTTGCTTTACGACAATTATTTGTTACCATTTTAGTGTACTACGAACCATGTGGTGTCCGTGACCTATGGGATGAATTTTGGCCTTTTCTAACTGAAGATTACTTATCCACTTCTTCTGCCTCACTATCTACTACATATTTAGTCGGTTGATGTCTTTTTGATCTTAACAAACCTTCTAAAACAATATAATAGAACCATATTTGATTATGATTTCCCACATAACTGCATACATTCAACTGACGAATACAACAATTCAACGCTTCTTTTGGAAGAACAATCAATACAAATAACACTTTCCGATTTACAAGCAATAAATAAGTTAACCAATGAACAAAAGGAAGCTTTTGACGCGATCATGTTTACGGTAGATTCGAAAAGCAGCTCCATTTATTTCATCGACGCCCCTGGAGGGACAGGAAAAACTTTTCTATATAAAGCAATTTTGGCTCATCTATGAAACCGAGGTCTTATCGCAATTGCAACCGCTACTTCTGGAATAGGTTCTATTGCATTGCCCGGTGGTAGAACAGCACACTCATGATTTAAAATTCCTATTAACTTAAACTCTTCGTCCACATGTCATATTACCAAATAATTTGATACCGCGAAACTTCTATCCACAGCAACTATTCTACTATGGGACGAAGCAACCATGGCTCACCGTCATGCGTTCGAAGCTTTAGACAGAACATTACGAGACTTGACCAATGCCGATGTTCCATTTGGTGGAAAAATTGTTATTTTAGGCGGTGATTTTCGTCAAGTTTTACCGGTTGTTCCAGGCGGTACTAGAGCTCAAACATCTGATGCATGTGTAGTTCAGTCATATTTGTGGTCAACTGTTAAAGTATTTCAGCTAATGAAAAATATGAGGGCACGATCTGACCAACCTTACGCTGATTTTGTTTTGCGCGTTGGAAATAGAACCGAACCCACTGTACACGACGACTTGATCAAACTACCACCGTATATTGTCATACGATGGGACGGTCCACGTTCATTACACCGTTTGAGTAACGAAATCTTCCCCGCATTACACGATAATTTTAAAAACACAAACTACATGCTAAGTAGAGCAATATTATCACCAACAAATGAAACTGCGGATGAAATTAATAACATGATAATAAACCAATTTTCCGACGACCAACATATTTACTACTCTTTCGACAAAATAGAAGATGACCCGTCTAACTTATATCAAACTGAGTTCTTGAACTCGCTTAACCCGAGTGGTATGCCACCTCATAAGTTGACTCTTAAAGAAGGATGTCCAATAATGTTACTATGGAACCTTGATCCACGAATTGGACCGTGTAATGGGATGAGACTAATCTGTCGCGTCTTCCATCGAAACCTTATAGACGCTGAAATTTCTTTCGGTCAGTTCCATGGTACAAGGGTATTCATTCCACGTATACCATTAAAGCCTTCTGAAAACAAAAAACTACCATTCAACCTTATCCGTAAACAATTCCCTGTGCGGCTTGCCTTTGCGCTAACAATAAACAAATCAAAGGGAAAAACCATCCCACACGTTGGAATTTACCTTCCCAACCATGTTTTCAGCTATGGCCAACTTTACGTCGCTTTATCCCGTGGAATTTCAAGCAAGACAACAAAAATTTTGGTTGCAAACGGAGAACTTCGTCGCCATAATGCAACACACACTCGAAATGTTGTTTACCACGATATGTTGCATGCGTGCTCTCAAATTATGAATGTCCTATAAACACATCTTACGTACCCCACTTTTCAACCAACCGTCCACACGCTACTCATTTCACCCTCCCCACCTCTTCCTATCCCCCTTCTGCACTTACTCTGTTCTAAGTTACATTGCATTTCATTTTTCTTCCAACGCTTAGCCTCCTGTCTTTACCACACATTTACATTACAAATTAATAAAATAAACAAACATTAAAACAAAACTGCATTTCCTTCTTCTCATCACACCCCCTGAGTCCATTTGTTTTATGTACAAATACCGTTGTTTCACTTTACATTTAGCATATGCCTTTGCAACTGTTATACTTCTCTGCTTCTCTGCCTACTACCAAATTTCCTTCTCTCTTTCCTGCATACCAAACTGTTGTTCATTTCCTTGCAAACTACGTGGGTTCACGCTGTCAACTCGAGCGAGGTGCCTAACTACTGAACTCAATGTATCAACGGGACTAACTGGGTATGGTTCACACAACTATCCTACTCCACCGACGCTGCTTTCCACACCACAACTTCAACCACTGTTCTCAAGTTAACTGAATTACACAAACTGTAAGTTCTCAAACTATAAGATTGCAAAATTTACACATTATACAGACTGTTCTTCTAACACAATATTCTGTGTTTTATTTTTCTACAGGAATTACTTACTTACCGTTCTACAAGGAAACATCAGAAATATATAAAAATTGCCCTTCCATCCACTGACAAAATCACGGTATGCATCCATTTAACAACCGTATCTTCATCCATTATATTCACAGTTTAGTTATACTATTTCACTAACAATTTCTACAACAAGTTAACACAATAAAAGCAAGCCTTATTCTATTTCTTATGTTAGCAGCTTATTTATTTCAATAGAACAATAAATTTTGGTCGTTCGCCATTTCATATATTGTACTTTCTTTCCAATTTTGCTTGCATGCTGAAACGACCCAAAATTTTCGAACCCGAAAATTCCAGATAGTAAAGAAAAAGAAGAAAGAGATAGAAGAAGAATAAGATCAGAAGCACCAACATCTCACATTCGCAGCGGATAAAATATAATAATAAACAATAACAGTTTACAAAGGAATAATATTCTGTCGATTACATTTAAATACATCAGAGTTACATAAATATTCAACATTGGACACATACAAATCAGCATGTCTCAGATTTACAATATTATAATACAGCGGAAATACTCTACACGTTCCTGTCATCCAGCTCGCCTCCTGAGCTCCGGAACGTCCTTACCTGAAAATCTGTAATACTCGGTCTGACCCGAGCATTACATCAAAGTAACACCCGGGTTAGGATGGAAACCAGCGTGAGTAAACTCAACTAACATGGAATACCAAAGCAAACAACTTATATAAAACCCGGGGTAACTCGATTCAATTCACAAAGCCACAATTAGTTATAGATATCATTAATTCCACACATCCATTTCATAAGTACCAAGGCTTAGATTTAAATAGTCCAATTTCCTTTAAATCACTTCACTCCAACATATAGATTTACATATAAATCTATAAAATATTCGAAGTGGTGTCGGGTATTTCCTAATACCAGACCCCAGCCTCTTCGAGTTTCATGTCATTCTAACCCAAATTATCCAAATGATATACACAGCACTCCATATCAGAGATATCAACTTATTTCAATCATTCAATACCATTCAATCATCCATAAGCAAATTTGATCACTTCCAAATTAATTCAATCGATTCTAATTAAAATTCCCAACCCCAATCACTTAGATTCCTTCATTTAACATTAATTAATTTCCATTCAATTAATCAATCATCCCCTCCTTATTCATCTTAATTAATCACCCTGGATTAATTATCCTTCAATTACATTCAAGTAATTAACTTTAATTAACAACACACTGTTAATTATTCTTAACCAAAATCAATAAGAAATCTTAATTACTTCATAATTTAATTAACTATATTAATTACATTAATCCATAATTACTTATATTATTAAATTTCTCATAAGTCACTTATTTTTTCTTAATTAATCTTAATTAATTACTCTTTTAATTGCATCATTAATTGTATAAATCAATGATTCCCAGTTATATTTTAATTTGCTATAATCTAAATTAATTACTTCAATTCAACCACAATATTAATCATTCTCGATTAATCTCAACTTGTAACTACTATCTTTTTATTTACTTCTTTTAAAAAATTTTAATTACTCCTTAATTAATCATCTTGAGTAATCTCTTGATTTATCTCACAAAGTAGTTGTATTTTGTTGATTACATTAAGTAATTACCTATCAATCCGCCCGTTTATTATTCTAAATTGATTAAACTTAATTAATTAACTTCAACCTCCATTAATTAATTCAAACCCTTAATTACTAAGTTAATCAACCCAAATCATTAATTAATTTAATTAATTAGTTATCTACTTAAATTACCCTTCTAACCTAATGAATCACAAATCATTAAGCCTTACTAAATTTGGAAACATTTTCTTATTTATGATTGAAGTTTAAAACAATCTAAAACCCGAATGCTTCGAGTCAAGCAACAATTAACACAAGAATTAACCAAACCAAAGTCACTAGATCATCAGTTCACAGCGCACGTCAACCAATTCAATCATGCAAACCAATACTTAAATTTAACCATTTAAATTTAAATAAAAATCAAAAGGGTGAGATTTACTCACATTTTCTGTTAATTGCAATCCTCTTCAATCTTGACTTTGGTTTCATCAAAATTTTGACCTTGTAAAAAAAACATTTACAGTATATTATCATTTGAACTAATCAATTACCACTAAATAAATTAATTAACCAAAAATGTAATTTAGACTATTTCTATTTAAATAATTTTTTTTAGTGACTAAGATAATTAATGAACCAGTTAAACAAATGAATTACCTTAATACTTTGCTTTTAAAATAAGTTAGTCAATTTAAAATGTGTGCATGTATATCTATTTCCCTTTTTAAAACTAAAAATAGCCTATATACATTTAAAAAAAACAAATTTGTAACCCTTTCACATTTTCTTTAAAATTCCTACTATAGATAAATTCCAAAATCTTTCGGTATAAAAGTTTCCTGTTTATCTTCAATTGAAATAGGCATGCGTGTATATATAAATATTTACTTTTATTAAATCAAGCATAATCGAAGAAGAAGGAAAACGAATAACTCACCCCACTGCTCAATATTGATTTCTACAAACGGCCCCTGACATCGATCGCAACTCCCAAACAACAACCCTAACTCGCAAATCACCATAGCTGCAAACCCTAGCTCGACCTCCTATTCGAGCCGCCGCTCCCCTGCCATTACAACCCTAGCTTCTAGCATCGCCTACGGCCACCAGTTCTGCCTCCAAATTGAGATCGCCTCCTTCCAGGCGACATGACACACCCATCGGCCATCGCACTCTGCCTCGGCCACAGCATCGCACGCTCGCGCGAGAATGACCTGCGATCCACCGTCTTTCCCGCTCTCTCGTATATTCTTAGAATTCGAATTGAAGTTCGATTTCAACCGAAGATTGAAGGGAAAAAGAGTCTCGGTTTGATTTCGTTCGGCCATTAGTTCGATTTTTTTTTAAATGAGTTCGACTTTCTGTTGAATAAATATTGTTTTGAGGTTAGCTTCTTGAATACGAGTGTTAAATTTAAATATTTAAATATTGAAAATATCTTTTTGCATAATGCGAAACCCGAAACCCAAATCAAATATGCCGATAGACGTTCATAAGGTTCTACCCGCATTCCAAACACAATGGAACATGTTTCGGAGGCTAATTTGATTGTATGTGCGAGTTGCAAAAGCAAACGATCAAATTTCAATTAAATCGATTAAAATAATTTCTAGGCGTTTCGAGCTGCTAGGGTCAAATGACAACTCTGATTGCTATAAAATTTGAAATCCGATAATAACTAACTATTACGGATCCAATGGATCAATTTTGTCAAATTCCTAGACTGTGCCTCGGAAGGTTATTTTTAAATATTGATTTAAACGATATATTATTAAAATTTGAACAAATCACCTTTAAATTAAATTCCAACCATTCTATTATCTTCAGTATCATCATTATAAATTTTATAAGCATTCAAATTATTTTAAACAGACTTAGAAATTTCTGATTCAACAATTTACCCAATTTCAATTATTAAATTCAATATTTAAATTATATAATTCAATGATTTAATTATCAAGTAAATATTGATATCACGAATTCAAGTTAAAATTAACTTTTAAATATTTTAAAATCAATTAACTATTCAAATTTAAATTGTTAAAATTTCTGGGTCGTCACATTCCTCCCCCTTAAAAGAATTTCGTCCCTGAAATTGCTAGTTAGGAAGAATGGACCAATACCCGTTTACTTTTTCCAAAACTCACAATTCAATATCCTACCAACTATCTTTTATTAAAGACCCACTATCACCTTAACCAACTTCCCAAATCCTTCTATAGTTTCAAACAATACCCTTTTGCTCAATCATCTAAATTTCAATTTAAAACCAAATTTTGAATTATCAAAATTTTCTAACTCTCTAATTTTCCAAATTTTTTTGCCAGCGTCTCCTTTGCGCGGCTAGCTCGGTACTACTACAAAATGCCTCTACGGGCTCTCAAATTCCAAAAGAAAACAAAAGACAAGTGGCTAGATCAAAAACCCAATCCAATTTCATACATAAATTTAAATACATACCTTTTTGTCGGGCAATTCAAATTTATCTTCTAATGTCAAATCCAATTTTCTTTTTTCTCTTTATAATACCTGCATAACTTTCCTAGCAATAATATCCAATCATACCCTTTTCAAATCTTTTCATACTTTCCTTACAGAAGTTTTCATATCCATTTCTATTCAAGCTAGTTTTCCCCATTTCCATACGAATTCAATTTACTTTAAATTTTGAATATTGAATTTTATCTTTCAAGTATAACTGATTCATATTAGTTCATCTACTAATTTACTTTAATTTCCAATTTGAAATTCAAAAAATTTCTAACTCCCATAATTTTTGAATTTTCTTGGCAGAGTCTCCTTTGTACGGAGGAGCTTTTGCAATTTGACAAGAGATATAAATATATATGCATCGACCCACCCGGTCGGAAAAACAAAAACAGTTCATATTTCATATTTGTATTGCATAGGCGTACCTTTATTTAGCATTTTAAGTAAGCGGCTTATTTATTTTAGCAATTAGTGCATCCAAATCCAGCCAAACGGCCTTCAGGTACCTGTACTTACTCAATTTAAATATGTAAGTGCCATATATAGAAAATCTATTAGAATTTCACTTATATTCAATAGTTAAACACAAGCATTTCAAAAGCAACAAACATCGAACGCTTACCATATGCGATTTATATAACTTTAAAGATTATTCAATTGCTTTCAACCAATTCATAAGCCATTTCATTCAATTTTAATGGCTTGCAACTCAATTTCTTACATTCAATTGATTTTTAATCCAAACAAATCCACATTCACTTCAAATGATTCAATATCAATATTATTTAACTTCTCTCAACCCAAAATTTTAATTACCTTTGTTTACAACAACGACAACTATTTTTATGAAAATTTTGGCGATATTTGCTTAATAGAGTATCCATTTAAGTTTATAACTACTTCAATTTAATTTCAACTCATCCTGTATGTAATCCCATTTCATTTCAAGTTTATTCACCAACCATACATATGAATTCCATTTCATCTCCGCATCGTTTCCATTTTTAAAACTATTTCAATCAGCTTGACAACATTCAATGCTTATTATTAATATCCATTTTCCCCAAATAAATTTAACCCAAGTCCTTATTTAATGGTTTACTATTCTCACTCAATCCAGATTTCAATGATTTAAGAAATTTTACTTCATATTTATTCGTCTCATAACTGAAGTCCATTCTAATAATCCAATTCCAATTAAAATTTTGATTCAACTTTTTTTTATATTCATCAGACTTCATCCATTTATTATTTAATTCGATTAACCAATTTATCCACCCCATTTTAAATTTTTAATTCACCTGTTTAACTCGTTTCGAATTTATTTTATTTACACAAATCCATTCTCAATTTATTTCTACTCATCTGGATTTTGTTTGCACTCAAACCATTTCTATTATAATTTACTTTCATTTCATTCGACAACACTTCTCTTATATCTAATTTACTTGCAAATTTCGTTAAATTCTATTCATATCACACTTGAAATTTGTTTGTTATTCAAACCATCACTATTTCGATTCCACTCTGTTTTATTTTTATTTTTACAACATCTCTTCTAATTTATTTCATTATCAAATCTAAGTCGAATTCTATTTACAATTTGAATTCATTTCCAAATTCCATTATTAACTTACATCCATTTTATTTATCCGAGTTAAACTTTATTAATATACTCTATCGAATAATTATTTAACCAATTAGCTTATTTCCAACTTCTAAATCAATATTCGATTTTAATTACAAAATCACTTCATTAAAATTCCAGTTTGGATTTCCTTTTATTTCCCCAAAATTCCAACACCTTTATTTAAAATTTTTTGAAATGCTTTTAAATTCACATCAGACTAATAAAATAGTTCTTTATAAAAAAATACTTCTTATAACTCGATGTCTCAACCAGTCCATCCTTGTTCTCACAAAAATTCGGTCATACGTTGATCAGGCGTAAGACTGAAAATCTACAAGTGCTTGGCAGACCCGTTTTCAACATCCAGTGAAAATACTTTTGAAAATAATTTTATTGAAAATATTGAAAGCATTTTGAAATAGAGGAAATATCTTTGGTGAGAATGCTCTGGAAATCATCACCCCCATCTATGGTCGTAGTTACATTCCAGGGTTACATTTTCATCGCAGCAAAAGTCCATGTAACTGCAGGCTCTCTACGGCCTCTCGATTACGCCATGGAACCCACGACAGATCGCAGTTACATACCAGGGTTACGTTGCCAATGCAGCAAAAGTCCATGTAACTGAAGGCTCTCCGCGGCCTCTGATTTTCGCCGTCGAAATGAAACTTCTTCACTCCTACATAGGTCGCAATCTACCGATATAAATCAAACGCTGACTGTTGGCTCTCAGCAGCACACACGACTTTCGCTACGTTACCATCGGTCGCAGTCTACTGATATAAAATCAAACGCAGACTGTTGGCTCTCAGCGGCACATAAGACTTTTGCTATGGTATACACTACTCATAATCCCCAGGAACTAGTTTTGTCCGGACTCCTCACATGATCAACTTTAGAACCCCCCTTGGGGCTCAAGGCAGCACCACCCAGTGGCACTCCTGAGAAGTTCATTTCAAGGGAGTGCCTTTTTCTCCAAAGGCATCATCAAAACACTTTATACTATATACATATAGTATCTTTCAAATCATACACCTAGTATGATCTCATACAAAGCTTCTTTACACAAAATCGATTATCCCAAAATCGATAATTCTCAAACTAGGCTTTCCAAATTCAAATATTGATTTTACCCAAAAATCAAAAGCCTTTCCAAATCCAAAGGTTCTGAAAACCTTTTTTCCAAAATCCTCATACGACCCTTTATATATATAGATATATATAACTTTTAAAACTTTGGATCATTTCAAACTTGTATAAAATTTCTTTTATACTTCAAACACCTTAAAAATCCTTTTCTTCCAGCAATAGATTTAACAAGGGGAGATTTATCTTATATAACAAAGATATATGACTTGTTTATTCAAAATCAAATATTCAAATTTGATTCTTCTCTCTCAATATCAATTTCATCCAAATCCGTATGATGTACACTTATCATCCGTACGCTATACCAATCTGATCACTCACTCGATCACACAATTTCAGTTCCGAACTAGTATTGTCCACCTGACTTCCTAGTGCGGACACATATCTGGTTTCTTGATTAGAAACCGTCATTCTCCTTGCATAGCCATAACTATGATAGAGAATATCCAGAACCAATCAACCATCCATATCCAGGTTCGCCGTCGAGAATCGAGCGAAAAATCCCAACTTAGATCGATAAACTATCTCGAAATTCTGTGCTCGAATCTGGATCAAATCACTATGCGAATAGAATAATATACGTACATCCTACGTATTTAATCTTATTGATTTTTTTAGCCAAATCAATTTCTCTTCCTATTCACATTTCCTTTAATTTCCATTCACTTATTTACTATCGCTTCAATTCCATTGAATTATCACTTCAATTCTTATCTCGGTTGGGCATTTAATTAATAACAGTTTGAACTCCGACCAGTTTATATTTAGAAAATAGCTTGTAAATTTTAAAAATAGATAAGTAGTTGAAAAATAGTTATTAGTTTGCAAAATAGCTATAAAATAGGTAACTAACTGTAAATAGTTGAGAAATAGCTAAATAGTTTCAGAAATTTTAGATAATTGCAAAATAGTTGTAAAATAGTAATTAATTTGTGAAATAGTTGAAAAATGGTAATTAGTTTATAAAACAGTTGAAAAATTGTTAAATAGTTCCAAAAATAATGGTAAAACAAATATAAAATAAGTTAGCTTTAAAAAGAAAGGTTGTATATATTTAATAGCTTGGAAGAATGAATTTATATTTAAAACAATTTATATTGAAAATAGTCCAGAGTCAAACTGTTCACTTCCCCAACAATTCAATTTAAATTTCCACTTCCATTTAAATTGACCCAATTCCAATTTGAATAACTCCAATTCCATTGGACTTGATTTATTCCTAATTCAAGTTGAATTAATTCTCAATTTCTTTCCAACTTCAAATCAAATTCCATTTGATTCTTACTTATTCAACTTTATTTACAGTTCCAAATTATTCAAATAAATTTGGACTAATTTCAAATTGAATCCACTTCAATTCCATATCATTTCAATTCCTGCTTGAATTAAATCCCAATTCCCATTCAAATTTTAAACCTTCAGATTAATAACCTTTCCACTTAAGTTTAAAATTGCTTTACTTTGGGTTTCACATCATACCACATTCCAAAGAAAATTGAAAACTCAATCTTAGAGTTAATTTCATATTTATTACCTTTACACACCAGGCTACTTTTAAATTTTTAAACCACCCTTGTTTTTAATTTCAAAACAAATCCCTTGAAAATCTTCCAAACATTTCTTGTTTTAAAATATGACTATATTTAAAATAGTCTGAATCATATCATTTGTTATTTTCTTTAACCCTTTTGAAACAATTGATTGTTTTCTAGACTTAGGTTTTAAAACTTTCAAAATTTTAAACCTTCTTTAATTTAGAAGTTATACTCATCTTATAAATTTACTTCATTAGGCTTACTTAATAACAAATATATCATCATTAATCACAATAACTATTTATGATAATACTCATGGTAATCATACCTAGATATCAATTCCTTTTTATATTATTCTTACTTCTATAAATTCAAGATTAAATTTCAGTTTGAATCCATTTCAAACTTACCTTTATTTAAAGCTTTTAAACAATTTAATTTCTGAATCCTAATTTTAGAATTTCATTTTCAATTTATAAATTTTAATTTGGTTGTATTTCCGATTTTACTTAATTCCAATTCAAGACTTCAATTTGGTTGTATTATATTACTTCTTAGTTTTATTTCAATAATTTAACAACCAATTGCCTTAATATTTATTAGAATGAAATATTGCTTTATATATCAAAATATACTTTTATATAAAATCATTTAAAACCTTTATATATAAGAAAATAACAAGTACACTCTCATATAAATATATTCACAACTCATTTCAGAGTACTACGGACTCTATTTAATGAGTAATCCCCACTAGAGCCAAGGTTCTCGCTTAACCTTTCAGCTCTGATACCAAATGAAACGACCCGAAATTTTCGAACCCGAAAATTCCAGATAGTTATGAAAAAGAAGAAAGAGATAGAAGAAGAAGAAAATCAGAAGCACCGACATCTCACATTCGCAGCGGATAAAATATAATAATAAACAATAACAGTTTACAAAGGAATAATATTCTATCGATTACATTTAAATACATCAGAGTTACACAAATATTCAACACTAGACATATACAAATCAGCATGTCTCAGATTTACAATATTATAATATAGCGGAAATACTCTACACGTTCCTGTCATCCAGCTCGCCTCCTGAGCTCCAGAACGTCCTTACCTGAAAATCTGTAATACTCGGTCTGACCCGAGCATTACATCAAAGTAACACCCGTGTCAGGCTGGAAACCAGCGTGAGAAAACTCAACTAACATGGAATACCAAAGCAAACAACTTATATAAAACCCGAGGTAACTCGATTCAATTCACAAAGCCACAATTAGTTATAGATATCATTAATTCCACACATCCATTTCCTAAGTACCAAGGCTTAGATTTAAATAGTCCAATTTCCTTTAAATCAATTCACTCCGGCATATAGATTTACATATCAATCTATAAAATATTCGAAGTGGTTTCGGGTATTTCCTAATACCAGACCCCAGCCTCTTCGAGTCTCATGTCATTCTAACCTAAATTATCCAAATGATATATACAACACTCCGTATCAGAGATATCAACTTATTCCAAGCATTCAATACCATTCAATCATCCATAAGCAAATTTGATCACTTCCAAATTAATTCATTCGATTCTAATTTAAATTCCCAACCCCAATCACTTAAATTCCTTCATTTAACATTAATTAATTTCCATTCAATTAATCAATCATCCCCTCCTTATTCATCTTAATTAACCACCCTGGATTAATTATCCTTCAATTACATTCAAGTAATTAACTTTAATTAACAACTCAATGTTAATTATTCTTAACCAAAATCAATAAGAAATCTTAATTACTTCATAATTTAATTAACTATATTAATTACATTAATCCATAATTACTTATATTATTAAATTTCTCATAAGTCACTTATTTTTTCTTAATTAATCTTAATTAATCACTCTTTTAATTACATCATTAATTGTATAAATTAATGATTCCCAGTTATATTTTAATTTGCTCTAATATAAATTAATTACTTCAATTTAACCACGCTATTAATCATTCTCTATTAATATCAACTTGTAACTACTATCTTTTTATTTACTTCTTTTAAAAAATAATAATTACTCCTTAATTAATTATCTTGAGTAATCTCTTAATTTGTCTCACAAAGTAGTTGTATTTTATTGATTACATTAAGTAATTACCTATCAATCCACCCATTTATTATTCTAAATTGATTAAACTTAATTAATTAACTTCAACCTCCATTAATTAATTCAACCTCCATTAATTAATTCAAACCCTTAACTACTAAGTTAATCAACCCAAATCATCAATTAATTTAATTAATTAGTTATCTACTTAAATTACCCTTCTAACATAATGAATCACAAATCATTAAGCCTTACTAAATTTGGAAACATTTTCTTATTTATGATTGAAGTTTAAAACAATCTTTCGAGTCAAGCAACAATTAGCATAAGAATCAACCAAACCAAAGTCACCAGGATCATCAGTTCACAGTGCACATCAACCAATTCAATCATGCAAACCAATATTTAAATTTAACCATTTAAATTTAAATAAAAATCAAAAAGGGTGAGATTTACTCACATTTGCTGTTAATTGCAATCCCCTTCAATCTTGACTTTGGTTTCATCAAAATTTTGAACTTGTAAAAAAATACATTTACAGTATATTATCATTTGAACTAATCAATTACCACTAAATAAATTAATTAACCAAAAATGTAATTTAAAATATTTCTCTTTAAATAATTTTTTTTAGTGACTAAGATAATTAATGAACCAGTTAAACAAATGAATTACCTTAATACTTTGCTTTTAAAATAAGTTAGTCAATTTAAAAGGTGTGCATGTATATCTATTTCCCTTTTTAAAACTAAAAACAGCCTATATACATTTAAAAAAAAACAAATTTGTAGCCCTTTCACATTTTTTTTAAAATTCCTACTATAGATAAATTCCAAAATCTTCCGGTATAAAAGTTTCCTGTTTATCTTCAATTGAAATAGGCATGCGTGTATATATAAATATTTACTTTTATTAAATCAAGCATAATCGAAGAAGAAGGAAAACGAATAACTCACCCCACTGCTCGATATTGATTTCTACAAACGACCCCTGACATCGATCGCAACTCCCAAAAAACAACCCTAACTCGCAAATCACCAAAGCTGCAAACCCTAGCTCGGCCTCCTATTCGAGCCGCCGCTCCCCTGCCATTACAACCCTAGCTTCGAGCATCGCCAACGGCCACCGGTGCTGCCTCTAAATCGAGATCGCCTCCTTCCAGGCGACATGACACACCCATCGGCCATCGCACTCTGCCTCGGCCACGGCGTCGCGCGCTCGCGCGAGAATGACATGCGATCCACCGTCTTTCCTGCTCTCTCGTATATTCTTCGAATTCGAATTGAAGTTCGATTTCAACCGAAGATTGAAGGGAAAAAGAGCCTCGGTTTGATTTCGTTCGGCCATTAATTCGATTCTTTTAAATGAGTTCGACTTTCTGTTGAAGGTGAGAGGGCCGGTGACAAATATTGTTTTGAGGTTAGCTTCTTGAATACGAGTGTTAAATTTAAATACTTAAATATTGAAAATATCTTTTTGCATAACGCGAAACCCCAAATCGAATATGCCGATAGACGTTCATAAGGTTCTACCCGCATTCCAATGGAACATGTTTCGAAGGCTAATTTGATCGTATGTGTGAGTTGCAAAAGAAAACGATCAAATTTCAATTAAATCGATTAAAATAATTTCTAAGCGTTTCGAGCTGCCAGGGTCAAATGACAACTCCGATTGCTACAAAAATTGAAATCCGATAATAACTAACTATTACGGATCCAATGGAACTGGTTTCGTCAAATTTCGAGACCGTGCCTCGGACGGTTATTTTTAAATATCAGTTTAAACGATATATTATTAAAATTTGAACAAATCACCTTTAAATTAAATTACAACCATTCTATTATCTTCAGTATCATCATTATAAATTTTATAAGCCTTCAAATTATTTTAAACAGGCTTAGAAATTTCTGATTCAACAATTTACCCAATTTCAATTATTAAATTCAATATTTAAACTATATAATTCAATGATTTAATTATCAAGTAAATATTGATATCATGAATTCAAGTTAAAATTAACTTTTAAATATTTTAAAATCAATTAACTATTCCAATTTAAATTGTTAAAATTTCCGGGTCGTCACACATGCTTTACTGATTTTGTTTCCTACTATTCTCCTTCCTCTCTCTTATTTCACCTCTCTTCGCCTCCACTACCTTTATCTGCTAAGTTCGAATGGATAGTTTATATTTGAACACCTTTACATACTGTATTTCCTTCTCTATTTTTTTCCTTTTTCAGTTTTTCCCCCACTGCTGATCGCTTGCCATCATCACTGCACAAGGCTTAAACTCTGAAATAATAACGTTTCATTTCTGTATTCCACCTGTTTGCTAAAATGAAAACTGTCTTCTACACATCCATTCTGCTGCACAGCTAAATTGTTTTGAATTGTTTCAGTTTGATGGTGGAAAGATTTTTCTTTGGCTTGATTTTTTTTGGGATTGCTCGTGTTTTGGTGGCGCACTGAGCTGGATATGGAATTGTTCAAACATGAGGCGACTACGTGGTTTTCAAATGGCGGTGGTGGTGTGGGTCTACGTATGGTGTAGCGTCGGCTATCGAGCTATATTCATCGTCCGTTTACTTTTTGGCTTGCATTTTTGAATTTGAGGAGGGTCCTAAATTGATGCGGGCGACCGAAGTAGGTGACGAGGATGTGGTCATGTCAGACTCGCAAAGTGGAGTATATGGGTGGTCATCGATCGAACACTGGGCTTTTGCTTGCTTCTGTCATCTACACGCGTGCACGGTGGTTTTCATTCGTGTATAGGAGGAGATCAGAATTGGAGGGGAAGGTAGATGCAGGACAAGTTGTTTGGTGCTGGGATTAGCCTATCTGCAATGCGAAAATTATTAGTACATGCACGTGTATTTTCATTTTGTCAATGTATTGCATATTTCAGTTATGCCTCAGATTATGTATTACACATTTCAGCGATGAAAATGACATGTACTTAAAGGATGAATCCCCTTCAACTACTGATGCTAATATTGCTGTAAATAAAAATTAATGTAACAGACTTGCTGTGCATCACTGACGTTTTCATTTTTGTATATACTATCATTATTTTTATGCATATTTGTTTCTCATTTCCATCTATGGAGGCTGCTACAATGACAAAAGAAATATATTAACACTAATTGATTTATCAGACTGTATATCTTCTTCCTCTTTTCAGCTAATATGACTTTCACTTCACTGCGTAACTTCCTACCTGATGCTATATTGTGATAATATTATGAAATTTTAAGTTTATACACTGATATCTTAAAATTTTCACTTCACTTTCACTTCACTTCACTTTCACTTCACTCAACAAATTTCTATTACGTGGGAAACTTTCGTTCAACAAATGCATAGAGAAAAAAATGAACATCAACGAATCAATGCACAGATGGACAACTTAGTTTCACTGCAAATATGTTTAATTTCATACATTGCATGGAGTACGAGTACCAGTTTATGCTACACGTTGAACACACATACTCCTCAATTTTTTTTATCTTACTGCTAATATATTGATAAACTAATGTCATAAATTTTTTATCCATATTTTTATCCACGTGTTTTGAGCTCTGTAGTACCAACATAATGCACTTCACATTCACAATGTCATATTGTACTACTTCTGCAACTTTCTGACATCCTGCCAATGTTAACTATTTAACATGCTTCCAATACAGTTTCCTTTCATTGTTCGTGGAACCCATTCACAGCATATGGTTCAATGCATAGTCTGTATACACAATCAAACTTAATAAAATACTATTTTACAAACATTTTTTTTCCACTGACATATAAAATACACTGCACTACCACACTATGCTACAGATTGCTTTATTAAAGATGGACATCTTTACTCTTCCTACACACATGTATTTATCCAACACCATGCTCTGTTTTCCACGCAAGTATTTACAAAACACCTTCCACTCAAGTACTGCCACGCACACACAAACATGTAACGTCCTGTTCTACAATAATTTTTTCCCCTATCATAAAGCGTCTTTTGCTCACATCCATTTCACCGCATTCCCAATGAGACCAAGTTACCCCAATTGCCGAATAATACTGATTCAACTCTTCCAGCAACTACCTCATTCCCACACATGTTCTCCTCTTCCACTTACCGCCTCACATCCCCACCAAATTATAAACTCCTCAACTCCCTACACTTTTACTGTCTGCTTAATACAGTCTGCTCCTTCAATGACAAAGGTAACACCGTCCGCCTTTTTCAACTTTAGCGTTTCACTGTTATTACACTACTTTTTTTCGTATTTCGTTTCCTTCTTACTCACTAACGACTTCCTCCAATGCAGACCAAATGTTCAACATCCACTCAAGAGAGTGCAGTAAACCTTTCCACAGAAAGGAGTAAACGCAAATGCACCCGTTCAACAAAGCTTCTTCAAACTCTTCCTACTGAAATAACTGCTTCTTCTGCTGCCTTACCACCGCCTACTGCTCCACAGCATGATTTAGACAATAATACCAACGCAAAACGACTACAACATCTTCAACCGTGCGTACCAACATCAAAGAGTTCGTAGAAACAAATGGACTTGAAGCAAGTGTCTGTGTTTACGGATCAACTACAAATCCCTACCGACCATCATCCCCATGCACCTTACTCGATATACGGTAATTGGGATGATTTCTTCATTCTCGAAGTGGTATGCTACACATACTAACCTACACTTCAACACATCCGCATATTTGTGCATACATATACCAATTGTCTAACTTTCAACCCCTTTATCATTCTCCTGCAGATCGAAGAGTGTGATCGAGCCGTTGAGCGCTATCTTGCAAAACATTCGAAGAACCGATTACTCTATGTATAACTACAACAGTTAATCAATTCGATGTTATGCTGCATATTTTCTTCATCTGTACTTTGCCAACAAAATAGAGCTTTTACAACTGCTTCATCTTATGCACTGTACTTATATACATAATTTAATTTCCATCTACACGTTTCTCTAACTGTACGACTCCGTATTTTCTGTTATACGTACACCAACAAGTAGTCTGCTACTACTTCAACAAATGTTTTTTCGCTACAACACATCACCATCAACTGCATCTAAATATAACATTATCAAACACAAAAAATAGGCTGATATGATCTCCTCCTACTACGTCAACCAACTAACATACCGCCTACTAATTTCAACCCCACTGCATTTCAGCATACCAGATTACTACACTTACGCTACTACAACGCAACTTCTACCTTTGCACATATATAATTCCCCCTCTATATTCCTGCAATTGACCAAAACATTACTACAACCTCTCACAATATCATAATTGTAACAAAGACAAATTACGTCACTTCCTTCTTTGCACACGTCCAACGGACGTGCTACCATACTTGTGTGTGTAATTGGCCAACAAGGCTTGGTCGATAGCCCAATGATTTTTAAGGTGGACCGTCCACAAACAATAAAATGAAGCACAGGTGCCGAGCAAACATGCCACGACAGCTAAAAATTACGCATACGACCATCCAAATGTGCACCGAACAATATAAGCACAGGTGGACAAATACAGTAATTCCAAAAGGAAAAACAATATCCCAACTCTGGAATATTTCAGAGGTAGACCGAAGCTACCTAAATTTCCCACGGGACCAAATGAAGCCAGCTAATTTCGAAAGATTGAAGATAGTTTCTTGGCAAAAGCAATAGAAAAAAATATCAATAAATTTGTAAAAAAATTATCCACAATCCAAGTAACATGTCAGGATGCTCCATGCTTACATTGGTAAAATAAGATATTCAAAATATTATTATTTGAAATAAATATTGTTATTTTCCAATCATATGTAATCAGTTTTTCAAATATTTATAGCATTGCATTTGTGAGAAAATGAAGCTCATTCGACCAAGGTGGTAATATGGTGAAAATTTGCCAATATTTGGAAGATGAGATTTGCGGAAGTTAAAACTCATGCCAGTGAAGCAATCTTTGGATGATGTTACAGAGGTTGAGGTAAGCTAAAACTCCATCTCGCTCACATTTATCAGTATCATTTTATTTTCTATTTAGAATCAATTTGCGCACTATATTTCTTCTACTATCGTTTTTGCCTCCACATGGTATTAGTTTTTACCTCTGTATAGTATCAGTTTCAATATTATGATTTTTGCTATCAATTATAACACACAATGATACTTGGTTTCATTTTTGTCCCTACGTAGTATCAGTTTTTGCCTTTGTATAGTATCTATTTTGCCTCTGCATAGTATCAGTTATAATGCATTATGATACTTGGTATCATTTTTAACACTGCATAGTATCAGATTTTACTTCTGAATAGTATCAGTTTATTCCTATGCTTAGTATCAATTTCAATATTATTATTTTTGCTTCTATCAAAAATAAGTTATAACACAATATCATACTTAGTATTAGTTATAACATATTAGTTTTGCTAAGTATCAATTTTAAATAGTATCGATTTTGCACAGTATCAATTTTGCTAATTATCAGTTATAACATATTAGTTATAATACAATATCATACTTAGTATCAGTTATAATACAACATCGTACTTGGTATAAATTATAACACAACATCATAGCTTAAAACTAATACACAATTTCCCTACAAATTATACGGGTGAAAGAAATAGAAACTACCACATGAGGCAAGGCTTCTTCAAATAGCGTCGACAACAAGACAATCAAGTAAAACAGAAAAAGAAAAGCAAAAAAAGAAAATTTGAAGAGGCACAAATTTTTTTTGGAACATTTGAAGAAGAAGCAACCATTAAAGTATTGCAAATGCATATAAATGATTTGGAAAATGAGGTTAAGAAAACAAAGGAGTGGCCGGGAAAGGAAAAGAAAATAAGGTTAGAAGCAAAAAAAAAAAAAAAAGAAATTCAAAAATTAAGACAAGAAATCAATAAATAAAATCAAGAGTTTGACATAATGAAAAAGACAATGAAGAGAGAAATTAAGAGGCCGAAGTAGAAAAACTGCACACAACAGATGAAGCAGACTACACATTAGATGGAGATACAGCCATAGAAATAGAAATAGAAAAGGTCGAAAAGAAGCCCACAGCTGAAAATAGTAAAGAAGAAAATGAGGAAACAAATCCTAAGCCCTATGTAAAAAAAGTCCACACAACAACTGAAACAAACAATACAATGGGCAAAGATACATGTTTAGAGATGGAAGCAGAAAATGCAGAAAAGAAATCTGCAACTAAACGGAATGAAGAGAGAACTATGGAGTATGAAACGGAAAAAGTGCACCGAATAAATCAAGATACACCTACGGAGACAACAAAAGAAAACGCAGACATAATGGATAGAATAAATGAAATAATCTATCTAATGAATCAAGATACAGTTTTAGCAAAGAAACAGAAAATGCATAAAAAATGGACATAACAATGGAAATACACAGCCCAATGGAACAAGATACCATTATCAATAGCCAAATTATAACCTACCATGATTCAGTACATGACTTCACTCCTTCGTCTTTCAAACTATATGACTCACATGACTATGAAATGAAAAAAAATGAACCACGTCAGGAAATGAAATCAACAAAACCGCTGGCCAAAGGAGGAGGAAAAGAGCGACAAAACAAAAACAGCTTCTTATGTCAAGAGAGTAAAAGGAAGAATAAGAAAAATAAAAGAGAGCGACAGCTTTGAGTATGGTCGGCGAGTGAAAATAACAACAAATAAACCAAAATTGAAAAGAAAAAAAAAGACGGTGAAGAAGAAGAAAAGAATCCATTCTAGTGCCAATTGCAGTAATTGAACCAACATTTGCAGATTTATAACTAGGACACTGCAAATGCTTAGCAGACTTGAACAAAGAACAACATGACATAATGAAAACTTTCTTTGCTCTGACAGGATGATAAAAGTAAGTTTATTAATACTAATTCTAATACTACATATTAAAATAACTTTAATCTATTGATTCAAATCTTTTTTGTTAAAACAATGAAGTAGCATGGGATGACAAAATCACTATCAAAAAAGGATGCATAATAACAAAGCTATGCTCCAACTTGTTCTTGAAGGAAACTTCACAGATGAACATGTATATAAATTTATTTTTTTGCTTAATAATACTGCTCTGAATCAAAATAATTTAATAACTAATATCTAATGTCTGTTTGATTGGAGTCGACGCTTGGTTATTTTATAAATTATTTTGACTGTTATTTATAACAAAAATGATACCTGGATATTTGCAAAAATGATACATAGTTTCTGTTTGATAAAATTATGTACTTTGTAAATTTAGAAATTATTTTAACTGTCATGTATGACTAAACTGATAGCAAAATAATGCAAAACTGATACCCAGTATCTGTTTGATTGGAGTTGATGCTTAATTTATTTAATAAATTATTTTGACTGTCATTTATAACAAAACTGATACTAAAATATTTGCAAAAATGATACCTAGTTTCTGTTTGATAGAAGTATTTGCTATGTAAATTCAGAAACTATTTTGACTGTCATGTATAACAAAACTGATACTAAAAGAATGCAAAACTGATGTCTAGTATCTGTTTGATTGGAGTTGATGCTTAGTAATTCTATAAATTATATTGACGATCATTTATAATGAAATTGATATCAGAATATTTGTAAAAATGATATCCAGTTTCTGTTTGATAAAAGTTATGTGTAAATTTGGAAACTATTTTAACTGTCATGAATAACAAAACTGATATCGAAATAATGAAAAACTGATACCTAGTATCTATTTGATTGAAGTTGATGCTTAATAGTTTTATAAATTATTTAACTATCATTTATAACAGAACTGATACCAAAATAATTGCAAAAATGATAGTTGGTTTTTGTTTTATAGAGGTTGTTGCTTTGTAATTTTTAAAAATATTTTGACCACCATGCATAGCAAAATTTACAAAATAATGCAAACTTAATACTAATACTTTTCAACATATACTGCCACTATTCAGATTATCAATACTATTTATTATTTAATACTACTTAACCAATAACAAAAACTAACATTTCATATTGTTAATATAGACAATGGATTGATATCTCGAAATGTAGGCCAGTAGAGCATAACTATGCAATAGCCACAACAATGATGGTAACTAAAACTTTAATATGCAAGCACATAATAATTGCTACGTACACTGAATTGTAACTAATTTCTACATTGAACAGAAAGGACTAATCACTAATGTAGAAAGTATTAAAAGACATTTAGTCATGCCTTTACTTGGAGAAATTCTGTGAGATAAATACGCAGATGCTATTTGTTTCCCTTTGCATTGTTAGGACCATTGAAAGTTGGTAACATTGACATATCCTACAATGCAATGGTCTCACGTAGATTCTTTATGGTCCAGAAAATGAAATGAAAGAAACAACCCAAGTATAAAAGAAGTAATAAAACTAGTATGATATTTTTTCCACAAAATTAACTAGTATAATTGAAATAAAGTGAACAGTAACCAACTTTGTATTATTTTGTCTTTAATGGAGAAAAGAAGTTGAGGAAATCTTGCAAAACCTGTGGAAAACCAACAACATACAAGATATGGAAGTGAAGCAAGACAAAATTCATTAAATGTGCACAGCAAGGAAAGAACGCAAGTTATTTTATTTGTTAAAAACGATATCCACTGACAACAAAATTGATACTAAAACTGAAACTAATAGTAATACTGAAATGATAGTTAATTAATATTTAGAACTTGTTATGTGTTTGCATTATGTTTTTTATACACAATACTATACTATACATCTCTTATATGCCTAGTACATTAAATTGAATTTACTTCAAATCAAAACTGATACCTACGGACACAAAAACCGATACTACAACTATATATAATTAAGACAGAAACAAAACAATTACCATGGATCTTTAAAATGATATCTCCAGACACTAAAACCGATGCTAACATTTTAATATAACGAGTGCGTGTGTGTATATATATATATATATAAAGGTGGACCGCCCACCAACAATAAAATGAAGCACAGGTGCCGAGCAAACATGCCACAGCAGCCAAAAATTACACATATGACCACCCAAACATGTACCGAACAATATAAGCACAGGTGGACAAATACAGTAATTCCAAAAGGAAAAACAATATCCCAACTTTGAAATATTTCAGAGGTAGACCGAAGCTACCTAAATTTCCCACGGGACCATATGAAGCCAACTAATTTCGAATGAAGAAGATTTCCATGCCCAAAATGCTAGAAATTGCAACCAACAAATTTACATGAATATGAAATTTCAGCATAAGGATGAGACATGACACATCGCAATTAAAAATACCATAATGATCTGGTAGAGAGATCAGCAGAAATTAAAATGCCCAGCAAACCACCAAAAGGCATCAACCAAACTGCCCACGAAGCATGATGAACTCCAAAAATAAGGGCTCGCATCGACTGCACCAGACAATCCCCAAGGAGCAAGATGGTGGAGCTGAAAAGAGGCTCACGGCAGCAAAACAACGCTAGTCAACTACTTGAAGAATATATTATGACTGACAGAGCATCACAAAGCGAAAATTCCCCAAAGCAACAGAAATTCCAAGGACTTGAGGATAAGATGCAATTTTCCAAATGAATTCCCTCATTTCCAGTGGTAGCAGCTACTATACTTATAGCTGGCATCAAACTAAAGAGACAATAAACGCAAGGAGATAACCATGAGACAATAAGTGGCAAGGCGGAAAAATAGCTCCGAAGCCCTTTCAACCATTAGATTCCAAGACTTGACAAACGGAGGCGAAAGCTCTACCAAACCACCCAGCTAACATGAAAAAAAAAACAAACAAATTACCAACAACTAGAAGAAACAGTCCCCAATCAACCCTTACACTTACGTCAGAACCAGGCCAAACTTGCTACCGACCAAGCCCTCAGGGCAACAGACGGCAACAAGCCTAAATCGAGAGGGAAGAGTCTAAAAGGAGAACACCGATTGAGCATGGAGGAAGTGACACATAAACGCAAGGAGATAACCATGAGCTGAAAATTGCATGCATGGGGGAAACTCAATCTGAAATAAAGCACACACGAAATCCAAAAATAATAATGCACTAAAAGCAGCAATGAGAAAAGTTAGGGTCTATAAGAGCGAACAGGGAAGATGAATGAAGAGGAGAGGCATATGGAAAAGGAACGGAGAAAAATAAAGTGAAGATTAGGCCGCGGCCGAAAGAGAAAGGGAAATCCTAGTCCCCATTGATGCTCTTTGAATGAACATCAAACTTACGAGAACGTCTAATTACTTTTAAAAGCTGATGCTAATATTGATACGAAAACTGATAATTATTTCATTTCAAAGTATATGACCTGTTTGCACCATTATCTTTTAAATACACTGTAATATGTTTGGTATTTACCTAATACTGCGGGTGATGCAAACAAATACCAACGATATATTTTGTTTTAAACTGGTTAATTATGGAGTATAGTCATGGTATTTATCATATCACAGAACAAAAGCCAAATTCCAATGAAGATAAAACCTGAACTTATGTTGTAAACCGGAGCAAGAATTATGTTAGAAATATTGACAGACACGATCACTTTTGGAATTTATCTAATTCCATGTCAAATATGAAAGAAAACAAAATACAAAGAAATGATTTTTTTGTAAAAATTGTTCTGATGTTCAAGTCAACTAATATACATTTGAGATGTTGTGTTAGGACTAATTGAATTTAGCTTTGTTTTAATATAGATATAAACACTTGTTGTTTTTGTTTGGACTAATTGAATTTAGTTTTGTTTTAGCATAGACATAAACACGTATTGAAATTTTATCGATTTGTTGTAAAAACTATGATCTTATTTCTAATGTTGTTAACATTTGCTTTGTTAAACTTTACCTACATGTGATGCTATTTTATGACTATATTTTATTTCTAATTATACATGAAACTGATATTAATAGTATGAAAAAACTGATACCATATTTTATTGTACCTCAAACTAATACTATATTTTGTTATACTTGAAATTGATACTAATAGTACGCAAGAAACGCTACTATATTTTGTCATACCTCAAACTGATACTAATAGAATGCAGAAATGATACCATATTTTGTTATGCTGAAACTCAGACTAACAACATGCAAAAACTTATACTATATTTTGTTATACTAAAATTGATACTAATAGCATAAAAAAACTGATACTATATTTTGTATACCCGAAACTGCTACTAGTAGCATGCAAAAACTGATATCATATTTTGTTATACCTAAAAATGATGCTAATAGCATGCAAAAACCAATACCATACTTTGTAATATTTGAAGTCGACATTAATAGAATGTAAAAAATGATACCACATTCTGTTATACCCGAAACCAATACTAATAGTATGCAAAAACTGACACTATTTATACTGCAAAACTGATACTAAAACTAAAACTATAACTGATACTATATATATAACCTACAAATAAATAAATAATAAAATCAATACTAGTTATACTACAAAACTGATACTGTAACTACAAATGATAGTATATAACCTACAAACAAATAAATGTTAAAATTGATACCGGCTGTATTACTAAACTGATACTAAAACTGCAAATGATACTGTATAGCCAAGTTCAACGGTAAATGCCAAATCAATATCAAATGAAAAATATTCTAAAACCAATATACTTTTATAACTAGGTTCAATTACAATAAATAGAAAAAAAGTCTTACAATCATGTATAAATCTCAACAAATTCATAATAACATGAAAACAAATCATATCTTCTTAGAAGCTTGACAATTACACTTATTGTGACCAAATAGCTTGCATACACCACATCTTTTTTGCTTATTTTGAAAGTAAGCAAATCCTCCTTTGGTTTTGATAGAAGGTCTACCAGCACCATGTTTCTCCTTAGGTGGTTTAATAACATCTTTAACACTAGCAACAACAATAGACTTATCAAAATTAGAAATAGGATTTGTAGCATTAGCATAAGAAGAATGATAAGCATCAACGTTGAAATAGTCCTCAACAAAATCATAAACGGACAATTTTGACCTGTTCATGTACCCAATAGTATGAGCACAAGAAAATCTTGTAACTTTCCATCGATTGCAACTACAAATCCGTTCTTTGAGATCAACTCGATGAGAGTTTGGTGATTTCACTTCAAAAATAAATTCTAAAGACTTGAATACATCCTATCCAAATCCTTCTTCAATTAGTTCACTTAAATGAAACTCAATAGAAGGGCAAAGAGTAGTATTCCACAAACGACACTCCTCACTCCTTCTAGCCATGTGTTTCATAACTTTGACGTGAATTCCATCTAAATATAAAGTAATAGGCAATGTTCATTCATCCAAAATCCAACTATGAAAATTTTCAGCAATATTTATAATATATTCACCGTAACGTTTTCCCAAAAAAATAAATCAATCCACTTATCCTAAGGCTTATCTTTCAAAAAATTCACAGCAACAATATCACCAATTTCACAAAATTTAATACATGCTTACTTAAATTCATATATATTCAAAGCACTTAAACACATTTTGAACAAATCAACAATAGACAAATTTGCATTTCCCCCTTTACTGCTAAAAGAAGATTTTTTTCCATATAAAGATAGTATAACTATGAAAGGCTGAAGGAAAAACTTCACGAACACCTAAAATCAAACCTTGATGACGATTCGACATAAAAAAAAATCACAATCTTCTTGAAGCATTTATTTTAAATGATTCAAAAACCATTTCCAATTATCCATATTTTTTAAAGAAACTGTACCCATACTTAAAGGGAAAAAACCCACAAATAAAAAAATATTAAAACAAAATTTAATCAAATGTTAACTTGAAAACTGATACCTAAAAGTCGATAACCAAATTCTGATATTATATAGTTTTTTAAATTCTGATAGCTAAAAACTGATACTATGCAGTAATTTATTACATAACAATGCCAAAATCGATATTACTTTTTTCAAACCCTAATATCAAACTCTGGTACTTTTTTGATACCACACAATGTAATTGTTATAATATTCTGAAAATTTATACAAAATTATGATACTAAAGTGTAACAAATATCTAGAACTAAATCTTTTGTGCAGTTATTATAAAAAACAAAAAAAACAATAAATTACATTAAAATAAAATAAAAACATATCTTGATTACCATTTTTGCAGTAGCACCCATCAAAACACTTGGGCCTCCCTTTAGATGAGTAGCATCTAAAAATATCATAGCTCGACAATGCTTAAAACCATGTAAACAAGGACCGAAACCAACAAACACCTTTAAAAATTGATTACTACAAGGATCAGCATCCTATCGGCATAACTACTTGGATTATACTTCTTCAATGCTTTTAAATACCAACTCAAGCCATTGTAGGATATAACATATTACCATGCAATTCCATTAAAGCAAGTTATTTTCTGAAATAAGCAAAAGAGCAAGACAAATGAAGATTGCATTCTCTTCTAAAATCATATATTATATCTTTAGGCTTTTTACTAGGACAATCACAATCTCATCTAGGGGTGATCAATATTTGGTTAAACCAAATAAACCAACCAAATCAATTCAATTTGATCGGTTTGGTTCTGAAACTAGATTGGTTTATAATCGGTCCAAAAAAATTCTTAGGTTATTTATTGGTTTAACCAAATTAACCGAGCTTTTACTATATTTTCAAAATTACTAATATTATAGTACTTTTAAATATTATTTTAATAATCTAAATAAAATTTAGCATATATGTGCCAAAACTACTATTACAAAACATACTAAATAAGAATGCTCTGATCATATATTCAAATTTTAATTCAAATTACAGTGAATATTCTAAATATAAAACGTGAATCGTTTTTTGTTTGGTTAAATCAAATAACCAACGGAACTAATCAAACTTAGTTTGGTTAGTTTTGTTCGGTTTTCATTTTTGTTCTTTTTAGTTCGGTTAACAACTTTCATCATCAGATAAACAAAACCAACCAAACGGTCACTTCTGATCTCATCAATGCTCAACGATTTAACAAATGCACTACAAAGATGTGGATTATTCACATTTCTAATATCAGCCCCACAAGAGTGATCACTAACAAGATGTCTAATGAAAAACCTATTAAGCTGTCCAGAATCACAAGAACTATGCATTTTAAAAAGACAACCATCCTTAGACGAAAAGCAAATAGCAAACGAGCTAGATGCTTTCACCTATCGTAGTTTTCTTAGTTTTGCCACACCATTATTATGTATATATCAGCAATTGTGAAGACAATCTGTTATAACTGTCCAGGCTAATGATAGTACTTAGGATTATAACTTTGTAATGTTACGTATCTTAGAGTAACAATTTCTACTCTCTTTTACTATTATGTTCTTAGTAAGATTTTTCATCCCATAACACCCAAAATGATCATAGAGCAATTATGGTGTCGATTACTTCCACGATTATGAATTAGTAAATTCGAGTAATATCAAAGTAGCTTGGAAGTAGTTGTTAGTCCTTGAGATGATGGTTTTGATAACACAACCTTAGGACTTGTTATAAAATATAAATACTAACAATATAGTTTAGATATACATGTATATGCAGAATATAACCATGCATGTACCAAAAATGAAGATTGTACAGTATAAAGATTCAAGACTGAAGATATCAAGATTGAAGACTAATGAGTATCAAGATATCAAGAGTTCAAGATTTCAACTTATATCTTTATTTGAAATTTATTCATGGAATTGAATCCACTTCGAGCCTGTTAAAGGGATGGAACCCTAATGGGATGGAACCCACGATAATATCTAGTAGAACATATAGTGGTCCTATTTTGATATCCACTAATTTTTTGAAAATGCTTTTCAAAAATATATCTCTTATTTTAAATATTTTCAAAACCTTATTTTCAAAAAGTCATTTCTCTTGGTTTTAAATTTTTTAGCCTCACAACTATTTTTATCATTTTTAATATTTTGATTTCAAAATTGTCCTTGTTTTTTTAAACTATCTCTTGTTTTAAATATTTAGCTTTAAAATATTAATATACTCAGTTTTTAAATCACTTTATAGATTAAGATTATATATATTAAAAATTACTTTTTGTTGGATCGATTTCACCCTAGAGGGGGGGTGAATAGGGTGATAGTGTAAATTATTAAAAATTAATCGCGGAAGCTTATAAATTAATTTCAATTCAGATCACAGAATAGCAGCACAGATATCGCAGAATATAAATAACAGAATAAAACAGAACAACACAGAATTTACCCAGCTTCGGCAAAACCCTGCCTACGTGCTGCCCCCAAGGTTTCTACTAGAAATTAGATAGTCCCTCGCTTACACACGTAAACTCGCTATACACCGCTATTGACTAATCTAACTCTACGCTCAAAACCCTGCCACAACTCAACTACCGAGTTGCGAATTCTCAAGCTACACACCGCAGCTTGTACCCTAGTCACACGACTAGAAAATATAAACGGTTAAAAAAGAAAATACAAATTAAAAGCAAATTTAAAATAAAACTAATTTTAATATAAACCCCTTTTATAAAAATAGTAAGGCCGGCCCCCTTTTTAATTTATCTTGACCGTCTCTTTTTATTTCTTGTTCGTACGCGGCCGTTCCTCTGTCTCAATTGTTCGTTCCTCCTTGCGAAATTAGGGTTTCCTCCTTGATGCAAATTAGGGCTTTCGAAGAGCCGACTTTTGTTCGATCGAATATATGTTTGTTCGAGAGTTGTGTTGCTCGATCGATTTGTTGTTGCTCTCTCTGGCTACTTCGAGACTCTTTGATTTGCTCACCGCGGCTGCTTCGTTGATCGAATTCTGGTATGTAATTATGTGCTTTTTTCTTTACTGATTTATGCTTTCTGGAATTCGATACATTGATTGCCGATGATGATTGGGTTATATATGCGTTCGATTTCCTGAATCTTCGATCGTATATATTTATTTGAATTTGTCAAATATTCATCTCGGCCACTTGATAATGCTTGAATGTTTGAGATTGATTCTGACTACTTCACATGTGAATATTCTTGATATTGCTCGGTTGACTTGGTTTACAAATCTTCGGCTTTGAATTTGTGATAATTGACTATGGCTCCGTGATTTTCTCTGACTTGATAAATTTCGTACAACTTGATTTTTGATAACCAATGTTTTGACACGTGACTTGGTCATTATGTCTTTGATGTTTATTATTCTTCTTTGACTTCGATATTTTGTAAATTGGCTTCGGCCACTGTCTGCATTCCTGTTGCACTTTCACCTGCTAACTAATCTTCATTCACTTCAGTATTCTTCACTGCCTGTATTTGTGTCATTCACGGCTTCAACTTGAATATGTTGTGATTGCTTGTGATTGTCACTATGTTGCATTGTTATTGATACATGGTTGTTCTGTTGGTTCTTCTCATCCTGATGCCGAACTTGATATGAAATTCTGGTGGCATTGCTTTGTTGTATCATGATACTTGGTCGAGTTGATTGTTGCATTGTCACTGGTTCATTTGATAGCACTGTACTTGTAGTTGGTATCGCTTGATATTTATTCCTGTAGTTTGCATTGTTGCTGTAGCTTTTTGAAGCTTGAGTTTCTGGTCACTGCACTTGTACATATTCACTATCACTTGCATTTTTATCTTAGTACCATAGCTTCTCTGTTCCACTCGAGTTTAGTTGTGCACTTGCATTTGTGTACTGTGTCTTGTTCTCCTGTGGCTTTGGATATTTGCAGTTGGTATTTTAATTGGATTATGCTTCTGTGCATATTGTACTCAATGTTGTCTGAGTTGTGTAGTAGCTGTGGTCTTTAGCATTGCTTGTGAGTGCAGCATTTTGCATTACTTTGATTCTTTTGAAACTCGAGTTGCACACTACTGTCTTGGTTTTGGGGCTGCTGTTCTTGAATGCATCTGTGCATGTCACTGTGTTTATGACCACAAGTTCATCGTGAAGCATGGTTTACTGGTTTGGACCATGACTTGATGTATTCGTATTCAGGCTGCACATATGTATATATGCTGTTTCATTTATTTGCTGGTCTTCATGTCGCTTGCTATGTGTATTACTGAAACACTGCTGATGTTTGTTGCAGTCTTGAAGCATGTTGCTGCCTGGTCGATATATATATACATGCATACTTTGATCATAGCATTCATGTGTGCATTTGAGTTGCACCTGAGTTGAATCCAGTTTTAAAACTCGGATTTGACCTTGTGCTTGTGTCGAGAATTTCAATGATATTGCACGTGAGTTGAACCCGGTTTTTCATTTGGGTTTGACCTGTGCGCACCTGTCCTTGTAAAACAATCAAGTGTATATATCGGCGTGCACGGCCTTGTGGCATATACAGTAATACACTGTGTATGTCACAAGTTGTTCGTGTATGATGAATTCAAATTATGACGAACAACCCAAATAACTGAGGCAAATCATATTTTCAAAAATTCACGTTTTATTTTATATTGCAAAAATATTTTATTTTCAATTTTACTGCGTTAGTTTATATTTTTGCAGATTGCCCAGATGCTGGATTCAAACTGGAATGCAGTTGAAGATAAAAATACGAGTGTGAGTGATATGTAGTGAGGTTGTGATGTAAATGTGAAATGTCATGTATTGTAGTCAAAATTGTATGTGTATAGTGAGAGCTTGAAATTGTACTATCAAAGTTGTAATAAATATTTGTTTGAATAAAATATTCGTTTGAATTCAAATTCTGTGTTATTTATTTTATTCAGCAAATATTTATTTAATCTGTGAAAATAAATAGTATATTATCAAATACATTTAAACGAATGTATATATGTTTATTATCATCAAACAAAAATCATATAAGCGCATATTCAACAATCTCCCCCTTTTGATGATAACAAACATATATTTAAGATTTTGAATATATTAAATGTATTTGATAATTTCATTTGCTCCCCCTATTTGAATGCTTTCTTTTTATGTGATACCCCCCCTACATATATGGCTCCCCCTACATATATGCATACAAATAAAAATATGTAAATGAGTCTATATGCAAAGTGAAAATTATTTGACCTTTGCTTGATTCTATTTGACAAAATCTTAACTTTTTTCTCTCCCCCTTTTGTTATCAGCAAAAGAATAACAGTGTTATAAAAATAGGGATGAAGTGATAGACATGAATCAAACATTTAACTCAATTGAATATAAATATCAAATTTCAATAAACTTCAAACAAAAATCATAATTACCCATGTCAGACGCATATTCCACTTTCAGAAATGATGGGGATAAATTCATAAAAATCATACAGTTCTGTCTATTTGTGGTATATTTATTTCGAGAAATTTGAATATCTACTAACCATGCATAACCGTTAGGACTTTTAAATGAGATTAGTAGTATTCCAATTTAATTTTAAAAATGAAATCAAGTATCTTCTAACCACGCATGACCGTGAGGACTTTTAAATGGGATTAGAATCAACTTGTCTATTTAACCAATTAATTTTGATATGCGTTCCATACATGCATAACCGTGAGGACTTTTAAATGAGCATGGAAGCACATAATCAAAAATCCAAGTAATTCACCCATGCATAACCGTGAGGACTTTTAAATGAGAGTGAATACTTTGGATATTTATTTTTATTGAAGAATATAATAAATTGAAGCACAGATAATTTCCTTTATGAATCTGAAGATAAAACAAATTGAAGAACGAATAATTTCCTTTGTAAACTACCACAAATTTACATACTATATATGATTTTGATGAGTGATGGTCGATAGAAAGATGATAGAAATAGAAATGATCATGGAATTTTTACCCAACAAAAAGTTTTTATAACTTTTGTTATGAAATTCTAAAGAAATTTTTCTAAATATATTGTCTTGAGTAATGTATGACAAATATCGACACTCATCACTTTTTCAATCACTATTGATCTTTTTGATAATCATTAGGGAGTTAGATTAGTCAAAATAGTCATTTAAAATCAAATCCAAAATTAATTTTTCAAAAATGACTAATCTGTAAATATGGTCAAACATGATTTTCTCGAGGGGGTTTTATTAGGAAATTTTCTGCTATTTGAAAATTATTTCAAGTGAAAAATATGCAGATATTTTCTTTGAAAAATGATGCAGCAAATGAATGTTTCAAAAATTAATCACATTACACTAATAATTTTTCTATCAACTATATTACCAGTGTAATCTGCATCTGAATTTAAATTTCACTCAATATTCACTCGTTGAATGTCAAAGACCAGATTGTGAAATTTCAACAAATTATCTCATAATTGTTTTCAACAATTTTTAAATGAAATTTGAAATGAAGCCATGTTATCACTCAAACAAATATCATAGTGTTAATTTCAGAAACCTTAGGATAAACAGTTATATTCATGAGTAATCAACAGTCAATCAACATCATTATTCTTTAACCAAATTCTTGAAGTTTCAACAATTTCTCAAAAAACCTTTTTAACATCTTTCACATGAAATTTGAAATCGTGCAAATTTATAAGCAGTGACCAAAATGTCAAAACCAATATATCTACGTGTAGCATGAGTAATCAAATACCATCATTTGACCGAACAAATTTATATGGATTAGTTCAATGTTGAAAATCTGATTGGTCATCATTTAAGCACAAATCAATGTCATAAATAAAAACAAGTCAAAAATTTCTTAAAATCCTTTTTACAATTTTTTAAATAGAATTCATTAGGATTTTAAGTTGAAGCCATGTAAATAGAAGAAACCGTGAATATGGATTTAGCCAAAAATATTATCTAAAAACACCATCATTTTTCCAATTTAATCTGTATGAAATATTTCAAGAATTGGAGTGTTTTTGGCATAAAAATATAATTGGCATAAGAATATAAGTCAGAATCATCATCTTTTCATCATCTCAATATTGGCTGATTTTAATTCAGAATATGGTGCAGATTATCACATTTAATATATCATTCAAATAAATATGCTTTTACCTGTTTTTACCTTTGCGATATTTTTTCGTCGTTGTCCATTGTGATTCTGTCACCTTTATACTAGGCTAAGGAACTTCGCTTCGTCGTCCATTGTGTTTCTGGAACAGCCAAAAATCCAGATAACACTATTGTTGTTCCTTAGCCCGCCACCACACCTACACGATGAAAATTTTATGTGACCTATTTGTTTTTATAGGTCCATGGTTGTTAGTGGCAGAATATTTAGAAAAATAATTTTGTGAAGACCCAAAACTATTTATAATTGTTCCCTTCGGCACCCAAATTTGTTTAACTTTGAGAGATTTTATATTTGTGCCTTTAGGAACCCAGATCGGTATAGTTTTCACATATTTGGGTCTATACCAACAATTATTGTGACCGTGTCCATATTTTCTACAAATCGTGCACATGGAATTAACTTGACTAATATTGCTTTCAACAATTTTCGAACTATTATATCCAAGTCCTTGTCCAACTGAATTAACAGTTTGCTTTCCTAATAGCATATTCAACGATTTTTCACTTTTTGAAAATTTATCCAAAGTCGTTGACAATTGTTGGACTTGTGTTTTGAGAGATTCATTTTCGTTTAACAATTGTGTGCACTTTTTAATAGAATTCTCTCTCCTAGTATTTTCATTCTCTTTTAAAATCAGAATTTCATTTTCAAGTGATTTTATATTGATTTCTGACTTTTTAATTTCTTTTTCGAATGTTGGACACTTATCACACTTAGGGATCCTACTTTGATAGGTTTTAACTAATTGATCAAGTTGTTTATTACATTCTATCAAAGTATCTTTTTGAGATTCAAGTTTGGCGTATTTTTCCCTAAGTCGTTCAAAACAACCGTTTACTTCATGAAAATATATAAGCAACTCAGAATGGGTAAGTTTTGATACCTCACTTGGCTCGTCATCGTCACTGTCAGTTGTATCACCTCGAAGACACAATTCTGCCTTTTCGCTTTCACTGCCAGTGCTTTGATCATTCTCGTCTATTTCATCCCAAGTGGCTGCAAAACTTTTCTTTTTCTGTTTCTTTCCATGGCTGGATTTAAATTGTGGACAATCGGGCTTGATATGGCCGGGTTTGTTGCAATTATAACAAATAAACTTTTGTTCTTCTGAGTAGTCTAGTGCTTTGGCTATTCTGCTTTTTGCTTTTTGAATTCGAGCTGAATTTCCATGTTTTTGATTCCATTTTTTGAATTTCCTTATTAACAGCTCCAATTCTGCTGCTCCATCATCTTCATCGTTATCATCATCACTTTCGATTGTTCCTTTGAGAGCTATTGATTTCTTTTGAGTGTCACCTCCTTCACGCTCTTCCTTGAATTTCATTTCTAGCTCATAAGTGGTGAGATTTCCGATGAGTTCTTCGACTTTGAGTTGTTTTAAATCTTTCGATTCTTGAATGGCAGTTACTTTTGCTTCAAAGCTTCGTGGAAGGACTCTGAGGATTTTCCGGACTATTTCCAATTCGGTGTATGTTTTTCCGAGAGCTTTTGATTTGTATACGATATTGGAAAGTCGACCGTACATCTCTTTGACATTTTCTTCCTTCGCCATTTTGAAGTTCTCGTATTCGCTGCTTAGCATTGCAAGGCGAGATTCTTTGACTTGAGATGTTCCTTCGTGAGTCACTTCTAGTATGTGCCATATTTCCTGCGCAGTTAGACAATGTGAGACACGATTAAATTCAAATTGATCCAATGAACATATAATAGAATTCATAGCTTTGGCATTAGTATTCTGTAATTTATTTTCTAATTCTGTCCATTGTTCATTTGGTTTCTCTATTTCCTGATTATCTACAGTTATAGTTGGTATCCTATAACCTGTCTCAACAATATCCCAAGCGTCAATGGTTTTCAAAAAAAAATTTCATCCTATTTTTCCAAAAAGCATATTCACCATTGAACATTGGTGGTCTAACTATCGACTGACCCTCTACAAAAGCATTATTAAAAGAAGCCATTTTAAAAATTCAAATTTTTAAAACAAAAACTGATTTTTCTTTCTTTTTTTTTTGTTTTTTTTAAAAAAAAAATCGAATTTTTAAAACAGATGTTGACTTCTATTCCAGGCTCTGATTCCACTTGTTGGATCGATTTCACCCTAGAGGGGGGGTGAATAGGGTGATAGTGTAAATTATTAAAAATTAATCGTGGAAGCTTATAAATTAATTTCAATTCAGATCACAGAATAGCAGCACAGATATCGCAGAATATAAATAACAGAATAAAACAGAACAACACAGAATTTACCCAGCTTCGGCAAAACCCTGCCTACGTGCTGCCCCCAAGGTTTCTACTAGAAATTAGATAGTCCCTCGCTTACACACGTAAACTCGCTATACACCGCTATTGACTAATCTAACTCTACGCTCAAAACCCTGCCACAACTCAACTACCGAGTTGCGAATTCTCAAGCTACACACCGCAGCTTGTACCCTAGTCACACGACTAGAAAATATAAACGGTTAAAAAAGAAAATACAAATTAAAAGCAAATTTAAAATAAAACTAATTTTAATATAAACCCCTTTTATAAAAATAGTAAGGCCGGCCCCCTTTTTAATTTATCTTGACCGTCTCTTTTTATTTCTTGTTCGTACGCGGCCGTTCCTCTGTCTCAATTGTTCGTTCCTCCTTGCGAAATTAGGGTTTCCTCCTTGATGCAAATTAGGGCTTTCGAAGAGCCGACTTTTGTTCGATCGAATATATGTTTGTTCGAGAGTTGTGTTGCTCGATCGATTTGTTGTTGCTCTCTCTGGCTACTTCGAGACTCTTTGATTTGCTCACCGCGGCTGCTTCGTTGATCGAATTCTGGTATGTAATTATGTGCTTTTTTCTTTACTGATTTATGCTTTCTGGAATTCGATACATTGATTGCCGATGATGATTGGGTTATATATGCGTTCGATTTCCTGAATCTTCGATCGTATATATTTATTTGAATTTGTCAAATATTCATCTCGGCCACTTGATAATGCTTGAATGTTTGAGATTGATTCTGACTACTTCACATGTGAATATTCTTGATATTGCTCGGTTGACTTGGTTTACAAATCTTCGGCTTTGAATTTGTGATAATTGACTATGGCTCCGTGATTTTCTCTGACTTGATAAATTTCGTACAACTTGATTTTTGATAACCAATGTTTTGACACGTGACTTGGTCATTATGTCTTTGATGTTTATTATTCTTCTTTGACTTCGATATTTTGTAAATTGGCTTCGGCCACTGTCT
Source organism: Allium cepa (assembly GCA_030765085.1). Lineage (NCBI taxonomy): Eukaryota > Viridiplantae > Streptophyta > Magnoliopsida > Asparagales > Amaryllidaceae > Allium > Allium cepa. Next base: position 612,092,618 of record CM060932.1, read on the forward strand.
GCATTCCTGTTGCACTTTCACCTGCTAACTAATCTTCATTCACTTCAGTATTCTTCACTGCCTGTATTTGTGTCATTCACGGCTTCAACTTGAATATGTTGTGATGCTTGTGATTGTCACTATGTTGCATTGTTATTGATACATGGTTGTTCTGTTGGTTCTTCTCATCCTGATGCCGAACTTGATATGAAATTCTGGTGGCATTGCTTTGTTGTATCATGATACTTGGTCGAGTTGATTGTTGCATTGTCACTGGTTCATTTGATAGCACTGTACTTGTAGTTGGTATCGCTTGATATTTATTCCTGTAGTTTGCATTGTTGCTGTAGCTTTTTGAAGCTTGAGTTTCTGGTCACTGCACTTGTACATATTCACTATCACTTGCATTTTTATCTTAGTACTATAGCTTCTCTGTTCCACTCGAGTTTAGTTGTGCACTTGCATTTGTGTACTGTGTCTTGTTCTCCTGTGGCTTTGGATATTTGCAGTTGGTATTTTAATTGGATTATGCTTCTGTGCATATTGTACTCAATGTTGTCTGAGTTGTGTAGTAGCTGTGGTCTTTAGCATTGCTTGTGAGTGCAGCATTTTGCATTACTTTGATTCTTTTGAAACTCGAGTTGCACACTACTGTCTTGGTTTTGGGGCTGCTGTTCTTGAATGCATCTGTGCATGTCACTGTGTTTATGACCACAAGTTCATCGTGAAGCATGGTTTACTGGTTTGGACCATGACTTGATGTATTCGTATTCAGGCTGCACATATGTATATATGTTGTTTCATTTATTTGCTGGTCTTCATGTCGCTTGCTATGTGTATTACTGAAACACTGCTGATGTTTGTTGCAGTCTTGAAGCATGTTGCTGCCTGGTCGATATATATATACATGCATACTTTGATCATAGCATTCATGTGTGCATTTGAGTTGCACCTGAGTTGAATCCAGTTTTAAAACTCGGATTTGACCTTGTGCTTGTGTCGAGAATTTCAATGATATTGCACGTGAGTTGAACCCGGTTTTTCATTTGGGTTTGACCTGTGCGCACCTGTCCTTGTAAAACAATCAAGTGTATATATCGGCGTGCACGGCCTTGTGGCATATACAGTAATACACTGTGTATGTCACAAGTTGTTCGTGTATGATGAATTCAAATTATGACGAACAACCCAAATAACTGAGGCAAATCATATTTTCAAAAATTCACGTTTTATTTTATATTGCAAAAATATTTTATTTTCAATTTTACTGCGTTAGTTTATATTTTTGCAGATTGCCCAGATGCTGGATTCAAACTGGAATGCAGTTGAAGATAAAAATACGAGTGTGAGTGATATGTAGTGAGGTTGTGATGTAAATGTGAAATGTCATGTATTGTAGTCAAAATTGTATGTGTATAGTGAGAGCTTGAAATTGTACTATCAAAGTTGTAATAAATATTTGTTTGAATAAAATATTCGTTTGAATTCAAATTCTGTGTTATTTATTTTATTCAGCAAATATTTATTTAATCTGTGAAAATAAATAGTATATTATCAAATACATTTAAACGAATGTATATATGTTTATTATCATCAAACAAAAATCATATAAGCGCATATTCAACACTTTTATATGTTTAAACTATATTCAAATATATTTACAAAAGTTTAGAAATTATTTTAACAAATTATAGAAACCAATTTTAATAAGAGAGTCAAAATTACCAGTTTTTCCTAAAGCATGTCGACATCCTTTTAGCCCCCATGTCAACATGTTGCCCGTTAAATTCAAAATTCAAATTTTCAAAAGAAGTTTCTATTCATCGTATCCTCTCACGAATAGATATGACTGTTGATCTTCTATAAATATGAGTAGTTCTAAACGAATTTTTAATCAGATTTCACTTGTTTTCTTTCCTCTTCATCTTCCACATTTATTCTAAAGAATCCTAAACTATACTGTAACATCCCGTCATTTTGGACCATTCAAATCGACAATAAAACCACACATGTCAGACTTGAATAATTCAAAACAACATATTTTTAATAAAATTTGGGGAAAATAAAATCAATCATAGAATCAAAAACACAGAATATCAGAATAACTTTGCAGTGGAATAAAATAAACATAGGAGTTCATGAAGCACCTAGATACAAAGTCTCAAACTAATACATAATACCAAGTCTAGAAACAAATACACTTGGAAAGTTAGGTACATAAATTCTCTACTACAAAAGCAAAAGCTGAGTGGAAATAAGTAGAATGAAAATATCAAGTAGACAGCTAAATCTCCGGCAGATCTCTAGCTCCAAAAGAGGATGAAACCAAAGCTGCGAAACTCAAGCTAATCCGAGCGTAAAGCAAAACACAAAACACTCGAGTCAGGACATACATACTTATAAAATGTAAATCAACTCAAGTGAACTGCAAAAGAAATGCATCAGTAACTTAAAGGATGCTTGGGATCGCCCATCCTTTAAGGATCCGTTAAACTATCTATTATGCAGTAATATACGTTATTACAATATTGTCTAAAGTAAAGTATACTATTAAAATAGCATTAAGGCTTTAAATTTTCCACCTTAACACATTTTTATCATGTCAATCGTCTATACAGTACTGTAACTCCTCGTAAACTGGAGTCGCCAAAGGATACCCCATAGGTACGACATAAAACAAACTCGTAGAAGGTGCGCTAGGGTAGGTGACAAGGCACAACTAGGCAATGCCATGGTAGATATACCAATTACACTTTCGGACTATTGGTAACGCATAGCCGTAACTACCGCCAAACTCGATCCACACTTCCGAATCAAAGGTGCGCACCAAATCAATCACAAAGTAATAGAATGGCTAACGATGAAGTGTGTCCGATCGGAGGAGCTACCTCACTTGGCCCGTCGATTGCTTCTGTTTTAGCCACCTTATGCTAACTCATGGGAGTTAGGTCCACGCAGATATACCTTTAGGATCGTCGCCACCACCCTACTTTATTCTGGAATCTCCATCGCATACACATTTGTTAAAGTGGTTTTCGGTATCGACAGAGAATATGCGCATATCCGATCCCGGTCTCTTTAACAACCAACCGTTATCATAACCCGTGGTTATTTAAGTTTCAAATGGCTCATATTTCATATCAAACATATTCCTTCGAAACATTATTCTTTTAACATAATATTCATTTTTCTCGAAATCGTAACACTTCCAAATTCATTTAATTATAACCCCTTGAAACATAAAAATTTATAGATCATAACACTAAATGTAACCTTTAAAAACCATATCATTTGGCACTAAAAAACCCTTTAGAAGATTTTGTAGCATTCTGGAAATGTCACTTTTAAGAAAATGCAACAGCACAGAAGTGCTACTGTAAGATTTCGCGACAGTGCAGAACTGTTACTGTAAGAATTCACAACGGTGCAAAACTGTTACTGTAAGAATCCGCAGCAGTGCAGAACTGTTACTGTAAGAATTCACAGTAGTGCAAAATTGTTACATTATGGATCTGCAGCAATGCAAAATTGTTACAGTAGGAATTCACAGCAGTTTTGAATTGTTGCCGTAAGAAATCGCAGCAGTTTTGAATTGTTACTGTAATACTTCCTACTACAATAGTTTATGTAATCAAATTGTATATATATATGAAGTTTTTATCATATTCATTATACCATTCCTATTATATTACTCAAATTTTTACCTATTTGTACATTAACTTACACTTTATTTTCTTTTCGGTAAATAACATTTATCATTTTTATTAACCAAATTATACCATTTACATTAGTTAAAACCTACATGTCAATTGTACGTTTTAACTTACCTTTTTTTCCACAAAACCATTTATCATTTTAATCACTATTACATGAATTAAAACTGACAATTTATAGGTTAGAATAAAATACCATTATTGAGTCAAATCGGATTGTTAAATTTTAATTAAGCTTCATACTATAAATTATATTCCAAAATTTACATTTTCAACTCGTTATTTGTTATAAAAATCTTAACCCATATAAACAAATTTACATAAATCATTATATTAAATTTTAGTTGAGATTCATATATAAAAATCCAAAATACTTAACAATTTTTAGAAAAATCATTTTAAATCAACCACGGAGTCTGTATAAAGTTCTTACCCTAGGGTCAAGTAAATACGGACATATATCATTTCAATCCGTAATTTATTAAATTTTCGGGTTTTATATCATTTCAAACCCATAATCCCAAGTCAAATACAATTGCTCAGGCCTATCATTTCAGCCCATAACAATTTTTCTTAATCTAAAGATTGTTTGGGTATGTATCATTTCATCCCATAGTGAAGGAACTTGCAGTGTGAGAACACAATATTAAGTAACATAACAATATTCAACATTTCATGGCATATGATCATAACAAGTATAATATGATATGAAATAGTATAATAAAATCATATGAATAACATAATATAAACATATGAAATAACATAATGTAAACATAAGTGGAATTTCAAACTTGCATATACATATCCATTCAATTCCATTATCATCAATTCACCAAAATATAAGTACGTTGTCAAGAGTGATTACTCACCTTTCTTTGGTCAGAAAAGTGATCCAAAGCGCAACCCAATGGCTACAACAAACACGACAAATTATGGACAAGCTTGAGTGAGAGGAGAATCAAAATATAATGCTTTGATAAAAATAAAATAAATTCCATACGTAAACAATTAATTCACATAGAAAAACAAAAATAGAAAATTATATATCCGAAAATACATATGAAGTGCTCAGATTCAGACGAGTACCTAAAGATTCTTGAAAAGCTTTCCAAAACTAACTGGTAAAGATGGGGTCTCTATCACAAACGATATTGACTGAAACACCATGACTATGAACGATCTCTCTCATATAAATCTCATCCAAACTAGAAGCAGACCGCTTAGATCTAACCGGAATGAAATGAGCTGACTTGGTCAATCTATCCACAATAACCCAAATACTCTCATTACCTTTCCTAGCCCTTGGTAATCCATCAATAAAATCCGTAGAAACTTGTTGCCATTTTTAATTGGGAATCTTAAGGGGTTGCAATAATCCAACAACTTTCTGATGATCAGCCTTAACCTGCTAACAAGTCGCATATCTACTAACAAAAAGGGAGATATCACGCTTCATACCACTCCACCAATACAGCTTGTTCATATCATGGTACATCTTCGTCACACCTGGATGAATATAAAGTCTAGACCGATGATTTTTCCGAAGTAACTCTTGCCTCAATCCATCAATCTGAGCTCCACTTCCATCTTGGCTACTACCACCAACTCTATTACGAACATTCTCCTTAATACATCTAATTATCCTATTCTCATCCTGCTTAGCAACAGTACGACCCATAAGAGGAGAGGAAACAACAAACTGACATAACATCGCCTTCTTTTGACTCAAAGGATCGGCAACAACATTAGCTTTCCCTGGGGTATAATTGATGTCGAGGTCTTAAGAAGATAGAAAATCAAGCTACCTAACTTGCCTCAGATTTAAGTCCTTCTGGGGGAAAATATATTTCAGAGACTTATGATGCGTAAAGAGCTCAAACTTAGTTCCCGAAAGATGACGTCTCCAAAGCTTCAAAGCAACAAGCAATTCCAAATCATGGGCTGCATAATTGGCTTCATGAGTCTTCAACTGATGACTGGCATAAGCGATAACCTTCCCATCCCGCATCAGAATGGCTCCCAAACCTTCACGACTGGCATCAGTGTATACCGTTAATCCCTCATTTCCATTTGGAACGGTAAGAACTGGTGCGGAAGTAAGCTTACGCTTCAATTCATTGAATGCAGCTTCATGCTTATCATTCCATCTAAACTTAGCATTCTTACGAGTTAGAGCGGTGAGTGGTATAACAATCTAAGCAAATTTCTCAATGTATCTCCGATAATAACCGGTAAGGCCCAGAAAACTATGGATATCAGATAGAGTCCTACGAGTTTCCCAATTCTAAAACAAAGAATAAGAACTGAGAAAGTGATAGAATAACTAATGTACAAAGGAAAGAAAGAGAAGATAGACTTACATTGATCGCAGCGATCTTAATTAGATCAACAGAAACTCCATTACCAGAAGCAATATGTCCAAGAAATCGAATTCATCTTTCAAGAAATCGCATTTCATGAATTTGGCTTTCAACTGATGACTCCTAAGGGTCTTTAGAACAAAATTCAAATGGATTTCATGTTTCTCCTTAGACTTAGATAAAACAAGAATATCATCGACGATGATTAGGACAAACTTATTAAGAACATCACGGAAAACCCAGTTCATAAGGTCAACAAAGAAAGCTGGGGCATTAGTCAAACCAAAAGGTATAACTAACCATTTAAAGAAACCATCCTCATAACGGAAAGCAGTTTTGGGAATACTTTCCTTGGAAATTCTGAGCTGGTGGAACAGATGGAAAGATCAAGCTAAGAGAATACAATTGCTCCATAAAGCTGATCAAACGTATCATTAATGTGAGGCATTGGATATCTGTTTTTCATAGTGAGCTTGTTCAGCTTCCTATAATCAACACACATCCTCAACGGACCGTCAGACTTAGTGACAAAAACCATTGCTGCTCCCCATTTGGAATGACAGGGTCTGATCAAACCTTTGGAGAACAAGTCTTCGATTTGCTTCCTCAACTCAACCTTCTCATGGGGTGCCATTCTTCTGGAAGGAAGAACTATAGGTCGAGCTTCAGGAATGAGATCAATACAGAATTCGATATCCTGATTTGGAGGTAAAGAAGTGACTGCACCAAATACGTCGGAACAAAGTTGGACCGCAGGAGAAGAATCAAGATCACTAGGAGAAGAATCAAGAGAATAGATAAAACTGTCTGCATACTCGTGGGGCATACGACACTGAATCACCAAAGGGTCGCCCTTATCACCAACAAGATAAATGGTACAGGATTTACAAAAAATAATAGCTTCATGCTTCTTCAGCCAATCTCCTCCAAGTAATAGATCAAAAGCATCGAAACAAGAACATATAAATCACCAAAAAAATGATTGCCAGAATGAAAGAGTTTCACATTGTTACAAATCCTAGTAAGGTTCGCGGGACCACCAATAGGATTAATAACACATACAAGTATAGTTGCATACTCAGATGAAAGGATATGCTTAAATTTATCATAAAGATCCATAGAAATGAAACTATGCGAAGCTCCAGTGTCAAATAAAACACGAACAGGAAGATTAAACAAGGTAAAGGTGCCTTGGAGAGTACCTTAGGTATATTAGGAGCAGGTGAAGTAAATGAAGTAACCGTAGTGATACCAGATGGCTTTCCCTTCTGCTGAGTAGGACAATCCTGCTTGAAGTGGTCAGGCTGCAAGCAAATATGGAAAATATCATGCCTAGTCATCTGAGCTGGAAAAATAGCAGCTCCGGCTAAAGTAGGACAACTATTGGCATAATGCCCCTTTTGGTCACACCTGAAGCAGGTGATAGAAGAAAGATCAATCGACTACTTCCGGGAAGAAGAAGATCCTAAACCTGGATTTTTAAGCCAATTTCGCTTCTGACGCTGGAAATTAGACTTTCTCTTCTTAGATTTTGCAGAAGACGGCTGAGATGAAGGTGCACGAGTAACAACCAATTCCTTAGAAGTGGGGTTCTTATATCTAATGACCATATCCATCAATCCAGTAAAAGGGATGTGCATATGAGAAATCAAACGATCATAGAACTCCAAGCGAGCTCCAGCTATAAACTTCTCATTCTTCTGAAGAGGGGTATCAATCAAACTAGGACTAAACTTTGAAAGTTCTTCAAACTTCCTCTAGTACTTAGCAAATGAAATATCCCTTTACTTAAGATCCGTGAACTCCCTGTATAGCTGAGACTTTCCATCCTCTGGCATCCACTTCGTCACAAAATCCTCCCTAAATAAGATATCCAAACTTAATAAAGATTCCAAAGGGATAACCTAAACCAAGTTCAAAAGGACCAACTAATGACAACACCTAAACTGTTCCCAAGAAATATCCGCCTCAATAGTGTTGGCTATAACAGACTCCTACCAATCCAGTGCTGCCTCCTTCAACTGCCACATTGCTAAATGGCGCTTCTGAGCGTCGGTGATCTCCAAACTAGCGAAAATCCTTTCCAAGCCTCTCAGCCACTGCTGAGCCTCAATGATGGTCTTTGATTTCGAAAACTTAGTACCACCTAGCTGGGTGAACTCCTTACATAGGGTGGTAAACCTAGTAGGTGCAATTAGTGCTGGAACTGGGGCAACACCACGACCCTGACCTATAGCATTCCTACGTTTCATCCTAGAAATTCAAGAACGAAATTTAGGACAAAGATAAAGGAAAAGATAGAAGAAAAGACCCAACTAGACTGGAAATCTCAATCAAAGAATTCTGCAAAACAAGGTGGATTCGAAAAGAAGGAAATTCTAAGAAAAGGAATTCGAAAACAAGAAAAAAATTATATTTAAATTAATCCTTTAAAAATCATTTGAAAAACCATTTTATACTTGAAAATATGTTCTCTCACAAAGAATGATTCTAAGACTGATTTTACTCATTCTAGGGTATTTCTACCCTATCTCTAATGATTTTTTGCCCCTTAGGCTAAGGTTTGCCTAAAACCTGGTTCTGAAACCAACTGTAACATCCCGCCATTTTAGACCATTAAAATCGATAATAAAACCACACATGTCGGACTTGAATAATTCAAAACAACAGATTTTTAATAAATTTTGGAGAAAATAAAATCAATCACAGAATCGTAGACACAGAATATCAGAATAACTTCGCTGCGGAATAAAATAAACATAGGAGTTCATGAAGCTCCTAGATATAAAGTCTCAAACTAATACATAATACCAAGTTTGGAAACAAATACACTTGGAAAGTTAGATACATAAGTTCCCTACTACAAAAGCAAAAGTTGAGTGGAAATAACTAGAATGAAAATATCAAGTAGACAGCTAAATCTTCGGTGGATCTCTAGCTCTAAAAAAAGATGAAACCAAGAAACTCAGGCTAACCCGAGCGTAAAGAAAAATACAAAACACTCAAGTTGGGACATACATACTTATAAAATGTAAATCAACTCAAGTGAACTGCAAAAGAAACGCATCAGTAACTTAAAGGATGCTTGGGATCGCCCATCCTTTAAGGATCCATTATACTATCTACTATGTAGTAATATACATTATTACAATAATGTCTAAAGTAAAGTAAACTATTAAAATAGCATTAAGGCTTTACATTTTCCACCTTAACACATTTTTATTATGTCAATAGTCTATACAGTACCGTAACTCCCCGTACTCCATAGGTACGACATAAAAAAAACTCGTAGAAGGAGTGCTAGGGTAGATGACACGGCACAACTAGGCAATGCCAGCATAGATATACCAATTTTTCTTAATCTAAAGATCATTCGGGTATGTAACATTTCAACCCATGGTGAAGGAACTTGCAGTGTGAGAATAGAATATTAAGTAACATAATAATATTCAACATATTATGGCATATGATCATAACAGGTATAACATTTTATGAAATAACATAATAAAAGCATACGAATAACATAATATAAACATATGAAATAGCATAATACAAACACAGGTGGAATTTCAAACTTGCATATACATATCCATTCAATTCCATTGTCATCTATTCACCACAATATAAGTATGTTGTCAAGAGCGATTACTCACCTTTCTTTGGTTAGAAAAGTGATTCAAAGCGCAACCCAATGACCACAACAAGACGACAAATTACAGACAAACTTGAGTGAGAGGAGAATCCAAATCCGACACTTTGGTAAAAATAAAATAAATTTCATACGTAAACAATTATTTCACACAGAAAAACAAAAATAAAAAAATTATATATTTGCAAAATACATAGGAGGGCTTGTCTAAGGGGTGCATATGCTTGGTCTAGAGGTAGTTTTGGTCCGACAATAGGGTTTTTGGACTAGGTTTTGTGGTGCAAAGGCTAGGGTTTTGGTGGAGAAGGCTCGGGTTAGGGTTAGGTTCGGCTAGGATAGGGTTTTGGAGAGGTGGAGGCTCGGCTTTGGGTATGGTTTGTGATGGCAAGGCTCGGCTTTAGTAGGGTTTTGGAGAGGTGGTGGACGAAAATAGAGAAGGGGAGGTGGAGTCTGAAATTGGTGAAGAGAGAAGGGGAAAAGGAAGGAGGAGAAGTGGATTTTGGTGATGGGAAGGTGATGGAATAGGTGTGGCTGAAATTGCAAGGGAAGGAGGAGGAAAAATTGTATAAGAGAAGAGGAAGAAGGTCTAGGGTTTTGAGGAGGAAGATGAAGAAGAAGAAACTTACATAATTTTCTATGGAGGCACAAATGAAGGATGAGGAGGCTAACCAAAACCCTAGGATATTATATAGGCTACTCAACAGGTGGCTTCTCATCTACTAAAGAAGTTCCTAGACCGTTGGTAAGAGCCCAAAAATCAAAATGTAACTAAGATAAAAGTTAAGGAAAAATAATTGCGTGTAATACGCCAAAAGTTGTAAAATTTAAGAAGTAGAAATCAAAATTTTTACAAAATGAAAAACAAAGAAAACGTTAGAATTAAATTCATATTCATAAAAAAAGTAAAAGTTAAAATTCAAAATTTTCACAGAAAGTCAAACTTTGACCAAAGTTGACCAAAATTTGAAATTTAAGAAAAATCTTTATTTTATTAAATTTGGAAGAATATTCACATCAAATCCCAAAATTATACATTGAATTTTCAAATTTATCAATTTTAAAATAATTATATTCAAAGTTTTAAACGAATTTTTATTAAAAATATGTTCAAAATTTGCGGTTTATTACACTCTATACTCTGCCGAAATACCAAGTGAATCAAACTGGATTATCTCTTGTTTGATTCTCTTCCATTTTCTTCATAATATCTCAGTGCTATTCAAAGTTATATCATCTTTTGTAAATCAAACCGTTGAGTAAAAGGTGCGGTTGAGACTTGAAATCAAATGGGTGTGATTGTAGCCCCGGAAATCAATTAGGTGATCTTGTAGCCGGGTTAAACCAAGAGAGTTGCCCTGAACTCGAATACAGGAGGGTGTACCTCGTAGCCTTGAAACCGAAGGTGTAATCTGGGAGATTATTTTGAAAAGAAATTCGTACGCTTGTACGGGACTGGATGTAGGGTAACTCCGAACCAGTGTAAAATCCCCGTGTGTTCTTTCCTTTACTGCTTTTATTTAGTATTTGCATCTGTGTCTGATTCTGTGACTATATCTGTGTTTGTGAATTGCATTTGTTGGTGATTAAATTACACAAGCTTCAAATAGATTTAGAAAATCCACAAAACACTGTTCACCCCCCTTTAGTGTTATTCCAGCCTTAAGATTCGCAATCCGCATTTCTAACATTTGGTATCAGAGCAAGGTTTTTAAAGTTTTCATAATCTGAATTTTGAAAAAGTTTTTTAAAAATGGCTACCAACACTGGTTCTGTTAGCACTATCGCTAGTTCATTTATAGAGGGCCAGTCTACTGCCAGACCACCACTTTTCAATGGCAGTAACTATGCATATTGGGCATGTAGAATGAACATATATTTACAGTCAATAGGATTAAACACTTGGAATATCACATAAACTGCATATTCTGAACCCACAACTAGTTTTTCACAGTGGACTGCTGAGCAAAAGACTTCACAGAATAATTCCAAAGCCATGGATATTTTATTTTTTTCACTTGATAGGAATGAATTCAATAGAGTATCTGTTTGTAAGTCCGGATATGATATCTGGAAAACTTTGCAAGTTACTCATGAAGAAACAAGCAAAGTCAAACAGACCAAAATATCCATACTCACAAATCAGTTTCAATTATTCAAAATGAATTCTAATGAGTCCATTTCTGATATGTATAGTAAATTTCAAGATATTGTGCATTCTCTAATATCATTGGGAAAAGGTTTTTCCGAAGAAGATCAAGTCGGAAAAATTCTAAATTCTCTTACTCCGGAATGGGATCAGAAATTCTTGCTATCGAAGAAGCAAATGATATTAGTACTTTAAAGAGTAAAGAATTGATTGGAAATCTAATGTTGTTCGACGTACAAATACAAGGGAGAAGAGATAGAAAGGCATTCGATAAGAAGTCAATTGCGTTTAATGCATTAACAGATGGATCAGACTCGGAAAGTGATGACGATAAAGAAATAGCCTTCATGACAAATAATTTTCGGAAGTTTCTGAAATACAGGAAGATGAACAACTTTAAAAAGAATGATCATAGGAATTCTGGAAATTATAATGAAGTACCAAATCACGTAAAATGTTTCAACTGTGATGAACCAGACCATCTCAAAAGAGACTGTCTGCATCCTGATAAGCAAAAGTTTCCCACAAGCAATGATTAACAAAAGAAAAGGAAAAGAGCGTATACCACTACACTAGACGACTCAGACTTAGACTCATCCTCAAGTGATGATGATCAGAAGACGGAAAATTCAAATATGTGCTTTACGGCTATTCATGATTCCGATGATCTCGGAGATACGAATCTAGAAAAAGGTATATGTTTATAAAATATGGTTGAAATTGTTTTGCTTAAAATTGTTTGATTGTTTTTGAAATTATATGTTGTTTGAATTTTAATTTTTTTATTATATTTGTTTTTATTTTTGATATTATATAATTTTTTTATTAAAAGAGTATTCTTATATTTAATAATTACTCCAAAAAATATATAGACATTAAAAATAATATATATATATATATATATATATATATTAAAATATATAAGAAAAGATAAGTCACATGAATTCTCTGACCCATGTCGACATGGTCCTACCATGATGTCGACATCCCTGTCAGAAATTTGAAATTCAAATTTGAATTCAAATCTTTGAACTTCCCTCCACCTTTTCACCAAATCCAATGTTCTGGAAATGTACCTTTTGACCAGAGAACATGACTATTGAATATATATTTATTTCCATTATCTTATCATAACTTTTCACTTTCGTTTTAAAATTAAAACTCTCTTTCAAACCTTCTACTTTCTTCAAAAATGACTTCGTCAAGCACTCCATCCACATTGAGGCTGTCTAAAACCATTGAAGAGTATCTCTATAATGATCCGGAAGCAATCAAGGCTTATATAAGCCATGCTAATTATGGAGAAGTTCATACAGGAAAGTTTGCTATCTTTAGCGATTTCTCTACATATGAAATTAATACTCTTCTTGAAGAGAACTATATTCTTAGTCTTTTTGACCATTCTGAAAATGATTTTGTTTGTTACCCAAATCTTGTTAAAATGTTTTATGCGAATTTGAATCACGGATTTTATGAAGGAAATGAAAATGAAATTTGGAGTAGTATTAAAGGCACTAAAATTGTTTTTAATTGTGAAACTTTGGGCAACATTCTTAATTGCAAAAATTCGAGAATGGATCTTTCTACTTTTAATATTGATGAACATGATCATGAGACATTTCATCACATTTTTGAAGGAGTTAACAACTTTGAATTTAAAAATCGTAACTTTCGTCCGAAAGCACATATTGTCAATCTTCTTTTGAAACATACCATTACTCCTAGATCAGGAAATTTCAATAATCCGACTTTAAAATTTTGTAAAGCTGTTTTTGCTATTTTTGGTCATTATGACATTAATTGGGCGCAAGTGATGATGGATGAACTTCGTCCTAAGAATTTGGAAATAGGTGAGAATACTTTGTATCACGGAATCTATCTCATTTGGATTTTTAATTATTTTTGTATTGATTACAAAAGGAAAGAATTTGTTTCAAGGAAAGTGTTTAATCATGCTAACATTTCTCTCATAAAAATTCCTTTCATATTTCAACAATATGAATCTCTTACCGAAAAGGATGAAAGATTGGCACATGAAGATATGGAGCTAGAAAATAAGGAAGAAGTAGAAGAATTAGAAGAAGGGGAGGAAATGGAAATTGAATAAGAAAATGAAGATACCTTCTTGGAAAGTATTGAATATCCTACCACTACTAACAATCCTTCCAACAAAACACTCCTCAAAAATCAAAAGATCATAGTAAAAAATCAACGGATTCTCAAAAGATCCGTTTGTAAGAAATTGGATAAAATGTCCACTAATATGAACAAATTCTTTACTAAAGTTGGTCGAAAACTTGGCTTATCGTCATCCTCTAGCACATTATAAGAACTAGGTTGTAATGTATTAGTTTGTTTTGTGTGAGCTTGTATTGTTTTTTTATCATATTATGTAATATCTTATGTATCATCTCATTTATTTATAAAAATCAACTCTACCTTATCGTGTCTCTGGAATAAATGTTAGTATAGTATATAAGTTTATATATATACATACTTATTCATAAAACATATAAGACACATAGATTAACATACCCATGTCGACTTACCCCTACGCCTTATGTCGACATATAACTGTGTGATTTGGTTATTTTTTTAAATTTTGAAATTAAAATAACTAACTTATGTCTATACATTTTAAATGAATTTCAGCCTATTTAAACACCTGTTTCTTCTAGAAATTTGTAATCTCTTCATTTCTACATATCTCTGTTTGCGTCTCTTAACAAAAATGGCTTCCTCTTCTCGAACTCTAAGTGATAATCTTAAAGAAACTCTCAATTTATTCAAGAATATACTTACTTTTATTCTCCTCAATCAAAGACACTTAGAACTAAGTCAAATGCAGATGATAAAAGAACAAGAGAAGCATTTCAATGCCCTCCGTTGGATGATTTCTGCCCTAAACAAAAATGATCTCGATGCAAATCCTGTAGGGACTTTGATTCAAGATAATTAAGAATGGGAAGATATTAAAAAGGATCCTATCTTTGGAGAAGAAGGATGTGGTTAAGTTCCTAGAAATATTTGATCTCCTTATGACTTGAATTGCTTGTTTTTGAGTTGTTTGATTTGATTTTATTTGCTTTAGTTAAAATTGATTTGGTTTAAATGATTTGTATAACATAACATGAAATATAGTATATATTGGGTTTAAACTTTCATAGTTATCATATCTTTATTATTAACTCATGTTATTTTATATATACTCTATCATAATTTGTCACAGGTACTTCAGTATAAGACTAAGTGGGAGTTATATCAGTTTAGATTAGTTTTTGTTGATGAAAAAGTGGGAGAAATATAAAATAGAGTAATTAGAGTAGTTAGGCTTAGATTAAGGGGGAGTTATTAGTTTTAGGGGGAGTTATGGTGAAGGGGGAGTATATTTTATAAACATAGGTTGTCATCATCAAAAAGGGGGAAATTGTTAGTCCTTGAGATGATGGTTTTGATGACAACAACCTTAGGACTTGTTATAAAATTTAAATACTAACATTATAGTTTAGATATATATGTATATGCAGGTTATAACCATGCAGGTACCAAGAATGAAGATTATACAGTATAAGGATTCTAGACCAAAGATATCACGATTAAAGATTCATGAGTATCAAGTTATCAAGGGTTCAAGATTTCAAGAGTACAAGATAAGCATTGAGTCTAGAATTATGTTAAAACTTCTTGAAAGCACTTACATCTTTATTTGAAATTTATTCGTGGAATGGAATCCACTTCGAGCCTGTTAAAGGGACGGAACCCTAGTGGGATGGAACCCACGACAATATCTAATGGAACATATAGTGGTCCTATTTTGATATCCACTAATTTTATGAAAATACTTTTCAAAAATATATCTCTTATTTTAAATGTTTTCAAAACATTCTTTTAAAAAATACATCTCCCTTGGTTTTAAATATTTTAGCCTTGAAACTATTTTTATCATTTTTAATATTTTGTTTTCAAAATTGTCCTTTTTAAACCATCCCTTGTTTTAAATATTTAGCTTAAAATATTTATATACTCAGTTTTTAAATCACTTTATAGATTAAGATTATATATATTAAAAATTACTTTTATATGTTTAAACTATATTCAAATATATTTACAAAAGTTTAGAAATTGTTTTAATAAATTATAGAAACCAATTTTAATAAGAAAGTCAAAATTACCAATTTTTCCTAGAGCATGTCGACATCCTTTGACCCTTCATGTCGACATGGTGCCCGTTAAATTCAAAATTCAAATTTTCAAAAGAAGTATCTATTCGTCGTATCCTTTCACGAATAGATATGGTTGTTGATCTTCTATAAATACCAGTAGTTCTAAACGAATTTTTAATCAGATTTCACTTGTTTTCTTTCCTCTTCGTCTTCCACATTTATTCTAAAGAATCCTAAACTGTACTCTACCAAAATACCAAGTGAATCAAACTTGATTATCTCTTATTTGATTCTCTGCCACTCTTTTCTTAAGATTTCAGTGCTATTCAAAGTTATAGGATCTTTTGTAAATCAAACTGTTGAGTAAAAGGTGCAGTTGAGCTTTAAAATCAATAGGGTGTGATTGAAGCCTCGAAAATCAGTTAGGTAATCTTGTAGCTTAGTTAAATCAAGAGAGTTGCCCTGAACTCGAATACAGGAGGGTGTACCTCGTAGCCTTGAAATCGAGGGTGTAATCTGGGAGATTATTTTGAAAAGAAATCAATATGCTTGTACGGGACTAGATGTAGGTAACTCCGAGCCAATATAAAATCCTGGTGTGTTCTTTTCTTTACTTTTTTATTTAATATTTGCATCTATATCTGATTCTATGATTATATCTATGTCTGTGAATTGCATTTGTTGGCGAATAAATTACACAAGTTTCAAAAAGATTTAGAAAATCCACAAAACACTGTTCACCCCCTCTAGTGTTATTCCAGCCTTAAGATCCATAGTCTGCATTTCTAACATTTGGTATCAGAGCAAGGTTTTCATAATTTGAATTTTGAATTTTTTTTCTAAAAATGGCTACCAACATGGTTCTGTTAACACTATCACTAGTTCATTTGTAGAGGTCAGTCCACTGCGAGACCACCACTTTTTAATGGCAGTAACTATGCATATTGGGCATGTAGAATGAAAATATATTTACAGTCAATAGGATTAGGCACTTGGAATATCACACAAACTGAATATTCTGAAACCACAACTAGTTTTGCACAGTGGACTACTGAGCAAAGAACTATTGCACAAAATAATTCCAAAGCCATGAATATTTTATTTTGTTCACTTGATAGGAATGAATTCAATACAGTATCTGTTTGAAAGTCTGCATATGATATCTGAAAAACTTTAAAAGTTACTCATGAAGGAAGAAGCAAAGTCAAATAGACCAAAATATCCATACTCACAAATCAGTTTCAATTATTCAAAATGAATTCTATGAGTTCATTTCTAATATGTATAGTAGATTTCCGAACAAGAGAAGCATTTCGATGCCCTCCGTTGGATGATTTCTGCCCTAAACAAAGATGATCTCGATGCAAATCCTGTAGAAACTTTGATTCAAGATAATGAAGATTGGGAAGATATTAAAAAGGATCATATCTTTGGTGAAGAAGGACGGGTTGAAGTTCCAAGAAATATTTGATCTTCTTATGATTCGAATTGCTTGTTTTTGAATTGTCTGATTTGATTTGATTGGCTTTGATTAAAATTGATTTGGTTTAGATGATTTGCATAATATTACATGAAACATATTGTATATTGGATTTAAACTTCCATATTTATCATATCTTCATTATTAACTCATGTTATTTTATATATACTCTATCATAATTTGTCACAGGTACTCCAGTATAAGACTAAGGGGGAGTTATATGAGTTTAGGATTAGTTTTTGTTGATGATAAAGAGGGAGACATATATAATAGAGTAGTTAGAGTAGTCAGGCTTAGATTAAGGGGGAGTTATTAGTTGTAGGGGAGTTATTAGTTTTAGGGGAGTTATAGTGAAGGTGACATATATTTTATAAACATAGGTTGTCGTCATCAAAAAGGGGAAGATTGTTAGTCCTTGAGATGATGGTTTTGATGACAACAACCTTAGGACTTGTTATAAAATATAAATACTAACATTATAGTTTAGATATATATGTATATGCACGATATAACCATGCAGGTACCAAGAATAAAGACTGTACGGTATAAGATTCAAGACCGAAGATATCAAGATTGAAGGCTCATGAGTATCAAGATATCAAGAGTTCAAGATTTCAAGAGTACAATATAAGTATTGAGTCTAGAATTATGTTAAAAATTCTTGGAAGCACTTACATCTTTATTCGAAATTTATTCGTGGAATGGAATCCACTTCGAACCTGTTAAATGGATGGAACCCTAGTGGGATGGAATCCACGACAATATTTAGTGGAACATATAGTGGTCCTATTTTGATATCCACTAATTTTATGAAAATGCTTTTTAAAAATATATCTCTTCTTTTAAATGTTTTCAAAACCTTCTTTTCAGAAAGAAATCTCTCTTGGCTCAAAACTATTTTTATCATTTTTAATATTTTGATTTCAAAATTTTCCTTGTTTTTAAACCATCTCTTGTTTTAAATATTTAGCTTTAAAATATTTGTGTACTCAGTTTTTAAATCACTTTATAGATTAAGATCATATATATATATATATTAAAAATTACTTTATATGTTTAAAATATATTCAAATATATTTACAAAAGTTTAGAAATTGTTTTAATAAATTATGGAAACCAATTTTAATAAGAAAGCCAAAATTACCAATTTTTCCTAGAGCATGTCGGCATCCTTCAATCCCCCATGTCAACATGGTGCCCGTTAAATTCAAAATTCAAATTTTCAAAAGAAATGTCTATGCGTCGTATCCTTTCACGAATAGATATGGCTGTTGATCTTCTATAAATATCAGTAGTTCTAAATGAATTTTTAATCGGATTTCACTTGTTTTCTTTCCTCTTCATCTTCCACATTTATTATAAAGAATCCTAAACTATACTCTGCCGAAGTACTAAGTGAATGAAACTTGATTATCTCTTGTTTGATTCTCTGCCACTCTCTTTATAAGATCTCAGACTATTCAAAGTTATAGGATCTTTTATAAGTCAAAATGTTGAGTAAAAGGTGCGGTTGAGCTTTGAAATCAATTGGGTGTGATTGTAGCCCTGGAAATCAATTAGGTGATCTTGTAGCCTGGTTAAATCAAGAGAGTTGCCCTAAACTCAAATACAGGAGGGTGTACCTTGCAGCCTTGAAACCGAGGATGTAATCTAGGAGATTATTTTGAAAAAAAATCTGGGACTAGAAGTAGGGTAACTCCAAACTAATATAAATCCCGATGTGTTCTTTCCTTTACTGTTTTTATTTAGTATTTGCATCTGTGTCTGATTCTGTGATTATATCTACGTCTGTGAATTGCATTTGTTGGTGATTAAATTACACAAGGTTCAAAAAGATTTAGAAAATCCACAAAACATTGTTCACCCCCTAGTGTTATTCCAGCATTAAGATCTGTAATTCATATTTCTAACAGTAGTAATTATGTTGCTACGTGATTGCGTAAATAGAAAGCAGTATTCCAACTGTTTGTTAAAATGTCTCTTTCAATTTAACCTTTCTTTCCATTAAATTCCTTAATCAAATCAAACTCAGAGAATAGAATAAAAAATGCAAGCAATAAATAAAGACACCAAGGTTTACATGGTTCCTATTTTAAGATATCCTACATCCATCGAAAATTCAATCGTCTATTCTTTCATTCATCATTTGATATTTTACATCACTGCATTGTAGTAGAAAATCTTTTTTACATAGAATGTTTGTTTTTTGGCACTACACTAGAAAAGACTTTTGGTAGCGTTGAAAAAACGCTACCATAACTTATGGTAGCGTTTTAGAGAACGCTGTTATACGACATGCAACTAAAAGTCTAAAACTTTTTGTTGCGTTGTAGTAAACGCTACCAAAAGTCACTTTTAAATGCAACTATAGGTATTTTCTGTAGGATTTAAAAAATGCTACCAAAAGTCACTTTTAAATGCAGTTATAGGTTTTTTCTGTAGGGTTAAAAAAAGCTACCATAAGTCTTCATTTTTTGGTTGCATTTTTTGTTTATATGCTTTTTTTAATTTTCAGTAGCGTTTTTAAAATGCAACTGTATACTTTTTATATTAGTTTACATTTTCTTCTGTAGCATTTCTGAAATGCTACTAAAAGTTATTGGTTGTTTGGTAGCATATTTTAAATGCTACTATTTACGGTTGATGGTTTATACCATTTCCAGCAATCGCTTATATACTATTCATATTAAAACGAACGATCAATCGCATAATTTTCATATATTCAAACAAACAATTAAATCACATAATTAGCATATACAAACAATCAATCATATGATCATCATATTCAAATAATTGCAAAAACATGCTAATCTCACAATCAAATATAATATCCATAATCAATTCGATAGTAGTTTTTCAACAAAATAAGTCACATACTACAAGCATTCACAGACAAGTTTCCAAAAATGGTACTAACAAAATAGGACAACATATATAACAATTAAATTCATGTTCGTTGCTTGATTACCAATAGTTCTTTGTTGTCGACAGTCTTCGCTGCGAAATAGCTAATTACCTGCAAACGAGTTTAACTATCAACCTTTTATGGCCGCACGAGCACTCACAAACTTTCACAACAACTTGTGTATGTGTGTTATATACACCAGTGTGCACGTGTATCATTTCTAGTATATGCATGTTTAAGCATATCATGAAATTTTAATGATTGAGATATACTTATCTATGTTGTAACTTCTAAATACTTCTGCAACTTTAATGAGACATGTTTTGAATCAAGAGCAGCGAGGTATATTATAAACAAGGAATGCTTTGTATTGTGTGTGTATCAATCTTTTATGGCTGTGTATAATAACATCTAACATTGGTACATTGTTTACTAGAGAGTTTCGCTGTATTGAGAAAACAACAGTTGATAAAATTTAGAAGACTAAACACCACACAAAACAGAAGCTAAGTATCTTTAAAAGAGTGGATTATTTTTTAGAGTAACAGTTTAGAAAAGTTCCCATAACATAACCTTTCATCAAACTTTACCTCGTACATTGCTTCTATCAAAATTTTCTCTAATATCGATCGCAGGCCTCGAGCTCTACAGTTTTTTGTAATAGCCCTCTTTGCAATCAACCGTAGAGAAGCCTCAGTGAAATGCAATTTGACCTAGCATAATCAATTAAGCCATCAATTGTCATCAAAGAAAGCATAGAAATATTCACATACGTTGGATGATCGATGGTGATGAAAAGAGCCTCTATCATATAATCTGTCAAGGTGTTCACTACCCTATCCTAATAACTCTACGAGCCAACAATTTCTTCACAATGTATACTATGAATAATTTGGATATTCACCTCAAGATCATTCACATCAAACTCAAGTGATGAAGTAGTTTATGAAGCCCCACATTGCAAAGACAAATAATTATTTTTTATCCTAAAATCCAATGACAAAATCTTGTGATAAGGTTATAAAAAATAGTATAGGAATATATTGGTTGAAGGAGAAAATCCATTATTATAGAAGCATTGAATAAAACATAGGACAAAAACTAGGGTTTGTCTGATAATGTACCTTTTTTCGACAGACCTCATTTTGTTCTGGATACTAATCTATGGCTTGTGCAGAAATCTCTAGCAAGAAACGATAGAATTGGAGGAGTGAATCGACAAAGTAGAGAGAAGTTAATTGACGTGAAGGAGCAGTGCAATGTTGGAGGAGACACAGCGAGATGAATTTTTCTGAAGGGAAGAGGCAAAAAAGGTAGGAAACGTGACAATGAAGAAGCGGCAACTCAATTGTTTTATTATTGGCGGGCGCGGGCAGTAAATTTTCAGTAGTGTTGAATAATATAAAATATACCTAACAAAAAAAATCTTAAAATAATATTAGTTGCATTTGCATTTCAAACGCTGCCAATGAGTGCAACTAATACCAATTTTCTTGTAGTGGCTTAGGCTCTATCTTTTTACATTATATGGACTGAAAATTGTCTATGCTATATGCATTATTCTTGGTGTAGTTTTAACACTTTATCACTGTAAGTTGTAACTTGGGTGGTCTCAATTTCTTGGGATTGGTTCCATTCCTTTTATTTTATCAGGGAAGTTCTCTGAAAATCCTAGCGTATTCATCCTCCTCAATTATTAGCAAATCAAGAATTCATCTAGTTTTATTATTGGATGAAACTGCTATGCTAATGCAATCTAGACTGACTTTGAATCTTACAATATGTAATACCAAGGTGATCATTTCGATTCTCAATGACTATGCATGTCGCAAAAAATTAGTTTATATTATCTTTCAAACTGCAAAAGAGACAAAGAAAACTTACGCCAAATCTTCATTAGTCTCCACTTTATGGACTTCCCTTCAGATTGCTCGAGAGATGTGTAGCGAATTATCATTTCTTTCAATATGGACTTTGTGCTTTTAATATCATTGTCCCACAAGATGCTCTGTACATAAAATTAAAATAGATAAATTAACAAACCCCTTCGCTAAGAGTAGCTGCAATATAAAATTACCATTCTCATTGTACACGAAGTAAAAAAAGTATCCTCGTTACCACTATACTACTATGTTATTCTAAGAAAACAAACCTTTTGCACATACTCTCGCTTGATATCAAACATGGATGATTTGCCTTTTGCATAGAAAACTGAAGCATTCCATAGTGCACCTCTAGCTACCATTACAGATGTGGCACCTAAAATGAAATATCATACCTTCCGATAAGGAAATAATCTCCGGATTATAATGAATTATTAAGCTTGGAAATTTCATGAAAATCTTACATGTTACATAGCATAGTTATTATTGCACCATAAAGAATTATTAGAAACTAATGAGATACACTAACGTAAAAGGGCAGCAGCATGGAAAAACTTTGACGCGACAAAAATGATGGTAAAATGAAATATTATGTGCACTTTTAGAGTTACGCATTGTAATACATAATTTGATGACAACCAATATCTATAACGAAAAATAAAAGCAGTTCTGCAAGTACTATTGCTACCTGTAGCACTTCTGATGCATTCAATATCTTCATACTCAAATACATCTCCATTGGTATGACCGGGATTGATACTGATGACGCAACATCAGCAATTCCACTCCAGTTAGCAGGATCTCGTGGTCTGTCTTTAACCCTTCTACAAACACACAAACAACTTTTTTTAGTACATGTGTAGTTACACCATTTTCATCTTTTTTTGGTTATTATCAAATTCAAAGCTTGATGCAAACAGCTGCAACTTCATAAAGCATACATCATATACTGATAATCTCTAGAATTCATATGATCTTTCATAAAATGGTTCAGTTATTAATCACATTATATAGCGTATTTCATATCATGTGAACTGTATATGCATAGACTCCAAAGAATATATTTGTAATAGTTTTGAATAGTTAATCGGTACTGTCTATTTAAACTTTGTTTGAAATTTTAAAGTAAAATAAGTGTGCTTGAATGAAATTTGTCGTTTAACAATGGTTTTTGTAGAAATTAACTACCAAAACTATAGCTTAACTTCCAAAAATAGTAGGACCAATCAATGACTCTTAACTCCGCATAGACCAGAACAACCATTTAAACCAGTCCTAAAATCTTACCCTAAAAAGAGGTGATATTGAATTACCATGTTAAACTCTTGAATTCAAGCTCTAAGAAATATTTAAAGAGTCAGACAACAGCGACCCTTAATTGTTATAAAAAAGACGTAGATTAAAAATTTCCATGTTAGAATCGACAACCTATAGCATGAACAGGTTGTTGACAGTACATAACATGTACCCCAAACCTCAACCTCTAAAGGCAATTTCTTTCCATTTATAAAAAGGATTGGCCAGAATCCTTCTCCTTGCCACCCTTTAATGATAATGGAGACAAGATTCATCTCTATCATGTCTAGTTACCATTTAGCAATAGCCCAACAGAGTGGAATAACTAATAATTTCATTGAAATAGAAAGTTTAGTTGTTACGATAATGAATCACAAAGCATCTAAAGTAACTGCTAATTTACATTTTTAATGGCTAACGTGAAGAGAATACCTTCCATGAACAGCTAAAGCAGAAACACCAGTTTTTTCAATTTTCTGTGCTAAATCAACTGTTTCTCGTGGTGAATTAAGCAGCCGAATTTTACATGTCACTGCTGTATGCAAATTCCTTTTTAATGTGGTTAAAATCTAGAGAGAAAACATAAAAATCAGCATTAAGCAAATCATGATAGGAACTTCCAACTAGGAGGAAAAACTATTAACTTATGAAGTACATCATGAATTAGTTCTAGTTTAGAGAGTAAAGCAGCACCCATTCCTCCGCTAATAGAGAATGACTTTGGACATCCCATGTTGATATCTATAGCTGCTACATCTCTACAACTGTAAAAGGAAGACCTGTTAGTACTCTTATATACGCGATGAATTTGACCAATATGACATGTTGATAAAAGAGACAATATATAATTTTTTCTGATTCTCTAAGTGCCTGCATTTTATTATTTTTCTAAAGCTAGGATCATTTTACAAATAGTTGACCTTATTCACACAATTGCACTAGAAAATTTATAATTAAACTAGTTCAATAACTCACATTGCAGAAGCAGTTGCAAAGTGTTTGCATTCCACCCTCATTAGGCTAGAATTTACTATATCATGATAGGTGTGCATAAACTGCTTGCGTAAACTGTCGTGCATAAACTGCTTGTATTACGATAGATGTTGTAGTTGTAATTGGAAGGAAAGCATGAAACTGCAGCTGAAGCGAAGTAGCTAAAGCCTAGAAGGAAAGCATGTGGGAGCAATGGGATGTGTTGAAAGGAATCCATGAGAATGAAACAAAGTAAAGCTGTTATGCTGACAAAGAGACTGAAGTCAAAGAAGCCGTTTGAAATATAGGTAAAGTAAGAGAATATCATGGCTGCGGATAATGTAACCACTATTTGGATAAACAAAAAAAGAATTACCTGCAGCTTCAGCTAGCTTATGTATGCACTAGTGCTTCAACATGTTTTAATTATGTATTAGTAAACCTATATCATAATAAAAAGTAATTATTATATATGCTCCTTAAATTAAAGACAGACTTAGAAATCACATATTTTAGTAATACTTGAGGTGGAAGCTGAATTACTGTATGTATGTATGTACTGGTCTAGGGACACAATGGTAACTTTGATCCCCTTTTGACAAAGCTGGAAATATAAAATGATTCTTAAAGGAGAAAACCAGTAAGATGGGAAAACAAATGAATGGCCTTTATAATACTATTATCATGTCAAAGATCCAAACAATGAACGACGCTATTTATCTTGAAATAAATGTGCGTTTTTTCTCTTGTTTTGATTTACGTATATTTGATTTTTAGTTAAAATATAAAGTGTTGACATGTTTTAACAAGATTTTAGTACGGCTTATGTACCTTAGATGTTCAAGTAGAATATCTGTTTCTTAAGAGAAAAAATAGAAAAACTTAATGACAATAATATGCACTTCCTGTTACCAGTTTTTACTAATTTTACCTTAGCGATTATATTTCATGGTGACTAGTTATTGTAAGCATAGTATATTTCATGTTGTAAGAAGTTTATTCAAGTTTATAATAATATACTAAGATCTAATTTTTTACATAACAAAATGCCCTCAGATCTCATATCTGAGTATCATCGTAGCTCATAACAGTAAGTGTTCATGACATCACACGTTAACATGCCTATAAAATCATTTTTGCTTACATATACATATGCACGCACACGCATACACACACACGTATGCGCATATAATAGTATGGCGTTTCTATAATCATTCGTTTGATGCATTTGAATATTGTAGCATATATGCGATATTGTGCTTGACAGGAATGTAACAGGTTGAAAATGAACAACAAAAAGCCAGTGCAACTTTTGGGTTTATCCATCATCGGGCATCCATAATATAAATAATCAAAAGAAAAAAGACTACCTCAAATACCAACTTAGCCGCAGCTGTAAATTTTCAGAAATAATTAAACTAGCTCATATGAAATAATAAATCAACATATCGCATAAATGATGAAAAAACACCTGGGTATGGTAGCTTCACTAAAATTAGTTGTAGAGAATTATCCTGTAACACCACAAAGCATATTTGAGTCGAAGTCAAAGAGAAATAAACAAAATATATTTTACCCTCTAGTCTACAAAATGAAGATATACAAGCAATAACTTATTTCAAACCTACTGCTGCCTGTATATTTACGGAAATATAGGAAAAGTTCCATGCGAATGAATAAAAATGGTGATTGAATTTTTGGCACATGACTTACTACTTAAGAAATAATTGTCAATTAAATTTTCTTTATTTCGCAACTCTTGATTAAGCAAGAAAAAAACAAAATGCTTTTTGTGTGGGTATAATATACATGGAAGCAGCTATTAGGACATAAAACAAAACACAAGATTCGACAAAATAAATCTTAGCAAACCACTAACCGTGTTAGTTTTATCATACAATTAGAAAAGAAATCTTTCAATTTACTCAAAAAGTATTATTGTCTAGCCATCCACGCCAATGCTGTATTGTTGCAAATATAACATTTTATACTGTGAAGAAAATGAAACGATAAAGGCAAGTTTAAAAACAACATTTTTAAAAGTGTCACTAGTAAAAAACTATCCAGACATACAGTTTTCAAATAAGATTAGTACTATAGATTCAAAAATTAAATTAGCTCACCAGATTAGTTCACTGCTTCTTTCCCCATATCCCATATCAACTAAGAGAACAAAATGTCACTTAAAGATGCACATAAGTGAACATTATCCACCGTTGAATTTAAAACTCTAAAGGGCAAAAATAGAACTATTTTACCAACACGCAAACATGTTTCTCTGTAATATGAAAGTCATATGTTGTAATGTTGAGTTAGGTTAAATTAATATGATGAGACCTAGTTTTATCACAATGCCTTCAGCAAACCAAATTAGAAGCTTTGTTTTTGATAAATTTGGTACCAGTTAGCAATTGATATTTACTAGTAATATGTTAATACGTCTACTAGTTAGTATTTTGGATATCTAAAGTAATTTTATACTTTTAAAGTTACAGATCTTATAGTAAATAATTTTCAACTATGTACATACGTCAGCCATTTTATTCTCCTACATACAACGATGGTTACGATTTCTATCATTTTTTAAAAATGTGGCTTGGCATGACTAACTTAATATATCATTGAGTTAGATAGTACAATTTATCATGTGCTAAAATTATGTTGAAAAATCAAGTACCAAAGAGAGTGCAGCAATGGTCCCTCAGAATGCTAAGCATGGAAATAACCATTGAGAGCATGAGTAAATGCAGAGTACATAGTCTGGCCAAGGGAAGGACACTTTCCAGCAGCACTGCTCATCTAATCATTAAAGAAAATAGAGTTATAAAATGACAGTTGTTACAACAACAAAAAAAGTATTAAATACTTAAATAATATTATGAGAGCAAAAGATGATCTAATTACCACCACAAAATGACCTTTGTCTCTTTTTACCGTATAAGGTGGTAGAAGTCGAGTCAGATTTAGGGTTCCCAGTGCAATTATATTAAAAGTAACATTCTGATTAAATACTCAATACTTGTATATCTTCTTTGGTCTCTGCACAAGCCCTTCTCTCAGTGATGAAATTATTTTACAATTACTACACAAGCTCTATTAACAGAATGAACAAATTGTGCTTTTAAAATATATTTATTTTTCGAAATTTTGCTAATGCATAGGTTGCTCAAAAGCTGCAGCGTACACCAGTAATCCACACTTGACCCATCAAACAACAACTCTGCTTGTTGCACTGCTTCTTTAAGAAGTTCTTGATCAGAGGCTAAATCCAAAGGCAATATCTCAACTATGTTGGATGACTATTTAGCTATTTAAAAGTATAAAAACAGGTAAGAATATGAGCATATAAAATACAAATATCTAATTGGACTCAACTTGTTAGTCTCAGAGAACTAATGAGTTCGGATTTAACTCATTTAAGCTCTTCCATAGTACGTGCATAAAGTATCACCTTCGCCCCTAAATTCATCAATTGTCCTGCAAGCATCTCACCTGAAATTATATACAGCGTGCTTCTGTGTAATTAGGGCTCTTGTAGTAACATCAAACATAATATGGAAATTAAATACCTCTGCCCAATTAGGGTTTTGATCATTACCTTGATTTTTGATTTAGGGATCGTGAACAAATCTAAAGGAAATGAAAGGAGCAAATTGAAGTGAGAGCAGATGAATGAAGTGGACGGGAGTAGATTACGAAGAGATGTAGTGCGAGATGGAGTAAATGTGATAGTAGAAGCGAGAAGTGATTTTTCGAATGAGGGCAGGGGTAATAATGGATTAGGGAAGGAGATGGAAAAATGTGATACGTTTTTTTAGTATTTGACGGGAAGCCGACAGAATTTGGCAGCGTTGAATAAAACATAGACACATAAAAAAGAAATAGTAAAAACAATATTAGTTGCATTCACACATCAAACGCTACCAATAAGTGCAACTATAAGTAGATTTTCTTGTAGTGTGGAATCGAAAAAAATCCCCCTAACACTGGTAACATGTCCCTTTATTTATAGTCGAGTTTTTGGTAAATTGATGGAGTTATCCTTCCATGCTTCCCTTCCCTTGTTAGATCTTTACAGGTGTCATCCATTTACTGCTTTCTTGAAGCAAGTGTGGATTGGTGGCAAGTCTTTGGGTGGGAAATTTGTTATTTGTGAGAAGAATTGATTTTGATGTAGGAATGTACGAAATTGAAGCAGGAAAATGCCCAAATTTGAATGGATCATGCCTTCTCTAGTCCTACAAATCTACAGATTTGTAGATTGCGTAAACATGTAAATAATCTTGCACTGGTGGACTGCAATTTATTCAAGGATGGATTGTATCGCTGCCCCTTGTTTGCATAATGCAATGTTGGAGGCTTGCTTGGCTTGGTGGGGAATGCTACACCATAGTTATGAGGGGTAATTACTTCGTATGGATGTAATCTAAGTCGCTCCTATTGGTGGAGGACTGCGTTGCTGCATTGCCTCCCTTGATTTGAGGAATGAGGTTTGGTATTTGGCAATGAAGCAGTTCGCACCATTGTATCATCCCTTGGATCTTTATGTATATGGTAAGTACCTTCTAAGATTATGGCGCCACCTTGTTATGTCAAGTTTGCGTGCATCTTTATCACTTTAGCATTGATATTGGATTGTAGTGCAATCCTGCTAACTTAGATGTTAGTTTCCATTTGTGTCGCATCCCCGCTTAAATATTGCAGTTTAAGTAGATGTGTCGTTGTCCCAATTTAAGACGAATGTTAAGGCTACAAGTCAGTTTCTATTATCCAGATTTCGTCCTAGCATGGGATTGTGGATCGGTGCTAGGTTGTAAAGAAAGCGCGGTTCGAATTGACTGCGTTACGCTATTCAGAATGGGTTTGGACGTTGTGATCTGACTTTCCATCAGTGTAGTATAAGGTTTATGCTTCCAAAGTATGTCAGTGCAGTTTGGTTGCCACAAACTTGATTTTGATAGGGATATGATTAGCCAGCTTTGCACGATGGAGTGGCCTTTTCTATCAGAATTGGAGCAGTTTATGAATATGATGCGGTTCTTCTTATTTGGTTTGCTTCTACACACTTCGGTTGGCATTGATGCTGTGTGGATTGTCATACCAGGATTCCTTACTTCTATACTTAGGATTTTGGTGATCAAGTGGGCTATAAAATATGAATATGATAATATGGCATAGCTTAGCTTTATCTAGTTCAGTTAACTAGTCCTGTGCATATTAGTTTGTTCTACTATGTTGTATTACAATGCTACATTTTTATTGGCCTCGTTATCTTTGTATTTATTGTGGTATATCGGCACAATTGTATCTTAAGAATACATGATATGCTCTTTGTCTTAGAGCTGTAGCATGTATTCACTAGCTATGTGTTCTGGTCATGCACAGCTTATTTTGTGGTTTGTTTGTTCGTTTTGTTTACGTGGGCATTATACTTTTGGCTTGGCCACTTTAAGTTTTACTTCCTTGTTCGTTGTTTGACTGGTCAACGTATCGTACTGCATTAATCAATAAACGGGTGT
Source organism: Allium cepa (assembly GCA_030765085.1). Classification (NCBI taxonomy): domain Eukaryota; kingdom Viridiplantae; phylum Streptophyta; class Magnoliopsida; order Asparagales; family Amaryllidaceae; genus Allium; species Allium cepa. The sequence goes on from CM060932.1 coordinate 612,122,683, forward strand.
AATACTTTCCTCCCAAGTTCGTGCTAATGCCTATTATCGTGGACTTATCAACTCGTATCTAGTTTTTGAGTTTTCTAATCAGTCATCTAGCATTTAATGCTTTGTACACATATTTAATTTAATTATGGTTGTTTGATTTTTCTAACGTTGTTATATGAATCATTTTGTATCTAAGAGAATATATTTAGTTTCTGATAAATGAAAAATATACAACCAACGTGGTTTCATTGTACTTTAGGATTTCTAGGCTAGGATTCCATTATTTGATTTATAAATATTACTCCTTCTTCCTCATCTCCTCTTTTACCAATTCGCGAAAGAAAACCCAATACAAGGAATTTGTTTCTCTTCAATTAGGATTAAATTCACTTGTAAATCAGATTTCTTTATTCATTTCTTTTTAGGCATCTTCATTCTTGTTAAGTCGATTGTTGGGTTGATTTACTTTTCGTCTCAAGTCTGAGTAGTTATTTACATAGTTTTGTTTTTAAGCCGATTAATGAAATATTTAATTGGGACTCCTTAATTGGTTTATTTATGACGCAATGAAACGTTACTTCCTGGTATCTTATGGTTGATTTATGTTATTTTGCAAGTAATTCCTTTCTTCTATTAGGTATAGTAATTAATGGCCTTCGACAATCGTTCTTGCTCCTCCAATCGTGTTTCTTCTATCATTAAATTGCCTTTGGCCATTCTTAGGAGAAGTTGGGTGGAAGGGATTCTAGCTAGTTTTAGGATTGTGGATATGAATTTACGGTTCCCTCACCCTCTGGTCACATTCATTTGCCCCTAGGGTTATATTTCGATATCTTCTGAGCACACTAGATGCGGCCATTATTTTCTTCTCCACCCCCTTCTTAAGGAATGGCTTGTAGTATTTGGCCTATCTCCCATTCGGTTGGCCAAAGTTTCTTATTACCTTCTAACATGCACGTATGTTTTGTACATCGAGAATTTGACCCCTCCCTCTAATGGAGAAGTTGCCATTTCGTATTTTGTAAGGAAGAGCCGCTCTTTAGGATGCACAAGATTTTCTTTGTTCAGGCCATAAAATCCCTTTTTTCCTTTACTCCTCGTAAAACCTATCAATGGGCGGATCGGTTCTTTTTTGTTTCTGACTTGGATGGCTTTGTCTCTTCCTTTCGAAAGCTTGGTATCGCGGCCACTCTTCTTCATATTCCTCTTTCTTTTAACTTCTTTTCCTGCACTAATTTGTATCTTCCTCTCTTTTAGCAAATCTTCCCGATTTCACTAAATAAGAAAAGATGTTAATTTCTCAGTGTAGGGAAGAGGCATTGAAGCTAACTGATGATGCCCAGCAGTGGTTACATCTTTTTACTAAAGGGTTACCGTATAAACATAATTTTCTATGGATGTATCATCGATTTTGTAGATCCTTTTTCACATATGAGTTTGACGTTCCTGCTCCACATGGTGTGTGTGTATAATTAAGTCATTTGTGTCATCCATTTAGACTTATTAAAATTTAAAGGCATGTGTGTATTACTTTTTCCATTTTACTATGCAAATTCAATGTCGTCGTTTGCCGCTACTTTTATTTTGAAGAAGAAAAAAACTGAAAGAAAACGACAAACATGAGATCTTTTCGCACATGAGAGCATGCATAAGCAACCTAGGGTAGATGATTCTCTACCTCCTCCCTGAGGTACTGTAGCTTGTCCCACATTAGCATGCTTTCGCCCTATTCATGCTTTATGGTTATTCCGAGAGAAGGTGCAGTGTTTGATCTGGTGGATAAGATGGGTCGTATACATATTGATGATTATACTACACTGACCTCTCCTTTGTTATCTGCTTCCTATTTGAATTCCAAGGAAATCTTCTTAGACTTGCATCGTGATGGCTTTCAGGTTAACACATTTTAGGGTTGCTTTTATCTAGTTATGGTTTCAGGTGCATTATTATTTATTATAATCCTTATGCTTTTAGGTCATTGCTCTTGGGGTGAAACTGCATTGCAGGCTCAGTAATTTGAAGCTGGTTCTTACAACTGCCTAGAAAGAAATTTCAAAGTTGATATGGGATTTGGATGTCGCCTTCCTAGTTTGAAGCAGGAAATAAAGAGAAGGCAGATTGCAAAGCTCAACTGGAGGCATCTTCCAAAAAGGTCAAGGATATGGAACAAGATGTCGTGCAACATAAGTAAAAAAGCAAGCAGATTGGAATAGAAGCTCTCTAAAGTGGAGAAAGAACTGGACAAAATTTCTCATAATGTTATTTATGATGTTTATGCTCAAGTAAAGAGACGTTCTTTGTGGATAATCCCGACATAGAGGATGCATAAGTCAATTTGAGTTTCTTAGAAATGCCACATCTGACCAAAGAGGCCCGGGAATACTGCAGAAAGAAATGGGTTCAAGATCATGATGACCTTCCTGGTTCCTCCTTTAAAGGAAGGCAGGCTGAATATATATCTGATGTTACCAATGGGGGTAAGGACCCCACCACTTTAGAAGTGCAGTCCAAGGATGTTCCATCACGATCTATTGATAAGGAGGTAGTAAATATCTGAATCTTCCAGCTCTTTAGTTATTAAGTTTCTATCTTTTCTTTCCCCCCTCTTTTTCATTGGAAAATACGTTTTGCTATGATAGTATTATGCATTTTATACTTTGGATGACCTTTTAAAAATATCGAAGTTTATTAATGAACTCGCTATTATGTATATTTGTTTCTCAGTATTTTAATTTCAACTTCGTTCTTTTAGGTTAAAAAAATTTAAGTATTAGTAACCCCCTTTTATCAAAGTCATGCGAAAGAAGTAGTTTAGTTCAACAATTTAAGGTTTTAGAATGGCAGGTCATGGTGAGACTACTGATGATGATGACCTTGACACGTAGGACACGTAGGAAGGAAAATAAATTAGAGTAGATTATTACTCAATTAAGAAAAGATACTCAAGGCCTTTTATCCGAAATTACATAAGTTATTCATCAAAGGAACGTGTTATATAATTTTGTACTGCACAAGTAGTGCTCCATCTTAGATGGTGAATCCCTTCCCTTTGGACATCCCCACTTATTGTGGTTTAAAGATAGACTTAGGCATAGACAAAAATATGGTTCCTTCTTTTTGTGTATTTATACACACACATTTTAAGATACTTCTCAAATGAAACACTTTTACCTATTGATGTGTACACTTATGTAATCCTTCTATTATTATTACTACTTATTTGCTTATTGATTCTTTTTTGTCATTTCTTGTTTAAAGGCTGCACCCACTACAACAAAATAGTCTTCTTACAACGGACAATGCCCGTTGTAATATGGTTTTCGCAACGGACATGTGTCCGTTGTAATAGGCTTCGTTGTAATAGATCCACCATATTTTACAACGGGCAAAGCACGTTGTAAAAACCGTTGCAGTGCACTTTTTACAACGGGTTATGCCCGTTGTAATAGACTATATAACAACGTGCAGTGATCGTTGTAAGAAGCTCATATAACATCGCACATTGCCCGTTGCAAAATAAATGCAAATTTAAAAAAAAATACAGCAACATCCATGCAATACATCCATAACAATACTAAATATTATCGTAAAATAATTAAAATCACATACGAAAAGACTAAAAGTTAGAGTCATAGAATTTTAACACTCTAAAAAATTAGATAAGTTTACATGCCAAATACATAAAGCATTAACATATAACAGTCCGCTACAAATATCATGCTCTACATAAAATCATACTATACCACGGAGATGAAGTCTTTATGCCGCGCGACATATGATTTGAATAAATAAGTCTAACTATCGACTCAAAGGAAAAGATATTCAGAAGCCCATATCTGCAAAAATACAATTGACCTACTCATTAAATAATGTTAACAGTGATGAAATGAAAGTTGATAAAGATAAGTATGATAAATACTTACCTGCTGATAGGAATTGGGAAGAGATTCGGAGCGTATGTTGTGATAACTGACAAAGCTGTGTAGATCCATGCATGAATATCGCAAATTCGACAATTCCAGAATGCACAGCATCCAAAATCCTCAAATCTGCATTATTTCTTAACATAACTTTAATATGAAGTGCAAGAAAAAGAGTTATGAGCATGTACATAATTCCAGAAGTCGAAAAATTATGTGATGTTGGAAATCCCAAAGGACCTCGTGATGCATTCTTTTAGAGTTGTACATATCTACACACTTTTATTTCAGATTTGAAGAAACCTGGAGTGGTTCAACTAGTTCATTCCCGAAACAAATTCTAATAATTAGGAAGCGAGAAAATCATTTCGCATGGAATTTATTCTTACAGATATATGTTTAGAATGTGCAGATCTGTAAGTTGTAGATGTAACAGAGTGAGTTTGATGAAAGTGATGAAATTAATGAGTGAGACGAAAGGATTTATGTTCTAAGTACAATCAAATATCATTTGCTAACAAATACTAAATTAGAATCCATATCAAATGCCACATGAAAATCGTACCTTTGATTATGTCGAGCACTAGTAGCATGAAGGAAAAGGGAATGAACGAAATGAAACTCCATAGCAAACTCAATTACAACTGTATTAGACCATGCAACTAGATCACACTCTACTTGATTATGCTATACATCTGTACTCAAATACTACTCCACCCAAATACTTAATTTGCTTATGCTGTACATATGAAACTCGGTCCACCCATGCTACATACCCACATCAATTAGTTTTCTCGTAATGTTAGTTAATACGATCAAGTTAAAATCATTTTTAAACTCAATTCTTTGAGAGATAGCTTATAGACTTGCTGAAACTCTCTGGGCATAATACAGAGCTTGTAATTTAAATTATCACCAAACAAACAACTTTTCATTTATGCATGACTACCGTAATCCGGCTAAAACCATCTTATTTTATAATATATTAACAGATGAAATTGATGAAAGAAAAATTAGAGAATAACCTGGACTGCTTGATGTGAAATTCCATCGAGTCATGATCCTAGTAGACAGATAAGGTTAGAAGATCCTAATGGAGAGGTGCAGTCTCTAATCAATCACCGCTTCAAACTCATAGACATCTGTTTACGTAGCCAAAACTAGCTGATCCTGGAAACAACAACAATGATGTGTAGATCCTGAAAACAATGAATTTCATGCGACCTTAATAATGCATCAAAAATTACAAACAATTCAGCGTAAAGGTTTTAATCCAACATCAGTCCATCGCTGAACTAAAAAAGGGTCCACTGAATTTATAATTTAATTCAATAATCCATGGCATTATTAATTATACTAACTTATGCTGTTTTAAAGGAAAAAAACAGGGACCAACTGGTATAATCTGTGAATGCCAAAAGTTCATTGATTAAGTTTGAATCACTTTCTACACAAACATAAATGGAAGATTAAATTTTAAATCGACAAATTCTAATTTAAGCACATAATTATTACTGTTTAACCAACACCTTAGTGAATTCACGTAAGAATGAAAGTTTCTACATCAAAATTCCCCAGCACGCCACTTTAAATGTCTAATAATACTATTAAGTTGGTCAACAAACAACTAGCGTAAATAAAAATAAAAATAAATATATATTAATAATAAATAATGCTCAATCAAGAGCATACTATATTTATGTGGATAACAGTGGCACCACTGAACTTAAAATAACAACAAAAATTTGAATAAAAATTTGAAGGTTCAAGCCGAATACATGACATAATCCATAACATTAATTATTATGGCCGCTGATAACGATAATGTTATAAACTACGAACTTGAAGTGCAAGTGTTATCACTAACATCATACGCATTATATATTAAGCTATGCATGCATGGCATGATGTTGATTTTTCAATAGTAGCATTTGTCCAGCAGTTTTTATTAAATTATTTTCCACAAACTTGTGAGGATCAACCGTGAAGAAGAGATTACGAACATAATAAAATCATTTATATAATATAACCGATCTATACAAATATTTGTTTCTTGGAAACTTGGTTATTTATTGATGGACTAAAGAAACAATAAAGTTGCAAATTCCTCACGGATCTGCAAGATCTTATGTTTTCAACATTGATGGGTTACCTGAACGTGAGTCACTCTAAACTAGTACACCCAGTTTCACAAAATCGCTAGAAGCAGGAGAAGACGCGATCTTCCAGATCTTTAATTTAATTCATATCCAATTACATCAAACATTGACCGCAAGATGCCATAGAGATATACAAAGACTACTAAGCATCATCCATCTCTAGAATTGCAGATTTAGTACTCACATGCGCCCATTTGTGGGTTCAGAAAGACAATTTGGATTTATAAGGATCGGCTGTCTACAAAGAAATTTGAGCGACATGAAAATTTATTTAGAGCACAGATCCAAGATCTAAGGCGAAGATTTATCGCGAAGCAAATCGATTTCTCGCAAGCCCCGGCAGCGAGGAAGTGAAGAATGCAAAATAGTCGAGGTTCATCGCTTGAGGAAGTGAAGAATGCAAAATAGCGGCTCTGTCGATTTAAGAATTAGGGTTTTTGAGAACGAGGGAGGCAGATTTGGGAGCGTGACAAGCAGGGGTTTCACGCAACAGAGTATTGCGTTTTAGTGGGATGAAGTAATATTTGGGCACAAAAGGCGGGCTGTTAGTAAAAAATTTAGCCCCGTTGTAAAATTATCAATCCGTTTTGGCCCGTTGTAAGATTGATACCTATTACAACGGGCATTTTAGCCCATTGTAAAATTAGCACCTTTTACAACGGGCATTTTGTGCCCGTTGTAAAATTGGTATCTATTACAACGGGCTTTCTGTAAACGTTGCAAAATTGACATATATTACAACGGGCATGAAATGACCGTTGTAATAACATTCTATTACAACGGGCAGTCATTGCCCATTGTATGGACCGTTGTAATAGCCTACTATTACAACGGGCGGCCAATGCCCGTTGTAAAAAGAGCGTTGTAATAGAGTTTTTTTTTTGTAGTGACCTATTTCTTTCATCGACGCTACTCATCGTACTCCTTGTTTGCGAGATCCTACTTATTTCACCATTGTTGGGGACTATGAAATTCGATTCCAGGAGCTTAAGGCCGCCAATGTAGGTCTTATTAAGTAAAAGGAGTCGGTTGCTGATGAAACTCGTGAGGAGCTACGCATGTGGTTTGATGAATAGGAGGGGGGTTGAAAGAGTCTAAACAGGCTAACATAAGGCAATATAATTGCACTACTAAAGAATTTTCAGAAATAGAAGAATTGGAGAAAAAGCTTAAAACCTCTCAGAATTGCATTATGGAACTTTAAGGTTTGTCGAGAGATGTTGCGAATGCATATAGGATCATATATGCGGATAAGATCAAGGCTTTAGAATTCAAAGTAGAGGAATTGTTTGAGTACATCACAAAGCAAATTAGCACTAAAGACGATCCTACTGCGACCTTGGCTCCAGGTGCAGTTTCTGAGTTTGGTGCCACTCATGCACCTTCTCTGGAGGCAAACCTTGATGTTGTTATTGAGTGGAAGAATGATTTAAAGAAATAATTGTAAGGCCAAATTTATTAAGTTAAAGAACTGTTACAAAAGGAGTCAAAGTTATTGAGAGTAGCAGCTCACATGTTACATCTACTACACAGTTTTTATTCTGCTCCTATTCTCATGGTACTAAAAAGACAAAGGAGCAGCTTTTGGATTAGACTGTATGGATTAGGAGGGTGGTTATGGAGCATGAACGCACTCGAAAACAAATTTTCTCTCCTAGAGTCCCTACCCGATACATAGACCCTTGGTCGAGTTTTCGTTACCTCGCCGTATGGAACCTCCGTTACTTCTCTAGGTAGTTTGGACAGAGAATCCTTGGTGGAGCTAATTTATAAAGAGAGAGTCGGGAGGGTCATGGTAGATATTTACATAAAGTCTTCAATCGATGTTTTTTCCTACGTCTAGCCCAAACTTGACTTAACCTTTTTATATAATCATACGGGCTATGTTTTCGATATGAAGGACTATGGTGATACACGGTCTGGTGCTAACTATGATCTTTGAGTAATTTATGTTGTGTTTCTCCTAGTCATTTGTTAGCTGTTATTACTGAGCTAGATGATCTGTCTCCTACTTCCCATCTTAGGGGTAGTCTATGCAACGCATGATGTTAGATGGCCGAAGCTCATATTGTCCTAGAAGAATCATAGCTAATGCTTCTTCTGGGTTTGAGTTAGACTCTTAACGTTGTTTTATTTTGCTACGAGTTATAGCTTCTTGAACTCGACTTTTGATATAACTCGTGTTGTAATTGTTTTTATTTATTTTTACTTGCGAAACATGCGTAGATAAGCATAAGTAGAATCTAGTAAGCATAAGCGGATCTTAATCTCTGATGTTTACCTAGCAAGCTTTAAATAGTTTTCGAAATTATACCTGATCTGTTGGTTGTAGTGCATTCCATACATTGTCTTTCCTTACCATTTTTTGGATTAACTTCTTAGGCAGTTCATGCCTCCTGAACTTGATTTTTAGCATGCATGTTTTGTTGCATACTTGGTATGACCCGCCTCGCTGTTTTGGTGCAGTTTCATATTCGTGCGCTTGGCATGGTCCTCTTCGCCTTTTGGAGGTGGACTATATTCTAAATGTGAAGTCAGGTCATGTAGTTATAACCTTTTTAATTCATGCGTGTGGTTTTTTGTACTAGTTCAGACTGTCTGATATCCTTACGTCCAGTGTGGCTATGTCACATCAATTAACTTAGATTTTTATACTGATTTGGGTCGTCCAATATGCATTTGTCTAGTTTAGTCTTTTGCTGAAATGCCAAACTACATTTGTGTAGTTTTATTTTGGTAGCTGGTTTGGAACGTCTAATATCACTACATCCAATTGGGTAATTTGACTGAAGAGGCATATTGCGTTTATGCAATTCTAAGTGTTCGCGTTCAGTTTCCCAATGCTGAGATTGCTATTCTAGTCTACTATGTGCATGCTTAACCTAGGTGGTGACAATTTGGCGATGAACTATGAAGGGTCAGAAGAAGGTTCTCCTTGATGAATTTTGGAATCCACATTTATTTTGGGCCATTCCATACATTTGGTATGTATGAACCTCATTTTGGAATTCTTTACCCCACGCGTCTTAGTTCAGCATCACCATTCTCAATATTAAGACTACCGGTTTTGCTCTCCAAGAGCGAAATTAGCTAGGCTGGAAGGCGTTGGTGGTGACCTACGGTGTGATGGGGGAAGGTTTGCATTAATGGACATTGGTTTTTCATGTTATTTTGATAGCTAAAGGACTAAAACACCATATAGTTAATGCTAACTAAACCAAAGCATATTATCATTTATAAGAATTGGGTAGCTGGATTTTTTGATAAATATTTTGTTCTGCACTTCATTAGAAGGGTTGTGTTCCATATTTATATGAAGCATTTCTTTCACATCAGATTTCAAGATGGATTATAACCAGTAAGTAAGATGGAGGATTGATCTATGGTAATTTAACTTTAGGACCAAGATTAATATGCACAGATAGCAGTAGACGTAGGTAGAATGGTAAGTACTATGAAACTTTAGCTCAGGTTAAGGTATTTTTGTGTAGTAAGAGTTGCGAGGTAAGATTATGAATGATCAATGATTTTCTACTGTGCACCTCTTTGTGCGATATTAGGCTGCGTTGAATACCATGAATTTGAGCACATTTGTTGAATTGGTTTGTGGATGAAGGCTTCTTCCATATCCATGCTAGTTTATGGTTGTTAATGCAATGGTCAAAAGGGTCAAAAGAAAACTAGATGGAGGTTAACAACCTTCTTTTAGCACTAGAATGTTAGTGAGATTTTTTACTCTCACAACATCTGAAATGAACATAGAGTACTTATGGTGCCGATCACTTCCATGGTAATGCATTAGCAAATTCGAGTAATATCGAATTAGCTTTAAAGTAGTAATTATGTTTCAATGTGCTTACATAATTATTTAGTAGCATTCCAACTATTTGTTAAAATGTCTCTTTCAATTTAACATTCTTCCTATTAAATTCCTTAATCAAATCGAACTTAGAGAACAAAACAAAAAATGTAATAAATAAATAAAGACACCAAGGTATATGTGGTTTGGATTTCAAGAAATTCTACATCCATGAGAAATTCCATCTTCTATTCTTTCATTCATCATTTGACATTTTAGATCGTTGCATTATAACGGAGAATCTTTTTTTACATAGTACGTTCGTTTTTGGGATTTGAAAAAAAAATCCCCCGACACTGCTATAGTGTCCTTCTATTTATATTTGAGATTATTGATGAATTGACGGAGTTTTCCTTCCATGCTTACCTTTCCCTATTAGATCTTTACACACGTCATCCATCTTCTGCTTACTTTAAGCATATTTGGACAGGAGACGTGTCTTTGGGCAGGAAGTTTGTTATTGGCAGGAATATTTGATTTTAAAGAGGGAATGCACGGAATTTTAGTAGAAAAATTCATAAATTTGAATGGATCTTGCCTTCTCTGATTTTGTAAGCAGCAAGTTTGTGGATTGTGTAGACTTGTAAATAAGGTTGCACAGGTGGACTGCCATTTATTCGACGATGGATTGTGTCGACTGCCTCTTGTTTGCATATTGCAGTGTTGGAGGGTTGTCTGGCTTAGTGGGGAATGCTGCACCATAATTCAGAGGGGTAATTACTTTGTATGAATGTGTTCTGAGTCACTTCTGTTGGTAGAGTATTACACTACCTTCCTTAACTTTAAGGAATGAGGTTTGGTCTTTGGCAGTGAAGTAGTTCGCACCATTGCGTCATCCCTTGGAACTTTATTTGAATGGTAAGTACCTTTTAGGATTGCGACACTGCCTTGTTACATCAAGTTTGTGTTGCATCTTTATCACTTTAGCATTGATATTGGATTGCAGTACGATCCTGCTAGCTTAGATGTTTGTTTCAGTTTGTGTCGAATCCCAACACTGATATTGCCATTTGAGTTGACGTGCTGCATTCCATTTTAAGATGATTATTAAGGCTAGAGGTCAGTTTCAATCATCCGAATTTTGTTCTAGCATGGGATTGTGGCTCAGTCTGAGCTTGTAAAGATAGCATAGTTCAAAGTGACCATGCAATGCTATTTAGAATGGGTTCGGATGTTGTGATCTGAATTTCCGTCGGCGCGGTATGAGGTTTATGCTTCTAAAGCATTTCGACGCAATTTGATTGTCACAAAGTTGATTTTGAAAAGGATGTAATTAGCCATATTTGCATGTTAGAGTGGCCTTTCCTATCAGAATTGGAGCGGTTTACGAATGTGGCATAATTCTTCTTATTTGGCCTGCTTTTGTGCACTTCAACTGGCATTGATGATGCGTTGGTTGTCATACCAGGATTGCCTGCTTATGCACTTATGATTTTGGTGATCAAGTGGCCATAAAACATAAATATGACAATATTGCACAACTTAGCTTTATCTGGTTCAGTTAATTAGTCCTGGGAATATTGTTTGTTCTAATATGTCGTATTGCAACACATCATATTTGTTGGCCTCATTAACTTTGCACTTTACTATGGTATAATGGCATAGCTGTATCTTATGAATACGTTATCGAGGTTAGCAGCGTGTGTTTATTATGCTATGTGTTTTGATCCTACACGGCTTATTTGATGGTTTGCTGGCCTATTTTGTTTAAGTGGGCTGCTATACTTTTAGCTTGGCCCCTTTCAATTTTACTTTGCAGTTCGTTATTAAACCGGTCTACATATCGTACCGCATGACTCGAAAAATAGGTGTAACATATGTTATCGTTTATGGTGAGTGTTGGGAACATGTGATAGGGGTTCTTGGACTGGTGAACTGTAGCGAAACTTTAACTCTTACCCCTATACCTCCCTTTACGGGCTGGTTGTGTAGTCAAGAGGCTGGCCGTAAAATCAGATACGAGGTTACAATTTGTAATCACCACTTGAAAAAGGGTGATCGTTACATCTGGTATAAGAGCAAAAGGTTAAGCGAGAGCCTTGGCTTTGGTGGGGTATAACTCATTGGAGATAGGGTAAGCGGTATTCTAGGATGAGCCGAGTGTATTATAAATATGAAAGCGTATATGCAATTGTTATATATTAGTAAGTGGTTAGCATAGTCTAGTCTATGTAGGGATTGATGATATTCATCTATTATCCCTCGTTGATTAGATTAGTTATGTTCGGCTAGTTTACAACAATTGACCACTATATATTGATTGTTTATTTGTGCTCGGTCGGTTCATGAGAAAATTTATCTTTTCAATACATGGGTTGGGTAGACGGTATTTGTGGAAACATTGAAACGAACAATTTGTGAATTGAGTTTCATGGTTTGACTATAAGGCGTTCAATGACAATGTTGGGTTAAAGTTTAAGTATAGTAAAATATGTTTATTATAATCTAAAGGAAAGATAAGACATTTTGTAGATAAACATTTGTGAGAGATTTTATATAAGAAAGTACCTTTATATAAGTATAGTTTATATAATATAGTTTATAAATAAAGAGGATTTAAAATGGTATTTTTAGAACTTAGATCCCGATGTCTTTGAAAAGGTTTTCAAGATTTTGTAAAATAATATTAGTATTATTGGAAAGTATTTGTGGATACTAATATTTCGAAAAGAGTTTACAAGGTTTGTGCGATTTCAAGGTTTCTCTCAGAATCGGTGAATCAATTCGAGAGCAAAGTATTTTTATATTATCTGGTTCGAGTGGCTCAAAAGTGGCTAAAAATAAGCCAAAGATGTGTTCGGTTGGTAAGCACTTTCGCAGGCAATATCCTTCTTAGTAAAGGGAATATATGGTATGACTTGGTAGGATGCCTTCCCTTGATATGTATATTTTCTATGGATTTCGAAGTAAATATTTAGGAAATCGGTTTGTGAATTGATATCATAATACTTAGTAATATGTACAAAGTATTTTATACCAATTTGAAAATGATTTTGGTTTAATTATGGAAGTATTATTTGATATACAAAAGGTATATGTGTATACTATTATTTTAAATAGTTTGAAATAAAACCCGGAGTTTAGTTCTAAGGTTTTCTTTAAAGATATTTTAAGTAAGATAAAGAGTAGTTAAATAAAGATTAGTTTTGGGTAATATAGAATTTTGATATGAACTTTCTTATAGAAAAGTTTTGTTTGTATGCTATATAGGGTTCATATTGTTATGATATGATTGCTTGGTAGTTTTTGATGTTAGAATGAAATAGAATTTTGGCAATTTTGGATAGTCGGTTGCTTCTGAATCATTATAGAACTTAGAGTTAAGTGTTTTTGAAAATATAAAGATGAGTTTAGATAACACTTTGATTGAGAATGTAGTAAATTAGAACAAGTATTAAATTGGTTTGAACGTCTATGTTAAGTAAATCATTCGATGTTATTGGACCAACTAGTTAACTCTTCGCCTTAGGTTTGTCTAAGGAAAGCAGACTCTAATCTTGGGTTTCGATACTAGAGTTCTGCTCTTCCTAGCTACTCATCTAACTCGACGGTTAAAGATGTCAAAAGGTTGACTCGGTTATGAGATCAAGATTTATTTTGATCCTTTATCTTAATTCTAGAAAGTAAATAGCTTGTTCCTTTGTATATACTCTTAGGATGTAGTGGAGTATTATACGTGTAATAACTTAAAGTAAGGTTTTATGAAATGTTTTATAAATAAAGCTATGAATTTATAAAATTTGAGTTATGTTTTCATGAAGTGCTTCATAAATGATTTTAGTACCGAATAAGATTGACTATTTGAATAAATGACTGTGGCTAAAAAGTAGTTGGTATAAGTTAAGAAACCAATAGGAGAAGTACATAAATTATATATAGATCATTTTATTCGCATGACTATTATAGATCTTGGATTCAACTACATGGTTTCGAGGTGGTTTACGCTGGTCCGAACAAGAAACTTTCGCTCATTTCTTGACGGCTAAAATTTGATATAGATTCTTGATACGATCCCAATGCTTTCCATCATGGTATATGGTAATTTAAGGAAAACAGAAGTTTCTAATCAAGGAAAAAGATTGAAGTTCTCATTTGAGAAGTCAAGTGACCCATACTAGTTTGGAAGTGAAATCCATGTGGCCGAGCAAGTGATCAGATTGGATATTGCGTACGGATGATCCATGGTCATTGTACGGGCCAAAGTATATGCAAACTATGTTTTGTTGGCTTATGGAGAGTTCATGGAATGGCTCGTCGATTAGTTTTGATGTTGCATGAACAATCGTCTAAGTAATAACCTAAAGATGTACGGTGTAAGGTACGCTTAGTAGATTATTTATCATCCTTGTGCGATGAGAGTTTTTGAACCTGAGAAAACAGTGAGCTTTGTTTGCTTGTATTTTGAATACTGTTAAATATTGATTTGTGCATATTTCTTTTGTTTGTTAGTCAATGGAATTTCGAGGGAAAAATATTTTAAGTGGGGTAGAATATAATGACCACAAATTTTGAACACATCATATTTAAATATCTAAATATTTGAATCTTGAATTAAATGTGATAAATTGATTTAATAACCTTGTTAACCCCCTTTTAATTAAAAACTATTGATATGAAACTTTTTTACAAAAAGCAAATACTTTGAAAAAATATCGATAATGTGATCGAAAATCGTTTTACCGATAAACAGTTTTTTGTTCAAAATAATTTGTTCAAACTTTGTGTACTAATACAATTATTTTTACTAATGATGATGAACTAATTCAACTTTATAAAGCTTCAGAAGGAAGGAGATATTTAAGTATAAGATATTTAAGTATAAGATATTTAGGCTAGATATTTGTTTTGTGCATGTGAGGTGGAAAGGTGGTCGCATATGGGGTGGTAAGGGGTTTAGCCGACTAGAAGAGGTGAGGGGAGAGTGAGCTTACCCTTAAATGCTTATATAAAATACACACATACAAAATAGAACCCCTTTCACAAATTTTAGTAACTTAAAAATAAGCTCTTCATCTCTTATACTTTTGCTTTAAATTCCTAAATCACTAAGAAAATCAACCTAATTCTTCGTCAAACTCTAGTATAAGAATTATAGTGGCACCTTTTAGCAACTTGGAACTTGGAGATTTGGAGGCAAAATCCCATACAATTCTAGTCCGTGGGCACCTTAGGGGACTTTAGCCTAGGCCGTGAGCAATTATGAAGGAAGGAGGAGTTTTGATTGGGGTAGGAAATGGTTGCAAAGGCTGAGGATTATGCTTGGTTTTGTACCTGTTGAATGGTAAGTGAAACGACCCAGAACTTTCGATCCCGAAGACTCCAAACTGTTAAGAAAAGAAGAGAAGGGATAGAAGAAGAAGACAGAAAACAAGACACGGAATCTCACATTCGCAGCGGATCAAAATATAATATCATAAAATAACATTTATATAAGAAAACTGTATCAGTTAAATTACATACAATACATCAGAGTTACAACATTTACACAATCACTGGACAGTTAAGATTAACTTATCCCGGATAAACTACAATATAACACAGCGGACTACACTCTATACGTTCCTGCCATCTAGCTCGCCACCTGAGCTCCAAAACGTCCTTACCTGAAAATTTGTAATACTCGGTCTGACCCGAGCATTACATCAAAGCAACACCCGGGTCAGGCTGGTAACCAGCGTGAGTAAACCGCAATATGAAGTACCAAGCTATAACATATGAGAATATCAAAGTAACTCGTACCCTTTACGAGTTCTCATAGTCAATATTTATCACACATCAATTTCAGGTTAAATATCCATATTACACAATTCATTCCATTCTAGCCTGTTCAATACTACATATCCAATTTACTAAGAATTCTGTAAACTACAAATCGATGTGATTCCGGGTATGTACTGATACCCGACACCGGTCTCTTCGAATCTCATGTCATCTTAACCCAAATTACTCAACTTTAAATATAGGATGTCTCTTTTTACACAGCAATTCATCATTGATAGATAACCACAATATCACTATCCACCCAAACATATCATATCACAAAACATTTCATATCAGAGATATCAACCAATTCAAGGCATTAACCACACTCATTAATTAGCCTTAATTAATCATAAAAAGTAATTAACCATCTTATAATTGCTTACCTTAATTAATCAACTCCTTAATTAATTATATTAACCCTTTCATTAATTACACTAATTAATTTATCCTTAATTACTTCATCAAGTAATTATTAATTAATTACATTAAGTAATAATTCTTAATTAATTACTTCATTAATTAATCACACTTTTAATTAATTACATTCACATTCATTAGTTAATCACATTAATTAATTAACTAAATTAATTACACTAAGTAATTAACCCTTAATTACTTTCATTAAGTAATTATCCTATAATTACTTCATTAATAAATTCCCCCCTTCAATTAATTACATCCAACAATTATCCATTAATTACTCTACCAAGTAATTATACTTAATTAATTCATAATTAAGTGATTACCTTTAATTAATTAGTCTAATTAATTAACTTAAAATTAATTACATTAATTAATTAGTTAATTAATCATCACTAAATCTCTAGTTAATTCATTGACTATCCACTAATTACTTCATTAAGTAATTATCCTTAATTATAATAAGTAATTAATCTTTAATTTATTTTACTAATTGATTATTCTTAATAAATCTCAACCTTTAAGATAAATTCTTCATTTAAATTAAATACTTATTACCTCATTACACTTTATTAGAAACCATTTAGAAAACAATTACATATTTGAAATTTATTTACTTAAGAACAAAACAAATTTAAACATTTAAATTGGATATTTAAAATCTTTGAAAACCTTTTTCAAACTTGCTTAAATAAATTTTATTCTTAAAAACTTAATTATAAAATCTTTTAAAACTCAACTTCATTAAATATGCTTTGAAACTTTGTTTACCTTTGTCATTGAAAACACATTTCCTTTTCCATACCTTAAAACTTGTTTTTACTTGTCTTGAAACATATTCATACAAATCCACTTAAGATTAAATTAATTTAACTTGCCTTTAAAACTTGCTTTTACTTTTAAAGCCTGGACTGGATTTCCTTTTTAAAAAGAAGAAACCGGCTAACATAATCAAAATCGAACCCGTGCACATTTTGATTTTTCCCGTGTCACTCGCGAGCGAATCCTTCTGCCTTCTGCTTCGAGAAAATCCATCAGACAGCTCAAGCATCGCACCGAGAAAATCTTATCTTCCCAAACTATCGATCATCCCTACATCAAACGTGCACGTGCACGTTCATCAGATTGCCATCAGCTCATCGCCGATGATGTCCACTAGTCGACAACAAACCAAGCTAAAGTCTTGACCACCAAAACCAAAAACGAGAGTCTTGCCCAAAAACTGGAAACAACACTAACGACTAATTCCTTTCGCCGTCGACGAGACCTCGCCAACGACTCACCTTGGCCTCTAGCACCTAACCCCCTAACGCGATCGCCTACGACGTGCCACCGAAGCCACAGTCTCCTCGTTAATAATGACGCCCTCAAACTCAAACGAAACCCTAGATCGGCCTTGTCTGGCCACCGTGGCCATCGGAAAAGTACACAACCATTTTTCCTACCATCGACAACCTCGCAGCCATCTTCGACTATGACCTCACCTCCATCCACCGTGCTGATCTACGGCAGTCGACCCAAAACCCAAAATCATACATCTCAAGAATACCCAGAGATTATCGAACTAAATATCATGAAATGAATCTTAAAAATCATGATTTTCAATCACGAATTCATTCATGCAATTCAAAACAGAATTTGAATTGGTTGATTTTTGACCATATTTGATTTCCACTGTATTTTTCTTCAAATTTGAAGTAATTTCTAATTATAAAATCCTTAAACTATTTTTATAATCATCATCATACTTTAGCAAACAACTTTCATTTAAATGTCAAAGTCTAACATTATCTCGATTGAGAGATTTGAATTTTTGAAAGCAAAATAGAATTGTGAAACAACAGAGATCAGACTTTCTATGTATATATATATATAACACACACACACACACACACACACACATATATCAATTCAAGTAGATTCTAGCAGAAGAACTTCCATTCAAAATAATATCATCACAAGCATTAGAGTTAAACCCAGACTAAACTGTTTAAAAAAAAAGCGTACTCACCTTTTTGCTGTTGAACAGAGCACACAGACTCCAGTTTTTTATTTATTTTGGAATGCATGAGATGATCCTTGCTTGAGGTTGAACTGCTTAGCTTGATAAACTTGAAGATGATTCAGGTTGAAAATTTGAAGTTGCTTGATTTCTTTAAAACTGGAATACTTTGAATTGCTGCTTTTGATTGAAAACTAAATTTGCTTTGAGAATTTGTTACAATATTTTGAACTTGAGTTTGTGTGGGGATTTTCTAGTTTGATGAAGTTTTACAGGTGAAGTTTTCTAGCTTGAGTTTAGTTGCTTTTAAAAATAAGAATATAAGAAAAAGAATTGAAGAAAGAAGGTAAGAGTTTATATAGTGTAAAATTAGAATTATTAAAATTAAAGAAAAATGAAAACAAAAAGGATGACACTTGCCCAAAATGTTTACATTTGTCACATACCACTATTTAACTTTTAACACATATTATCAATATGTTTTCAAATTAAAGACTTGTATTTATTCATTTTATTATTATTTTTAAATGATTTTAAAAGCCTTTGAAATAAATTTCCTAATTAATTATTACATTTCTTAACTAATAAATGATTTTCTTAATTTTATAAAAATAAAACTTTTAAAAGAAAATAAAATGAAATAAAATAAAAACCAATTATATTCTAAATAAAATTATTTAATCCATTTTTAAATGTTAATTTAAAAGCTTTTGTATTTATTTACCATTAAATAAATACTTTCTAAATTTATAAAAATTCTTTTATATTCAAAATAATTTCAAGATATATATATTCTTTTTAAATTTCAAATTCAAATTCATTTTAAAACTTCAATTTAAAATCAACTCAAATATATATTAATTTAAACAAACACCCTATTAAATTTATGTTGAAGATAATTAGTTTTGCCCATTTTAAATAATCCTATTAGGAGATTATCAAATAATTTTTCCCAGATATGAATATTAATTTTTAGATTTATTTGTTCATCCTTAACAATCAGTGAAAAAAATCAGTATTTCCATTAAGTAACCGAGGTAATTATCAATTAACAAATACTCCAAAATTCGGGTTATCACATTCCTCCCCCCTTAAAATCTTTTCATCCTCGAAAAGGAACGAAGCCAGATTTATTAAGATGCTAGTTATCAGGAAAATTACTCTTTTATTAGGAATTTTTAAAACACTTTTAAAATCTACATAGTATTACAAAAATAGTTTTAAAAAATACCTTTTATAACTCGATGTCTCAACAAGTCCGTCCTCGTTCTTACAGAAATTAGATCACACATTGATCAGACATAGGACTGAAAATCTATAAGTACTTAGCAGAACCATTTTCAACACCCTGTGAAAATACTTGGAAAATAATTTTATTGAAAATATAGAAAACATTTTTGAAAATAGAGAAAATATCTTTGGTGAGAATGCTCTGGAAATCATCACCCTCATCCATGGTCGTAGTTACATCCTGGGTTACGTTGCCATCACAACAAAAGTCCATGTAACTGTAGGCACTCCGCGCCTCTCGATTACGCCATGGAACCTGCCACAGATCGTAGTTACATCCCGAGTTACGTTGCCATCACAGCAAAAGTCCATGTAACTGTAGGCATCCGCGCCATCGATTTTCACTGTCAAATGAAACTTCACCACTCCTACATAGGTCGCAGACTACATCAGTCAAATCCCAATGTAGCCTTAGGCTCTCACGGCCTCTCGTCTTTTGCTATGTCACCATAGGTCGCAGTCTACCGATGTAAAATCAAACGTAGATTGTTGTCTCTCAGCAGCACACACGACTTTCTTTATGCTATGTAGTAGATCGCAGTGACATCGAGTTACACTGTCGTCACAACATAACTCAAATGTCTCTGTAGGCATCAGTGCCCTTGACCTTCGCTACACACTACACAAAATCCTCAGGAACTTCAGTTTGTCCGGACTTCCGCACAGGATCAACTTTAGAGCCTCCCTTAGGGATCAAGGCAATACCGACCTATGGTACTCCTAAGAAGTTCATTTCAAGGGAGCGCCTTTTCCCCAAAGCCATTCTCAAAATACTTTATACTGTATACATATAGTATCTTTCAAATCATACACCTAATATAAATCTCATATAAATCTCCTTTCTCAAAATCGATTATCCCAAAATCGATAATTCTCAAACTAGGCTTTCCAAACTTTCAAAATTGATTTTACCCTAAAACCAAAAGCCTTTCCAAATCCAAAGGTTCCAAAAACCTTTTTCCAAAATCATTCTCATAAAATCCTTTATATATATAAATATAGATAGCTTTGAAAATCTTTGGATCATTTCATACTTGTAATAATTCCCTTTTTATACTTCAAATATTTTCAAAAACCCTTTCTTTTGGCAATAGATTCAACAAGGGGAGTTTATCAATTATATATATATATATATATATATATATATATATATCACTTTGTTTATACCAAACCAATATTCAAGTTTGATTACTCTACAAAATCACTTACCATATCACTTATTTCCAACAAGAGAATTTTTACCATAGAAATATCCAATTTCCACTTTATTTTATCACATGTCTCACAAAATATACTTTTCATTTCAAAAATCATTTACAGTTCTTATCCACAAATTTCAATATCAATATTATTCAAACCCGTACGTTGTACACATATCATGCGTATACTATATCAATCTGATCACTCACTCGATCATACAATTTCACTTTCGAACTAGTATCATCCATCCAACTTCCTAGTACGGACTCAGATCTGGTTTCTTGATCAGAAACCGTCATTCTCCATAATCATGATAGAGAATATTTAAAATCAATCAACAATCCATATCCATATTCGCCGTTGAAAATCGAGTGAAAAATCCCAATTCGGATCGATATACTATCTCGAAATTCTATGCTCGAATCTGAATCAAATCACTGTACGAATAGAATAATATACGTACATCCTACGCATTTATCTTTGATTATTAGTTAAATCAATTCCCTTTCTATTCACATTCATTTATGGTTCTATTTACTTATTCACAGTTGCTTCAATCCTCATTTGGATTATTACTACAATTCTTATCTCAATTGATAACAAATCCTAAACATTTTGAACTCTGTCCATCTTAAATTCAAAATATTTAAAAAAAATAGCTTGAAAAGTTAAAAATAGATAAGTAGTTGAATAGTAATTATTAGTTTGTAAAATAGCTGTAAAATAATTAAGTAATTGTAAAATAGTTGGAAAATAGTTATAGAAATTTTTTAATAATTGCAAAATGGTTGCAAAATAGTAATTAGTTATAAAGTAGTTAAAAAATAGTACTTGGTTTATAATAGTTGTTAAAATAGTTAGATAGTTACAAAAATAATTATAAAATAAGTATAAGATAGTTTGGGGTTTAAAAAGAAAGGCTGTATATAATAAATAGCTTGGAAAAATAGATTTAAGAAAAGTATATTAAAATAATTTATTTGAAAATAGTCCAGAGCCAAACTGTTCAACTTCCCAATCTCCATTTCCAATTGATTGCCAATTTCCAACTAATCTTTAATTTCAATTCAAATTAAGTTAACTTCCATTCCCATCCCAAATTCAAATCAAGTTCCCATTGTTTGAACTCATTCAACTTCAATTTATTTCAAACTAATCCAATTTAAATTTCCCATTTGAATTTTTAACTTGTCCATCTTCAATCACAATTCTAATCAATTCCAATCAAATTCAATTTTAATCTCAACTTTAAATCACCTCGAATTATATAAATTCGAGTTAATTTTCAAATGCTGGTTTAACCTCTTGAAACAAATTAACCTTATTTAAAGTCTTTAAACAATTTAATTATGAGTCCAAATTTTAAAATTCCATCTTAAATTGCCTTTACTTCCATATAAACTTATTTCTAGGTTCAAATAATAATTCAAATCCTTTTTAGACAATTTAATCTTTGAAATCCAATCTATAACCGAATTTCAATTTTGAAACCAATCCTTAACAATTTAAATTTCCAAGTCCCTTTTGAGCATTTAAATTTTAAATTCAAAGTGATTTCATCTCCTTAATTTCAAATTAAAGTTTAATTTCCCTTTTTATCTCAATAATGGATATATTACCATACTCCATTTCTTCATTCATTTAAACAAATCCAATTCACAATTTAAAGATTATTAATAACAATAGGATAATATCATCCAATTTATTTTAAACATCCACCCATTTTCAATTCCAGATCTCAAACCCATTTTGAGATCACACAAACTCCCAATTCAAATTAACCATTTAACTTCCCAAGTTAAATCTCAATCTCATCTTGAAATTTCCAATTCATGCTGCACGTTAACTTATTTAACTTTCCCAAAGTTAAATTCAATTTATTTAATCCAGCCAACCTTACCCAATTGTATTTCCATTTCAAATTTTAAACTTCACATTAATAATCTTATAAGTTCAAAAACTTATCACTTTGGGTATCACATCTCATTCCAAATTTAAAACTCAACATTTAGAGTTTATTTCAAACCATCTTTGATATTATGTATATTCCTCATATATACATATTATTTCCTGTACACACTAAGTTATCCTTAAATTTTAAACCACCTTTGGTTTTTAATTCAAAACAAATTTCTCTTAACATTTTGAAACAATTCAAATGTTTCTAGACTTAGGTTTCAAAATTTCACAATTTAAAACCCACTTCAATTTCCAAGTCATACTTATCTAAAGGTTACTCCCTTAAAACATTTCATTTTTATGATAATAACCAAGGTTATTACAACTGGAAACCAATTCACTATTATCTTATTCTGAAAACTCTTTTCCAAATTCAAGATTTTAAATTTCAGTTTGCATCCATTTCAAAATTATTTTCATTCAACTTCAGTTCGGTTATATTTCTATTACCACTTAATTCTTATCCAATTTCAATGTCCAATAACCAATTATTGCTTTATATATAAAATATAAACTTTTATAAAAATCATTCATTAAAACCATTTTTAAAACCTTTATATAAGAAAATAACAAGTACGCTCTCCAATACACACACACACACACACACACACACTCAACTCATTCTAGGGTATCGCTTACCCTATCCTTAATGAGTAAACCCACTAGAGCCAACGTTCTTGCTCTAACCTTCTGCTCTGATGCCAAATGAAACGACCCAAAATTTTCGATCCTGAAGATTCTAGATAGTTAAGAAAAGAAGAGAAGAGATAGAAGAAGAAGACAAAAAACAAGACATAAAATCTTACATTCGCAGCGGATCAAAATATAATATCATAAAATAACATTTATACAAAGAAACTATATCAGTTAAATTACATACAATGCATCAGAGTTACAACATTTACACAATTACTGGACAGTTAAAATTAACTTGTCTCGGATAAACTACAATATAACACAGTGGACTACACTCCATACGTACCTGCCATCCGGCTCGCCACCTGAGCTCCAGAACGTCCTTACCTGAAAATCTGTAATACTCGGTCTGACCCGAGCATTACATCAAAGTAACACCCGGGCCAGGCTGGAAACCAGCGTGAGTAAACCATAATATGAAGTACCAAGCTATAACATATGAGAATATTAAAGTAACTTGTACCCTTTACGAGTTCTCATCGTCAATATTTATCACACATCAATTCCAGGTTAAATATCCATATTACACAATTCATTCCATTCCAGCCTATTTAATACTACATATCCAATTTACTAAGACTTTTGTAAACTACAAATTGAAGTGGTTCTGGGTATTTACTGATACCCGACTCTGGTCTCTTCGAATCTCATGTCATCTTAACCCAAATTATTCAACTTGAAATACATGATGTCTCTTTTTACACAACAATTCATCATTGATAGATAACCACAATATCACTGTTCACCCAAACATATCATATCACACAACATTTCATATCAGAGATATCAACCAATTCAAGGCATTAACCACACTCATTAATTAGCCTTAGTTAATCATAAAAAGTAATTAACCATCTTGTAATTACTTACCTTAATTAATCAACTCCTTAATTAATTATATTAATCCTTTGATTAATTACACTAATTAATTTATCCTTAATTACTTCATTAAGTAATTATTAATTAGTTACATTAATTAATAATTTTTAATTAATTACTTCATTAATTAATCACACTTTTAATTAATTACATTTAGTAATTAATCTTAAATTAATCACATTAATTAATTAACTAAATTAATTACACTAAGTAATTAACCCTTAATTACTTCCATTAAGTACTTATCCTATAATTACTTCCTTAAGAAATTCCCTCCTTTAATTAATTACATCCAGTAATTATCCATTAATTACTCCGCCAAGTAATTATACTTAATTAATTCATAATTAAGTGATTACCTTTAATTAATTAGTCTAATTAATTAACTTAAAATTAATTACATTAATTAATTAGTTAATTAATCATCACTAAATCTCTAGTTAATTCATTAACTATCCGCTAATTACTTCATTAAGTAATTATCCTTAATTACAATAAGTAATTAATCTTTTATTTATTTTACAAATTGATTATTCTTAATAAATCTCAAACTTTAAGATAAATTCTTCATTTAAATTAAATACTTATTACCTCATTACACAATTACATATTTGAAATATATTTACTTAAGAACAAAACAAATTTAAACATTTAAATTGGATATTTAAAATCTTTGAAAACCTTTTTCAAACTTGCTTAAATAAATTTTATTCTTAAAAACTTGATTATAAAATCTTTTAAAACTCAACTTCATTAAATATGTTTTGAAACTTTGTTAACCTTTGTCTTTGAAAACAAGTTTCCTTTTCCATATGTTAAAACATGTTTTTACTTGTCTTGAAACATATTCATACAAATTCACTTAAAATTAAATTAATTTAACTTGCCTTTTAAACTTGCTTTTACTTTTAAAGCCTGGACTGGATTTCCTTTTTAAAAAGAAGAAACCTGCTAACATAATCAAAATCGAACCCCATCACATTTTGATTTTTCCCGTCTCACTCGCAAGCGAATCCTTCTGCCTTCTGCTTTGAGAAAATCCTCCAGACAACTCGAGCATCGCACCGAGAAAATCTTATCTTCCCAAACAATCGATCATCCCTACATCAAACGTGCACGTGCATGTGCACGTTCATCAAATCGTCACCAGCTCATCACCGACGATGTCCACCAGTCGACAACAACCCAAGCTAAAGTCTCGACCTGGTTGATCGGAAACGACTGGAAAACCGAAAACGAGATTCTCGCCCAAAAACTGGAAACAACACTGACGACTAATTCCTTTCACGGTCGACGAAACCAACATCGATAAAACCCTGCCGACCTCGACAATGACTCGCCTACAGCGTGCCACCGAAGCCACAGTCTCCTCGTTAACAACGCCACCCACAAACTCAAACGAAACCCTAGATTGCCCTTGCCTGGCCACCGTGGCCATCGAAAAAATACACAACCATTTTTCCTACCATCGGCAACCTTCCAGCCATCTTCGACTATGACCTCACCGCCATCCACCGTGCCAATCAATGACAGTTGACCCAAAAACAAAAATCATACATCTCGAAAATTCCCAGAGATTATCGAACTAAAATCATGAAATGAATCTTAAAAATCATGATTTTCGATCATGAACTCATTCATGCAATTCAAAATAGAATTTGAATTGGTTGATTTCCACTGTATTTTTCTTCAAATTTGAAGTAATTTCTGATTATAAAATCCTAAAACTATTTTTATAATCATCATCATACTTTAGCAAACAACTTTCATTTAAATGTCAAAGTCTAACATTGTCTCGACTGAGAGATCTGAATTTTTGAAAGCAAAATAGAACTGTGAAACAACAAACATCAGACTTTCTATGTATATATATATATATATATACATACATAGACCTACTAACATTTATATCAATTCAAGTAGACTCTAGTAGAAGAATTTCCATTCAAAACCATATCATCACAAGCATTAGAGTTATACCCAGATTAAATTGTTTTAAAAAAAAATGTTTACTCACCTTTTTGCTGTTGAACAAAGAACACTGACTCCAGTTTTTTTTTTATATTTGGGAATGCATGAGATGATCCTTGCTTGAGGTTGAACTGCTTAGCTCGATAAACTTGAAGATGCTTCAGGTTGAAAATTTAAAGTTGCTTGATTTCTTTAAAACTGGAATACTTGAATTGCTGCTTTTGATTGAAAACTGAATTTTCTTTGAGAATTTGTTACAATAATTTGGTTTGTGTGGCGATTTTCTGGTTTGAAGAAGTTTTTCAGGTGAAGTTTTCTAGCTCGATTTTAGTTGCTTTTAAAAATAAGGAAATAAGAAAAAGAATTGTAGAAAGAAGGTAAGAGTTTATATAGTGTAAAATTATAACTACTAAAATTAAAGAAAAATGGAAACAAAAAGGATGACATTTGCCCAAAATGTTTACATTTGTCACATACCAATATTTAACTCTTAACACATGTTATCAATATGTTTTCAAAATTAAACACTTGTATTTATTCATTTTTTATTATTTTTAAATGATTTTAAAAGCCTTTGAAAAAAATTTCCTAATTAATTAATACATTTCTTAGCTAATAAATGCTTTTCCTAATTTTATAAAAATAAAATTTTTAAAAGAAAATAAAATGAAATAAAATAAAAACCAATTATATTCTAAATAAAATTATTTAATCCATTTTTAAATGTTAATTTAAAAGCTTTTGTATTTATTTACCATTAAATAAATACTTTCTAAATTTATAAAAATTCTTTTATATTCAAAATAATTTCAAGATATATAATATTCTTTTTAAATTTCAAATTCAAGTCCAAATTTCAAATTCAAATTCAATTTAAAACTTCAATTTAAAATTAGCTCAAATATATATTAATTTAAATAAACACATTATTAAATTTATGTTGAAGATAATAAGTTTTGCCCATTCTAAATAATCCTATTAGGAGATTAAAAATAATTTTTCCCAGATACGAATTTTAATTTTTAGATTTATTTGTTCATCCTTAACAATCAGTAAAAAAAATCAGTATTTCCATTAATTAACCCAGTTAATTATCAATTAACAGATACTTCAAAATTCAGGTTATCGCATTAAGCTAACTCACCATTTGATGTATACGAAGTGTATATAATGCTTGTTTATGTTATAGTATATGCCTGACTATATATTATTGTTATATCTTTTGTATTTTTCTTTGAAAATCAAATGGCATATGTAATAGTTGTATGTTTACTTGTATGACTTTCTATGGCATGTTGGATAGCCTTGAGATGATACACATAGGTATGGTTGGACTTTGACTGGATTAGACTTGAACATAAAGGGATGTTATAGCGAATGGTTGCTATAGAAGCACTTCTAAATACCTTAACTTATCGAATTTCTATAATATTATGTAGCGATATCCATAGAGGTCCCTCGCCATGATTGTGATGTATATTCAGTGTATTGTTTACAGCAAAACGATTGGACATTAAAACAATTGTTAGCATATCAAAAAAGGGCAAAACTTTCAAGTATATAAATTATCAAAAATAGCAAAACTTCTAAGTATGTAAAACAGCTCCAGTTCACATCTCAACAATAGCACTTTTAGCTGCTTCTTTGCTCTAAACCCTTCTTGCAACATTCTAGAAATGTTGTAGCTTCTGCTTCGACTTTAATTGTTTGAAAATGACTCTTAATTTAAGTATTTCTATTCAGTTTTTGTGGTAGTCTTTTCTAACATATATTATAGTATTTTAAAAGTGGCTTAGAATTTTAATATATTTTTAATAATTAATCTGAATTATCAAAGTAGAAGATTTATTAGAAATAGAAAAAAACATGCTTTTTGAAGTTTTTAAATAAATTGATAAATAGTTGCTTTTAAGTAATATTTTAAAAAATGTTCAAACCATAAATAAGTATTTTAAAGTATATTTTAAGTGTATAGTTTTTAGAAAATTAGTTAATTACTTTATTAAGGTATTAATAAGCTTATGAATATAAATTACTTTTAAATTATTTTTAGTATTTTTTAAGTATTTTTAAGTATTTTTAAGTATTTTTAAGTATATATTTTCTAGAAAATTAGTTAATATTTTATTAAAAAACAAAGGCCGTTTTGGATTATAACACTTATGTTATAGTAAATGGTTTTGTAAATTTAATTAAAAGTATATTACCATGTTCATTAAGTGTGGGTATACTTAGATCTTTAAAATGAATGTTTTTAAAGTTGTGAAAATCTTTAAAATGAATGTTTTTAACCCTTTTTGATTATGCATAGGAATATAATTAGACTTTAAAAGATTGTTTTAAAGATAGTTATGAGTGAAATGATTTTAAGATTATAACAAACAATGTTTAAGCCACATTTGTTTTTAACCCATTTAATTATACTTTTGGAAATGTTAAATCTTGTTTAAGATTTGTGAACATTCTTATACCATTTGGGATAAGAATATGGATACATTTCAAAGTATTGAAAAGAGTAGAAATAAATAGTGAAATGGTAGTATACATGTATATATCTTTTGTAAAGGTGTTTTAAACTTATATATAAGTATTAACAATGAGAATTTAATTAATAAAATAATTTGTTAAATAAAAAGGGGATTAGAAATCACTTATGTGACTTAATCTTGCTTTGTGTGACTTAATCATATTTGTGTGACTTAATCATGCTTTGTGTGTTTACTTGTTTATGGAAATTATTTAGTCATGTACTTAGCGCTAGATGCCAATGAAGTAGGCTTGTCTATCTATGAGAGTTAAGAAATATTCGAGTAAGGTTTAGAAGAAATATTTCTCTAACCTATCAGCTTCATTCTAATCGAGATATATTATAAGTTGAGAAAATCGAAAATGTGATAAGTATACGAGACTTAGTTTCTATATACTATCGTTTTTATTTGTACTTGATAGTCGATTAGGCGAATATTGAACTTGACCAACTAACTTTGGAAGTATATGTAAGCATTACATATTGATAGGGTTTGAGATCCCCTTTGGAGGAATCATTCATATGAATTGTCTCTTACTTTAAGAACGTATATATACGAGATCCCCAAGGAGGCTCCTTTATATCATTCATTTACTACTTATAAACTGATGTATGGGTTCTATATTTTGGAAACAGCTGTGAAGTGAAATGTTATAGAGTTGAATTGTCTATTATAAGGTTACATCCAAGGAAAGGTCAGAGTTAACAGAGTTAGCATTCGTCAGGCAACTTATGCTGGAACCCAAACAAAGATTTGAGATCTGTTTAAGTGATGAAGACTTGTGTGTTAAGATGTTGAACATGAATTCACCATTGGTAATAACAGAAAACAGAGTAGGAGCATATCCTTGAGGTTTAGCTAACCCAAATGGGTACATCAACTCCAAACATTTAGAGATATAGGAATTTCGGTTGTGGCACACCGAAGTTGTAGGAATTTTGGTATCACGTATTCGGACATGAACCAGTTTTGTTTACCACAGTAACAATTTTATCTAGAGATATATGTGGTTTCAAAAGGTAGATTTTGACCTTTTTGTAAGAAATCCGCCTCAATTTACTGAGGGAGTCTCCATGCAAATCTATCATATGAGTGTAACTTGGAGGTTTTAGTTGTACTTCTAATATTGTTGTATTGTAAGATGCAAGAATCATAGTTATTTTCTAATTTATATTGTACACTCTAGACATTATCTATTATTTCACCTTTTATACTTAATTAATGGTTTAGTTCTTTTGAGGGGAAAATTGTTATAGTGGTTCGAACGGTCTCAAAAGTTACTGTTATATGTAGTCGTGTATTTCTTGAGTTTCTTACACTATACTTATGTCTGGATCATGGTTTTATATTTATCTTATTTCTATGTGTGCTCTTTTGAGAAGTCTGTGAAAGGCAGGCTTTTGTTGGTATTTTTTGGAGCTAAAGGAGACGAGCTGCATGCTTTCACCTACCGTAATATTCATATTTCCACTTCACTACTATTATGTATATATCAACAACTGTGAGGACATGTTGTTATAATTGTCCAGACTGATGATAGTACTTAGGATTATAACTCTAAAATGTAACGTATCTTAAAATGATAGTTTGTACTTTTTTTGATATTATATGTTATTGTTCTGCGGTGTGATTTTGATATCGTGTTCTTCCTTCTTGTTTTGTTTCCTTTTCTTTTTATTTACCCTACCAATTTGCTTTTTGACACTTGGATGCTTGGCACATGAATACCGTGGATGTATTAGCGTTAAAATTTGAGGGTCGAAAAGGCTAACTGTTACACCAAAGCCTTGCAAAATCTGTACTATAGCGCGTAGCGCTCTTCAGCCACTATGCTTTTTCAATATAGCATTGTTAAATAGTAGTTTCGCTTTAAGCCACACTATTTTCCGTTACACCTCACTAAATCAAGGATTAATAGCACCTACATCAATGATATTTATATAAAAAAATTGATTTGGCTAGTTCTCTTTTGAACCAAATCAATAAAGTTAGGGCAAAAACCTAATTTAAAGCATAAGTGCTCAATATAAGTTAGAAATTATAACGACCCACCTTTTCGACACTCAAAAGTCGACACTAATACGTCCATGGTATTCACATGTCAAGCATCTAAGTGTCAGAATGATAGATTGTGAAGGAAAAAAGAATGAAAAGATAGAACAGAATCTCACATTGTGGTGAGTAATATATAATATACAACAGATCTTTACAAAAGAAAATTTATAACATACATACATCAACCAGAGTAACTATCCATCTGCAACCAAGACAATTAAAACAACGTGTCCTCAAAAATAATAATAAATATAAACAAGAAATGCAGCGGAAATAAAATATAAGTAAATATATCTTGGAGGCATTCAGCTCATCTCCTGAAGGTCTAAAGCATCCATAGCTACATCTGAATATATGCTCGGTCTAACCCAAGCATTATAAGAAAATAACGGCTGGATTAGTCTGGTAAACTAGTATGAGAAACCACACTCCATATGGATTTTAATGTAATAAAAGTTATCAAAAATAAAGGTATCTCGTAAGACCACGCCGCATATAAACACAGACATGTTTTTATATTACGATAACCAAACCATTTTAAAGAACATGTTCTGATATTATAATAATGTCTAGGTTTAAAATAATATTGAATCGTAGCCGAAATTATTACATTAACTAAATTCCAGCATAATAGGTATACAACCAAGTCTGAAGCCATTATTGGAGAATGGATTTTGATATAATGACAAGGTTACTGGGGTACCGCCTGCTACAATACACTTCTAGAATAATATACCGAGGGCCTTGCATGGACCCCTTGCCAACATAGGATCGGGCTACCCTTTACTTGATAGTACCGAATATTTCATCGTCCCGGTTGCTTTGCAACCTTCTCTCGAGAGCTCTCATGCATAACCAAATCCATACATACATGCATACATTCATACATACACACACACACACACACACACACACATATAGAAGGGTGATTGCAATACCCAAATGGGTGCGACCCACATAGCCCAATCTCATATCCCCTATTTTTGTCATTCCCAGCTGGTGAGGCTTGAGGCTATGCTTTACCTTTTTAGCAAATCCCATCTGGAATGCTAACACTATCCTACATGCAATAATGCAATGATAGCATTCATCCATCACCTTGTTCAGGATATGAACAAACCAAAGACACTACTTCTATTACATCCATTATGGAATCACCCTCGGGATTAGGAGAAAATAGCCCTGACACTAGAAAGAAATTCATCTTTGATTCCATCATCTTCAAGATGTCTTCAATTCGAACGCTTATGCCAGTTCGAAGTGGTTTTTGGATGATATATCTGATCTTGGTCTCTCTGAACTGACAATCATAGATTTAAAATTGCCAACATTTTTATAATCGGTTATATAACTATTATATGACAAACAATTCAACCAGAGATTTAGCTAAGCATGGTTAAGCAAAAAAGCAACCACTAAGCCTCTTTAATTGATCCTTTCATCTTTAATTAATCCTTTCATTTACTAAAATCACTTTTTAAATTCTTGTATTAAAATACTTTTACAAAGATAAACTCATAGATTGTCTCTCTACTCTTTTCAATACTTGAAAAATATCAATATACTTATCTCAATGGTATAAGTATACTTACAAAAAAAAAATTCACTTTCAAAACTTAGAAAACCCTTCCATATATTTATATCGAAAATATAGGTATATACACAAAATTCTACATTTCCAATACTTAGAAAATGTACCCATATATTTATCTCAATTGTATAAGCATATTCACAAATCTTAAGAAAGATTTCATTTTTCCAAAACTATACATATTCGGGTTTGAAACAAATATCATTTAAAAACATTAATATAAAAGACCCATTACACCCTTTGTGTAAGTAAATGGATTGTATAGAGACTAGACCAAATATACTTACCACCACTTTGCGATTTCAAACAGTACTATCACTTGATTAACAATGAAATTAGACAAGTTAGAAAACTACCTTTGGCTCAACACACATTCTTAATTCTCAAGTTAGAGACGAATTTCCATACCTTGGAATTTGGTGTTATGTATGAAAAGAATACTTTCCATACCACCGTAATTTAAAATGATCATTTATGGAAATCGGTTTTCAGTCTTTTTACAAATCCCTTTTCATAAAATGCCTTTATAAAACTTCTTATACTTACAAACTCCTTTTATATAATATTATTATATATTTTAAAATTCCCTTTGTAAGTATTTAAATATAGTTGCAAACCTCCTTTTATAAATCTCTAAATTTATTTAATAAACTCCTTTATAAACATCCTTTATACTATTTATAAAACTTCTTTAATAAAATCGCTAAATTTATTTACAATTCTTTTATAAACTTAAAGTTCGTTTATAAGACTCCTTCTATAAGTTTCTAAATATAATTACAAAACTCCTTTATAAACAGAACTCTAAGTATAAAACAAACCCCGAATATAATTATAAAACTCATATACTTTACACAGAACGATTATTACATATATTACAATAAATTTTCAACTGTGATTTATTACTCCAATTTATCAATATGATAATATTTCTCTTTCATAAAAATACCATTTATAAACCTATTCTTTTATTTATAAAATACCACTTATAAATCTCTGTTTAATATATAAAATACCATTTATAAATTTATTCTTTCATCACAATATTTTACATGAAAAGGTTCCTAAATATTTACACCAAAATATTTCTATCTTCTTTAACCACAAAATCACTTTAAAATAAAAGATAACCACTTTTATTTCCTTTAAAATAAACATTCATTATTGAAATAATTTTTTCTATGAAAATAGATACTTTCTAGAATAATCTTAAAACATTTACATATATACATATATTAGAAAAGAATAATAAACGAAGTTGAAGTAAAATAGATAAGTAAAAAAACTATTTTTATATAAGATATCATTGAAAATCCAAAATGGTCAGATTAAAAATCATTTTCCAAATCGAAGCCATTTCCAAATTAAAAATTAGCACTTAATAGTATTTTTCAAAATGCTTTAACAAGATCAATAGTTACTATAGCACTTAACCAATGCTATTACTACTATTCCATTGAAAGGTTTGACTTTTAAAATATGCCAATGTGACATCCACTATGGCCAAGCTATCAAATTTTGGCATTTAACAACCTATATTACATGTATATAACTGAAATTAAAGTCAACAGGTACCTAACTGGAATTAAAAACCTCAACGACGAGAAATCCGGATTTCTCCATAAAATTACCCAAATTTAATTTTAAATGTTATTCACTTTTCAAAAGAGAATATTTCTACAAAAACAAGCCAATAAATCATTTCAATACAAACAACAATTTTTAGCTACCATATATCATACTTACTATCCAATAATGTGAGTTTAACTCACCAAAATTCCAGTTGAAGCCAGAGTGTTCCTGTTTGAACTAAAATCGAATCGGTTTTAACCTAAAATTTGACTTCCTCAAAATTTAACGAAACTACTTCCAGCACGTAGCTATCTCCATTACGAATACAGCGCAAAACCGCGTCTTGATTGGACCTCAAATAAGAAATTTATGCATTTGATAAGTTACTGGAATTTAAATATAACCAGTTCACCTTAAATAACTTTACAAATGTATTTACCCAAACTAATCTCCTCTCTAAACCTTCTTCCCCATTTATAAAAACTCTTTCGCTCGGTACATGTCCAAAACATGCACACTTGAACCAAGATACGGAGCATCTCTCGACCATTCGACGAATCGTCTGCGCTAACGCATTTCTCCACTTGAGCCCGACCCATTAGCAACCCCAACATCATCTCCACCTTCCCTAGGCAAAACGCAACATTCCTCGACTTATTGCCTCGACCCAAAAGATGCGGTTAGCAAGAAACAACCGCACTCCATAAAGTTTTGCCAAACGATGTGCCTCTTTTCGACAAACCAAAATCCAAACTCGCCTCGTCTAATCGTCAACCACAACCTCCACAATCGGTAACCCGAGCTCCTCCACAGTCACACATACATTGTCGAGCGACCTAAAACCTTGTTAAACACAACCAAACCACCATAGACTTGTAGATCTAACTCATACGAATTAAAAGATATGATATTTTTTTGTTGAGTATTTAGTTTGATTTGAATTTTTGGAGGTTAAATATTTGATTTTTCTTTTACTGGTAACATAAATAAAAATAAAAGAGGAAGTAGAAAGGAAGGTTAGGTTGAGTTGAAATTGTGTAAGTGATGGGTTATGCTTATTTTGTAATTTTCGGTACGTCGTTGCGTAGAATTTTGTAACGTACGCGATTTTTCGTTGCCGAAAAACCGAATAGTTATGGGTTTTAAAAAGAATTTAGGAAAAGAAAAAGAAGAAAAGAGAAGAGAAAAAGATAGAAAGAAGAAGAAAATAGATAATAGAGAATTTTAACATAGAAGAAATAGAAGAAAAAGAGAATAGAGGAAAAAGAAAAACAGAAGAAAATAGGACGGAACAGAAAACAAACAGAACAACAGAATCTCACAATTCGCAGCAGAACAACATATAATAATAAATGAATAATCTTTAAACAAAGAACTATATCAGTTATTACATTTTATACATTACATTACATCATATCATCAGAGTGTACAACATCATACAACAACAAACAGTGCAGCGGAAAAAGAAATACTATATAAGTAATATGCCATGCCATCCAGCTTGCCTCCAGCAACTCCAGAATATCCAGAATATCCTGATAAACCTAACTCTTGACTGCCCGTGTGAAAATTGGTGGGCACCCAGAGTTTAGGAAGGAAAACAATAAACTCCAAGTCAGTCATGTGACTGGTGTGGGAACTCAAAACAGTTTATTTATCTTTAAAATCAAAATAGAGGAATATTTTTATTTCAATTCGCAATGCTTTTAAAATTGAGACTACCATAAGGCCTCCCGCACACACACACAATGCAAACGCAGAATCGGAGGAGATTTCTCCTTATGATAGTCAAAGATGCTTGATACGCATTTAAAATAACATTTGATATTATTATTAGTGTATAGTGTAGGAGAAAATTCATTTCGAAAGTAGAATATAAATCTTAGCCAACATACGACCATTATCGTATGCCTACTATAGCTACCATCCAAACAGTGGTGACCACCATAAGTGAATGGCAGGTTCTACAACTAATACCGTACAAGTTTCGTATTGGGAATTGGATTTCCAACAAATGGTCAGGCCAAGGAACTTCCCATTGCCACATGAGAATGCCTCTAGAAAGACATCCCCGAGAACCAAACCGGAACTCTGCCAACACAAGGCCGGGTTACCCCTAACTGGGTAACTACTGACACGAGCACGCCATTCCCCGATCGTAAACGACCTTTCTCACGGGATCCCGAAAACCAACAACCACAAAGTAATAAATTCGTAGTAACCACATAGGTTAAATATCTGGGCTCCATACCATGATACCACCTCTATCCAGAAGGAAATGTACATACCCTAAAGGGTGCTACCCCTCATAACCTTGCTGCATCTTTCCTGTTTTGACCATTTCTGGGGTGTGAGGTTCGACGAAGTAACGTCCACAAAAACATACTTTATTCAAAAGCCATGCTTTGGGTCAACAAATGATCAACACAATGATCACCAAGATAGACGATCAAATAAACGATCCTATCACAATAATCAACACAATGATCATTTACAGCAACACTCAGCATGTCACATTACCAAATTGGGAATATATCGCTGATAACTTCAACTATATAACCTCTGAGCTCGTACGTCTCAGAGAAGGGTGTTAAGCTAAAAGAATAAATTCTTCGCCACCAACAGAAATATATTTGAAAGAAATCGGCTTTATATCTCAACTTGTAATGTCAGACACACAATCCATACAAGTCTGTTCCGGGCTCGAACAAAACCGAAGGCACTTACAAAGAAGTCCTTGCAATCCGGATATTCACAATCCTGATCGGATTCACCATCACATATGGAGAACTCTATACCGTAGCTACTCGGTGCAGAGTAAATCGACAGGTCATCCTATCGCTCTCGCAAATATCGGGTCTTCAACACCGATCTTCAATGCAATTCACAACGACGTATCACATATTCGGAATGGGTTATTCGACCCCATGGTCCTTTCCCGGTTAACCCGAATAGTGAGCGCTTATTCAAAAATAAGTGTAGCATTCACATTCAAACAAATCACATCAAATACCCATTCAAAGGGAAATATTGATAGTCGGTTATTGAACTATCAATGGATATGCACACATCACCAGTTTCCAAATAATTTTCCAAATTATTTATTTTCCAAAATATCTTCACTAGATATATAATTTCATACTTCAAAAATAAATCAATATTTATTTTTAAACCAATTCCACTTTCTTTCATAAATTCAATAGTGAATTTACATTCCAAAGTATTAATGAATATACGACTTCAATTCGATTTATAATATTCATTTTCAATTTATCTTCAAAAAGATAAATTCTCTAATATTCACTTTATATTGGAAAAACATTTCCATACTTATTTATTCATAAGTAATTCACAAATTTTATTTATTTTCCACTTAGAAAATATTCAATATACTTAAATCGAAATTAAGTATATATTTCATTCTTTAAGGAAAATCATTCACTTTAACATATTTATTTGGGCCAAAACGAATATTGCGTAAAACATCGTTACAACGTCCCAAAATCACTAGTATAGGGATTCGAATTTAAAATAGATATATAAATCCCAATACTATACAAAACATTTCCTTTCGGAAATCATTTACTATAACAACAGTGTTATAGTCCACCATTTCCTTCTATTTCTCGAAAACGTCTATTTCAACAATTAATGTTGAAATCTATGGTTTCGAATCTCAACACATTTTAAAACATCGTTAGATCGTTTTAATTCTATTTAAAACATCACATTCTAAACATTTTCTTTAACGTGTTATTCACTATTCAAAAACGTGAATATACTTCATTAACAAATTTCATCCTTTTTATTCATTTTATTTTAAAGGATTATTCACTGTCTAAAACGTGAATATAACTCCATAAATAAGTTATAACAATTTTACTTATCAAAATAAGTCATTTGTGAATTTATAAAACAACGTTTATAAATTCTATTTCTATTTATTTATAAAAACTTCCTTTTTATAAACTCCTTTATTAATCTATTCCAGTTTATAACTCAATTATAACTAAAAGTTCATATTATAAGTTAAATACTTATAATCTATTCGTTTACAAAAATCGTTCCTTTGAACTTCATAATTATAAATCTTATAACTTATAAGATTCAATTATTCACCCAAATCTATTCCTCAATTAACTTCACCAATTTATAAATCTTACTATTTATAAATTTTATTTATAACTTCACAGTTTATAATTCTATAAATTTCATTCATTTATGAAATTCATTTTCAC
Source organism: Allium cepa (assembly GCA_030765085.1). Lineage (NCBI taxonomy): Eukaryota > Viridiplantae > Streptophyta > Magnoliopsida > Asparagales > Amaryllidaceae > Allium > Allium cepa. The sequence goes on from CM060932.1 coordinate 612,160,764, forward strand.
TTCATTCAAACACTTATAAAAACTCGTTTTATAATGTCTATATTTCAATTTATAAATATCCATTTATAAATCTCTTAATATAAATCAATTTATATTATTCTTCTAAAACGTCTTTAAATTCCTTTATAATTTCACCATTCTCTTGATTTATAAAACAATCAAATTTTATAAATCCTATATTTAAACTTTTATAATATGTTCAAAAATCCAATTTAAACTATTTTATAAAAATCATTAATTCACATTTCTCAAAAATCAGCTTTTAACTATATTTCACAAAAACCATAATTTTTATAACATTAAAAATTATAACGTTTATTTATTTAAAATAGATCAATTCCAAAAATAAAGTATATTTTCAAAAATCACTTTAAAATCATTTTAAAATCCCAAAATCTGGGTCCAATGATGCTACACACCAAATAGTCAATCACGACAACAACGATATCATATATCAATATGAAAATCTATCAAATATCAAAATATCTGAAATTAAATAAAAACTGTTGAGGAATCCAGTTGGATCCCTCCAACCTGTTTTCCTGCATTCACAAACATTAGCACAATACCAATTTCGCTCCAGTACGAAATTATCGCGGTATATGTTCTTATTAAATATTATCCGCTTAATAACGGCGCAATAGGGTCTCATCCGCTAAACAAATAAATGCGGGAAATCAATAACTCCAATATATACATATGCCAATATATATATATATTGCTATTATATATAATACCAATTTCACTGTTTATGAAATATTCGCGGTATATGTTTTTAATAAATAACATCCGCTTACTAACGGCGTATAATGTATATTTTAACAATCAATATATATCAATCAACATTCAAACATGCATTCAAATATTTTAAATCTAACTATTTAAAATAAAATCGAAACCTATTCGATTGAGTGAGAAGTTCTCACCTTGGTTTTAAATTCCGTTTTAGCGATTTATTTCGAATAAAATTAAACGGACGTTTAATTTTACCCGAAATTCTCACTAACTCCAAACGACTCCAAACTAACTCCATCGCGTAGTGCTCGTCCATACGATTCCAACGCAACTGGTTTCGTGCATTTTCGACCTCGTATGAAAAAGTTATGAATTTTTGAAGTTTGTACACGATTTATATAAACTATTACAACATAAATAAACCTAACTTTTAATCACAGCCATTGCTTTCCATCCCACAGATCATGGCCGTGTATTGTTGCTTCTTCCCCAACTCCTTTTGCGCGCAACATGTACAGGAAGGCCGAACCCATCTCTTGATACTAGGGTTTAATATTACTCCACCTATACTCGACGAAATCACATCAAACCACTTGCAATTCGAAGCCCTTGACCTGAGCTACCTTCGGCCCTAAGCTAGTGAAGCTCGGCCATGCCTACAGCCTCGAAATGCTTGCAAAGGCTGTAGAGAACGCGGCCCCATATCTCCCAATCTATAGCTCCATTCGCGATCTCCACCGCTGATCTTGTAGAGCTTGACGTCCTCTTCAATTTGTTAGTTGAAACCTAAGGCTAATTGTCGACGGATTTGGAGATTTGGAGGGAGGAAGTTGGGTGTTTTCTGGCCATTCATTGGGGGTGGCGGCTGTGCAGTTTTGATTAGGGTTAGGGTTTCTTTTTTTCTAATTTTGTGAGAATTTTGGTCTATTTATAGAGTTTTGAACGACACTATTCATCCGGAAATTCCGAACTCCGATTTACGCGCCGTAACCAGCGTTTCTAGGGTTTATCCCGCGTTCCGGACACAATGGAACAGGTTTCGGAAACTAATTCGGAAGTATGTGCGAGTTATGGCTGTAAACGCTCAATTTGAATTAAACCGATTTAAGCGATTTTCTAGGCGTTTTAATTTGTACAGGACAAACGGTAAATCCAATTGACTTGAAATTTGAAACCTTACAATAATATCACATTACGGATCCGATGAAACTAGTTTCGTCGAAATCCGAGACTTTTTGAAAAATGGCTATTTTAGCTCGTCAAATTTAAATTAAAAATAAATCGATGCGTTTCAAGCTGCCACGATCAAACGATAGCTCCGATTGACACGAAAATTGAAATCCGGTAATAACTAACTATTACGGATCCAATGAAACTGGTTTCGTTCAATTCTGAGACTGTTCAAAAATTGACTATTTTCACTAGTCGATTTTAATATTAAAATATTCAATTTTCACAATTTAACTTTTAATTCGATTTTAAAAGTTCTAAAATATTGTTCTAACTTCCATATGATAAAATAAAATTTTACAAATCATTTTCAATCATTTTTAACCCAATTTTCAATTATTTCCATAATTTAACGTATTAAATTATCGATTTAATTATTCAATTAAATCCAATAATTCAAATAAAAATTTATTCGACTTATAAATTCACTTATTAATGTTTAAAATTAATTAAATATTCAAATTTTAATTATCAAAAATTCTGGGTCGTTACAATCTTCCCCACTTAAAAGAATTTCGTCCTCGAAATTAACAAGTAAGGAAAGTTACAGAATCTATTAACTTTCCCAAAATTCATAGTTAAACTTCTTATAAATCTTTACTAAGTTTTCAAATCATACTTAGTTATCTTTTTCAAAAACAAACTATATCATTTAACTTTCAATTTCAAATCAAAGTTAAAGTTTTCAAAATTTTCCAATTTTCTCAAATTTTTTCTAACACCTTAAATTTTCGGAAAAATTCGCCATAGTCTCCTTTGCGCGGCTCGATCCGAAAAAAAAATGACAGTATATATATCACAAATATACATCTCATCAAGTAATGAGGCATCCCGAAGGGAAAAAAGTGTAAAAGTACGATATTTAATCTGAGATATGTACCTTATATTTTATTAGCGAGCATATACGGCTAATATAGCGCAAAAGCGAGCTCCAAATGCGAAGCAAACGCGATCCGCACCTACTAATCACTCAACAAACAACATGAGAACATGCATATATGACAATAGTATCAATATACAACGTATAGTAACATAATAACTATATATGTCAACATAGCAAATGAAACAAAACAACAAATGCAAACATCAACCAACTATCATCCATAACCAAATCAATATTCATTTATATTCTCATTAATATTCAATGAATTGGGTTTTCAATTTAATCATATTTGATTCATTAATGTTGGAATTTACTAACATTCATTTTCACTTAGTTTACATTCACGAATTCATATTCAAGTTGGTTCACTTCCAAATCAAATTCAATTTTATTCAAATTTACTTACTTCTAATTTGAATTCAATTTACTTTAGCTTTCCATTTCATTAACACTTAATGAATTTTATTTACAATCAATCAACTAACAATCATATAACAACCAATGTATATATAATTACAACCAAATTCCTTTGCTTATCAATTGGTTTAATTAATTGATTTTCATTCAATTATTCAACTTTCTAATAACATTAGATTTTAAATGAATTAACACTTATATTCATTATTTCATATCTACTTAAATTTACATTTAATTGATTAATATTCAATCCATTCATTCAATTCAATTCTATTACAAAAGTTGAATTTCATTTATATAACTCAAGTTCATATCTATTTAACTTTAAATTCATTTTTTTATTTACAACTCATATTCATAAATATATTCATATAGTTTCACTTCTTATATATATAATTTTATTTCACAATTGTAAATCACTTTAATTATAATTCAATTCTTATAATTCTTTATGCTTATACAATTATTCTTTTACTTGGATTATTCAAACAACTAAACAATCCACTTACATACACTTAAATAATTTTGAAAAATTATTTCTTCATATATAAAATATACTCAAGGTAAAATTATTTCATTTACCCAAATTTAAAACAATATTATGTCGAATTGTTCTATTCAAGTGTTTAGAAACCCCTTCGATTCAGTTTCGAAGCTGCGTCGACGAAGGTTCATATACCACTCAACAAACCAATCATCACAATATAAAACAATTTTATATATTCACTATCAAATACGCTCTCATAGCTATTATTACACTCAAACTCATTCTAGAGTACTGCTGACTCTATCTCTAATGAGTAATACCCAACAGAACCATGGTTGTCGCTTAACCATAAGCTCTGATACCAGATGTAACGTACGCGATTTTTCGTTGCCGAAAAACCGAATAGTTATGGGTTTTAAAAAGAATTTAGGAAAAGAAAAAGAAGAAAAGAGAAGAGAAAAAGATAGAAAGAAGAAGAAAATAGATAATAGAGAATTTTAACATAGAAGAAATAGAAGAAAAAGAGAATAGAGGAAAAAGAAAAACAGAAGAAAATAGGACGGAACAGAAAACAAACAGAACAACAGAATCTCACAATTCGCAGCGGAACAACATATAATAATAAATGAATAATCTTTAAACAAAGAACTATATCAGTTATTACATTTTATACATTACATTACATCATATCATCAGAGTGTACAACATCATACAACAACAAACAGTGCAGCGGAAAAAGAAATACTATATAAGTAATATGCCATGCCATCCAGCTTGCCTCCAGCAACTCCAGAATATCCAGAATATCCTGATAAACCTAACTCTTGACTGCCCGTGTGAAAATTGGTGGGCACCCAGAGTTTAGGAAGGAAAACAATAAACTCCAAGTCAGTCATGTGACTGGTGTGGGAACTCAAAACAGTTTATTTATCTTTAAAATCAAAATAGAGGAATATTTTTATTTCAATTCGCAATGCTTTTAAAAATGAGACTACCATAAGGCCTCCCGCACACACACACAATGCAAACGCAGAATCGGAGGAGATTTCTCCTTATGATAGTCAAAGATGCTTGATACGCATTTAAAATAACATTTGATATTATTATTAGTGTATAGTGTAGGAGAAAATTCATTTCGAAAGTAGAATATAAATCTTAGCCAACATACGACCATTATCGTATGCCTACTATAGCTACCATCCAAACAGTGGTGACCACCATAAGTGAATGGCAGGTTCTACAACTAATACCGTACAAGTTTCGTATTGGGAATTGGATTTCCAACAAATGGTCAGGCCAAGGAACTTCCCATTGCCACATGAGAATGCCTCTTGAAAGACATCCCCGAGAACCAAACCGGAACTCTGCCAACACAAGGCCGGGTTACCCCTAACTGGGTAACTACTGACACGAGCACGCCATTCCCCGATCGTAAACGACCTTTCTCACGGGATCCCGAAAACCAACAACCACAAAGTAATAAATTCGTAGTAACCACATAGGTTAAATATCTGGGCTCCATACCATGATACCACCTCTATCCAGAAGGAAATGTACATACCCTAAAGGGTGCTACCCCTCATAACCTTGCTGCATCTTTCCTGTTTTGACCATTTCCGGGGTGTGAGGTTCGACGAAGTCACGTCCACAAAAACATACTTTATTCAAAAGCCATGCTTTGGGTCAACAAATGATCAACACAATGATCACCAAGATAGACGATCAAATAAACGATCCTATCACAATAATCAACACAATGATCATTTACAGCAACACTCAGCATGTCACATTACCAAATTGGGAATATATCGCTGATAACTTCAACTATATAACCTCTGAGCTCGTACGTCTCAGAGAAGGGTGTTAAGCTAAAAGAATAAATTCTTCGCCACCAACAGAAATATATTTGAAAGAAATCGGCTTTATATCTCAACTTGTAATGTCAGACACACAATCCATACAAGTCTGTTTCGGGCTCGAACAAAACCGAAGGCACTTACAAAGAAGTCCTTGCAATCCGGATATTCACAATCCTGATCGGATTCACCATCACATATGGAGAACTCTATACCGTAGCTACTCGGTGCAGAGTAAATCGACAGGTCATCCTATCGCTCTCGCAAATATCGGGTCTTCAACACCGATCTTCAATGCAATTCACAACGACGTATCACATATTCGGAATGGGTTATACGACCCCATGGTCCTTTCCCGGTTAACCCGAATAGTGAGCGCTTATTCAAAAATAAGTGTAGCATTCACATTCAAACAAATCACATCAAATACCCATTCAAAGGGAAATATTGATAGTCGGTTATTGAACTATCAATGGATATGCACACATCACCAGTTTCCAAATAATTTTCCAAATTATTTATTTTCCAAAATATCTTCACTAGATATATAATTTCATACTTCAAAAATAAATCAATATTTATTTTTAAACCAATTCCACTTTCTTTCATAAATTCAATAGTGAATTTACATTCCAAAGTATTAATGAATATACGACTTCAATTCGATTTATAATATTCATTTTCAATTTATCTTCAAAAAGATAAATTCTCTAATATTCACTTTATATTGGAAAAACATTTCCATACTTATTTATTCATAAGTAATTCACAAATTTTATTTATTTTCCACTTAGAAAATATTCAATATACTTAAATCGAAATTAAGTATATATTTCATTCTTTAAGGAAAATCATTCACTTTAACATATTTATTTGGGCCAAAATGAATATTGCGTAAAACATCGTTACAACGTCCCAAAATCACTAGTATAGGGATTCGAATTTAAAATAGATATATAAATCCCAATACTATACAAAACATTTCCTTTCGGAAATCATTTACTATAACAACAGTGTTATAGTCCACCATTTCCTTCTATTTCTCGAAAACGTCTATTTCAACAATTAATGTTGAAATCTATGGTTTCGAATCTCAACACATTTTAAAACATCGTTAGATCGTTTTAATTCTATTTAAAACATCACATTCTAAACATTTTCTTTAACGTGTTATTCACTATTCAAAAACGTGAATATACTTCATTAACAAATTTCATCCTTTTTATTCATTTTATTTTAAAGGATTATTCACTGTCTAAAACGTGAATATAACTCCATAAATAAGTTATAACAATTTTACTTATCAAAATAAGTCATTTGTGAATTTATAAAACAACGTTTATAAATTCTATTTCTATTTATTTATAAAAACTTCCTTTTTATAAACTCCTTTATTAATCTATTCCAGTTTATAACTCAATTATAACTAAAAGTTCATATTATAAGTTAAATACTTATAATCTATTCGTTTACAAAAATCGTTCCTTTGAACTTCATAATTATAAATCTTATAACTTATAAGATTCAATTATTCACCCAAATCTATTCCTCAATTAACTTCACCAATTTATAAATCTTACTATTTATAAATTTTATTTATAACTTCACAGTTTATAATTCTATAAATTTCATTCATTTATGAAATTCATTTTCACTTCATTCAAACACTTATAAAAACTCGTTTTATAATGTCTATATTTCAATTTATAAATATCCATTTATAAATCTCTTAATATAAATCAATTTATATTATTCTTCTAAAACGTCTTTAAATTCCTTTATAATTTCACCATTCTCTTGATTTATAAAACAATCAAATTTTATAAATCCTATATTTAAACTTTTATAATATGTTCAAAAATCCAATTTAAACTATTTTATAAAAATCATTAATTCACATTTCTCAAAAATCAGCTTTTAACTATATTTCACAAAAACCATAATTTTTATAACATTAAAAATTATAACGTTTATTTATTTAAAATAGATCAATTCCAAAAATAAAGTATATTTTCAAAAATCACTTTAAAATCATTTTAAAATCCCAAAATCTGGGTCCAATGATGCTACACACCAAATAGTCAATCACGACAACAACGATATCATATATCAATATGAAAATCTATCAAATATCAAAATATCTGAAATTAAATAAAAACTGTTGAGGAATCCAGTTGGATCCCTCCAACCTATTTTCCTGCATTCACAAACATTAGCACAATACCAATTTCGCTCCAGTACGAAATTATCGCGGTATATGTTCTTATTAAATATTATCCGCTTAATAACGGCGCAATAGGGTCTCATCCGCTAAACAAATAAATGCGGGAAATCAATAACTCCAATATATACATATGCCAATATATATATATTGCTATTATATATAATACCAATTTCACTGTTTATGAAATATTCGCGGTATATGTTTTTAATAAATAACATCCGCTTACTAACGGCGTATAATGTATATTTTAACAATCAATATATATCAATCAACATTCAAACATGCATTCAAATATTTTAAATCTAACTATTTAAAATAAAATCGAAACCTATTCGATTGAGTGAGAAGTTCTCACCTTGGTTTTAAATTCCGTTTTAGCGATTTATTTCGAATAAAATTAAACGGACGTTTAATTTTACCCGAAATTCTCACTAACTCCAAACGACTCCAAACCAACTCCATCGCGTAGTGCTCGTCCATACGATTCCAACGCAACTGGTTTCGCGCATTTTCGACCTCGTATGAAAAAGTTATGAATTTTTGAAGTTTGTACACGATTTATATAAACTATTACAACATAAATAAACCTAACTTTTAATCACAGCCATTGCTTTCCATCCCACAGATCATGGCCGTGTATTGTTGCTTCTTCCCCAACTCCTTTTGCGCGCAACATGTACAGGAAGGCCGAACCCATCTCTTGATACTAGGGTTTAATATTACTCCACCTATACTCGACGAAATCACATCAAACCACTTGCAATTCGAAGCCCTTGACCTGAGCTACCTTCGGCCCTAAGCTAGTGAAGCTCGGCCATGCCTACAGCCTCGAAATGCGTGCAAAGGCTGTAGAGAACGCGGCCCCATATCTCCCAATCTATAGCTCCATTCGCGATCTCCACCGTTGATCTTGTAGAGCTTGACGTCCTCTTCAATTTGTTAGTTGAAACCTAAGGCTAATTGTCGACGGATTTGGAGATTTGGAGGGAGGAAGTTGGGTGTTTTCTGGCCATTCATTGGGGGTGGCGGCTGTGCAGTTTTGATTAGGGTTAGGGTTTCTTTTTTTCTAATTTTGTGAGAATTTTGGTCTATTTATAGAGTTTTGAACGACACTATTCATCCGGAAATTCCGAACTCCGATTTACGCGCCGTAACTAGCGTTTCTAGGGTTTATCCCGCGTTCCGGACACAATGGAACAGGTTTCGGAAGCTAATTCGGAAGTATGTGCGAGTTATGGCTGTAAACGCTCAATTTGAATTAAACCGATTTAAGCGATTTTCTAGGCGTTTTAATTTGTACAGGACAAACGGTAAATCCAATTGACTTGAAATTTGAAACCTTACAATAATATCACATTACGGATCCGATGAAACTGGTTCCGTCGAAATCCGAGACTTTTTGAAAAATGGCTATTTTAGCTCGCCAAATTTAAATTAAAAATAAATCGATGCGTTTCGAGCTGCCACGATCAAACGATAGCTCCGATTGACACGAAAATTGAAATCCGGTAATAACTAACTATTACGGATCCAATGAAACTGGTTTCGTTCAATTCTGAGACTGTTCAAAAATTGACTATTTTCACTAGTCGATTTTAATATTAAAATATTCAATTTTCACAATTTAACTTTTAATTCGATTTTAAAAGTTCTAAAATATTGTTCTAACTTCCATATGATAAAATAAAATTTTACAAATCATTTTCAATCATTTTTAACCCAATTTTCAATTATTTCCATAATTTAACGTATTAAATTATCGATTTAATTATTCAATTAAATCCAATAATTCAAATGAAAATTTATTCGACTTATAAATTCACTTATTAATGTTTAAAATTAATTAAATATTCAAATTTTAATTATCAAAAATTCTGGGTCGTTACAAATTTCGTTGGTGTATGAATCGTGAACGACAAGATAAAACTATGAGCGTGAAAAAAAAATCCGACTTGAACCCAAAACAGTAATAGTACACACTGGTTATCTTATTCTGTTAAATCACAAAATATTGTTGTTTTGCTAAAAATCTTCAAAATATAATTAAATATTTTCCAAATAAAAAATTATTGAAAAGTCAAATAAATTTAATTATAAATACTACAATAAAATTTGAATCACTATATTGAAATAAAATTTTCTTATTACTTATTAAATTCAAGTCAAATCTGAATATTTAAATAATTAAATATTTCCATTCGAAATGCTGAAAATTTCGAGTCGTTACATTCTTCCTCCCTTAAAAAATTTTCATCCCCAAAATTTCCAAAGAGCGAAAAATATCCCCAAACTCTTAAGCCTTCAAAATCAATTAGATGAAATTTGTTACTAAATTGTTTTAATGCCCAAAATGTTAAAAAAAAATCTACGGCAACTCCTTTGCGCGGCCCAATCCGGAAAAACTACAACTCATCACAACTAGCCCAAATCAACATAAGAAAACAAAATCCTAAAATGTCCTCCTATATCTAGGGCATAAAATCGTCAACGACAGTATAAACGTGTACCTATTAGTCGAGCAATCAAACTCTACTCATGAAACTAAAAGCAGCAAGTTAGTCTTTGCTTTTATAAACCTGTATCTCACTTAAAATGACATCCAACCTTATAACGTGCATTATCTAATGTCAAAAGTATACAATTTAAGCCCGTACGATGTACATATACCGTCTGTACGCAATATCAAATCTGGCCACTAGTTCGATCGCACAAATTTCACTTTCAAACTAGTATTGCTCACTTAACTTCTCTACTACGGACTCTGATCTGATCCCTTGATTTGAAACTTCTGTTCTCGTGGCATAGCCATATACTATGATAGAAAACTTTAGAATCAAGTCGGAAATCCATGTCGAGTGTTCTCTATCAAGAATTGAGTGATAAATCCTTGTTCGGATCGGTGTAAGTCACCTCGAAATCATGTATTTGAATCTAGATCAAAATAACTATGCGAATAAAATAATCTACATACAACTTACGTATTGTTTCAATTTTTTTTTAGTTATACCAATTACTTTTTATTCACATTCATTTTAAATCATAATTAATTACCCTAATAGTGTTTCATTCAATATATAAGTCATTTATGAACCATTTTAAAACACACTCTATATGGAATAAAGGGGATCTGAATTGATAGTATTAAGTTTTCCACTTTTACAAACAATAATCAATAACTATTTACAATCTCTATATGGAAAGAATTGTATGCTTAATCACCTAAAAATGTCTTGGCTTTTAAAATTTGCTGATATGAAAACATACATTCAACATGAAAAGAAGATTACAATAACATGATTATGTTTTATTATTAAACATTGCATCTATTCATGTATACGTATATGAAAATTATAATTTAATATTTAAATTTCAAATCCATACAATTGACTAAATAATAAGACATTTAGTATGTTAATCAAATAACAAAATTATCTTAACTAAAGCTTTAACTTGATATTGATTTACAATTTTGGAAGCCATGAAAGATAAAGCATATGTATATATACATACATAATTTAATTACCCTTAACTATAAGTGAACTAAATGTGAAAACAAAGGTAAATTTTATAGAAAAATATACCTACATTAAGTAATAATTTCTGATCTAACAACGAATACCAATACATAAAATAATTCAAATACAAATTGAATTTATAATCAAATAACAATACATAAGAGATTTTAGATTAGATTTAATAAGTGGCAATCTATACACACAAATATGTGAACATGGTTAGGGTTAAACATCATGAATAAATAAAATAAAATAGAAAAAGCGAATCTGAAAAGTCTTCCTCATGGTAGTAAATTGATGTAGAGACTTGGAAATTCGAACACTTCGTTTTCAATATTGAAACATTTTAAAATGTAGTTGAGTGTTATAAATGTGATTTTATAGCCATGTTAAACATCATTTAATTAATAAATAATGATAATAAACTTGTTTTTGAAATTTATTTACAAAAATATACTCTTTGAAGAAAAACCGATGATGTGACCGGAAATTAGTTATCAACAAATAATTTTTTATCGGTATAAGTTGTTCGAACTCTTTTGCACTTATTTAATGATCAAATGAACACACTAGCTACTAATTGAAACTTCTCTTCATAAATAAAAAAACATTTTAGAATGTTCCAAATGGGTAAGAGATATTTTAAAGAGTTAAGGGTATAAGAGTATTTTGCTAATGGAAGTGATGTAAAGGAGATGTGTTGGAGCAAGTGGAGGGGTAAGTCTTCCATGACATGAAAGAAGGGTGAGAACAACCTTAAAGAGCACCATTGGAACCTGTATAAGGAAAAACTTTCCTTGTATAATATTCACAAATTCCCAAAGCTAAAACAAGCTTATTTTCATGTCTTCTTCTTCTTAAATTTCCAAAATAAAATAATTGCAAATCTCATCCAAATCAACACAAATTTGGAGTGAAGCCTTGGGATAACATTACAATACCTTCCACCAAGATAGATATTAAATAAGTGAAGCCATTATCCTCCTATCCAAGAAGGTCGTAAGCGAATTGAGGGAAGATGAGGCAAAAATCAAGGGCAAAGCAAGGAAGGAAAGGTGGTTGCAATGTGAGGTTGGAATTGGGTACTCGAATCTTGGTTGTTTGTTGGTTAAAGGTGAGCTAACTCACCACTTTGATTGAAAATATAACGCTTATATGTTTGTGGTTGATTGTGTTTAAGTTGTTTGAATTGATAGTGACATATGTTGAAACATTGGTTTTGATCTTGCTTTGAAAGCACACAGCATATGTTATCCATATGAACGAACTTAAATGAACTTGGAATGGACTTATATGACTTATAAAAAGGTCTTGAAACATATCACATAGGTTGTAGTTGAACTTTGGTTTAGATTGGACTTGGATTTGAAACAGCACTTATAGCGATTGTTGCTGTGGATGCACTTTGGAATTGCCTTGTATTTAGCGATTTCTATAGAACTCTATATAGAGACCCTTAAGGGTTTCTCACCATATTTATAATGTTTTATGAGTATGCTTACTTTCATAAAATGTTTGGAAATAAAAAGTTAAGCAACATTTTGAAAAGTGGCTAAAACTTCATTTGTGCAAAACTGCCCCGTTCAGCCTTGATTTTTGGACTTTAAAGATTTGAAAATATATCCCGATTTACGTATTTTATTTCATTCTTTTTATAAGTGTTTACTAACTCATACTATAGTATTTCAAAAATGGTTTGAGATACTTACGAATTTTTAAGAATTAGTTGTGAATTTTTAAAGAAGAGGTTTTTATAATGAAAACTTAGTTTTCCAAGTTTTGAAGGATTTTATAATTTTTTTATTTTCAAGTATTATTTTGAGTAAATGATTTAAAAACTATACTAAGAATTTTACAAGCATTTTTAAATATATAAAGTTTTTAGAAGATTGGTTGATTATTTTATTAAATTATTAAATCTTGTGTAATATTATAATTTAAAATGTTATTAAATATCTAGTTTTATAAATAAAATTTCTATACATATGTATATCATCTCTAAAGGGTTTTAAAAGTAAGACCAAAGGTTCAAAAAGTGGTTAAAAATTGCTTAATGGATAAACAGTTAATTTTTAATTATTTATTTAAAAAGTAATTAACTATGCTTAATACTAAAAGCTGGTAAATTAGGCTTATCAATTTATAAGAGTTAAGATCGATGTTCGAGTCAAGATATGAGCAATAGAGTTTCAACCTACCGGCTTCCCTCTTGATCGAGGAATATTTAAGTCAGGAATGTCAAAAAACATGTTAATCGTGTTGATTTCTTACTTGCTTTTGGAAATAATTGATACTATATTTAACACTGAAAGCCGACGAGGTAGACTTTTCTATTTGTGAGATTCAGGAATAAAGTGTCTAGGTAAAGCTTTGATGCAACCAGTGCTCTAACTTATGTGGAAAGTTAAGTTGGAGTGTTAAGTTCAGTTGGAGTGTTAAAATGAGTTAAGTATATGAATATTACTTTGTATAAGCAATTGTTTTTTATTGGAGAATCGATTAGTCAACTATCAGACTTGACCTAATATTGACTTAAGAAGTATCGAAAGACTTTGTGATTTCATACCAATGAGAACCCCTGGGGAGGAGTATTATTATGAAATGTCTCTAGCTTTCACTTACTTCTGAAAGAACCAAAATCAAGTTTATCATAAATTCATTGAATTGGTTTTGAAGAGACCGAATCGGTAAGTGTTCTGCTTATCAAATACCACTTTAAAACTAGTATACAAGTTCTATGTTTTGGGAGTGGTTGTGAAGTGAAATGTTATAGAGTTGAGCTATTAATCCTAAGGCTAAGTACTAGAGAGAGATCACTGTTAACATTTCAAACAATGCTATCGTATGGGATTGTCTATCTTGCGGAGTATCCCAAAAGAGAGGACAACGTTTGCATTCGTCAAAAGACTTATGCAGGAATCTATGTCGAGATTCGAGATCTGATCAAGATGCTCGAATCCATGTAGTAATTCATGATCTTTTCAAGATAATGGAATCCATTATGAGATTCATGTTTTGTTCGAGTAATGAAGCCTCGTTTGAGAGTTGCTGAACATAACCTCGACATGAGGAATGGCCAAACACAAAGTGGGATGCACAATCTCGTGTTTAGCTAACCTTTGAGGGTATATCAACTCCATTATCTGAGATGCTTGTAGATAATGCTAAGGGGAGTTGTTGGTACTTGGTTCCAAGTAGGTCATTCTATGTTCTAGCAATGGGCAGTTGTGTTTACCTTATGCTATATTTTTTCTAGAGATATATGGCTTTCGAGAGGAAGTTTTTGGTCGTCGTCATGGAGATCTGCTTTCGTTTACTGGAAGTATCACCATAGAAAATCCATTATGAAAATGTACTTTAGCGTTTTTAATTGTAACATCTAACATACTTTTGAATATAACCATTGTAACCATTCCAATTATCTGATATGATTTATATTCTACACTCTAAGCATTACCTATTATATCACTACATTAAACTTAATGAAAAGTTGGTTTCATTTGAGGGGAAAGCCGATATGGTAATCCGTACAGTCTCAATGGTTATTATTACTTGTTACATATTTCTTGAGTTTCTCAGGCTGATTCACTAGACTGATCCGTGTGTTATTATATTATAATGCTCAAGTCAGTCGTTGTATATTTCCAGGTTTAGCTTTGGATGCTTTGAAGCTTATGAAGACGAGCTAGATGTTTATCTACCATAGTATTCTTATTTCCACTGCATTACTGTATTGCATATATTAGCATTGTGTGGACATGCAGTATTAATTGTCCAGGCTGATGATAGTACTTAAGTTTTGTAACTCTAAAATTTCTATATTAAGAGTAATCCTTTGTACTATTCTTTTGATAATTTGTGTTGTCGTTCCGCTAGTGAGATTCTGATGTTGTGTTCTCTCGTTCATTCTTTATTCTATTTTTTATTTTTACCCTAGCTCTCTGTCTTTTCGGCACTTGGATGTTCGATATATGAATACAGTGTACGTATTTAGTATCCACATTCAAGGGGTGAAAAGTCGGGTCGTTATAATAGATTTGAGATTTCTCTTCGGATCTGTAAATAAATCCCCATTCAACTTTGCAAGACAAGGATGAACCATCAAGCTTTGCTGTTATTTGATGTTTTTACTTGGTTTGGAGTTAAAAATTTGTAGAAAATGCTCATGAAATTTTTGCCATGGACGAGGAGGAAGAGAGAAATAAATTGAATGAATAAAATGGAGTTAATCAAATAGACTTAATAAGGAGGTTTCATTTTGATTTAGATCTCATCCTTATAACTTTATTTCTCTCTAAAATATCCTGCCACATCATAACTTCACATAGTATGTTATTTCCAAAAATATGTTAAGTAATTATCTCAGTTTAATACCTATTTATCTATATACCAATATCGTATATCGATACATGTATATATAAAAATTTACAAATTAATTAAATCATGTGTTTTTTCTGAGAATTTAGTATATGATTGTGTGACTCGAAGGTGTGCATTTAGTCACTGATTAATACTAAACAATTTAAATATTAACGTTCACACATCAACTAAGCTAGTGGTGTGACAGTTTGGTTGAATTCATCGCTTACAGACCTTTTTGGTAAAAAGCGTATTTTATTTTATCTTAAGTAGTACCAATGGTGACAATTATTTACACATGCTCACTTCACCAACACTACATCACTTTAGGATTTATGGAACTTGGTTTTTAGTGAAAACTTCAATATCATCCAATTCATTAGTCCATAAACAAAGTTCACGGTTCAATAATAACATTTACTATTAACGGTGCTAATATGGCTAGAGATTTTGATTTTGAGTTGACTACAGTTGACCACGATACTAACTCGTACAGCTAAAGAGGTGAATTCTCTATTGAATGATGCTTCACTTCCAATGCTTCAACTCTTACCCAACTATAGTCGCTCGATGGATTGCCATGCCATAATTTAACTATAATTAAACTGGAGTATTCAAATTGAAGTCCAAAAGTATTCTAAATTTTAGGAAACCGCGTAACATGGTCAGCCTTAGATTCATATTTGACCTTATTGTTATTAACCAATAGGAAATTATCAAAGAGTCATTCCACTACTATCCAATAAATATAATTACTTAACCCTTTGGTGTCTCAACAGTCACAAGTGATATACTACTAAACATTTGGAGAGCATTATGCACTCTGATCTCAATGAACGTATCGATATCCTTTTTCAAAACATCTTAAATACGAACGTTTAAAATAAAATGTTACTTCATATTATGATTAGTTACCCCTGATTGCAACTCTTTGCAATAATAATCACATAACTTTCATCTAAATATTTTATCATATACTTTAAATTAATTACTTAACTATTTATATCACAATACAACAATGTATATAAAAGAAAACAAACATTGTTATTATGAACATTATTGACTACAGAGTTAGATGTATATAACAATTACATGATTGGCCCTACGATATGTCACAACTCTTTAACTCTTTCACTTGCACTTTGGTCAACAGTGGAATCATAATCTTATTCCTCTGATTAGTTCAGAAATGACCGAGTCGGTCCCTTAGTGAATAAATCTGATAAATTGTACTATTATTTACTCTATGAGCTAACATCTTCCCGACGTTGATAAATTGCCTCTAATACGTGGAACTTCAGAGCACGCGCCTAAACATCTTGCGAGTCCTAGTTTGTGACGACCTGGAATCTTTAACAATTTAAAATTGGAATAATTAATTGATTTTAAATATTTAAAATTTAATTTTAAACTTGAATTCCAAATATTAATATTTACTTGATAATTAAATTATTGAATTATATAATTCAAAATTGGGTAAATGTGGAATGTGGAATTTTAAGCCTGTAAAAAATAAGTTGAAGGCTTATAAAATTTATAATGATGATACTGAAGATAATAGAATGGTTGAAATTTAATTTAAAGGTAATTTGTTCAGTTTTAATAACATATCGTTTAAATTAACGTTTAGAAATAGTCTTCCGAGGCATAGTCTCGGAATTCGACGAAACCAGTTCTATTGGATCCGTAATAGTTAGTTATTATCGGATTTCAATTTTCGTAGCAATCAGAGTTGTCGTGTGACCCTGGCAGCTCAAAACGCTTAGAATTATTCTAATCGATTTAATTTAAAATTGATCATTTTCTTCTATAACTTGCGCATATGATTGAATTCGCTTCCGAAACATATTCCATTGCGTTCGGAACGCGGGTGAAACCTTATAATCACCTAGCAGCATTCTTTAAGAGGAGTTCGAAATTTCACGGTATGCTACACGAGATATTTTCAATATTTAATTGTTTAATAAACACGCGTACTCAAGAAGTTTCCCCAAAATCCCTATTGTATCTCCGTCTTCCTCTATAATCCTACTACAGAAATCGAAATTGAACCCGTATAAAAAAAGACCAAATCTTAAATCGCGATCGACGATCTTGGAAAGCGATGGAGCGCGCGTGAGCTCTGGAGGATACGCAGTGGCGATTGGGAAGCGGCCGCGTTCGTGGATGTAGGCGATTTAGGGTTCGATTTCTTGGGTCGTTTGCTGCGCGTATGTGTTCGAGTTGGTGGTGTTGGCATCGATGGGTTGTAAGGAAGGGGTCGCGGTCGAGTTTCGAAGGGGATGGTGAGCTGTGCAGTCGCGTTCAAGGTAGTCGCGATTTGAGAAGGTGGTTGCGACTCACGGTGAGGGTTTTTGCACGCGTGCTGAAGGTATTGCAAGACGATGGTCGACAGTTTGGGTGAGCAGCTTTTGTTTCACTTTAATTTTCCTAAGTTTACATAATACATGTACATGAAAGAAGAAAAAGAAAAAAAGGGAGATTAGTGTAGGAAAATTTAATTATTTGTTTAAATAAAGATTTAGTTAAATTAAATTTACAAAATGGAAATCAATTTATTTCGTTAACTTATATAATTATTTGATAACTAGAACATATTTTATAAACAGAAAATTAGTTTGAAATTAACTTATTAGGTAAAATGAAATTTATTAAATAGAAATTGAACTTGTTCGAATATTAATAAGATCGTATAACTATTTATACAAGGTATAAATTTGAAGGAAACAAATCGAGATCGGATTTGGATTGCAAAATCAAAGGTGAGTAAATCTCACTCTGTTGGGTTTTTATTTAAATTTAAATAGTTAAATTTAAATAATTGGTTAAATGATTAAGTTGATTGGATGTACACTAACGATGATGTGACTTTGGTTTTGGTTGATTCTCGAGTTAATTGTGGTTTGACTCGAAGTATTGGGGTATTAAGTTGTTTTAAACTTAAATCATAAATAATAAAATATTTTATTTTAAAGTTAATAAGGACTTAATGATTTGTGATTCGTTAAATTAGTAGGGTAATTAAAATGGATAATTAATTAATTCAATTAATTAATGATTTGGGTTAATTAATTTAGTAATTAAGGGTTTGAATTAATTAATAAATTAAGTTTCAAGTTAATTAATTAAGTGTAAGTAATTCAGAATAATCATTTGACGGTTTGATAAATAATTACTTAATGAAATTAATAAAATATAATTACTTTGTGTAATTAATTAAGAAATAAATTAAGATAAATAATTAAGGAGAATTAATTTATTTAATGAAGTAAATAAAAAGGTAGATAATTTCAGGTGGAAATAAATCAAGTATGATAAATACTGTGGTTTAATTAATGTAATTAATTTAGATTAGAAAAAAGTTAAAATATAATTGGAAATCATTACTTTATATAATCAATGACGTAATTAAAGATTGATTAATTAAATGAGTTAATCAATGATAAGTGACTTATGAGAAGTTAATTAGTATAAGTAATTAAGGATTAACGTAACTAAAATAGTTAATTAATTCATGAAGTAATTAAGATTACTTATTGATTCTGGTTAAGAAAAATTAATATCGTGAAATTAATTAAAGTTAATTACTTGGATGTAATTGAAGGACAATTAATCCAGGTTGATTAATCAAGACGAATGGTGAAGGTAAGATTGATTAATTAATTTGAAATTAATTAATGACAAGTGAAGAATTCTAAATGATTGAGGTTAGAAATTCAATCAGAATTAATTTAATTAATATTGCTAGCGAACAAGCTTTGCTTATGAATGATTGAATGACATTGGATGCTTTGAATAAGTTGATATCTCTGATATGAAAGGTTGTGTGTTTTATTTGGATAACTTGGATTAGGGTGACATGAGACCCGAAGAGACCAGGGTCGGGTGTTAGGAAATACCCGAAACCACTTCGACTTTTTATAGATTGATATGTGAAATCTATAGGCTGGAGTAAAGCGATTTAAAGGAATTGGTCTATTTTAAATCTAAATCTTTGGTACTTAGAAAACTTATGTGTGAAACAACTTATGTCTATAACAAATTGTGGATTTGTGAATTGATATGAGTTACCCGGGTTTTATATAAGTTGAATGCTTTGTATTCCATGTTAGATGGGTTTACTCACGCTGGTTTCCAGACTGACCTGGGTGTTACTTTGATGTAATGCTCGAGTCAGACCGAGTATTACAGATTTTCAAGTAAGGATGTTCTGGAGCTCAGGAGTCGAGCTGGATGGCAGGAATGTATATAATATTTCCGCTGTATTATATTATTGTATATCTGAGGTATGGTGATTGTTTATATCCAGTGTCTGTATATATGTTTAACTCTGATGTATTAAAATGTAATTGATAGATACAAAATGCTTTGTAAACTGATATTATTTATTATTATATTTTATCCGCTGTGAATGTGAGATGTTGATGTTTCTGTTCTTCTTCTTCTTCTTCTATCTTTTCTTCTTTTTCATAACTATCTGGAATTTTCGCGTTTGAAAATTTTGGGTCGTTACAGTTGGTATCGGAGCTGAAAGGTTAAGCGAGAACATTGGCTCTGGTGAGGATTACTCATTAAGTAGAGTCTGTAGTACTCTAAAATGAGTTGAGTATATATATATATATATGTATATATGTATGAGAGCATACTTGTTATTTCCTTATATAAGGGTTTTAAATGATTTTATATAAAAGTATATTATGATATATAAAGCAATATTTTCTTCCCATAAATATTAAGGTGATTGGTTGTTAAATTATTGAAATTAAATTAAGAAGTAATATAATACAACCAAATTGAAATCTTGAACTGGAATTAAAATAAGTGGTAATAGAAATACAACCAAATTGATGAAATTCTAGAATTTGGGCTTAGAAATTAAATTGTTTAAAAACTTTAAATAAAGGTAAGTTTGAAATGGATTCAAACTTAAATTTAATCTTGAATTTATAGAAGTAAGAATAATATAAAAAGGAATTGGTATCTAGATATGATAACCTTGGGTATTATCATAAATAGTTATTGTGTTTAATAATGATATATTTGTTACTAAGTAAGCCAAATGAAGTAAATTTACAAGATGCGTATAACTTCTAAATTAAAGTAGGTTTTAAAATTGTGAAGTTTAAAACCTAAGTCTAGAAACAATCAATTGTTTCAAAGAGTTAAAGAAAATAACAAATAATATAATTCAGACTATTTTGAATATAGTCTTATTTTAAAACAAGAAATGTTTGGAAGATTTTTAAGGGATTTGTTTTGAAATTAAAACCAAGGGTGGTTTAAAATTTAAAAGTAGCCTGGTGTGTAAAGAAATTAAGTTGTTTAAAAATTTTAAATGAACAAAGTTAATTTGGTTTAAAAAGTTAAACCAACCTTTGAGAATTTAACTCGAATTTATATAATTCGAGATGGTTTAAATTTAAGATTGAAATTGAATTAGTTTAAAATTGAATTTGATTTGAATTAATTGGATTTGTGATTGAAGATGTATAAGTTTAAAATTTTAAATGGGAAATTTGGATTGGATCAAATTGAAATGATTTGAAATTGGAATGAATTCAATTTGAAATTAGTCCAAATTTATTTGAATAATTTGGAACTGTAAATAAAGTTGAATAAGTAAGAATCAAATGGAATTTGATTTGAAGTTGGAAAGAAATAGAGAACTAATTCAACTTGAATTGGAGATAAATCAAGTCCAATGGAAAATGGAGATTGGGAATTGAACAGTTTAGCTGTAGACTTTTTTTTAAATAAATTGTTTTAGTACAAATCTATTTTTTTCCAAGTTATTTATTATATATACAACCTTTGTTATTAAACCCAAAACTATCTTATACTTATTTTATAACTACTTTTGGAGTTATTTAACTATTTTGTAACTGTTTTATAAACTAATTACTGTTTTATAAACTAACTACTATTTTTTTCAACCATTTTACAAATTAATTACTATTTTGCAATTATTTAAAATTTCTGAAACTATTTAGCTATTTTTCCAACTATTTTACAGCTATTTTACAAACTAATAAGTATTTTTGAACTAATTATCTATTTTTAAAAATTTCCAAGCTATTTTCTAAAAATAAACTGGTCGGAGTTCAAACTGTTTTTGATTAAGTGCTCAACTGAGATAAGGATTGAAGTGATAATCCAATGGAATTGAAGCAATTGCGATTTTGTGGATGAAAATTCAAGTGAATGTGAATAGAAAGGAAATTGATTTAGTTAATTATCAATGGAGATAAATACGTAGGATGTACGTATATTATTCTATTCGCGTAATGATTTGATTCAAATTCGAGCATAAAATTTCGAGATAGTTATATTGATTCGAGTTGGGATTTTTCACTCGATATTCGACGGCGAGCCTGGATATGGATTGTTGATTGGTTCTGGATATTCTTTATCATAGTTATAGCTATGCAAGGAGAATGACAGTTTCTAATCAAGAAACCAGATCTGTGTCCGCACTAGGAAGTCGAGTGAACGATACTAGTTCGGAAGTAAAATTGTGTGATCGAGTGAGCGATCAGATTGGTATAGCGTACGGATGATAAGTGTACATCGTACAGTTTTGGATGAAATTGATATTGGAAAGAGTAATCAAATTTGAATATTTTTTTTGAATAAACAAAGTTATATATCTTTGTTATATAAGATAAATCTCCCCTTGTTGAATCTATTGCCGGAAGATAAGAATTTTTGAAAATGTTGAAGTATAAAGGGATTTTATACAAGATTGAAATGATCCAAAGTTTTTAAAATTATATATATTTATGTATATATAAAGGATCTTATGAGTATTTTGAGAAAAGGTTTTGGGAACCTTTGGATTTGGAAAGGCTTTTGATTTTTGGGTAAAATCAATATTGAAATTTGAAAAGCCTAGTTTGAGAATTATTGATTTTGGGATAATCGGTTTTGTGTAAAGGAGATTTGTATGAGATCATACTAGGTGTATGATTGAAAGATACTATATGTGTATAGTATAAAGTGTTTTGATGATGGCTCTGGGGAAAAAGGCGCTCCCTTGAAATGAACTTCTCAGGAGTGCCACCGGGTGGTGTTGCCTTGAGCCATAAGGAGGGTTATAAAGTTGATCCTATGAGGAGTCCGGAAAAACTAGTTCCTGAGGATTATGAGCAGAGTATACCATAGCGAAAGTCGTGTGTGCCGCTGAGAGCCAACGGTCTACATTCGATTTTATATCGGTAGACTGCGACCTATGGTAACATAGCGAAAGTCGTGTGTGCCGCTGAGAGCCAACAGTCTGCGTTTGATTTTACATCAGTAGATTGCGACCTATGTAGGAGTGGAGAAGTTTAATTTTGACAGCGAAATTCGTGTGTGCCTCTGAGAGCCAACAGTTATATGGACTTTTGCTGCGATGACAACGTAACCCTGGAATGTAACTGCGATTTGTTGTGGGTTCCATGGCGTAATCGAGGGGCGCGGAGTGCCTACAGTTACATGGACTTTTGCTGCGATGGCAACGTAACCCAGGATGCAACTACGACCATAGATGGGAGTGATGATTTCCAGAGCATTCTCACCAAAGATATATCCTCTATTTTCAAAAACTGTTTTCGATATTTTCAATAAAATTATTTTCCAAGTATTTTCACTGGATGTTGAAAATGGGTCTGCCAAGTACTTGTAGATTTTCAGTCCTACGCCTGATCAACGTATGAATGAATTTCTGTGAGAACAAGGATGGACTGGTTGAGACATCGAGTTATAAGAAATATTTTTTTATAAAGAGCTATTTTAATAGTATTATGTGAATTCAAAAGCATTTCTAAAAATTTTAAAATAAAAATGTTAGAATTTTGGAAAATGAAAGAAAACCAAACTGGAATTATAAAAAAAATTTGAACCCATGAAAAATTTAAAAAAGTGATTTTTTGTAATAAAATCGAATATTGATTTAAAAAAATTGGAAGTAAGCTAATTAGCTAAATAATTATTTGATTGAGTATGTTAATAAAATTTAACTCGGTTAAATAAAATGGATTGTAAGTTAATAATGAAGTTTGGAAATGAATTCGAATTGTGAATAGAATTCGACTTGGATTTGTAATGCATTAAATAAGAAGAGATGTTGTAAAAATAAAAATAAAATAGAGTTGGATCGAAATAGTGATGGTTTGAATTACAAATAAAATTCAAGTGTGATATGAATAATATTTAACGAAATGTGCAAGTAAATTATATGTAAGGGATGTGTTGTCGAATGAAATGAAATTGATTTATAATAGACATGGTTTGAATTGCAAACAAAACCCAAGTAGATAGAAATAAATTGAAAATGGCCTTGTAATTAGTTAAATGAGTCGTGAATGAATTGAATTTGGGAATTTAATTTGTAATAACTAATCAAATAAATTTGTAGATTGAAATGAGATTTGATTGAAATAGAATCAAGTTAAGATGAAAAAGAAAATTTATTTGCAAATAATGTGAGCTTAAGTTATGAAGTTGAAATAATTTGAAGGAAGTAAATTAACTTAAATTTAAAATTAACAGAAGTTTGGCTTCGAGCAAAAGTGAAAGATCATAAAAGTCTGGGTTAAATTAAATTGGAAATAGTTATTAATTTATAACTATTGAATGTGCCAAGCTTAATAAATGGTTTTGAATGGAACAATTGCGGAAACGAAATGAAATGCAATGTATGGTTGGTGAATAAATTTGAAATGGAATTACATACAGAATGAGTTGAAATTAATTTGAAGTAGTTATAAACTAAAATGGATACTCTAGTAAGAAAATATCGCCGAATTTATATAAAAATAGTTGTCCTTTGACGTAAACGAAGGTAAAGAAATTCTATGAATTAATAGAAGCAAATAAAATTAATTTTTGAATCAATTGTATTGAATATGAACTTGTTTGGATTAAAAATAAATTGAATGTAAGCACTTGAGTTGTAAACCATTAAAATTGAATGAAATGGCATATAAATTTGGTTGGAAGCAATTGGAATTAGCTTTAAATCATATAAATTGCTTATGGTAAGCATTCGGTGTCTGTTGCTTTTGAAATGCTTGTGTTTAGCTATTGAAAATAAGTGAAATGATAATAGATTTTCTATATATGGCACTTACATATTTAAATTGAGTAAGTACAGGTACCTGAAGGTCGTTTGGCTGGATTTGGTTGCACTAATTGCTAAAATAAATAAGCTGCTTGCTTAAAATGCTAAATAAAGGTACGCCTACGCAATAAAAATTGGAAATATGAACTGTTTTTTCTTTTTCCGACCGGGTGGATCGATGTATATATATTTATATCTCTTGTCAAATTGCAAAAGGTCCTCCGTACAAAGGAGAGTCTGCCAAAATTTTCTGAGAGTTACAAAAATTTTGAAAATTTTTGGGAAAATTTTTGGTTAGCGACAAACAGTTTCAAATTGGAAATTAAAGTAAATTAGTAGATGAAACTAATATAACTCATTTATAAATGAAAGATAAAATTCAATACTCAGAAGTGAAGACAAATTGAATTCATATGGGAATGGGAAAAACTAAGATTGAATAGAAGTAGATGTGAAAACTTCTGTAAGGAAATATATAAACGATTTTAAAAGTTGCGATTGGATATTGTTGCTAAGTGGGATATGCAGGTATTATAAAGGGAAAGGAAAATTGGTTTTGATTTTAGAAGACATATTTGAATTGCTCAACAAAAAGGTATGTATTTAAATTTCTGTATGAAATTGGATTGAGTTTTTGATCTAGCCACTTGGCTTTCTGTTTTCCTTTTGGAATTTGAGAGCCCGTAGAGGCATTTTGTAGTTGTACCGAGCTACCCGCACAAAGGAGACACTAGCAAAAAATTTCGAAAATTTAGAGAGTTAGAAAATTTTGATAATTCAAAATTTGGTTTTAAATTGAGATTTGAATGATTGAGCAAAATGGTATTATTTGAAAATTGTGGGAGAGTTTGGGAAGTTAGTAAGAATGATAAGGGGTCTTTTATAAAAAGATAGTTGGTAGGATGTTGAATTGTGGGTTTGGAAAAACGTAAACGGGTATTGGACCATTCTTCCTAACTAGTAATTTCGGGGACGAAATTCTTTTAAGGGGGGAGGAAAGTGACGACCCGGAATTTTTAAAAATTTAAAATTGGACTAAA
The DNA here is from genome assembly GCA_030765085.1 of Allium cepa. Lineage (NCBI taxonomy): Eukaryota > Viridiplantae > Streptophyta > Magnoliopsida > Asparagales > Amaryllidaceae > Allium > Allium cepa. The sequence goes on from CM060932.1 coordinate 612,186,610, forward strand.
TAATTGATTTTAAATATTTAAAAGTTAATTTTAAACTTGAATTCCAAATATTAATATTTACTTGATAATTAAATTATTGAATTATATAATTCGAAATTGGGTAAGATAAATAAGGAGAATTAATTTATTTAATGAAGTAAATAAAAAGGTAGATAATTTCAGGTGGAAATAAATCAAGTATGATAAATACCGTGGTTTAATTAATGTAATTAATTTAGATTAGAAAAAAATTTAAAATATAATTGGAAATCATTAATTTATATAATCAATGACGTAATTAAAGATTGATTAATTAAATGAATTAATCAGTAATAAGTGACTTATGAGAAGTTAATTAGTATAAGTAATTAAGGATTAACGTAATTAAAATAGTCAATTAATTCATGAAGTAATTAAGATTACTTATTGATTCTGGTTAAGAAAAATTAATATCGTGAAATTAATTAAAGTTAATTACTTGGATGTAATTGAAGAACAATTAATCCAGGTTGATTAATCAAGACGAATGGTGAAGGTAAGATTGATTAATTAATTTGAAATTAATTAATGACAAGTGAAGAATTCTAAATGATTAAGGTTAGAAATTCAATCAGAATTAATTTAATTAATATTGGTAGCGAACAAGCTTTGCTTATGAATGATTGAATGGCATTGGATGCTTTGAATAAGTTGATATCTCTGATATGAAAGGTTGTGTGTTTCATTTGGATAACTTGGATTAGGGTGACATGAGACCCGAAGAGACCGGGGTCGGGTGTTAGGAAATACCCGAAACCACTTCGACTTTTTATAGATTGATATGTGAAATCTATAGGCTGGAGTAAAGCGATTTAAAGGAATTGGACTATTTTAAATCTAAATCTTTGGTACTTAGAAAACTTATGTGTGAAATAACTTATGTCTATAACAAATTGTGGATTTGTGAATTGATATGAGTTACCCGGGTTTTATATAAGTTGAATGCTTTGTATTCCATGTTAGATGGGTTTACTCACGTTGGTTTCCAGCTTGACCTGGGTGTTACTTTGATGTAATGCTCGGGTCAGACCGAGTATTACAGATTTTCAGGTAAGGACGTTCTGGAGCTCAGGAGTCGAGCTAGATGGCAGGAACGTATAGAATATTTCCGCTGTATTATATTATTGTATATCTGAGGTATGGTGATTGTGTATATCCAGTGTATGTATATATGTGTAACTCTGATGTATTAAAATGTAACTGACAGATACAGAGTGCTTTTGTAAACTGATATTATTTATTATTATATTTTATCCCCTATGAACGTGAGATGTTGATGTTTCCGTTCTTCTTCTACCTTTTCTTCTTTTTCATAACTATCTGGAATTTTCAGGTTTGAAAAATTTCGGGTCGTTACATAGTTTCTGGCATTATTTTAATAAGATAATGTCATGGGGTTTTTAACATTTGAAATCACACTAGCTTAGTTATAATTTGTGCATTTAAAATTTATACCACTTTCTATGCAGCGCTATTCAAGGCGATGTGCTTAGCCTTTCAGTTGAGTCAGCCATTACTGCTCATTTGGAACATTTCCAACTCAAAACCCCTTAACTAAGATTGAATATGAATTTATGATTGAGATACTATATTCTATATCACTTACAAAGTTTGAGTCCGGATACTTCTTCATAAGGAGTTTGTTATTTCCGTAAACAAGTCTAGTATTTCGCAAATACTCATAAATAATCATAACTACCAACTAGGGATATTAATTCGGACTCGATACTTTCTCAATGCAAAAATTACATAAGCAAATAAGGATATAACACACAATATTGCATAAATGATAATTTCATAAGGATTCCATCTTATATTCTCCACATTAAACATTTAATATGGGGTGTGTGTGTGTATCATTTAGGATAATGCCAACATCCTTACTTTTAGTCATAAAAATATTTTAGTACCTCTTTAATATTCCTTCTTACAGCACACACTTCCTCTATGTTTTTTATCGAAAATCAAACTATTTGATTTCTTTGTTAAGATATTTTTCCAACTCTAAGGCTTATCAAATGGCACTACCATATTCATTCCTGGATCATATTTCGTAACTCATAAACTCATTTATCGCTCCCACTGATTTCAGTTAGATGCAAACAGTGTATTCTAAATCATTATTTAGGATTTTGTTTCAACATAAAAATCCTAAAACTCAAAATTACACTAGGTAATAATTTTGCGAGTTAAATATGAATTAACTTAAGCATATTGAATGATGAATCTTTACTTTGATTTCAACAATTGAAATTTACAATGTTATTCTCATCAATATTGCTCACTATATTCCAACTACATTGGTCATGCTTTTAAAGACACACCTACAGCCGATGAATCATATCACTTTAGGTACAACTATCAAAATCATATTTTAATAATGTACTTGGAATTTATTCCGTATTTATGCACCTTGCCGTAAGGTAGGGTCTATACTCTTCATGGATTATTGACAATCGAGGAGATTATTATCACTATATCAGTCATTTTTCTTGACATTGATAAGAAACTAAGGATTAACCTTCAATGTGTGAGAATCCTTTCAGACATTATAAATGCATCGCATCCCCTTTAGGCTTGGTTAATATTGTTTCATTTTATGTAATTTGTTTCTATGTTAGAGTCTTTATATCGTTCCAAGTCCGTTGTACTACCATTAGTTTTCGAAAGAAATTTCTTCACCTTAAAGTTGGTATTTCATGAAATAACAATTGTCTCTTAGTAGGATAGAATAGGCTTTCATAAACATTATATGAATTTCCTTTTGGTTTTATAAAAATTGATTTAGTTTTAAGTCTATGAAACTTATGTTCATAACATAGATTAGACAACTACACATCTTAAACTATTTAAAGTCGGGTTTGTTATATTTTTATATGTTATATGAATTCGTAAACTATGCTTTAGATGATATCAAAATCAACATATGTACTTACTAAATAAATACACATTCTTATATAAAGAAGTTAACTCAATTTCATTTATACTTTGTCAAATAAAGTCCAATTATTCTTTATCGATATATCATTATGTATCATATGGAGGAGCGATTTTTAAGATTGAATCTCATTAATTTTTTCATACTTTTGGAACTATTTTCCAATACACTTACCTATTCGATCAAATCATCTTATTTTGTTTCCTTTGTACATTATGTTTACTACTTCTATTATATATTCAACAGATTTACCATGGACATGCTATTTGCATATCAAATACATATGCTCAGATACATGATAATTTGTTGGTGAATTAAATGAAGCAAATGGATCCGTTTTGGTATCAGTAGACCTTGGATTACATACACACACATCAATCTGAAGAGTTCATTAACTCTTTTGGCACTCTCGCTGAATTTATGCTCTACCTTAATCATTTATGATACAATTCGTCAGTACTATATTATTCATAATCAAATTATTAAAGAATTATTTCTCAAAGATTTAGCTTAGTCTACAACTCCAAAATAATTGTATAAAAAATTAGATACTTTTATATTTTCTATAGTTAATGTATCACTTTTGTTACAATGGTAAAACACCACTATTGTAGTTTTACCTTACAATGAATATTCATAATGTTCATGTAAAAAAACTATATCTATTTCTAGTCAGTACTGAAAAATGGTTATTGTTTCGTAAATAATATTTGGTATAGTTACAAAAACAATTTTTGTTATCTTGATGCATTCTTTGATAAGTGATATATTTCATACTCCCATTATTTTTAGCATTACTATAACAGTATATAAAATATGGAGCTCAATTCAACCATTTACTATGGGCAATTTATTTTGTCTACTACACCTAGTTTATAGTTGAAAGTTTCAGATCAAATATATCAAACTTGAAGAAATAACTCTTACAGAAAATAATCTTTAATAATATAATACAATTATAATAAAAATCACATTTCTTGTTCTATATTGGGTTTCTATTATTATTTCATATATTTCCCAATTCTTATGTCTATTCACGAAGTAGAGGTTATCATTCCTCCTTTATCCAAACTATGCATATTTGAAATGAAACACTTACTACAAGACTACATTGAACTCTTTACAAAAGTATATTTAGATATCCATAACATCTATTATATATGTTGCACTTAAGTAGCCTGATCAAACTAACATTTTGGTAATCGAATTCCTAATAAATCTAGTATTTCTTGGTCTGTGTTACTTCAAACACAACAAGATTTTGACTGCATTCAATCGCATTGAACACATTATCTTGAATTATGGTTTACTTGCTCATTTTAAATGAACTAATTTCATCGAGATTTTGTATGGTACGAATCGCAACTTTTCACTATATACATTTATATGTTATCGATTATGGATCAAATATCCATATTCTTGTATTTGTTATAGAGTTCAAAACTCAGTAAAGATAATACATGGTCTGGTGTAAATAAATACCTTTAGATGAAAGGAATGAATGTTTGGATAGTTATATAAGTTGGCTCTTGCGTGGATCGAGAAGTGACAATATGCCAAAAGATTAATTGGTAAGTATATATTACATTTCTATGTCAGTCTTACATTTATATATCCGAGCTAATAAATTTTATATCAATTTTTATTAGTTTCACAAATTTGTTAATGTATATTAACTTAACTTTACATAGCATAATGTAATAACCCTAAATATTATAATTTATTAAATACGTCGACTAAAGTAATAAAGCGGGCTAAATAAGAAAGGTATAGAGGAAAAATCAATAGAAGTGGGCACAATGGTCCAGGCCCAACTTATTATGGGATAATATGTAATACTCATTTCTATTCACTTATTTCATTTCACATAAAATTAGAGAAACTCTTTAATGGTGGAAGCATAAGAAGGAAAATAAGAAGAAGTTACAAAAATGCAAGGTAGAAGAAACTAGAGAAGACTAAAAGCTCTACATCTTAAAGATCTAAGTGAGTAATATTTAACCATTATAAACCAATTTCCTTACATGTATGAGTTCAATTCAGATCTATAAGTTTTTATGTATGATGGGGTTCATATGGATTTTCATGTAAAGACCTAAAAGTTTAATGGATGTTTCGGGAAAGAATGAGTGAACATGGGATGCTTACATGTATTTTCCCTACTTTAGTGATTTTGAAACTAAATAGAAAATTTATATAATGTTCAAATCATGATTTCTGAAGTAGGTTTTCAAGTTTGAGGAATTTCCTAAGCTTATATAATTTTATATGAATTTTGAAGTTATTTATCTTGATCATAACAAGTGAAAATTCTTAAAAAGGCAAAATATATGTAAACTATGAAAGGAAAGAGGCTTAGGTCTTTTAGAGAGTATCATCTGAAATTTCTATGAGAAAATAAAAGGTTAAATAGCTTGGTATCATGTTGGGGATTTTGGTAACTGTAGGGGATGCAAGGGAATAAAATCCTTGAAAAAAATTATATTAACAGAGGTTAGGAAAAAGGGAGATAAGATCTAATTTGTTTGTTGAAAAGAATACTATAAATAAAAGGAAATAAAATAAGATCCAATGGGATAACGATATGTGTAAAGGCGAAGTCAGAGCTATCAGGGTACGACATTGGGGCGGTGGCTCTATTTTTATAAGTAAGTGCATTGTATTAAACATGAAGGGATCATATTTCACTGAATTGTACAAAGGAACACTTAATAAGGGAAGTGTAGAGCATACTACGTGGGACTGTAGGACCCTGCACTAAAAAGATGAACATATAAGACTTATAAAAGATAACTCAATGGGACTCGAGGGAAAGGCCGGGTCATGATGGGGAAGGGATCCCACATTAAATGAAAAGATAGAGTCAGAAGGGCTACATACACAGGGTGTGGATGCTCCCTTGATTGCACACATTAGGAAGATGAGGAGCAGCATTCAACTTCCGAGGGCTGTAGGGCTGTTCTACTAAAACAAATGTTTAGATGGATGTACACCTTAGGAAGGTAAGCATCCATCTGCGTGGGGAGTAAACTTCACCTTGGGAAGATGAATTAAAATATTCAACTATGCGGGGCGTGATACTAAATACTTTAAAGCATACTTTAAGAAATATGGTAAACCTATGCGGGGCATGGTATCAAACTAATAAAGAATAAGAAGTAATGTGCAGGTGTAGGAGTAAATAATCAAGTAAAATAGATTAAAGAATAATAAAAAAGGGAAACTAGGTAGGATCTGCGTAGAGAGTGCGGTATTGTACACTTAGAGTTACAACAATCTAAACCAAGACTCGGGTGAGGTCAACGTAGGGTGCGCAGTAGTAAAGAAGATCTGCTTAAGGAAGCATTTAATTGAAGACGTAAATAAGAAATAATTGTGTTTATGGTTTAAAGTGTTTTATTCATGACGTCAAAATAGTAATAGAAGACCTCATCTGGGTGGTACAGGCTGGACTCGCTATATGTTTGTTTATTGGGACGGTATTATTCATACCAAACTTTATTTCCGATCAGTGTTTTTATTATTGTTTTCCCCATAAATTCAAGAGTACTCATTTGAGTAGGTTGGGTTTATGGGCTTGGGAAGATTTGGAATAATAGTCGCAAAACAAGGACTGAAGGTAAAGAATGAGGCTCTTTAGCTAATAAAGATTTTATTTCCACTATATGATGGAGTGTGGGCCGCATCTTCATATACGGACCCGACTCTTTATTATGTTAATTTCTATTTATATTTGACTCCTACGTGGGTACTTGATTTTTTAATTTTTAACTAAAGTAAGTTTAATGAAGATTTAAAAGATTGTAATGTAAAATGTTAGTTTGCTCTATTCTCTTTATCTTTATGAGTGTGTATACCAAAGATACTTTAGTCGCTGGAAGATAACTCCGATGATGACTACAACATCATCGACGTTCATCTTTGGATTTCAAGTGGGGGATGTTACAATTTTGGTATCTGATATAACATAGCTAATTAAAGATAAAAGCAGTAATTAAAATGAAATTAACCACTTCGAAGAGGAAATGCACACACATACACACATATATGTATATATTTGTGTGTTTATGTATCTGTGTGTGTATCATAGTTGTATATTTCTATATGGATATATATAGGGAGATATATTTGATCTTCTATTGTGATTTCACTTGCTATCTTTTCATTCTGATGAAGAATTGCTTAACAAAAAAAGAAGATGGATTTGAGAAGCGAACGAATCACAATAGGAGGGGCGAGTGCAAGAAGAATGACTGAAGAAACACAGATAGATAGAGGAAGGGGAAAAAATTCCAATAGTAGTAAGGGAGGAAGCTACACGTGCAACAAATAAGGCAGACATAGATATTAATTGTTAGTACCTAAAGATTTGGTTTTGATGACAACAACTTTAGAAAATCATATAAAATATAAATACTAATATTTTATTAAGGTATATAGTATATAGTGCAGAATATTAGACAAGTATTGATATAAGAAGACTATACAATATCAAGTAAAGATTGAAAAATTTAAGATGTTGATATAGAGACCTAAGAATGAAGAGGAAGCGGAAGAAGAAAAGGAACAGTATATAGAGGAGGATGAAGAGGTTCAATGCGTCGGGGAAGTTTGTTACGAGCGAGATGGAAATCTCGTCAAACAAAAGGGAAACTTTTGCCTTCTTTATCCTCATTATCCCATTCATAAGTCGCTTATAATTCTAGAATAGGTTTTATTCTTTGTTCAGTTTAAGAATAGTTTGTATTTAACTTTAATTTGACTTTATTGTGTGTATGGATTTATTGGTTTGTAAATATGATAATTGAGTGAATATATAGTATGGTTTGGTTACTATTGATGATTTGTGCTTCACTTATCATTTCTTATATATCATTCCTGTCATTTTGCATTTCATGACCATGTCACTTATCATTTGTATATATATTCATATCATTATATAAGTATATAATGCTTATTTAAAATGGAGTTAGAATTAATATTAAGAGTTAGGGTTAGAATTATAGTTATAGTTAGTTATTTTTGATTGATGCCAAAGGAGGAGAAATATATAAAATACTAGGCATAGATTAAGGGGAAGTTTTATATGGCATAGATCAAAAGGGAGTTATATTATATTTTATATACAAAGTTGTCATTATCAAAAGGGAGGAGATTGTTTGTACCTAAGGATTTGGATTTAATGAAACAACTTTAGGAAATAATATAAAATATAAATACTAATGTTTTACCAAAGTATGTATATAGTGCATGATATTAGACAGGTGTTGATATAAGAAGACTGTACAATATCAAGTAAAGATTGAAGAGGTAAAGATATTGATATAGAGACTTAAGAATGAAGGATCATGAGTATTCAAGAGTCCAAGATTTCAAGATATTCCAGATAAGTTATAGAGTCTAGAATGTTTCACTTGATCTCACTCTCTCCCCCTATCTCTATTTTAAGTTTTAAAATGTTTTGGTTTTTTAATATTCTTTTCAAAATAGCTTCTAATAGTTTTCAAAATTATTATACTTATTATTTTAGTTTTTAGTATTTTATCAAGTTATTATTTTTTAGATTTTGATTTTGATTTATATTAGTTTATTTTTCAAAATTCTTATCATATAGTTTTACTTATGTTTTATTTTGATTATAATATATATATATATTTGAACTTATTTACAAAGTATAAAATTATTTCATGAAACGATACATTTTCAGAATAATATTTTAAAGCAGTTTTCAAAATTACAAAGAGTATATCATCATACTCTAACCCTATATATCGACATAGTAGCCATGAATTTCAAAATTCAATTTTCAAAAGAAGTGTCCATTCGTCGTATAACTTCATGAATAGACATGACCGTTATTCCTCTATAAATACCTATGTTTTCAGCGAATATTTTAATCACTTTTCATTATTATTCTCTCTCCTTCTTCTCTTTCATTTTCTGAACAAAAATATTACCATACTATACCGAATTTCAACCAAAAACAAACTCAATCACCATTAGTTTGATTGTCTATCATTTGCTCTTCGATTTATATCACTTCTCTCACTCCAATCAAGATCTAAATGCTATTCAAGGACTATAAGATCGTCTGTAATCAAGATTGAAGTTCTGAGTTTGTAAATCTCTATAATATCAAGCCGACATACTTATGGGTGTGATTATTGCCCGTGAAATCAATTGGGTGTGCTTAGTAGCCCGTAAATCTAGTGGGTGTGCCTGTAGTTCGAAAATCAAGCAGCTCTACCTAGTGGTCGGGATTCTGGAGGGTGTGTCACATAGCTTTGAAATCAAGATTGTATTTGCATTTACTGTTTGTCTGGGTTTTGATTCTATGATTGTTTCTGTGATTGCTAATCTCAATATTCTAAGTATAATTTCAAAAGATTTTAAAAAGATTCATGTAAATTAGAAAACACTATTCACCCCCCTTTAGTGTTAATGTAGCCTTAAGATCCCTATTATACAATCTTACATTAACGTCTTATTTAAGGAGTTTATGGCTCATATGGTGAGGGAAGTTGTACTGGAGGCAGTATGCCAGGAGCTGCAGTAGTAAGGGAAGGCTTCCCTAGGATGAGCAAAGATTACAAAATTTGGGAGGAAAAGTGTTCACAATGAAAGAGCCTGCAGTAGAAGTGTTGAATTGGTGGAGAAGCTGTGAGCATATATTTGGTGACTTAGGGTTGAATGATGCACAAAAGAGAAGAATGACATCGAAGTTACAAGAAGATGCACTGGATTGGGGGGAGACCATAATTGCAGAAACTCCAAAAGAGGGAATCACATGGGAGCAGTTCAAGGAGATGTTTGAGGCACAGTGTAAATCGAAGTCTCAGGCGAGTGTGTTGTTGAGGGAGTTCATTGACTTGAGGCAGGGTAACCTTATAGTAGATGGGTACGTCTAGAAGTTCAATGCATTGGCTATGTGTGGTAGGGAGATCATTAACACTCCTATGAAGAAAAACGAGAAGTTTATCAGAGATTTGGAGCAAGGTCTTTATCATAAGGTGATGGCTCATCTAGCATCTCCTTTTGACAATGTAGTTTACATAGCTAGAAGGTTCAATTAGATGTACACGGAACACATGTGAGTGGAGATGAGACCCAAGGCAGAGCAGAAGAAGAAGTTTACACCAAATACAAAATGCAAGAAAGGAGCATAGATGTGATATCCCGGAATTTTTAGGCAATATCAATTTAATAATCTGTATTAAAAATTAATTTGATTTGATAATTTTTGTTAATAAGATTTAAATTGATTTAATAATCTTCTTTTAATAAATATTTAATTTGAGGTTTTATCTTTTTAAAAAGCTAATTAAATTGTTTTCTGTTTATAATGTATATATTTGTATATATTATAAATAGATAAGTTTTGCTTTAAATTTAATAAATAAAGGCATATTTTCAAATTCTAATATTTTTGGTAATTTGGAAATTTGATTTTATGTAATATTAAGCTTTTCAAAGCTATTTAATAAATAATTATATGGTTTTAATTTGTTAAGTTTAAATTGTTTAAATTGAGTTTAGCATAAGTTTAAATTAATAAAAGTTTGTTTTAAATATAGGTTGATAATATAAGTAATTTATTAATCAAGAGATAATTTCTTTTATAAATTATTTTAATTTGGTAAATGAGTTATTTTTGAATAATAATAATGTTATATGTAAATCTGGACTTTAAGTAGGATATTATTTTCAAATTGTAATGGTGGATGTTTAAATATATATATATATATATATATCAAATTGATTTTTAAATTGATTTTAAATTGGATTTCAAAATTAAAATTAAAATTTATATTTGGATTTCAAAGGAGATGATATATATATATATATATATATATATATATATATATATCTTAAAATAGATATTGGATTTAAAATATGACCTAAATGATTTTGTATAAATATAGTTTGTTTATTCTATTTCTTTTAAAATGAATTCTTATTCATAAATTAGAATAAGCATTTAGTTATTAGGAAATTTATTAATAAAAGCTTTATTCATTTATAAATTATTTTGCATGTAAAATTACATATGTAAGTTAATAAATCAATCTAAGAACATGTGTTAACATGTTAATTAAGGAGGTTGACAAGGGTCATATTTTAACTTTATTTTTCTTTGATTTTTAATAAATCATAAAATTAGTTATATAAACACGTACATCTTCCATTCTTTTTCTTTTTCTCATTTTCAAATTCTAAGCTAAGAAATATTCTTAGCTGAAAACTTGTTTCTAAAACAATTCCTCATTTCAAAATACAAATTTACAATCACTTCCTCTAAAACCGGTTTTCATCAACCTGTAACCAAGATTTCAAATCACTCTTCAAACACAAATTCCTGTAACCATAATTAGATCTGAGAATCAAAACAAGAAAACCAAAGCTTTTCATCAACCCTATAATACATTTTCCAAATCAATAAGCCTGTAACCATTTTCCAAGTTTTCAAATGCAATATGGAAATTGGTTACTGCATGCAAACCTGAGATGATTAAGCTTGCACTTTGAAACCTGTAGTTCCATTTTTAACTCAAGCATGCAAGTTCAAAAACAATAACCTATCATCATACAAAAAAAAATCAAATGCCTGCATTCTTCATTTGGAATCAAAAGCATGCTAATCATCTTCAAATTATCAGCCTGCATGCAACTGCATTTTAAATCAAAGAAGCATTCCAGTTCTAAAGTTTTCAAGAGGCTTTTCAAAACAAAATGGGGATGCTCTGTTTTCATCTTCAAAATGGTGAGTAACATCACAATTTAAATAGTTTAGATATATAATTATGTTGCCTGCTCATCTCTGAAACAGGTATGTTTGTGAATGAATTTATAAGTTTAGCTTTGTGTATATATATGAAAATATTGGTGTGCATGTTGTGTATCGGTATTCCTCTTCTCTGATTCTAGTTCCAGGCTTAAATTCAAGTCAAAAATCTCTTGCTCTTGATTCAATCTTGTTAAGACTTAAGTCTTGAACAAAAATTGTAGTTGAATCATAGTTGTAAGTTTAAAAAAAAAATTTAAGTCAAAATAGTTTGTATTGCCTTGGGAAATAATAAAACTTCGGTACAAATTTAAAATAGGTTAAATTTTTATTATCATGATTCATAGATTCAGGTATATGAATCAAATGCTAAAGCTAAAACTTGATTTTTGAAACAAAAATTACGATTTTTAGTAATGGGATTTAAGAGCATTTCTGGTTTAACTAGAAATTGGAATTTGAGGAAATTCTGATGAACTCGATAGTCTGAGGGGTCGTGATTCTTTCTGGAGGAAGAGGAGTGGTCAGTGACTTGGGGAAAAATATTGGATCATTGATCAAAGCATGGTGGCGACGAGGGTTGGTCAATGAAGCCTGTAAACCTAGTTTGGTATGCTCTTGAAATTTTGATCGACACGATCTTTCCGAGTGACCGAGTTTTATGAGATTCTAGGAGATGATGGCTGGAATGTGGACGAAGTCGTGGCCGGAGGTGTAGGCATTCTAGTGGTCGGAGGAATGTGGATGATGGTGTTTCCAGGTCTGCATTTGGTTGTTCCAGGTTTTGAGGGAACACTCGTATTTGATTTCGAGATGATGAACACGATATGATGATCGGAATGGGTTGCGTGGAAGTTTGCTGTTGTGGGAAGGCCATAGGTGATGACCGGAGAGGGTCGAAGGCACAGTGCATATGCACAGTGCAGTGATTGTGTCAGTGAAGATTGGGGGTTGTAGGATTTTTGGACTCGGGTAATTCTCGAGTAATTCGAGTTTTGGCTCGAAGTCATGTAATATTTTTCTCGAAGTAAATAGAAGGGGGCTCGGGTATAAGGGTGGTTACAGGTATTTTAAATTCAAGAGCACACAACTTGATATATATATATATATTAAATTGTTTGGGCAATATCAATTTAATAATCTGTATTAAAATTAAATTGATTTGATAATTTTTGTTAATAAGATTTAAATTGATTTAATAATCTTTTTTAATAAATATTTAATTGGAGATTTTATCTTTTTAAAAAGCTAATTAAATTGTTTTCTATTTATAATGTATATATTTGTGATATTATAAATAGATAAGTTTTGTTTTAAATTTAATAAATAAAGGCATATTTTCAAATTCTAATATTTTTGGTAATTTGAAAATTTGATTTTATTTAATATTAAGCTTTTTAAAGCTATTTAATAAATAATTATATGGTTTTAATTTGTTAAGTTTAAATTGATTTTAGCATAAGTTTAAATTAATAAAAAGTTTGTTTTAAATATAGGTTGATTATATAAGTAATTTACTAATCAAGAGATAATTTCTTTTATAAATTATTTTAATTTGGTAAATGAGTTATTTTTAAATAATAATAATGTTATATGTAAATCTAGACTTTAAGCATGATATTATTTTCAAATTGAAATGGTGGTTGTTTAAATGTATATATATCAAATTGATTTTTAAATTGATTTTAAATTGGATTTAAAAATTTAAATTTAAATTTATTTTTGGATTTCAAAGGAGATGATATATATATATATATATATATATATCTTAATATAGATATTGGATTTAAAATATGACATAAATGATTTTGTATAAATATAGTTTGTTTATTCTTTTTCTTTTAAAAGGAATTCTTATTCATAAATTAGAATAAGTATTTAGTTATTAGGAAATTTATTAATAAAAGCTTTATCCGTTTATAAATTATTTTGCATGTAAAATTACATATGTAAGTTCATAAATCAATCTAAGAACATGTGTTAACATGTTAATTAAGGAGGTTGACAAGTGTCATATTTTATCTTTATTTTTCTTTGATTTTTAATAAATCACAAAATTAGTTATATAAACACATACATCTTCCATTTTTTTCTTTTTCTCATTTTCAAATTCTAAACTAAGAAATATTCTCAGCTGAAAACTTGTTTCTCTAAAACAAATCCTCATTTCAAAATACAAATTTACAATCACTTCCTCTAAAACTAGTTTTCATCAACCTATAACCAAGATTTCAAATCACTCTTCAAACACAAATTCCTGTAACATAATCAGATCTGAGAATCAAAACCAAAAAACTAAAGCTTTTCATCAACCCTATAATACAATTTCCAAATCATCGCATGATTTGGGCAATATCAATTTAATAATCTGTATTAGAATTAAATTGATTTGATAATTTTTGTTAATAAGATTTAAATTGATTTAATAATTTTTTTAATAAATATTTAATTGGAGATTTTATTTTTAAAAAAGCTAATTAAACTGTTTTCTACTTATAATGTATATATTTGTATATATTATAAATAGATAAGTTTTGTTTTAAATTTAATAAATAAAGGCATATTTTCAAATTCTAATATTTTTGGTAATTTGGAAATTTGATTTTATTTAATATTAAGCTTTTCAAAGCTATTTAATAAATAATTATATGGTTTTAATTTGTTAAGTTTAAATTGTTTAAATTGATTTTAGCATAAGTTTAAATTAATAAAAAGTTTGTTTTAAATATAGGTTGATAATATAAGTAATTTATTAATCAAGAGATAATTTCTTTTATAAATTATTTTAATTTGGTAAATGAGTTATTTTTAAATAGTAATAATGTTATATGTAAATCTAGACTTTAAGTAGGATATTATTTTCAAATTGAAATGGTGGTTGTTTAAAAGTATATATCAAATTGATTTTTAAATTTATTTTAAATTGGATTTAAAAATTTAAATTTAAATTTAAATTTAAATTTCAAAGAAGGTGATATATATATATATATATCTTAATATAGATGTTGGATTTAAAATATGACATAAATGATTTTGTATAAAAATAGTTTGTTTATTCTATTTCTTTTAGAAAGAATTCTTATTCATAAATTAGAATAAGTATTTAGTTATTAGAAAATTTATTAATAAAAGCTTTATTCATTTATAAATTATTTTGCATGTAAAATTACATATGTAAGTTAATAAATCAATCTAAGGACATGTGTTAACATGTTAGTTAAGGAGGTTGACAAGTGTCATATTTTATCTTTATTTTTCTTTGATTTTTAATAAATCATAAAATTAGTTATATAAACACGTACATCTTCCATTCTTTTTCTTTTTCTCATTTTCAAATTCTAAGCTAAGAAATATTCTTAGCTGAAAACTTGTTTCTAAAACAATTCCTCATTTCAAAATACAAATTTACAATCACTTCCTCTAAAACCGGTTTTCATCAACCTGTAACCAAGATTTCAAATCACTCTTCAAACACAAATTCCTGTAACCATAATTAGATCTGAGAATCAAAACAAGAAAACCAAAGCTTTTCATCAACCCTATAATACATTTTCCAAATCAATAAGCCCGTAACCATTTTCCAAGTTTTCAAATGCAATCTGGAAATTGGTTACTACATGCAAACCTGAGATGATTGAGCTTGCACTTTGAAACCTGTAGTTCCATTTTTAACTCAAGCATGCAAGTTTAAAAACAATAACCTGTCATCATATCAAAAAAAATAAATCAAATGCCTACATTCTTCAATCTGGAATCAAAAGCATGTTAATCATCTTTAAATCATCAGCCTGCATGCAACAGCATTTTAAATCAAAGAAGCATTCCAGTTCTAAAGTTTTTAATAGGCTTTTCAAAACAAAAAGGGGATGCTCTGTCTTCATCTTCAAAATGGTGAGTAACATCACAATTTAAATAGTTTAAATATATAATTATGTTGCCTGTTCATCTCTGAAACAAGTATGTTTATGAATGAATTTATAAGTTTAGCTTTGTGTATATATATGAAAATATTGGTGTGCATGCTGTGTATTAGTATTCTTCTTCTCTGATTCTAGTTCCAGGCTTAAATTCAAATCAAAAATCTCTTGCTCTTGATCCAATCTTGTTAAGACTTAAGTCTTGAACAAAATTTGTTTGTTGATTCATAGTTGTAAGTTTAAAATTTTGTTTAAGTCAAAATAGTTTGTATTGCCTCTAGAAATAATAAAACTTCAGTATAAATTTAAAATAGGTTAAATTTCTATTATCATGATTCATAGATTCAGGTATATGAATCAAATGCTAAAGCTAAAACTTGATTTTTGAAACAAAAGTTACGATTTTTAGTAATGGGATTTAAGAGCATTTCTGGTTTAACCAGAAATTGGAATTTGAGGAAATTCTGATGAACTCGATAGTCTGAGGTGTCGTGATTCTTTCTGGAGGAAGAGGAGGGTCAGTGACTTGGGGAAAAATATTGGATCGTTGATCAAAGCATGGTGGCGACGAGGGTTGGTCGATGAAGCCTGTAAACCTAGTTTGGTGTGCTCTTGAAATTTTGATCGACACGATCTTTCTGAGTGATCGAGTTTTACGATATTCTAAGAGATGATGGCTGGAATGTGGACGAAGTCGTGGTCGGAGGTGTAGGCAATCTGGTGGTCGGAGGATTGTGGATGATGGTGTTTCCAGGTCTACGTTTGGTTGTTCCAGGTTTTAAGGGAACATTCAAATTTGATTTCGAGATGATGAACGCGATATGATGATCGGAATGGGTTGCGTGGAAGTTTGCTGTTGTGATGAGGCCATAAGTGATGACCGGATAGGGTCGAAGCTACCATGCATATGCATGGTGCAGTGATTGTGTCATGTGAAGATTGGGGGTTGTAGGATTTTTGGACTTGGGTAATTCTCGAGTAATTCGAGTTTTGGCTCGAAGTGATGTAATATTTTGCTTGAAGCAAATAGAAGGGGGCTCAGGTATAAGGGTGGTTACAGGTTTCTCTAGAAACCTGTTTGTTTTCAAATTCAAATTTAGTTTTAAATTGGAAAGCAAGTTTTAAAGTAGAGTTTAAATCCCAAAATTTAAAGTATGGATTCAAAACTGAGTTTGTATCCTAGTTTTAAATTTAAATTAAGTTTTATAAATTAAATTGTTTTAAACAACTTTAATTATTTAACATGTATTTTAAAGGGTAAGAATTTAAAAGTAATTTTGGTTTAAATTCTTAAAATTCTTTTATAAGATGAGTATTTCTTCAACATATGATTTTAAAAGTTTGTAAATGGTTTTTAAACTTTGTTAAGTTAAAGTTGTTTTCATTTTAAATTTGAAAGTTGAAAGTAAAATGTTTTCAAATGTGTTTGTGAATGATAATTGAATGATTAATAAGAAAATGTGTTACCTTAAAGTTAATTAAGATTTAGTGATTTGGGATAAATTAAATTATTTAGGGTAATTAAAGAATATTTAATTAATTTAATTATTTATATGATTTGAATTTATTAATTAAGGTTGAAGTTAACTAATTAAGATTAAGTAATTTGAAAATAAGATCATTAATTAGATAAGTTAAGATTTTAATTAATGATTAGGAATTAATTTATCAAGTAATTTAAGATTAATTAAGTTACAGTTGAATTTAATTTTTTAAATAATTAAAGATTAATTGATGGGTTATTAAGGATAAATAAATTTGTAGTTAATAATGATTAATCTAAGTTTAATTACTTAAGGAAAGTAATTAAAGAATTTTTAGTAGCTAATGAAGGTCATTAACTTGAGATTATTTAATAATTAATTAATGTGATTAATTTTAATAATTTATTAGATTAATTAATTAAAGATAATCATTTGTGAAATTGTTTAAGAATAATTACTTAATGAAAGTAATTTAGGAATTAATTACTTAGTGTAGTTAATTGAGTTTAATGTGATTAGTTTAATTAATTAAGTTTAATTAATTTAAATCACTTGATGATTTGATAATAATTACTTAATGTAATTAATGGATGGTAATTATTTGGTGAAGTAATTAATTGATAATTAATGGATGTAATTAATTAAATATGATTTAAAAATGGAAGTAATTCGGATTAAATTACTTAGTAATTAATCAAGGGATTAATTGAGATAATTAATTAAAGGGTAATTAATTTATTTTATTTTATGAAGTAATTAAGGGTTGTTAATTACTGAATGTGATTAATCAAGAGTGATTAATAATTATGGTTTAATAATATTAATTACTTAATGTAATTAATTTAATAGTATAATTAAAATGTAATTAGGGATCATTAATTTATATAATTAATAATGTAATTAAGGTTGATTAATTAATCAATAATAAGTGATTAAAGAGTGATTAATTAATGTAATTAATTAAGGATTAATGTAATTAATTATAGTTAATTAATTAATGAAATTATTAAAGGATTAATTACTATATTTGGTTAAGAATAATTAATTTGAGAAATTAATTAAATAATAATTACTTGAATGTAATTGAAAGATAATTAATCAAGGATGATTAATTAATATGAATAATTAGAGAATAATTAATTATTTGATTTGTAATTAATTAATGGTTATGTAAGCAAGATTTATATGATGAAAGTAATTAATTTAATTCACTTTAAATTAATTAGAGATGGAAGTAATTAATTTAATTCGTTTTAAATTAATTATAGATGGTGTGATTATAGATCATTGCTTATGTATGGATGAATGATATTGGTTGCCTTGAATGGTTTGAGATCTTAGATATGAGATAAGTAATGCCGTGTGCTATGGATGCTTTGGTTGCATTATGGTGATAATATGGATTATCTATTTGTGATGATAATATGGATTATCTTTTTATAATGATAATATGGATTATCTGTTTATGATGATAATGTTGATTATCTATTGTGATGATGTGAATTATCTATCTGTGTGTATATAGATAATTAAATTGAATTATTTTAAACTTAAAACAACTTGGACCAAAAAGAAGGCGTTTTGTATTTCGATGAGACCGGGATCGGGTTTCCAGATTTGGATATCCGAAAACCACATCGATCCAAATTAACGATAGGTCGTCAATCTCAAGTGAAGATGAAGATTCAGAGTGCAAGGGTTATCGTCGTTAACTCTGAGGGTGATTCCAAAATGAGTGTAACAAGATAATGCCTTCGATTTCGTTCGAACTCGGAACATCGTCAGGTGGACGATGAGCATTCTAAGAGATGTGTTCTCTAAAGGTAATCGTAGCCTCAAGCCTCATCAACGGGGAATGGCTCAAAAAAGGGAGGTGCAGCAAGGCTAAGTGGGTCATGCCCAAGTAGGACGAGATTTTTCCCTTTCTAGAAGTCCCTTTATATTCGGCTGTGTGGGGAAGTTGATTCGCGACAAATGCCAGGGTTGTCTTGTTCGGGACTATCCAGTAAGGGATGGTTCCGGCCTTGTGTTGCGGGGGATTTAGGGTGGATCCTCGGTACGTTGATCTAGGCTACGTACGGTGACGGGCAATACCCTAGTAGTCCTGTCATTGATGGAAACCCATTCTTCCTACGTGCCCTTACGGTTTTGATTGTATTGCCCACTTTTGTGGCTAGTAGCTGGAATTTAATCATGTAACAATTTCAGCTATTTCTTATTTATTTGAAAACCCTAGACCTATTATAATATCACCGTATTTCCTATCAAATGTTTTGATTAGCATAAGGTAAAAACTTTTCCATGTTTATGTGTAGGAAGTCTTACGTGATACCTTTCTTTTCAAAGGTTTTTCAAAAGTTAAGCAACTTTAACCTTTTACTCACACCAGACCCATGTCTTACCCGGAGTTTATCTTCTGTTTTCTTAAACTCTTAGGTACTCAAATTTTTACGAGTAGCCAAGGGATTCAGGTTAGCTTGATGAATTGTGGAGGAGAAATGGAGCAGGAGGCTTCAGCGTTGTAGATATTTATAGTGTTCTGTTGTGTATTCTCTGAGTCATTTGTTTGTGTTGTATTGAATTGTAATAACAAGACAAGTGTTTATAACTGTCTAGTATGTGATGTATAAGCTATGTAACTCTGATAGATGATGTATACTGTGTTATATTTATGTGATTAATATAATTTATTCGTTCCGCTGTTGAGATTCTGATGTTGTTTCTTTCTTCTTCTCTTTCTTTCTATTCTCTATCCCTTTCTTTCTTATTAATGATACGTCTTTCTAGTTAGTGAAAGACGGGTCATGACAATAGAAGCAGAAAGGGGTGCGTTCGCTAACACCAAGGTTAGGTGCTTTACTACGGTCAGAAAGGGCATTACGCTTCAAAGTACCCTATGGCAAGGAAAGTATGAAGATGAAGTGCCTCAAGTGTGACAAATTAGGACATATGAAGAAGGATTGCCCATCTTAAGGCGTAAGTATATGCTCTGGAGGGACCAATGAAAGGACCATCTACAAAGGAGAGAGGCAAGGGGAAAGTCCAAGAAGGTATGGCTTTGATTTTTATTATTTCAGTTAAGAGTACTGTTTGGTACTAAAGCTACAAATTCATTTAAAGTTAACAACTTGGTTGATAGACTTGGGTTGGGGGTTCCTTCTTTAATCACTTCCATATGTGTAGCTAATATGATATGGGGTTATGCTACTCTCCGATTGAGATGCACTAACCTAGATATTGAGTTAGGTGGGTTGTAAGTTTTCTTATGATCCTTTTGTGTTTGACTTGATAGGATTTGAAGTTATTCTAAGGATGGATTAGTTAAAGAGGTATAGTGTGAGGGTGCACTACTCTGAACGAATAATTATTTTGAGTCATCCGGACCGTGAGATAGGGTGTTTGTTGCATTGGAAGAATGTGAAGAACTGCGCAAGAGCACTTTATTTGCGATAGCTTCTGAGGAAGAGGAGGTGGGAGTAGTATGAGTAGTGAAGGAGCTAAGACTTGTGTTTGAATCGGTTTTGAGGTTGCCACCCCCAAGAGCGGTAGATTTCCGCAGCGACTTACCATCAAGGATAGAACCGTTTAGTCGACCTCTTAGCAGAATGCCTTCGAGGGAGATGGAGAAGCCGAGGAAACAATTGGTGGAGTTAGAAGGGAAGAGCTTCATAAGACCAAGAGACTACCATGAAGAGCAGCAGCAGTGTTTGTAAAGAAGTTTGATGGGCCCTTAAGATTATGTATAGACTATCAGAAGCAGAATGAGAGGACCGTGAAGAATAGTTATCCTTTACCAAGAATTGATGACCCTTTTGATTAGTTGAGTGGAGCTAAGGTGTTTTCACAATTAGACTTGGCTACAGGGTTCCATCAACTGAAAGTTGTAGAGGAAAGTATTCCTTTAACTGCATTCAGAACTAGGTATGGTTCTTATGGGTGGTTAGTTATGCCATTCAGTCTAACCAATGCGCTTGCATTCATTATAGACTTAATGAACAAGATCTTCTAAAATAAGCTGGAAAGATATGTACTGGTGTTTATAATGACATTTTAGTGTATTCTAAGGATGAGGAGGAGCATGCAATTCACCAGAGGATTGTGCTGGATACGTTGAGACAACATAAGTTAAAGGCAAGATTTTCTCGGTTTCATTTTTGGAGAAGGGAAGTGAAATTCCCAGGCCATGTGATTTCAGAAGAAGGATTAGGTGTAGATCCAGAAAAGATGAAGTAGTAAATGGGTAGAAGAGGCCTGAGACTGTTATCGAGGTGTGAAGTTTTTTAGGATTAGCTGGTTATTACAAGAGATTCATTAAGGATTTTTCTCATATAACAGCGCCGCTGACTATGCAGACCAAGAAAGTTAAGCAGTTTGTTTGGGAAAAGGAGTGTGAGAAGGAATTCTAGGAGCTGAAGCATAGATTGACAAACATGCATGAATTAGTAATTCCTAATGGGAATCATGGTATGATTATGTATACTGATGCATTAGGTTTGCAGATGAGGGTAGTACGGATGCAGAAGGGTAGAATATTTGCTTATGCATCCAGGAAATTACGGCCCTATGAAGTTTGGTATCCAACGCATGATTTGGAATTGACTACGGCAGTCTTCGTGTTGAAGATTTGGAGACATTATCTCTTGGGGGAGAGGTTTGTGTTATTTACAAACCATAAGTCTTTAAGATATTTTTTCTCTTAGAAAGAGTTGAAAATGTGGTAGCAAAGATGGTTGGAGTTTCTAGCATCGTATGATTTTGGGATAGAGTATGCCTTAGGAAAATGCAACAAAGTAGCTGATGCCTTAAGCTGAAGACAACAGAGTTATGTTTTGGCTATGTTAGAAGAATGGACTGCGTTTGAAACATTGTCTGTGTTTAATGACTAATATCGGTCTAGTGCAAGATCAAGCAGCGTAAACAAGATATTAATATACTTGGAGTTTAACATGCGTTGGTAGAAAGAATAGATGAATTGCAAAAGAATAATAGGTTCTGCACAAACACGGTAAGAAGTTTAGATTCAAGAGTCGAGCAAAGGAACTGAAGGGGCTTAGTGTGGACAAGAAACGAGTACCGTGGAAGAATGGCAGGTTGTATATTCCAAGTGCTGGGAAACTATGAAAGGAAGTAATTGGATGAGTGCCATAATTATAAGTTTACCATACATCGTGGAGGTACGAAGATATTTTGAGATATGAAGAGAAGTTTCTTCTGGGAAGGAATGAATAAGGACGTAAGAGATTATGTGAGAAGATGTCTGACATGCCAACAAGTGAAGGCAGAACATCAAATGCCAAGTGGGCTTCTGCAACCTTTAGAAGTTCCAGTGTGGAAATGAGATTCGGTATCTATGGAGTTCATAGATGGGTTGCTAAGGAAAAGGACAGGGAACGAAGGCATTTGGGTTATAGTTGATAAACTAACCAGGTATGCCTATTTCATTCCAATGAAGGCTAAGCGGACTGCACCAAAGTTAGCAAAAATACATGCAAAGATGATAGTGAGACTGCATCGGGTGCTAAGCACTATTTCTAGTGATTGGGATTTGCTATTCACTACCATGTTTTAGAGTAGTCTGCAGAAAGTATCTGGTATAGAACTACACATGAGTACTATGTACCATCCATAGACTGATGGGCAGACTGAGATGATCAACAAGGCCCTAGAAGATTTGTTGAGAGCATGTATTTTAGACTTCGGTGGGTCTTGGGAAGATTACATACATCGGGTAGAGTTCTCATATAATAACTGCTATCAGAGTAGTATTGGGATGTTCCTTTTCAGGCTTTATATGCAAAGGCCTGCAAGGCTCCTGCATGTTGCTTAGAAGCAGGAGATAGAGTTGTGTTAGGACCAGATGTAGTAAAAAACTAATAAGAAGGTAGAGCTAATCTGAGCAAGGATGAAAGCAGCACAGTCTAGGAAAAAGAGTTATGCTGACATAAGGAGAAGGAACTGCAGTTCATAGTAGGTTATCAGGTGTTCGTGAAGGTTTCTCCGAAGAGAGGCGTGATGCATTTTCAGGAAAGCTGGAAAGTTAGCACCTTGATATGTAGGACCGTTTTCGATCATAAGAAGCATTAGGAAGGTGGCGTATAAGGTTTATCTTCCTAGTGTTTTTGTAGGGATTCATAATGTATTTCATGTATCATGTTTGCGGAAATGCATTAGGAACCCGAGAGTAGTAGTTGATCAAAGGGCAGTAGAAGACTTAATTATCAAACTAAATATGATTTATGGGCGCAGACTGGTTCGAATAGTAGATCGAGACGAGAAGCGGCTTCATAACAAAGTTGAAGCTAGTGCACGTTCAATGGATCGCAAATCGAGAAGACTGCACGTGCGAAATGAAGGATTAGGTTAGGAGGATCTACCTGGAGTTGTTTGTCACAAAGTAGCGCATATGCTATATGTTGAGTGTATTGACGTAGACCGTTTATGTATATATATATATGTATGTATGTATATAATATTATGGTTCTTGCTATATTAGTAGGAAGTACTAATACATTTTATGTATGCATGGATTGGGAATTCACGAGGCTGCTTAGAATAAGCATATAAGTGAGGACTAGACTTTAGTTAATCTTAACTAAATTTCGAGGCAAATTTCCTTTAAGAAGGGGAGACTGTAATAACCCTAAATTTCATAATTAATGAAATAAGTTAATTAAAGGAATAAGGCAGGCTAAATGAGAAAGGTAGGGAGGAATGAATTAATAGAAGTGGGTATGAGGGCCCAGACTCAACTTATTGTGGGACAATATACAATACTCCTTTCTATTCATTCATTTCATTTCACACAAAACTAAAATAATAGTTAGAGAAATTCTTTAATGGTGAAATTATAAGAAGGCCAATAAGAACTTACAAAAACACAAGTTGGAAGAAACTAAAGAAGACTAAAAGCTCTACATCTTAAAGATCTAGGCAAGTAATACCTAACCCTTCTAAACAGATTTCCTTATATGTATGGGTTCGGCTCAAATCTATATGTTTTTATGTATAATGGGGTTCATGCAGGTTTACATGTGAAGATCTAAAAGTTTAATGAATGTTTTGAAAAAGGATGAGTGAACATGAGATGTTTACATGTGTTTTCGCTACTTTAGTGATTTCGAAACTGAATGGAAATTTTACATCATTTGCGAATCATGATTTCTGAAAAGAATACTGTAAATAATAGAAAGTGAAATAAGATCCAAAGGGACAAAAACACATGCAAAGGCGATGTCAAGGATGTCAAAGCTGTCGGGGTACGACATTGTGGCGACGGCTCTATTTTTATAAGTGTATTGCGTTAAATAGAAGGGATCATATTGCATTGAAACTTAGAAATGAACGCTTAATAAGTAAAGGGTAGAGCATACTATGTGAGTCGGTAGGACTCTGCACTAATAAGATAAACAAATAACACGTATAAAAGATAAGTAAATGCGACTCGGGGGAGCGGCTAGGTCATAACGGGGAAGGGATCCCGTCTTAAAATTAAAAGACAGAAGCGTAAGGGATACTAATGCCGAATGAGGACACTCATTCGATTACATGCCTTGGAAAGCTGAGGAGAGGCTTTCAACTTCCAGGGGCTGCAGGGCAATTCCACTGAAACAAATGTTTAAATAGATGTACACATTGGGAAGGTAAGCATTTATCTGCGTGGGGCGCAGAATTCACCTTGGAAAGGTGAATTAAAATATTCAACTATGTAGGGTGCAATATCAAATATTTTAAAGCATACTTTAAAGAATATAGGAAACCTGCATGAGGCACGACATTATACCAATAAAGAACAAAGAAGTAATGCATGGTGTATGAGTAAATAATCGAGTAAAATAGATTAAAGAAGAATCAAAAAGGAAAACCAAGCGGGGTCTGCACGGAGAACACAATATTGTACACTTGGATTAACATCAATCTATGCTAAGACAAGGGTGGGGTCAGCACGGAGTGTTCTGTAGTAAAGAAGATTTGCTTAAGAAAGCATTTAATTAAAGGTGTAAATGAGAAACAATTGCATTAGTAGTTTAAAGTGTTTTACTCATTATGTCTAATTAGTGAGGGGAAAACCTAATCTGTGCAGTGCAAGTTGGACTCACTACATGTTTATTTTTGGGATGACATTATTCACTCCAGACTTTATATCTGACCCATATTTTAATTAATGTTTTTCCTATAAACTCATAGGTGCTCATTGACTAGGCTGAGTTTATGGGCGTAGGCAGGTTCGAAATAATGCCCGGAATACAAAAACTGAAGATGGAGTAGGAAGCCCTTTAGCTAATAAAGATATTTTTTTCCACTGTATGATGGAGTGGGAGCCTCATCTTCGTATGTGGACCCGGTTCTTTATTATTTTATTATTTATTTATATTTGACTCTTGCATGGGCACCTAATTTAGGAAACTTTTGCTGAAGTAAGTGTAATGACGATTTAAAATAATGTAATATATAATATTAGTTTGCTCTGTTTTCTTTGTTTGTGTATGTATGTGTGTGTATATATATAACTCACTTTATGTTAAAACGTAATTTTGATGATGAATGCAGCATCAGCAGCGTTCATCGTCGGGTTTATAATAAAGGATATAACACATATGTTCTTAAAATATTAGAATGGTTAAATGTTGCCATTTCATTTTTCAAATAAGGCTCCACTAGATTTTCATGTTTCTCAAAACCTTAAGAAAACATATAAATCTTTCGATACATCTAATGGGTATAAGGGACTTGCTTGCCTTAAGAGTCGACTTTGAGGATGCTCAATAATCATAGGCCCGCATGCGACGGTAACACATTATCGATTGTATCATATAAAACTCCTAACCTATGGTCTTTGTCCTAATCTTATCTCGATTTTGAGGATGCTCAACAAATCGAAAGAGATTATTCATTCGTATCCACCATTTCATGATGGCATAAGTGTAATGAACATACCTGAGAAAGCTTAACAAATACGTTCATGTATCTTACTCCGTCTAGTCAAATATTGACAATATTATACATATCAATCATGGCTTGAGTTTTCTCAATAACTAAAGAGCATGCATGTCATTTACAGATATATAAATGGTAGAGAACGCATTATATGTTAAGGATTCGTAATCTTTAATATATATGCATTGAGTGGCACTGATTTAAGTGACAATACATTTATTATGAAATATTGTCGTATTCAAGTATCAGACACATCTAAAATGATGGTATACATACATTACATATGTTTTTTGAGAATTCGAAGAGGAGAATACTAATATAATTTTATTCCACACTAAAAATGAAGCCGCCAACATGCTTGACAGGTGGCGATATCTCTCTCCCATACAATGTAAAATAAATATAACCCCCTAATTACTAAGGTCCATAATGAAAATAAAAACAACAATTCAAATCTAAAGTCTCAATATACTATAGTCTAATGAAAATGATAAGTGACCAAATCAGCAAAATAGATCTGTCCATCCAAATCATGGCAATGTCTAAAAATGTAAGAAAAAACTCAACAACATATGTAATACTAATTCATATATATGAATATAAATAAATACTTACATTCATGTATATGCAAGGGTAAATAATTTTGATAATAATAAAACAAGCAATAATATAACTACTCTAGGTAAGAAACAATGTAGACTAAGTAATACAAATGGAAGAAGGAATCAAATGAAGGATGAATCAATACCATAACACAGATCAACCTAAATAAAAACATGCAAATTAAGTAAAATGCTAATAGGCGTATCAAGAATGAGAACGCTCTAAATCGAAGCTAGTTTCCTAGAAAAGTATAATATTAGATGTGTCATTTGGAAACACATCTTGGAAAACGATACTTAGAACAATATTATTATAATGTTTTTTCCTTAAAAGTCTAGTATGAGATCTACATTTTTAAGAACCCTTTGGAACTAACATTTTTAGTTAATTTATAACAAGAGTTTGAAATCCAATTAAAATTAAAAAAAGCAATTACACATTTCTATTTCTCCAAAGAAATGCTAATATTATTAAATTTTATGATTTTTTTTCAAATCAAATATACCAAATTGATAGTGAAAATAATGTCTAGTTAAAACCTATTATCACTAGCAAAGTAAATCTAAAATCACTACAATAGAAATCATAATTAAAATCATTATTAGTTACATTAAAATTGAAAATATTAAGAATATTTAAAAGAATGAAATTGGTGATATGACGGTCATAATATGTAATGACCTGGATTTTTAGCCATCTGATATTGGGATAATTAACATATTTTAATTATTGAAATATTAATTTTTATAAGTCGAATAGATAAATTTTCTAGTATTGGAATATCTATATCTATAAACTGATTAAAACTATATTTAGTTTATATAGATTTCTTGATATGATAAATTTAATAGATATATGCATATAAACTCCACCATTAAAATTTAAGGTAGAATATCCATAAACGTATATACATATATATATATATATATATATATATATACGAGCTTTATGATGTTTAAAAATATATACAAGTATATGTATATATATGTATATGTATGCCATATGAAGTAATGTATATGAAAATATGCATAAATGTAAATATGACAAAATAAATATATATAGTGTATATGTATGCATATCTATATATTTATAAATGTATTTATGGTAAAGATAGCGTGTATGAAATTATATATATATATATATATATATATATATATATATATATGACACACACACACGTAGAAAAGCTTCATGACAATAAACTCCTAACTTTGGATGAAATAAGTATACGTATGTGTAGGTAGAATAAAATATATGTAAATATGTGTATATGTATGTATGTTAAAAATAAAATAGTAGATAGGTAAACCTATATATATATATATATATATATATATATATCTGTGTGTGTGTCTACATAAGAAACACACGATGGCAAGACATTAAATCAAGCTCACAAAATTTCAAGTCAAGCCATAAAAGATCAAATCACTTATATTAATCAAATCAAATCCATGAAATCAAATCATGCCTCAATAAATAAAATCAAGTAAAAAAATAAAAGAAAATAAACTAAAAACTATTGATTTTGGCAAATAGTCGATTTTGGAAAATTGGGTAAACCGAATTAAAAAACTATTGATTTAGAAGATATCGATTTTATACAGATAAAGTTTACATGTGATGCATATGAAGTGTATGATTTGAAAGATATTGTATATATATAGTATGCGAAACTAAAAGTATGGAAAGGCATCCCAACGAAAGTTGAAACTTGGGGTAGGAGATCCATCGGGTGGTTCTGCCTAGGAATCCGCAGGGTGGGTTCAATGAGAATTGGGATCCTAGAAGACGTCCGGACAAAAACTCATGAGTTCCTGGTGATCGTTTGTTTGCATAGCGTAAATCGAGGGGTATTATACCTATAATTACGTTTGGTTTGTTGTGATAGCAACGTAACCTTTGGGTAACTATGATCTATTGTGGTTCTGTAGCGTAATTCGAGAGGCAGAGATTGCCTACAGTCTACGTTTGATTTCACTATGATAGCGACGTAACATCGGTAGATTGCAATCTATGTGGTTTGGTTCCATAGCATAATTCGGGGGGGCAGCGATTGCCTACAGTCTACATTTGGTTTCACTAGGACAGTGGCGCAACCTTTGTGTAGCTATGATCTATGTGGTTCTGTTTTGATAGCGTAATTCAGGGGGTAGAGATTTCCTATAGACTACTTTCGGTTTTGCTGTGATAGCAACACAACCTTTGTGTAGCTGCGGCCTATCGTGTTCCCATGATTTTAGTCGAGAGGTGTTGATGCCTACAGTTTACTCGTGATTTTGCCAGGATGGCGACGCAATCATCGTGTGAACTGCTATCAACGTATGACTAAATTTCTGTAAAAATAAGGATGGACTTGTTAAGACATCGAGTTATGAAATATGTTTTAATATCGAACTAGCTTGGTAATGCTATGTACTTTAAAGTGTATGTATCCTAAATTGTATAACGAAAGACTGAAGAGTTTAAAATGTTTAAAGGACGATTAATTTAGTAATATACATCAAAATTATAGTTCTCATTTCATTCCATGTCGAGGACAAAAAGCTTCAAGGGGAAGGAATGTAACTTACTCAGATTTTTAACCATCTGATATTGAGATAATTAACTGACTTTAATTATTGAAATATTAATTTTTATAAGTCGAATAGATAAATTTTCCAGTATTGGAATATTTGAATCTATAAATTGATTAAAACTATATTTAATTTTAAAATATAGTTTTCTGGGTATGATAAATTTTATAGATATGTATATAAACTCCACCATTAAATTTAAGATAGAATATCCATATATGTATATATGTAATTATATACAAGCTTTATAATGTTTAAAGATATTCATAAGTATATATGTATATATATGTATATATATGTCCATATGAAGTAATGCATATGAAAATATGTATAAATGTAAATATGATGAAATAAATATGTATAGTGTATATGAATGCATATCTATATATTTATAAATGTATTTATGGTGAAGATAGTGCATATGAAATTATATATAGATATATACATATAAAAGCTTCATTATAATAAACTCCTAACTTTGGATGAAATAAGTATATGTATTTGTAGGTATGTTAATATATATAAGTATGTGTATATGTATGTATGTTAAAAATAAAATAGTAGATAGGTAAACGTATATATATATATATATATATATATATATATATATATATATATATATATATATATATTTGTGTGTGTGTGTGTATACATAAGAAACATCATGATGGCAAGACATTAAATCAAGCCCACAAAATTTCAAGTCAAGCCATAAAAGATCAAATCACTTATATAAATCAAATCAAACCCATGAAATCAAATCATGCCTCAATAAATAAAATCAGGAAAACATAAAAGAAAAAAAATCAAATGAAAAAGAGAAGCTTGTACACAACCCCCATTCTCTCTATATATACACATAGCCTCTTTATTCTCCTGTTCACTTATGCATTCTTATAAAAATAGAGTGATGCCATTAAAAAATAAAAGGAATCAAGTCAGTAAGAACTTAAGCAAGCAGCAGTTCATCTTTTTAAAAACTGTAAGTATTCACTATTTTGTTTTAATGGTACTATATATATGTATATATTCTGTGATTTATGGATGAATCTTTGGGTTAGATTATTTGCATAAGAATCTGGTATGTGCATCAGTGCATATGTTTGAGTGTGTCGAACATCAGGTCATCAAGACACTGCACATCTTCCTAGAATTTGCTTGATCATGTTCCTTTTTTTGAGAAAACAGCCAAGCTATTAACTTCAAAAATCAATACCTCCACAACTAGTTAGAACTTAACCATAAGGTCAAAATGAATGTTGTTTTTTAGAGTGTAGATTATTTTAAAAATCATTTCATTAAATTTCATCGAGTATAGGAAGAATGAACAACTTAAAGCATTAAAGGGTTCAAGATGGTCGAAAATTTAACCATCATAATTTGATCAATGGGTTATATGGTTGGAATCGTTGTTCAAAATTCAATTTTTAAGGCAAGTTTGAATTTTTTTTAGTTATATATGATAGGAGATATGTTAAGTTGAATGGTTTTTGCTGGAATGGCAAATTTCGGTGGTGTACACTATTTTGTGGCTTGCTGATTGGCATGAAGGAGGGTTAGGGGATGCGGCGTATAAGAAAAATGGAGTGGCATTTTTTTATTGAGTGGATTCATGTCGAGGTAGTTTTAGGGTTTTTAGGATGTTGATAGTTTAGGTTCAGTTTTCGGGAAATGGCATTGAGCAGGAGGAGAGGAGGAGGTGCGGTCCAGGGGAAAAGAAAGAGTAGTCGATGGCTATGCTGTCGGTGGAGTTTGGTGAAGAACGGAGGCCGTGGTGGTCGTGCCAAGGCGTTAGAAGGGGTGGAGATTCGTTCACTTTTTCGGTTTTGTGATCGAATTTCGAATCGAGGGTTTGGATCGTGTTCCAGGTGGTTGGACGTGATGCGGTGGTCGTGGGTGATAGGTATGGGTGGTCGTCAAACTGAATGGAAGGTCGGCGGCTTCATGTACGTGCATATCTTCATGCACTGTTCGGTGCACGCATGTGGGAATGAAGAGTGGAAGAAAGAATGCTGAGGGAAGAAGAAAGAAAGGTTTGGGTTGTAAAAGTGAAGATGGGCTGAGTATTTTTTTAATTGGGCCTGGCTTTAAAAAAGGAAATGAATTTTATAACTATTTTATTAAAAACTCTAAGATTTTAACACAATATTTCTCCTTCATTCCAAATACAATCGACGTCAAATTATTACGTCAAGTTCCTATCGATGAATATTTCCATCTGAACCAATATCAGTAAGTTTTCTGCAATATAAAATTTAATGATTTGCATAGTAATTTCTTATTTAAAATAATATTATGTTGATTAATAAATTAATGGTTAAATTTATCGTTTAATTTTAGATTAAGTAAGAATAAATTATTTTAAATTAATTGCTTGGGTTAACAAATAATTTGT
The DNA here is from genome assembly GCA_030765085.1 of Allium cepa. Classification (NCBI taxonomy): domain Eukaryota; kingdom Viridiplantae; phylum Streptophyta; class Magnoliopsida; order Asparagales; family Amaryllidaceae; genus Allium; species Allium cepa. The sequence goes on from CM060932.1 coordinate 612,218,257, forward strand.
AGTTAAATATAACTCGACTCAGTCCAGTTAAAATCAGTCAGTCAAATTTATAAACTTATTTAATAATAAATTAAAATCGTTAATTGAGTTAATGATCTATGTTAACCAATAATGTTCTTGATATTGATTTCAATTAGCTTTTGCCGTGTTATTAAATAGCCAAACAAATTAAAGTAAATAGAATAACAACTTAACACGTTACATATGGAATGAATGTCCATATGTAGATATTAACACCTTGATTGTAAAATTACTATTTAAATGACTTGGACTTTTAAAACTTACGTTTAGATTCGAAGAGTCCGGGATCAGATATCAGCATTATCCGGAGCCGCTTTGATCCAATAACCAATACGAACTTTTACGGTTTTGATTATAGAGTCTATTATGCTGGAATTTAATTAATTTAACAAATTCGACTATTTTTAATAAGTACTCATACTTAGACACTATTGTAATATAGATGGATTTTCTACAGAAGTGTTTGATTATCGTAAGATAAAAACCTGTCGTGTTTATATATGACATGGTCTTACGAGTTACCTTTGTTTGTCGAAGGATTTTGATAACTTTAGTAGTTCAATTTAAGTGCGTTTACTTACGCTGGTTTCCAGCCAGAATCGGGTGTTAATGCTCGGGTCAAACTGAGTATTACAGATTCAGGTTAGGATGCTTTGGAGCTCAGAAGACAAGCTGGATGGGAGAGACGTATTGCTCGTATTTGTTTATATTCCACTGTGTATTATATGCTGTATATTCAGCATTTTGAGGACAAGATATTATGACTGTCCAGATTTATACGTTGATGATTGCATTCAGATAATTTGTATGTATATTAACAGTTACAGTTTTTCTTTTGTATAAAAAATGTTATTGTATATTATATTTTGTTCCACTGCGGTTGTGAGATTCTGTGTTGTTGTTGTTTCTTCTTCTATGTCTTTTCTTCTTAAACCCTAACAATCTGGTATTTTCGACACTCGATTGCTCGACACTCTATATAGTGAACGTATTAGCGTCGATTTTCGGGGGTCAAAAATCTCCAAGTCGTTACATATTATAAGTGCGTACTAGATTCCAATAACATATTGCAAAAAAATTTCTATCAATAATCACATTCTTCTTTTTTAGCAATATAATAATACTTAGATTTTTATGTAAAATTAACCATATGTGAAGTTTTGACTTAGGTGGTGCATGATAGAGTTAAGGGTATGCTCTAGCAGCAATTATGTAATTTGTCACATATATCTAACTTGATCACCAATCTTGTTCAAAGTAAAATGTATTTTCTTTCTATTATATACATAATATAACGTGTTATATTAATTAATAATTTAATTAAAAGTATATTTAATAGAAAATCCATAAATGGTATGTTTTGTGATTGTAGTTACAAAGCCTTGTAACTTTGAGTAATTTATTGCAATGAAAATAAATATAACATCTTAAATATTCCTACTCAAGATGCATCGAGGCTGGTATCGATACATCTATTGAGACTAGAGTACGTAATGCTTTCCAAATGATGGGGAGTGCATTACTCATGACTGCTGGGGAGCACCAATGGGTTACGTACTGAAGGTTATTGGATAACTATGGAATGAATCACTCGATAGTTTTCTGTTGGTTAATATAACTAAGGTCAAAAAGAAAATATCGATGTGACTAATTTACATAGCACTCTCGACTTGAGAATACTATTGTCTTCAATGTGGAAGCTCCGCTTTAATTATAGTTAAATCATGGCACGACGCCCATCAAACGACTATAGTTGGGTTGACTGAAAGCATTGGAAGTGAAACACTATTCAAGAAACGATTCGTCTCCTCAGTTCTATGAGGTTAGTAATATAGTCAATTGATGTCAACTCAAAGTCAAAGCCTCTAGCTAGAGCAATTCGGTTAATAATAATTGTTATTATTGAACCATGGACTGTGTTTGGACTATAAAGTTGAATGTGGATGATATTGGAATTTTGACCTACCAAATTCCATAAGTCCTAATATGATATAGTTTTGACGAAGAGAATTAGTGTAAAAATTGTCGCTATCGGGTACCGCTTATAATAAATAAAATTGGATTTTACCAAATGACGTGTAAATGCTGAATTCAACCAAAATATCACACCACTTGCTAAGTGACATGTGAAGTTAATATTCAAATAGTCCGATATTAATCGCTGACTAAATTTTCACCTTTGAATCGCACAACCATATGGATAAATTCTCTAAAACACCATATGTTTTAATTAATTTATAAAATGCTGTAAATTGATTAAATTAATTGATATTTGAGAAATATTAATTTTTTTTGGAAGTTGTTTGTAATTATTTTAATACATTTATAATAATTATTTTTGCACTCATTTATATATGATATCAATGTAATTTAAATAAAATATAATCGCACAAAATGATTTATGGAAATTTTATGTCATTCGATGACATGATTTGTGGAAATTTTATGTCATTTGATGACATATCATGTGAAAAGAAAGGATTGGAGAGAAAGACAATCAAGGAATTAGTTAGGGAAGTTTTAATTAAAGAATGAGAAATATTTCATTCTTTCAAATAAAACATATTCTCTAATTCATTCTCTACGTACAATTCATTATTTCTCATCTTCATTATTTTTCTTTCTCTCCTCCTAACTTTACATGGAAGAAAAAAAAAATCAAATTACCTAAAATCTTTTAACTCTAAATAAAAATATCAGACAAAACAAAACAAAAGTGGTTCATCCATCCCTTACAAGACTATGATAGCGATCTTAAAGATTCGAGGAGATATCATCATTCAAGGTGCGCTCTTTTGGCTACATCTTAAAGTAAAATCTTCATTTTATTATTCACAGAATCTCCTATTCGTATGATTAGATCTCTTGCATATCACATCAGAATATAAGTTTATCTATTTAACTTGATCTGATTCCCTTCGGTTATATCTTCTTTAATAATATATATGTTTATAATATCAATTTGATTTGGAACCATATTTTGCTATTCCGTTTTGATTACATGTTCATATTCTTAAAATTAGAGTTGTGATAAATTCTTACCATTAGAGCTATGACATATTACATCTCATATTATTAGTTGTTCATGATATTCTTATAGTTCAGATCTGATATTTTACTGCAAATTATATGTGCCTAAGTTGTCCCCATTGTTCATGTTTGAAACCATTCATTTATACGATTTTATTTTATTTCAACTATTATAAATTACATATGTTGTCCTTTTGAAATCATCTCCAAACTGAATATAATCTTTATGTGTTTTGTTTGAATTTTTTTGTTAATGCATTTTTTGTTTGAAAGTAAAATAAAAACATAATCTTACTTTTGTTCAAATTTGTAAACTTCTATTTCTAATCATGCTAAATCACAAACTTTAAATATTTGTTTGTTATTTTAATTTTAGAAGCAGCTTGAAATCAATTACATATACACACACATATACATACACACACAAATACATACATACATACATACACACACACACACACACATATATATATATATATATATATATATGAATGTGTTGTTTTAATTCAACGTTTATAAAATTTACTTGATGTACAATCACAATTTTAACTTTAAATTTCTTCCTAAACTGAAACTTGATTTATATTTGTTAATTCTAGATCTCGAAATATGAGAATGGTTCAAATTAATTTTATATGCATTTATGTTTTAAGGATCAATTACTGATTTGAAAAGACATTGATTGAGTGAGTAAAGGATACCTTTCCTTCTTCATAAATGTTTGCATCTATTCATTAATTGTCCTTTCGTTACTATAAGTCAACTTTTGTCTATTATTAAAATTCCTTTAAATATATGATGTATAAGTGTAAGTTGAACTTTTATATACATATGTTATTGTTACTTTCATGTCTTAAAACAAAATTTGGAAAACAAAGGCATGTGTTAATTCTGTAGTAAATGTTAATTTGTCAATTAACCCAATTAAAAAGAGAGAAAAATGAAAAGTTTCTCTCTTTACATTTTTGACCTCATCTCTCCCTAATTCAATATTTATGTTAAGAGAAAGAAGCAATTTTTTTCTCTCTAGCCTTTTACAAGTTTGTTTACATAATGTTAATTTTGTAGTAGATGTTAACTTGTCAATCAACCAATCAGAGGGGGAGAGAAATGAAATGTTTCTCTCTTAACATTTATGGTCCATATTTTCCCAATAAATTACTTGTGTTAAAATAAAAAAATAAAAGGTTTCTTTCTCCCACCTTTCATATGTCTACTTACATACTTTTATGTGTTGCTCACACAATGTCTTTATCATACGAATATATTAATGTATTTGACATATTTATTTGAGTTAAATTCAAATATCTCTTAAATATGAAATAAAATAAAATATTGATTTTATATAAAAGAAACTCAGAAATTTTTTAAGTAAATTTAGATTTCATAGATCCACTAAAGTTTCAAAATGGTAATTTTTTTGAAATGCACCCATATTTTCCTTTGCGTGCTGGCTTAATTCCAACAGTACATTCACTTTCCAAATAAATTTGATTAGTTTTCGAAAAATTTAGGAATTTATGTAATAAATTATAGGTGAAATTATTACTCCTATCCCGACACCAAACTTTAATATCGTTATAATTGTCTATACTATACAATTCTAATTTTGCACAAAGTAAAGCAAACTGTAAAAGAATGATTCTTTCTAATGTACGATTAAATATAAAATTCTAGGAAAAGTTCTCACTTGGTCTATAAACTTTTGAAACTATAATGTTTTAAAATTGTTCAAAAAGCCCCCAAATCTAAGGGGAATAGCAGGTAGTCAGCCATCTTGCCAAAATGATGCGTTATTCCTCGAACGTACGATATTACTAATTCCTTGTCTGAAATATCAAAACTTCTTAATGTTGATTTCTATCGGGGAGAAAAATTATTGGTATTACTACGGGAAATATGATACAGCTTATTAGCGTCTCCATAAAATTAATTCGAGATTAGTTCTTTCTGAATTATATTATTATTGTCATTATTACTAAATTTCTATAACCATTCTAACAAAGACATGTCTAGGTTTTGTAAATTAATTATTTCCAACTCTCCCTCTTGTTTCGACGTACACGCTGTTTTCCACATAACAAGACATTTTGAACTACTACATGGATTATTACCACAACATAAAATGTCTCTCCTAATTCTGTCTGTTTTATAATTATCCATTTTGAAAAAAAATAAAAAAACAACCAATATATGGGTAATACTGACAAAAAAGGAATTAACAAGAACTATCATATCAACACTAGATAAAAAATTCCATTCCACTTAGATAATCTTTTATTGATTTTATTAATCACTGTTAGCGAGTCATCATGTTTAAATTTGGTTGGTCAAAACTTCTAAGTATTCTATTAGAAAATTCATAATTTTACAATTCAACGTACAAGCGACTTGATTCTCTACCTTATCTAAATCATTCAGCACTAACATGGAATATTTGTCAAAATTTATCTCTAATCCAAAAAGTAACTCAAAACTATATAAAATAAAATTGCATGCTATAGTATGCGTAGGCAAATGAGATGTAAAGAGCATGATATTATTCGCAAACTTGACTCATAATCTCATTTTCTACCATATCTAAATTCTCGCTACTTGTGAGCTTGATAATCCTAACAAAAACTTTAGCTACTAAATTAAACAAAAGATGTGACAATGGGTCGTCTTGCTTAAGTCCATGTTTCAATTGGATTTTATTTCCTAATATACCATTAACCATCACAGCCAAAATTTCAATTTTAAGTAAAGACATAAATCAGCCAACCCATCTGGCACTGAAACTCATAGTCGGTAATAAATTCTTTAGAAAATCACAATCAATCGAACCAAAACTTTTGCAAATTCAAGTTTTAAAAGTGCGCAAGTGATATTACTTTTAAAACATTAATTAATAAATTATTGAACTACCGCTGCTCCATCTATAATATTTCTACCTTGATAATAGTAGTCTGTGTACTATCAATTAATTGATTGAATTTAGTACTTAATCTATTAGCTAAAACTCTAGAAATAATTTTAAAAGATTAGTTTAATAATAAAATAGGTTTAAAGTCTTTCAACTCATTCGCTCGTATTTCTTGTGTAGTACAATTATGATGGTGAAATTAAACCCACCATATTTTAGTGAACCATTATAGAATTCATTAAACGTTTTAGTTATATCATATTTTAAAACATTCCAATTTTTTTTTGCAAAATGAAACAGGAAACCCATTAGGACTGGTTATCATTTATAGCCCTCAAAATCTCCTTTCCCATAAAAGGGTTATCCAATCCATCCAAATCAATTCTAGTGTCATTGGGATAAAGTCATCCTATTTAGCCCTAATCATATGTCCTTTCTTAGATCTAATATTTTCTTTAAGATGGTTAGTAAATGCATTGTTTAAAATATCCTGATCAAAGATCTCAACATTGTTAGTTAAAATAAAATCAATAGCGTCATTATGTTTCCTACTAGTATCCTTATTGAAACGACCCGCCTTTCTCTCCCTAGAAGGACGCATCATGTTAAAAAAAGAAAGGGATAGAGAAGAGAAAAGGAAGAGAAGAAAGAAAGAAACAACCTCAGAATCTAAATAGTGAAACGAATAAATTATATTAATCACATAATTATCACATAGTATCATATACATCAGAGATACACAGCTTATACAACACACACTAGACAGTTAAAAACACTTGTCTAGTTATACAACTCAATATACAACACAGATAAACGACTCAGAGAACACATAGCGGAATACTATATATCTATACGCTGAAGCCTCTTGCTCCATTGCTCCTCTAGAATTCGTCAAGCCAACCTGAATCCCCTGGCTACTCGTAAAAATTTGAGTACCCAAGAGTTTAAGAAAAACAGAATAAACTCCGGGTCAGATATGGGTCTGGTGTGAGTAAACGGTTAAAGTTGCTTAACTTTAAAAACCTTTTGAAAGAAAAGGTATCATGTAAGACTTCCCACACATAAACATGGGTAAGTTTTTACCTTACGCTAACCAAAACATTTGATAGGAAATTCAGTGATATTATAATAGGGCCTAGGGTTTCCAAATAAATATGAAATAGCCGAAATTGTTACATTTATTAAATTCCATCTACTAACCACAAAAGTGGGTAATAAAATCAAATCCGAGGGCACTTATTGGATTTTGGATTCCATACAATGACAGGGTGGGCCTAGATCACCGTACCAAGGATCCCTCTCAATCCCCTGCAACACAAAGCCGGAACCATTCCTTACTGAACAGTTCCGAATAAGACAACCCCGGTGGTTGTAGTTATTCAACCACCCACGCAGCCGAAATAAAAGGGACTCTAGACAGGGGTTCATCTCATCCTACTTGGGCATGACCCACTTAGCCTTGCTGCACCTCCCCTGTTTTAGCCATTCCCGGTTGATGAGGCTTGAGGCTACGATTACCTTTATGGAACACATCACTTAGAATGCTCATCGTCCACCTGATGATGTTCTGGAAGCATTCAGTCCATACAAGTTCGTTCCGGGTTCGAACGAAACCGAAGGCATTATCTCGTTACACCCATTTTGGAATCACCCTCAGAGTTAACGATGATAACCCTTGCACTCTGAATCTTCATCTTCACTTGAGATTCACGACCTATCGTTAATTTGGATCGATGTGGTTTTCAGATATCCTAATCTGGAAACCCGATCTCGGTCTCATCGAAATCCAAAACGTATCTTTTAGGTCTAAGTTGTTTAAGGTTAAACAATTCAATTCAACTATCTGTATACACACAGATAGATAATTCACAATGTCACAATAGATAATCTACATTATCATCACAACAGATAATTCATGTTATCATCACAAATAGATAACTCATACTATCATCTCAATGCAACCAAAGCATCCATATCATGTATCACACATATCTCATAAGTGATATCAAGCAACTAAGCCATTCAATATAAATCACCCATCCATAAGCAATGATCTATCAATCACACCATCTATAATTAATTTAAAATGGATTAAATTAATTGCTTCATCTCTAATTAATTTAAGATAAATTAAATTAATTATCATCACAATAAATTTTGCTTACATAATCATTAATTAAACCAATTAATTAATCATCATCTTAATTAATCAACCTTGATTAATTATCTTTAATTACATTAAGTAATTTACCCTTAATTAATTACATAAATTAATTATCTTCAAACCATTAAGTAATTAACCTTAATTACTCTATTAATTATAATTAATGACATAAATCCTTAATTAATTACAATTAATTACCTTATAATAACTTATTATGGATTAATTAATCCTAATTTATCAATCCTTAATTATTCTCATTAATCACATTAATTAATGAACCTTAATTAATTACTTCCATTAATCTTAATCAAGTTTTAATAATGAATAATTAGAGATTGTTAATTGATAATTAAAGGATAATTAATTAATTAATTAAAGATTAATTAATTGATAATGAGGATAATTAAGAAGTGATTGATTAATTAAATGATTGTGATTAATTAATTAAAGATTGGTTAAGCAAGGAAAGTGATTAATTCTAAAGTAATTAATTTAATTAATTAATCATGCTTAAATTAATTACTTTCATTAAATCAACTTTAATAATTATAAACAGTAATAAATTACTCTTAATTACTTCTTAATTACTTTTATAAATCCTTTGATTTATTATACCAAGTAATAAATCCTTAATTACTTTACCAAGTAATTATCCTTTAAAATTACTTCTCACTATGTAATTTCCCTTATCTCAATTGCCTCTAATAATTTATTCATCAGTTACTTACCTTAATAATTAATCTTATCAAATCTCATTAAGTAAGCATACTTAATCAATTACCTTGTGACTATCTTTAATTAATCTAACAAATTAATTAACTTAACATGATCACATTCACCTCATAAATCATAACCGAGTAATTAATCCCTCAATTACTCTTTAACCAAATTAATCCTTAATTACAGATTAATTATCCTTCAACTATTAATTAATAAACCTTAATTATTAATCAATCCTTTAATACAAAGTAATCAATCCCTAATTACTTTTATAATTAATTAATTAACCTTAATTAAATAATTAATTATCTCTTAATCATTAATTAATAAAACTTAATTACTAATTAACAACCTTATTTAAAAATTAATTAATCCATAATTATCAATTAATCAATCCTTAATTACAATTAATTAACCTTTAATAATAGTTAATTAATTCTTAATTAACTTGAATTATAGACTAATAACCTCTTAATTATTAATCAAGAAAAAACCATTCATTACTTAATAAAACTATTAAGTATTTTTTAATTACAAGTTTAATTAACCTTTAATTACTTAATTAATAAATAACTACAATTTAATTAATCTTTAGTCATTAATTAATCCATCATAATTATTAGTTAATTAAATTAATAATTATCCTTAATTAATTACTTAATTAACCATTTTAAATAATTAATTAAATTAATTAATTAAACTTAAAATTTCATAATTAACTTAATTAATTATTACTCATTAAAAACTTAATTATTCTTAAGATAAAAATTATCTTTAATTATTTTTGAAAACATTTTATCTTAACAACTAACTTTACTAAATTAAATCATTAATTAAGTTTAAAATATAAAGTAATCATTAATTACTTACCTTTACTTATTAATTAGCAATCCTTAGTTTCAAGTTAATAAATTACTTTGAAACTTTAATTGTTAATTTATAAATCATTAACTAATTCAATTAATAAACCACTTTTTAATTATTACATTTATTATCAAACTTATATTAAGTTTTTAAGATAAATCATTTCCTTATTAATTTCCTTTTATATTTCAAATTAAGTTTGAAAATAACTTTAAGGATTTAACTTAAAATATTTTAAACAAATCATACAAATTTATTATACAAACAATTCATTTCAAAGAAATGAATTTCAATAAATTGATTTAGCTTAATTATTTAAAATTTAAAACTTACTTTATTTTAAGATTACAAACTGGTTAAACATTTCACTTTGGGTTTAACCCATGTGTACTTGAACCAAAAACAAGTACATCATCTTTTCTTTTAAAACAGTTTAACTTAATTTTTTTTAAAATTGTTTTGGTTAAATATTAAAACTGTTAAACTCAACAGTTAAACCAAGCTTGCAAAAGACCCCAGAAACAACTCGAGGCAAAACAAAAATCACGCGAGTGTCCCTCCGAATCAACTACCTTATACCCCGAGACCCTACTCGAGAAAACAAACAACCCCAAATCAAACAATGGTGCACCGATCATCTTGTGCACCTGCACCAAACATTGGTGAACTTTTGGTATCAACGACCACCGTCGACAAGTTCCATTCGACCTCCTCCCACCATCCGACCATTCAGGTATCCACATCAAACCCAGAAACAAGATCGAGCTACCTCGATCGAACTGTCCAGTTGAAACTGGAATTTAACCACTGCCAGAAAAGAACCTCACCTAATCGATTCTGGCCACCGGAAGATGATCAACCTTATCCACGCCTTGCCGAACACCTACGCAACCAATCCCTTCAACCTCGATCCACTCGATCAATCATAGGTAACGCTCTCCTTCCAATTCTGACCACAACCCAAAATTAGGTTTAAAAACAAAATTGAGCAATCCCAACCTCCATGATGGATTAACCACCCTTCAGCCATTTTTGCCAATCACCTCAACACCCCGACCTCCTCCAATAATGGACTCGACCACCAGAAATACACCGGCTACCAGAAAACCCCAAAAATCCAAATTCTGGTCATCGATGCACTGCACTCTTAACACCATTTTAAAAATTATGATTCTTTTCTTAAAAATCATATTTTCCAAGTTAGATTCAAATTAAATATTTGAATCAGCAATTTAATATGTTTGATTTTTATCATGTTTAAAATACTTACTGTTTTTTCAATTTTTCAGATGATATTCCCACATTTCTTACTTAATGATATTTTCAAAACTTAGATTAGGATTAAACAAACAAATCTTGTTTGAATTCAAAAATCTTACAGAGAACAGCTGATGCTATTTTGAATTTTTTGATCAAACTTAAACTCTGAACTATAAACAGGGTATAACCAGGCTATCAAACATGCCTGCTTAAACCAGATACCTATATACAGAGGTTATACTAAGATACACATGCAACACTCTTTATCATAGGAATTCATATGCAACAAACATTTATCTACTAAACTTTTTAATAAATGTTTACTCACCTAATAAAGAATTGCAGATAACTTGATCTTGATGATAAAACTGGAAACTTGCTTTGTTTTTGAAATGCTTCATTTCTTTAAAACTGAAAAGCTTTGAAAACTTTTGCTTTCATCATTTTTTTAAAACACTGGAGTGCTTTCTTAAAAAACAAACTGAAATGCTTGACTGGAACATAATGATGATTCCATCTTTGATTCTAGGCTGCAGTACTTAGTAAATGTTCCAGGTTGCATTTTTTTAAAAATTGAACATTTGAAAGAAAGGTTGTAGGCTTGATGATTTTGAATTTGAGCTTATGCTTTCTGGTTGATTCTCCTCTGGATTGTATTTGAATTTGAGGAATGTATTACAGGGTTTTGATCACAAGGTTTGATTTCTGGAAAGTGTTTTGCTGAGGAATATTTTACAGGTTTGAGGAATTTCAGATTCGAAAGTGAAGATTGCATGGAAAATTCTAGTTTTCTTTTAGAGGTGAACTTAGATTTTAAAGAAAAAGAAAATGAAGAGAAGATAGGGGTATATATAGGTTAATTTCAGTTTTTATTAAAATTAAAAGAAAATTAAAATAATGTGACACTTGTCTTTAACTTATATTAATATGCTAACACATTTACTTAAGAGATTATAACTTTAACACTTGTCATTATTTATTTATATTTATCCTTAAAGAATTTTAAAATCTTTTCAAATATGATTTTCTAATTACTAATATGTTTTCTTAATTATAAATGCTTTTCTAATTAAATTCCTAATAAACAAATACATTTATAAATTTATAAATGTTTTCTAAATTTATATAAATACAATATTTAAAGAAAATAGAATACAAATGTTTTCTAAATTTATATTTTAAACTCATTTTTAAATGCTATTTCAAAAGGCCTTTGTATTTATTCCTATTAAATAAATACATACCCAAATTTCTATAGATAAATTTCTTTAAAGAGAATAATATAAAACAAATATTATTTTTAAATAAAAACATTATCTATATATTTCAATTCCAAACTATATTATATTTTTAAGATATGTATTACATTAAATTCCATTTTTAAATTCAAATTCAAAGTTAGTTTAAAAATCCAAATTTAAAGTCAATTCAAATAAATATAGATATCAATTTTAAACAAACTCATTATTATTTATAAATAATTTATTCTATTTAAAATTCAATTTGATACAAAGATATATATATTTAAACACACTTATTAAATTTGTAAGCAGTAAGTCAATTTTATAATTTAATTATACCAACTAAATAATTATTCTTATTTAAAATCAATCTATAATCATAATCACATTATTAATTGTTTGGCTATTTATGTTTGAAATAACAATTTTATCAAATTTAAACAATTTAATTAAGAGATTATCACATTTTAAATTCCTTGAAATTCCGGGATATTACACTTATCCCCCTCATATATCAGACTTTTTGTTTCTACGTCACTTCCTCTTACATAATAATTTTATTTAATTCTTCTTTTAAATTTGAAAGCAATTTTTTCTGAAATATTTAAATTTCTATATTCTTCGGTTTTATTTAATTTTAAAATCTCATTTAGTAATTTATTTGTTTTAATTCTAATATTTTTGTTTTAATTCTAATATTGTTAAAACATCCTTGTTCCCTTTTTTAAGAAAAATTCTAATATTCTTCCATTACATTGCTAATAAAAAACCTATCTAAAAGTGTAATTGAAGGGTCATCTCTATTGTTAGATCAAGTGAATCTTATGTTGCTTGTCATTCAATTAAATTACTACTAACTATAAAGTAATAAAACTCCCCCATTCAGGTAATGTCACCTTCTCCAAGGGGCATTCTCCTAAAGACCTAGTGACATTGAAGTCCCCTCCCATTATCCATGGACTTGGAGCAAATTTCTAAACTCAAGACACTCGCCTCAAAGAATCTTATGATTAATCTTAGAGTTTAGTCCATAAACATTAGTGATGTTGGGAAATGAGCCATCACCTGATCAGTAAAGATAAGATGCATCAAATGAATTTAATAATAGACTGTAGAAGTTGAACACAATTTTCTTTTCAACTTACCATCAACTTCCCGAACTGCCCCTAGTTAGGAAATAAATGTAACGACTAAGTTAAAGACTCCCTGAATTCCTAAAAGTCAGTAATTAGGATGTTCTATTTTGTTTCTCATAATAAAACAATATCGATGTTATTATTATTAATAAAAGACCTTATTTTGTTATATTTTTCTACTTCTTGTAAACTCATAACATTTTAATTGATATACCTCATGATCTAAATGATCTAACCCTCTCTAAATCGTTACTCCTAACATATTCAGCGTTTAACTGAATATCATCAAAAACAAAATATGAACTCCTAGCTAGATGATGCATAACACTAGTGGATTGACTACTCAAAAAATTAGGACTACAAGTACTACCTAAAAGAATAACCACATTTAGGTTAGAGTCAGCGTATGCTGTAATGGCCACTCTATGAAGATGAACACTTCTTACCATTCTGAATGATCTCAAGAAAGCACTAACCATAGAATCTTCCTGTCAACACATATATGGAAACAACCATTTATTAGAACCACATCATGCGAAGAAGACCCAACATCGTGTTCTACACTATCCATCCGTAAAATCAGATCGCCTCCATTTCCCCTTGATCCACGTTTTTGCTCCCCATGATCATTATCCTTGTCTTCACCATGCAATGCAACTGTATCCCCGGTCCGCTATATCCATTAACACAGAATTCAACTCTACACTGATAATTCTCTGATCAAATTCATGAAACAACTCTGTAGCATCATTATGTACTGAAACTGTATTAGAAATGAAACACAAGATACTCTTGCATCCTTGAAGCTCAACTTTACCCTTTCATCCCTTATTATTACCCTGAAACAAATCGAGACCATCTTGCATTAAGGATGCATCAAAGTGCACAGAATCCAACTTTACATGCTGTGATTCAAGGATATCAAGCAACCTTCCAAACTCATAACTCATATTTTGCCCAACATCTCTAACAATCATCAACCTCCTTGCCTTATTAACTTCTAAATTCTCTACAACAATTAAGTCAATACCCCCATGCAACATTTTGGGCTTTTTATGTAGAAAACTTTAATCCTCTTGCAATGCATAAGCATGTACGAAGCTAGGTTCTCCAGGTTCTGAAACAAAGACATCATGTACCATCTCCTTATCACCCCTTTCAGAATCAAACTGAACTACCCCATGTTGGGGATTTTGTAGTTCGAGGCGAATTTGATGGCAATTGCGATGAAGATATTGTTGTACTTCCGACTTCAATGATCTATGGAATAGATTCTTTCAGACAATAATTCAACCCACCTGGTACAAACGGGTTATCGAACTATCGACTTTCAGGATTCAATGAAGCATTACAACAACTTAATCGGATTCAAAGTTTGTATGCCTTTGATCCGACCAAGAACACTTTAATATTTGATATCTGACGATGTAATATGCAGAGAAAGGAATGAAGAAGAAGAAGAAATAAATCTGCAATGATTCAGCGTTTGCAACACCTTGTAGACATTACAAAATATAGAGTAACGGAAGTGCAACGATTAGCAACACTTCCCCGGCGTTGCAAATCTGCATAGAAAGAAGAAGAAGAACATGAATTGATTCTAACACTGTCTGGGCGTTTCTATTATAGGTGTGAAGAGGTATCCATTCGTGAAGGGTTGCGTCCCTTCCCAACGTTTCAAAACCGTTGCTAACAGTCATATACGTTTGAATTGAAACGTTGTGTCTATTCATTTTGCAACGTTTAGAAAATGTTACAAATTTTCCGCTCTTTATTTAAATTCAGAATTTTCGGTTCTGGGTCCTTAACCGGCTGAAATCTAGCCCGTTACTGTTTACACCTGATCCAAAAAATATTTTCGGATCCTAACCCGAAACCCGAAACCCGACCCGGCCCGGTTCGGTCGGACGGATGGTGGCTACGCGCATATGGTGTTCCATAACTTCTCTCCTCACAACATAGCAAACATGTGGGATCCCCAAGGCCCTAACATCCACATGCGAAAACTATATTTACACAAATATATTGCATAATTTTCTAGCATGTGGGACTAATTAATTTCTTCTTCCCTCTTTACTTCTTCTCTTCCAAATCAAAACCCAAAGCCCCAAAACTATATATTTGAAAATTTTACAACAATCTCCCCCAATTTTCAAAATAAGAAATAATTAATAAATAGGATGGCTGCATCACTAGAGTGACTTCCTACATACCCAAGTGGGATCAAGCTTATGTAGCTCTAAGATCAAGTTTTGCATCATCGTGAAAACCAACACATAAATAAAATGTTTCTTTTGGATTTGAACCTTTACTTAGTGTAAACCATTCAAAGCCTTATCGAGATTCTATGGTGACCGAGTCTTAAACCAAGTATACCTAATGATAAAGCTGGAACGATCACACACGTTGGTTTCCTTAGGTAAAATGTTCTGTATTTCTCAGCACGTTAATGGCCATGTGCTTAAATCCCGGTTCATGAGTTTACTTAGAAAGCGGTCTTACTTTCGTAGGAAATGGCCTGATTTCCATGCTCATATAGGTAAGTCTCTCAAGGTGTTTCTACGATATACCTTTTGAGGTTTCCAGACTTATTAAGGATATATATCCATCCTTGTTTTTGCAGAATCCAACACTAAATATTATGGGATTATCGATTTAGTGTTCCATAATCATTCTCTTAACTTGTTGGTACCCATTGAACTTTGTCTATCCTTTTCAAGACATAAGTTAGGTTTTTGTTAAGGATGATCAACCTTCATTCACAGACCTTAGTCCCATTTCTTATGGCTTTATAGAAACCATTGTCTTTGGAAGACTCTTTGTAAGTGGGTCAGCCAAGTTTTTCTTCGTTTCTATGTAGTCAACAGTTATAACTCCTCTTTTGAGTAACTGTCTCGCCATTTGATGTCTTAGACTCACATGTCTAGACTTTCCATTATATGTCTTATTAGACACATTGTATATTGTTGCTTAATTGTCACAGTTAATCAAGACTGCTGGAGATGGTTTCTTCCATAAAGGGATTTCCATTAATAAATTCCTAAGCCATTCTGCTTCTTTACGTGCATCTGATAATGTAATCAATTCTGACAATATTGTTGAGTCAGAAATACAGGTCTTCTTCTTGGAAGCCCAAGACACAGCAGTGCCTCCTAATGTAAAGATCCATCCAGTAGTAGACTTGGATTTGGACTCTACATTGTTCCAGGTTGCATCATCACTATATCTTTCTATTACAGCTGAACATCCTTTATAAGATAAACCATATTCAATGGTACCTTTCAAATAAGCTAAAACTCTAGAAATAGCTTTCCAATGTTCGAAACCTGGATTACTCATAAATCAACACAATACACTTATAGCATGTGCGATGTCTGGTCTAGTGCAATGCATAGTACACATAAGACTCCCAATAACACTGGAAACTCTAGTTGAGAGATAGTACGTCCAGTGTTCTTTTCTAATTTAATACTAGGATCTATAGGAGTTGGTGCTGGTTTGTCATCGTAATGACCATACTTTTGTAGAAACTTCTCTATGTAATAAAATTGAGTTAGTAATAACTTCCCCTCTTTCCTAACAATTTTAATTCCCAAAATTACATCAGCCTCTCCTGGATCTTTCATAATGAATTTAGAAGACAGAAACTTTTTAGTTTCATTCACATAGGATATATTGGAACTAAATATTAGCATGTCACCAACGTATAAACATATTATAACGCTACCATTGTTATCTGATTTGCTATAAATACATTTATCAGCATCATTAACAATGAATCCATATGACAGTGCAACTTTATCAAATTTCTCATGCCATTGCATGGGAGCTTTCTTCAGGCCATAAAGAGATTTCACTAATTTGCAAACTTTCTTTTCTTGGCCTGGGGATTTGAAACCTTCAGGTTGTTCCATATATATCTCTTCTTCTAAATCTCCATTTAGAAAAGCAGTCTTTACATCCATTTGATGTATGACTAATTTTGACGCAAGTGCAATTAAACAGCGTATAGAAGATATGCGAGCAACTGGAGCATATGTATCAAAGTAATCTACTCTATGTCTTTGCTTATATCCCTTAGCGACTAATCTGGCTTTAAACTTATCAATGGATCCATTTGTATTCAACTTTTTCTTGAATATCCATTTACATCCTATAGATTTAGCACCAGGAGGTAAATCAGTTAAAACCCAAGTTTAGTTTAACAGTATGGAATTCATTTCATCATTGATAGCTTCTTTCCAGAAATTGGAATCTCTAGAACTCATAGCCTCAAAATAAGTTTTGGGATCATCATCTAAGTTCATTACATATTTAGTCATATTAAGGACTTCGTCCTTACTGCCTTCTACAAGATATGTAATGAAGTCAAGACCACAGTCCTCTATTCTCGCACTTTTACTTCTCCGTTATTCAGTTCTATTATCTGGTACTGATACTTTCATGTTGTTTTGAGCAGGAGCATAATCATCATCATTGATATCATTAGCCATACTAGGTTTTGGACTAGATGATCTCAATGGGATCTCAATAGTTTGATTTTCAAAAATTCTACATCTACAGATTCTATAACTTCTAGGGTGTCAAGAATAAAGAATCTGTAAGTTATACTATTAAGTGATTATCCTATGAAAACACATTTAAATGCTTTATTTCCTAACTTTGGTCGTTTAGGGTCGGGTTTTCTAACATATGCTAAGAAACCCCAAACTTTAAGTCTAGTTAGGTTAGGTTTCCTATTAAACCATAATTCATAAGGGGAAATATTATTCTTTTTAAGTGGTACTCTATTTAAAATATAACATGCAGATAACATAGCATCACCCCATAGGTTATAAGATAAATTAGAACTTATGAGCATGGCATTAACCATTTCTACTAAAATTCTATTCTTCCTTTCAGCAACACCATTTGTTGTGGTGTATATAGGGTAGTACATTGATGAACTATACCTTGTTGTTTACAAAACAAGGTGAATTCATTTGATAAACATTCGCCGCCACGATATGAATGTAAGATTATAGTTTTAACTCCTAATTGTGTTTCGACCTCTGCTTTGTAAATTTTAAATTTATCAAAAGCCTCATCTTTAGTTTTCATTAGATATACATATGCATATCTATTATAATCATCAATGAATGTCTATAGTATTGGTTACCACCATAGGTGATATGACTTTTTAAGTCACCCACGTCACTATATACCAAATCAAGTAAACCAGTTTTCCTTTCTATGGATTTAAAGGATTTTCGGTGTATTTTTGCTTGAACATATATTTCACATTAGAGATGGTATCGAAATCACAATCAGAAAATAATCCTACTTTATGCATATTTCTAATGGAATTATAATTAACATGTCTTAATCTATCATGCCATAAATTAATAGAATCAACAATATAAACATAAGATTTCTTTATTAGATTCAACTTAATCATGCCGTTACAAGAGCATCCATGTCCAATGAATCTACCATTCTTAGACAATACTAGCTTATAAGACTCATACACCATCTTGAATCCTCCTTTGTTAAGAAGGTATCCAGAGACCAAATTCTTGCACATATCAGGTACATAAAATACATTGACTAATTTAAGAACTTTTCCAGAGGTGAAAGGAACTTCTATAGTGCCTTTTCCCAGAACTTTGCTTGAAACCTTATTTGCTTTAGTAACTTCGTCGGCTTCCCCTTTATTTTCTTTGTAACTCTTAAACAAATTATGGTCTTTGCAAATGTGAATGGTTGCTCCAGTATCGAACCACCAATCATTATCATTGCCACTAACAGAGTTCGCCTCTTGCACTATAGCCACAAGCGAGTCTTCGACCACATTCACTTTTTGTTGTTTCTTCTACAGACGTCAGTCTCGGTCATAGTGGCCGGGCTTGTTACAAAAATAACAAGCACCTTTCTTTTTGTTGTTGGTTTTGAAATGATTTTTCTTTTTAAACTGCGTCTCGTACATTGGCTTTAACTTATCAGTAATTTCAACATTATTTGCCTTAGAATGGGACTTAGTTTGCATATTATTATCTAGATCGCGTTTGCGAGAGTCTTCTTCAATACAAAGATGACGTTGTAAACCGTCTAAATTGTAATCTGTTTCCGCATGCTTCATCTTTTTCTTATAATCATTCCAACTATGCGGAAGTTTAGAAATTGTAACTCCAACAACAAAAGATTCAGAGAGATCAATTCCAACATCTTTAAGTTGATTCACCAACAGTAAGATTTCGATTACTTGTCCAATTATGGACTTATTGGTGACCATTTTGAAATCCATAAAGTTAGTAATAAGAAACTTTTTATTATTTGCCTTGGATATGCGGTACTTATTCTCCAGTGCAGTCCAGAGTGCCTTCGCAGTTTCCAAGGTCCTATGAGCATTGTAGACTGGGGTGGATAGCGCATTCAGAATATGGCCTCTGCATAAAAAACCGTCCTCTTTGCGCTTTGCACGTTTAGCCTTTAGAGCAGCATCATCTTCATCAGTTTCCTCTAGGATTTCTTTCAAGTCATCTTCCAAAATGTAGAACAACTTGATGGTGACCGAGAAAAATTTCATCGTCTCTTGCCAACGAGTGAAATTGTCACCATCAAAATGCTCTAATCGAGTTAGATGCTGATTCATAACTTGCTGAGCGCTCGAACCTTCCATGGTTGAAGATACTGTCTGAAATTTGTTAGGGATTTTGCGGTTCGAGACATATTTGATGGCAATTGCGATGAAGATATTGCTGTGCTTTCGACTTCAAGGATCTATGTAATAGATTCTTTCAGACAATAGTTCAACCCAACAGGTACAAACGGGTTATCAAACTATCGACTTTTAGGCTTCAATGAAGCCTTACAACAGCGTAATCGGATTCAAAGTTTGTACGCCTTTGATCCGACCAAGAACACTTTAATATTTGATATCTGACGATGCAATATGCAGAGAAAGGAATGAAGAAGAAGAAGAAGAAACAAATCTACAACGATTCAGTGTTTGCAACACCTTGCATGCGTTGCAAAATATAGAGTAATGGAAGTGCAGCGATTAGCAACACTTCCTTGGCGTTGCAAATCTGCGTAGAAAGAAGAAGAAGAATAGGAATTGATTCTAACACTGTCTGGGTGTTGCTATTTATAGATGTGAAGAGCTATCCATTCGTGAAGGGTTGCGTCCCTTCCTAACGTTTCAAAACCGTTGCTAACAGTCACATACGTTTGAATTGAAACGTTGCGTCTATTCATTTTGCAACGTTTAGAAAATGTTACAAATTTCCCGCTCTATATTTAAATTCAGAAATTTCGTTTCTGTGTCCTTAACGGGATGAAATCTAACCTGTTACTGTTTACACCCATCCAAAAAATATTTTTGGATCGAAGCCCGACCCGGCCCGGATCGGTCGGACGGCGGCGACGCGTGTATGGTGTTGCATGACTTGTTGCATGACTTGTCTCCTCACAACAAAGAAAATATGTGGGAGGCCCAAGGCCCAACATCTACATGAGAAAGCTATATTTATACAAATATATTGCATAATTTTCTAGCATGTGGAACTAATTGATTTCTTCTTCTCTCTTTATTTCTTCTCTTCGAAATCAAAACCCAAAGCCCCAAAACTATATATTTGAAAATTTTACAACACCCTACGACCATTTAGTGTATCAGAAACTCCAACCTTATCCCCATTCTTTACATCAGCCATACCCTTCTCTCTCATACCATGCTCACCCAAATACTGCATAGAACCACTCAAACCCAAGTTACACTGATCAACTTTAACATTTCGAAGCATAAGGAACAACTACTTTACATATATCTGAACCACCAATTTTATTTGCATCACTCATACAAGTATATACATCTTCTTTATGAACCACCAAATTCATTGTACGTTGACCATGTTCATTACTGTCATGATATTTTAAGGGCAAGATTCATCCACCATAACATGTCTCAATGATTCATCAAGCATTTATCCAAATCTCGATCAGCATTATCATCAGACAGTTCCTCATTGGATTAAGTGCCTCATCTCTACTACTAAAGAAAATTCGTTGAACTAATTTACTCGGTGTCTTTTTGAAATTCCAAAAATACCCTTACTTCCCATTTACATATTTACGCCCAAACAAAATAACAACGTATACAATAGCATAAACAACTCATATGTGCATCACGGGCCCATACTAGTATTAATAAGAAAAATTCTTTGAACCAATTTACTCGGTGTCTTTTTGAAATTTCAAAAATGCCCTTGCTTCCGTTTCTAATAATATAAACTGCCCGTGTGCGAAGCACGAGCCCACGCTAGTATCTATTATGAAAATTCAACTTGATTAACTCTTTCTCCTTCTTTTTGATAGCGTACTTTATAGCCGTGGTAAAAGATTTTTTGTTAACAACAGAGGCCCCTACAACTTCTTTTTGAATCTGAATCTCTAAGTCATTATCAAGAAAAGCAGTTTTCTTATTAACTAAACTCAAAGCTTTATGGGATAAGATAAACCACCTAACCTCGACTCCTTCTTTAACATGTTTCTATCTTATGCTGACAATCTATCTGATTTGAATTGGCTATATAAAGTACAAATTTACTGGTGCTTGCTGAGTTCTTTTCAGTAGAAGACAAACGAAACCCATTATTCAGAGAGTTATTATTAAACAATTCAGAAGCATATCGTCAAAATGCCACAGTAGTCCAGAAACAGATATTCCCCTACCCTTTTCTAGTCGTCATTAACAAAGATTCCTTTAAGCTTTAAAAACTCTTTTATGAAATAAAACCCATGTTCATTCTTGCTTAAAGGCTTTGTCATAGGTGACCATGTAAGATCGGCACAGGATTTCTTTTTATGATGAAAGAACCACGATTAAAATACCCTACGGGGATCTCGACAGTCTCGAGCTATGTGCACATCTCCTCCACACCTATAACAGACGTTCGTTTTTCTAATTATCCAAGGCGCACCAGAGATTCAAAGTGGGTAACAATGACCATGGGAACATAGACGCACATTGATAGCCAGTATCAGAGGGAACTTGAGCATAAGATCTAGGATAATGGAGAGGGAAAGAAGACCAAAAAAATGAATTTCTTAAAAGAAGTCGTCCACCATTATTTGCCTATGTTATTTTATTTCAGTTCCACTTATGTTTATACGTATATAGATATATAAGTTTTAATTTATTTACGACCAGTTATAATTTAATTAACTAATATAATTTCTATATGTATATAAATAAATTAAAATCATATATAACTAACTTTAACCTTAATAATTAAATCATATTTAATTAATTTTAGTTCTTTAACTTAATTAACTAGTTTATTTAAAACTTCAAAAATTTTATTTTATTCATCTTAAACTATTTAAGAAGAATATTCAACTATAACCATTATAGTGGGTACTTCAAATACTAATTAATTATTTAATTAAATATTTAATAAATTTTAAAGTTTTATTCCGTTTAATTTCCCAAAATTATTTTGAGAGAATCAAAACATTTTAAGTTATTGAGCTGTAGCCTTTATGATTTTATTTACATATACATCAGCATATATAATTTAATTAATTATTTATAAATTATATCATTTATTTAATTAAAATTTTTAATTTTTTTTAATTTACCTTAAATAATTTAAGATAAATTTTCAACTATAGTCTTTATAGTTATATATATATATATCATTGCATATATGTATATTTTAATTAACTATCATTTAATTAATTACTTATTTAATCAATAAAATTAATTAAATGTTTATAAAATCTGAAAAATATTAAATTAATTTCCCAAAAAAATTTGAATTTTTTTACATCTATTTCATAACATCTTTAAAAATTTTAAGTCTTAGTTTAAAAATTACCGCAATGCCCAAAATTGAATTGAGCCTTCACAATTGGATCAACCATGTGGACTTACTCCATCCATTAGGCTAGGATAGTAGCCACGGAGAGGATAATACTTGATTATTCAACCCAAAGCTTAGACCATACTTTTTTAGACAACAATCGAATACATTAGCTTAATTAATTGGCCCTAAAGTCGCTAATTAGACCATTCGGCTTTAATTGAAGGAACTACAAAACCATAGTGGACTTATGATGTGGGCCTATTAAGTCTAATGGTTTACACTAGATCTAATCTAGTTATTAAATAAAACCATATTTTATTTAAACTTATGTTATGTTTATCAATTAAACATATTAATTAGTTCTATCAAATGTTTGTATTGATGTATCATATATACATTCAATGATGAACGTAAAAGAAACAAAATATAAATATGTATATAACTACACAAATATATATTTATATATATATATATATATATATTTGTGTATATATATAGGGATTTATGTCTATTGTATATACATATACATTATACTTACATATTCATTTGATACATATGAATAGTGAGAATATAAATGTTTAAGTATACAAGGGTGTGTATGTGTGTATGTTTGAATATACTATAATATGTGTATATTGTTTGTATATATAGTTTAAATAATATATATAATAGAATTAGGTACTTCAGAATAAAAAAAATACTTGGTAAAAAGGTAAATATGGAGATTAAATTTCTCATTAGGTCTAAATCGAAGCAAATCAACATTGAAAAGGAAGCTGAATTGATGGTATTGAGATTTCCTCTTTTAGAAACATTAATCAATAATATGTGCATTATCCATATGGAAAGAATTGTATGCTTATCACATCAAAATATCTTGGCTTTTAAATTTGCAGATCTAAAAACATGTGTTCAACATGAAAACAATGATACGATAACATGAATAGTTTTATTTTTATTAGACAATGCATACACATATATTCACACATGTGAAAATTGTCATTTAAGATTTAAATTTCAAATGCATACAATCGACTCAATAGTAAGATATCGAAGATATTAATTGAAAAACAGGTTATCTTAACTAAAAGAGTCATCATGATATTGATTTATAATTTTGGAAACTATAAAAGATAAAGCATATGAATATATGCATAATTAAATTATAAACATTAAAACTGTAACTATAAATAAATTGAATTGTAAAAAAATGCAAATTTTATAGAAAAATAAATCTGAATTAACTAACAATTTCATATCTAACAACCAATATAAATACACAATATAAATCAAACACTAGTTGATTTTACGATTAAATAACAATATAAATTTTAGTTTGATTTAATCAGTCGAAATCTATACACACATATATGTGAATGTGATTAGGGTTAAACATCGTGAATAAATTAAATAATAAAAAATAGGACATGAAGTGTCGTTTTGTAACACATTGGTTTGGGATTTCTCCTCAAATTTCTAAATAAATACTTACTTAACATTGTAAGAGAAGGATGAACCACCAAGCCTTTTATTTTATTTGATGTGGTTTGGATTTGAAAATTTTCAAAATTTTCTGATGGAATTTCGGGCATAGATGACGAGGAAGAGAAAAAAGAAAATGAATGAAAAAATGGGAGTTAATAAAATGGAATTAATAAGGATGATTTCGTTTTTAATTAAAGGAAGAAACTCTTTATCATTCCTCTGATTTAAAACTTTCCTCACTAATTAGATCTCATCCATACCTCTTTCTTTCACTCTAGGGTGGCTTGCCTCATCATACCATCACATGGTATGTTTATTTCCATAAGCCCGTTAAGCAATTGTTTCTATTTGAAACCTGTTTAAATATATAGAGATAATGTACATCGATACGCGCGCACGCACACGCATATTTCCAAATAATTATTTATAGCATCCTAGATATCAAATAAATCAATCATTAATATTTCTCAAATACTAGTTAATTTAATTTATTTATAACATTTTATAAATTAATTAAATCATGAGGTTATTTTGGAGAATTCACGAATACTGTTATGTGACTCAGATGTGCAAATTTGGTCAGTGATTAATAATAAATAATTTAGATATTAAAGTTCACATGTCACCTTAGCTAGTGGTGTAAAAATGTCGCCGAATTCATCGCTTATAGGACTTTTTTTGGTAAAAATCATATTTTATTTTACCTTAAGCAATGCCATTGGTGACAATAATTTATACATGTTCTCTTTGCCAACACTATATCACTTTTGCATTTATGAAATTTGGTTTTGATCAAAATTCCAATATCATCAATATTTAACTTAATTAGTCCATAAATAAAGTCCAATATCATCCATATTCAACTTACTTAATCCATAAACAAAGTCCTTTGTTTGATAATAATATTTTTTTATTAATGGTATTACTTTGGTCAGAGATTTTGACTTTGAGTTGACAATAATTGACCATGATACTAACATCGTATAATTGAGGAGGTGAATTCTTTACTGAATAGTACTTCGCTTACAATGCTTCAACTTGGATCCCACTATAATCACTCGATGAATCATCATACCATGATTTAACTATAATCAATATGGATGTTCACATTAAAGTTCCACGATATTCTCAAGTTGAGGGAACTATGTAACATTATCACCTTGAGATTCATATTTGACCTAGTTATTGTTGACCAATAGGAAATTCTCGGACTAGTCATTCCATAGCTATCTAACAACTACATAAATGTAAACCATTGGTGTAGCGACCCACTATTTTGTACCATTCAAATTCGACAATAAAACCACACATGTCGGACTTAAATAATTCAAAACAATAGATTGTAATATAATTTGGAGCAAACAAAACCAATCATAGAATCACAAATACATAAATATCAGAATAACTCGCATCGGAAATTAAATAATCATAGTAGTTCATGAAGCTACATGTACAAAATACCAAAGTCTAAAAGCAAATACAATAGGAAATCCTAATACATACATACATACATACATACATATATATATATATATATATCCACTAATACATAAGCTGAATAGAAATAGATGACAACTAGATAGATAGATAATCTCCAGCAAATCCTCTAGCTCCAAAAGATGAAATCCAGAGCTGACACTCAGACTGACCCAAGCATAAAGCAAAAACACAAAACACTCGAGTCAGGACATACATACTTATATAATGTAAACCAACTCAAGTAAACTGTAATAGAAATGCATAAGTAACTTAAAGGATGCTTGGTACCGCCCATCCTTTAAGGATCCATTAAACTATCTACTATATAGTAATATACACAATTATAATAATGTCTAAAGCAAGTTATAATATATTTTAAAAATAGCGTTAAGGCGTTACCCATATCCCTCTTAACACATTTTTATATTCCCATAGTCTATACAGTACCGTAATCTCCCCCGTACTGGGCATCGTCAGAGGGGACTCCATAGGTATGGTACAAAACAAAATCGTATAAAGCATGCTAGGGTAGGTAACATGGCACAACAAGGCAATGCCAGTGTAGATTTACCAATTACGCATCCAGGTTAGGTAACATGGCACAACAAGGAAATGCCAATGTAGATTTACCAATTACGCATCCAGGTTGGTGGTAACTCATAGCCGCAGCTACCGCTCACCTCGAGCCACACTGCCAAAATCAAAGGTGCGCACCAAATCAATCACAAAGTAATAGAATGACATACGAAGAAGTGTGTCCGATCATAGGAGCTACCTCATTGTCCCGAGAATCGCTCCTGTTTTATCAACCTTATGCCAACTCACGGGAGTCGGGTCCACGTATATACCTTAATAGAACATCGCCACCATCCTACTTCATTTTGGAATCTCCACCGCGTACACGGTTGTTAAATTAGTTTTCGGAGTTGGCAGAGAGTACGACAACTTCCGATCCCGGTCTCTTTAACAACCAAACATTATTATAACCCATGGTTATTTATTTCTGGTTTACATTTCAAAACAAACATTTCCAATTCAAAACCATTTAAACCAAATGCTATTACTCTTTCAAAAATAATATCCATTTCAAAATAGGTAATATTTCCAAATCCATATATATAAGTTATAACACTTTAAAAAGTTATCTTTTAGAAATCACAATACTTGAAAATTGTGATCCATATATATAATAGCATTTCAAAATGTTATCTTTTTATAAATACAACATTTTTAAAAACATAACCTAAAGTAGTATGATACCGTTAACAATATAACATAAATAACATAGTATTTTTGGAAATGCTACCAATTCTACCATAACATTTTAAACATCATTTCTTAGATTTAAAATCATAGTTATTTATTATACAAAACATATCCATTTTATAAAATAAATTCTATCACTATTATTAGGTTAGAATTAAAATTCCATATTAAATAAAATTTAAATTATCATGTTATTTATTATAGGTAAAATCTTTATTTTTGTTTTAAACCATTCATTTGCTTATAAAATTTTAACATATTTTAACTTATTAATAAACCAATATATATTATATTCTAAATCATTAAATCAAATTTTAAGTTAAAATTTCATATATTTATAAGTTCAAAATACTTAATAATTTTCAGAAAACTATTATTAAATTAACCATGGGTCTGTATAATATTTTCTAACCTAGGCCAAGTGACATGGGTATGTATCATTTCAATCCGTAATATATAAAATCCCGAGTTCGATCATTTCAAACCCGCAATCCCAAGTCAAATAAAACAAAAATCGCCTTGAGCCTATCATTTCAGCTTATAACGATTTTTCCCTATTATAAATTCCATCCGGGTACGTATCATTTCAACCCATAGTGATTCTATACTAACAGTGAACTTGCAGCGTGAGAAGCAGGAAATAAAATAAACAGTATAACATGGCATATCATATTAAGTGATGTAACAGGCGTATAATCAGGCTATAACATCATATAATGTCATGTAATAAGCATATATGAACTTAGATCATTATAGCATATCAACTACTACACATTCACAAGTAACTCTTTCACAATTATATAAGAACGAAATGTTGAGAGTGATAACTCACCTTCTAAGCTAGAGATGACAATTCAAGACACACGAACAAACTTCGAAAAGCACGACTAGATTCGAGTAGATGGAGAGCCAAGATCCAAGTCTTGTAAACAAACAAATACACAACATATGTAAGTAACTATTTATACATAAAAGAATAAAATCAATCACAAAGAAAATAGACAAGCCTCAACACAAATAGGCTCGACCACTTGTGTTTTGGGCTCGGTCACACCACTTTATGCTTGACCATCATCAAACAAAGCTCGGCCATGGTCACTAATATACACGGCTATGGGTAGATGAAGGGATGGCAAGGCATTAGGAAGTCAAAGAGGCAAAGGTATGATGGATTTGGGTTTGGCCCTATGGCTATCATGGCTTGGCCCTATGCTAAGATCTGGATCAAGTCACAGCACATCACTTGCACGGCTTGGAGATGAAGTATTGGTCATGGAAAGGGAAAAGGAAGTGGTGTTAGTGTTGACCGAGGTTAGGGAATAAGGAAGTGGATAATATGGTGGCTCGGCTAAGGTTTCTATGGCTTTTGGAGATGGGGTTTGGATCTATGGAAGCCACGGCCTAGGTAGTGAAGATGAGGTGATGTGGATGGCCGGTCATAGGTGGTGATATGGTGGAGAGATGGTCGGCAAAAGGAGAGCATGGTGATGGCCGAGCATAGCATAAAACAAAAGAGAAAGAAAAGGAAAAAGAGAAGAAGAAGGAAAACTTACTGTAAATTTTCTTTTTCTCAGGAAACGTGAATGAGAAAAAGAGATGGAGAGAAATGTTTTGAACGGCTATGCAAATAGAAAGGCACCTCTTCATTTTGAATAGACAATGATATGTCCATTAGGAAAAACAAGGCCTAATTTCAAAGTCCGAATCAAAACAAGCTCCAAAACCCAGTAGGAAATCAAAGCCCAAACCAAATATGAAATTAGAAAATAAATAGAAAATAGTGAATAGAAAATAAATAATAAAATACTGAAAATAAATTTGTGCGTAAAACGCTGAAATTTTATCATATTTAAAAAGTATGAAACATAATTTGACGAAACAAAAAACAAAACGAATATCAGAATCAAATTCAGCTTCAAAGAAAAAGACAGAAATTTAAAATTCAAATTTAAAATTTTCAACTAAAAGTCAAAGTTTGACAAGTTGACCAAAATATAAAATTTTCAGAAAATCTTAAATTTATTTTATTTGGAAAAATGATTATAAACAAAATCCAGAATTTAATTGAAAAACTCCAAAATTCCAGTTTTTAAATGATTTAAAATCAAAGTTTCAATAAAATTGAATTAGAATATTTATTAAAAATTATGGGTTGTTACAATTTGTGCTTTTTGCAGTCATGATTAATATACTGCCCAACATTTGAAGAGCGTTACATACTCTGGTCTCAATGGATTTTTCTATGTCGAAGTAGAAGCTAGATCTACCTGCCTCTAATGATCTCGTCCGTGGATCTGCTCTCTCTCATGGAGCTACTGCTGAAAACTTGGACTTATCTTCCACCGTTGAATGCATCCCCACCCTAAATTTAGTGTGCGACCCGGTCACGAGAGTTGCAAGTGAAAACCCTATTTCTGACCTTTTTAATGATTTAAAATCTCTATTGGTGATTGCTGGTCACGATGTTCTTGTCAAAACTCTGGGTTCGAACCCGTCGTCTCCTATGCTAACGAACGAAGGTAATATATCTTAGACTCAAACTATGGTTAGGTTAAATGTTGGTGATTCCGAGATAGAGCGGACTGATCTTGATCTTGCGGCTATTTGTGTTGTGGAAACTGATGACCATGTGTCTTTGATTGATGCTAATGTGCTCAACAAGGCTAAAAATAGGTTAACCATGGGTAGCACATCAGGTGCTTGTAAAAATGCCATAGACAATATTCCTGTGTCTGCTAATTCTCATGCAAATCCGTTGGTCTCTCCACTGCCACAGCCTACTTCAAAGTGGTTATCTTTGTTTTCCATGCTGCCTAATAATGCCGGTATACATTTGCCTTGTCTCTTTGATTTAGTTGAGAATGAGGATGTGATGATTCCACACATGGAAGTGATTGAGGTTGGCGTGGATTTTTGAAAGAGCACTTGGTTGGTTTTTTCTTGACTCTAATCCTCCCTATCATTTAGTTAAGGCAGGGTGCAACCAAGCATGGAAGCCTAGAGGGGGTTTGAGTGTTCACTTTGATAATGAAATGTTCTATTTTAATTTCTCACGTAGTGATGAAAGGCAACGCATTCTAGAGGCCGACCCAATTCTTATTAATGGGAAACCATTCATTATCACAACTTGGAGACATTCTATGGATCGACCGAATGACAAAGTTTTATCTATTCCTGTCTGGGCTCACTTTTCACATATTCCATCTGTTCTCCTGCCTCTTATCGGGATCGACTGGCTAGCTGGTCTAGTAGGTAAGGTGATATGTTATAACGCAAACACTATGGCCAGAAAGAAACTAGTCTATGCCAAAGCTCTAATCGAGATTACTCCCGTCAAACCTTTACCTAAGGTTTTAAAAGTCAAATTATAGGAGAGACATGTAACCAAAGTTAGAGTTTGCTATAGTTGAAAACCTAAGATATGCACATCTTGTCAATCCTTTGGCCATCGTGCGGATATATGTTCTAGATCTGTTGTTCCCCTTGTTGACCGGATTCCTCTTCCTCGTCTGCCTGTCCGGATGTGGGTTTCGAAGGTTGCTCCTGTAGTTCCCTTTGTTGAAGCATCGGTATCTCCCATCTTTATAGCTCCCATTGTGGATCCTCCCGATTTGCGTAGCTCCATCTATTACTACGTTTGTTATAGCTCCATCTTTTAGTTCTCCACCTAGGGCTCTGGAGGTGGTTCCTTCTACTACCACATCTAATATCATTTCCTAGAAATTCTGATGAACGTGCTTGGGTACACACTCCTTCTGATATGAGATATTCGCCAAAGAGTGACACATTTTATGCATTTATCATTGATATTAGGGAAAGAGTCGATTTCTTATCTACCATATTGAGGGAGATGGTCTGTGCCTCATTAAGGTTGGTGAGATTGGTGAGGATAACAAAAGTAAGTTTTATGATGTCGCAATGGATAAGAAATCTATTTACTAACTTGACTCAGAAGCTTATGATCCACGTCTAGCTGCTCTCTTCTTATGTTTTTCACATGTTATTGGTCCTTCTCGGATGTTGGCCATGATTGTTCTTCCTCTTCCGAGGAAGCTTAGTCATGCTCTTGTAGTAGTTTAGGCACTTTTGTCTAGCTATTGTGCTTTATATTTTTTTCTTTTGGGATTTTTTCCATTTAGTTGTTCTGTGCATGTGCAGAGCAACTTTTTTCCCATTATTTATACAGTGGCATGACCCACTATAAAGCCAGCTAGCTTTGCTAAAAAAATATATGTAAAAGAAAAGGAACATCGTTGTTATGAACAAGGTTGACTACAAAGTTAGATGTATATGTAACAATTACATAAGTATCACAAGGTATACCACCAACACTTTCACATATATATCTAAGTAATGTAATAATAATGAAAAAAATATGTATATAAAATGTTATTACTTGGTGATCTCAATATAGATTAGAAGTTGAATTTTTCTAAAGGATCTGTAAACGTTGAACTTGTACCAATAATGTACTTTGGCAAAGTCATTACTGTAGGATCAATTTCACCCTAAAGGGGGGGTGAATAGGATGATGCTGTTAATTATAAAAATTAATTGCGGAAACTTATAAAATTATTTCAACACAGATATATCAAAATTATAGCAGCACAAATAATAGCAGAATAATAAATGCAGAATAGAACGACACCGAATTTACCCAGCTTCGGCAAAACCCTGCCTACGTGTTGCCCCCAAGGTTTCTACTAGAAATTAAGTAGTCACACGCTTACACACGTAAACTCACGACAACCGCTACTGACTAACCTAACTCTACGCTCAAAACCCTGCCACAACTCAGCCATTGAGTTGCGAATTCTCAAACTACGCCACGTAGTTTGTCCCCTAATCACACGACTAGTAATTACAACGGTTTAAAAAGGAAATGCAAATTTAAAACAATTTAAAAAAAGAGAGACTTAAACCCTAATTTAAAACTTAATTAATAAAAGAAATAGGACGACCCAATTTCAAAATAACTTCGGCCTTGTTTATTTCTTTTATCGGCCGTTCCTTTTTATTTTGCTCTGTATAATGACGGCTTGTTCTTGTCTTGCAAATTAGGGCTTTGTTCCTTCTTCGTTCCAAATTAGGGCTTCGTGATTTTTGAAGCTGCCGATTGTGAGATCAATCAGGGTGATAATTGCATGAGGATTTGTTGATCGATCGTCTCTTGAGATGTTTTCGGCCGCTTCTATTTGATTGAGTTCGTCTTTGATTTGGTATGTGATTTATTCCTTTTTGCTTTTCTGTTATGCTTGATTGAACTCAATGGGATTTAGCCAATGATGATTGTGGGTTTTTATATCGATTCGATCTCCTTATTTTTCGTTCGTCCGATTTTTTCAATATTGTGCTTCGGCCATTAGATTATGTTTGGATGTTGATGATTTCTTTGACTTAATCAAATTCGTATAAATTGATACTTGCTTCTCACGGTATTGATTTTTGACTTGGTTCGATTTCTTGTTTTCTTGGTTATCACGGCACTGTTTGATTTCGTGGCCACCTCGTCTTGATTTGCATTTGACTTCGGTCACTTGATTTTGTGTATGCGATTCCATGACTTTGTATTATCTTCGGCCATCACCATTGCACTGATATTGTTTCTGGTCATTTTATTTTGAACTACAGGTGACTTCGGCTTTACTTTGAACTGCAGTTGTTTACTTGTTAATTACGACTTTGATTTGCATTTTGTCCCAACTTGCTGTATATCATTATTTTGAAACCGTTATCTGATGCTTTGTTCAAAACCGCTGTTACATTTGAATCTCTGACATTTTTAAAATTGACTTTAAAAATAATTGTCTTTGACTTGTTCCACTTGGATTTGTGTTCGCACTGCATATATATGTGCTAGTTGATGTGCACATTGTTCATTGTCCTATTGCATTGAGTTTGATCATTCATTATAGTTTGTCCAATTCTTTGTACATATGGTGGTTGATCATCCTGTAGCATATTTTGATAGAACCATTGCATGACAATACTGTACTGTATATACTCGTAAAAAGGTTGGACATCTGAATGCTGATTGCTAAGATTTGTCTAACAAAATTTGAAAATATTTTCTACATATTCATCTTTATTGCCAAAAACAAAAAGGCATATCATTATGTGTTATGTTTCTTCTGATGCATTTCCTTCTGGCTAGCAATCGAGTCTGCTGACACTGGTTTGTGTATATGAGCAGTTTTACTTGTTTTTGTTGTTGCATTTGTGTTGTAGTATATATGAGCTTGGTTCATATGTATACTGTGCATTTGTAGTTGACTAGCTGTCTTCGAGTTTCAGACCTGTAGCCTTTGTGCTTTGGTGCTGTGTTTCCATATCTTTGACTTGTACCATTTGAGGAAGTTTGCATATATGTTTCATGTATACTCTGGCCTTCATGTTGAACTGTTTACATATGGGCTGATATGTGTTTGTGTACATATTCACTTGGTGGCATTTGGTTGCATATCCGTCACTGCACTGTTTGGTTGTATTTGAATTTTATGCTCGACAATTTTATGATGTTTTGTAGCGCACCTGAGTTGAATTCAGCTTGTAGCTCGGATTTGACCTTGTGTTGAAAATTATGACATTATTTTTATTGCACTTGAGTTAAATCCGGTATTTTGGGTTTGACCTGTGCTCACCTGTCCCTGTAATTTTATCAAGTGTATATATCGGTGTGCACGGCCTTGTGGCATATACAGTGATACACTGTGTATGTCACAAGCTGTTCGTATATGATGAATTCAAAGTTAAATGATGACGAACAACCTAAATAACTGAGGCAAATATTATTTTAAACATCCATATTTTATTTTATACTGCAAAAATATTTCCTTTTCAATTTTACTGTGTTAATATTTATTTTTGCAGATTGCTCAGATGCTGTATTCAATTTGAAGTGAGGTTGAAGATAAAATACGAGTTGAGTGAATGAGTGATATGTAGTGAGGTCAAATGTAAATGTGAATCGTGATGTAATCAAAATTGTACTGTAATTGAAATTGTATATACATAGTGAGAGCTTGAACTTTGTACTATTCAAAGATTGTAATAAATATTTGTTTGAATAAAATTTCTGTTTGAATTCAAATTCTGTGTTATTTATTTTTATTCGGCAAATATTTATTTAATCTATGAAAATTAAAATAGTACATTAACAAATACATTTAAACGAATATATATATATATGTATGTTTATTATCATCAAACAAAAATCATATAATTGCATATTCAACAATTACATGCTCTAGTGTCTAAATTGTTTATTGACTAAGGGCGTAATCCATATAAAGAGTCAACCCAGCCACATTGTTAGTTATTCCTTGTTTGACCAATGTTAAAGTTTATTTGTAAATGTTATAAATTAATAATAAATGAATAAAATGCTGTATAAAATTTTATGGAATTTTTTATTTTTCATTGAAGCTAAAAATCGATCAGCACGGTGTATGAAAGGTGTACGTCTGTTCGAATGAAGATGAAGCTTGAATAAAATGATTATAAAATCGGTTCAAGATGAGTCAAAGGCAATTTTACCAAGTATACGTCAGTATGAGGCCAGCTATATTTGAATAGGGGTTTGGGAGACCTACTCATATATGGTTTGAAAGAAAATGGGAGATATTTTGATGCTATAAATAAATGACCTCCAATTCTTCTCTCTACACTTTCTCATACAACTTAGCCCCTGTTGATCACTGGTGAAACTAAGGTGATAGCTTTGCAATCTATAACTAAGGAGGAGATTGAAGGTTCAACGAGGATGAGGAAACAACCAACAGACAATATGTTCGACCATCGGCTAGATTTTAATGGCGAAAATGTATTAATTCTAATTTAATGTAACCAAGTTATGTACATATGTATCCCATTATCATTTTTGACTATAATAAAATAATAAATGCACTTATTATTTATAGTTATCTTATTTTAATAAGTAATAATAAATAAAAGAATATCTAAATACACATACACCCCTGTAGTATATATTAGAAATAAGCTTTTGATTTTTTTTAAATAAACATGTCCTTACCACATATATATATATTAAAGTAATTGTTTTTACATATTTATAATATTATATATGTTTTATATTTAATATAAAAGATATAAAATATTTTTCACTATTTATATTATGTATAAAACATTAATTTTTATTTAGATATACTATAAAGTTCATATTTAAATTTTAAATTAAAAAAATTAACCTTTCGGATCTAATAAATTTTTTTTAACCGATTTATTTTGTTTGAAACTTCAATTTGTTTTAAAATATAGTTTTTATAATATGAATTTCATTTTCATATAATAAATATCCAAATGGATATTTATAAATAAAAAAATTACTGTCGCAGATGACTAAGTAAAAAAAATATAACAAATATTTATTATGAAAAAGTCAAAGTTATTAAAAATTGAATTTTAAATATGATTTTAAAAATCTAATACTAATTAAAAAAAATTTATATATCAATATTTATGTATATATAAAAATTATAATATAATTACCTATAACAATTAATAATTTTAAATTAATTTTATTATATTTATATTTATTAATATTAATGAAATACAATGGCTAAAATAAATAAATTATATTATATTAGTAGAAATGTAAAGTTAACTATATAATGTATATGTTCATTCCCTTTTATTTATATTAACATATGTCTATCACCTACACATTCATTAACCGTAGGCCATAACGGTTAATTTTCCCATTATACTACTATGTTAATTTGTATTTTAATTTAGTTATGATGTATTTATTTTGAATATAAACATCTAAAAATATTAAATTAAAGTAAAATTAAAATTAATTAATTGAATTTCAAATTAAATTAATAAAAAATTATTATCGACATTAATAAATAAATATTTTAAATAAATTAAGTATTTCTTAAATTTTTATTAATAATATTGAATTCAATATAGTGTAAATAAATTTTATTTGCATAAATATAAAGTAAGGTCTTGTGCAATTTTTTTTTTTTTTTTTTTGAAATTCTCCTTTCAATCCCGCTGACAATGCAACTGATCTAATATACCCATTATTTCACGATAACCTAAGGGTAATTATGTAACCCTTAGGATGCTCAATAAAGTTACATAGTATTCTTTCTTATCCAGTGATAATATAAACTTCAATCTAGATATTTTATGCTTAAGGGTGCTCAACAACCATATATACGTAAATTACTCTATTCATATTATAAATGATAGAGAGCAATCTTAGTTTGAACTTCATAATTCAAAATAATTTTTATAAGGTATTATGGACCAAGAAAGGGAGATGAGTATAACTCATGACATCATATGTCTATATACGTCAAACACATACTCCCTTAAGTCTCTATGTGTATTAATTTATTTAAACCTTCTGTTTTCTTTATATATAATATATATTGATATATTATAACATTTATAATTCATTAAGATATATATATATATATATATATATATATATATTCATATATATCCTTTATTAGTTAAACATTAATTAATTGTAAATATAACATTTATATTTCTATAAATTTAAAACAATTTTAATTTTTTACAATTTATACCTCTTTGTAAAACTATGTCTTTATTCATTTAAATTTATAACACTTATTTAAATCAACCTAAGGCTTAAACACTTCTTAGCCATCCATAAGAGCATACCCTTCGAACTGACCACTTTAAAAATCCAGGTAAAGACTAGGAGGTTGAGAGGTTTTCTGTTCATAAGAACATTCCTTAATTAGAGCAACATTCAGCAAATGTTCCTTGGACACCCACCTAATTAGGTTTTTTTTTCAAAAATATTCCATGCGTGTTATTTAAGTATTTACCTAAATACAATGAGAGCCCTGATACCATTGTTGGATCAGGTGCATTGATTGTGAGGTTAAATGAGGGAATTTTAAAAATAAATCTTTTTATTAATTTGCATAAGATCCTATTTTGTGTTCATATGAGTAATAAATTTTACTGAATTATATTTAATACTGATTAATAATAGAGTATGGCCTTTCATGGCAATAAAACTTAAACGCCATTGGTGACTGTTTTCTCCCTTCTGGCGATAGTTTCTTTCTCTCTCCGTTGACTTCCTCCGTGGCCTTTCGCCTCATCGCCCATCCACCCCTTGTCGCATCACCTCTCTCCCTAGCTTCCCCTCCACCTCCCTTTCTCTCTTCTCCCTATGCTTATTTCTTCACCGTCATGTGCTTCCTCAACTAGATCTGGGCGTATATTTAATGCGTTCCCTTCTGCTATGTCACGCTTAACGATTCTGATTTCCCACCTCTGCTTGCGTCCAAGCCTTGTTCGCCCTCAACCGCTGTCTCCGATGGTTCTCTTATTAATGTCCCAATTTCCAATCCTTTCTCCACCCTTCAAGCATCATCTGGTGGTTTTCATCTAGCCCCTGATTCTTATAAGCCCCTACTGTTGCCGCGTGTAGCAGTAGTACGCTGTTGAATGCAACGATGTCGAATGGTGGGAATCCTGAACTCTCGGGGTCTATGTCAATAATGTATTATTTGATTGTATTGGTTTTGTTATTCAGGCAGATACAACTGGAAATATATTAGGCACGAGTAATGTTAGAGTTAGTACCACGGTTCACTATACTGTGAAAAAAAGTAATCCGTCTGCAAATGGAATATGCACATACGATGTTTATGACAATGTCAAGGATATCTCTGATGTGAATAATACCAATTTGGAGCTGGAAAATAATTTGGTTGCGGAAGCCTGTGTAGTTAGTGCCACTACTAAGTATCTGAATGGTAGTATGTTGCCGTCTCCTACTATGCTTGAGCAGCAAGCTACTACCCCTGCCATGTCATGTTCGAAATCATGGTCGTCTCTTTTCACTTCTTTGCCCCGTAATGCGGGAGTCTACAATCCTATCGATTTTGTTATCACAGAGGAAAATGGTGTTATGATTCCCCATCTTATTGTAATGCAAGCTAGAAGGGACTATTAGGTGGATTATTTGGTTGGATTTTTTCTGGATCCTAATCCCCACCTTCATAAAGCGTCATCAGTTTGTCGTAGGGCATGAAAGCTTCATGGTGGATTTCACATTAAGTTGGTTGACTCCATGCACTTTCTTAAGTTTTCCTCCTTCGAGGAATGTCGACATGGTTCTTGAGGTCGTGCCATCTTTTTTCGAAGGAAAACCTTTTATTATCACTCTTTGGACTCCAACGGTAGCTAATGCTCGCAAACAGGTTCTTTCTGTTCCAGTTTGGGCTTACTTTTCATATATTCCATCTGCTTTACAACTGCTGTTTGGTTTGAATTGGCTTGCTTGTGACGTAGGAAAATTGAAATGGTTTGACTCAAATACAGTAGCACATGAAAAATTGGTGTATGCCAAGGCTCTAATTGAAATTACCCTAGATAAGCCCCTCCCTTCCTCTATTTCTGTTCAGCTTGTTGTTAGGCATGCTGTGGATGTTCGTGTTAGATACGGATGGGTGCCTGATATTTGTTCTGACTGTCACTCTTTTGGCCACCTTGCCGTCGCCTGCAAGCATTCTGTTGTCTCTGCAGCGGTTCCCAAAGTTCCTCTACGTCGGCCCCCTCTCAGGAAATGGGTTCGTAGGGCTTCGCCCACCGTCTCATTCCACCCTGATGTTCCTCCTGGTACAGATTCTCCTCCATGCTAGTTGTTAGGGCTTCCTGCTCACTAGATCTTGATTCTATGGTTCCTTTTGACCTTATAGCCATCCCCTTAGCTCCTCCCGATCCTGTGCCGCCACAGTTGTCTGTTGTTTGGGCTGAGTCCGAAAGGTGTTGGGTTGATCTCAAATCCGATATGAGATATAACCCCATGGTGGATTCTTTTTCTAGATTTGTTTCCGATGATTATCTTGACCTTAGATGCCTTCGTTACAGTGTTTTTGGTGATTCTTTAGTGCTAAGTACGGATGGTCAACATGCGATTTGGAATGCTGGCATGTTTGATGATGCTTCCTGGGACCGAATGTTTATACACTCTCCTGATTCTTTAGATTATGATCCTTGTCTTGCTTTTCTCTTTCGGGCTTTTGCTGGGAATGTTCCTATGCTTTCTGCCCAAAAGAAAGTGGACGTAGGTGCTTCTTCCTCTTCGGAGGAAACCTAGTAGTTGTGTAATTTTTAGTATCTTGGCCTATCTGTCACAATCCTGTGCTGTATTTTCCTGTTTTTAGTGGTTAAGGTGTCTCTACCTTACTCCTGTACTAAAATGTTTTATTACGTTCGTAATAAAAAGTGGACGGTCCACTATAAAATCGCTCGACCTTGCAAAAAAAATAAAAAAAATAGAGTGTAGGGTATATTTTAATTTTAACCAAATGTGTGTATACAAATCTTATATTTGTTTTTTATGATTAATAATAATATTTTATTATTAATTCTATTCTGATTTGATTTTATATTTTTATATTATAATATGTTTGTATTCACAATAAAAACAGTACAATTGTTACAAATATAATATTCTAATTAACATTGAATACCTCGTTTACTAGTTATTTTCTTCCTCGAACTCCTTGGTTTCGAGATGCAAATCTTTCTCATTGGCTTCGCCAATATCAGTAATAGAGGCTAAGGTTACGTTCATAGTACATCGAGAATGATAGCATTACTATTTATAGTCAACTAGATCATAAATATCTAGCTCCTTTCTCTCTAACTCTCAAGGATCAAGTCTCCTCTTGCCTCTACATGCCTTGGCCGACACCTCTCCGTAGAGTATGGAATTCCAAACTTCAGGCTAAAATGATTTAAAATTAAATCATTTATTTAGTTAATTATTCAAGCATGTTTGTTAATTAAATCAACATATAAATTTATACGTTTTTAAGTAAATACTAGGATTTAATTAAATAATAACAATGCAATTAAATTTAATACAACATTTGTATTTAATTTTATTATTGACTTATAACATTTATAAATTAATTTTACATTCTAATAACACAACTATGTTGATTCTCTGGTGTGAACTCGGTCCTCGGTTAATATTTAAACAATTTAAATACTAAAGTCTGTACAAACTTTGTTGAAGTACAATATCAGGTTCAAGTTCAATCGCTTACATATCATTTAGGTGAAATTAATTTCTAATCATTATTAAGTTATACCTAAGTAATGAATTTTATGCACGTAATCTTTTCTTCAACACTGTATTACTAAGATATCTAGAGTTTGGTTTATGGCCAAAAACTCCAGTAATATCTGTTGTTAATTGCGTAAACCACTTTAAAGTCCTTGGTTAAATCTGATAATAATATCGATTAACCAGTTTACTCTGGCTAGAGATTTTGACTTTAAGTTAACTACTAATTACGGTGGTACTAACTTTACACAACGAAGGAGACATATCCTCTTTTGAGTAGTATTTCACTCTAAGTAGTTCAATATGTACCCAACAATGATCGTAACATGATCTCTATGCCATGTGATTGACTATAATCAAAGTATAGCCTAGCTACCAAAGGCTGACAATACCCTCAAATCTGAAGATTGTTGCAGGTTATTACCATGAAATATTTTGTTTGGACTTAGTTGTATTAACCTATTGAAGACTCTCATCGAAGTGTTTTATGATAGTTCCAAATAACCATAAATGCAAAATCCCTTGATTCCCTTAAGTGTTATGAGTAATTCATTGTCCATCGTATGTAGAGCGTTACATACACTTGTCTCAACATATAGATACACACACACACAATATATATATATATATATATATATATATATATATATATATATACACACACACTTTCATAACTGCAATCCATAAATACTTATTCTAAGGATTTTCCACTTATCTATCTTGTATATATTCATTTATTTATATCTCTATATAACAACATACATAAAAGAAAATAAAACCAAAAACACACTTTATTTCAAACAAGATTATTTACATATTTAAGTTATATAACTATCACATACTTAAATATATTAGGGATTACATACATGTGGTTGTTTAGAACAATCACACTAACGACTCAATGAGTCTTCTATAGGTTAATACAACTAAGTCAAAAAAATATTTCACGCATTGATATGTTGTAGTCTTTAGATTTGAGAATGATGTTGATCTTAAGTATCTAGAGCATACCTTGATTATGGTCAATTACATGACATGATGATCATGTAACACCCATAGTTAGGTATACCTTGAACCGCTTGAAGTGAAACACTAGTCATGAGATGATTTGCCTTCTTCGTTATAGAAATTGGAACCAAGCCGGTCTGCAGTGGGTGAATGACTATATTTCAAGTTTTTATCCCAATTTGGATCATAGCCAGCCCATGAAGGCTATAGTTTATTTATAGTTTATCAGTATATCATTATATACTAATATGTGTATATCGTGCCTGTGCAATATAATAGTAAAGTATACATGGTTAATGTGTACCGTTATAGATATTGGGATTTGCATTTATAACCTATATATTCGCCACTTATATATGTAATGGTTATCTCAACATAGTATTTAAATATATACATGTTTATAAATAAATTTTGAAATTTGTTTTATATTTAGTAAAATAAACGTTATTTAAAAAAGCTAAATATATTTTGACTAGGTCAATGAAATTTGTATTTCAAATTTAATATCTAAAATATCTAATTTTGACACAATAAAATAATTTGAATTTCAAATCCAAACCTGTAAAATTCAAATGAAATAATTTAGTATATATATATTATAAAATTAATTTATTGGCGAAAAATGTAATTTTTAATCTAAAATCATATGAAATATATAATTTGTATACTTTACTATAAAATAATTATTAAATAAGTACATATAATAAAATATTTCTATTTGGCTATTTTTTAGTTATTTATTTATAGACTTGTCTGTGTAGAAGTTGTCTGGATCTTCAGCAAGGAGGTTGGCTGTTTTGGAATATGAGACGGAGGTCTATAAGTTGCTTCACTTCGGCATGGTCTCATTGTCATCCCTTAAGGAGAGCGAGATGTTGATGCTTGGTTTGGAGCCCAAATTTCTTGAGACGTTGTCTGCCATATCGAAGGTCTTTTGTGTAGTTTGTTGATGATTTTGGGGTTTGAGGAGCCTTTGGATTAGAAATCTTTGGTTAGCTGTA
The DNA here is from genome assembly GCA_030765085.1 of Allium cepa. NCBI lineage: Eukaryota > Viridiplantae > Streptophyta > Magnoliopsida > Asparagales > Amaryllidaceae > Allium > Allium cepa. The sequence goes on from CM060932.1 coordinate 612,260,784, forward strand.
GTAGCAGTTTCAGCTCGGAGGTGTTTGCGAGCTGACAAGTAGGTCTTTTGGCTTTGCAATATCATCGAGATAGAGTTTGGAAGCAGCAGTGGGGCCCGTTTCTCCGATGGTTCAGCAATCTTTGTGATTCTTCTTTCAGCAGTCCGGGAAGATGGTGAATGTTTTTTTTGAAGGGTTAACCTGATTTGGAAAAGCTTAAGGCTGTTCTAATTGGTAAAGAGAGGACAGTTTCTTTGGAATCCGAACTAGGTAGGATCGCAAAAGTGACATGCGATTAATTTGGAAATTTATCTTGGGTAATCTTTTATTGAGACAAAGGTTTCTCATGTGAAAGTAGGAGCTACTGAAATAATAAGAAGTTTGTCTGCATCTGGAATTGAGTTCCATATTGATTTGGTTCCAGAAGCGATACTGGTAGTTAGCCTGGTAGTAGGTTGGTTCTTGGAGGAAGAAGAGTTGGTGTAGTAGCTCAGGAATCTTTGGAATTTGGATTGGTCAGATCTAGTTTTTGAGTTGGATTCTGCTGTAAGGTTGTGTGACCGAGTCAGATGGGTCACTAAGATTTTATGGATTTGATGAACAAAGTTTCCCTGATATATTGGATAAGTTGTACTCGTGTTCATCAACATCATTCTCATCTATTCCAGAAGTAGAGTTGTGCAGCGGAAGCGAGGTAGCAGCTGTGCGAGGAAGGAAGTAAGTTCAGTTTGCTATTGCTTGGGAAGTAGAGTTGTGTTCTGGATTTCGACGGATCTTGGAAGACCATTTTGATTAATAGGATCCAGAAACTGGTTTGTTTTGGTCTAGTTGTTTCTGGAAGCATCAGCATAGGTTGAGCTGATCAAGAAGAATGGGCAGCCCAGGATTGTCTATTGAGTTATGCAGATAGGAGATTAGGAGTTTGGAATTCGAAGTTGGAGACTTCATTGCTGTTAAGGTTTCTCTGGTTAAGAAAGTAGTAATTGGATAAGATTGGAAAGCTAGTTCTGAGGTATTTGGGATTTCATATCTGTGTTTTGATAGGATAAGTTCTTTTGTCCATAAGATTGAATTGCCAGTTTGGATAGCTGGAATTCATTGTATTTCACGTATCTTTGAGGGAGTACGTGTATGATTCATCGTTGGTTGTAGAATCTGCAGTTCAGTTGGATTTTGGAAGTTGTGTTAGACTTGAGTATAGTCTGATGTTCTGTTCAGATTGATGGATCTTGAAATGAGAGGAGCTCTGGATTATGGTGATGTAGTTAGTTGAGCTTCTGTAGAGCGAGTCTCCCAGTGATTTATACTTGGGAAACTCTAGATAGTGTTATGAAGATCTATCTTGATTTGTGTCAGGATAATTAGTTAGGTTTGTTTGTTTGATCGGTTGCTATGGTAGTTAGTAACTGGATGATAGGTATGCTTTGCTGTTGAGATTAAAATCTTTGCTGGGTTATTAAATTATCTTTGATTTTAAATTTCGAGGACGAAATTCTTTTAAGGGGGGAGGAATGTCACGACCCAGAATTTTAGGCAACATCAATTTAATAATCCATATTAATAATTAAATTCATTTGATAATTTTCCTTTATAATTTTAAATTAAATTGGTAAATTTAATCTTTTAAAGGTTAATAAATATCTAATCTGGCAATATTGATCAATATCTTTTTAACAATTTAAAATTGATAAGAATTATTTTTCAAAGCTAATAAAATTATATTCTATTTATAATATATATATTTGATATATATACATATATATATTGTGAATAAGAAGATCTTTTGTTTTAAATAAAAGCTGAATTTTCAGATTGTAATATATATATATATATATATATATATATATATAACTATATGTTATAGTTTGAAATTGTTTTGAAATTTAATATAATCTATTGATAATATATATATGGATGAATATATTGTGATTTGTAGCTTTGTTTTAAATTTAATATTTTTCAAAAGTTAATTTAAGATTAATTCAATTATTTTCAAAGTATAAGATAATTATTTATTTTTAAATGTGATAGTTTAAATAAGATTTAATCAAATTTTATTTTGTTTTCTTTAAAATGCTTAAATTAAAGTGGTTATATATATATATATATATATATATATATATATATATATATATATGTATGTAAAGTTATAAATAAACTTTCTTTTTAGTTATCTCTTGAATTAGAATTGTTTGTAAACATAAGTGATATGTAAATAAATTACTAAATTCACATTTACATAAATATAAATACAAATTCATATTTCACAATTTATAGGGAAACATATAATACATTTATTTGATTTAAAAACATGAGCTATTTATAAACAAATGTTTACAAAATTTCACACTTGTATATTTACTTAAGATTTAAAAGCTTATTTATATAAAAACATTTCATATGCATATAATTATATGATTTAAATAAAGGAAGTTTGACACTTGTAAATCAATGATAAAGCACCTTCAACACTTGTAAGCTAAAATGAATTTGTAATGACATTTGTTTAAATTAATAAACAAGTGGCAACATTTTCTTTCATTTAAAAATTTAAATTTATATATAAAAAATATAGTTTGAAGAGAAACTTGTTTTTCCACTTTCAATTCAAAACTTTCTTCTTCTCAATTTCTTTTCTTTTTGTTCCCTCATTCTTTCAAAAATTTAATAGCAAACCAGTAACTATTTTCAAACCTGAAATTGAAACCAAAAGCAAAAATCAAATCTGGAATTCAAATTTGCAAAAAAGTTTTTCTAACAACCAAACCTATTGCAACTCAAATGGAAGATCAACATCAGTTTCAGCATTTAAAATCAAAGATTTATGGGCATGCAAAGGATTTCAACAACAAGAAAATCAAAGCACTTTCCAGATATAAATTTAGAACCTGCCCTCTGCCATTTCAAAAAAGTGAGTAAATCTTTTAAAAAAAAAACAGATTTGAACCTATTATTAAACATAGATATTTGTGATGATTTATACAGTAGTTTAGTTGCAAATGTGTTGTGAAGATGATTGCATGTATGTATGTAAAGATGATATGCATGTATGGTAACTGTATTTATATGTATAAGTATGCTCTGTTGTTTACAGGTTTGAATTCACTCAATTAATTCAAAATCTCAACATACAATCAATATTTAATCTTGAGTTGCAAATGAAAGATGATTGAATTGGTGTAATATCATTATAAAAAAATATTCCCAGTAATTTATAATTAATATTTATCTCGAATTTTTGAAAATAACAGTAATGTATACATTTGAGTCAAAATTCAATAAACTCAATTTTAAGTTTGGATTTCATGAATGAATTCGTGATGGAAAATCACGAATTTTAACACTAATTTCATGATTTTTAATTCGATAGTCTGTTGGAAATTTTGAATTGAATGTTTTCGGCAATTTGATGAATTGTCGATGATCAACTTGATGTTTGGAGCTGAATTCATGGTCGAAGCTAGCTATGGTAATGTTTATGAAGGGAAAAATACTCTCGAATTTTTCCTATGACCGAATTGAGTAGATTCGTTCGAAGTAGGGTTTAATGTCCTGTTGTTGAAGCCGACGTTTCTGTGGGTTTCTCGACGTCGTTACGTGACCGGAGGCGCTCGCGTGTTGAGGGATGGTAGCGCGATGATGCTTCGGTGATTTGGAAGGGTTACTGGAGTTTCCGGTGGGTGAGTTCATCAGAGGCGATAGGTTTTTAGGGATCGTGTTGCTTCGGATTTTCGAGCAAAGGGTCGATTTTCGATTCGAGTTTGGATTTTTGATTCTGGGTTGAGGTAAAGGTTGTCGAGGCCTTGTGTGGTTGGTCGACGATTAGAAAGATGGTCGGAGGAGGGTGGTTGGGACACGCACGTACACGCGTGTACATTTGTGCACTGGGAATAATGGAGTCGGGGAAGATGAAGGTCGACTTGGAGAGATGCTCGCGTTTTCCTGGTGGCGACTCGAAGTAGAGGAGGCTGGGGTTTGTCTCGGGGCAGGCTCGTGTCGATGTAGTGTTCGAACTCGAGTTTCAGGGTGGTATGTCAATCTGGTAAGTACTGTAATATATATATATATATACATACATACATATATATATATATATATATATATATATATATATATATAAAGTTTACAAATTTAAACTTGTTGTTTTGAAACAAATAAAATCAAGCTTTAAATTGTAAAACAAGCTTTCATACAAATGAAAGTCAAAGATTTTAAGTGTGTTTTAATCTAATATATTTTCAAGTTTGAAAAGTCTAAAATAATTGATTTTAAAATAATTAACTAAATTAATTTTAAATTGAATTTAAAGTATTTTCAAATTTAAATATTAGATCAAAGTTTTAAGAAACTCAATCAAGTTTAAATAAGGATGTTTTCATGATGTAAGGATACATTTAAAATAATGTTTGAACTATATTTCAATTTTTTTAAATAGATAAGATTAAAGAATATGAAAATTGAATTTTCAAAGATTAATATTTGTTTAATTCAATTAAATATGATTGAAAAGGGTTTTCAAAATTTTTGAGTATATTAAAATTAAGTGTTTGAATTTTTTTATTTTAAAAAGTAAAATCATATTTCAAATTGATTTTTAAATTGTTTTTAATAAAGTAAATGATTTGAGTAAATATTTAATATAAATGCAAAGTTTATTCTTGATTAGTTAAGTTGAAATTAATTAAGAACAATTAATTAATAAAATAAATTTAAGCTTAATTACTATCTGTAATTAAGAATAATTACTTAATAAAGTAATTAGTGGATAGTTAATGAATTAATTAGAAATTAAGTAATGATTAATTAGTTAATTAATTAATGTAATTAATTTTAGATTAATTAATTAGTCTGATTAATTTAGGATAATCACTTTATAATTAATTGAGTAAAATTACATAATGAAGTAATTAATGGATAATTACTTAAAGTAATTAGAAAGAGGAAATTACTTATGAAAGTAATTAGTGTAAAATTACTTATGGAAGTAATTGAGTGAAGTGATTAAGGGTTAATTATTGTATATGGTTAAGGATAATTAATTTGTGGAATTAATTAAAGAATTAAAGGCTAATTACTTGAACGTAATTAAAGGATAATTAATCAAGGGAGATAAATTAAGGAAGATCATTAAGAGATGATTAATAAATTAATTTGTAATAAATTAATGAAGCAGGATTAAAATAATCCAAGTGATTAAAGGATAGTAATTAATTTAATTAAAGGTTAATTAAATTGATTAAGAGTTAATCAAACCTGCTATGGATGATTGATTGATATTGGATGATTGATATTGGATGATTTGGGTATGATATCTCTGATGTGTGATTTGCTGCTTTGTGAGATGATTGGTTGATATGAATTATCTATTGTGATAATGTGATTCATCTATCTGTTTATGTTATCCTGAATATAAGTTTAAATGTTTAAACCCTTAAACAACTTGGACATTAAAATGGCGTTTGGATTTCGATGTGACCAGGATCGGGTTTCCATATTTGGATATTCGAAAACCACATCGATCCAAATTAAACGTTAGGTCGTGAATCCAAGAGGAGCTTAGTGAAGACTCAAAGTGTAAGAACTATTCGTCAGTATAACTCTGAGGGTAATTCCGAGATGAGTTTGACGGAGATAGTACTTTCAGGTTCGAAATGGTGATTCAAAATGTAAGGGCTATGGTCGTTGACTCTGAGGGTGATTCCAAAATGAGTGCAACGAGATAGTGCCTTCGATTTCGTTCGAACCCAGAACGAACTTGTATGGATTGAATGCTTTCAGAACATCGTCAGGTGGACGATGAGCATTCTAAGATAGATGTGTTCTATAAAGGTAATCGCAGCCTCAAGCCTCATCAACCGAGAATGGCTAAAGCAGGAGAGGTGCAGCAAAGTTAAGTGTGTCATGCCCAAGTAGGACGAGATTTACCCCTGTCTAGAGGTCCCTTTCTATTTCGGCTTAGTGTGTGGTTGGTCCCGCCAGCCACGGGGTGGTCTTGTTCGGGACTGTCCAGTAAGGGATGGTTCCGGCCTTGTGTTGCAGGGGAGTTAGGGTGGCTCCTCGGTACGGTGATATACGCCGCGTACTGTGACGGGCGGTACCCCAGTATCCCTGCCATTGATGGAAACCCTTTCTTCCTACGAGACCCTACGGTTTTGATTGTATTAACCGCTTTTGTGGCTTGTAGCTGGAATTTAATCATGTAACAATTTCGGTTATTTCTTATTTACTTGAAAACCCTAGACACTATTATAATATCACTGGATTTCCTATCAAATGTTTTGGTTAGCGTAAGGTAAAAACTTTTCCATGTTTATGTGTGGGAAGTCTTACGTGATACATTTTCTTTTCAAAGGATTTTCTAAAGTTAAACAATTTTAAACCGTTTACTCACACCAGACCCCTGTCTGACCCGAATGTTTATTTTATGTTTTATTAAACTCTTGGGTACTCATATTATGTATGAGTAGTTGAGGATTCAGGTTATCTTGACGAATTATGGAGGAGATATGGAGCAGGAGGCTTCCACGTGTAGATATATTATGATTTAGCCGTGTTAGTGTTATGTCTATCTTGTATTGGTGTACCTTGAGTTGTATGGTTAGACAGATGTTTATAACTGTCTAATATGTGTTGTATAGGTTGTGTAACTCTGATGAATATGGTACTATGTAATATTTTATGTGATATATTATATTTCATTCGTTCCGCTGTGAGTATCTGATGTTGTTGAGTTTCTTCTTTCTTATCTTTTCTTCTTCTATCCCTCTCTTTCTTAAATCATGATGCGTTTTTATGATGATAGAAAGACGGGTCATGACAGTGATAGTGATAGTGACATAGAACGAGCCAACGTATGCTTTATGGCTACAAATGACGAAGTAAGTGATCTCACTTTTGATGATTTAGTGGATGTAAACTCAGAACTACTAGATACACTAAGTAATATCAAAAGAAAATACAAAGATACATTTGGAAAATTAAATAGAACATAAATTGAAGCAGATATGTTAGAATTCGAGAAGAAATTTTTAGAAGAACTTATAATCACTCAAGAATCTTGTTCCAACACAACATCTCAACTTTAGATGCTAAGTAGGGAAATAGAAACTCAAAAAGAAAAGAATAAAATTCTTTCATCTCAAAATCAAAAATTAAAATCTACTGTTAAAATATTAGAATTAGACCCCTCTTGTCTTAAAACTAAAATAGAGAACATTACCAACAATATTTCTAATTTTAATAAAGGAAGAGAAAATCCCTCAAAAATTCACAAGCTACTTCAAATAAAAGGGGTTTAGGATATAAAACATGACAAAAATTCCTACAAATAATAGTATTTTATATGCAAACTTTAAAAAGAAAGATAATACTTTTGTAAAACCTGAACTTAATCATTCAAAATCTTTTAAGATTTGGGTTCCAAAGGCAAACAATTGTTTAATTAGAAATAAGTATGTTAAGATTTTTATAGATACAATTTATAAAAATGAAAATTTTACTTGTAAAGGAAATTCTAAATCCTTTTGGGGTTTTCTAAGACTTAACTCTTAGGACCCTAATAAAAAGTGGGTACCAACCTTATCTCTATATTTTTTGAAGGTACCAATTAAGAAAAGTGGAAAGTGGATACTTTATAGTGGTTTCTCAAAACACATGACAGGAAACAAAGACATGCCAACTAACATTATCTACTCTGATGGAGGATGTTTCACATTTGGAGAAAATTCCAAAGGATATAATATCGGCAAAGGCGATGTGAGCAATGACGGTACATCTAACTTACCTCTTATTACCAATGTTTTACTAGTAAAAATTTAAAACATAATTTGCTTATTATAAGCCAACCTTGCGAGAAAGGTTTTAATATATCTGTTTTGGAAAATAAATATAATATATTTGATCAAAACGGGAATATTATTATTGAAGGAACTAGAGAACGTAACATATACATTTTAGATATGGAAGTTAATCATAACACAAAAATATGTCTAATAGTCAAAGAAAATGATCGTTCGTTATGGCACAAAAGATTTTTTCATATAAACTTCAAAGCAATAAACAAATTATCTAAAAATAATTTAGTAAAATGTTTACCAAAAATGAATTTTAAGGTAAACAACATTTGTAATGCATGCCAATTAGGTAAATTAACAAAATCTTCTTTTAAAGCTAAGAAAGTAATTTCTACATTACAATCATTAGAATTTTTACATTTAGATCTTTTTGAACCAGCTTAAGTTCAATCTATAAACCATATTATCACTATTTCTGGAAATGTTTTGGGACTATACTAAATTATTACTATTTTTAAACCATATTATTCTATAGACATGAACATCATTTCAGACTGTATTAAGTTGTAAATTTTTACTTTTTAAACATGTTTCAAAGATTGTTATTTTTTAACAATTTTGCATATGAACGGTATTTCAAAGTCCTCCGTTTTTAGCTTTTTAAAATAAATTCTCTTCATAGTTGTCTAATTTGTCCTTTTTAATCATATCAACATTGCATATATTTTTAATATTTCTCCTATCTATTAAGTTTTCTTTTTTGTCGATGATAAAGGTGGAGAAAAAGGTACGTCATAACAATATGGGGAGTATTAAGACGGGGAGGTATAAATATGTTCTTATTCATATAACTTACATAACTGCCTTCATCAAAAAGAAGGTGAATGTTAGAACCTTGAATTTTGGTATTTTGATTGTGACAACTATATAAGTAAATGTATAGTTTAGATCTAACTAAACTTACAGGAGAAGATATTGTTTTTTACTTAAGAAATATTCTAACAAATTTGAAGGCCAGATTCCGGATTGATACTTCAGCAAAATATTAAGTTTAAGGTCTGAGTTTAGTAGTATATCTCCGAAGAGAAATAAATAAATAATATTTCATAAATATTATTTAATTTACAACAATTATAAATTAATTAAATGATGTGGTATTTTGGATAAATCACCAATAAGGTTGCGCGACTTGTATGTGTAAATTCATTCAGCGATTATATCGAACTATTCGAATATTAACGTCTATTTGTCACTTTAGCTAGTGGAGTGACAATTTGGTCGAATTTATTACTTATATTTATCGACAAATCCAATTTTACAATTTAAGCATATCTTCTCGTAATGATTATTATCATCAATTCTCTTCATCAACATGATATCACTTAGTTTTTAATTAAATTGGTTCCCGTTAAAATTCAAATAAAATCACATTCAACTTCGTTATCCATAAAAAACCTTGGTTCAATGATAGCATTTATTACTAAGCATACTACTCTGGCTAGGGACTTTTATTTTGAGTTGACTATAGTTGACCATGATAGTAACCTCATACAACTAAGGAGACGAATTCTCTATTGAATAGTGTTTCACTTCAAATGCTTCAACTTAGACTTGACTATAGTCGCTCGATGGTCGCCATGTCATGATTTAACTATAATCAAAGAGGAGTATCCATATTGAAGCTCAACAGTATTCTCAAGTTAAGAGAACTATGTAATATTGTCACTCTAAGATTTCATGTTTGACCTAGTTGTTATTAACCAACAGGAAATTCCCGGGTCAATCATTCCATAGTATTCCAATAGCTATCAGTATGTAACAACTTGGTGCCTCTAACAACCATAAGTAATACGCAACCTAGCAGGTAGAGAGCTCATGTACCTGGTCTTAACAAATGTATCGGTATCCTTTTTTGAAACATCCTAACCAGGAATACTTAAAATAATATGTTATTTTATATTGTGAAGATTTTATCATAATTAAAACTCCTTGTAATTATTATCACTTTACATATCATTTAAGGATTTTCTATTTTAATATAATTTAAATTTATTTTATTTTTTTGGCAAGGCAAGTCGGTTTTTGTAATGGTCCATCCACTTTTTATAAATATAATTGAAAAGTGTGAGGAAAAACATCAGCTTCGACACATACGTCTAAAGTGCACATCCACACTACATGTAGCACTACAAACAACTCACAATATCTATCTGAGTTTGCATAACAAAGTAGCATAAACACTCTGATCCATACAAACAATTACAGACGGTACATTTGACACTCAAAAAACTGATGACCAACGAAACATTGCAAGAGGACACTGCCATATATGCTTATCTTACGGTAGGCAGCCAGAGCAAAAAAATCCAAAAGAAGACATAAGCAATAGCAATTATAACTGCTAGTAACATGAGCCCAACCATCACAACAAGTAACACAGAACAAGAACAACATGATACCAGAAAAGACATATAACAAACGCCATAAGCACAGAAAGAATTCACATGACCATCACCACATCTAATAACTTTTCCATGAGGCTCGACTTTTACCAATAAAGAGAACACTTCATGTTGTGAATTCAATCCTAAAATTGTTGAAATAAAGGGAATGAAAAATACAAAATTGTGGATCTGATTGCATAAATCGCAATGGAAATGGAAAAAATAACATATACCTCCAATCTTAGAACCAAAAGGACTGAAATAACCACCAATGCCAGATCTGGAAATGCTACGAAGAGAGAGAGTCTAGCAAATGAACGACTAAAACCCAAATTTGAAGCACGAAAAATTAAGACCAAAAGCACCACTCCCGTTGCATAGCGATCACCAAGGACATATTGGAAAGATGGAATCGTGGGAAGGTAGGAACACAGGCTGGAAACAAAAACCCTTTCTTCATGGAGCAGAACTGAGCAAGTGAGGTGGGAGAAGAGGAAACAAGTCACGATACCTGAATAACTCCAGCAAGCACCCAAAGGCTGATAATCCAAGAGTTGATGGAAACCAAGACAGATCAGCCGAAGAGCCTATGCCTCTTCAACAGCCAAACCAAGATGAAAAATAGCGATGAAGCGAAAACTGGACAGCAATAAGGGTACAAGTGGGAAGGGGAAATTAATTTTGTAGGCTTATAAAAATGGGAAAATCTAGGGTTGTTAAAGGGGAGGAAAGGAGAAAGTACCGAATATACAGACAAACCTTTATACAAAAACAAACTGTACTATATGCATATACGGACATCAATCAGAGTATACTTGATTAGTAGTACCGAATATGATCATCCCTCCGTTAATGGTCCCCGAATCATAAAAATGAGAGATGATATCGACTCTAGATAGGGATGATCATACCCTACTTAGGAGTGACCCACTTAACTATGCTTCATCTTACATGTTTTAGTCATTCCCGGTTGACGAGGCTTAAGGCTACTTTTTACCTTTTATATAGCATTTCCCACTTGGAATGTTACATTGCCTTCCATTTGTCGAAACAATGTCAGCATTCATCCATACAAGTTCGCTCTTGGACTGAACGAAACCGAAGGTACCACCACCACTACATCAACTTTGGAATCACCCTCAGAATTAGTAACAAGCAGCCGTTGAACTTCAAAAAGTTCCGTTTTCATTCTGTAATCTTTAAGATGTCTTCACTTCAAAATGCTTGAGTTAGATCGAGATGGTTTTCAGATAGCATATTCGATCCCAGTCTCTTTGAAACAACATCCGATAGTTTTCGGTAAACTCAACATGGTTCTTTAGTAAATAAACAGTCAAAGATAAGAGTGGAGATTGCCTCCTAACCATTAGTGGACGGATTTTCTTATCATTTGTCCTAAGAGAATGAAACGATATTTATGCGCACAGTAAAACATCATCGGAAATGACTGTGCCATATAACTAATATGTTTCTTCTAGATATTACTAGAGTTACATTTTGAGTCCATATTTGATAGTCAGTTATTTAACTATCAACAAACACATATCTAAATCAGAGATTTATTTGCAAAAGGAAAACCAACATTGGTTAAGCACATAAACAAGCACTAACTTCTTTAATTAGTCTTTTCATTAATTAAAATCACATTATAAATATTTATATAAAAATACCTTTATAAAGATATACCAATAAATCCCTATATTTTCAATACTTAGAAAATATCCATGTACTTATCTTGATAGTATAAGTATATTCACAAAACGGAGAAATATTTCATTTTTCATGATTCTAAAACCGTTTATAAACTCCTCCATAAATTCCTAGAAACCCATTTATAAAATATTTTATAAATCTCTAAAAAAACCATTTATACATGCCTTTAAATCATTTATTAACTTTTTCATAAAACTAATTATAAAACTTGTCTTATAAATTCATAAAACCGTTTTTAAAATTCATTTAAAAATATCTAACTATTTATAAAAACTCCTTCACCTTGAAAAATCTTCCTTTAAGTTTCCAAACCATGTTATAAAACTCCTCCTATAAAACCCAAGTCCATTTGTAAAACACTATTTATAAATCTCAAAAATATTTATAAATAAATAAAAATCAATTATTTCAAAATATTATTATATAATAATAATTACTAGCAATAAACAATATAAATGAATAATCATTATTAACTTTTAAAACATCATAAATATAATAATTAATAATTTCAAAATATTATTAAATAAACAATAACAGTTAATCTTTGTTGTTATTATAAATAAAAATAATTAATGTCCAAACACTATCAATAAATCATTACTATTAATTTCAACATATTAATTATTTAAATAATTAACTTTTTAAAATATTAAAATATTAATGGTTAACCTTAAAACAATATTAGATATAAATAAATAACTTTAAACCTTATTAAATATAAATAAATGACTTTAGAACAATATTACATAACCTAGAAAATAGAAGTTAAATCCTTTAAAATAAAATATTTTTGAAACCTAATTTCGAATTGAAAATCCTGACTCAAAAACCAACTCCAACTCAAATGGCAATTTATACTATTTTTAAATACTATATTGAGGCAAATAGCTACCAAACGCTTAACCAATATTAATATTGATTTACTATTACTACAGGGTTTATGTTTTGCATATATAACAATGTCATAACCAATAGTGTCACACAATCAGTGTAACAACCGTGATTTTATTACCGTCAAAATAAAAAATTTAAAATAGAAATTTTAAATTGAGTTTTGAAAAATAATAATATAGAATACAAATCATTTTGCAAAGTCGGTTGTTAAATATCTAAGCTATGTTGAAATTGATAATTTACATTCACGTGTGAATGGTCTAGTTCAAAAGCAAAAATATGTGAACACTTTATGCTTGCTGTCACCAATTTCTAAAGCAAGCAGGAACACATTGTTTATACAGTCATCATCATTTATATGCTAGTATGGCCTTTCTTTCTGAAGAGCACGTTTCTCTCTTTAATGCATATGTACCATATTATAGCCAGTACATCTTTTATTTGACGTATACACTTTTGAAAAAAAAAGTAGGCTGCTCCGTTGGCTCTTTCATTCTTTTGTTTAAAATTCCAGTAGCTCTGCAAACTCATCAAGGGCAGTTCCAATTTCTTGCTTTCTTTTAAATCCTTTTTGCTGGCTGATTTTGGAACAAATCTAAGGTGAGTGCAAACTCACGCTTCTAATTAAACTATGTTTCCTATTTTGATATGCTATTTTGTAGATTATAATGGTTTGAAACTTTTTGTTATTAAGTTGTTTATATATTTGCATGCGTGTACATATTGATTTCCAGGCCTTTTTTCAGTTTCATTCTTATATTTTTGCGTCTGCAAATATGTGTAAAACAATGGCAAGTCCAGGCATTTTCATTTTGCATGTTTGTGGCCAAGTATGCATTTCACCAAATTCAAGTTCTTGGACGTCACCTATTTTTCAAACTTCATTTTGCGTGTGTGAAAATTTCACTACCCAGGCTTAATGATTCTCATGTTGGTGAGATGAGAAGTAGAATGTGCATTATTCTTCAATGCCTGGTACTGTGTTTTGCATAAGCGAAAACGTGTTGTCCAGATGCAATATTCGAAATCATTTTTGCCAGGTCCAAGTCATCTTATTGTATAGTTTTAATCGCGTGCATAAGTGTGTCCAGACCAATTATTTTCGTACAAGTTATAACACGAAAGCTAGAGCCATCATTTTAATTAGTGTACGCGTGAAAACTGAGTTGTTGTATTTTGGTTACATGTATACGTGTAACTTTGTTTAGGAAAAATTTTCTTATGCAAACATTTTATGTTGTATGCTATTTCATTATTTGCATAAAGAGTGTATTGAGAAACGTTAGTATATTGCTCAGACCAAAGTAATTTCATGCATAAGTGTAAGGTACCGCCTGGCATTTTTTTCCACTTCTTTTTTATGAAAATTGAAATGGGTGAGCATTGCATGTAACATGTAGGGAAATCACTTTTTGCAAGTCATTTTCTTTCTTTTACATTTCCATGCATGCCATAAATTTTTTGTGTGTGCACTGATATATACTTCCCAAGCGTCAATCGCATGCATACAAACTAGGATGTGCATGAGTATTAATATTACAATAAGGGACGTGTTTGGCCACATTTTAGTAAACAAAATGAAATGCCTGTAACAAAATGTAACAAAATGCACAGTGATAGCTAGTGAGTAATTTCGAAATGCACAATAACAGTAAATGAATGCAAATAATGTATGTGTTCAGGCCATTGTTTTCCCATATATGTATTTCAGGTGAGAGTGTAATGTAAGTGCATACAAGCAAGTTACGTTTTACATTCGTGCCAGGTCATTTTAATTTTTCAATTCCATTGCTTGCGTGCAAAGTGTATTCTGAGTCCAGACCTTTAATTGATTTCATGTGTTGCTTAGTATTACTCATCGAATATTTCTAGTTTTTACCTGTGTCGCAATTTGTCCAGGTAAAAATAACTTTTGGTCAAGTGGGCAGTGCAATATATTTGATGCATATATAGTAGTGCAGTCTACTATTTAATTTACGTTGAACCAGTGTTTGGTTTTAAAACGTATTTTGTTGCCGTTATTTTTATAACGAATTTTTACCCGGTGTTTAAATTTGAAGCAGGTTGTTTTGATGAGATTTTTTATGAATAAAATTACTGTTGTTTTGACTTCAGCAACCATCAATTTAAAGCGAATTTTCAAGCGGCTATACCGTAACGCTGATTTGATATCCGTTTTTATGGTATTTTGTGAAGTGCAATTTCTTTGCCGAAATTGCTATAGATGTTGCTGTTTTAATCACGTGTTTTAAATTCGTTTTAAAATAAAATTGTTTCCAAATTTTTTACAGTTTACGCTTTTAGAAGAATGAGTAATCGATTTAAACGCTTCAGCAAAATTAAGGACTATGAACCCTTACTTTTACTGATTCGGTTAATTCCGGACGTGTCCATTTGAGAACGTAAAATGTTATTTGTATAAAATACACAATTTTGCACTTTCAAGGAAACGATGAAGAGATTTAAACGATTTAACGAAAGTGCGGAGTATGAAACCACGCTTTTACTAATTCGGTTAATTCCGGACTTGTTAATTGAAATATTTGTTGTTGTTTGAAGATTTGATGATTTTGTTGGGCTTTCGAGCCACTATGTTGGACCTTCGGGTCATATGTTGGACCTTCGGGTCAATTACCAGTACTAGACCTTCGGGTCATATGTTAGACCTTCGGGTCATTTATTGGGCGCCAAAAATTATGATGACAGTACATGGTAGGCTTCGGTTATATGTTGATGCACGTGCGGTGTAGCTTAGACTCGCCATCTGCTGGGATCGATCCACTTTTATGTTGATTTTTCTAGTTATCTATTTTTGATTTATAGACTTTTACGTATTGCTGTTTTGAATTCAATTTTGAATTTGAAAGTTTATTTTGATGGAGTTTAATGAGATTTCTTCATTTAAATTATGTTGATTATATATGTTGAATAGACTCATTCGAGATTATAATTAATTTGCTTTGATGTTGTTTATGATGCATTCATTTCTAAGTTTAAATTAGACTGATCCATTTATTATTTTCTTTTAAATAATACTCGGGTCAGACCGAGTTATTTCAGGATAATCGCTATCTCTGATTCTGTTGCCGCTTCAGCTTTTGGGATTTCACATCATCTTTTGTCTAGACTTCGAGGTGTTACTTTTGGTGTATTGACTCTCATCTCATGTATGTATTGATGGATATGTATATGTACATTTGGTTCATGTGAACCATCGATTGGTGTAGCTTGTATCCAGACTTATCTTCCGCTATATCTGATATTTCCGTTCTGATGTGATTATACTTATCAGTGTTGTTATTATGAGTTGTTCTGAATTTTTCTTAAGCCACCGTAGTTCCGTTTTAGATCTGGATTGAATATATATATCTTTGGGAGTAATTTACACAACTCCTATCAATGTAATCAATACTCGTCTAAGGCATAACTTACGAATGGTCGCTTCTAACAAGCCTTATTCTTCGCAATAGCAGACCTTATTCCTTATAATAACCTTTGTTATTGTGAGCATAGAGGTGGGGCATCACAGCTTGGTATCAGAGCTGAAATTCAGAACAAATTATAATAAACACGGAACAGAAGCAGAATGGAACATGTGTTACAACTATTCGAGGGTTTTATTCATGCCTTTCTAATCTATTCCTTCGTTGTTCTTAAACTTTTATCTTCTCTAACGAGTTGGAATATGTCTAAGGATAAATCTCATATCCCTGTAGTATACCATTTGTTGAATTCCTATCAATCTTAGATTTGTATAAGGTTTTATTTTATTTCATGGCCGTTCTATTAGAGTTATTTTCAATACGGGTGCATCACATTCATTCGTGTCGACGGAGCTTGTTGATGTTAGTCCTTTGGATGTTATTAGTCATTGCGACCCTTTGAGGATTGTGAATCCAATTGGAGGATCCGCTACTCTTGGTTTGTTGTGTGTTGATGTTGAGATTATTCTATGTGGTTTTTCCTTTCGTGCGAATCTGCATGTTATGGATCATCTTGGTTTTGATATGATTTTGGGGATGGATTGGCTCGTCCATTATGAAGTTCAAATCCTATGTCCCGAAAGAACTTTATATCTCAAGCAACCCGATGCTATCGAGCAGTTATCTATTATATTTCGAAGCATGGATCATACTTTGAATGCTTTCATTTCCTCCTTCGAATCAGAGGATGTCATAGCTAATATTCCGGTTGTTTGTGATTTTTCTGATGTCTTTGAGCCTATTTCGTGTTTGCCACAAAAGAGGGCAATTGAGTTCCATATTGATCTTATCTCTGGTGGTTATCCTGTTAGTCATCCTCCCACGAGGATGTCTGCTAAGGAAAATGAGGAACTCAAGAAACAATTATCTGAATTGGAAGCCAAGCGATTTATTCATTCTAGCTCATCTCCTTGGGGCGTCGCCGTTGTCTTTGTTAAGAAGCCAGATGGTACTCTTAGGCTTTGTATTGATTATCGCAAGTTTAACGAGCTCACTATCTAGAATAGGTACCCATTACCTAGGATCGACGACATGTTCGATCAATTAAGTGGCGCTAAGCTGTTCTTCCCAATCGATCTTGCTACCGGTTTTCATCAGTTACGAGTTGCGGAAGGTAGCATTCCTCTTACTGCATTCCATACTCGTTATGGTTCTTACGAATGGCTTGTTATGTCGTTCGGTTTGACGAACGCTCCAGCGTATTTTGTTGATCTTATGAATTGGATATTCCAGGAATATCTCGATAAGTTCGTTTTGGTTTTCATTGATGGTATTCTTATTTATTCCAAATCTGAAGCCGATCATATTTAGCATTTGGAGATTGTTTTGAGCACTCTTCGTCAGCATCAGCTTTATGACAAAGTCTCTAAGTGTCACTTCTGGGAGAATAAGGTGAAGTTTCTCGGTCATATTATTTTTTCCGATGGTATCTCTGTCGATCCTTCCAAGATCAAATCTATTCAGAATTGGAAGAGGCCCGAGACCATTACCGAGATCCGTAGTTACCTTGGATTGGCGGGATATTAACGCCGGTTCATTAAGGACTTTTCTCATATTGCTTTACCGCTTACCACTCTCACGAGAAAAGTTGTTCCTTTTATTTGGTCTGATAGGTGTGAGACTTCTTTCATGAAGTTAAACGATCTCCTTACTCATGCTCCTATCTTAGTGGTACCCGAAGGGAATCATGATCTTGTTGTTTATACCGATGCCAGTGGCTATGGACTCGGTGCTGTTCTCATATAAAAGGATAGAGTTGTTGCCTATGCTTCTAGACAACTAAAGCCTAACGAGATTCGTTATGCTGCCCATGATTTGGAGTAAGCCGCTATAGTCTTTGCTCTAAAGATTTGGCGACATTATTTATTGGGTGAGTGTTTTGTTCTCTTCACTAATCATAAATCTCTGAAGTATCTATTCACTCGGAAGGAACTTAATATGAGTCAACAACGTTGGCTCGTATTTCTTGCTTCATATGATTTCGATATTCAGTATACCCTTGGTAAGGGTAATCGAGTTGCTGATGCGCTTAGTGCAAGCAGCAGATTGTTGTTTCCATGATGCTAGTAGAGTGGAATATGTTAGAAGCTTTATCTCATTGTGATATTAGAGACCGTCCTTCAGTTTCTGATTCTCCCATGCTTTTATTTAGCATGGAAGCTCGTCCTGATTTGTTGGATCGAATTGCCGATGCCTAGAAACAAGATCCACATCTCTCTTATCTTATTCAGAGTTGTAAGTCGGAATCCCGAAGTGATAATCTAAAGGATTTCGATATTGATATTCATGGTTGTATTCGAAAGAAGGGAAGGTTGATCGTGCCTAATGTTCCTAATCTTAGAAATGACATTCCTGAGGATTGTCTTCGTTCTAAGTATACTATTCATCCGGGTAGTAGTAAGATGTATGCTGATATGAAACTCTTATACTTTTGGGAAGGTATGAAGCATGATGTTGCAAGTTATGTGAGTCGTTGCATGACTTGTCAACTTATTAAAGCAGAACACCAATGTCCTAGTGGTCTTTTGCAGCATCTTGTGATTCCATTATGGAAATGGGATCAAATTTCTATCGACTTCATTGATGGTCTACCTCGTTCGAGGTCAGGCCATATAGTGTTTGGGTGATTGTTGACAGATTGACCAAATCAGCCCATTTTATTCCTATCAAGTCCAATCGGACTGCTCCTTTGTTGGCTAAGCTTTTTATTAAAGAAGTCGTTCGACTTCATGGAGTGCCTAGTTCTATTGTTAGTGACAGAGATTCGCTTTTTACTAGTGGTTTCTGGCAGAGCCTTCAGAATGCTTTGGGCACTAAGCTCAATCTCAGTACAGCTTATCATCCACAGTCTGATGCTCAGACTGAAAGGGTGAATCAAGTATTAGAAGATCTCCTTCGAGCTTGCATTCTTGATTTTGGTGGTAGTTGGAAAGACCACTTATCTCTTGTTTAATTTTCTTATAACAACAGTTTCCAATCCAGTATCAGTATGGCTACTTTCGAAGCCCTTTATGGAAGGCCGTGTCGATCACCATCTTGTTGGTTGGAATCTGGGGAAAAGTTAGTTCTCGGCCCCGATTTTATTCGTGAATCTTCTAAGAAGATTGATATTATTAGACAGAGAATGAAAGAGGCTCAGAATAGGCAGAAATCTTATGCCGATCATCGTAGGAAGCCTTTGAAAATTTCTGTTGGCGATCGCGTATTCATTCGTGTTTCTCCGATGAAGGGTGTGGTGCGTTTTAGTAGCTCAGGAAAATTGGCTCCTCGATATGTTGGACCATTTCCTATTACGGAAAGCATTGGCCCGATTGTTTATCGTGTATCGCTGCCCATTCAGTTTTCAAGAATTCATGACGTATTTCATGTATCCCAGCTTCTTCGATGCCTTCGAGATTCGGATTCTATAATTGATCCTCATATGTTGCAAGATATTGAGATCTCACCCAACTTGTCTATGGTGCAAAATCGTATTCATGTGCTAGCTTCGGAGGTTAAACGCCTTCGGAATAAAGAAGTCACACTTATGAAAATTCAATGGTCCGCAAATCCCAAAGATTGCACTTGGAAAACCAAAGAATTCATCGAGCGTTCTTATCTCGGTTTTCTCTCCTCTTCGAGTGGGGGTAAGTATTCTTTATCCATATTTTCTATTTTAAATCTTTATTGTGATGAATTATTTGTGTTATAAACGACTTCTAGTATGAAAATTGCGGGGACGTAATTTTTATAAGGGGGGAGTTTGTAACAACCGTGATTTTATTACCGTCAAAATAAAATATTTAAAATAGAAATTTTAAATTGAGTTTTGAAAAAAATATATAGAATGCAAATCATTTTGCAAAATCAGTTGTTAAATATCTAAGCTATGTTGAAATTGATAATTTACATTCACGTGTGAATGGTCTGGTTCAAAAGAAAAAATATGTGAACACTTTATGCTTGCTATCGCTAATTTCTAAAGCAAGCAGGAACACATTGTTTATACAGCCAACATCGTTTATATGCTAGTATGTCCTTTCTTTCTGAAGAGCACGTTTCTCTCTTTAATGCATATATACCATATTATAGCCAACACATCTTTTATTTGACTTATACACATTTGAAAAAAAAAGTAGGCTGCTCCGTTGGTTGTTTCATTCTTTTGTTTAAAATTCCAGTAGCTCTGCAAACTCATCGATGGCAGTTCCGATTTCTTGCTTTCTTTTAAATCCTTGTTGCTAGCTGATTTTGGAACAAATCTAAGGTGAGTGCAAACTCATGCTTCTAATTAAACTATGTTGCTTATTTTGATATGTTGTTTTTGTAGATTATAATGGTTTGAAACTTTTTGTTGTTAAGTTGTTTATATATTTGCATGCGTGCACGTACTGATTTCCAGGCCTTTTTTCAGTTTCATTCTTATATTTTTACGTCTGCAAATATGTGTAAAACAAGGGCAAGTCCAGGCCTTTTCATTTTGTACGTTTGTGGCCAAGTTTGCATTTCACCAAATTCAAGTTTTAGACGTCACCTATTTTTCAAACTTCATTTTGCGTGCGTGAAAATTTCACTGGCCAGGCTTAATGATGCTCACCAATGGTGAGATGAGAAGTAGAATGTGCATTATTCTTCAATGCCTGGTACTGTGTTTTGCATAAGCGAAAACGTGTTGTCCAGATGCAATATTCAAAATCATTTTTGCCAGGTCCAAGTCATCTTATTGTATAGTTTTACTAGTGTGCATAAGTGTGTCCAGACCAATTATTTTCGTACAAGTTATAACACGAAAGCTAGAGCCATTATTTTAGTGTACGCGTGAAAATTGAGTTGTTGTATTTTGGTTACATGTATACGTGTAACTTTTTTTAGGAAAATTTGCTCATGCAAACATTTTATGTTGTATGCTATTTCGTTATTTGCATAAAGAGTGTATGAGAAATGTTAGTATATTGCTCAGACCAAAGTAATTTCGTGCATAAGTGTAAGGTACCACCTGGCATTTTTTTCCACTTCTTTTTTTTACGAAAATTGAAATGGGTGAGCATTGCATGTAACGTGTAGGGCCATCACTTTTTACAAGTCATTTTCTTTCTTTTACATTTCCGTGCATGCCATAAATTTTTTTGTGTGTGCACTGATATATATTTCCCAAACGTCAATCGCATGCATACAAATTAGGATGTGCGTGAGTATTAATATTCCAATAGGGGACGTGTTTGGCCATATTTTAGTAAACAAAATGAAATGCCTGTAACAAAATGTAACAAAAATGCACAGTGATAGCCAGTGGGTAATTTCGAAATGCACAATAACAGTAAATGAATGCAAATAGTGTATGTGTTCAGGCCATTGTTTTCCCATATATGTATTTCAGGTGAGAGTGTAATGTAAGTGCATGCAAGCAAGTTACGTGTTACATTCGTGCCATGTCATTTTAATTTTTCAATTCCATTGCTTGCGTGCAAAGTGTATTCTGAGTCCAGACCTTTAATTGATTTCATGTGTTGCTTAGTATTACCCTTCGAATATTTCTAATTTTTACCTGTGTACGCAATTTGTCCAGGTAAAAATAACTTTTGGTGCAAGTTGGCAGTGCAATATATTTGATGCATATATAGTAGTGCAGTCTACTGTTTAATTTACGTTGAACCGGTGTTTGGTTTTAAAACGTATTTTGTTGCCATTATTTTTATAACGAATTTTTACTCGATGTTTAAATTTGAAGCGGGTTGTTTTGATGAGATTTTTGATGAATAAAATTACTGTTTTTTTGACTTCAGTAACCGTCTATTTAAAGTGAATTTTCAAGCGGCTATCCCGCAACGCTGATTTGATATCCGTTTTTACGGTGGTTTATGAAGCGTAATTTCTTTGTCGAATTTGCGGTAGATGTCGTTGTTTTAATCACGTGTTTTAAAATAAAAAATTTTCCAAATTTTTTACAGTTTACGCTTTCAAAAGAATGAGGAATCGATTTAAACGCTTCAGCAAAATTAAGGACTATGAACCCTTACTTTTACGATTCAGTTAATTCTGGAGTTGTCCATTTGAGAACGTAAAATGTTATTTGTATAAAATACACAATTTTGCACTTTCAAGGAAACGATGAAGAGATTTAAACGATTTAGCAAAAGTGCGGAGTATGGAACCACACTTTTACTAATTTGGTTAATTCCGGACTCGTTAATTGAAATATTTGTTGTTGTTTGAAGATTTTGATGATTTTGTTGGGCTTTCGAGCCACTATGCTGGACCTTCGGGTCATATGTTGGACCTTCGGGTCATATGTTGGACCTTCGGGTCAATTACCAATACTAGACCTTCAGGTCATATTTGGACCTTCGGGTCATTTGCTGGATGCCAAAAATTATGATGACAGTACTTGGTAGGCTTCGGCCATATGTTGATGCACGTGCGGCATAGCTTGACTCGCCATCTGTTGGGATCGATCCACTTTTATGTTGATTTTTCTAGTTATCTATTTTTGATTTCTAGACTTTTGTGTATTGCTGTTTTAAATTCAATTTTGAATTTGAAAGTTGATTTTGATGGAGTTTAATGAGATTTCTTCATTTAAACTATGTTGATTATATATGTTGAATAGACTCATTCAAGATTATAATTAATTTGCTTTGATGTTGTTTATGATGCATTTATTTTTAAGTTTAAATTAGACTGATCCATTTATTATTTTCTTTTAAATAATACTCGGGTCAGACCGAGTTATTTCAGGATAATCGCTATCTCTGATTCTGTTGCCGCTTCAGCTTTTGGGATTTCACATCATCTTTGTCTAGACTTCGAGGTGTTACTTTTGGTGTATTGACTCTCATCTCATGTATGTATTGATGGATATGTATATGTACATTTGGTTCATGTGAACCATCGATTGCTGTAGCATGTATCCAGACTTATCTTCCGCTATATCTGATATTTCTGTTCTGATGTGATTATACTTATCGGTGTTGTTGTTATTATGAGTTGTTCTGAATTTTTCTTAAGCCACCGTAGATCCTTTTTAGATCTGGATAGAATATATATCTTTGGGAGTAATTTACACAACTCCTATCGATGTAATCAATACTCGTCCAAGGCATAACTTACGAATGGCCGCTTCTAACAAGCCTTATTCTTCGCAATAGCAGACGTTATTCCTTATAATAACCTTTGTTATTGTGAGCATAGAGGTGTGGCATCACAATCAGGTTTAATATCCAAAAATTCATATGATAGAAATAATAGCGAAATTAAAATCAACCATAGTGAGGATCATGTTAGATCCCTCTAACCTATCATCCTGCATCACAGCTCATATATATATATATATATATATATATATATATATATATATATGCTCATATATATAAATAAAATTCATTAGTGGTGAGGGCCTTCAGATCCCTACATCATAAACCACACATAATTATATAATACAGGTCATCCGCTACTAGGCAGATATACATAAAAGAACATCCGCTCCAGTGGCAGAAATAAATCCAACCAATTGATAAAGCAGTAAATCATCGAAACATCCAATCAACTATTTTTATTAGCTATATAATGTAATGGTTAACAAAAAAGGCGAGTTTAACTTACCTAAATTTATGTTGCCGCCAAGGCGTCCCGGTTTGGAACTAAAATCGAACAACGTTTGATTTTAGCCCAAATTTCAACTGTTTCCAAATTGGTCCAAACCAGTTCTATCGCAAAGCTTACGTCATTATGAGCGCAATGCAAAATTCTACACCTTGACTGGACCTCATATGAGTTAGATATTTATTATACAAAATTTCACAAATTAATTAAAGTAATTAATTCTTGATTACAACTTTAAGCCATAATTAGCCTTACAAAACCAAGCCCTCATCTCTCGTCTTCCCGCTTGAACCAGACATAGATCGTGACTTTTCTTCGTTGTCGCCGCCTTCAAGCACTACCGTAGCACGTAGCAGCTTCACCCGAGACTCCCCTGGCCAACCCCGACTCATCGACACCCAAGATCCCCCCTCCCGACGCCGTCGTTTGTCCTCTAAAACACAACAAAAAAAATTCAATCATCTCGAATTGCCACTGCCATACTTCCCTATTTGATACCAAACTTTGGCCATGCCTTGCCCTTGACTTCCTATATGTTTCTCCTTCAGGTGCCTTCGCCCAACAACGATCCAAATCATTGAAATCGATGAAAACTTGAACTATGTTCAACTCGAAACTACGGCCATCACGCGATGATCGATGACGATCCAACCATTGAGTAATTCAAGCTAGATCTCATAAACAATTCTCTAGTTGGAGTCATCGCCTGAAAATGCTTAGATAGGCTCTGATAGACGCCGACCCTTGGATTTGGGGAAGTTTTAATTAAGAAAACAAAAGGATTTCTCTGATAAAACGCAATTAAATAGGAAGGAAAGGGTATGGTGCGAATGTGCAGAGGTATGGTTGAGAGTATGGGCTTGAATATGGTTATATATATATGTGTGTGTGTGTATGTGTGTGCGCGCGTTTATTTTAAATAAAAATATCAAACTTTAAATGTTTGAAAATCTCAAACTCCTATTAAGACATGCCACATGGCGTTCTATATGTAATACTCTTATTCTGAGCATAGTGGAACTAGTCTCGAGAGCTAATTCGATCATATACAGAAGATAGCTTTTCAAACCCAGTTATATAGTATTAGTTTCTGTAATTAGTTCCTAAGCATTTTGAACTCGCAAGACTAAATGATTCGTCCAATCACTATGAAACTCAACGACACACAATAACTCATTATTACCGATCCAACGAAACTTGTTTTTTCGAAATCCGATACAGTCCCCGAAAGGCTATTTTCACACATGAATTAAAAAGAATTATTATAAAACCGAATAAATGAATTTTATATCCAAATTAAAAGTTTAGTATTAGCATTCTTATTATTTTAAATTATTCAAAATAAGATTTCCAAATCATTTTCGTTCATATAGAATTCCATTTTTTTTAAATAATTCCAAATATTCAAATAACCACTATATTTGAAGTTCAATTTGCTTTACTTTTTAAACTATAATTTCAATATTTAAAATCAATTAAATAATTCAAATTAAAATGACTAAAATTCTAGTTGTTACATTCTCTCCCCTTAAAAGAATTTCGTCCTCGAAATTAGCAAGTAAGAAAAATGCCCCCAACACATTAACTTTTCAAAACCAATTAGTTGAAAATAGATTATAAAATTTCTAGGTCTTTATATTCATTCACAGATTCCAACCAATATCATTCCAAGTTATAACTAAAATCAAATTTTAGTTATCAGAAATATTCTTTTAATTTCTCAAAAAATTTCCAATGCCCTAAATATACAAAAAAATTCGCCAGCGTCTTCTTTGCGCAACTCGATCGGAACAACTACAAAATTGTCACTACGGACTCAACTCAACCAAAAGAAAACAAAAGCCAAGCGACTCGCTTATAAAATAATCGGTCAATCAAAATAGAAACATGTGCCTTTTAGTCGGGCAACTACATTTGACAAATGAAATCAAAGGCATAAAACTGGCTCTTGCTTCTATATACCTGCATCTTATTTACACAAAATATCCAACTGTATAATTCATAACCATACTATTTTGCATTTTCTAGTAAAAAAAATTAATGATGATAAGGCCCATAAGATGTACATATATCATTCATATGAAATATCAAATTCGATTGCTCACTCGATCACACAATTTCACTTTTGAACTAGGATCGTTCACATGATAACTCTAACATTGAATCAGATTTGGTTCCATGATTAGAAATCGTCATTCTCCTTACATAGCTATATACTCTGATAGAGAATCGCAGAATTAATCGAAAGTCCATATCCACTGTTTGGCGTCAAGAACCGAATGAAAAATTCTAACTCGAATCGATGTAAGCCATCTTGAAATCATGTACTCGAACCTGGATCAAACGGTTATGCGAATAAAATAATATACCTAC
Source organism: Allium cepa (assembly GCA_030765085.1). Taxonomy (NCBI): domain Eukaryota; kingdom Viridiplantae; phylum Streptophyta; class Magnoliopsida; order Asparagales; family Amaryllidaceae; genus Allium; species Allium cepa. The sequence continues at coordinate 612,287,040 of CM060932.1, forward strand.
AACTTATGTATTTATTTCAATTGATTTCTTATTACATTCCATTCGTTTTCTATTTAGACTCTTTTATTTATATCCATTTATTACTAATCATTATTCACGTTTTCTTTATTCACATTCATCTATTACTTAGTATATTTCTTTTAATACGAATATCACTTAAAAACCATTCCATCCAATTTTGATTACGTTTATTATAAACATTTTATAGAATATTTCTCATGTTTATTTTCACTTTACAACTTAAATTCATATCTGTTTTAAATCAGTTTTAGTCTTCATTTAACTTATTTCATTAATTCACTTCATTATTCAATTCTATCAAACAACATTCTAAACCATATTTTTAAATCAGTTTTAGTTTTCATCTAACTTATTTCATTAATTCAATTCTATCAAACAACATTCTTGTAACATCCCGCCGTTTCACACGCTTTAAATCGACACACGTGCCAATTCAAATTGTTCGGAAGGGCGGATTGTTATGGGGTAAATAAGAAAAAAACGAGAAAGAAATAAAACAAAACAGAATCTCACAACGGAAGTTAAAATATAATAATCAAATATACAGTTTATAAAGCTGTTTTAAAATATTCGATTATACTTATACAACATACATCAGAGTTACACATACCAATAACAATGCAGCGGAACAGTGTGTAGTGGAACCATATAATATATAATAATAATGAAATCTTCGTCTTCGTCCTCCAGAATAAAGTCTTCAAATCCTGAAACGCGCAGACTGACCCGAGCGAATTGAAAACACAAAACACTCGAGTCGGAACTAAAAGATCTTATGTAAGTTAAATCAACAGAAATAAATATGAGTGCAGTAACTCAAAAGATTATCGGGATTCACATCTCTTAAGGATCCGTTAAACTATTTACTATGTAGTATATTTCGCTATTATAATAGTGTCTAATTGTAAAATAAACTTACTTTTAAATAGCGTTAAGGGGTTATCCATATAGCCCTTAACACAAATAATGCCAATAGTCCATACAGTACCGTAATACCTCCTGATCGGGAGGCTACCAGAGGATACTCCATAGGTACGACACAAATAGAAACTCGTACAAGGCGCGATAGGGTAGGTGACACGGCACAACTAGGCAATGCCAAGGTAGATATACCAATTACGCATCCGGGCTGGTGGTAACGCGTAGCTGCTACTACCGCCCACCTCGAACAACACCCACAAATCAAAAATAAAAGTGGCCACCGAATCAAATCCAAAAGTCAGGGTATAATATCGAAGGAGTGCGTTCGATCAGAGGAATGACCTCATTGGCCCGAGAATCGCTCCTGTTTTAGCCACCTTATGCCAACTCACGGGAGTCGGGTCCACGTATTTACCTCAAAGGAAACGCCGCCACCATCCTGCTTCATTCTGGAATCTCCACCGCGTACACGATTGTTAAAGTGGTTTTCGGAGTTGGCAGAGAGTATGAAAACTTCCGATCCTGGTCTCTTCAACAACCAAACGTTATTATAACACCGCGGTCTTTTCAAAATAGTTTATACTTTAAAACCAGAATATAATTATCCATTTCAAACCCATAAATACGGTATCATTTCCATTTTCAAAACAAACTCATTTTAATATTATTTTTATAAAACCCAAATCAATAATATCATTTTTATTCCAAATATATTTCTTTTCCAAAACCATACTGCTTTAAAATTTATAATATCTAGAAAACAAACATTTGGATTATAACTTCCAAAACATAATACTTCGAAATTCATAGCTTTAAAACCATAACTTCTAGGACTTGAATGGTTTGGATATTCAAACAGTATATAGAATAAAATAGTTTGAATTCGGAATTTCTTTATAAAATAAAATAATTTCCGTGACTTACAATTTATTTCATTTAAGATTAAGTCAAAATCCATAAATTTTAAAATCGCTTCCAGTTTAAATAAACCACTTCAGTTTCAATATATTTCAAACTTCGAGTATTAAACAATAGGAACTAAGGTTGGAAATTTCTATTCAACAATTGAAAGTCCTATTATTTAGTTTGAAATATTTGCATAATGAATCCGAAATCATTTAAATAAAATTCAAATTACTTTTTAACTAACAAAATTTCCTCCAATTTATTTATATTAGAAATATTCATTTAATTCACCTTGAATAAATTCAGTTATAAATATCATACCCTTTTTTTTAAACTTCAAGTTAATAAATTTTACATCAACTTATGAAGTTAAATTCTTAATTAAGCTCAATTCCAAATAAAGTTTTCAATTAAACTCCCAATCTTAATTGATTTAAATTATTTAAAACTCTATATCTATTCAATATCTTAACATGTACTTAATCATATAATATAAGATAATCAAACTCCATTATTCTACTCATTTATTTTACTTAGCAGGTTTTACATAGCTTAAATTCAAAATTTAAATATATATGTATAATTATAAAATAATATTTATATAATATCAAAATTTAATATTTATTAAACCGTATCATATCCAAACCATAAAAATCATTTTAAAAATAATTATATACATATATACCGCGGTGCCTGTATAAAATTTTCTATCCTATGGTCAAGTGATATGGATATTTATCATTTTAATCCGCAATTTAAAAATAAAAAATGCGGTTGTATATCATTTCAAACCGCAATCCCGAATGGAATGAAAATGCATAATAACTTGCAGTTTATACAATATAAATTATCGCATCCATTCATCCAAATATCAATCATCAACCATTTATTACAATCATCATCCAATTTAAACAACATCAATATAGAGCATATAAAAATATAACAGGTGATAAATAACAGGTATTAGCTAACAGTTTATATTCAATATTAAATTTAATGACTGTTTAACTAGCAGCTTATATGCAAATAAATAAATTTAACCGTCAATTTATGTGCAATAAGCAGTTTATATGCAAATAAAATAATTTAACCGTCAATTTATATGCAATAATAAAATTAAATAACGATTTAGTTTAAATAAAGGCTATCTAACTGAGATGATAAATAAAATATGCCAAACAGTCATAAATGAATTTCTACTCATATCATAAATCAATTTAACAACATAAGAAAATTTAGAAGTTGTGAGTGGGCTAAAACACTAAATTTTTTGAGTTTAAATTGAATTTAAATCCATTTTAAACCCAAAATTAGACAGTCTCCAAATCCGTCCAAACCTATGCTAACAAGTCCGGAATCCCAATACGAACCTAGCGGAGAAAACCGCGCGTGAATCGGGTTTCGTATGTGAAAGTTATTCGATTAAACGATTGGAAATTTAATTTAAATTAAAACAAGAAAATAAACTCACCCTCAAATGGACACGTCACCATCGTTTGTCACACGGTCTCCTCTGTTTGAACGCAAGCTACCCAAAAACCCTACCACGATCCAGATCGTGCGCCGCCTCCTAAACGCTATCACCGCCTCCATTTGCGGCCTACAGCCGACAGCAGCCTCACGGCTAGAAGCACCGCCATCCCCCCGTCACGCGCGGCAACCCCGAGGCCCATGCTCTATCGCTGTTCAAGAAAAGGTCACGGCCGCCACTCCTTTAAAACCCTAATTGAATTTAACCGACCGATCTAGCCGTCGAACCCGCGAACCAAACCCACCGATGAACTCTGTTAGACCTCCTCCCCACCATGGTAACGTCGACTTGTCGATGGGAAGAAGTCGATCAACACGATGATGAATGGCCGAAAATGATTTCCTGAATTCTGGAAAAATAGCAACTCGAATCGAAAAACGAATTACACCACTGAATTCCGTTCCTCAAGAGCATCAACATATATTTTTTTGAGAATTTTCTGAGGCCTTTGAATTTTTGACTTTGGATCTGATTTGAATTTGGATCCAGGGTTTGCATCCATTGAGGAAGAGGGAGAGCTGATGAAATTTACGCATAGACAAATGAGAATAGATGGAGGCTAGGGTTTATAATTGACTATTTATAGGTAGGGTTGCAATAGAGTAGATGGACCGGATAAACAAACGTGCTGAACGGTAATTGGCCCAAAAAGCCCGTTTCGACTCCGGAACGAAATTTGGTAAACCATATATCGAAATAGGTGTTTTAAAATATTCTAAACGCGATGGAAAAAGTTTTACGTCCAAATTCCATCGTATGAAGAAGTTATGCTGAAATCAATATTTTCAATTAAATCGATTTCAAGGCGTTTCGCGTTCGTACGATCAAACGACAAGTCCGATCGCTACGAAACTTGAAACCCTACAATGATTCACTATTACGGATCAGATGAAATTGGTTTTGTCGAAATCCGAGTCCGTGACCAAAATGGCTATTTTTATATTAATTAAATTTAAATAAATTAATTAAATCAAATTTCGCGTTAAAAATTATGAAATTTGAAATCTTTATCACTTTATAATTCTCCAACATTCACAATAATTTAAAAAAAAATTAAATGTCAATTTATTTAAAGATTAATCAATCTAAATCTTTAATTTCACACAATTCAAAATTATAAATAAATTTCCAAATTTCCAATTAATTGAATTATCCCATAATCATTCCATTCATAATTCAGCAAACATTATACTATAACATACTAACATTTGTTTACGTTTCAATACACTGATACTTCAAATTTCTCATTTATTCGTATTAACTATTTTACATTAACCAACGTTTCATTTAGATTCATTAAAATTTTGATTACCATCCTTACTAGGTCCACTATTACTTAATTACAATTTTATACTCTCTTACTCAACATCGAATTTTATATTAAGTTCCCTTAAATGCATGTTTCATATAATTTCCATTATTAACAAAATCACATTAACCAACCAATGATTAGATTTAGTTTTATCGCCATTCTTCCCATATTAAATTAACAGGCTAGATAAATAGGTACCCTAAAATATTTTTTACCGCTTATCTTGAATCACACTAATGCATTATTATTCCCAAACCACAAATTACTACTTAAACTAAATTTATGCTTTTATCAATTTACCTTTACACTTCCGTTACTGAAATAAAGTCATTAATGTAACGTTTATTATTAATAACAACATTATAATCACCTAACATTTTAAATGAACTTTATTTACAATAAATTCATTGACCAATTTTATTAGGTAATTTATAATAGTTGCTACACTATCCTTAAATTTATTTTATAAATTAACCCACTTCATCTAAATCCTTATCTGCGTAATATTCCAACACTTAATTTCATTAAATACCAATTACCCCAATTATTTCATTTATACTAAGCCTTATCATTTAAAAATAACTTATCAAATTGAAATGTTCATCCAAGTTTATAGATTATTACTCGCATTAACATAATTCCTTAATTTATTCCAATTTCCATTTCAAAGTTTTTATTACAAAAATCAATTAAATACTTTCCTTTAATTGTAATTTGAATTCCAACCCTTATTCATCATGCTAAATAAAATAAATAACATATATATATTGTTACCTATTTCCTTTACATGCCTTTATAGGTTTATTTCTTAACAATCATCGTTAAAAATCCCGTGTATACACAAATTTTATATTTCATAATCACACTCAATCAATTACGTATTACTTTTCAGCAAGTAATATGATTTCTTAGAGAACGTTGACTTTTATTCAATTACCATTTATTGAGATCCACATTAATTTATTTATTAAATGCTTACATTTATTTCTCTATATCCAATTTGTTTCAACTTTATTTACATTTGCATATCAATAAACAAGGTTCCAAATAAATAGGGTTTATTAAATTCAATCTTGATAATTAAGCCTATAACAACCAATGTAATACTTCATAGGTTAATTATTAACCTTTACTTCGTTCCTAATTATAACAATTTATATTTCCTTATTAATTTAATTCCAAAATCGAATAAATATGACAAATTTAATTAACGGAATTTACGGGTCATTACATTCTCTCCCACTCAAAACTTTTCGTCCCCGAAAAGGAAAAGAAGGGAAAAGAAGAAATAAAAAATCAATATCATATTAAATATTAAATTTATAAACAAATAAATTTACAAAATTAATTTATTTAGATAAAATATACTAATTTATAATCATTAAATTTTTTTATACTCAAACTAATAAAGTTTGGAAAGCATTTTCAAAATATTTTCAAAGTCCAAAATTTACGAATTTTTTTGGCAGAGTCTCCTTTGTACGGAGAGGCTCGGGAGAAAATATAATTTCAAAATATAACAATTATATTACATATATTATCCAAAATATTATATCCCAACCCGGGAAAATATATAAAATAGCGCTATAAACCGTAATCCGAAACGTACCTATTTGTCGGGCAAATTTCGCTTAATTTATGGAACCAAAAGCAGTAGCAATTGTTTTCGTAACCTGCATTTCACTTATAAAATCCAAGGGTTAACAATTTATATAAAGTGAAATATTTAAGTGGTTTAAATCACTAACAACAAATCAATACAACAACCATCAATTTCAACAAACAGCATACACAACAAATACAAAACAACCATTCAATCAAACAAACAAATAGTTGTTCGAGTTCAAAACTTTTAAATTGTACGGAATGAAAAATAAACTATCAAGTGCATCATTTACTCAACAGTCTTAGATGAAACAAAATAGATTATATTTTTCCATCCAAACAATTTCAAATCTCCTTACCCAAACAACCATAACCAAACAATAACAGTTCCAACCAAAAAATCAAATTAACTTATTATTAGTTTTATTTCATACACTAGTTGTTTGATTTCCTTTCTCTCATTCATTGAGTGATTACTTCATTTATTTTCATTTATTACTCACAATATTCATTTTTTCATATTAATGTCATGTAAGTTTCTTCTTTATTATATTACATTCATTTATTTTCACTTACTACTTACTATTATTCATTTCCATTAACTCAGGTCATGCCAGTTTCCCCCCTTTTTTTCCACTATAATTATTCATTCATTTATTATTGCATGACCTCATTTATTTACACTTTAATTACTTAAGTTTATAATCATCTATTTGTCATACTTACTTTTAATTATATTTACTTGGTAAAATTTTAATTATAACTTAAGTTTATAACATTAAATTCTCATTTAACAGCAATTTCATTGAATACTTTCATTATTTCAAATTTCTACTTGTATAATATTCTATTACAATCTCTTATTAAACATTTCAACTTTTAATATTTGGTAAGTTATATATATGTTATTTAAGGGTGTAATTTGAAAATTATACAAGTTTTCCCATTTTTTTTAATTAATTCATTGTTCAATAAATTTTTACCCCTTTTTCTTATAAGTTACAATTTCAACTTCCTTTTATTTCCTTTATAACTTGGCATTAAATCTCTTACCTAAATGAGAGGTTTCAATTATTAATTCTTACCTTTTATTTCACTACAATAATTGAACCAATTAATTAATGGAAATTTAAGAATTTAATACCGGGTTAAATTTCAATTTATTTTAAAATAATAGATAAATATATCTTACACTTATATATCTCTAATTATATTTAAAACAATTCAAAATTTGCATATTTTTCAAAAATGAATCTGCAGTAGAACTACTACAGTGTCCTTTCCCCTTCGAAACTCGAAAATGAAAGTCGATGATGCGGCCGCCATCACCGAAATTATTTTCCAGAGACAGAGAGGAAAGTACAAAACTTATTTCTCCAAAATCTTCTTTAAAACAATTCTTCTGAATTATAGTAAATATTTATATCAGAAAGTACTTATAAACAATATTATTATATTCCGAAATTATCCGAGAAAATTTCAAAACCCCAGATCTTAAGTTCTAAATTTCCAAATTTCATTTAATTTATTTTTCAATCCTATTTCTATTATTATTGATACACTTTATTACCTAACAACCAATCTATTGCAGCCAAATATAGATATCATTTGAAATTTTTTATTTTATATATAGAAATATAATAGCCAAAATTATTTCATTCACCTATATGAAACAAATATTATGTCGGTCTGTCCTATTAAGTGTTTAGAAATCCCTATTGATGTCACAACGTCCCATGCACCAACCAGAATTTATAAATACAAAACGGAACTGATCAACACAATATAAAAACCTTTTTATAACACTAACAAATACGCTCTCTCATATTTATACTCTCAGCGACTCCCATAAGGTATTTCTACCCTATTAATAAAGAGTCAAACCCCACAAAGCTAAGGTTTATCGCTAAACCAAAGCTCTGATACCAGATGTAACATCCCGTTGTTTCGCACGCTTTAAATCGACACACGTGCCAATTCAAATTGTTCGGAAGGGCGGATTGTTATGGGGTAAATAAGAAAAAAACAAGAAAGAAATAAAACAAAACAGAATCTCACAGCGGAAGATAAAATATAATAATCAAATATACAGTTTGTAAAGCTGTTTTAAAATATTCGATTATACTTATACAACATACATCAGAGTTACACATACCAATAACAATGCAGCGGAACAGTGTGTAGTGGAACCATATAATATATAAAACTAATAATGAAATCTTCATCTTCGTCCTCCAGAATAAAGTCTTCAAATCCTGAAACGCTCGGACTGACCCGAGCGAATTGAAAACACAAAACAATCGAGTCAGAACTAAAAGATCTTATGTAAGTTAAATCAACAGAAATAAATATGAGTGCAGTAACTCAAAAGATGATCGGGATTCACATCTCTTAAGGACCCGTTAAACTATTTACTATGTAGTATATTTCGCTATTATAATAGTGTCTAATTGTAAAATAAACTTACTTTTAAATAGCGTTAAGGGGTTATCCATATAGCCCTTAACACAAATAATGCCAATAGTCTATACTGTACCGTAATACCTCCTTATCGGAAGGCTACCAGAGGATACTCCATAGGTACGACACAAATAGAAACTCGTACAAGGCACGATAGGGTAGGTGACACGGCACAACTAGGCAATGCCATGGTAGATATACTAATTACGCATCTAGGCTGGTGGTAACGCGTAGCTGCTACTACCGCCCACCTCGAACAACACCCCTAAATCAAAAATAAAAGTGGCCACCGAGTCAAATCCAAAAGTCAGAGTATAATATCGAAGGTGTGCGTTCGATCAAAGGAATGACCTCATTGGCCCGAGAATCGCTCCTGTTTTAGCCACCTTATGCCAACTCACGGAAGTCGGGTCCATGTATTTACCTCAAAGGAAACGCCGCCGCCATCCTGCTTCATTCTGGAATCTCCACCGTGTATACGGTTGTTAAAGTGGTTTTCGGAATTGGCAGAGAGTATGACAACTTCTGATCCCGGTCTCTTCAACAACCAAACGTTATTATAATACCGCGGTCTTTTCAAAATAATTTATACTTTAAAACCAGAATATAATTATCCATTTAAAACCCATAAATACGATATCATTTCCATTTTCAAAACAAACTCATTTTAATGTTATTTTTATAAAACCCAAATCAATAATATCATTTTTATTCCAAATATATTTCTTTTCCAAAACCATACTGCTTTAAAATTTATAATATCTGGAAACCAAACATTTGGATTATAACTTCCAAAACATAATACTTCGAAATTCATAACTTTAAAACCATAACTTCTAGGACTTGAATGGTTTGGATATTCAAACAATATATAGAATAAAATAGTTTGAATTCAGAATTTCTTTATACAATAAAATAATTTCCGCGACTTACAATTTATTTCATTTAAGATTAAGTCAAAATCCATAAATTTTAAAACCGCTTCCAGTTTAAATAAACCACTTCAGTTTCAATATATTTCAAACTTCGAATATTAAACAATTGGAACTAAAGTTGGAAATTTCTATTCAACAATTGAAAGTCCTATTATTTAGTTTGAAATATTTGCAAAATGAATCCGAAATCATTTACATAAAACTCAAATTACTTTTTAACTAACAAAATTTCCTCCAATTTATTTATATTAGAAATATTCATTTAATTCACCTTGAATAAATTCAGTTATAAATATCATACCCTTTTTTTAAAAAAACTTCAAGTTAATAAATTTTATATCAACTTATGAAGTTAAATTCTTAATTAATCTCAATTCCAAATAAAATTTTCAATTAAACTCCCAGTCTTAATTGATTTAAATTATTTAAAACTCTATATCTATTCAATATCTTAACATGTACTTAATCATATAATATAAAATAATCAAACTCCATTATTCTACTCATTTATTTTACTTAGCAGATTTTACATAGCTCAAATTCAAAATTTAACTATATATGTATAATTATAAAATAATATTTATATAATATCAAAATTTAATATTTATTAAACCGTATCATATCCAAACCATAAAAATCATTTCAAAAATAATTATATACATATATACCGCGGTGCCTGTATAAAATTTTCTATCCTATGGTCAAGTGATACAGATATTTATCATTTCAATCCACAATTTAAAAATAAAAAATGCGGTTGTATATCATTTCAAACCGCAATCCCGAATGGAATGAAAATGCATAATAACTTGCAGTTTATACAATATAAATTATCGCATCCATTCATCCAAATATCAAACATCAACCATTTATTACAATCATCATCCAATTTAAACAACATCAATATAGAGCATATAAAAATATAACAGGTAATAAATAACAGGTATTAGCTAACAGTTTATATTCAATGTTAAATTTAATAACTATTTAACTAGCAGCTTATATGTAAATAAATAAATTTAATCGTCAATTTATGTGCAATAAGCAGTTATATGCAAATAAATAAATTTAACCGTCAATTTATATGCAATAATAAAATTAAATAACGATTTAGTTTAAATAAAGGCTATCTAAATGAGATGATAAATAAAATATGCCAAACAGTCATAAATGAATTTCTACTCATATCATAAATCAATTTAACAACATAAGAAAATTTAGAAGTTGTGAGTGGGCTAGAACACTCACTTTTTTGAATATAAATCTAATTTAAACCCAATTTATTTCATTTACCCAATTTCAAAACAATACCACGTCAAATTGCTATGTTCAAGTGTTTAGAGATACCTATCAATAATGTTAATTACTCGTATTAACTAGAATCCATAAGCCACTTAACAGATCAACCAACATTAACAAATATATGCTTATATATATACACTCAAACTCATTCTAGCGTGCTACCGACCCTATCTCTAATGAGCAATCCCCACTAAAGCTAAGCTTCTGGCCTAACGTTCAGCAACGATACCACGTTTGTAACGACCCACTTTTCCATACCGTTTAAGTAGATAATCAACCACACGTGACCTACACAAATTGAACGGAAAGATAGATAGTTAGGGAAAAGAAAACGATAAGAAGAAAACTAACAATACAGATCTCATAGCGAAATGAATAATCTATAATATACGACAAAACAAACTATAACACACACACACACACATATATATATATATATAGACTTCAATCAGATTATACTAACCGATTTCAGCCCGGATAGTTATAATAACCTGTCCTTATAATTTTTGATAAATACAACCAACGGACAACACAGCAAAACACAAAGAATTACATAGATACGTCTTCGACCTCCAACTCTTCTCCTGAGCTCCAATGCATCCAAAGAATTGGTAAATATGCTCGGTCTGACCCGAGCATTATAATAAAATAACATCAGAGTCAGTCTGGAAACCAACATGAGAAAACACACCCAACTAAATTTTTAAAGTTATAATAAAAACATTTGAAATCAGAAGTATCTCGTAAGACCAAGCCGCATGTAAACACGGACGGGTTTTTTCTTTACGATAACCAAAACGTTTCATATGAAAATTCTCTAATATTATAATAGTGTCTAAGATGCAAGTACTTGTTAATTATATCCAAAATTGTTACATAAATTAAATTCCAGCACAATAGAGACACGACAAAAACCATAAAGGCACGTATTGAAAAGTGAATTTCGTACAATAACTGGGCTACAGGAATACCTTCCGTCACGGTGCATCTCCAGATAAAATAACACCGGAGACCTCGCCAAGTTCCCCTGCTAACACAGGATTGTCCTACCACTTAACTAATAGTACCAAATATGATTACCCCTCCGTTAGTGGTCTCCGAAGCATACAAATGAGAGATAATATCGATTCTAGACAGGAATGATCATACCCTACTTAGGAGAGAACCACTTAGCATGCTGCATTTTCATGTTTTAGTCAATCCCAGTTGATGAGGCTTGAGGCTACGTTTTACCTTTTATATAGCACTTCCCACTTGGAATGTTACATTGCCTTCCAATTTCCGATACAATGTCTGCATTCATCCATACAAGTCCACTCTGGGAATGAATGAAACCGAAGACACCACCACTGCAACATTCATTTTGGACTCACCCTTAGGATTAGTAGCAAGTAGCCATTACACTTCAAAGACTTCCGTTTTCAATTCCATCATCTTCAGATGTCTTTACTTTGAAACATTTGAGTTGAATCGAAGTGATTTTCAGATAACAAATTTGGTCCCGGTCTCTTTGAAACAATATCCAATAAACTCAACCCGGTTCTTTAGGAAATAAGCATTCAAAGATAAGAGCGGAGATCACCTCCTAATTGTTAGTGGAAAAATTTCCTTATTACTTGTCCTATGAGAAAGAAACGAGATTTGTACGCACAGTATAGCATCGTCAAAGATGACTGTGCCATATAACTTACGTGTTTCTTCTAGATATTTCTGGAGTTACGTTTTGGGTCCATATTTGATAGTCGGCTATTTAACTATAAAAATACGCACATCCAAATTAGGGATTTATTTCTGTAATGAAAACCAACATTGGTTAAGCACACAAACAACCACTAACCTCTTTAGTTAGTTTTTTCATTAATTACAATCACTTTGTAACTATTTGTATAAAAATGCCTTTACAAATATTTACCCACAATCCCTATATTTTCAATATTTAGAAAATATCCATATACTTATCTCAATGGTATCAGTATATTCACAAAATAAAGAAAATTTTCCTTTTTTACGATTCTAAAACCATTTATAAACTCCATAAATTCCTAGAAACCCATTTATAAACTATTTTATAAATATCAAAAAAACCATTTATACACGTCTCTAAATCATTTCTCGAATCGTTCATTAACTTTTTATAAATCCATAAAACTAATTATAAAACTCCTCTCGTAAATCTATAAACCAATTTCTACAATTCGTTTATAAATATCTAACCATATATAAAACTCCTTCACCTTGTAAAATCTTCCTTTAAGTTTCCAAACCATGTTATAAAACTCTTTTATAAAACTAAGTCTGTTTATAAAACTCTATTTATAAGTCTCAAAAATATTTATAAATAAATAAATTATTTACTTCAAAACATTATTATATAATAATAATTATTAACAATAAACATTAGAAATAAATAATTATTATTAACTTCAAAAATATCTTAAAAATAATAATTAATAATTTCAAAATATTATTAAATAAACAATAATGATTAAACTTTACCATTATTACAAGTAATAATAATTAATTTCCAAACACTATTAATAAATCATTATTATTAATTTCAAATATATTAATTATCTACATAATTAACTTTTTAAAATATTGATAGATAACCTTAAAAATATATTATATATAAATAAATAACATAAAACAATATTAAATATAAATAAATAATTTAAACCTTATTAAATATAAATAAATAACTTCAAAACAATATTACATAACTTAAAAAATAGCAATTAAATCCTTTAAAACAAAATATTTCCAAAACCCAATTTCAAATTCAAAATCCTGACTCAACAACCAACTTAAACTCAAATGGCAATATATAGTATTTTTAAAATACTATTTTGAGGCCAATAGCTACCAAATGGTTAACCAATATTGATATTGATTTACTATTACTATAAGGTTTATGTTTTGAACATATGACAATGTCATAATCAATAGTGTCAAACAATCTGGTTTAATGTCCAATAATTTGTATGACAGGAATAATAGTTAAATTAAAATCAACCATAGCGAGGAATCTAGTTGGATCCCTCCAACCTGTCCTCCTATGTCACAACGCATATATATATATATATATATATATATATATATATATATATATATATATCAGCACATATATATATAGATAAAATTCAATAGTGGTGAGGAATCCTATTGGATCCTTCTAACCTGTTTTCTTGCATCATAAACAGTATACAATTATATAATATGGGTCATCTGCTACTAAGCAGATACATATAAAAGGTCATACGCTCTTGGGGCGGGAATAAATTCAACCAAGTGATAAAATAGTAAATCATCCAATCAACAATTTTGATTGACTATATAATATACCGGTTAACCAAAAAGATGAGATTAACTCGCCTAAATTTCTATTGTCACCGATGCGTCCCTGTTTGGAACTAAAATCGAACGACGTCTGATTTTAGCCAAAATTTCAACTATCTCTAAATTCGTCCAAACCAGTTCCATCGCAAAGCTTACGTCACTACGAGCGCAACGTTAAAATCCTCGCCTCGATGGGACCTCATATTAGATATATATATATATATATATATATATATATATATATATATATATATTGATAATAAAAGATTTCATAAATTAATTAAAGTAATTGATTTTTAATTACAAGTTTAAATCTTAATTAGCCTTATAAAATCAAGCCTTCATCTCTCATCTTCCTGCTTGAACCCCGATTGAGACTTTCTTTCTTCGCCGTCGCATTCAAGCACCACTAGAGCACGTCGCAACTTCACCCGAGACTCCCCCATCCAACCTCGACTCATCGACACCCAAGACCCCGCCTCTCGAATTACCGCTGCCATACTTCCCTATTCGCCACCAAACTTCGACCACGCCTTGCCCTTGATGTCTTCTACATTTTTCCTTCAGGTGTCATTACCCATTGACGACCTAAATTGTCAAAATCGACGAAAGCTCGAACGGCGTTCAACTTGAAACTGCGGCCACCACACGATAATTGACGATGTCGCAACCATTGAATAAGTAGAGTTTGATGTCGCAAATAATTCTCTAGTTGGAGTCGTGACCTATAAATGCATGGGTAGGCTTCGATGGATGTCAGCCCTTAGATGAGGGGAAGTTTGAATTTTAAAAAACATATGGATTTCTTTGATAAAACGTGATTAAATAGAATGGAAAGGGTATGGTGTGAACGTGTAGAGTTATGGTGAGAGTATGGGGAAGTATGGGCTTGAATATGGTCATATATATGTAGTATTTTAAATAAAAATATCAAGTTTTAAACATTTGAAATTCTCGAATTCCTATCGAGACGTGTCACTTGGCATTCTATATGTAATACCCTTATTCCAAACACAATGGAACTAGTCTCAAGACCTAATTCGATCATATACAGAAGATATCTTTTCAAACCCAGTTATATAATATTAATTTCTTTAATTAGTTCTTAAGCGTTTCGAACTCGCACGACCAAACGATTCGTTCGATCACCATGAAATTCAACGGCATACAATAACTCACTATTATTGATCCAATGAAACTGGTTTCATCGAAATCTGTATAGACCCCTGGAAGGCTATTTTCACACGTTAATTAAAATGAATTATTATAAAACCAAATAAATCACTTTTATATTCAAATTAAAAGTTTATTATCATCATTCTTACTATTTTAAATAAATCAAGATAAGATTTCCAAATCATTTTCATTCGCATAGAATTCCAGATTTAATTTTTTTTAAACAATTCCAAATATTCAAATAACCATTTTATTTGAAATTCAAGTTGTATTACTTTTTAAACTATTATTCCAATATTTAAAATCAATTAAATATTCCAAATTTAAATGACTAAAATTCTAGGTCATTACAAATTGTGTGAAATTTATTTATTTTTAATTAATAATATCACTATATAACAAAGTACAAATACCTTTACTATGAATAAGATTATTATAGAGTTATATGTATGTAGAAAATTACATAATTGCCTCAAGAGTATACCTTTAACTCTTTCAGTCTCTTATTGATATTTAGGGTTAGCTATGGAATATTATTCCCATTCCTCCGATTTGTTTTCTCAAAGTCGGCTGAGCTAGTTGTGGAAAAATGGGCTGTCTATAACACATTGCAGAATGGATCTTAAGGCTATTTATACACTAAAGGGTGAAGTGTGTATTTTAACTATTTAGAACTAACTTACAAATTTAAAACTCTGCCTATTCGAATTGCAAACGGAAATAAATAATCGTAGAATAAGTAAGTATGTAGTAAATAAGTTACACCAGGAATTTTTATATTGGTTTGGATATCCAATCCTACATCTAATCCTGCACTGCGCCATATAGAATTCACTATCACCACTTGTTTTCCATGGGTGGCAAGAACACCTTTACAATCTTGATTTATTGGGCTACAAGATTACCTTCTTGATTTTACAAGCTACAAAACACTTCTTCTCTTTACAATCAATAGTAGAGTATGGCAAGTAGTTCTATCTTTAATACATATTCTTGCAGATTTGGTACAATGATCTTATAGACCTCCAATAGCAATATATCTTTGAACTCTTTGAGAAATAGGATGAAATCAAAGTGAGAATGATATGAATTCAAGTGACCTTACGTGGTATGCAAATCCTTAAAGAATAGGAGTGAAAGAGTATGGATTTGCAAAGAGAGTGGAAGAATATGTAATGGATCTTTCTCATAGAAGTATGGAAATGAAAGAGTAAGATAAAATGAGGATGTTGTGTTCTAAATTTTGTTTTCCAAAGCCATTATATAGCTGTTGAAGGGACATGTCCATTGGTGAAGGGATGGAGAGGGAAAATCCCTTCATTTGAATTAAAAAACAGAAAAAGGTCAATATGTGGCATACTTCGGGGGATATGTCGACAAACATATGAGATTTTTAGCTTTCAATGTTCTTCATATTTATGGATATTTTATGATTCGTTCGAGGTCAATGGTTGATGATCTTCGAGTATAATTTTCAAGGGGTCTTTAACAAAGATTCTAATATTCAAACAACTTCTCACCACTTCAAATATCTCTATCATTACACCATTTGTGTTTCATTCTTCTTCAATCAATTTTTTCGTCCATTTGCTCTTATTAATCTTCATATATATAATTCATTTGCCTCTGTTAAGTTCTTCTTTATATGTGTAATATATCTCCATAATATATCTGAAAGTATCGTACGACTTGGAGATATGTTAGCAGTAATATTTATATGGTTGTTCATCAAAATTAATACTTAGGGCATTAACAATCACCGCCCTTTTGATGTGACAACCATATGAATATATGAGAGATAAAATATAATATTTTAAATTTTGACTCCCCCTAACTCTATGCCTTCTCCGTACTATTTGCTTGGTATATTCATACATTTTCTCCACCTTTGTCATAAAAAAAATGGATGGAAAATAATCGCTTAAGCACAATTAGACAATATGTATAGAGTTTGTGTATATATATAGAACTCATTAGAGTAACCAAAATCAATACAAAGCATGAAATAAATTTATCAAGTAAAACATTTAAAATAAGAGGAGTTTTAGAATTACCGATACTGCCAATGCTAATTACATATCCTTTTTGAATTATATCCAAAGTTCACAATTCCACCATCTTTATATATAATGTCGCTCGGTATCTATGGATTTATTGTCATAAGCTTTGAACATCCGCTGTCTGGTATTTATTGTTCGGTACCTAAAAAATATACAATATGTGCACTGGTACCCTGTTTTATTTTAAGTCCATGGGGTTATGTTTTGGGAAGCTAAACCATGAAGAGTTTGAATACCCTTTGAAAATATAATCATCAGATAAATGAACTTTATTAATAAAATTATCAATATATTTTTCTTTCTCGTTATTCTAACCTTCTAGGAACCCATAAATTAATGAATTTATTTAGGGGTTTTATTTTTAATTTTCTAGGTTTTGGTTTGAACTCGGTACCCCTAACAGATATTTTACTTTAAGTACTATTTTACTTTGATTTGGGCTTAGGAGTGTATCCAAGTCCATGTTTATTGGTCGTGGGTTTAGATGTGGATAATAAATTTTCTAGATGTATTTGAATCATCCCATGTTGCATTAAAAGCCCGTTTCCTCTACTTACTAAAATTGTTTGAAGAGTACTTTGATTTCTTTAGGTCTAGATAATCTCTTTTCAAACGACCAATTTTATCACATTTGAAACACTTACAACATTTTCAATTCTGGAATTATTGGTACAGTTGTTAGTTTTTCGAAGTATTTTTATTTGCTTATATTTCAAAAATTTCTTGAAATTCTTAGTCCTGAAATCTATTTCATCATCATCATCATTTGGTTTATGATTATCATTTGTAGTGTTGAGTGCTAGTGATTTCTTCTAATTTTCTTTATTCTCTTTTCTAACCTACAATTGTACTTTATAGAACATTAAGTACTAATATCATTAGCTTCTTCGATTACCAAAGTCTTATGATCCCATTCACTAGAAAGTGAATTCCAGACCTTTCTAACTTGGTCGTCTTCACTAACATTCTTTCCTAATGATATTAATGCTTGTAATATATTCTAAAATATAGAATACATATTAGAGATGGATTCATTTTGTTTCATTCTAAATAGTTGAAATTGATTAGTTAACATGGATATCTTTATCTGTTTAACTTTGCTAGTGCCTTCGTGTGTTACTTGCAGTGTTCTCCAAATTTCATATTCACTTTTACTAATAAAAAATCTGTTAAACTCATGTTTATCCGAGGTGTGAATAAAATATTCACAGTTTTTAAATTGTTGAGTGCTTGTGTTTTTGATCACTGGTCCATTGTGCATAATTCATTTCAGGCTCAGTGTACTCTGTTTGGGTAATGTTCCAAATATCTAAACCAAACTGCAAATAAATTTTCATCCTACAAGCACAATAAGCATAGCTACTACCATTAAATAGTGAGATCAAGCAGTAGATTGTCCTTCTACAAAAGTGTTAAAGAAAGTGATACTAATGTCATTAGCTAGTTTATGCTTTAAAAAATCAACTTATGAATTTTTGAAAGCCAGTTGCTCTAAAACCAAATGTGAGGACATGGGTTGTCTATAACATAATGCAGAATGGATCTTAAGGCTATGTATACACTAAATTGGGTGAAGTGTGTATTTCAACTATTTAAAACTTTCCTATGAATTTAAAACTTTATCTGCTTAACTTGCAAATAGAAAAAAATAATCAAAGAATAAGTAAGTAGTAAAGAAAAATGTAGTAAAATAAATAACACTAAGAATTTTTATACTAGTTAAGGTATCCAATCCTAAATCCAATCTTGCACTACACCGTACAAAATTTTACTATTATTACTTGCATTCCAAAGGTGGCAAGAACACTTTTACAATCTTGATTTCATAAGCTACAGGAAGCACCCTCTTGATTTATCGGGCTACAATATCACCCTCTTGATTTTTCAAGCTACAAGAACACCTTCTTTTCTTTACAATCAATAGTAGAGCATGACAAGTAGTTGTATCTTTAGCATAAATTCTTGCAAATTCAATACAATGGTCTGATAAGGTTCCAATGATAATATATCTTTGTACTCTTTGAGGATGTTCTTGCAAATTAGAGAGAGAATGATATGAATTCAAGTGAAAATTTTCTAATCTTATGTGGTTTGCAAATCCTTGAAGAGTTGGAGTGAAAGATCAGGGATTTGCAAAGAGAGTGGAAGAGTATGCAATGGATCTTTCTCAAAAAGTATGGAAATGAAAGAGTAAGAGAAAATGAGAATGTTGTATTTTAAATTTCATTTTCCGAAGCTATTATATAGTGGTTGAGGGACATATCCATTGGTGAAGGGATGGAGGGAATATCTTTTCATTGAATTAAAAAAACGGTCAATACGTCGATATACTTGAAGGGGAGGGGGTATGTTAACATACATGTGAGATTTTCAAATTTCAAAGTTCTTCATATTCGTGGATATTTTGTGATTCGGTTGAGGTGAATAGTTGGCGATCTTTAAGTATAATTACAGTGGGGTATTTAACAAAGATTCTAATATTAAAACAACTACTCATCATTTCAAATATATTTTTTGTTATAGCATGTACATTTCATTCTTCTTTAATCAATTTTGTTCTTCCATTTGCTCTAATTAATAATCATATATATAGTTCATTTGCTTCGACCGAGTTTTTGTTTATCTCTGTTAAGTGTCTCTATAGTATACCTGAAAGTACTGCATAACTCGGAGATATGTTAGTATGTTTGTTCATCAAAATCAATAGTTGGGGTATTAACACTAGTCCCTTTGTGAACAGATATGCAATATTGTCTTAGTTGTCTACCATGTCAATCAACTCTCTCTAGCACAGATAAACTGTCTTTATCATATGAATTTTTTTGGAGTATGTTTCTTGACTTAAATTTAGCTTTAGATTCATTCACGATTTGTACCAGGGCATTGTCACGATAATGTTATAGGATTCTCAACATTTGTAATCACCTCTAGCTCAGTTATAAATTTATGCATTATATATAGCTTTTGTTGTGGCACTATTCAAGGTGATGTAATCAACCTATTGGTTTGAATTAGCCATAACCTTTTCTTTGGAACACTTTCAACTTAAAGCTTCTTACTAAGATCTAATATGAATTTAGAATTGAATACTATACTCGATATTACTTACAAAATTTAAGTCTGAATACTCCTTCATAAGGAGTTTCCTTATTTCTATAACAATTTTCTAGCATTTCATTAAATATTCTAAACTACCATGTTAGTAATATTAATTTGGAATCAATACTTGCTCCTTATTTCAAATACATAAGCTAAATGCGACATTCTAGATAGCATAACACATATGATAATTCCTATTATTGGTGCATAAGGAATCCAAATCATATGCTCAATATTAAACATTTTAAGATGGCATCCATGTGTACCATTTTAGGGAAATACTAACATCCTTTTATACTAATTCTAAAATATGTTATTTTCAAATCCAAAGTCGAGTATTTAACAAGTAGACTAAAAACTGATTTTAGCATAAGTACGTTGTTAACAATCAATAGTAGTATATTGTTTAAAAATATCTTAATACCTTTCAGTGTTCTTTCTTACAAACACAGGCTTCCTGTGCACCTTGACCAAAAATCATACTGTTTGATTTCACTATCAAAATGATTGCTCAATTTTGATACGTGTTGAATGATACTTTCATATCAATTCCTTGGATCTTATCCGAGACTCATAAATTCAGTTATTGCACTCATTGACTTTGAGATACTTTGATTGTTTTGTCCAAACAACTTATTCTAAATCATTATTTATAATTTGTTTCAACATAAATATCCCAAGCCTCAAAATCATAATAAGTGATAATTTGTGAATAAAATCCAAATTAAATCAAGCATGTTGAATAATGAACTTCTTATATTAATTTAACAATTGAAATTTTCGATGTTATTTTCGTAAATGTTGTGTTGTTAGTCCGTGAGATGATGGTTTTGATGACAACAACCTTGGAATAGATTATAAAATGTAGATACTAACATTATAAGTTTAGATATATGTATATGCAGGTTTTAAACCATGCAGGTACCAAGAATGAAGACTGTACAGTATAGAGATTCAAGATATCAAGATTGAAGACTCAAGTTCAAGAATATCAAGAGTTCAAGAATTGAAGTAATTTATTATTTAATTAGAAATTTTGTTAAAACTCGTAGAAAAGCACTGACATCTTAGAATCTAATTTATTCATGGAATGTAATCCACTTCGAGCCTGTTAAAGGGATGGAACCCTAAGTAGGATGAAACCTACGAAAAAATCAAGTGGAAGATTGTTTTGTATCCGCTAACTTTTTATTCAAAATGATTTTTCAAAATTATATCATGTTTTAAAAATGTTTTCAAAACCTTCCTTTTAAAAGCATCAAAAACCTCTATCCTGATTTTAAATAATTTTAGCCTCAAAATTATCTTTAATTTCAAAGTCAAAATTACTCCTGATTTTAAACTATCTTTTAAAATAATATATTTAACTTTTAAATATTTATACTTAAGATTTAAATATAAAATTATAGTTAAATTATATATATATTATTCTCTATATTTACTTATGAATTTTAACTATAGTCAAGTATATTAGAATAGTTTAAAATAGTTTTAATATAAGATAAATGTTATTTTCAAAGAAAATCAAATCATTAAAAATTGCTTTGGGATGTCGACATGCCTATGTCGACATGGTGTCAGTTGAGTTCAAAATTTAATTTTCAAAAGAAGTGTCTATTCGCCATAACTCTTCATGAATGGACATGGCTGTTGTTCTTCTATAAATAGGGGTTAGTTTCAACCGAATTTAGATCAGATTTTCTGGTTTTTCACTCCTCTTCTTCTTCCACATTTCTTAATACATACTCTTACCATTACTCTGCTGAAATCAATATTGAATCATACTCGATTACTTCTAGTTTGATTCTCTATCACTATCTCAACAAGGTTCTCGGTGCTATTCAGAGTTATAGACTTCCTTGTAATCTATTAAGCGAGAAAAGGTGTGATTGTGGCCTTGAAAATCAATCAAGCGAGAAAAGGTGTGATAGTAGCCTTGGTAAATCAACTGGGTAAACTTGTGGCCCGGAAATCAAGCATCTCTACTCAAAGGATTGAAATTCAGGAGGGTGTACCTCATAGCCTTGAAATCGAGGGTGTAATTGTACAATTTCTTTTGAAAGGAAATCCGTACTTGTGTTGCGGGACTGGATGTAGGGTAACTCCGAACCAGTATAAAGTCCAGTGTGTTCTTTCCTTTACTGCTTTTATTTTATTTCTGCATCTTGTTTGTTTCTGTGATCATCCCTGTATCTGTAGATTGCATACATCTGTGTCTAAATTAACATAAACTCAAAAAGATTTAGTAATTCTTTATAAACACTATTCACCCCCTTCTAGTGTTAATCCTAGCCTTAAGATCCGTAATCTGCATTACTTTCAATTGGTATCAGAGTGAGATTTTCAAAGTTTCATAATCTGATTTTTGAATTTTTTTTAAAATGGCCATATTTGTTAATACTAGTTTAGAAATATTCAAATCATCATTGTTTCATGAGTCTGCATATAATCAATATTCAAATTCAAGTTATCTATCAAAATTGTTTGATGTGCAGGGATCATGCTTTATGGCTGTTGAGGAATCAATCCACAACGGACAAATTATGCAGATCAGAAAGAACAAATGGATACTTGATAGTGGGTGTTCTAGACACATGACTGGCAATCCAGAAATACTGAATGATATTATATACAAAGACGGAGGACTGTTTAACTTTGGAGACAATTCAAAAGGATATGTGATTGGCATCGGCAAAGTCGGTAATTCTGAAACTCCTACTATTGCTAATGTTTTGCTAGTTAAGAATCTAAAATATAATCTGCTAAGTATAATATTTGAGGGAGTCAGGAAAAAGAATATTTATATTCTTAGTATGAAAGTTTCAAATGATAATTTGTGTCTGTTGGCAAATACAAGCAACCCTTGGATTTGGCATAAGAGATTTGGGCATTTGTATTTCAAACTCTTATCTAGACTGTCAAAACATGATCTAGTAAGAGGTCTCCCTAAAATGAATTTTAAAGTAGATAGTTTATGTGATGCATGTCAATTAAGAAAACTTAGAAAAAGTTCCTTTAAATTAAAAGATATGATTTCAACTTCAAAACCTCTTGAATTACTTCATCTTGATTTATTTGGTCCATCTCAAATTTTGTCAATAAATCATAGTAAATGTGTTTTTGTAATTGTAGATGATTATTCTAGATTTACATGGACAATATTTTTGAAACATAAAAGTGATATTTTTGAATGCTTTAAGACCTTTTTTAAAAGAATTCAAAATCAATTTTCTCTAAAAATTATAACTATTCGAAGTGATCACGGTGGTGAATTTGAAAATGAAAGGTTTGAGGAATTCTGCAATAAAAAGGGAATAACTCACAATTTTTCATTCCGAGAACTCCACAACAAGGAGTAGTAGAACGTAAAAATAGGACGATTCAAGAGTGTGTAAGAACTATGTTTTCAGATAGTAATTTACCAAAGAATTTTTTGGCAGAAGCAGTTGCTACCGCCTGTTACATTTTAAATAGAATCTTAATTAGACCTCTAACTGATAAAACATCTTACGAACTTCTTTATTCAGAGAAACCTAAGGTATCTTATTTCAGAATTTTTGGAAGTAAATGCTCTATTTTAAATACAAAAGATAATTTAGATAAATTTGATCCTAAATCCGATAAACGAATCTTTATCGGATACTCTAATAGAAGTAAAGCATACAGAGTTTTTAGTTTAAAAACTAACACCATTGAAGAAACAATGCATGTTTCATTTAATGAAAATTTCAAAAATTTTGAAGATACAAATGATGAAGAGGATTTAATCACTCAAAATCAAGAATCAATTGAAACTAATAATGAAATTAATCATCCTAATAAAAGGACAAAACTTTTAAAAGATCATCCTATAGAAAATACAATGGGAGATATGCAATCTTTTGTTAAAACTAGAAATCAACCAAGTCAAATGAGTAATGTAGCTTTTATATCAACTATTGAACCCAAAAATCCAAAAGAAGCATCAACCGATGATTCATGGATTTTGTCTATGCAAGAAGAATTAAATCAGTTTACTAGAAATGATGTTTGGGAACTTGTTCCTAGACCTGAAAATAAAACTATAATTGAAACTAAATGGGTTTATAAAAATAAAATGAATGAACAAGGAGAGGTATTTAGAAATAAAGCTCGATTAGTCGCACAAGGTTATTGTCAAGAAGAAGGAATAGATTTTGATGAAACCTTTGCTCCGTAGCAAGATTGGAAGCCATTAGGATTCTACTTGCTTTCGCAAATCATAATAGTTTCAAATTATTTCAAATGGATGTTAAAAGTGCCTTTTTAAATGGATTTGTAAAAGAAGAAGTATATGTTGAACAACCACCGCTTTTTGAAAATGATAAATTACCAAATCATGTTTACAAACTAAGAAAGCATTATATGGTCTAAAACAAGCTCCTAGAGCCTGGTATGATAGAATAAGATCTTATTTATTGCAATCTAATTTTGAAATTGGTAAAGTAGATAATACTCTTTTTATTAAAAGACATGAAAATGATATTCAACTAGTACAAGTTTACGTAGATGATATCATTTTTGGATCAACTAATTTTGAAATGAATAAAGAATTTTCTGAAATAATGACAAAAGAGTTTGAGATGGGTCATATGGGTGGATTAAATTTCTTTTTAGGATTACAAATAAAACAATTAGACAATGGTATCTTTATTAGTCAAGAAAAATATGCTAAAGACCTAATTAGTAAATTTGGTTTGACTACTGCGAGTGGAAAACCCACACCCATGGCAACCAATGAGTACCTTAGTAAAGAAGATCTCTCGAAATATGTAGATCAAAAATTATATAGAGGAATGATTGGATCACTACTCTATATTACTGCTAGTAGACCTGATATCATGCATAGTGTTTGTCTCTGTGCCAGATGTCAATCCCAACCTAAAGAGACCCACTTAAAAGCCGTAAAACGAATCATAAGATATGTTAAACACACATCTGATTATGGTTTATTTTACCCTAAAATGATTCTTTTGACTTAATATCTTACTGTGATGCTGACTATGCTGGTTGTAAATCAGACCGAAAAGGTACAAGTGGGACTTGTCACTTTTTGGGGCATTCTCTGGTTTCTTGGCTTAGTAAAAAGCAAAACACAGTTTCTTTATCAACAACTGAAGTAGAGTATATTTCTATTGCTTTGGCTTGTTCTCAAGTAATATATATGCAACAAACTTTAAAAGATTTTGGTTTAAAATTTTCAAATTCACCGATTTATTATGCAATACGAGTGCGATAAATTTATCCAAGAATACTACTCAACATGCTCGAACTAAACATATTGATATCAGACATCTTTTTCTCAAAGATAATATAAATAAGGAAGTAGTTACTCTCGATTATATCAATTCTGAGAATCAAATTGCTGATATCTTAACAAAACCCTTAAATGAATCAATATTTACTAAATTTAGAAGAGAATTAGTATTTGTTCTATAACTAAAATATAAAATATAAACAACAAGTATAATTAATAATTAACATTAAAATAAATCAAATAGTAAAATAAAAAGGACCATGTCGACATCCCCCATATACCCATGTCGACATGCAACGTTTTTCTTTCTTAAATTCTTTTCCCACCAAAATTCAAAACAATTGGTTATATATTCTTCACAGTTTCGAAATTCTATTCATCATTTATGTTATCTTTCTGTTCTTCTCTCTGAAATCAAATAATCAATGGCCTCCTCTTCCAAATCAAACATAAAATCAACCTTTTCGTTCCCCTCTCCTACGTCTGGTCCATTTCAATGTACTACTCTCGCTCGTGTGACTAAAATAGAGGACTCTCTGAAGGATGCACTTCAAATGATGACTGAAATTCAAGTTATTCAACTCCTTATGGCAAAGGAACAAGAGAAGCAATGCAAGATTCTTAGGAATTTGCAAAAATTTATAATGGATAATCAAGCCAACCCTATCTTGATTGATGAAGAATCTTCACTCAATGAAGAGGCCAGCGAAGAAGAAGAAGAGGAGGAAGTACCCATGGAAGAAGCGCACGCGGAGGATGATAACCAAGTCGTGTGTGTTGGAGAAGTGTGTTTTGAAAAGAATGGGAATCTTGTTGAACAACGTGGAAATTTCTGTTTCCACTATCCAAACTGTTCGATTCACAGATCTCCTATGTTTAAAAACACACATTAGTTTCTTCTCTTTCTTTACCATTGTTGTTTATTCCTTCAAACGTTTACAACGAAAAATGTACATTCAACTATATGATTAATAAATTAATTGTGTTCTTATATGTGTTCTTCTTATTAATACATATAACTATAATGTTATTATATACTTAAGATAGTTAGTAGTTTAGGATTAGATTTATTATTAGATCTAAGTGTTGATTATTTATGATAACACTATTATTATAATCACATGGTATATTAGAATTAGGGAGAGTTATATAGTTTGGAGTTATAAAGTTTAGAGTTTGTTTTTGTTGATGACAAAGGGGGAGAAATATAAAATAGGTTAGTTAGGTATAAATTAAGGGGGAGTTATAGATTAAGGGGGAGTTATTAGGATAGAAGTAATATTTTATAAACAAAGATTGTCATCATCAAAAAGGGGGAGATTGTTAGTCCGTGAGATGATGGTTTTGATGACAACAACCTTAGAATAGATTATAAAATATAAATACTAACATTATAAGTTTAGATATATGTATATGCAGGTTTTAACCATGCAAGTACCAAGAATGAAGACTGTACAGTATAGAGATTCAAGATATCAAGATTGAAGACTCATGAGTATCAAGAATATCAAGAGTTCAAGAATTAAAGTAATTTATTCTTTAATTAGAAATTTTGTTAAAACTCATAGAAAAGCACTGGCATCTTAAAATCCAATTTATTTGTGGAATCGAATCCACTTCGAGCCTGTTAAAGGGATGGAACCCTAAGTAGGATGGAACCTACGAAAAATCTAGTGGAACATTGTTTTGTATCCGCTAACTTTTTATTCAAAATGATTTTTCAAAATTATATCCTGTTTTCAAAATGTTTTCAAAACCTTCCTTTTAACAACACCAAAAACCTCTATCCTGATTTTAATAATTTTAGCCTCAAAATTATCATTAATTTCAAAGTCAAAATTACTCCTGATTTTAAACTATCTTTTAAAATAATATATTTAACTTTTAAATATTTATACTTAAGATTTAAATATAAAATTATAGTTAAATTGTATATATATTATTCTCTATATTTACTTATGAATTTTAACTATAGTCAAGTATGTTAGAAAAATTTAAAATAGTTTTAATATAAGATAAAGGTTATTTTCAAAGAAAATCAAATCATTAAAAACTGCTTTGGGATGTCGACATGCCTATGGTGATCATGTTGACAAGGTGTCAGTTGAGTTCAAAATTTAAATTTCAAAAGAAGTGTCTATTCGCCATAACTCTTCATGAATGGACATGGCTGTTGTTCTTCTATAAATAGGGGTTAGTTTCAACGAATTTTAGATCAGATTTTCTGGTTTCTCACTCCTCTTCTTCTTCCACATTTATTAATACATACTCTTACCATTACTCTGCCGAAATCAATATTGAATCATACTCGATTACTTCTAGTTTGATTCTCTATCACTATCTCAACAAGGTTCTCGGTGCTATTCATTATAGACTTCCTTGTAATCTATTAAGCGAGAAAAGGTGTGATTGTGGCCTTGAAAATCAATCAAGCGAGAAAATGTGTGATTGTAGCCTTGGTAAATCAATTGGGTAAACTTGTGGCCCGGAAATCAAGTTTCCCTACCCAGAGGATTGAAATTCTGGAGGGTGTACCTCATAGCCTTGAAATCGAGGGTGTAATTGTACAATTTCTTTTGAAAGGAAATCCGTACTTGTGTTGCGGGACTGGATGTAAGGTAACTCCGAACCAGTATAAAATCTAGTGTGTTCTTTCCTTTACTGCTTTTATTTTATTTCTGCATCTGTGTTTGGTTCTGTGATTATCCCTGTATCTGTAGATTGCATACATCTGTTGTAACGACCCGCTAAATTCGATGATATTAAATGAGTTAATTTAATATGATTTCTAATCTAATTTAGAATGAAATAATAACTGAATTGAATTGCAACTATATAAATGAAAGTAAATTATATTTTGTGGATGTCAACATTGAATAAATTTATTTAAATAAAAAGATTTAAATGCATGTTTGGATAGAATATATAATTGATGGATTAAGAAGTGGTAAGTACTTAGAATTTAATTCTATAAAAATTTGGAACTGAATGTATGTATATAATTTTGTAGGAATAAGTTAATTAACAATTTATTTGTATATACCCGATTTAATTGAAATAACAGAAAAGACCAGAACTTGTTTTGCCTAGGTATTAATATATTGTTAAACTATAACTAAATAGCAAGTTTGGAAGTAAATAGGATATAAGATGACAAAGGCAACTAGTAAATTAATAAATGAATTCATAATAATAAGTAGTAATTAATGCATGAATATATTTGGCATTTGGGATAATTACAAAATTTTACCCATTCATCTAATTTATTTAATTGAATCTAAATCTATGGCAACATTGTTATTATTGATGTTGTAACTGAATTTGAATATAAAAGGGTAACATTTTTTTTAGTTAACCATTTATTGAGTATATTAAGTTAAGAATGGAAATCGATTGAAATAAATCTAAATTTATTATTTTTGGTGTGTTAATGTGTTCTAGTTAATAAAGGGGAATTATAGGAAATAAAACATGCACTAATGAAATGTATTATAATTCAAATGTTATTTATACCCATAAAATGTCCATTTACAAAATAGAAAGATTTTAAATCAATAAACGAATTTATTGAGGTTCCAATTTATAATTTATAACATTTAATGTAGACTCAATTTAAATTAATTGATTTAAATTGTGCAGTTAGCGTAGATTTGTTTGGCAATTGAAGTAGTTAATTCTATAAGATGAAGTTTATGCTAATTCTATCTATAATTGGACCCTTTGTTGATTTAAAGTATAGAAAGCAGGATTTATAAATTTAATTAGATTATCAAATCCAACTATTGCATTTATTGCATAATAAAATGGAATTTAACGGTTAAATATTACGTTACTGAAATTAAAATGGACTTTGAGGATAATGATGAGAAATCATGAACCAATGTTAGTGGCATCCTTATTTTGATAAAAGGTGAGAATATAAAAGTTGAAAATCGAATAAATGGGTTTTTGAGAATTTAATTTATAATTCCTAAATACAAGGAAGTGGAGAAATTAACACTGCAATTGATAGACTTATCAACTTTTAATTCACATCTAAACTTGTTAAATCATTTAAATTGATTATGAAATATATAAGAAATAAAATTTGGCCAATTTTAGAATTTAGATATAAAATTGGATTTTTATAATTTAATTAATATAAAAATAACCATTTTGGCCACATATTCGGATTTCGAAGAAACCAGTTTCATCGGATCCGTATCAGTGAATTATTGTAGGGTTTCAAGTTTCGTATCAATCGGACCTGTCGTTTGATCGTACGGACGCGAAACGCTTTGAAATCAATTTAATTAAAATCAATTTGAAATCAATTTGGAAATTTTGTTTTCGGAATAACTTCTTCATACGATCAAACTTGGACGTGAAACTTTTTCCATCGCGTTCAGAATATTTCAAAATACCTATTTGGATATATGGGTTTAATAAATTTCGTTCCGGGGTCAGAACGGGCTTTTTGGGCCAACTACCGTTTAGCACGTTCGTAATTCGTGCCCGCCTAGCCTTCTACAGTTTGTCTATAAATAGACAATTATAAACCCTAACCTCCATCTTCTATCATTTGTCTGTACGTTCTTTTCTTCGACTCCTTCTCCTCCTCAAATGGATGCAAACCTAGATCTATTCCAATTCAAAATTTCAAGTGAAATTTCAAAATCTCCAGAAAAATTCCAGAAAAATATATGTCATAGTTCTCGAGATACGTAATTTGCTGCTGTGACTCGTTTTTCGATTCGGCTCTCATTTTTTCCAGAAAACCCTAGTTTATCCACGACCGTTCATCATCATCGCAAAAAAATTCGTCGGGTGGCGAAACCCTTTCTGGGTTTTGCAGAGGGGACCAAGGGGAGGCGATCTATGTGGTTCGTTTGTGGATTTGACGGTTAGATCGAGGGGGATTTTCGATCTAGGGTTATAAATCGTTGGCGGCGGTGGCGTTTCTGGAAGGCCGCAGGTTGGCCATAGGAGCGGCTAGGCGAGGGCTACGTGATGACGAGTTCAGGTCGACATTTGGGGGCCGTACGACGCGACGATGGGTGGTCAACGTTCACGGTTTGGGTTCCAGGAAGCTTGCGTATCACTGTTCTTCGCATGTAACTATAGCTTGCTCTCGGGTTGGACATGCTGGAGAGAGGGAAGACGCGTGAGAATTTTAGCTGACGTGGAAGGTTCGAAATTTTTGAATGTGTTCTATTTTCTTTCATTTTAAATTTGTTTTCAATCGAATTTTTGACATAACTTTTTCTTACGATATCCGTTTCTCACGAATTTTTTTTGTTAGGATCGTAATTAAATTTCGGATCTGGTGACGCTGGTTTGGATAAATTTGAAGACCGTCAAATTTTTGGGTTTAAATTGGATTTAAATCCAATTTAAATTCCAAAGGTGAGTGTTTTAACCCACTCACAACTTCTAAAAGTTTTTATGTTTGTTAAATTTATTTTAGATATGAGTAGAAATTTATTTATAACTGTTTGGCATGTTTTGTTCATCATATTTGCTAAATCGCGTTATTTAATTTAACTGTTAATTTATTTTATTTATTGCATATTAAGTGACAGTTAGAATTTATTTATTTGCATAGGAACTGCTAGTAAACAGTTATAAAATTTATTACTAATTATAAACTGTTAGTTTAATAGTTGATTAAATTTATTTTTGAATATAACCGCCAGTTATTACCTGATATATATTATCAGATATATATTGATATTGAATTATTATTGGATGATGATTGTGATTTGGATGATGGATGATGTTGATGAATGGATGTTTTATTTTATATCATTAAACTGCAAGTTATCATGCATTTTTCGTTTCATTCGGGATTGTGGTTTGAAATGATATACAACCGCAAATTTTTATTTTTAATTTGCGGATTGAAATGATAAATATCCGTATCACTTGACCATAGGATAGAAAATTATATACAGGCACCGTGGTCTATATATAAATTATTTTAAAGTAATTTCTATGGTTTGGATGGGATACGGTTTATAAAAATTTGATTTTGATATTTTATAAAATATTATTCTTCGATATATATACATATGAAGTTAAAAATTTGAAAATTAAGTTGTGTATAAACCTGTTGAATAAAAATGAAAAATTGAGAAAATGGAATTTGGAAATTTATCTTATATGTTTAAGTTTGGAAATTTTAAGGTATGATATTTATAACTGGATTTTCCAAGATGAATTAAAAATGAAAATTCTAGTATAAAGTAAATTTGAGAAAATATTTAATTGCTAGAAATTGGAGTTTTATTTATGGAATTTATATGAATATTCAAGACTAAATAATCGAATATTAATTGTTGAAAGAAGAAAATCCAACTTTAGTTTTGAAATATTAATACTCCAAATGGATATATATATATATATATATATATATATATATATATATATATATATATAGAAATTGAAGTGGTTTTGGAACTTGAAAGTGATATTTAAATTTTGGTTTAGACTTTAAATAAAGAAACATATTTGTAAAGCCATGGAAATTATTTTTCTTTACAAAGTTACCTCAAAGTTAAACCATTTATTGTATATACGGTTGAATATCCAAACCATTCAAGTTTTAGAAGTTATGGTTTTAAAATTATGAATTTCGAAATATTATATTTTGAAAGTATAATTCAAATATTTGGTTTCCAGATATTATAAATTTTAAAGCAGTATGATTTTTGGAAAAGAATTATATTTGGATAAAATGATATCATATTGTTTTGGGTTTTAAAATGATATCGTATTCATAGTTTGAGATGGAAAATTTTATTCTGGTTTTAAAGTATAAACTATTTTAAAGGACCGCAGTGTTATAATAACGATTGGTTGGCAAAGAGACCGGGATCGGATATGGACATACTCTCTGTCGATACCGAAAACCACTTTGACTAACCGTGTACGCGGTGGAGATTCCAGAATGAAGTAGGTGGTGGCGACGTTTCCTGTAAGGTAAATACGTGGACCCGACTCCCGTGAGTTGGCATAAGGTGGCTAAAACAGGAGTGATTCTCGGGCCAATGAGGTCATACCTCTGATCGGACGCTCCTCTTCGATATTATACTTTGACTTTGGATTGATTCAGTGGCCACTTCTATTTTGATTTTGGGGGAGTTTGTTCGAGGTGGGCGGTAACTGTGGCTACGCGTTTGCACCAGCCCGGATAGCAATTGGTATATCTACCCTGGCATTGCCTAGTTGTGCCGTGTCACCTACCATACCGAGCATTTACTACGAGTTTTGTTTTGTACCATACCCATGGAGTGCCCTCTGACGACGCCCAGTACGGGGGAGATTACGGTACTGTATAGACTATGGGAATATATTCTGTGTTAACGGCTATATGGGTAACCCCTTAACGCTATTAAAAAGTAAGTTTATTTTACAATTAGACACTATTATAATAGCGCAATATAGTACATAGTAAATAGTTTAACGGATCCTTAGGAGATGTAAATCCCGAGCATCTCTTGAGTTACTACACTCATATTTATCTCAGTTAATTTAACTTACATAAGATCTTTTAGTTCTGACTCGAGTGTTTTGTCTTTTCAATTCGCTCGGGTCAGTCCGAGCGTTTCAGGATTTGAAGATTTAGCTCTGGAGGACGAAGATGAAGATTTGTAGTATTACTATCTACTATTTTATTCCACTACACTGTATTCCGCTGCATTGATATTATTGGTATGTGAACTCTGATATTTAATTGTATAAAGAAGAATCAAATGTTTTGAAAACAGTTTTATAACTGTATATTTTATTATTATATTTTATCCTTCCGCTGTGAGATTCTATTTTGTTTATTTCTTCTCTGTTTTTCTTATTTACCCCATAACAATCCACCCTTCCGTATGGTTTGAATTGGCACGTGTGTCGGTTTAAATCGTGCGAAAAGGCGAGACGTTACAGTTGGTATCAGAGCGAGGTTTAGCCATAAACCTTAGCTTTGTGGGGTTTGACTCTTTGTTAATAGGGTAGTAATACCCTATGGGAGTCGCTGAGTGTATATATATGAGAGAGCGTATTTGTTAGTGTTATAAAAAGATTTTGATATTGTGTTAATCTGTTCCGTTTTGTATTTATAAATTCTGGTTGATGTATGGGTCGCTATGACATCAATAGAGATTTCTATACACTTAATAGGACAGACCGACATAATATTTGTTTTTAATATAGGTGAATGAAATAATTTGCCTATTATATTTTCTATATATATAAATAAATTTTCCAAAAGATATTTTTTTTTTGGTTGCAATAGATTGGTTGTTAGGAATAAAATTTTAAATAATAGGTAAATTAAGATTGAAAATAAAATCAATGAAATTTGGAAATTTTAGGACTTAAGTCCGGGATTTTGAAAATTTGCTTTCAAAGGATTTTTAAGTATAATAATATTGTTATATATATTTTCCGATTTAAATATTTCATTTTGAATTCGGAAGAATTGTTTTAAAGACGATTTTGGAGAAAATAAGTTTCGTACTTTCCTCTCTGTCGCTGGAAAATAAATTCGGTGATGGCGGCCGCATCATCGACTTTCATTTTCGAGTTTCGAGGGGGAAAGGCCACTGTAGTAAATTCTACTGCAGATTTATTTTGAAAATATCTAAAATGTTAATTGTTTTAAATATAATTAGAGGTATATAAGTTATAAGAATATATTTATCTATTATTTAAAAATAAATTGAAATTTAACCCGGTATTTAATTCTTAAATCTCCATTAATTAATTGTTTAAATTATTTTAGTGGAATAAAAGGTAAGTAATTAATGAATTGAAATCTCTAATTTAGGCAAGAAATTTAATGCAAAGTTATAAATGGGAATTAAAGGAAATTTGAAATATGTACATATGAAACGAAAAGTAATATTGTTGAACATTAAATTTAATTAAAAGATGAGATAAAACTTGTATAAGTTCTTTTGCATTTTCTTTTACATATATAACTTACCAATATGAAAAGTTGAAATGTTAAATAAGAGATTGGAATAGAATATTATACAAGTAGAAATTTTGGAAATAATGAAGTATTCAATGAATTGCTATTATAAATAAGAATTAAGTGGTATAAACTTAAGTTATAATTGAAATTTTACTAAAATTAAAGGTAAGTATTATTAATAGGTGATTTTAAACTTAAGTAAATAAAACGAAATTCTTTAATAAATAAGGATTGATGTGTAGGGCTATTAACTTAAGTATGATAGAAAGTAGGTAATATAAATAAATGACTGCAAACCCTAAGTAATAAATTAATAAAATCCTTTATTTATAAGAAAGGAGGTTATAAGGTTAAGAATTTAAGGTAAATTAAAAAGGGTTACTATAATTAAATATAATAGAATTGTAAGCATAGAATAAATGATTGAAATTGAGAAGTGCATTAAATGTAATACAAATAGAAGAAACTTACATGACCTAAATTAATGGATAATTGAAAGTAATAAGTGAAAATAAATGAAACAAACATTTAATGAGTAAATAAAATTAAAAGTTGTTAGAAATAAATGTAAATTATAAAAGGATAATTTATGTGGTATGAAAATGAAAATAAAAGATAAACTGTTATATGAATGAAAAGATCAAACAGCTAATGTATGAAATAAAATTTATAATGAGTTAATTGATTGGTTGGTTTAAATTGGTATTGTTTGATTTATGGATGGTCGGGTAAGGAAATTTGAAGTTGTTGGATGAATAAATAATCTATTTTGTCCCATCTAAGACTGTTGAGTAAATGATACACTTGATAGTTATTTTTCATTCCGTACCATTTCAAGTTTGAACCCGAACAACTATTTGCTTGTTTGATTGAATGATTGTTTGTTTTGTTGTGTATGCGGTTTGTTGAAATTGATGGTTGCTGTATTCTTTGTGGTTAGTGATTGTAACCACTTAAATATTTCACTTGAGATAAATTGTTAAACCTTTGGATTTTTATAAGTAAAATGCAGGTTATGGAAGCAACTGCTACTGCTTTTGGTTCCATAATAATAAGCGTAAATTGCCCAACAAATAGGTACGCTTCGGATTACGGTTTATAGCGTTATTTTGTATATTTTTTCCGGGTTGGGATATAATAAGTTTGAATATTATATATGATATTTTTTTATATGTAATATTATATTTTCTTCCGAATCTCTCCGTACAAAGGAGACTCTGCCAAAATTTTCTGTAAATTTTGGACTTAGAATTTTGTTGAAAAAGTTTTTCAAACTTTAATTATTTAAGTATAAAAGGATATAATGATTATAAAACAGGTATATTTTATTTAAGGTAATAAATTTAGTAAATTATTTTTTATAAGTTAATATTTTAAATAAGATGTACTGTTTATTAAATTCACCCTTCTCCCTTCTTTTTCCTTTTCGGGGACGAAAAGTTTTGAGTGGGGGAGAGTGTAACGACCCATTAAATTCGATGATATTAAATGAGTTAATTTAATATGATTTCTAATCTAATTTAGAATGAAATAATAACTGAATTGAATTGCAACTATATAAATGAAAGTAAATTATATTTTGTGGATGTCAACATTGAATAAATTTATTTAAATAAAAAGATTTAAATGCATGTTTGGATAGAATATATAATTGATGGATTAAGAAGTGGTAAGTAATTAGAATTTAATTCTATAAAAATTTGGAACTGAATGTATGTATATAATTTTGTAGGAATAAGTTAATTAACAATTTATTTGTGTATACCTGATTTAATTGAAATAACAGAAAAGACTAGAACTTGTTTTGCCTAGGTATTAATATATTGTTAAACTATAACTAAATAGCAAGTTTGGAAGTAAATAGGATATAAGATGACAAAGGCAACTAGTAAATTAATAAATGAATTCATAATAATAAGTAGTAATTAATGCATGAATATATTTGGCATTTGGGATAATTACAAAATTTTACCCATTCATCTAATTTATTTAATTGAATCTAAATCTATGGCAACATTGTTGTTATTGATGTTGTAAGTGAATTTGAATATAAAAGGGTAACATTTTTTTTTAGTTAACCATTTATTGATTATATTAAGTTAAGAATGGAAATCGATTGAAATAAATCTAAGTTTATTATTTTTGGTGTGTTAATGTGTTCTAGTTAATAAAGGGGAATTATAGGAAATAAAACATTCACTAATGAAATGTATTATAATTCAAATGTTATTTATACCCATAAAATGTCCATTTACTGAATAGAAAGATTTTAAATCAATAAACGAATTTATTGAGGTTCCAATTTATAATTTATAACATTTAATGTAGACTCAATTTAAATTAATTGATTTAAATTGTGCAGTTAGCGTAGATTTGTTTGGCAATTGAAGTAGTTAATTCTATAAGATGAAGTTTATGCTAATTCTATCTATAATTGGACCCTTTGTTGATTTAAAGTATAGAAAGCAGGATTTATAAATTTAATTAGATTATCAAATCCAACTATTGCATTTATTGCATAATAAAATGGAATTTAACGGTTAAATATTACGTTACTGAAATTAAAATGGACTTTGAGGATAATGATGAGAAATCATGAACCAATGTTAGTGGCATCCTTATTTTGATAAAAGGTGAGAATATAAAAGTTGAAAATCGAATAAATGAGTTTTTGAGAATTTAATTTATAATTCCTAAATACAAGGAAGTGGAGAAATTAACACTGCAATTGATAGACTTATCAACTTTTAATTCACATCTAAACTTGTTAAATCATTTAAATTGATTATGAAATATATAAGAAATAAAATTTGGCCAATTTTAGAATTTAGATATAAAATTGGATTTTTATAATTTAATTAATATAAAAATAACCATTTTGGCCACGGACTCGGATTTCGACGAAACTAGTTTCATCGGATCCGTATCAGTGAATTATTGTAGGGTTTCAAGTTTCGTATCGATCAGACCTGTCGTTTGATCGTACGGACGCGAAACGCTTTGAAATCAATTTAATTAAAATCAATTTGAAATAAATTTGGAAATTTTGTTTTCAGCATAACTTCTTCATACGATCAAATTTGGACGTGAAACTTTTTCCAACGCGTTCAGAATATTTCAAAATACCTATTTGGATATATGGGTTTAATAAATTTCGTTCCGGGGTCAGAACGGGCTTTTTGGGCCAACTACCGTTTAGCACGTTCGTAATTCGTGCCCACCTAGCCTTCTACAGTTTGTCTATAAATAGACAATTATAAACCCTAACCTCCATCTTCTATCATTTGTCTGTACGTTCTTTTCTTCGACTCCTCCTCCTCAAATGGATGCAAACCTAGATCTATTCCAATTCAAAATTTCAAGTGAAATTTCAAAATCTCCAGAAAAATATATGTCATAGTTCTCGAGATACGTAATTTGCTACTGTGACTCGTTTTTCGATTCGGCTCTCATTTTTTCCAGAAAACCCTAGTTTATCCACGGCCGTTCATCATCATCGCAAAAAAATTCGTCGGATGGCGAAACCCTTTCTGGGTTTTGCAGAGGGGACCAAGGGGAGGCGATCTATGTGGTTCGTTTGTGGATTTGACGGTTAGATCGAGGGGGATTTTCGATCTAGCGTTATAAATCGTTGGCGGCGATGGCGTTTCTGGGAGGCTGCAGGTTGGCCATAGGAGCGGCTAGGCGAGGGCTACGTGATGGCGAGTTTAGGTCGACATTTGGGGGCCGTACGACGCGACGATGGGTGGTCAACGTTCACGGTTTGGGTTCCTGGAAGCTTGCGTATCACTGTTCTTCGCATGTAACTGTAGCTTGCTCTCGGGTTGGACATGCTGGAGAGGGGGAAGACAAGTGAGAATTTTAGCTGACGTGGAAGGTTCGAAATTTTTGAATGTGTTCTATTTTCTTTCATTTTAAATTTGTTTTCAATCGAATTTTTGACATAACTTTTTCTTACGATATCCGTTTCTAACGAAATTTTTTTCGTTAGGATCGTAATTAAATTTCGGATATGGTGACGTTGGTTTGGATAAATTTGGAGACCGTCAAATTTTTGGGTTTAAATTGGATTTAAATCCAATTTAAATTCCAAAGGTGAGTGTTTTAACCCACTCACAACTTCTAAAAGTTTTTGTGTTTGTTAAATTTATTTTAGATATGAGTAGAAATTTATTTATAACTGTTTGGCATGTTTTGTTCATCATATTTGCTAAATCGCGTTATTTAATTTAACTGTTAATTTATTTTATT
This sequence comes from Allium cepa, assembly GCA_030765085.1. Classification (NCBI taxonomy): domain Eukaryota; kingdom Viridiplantae; phylum Streptophyta; class Magnoliopsida; order Asparagales; family Amaryllidaceae; genus Allium; species Allium cepa. Next base: position 612,326,180 of record CM060932.1, read on the forward strand.
TATTGCATATTAAGTGACAATTAGAATTTATTTATTTGCATAGGAACTGCTAGTAAACAGTTATAAAATTTATTACTAATTATAAACTGTTAGTTTAATAGTTGATTAAATTTATTTTTGAATATAACCGCCAGTTATTACCTGATATATATTATCAGATATATATTGATATTGAATTATTATTGGATGATGATTGTGATTTGGATGATGGATGATGTTGATGAATGGATGTTTTATTTTATATCATTAAACTGCAAGTTATCATGCATTTTTCGTTTCATTCTGGATTATGGTTTGAAATAATATACAACCACAAATTTTTATTTTTAAATTGCGGATTGAAATGATAAATATCCGTATCACTTGACCATAGGATAGAAAATTATATACAGGCACCGTGGTCTATATATAAATTATTTTAAAGTAATTTCTATGGTTTGGATGGGATACGGTTTATAAAAATTTGATTTTGATATTTTATAAAATATTATTCTTCGATATATATACATATGAAGTTAAAAATTTGAAAATTAAGTTGTGTATAAACCTGTTGAATAAAAATGAAAAATTGAGAAAATGGAATTTGGAAATTTATCTTATATGTTTAAGTTTGGAAATTTTAAGGTATGATATTTATAACTGGATTTTCCAAGACGAATTAAAAATGAAAATTCTAGTATAAAGTAAATTTGAGAAAATATTTAATTGCTAGAAATTGGAGTTTTATTTATGGAATTTATATGAATATTCAAGACTAAATAATCGAATATTAATTGTTGAAAGAAGAAAATCCAACTTTAGTTTTGAAATATTAATACTCCAAATGGATATATATATATATATAAATTGAAGTGGTTTTAGAACTTGAAAGTGATATTTAAATTTTGGTTTAGACTTTAAATAAAGAAACATATTTGTAAATCCATGGAAATTATTTTTCTTTACAAAGTTACCTCAAAGTTAAACCATTTATTGTATATACCGTTGAATATCCAAACCATTCAAGTTTTAGAAGTTATGGTTTTAAAATTATGAATTTCAAAATATTATGTTTTGAAAGTTTAATTCAAATATTTGGTTTCCAGATATTATAAATTTTAAAGCAGTATGATTTTTGGAAAAGAATTATATTTGGATAAAATGATATCATATTGTTTTGGGTTTTAAAATGATATCGTATTCATAGTTTGAGATGGAAAATTTTATTCTGGTTTTAAAGTATAAACTATTTTAAAGGACCGCAGTGTTATAATAACGATTGGTTGGCAAAGAGACCGGGATCGGATATGGACATACTCTCTGTCGATACCGAAAACCACTTTGACTAACCGTGTACGCGGTGGAGATTCCAGAATGAAGTAGGTGGTGACGATGTTTCCTGTAAGGTAAATACGTGGACCCGACTCCCGTGAGTTGGCATAAGGTGGCTAAAACAGGAGTGATTCTCGGGCCAATGAGGTCATACCTCTGATCGGACGCTCCTCTTCGATATTATACTTTGACTTTGGATTGATTCAGTGGCCACTTCTATTTTGATTTTGGGGGAGTTTGTTCGAGGTGGGCGGTAACTGCGGCTACGCGTTTCCACCAGCCCGGATAGCAATTGGTATATCTACCCTGGCATTGCCTAGTTGTGCCGTGTCACCTACCATACCGAGCCTTTACTACGAGTTTTGTTTTGTACCATACCTATGGAGTGCCCTCTGACGACGCCCAGTACGGGGGAGATTACGGTACTGTATAGACTATGGGAATATATTCTGTGTTAATGGCTATATGGGTAACCCCTTAACGCTATTAAAAAGTAAGTTTATTTTACAATTAGACACTATTATAATAGCGCAATATACTACATAGTAAATAGTTTAACGGATCCTTAGGAGATGTAAATCCCGAGCATCTCTTGAGTTACTACACTCATATTTATCTCAGTTAATTTAACTTACATAAGATCTTTTAGTTCTGACTCGAGTGTTTTGTCTTTTCAATTCGCTCGGGTCAGTTCGAGCGTTTCAGGATTTGAAGTTTTAGCTCTGGAGGACGAAGATGAAGATTTGTAGTATTACTATCTACTATTTTATTCCACTACACTGTATTCCGCTGCATTGATATTATTGGTATGTGAACTCTGATATTTAATTGTATAAAGAAGAATCAAATGTTTTGAAAACAGTTTTATAACTGTATATTTTATTATTATATTTTATCCTTCCGCTATGAGATTCTATTTTGTTTATTTCTTCTCTGTTTTTCTTATTTACCCCATAACAATCCGCCCTTCCGTATGGTTTGAATTGGCACGTGTGTCGGTTTAAATCGTGCGAAAAGGCGGGACGTTACATCTGTGTCTAAATTAACATAAACTCAAAAATATTTAGTACTTCTTAATAAACACTATTCACCCCCCCTTAGTGTTAATCCTAGCCTTAAGATCCGTAATCTGCATTACTTTCAATTGGTATCAGAGCGAGGTTTTCAAAGTTTCATAATCTGATTTTTGAAAAAAGTTTTTAAAATGGCTATATTTGTTAATACTAGTTTAGAAATATTCAAATCATCATTGTTTCATGAGTCTGCATATAATCAATATTCAAATTCAAGTTAGCTATCAAAATTCTTTGATGTGCAGGAATCATGCTTTATGGCTGTTGAGTAATCAATCCACAACGGAAAAATTGTGAAGATCAGAAAGAACAAATGGATACTTGATAGTGGGTGTTCTAGACACATGACTGGCAATCCAGAAATACTGAATGATATTATATACAAAGACGGAGGACTGGTTAACTTTGGAGACAATTCAAAAGGATATGTGATTGGCATCGGTAAAGTCGGTAATTCTGAAACTCCTACTATTGCTAATGTTTTTCTAGTTAAGAATCTATAATATAATTTGCTAAGTATAAGTCAACTCTTCAATAAAGGATGTAGGGACAAATCGAGGGTGTAATTGTACCTTGTAGCCTTGAAATCGATGGTGTAATTGTACAATTGCTTTTGAAAGGAAATCCGTACTTGTGTTGCGGGACTGGATGTAGGGTAACTCCGACCCAATATAAAATTCGGTGTGTTCTTTTCTTTACTGCTTTTATTTTATTTCTGCATCTGTGTTTGTTTCTGTGATTATCCCTGTATCTATAGATTGCATACATCTATGTCTAAATTAACATAAACCCAAAAAGATTTAGTAATTCTTTATAAACACTATTCACCCCCTCTAATGTTAATCCTAGCCTTAAGATCCGTAATCCGCATTACTTTCATGTACTACATTCCAATATTATTAGTCTTCTTCTTGGAGACACATTTGCGACCGATGGATCATATCTTTTTGGGTACAACTATCAAAATCATATTTTCACAATGTAATTGGAATCTACTCTAGATTTGCGCATCGTGCCATATGGCAGAGTCGATACTCTTTATGGCTTATTGACAACTAAGGGGTTACTTTCTGGACATTGATATGAAACTCATAATTTCTCTTTAACGGGCGAGAGTTATTATTAGACATTCCAACGAGGCATGTCTATTTTAGCTTGGTTAATTCCATTCATCTTACGTATTCAGTTTTATCTTTGTATTATATCCTAATCCATTTTGCTACGAATAATTTCTAAAAGAAATTTCTTCATCACGAAATTGGTGTTTTATGAAACAACAATTGCTTCTCAATATGATGGAACAAGCATCTAGAAACATTTTATAACTGCCTCATATATGTATAAAACCGATTTAATATTGAGTTTACAGAACATATATTCACGATATAAATTTTTCAACCAATGTTGATTTTCCCCAAACTCCTTTGGGTGGTCCACACAAGATCCCTCACGAGCAAGTATTGCATATAACCTCTCGACTCACACAACTTATCAACTCCTTGACTTAGGATATGTATGAGTTTATTATCAACGCTTATCTTGTATGATCACGTATGCTATGCTTTAGATGAAATTAAATTTAACCTATGTACATACTATTAAATACGTCTTTACATAAAGAAGTCAACTTAACTTCACTTGTCATCGATCGTACTTTTTCCAACAAAGTCTGAGTACTCCTTATTAATAGATTCTTATGTATATAGGAGAGGGACTTTTGAGATTAAATCTTGTTCATTTTAGGTACCTATGGAATCCTTTCCATTACACTCATTATTTGATTTAATTAAGTTCTTTTATTTTCTTTCCATATTTTTTTCTACTTCCATTTTATATTTAAAGAACTTACTACAAACACACTACTTGTGTATCAGATACACATGTTTTGTAAATTTAACAAAGTAAGTGGATCCTTTTTGGTATCGTTAAACTTTGAACTACAAACATCAATATATATTAATCTAAAAAGTTCACCACCCTTTTATTGCTCCCACTAAATATGTACTATGCTTTTAACCATTTGAGATACAATTCGCTAGTACGATATGATTCATAAACAATCAAAGAATTATTCCACAAAGACATGGCTTGCTACCACTATTTCCACCATTTATTGTATGGGATATTATTTCATTTATTGTAGCTAGTTTGTAGCCGAGAGTTTCAAATCAAATATGTTGGTACTCAAACAAATAACTCTCGTAGAAAATAATTTTATATAAGAAACAGAAATAATATTTCTCATTCCATATCAAGTATCTATTATTTTATATAATTCTCATTTCCAATGTCTCTTCATGAATCAAATGTAACCGTTTACTCTTTTTATCCCAACTATGCCTAAGTTACACAGATTCTCATATATTCGCTTTCCTTTCCAAATGGTCGAATCATTTAAAGGAAATCCTTTTACATGATCATAGTGAACTTTTTGCAAAAGTGCATTTGCTCATCCTTAACATTTAAGGACACCAAATAAGTTGGACTTATCATAAACCGATGAAACTGATATTTTGGTGATCGATTCATAGGTCCATTTTATAGCTCTTGGTATGATGCTACATCTAACACAACAAAATTTTAACAATTTTATGGAATACATGATCTCATATCATGGTTTACTTTCTCATTTCGATCGAACTAATTCCATTGAGGGTTCGTATATTACGAACTGCTACTACTCATCATATAAAATTTATACGCGTTTTGATATAGATCAAATATCCATATTCTTGTATTGCTTTTAGCGTTTAAAACTCGTGGAAGACAATATATAATTTCAAGAAAATAAATATCTAAGCGACCAAGGCACGAATGAATTTTGTAGTTGTATGATTTGGCTCTTGCGTGGGTCTTGAATTGAAAAAAGCCAAAAGATTTATTGTATGTATATTTTATATTTCTATGTGAATCTTAATTTATTTCATTTGAGTATTTTAACTGATAAACATTTTCTCAATCATATCAGTTACAAACTTTATTGAAGGGAAAATTTTCAACTTTATATAGCATAATTTCTAACAATATTAGAAAGGTTAAATGTGTTCATTTCATTTTTCTAATAAGCCTCCTGCTAAAAAAAATTATTCGTCGGAACCGTGAAAGAAATATAGAAATCTTTTGACTTCTTTAATGAGTGTTAGGGCTCGCTTGCCTTAGGATTGTGACCTTGAGTTTGCTTAATAAATGATAGGCCTACAACCGGTGGATAATACTATATCGTTTGTATCACATGCAACTCCTAACCCATGGTCTTTGTTCTAATCTCATCTCGGCCTTGAGTTCACTCAATAAATTAAAAGAGATTACTCACTTATACCTACCATTTTGCAATGGCCTAAGTATAATGCATGCACCTTGAGTTTGCTCAACAAAACATGCATGTATCTCAACTCGTCCGGTCAAGATATTGATAGTACTACACATAATATCCCTAGCTTCAGTTTTCTCAACTGGTAAAGAGTATACAATTAATTTATCAATATATAAATGATAGAGGATAACTTTATATATTAGAGATTTCTTAACCTTTAATATATACATTTATCAGAGTCATATCGGTGTAGAGAATAATGTATTGCTTCTAAAATACCCTCGTGATTTGAGTGTCGGACACTTTTGAGAACCATGATATATGTACGATATGTATGTATTCAATCCCTAAATCTAAGTTAAGTTTACAGTTCTACTTATATTGTACTTTACATTATATAAGTTTAATTAATTTCTAACTTTATAATTTGATTAACTTAAATAATATTCATACATATATCATTAGTATCATATTTACTAATTTTAATTCATTAAGTTAATTAACTAATTAACTAAGTTATTTTAAAATTCTAAATTTTATTTCATTTTATTGATGACAATGATATGGGATCCAAAGGACGAATATTTGACCTCATCGATGATAACACTTGGAGCGTTCACATCTCAGATAAAGGTTATCAGCATATGACAATGGTCTTAACTAAATCAAGGGGTTTTACATGCACCTTTACTTTTTTATATGCTGATAACACTTTCTCTAAAAGGGAAAAGCTACAGGATCATCTTAAAACTACCGCCTCTTCTATTCATATGCCTTGGCTCGCATTTGGAGATTTTAGTAACGCTTCAAACCCTAATGGTAAGAAGGGAAGTTTGCCTATACCTTTTTCTTATCTTAATGGTTTTAGAAATTGTCTAATACAATGTGATCTTGTTGAATGTTCTTTACAGGGATGTAAATATACTTGGAGAAAGCGAAGAATGGCAAGCAACATAGATAAAGAGCTGGAAAATAAGGAGTTACTACAAATATTTCCAACTTTCTCCATTGTTGCTCAACCATCAAACTTAAATGATCATACACCTATTTTCTAAAATTTCACTAATCAGTAGACATACTTTAAAAATAGGTCATTTCGATAAACTTGGTGCCAATAAGAAGGATACGAACAGTGTGTTGTTGATTGGTTCAAAGCTACAACTTAAGGGGACTACACTCACAACTTTAAAACCAAACTCAAGAAAATCAAGGAGAATCTTAAAATCTAGTGCGGAAATGTCAAAAAGACTAACACAAAGTAGAAGTTAAAGGATGAATACACAATTTTTTCATGCAAACTGATGATGATCCATAAAACTGTCCTTGTATGAGCGATGTATATCAACTTGGAACTAAAAAAACCAGGTTAAATTACAATATGAAGCATTGCTTCAGAAAAGAAAAATTTTGTGGTTAGTGGAAGGGATACTAACTCAAAGGGTGTTTTACTCCACAATGTCAATGAGGAATCATACAAACCAGATATAGGCAATACTCTCCTTAGTTGGCTACTACATATGTAATCGTGTGGTAATAGTTCATGAATCTCCAAGCACTTACTCCACTCTTTACCATGGAAGTGTTTTAATGTCCTTTCTAAATATTGAACCACAAATGAAGATAAATAATGAGGGTTAGTTATACTTATCTTCTCCTATTCAAATAGAGGAAGTAAAATCTCACCTTTGGTCTATACATGATGCTAAAAGCCCTGGTCTAGTGGCTTCTCTGCAATTTAAGCATCATTACGATCTATTGAAGAAAGAACACCTTTTAGACATCACTGAAATATTAAAATGGAAAAATTGCTACGAGGATGAACCGTACCTTTCTTACTCTCATACCTACAAAAGACAAGCCTTAGAATATATCTGACTATAGGCATATGGCCTATTCTGATGTTATATATGAAATTGTGGCAAAAATAATATGTAATAGGATTAAAGTTTTCTTGCCTTACTTGATTGCGGATAATCAAGCTGCTTTTATGCTTGAAATAAATATTAGAGAAAATATCTTGCTAGAACATAAACTTATTAGGAACTTTAAGAAGCCAAGAAAACTGAAGATGTGCATAATAATTGACTTGCAAAAGGCATATGGTAAGATAAGTAGAGAATTTACATGATATATGAGACTACAATGGGTTTTACTTCTCTTGTTGACTTAATTTACGAATGCATTAGCACTCAAACATTCTCTATTATAGTGGATGGTGTTCCAAATGGTTTTATTAAATCGAATAGAGGGCTTCGGCTGGGAGACCTACTCTCCTCATATTTATTCTATATCGCAATGGAGTATCTCTCACTTAAGGTGGAAGATTACACAACTCATGGAAAACCTATTTCAAATATTTTTCCAGTTGTATATCATCTTCTTTATGCTAATGATGTGATGATTTTTTAGAGGCCATAGTTCAAAAAACAGTTGCAATCACACAAGTTTTTAAAGAACTACAGACTACTACAGGTTTACGGGTCAACCGACTTAAGTCAAAGTATTTTTCAGTACACATGTTCCTTAAATTTAGAGACACTTCAAGTTTTAGACATGCTAGAGGGTTCATTACATGTTAAATATTTAAGGGTGCCTTTGTCTAGTGAATATATTAATGCAATTCAATGTGATTCCTTGCAGTAGTGTATCACAACAAGGCTACAAAGCTGGGATGGCAATTTATTATCCACGGCTAGAAGAACTTAATTAATCCAAGGTGTAATTACTCCTACCGTTCTATATTAGCTTCTTATTTACCACATACTTACTTTATATTTCACAAAATTGAAACTGTGTGTGTCAATTCATTTCGGAGGGGGTAAAATACAAAAAATGGCATGGAATACATTATGCAGACCCATAAATAAGGAAAGCTTAGACTTTATGCAGACTTGCGTACTACTGAAACCTTTAAAAATCACTTGGAATTTATTATTAGGCAATCTTTATGGACTAATTGGATGACGAACGAATATCTAAAAAACAAAAATTTCTAGCATATAACCATCAACACCAAATTTTCTACTTCTATAAAGCATATTTTAAGACAAAGGCTTATTACAAGTAATTTGTTTACAAGAATTATTGTAAATGGAAATACAACATCGTTGTAGTTTGACCTTGGATCAACCACAAATCACTGGTCGATCTACTTAGTTGGCATAGAGCTCAACTATTGATTGTGGGTTGTAAAATTATGGATCTTAAGTCTAATTAAACAGTAGAGAGAGGGTGAATAGTATTTTCTAACTTTTGTAAATATTTTTAAATTTCTTTTAAGTTTAATATTGAACCATAGACTTTTCAACATAGGATTATATCAACTATCAATCAAAGATGCAATCATAGATAAAAATAAAACAATAAAGTAAAGTGGAGATTAGAGAGATGAAACAAAAGATTTTATACTGGTTTGGACTTCTTCTACATCCATTTCCGTACAATTGCTTGTACCGATTTCTTTTCAAATGCCAATCTTTAAATGGGCAGAAGGCAAACCTAGTTACAATTTCGATTTTGAGGCTATGAAATACGCCCTCGTAATTATTCAGGCTCAAGGTATGTCCACTTGATTTGGATGGATTACAAGCACACTGTTATATCCCCCTACTTGAAGGCCTAAAACTAATGGCTATGGATACTGCAGTTATCCATAGTTATTAATCCTTAGCAACCAAATACGGCGGTGTTAGATTCATTGATGCACATAAACACATGAATATGGAAAAAAAATTAAAATATCAAACAAGCTCACATTCCATTTCAAAACTTTTCCCTTCATTACATAATCCCACAATCGTCAACCACGTTCAGAGAAAATATATTTATTACAACATACACCAAGAGCGACATATGAATATGCCTCTTGGATGATCAGAGTATATAAAGGGAATATAACAACTTTGCTGTAACAACCCTAGATTTTTGAGTATAAATTTAAGTCTGACTTTATTTTGTTTGAAATTATTTTAAATTTGTTTTATTTGTAAGATATCATCTCTAAATATTTTTAAAATGATAATGGAATTTTTCCAAAATTTACTGTATTTATTTCCTATTTTTAAAGGCTATTTTCTGGTTTTCTGCTATTTTCTTCATTTAAATTATATTTAATTAAAATTTATTTATTTTTGTGAATGCATTTTATTTTAAGTTATTATCTTTATTTTTAAATATTTTTCCAAGTCCGTATAAATTTTCAAAAATTTATTCTATTTATTTTCAAATTTTCTAGACTAGTTTGCATTTTTGTGCTATTTTCTTATTTTAACCATATATAATTAATAATTACTTATTTATATTTTATATTTTGTTGAATTTTCGAAATTATAACTGAAATTATTATTATTTTCAGTAATTTAGACTTATATAAATAAATTAAAGGTAATTTGAAAAGGTTATGTCTTTTGACTTTCCTATGGCTTTTTATCTTCCACCTTTTCAAATTTAACCTTACTTTTCGTGCAATTGGCTATTACTCTTCATTCTTTTCAGCCACCTACATTCATTTTTCTCATCTCCTAGAAAAAAATTCGGCCATAGCCTTGAGAAAAGTTTGGGTAAATTTCTTTTCTTTTCTTTTCTTTACTTTTATTCTTCTTTGAATTGGATTTTGCACTTGTTCTTTCTCATCATAAGTTCGGCCACCTCCATCACCATGCCCTGCCGCCTCCACCATCACCTGAGAACACCTCCATCACCACCTCCTCTCTGGACAAACCCCAAGCCGTGCCTCCTAGTGGATGATCCATCACCTAAAGTTCACCAAAACTCCTTCAATTTTGCATAGCCGAGCACAACATCCACTTACATCCACTTCACCACCCATGGCCGCCACCAACACCACCTCCACCACCTCCAGCACCACCTGAAAACTCTATCACATCACCTCCTTTGCTTCTACAGTGAAGTCCGTGACCCTAGTGGCCTTGGCCGAGCTTAGTTTGGCCTTGAATCCATGTATGTTGCCCTGTTAGTGCAGTTTCCATCACCATCACTTTGCATCACCTTCAAACCATGATAGGCCGACCCTTAGGAACCCAAACCTGACCCAAAAACCATGCTTTAGCCCTGTACTACACTTATGGATGAGCCCAATATATGTTGGAAGCAAGTGCAAAGCATTTCTGCTTTGATTTATGCAGTCAATTATAGCTCGGTTTATCGTATTTGAATTTGAAAACTTATGTATATTCTATTCTTTTGTTTGACTTGTATTCAAGGAAATTGATACTTTGGCTCTTCCACTCATCTCTGTGTCGTGTTATCGTGCTTGTTTGGATCTCATTCGTACATCCGTCGTTGTGTCTCCAGCTCAAACCTGTGAGTTATTCTCACCAGACAATATATATCTATATAACTAGTGAATTGACCCCTTTTGAATCTGTAAAAATGCATTATCATGTTACACCTGCTATATTATGATTATATGATGTTCACCCATGCTTAAACACCTATTATATCATATGTTACTATTATATTATGCTTTTATGTTATTTTTATCAATTTATCACACCGCAAGTTCCCTTTAGATTAGAATCACTATGTGTTGAAATGATACATACCCGAACGGACTTTAGAATAAGGGAAAATCGTTATGGGCTGAAATGATAGGCCTGAGCGATTTTCAAATTATTTCATTTACTTGGGACTATGGGTTTGAAATGATAAAACCCGGATTTTCTTTGTAAATTACGGGTTGAAATGATATATTACCCGTATCACTTTACCTAGCGTAGAAAATTATATACGGGCCCGTAGTTAAAATATGTTTTTCTAAAATATTTAAAATATTTTAGAAATGTAAATATTATAATATTTTGATTTAAACTTAATTAAAAATGATTTTTGTAAAATATTATTGATTTTCTAAATATTTATAAGCGGAATAAATTAATGAAATGTTAGAAAAATTTGAATGTAAGTATTTTTGGAAATTTTGATTTAATTATAATTGGAAATTAAATTAAATATGAAAATATGATAAATTTGTGATAATTTGGATAAAAATGAATTAAAGTGATTTTATAATATATTAATGATTTTGAATAAAGTTAAAATGTGAAATGAATGAATATTTAAGTTGAAATTTGGAAATATAACTAAAATGGGAAATTTGTGAATTTGGATTAAAAGAGGATTTTGAAGTTAAGTAAATAAAAATGAAAATTAAGTTATATTTGAATTTTAAACTTAAGTGTTAAGTTGAAATTTAATTTAATGAATTTAAAACTGAATATTGGAATTTAATAAGTGAATTATTATTAAATCTTGATTTTTGAATGGAAATTTAACTTTATAAAATCATGAATTTAAGGAAAATTAAATGATGACTACAAATGTGAAAATGTATGATTTTATAAGTTAAAAATGATCTAAATAAAATATAATTGTTTGTGAAATTATATTGAACATTTGAAGTTAATTAATTGCATTTCTGAAATGCTATTAATTCTAATGTAAATGATAATACAACATTTGTAAATGCTGTAGTTAATAATAATGAACTAAAATACTAAATTGAATTAAAGGCTATTATAGCATTTTGTAAGTGCTATAATTGTTGAATTTAAATAAGTATATTTGAAATTTAGGTAAACTGTATTACAGCATTTTAAATGCTGTCTTTGGTTAAATCGAACTGTTTTGAATGTAACTTTACGTAGCGTTTTCTAAATGCTGCGAAAGGTGAATTTTTCACTGTTTTGATAAAATTATGTAAATAAATGAACTTTGAAAAGTTTAAATTTTTGGAAATTTAATAATTTAATTATTAAATGTAATAACTTCATTTTAATGATTTAAATGAAGTAATTCAATTTGAAATATAAACTATTTTTGAAATGTAAATTGAAATGGTATTTTAAATTGAATAAAATGAATATGGTTTTGAAATGAAATGTTAAGTTTGATATTTTGAAATGATTTTGAATTGTTAAATGATATTTTATTTTTGATATAAATACCATTTTTAAATTATAACTACGGGTTATAATAACGATTGGTTGTTAAAGAGACCGGGATCGGATATGGACATACTCTCTATCGATACCGAAAACCACTTTAACAACTGTGTACACGGTGGAGATTTCAAAATGAAGTAGGATGGTGACGACGTTCCTAAGGTACTTTACGTGGACCTAACTCCCGTGAGTTAGCTTAAGGTGGCTAAAACAGGAGCGATCTCGGGCCAAAGGAGGTAGTACCTCTGGTTGGACACACTTCTTCGATACCATTCTATTACTGTTGTGATCGATTGGGTGCACCCTTTGATTCAGAGTGTTGTTCGTGGTGGACGTATGTGGCTGCTGCGTTACCACCAGCCCGTGTGCGTAATTGATATATCTACCCTGGCATTGCCTTGTGTGCCGTGTCACCTACCATACCGAGCCTTTACTAAGAGTTTGTTTTTCTCCCGTAGCCCATGGAGTATTTAGGATAGTCTCCCGATCTAGAGATATGCTGATACTGGATAGACTACTGGGACTATTATGTGTAAAGGGTGATATGGGTAGCCCGAAACGCTATTTAAAAGTATGTTTATTTTACTGTAAACATTATTATAATAGCGCAATATTACTATATAGTAAATAGTTTGACAGATCCTTAGAGGATGAGCGGTCCCAGGCATCCTTTAAGTTACTTGTTCTTATTTACAGTTCACTTGAGTTAGTTTACATTATATAAGTATATATTGTCCTGACTCGAGTGTTTTGTGTTTTGCTTTACGCTCGGGTCAGCCTGAGTATTCGTAGCTTTGGATTCTCTTTCTGGAGCTGGTCTTTGCTGGAGTTTCTGCTTATCTACATATATATCTATTTCTGTTTCAGCTGTTCTAGTTTATCTCATGTATTAGTGAACTTCTATGTATTTGGGATTTCTATTATGTTGTTTTCAGACTGTATTATGTATTTGGTTTGAGACTCTGTCGTAGTAGCTTCATGAACTACTATGTATTTTTATTTTCCGATGCAAGCTATTCTGTTTGTTCTGTGTCTGTGATTCTATGTATTTGATTTTATTTGCTCCAAATTTATTTACAATCTGTTATTTCGCATCATTCAAGTCTGACATGTGTGGATTATTGTCGATTTGAATGGTACGAAATGGCGGGTCGTGACATTTGCCATTACAAATAACACAATGGAATCAAATAAAAGAGAACTCTAAATAGCTATCATGCCTCCTGCACGTCTCTAGAAGATTTATTCGTCTAATGAGGCACCTGAAAATCTCAACTCTCAAACTACTCAAAATCAATTGAGTATCCAAGGGTTTAAGGGGAAAACATAAACTTCAAGTTAGACATAAAACCTGATATGAATAATAATCTTATATCTCCAACCGTTTAGATATCTAATGAGACCACACAGCTTAACGGAATGGGTTTTCCCCACACTAGTATATTAAAACCTTTTATGAAACCATGTACTGTGCTCCTTCATACACAATGGTTAAAACATAATAATTTCGAAATATTATGATGATATGCATTCAAGTTAAGCCATATTGGATTTCCCACCCCTTGTTTAATTGATTCCCCGTCATATTTATAGTTTCTAGGGTCACTATTAACCTATTAGTTTTCATGAGCTCATTAATAACATGTATTTGATTTTTGGACTCCCTGTACAATATCATAGTTTTCATGGGTTCACTATGAACCTATTGGCCCCTGCCAATTAACTTATCAATACCACTCATGTGGGTTTAATTAATTTATGGGTTCCCCTGAACCTATTGGTAAATCCAATAACTCCTCTCTTATCCTAATTTTCATGGGTTTACTAGGAACCTATTGACAACTATCAATAACTTAATTTGGATATAGTTTTCGTGGGTGCACTATAAACCAACTGGTCCCTGCCAACCACTCTTTATAACATAGTTTTCATGGGATCACTATGAACCTATTGGCAACTCCAATAACTTCCTAATCATAGTTTTCATGGGTGCACTATGAACCCGTCTCCCTGACAACTTCTTTATTTAGGCATCCTATATTTTGGTCTTTCTGACTTCCTGGATGCAATTCTACTCATTCAGGAGTTTAATCTATTTATATTCACTACTGGGTCAACCTAGCTAGTTCTTCTACCCTTTATCCCAAAAATGCAGTTATGGGTCCATTATAACGTGAATATATTTAGATTTGAAGAAGCAAACAACATAGTGTAACAACACCACTCTTGTGGGTTTAATATAAAATATGGTTAATCTCTTTAACCTATTATTTAAATTAAGGGAAGCTTCTTCTTAAAACCATTTCAAAACTCCTTTACTTAGCCATGGGTTTTCTTTTTAAAAATGAGATTGGGTTTACTTATTTTGCAAAACCAAAGCTTTCAAGCCCTTCGAAACATTGCTTTCGTCCTCACTGGATGACCTCCTTCGAAAGCAAATAAATTAAATTTCAAAACATTAGGCCCTTTCCATTCAAATGCTTTAAAACCCTCTTTCGAAGCCTTTCAAATGTATTGAAGCATTAGCATTTAACTTCAGAAGCATAGCACCGAAACCAGTTGAAAGTACCCCTTCCGAAAACATTGAAAGTACCTCTTTCGAAACCTTTGGAAATATCCCTTCTGAAACCATTGATAGACCCCCTTTCGAAAACATTGGGTTTATACTTAAAATATTATTTGCCTCAAGTGAATGCAAAAGAAAGTATCTCTTTTGAAACCATTCTTTATCATTTAAAAGCATTTAAAGAAAAATTGATGGCATCGGCACCATCCTTTCGAAAGGTAAGTCATTTGTGTAAAATAGTTGGAGGTTGGCTTCCAAATCCCTTTTGAAAGCTATGGGAAGTGGCTTGCGTTAATAAAACAAATGTTACCTTCAAAAGCAACAGATATCATTAATGCCTTCGGAAGACAAGATGACAAAAGGGTTCCGAATGGGTCGAAACTACCCCTTCCGAACACTTCAATTTTGAAAAATAAGTAGCCCCTTCGGAAGCTACTACTTTTAAACTAAGGCGGTAGCTCACTCTCGAAAGCTAGTTAAAAGTAACTTTTGAACGCATCGGTCTCGACTCCTTCGAAAGCATATAAGGAAGCTGGCAAGCGCTTTTCTTTAGAAAACAAAACCATAGTAATGACTCGATCGGAAGCCTTGCTTCCGACACCCCACCTTCCGTCTTTTTCTCCAATCCACTACGTACCAACTAAGTGTACCATGTGTATTAGTTTCTGCTTTATTGGTATCGACTTAATAGGTGTCTACCTGGTTGATGGCGGAAGCTCTGGGTCGAAAGCTACTTCTAAAGGAGGCGAAACCTACTTTTCTGGAAAAAAGGCTGTTTTTATCAAATATAGTAATTTCTTTGTAAATAACTTTCCCATATGGCCATGGAAATGAGATATGACCCTCGCTTACACTGTTGTCACATGTTCCTTGGTGACTATGACGAGACTAGGAGGCTTATTTATTATGTTGAGGGTGATGGTTTGTCTCTTACGCTTTCTGGTGTTGATGGTGCTTGCAATTGGTGGCAACTCTTAGATCCTTCTTGGGATCGGATTTATCTCTACTCTGTTGTTCGGCATGTTATTAGTCATAGTATTGATGGTAGATACGTACTTTTCTGTTGTTCGGCATGTTATTGGTCCTAGTATTGATGCTGATATCAGTAATGATAGAGGGGAATTTTGTCCTTCCATGTAGTCTAAACTCTCTGTCTAGCTCCTGATCTTTGTTGTTTTTTGTTTGTATTTAGTGGTCTGTCCACTATAAAAACAGTCTTAGTTGTTCTGTGCATGTGCAGAGCGCGCGCGCGCACACACACACACACACACACACACACATATATCCCACTATAAAATCGGCTAGCTTTGCTAAATTAAAAACTTGCCCATATGTAAACACTTGATTGGTTGCCTTAAATTTTTTAAATTATTTTACAAATAATTGCCGCATTTTCTCGGGTCTAAAACAAGGTTAAATTTTAACAAATAAGCCTTTCCCATTGATTAACAACTAAATCACTTAGGTCCTCATTTCAAAATAATTCAACTTCTATAATAAATCTCTTGGCAAAAATCCCCAAAAATCACAGAAATTCACTTTTTATGTATTTTCTAACATATATTAATTTCAGACCCAAGTTCATCATAGAACAACTGAAAATTATTTTTATAAACCAAATAATATATATTTTCCTTTGAAAATTCATAATAAATTATCCACGGCTTGGAAAATTATAAAAATTGAAGCCCAACTCAAAAATCAAGTTTCTCATAAATATAAATTTTTCTATGGCATTATAAAATCATATCATACGGACTTACCCTCAAAACCATGTTAACCAAATTCAGACAATCTTGTTTGAATTCTATCATTCCATAAAATCAAGCATATCATCAAAAATCATCATATTAGATTTGGTCTTAAATCCAAAAAATCAGTGATCTTATATAAATCAAAATAGAGATATTTGAGTATTATTCACCTTAGATTGGATAAGGGAATTTGTTGAGATTGATTCCCCTATCTTGATCCTAAGCTTAAAAACTTGAATTTCTCTTCTCTTTTCTTCCTCCTAATGGTTGGCTATTTCTTTTCTTTTGTTTACGTTTTTGCTTATAATAAAGTGAACGTGAATATGATGTTAACGTAAGTATAAGGGAAGGGTAATATGGGGCGACTATTTACTCTAATGTCGTTATATTTTAGTTAACGTTTATCCATTTATAAGCACATTCTTTAGTAAGCACGACCGCTAATTGATTATCAAATCTCAATACTCTTATCACTCTACATTATTCTATTTAATTTATCTAATTAAATCTCTTGAAAATATTATTAAAATTAGGGTTGTTACATACAACCATTTAGATTTCCGAGCTACCAAGCACACCTAATTGATTTAAACGGGCTACAATCACACCCAAGCAAATGCAAATAGAGTTTGATGGTTTTTTCAAAGATAATATCTTAAACTTTGGATACAACGGATCCTATTACCTCTTGGACAGCACTGTGATCATTGATTTTAGAGAGAGATGATTCCAAAATAGTAATAAATACGAAAAAGTATGAAATGATTCTATTTAATTTTAAAAAGAATTTGACATAATTTCAATGGACTTTTCAAGAGAGTAAGAGAATGGAAGAAAATAATATACTAGCTGCTAAAATATTCATTTGAAAATTTGATATATTTGAAACCTATATATAGTGTATAAACAGATGTGTCTATTTGCGAAGAGTTGCGACGAATAGACACTTTAATTCAAAATTTAAAAAACTATTTTGCGGAATATATGTCGACATACCTCCTATACATATGTCGGCAAATGTATGTTTATTTTGAAACCTCTTTTCTTTTAAACATTTTGAAGCTATTATATTTTGTAATTATTTTAATACTTTGTAAAATAAATTAAACGTAGTTTATAAACATTCTAAACCATGAAAAACTATTATAAAATATATTTAAAGATATTTTGAAAATATATTTTGTTAGACGTATAAAAGATAAGAAAATAAGAAATAGAGATCAAAGATTACTACTAGGGACTTTAACAAAATTCTTCGACTCTACGCACCATATTATAGTTTTGAGATCCTCATATCTTGGTCCTTATATTCATGAGTCTTCACGTCCATTTCTTGATTCTTTACACTGTACAGTCTTCAATTCAACACCAGTATAATATCTTGCACTATATACCATATAACTTAGCAAAGCATTAGTATCCATATTTTATATAAAAGTATATTATTCTTTATTATAGTCATTATCATCAAAATCAGCAACTGAGATATTAATAATTTTCCCTTTTTTGATGATGACAACCATTTAATATCCTTTATATAAAGTATGACAGAACTCATCCTGAGTTAGTTAAGTCTTCCTGAATATATACGTATGTATATATTATATTTTTCTCCTCTTTGTCACAAACAAAAATGGATGAAAATAAAAAATAAAAAACCCCCTTAATCAAAATGCTTATAAACCATAAATTAAAATCAATAACTAAGTTAAATAGAATGATATCTATGATTATGATATATCATGATATACATAGAAATAATGCGTTATTTTATACCAAGCATGATATATATATGATGATGATATAATAAACAGGATAAGACAGCCTATTTTTATTAATTAAAATCAATCTTATATATCATTCAATCAAATAAGCATACAAATTCAAATGTCGATCCTTAGTATAAACAATCCAAACCAAACAAATCTAATTCAAACATACACACCAAACCAAATCAAATCAAATCCTAAGAATGTATATATATTTACATATCCAAAGTAATGCAAACCTAATAACTAGACGTTCCATGGACTTTAACCCAACCATCGGACCCAAAGATAGGATCTACTTTAATGACATCACAATCTTCATTATCCTTGTTAATAGTGCATTCTGGGTTGTTGGATGGTTCATATTTGATTAATGAAGAAATCATCCATCGAACAACATCGAAATGGTTTTCTTGTTCTTTGATCGTCTGCATTTGACTTAACTCTAAATGCCTTTGATTTCTTAAGATAAAAGAGAGAATATCCTTGAAGGATTAAAGAGTTTTCTAGGTTCTCATATAATTTCCGATGTTGAGAAAATATATTTGTAAAAAGAAGTTTGAGAATGAAAAGAGAGTATATAATAAAATCATAAGTGAGTTTTTTGGAAGAAATAAGCTTATATGGGAGTGGAAATTTATTAGAAATGTTGAATAGGTAGTAGTTATTTAATTTTGAATTTTTTTTTAACTGGTCGTTATATGTTGACATATAGGGTTCGTGTATGTCAACATACATGTCATAAATTGCAAATTTGTGTTTTGTTATAGTTTTTGTTTTAAATTTATACCATTATATTTTTATAACTTCAAAATACTAATAAACAATATAGGATAGTAATAGATATATTTTATTACTTGGAATTGAAAGATAAATGGATTCAAAGATTAATAAAGGAAAATACATGAAAATGACATAAGCTTAAACTAAAAGCACACAATACTAAGGAATACAAATCTAGATATCATAAGGAAATAATTAGATAGGCTTAGAAGGATGTAGATGATGATGATGAAGAGCCGCAAGCTTACGAATGTTCTTTCGAAAGTATTTTTCCACTTTTTTGGAAAGAGATGTGAACTTTTTACTAAATGAACGCTTAAGCTTCTTTTGGTTTTTAAGAAGCTTTTTTGGTTCCTTAGGATCTCTTTATTGGAGAGATGGGATAGTTTGTCAAAACTTTCTAAGGAAGTATCCACTTCTTCCTCCACCTCCTCTTCTTCTTCCACTTCCATTTTATCGCCTTCTTCTTCTTGTTGTTATTCTTTTGCCAATTGTTCCTTTTTGGAAATTGTCTCACATGGTTCGAAAAATGGTGGAATGTGCATAAGAGAGATGTTGGCTTTGTTGAAAACTTTTCAAGGGACAGATTGTTCTCCTCTTAAATCAATACCAAAATATATGAAAATTTTAGTAAGATACACACTATAGTGTGCTATGTGGGTTTTAGTTCTTGAGATTTTGATTTGAGGAATAGTTTATGTGGTTTGTTTACTGAACGTACAGGAGAATGATTTCTCCTACTTTAGCTAATTTTCCTAAGTCCTAAATGGGCTGAACCAATACCCAAAGCCCAAACCCTTAAATTAAATAATTAAAACATGTATTAGATTTAGCACAAAACACATTTTAACTTATGTGTTGGGAATAACATATCCAAATTTGGGAATTTTCGATTTTTCTAGAATTAGTTGTAGGAATTGCTTGCATGTTGTTGATTTCATGATATAGAACTAGTAAAATAGAAATCTATTCTTTTTGCTCAAAATATATTGTGGTTGCTATACCACTTGACATGTATCATTTTGTATACTCTGTGACGTATCTGTATATGTGTATATATATATATATGATGATATACTTTTCTATGATGTGTTTTGCATTCGAGTTATTGTATTTTGTTCTGATAGATCCTATAGCCACCTATGGCTTTGTATTAAGTATTTATTGGATATGTCGATCCACTTGAGATAAAAAATATGGCATTTGTCGACGTATTCAATAGATATTTAAGACAAGACTATAGATGGTTGCTCCTATCCATCACTATTCTCTACAGTAACAGACAGTATTACCCTCTAATACTCTTTGTTAATGTGGGTCTCGGGGTGGGGCGTCATAGCTTGGTATCACGTCAAGAAATGTCCTTTTGAACAAAGTCATCTAATATGACTTGTGCCTGATTGATGTTGTAGTTTCTGAAAATAGCGAAAAGATCTTTAAAAACTTTTTGAGTAGGGTTATTGTAATTACCCATCCTCGAAGTGACACTTTTTTGTATAATGAGATTCATAAGTCTCAATTTTGGTCAAATATTTATGTGTTTAAAATCAAAATACTCATCACTTTCAAAAAAATCATGAAAATTTCATAATTTTGTTCATCAATTTGAAAAGTGGATAGGTCAATTCCACTAGATTTGCAACTAAGAATATTACCCAAAATTTCACAAATTAAAACAATTTAAGTACCACTAACATTGCTTCAAATTTGTCCCTCTTCTCCTTGAAAAAAATTTCCATTTAAATTCGAATAAAACATTTTGAATAAATTTGGATAACTAAAAAAATCATTTTTAGGAGAGCCAATTAAACCAAAAATTTCATTTTGAAAACAAAGTGTTGTAAACCATAAGAAGAAAATCTTCAAATTTAGCAAATCTAATGGGAAAAACTTTTCCGAAAGTAGCATACTCCATATAGGCTTCAAGTGCATCTTTCTCATTAAAGAAAAGCTTTTAGTTTTCTTTTAAAGCCTTATAGTTTTAGGAGTTTGACTTGAGAAAGCTATATTTGAGTTTTTGATAAGACAAGAGAATGAAGAGATATTTGCAATTCAAAATAAAGTGTGTGAATGAACAAATAAAGACAGATTGAATTAATAGAGTGTAAAGAGTCATGTTCTCTGGTAAAAGATATGCCTTTTAAGAACATGGGAGTAAGTGCAAAAGAGTGGAAAATTTAAAATTTGGATTTCGAATTGAAATTTCAATTTTTGGTTTTTTAGCATGTATGTCGACATATGACTTGCGGGTAAGTCGACATATAGCCCAAAATTTTCAAAAAAATAAAACTAAGCTAACATATTCCTATATATAACTATATGCTTATATTCATCCAATATAATTACTAATCTACATGTTATCCCTAAAAAATACAATCAACCAAAAAATGGAAACAAAAATTAATAGATAAAAGGTACCATTTTTGTCTTCTTTTAGTTGATCAGCTCTGACTAGTTAGTTATTGCCATGAAATACATATTCATATTTTCAGTATCCAGTCAATTATCACTGTAGGAAGTGTTTGAATCATCTAAAGTAGCTACATAAGCCCTTTTTCATTTACCGGATCAATCATTAACTGGTGAGAACTTTGATTTATTCGAATGTGGGCAGTCTCTTTGAAAATGACCGGGTTCATCATAGTTGAAGCATCTAGTAGCAGTTCCAGGTCTTGTTCCAAGGGTCTAGTTTTTAGGTTCTAAAAATTGTTCATTTTCCTATACTTCAGGAATTTTCTGAAATTTTCGGTCATGAAAGCAATTCCTCGTCATGGTCATCGTCTGAATCATGATCATCAGTTATTGCATTAAAAGCGATGAATTTCTTTTCTGTTGGCTTACTTTCCCTTATGCTGCAATTGTGCTTTATAGGATATTAAATTTCTTATTAACACTTCAATTTTAGAGTACAAATATCATTAACCTCTTTTATTTCTAGTGTCTTTTGATCCCAGTCCGAAAAGAGTGATTAAGGATTTTTTTTTTCTATCTTGGTCATCTTCAAAAAAGTTTTCACCTAACGCAACTAATGAATGCACTATATCTTGAAATCTACAGTATATGTTAGAAATAGGCTCATTTGGATTCATTTTAAAGAACCGAAATGGATTTGTTAACATGAAAATTTTGGTTTATTTAACTTTACTAGTGTACTTATGTGTAACTTGCAGTATTCTCCAAACTTCATATGCAGACCTAAAAATAAAGACAATATTAAATTCATTTTTATCTAAGAAGCAAAAAAATTCATGGTTTTAGAATTATTCCGTGCAAGTGCCTTTTGGTCAACATTCCATTATGCAAAATTAGTCTTAGGTTCAATGTGCTCATTTTGTGTAACATTCCAAATATCTAAACCATTAGACTGTAAGTAAAATTTCTTTTTACACGACCAATAAACGTAGCTACTGCCATTAAAAAGTAGGGGTCTAGCAATAGATTGTCCTTCGACGGAAGTGTTAACAAATGTACCAACAGTGTTGCTAGCCATTAAAACTTTCCAAAAATAAAATTACGAGTTTTTAAACCTGGCTCTGATACCGAATGTGGGTTGTAGAATCATGGATCTTAAGGCTGTTTAAACACTAAAGGGAGGATGAATAGTGTTTTCTAACTTTTGTAAATCTTTTTAAATTCCTTTTAAGTTTAATATTATCACATATTTTCAACACATGATTATATCAACAATCAATCACAAATGCAATCACAGATAAAAATAAAGCAATAAAGTAAAGTAGAGAGTTAGAGAGATGACACCAAGGATTTTATATTAATTTAGATCTCTCCTACATCCAGTCCCATAAAACTGCTTGTAAAGATTTCTTTCCGAAGGGGTAGAAGGCAAACCGAGTTACAATCCCGATTTTGAGGCTAGGAAACAAATTCTCCTGATTTTCCAGGTCCAGGAGACATCCACTTGATTTGGACGGACTACAAGCACACCACTCGGGTTTCTGGGCTACCAAGCACACCCAATTGATTTAAACGGGATATAATCACACCCAAGCAATTCAAATAGAGTTAAATGGTTTCCCAAAGATAATTTCTTTAACTTTGGATGTAGTGTATTTTATACCTCTTGGATAGCACTTTGACCTTTGATTTGAGAGAAAGATGTTTCCAAAACAGTAAGAATATAGTACTGAATCAATACACAAAAGTATGAATTGATTCGATTTGATTTTGAATAGAATTTGATATAATTTCAATAGGGTTTTCAAGCGAGTAAGAAGTGGGAAGAAAATAAGATAATAATTTCCAAAAAATTCATTTGAAACCTCCTTTATATAC
Source organism: Allium cepa (assembly GCA_030765085.1). Classification (NCBI taxonomy): domain Eukaryota; kingdom Viridiplantae; phylum Streptophyta; class Magnoliopsida; order Asparagales; family Amaryllidaceae; genus Allium; species Allium cepa. Next base: position 612,350,001 of record CM060932.1, read on the forward strand.
ACTAAATAAACCGATGTGTCCATTCGCGAAGAGTTGCAATGAATAAACGCTTCGATTCAAAATTTTAAAAATTGATTTGTAGCATGTATATCGACATGCCTCCTATATATATATATATATATATATATATATATATATATGTCGACTTATGTATGCTTATTTTAGAAAATCTTTTCTTTTTAAACATTTTGAAGATACTATATTTTGTAAAATATTTTGATACTTTATAAAATAAATTAAACATAATTTATAATCATTTTAAACTTTGAAAAACTATTATAAAATATTTTTAAAGATATTTTTAAAATATATTTTGTTAAAAATATAAAAGATAAGAAATAGAGATCAAAGATTACTACCAGGGACTTTAACAAAATTCTATGACTCTGTACACTATATTATAATCTTGAGATCTTCATATTTTGATCTTTATACTTATGAGTCTTCATGTCCATTTCTTGAGTCTTTATACTATGCAGTCTTTGATTCAACACATGTATAATATCCTACACTATATACTATATAACTTGGCAAAAACATCAATATCCATATTTTATATAAATATATATTATTGTTTATTAAGATTTTTATCATCAAAATCAGTGAATGAGGTATTAACATTGAATGCTATAGATAAAAAAGTTTCCCACATTATTTAAGCTAGTCATTTCAATCCATATTTAACGCCTAAGATTAGAGAGATCAAAAAATGTGTACATCGGATCAAATTTACAACTAACGATCATGCAGACTACTAGGAGTGTGTTGGAGCATGGAATTTTAATTTTTCATATACACTGAATGAAATGTGAATTAAGAATCCAATTGTAAACCGACATTAACTCATATGGAACAAGCTGAGTGCTAAAAAAAATGTGTATGTGTGAATATAAAACGGTTTTGAAGAGATACCTACAGTCGATGGATTATTGACATGGGGACTTTAATTCGACAATCAGTGCAAACTGTGCCGCCGAGAGCAGGAGATCCATAATCACCTCTTTCTTCGATGTTCGTTCAGCAAATTCCTTCTTAATTTCATTTGATTAAAGCTAAACATGTCAAATAATACCAAAGGAGACTTATTGGATGAAGTACGGATGTTTTATCAATTATTTCATCGCAAGGACACCACCAAAACATTGTCTTTTATTGCTCTGGCGACTACCATCTACCACTTATGGACAGAACACAGTCAACGAACTTTCGAAAGGAAGGAGGCCTTGACTCTTTAACACACATGGATTCTTGAGAAGGATGTGATTAGTCAGAGAATTAGATTATAGAAAGCCACCATTACAGAGAAGAGGAGATTATTTTCTTAAAGCGGTGGAGGATTAAGCTAAATGATAGTGGACGATGGCGTGTTGGGTTACACACATTATATATTTGGTTTTGTTTTGGGCTACCCATAGGTGGACTTTGCAGAGTGGTTGTGTAATTAAGGTATAATATATATGTATGTATTTGTGTACTTTTCATTGTACCGCTTGGTTGTTGTTCTCTTTTTCCTTACTACTCTTGTAAGGTTTCTTAAGGAGACAAAACCAAATGGTGTTCTTTATACGTGTTCAAATAAAGAAACTTCCTTTGAAAGTATGTGTGTGTGTATGTTTATTAGTTAACATTTAATTAATTTATTTATCAAATAAATATTTTATTTAATTAGAACAATTTTAATTAAGTAATTTTAATGAATTTGAAATATTATTTTAATTTATCTCAAACAATTATATATATATAATGAACTATAACATTTATAATCATATATACACATATATCTCTATATATATTTATTTTATTAGTTAACTCTTAATTAGTTATTTATTTAATTATTCCAATTGGTTAAATATTAGATAATTTTTGAAATATTAAATATATTTTCAAATTAATTTTGAAAAATATTTTATAACTTTTATATAAATTATTTATACTTTAAACAAGTTTTAAATTTCAAATTTTCAAACTAAAATTTGAAATTAACCCAAAGCCTAACTAAATTTAGGCATTTACAATTGGTCCAACCTTTTTGACTTACTTAACTCGTCGGTCTAGGTCAATAGCCAGAGAGGGGAGAATACTTAACTATTTTACCCAGAGCGTATACACTACTATTCTAGGCATCCATTAAATAAGTAGGCTTCATTAGTTGGCTCTAAAGCTGCTAATTTGGACTGCATGAACCATATAGGATTTGATACTTTATTAGAATTAGGCTAGTTTGCAATAAATAGAACATGAAGATTCATAATTTTACCTTATTTGGATCACAGTGGGCCAACGAAGTCTAATGAGTTGTATTAGATCGAATCTAGTTAACTTAAATAACATCCAATTTATTTAATTTTTATAATTTAATTAATTAAAATTAATGTATATACATGTATAGTTTATATGTATATCATTATATACTCATACATATGCAACATAATACTAAAGTGTACAAAATGTCTACGGATATAGATGTTTGGATTTCCATCTATAACGTATACATTCGCTATTTATACACACATTGGCTATCTCAAAATAATATATAAAAATATATACATATTTATAACAAATTTTAAATTTTATTTTAAATTAGGTAAAATAAACCTTACTTAAAATATCTAAATATATTTTTACTAAATCAATAAAATTTGAATCCAAATTTGGTATCTAAAATATCTAATTTTGACATGGTAAAATAATTTAAATTTCAAACCCAAATCTGTAAAATTTAAATGAAATAATTCAAAATATATATTATAAAATTAATCTTCTGTTGAAAATATTTTTTATTATTTAAAATTATATGAAATAATTAATTTATGTATTTTATTATAAAATAATTACTAAATTAATATGTATATATATATATATATATATATATATATATATATATATATATATATATATAACGAATTTCTATTTGGGCAATTTTTTTTGGTTAAGCATTTTTTCGAACTTTTTTTGGCAAAGCAATTTTTATCATTAAATAAACTAATATTTAAATATATTTATATATGTTTGCATATATATATATATATATGTATGTATATATATATAAATGAATTAATATAAACACAGTCTATATAATATGATCATAATTAAATTATTTAAATATAATTTCAATGTTTTTTGTAATTTTCGAAACTTATTTTTAATTCCAAGCTAATTTTTAAATAATTTCCAATATATATGATTTTCAAAAGAAAAATCATTTTGAATTATTAAAAATTAATTTTAATGTTTAATAATTATACAACACACATGTATTATAATCAAGGATGAGTTGAAATGTTAACATACATGTACACAACTTTATTTAGTTATACAAATCAAGACAGTAATAGTTAAGTCAAGTAACATAGTGAGATATATTAACGTACATTTACATGAGACAACAAATGTGTAACATCTCCCATTTTAAAACCCAAGTATTGAACCCCCAATGTGCTGCAGTCACCTTGAAATATGTGTATGTGTGTTAGTCAGAATAAATAGAGAAACAAAATAAAGTTCATTACATATAATAGTCTTAAAATCGTTATTTTTTCCAAGTTCCCAAATATGCTCGTGTAGGGGTAAAATATAAATCAATACATAATAGCATGAAAGGTCCAACATACGATGATGTCGAGCCCTTGTAATCCCTTGGACATAACAGACATTTACAATACACAACATAATTTAAGCTACTAAAAAAGATAATAATAAAGCCACCTGCTTATCTTCATCTTCATCGTAATCTCGGCAAAAATCCTACCTTTAGCTAATAACTATAATCCAAGATCCTAGAAAATCAGCCTACTCAAATGAATAACCGTGAGTTTATGGGCAAAAACAATAAAAACACACATATGAACATAAGTCTGGTATAAATAATATCATTTCCCATCTATATTCCTCTGCTAGTGGGACCACGCTACTAGAGCATTGAACATGTTTCTCCCATGCTAGCCTCATATACAAGACAACCATAAGTCATAAAATATGGCAAATTATACATACATAATATACCATAACAAAAATACACTCGAAGCTGTCTTAGATTTAGGGTCTCGAAACACATTATCTAACCTAGGATATATTCAAGTTTCATAAACATTATCTATAAAATTATCTTTTTTGGTTTTGTTTATTTCGGTTTCTATATCGAAATTTACAATCTTTCTTGTCTTGTAACCCATTCATTAGTTTCATACTGCAAGGTACAATCCCAAGCAGTCCCAGTTAGTCTTTTACCTAGTTTATTCTACAAGGTACAACCCAAGCAGTTTCAATTCTTTATGTTTTATACTGCAAGATACAATCCTAAGCCGTCTCGGTTAATTATGTTTGTACCACTAAGTATACCCCTAAGTAGTCTCAGTTCATTATATTTATACTGCATAGTACGACCCTAAGCAGTATTTGTTCATTATATTTATACTATAAAGTACAACTCTAAATAATCTTGATTTATTATATTTATACTGCAAAGTACAATCCTAAGCAGTATCTTTATCTTTTTTTAATCTGGAACTCCTTAAGAGAGTTACAATCACTCACCAAAAGAATACAACCCACTTGGATATCCCACATCCCTTTGGAAGTTGAATATCGAGTCGTACTTATTGCTCAATTTTCTTGCAAGTAAAAGATAAGCTAACAAGCATTTCTAAGCCTGATACAATCAAAGTCGGCCATCACCTCTAAGCCTGGCCCAATCCAAGTCAATTCACTCAGCAAAAATGCTAGAGATACGGTTTCCCAGCCCGGCTCAAGATGGCATACAGCCAGCTCGTTTGACTATGCCTAACTTAAAAATGATCATTCTTTGTCCTGGTTCTATCTCGTCCCACCTATAATCGGCCATATACAACCCGTCTCATCACCGCACGATCGGCTCAGCTCCTCTCCTTCTCCTTAGCAACTTTTAATTGTTCTGCGAATTTTTGGCAACAAGCAACCGAATGTTACCAAGAAGCTTCTTTCCAGCATTATTTCCTAGAAAAGTCTGCTACATGACCAAAAGTACAACATAGTATACCAACTACCGTGGCTTGGCTATCAAAAGCGCACACACTCCTGCAGCATACCACTTTTTCCTATGCAAAGTATGCCCCTCATATGAAATACAATTAGCATGCATGTTAGCCACACAATTTTCTCACCTTTCCATTTGTCGCCTAATGGACGAAGCGACCAGATATATGAACAGGAGTAATTCTCGCATGTTAATGCGCAATCATAGCCATCCAATGATTAATTATGGCTGTTATAAGTACCCTTTTCCATACTACGTCATAAGGATTAATTTATTGCTTCAATATTCATTTCCAATGCAAAATATATAAGAGTTCTTGAGTTTAGCATCATCGTAATCTTAAGAGCTCTTAGTTTTTTTTTCTCTTATAACTCCTTGTAATTGTGGTAAACCAATATAGTAAAAAAATCTTTATATTGGATGTAGGAAAGCTTAGCTGAACTAATTTATGTCTTGTGTCATTTAATTTAATTGCTCATTTACGCCTCATTTTCAATTTTTAAACCTAGTGTTAATAAGTAACCTTTCTTAATGCATTGACATAATTCCAAGGTTAGCTAAATTTAAAGACAACATTTTGATGGTAGAAGGAGGACCTTCCTTGAAAGCTCTCACCTTTATTCACTTTTTCTTCTCTACTAAAAATATATTCTAGTTATTGATATGAATCCTAATGGTGATAATGAAAGTAGCAATTCAAATCACCGTGACATGAATGGTAACACTATCGCTAGAGCCATTTGTCCCATCCCTTGGCTTGGCAACGACATATGGCAAAGTGTGTTTCAAGGCTTAACAAATGTGAAAACTCAAGCCTATGAAGTGAATGATCCAAGGTCAAGGCTAGATGCTCTGACGACCCTAAACTTTGGTCCTCCACTCCCTCTAGTGGCTGACCTAACTCTTGGAATGCTTATCATTCCCAACGGCTGCAAGTTCGCTAATACCGCCTAGGAGAGGGTGGTGCTAGAAACCCCAAACGGGGTAGCTTCTATTCACAACAGGAAAACGCATGTTATGCATGAGTCGAGTTATGCTATTAATATAACGGACCCAGAACCAGCCATGCAGTAGATCCAAGGAATTGTTGTTCCCCATCAATGGAATGACCATATGCTTTTGAACACCTTCAAGTGGCAATCAAAGCTCAAAACTTGACATTTGATCATCTTGGTGGTGGCGCTCATGCCGTCAGTAGAGAACACAAGGCCCCATCGGTGCACTCCCAATTCCATAAGGGGTAGCCTAGCCCAAATCTAGGGAAAATCGAGCAAGGCATTCACGATCGCCTTTTGTGTACAAAAGGAGGCCACCCTCTCCATTCCATCATCACCTCTCCATCATACCACCGAACCTAATCTTTCACTACACAAAGACGTCGGTTGAGTCCTTCACTAGTTGGAGGCCAAATATGTCCGCAATAAGCAGAGGTTGGCCTCTGGGTAGAAATGAACTTCCTATGCCAATAATTTAATAGAATGCTAGCCTGAAGTACTAAAAGGCAAAGCACTATCTGATGACGAGAATGGAGAGCTATTTGCTAAATAAATCTTGAGTATATGCATCCATAGGTGATATGCTTTGCGCCTATTAACAAATACGACAAGACAAATGACCCATCAGACCACATCACTGCTTTTAACTCCATTACATAGGCTGGTCAACTTTCTACCTCGAAAAATGTCTTCTCTTCTCATCCACTCATACAAGTTCGGCCTCCCGTTGGTTCCTACATCTACAATCGAGAAAATTTCATTCTTGGGCTCAGTTGTGTGCAGACTTCAAAACCAGGTTCTTTACTTCAAAGACCCATGTCATAATGGTCATGAGCTAGGTAACATTAGGCAGAGGTCGATTGAGAATCTTCAGTCATATGTAAATCATTTTAACAAGGAGTTCACCTGGGCGATGGTTGTTGACAAGAACCTGGTTGTAGCCCTCTGCTCAAGGGTAACATACAATTCAAGAATGTGGAAAGAGTAACAAAAGCAGTCAGCCTCTTCATTACCGATTTCAACCAACTAGTGAAAAACATCATGCAAATGAAAGATGCTGACCTCTCAAACAGTGATGACGAGACCTGACGTTCTAACAAAGCCGACACTCATCCAGGTACACTAATTATGCAGAAGACAACATCCTACACAAGTCCACATACACTAGCTGTGCCACTTTGAATCAAGATATGGAATCAATATTCTTACAGCCAGGGATTGGGTACCATACCAAAGACCACCTGCCACAAGAAGTGCGAGAAGGGAGGAACCTTGGGGCAATGACAAGTACTCCAACCTCCCAACAATAATGTTGTAAAATAATCGACATTTTGACAATCTCTGGATGTCTGCATGTGGTCAGGACCAACCAGGGAGCACAATCCTAGTATTAAAGAGAAGTGGAGGTGGTCGGACAAGTTTATTCATTAAATCATCGAGCATCCAAAGAGCCCAGGCTAGAGGTTAATCAGCACATCGCATTGACCCTTGAGGATAAAGAAGTCATCTCTAACCCCTACCACAATCCTATGGTTATCACCATTACAATGGCAAACTCGAACGTGCACAGAGTATTTGTTGATTAGGTCAGCTTAGTTAATGTCGTGTTCATACATGTTTTTGAGCCAGTCAAGCTTCCTGCCTTTAGCCTCGTCCCTCATGCCTTGCCAATCTATGGATTTGTGGACTTTGACATAGTTCCAATGGGGATTACCTCTCTCATGGTCACCTTTGGAGAAGGGCCCCTTGTTGAAAAGATAGAGGTAAACTTTGTAGTAGTTTAGTTTAAAACCTCTTAATAAGACGATCAACCCTTGCAACTCGATGCAATTTTCTCATACAAGCAGCTCGTCATGAAATTCCCTATCCAAGTTGGGGACGATGAAATCTGGGGAAACCAATAGAAATCTAGAGGCATGACACCCGTCAAGAAAGCGAAGAAGGGTGTCCTCATGCTTAACAATTAGAAGCGAGTCGCTCATGAGAACCGTTGAGCCAATCAATGCTTCGATTCGTGCCGAGATCTCTCGGAACTCTGAAGTAGAGGCATCAACGTTAATAGCTCCCCCTAAAAAAATAGCCTACATGATGAAGTTGTAGTTATCAGCGACATGTCACCCAAGAGAGTGCTTGAGCCAGAAAACCCTTATACTCGTGTTGGGACTATCCCTAGCCCTAAGAAACTACTACTAGCGGTGTGTCACCGAAGAGAGCCTGTCAACGTTCTGGTTCATGCTAGGATCACCCAAAGCAGTAAAGCTACACCCAACTGGCGATATGTCACCTTACATAACCCTCGAGCCCTATAACAGTTCGGTCCATGCTGGTATAAGGGATGGCATGGATCCCATCTCTTGGGCACTTCCCAAAGGACAAAAGATCTCATTACAGCGTTGAATAAGTAAGTCACACCCCGTTGGCAAGCAAAGACGTCCAATATAGAAAATCTCTCAATGTTGGAAGACTAATCCATGAGAGCCATGAGCAACCTCTACCCTCTGACTCGAGCATAGACTTTTGTCTTTGTCGAGGATGTTATAAAGCACATGATTTACACGTTGGACCATGCAACTTGGAAACCAACTCTGATCTTGATGATGATCTGCTTGATCCTACATATGTGATTCAAGCATTGAAGGCGGCAGGTAACTCCACTTGAGTTAATATCCATGGATGTTGTTGACCCTAGCAAGGTCATTCTGATTGACGTTGATCTTGGCATGAAGGTTAAAGACAATTTGATCAAATTATTGAAACGAAGAAAAGACATCTTTGCTTGGGGGATGGCCGACATGACCGATATCGATCCAACGATCATCTGCTATGCATTGAACATTGATCCAAAGGCAACCCCCCTTTGTCAAAAGCATGGACCCCTCAACCTAGAAAGATACCGAGCTCTCAAAGAAGATGTGGAGAAATTATTAGCCAACGGCTTCATCCGAGAAGCGGAATACCTGGTTTGGGTAGCCTACTGGTCAGAAAACCAAATAGATCCTAGAGATATGCATCTACTTCTCTGACCTTATCAAAGCATGCCCTAAAGACAACTTTCCATTGCCTCGCATCTATTAGCTTGTAGACAAGACTAGTGGACATGAGCTCCTCACTTTCATGGACACTTATTCCAGGTACGAAGCCATGCTACCCATCGAAGTGGCCATCCAATCACATTGGTGTCTAACTACTAGCCTGAGTAAATAATGAACTACTCAACCTCGGGCTTGGCACATTAGAAGAATGAAGATTTGAAGCCAAGCCCCATATAGAAGCCTACATGAGAAAGGTAACCAATACTACAATTCTAGAGTTAAACTCTGGCAATTTATTGTTGACAACCTATTTTTATGCCTGGCATTCACAAACACAAAAAACCCACATGAATGAAATGCTCAAGCCAAATTTGAGAGGTCATATTTCATCTATGCTGCCTTATCAAATGGCATTTACCCCCTCTCTCGCCCGAATAGGATGCACATACCCCACACTTGGAACTCCAACAATCTCCGAGCCAATCACATATGAACGTATGCCATAATTATTATATATTAATGAAGACTTCACATCCAATTATGTCTAACACAACCAAGGCTATTCTGTAGGGATAGGCTACAACACTCTTTTATGCCATGGATTGCCACTGCTCCAATGAGGATGAGTTATTATGTGTTTACTTCCTTGTTTGGAGGCTACAAACCTACTCCATCTAAGAATGCGCAAGCCACTCAATGTCCCATCCTTGTCAGATGGCTATCCAACGAAGGTGAATTACCGTGCATTCACTTGCACATTTGATGACTACCAACGCTATCGGATATTCGATGAGGATAAGTAATTATGTGCACATTTCTTTGTTTGGGGACTGTTGACTGCCCCGTCGGCGACCATGTAAGCAATTCAATATTCCCCTCCTTGTTGGATGGCTATTCAATGATGGTGAATTATCATGCATTCAGTTCCTTGTTTGAGGGCTGCCAACCTATCCCATTGAGTTTGGGTGAGACGTCTCTCCCCTTTATGCCGAGGTGCATCAATGACTGGATGGTGTGACTACAACTATCCTCGTTCCCCCACGTATGATGCTACCCGTCCCACTTGAGAGATAGGGCATTGTTGTCGAGACTTTCTCTATCACTTTGAGTGAGGTCAAAGCTCGATATCCATAATGCATCTGCATAAAATAAACCAAGCACCGTATCAACTGGCCTTGCGTTGCCAACGAGAACCCTCGGACCACGATGTAGAGAGCTCATCAACCTTACACGCACTTTGACGTTTTTCCATAACTAGGCTACACAGAAAATGCTTGTATCTAAGCTCACTTTCCAGCCTAATCCATCATCAGGATAGTTTCCTATGTTCTACTTAATACATGGTTTACACGAAAGAATGACATTCACCATCCATCTCATGATCATACGTTGCTATTTATCTATTTTGTAATAATATCCAAGTGAAGATACACCAGAACTATGCTGGCTACTCAAAGTATGATGTCCTACAACCATGTACACATAAGTAGTGATAAATAAAAAAGCATATGGACAAGTTTCACATGCCAAAAACGATTGATTCATTCACATCAAAAGTGCGAATGCACAAGGCCCTCCCCATTGGGCTTACAAGAAGAAAAAAATATATTGACAAAGCTATCCCACTAGCTGATTGGGTTGAGTTTATCTAATCTTGAGTTAAAATAGCTGGCATGGCCCGTCTCCCAGCCTCCATCACTACTGCCACCTCAACCCATGTCTTGGCAAGGGCCTCAGCCCTTAAGTTGCTTAGGAAAAGTGAGATGTGGTAGTTTCCTTAAACATAGACTTAACCATGTTCTTCCACTTATCCTCCTCTATAACTCTGGCAGCCTCCAAATGTTAAGATGATTGGTATTTAACCTAATGGTTGTTTAGGTCATCCCTTGGAGTTTTCGCCTCCTTCTTGGCCCTAGCCAATCTACCCTTGAGGTCTTCGAACTCCTTCTCCGCCTTTTCCATGGCCTCATCTTCTTCCTTCACTACCTACTTGACCTCCTCTACCACCTCCCATACCTGGACCACCTTGGCCTTAACAACCATCAAAGCATCCTGGGACGCCTTTACATCCTGTTGAAGTTTTTATCTCATCCAAAATGTGGATGGGGTGTTAGGCGGCCTGGACAACCAGTATTAGAATGCTATTAGAAAAATAGGAAACTGGAGATTGGAAGCTTACCAGTAGGGTGTCTCGAGTGTACGCATTCACCACACCTCCAAGGGTTACCTGCTCCAACTAGATCTAGGTCAATGAGTGTAAGATAGGGCCTCTATGGTCATAAACTGGAATGCCCTCAACAAGAAACCTAGATTAATAGCACTCATACCGAAAGAGGTATCCAAATAAATTTTCCCCATTGGCATCACCACTTCCCCATTAGCCAATCCTTCAGCATCAGAAATATTCATCCTCTTGGCATAAGGAGCATTGCACCTCGGGGATGAAGACTTGCCTCTCTCATCCCTCTTTCTCTTCCTGCTGTCAATAAAGGGAAGAAATGACCGCTTGAAACTAACGCGCACCACGATGATCTCCCAGTCTTTGTTGGGTGCCTTGTGCTATAGAAGTGCAATAGTCTTTGTGGTGGAGTCAAAATTGTCAAAATTAAGCTCGTTAGCCATTGAAATAACAAAAGGCCTTGGTTAGGTCAAGTGCATGAAAAATGAGGTAAAGTATAAGTTAACTGACTACCATTCGGATGCTCTCGGCCTTTCCTTCTGACAAGAGATGGGCATAAAGAGACCGAGCTGCCTTAATCAGTCCCGACATGGGACATGCCTAGTGGCATAACATCTTAACAAGGATACAAAGGGTGACTTCTCGCAAATCCGTACCCTTTGAATCGACAATAATCCACACATGTCCGACCCAAAAAGCACAAACTGACGGAAAAAGAGAAAGAAAAGAAGAGAGAAGAAGAGAATAGAAGAAAGAGAGAAGATAGAACTAAACAGAACAATATAGAATCTCACATCGCAGCGGAAAATATATAATATCATATCAATGATCTTTACAAAACAGAACCTGTATATATATACACATCAATCAGAATTCAACAATCAATCAATAGTTATCAGCCTGAATAGTTATAATAACATGTCCTCACAATTGCCGATAATATAAACAGCTAACAAAGCAATGTAGGGATAATCAATAATCAAAACAGATATGCGTATATGAAATGAAGATCTCCAGCTCTCCTGCTGAAGCTCCAAAAGCACCAAACCTGAACCTGTAAATATACTTGGTCTGACCCGAGCATTGAAAGGGAAGAACGCCTGGAAAAGTCTGGTAAACCAGCGTGAGAAACACACTCAACTGAATTTATTAAATTACCAAACTTTTCCTTTATCAAAACAAAAGTATCTCGTAGGACAAGTCCACACATAAACACGGACATATTTTTACCTTACGATAACTAAAACATTTCATATCAAATCCTCTTATATTATAATAGTGTCTACTGCACAAATAATATTCAAAATAGCCGAAATTGTTACCATTATTAAATTCCAGCATACTAGGCTCTATAAATAAAATGGCAGGAACGTAGTGGAGTTTGGATTTCCATACAAATGACCAGGTGAAGGGACTATCTTACGGCAATACATCTCTAGAAGAATGTACCAAGAAACCATCACAAAGTTTCTCTACCAACACAAGACCGACCCACCTCTATAATTAATGGTACCAAATATGTCATCCTCCGGTCGTTACCGACCTTTACCGAGCCCTCTAGCATACAAACCACAATAATCAGATACACGACGTCATAGCGTGTAAAGATATATCTAGAAGAGGGTGATCATATCCTACTTGGGAATGACCTACTTAGCCTTACCGCATCTAACCATGTTTTGGTCATTTTCGGTTGATGAGGCCTGACGAGGTAACGATTACCTTTCACAATCACATATCACAACACTTTGAATGCCACACGGCCATTTTTGTTTGACTACTAATTGTCTTCCACAAAAATACAACCCTTAAGCTCATACGTCTCAAGGAGGGTGTTAAGCTAAGAGAAGTTGCCTTCTCCGCCACCACTGATGTACGTTTGTAAAAACCAATGTACGTAATATTTAGAAATGCAATGTTAGACAAACATCCATACAAGTCGTCCAGGAACAGGACAAACTGAAGGTACTTTCCTACCACATCCTGTCGGGAAATCCTTAGGATTAGTAGTGAATAGCCCTTGCATTGGATATTTCATAATGAAGAGACCACTGCTACTGGATGTATATTGGGATTTTAACCCCAAACGATCAACAAGCAGTCCTCCACTGTGAAAATCCAGAAAATCAATATCATCACAAGCAACCCACACAATCGTCGCATATACGTTGGTTCGAATTGGTTTTCGGATAAATCTGATCCCGATCTCTTCGCACCAACAACGCAAAAGCATTTCTCAACCTCACACAGCAACTAAGTCTCATAGACTTATCACGTCTCCAACTTTCAACTTGCTATCCTTCAGGCCAAGAAGGAAGCTCGATAGATTGGAGTAATACTCCATACTATACGAATCGACATCCTCAACGCAAACGATAATCAATCCTACATACAAGGCTACGTACTAAGTGTATGACTAAATAGTTCCCGCATCAAGTCGAGAAACTAAAATTTGGTTAATGTTTGATAGTCGGTTATTTAACTATCAAAGCAAACAAACAAATATTTAGCACCATATAAAATCACTAGGCCATTTTAATTAATCTTTTATTAATTAAACCATTTGCCAAATATTTACCTCAATTTATCTTTAAAAAGATATATTCTCAAAACATTACAACTTCTATATTGGAAAACATTTCCAAATACTTATTTAACAATAAATAATTAACAAATCAATTTATTTTCAATACTTAAAAAATATTGCATATACTTAAATCACGATTGAGTATATATTTTATTCTTTAAGGAAAAGATTCTTTTAAACATCTTTATTTTGGGTCAAAACGAATGTTGCGTAAAACATCGTTACGACAACCCAAAATCACTAGTATAGGGATTCGATAATAAGATAGATATATATATCCCAATACTATACAAAAACATTTCCTTTCGAAAATCATTTACAATAACAACAGTGTTATAGTCCATCATTTCCTTACTTCTCGAAAATGTCTATTCCAACAATGAATGTTGAAATCTATGTATTCGATATTTAACACCTTTTTAAAATATCTTTAAACCATTTTACTCCATTTAAAATATCATTTCCCAAAAATATCCATTTAATTTAAAATACTATTCACTGTCCAAAATCGTGAATATAGTTCTCTAACCAAATTCAACACTTCTACATATTTAATTAAAGGATTATCCACTGTCTAAAATCGTGAATATATCTCCTTTAATAAGCTTTCATATTTACTTATCGAATTCAATTAATTTCAGATTTATAAACAATGTTTATAAATTCGCATTCTTATTTTATAAAAATTTCAATTTACAAAATTCCTTTACTAACCAACTCCATTTATAACTCAATTTTATACCAAAAAGCCAAATTATAAGTTAATAAATTATAAGTTAATAACTTTAAATCCTATTCACTTATAAAATTCATTTTATAATTCAAATATTTTAATTTATAAAATATCAATTTTATAAATCTCATATATAAACCATTTTATAAAATAGTTAACTTCACATTCCAAAAATCATATTCTGGTTTTATTTCACAAAAATCATGATTTCAATTATATTTCCCAAAACATCATAATTTTTATAACATAAAAATTATCACATTTATTTATTCAAAATGAATCAATTCTTAACGATTCAAAAATTCAATAAAACATTTATTTCCAAAATCACTTTAAAATCCTTTTAAATTTGGGAATCATGACTTTAATATTTTTAAAATTTTCAGAATAGGCCCAATGCTGCAACAGCACTAAATACATCAATAACAGCATCCAAAACATCATATATCATATGATAACAGCATATATCATAATATGTGTAAATAAATCAATACGGGTGAGGAATCCAGTTGGATCCCTTCAACCTGTCACCTGCAACAAATACACTATTAGAATATGTGTACAATGTCCGCTTCAAGGTAGATGCGCGTACAAAGTGTCATCCGCTCATACACGGGAACGTATATGGTCATCTGCTCCACTAGGCAGTTATATATATATATCCAAATATCAATCAATGTATCATATATCATCTAAACAATCATCAATCATCATATAATATTTATTTCTCACTTATATAAAAATATCAGTTAGTCAGAAAGAGCGAGTTGTACTCACATTGGTTCCAATAGCAGTTGCAGTGTTTTATTCTGAATAAAATTGAACGACCGTTTAATTTTATTCAAAATTCACACTAGCTCTAATCAACTCCAAACTAGCTCCATCGCGTAGTGCTCGTCAATACAAACCCAACGCAATTCGTTTCGTCAATTTTTGACCTCGTATGAACAAGTTACACAGTTCTAAAGATTATACGAATTATAATATTTATAATTTCAATTTCTATTTTAATTTTAAACCCTACTCATCATCACAGCCGCTCGTTTCATTTGCTTAGATCCAGGCCGCGTTTTCAACTTCTTCCCCTTATGTTAAAAATCACGAGCAAGAACCCATTAGTCGCCGTCCCTTATCAATTTTCGCTCGTCCATCGTTCGCTTATACGTCGATCAGCCACCTCCATTGCGAAGCCAAAGCCGAGCACCACCTTCACCATAAAGCACGTCGAACTTGGTCGACAATCCCTCACGAAAAATGCAGTTGAACGTTGGCCGTTCAAACTACGATTGTCGTCGATTAGTGCCACTAAAAATGATCACACCCGTATGGAATCGAAGCTCTCGTCGTCCTCTTTATCTTTGCAGTTGAAGCTTTTTGCTAAAGGTTTATGGATCGAGAGAGATTAAGGGGGAAAGAGAACGAATTTCTGGCCATTGGAGTGTTTAGTGGCGGCTTGCCCTAGTTGACTAGGTTTTGATGAAAATAGCGAAAAGTGATGGCCTTATATAGAAAATTCCGAAACACAATTCACCCAAAAAAAATTCGAAGTCGAAACGAAGCATGCCGCCTGGCATTTATAATGTTTTACCCCTATTCTCAACGCAATGGAATATATATCGAGAGCAAATTCGATCGTCTTTGAAAGATAAGTTTTCGGATCGACTTATTTAAATTACTTAAACTGGTTTTTACGCGTTTTAGCTTGCTCCGGACAAACCATAAATCAGATTGACACGAAATTTGAAATCTTACACTAATATAATATTATGGATCCAGTGAAACTAGTTTCGTCAAAATCCGAGACTGTCTGAAAATGGCTATTTTCACTCGTCAATTAAATATTAAAATATTCAATATTTTACCAATTTAACTTTTAATTCGATTTTAAAAGTTCTGTAACATCACTCTAATTCAACTAAGATTTAATTCAACTTTATAAACCATTTTCATTCACATTAAATCCAATTTCAAATTATTTACGCAATTTCAAATATTAAACCAACAATTAAATTATCCAGTTAAATCCTTATATTTAAATTATATGTTATCCAGCTTATAAAATTAACTTTTAAATATTTAAAATCAATTAGATATATGAATTTCAAATGACAGAAATTCTGGGTCGTTACATTCTCCCCTATTTAAAAGAATTTCGTCCTCGAAATTACCAATTAAGAAAAAGTCACAAAATCCATTAACTTCTCAAAACAATTTGTTCAAATTAAATTATCAAAAGTTAAACTTTTTAACTTTTCTCAAAATCCATTAGTTAAACTTCTAACAAAAACTTTACTAAGTTTCAAATACATTTTTAGTTATCTTTTCAAAACAACTAATATCGTTTAACTTTTAACTCGAAATCAAAATTTAGTTTTCATAAATTTTCCCAATTTTCTCAAAAAAATTCTAACACTTTAAATTTTCAAAAAAAAATCGCCATAATCTCCTTTGCGCGGTTCGATCCCGAAAAAAATAGCAATATATATATATATATATATATATATATATATATATCACAAATATACATCTCATCGTCAAGGATAAGGCATCCCAAGGGAAAAAAGTGTAAAAGTACGATAAGTAATCCGAGATATGTACCTTATATATAATTTGCGAGCTTATACGGCTAATATAGCGCGAAAGCGAGCTCCAAAAGCGAAGCAAGCGTCATCCGCACCTACTAAACACTCAACAAACAATGAGAAACATGTATATATGAAAGTAATATCAATATAAAACATATACCAACAACTATATATGTCAATATAGCAAATGCAATCACCAAAACAAATCCAACCAACAACCAACTACATCCAATATCTAACCAACAAATCATAACCAAATCAATATAAATTCACATCTTATTAATATCCATTGAATTGGTTTTCAATTTGTTCACATTTTGATTCATTAACATTGGATTTACTAACATTCATTCATTTTGTTCACTTCCAATTCAAATTCAATCAATTTCATTTCTATTTATGCTTACTTCACTTTCAATTTGAATTCAATTATTTTACTTTCAATTTCACTAATTCAATTTCATCAACACTTAATGAATTTCTATTTAATCAACTAGCATCCATCTAACAAACAATGTATATCCAACATAACCAAATTAATTTACTTTACATTCATTCAATTTTGGTTCAACACTTTTAATTTTCAATTGGTTTAACATTCAATTCATATTTCGTTATTTCAATTTCTAATTCAATCTATAAATAAAATTGAATTTCTTTATATAACTCAAATTCACATTCATTTAATTCACTTTATTAATTTACTTCGATACCAAAATCGACTTCATTTAACATCACTTAGGTTATTTTTCATTTCAATTTCATTTACCTTCACTTTCACTATACAACTTAAGTTCATCTCTAATTCATTTCAAATTCTATTTTATTTAAATTTTACTTAGGTCAAATTTCACATTATTATTCAAATTCAAATTTTGTTTTGCCTAACCAAAAGTGTTTAACCATGTTAACAATTGGTTCTACTCACTTTTTCTCACTTTATAAGTTATACAACTTATTTATTCATACTTGCAAACTCATGTTATATAATCACTTATCTAATCCAATTAAAATCCAATTCGTTTTATTTAACTTTTACTTTAGTTAAATTTCAAATCATATATTTAATATGCTAACTCAAATTTATTTCAACTTTACTAATAGTTAAATTTATTATCTCATACTATAAGTTCAAAACTCATCTCACTTATATTTATCAATTTTAACTTGGATTTTAAATCAAATTTGTGTATCATAACAAAATTTCAATTTTCAGTTTCAGCTTACTATTGGTAGCAAATCCATCACACGGAAACTCGAAAATGATACTGATGCTGCTGCAGTCATCACCCTTATTATTTCCCAGCAACAGTGAATTTAGTGCTTTATATTCTTTTAAAATTTTCTTTCATTTATAAATCACATTTATAAATCTTACTTAATAATTTCTCTATTTTACTTTACTTACATAATATTCATTCCAAATTCTTTTATCTTATTTAGATTTATAACAATAAAATCTCTTTAACTTTGAAAAACAACTTCCAAAATCAACGGAATTCAAATTTTCAAATTCTTAGTTTAAATTCATTTTTATTTACAACTCATATTTATAAATACATTCATATTGTTTCACTTCTTATATATAAGATTATTTCACAATTGTAAATCATATTAATTATAATTCCATACTTATATAATTCATTTTCTTATACAATTTCATTCTTTTACAATTGTTGTTTTTATTTAGATTATTCAAACAACTTTCATTAACTTATATATATTTACATTTTCAAACAACCAAACAATTAATTAATTTACACTTAATAATTCTAAAAAATTATTTCTTTGATATAAAATATAATCGAGGTAAAATTATTTCATTTACCCAATTTAAAATAATACTATGTCAACTTGCCTCGTTTAAGTGTTTGGAAATCTCTATCGATAACATGGCATCCCACATACCGACCAGAATTCACAAACAGCTCAACGGATAAGCAAACACAATACAAAACATTTTATATTCACTAACAAATATGCGCTCGTATATATAATACACTCAAACTCAATCTAGGGTGCTACTGTCCCTATCTATAATGAGTACACATCAAAGCATAAGAATATACAAAATCTAAGCTCTGATACCACGGGTGACGACCCGCAAATCCGTACCCTTTGAATCGACAATAATCCACACATGTCCGTCCCAAAAAGCACAGATTGACGGAAAGTCAAGAGAAAGAAAAGAAGAGAAGAAAAGAAAGAGTGAAGATAGAACTAAACAGAACAATACAGAATCTCACATCGCAGCGGAAAATATATAATATCATATCAATGATCTCTACAAAACAGAAACTGTATATATATATACACATCAATTAGAGTTCAACAATCAATCAATAGTTATCAGCCTGAACAGTTATAATAACATGTCCTCACAATTGCCGATAATATAAACAATTAACAAAGCAATGTAGGGATAATCAGTAATCAAAACAGATACACGTATACGAAATGAAGATCTCCAGCTCTCCTGCTGAAGCTCCAAAAGCACCAAATCTGAATCTGTAAATATACTCGGTCTGACCCGAGCATTGAAAGGGAAGAACGTCCGGATCAGTCTGGTAAACCAGCATGAGAAACACACTCAACTGAATTTATTAAATTACCAAACTTTTCCTTTATCAAAGCAAAAGTATCTCGTAAGACAAGTTCACACATAAACTCGGACATGTTTTTACCTTACGATAACTAAAACATTTCATATCAAATCCTCTTATATTATAATAGTGTCTATTGCACAAATAATATTCAAAATAGCCAAAATTGTTACCATTATTAAATTCCAGCATACTAGGCTCTACAAATAAAATGGCAGGAACATAGTAGAGTTTGGATTTCCATACAAATGACCATGTGAAGGGACTACCTTCTGGCAGTACATCTCTAGAAGAATGTACCGAGAAACCATCACAAAGTTTCTCTACCAACACAAGACCGGCCCACCTCTATAACTAGATGGTACCGAATATGTCATCCTTCGGTCGTTACCGTCCTTTACCGAGGGCCCTCTAGCATACAAACCACAATAATCAGATACAAGACATCATAGCGTGCAAAGATATATCTAGAAGAGGATGATCATATCCTACTTGGGAATGACCCAGTTAGCCTTGCCGCATCTAACCCTATTTTGGTCATTTCCGGTTGATGAGGCCTGACGAGGTAACAATTACCTTTCACGATCACATATCACATCACTTTGAATGCCACACGGCCATTTCCGTTTGACTACTAATTGCCTTCCATAAAAATACAACCCTCAAGCTGATACGTCTCAAGGAAGGTGTTAAGCTAAGAGAAGTTGCCTTTTCCGCCACCACTGATGTACGTTTGTAAAAACCTATGTACGTTATCTATAGAAATGCAATGTTAGACAAACATCCATACAAGTTGTCTAGGAACAGGACAAACCGAAGGTACTTTCCTACCACATCCTGTCGGAAAATCCCTAGGATTAGTAGCGAATAGCCCTTGCATTGGATATTTCATAATGAAGAGACCACTGCTACTGGATGTATATTAGGATTTTAACCCCAAACGATCAACAAGCAGCCCTCCACCATGAAAATCCAGAAAATCAATATCATCACAAACAACCTGCACAATCGTCGCATATACGTTGGTTCGAAGTGGTTTTCGGATAAATCTGATCCCAATCTCTTCGCACCAACAACGCAAAAGCATTTCTCAACCTCACACAGCAACTAAGTCTTATAGACTTATCACGTCTCCAACTATCAACTTGCTATCCTTCGGGCCAAGAAGGAAGCTCGATAGATTGGAGTAATACTCTGCACTCTACGAATCAACATCCTCAACACAAATGATAATCAAGCCTATACAGAAGGCTACGTACTAAGTGTACGACTAAATAGTTTCCACATCAAGTTGAGAAACTAAAATTTGGCTAATGTTTGATAGTCGGTTATTTAACTATCAAAGCAAATAAACAAATATTTAGCACCGTATAAAATCACTAGGCTCTTTTAATTAATCTTTTATTAATTAAACCATTTTCCAAATATTTACCTCAATTTATCTTCAAAACGATATATTCTCAAAAAACATTTCAACTTCTACATTGGAAAACATTTCCAAATACTTATTTAACAATAAGTAATTCACGAATCAATTTATTTTCAACACTTAAAAAATATTGCACATACTCAACACTTAAAAAATATAGCATATGCTTAAATCACGATTGAGTATATATTTTATTCTTTAAGGAAAAGATTCTTTTAAGCATCTTTATTTTGGGTCAAAATGAATGTTGCGTTAAACATCGTTAGGACAACCCAAAATCACTAGTATAGGGATTCGATAACAAGATAGATATATAAATCCCAATACTATACAAAAACATTTCCTTTCGAAAATCATTTACTATAACAACAGTGTTATAGTCCATCATTTCCTTACTTCTTGAAAACGTCTATTTCAACAATGAATGTTGAAATCTATGTATCCGATATTTAACACCTTTTTAAAATATCTTTAAACCATTTTAGTCCATTTAAAATATCATTTCCCAAAAATATCCATTTAATTTAAAATACTATTCACTGTCCAAAATCGTGAATATAGTTCTCTAACCAAATTCAACACTTCTACATATTTAATTAAAGAATTATCCACTGTCCAAAATCGTGAATATATCTCCTTTAATAAGCTTTCATATTTACTTATTGAATTCAATTAATTTCAGATTTATAAACAATGTTTATAAATTCGCATTCTTATTTTATAAAAATTTCAATTTACAAAATTCCTTTACTAACCAATTCCATTTATAACTCAATTTTATACCAAAAAACCAAATTATAAGTTAATAACTTATAATTCATTTATTTTACAAAATCATTCATTTTATGACATCCTCAATTATAAATCCTATTCACTTATAAAATCCATTTATAACCTCATTTTAACACTTATAAAATTCGTTTTATAATTCTAATATTTTAGTTTATAAAATATCAATTTTATAAATCTCCTATATAAACCATTTTACAAAATAGTTAACTTCACATTCCGAAAATCATATTCTGGTTTTATTCCACAAAAATCATAATTTCAATTATATTTCTCAAAACATCATATTTTTATAACATAAAAATTATCACATTTATTTATTCAAAATAAATCAATTCTTAACGATTCAAAAATTCAATAAAACATTTATTTCCAAAATCACTTTAAAATCCTTTTAAATTTGAAAATCATCACTTTAATATTTTTAAAATTTTCAAAATAGGCCCAAGGCTGCAACAGCACTAAATACATCAATCACAACATCCAAAACATCATATATCATATGATAACAGCATATATCACAATATGTGTAAATAAATCAATACAGGTGAGGAATCCATTTGGAACCCTCCAACCTGTCACCTGCAACAAATATACATATTAGAATATGTGTACAATCCGTTTCAAGGTAGACGCGCGTACAAAGGGTCATCCGCTCATACATGGGAACGTATAAGGTCATCTGCTCCACTAGGCAGGTATATATATCCAAATATCAATCAATATATCATATATCATCTAAACAATCATCAATCATCATATAATATTTATTTCTCACTTACATAAAAATATCAGTGAGTCAGAAAGAGTGAGTTGTACTCACATTGGTTCCAATAGCAGTTGTAGTGTTTTATTCCAAATAAAATTGAATGACCGTTTAATTTTACCCAAAATTCATACGAGTTCTAATCAACTCCAAACCTGCTCCATCGCGTAGTGCTCGTCAATACGAACCCAACGCAGTTTGTTTCGTCAATTTTCGATCTCGTATGAACAAGTTACACGGTTTTAAAGATTATACGAATTATAATATACATAATTTCTATTTCTATTTTAATTTTAAACCCTACTCATCATCACAGCCGCTCGTTTCATTTGCTTAGATCCAGGTCGCGTTTTCAACTTCTTACCCTTACGTTGAAAATCATGAGCAAGAACCCATTAGCCGTCGTCCCTCATCAATTTCCGCTCGTCCATCGTTCGCTTATACGTCGATCAGCCACCTCCATCGTAAAGCTAAAGCCGAGCACCACCTCCACCATAAAGCACGTCGAACTCGGTCGACAATCCCTCACCAAACTAGTGGGTTGAAGCATGCCGTTGGACTGGGATGTCAACTAGCTTTAGTGGGTTGAAGGTTTCCCACTAAGGCTTCGGCAAAACATACTTAGCTTGTCAAAATCATATTATTACCACTCTCCAAACCCGTCACCCTTATTTATATCATCATAGCGCTAATTCTCATCGAAGATCGGCCCGGCCTCAGGGTCCAAGGACTTGACCTATGAGAAATCCCACTTCTTATTGGTCGATCTTATTGACAAGGTGCTCCTTTCCACTATCATAGTTTGATGCTGACTCAAGACCACAATTCTCAAGGTTCCCATTTGTAACCATGATCTTTAAATTTCTAGCAGTGTCAACGGCTCTCCTTATTCGATCTAAGAGGTCGTTATGTACCCAAAGGTTAATGTACAAAGAGAAGTCCCAGTCATAGAAATGGTAAGCAATGGAAGGGAAAGGATGGAAGACAAAGAGCAGCAAGCAGAATTTACTAGGGAACTATAATTTAATATTTCCCATATCGAGGCTGACCCTACGAGGAACGAAGAAGTACTTCCTTATCCATCCTGGGAAAGCTTTATTAAGTATCCCCGTGAAGTTAGCGGGCATGATATTTTCCTACAAGTAAAAATAGATAACGACTTCATATCTGGCCTTTAATTGCAGCCAGAACATCATATTGACTATATGAGTGGTCGGCTCCGGAAGATGGAGGTCTACACAGGTAATGTGAACCCTACACAAGAACCGATAGCTATTTGGGGTGAGTTGATTAGTAGCAAGTTTGAAGGCACTAAGAACAGGGACAAGAAAGGGATGAAGAGGCAAAGGTCTCCAACCCTAAGTAACCTAGAGACCAAGTAAAGAAGCCCGGTGGTAGGTGATCTGGTCGGTAAGTAGCCTTAGGGTATCTAACCATCCTAAAATTACAACCGTACCCGGCCAGACAGCCTGCAAGGTTTACCTCCCCTTTAATTATCTTGGAAGCTTTCAAGCATGGGGCACTGGTAGAGGTTGATCCATAAATAGCCACCTAAAACACAAGCAGCCTAGTTAAATTACAATGGCCCCACACCTATGCCTAGAAAGACCCAGAGGCAACACCCTAAGGAAAAAACTGGACAACCATCTTCATGGCATATCTGAGTCGGGAATCCTATGGAGATCGGTTCAAGACTCAGACTACTTTCCTAAGCTAAGCTTAGGCTGTATGGCCCATATTCACTAATCTTTTTAGCTTAAAGCCCAGAAAAATTAATTTAGGCCTAAAACTATGGCCTTAAGCACTAATGTATTTTCTAAAGTTTGTAGGTCGCTTGAAAATTGGCCAATGTCGATCCCTACTGACAAGGCATCAATAGTTAACTGGCGTTCAAAAGATGGTCAGAAAACATGAATTTCGGCCAAGCAACGAAATAAAAACAGCTCAAAATAAAAGGCTTTCAAATGGAAATGGAAAATAAACCACAGTTTTAATGGAAAAAAGAAATGCGTTGAGATGAAGAAGCATCAAAAGGAGAGGACACTTGCTGTTTACACAAAGAAAGAAGCGATGAAAGCTATGAAAAAGTGAAGGTGCTTTAAAGGTAGAAATTTTTTAAAGCTTTAGTAAAGAATGGAGAAAAAGGAAGGCACATTTATATATCTTTCTCCTCGATCATAGCCATCGAATTCAAAAGGTAAAGAAATCTCAGTCATCTAAGTTTAATTAATGGTGTTGTCACATTAATGTCCCCACTCTAAATAATCACAGTGTCGCTTTGAAATAGAATCATCATGACTTGTGTCGACGCATGGGACATGTATTAAATGGAAAATAGGTATTTTGATCAGTAAAATCTTTGTGACTTGACAAGCCTACTCCTACTCAAAAAGTTGGACCAGGGGGGTTACAAAGCCAGGCTTGGAGGCAAAATGTTGCTCAATTTTCTTGTAAGCAAAAGATAAGCCCACCGATATTTCTAAGCCAGAACAAATCAAATTCGGCAACTCCTCTAAGCCCGGCCCAATCCACTCAGCAAACACGCCAAAGATATAGTCGCTTGGCCCAGATCATTGCTTGGCCCAGATCAAGATGGCATGCATCCAACTCATTTGACCAGGCTTGGATAAAAAATAACCAGTCTTTGGCCTGGGTCTGTAACGACCCATAAATTTTAATAGTTTAATAATATATTTAACTGGAAATCTTGTGAAATTTTTAATAATTGAATTTTGGAATAAAAATTTGATATTTGGAATACGTCTATTTTAACATAGCAACTATTAAATTTTCATCTGATAATATTGAAGTTTGTTTTATTGTGAAATTTTTATTTCAGTTTAAATCAGTTAATAATAGTTGAATTTAAAAGTGTTCCGAAACCTAAATATGTCAACATGAAAATTTTTATTTAGAACACTCTGAATAAGACTGCGTAAATCGTTTCGCAAATTTCGGACCTTTCTAGCTCCGTTTGGATTTTTTCGTACGGAATAGCAACGTATATCAGGGTCCGTATCGAATTTTGATTGGATGATTGTACCACTAATATCTATATACCATTTTGGTCGTCTCGTCGTGCTGATCTCTACGGTATATTTATTTCTGTATTTTGAGGTCCGGTACGCGATGGAAACAATAAAACTGTGCGTCGTATCGGTACACGTTCGTTCCCTTTTGTTTATCCGTGACTATTCAAATTTTCCACTCGTAAAAATCAACGGTCGTCAGTTTATTTTAGCATTGAATTTAGGCGTTTTGATTTTCTATGTTCCCAATGTAAATTTAATTGCTGGTTCATTTTTTTTTTTGTTCTACCAGTTTAAAATATCAATAAATATCTATAGCCACCTTCTCCTTACTTCCCAAGACTACTCCCCTTCCTCTCCTTTTTTTTCCTCCAACCCACTATCCCTCTTCGCCATTCGGCACTATCTTCCCCTCGCCCATGCTGCCGCATGGCCTTCCATCACACATGACAGCCTGTTACCTTCCATTCGAAACTCCTCGTTCCAGCACCTCTGCTCGCCTCGACTTCCTCTCTCCCCACCACACGATCCACCCCACTGTAACACCCGAAGCGCTGCCTCTCCAAACCCCATGAACCCATGCACCTGACCTTGCCTTGCCCCATGCAAACTCCAATAGCCATGCTCGGTCTCCCAGTCTCCTTCATGAAACTCCACTTCCAAACAACCCAGCACCTATCCGCTAAACCAAATGCACCGGGCCGAGCCATTTTTTCTCCCTTCCACAGGCCCCTTCCCCTGCTCACTTCGACTTCCCCATCGTTCCTCTCCCAAGCACGCAAAACTATGGCAGCAACCGAGCTCACTTCGATCTCCAGCAAACCATGCCACAATGCTCCATCTCTGTTTCCACTTGTCGTGCTCGTAAGTTGGAGATAGCTATATATATAAGTACTATTAGCTGTTGTATAGGTATAATTGAAGTTATATATCAATATATTTAGTTTATATAATAGAATAAGTAAGTCTGTTTATACATATGTTTGCAAATATGTATGTTTGGCTACAAATATATTGAAATTTTGATTTTTAAACTACATATAGATTTTTGAAATATAAGTATGTTCTAGCACTGGTAGTTATAGTGTTTTAAAGTATATTAGCTTATATATACACTGTTTGATAATAATAAATACTTTAAGCCGTACGCATTTATATATATTATATGTATTTTGAATCTACCTTGCGACAGTGGGTATGTATATATATATATTTATTTAGGTTTGTTTAAATAATGTATATATGTACACCTATAAGTATAATATGTTATGGGTCCTATATGAGTTAGTTTATTTATGTATGAGCAGTCTTGCTGGTTTATAAATAAAGGTTGTATATATATATATATCATTGTTACTAATGAAAGGCTTATTTTCCTATGCTGCAGTATATATATAAATGAATTATAAGATTTCAGCATAGATAAAGATGTACATAAGTTTATTTTAGCTTATATATGATTTGTTATATATATATAGTTATAAGGTTGTTTATATATGTGTATTATCCTATATACATAGTATGTATGTATGGTTATAAAAATATATGCTATAATAATGATAATATCAACGAGGCTTGTTATATACAAATGGTTTCGAATTGTTGTAATTAAGCTGTCTTGTTATATATATTTGTGTAAATAACAATGATTTCGAATTATATATATATCATTTTAATATTGGTCTTAATTTAAATATTGATTTGATAAAATAATCATATTAATAATAGTATATACATATATCTGGTTCCAGTTATATCAAGATGGTGCTGATTTGTTCTCATCAATTCTTTATTATCAGCTTTGATCATCGAATTCGTGTCAATCTTGCTTTGCTTTGGTATTCGTGCTTGGATTCGTAACTCATCTCATCCTTTATCTATCCTCTCTAGCGTCGAAAGGTGAGCAATCACTCACGATTAACGTTCTTATATTTATTAAATTTGATTTCAATTGAAAGACAATTGAAATATGTTGTTGTTAGTTATTTACATTTTTATTCACATGATGTTATCTATATATGTTTACCTGTGACATCTGACACCATTATCTGTTATTTATATTGATGATATGCATGTTGTTATATTATTATATTATCTGTTATCACTCTGCGAATTCTCTGTTAATATAGAATTCACTATGGATTGAAATGATACATACCCGAATGGACATTAGAATAGGAGAAAATCATTATGGGTTGAAATGATAAACCCAAGCGATTTTCATTTGAATTGAATTTGGGATTACAGGTTGAAATGATATCTAACCTTATATATTTAAATTGCGGATTGAAATGATAAATATCTGTATCACTTGACCATAGGATAGAAATTATATACCGATACCGTTAGTCTATATATAAATATTTTGAAAACGATTTCTATGGTTTTGAAAGGGAATATATATGGTTTATTTAATATCTAAATATTTTATATAAATATGTTTTGAATATAAAGTAGATTTAATAATAAACCTAAATTAATAAAGTTTGACTTAATCGATACAATATGTTAAGTATTATATTCTTAAATTGATTTTTCAATGATTTGTATAAGTAAGGAAGACAAGGTTGAATTGATTAAAATGGTATTTAGTTAAGGATTTTACTTAATTAAATCGATTTGAAACTATTGAATTTGGAAATTTTAGATATGCTTTTATAACTTGATTTTTATTTAAGAAAGTTAATGAATATTTCCCGTTTAAAGAAATTGAAGGAAAAATATAGTAAACTGAAATTTGAGGTTATTTAAATGATGTTGAATTTATTAAGTGAACATTCCAGGACTAAATAATAATGAAGTTAAACTAAGACTTATATGAAATTGTTAAATTAGTTTTGAAAATGTTTAATATTTAAAGCCTTGAAAATATTGGAATTTAAATGGTTTATTTGTGGTTCAAATCTTTATTTGAAATCGATAAAATTTGAATTTGTTTAGTCAGAAAATGAATCGAATGGAAATTGATAATGTGAGATTGAATTAAATTTTAATGGGAAAGTCGAGTTGATTTTGAAGCGATTTGTGAAGTTTAAGGAAATTACAAATACTTTACTTTATAAATTATTTAATACATATATGCTATTTTGGGAAATAGATATATTTGAAATGAAATGATATTTTGGTTTTGAAGTATGAATTAATTTGAAATGACCATGGTGTTATAGTGTATATTTCCACATCGTAGATAGTTGCAGGGATCCTTAGAGGATGGTTATCCCAAACATCCTTTAAGTTTCTTGTATATCAGCTGATATTTCGCTTGAGTTGGATTTATTGATATAAGAATGTTAATCCTGACTCGAGTGTTTTGTGTTTTGCTTTATGCTCGGGTCAGACTGAATGGTACAACATTTGAGACTTACCTTTGGAGTTTGGAGCTTCGCTTGGAAATCCAACTATCGATTCAGCTTTCAGCTTTTTCAGTTGTTTTGTTCAGAGAGGTCATCAGTTTTGTATTGGAGACTTCACTGAATTTGAGATATTCTGCTGTATTTTCTTTCTAACTCTGATGTTTATATAGTAGCTTCATGAACTATTATTTTTCTATTCTGTTGCATTATTTTATATTACTCTGTGATTCTTTGATTGATTTATTTACTGTATATTCTGAGTTTTGGCAAATTTAAATTAGCAATCTGATAATTTGAGCAATTCAAGTCCAGCATGTGCGGATGCGAATGGTTGAAAATATCAAGTCGTTACAGTTGGTATCAGAGCTTTGGCTCTAGGCAAACTTAGCATATATAGTAAATTTATTTGCAGAATCACTTTCGATCGAGCTTGAATATCTTCCTCTTTGATTTGTTTTTCCTTTGGACTTTGGAACGTTCCATGTGGTTCCAAAATCCATTATCTTCTCTTCCTACTCATGTTTCTTGATTCTGGAGTATCCCATAACTCCACTTCGAATGTTCTCTATAAGAATAGGCAATCTCGCCAATCTTTGAATGATTTGCAAAGGGGTGAAATTCCTTACAATCGGCATTGATTCACTAGAGATTTATATATCCCGCGGTTTAGATGCTGCTATCTCTTGTTATGTCAAAGTCTATCTCTAGCGATCGAATGTCGATTTGCCTCAGAATTCTGCACCGATCTTATTTTGAAATCACGGTTGACCAGCTAAGGTCTCCCGTGATTTATGTAGGTATATCCATCTTCTATTTTTAAATTTAATTACTCATCTTCGATCGAGCCTATCTTCGAATCAGAAAATCTACTTGATTGGAGTCCCTCTAATTTGAATCTCTATCTTTGTTTAGAAATCCGTTCTTGAATCATCCTTTGAAAAATCGGGTATGTTTATATTTTAGAAATTGTTTTATAGATCGAAGTTATTATTTTGATAAGTATGATTATATACAATATATAAAAGAGAAAATGTTTTCGATAAGGATTATATACCTTTTAAAAACGAGAATTTGAAGTTTCGAAAGGATTTGAAATTTTGAAATTGTATAAGGGATTTGAGAATGATTTATAACTGAAGGGTTTTGAATTTGAAATTTGAGAGATTGAACTCCAGTATTTTGAAAATTGGTTTTTAGATTTTGAAAATATATAATAATACGATTTGAAAGTATTTCTTCGAATAAGAAACAATTTAAATGACTTCAAATGAGTTACAAAGGTTTCAAAAAAATTCAAAGAAGTTTTTAGGAAATAGAAGTCTATAACTCACTTTTGTCGTTGGATAATAATTTCGGTGATGAGTGCACGCATCATATTTTCGAGTTTCAGAGTGGGGGAGAGGCCACTTTAGTAGCTTTGCTATGCGATTGATTTTGTGAAACCAATTTTGATTTCAAATTCCGAAGTATGATTTGATATTCGAAAGATATATGTATATATATTTGAAACGATTTGAAGTAAGCCTGATGTTCAGTCCTCAAGTTTCGGATTTAACCCTATATACGGAAATTGATTTACTGATTTGTTGCTGATTTCCAACTCTTGAATGGAATATTTGATTTCTCCGACTATTTTGAATGTTCGAACACTTCCAAAGCAAAGTTTAATTTTCAAAGCTAAGTAATTTCGAAAAGTATAAATTGTTGATAAAGTATATGAGTTTAGTTTGTATGTTCAAGTACGAAGTAATATGATTTAACAAGTTTGAAACTATTTTGTTAAGTAAATGAATAAAACTATTTTGAATTATACTAATATGAAATGTTTTGAATAAAATTTAGTTTTAAATAATTTGCAAAAGGTAAATGGGATCTTTCGAATAGAAATAAATAGTTTAAAGGTTTAAAAGGGATGGTTATAAATTTTGGGTATAATTGATTTTGAGAAAACTATTTGGTTTCGAAAATAGATTGGAATTTAAAACCCAGTATTTATATGATCATCTTGGAAATGAATTTGTTTGACTTAAATTCTGTTGATTTGGAAACTAGGATTATTTTCTAAACCTATTATTTTAGAAACTTTGAAACTGAAGATATTTAATTTGGAAGAAATAATTTGGTGAGATCATATATGATTTTGAAAGTGAACTGATATTGAAAGGAATTAAAATTGAGAACCATATTTTACTAAATACTTGATTTGGGAGTTATTGAACTTATATAAAATTGATTTGTATAAGTATGAAGTTGATTTGAAAACTATTGATTTGAGAAGGTACTCAATTTGAAAAGCGAAATCTTATAAAATCGAAGTCTATATAAGTATGATTTGATATACTATTGATTTTGGAAAGTATTTGACTTGAAAATGAAATCTTATATATAATGGACTTTATATAGGTATGATATTTGAAATTGATTTGAAAAGGTACTTTATGATACATATTTTCGAAATAAAGATATGGAAAGTGCCTTTTGCTGATATCCGCTTTGTGGCCACATTGTGGATTCATTATATCAATATTGTTCTCCCTGATTTGGTTTTCCGGATGTGATACTCGAGTGTACTTCCATGGCGTTACCCATGGTCATTTTGTTGTGGTGACGTAATCCGCAAGGCAGAGATTGCTTAATGAGTACGGATGTTTCCTGCGGGATCCAGACGTAACCATTGTGTATCCGCGGTCTATCGGTTTTGTTGTCGTGGCGTAATCCGCAAGGCAGAGATTGCTTAAAGGGTACAGATGTTTCCTGGGGGATCCAAGCATAACCATTGTGTATCCACGGTCCACGGGTTTTGCTTATCATGGCGAAATTCGCAAGGCAATGATTGCTTAAAGGTATGGATGTTTCCTGGGAGATCCAGGCGTAACCATTGTGTATCCGCGATCTATGTTTCGGTTGATTTGTTTGGATTGTACTTTCCATATCGGTTTTGAAGGTTTTTTTAGGTATTTTCACTGGCTGTTGAAACATGTCTACTAAGTACTTGAAGAATTCTGGCTTTGCGCCTGATCAACGCATGACCAGAGTCTGCAAGAACGAGGATAAACTTGTTGAAACATCGAGTTATAAAAGTATTTTCGAAAGGAAAATTTGTTTCGATATAAAAGAATTTTATTATAAAAGTATTTTATTATAAATGTATTTTATTATAAAAGTATTTCCAACAAAGAAATTTTGTATTAATATTTGAAATTGAAATTCTTATGGTTCTAAATTAAATATTCATGCGTGATACTATTCTTTTGAACCTACCTTATCTGCTCAGCTTTATTTATTCACCTATATTCTGTTTTCCGAACCTACCTTCCTTCCTTTTTGAATGTATCCTTTTAGACATTGTTTATTTGTATACAACATGGCTTAATAGTAAATTATGAGTGTTATAAATATTTTAGAGGATATTAATTAAATAAAATAGATTTAAAGTAAATGATTATTGATTTATTTAATATATTTGCAAAGTATTTTAGATAAAATTAATAAATTTATGAATTATGGATTTAATTTTCAATAACCTCTTTGTAAATATAACTAATGATGTAAATATTTGTTTTCAAAGAGTTTTCATGTATTTAAATAGGTGTTATTTAAACATATAAATGGAAATATTGTGATTTGCAAAGTTTATAAATGACTATTTATGGATATAATAAATGGGTTTAACCAAATTATTGAATATAAATTGAAATTTATATAGTTTTAAAATTAATCATCTATCCTTGTCTTTCAATCTATTTTTCTTTCTGGTTGTTTCTGTTCTCCTACCTTCTTTCTTTTCGGGGACGAAAAGTTTTGAGTGGGGGAGAGTGTAACGACTTGTAAATTTTAATAGTTTAATAATATATTTAATTGGAAATCTTGTGAAATTTTTAATAATTGAATTCTGAAATAAAAATTTAATATTTGAAATACGTCTATTTTAACATAGCAACTGTTAAATTTTCATATGATAATATTGTATTTTATTTTATTGTGAAATTTTTATTTCAGTTTAAATCAGTTAATAACAGTTGAATTTAAAAGTGTTACGAAACCTAAATATGTCAACATGAGAAAATTTATTTAGAACACTCTGAACACGACTGCGTAATTTGTTTCGAAAATTTCGGACGTTTTTAGGTCCGTTTGGATTTTTCCGTACAGAATAGCAACGTATATCAGGGTCCGTATCGACTTTTGATTGGATGATTGTACCATAAATATATGTATACCGTTTTGATCATCTCGTCATGCTGATCTCTGCGGTATATTTTTTTCTGTATTTTGAGGTCCGGTACGCGACGGAAATAATAAAACTGTGCGTCGTATCGGTACCCGTTTGTGCCCTGTTGTTTATCCGTGACTATTCAAATTTTCCACTGGTAAAAATCAACGGTCATCAGTTTATTTTAGCCTTGAATTCGGGCGTTTTGATTTCCTCTGTTCCCAATGTAAAATTTAATTGCTGGTTCGTTCTTTTTTTGGTTCTACCAGTTTGAAATATACAATAAATATCTATAGCCACCTTCTCCTTACTTCCCAAGACTACTCCCCTTCCTCTCATTTATTTATTTGTTTATTTATTTATTTTTCTCTAACCCACTATCCCTCTTCGCCATATAGCACTATCTTCCCCTCGCCCATGTTGCCGCATGGCCTTCCATCATCCATGACAGCCTGTTACCTTCCATTCGAAACTCCTCGTTCCAACACCTCACCCTGCCTCGACTTCCTCTCTCCCCACCACATGAGCCACCCTACTACAACACCCGAAGCGCTGCCTCTCCAAACCCCATGAACCCAAGCACCTGACCACGCCTTGCCTTTTGCAAACTCCAACAGCCATGCTCGGTCTCCCAGTCTTCTTCATGAAACTCCACTTCCAAACAACCCAGCACCTATCCGCTAAACTAAATGCACCGGGCCGAGCCATTTTTTTCCCATACCACAGCCCCTTCCCCTGTTCACTTCGACTTCCCCGCCGTTCCTCTCCCGAGCACGCCGTTTCTCCCCCAAGCACGCGAAAATATGGCAGCAACAAGCTCACTTCGACCTCCAGCACACCGTGCCAAATTGCTCCATCTCTGTTTCCACTTACCGTGCTCGTAAGTTGGAGATAGCTATATATATAAGTACTATTAGCTGTTGTATAGGTATAATTGATGTTATTTATATTTATTTAGTTTATATAATAGAATAAGTAAGTCTGTTTATACATATGTTTGCAAATACTATGTTTGGTTATAAATATATTAAAATTTTGATTTTTAAATTATATATAGATTTTCAAAAAATAAGTACGTTCTAGCACTGGTAGTTACCGTGTTTTAAAGTATATTAACTTATGTATACACTGTTTGATAATAATAAATACTTTGAACCGCATGTATTTATATATATATATATATATGTATGTATGTATGTATGTATGTATGTATGTATATATATATATATATATATTATATGCATTTTGAATCTACCTTGCGGCAGTGGGTATGTATATATATTTAGGTTTGTTTAAATAATGTATATATGTATATCTATAAGTATAATATGTTATGGGTCCTATATGAGTTAGTTTATTTATGTATGAGCAATCTTGCTGTTTTATAAATAAAGGTTGTATATATATTGTAACGATCCTGACCGACCTTCGAAAATCGGCACCAAATACATCACCCGTATTCGAATGCCGTAGATTCAATCATCGAATCTAGTTCATCGGATCTTATAAAACATTAAGTACAACAACAAGTGGAAGAAAAATGAATATCATTGATACACAATATTCGATACAACAATGATACGATGAATATCACATAATCAAAGATACAAGATAAACAACAGCGGAAGAACAATAACAACAGAAGAAGAGATAACATCTTCAATGCTAATCTTCAAAAGAGAAGGAAAGAAAGAATCATGGTGACACCAATTACTCCAAAACTCTAAAGACTTTCATCTCCAAAACCAAAAGCTCAAGGAACTCCCAAACCATCAAGCTCGAATCACCATCACGTTGTACTGAAGCAAATCCGATCCCTAACGCGATTGCTAAACCAAAGACTACGAAGGCTATTGCGTCTACATCTACTATCTGACTATCTGAAAATCTAACTCTAGGCTGTCCGTGTGGAAAATTATGGTCATTCCGAGGTTAGAAAGGGAACAATATACTCCAGGTCAGTCATGGACTGGTGTGAGCAAACAAAAATAGTTTTATCTTTAAAACAAACATCAAAAGATTTTAAAGTTGAAATCCGCAATGCTTTTTGGAAAATGAAACTACCGTAAGGCCTCCTGACACACACAATGCAATCGCACACTTGGGGGAGATTTCTCCTTATGATAGTCAAACATGCTTGATATGCAAAAATCCATTTTGATATTATTATTAATGCATAGTGGAAAACATTTGCAAGTATAATATTAATCTTAGCCAGCATACGTACCATTATAGTATGTCTACTATAGCTACCATATTAGATGGCAGGTTCTAAAACTAAAACCGTACAAGGCGCGTATTGGTGATTGGATTTCCAACAAATGGTCAGGCAAAGGAACTTCCTGGGCCACATGGGTACGCCTCTGGAAGGATGCCCAGAGAACCCAACCGGATCTCTGCCAACACAAGTTCAGGTTACTTCTGTAACTAGGTAACTACTATATGAGTATGCCATCCCCCGGTCATAACCAACCTTTATCCGAGCGCTCGACACCAACAACCACGAAGCAATGTATTTGCAGTAACCACATAGGTTAAATATCTGGGCTCCATACCATGATACCACCTCTATCCAGAAGGAAATGGACATACCCTCAGGAGGCGCTACCCCCAAATAACATTGCCGCATCTTTCCTGTTTCAACCATTCCGGGTTGTGAGGCTCAACGAGGTCTCGTCCATAAAGCTACGCTTTTCACAAAAGCCATGCTTCGATCAACACATGATGTGACGCCCCACCTCTATGCCCACGCTAGCCAAGAACACTACGGTGTAGTGCTGTCGACTAGCACGGAGAATAAGACTGTTGAGGAGCAACCATCCGTGTAATTGCCTTGTGTGAGCACCGATATGCCAGATAGTAAAAACATGCATTTCATTTCAGGAGGAAATCCGACATGCCGATGCAAACTCAAAGCTACTACACAGTGGCTATAATAGTTTAGGACAAAAATATAAAATAATAACACAGATAATATAAATAAATGTGGAACATAGATGAAACAGAAAGTCTCATATATATATATATATATATATATATATATATATATATAATAACTGATGCCAGTTACAATACATTTGACACGGTACATTATCAACAACAGTCGACTCAGGAAGTTACATATACAAGTACATTAACGTATATAATATACATGAATACATATCTTCCTATACAATTACATTGACTACTAAAAATGACGACGACAACTCCAAAAGATATGAAAGGACTTCATAGCTCAAGCAGCATCCCAAAGCTAAAAATCTACAACCTGTAAATACTCGGTCTGACCCGAGTATTAAATTCAAAAGAAAATAATACCCGGGCCAGTCTTATTCAAACTCAGTTATTAATGCACAGAAGCAATAATAATTAAATAACGAATAGATGACAGTCACAGAAATAAATTTACCTATCCGATTCTTAAATAAGAAATCGGATAACGGTAAATATAACGCGAACCAATTCAAACAATTGGAAACATCAATTAAAAGGTCAATACGAGTAGGGCTGCATTATACGCACGCGTGTACTGCCTCGCCACTACAACATATGTAATACAAAATAGATCCGTAAATCAAAAGCGAAAGAAATAACAATAAAACCAATGCCGTGTGGCTGCAGTTCACGCTTGCGTACACTGCCTTGCCACTACAGTGATGACGTACCAATGAAAATTCACAAGCAAACACAAGATCAAACCCGAGTCACCAGATTCAACTCAAGTGTAATTCGAAAATCAATCAAATGCAAAGGTCAAGTCACAACTATCATGACTCAACGCAACTGCAGCAATCAAGGGCAACTGCAACAAAATGCAGCCACCTCAAGATCAAGAGACTGCAACAAAAGAACTCAGAAGCAAAGCTTCATCAAACCAAAACAGCATCAAAGCACATGAGAATTGACTCTGTGCAATACAAATAAAAACTACAGTCACCACAAGTATGCAAGGGCAACTGCAAACATAAAACTTCCATATTGGGTCAAGCAAGTGCAACACAGTGACAAGCTCAACAAAATCAAGTGAAAATAACTAAATGCGCTTACAACTGAAACTGTCTCGAAGTGAGGAAACAAATACAAAGTCTAATGCAGACCCATATAAGTGCACATGTGTATAGTTAGAAGTGCTAACAAGTAAATAAGAATCAATGAATCAAATATGCATATACAGGCAACTGAAGTGAATGGCATATGTAATAAATGATCAGTGGACAATGAAACAAAACAGGATGGACAAAAATCAGTGACAACTTCACAACCAAACTAATCAGACTTCAAACTAAGCAATGGACCAGTAAATGGTGACTTTTACATAACAGAGACTTAAAGTTATGTTTGAATTTGTTTTAGAAAACTCAGGTCAAAACCGTGTTTAAAAATAAATTAGATCAGCTTCTTTGAGTTCTTCCAGAGATTTTGAACTAACTGTCTAACAAAATGGCAAGTGCACTGCATCAGGATTATATGTTTAAATTGTTATTAATTTATGTTACTCACTATTTAAAACAAATGCAAAAAGGCAAATGCAAGGACCAGACAACAAGCAGTGACACTGCAAGTGCAACAGGTAGAAGAAGATGCAGTGAAGCATGTACAAGGGCAAACAACAAATACAAACTGCAAATACCAAAGTGATACACAATGAACTATGTTTGTAATAACAATGACACAGTGCTAACTCAAGCAAGTTAAAAACATGGATCATGCTATGACAAATGAGTTCAACCAGTAAACAAGATACAACTGCAGACAAATCAGTGTCTAAAATGAAGAGACCAGAGGGATGCAACTAAAACTGATGATAGTGGTGAATGCAACTGATGATAGTGAATGAGACAACTGATTCAAACTCAAGCACCAACAAAAATGAAGAGACCACAAGCAATAATGCAGACCAAAATTTTCAGATGGATAAAAAGAAAGTTCAAACTGACTTGATGCAAACTGAATGTAAGCAAACAGCATATGAGTGACATCAAGCAACTACAAAGATCACAATTCAAAGTGGACAGAACCATCAGGCATGCAATGTGCAGACTACAAAAATGATTCAAGCACAGTGCTACTACAAATATCACAATGGATGCAACACCAAACCAGTAAACAAGATGGAGCTACAGGAATGTATCAAACAATCAGACCAACATCACTGCAAACTAATTTTAACAAATCAAAAGGACCGAAGTCAACAAGGAGTCAATGCTTTCAAAACCGTGAGGATCAATAAATCAAGCAATCAAAAAATCGCGAATTTAAACAAGCAAGCAATCATGAAAAACGCTTGAATTAGATGTGAGTAACTAAAAGTACTCACCATGCTTTGAAGCGGCGACGAACTCGACCTAATAGAAGCGGTCGAGCATCACAGAGACGAGCGAAATCGAAGCCCTAATTTGGACGAAGAAGAAGAAAAGGAACGGCCACCATTTATTTTTATTTTTATTTAGGGTTCGAGAGTGAATAAAAAGGGGAACGGTCACATGCCTATGTTAATGGTTACGGCATCACAAAGAAAAATGGGCCACTTACTAATTTTCAAAGCCCATCAATCTCCTTAACAATTTATAAAAGAATTTTAATTCAAATTTAAAAACTTCAAATGGAAATTTGCGTCAATATTAATCGTTTAAATTGTCGATTATAATTGATGCCAAATACCGGGTTGTTACAGACTCCCCTCCTTAAAGAAATTGCGTCCTCGCAATCTTAAGAAATAAATGGACAAAAGGTAACAACCATAAAAGCATGTCATCGTAAAATGACGAAATTTGAAAATAAGAAGTTCACCATATAGAGCACGAAAGAGAAAGCCAGAACGTGTTTGCTCGATGAATTCTCTGGATTCCAAAGTGAAATCCATAGAACTAGAGAACACTGAACTTTCACGAGAAGAACATCTTTATTTCGAAGGTGCTGAACCCCCGAAACATTGATGTGAATAGAATGTTGCTCAAAGTCAAATCTGGTAAAACTTCAATTTCTTCAATAATACCGGGCTCAAGAATAAAATCGGAATCTCTAAGGCATTTCCGTAGAAGGAAGACGCGTGAAACACGTCATGAATAACAGAAAATTGAGCCGGTAATAAGAGGCGATAAGCCAAGAAACCAATACGTTCAGTGATAGGAAATGGCCCAATATATCGAGGCACTAACTTTCCCGACCGACTGAAACGCACAACACCTATCATAGGTGAGACACGAGTAATTTGGGGCAACAGCGTAGTACAATAACGATACGTCAGATGAATCAAAGCTTCATTAATTCGGAACGCCGACGTAGTACAAAAACGGTACGTCCAATGAACCTATCAACCTAAAAGAACATCAGACTTAAGTCCATAAAAGGAGTGAGACGAAGCTTAATAAAACGAAGTACATCGAAACGTCTGATGAACTTGGTAAAAAGATGATTCCATACGGACATCACCAAAGAAACAGCCACTTGTTGCCTACGACAAGTGCATCGGTAACAAGATTTTCCCTTCCGGGAGTGTAAAGAATAACAAGATCATAAGATATAGGGAACTTGAGTCAACGTGGTTGACGAAAATTAAGTTCCTTAAGAGAAAATAAATATTCCCAAGATTCAAGATCAGGGTAAAGAACAAATTTCTCACCCAAAAATAATGATGCCAAATTTTGAAGAACGAAATCAATAGCCAAGAGCACTAGATCATGAGTGGAATATCTAGTCTCAATAGGCATTAATGATTAAGAAACACAAGAGACAAAACGTTCTCTTATGCAAGAGAATGGCATGCAAACCAATACGATTAGCATTGGTACAAACGATAAAGTCTTGGTTCCCCTCGGGAATCACAAGAATAGAAGTATCGGAAAAGAGTTGTTTTAAATAATATTCTTTCTCGAAAAGCTAAAACTTTCGAAATTTACGATTTACTTTATGTAATTATCTTTTCATACAAATTTACATTTTAAAATTCAAAATTACTGTGTCTGATTGTCTCATCAAAGCGTCTAGGAGATTCCTATCGATAACGTTGATCAAGCGCATCGACCAGAATTCTTAAAGCACTCAATGGGCAATACAATCACAAAATATTAGATTATCAAAAACGATAACCAAAAATCACAAATATTCAATTAACAAGTCCGGAATTAACCGAAATAGCAAACGCACATGTCCCATAACCACGAGTTTTACTAAATCGTTTAATTCACTTCATCGTTTCCTTGAAGGTGCAAGAATTGTGTATTTTAAAAATAACATTTCACATTCTCAAACGGACAAGTCCGAAATTAAACGAATCAGTAAAAGAAAGGGGTCATAGTCCTCGATTTTGCTGAAACGTTTAAATCGCTTCCTCATTCTTTTGAAAGCGTAAACTGTAAAAATTTTGAAAACGATTTTTATTTTGAAACAATTTTTAAAACACGTGATTAAAACAGCGACATCAGTAGCAACTTCGATAAGTGGATTTTCATTCATCAAAAATGTCACAAGAATCTTCTCAAAGATAGAAAGGGATATCATACCCTAAACTTGTATTCATAACAAGTCAATGACACACGAATTCACCAATGCACAAAAATTGATAAAACTTATCAATAGAAATCACGAAAATTGGTGAAGCACAAATTCCAGAAGACTACACAAGAAATCCAGAAATCACAAGACGAGAGTATGAAAACTCGAATGGGAGTATGAAAACTCGAATGGGAGTATGAAAACTCAAATGGGAGTATGAAAACTCACCTACACGCGAGCATGAAAACTCATCAGCACATGTAACGCAAAGCGAGAACGGGAGCATGAAAACTCACCTACACGCGAGCATGAAAACTCATCAGCACATGTAACGCAAAGCGAGAACGGGAGCATGAAAACTCACCTACACGCGAGCATGAAAACTCATCAACACGTGCAATGCAAAGCGAGAACGGGAGCACGAAAACTCACCTACATGCAAGCATGAAAATTCATCAGCACGTGCAACGCATAACGAGAACAGGAGCACGAAAACTCACCTACATGCGAGCATGAAAACTCACCAACACATGCAATGCAAAGCGAGAACGGGAGCATGGAAACTCACCTACACGTGAGCATGAAAACTCATCAACACGTGCAACGCAAATCGAGACGCTATCTCATGATGGCTAACCGAAAAGCAAAAAGGTATGTGTGAATGGAATCACACAAGTGGTGTCTAGCCTAACCAAAAAGCATAAAGGTATGTGTGAATGGAATCACACAAGTGGTGTCTAGGCTAACCAGAAAGCAAACATAGAGACATCGCACTATTGCTAGTCTAAATTATAAAATGATCGTCATGATCAACGAGAAGTGTCAATTACACTAAGCTAGTGAATATAAAAGTTTAGCTTCATGTCCCATAACCACTTGCTTAACTCAAATATTTATGAACAAACTGTAAATTTCCACTAGAAAATTGTCACAAGGGATTCAATCGAATAAGTCCAAGAATTAACCGGCGAAATAAACGCAA
The DNA here is from genome assembly GCA_030765085.1 of Allium cepa. Taxonomy (NCBI): domain Eukaryota; kingdom Viridiplantae; phylum Streptophyta; class Magnoliopsida; order Asparagales; family Amaryllidaceae; genus Allium; species Allium cepa. The sequence goes on from CM060932.1 coordinate 612,391,781, forward strand.
GCGTTATATACCACTCGTTTTACTAAGTCGTTTAATTAGATTTCTCATACGAGTGAGGTAAAGGTTAGTATATACTAATAGATTGGAAAACGGTTTAGGAAAAGAGTTTTGTAGTAAAATAGTTTTGAAATCGTTTGGAGAAAAGGGTTTTGATATTTACTACTAGTATAGAAAACCTTTATATTTTTTTAAAGTGACAAATCACAAAAATGATTGTAGAAACAATCAATCACAAGAATTCACATACAAAGATGTGAATAGAATCCAAAGAAATCGATACCGAATTCATCAAAAGGTATGTTCACAAAAATCCCGAAGAAAATATTATCAAAGTTGCTAATAAATGATAGCAACAAATCGAGGAATTAACAAGAATCGATTAAATTTGGAAACCAAATGAATTCACTAAAATTCACATTCGAAGACGTGAATTAAAATCCAAAGAATTCGATTCTAAATCCATCAAAGTAGGAATATCCAAAAATTCCAGAAATAGAAGTTATCAAAGTCGACAAAGGAGATAACAACTAATCGGAAAAGAAGAATCGATCAACAATTGGAAAGACAAAGCAAAACGAGCATAAATGCATGAATGACTTTAACAAAAGTAAAAGTCAAGTCAATGTCGATATCGACAAGGCAAAGTCAAAGACAATTTCTTTTATACCAAAGAAATTTTAAAACTATCAGAGAGAGGCACATGAAAGCCAACAAACCATGGATAAACAGATAGAGTCGGCAATTGAAATGCAATTTGTCGGATAAACAGATAGAGTCGACAATTGAAATGCAATTTGTCTCAAAGATTGATACCCAAAACCCAATTGCATGGAGACTGCATTAAGTACACGAATCAGAGATAAGAATGCATATATACAGCAGTTCGAATAAACAATGCGAGCTCAAATCTAAGTGGGTACGAGTTGCAGCAATATGCAACTTGGTAGAGCATATACACAATGATACTTAGCAGTGCAAACTCAAATGAGCAAGTGCGACAGAGAATAGCAGCAATGCTCATGAATAAAGTTAGGAATTCATTCCTAACAATCAAAGATGATCTTAGATAAAGATGTGAGATAAAACATCGAAAAATAGTTGTAACACATGTTCCATCTAAGTTATGTTTTATATTCGTCCTAAACCGCATGCTCTAATACCAAGCTGTGACGCCCCACCTCTATGCCCACGCTAGCCAAGAACACTACGGTGTAGTGCTGTCGACTAGCACGGAGAATAAGGCTGTTGAGGAGCGACCATCCGTGTAATTGCCTTGTGCGAGCACCGATATGCCAGATAGTAAAAACGTGCATTTCATTTCAGGAGGAAATCCGACATGCCGATGCAAACTCAAAGCTACTACACAGTGGCTATAATAGTTTAGGACAAAAATATAAAATAATAACACAGATAATATAAATAAATGTGGAACATAGATGAAACAGAAAGTCTCATATATATATATATATATATATATAATAACTGATGCCAGTTACAATACATTTGACACGGTACATTATCAACAACAGTCGACTCAGGAAGTTACATATACAAGTACATTAACGTATATAATATACATGAATACATATCTTCCTATACAATTACACTGACTACTAAAAATGATGACGACAACTCCAAAAGATATGAAAGGACTTCATAGCTCAAGCAGCATCCCAAAGCTAAAAATCTACAACCTGTAAATACTCGGTCTGACCCGAGTATTAAATTCAAAAGAAAATAATACCCGGATCAGTCTTATTCAAACTCAGTTATTAATGCACAGAAGCAATAATAATTAAATAACGAATAGATGACAGTCACAGAAATAAATTTACCTATCCGATTCTTAAATAAGAAATCAGATAACGGTAAATATAACGCGAACCAATTCAAACAATTAGAAACATCAATTAAAAGGTCAACACGAGTAGGGCTGCAGTATACGCACGCGTGTACTGCCTCGCCACTACAACATATGGAATACGAAATAGATCCGTAAATCAAAAGCGAAAGAAATAACAATAAAACCAATGTCGTGTGGCTGCAGTTCACGCTTGCGTGCACTGCCTTGCCACTACAGTGATGACGTACCCAATGAAAATTCACAAGCAAACACAAGATCAAACCCGAGTCACCAGATTCAACTCAAGTGTAATTCGAAAATCAATCAAATGCAAAGGTCAAGTCACAACTATCATGACTCAACGCAACTGCAGCAATCAAGGGCAAATGCAACAAAATGCAGCCACCTCAAGATCAGGAGACTGCAACAAAAGAACTCAGAAGCAAAGCTTCATCAAACCAAAACAGCATCAAAGCACATGAGAATTGACTCTGTGCAATACAAATAAAAACTACAGTCACCACAAGTATGCAAGGGCAACTGCAAACATAAAACTTCCATATTGGGTCAAGCAAGTGCAACACAGTGACAAGCTCAACAAAATCAAGTGAAAATAACTAAATGCACTTACAACTGAAACTGTCTCGAAGTGAGGAAACAAATACAAAGTCTAATGCAGACCCATATAAGTGCACATGTGTATATGTTAGAAGTGTTAACAAGTAAACAAGAATCAATGAATCAAATATGCATATACAGGCAACTGAAGTGAATGGCATATGTAATAAATGATCAGTGGACAGTGAAACAAAACAGGATGGACAAAAATCAGTGACAACTTCACAACCAAACTAATCAGACTTCAAACTAAGCAATGGACCAGTAAATGGTGACTTTTACATAACAGAGACTTAAAGTTATGTTTGAATTTGTTTTAGAAAACTCAGGTCAAAACCGTGTTTAAAAATAAATTAGATCAGCTTCTTTGAGTTCTTCCAGAGATTTTGAACTAACTGTCTAACAACATGGCAAGTGCACTGCATCAGGATTATATGTTTAAATTGTTATTAATTTATGTTACTCACTATTTAAAACAAATGCAGAAAGGGAAATGCAAGGACCAGACAATAAGCAGTGACACTGCAAGTGCAACAGGTAGAAGAAGATGCAGTGAAGCATGTACAAGGGAAAACAACAAATACAAACTGCAAATACCAAAGTGATACACAATGAACTATGTTTGTAATAACAATGACACAGTGCTAACTCAAGCAAGTTAAAAACATGGATCATGCTATGACAAATGAGTTCAACCAGTAAACAAGATACAACTGCAGACAAATCAGTGTCTAAAATGAAGAGATCAGAGGGATGCAACTAAAACTGATGATAGTGGTGAATGCAACTGATGATAGTGAATGAGACAACTGATTCAAACTCAAGCACCAACAAAAATGAAGAGACCACAAGCAATAATGCAGACCAAAATTTTCAGATGGATAAAAAGAATGTTCAAACTGACTTGATGCAAACTGAATATAAGCAAACAGCATATGAGTGACATCAAGCAACTACAAAGATCACAATTCAAAGTGGACAGAACCATCAGGCATGCAATGTGCAGACTACAAAAATGATTCAAGCACAGTGCTACTACAAATATCACAATGGATGCAACACCAAACCAGTAAACAAGATGGAGCTACAGGAATGTATCAAACAATCAGACCAACATCACTGCAAACTAATTTTAACAAATCAAAAGGACCGAAGTCAACAAGGAGTTAATGCTTTCAAAACCGTGAGGATCAATAAATCAAGCAATCCAAAAATCGCGAACTTAAACAAGCAAGCAATCATGAAAAACGCTTGAATTAGATGTGAGTAACTAAAAGTACTCACCTTGCTTTGAAGCGGCGATGAACTCGACCTAATAGAAGCGGCCGATTATCACAGAGACGAGCGAAATCGAAATCGAAGCCCTAATTTGGACGAAGAAGAAGAAAAGGAACGGCCACCATTTATTTTTATTTTTATTTAGGGTTCGAGAGTGAATAAAAAGGGGTACGGTCACATGCCTATGTTAATGGTTACGGCATCACAAAGAAAAATGGGCCACTAACTAATTTTCAAAGCCCATCAATCTCCTTAACAATTTATAAAAGAATTTTAATTCAAATTTAAAAACTTCAAATGGAAATTTGTGTCAATATCAATCGTTTAAATTGTCGATTATAATTGATGCCAAATACCGGGTTGTTACACATGATCAGCAGCACTTCGTATGTCACATTACCAAATTGGGAATGTATCCCTAGTAACCATCAACTACATAACCTCTGAGCTCGTACGTCTCAGAGAAGGGTGTTAAGCTAAGAGAATAAATTTTCCGCCACCAAATAGAAATGTATTTGATAGAAACCAGCTTTACATCTCAAAGTGTAATATCAAACATACAACCATACAAGTCTTTTCCGGGTTTGAACAAAACCGAAGGCACTTCAAAAGAAGCCCTTGCAAATCCAGATAATCTCAAATCACGTCCGGACTCTCTATCACAAAGGGTGATATAAATCTCTACACCGGGGACCAGTCGGTGCAGAGTCATTCGACATGTAATGCTTTCGCTTTCGAAAATATTTGATCTTCACCACCGGTCTTCAAATGCTATCCATATCGTCATATCATTATTCGGAATGGGTTTTAAGACACAAAGGTCCTCTCCCGACTAAACCGAACAATGAGCGCTAAATTTCAAAAACGTATGGATATTAGGATCTTAGTTAAGTCGCAACAATTTCCAAAACCTTTCCCTTTAAATGGATTAAACAAATTCCATTTTAATATTTTAAACCAAAAGATTCAACTTTAAAGGACCTTTTCAACTTGAAAACAAAGTTCCTAAGTCTTTCACAAAGATTAATTCATAGCTTTCAAAACAATTCCATTTCAAATCTTTTATATAAAAGATATACCTTTAAGATCCTCTTTAATTTCAAAACAACGTTCAACAATCTTTTACAAAGATTTATTCATTGCTTCCAAAACAATTCTATTTCAAACTTGAAATCCTTTCAATATAAATTGGAAATCCTTTCTTTATATGAAAGCTATTATTATTTGAAAAACAATCCTTTTTGTTTCGGAAAAATCCGATCAAATATGCACAAGTTATATGTTTAAAATATAAACTTGGGTTAAATTTAAATTCCCAAAATAATACTTTTAAAATACTTTAAAGATCGTTTAAAAATCCATATATATATATATATATATTATATAACTTGTATAAACCTTTCAAACAAAATTTACAAAATAATTTCAAAACTTTAAACAAGATATATTATATTCAAAACTAAATTTCAATTTCAAAACTTCGTTTTCAAAAACTTTTCATATTCAACCCAATTCCATTTTCAAAACCATTTGGATTTAAAATTCATCTTTTAAAACCATTCCTTCATTTGAATTAAATTCAAATATCTGTGACTTAGCGATTTTCCGTGAAATCCATATTTGTGTGTGCATGGTGTAGTCCAGGGGTTTTACACAATAGTGCAACATCAACAATCATCACAGATTCAAGCACATCAATACCGATAAGCGATATGATCTATAACGCTTATTGTTCATTCACAGATTCACAGATAATATACAAATGTATCACAGATAAATAAATAAATTATACACAGCTCAATTCACCGAACAAAATAACACAGATCAAATAGGACAATCAATTCAAGGCATCTCATACCATACAATCATTCATAAGCAATCCAAGCATTCAATAATCATTTATAGGCAGGATTAATTAATTGTTTAATCCTTAGTTAATTCAATTAAATTTTCAATTAAATTAATTACTTATGAATTAATTACTCAATCCTGATTATAACTTAATTTAAACCAGATTAATAAATTACTAATCTTGGTTAATTAACATTAATTAATTACAAACCATTTTAATTAATTAACCTTTAATCATTTATTAATTAACCTTTAATTATAAATTAATTAACCCTTAATTATTAATTAATCAACCTTAATTAATAAATCAATTAACCCTTAATCATTAAATGATTAACCTTTAATTATTTAATTATTATTTAATTAATTAACCTTAATTAATTACATTAATTAATTAACCATTAATTAATTACCATTTAATTAATTATCCTTAAGTAATTACAATAAGTGATTATCCTTAATCAATTTCATTAATTAATTATCCTTTAATTATCCTCAAATTAATTACCTAAATTGATTTATCACATTAATTAAATATGCTTAATTAATTAATTAATTATTCTTAACTAATTACCATAAGTGATTATCCCTAATCACTTATATTAATAAATCACAAATCAATTTTAATCATTTGATTAATCAACTTTAATCGTTAATTAATTACTTTTAATTAATTAATTATCTTTAAGTAAATAATTATCCTTAATTACTTACATTAATAAATCAACCTTTAACTTAATCACATTAAGTAATTTTCCTTTGTTAATTACATTAACTGATTACACTTAATTAATTTCATTAAGTAATTAACCTTTAATTACTTATCATTAATTAATCATTCTTTAATTAAGTAATTACAATAAAATCAATTTATAAGTTTACCTTTTATTAAACACATCAATTAATTAACCATTGATTAATTACATTAAGAAATTAACATCATCTTTTAAATTTCATTAAGAAATTACTCAAGACCTTAACTAATTTAAAAGATAAACTTTTTTCTTTATTAATTACAAAATCATCATTTAAATCTTATTTTAAATATCCTTTGAGACTAATTATCATTATAACCTAATTTAACTTAAAATCTTTAAGAAAAACAAACATTTAATCTTCTTAATTAAATTTTTAATTATAATATTATATTTATTTAAAATAAATTTTAAGAATTAAGAAAATATTAGAACACTTCAAGTTTGATTAATTAAAATATTTTAAAACCTTTAATTATTTCAAAACCAAAGATAAACATTTATTATCTTATAAAAATAAATCAAGAAAAAAGGGTTAAAATTTGATTTAAATGAAAAACTTTCTTATTGTAAATTTTTTAAACTATAACATTACAAACCCGAGTCAAACATGGGTTTAACCCGAGCCTTACTTCGGGTCTCTCTCACTTCATCAGTTGCTTCGAGTCAAACACCCAAATACATGTAAACAAACTCGAGAATACCTTCATCTTCCTCAATCCTACGAACACCAGATATACCGATGATACACGTGCACATATACGATCGTTCCGGCCACCTTCGACCAAAGCCGACCCCTTCAACAAGTCGTCGCTGATCCCATGAACTAGCCTGAACTTCCAGATCGACTAGATCGCCATGATATCAAAATCGAGCAAATAAAATTACTGGAACCCTAAACACCGATCGACAAATCCACCACATATCGCCACCTACGACCACCAGGACACCAGCCACTAAGTCCAAAGCTGCGCCACACCGTGATGCATCGATCCATTTCCTCGCGATCGATTCTGATCACCCCACGATGCCCCACGAACCCAAGAATCATCGTCGACCCAACTAACTATCAAAACCCTACACTCTCGTCGATACGTCACACCTTCCATTAATAATATAACTACTATTTTTCCAGTGATCCCTAGACCTCCTGCCACCTCCAGCTTCAAACTCGACGAACACTTCATCGTAAATTGTTGGGAATTGACAAAAAAGTCAACTCTGATCAACTCGAGAAACCCCTTCATTCCCATTAGTAAAAATCATGATATTATTTTTAAAAATCACCTTTTCCAAGTTCGAACCAGATTATAACATCAAAACTCAAAAATATGATTATAAATTTTTTCGATTTAAATGATTTTTACTGTAATTTCTTGTTTTTAAAATAATTACCAAACATTTTTACTGGGAATTATTTTCAAAAATAATGTAACATTGTTATCATCATTTCTTCTTTAAGAATCTAAGCCTAAAACAGATTTGGCAAAGAGAATTTGAATGGTTTTATTTGTTTAAAACCTGTAGAGCTTGGAATAGAAGTATGTTTCTACTTGTACACGTATATTTGCACATATATTTACAAGCATGCAGACATGATTAACAACTAACAAAACACTTTCCATAATAAAACTTCAAGTATCAATTCAGATATCAAAACATATAGATGGGTTCAAGTGAGTTTGTTCACCTGTTAGTGAAGAACAGAGGAGCAGAGCTTTGAAAATTAGAATTTTGTTATGGTCTGGAACTTGTTATTTGATTTTCCAAAGACTGGAAACTTCTTTGATCTGTGACTCGAATTGATTTGATCTTGAAACTTTGTTTGTTGAGTTGCTTCTTATCTTTGAGTTTCCAGGTTGAATTCTTTCTTTGTTGTAGTTGTTTGATTCTGGAAACTGCAGCTTTATCTAGATGAATTTGCATATATCTGAATTTGCTTTACTGGTTTGTGGATTGAAAAAGAGGTTGTTGTTATTTGATATTTTTTTAGGTTTTGAGAATTTTGATTTTTCTGGTTTGAGATGAGTTATGGCTTCAGGCTTTGAAATGAATTCAAGTTTTGTTCTTGGTTACCATGGGTTTGAATATGAAGATGAAAGGAAAATTGAAGCCTGGTTCTTTTCCTCTTATAACATGTTATCATATTAAATTTTTAAAGAAAATTAAATTTCCACATGTCCTCAATAAGCCTACATTTGTTAATGTTTATTCTTTTGAACTTACACTTGTTAAAAACAAGTAATTTTGTGTATAAGTCCTTAATCTTCAATTAGTTTATAAATCTTGTTTTAAACCCTTAACTTAACTTAATTTAAAATTTTCATTTTAAAACCTTATGTTATTATGAATTATGTTTTATATCTTTCCTTTTTATTCTTGTCTTTATATTCATACGTTTTATATATTTACAACTTTATAAGAAAATGAGTTTGAAATCTAATTATATTAAATAAATAAACACATATATAGATTATATATATAAGTCTTTTAAAAATATAAATTTAACTTCCAAATATCTTTTGAAAATTTCCTATATTGAATTCCAATATAACTTTCAAAATATATATATTACATATGTTTATTATATATTAAAAACAAATTTCAATTAATTTAAAATATAGAGTTTTCAAATCAAATTTATTTTTCAAATATTTATTTTTGAAATTCAAATTCACAATTAAATTAAAAATTAATTTGTATTTATAAACAAACAAACAAATATCTCATTTAGTTTGGAAAAATTCAAATTAATTCACAATATAAAATTAAAAATTTATGTTAATTACCAATTTAATTTTGACTCAAAACCGGAATCGTTACAGATTCCTCCTTAAGAAAATTTCGTCCTCGAAATTTGCTAGACAGGGAGACAAACACACAGAGAAATGGTTTACCAGATCAAACTGAATATTTATTCTGTATATGGCTTACCAAATCAGAATATCATCAATAATTACGAGAACAAACTCATTTTATTCTTTCACGAGATACTCGGGTTATCCGGTCTATGAAATATGCAGGGGCATTGGTTATTCCGAAGGATAATTAATCATTCGTAGAATATATCTTTACCCAAAGGAACAGACAAACGGATATAATTCAATTTAACTTTATATTTTTGTTTACAATTTATTTCAATTTTCAATTTAAAATTTGAAATTTATTAAAGTTAAATCGAAAAACTGATAAGGAGAATACGAGATAGGAACTTATCTACACGATTCGCAGGGCCACCATCGCACTAAAACTTCTTTCTTGGAGCTGCCATGAAGCTATCAAAGAATTGATATCGGATGATGATCAGAAAAGATTGGGGAGAGTTGTTCACTTGTTGTTACAGGGTATTGACCATTTGTAGTGGTACTCCTATGTTTCCTATCTCGTCCTCTTCTTGCACTCATACTCACTATCAGTTGATAATAAGAGAAATTACTGAGGCATACAGACGGATATCTTAGGATATACTCATTCTAGGGTATTCTTCACCTTATCTCTAATGAGTTACCTAATGCGTTATACTCTTGAGCTAAAGTTTTATAACATGGATATTGACTAATAAGTACAAATGCTTCCACTATATATCTAGAGAGTATTGTCTTTAAAGAACTGAATATATGGAAGAGTGAAATACAAGTATAGATTGCTAGAGATCAAGAATATATATAATAGAGTATGTAAGTAGAGAGCGTAAGTAAGTAAATTAAAAGTAAGTTTTCTTCTTGATTCTTGATGATATATATAGTTGTAGAGAGGTTCCTTGAGTAGTTCATCAAGTGTATATCGGTGTGCACGGCCTTGTGGCATGTACAGTGATTCACTGTGCATGCCACAAGCTGTTCGTGTATGATGAACTCAAACGATGACGAACAACCCAAATAACTGAGGCAAATAATATTTTTGAAATACATTTTATTTTACACTGCAAAAATATTTTATTTTCAATTTTACTGCGTCAGTGTATATTTTTGCAGATTGCTCAGTTGCTGGATTCAATCTGGAATAGAGTTGAAGAATAATATGAGTGAATGAGCGATATGTAGTGAGGACAGTTGTATAAATTGAAATGTATTATAATTGAAATTTGTATGTATAGTGAGTGCACAAATTTGTACGATTCAAAATTGTATTAAATATTTGCTTAAATAAAATATCTGTTTGAATTTAAACTCTGTGTTATTTATTTTATTCAGCAAATATTTATTTAATCTGTGAAAAATAAAATAGTACATTAACAAATACATTTAAATGAATATATATATGTGTGTGTGTGTGTGTGTGTGTGTGTTTATTATCATTAAACAAAAACCATATACTCGCATATTCAACAATCTTCCCTTTTTGATGATAATAAACATATATTTAAGATTTTGATTTTGTTAAATGCATTTGATCATTCAATTGCTTCCCATATTTGAATGCTCCCTTTCTACACAAAATTCTCCCTTCATATATGCATGTAAATAAAAATATGCAAATAAGCCTAGATGCAAATAGAAAATATTTAACCTTTATTTGTCAAAATCTTAACTTTTCTCTCCCCCTTTGTTATCAGCAAAAGAGTAATAGTGTTAGAAATATAGAGATAAAGTGATAGACATTAATACAACATTAAAACTCAATCAAATATAAATATTAAATTTCAATAAAAAATCAAACAAAAAATCATAAATACTCTGTTTGACGCATATTCCACTTTAGAATGATAAGAATAATGTCATCATATAAAACCATATAGTTGTGTCTATTTGTGGTATATTAATATCAGGAATTTGAATATATACTAACCATGCATAACCGTTAGGACTTTTAAATGAAATTAGTAGTATTCCAATTTTATTTTTAAAAAATGAATTCAAGTATCTTCTAACCGCGCATAACCGTGAGGACTTTTAAATGGGATTAAAATCAACTTGTTTATTTAATAAATCAATTTTAATATGCGTTCCATACATGCATGACCGTGAGGACTTTTAAATGAGTATGGAAGCACATAATAAAAAATTCCAAGTAATTCACCCATGCATACCGTGAGGACTTTTAAATGAGAGTGAATGCTTTGGTTTTTTTAAAAAAAATATATATAATGAAAAACGAATGATTCCTGTTTAAATCACTACATATTGACATACTATATTGGATTTTGATGAGTGATGGTTTGATAGAAATATGATAGAAATAAAGATGGTCATGGAATTTTTACCAACAAAAAGTTTTTATAACTCTTGTTCAAATTTCTAAAGAAATTTACTAAATATACCGATATATGATTAATATCAACACTCATCACTTTTTCAATCACTATTTATCTTTTCGATAATAATTAGGGAGCGAGATTAGTCAATGTAGTCATTTAAAATCAAATCCAAAAATAATTATCAAATTTTCTAAAAATGACTAATCTGAAACAAGGTCAAAAATGATTTTCTAAAAGGGGTTTTATAAGAAAATTTCTGCTATTTGAAAATTATTTGAAGTGAAAAAAATATGCAGGTATTTTCTTTGAAAATCGATGCAGTTACTAAATGTCTCAACATAAATCACGTTCCGCTAGTAATTTTTCTATCAACTAGATTACCAGTGTAATCTGCATCTGACTTTTTCTTTCACTCGAGATTACCAGTAGTTTGATGTTATAGACCAGACCGTGATGTTACAACAAATACTTTGAAATCATTTTTACATCTTTTGAATGAAATTCTCTTGAATTTGAATTTAAGCCATGTAAATAAACAAAAACCGTGAATATAGAGTCAGCCATAAAATAACCAAATATATTATCAACCAATAAAACACTATTATTAATCCAAACTAATATATATGAAGTAGTTCAAAGACTCTAGAGATTTTTATAGTGTTCTTGGCATAAGAATATAATTGGCCAACAATTTTGAATAAGTCAGAATCAAAATCATCATTCATTTCATCATCACATTAATGGCCGATTTGATTCAGATTACGGTGCAGATTATCACATTTAATATATCGTTCAAAATATGCCATTATATGTTTTACCTTTACGATAATTTTCATTGTCGCCCGTTGTGATTCTGTCACCTTTATACTAGGCTAAAGAACTGTGATTTGTCGCCCATTGTGTTCTTGGAACAGCCAGAATTTAAGTAACACTGTTGTTGTTCCTTAGCCTGCCACCACACCTACACGTTAAAAGGTTTTTGTGACCTATTTGTTTTCATAGGTCCACAATTGTTAGTGGCAAAATATTTTGAAAAATATGTTTGTGAAGACCCAAAACTATTTACATATGTTCCTTTCGGCACCCAAATTTGTTTAACTTTGAGAGATTTTATATTTATGCCTTTTGGAACCTAAATTGGTATAGTTTTCACATGTTTGGGTCTATACCAACAATTGTTTTGATTATGTCCAAATTTTCTACAAATTGTGCACATTGAATTGACTTGATTAAATTCACCCCTAACAAGTTTAGTTTGATTATATCCAAGTCCTTGTCTAACTGTATTAACAGTTTGTTTCCCTAATAGCATTTTCAACAATCTTTCTCCTTTGGAAAATTTTCCTAAAGTCGTTGACAGTTGTTGGACTTGTGTTTTAAGTGATTCATTTTCGTTCAATAATTATGTGCACTTTTTAATAGAGTTCTCTCTCCTAGTATTTTCACTTTCCTTTAAAATCAGAATTTCATTTTCAAGCGATTTAATCTTAATTTTTGATTTTTTAATCTCTTCTTCGAATGGACACTTATTACACTTAGGGATTTTACTTTGATAGTTTTTAACCAATTTATTAAGCTGTTTGTTTAAATCTGTCAAAGTATCTCTTTATGATTCAAGTTTAGCTTATTTTTCCCTAAGTCGTTCGAAACAGCCATCTATTACGTGGAAATATATGAGTAATTCTGAGTGAGTAAGTTTTGATACCTCGCTTGGCTCGTCATCATCGCTATCAGTAATATCACCTCGAAGGCACAGATCAGCTTTCTCACTCTCACTGCTATCACTTTTATTCCACGTGGCTGCAAAACTTTTTCTTTTTGAATTCTTTTCTTTGCCGTGTTGATTTCGAGGATAATTGGGCTTGATATGACCGGGTTTGTTGCGCTTGTGACAAATGATCCCGTGTTCTTCTGAGTTGTCTAGCGCTTTGATTATTTTGCTTTTTAATTATTGATTTGGAGCTGGATTTCCGTATTTGTGGTTCCACTTTTTGAATCTCTTCATTAGTAATGCCAGCCCAGCTGCTCCATCATCATCATCCTCATCCTCATCACAGCTGCCTTTACCAATCCTGTTAAGCACATTTCTTAACTGAGTTGGTTGTGGAGGATTTCTCATTGCTGTTGACTTTTGCACCATATATTGCATCGAAAGTATTCCAGATTTCCTGCGCATTTTCACAATGATAAATGAAATTAAAATTATCTTGATTAACATGAGAATATGATATATGCATAGCAAGAGCAGTAATCGAGATAATTTTTTCGTCTGTTATGTAACACCCATTTTCAATAATATCCCAACATTTAATATTAACATATTTTAAATAAAATTTCATTTTTAATTTCCAATTCAAAAAATCTGTTCCAAAAATAGGAGGGATAATACTAGACCGACCCTCAGCAAAAGTAGCCATTTTAAAATTTTAATTTTAAAAAAAAAAAATGGTCTTTGAAAAATCAAACTTTTTAAAACAAAATTGGCTTACGTACCTAGCTCTGATACCACTTGTAGGATCGATTTCACCATAGAGGGGGGGTGAATAGGGTGATACTATTAATTATAAAAATTTATTGCGGAAGTTTATATAAAATAATCTCTACACAGATATATCTGAATTATAGCAGCACAGATAATAGCAGAATAATAAATACAGAAATAGAACGACACAGAATTTAGCCAACATCGGCAAAACCCTGCCTACGTGATGCCCCTAAGGTTTTACTAGAAATTAAGCAGTCAGACACTTACACACGTAAACTCGCGACACCCGCTATCGACTAGCCTTAACTCTACGCTCAAAACTTTGCCATAACTCATCCATTGAGTTGCGAATTCTCAAACTATGCCACATAGTTTGTCCCCTAGTCACACGACTAGAAATTACAATGTTTAAAAGGAAATTCAAATTTAAAACAATAAAACAATTAGAAACCCTATTTTAATATTAAAGCTCAAATAAATAAACACCGGCCCAAGTTAAAAGTAGCCCTCTGTTCCTTTTGTGATATCGACCGGTATTTTTTCTGGAAAGATAATGCCTGCTTCCTCGTTCTCTTCGTTCGTTCCTCTTTCCACAACTTTAGGGTTTCTGTAGTTGAAGCGCCGGTTCATCAAATTGATTCGATGATACTTTGATTCCTTTCTTCGATTGATTATATGGCAGCTTCAACTAAGTCGAGTTCGAATGTTGCGTAAATTGGTACGTTCGTTCCTTTTTCGATTTTTACTATGCTCGACTTTGATTAGAGTTCCTGATTGATGTTGTGATCTGTGATATGCTTGAACTCGAATGATTTTCTTGGCCGATGATGAATGGGTTTATATAGGGTTCGAATCCCTTGATTTTCGTTGGTTCTGATAATTTCTTGGTCGTATGGTTTTGATTGGATGAACGTGATGATTCCTGACTTTGTCAATTTCGTATATTTGATTACTTGATTTTCACGGTGGTTATTTCTAACTTGGTTCGATTTCTTGGCCACCACGGTTTTGGTTTGACACTGTACATTTGACTTTATTCCCTTGCGACCTTGTTTTTGTTTCGAACTTCTACATCACCGTATATGTGCTGTGTTGATTGAACTACGGCTTGATTTCTAATTAACTTCGGCCTTAATGTTTGAACTTGCTACTGTTTTGGTTTCTGGCACTTTGTTCATTTTCAATTTATATTATACTCCACTTTGCATCTACTTTGAGAATTGATTTCGACCATTATGTCTCTGACTTTGAACTATAGTTTGAAATCTTCTTGTCTTTGTTCGAACTTGTATCCTGCACATGTATAAATATATATATGCTCACGTATGTATATATCAGTTATATGTTGCTTGTAGTTGCTTTGACTTTGGTCACTGCTGCATATACGTATTCCCGAGTGTTTTGCTGTTTAATTTACTGCTCCGGTCGTCTTCACTTTGATATATAAGCCTGTCTTGGTTTGTCGAAACCAGAGTGGCATTTGCATATGTATTCATCCACTTGTGTATACCTTTTGGTTCAAGCTGCACTGTGAATCAAGTCTGCTTGCATCTACAGTGTAGCAGTGTTGTTTCATTGAGTCTGATTTCAAGACTTGATTGCAGTCTTGTGTCATATGCATGTTGTATCATTGAGTCTGTACATTCACATTTCTATGTTGTATTGTGTTTCCAGTCATCATGTAGTTGCATTGAGTTGGTTTGCCTTTGTTTCCAATGTTTGTTGTACATGATTGCATCTTGAATCTGGTCTGGCCTTGATTTCTTTGTAGTATCTGGTATCACGCTTCGAGACAGTTTGCATTTCAATTGCATTGTTGGTCTTGTGAAATTGAAGCCGTACTTAACTTGAAACAGATGCATATTGAATTGTTGTCGATTTGTGCCAGTTAGTATTCACTGTGCATTGTATGCATACATGGTGTACCTGTTATTGGTTGAGGCAGATCATATTTTCAAGTTGACTGTGACTTGCTTGCTGCAACTGGTTAGATAAGTATACCATATGCATGCATTCATATAATAGCTAGACTTGCTCGAGTTGCTTGATTCACTACAACCATATTATTACCGTATATTTGCTTGTGCTCTATACTTCAGTTTGGTAGCCATGTATATGATGCATGTTTTGTTAACTTTGTTCGCTGCCTGGTCGACATGCACTGTTGGTCTTTGATGCACTTGCTCATCTCTGTTGATTTCCATTTTGAACTGCTGCACTGGATGTGTTTGAATTTTTATGCTCGACAGTTTTATGATGTTTTGTAGTGCACCTGAGTTGAATCCAGCTTGTAGCTCGGGGTTGACCTTGTGCTGATATCGTGACTTTATTTTTATTGCACTTTAGTTGAACCCGGCTTTTGATTTAGGTTTGACCTTGTGCTCACCTGTCCCTGTAACTTTATC
Organism: Allium cepa; assembly: GCA_030765085.1. NCBI lineage: Eukaryota > Viridiplantae > Streptophyta > Magnoliopsida > Asparagales > Amaryllidaceae > Allium > Allium cepa. Next base: position 612,408,213 of record CM060932.1, read on the forward strand.
AAGTGTGTATCGGTGTCCACGACCTTGTGGCATGTACAGTGATACACTGTGCATGTCACAAGCTGTTCATGTATGATGAATTCAAATGATGACAAATAACCCAAATAACTGAGGCAAATAATATTTTCAAAATACATTTAATTTTACATTGCAAAAATATTTTATTTTCAATTTTACTGCGTCAGTGTATATTTTTGCAGATTGCTTAGATGTTGGATTCAATCTAGAATAGAGTTGAAGAATAATATGAGTGAATGAGCGATATGTAGTGAGGACAGTTGTATAAATTGAAATGTATTGTAATTGAAATTTTGTATATATAGTGACAGCACAAATTTGTACTATTCAAAATTGTAATAAATATTTGCTTAAATAAAATATATGTTTGAATTTAAACTCTGTGTTATTTATTTTATTCAGCAAATATTTATTTAATCTGTGAAAAATAAAATAGTACAGTAACAAATACATTTAAATGAATACATATATATATGTGTGTGTGTTTATTATCATCAAACAAAAATCATATACCCGCATATTCAACGCCTATCCAATCATACATTAGGTTTTTTCTTCTTATAGTTATTCATTAAGTTAAATTATTACATCCTCATTATTATAACCGAGAGCTATAATAATATAAATAATCACCGCTATCGATCTCATCTAGGGAAAGTCTTCCTTAATTTAACTTTCTTGTTTAGTGAGTTTAATCTTTAAGGTTCTGAAATCACCTCCTCTATGCAAGACACATTTTACCGCCTTCATTCCCACGATTCACCTTCGGCTCTTGAGTAACCCTTCCGATTTGGTGACCTTGCCGTCATACTTAACACACTGTAGCTTTCTTACTTAAGCCTTGTAACTTGGTTCTAATTCCTTATTCTTAGTTTGGCTCCAAGCTGCCTCCTGGTACATATTGGAGACCATTTTCTATATGTTTGACAATGATATTACACATGCCGACTCCTGATTCATTAAATTTAAAATCGATATTTTGTACTTTTTTGATATTATCAGCAAAATTGTGAATCTGGTCTATTTACTAATTATTAAATACTTTATTTAATTTAGTTATGTTTCGGCCCTAATTATTTACTCTTCGACCAACCCTATTTTCTTTCATAAATTACTACTTTTAATCCTAGAAAATCATATAGAATATTTACATGTGTTTTCTGACATAGAGTTTCTTAAACTCCCTAATTTTGACCTTTTCCATAATATATGACTCTCAAATAATTAATATCAATGTAATTACTTATGGGAAAATTTATTAATCAAAACCTATTGCTAATAAGATGGTCCTAGCATCATATTAAAATTTTGGATCATTTAGGTTATGAGAAACAAGAGTAACATTCCTCAAAAATTCGGTTGTGGGTTTTTGGGAAAGAAAACATGATTAAAGAATATATTATTCACATATATTCGTTAGTTGATTGATGTTTCTAGTTTCCTTTGCTATGATCTTCTTCTCTTCTTTCTCTTCATTAGGCCACAATCATCATTAAAAAGCTTCAAAGCTTTATGTTTATTTATGAAAGTGGAACGAAACAAAAAAAGGAAAGTAGTTATCTTTATCCTAATCGATGTTGGACCGTCAGCCGATTCCTCCCTTCTTTATTTAATTCTTTTTAGTTAAGCTTTATTTAAACAATAACTCTCAATAAGTAATATCCACTCAAGTACCTATCACATTCAATAATCTTACGATTTGAACACTTAAACTTTTATTTTCCTATTAATTCCTCAATTAATTGTTTTTTAATTATGGGGTGTTACAAGCTTTCCCCCTTATAGGAATTCAAAATTCAGATAATGTGCGAGAGTGATACACAAACTTTCTCATGCCCACTCTAGCACATACACATAAGGTCCTTACCCATGTGTCTCAAATAAAGTATACTAGTACATCTATCAATACGTAGCAAAAATCAATCATAATATCTTTCATATATGTGGTTTACGACAAAACATGGAAAACATACATGCTAAGCTAAACAAACAACTCGGGATAAGTCCATTTAACTTTATCCTTTGTTCCCTATGTAGAATCATCTTGGTCCTTAATCCACTGAACCCTTAGTAGCTTTACTTCCTTATTTCAAAGATTATTTGCATATCAACCTAAAATCCAAATGTGTTTCCTTACATAATTCATGTTTTATTCAACAACCAAATCTTCCATAGCTCTCGAAAACATAACATCCTTAGGGTCTCGAACATATTTTTTTAGATGTGACACATGAAACACCTTATGGACTGTGATGAAAAAACTTGGCAATTCAACGCTACAAGCTATCCTGTCGAAATTTTGTCTAGTATCGAAAATGTGCCACATATCTCAATGCCAACTTTCCAGCCTTTCCAAACCTCAAAGTACCTCCCTTCGGCAACATTTTAACAAAAACATGATCCCCCTGATGAAATTCTAAATCCTCTCATCTCCCATCAGCAGAACGCTTCTGCCTTGATTGGGCATCTTTCATCATTCGCCCAATTAACTCAATCTTCTCTGAAGCTTCTCTTACAAGTTCCAGGTCAAGAACAGCTCTAAATTTTCTATCCCAATACCAAGTCGGTAACTGTTGTTGTATAAAAATTCCACCAAGTGAAAATGATCTTCCCAAGATCCTCTGAAGTTTAGCATAAAAGATCGTAGAAAATTTTCAAGCACTCGGTTGACTCTCTCAATTTCACCATCCATCTTCAGATGGTAATTCTAAACATAAAGCACCCTGTAGGCTCTTCCAAAACTCACTCCCAAACAAAGGATCTCGGTCACTAACTATACTATTTGGAATTCCATGAAGTCTCACTATAGTCTTAACATATATCTTGGCTTGTTTGATTGTCATCCTTATGGACTTTACTAGAATGAAATGGACACTCTTAGTCGGTCTGTGCACTATGACCCATATATTATCATTCCTTACTCTTTTCCTCGGCAAGCAATCAACAAAATCCATCGACGCTTCCAAAGGCTGCAAAAGTCCACTTGGCTTCTAATGTTCCGCCTTATCTTGTTGGCTTGTGAAACATCTCTTCACATATACCCAAAATCTCTTTTCATCCCTTCCTAGTAGAAGTTGTACATCATGTCTTGGTACATCATAGTTCCCCTAATGAACAACAAACTTTAAACGATGGCATTCGTCCAAAACCATCTTCCGAAGGTCTCCACTGCTCAAAACATACAAAATTTCCTTCTTTCGAAACCAACCTTTCTTATTGATACTGAAGTCCTTCAGCTCTTTGATCTCGACACCGCTCCCTAGGCCATTAATACTTTCGGCACATAATGGGTCCTCTTTGTTCTTTTCAACAATCCTCTCCATGAGATCTAGGTGAAATTCATACCAGGACAATGCCTTTAAAGTTTTACTTAAACCAGCACCTGATAGAAATTGAATATTACAAATAGTCAGCAAACATTCCATTCTTTGGTCATAGCTAAAACACAACTCCGTTGCTTTTGGCTCAAGGCATCTGCAACTATGTTTCCTTTACTATATCCTAAAATCATAAGATGACAAAAGCTTGAAGTACCTTTGTTGTGTCATGTTCAACTTCATTTGACAGAACAAGTACCTTAAAGACTTATGGTCAGTAAATAGCTCAAACCTTTCACCTAAAAGGTAATGCCTCTAATATTCAACGCATATATAATAGCTGCCAATTTCAAGTCATGCATTGGATATCAAACATTATTGGGTATGAACTGCCTAGACGCATAAGCTATAACCTTACCTTTCTACATCAACATAGCTCTTAATGTTGAACCTGAAGAATTCGTATACAACACTCTATCTCCATTTCCTTTTGGAATTACTAAAACCAGAGCTTCTGTCAATCGAAACTTCAACTTTTGGAATGCCAACTCATATTTCATCGTCCAAACATAACTCTCATTCTTTTGAGTAAGCTTTGTCAATGGCGTTGGTATCCTGGAGAAGTCCATAATAAATCTCTAATAGTATTCTGCCATTCTTATGAAACTCCTTATCTCGGGTTCAGTCTTTTGTCTCATTTAACTATTCATGGCTTCAACCTTTCAAGGATCTACGGCTAATCCCTCCTTAGAAACCGCATGGCCTAGAAACTTAACTTCATTCTTCCAAAAATGACACTTGGAAAACTTTATGTTGAACTTATGTTGTCTTAAGGTCCCCAATACCAATCTAAGATTAACTTCATGATCTTTCTCATCCTTAGAATACACCAAGATATCATCTATAAAGACTAACACAAATCTATACAACTGATCGTGAAAGACACGGTTCCTAAGATCTACAAAGAATGCTGGAGCATTGGTTAGCCCAAAGAGCATGACCATCCACTCATATTAACCATAGCTCATCCTAAATCGATCAAGGGAATATTATCTTCAACAACCCTTAATTAATGAAATCCATTAGATAAACTAACTATGAGAATATTCTAGCTCCAATCAATTGATCGAATAGATCGTCTATCCTTGGTAATAGGCAATGATTCTTCACCAACATCTCATTCAACCTCCTGTACTCAATGCACATCCATGGAGATCCATTAGACTATTTTACGAATACCATAGAAGCTCCTTAGGGCGAACTATTCGACCTAATGAAACTCCTATACTCAAGATTCACTGGTAGCTTCTTCAATTCTTCCATTTCCTTAAGTGGCATTTTAGTAAGCGTCCTACTAACAGGTTGTGCACCTGATATCAAATCAATGTGAAATTCAATCGTTCTACTTGGTGGAAATCCCATTACTGGGTCGAAGACATCTGCAAACTCCTGAACCAAAAAAACTCTATCTATCTCCACTTTCAAACTTTCTGTTGCATACAATGAAACCCCAGACATTCCTTTTATCTATCCAAAGGTACTAGGGCTCTTTCTCCTCCTTTCAAGTTCCATAACGCAATGATATTCTTGGCACTATAAATCCTTCCATCATTCTACACCAACCAATCCATATCCAAAATTACCCTATATCCTATGGAGTCAAACACAAATGGGTCGCAAGAAAACAAGCACACGGTACAAACTGTAGATTGGCACATTTTAACATGAGAGTGGCATACCTACCAACTGAATTAACCACATGCAACGAAATAACTAAATAGGTGACATATAACCCAAATTTGTCAACCATATCTTTTGAAATGAAAGAATTTGTATCTCCAGTATCAAATGGGATACTCTCCTGAGAAAATAAGAAATGGAAATCATATCTTCCAACACAACATTCTTACCTTTCTCCGTGGTAGATGGTCCTACTTTGGGTCCCTCCAAGGCAAATGGTCTTGTCTGCTTTAGCTCTGGACAATTCTTCTTCTTATGTGCTGGCATTTCACAGTTATAGCCCTTGGATTCTGGCTGTGAACACCTTGGTGCATAGTGCCCCTTCTATCTATAATTGTAGATAGTAATCTCCAAAATATCCTTTCGGTTATCTCCTCCTTGAATCTTCCCTTTCGGTTGTTGCCTCTTCTTTCCTTTTTGGTACGAAGCAAAACTCTTCTTTGAGTCTGGCTTAGGCTCACTTCCACCCTTCCCTACGCTTAGTACATACTATCATACTTTCTTGCCATATCCATGACAAACTCAAAAGGAGATACTAAGTGTACCATCACCTTATGATCTAAACATTGCTTCAAACCCTTGATGAACTTCTCATTCTTCAATAGTGTGTTAATAAATTCTCGGCCATACTTCCCCAAGGCATTGAACTTCTGGATATACTCTTCTATAGAAAGCTCTCATTGCCTAAGATCAATGAACTCTTTAGATACCATGCTTCTTTGAGACTAAGAAATGAATAGAGCCTTGAATATTTCCCTAAAATGCTCCAAAATGATCTTCTCTTTAGAAGTCTCTATAGTCACTATCTGCCACCAATCCACAGTGCCTTTATGCAACCCCTACAAACTAGCCTTCTCTTCTAAGCAATATTCAACCATGAATCCCTGAAGATACGCTCACTCACCTTCGGCCAGTTCAGTAGTTCAACTGTCGGCTTTCTCTTGTTTAATATCTTGTCCCCTAAGTTCTGGTAGTCTTGATTTAGCTTCGAAAAATCCTTTCTTCCAACCGACCTTATTCTGCTACTTCCATCATATTCTCTATCATCATCTGCATCATGAACTATAAGAACAAAACATTCACATCCATTCCCACAACAAGTGGGTCTGCTGTATTCTCGACCGCTGGAGGCACTTTCTATAGCGAACAGGATTTTTCGACCCTCGAAAATCGACATCAATACGTTCATGGTATAACATGTCAAATATTCAAGTGTTGGAAATACCGGTTGCTAGGGGTAAAGAAGAAAGAGGTAGAAGAAAATTGAAATCATCAACACAGAATCTTACAATCACAGTGGAACAAAATATTATACATAATAACAGATTTTTATACAAAAGAAAACTGTATCTGTTAATATACATACAATCATCAGAGTACTACAATCAATACATTAATATGGATAGTTATTATAACTTTTCTTCACATAGCGAAAATATAAATCAAATACGGGAATACGTCTTTGTCGTCCAGCTCGTCTCTTGAGCTCCATAGCATCCTATCCTGAATCTGTAATACTGGTCTGACCCAAGCATTATAATAAAATAACACCCCAATCAGTCTGAAAAACCAGCGTGAGAAAACAAACTCAACTTGAAGTATTAAAGTTATCAAACCTTTTTGAAAAACAAATGTATCTCGTAAGACCGCGTCACACATAAACACAACGAGTTTTTTTCTTACGATAACCAAAACATTTTATAGAAAACCCTCTAATATTATAATATTTTCTAGTACAAATACTAATTCAAATAGCCGAAATTGTTACATTAATTAAATTCCAGCATACTAGGCTCTACAATCAAAACTTTAAAGGCTCATATTGGAGAATGGATTACATACAATGACTGGGCTACTGGGGTACCGTTCGTCACAGTACACCTCTAGAAAAATGTACCGAGGACCTCGCCGGGATCCCTTATCACACAAGACTGGCCTATCCCAAACCTGGATAGTACCGAATATGTTTTCACCCCAAGTGTTCCCACCCTTAAAATCGAGCTCTCACTTTTCCATGCACAACCATATCCATAATTTATATATATTTTCGAGGGTATCTAGAAAGGTGATAAACATACCCTTATTGGGTGCGACCCACTTAGCCTTGTTACATCTCCCATGTTTTAGTCATTCCCGGTTGATGAGGCTTGAGGCTAACGTTTATCTTTTTGAATAGCATTCATTCATTCTTGGAATGCGGACAATGCCTTCCAAGCAACGATGCATTGATAGCATTCATCCATACAAGTTGTCCTAGGTCTGGACAAATCGAATCACCATCTTCGCTATCTTCACAATATCCATTCGTAATGCTTAAATCGGATTGAAGTGATTTTTGGATAATTAAATCCGATCCTGATCTCTTCGAAATAATCAAAGAAATCGGCCAATATTTGATAGTCGGTTATTTAACTATCAATATTACATCCATAAGTAGTCACTAGGCCCATATTATAATTTTTCAAAATTTATTTCGAAATATCTTTGTCAGATATATATTCAAATCCCTTCCAAATTTTCAATATTTAAGACAACTCAAATACTTATATCTATATCAAGATATTCCAATCCATATCTTATTTCAATACTTAGAAAAATATTTAAAAATATATTTTTCTAACTCCTTACTTCTCAACAATAGGAAAGTTTCATTTATTTTTCTTTTCTCAAATCCCTTACAATTTAGTTTGTAAATTCCTTAACTCGCTTACAACGAATACTATAAATTCAGGATTCCTTGATTTATTCCCTTTGATATTTTCCAAAGTCAAATACACTTGCCTATAATTCCAATTACCCCTTTCTACTTCTTTTATGAATCCTAATTTATTTTTTGAAGTTCATTCTTATTTAACTACTTTGGAAGTTTTCTTACTTTTTCTCAATTCCAATTTGAGAATTCTCTTATAATCCCATCTATTGAATAACCCGCTTCTAAACCCCGAGGAGATTTATAAATAAATTTAAATCATTACAAAACTCTTTGTATATAAATAAATAAGTATTTAAAAGAATAACAATTTATTTTTAAAACATTTTCAAGTATTTAAAAATATCATAACTCTTTAAATAATCATCAATTACTCAATTCCAATTCATTTTTAAATAAACAAATAAATTTTCAACGCTGATTTTTAAAATTAGAATTTAACACAATAAATATTAAACAATTGAAAATCCACTTACCGAAGTATTTCAAGACTAACTAATTTAAATTTATACATTTTAATAAATAAAATTTTCTTTTCAAAAACCAAACTTAAATTCTTAATAAATAAAAATGTATTTTTAAAATCTCAATAACCAATTCAATTTATAAATCCTCTTGATTCACAGCCCATCGATTTCATTCCAACATCCTATCCATTTCCACTTTTCAAAAATAGTACCCACTATTTTTTTCAACTCTATTTTCATATTCTAATATAAATCCGCCCCACGAATTTATGTTTCCAAATTATCATCTGGTATCGATTTCCTTATTTATAAACATTGTTTATAACTTCCTTGAGTTTCACCTTTTATAAAAATAATCTTATTTATAAAATTTCATTTTATAAATACATCTCTTTATAAATTCCATTTATTCTGCCAATCTATTTTTAATATCGATTTCAACTTCCTCTTATATTTTCCAGGATATCATTTAAAAATCTCTTGTATAAATATTACAAAAAAATCTCTATTAAACAATTTATGAATAGTTAAGTACAACGAAAATCAAATTTATCGTTTATTCAACCAATCTTTTTTTAAATGGTCCAATTTTCGATATAATTATTTTTATATTCAAAATCTTCTTTTATTTCCTTAAAATTCACAATAATATTTTAGGTATTTAAAATACCAAAATTAAGGTCTGTTCTACTATAGCATCTAATAATTTAATTCACGCAACAATCCAATAGATTATTCAATCACGTCATATATTTTTATATATGAAAACAATAAATATAATTAAGGAATCCAGTTGGATCCCTCCAACTTATTTTTTCCTGCATCCACAGATGTTAGACAACATAAATATACCAATTCCGCTTCGAGGCGGGATATCGTGGTAATATAGGGTTATCCGCTATTATGCTAGGCGCATAGGGTTTTATCCGCTCCAACCGGCGGGTATATTTATCTAACTGCTAATGTATACTACTATATATACATTATATATAATATATCATTTAACGGATAATAATTTACAAATTCAACCAAGCATCCAGAATTAATTTTAACTATTTAAAATTAAATTCGACAATCCAAATGAGTGAGAATATCTCACCTTGATTTTTATTTTGCAATCCGTTTCAAATTTATTTTATTGCGTAGATTCCGCAGCTACGAACCAACTCGACTTGTTTCATGATTTTTTGACCTCGTATGTAAATTTCATTAAAATTTTATTAGCTATTTCAATTTAAATTCTTAATCAGATAACTAATTATATGCTTAAATTTAATTATAGATTTATACCTCCACCGTCGTTTCCAAGCAAGAAAAACAAACAGCAACCCACTTGAATGATCGACGAGCTTCTCCAACCTCGCTTGAGACCACCATTGCTCGCTCCACCGCACCACTTCCCCATCGACTAAAGTCAGTAATGTAGAAGCACACGATCAAAATCACGACATTGTATCCATAACACATGAGCATGCCAAACGCACCAAGAATCCTGGCCAACACCTGCCTGGCATCCTCATCGCCTAGCCCTCCTTCAGGTTGCAACCAACGAGCTTGCAACCCTAACCAGCCTTCACACCACATCGATCTCTCATACTACCACTTTGTTGCCATTAGACATAGCCTCCTCCAGCTGCCTTTCTTTTCCTCTGCACGCGCGCCTATCTAGGGTTCGCTCTCCCACTCACTTCCTCTGTAGCTTTCGAATTTGCCACTTCCAGTCGAACGCGACCGCCTCCCCTTCTCCAGCAACTCCAGCCACCCCAAGCTGCCTCGCGCGAGCGCGTATTGCTTGCGATCGTTTGAATTTTTTTCTAAACTTCGAATAGGAGAAGAAGGTAAGTAACGAGAGGGAAATTTGGGAAAGATATCGGTGGAAATTTGAACTTTTATGAAGGAAGAGAGGGATTCACGATTTTAGGTATAAGGAGAAGGCGGCCTGTTTGTTCAATTTTTATTTCGTTTTTCTTCGATTTGAAATTGGTGATAAGATAAGGGCAACGTGATTTAAACGATGAAGGCGGCTGATTTAAAGGAAAGGGGGCTGTAATTTAATTGATTTGATTTCATATTTGTCCAATTATTCCTATTCGTATAACTCAAAATTGCGAGCTCTTATTTATGCGTGTCATCTAGCATTCCTAATGTTATACCGCTACTCCAAACCCAATGGAACAAGACTCGAGGTCTGATTCGATCGTATGAAGAAGATAGCTTTTTAAATTGACTACTTAAATTAATTTCAATTAAACTATTTCTAGGCTTTTCTATTCCGTACGACCAAACAGTAAACCCAACTGCTACGAAATTTAAAATCCAATAATAATACACTATAAAGGATGTAGAAATGTAAACCCAACTACTATGAAATCAATTGAAATTTCAGTTTAAAAATCTTATTAAATAAATTATAATTCCAAATCCAATATTTAAACCATTTAAATATTTATAATCGAACGACGAAAAATCCGGATCGCTACATCTTCCTTCCAATGCCTTTAACAACTTGCATGTCATCATTCTCTCTTTTAGCATTAGTTCCTCCTACTATATTCTTTTACTTGTCACATTCATTTTTGCTAAGAAAGTCTTCATTAGAAAATGCAAGGAAGAAAGTGATTTAGCAATAGAAAACCTCTAATAAACTCATCTATATCTGTATATATCAAAATACAAATAGAGCATATATTAACGTACACCCTCCCAAGATGTTTGTCTTCTACTATCTAATTTAATCTAAACTTGCACTTATCTCTGTTTTACTTAAGTGTCTCCTAAGCTATGCTCTAATACCAAATGTAAAATCACTCATTCCAAAACTCAAAAATTAAACTCCAATTTGTTGAATTCATCTTGGAATTATCTTATAGAGACAAAGATGAGATCAATTGTAATAGACGGTCTCAAGTAAACAATGGCTTATATAAAATCAAGAAACACATCATTATAGTTCATGATTAACAATTTAGTTCCCAAATTCATGCCAATGCAACGGTCATAAATAAAATACAATATAGGGCCAATATATAAAGATGCGGACATAAACATTTAGTAAATTAGAATCAAAATACAATTAATACATCGAAGCCCACTGCATCCTCTTTGTCTCCCTTATTCGTGCACCCAAAAGCATTATGTCTAAACCCTAAAATTCAACCCACTTAAGGAAATAACTATAAAAACATGGGTCAGACATAAAATCCGGTAAGAGAAATATATTACCATAAACATAAAAGATAGTGACATCACGCTGCTAAAGCACGAAATGGGTTTTTCCCTCACTTTTACATAACATTCATTTTAAACATCTTAGTACGCGAGTAAGTTCTAGGTTGTCTTAATTAGGAAAAATAGCTATTTACGTTATCTTTCTTCAGTGATCGTTCTTTTTTCTAACCAAATCCTGAACAACACTATCTTAGGCTGTCATCAAGACCTTATGCCTTCTACGATAGATGGAAGGTTTTACTCGGTTATCACTAAAGCCTTATGCCTTCACTTAATTCTACTAAGTTTGCTATCGATTTTGGTTGCCACTCCTTATGCCTACTTCGCCCACATGTTCGGTTGCCACACCCAACCTACATCTACGCTTTCCTATTTTGGTTTCCATTTTAGGCCTTACACACATGCTTTCTTATTTCAGATATTACTTCAGGCCTTACACCTATGTTTATGTATTTCGATTACCACTTTAGGCCTTAAACCTACCTCGTTATTGGTATTTAACTGCCACTTCAAGCCTTACGTCCTCTATCGAATCTTTTGTTACTCCAACATTCCTTATACTAACACTTCTATATTTTAGTTACGACTTCAAGTCTTACACATACATTCATGGTTTTGGTTGCCACCAAGGCCTTAAACCTATGCTTTCCTTTAAGGACACCATTGAGGTCTTACTCATATGCCTTCGGTTACTTGATTACCACCACGGGCCTTACATCATCTAACAAAAAAAACATACCTACCTAACCGATCAACATTAGGCTTTTTTTCTTCTAGCTATTCATTAAGCTAAATTATTACATCCACATTTATGTTCTAAGTATTAGTTTTGACATATTAAGCTTTAGCATACATTTCTACATCCGAAATTTACTAGTTCCAGTTTCAACATCTCACCGACCAATACACTACTCTCAATATCACTACCCTCCGTCTTGTCTAGGGAGAGCCTACCGTAATTTAACTTTCTTATTTAGTGATAACTTAATTTTAAGGTTCTAACGTCACCGCCTGTATGCAAGACACATTTTACCACCTTCATCCCCTCGGTCCGCCATCGGCCCTTGAGTAACCCATCAGGGTTTAGTGACCCTATATTCATACTTGACACACCATAGCTTTCTTACTTAAGCCTTGTTACTTAGGTTCTAGTTCATTATTCTCGGTTTGGCTCCACTGCCTCCCGATACATATTGGGAACCATTTCTACACGTATGGTGCTAGCTTTTAACATGTCGGCTCCTAGTTCATTAGATTCAGTCCTATGTTACACCTATTATGTACTTTTATGATATTTTCAACACAATTTGTGGATCTGGTCTATTAACCAATTATTAAATACTTTATTTAATCCACTTGACTTTCAGACCTGATTATTTACCCTTCGACCAAGCATATTTCCTTTTGGAAATTACTACTTTTAATCCCATAAAATCATAGAAATATTTACATGTGTTTTCTGACATAGAGTTTCACAAACTCCTTATTTTTGACCAAATCCATAATATACGACTCTCAAATAATTCATACCAATTTATTTACTTATGTGAAATTTCTATGAATCAAAACCCACCACTAATAAGGTGCTCCTAGCATTATACTAAATTTTTAGATCAATTAGATTACGAGAATTACGTTCCTTAAAAATTCGATTGCGAGTTATTCGGGAAAGAAAATGAGATTAAATAATATATTACTCACCTATGTTCCATAGTAAATTGACGTTTCTTATTCCCTTAGCTTGATCTTTCATTTTTTGTCTTTATCTTGATTAGGCCACAATCACCATTAAAGGGCTTCAAAGATTTATATTAATTTATGAAAGTGGAACGAAATGAAAAGAAGAAAGAAGTTACCTTTATCCCAATGGATAGTTGGGTCGTTGGCCTATTCCCTTCTTTTAATTTAATTTCTTTAGTTAAGCTTTATTTAAACATTAATTCCTAATAACTATATTCCCACTCAAGTACCTATCACAATGATTAATCCTATGATTCAATAACTTAAACCTTTATTCTCCTAATTAATTCCATTATTGTTGTTAATTAATTTATGGGGTGTTATAGTTATTCTCTATCATTTACGATATAAATACATTACTACACATGCTTATGGTTGTTGAGCATCCTCAAGCATTAAATATTTACAATGATGTTTATATTTTTCATATATTAGAAAGAATATTTTGCAACATTGCTGAGCACCCTCAAAGATTGTAAAATCGCCCTTTGGCAATCACGAAATGATAGGTCATAAACACCTAATATAATTTAAAATTTATTGAGCATCCTTGTAACGACCCTCCGTTCATTCCATAGAATGACGCATCATTATTAAGAAAGAAAGGGATAGAAAATAGAAAAGATAGAGAAGAAAGAAAAAAACCAACATCAGAAGCGGAACGAATAAATTATATTAATCACATAAATATTACATAGTATACATCATCTAACAGAGTTACACAGCTTATACAACACATACTAGACAGTTATAAACACCTATTTAGTTATTACATCTCAATATACAATTCAAACAATGACTCAGAGAATACACAGCGGAACACTATAAATATCTACAATGCTGAAGCCTCCTGTTCCATTGCTCCTCCACAATTCGCCAATGCTAACCTGAACCCCTTGGCTACTCGTAAAAATTTGAGTACCCAAGAGTTTAACGAAACAAAAAATAAACACTTGGGTCAGACATGGGTCTGGTGTGAGTAACAAGTTAAAGTTGCTTAACTTTAGAAAATCCTTTGAAAACAAAGGTATCACGTAAGACTTCCCACACATAAACATGGGTAAGTTTTTACCTTACGCTAACCAAAATATTCGATAGGAAATCCAGTGATATTATAATAGGGTCTAGGGTTTTCAAGTAAAATACAGAAATAGCTGGAATGCTTACATCTCACGTTCCAACATAATTGGGCACAACTAAAACATACGACACTTATTGGAGTTTGGATTCCATACAATGGCAGGGCTACTGGGGTACCACCCGTCACAGTACGGGGCCTAGATCACCATACCGAGGATTACTCCCAATCCCTTGCAACATAAGGCCGGAACCATCCGTTACTGGATAGTCCCGAACAAGACAACCCCGCAGTTGGCCGCGACCCAACTGCCCACACAGCCGAATAAAAAGGGACTTCTAAACAGGGAAAAATCTTGTTCTACTTAGGCATGACCCACTTAGCCTTGCTGCACCTCCCCTGTTTTAGCCATTCCCGGTTGATGCTTGAGGCTATGATTACCCTTAGAGAACACATCTCTCAGAATGCTCATCGTCCACCTGACGATGTTCTGAAAGCATTCAACTCATACAAGTTCGTTCCGGGTTCGAACGAAACCAAAGGCATTATCTCGTTACACTCATTTTGGAATCATCCTCAGAGCTAACGACAATAACGCTTGCACTCTGAATCTTCATCTTCACTTTAGATTCACGACCTATCGTTAATTTAGATCGATGCGGTTTTCGGATATCCAAATCTGAAAACCCGATCCCGGTCGCATCGAAATCCAAAACGCCATCTTTTAGGTCCAAATTGTTTTAAAGTTTAAAACAATTCAATTCTATTATCTATATTCACACCGATAGATAATTCATAATATAATAACAGATAATCTACATTATTATTATTTTTGGCAAGGCCGACGGTTTTATAGTGGACCGACCACTTTTATTACGAACGTAATAACGATTGAAGTACAGGAGTAAGGTAGAGGCACCTTAGCTACTATGAAAGAAAGAAATGTAAAATACAGCACAGGAGTATGACAGACAAGTCACAACTACTAGGTATAAATAACCATACTAGTTCTCCTCCGTGGAGGAAGAATCACCAACACCCTCAACAACCCGGGAAGAATCCAGAGAACCATGAATTCCAAAATAAGGGCGAAAATGTTCAGCAAGAGAAGGATCATAAAAGTCAGCATCAGAAGAGTAGATAAAAGATCGATCCCAGGCAGCATCAGCTAGAATTACAAAATTAATCACAGCAAACGAACCATCCATGTCGAGGACCAAGGAATTACCAGAAATACTGTAGTATAGGCATCGTAGGTCCAATAGATCATCAGATACATATCTAAAATAGGATTCATCCACAAGGTTGAACCTCATAGCAGTACGACGTTCAACCCAACAATGTTCGGTCTCAACCCAAACAACTTGAGGAGGAGAGAGAACCGGCTCAGCAGGGTGGACCACAAGAATAGCACCAGGCAATAGGGAAACAGGCCGAGCAAAGGAAGGGGTAGGACCAGGGTCAGAAGAGACTTTGGGGACCCATTTCCTTAGCGGAGGTCGTGGCAGAGGGATCTTAAGAGCAGCAGCAGATACAACAGAGTGTGTGCAGGCAGAGGCTAAATGGCCAAAAGAGTGACAGGAGGAACAAATGTTAGGGACCCATCCATAACGAACACGAACATCCACCACGTGACCAACAACTAGCTGGACAGGAATAGAGGTAGGGAGAGGCTTATGCGGGGTAATCTCAATCAGAGCTTTGGCGTATACAAGCTTATCACGCGCAACAGTATTAGAATCAAAACATTTCAATTTACCGACATTGCAAGCAAGCCAATTCAAACCAAGCAGCGGCTGAAGAGCAGAAGGAATTTGTGAGAAATAAAACAGGGATAGAAAAAACTTGTTCACGAGCACCTGCAACCGTCGGAGACCAGGGGGTAATAATAAAAGGTTGTCCATCAAAGAAGGAAGGCTCAGACTCAAGAACACGTCTACGTTCCTCAGGGGAGGAGAACAATAGGAAGTACAAGGAATCAACTAACTTAACTCTAAGGCCACCATGAAGTCGCCAGGCCCTACGACAAACAGCAACCGCATCTTGAAGTCGATGTTTAGGGTCCAAAAAGAATCCAACAACGTATTCTGACCAAAAGTCCAATCCGGCTTGCATAACACAGGGGGGAGGGATCATCACTCCGTTTTCCTCAACGACTTCGAACTCAACTGGTTCATAAACACCAGCATTGCGGGGCATGGTTGTAAAAAGTGAAGACCATGATTTGGGAATAGATGGGCTAGTAGCAGCAACAATGGGAGAAGTGACTGCATGCAAGATATCTCCAGTATTTGTAACATTGTGCACTGGGACAGTATTGTCATCGGCAATATGCCGAACAGTTGGTGAGCCTCCAACAACACCAAAATTATCAGTAGAATTAAAGCTCAATACATCACTAACAGATGGACCGATAACACAGTCATTCACTGTAACATCCACCAAACCCACGGGATTACAAGACTTAATTCCATCGAGAGAAATAACCCTAACCTGGCTAGAGTTCAGGCAATCAGAAGAAGAAGAGACCGCAAGTTTTTTAGCAGGCAAGGGGGGAAACTATGAATCTGAGAGCATGGGAGGTTTCGATATAACAGAAGCAGCTCCTTTAAAAAACTTACCAGATCGAGTAGAGGATGGAGAAAGGGAACTGGAGACGAGGGGAGGAAGAGGGGGGCTAGAAATGGAAAGGCGACGACGAGAGAACGACAAAGAAGAAGGCAATCGCGATTAGGACAGTGACGACGCGAAAATCATCTTAGTTTCTACTTTTGTTTTTTTTGAATTTTTGATAAACTTTGGGGCCAAGGAAACTATGTTTACCCTGGCCTTTGGTTAGACCGGGATTTATAGTGCCCGGACACTTATGTCTCATTATTGTGGCCGCTGGGATTCGAACCAGTGCCACTACAACTACATGTAGCAACTCCACTATGTCTTAACCACTGGACCACTAGAACTTGATAAAAAACTTTGGGGCCAAGGAAACTATGTTTACCCTGGCCTTTGGTTAGACCGGGATTTATAGTGCCCGGACACTTATGTCTCATTATTGTGGCCGTTGGGATTCGAACCGGTGCCACTACAACTACATGTAGCAACTCCACTATGTCTTAACCACTGGACCACTAGAACTTGACAAAACTTTGGGGCCAAGGAAACTATGTTTCTCCTGGCCTTTGGTTAGACTGGTTTTATAGTGCCCAGACCACTTATGTCTCATTATTGTGGCCGCTGGGAATCGATCCGGTGCCACTACAACACAATGTAGCAACATCCACTATGTCGAAACCACTGGACAACTAGAACTTGACAAAAACTTTGGGGCTAAGGAAACTATGTTTCTCCTGGCCTTTGGTTAGACTGGTTTTATAGTGCCCAGACCACTTATGTCTCATTATTGTGGCCGCTGGGAATCGATCCGGTGCCACTACATCACAAATAGATAATTCACATTATCATCACAAACAGATAATCCACATTATCATTACAAATAGATAATTCATATTATCATCACACTTCAACCAAAGCATCCATATCACACAACATTACTTATCTCATATCTGAGATCTCAAACCATTCAAGGCAATGAATATCATCCATCCTTACATAAGCAAGGATTAATTTATCACACTATAATTAATTTAAAATGAATTAAATTAATTACTTCATCTCTAATTAATTTAAAGTAAATTAAATTAATTACTTTCATCATTATAAAACTTGCTTACATAACCATTAATTGATTACAAATCAATTAATTAATTATCCTCTAATTATCCACCTTAATTAATCATCTCTGATTAATTATCCTTTAATTACATTCAAGTAATTATCCTTTAATTAATTTCACAAATTAATTATCCTTAACCACTTACAGTAATTAACCTTTAATCACTCTATTAATTAATTAATTATAATCAATTACATTAAACCTTAATTAATTACTTCATTTTTGATTAATTAATCTTAATTAATCAACCCTTAATTACATCATTAATTATATTAATTAATGATCTATAATTACTTTTTTTAATTAATTAAATTAATTACATTAAATAATTAATCTTTAATTAAACCATATTTACTAATCACTCTTGATTAATCTCATCCAGTAATTAACTTCCCTTAATTACTTCATTAAATAAATTAATTACTCCTTAATTAATTATTTTAATTAATCCCTTGATAATTACACAAAGTAATTAAACTCAACTTACTTTCATATATAAATCACCATTCAATTAATTACATCCAGTAATTATCCATTAATTACTTTCCTATGTAATTATACTTATCAAATCTTCAAGTGATTATTCTAAATTAATTAAACTTAATTAATTAACTTAAACCAATCAAATTATTTAATTAATTACCTTGAGTAATTAATTCCTTTAATTACTTTCATTAAGTAATTATATTTAAAACAATCTCATAAATGATTATCCTTAATTAATTAATCTAATTAATTATTAAAATTAATCATATTAATTAATTAGTTATTTAATAATCTCAAGTTAATGAATTTCATTAACTATTAACATTCTTTAATTACTTTTTTTTTTGCAAGGCAGGCTGGTTTTATAGTTGGCCGTCCACTTTTATTACCATAGTAATAAAGTTGAAGTACAGGAGAAAGGCAAAAGCGCCTAAACTACTAAGAAATATAGGAAAATACAGCACAGGTATGTGACAGATATGTCACAGTAACTAAGATAATCACCAAGACTAGGACTCCTCCGAAGAGGAGGAATCATCATGATCAGAAGTATCCAAAGGGGCATTCCTACATAGATCAGCAAAGGGGCTGAAACGGCTAGCAAGAGTTGGATCGTAACCCAAGGCATCAGGAGAGTAAATAAATGAGCGATCCCAAGAACAGCTAGCATGTCAGAATTCTTACTCGCATACTCACCATCCAAATCAAGAACTAAAGACGCACCAGACCGAATGTAATAGAGGATCTAAGGTCCGTGTGATCATCAGAAACAAATCTAAAGAATGAGTCATTCACGGGGCTAAATCTCACATCAGATATGCGATCAACCCAACACCTCTTAGACTCATCCCAATCAATAGGATACCGGGTAGGATCAAGATCAGCTATAAGAGAAGGAAGGGCAACACATGGAACCACCGTAGCAGAAGGAGAGGCAGGCCTAGCAATAGAAAGAGTCGGACCCAGATCAGGCAAAAGAGCCGCAGGAAGGGGAACATGAGAGACAGCGTAAGGGCAACACATGGAACCACTGTAGCAGAAGGAGAAGCAGGAGGTAGGTGACCAAAAGAGTGACATGAGGAGCATATATCTGGAACCCAACTATAGCGAACACGGACCTCCGCAACATGGCCCACAGCAAGCTGGACAGGAATAGTGGCAGGGAGAGGCTTAAAGGGAGATATCTTAATTAACGCCTTAGCATACATCAATTTTTCACGGGAAACCGTATTAGTATCAAAGCATTTCAATTTTCCGACGTTGCAAGCCAACCAATTCAACCCAATCAAAGGCTGAAGCGCGGATGGGATTTGAGAAAAGTAAACCCAAACGGGAATGGAAAGCACCTGCTCACGGGATCTCGCCACAGTGGGAGACCATGGAGTAATAATAAAGGGCCTACCAGCAAAGAAAGAAGGCTCAGCACCAAGAACTAGCCGACGATCTTCAGAAGAGGAAAACCTGAGGTAATATAAGGAGTCGATCAGCTTAACATGCAAATTACCTCGCAGCTTCCAAGCCTTACGCAAAAACGATGCCGGATCACGAAGACGGTGATTTGGATCCAGAAAGAAACAAACCAAATACTCAGACCAAAAATCAACTCCGGCTTGCATGACCAAAGGTAGAGGGATCACAACTCCATTCTCTTCAACAATATCAAAATCAACTGGTAAGTAATCACCCGCATTTTGTGGCAATGTTTTGAACAAAGATGACCAAGATTTATTACAATACGGCATTGGATCAGTAGCACATGGCTGAACATCAACATAGGGCAAAACAGATGAAACATCAAACTTAGAAGCAACTACAGTATTGTCACTGACTGCAGGGTTAATAATCTCAGAGGCAATATGACAAGCAACTGATGCGCAATGACGTGAAACACCTGCGGAAACCAAATCCTCATTTCTATCAGTCAAACCACTATTTCCTACATCTCTAAACACTGCATTCGTTACTTGCAGTCTCGTATCACAAGTTTCGTTCACCTGCGGACACACAATAGCTACAGGAGGAGGCCGAAGCAAACCAGATGGAGGGAATGCGAAACAGAACCAGGAAGGAGACTACAAGCGACAGAAGCATGTAACTCACTACTCGAAACCGGACGAGCAATCGGAGAAATAGATGGACGATTGCAAGCGAGCAGAGGCGGGAAGTCATCTGATGTAAGTAAAGTTGGATTAGCGTTCGCGGCTTTGGACTTCATACTCGAAAACAGACGACCAGAGCGCGTGGAAGAGGGAGAGAGAGAGGGAGCGATGGAAGGGAAGGGGAGAGGTACATAAGAGGCTAGGAGGAGAAACGCTGAAAAGAGGAGGTCGCAAGCTGGAAGAGGGGGGAGGGGGGATCACGGATCGCCTGGAAGAAAAGTCGCCATTATGATGAGATTCATTTATTGATTAAGAAATGCATTGATAAGCTACTGATTGTTTTGATTTAATTACTTTTATTAAGTAATTAACTTAGATTAATGATTATTAATTACAAATTAATTTATCCTTAATAACTCATTAATTAATCTCTGATTATTTAATTAATTAAGTGCTTAACTGTAAATTAATTAATCTTTAATTTCTTGATTTATTAATTTCTAATCATTAATTAAAAATCTTAACTTATCTAATTAATGATCTTATTTCCCAATTAATTATCCTTAATTAATTAACTTAAACCTTAATTAATTAAATTCAAATCCTTAATTACTTAATTAATTAATCCAAATTATTAATTAATTAAATTAATTAATTATTCTTTTTAATTACCTTAATAATTTAATGAATCACAAATCATTAAATCTTTATTAACTTTAAGATAAAAACATTTCTTACTTATGATATTATCATTAACAAAGCATTCAAAAACAATTTACTTTCAAATTTACTTTTTAAATTTCATTTTAAAATTAAGATTTAAAGTGAATACAATTTTAACATTAACAAAGTTTGAAAACAATTTAAAATCCTTTTAAAATCTCATGTTAAAGAAATACATACCTTACAAAAGAAATTGAAAAGAATTTTTAAACCAAATTCATTTTAAATTCAAATCAATTTAAAATACACTTTAAACATTCAAAGCTGTTTAAACATTTGAGGTTTAAAAAAAAACTTTCTTTTATTTCAAAACTATGATACAAACTAAATTTGATTCCAGATTAAACTTTGATTTAAAACTTTACTTACATTTTAAAACTTCATTTTTAAATTCAAACTATTTAAACATTTTAAGGTTGTTAAAACAATTTAAATTTTAAAAAATTTATTTTATTCTTAAACTAAGATTCAAACTAAACTTGAATCCATATTTAAACTTAGCCTTAAAACCTGTTTAAACCTTTACTTTACATTTTAAACTTCATTTTAAAAATTTTAAAACAGAACAGGCTTAAACCTGTAACCAACATTTTACTCGAGCCCATCTCAAATGACTTCGAGCCAAAACAAAAATGCCTCAAGAAAATTATCAACTTACTTCGATAAAAACTCGAGTAACCAATCCCCTCAAACCAAACTCATCAGAAAACAATGGAAGTGCACCGTGCACATGCACGGTGGCGCCGTCCATCTTCGGTCACCTCCGATGATCTCCTCAAGATGCCAAGCACCCTCACACCTAACCACTATCATCAGAATTTCCAGTCACACTCGAAATCGAAATTGAGCTTTAACTCAAACCTGGAACACCCAAAGAAAAACCTGGAATCCACCTCATCTTCGCATCTCCGACCACCAGGAGGTATGAAACTTCGGCCAAGTCTTCAACAATCCACAAACTTCCATCTCCCTAAATCTTGTTGCACTCGATCATCCAGAGATGTCGAGATGATCAAAATACCAAGCCTAGTTAAAACTAAGGTTACAAACTGAAAACATCCACCATTGCCACCACGGTGATCAATTCACCTTGCTGACAATCTTTCCCAATCCTCTGATCATTCCTCCATCATCACTGAGAATTACAACCCTCCAGATCACAGAGATCGCCAGAAACACCCAAATAACCATTTTCTATTCAACCCAGAACAGTACTCTTATCCTATTTCTAAAAATTAAGATTTTAGTTTTAAAAATCATGTTTTTGAATGATGTTTCAGATCCTAAGCCTGAAACATTGAATTATGATATTTAAATTTTCACTTATTCAAAGTTTTCACTGTTGTTTATAATTTCCAGAGACAATGCAATGTTATTTTAACTTAAATAAGTTTTTAAACTTTAATTATTGTTAAAATAAACAACTTTTGTTTGAAGCTTATATCCTAACTCAGATTAGATAATGAGATAAAGATTTCTGACTAAAAACTAAGCCTAGAAACTAGAATCAGGGAAATCCAGATACACAACATGCACACACCAATATATTCATAAATGCATACACATAAATTCACTTATAAATATGCACACAAACATACTCATTTTCATAGATAAGCATGCAACAGAATCATATACTTAAACATTTAAACAGTGATGTTACTCGCCTGATTTTGGAAATGAAGAACAGAGCTTCCATCTTGAAGTTGCTTTTAACTCAGAAAACTTGAATTGCCTTAAAACTGGAAACTTGCATTCCATTGCTTTTGAAAACTTTAAAACTTGAATTTCCCTTCACTATAAAAACTGAGTTGCTTGTCTCAGGTTGCATGCAGGCTTGTTCCAGATTAAAGAAAATGCTCAAGCTTTGATTTTGAAACTGAACTACAGGTTTTGGAAAAATGCTTGAAAGGTTTGCTTACTTTGATTTGAGAAATGAGTTACAGGGATTTTGATTTTGATCTTTGATTTCAGATTGATGATTTGTTTTCTGGTTTGAAGATGATTACTGATTTGTTTTTGATCTTGTTTAACTTAGCTTTAGATTTTAGGGAAAAAAATGAAGGAAGGAGACATGTATATGTATAGGCTGAAATGTTTTATAAATAAAAATAAAAGAAAACTAAATTTTCAAAATGCCACTTGTTAATCCTCTTAACACTTGTCACACACATTAATTATTTAAATTACACATGTTATGTGAAGCCTTAAGATATTTACATTTGTCTTTTAAGTAATCTTTACTTATTTAAATGTAAAGTAAAAAAAGCCTTTTCTTAATTTACTAATTATGAATACTTATTTAAATGAATATGAATTCTTTAAGAATACATATATATATAACCAATTATATTCTTAAATAAAAGTTTATATAAACATATAAGATCCAAAACAATTTAAAATCTATCCTTTGAATTTTAAAACTTTTAAATTCAAATTCAAATCAAATTCAAAAGTCTAATTTTAAAATCAAGTTATATATATACATATATAACTATACAAATTCAATTTGAAATAACAATTCTATTTCTATTAAAATCTATTTGTAAAAAAACAATACATTGTTAATATTGTTTGAAAATAACACATTTATCAATTTGGAATTATTTATAAAAGAAATTATCTCTTGATTATAAATTACTTATTTTCTTATTATGTATTAATGTTTCATTTGTAAAATTGTATTCTAAACTTATATATATTTATCAAGCTATATTTAAAAAGAAAATAAAACAAACCTTTTTGTTAATTAATTTGAATTTAAACTTAAGCTATAATGAATTTAAACAATTAAACATTTTCCTTAAGTATTCAAATCCATATAGTTATTTATTAAATAGCTTTGAAAAGCTTTACATTAAATAAATCACTATTTTCCAATTACTAAATAATATTAGAATTAGAAAATATGCTTTATTTGTTAAATTTAAAACAAAGCTTACCTATCTACAATATATACAAATACATTTACATTATAAATAGAAAACATTTTATTAGCTTTAAAAGATAAAATTCATTAATTAAATATTTATTAAAGAAAGATTATTAAATCAATTCAAATCTTATTAACAATGATTATCAAATCAAATTAATTTTTAATACAAATTATTAAATTGATATTGCCCAAAATTTCGGGTCATCACATTCCTCCCCCCTTAAAAGAATTTCGTCCTCGAAATTTAAAAGCAAAGGTAATTTAATAATCTATCTAAGATTTTAATTTTAAATCACAAGCATCTTATCAACCACATGCTAACAACCACTGTAACCAAATCACTCAATCAAACAAATCTAACTATCCAGACAAAATTCTGGATAGTACTTCCTAGAGTTTCCCAGCATAAATACCGGAATACTTGCTCTACAGAACCCAAGCAATCTACACTACTAAGCTACAGAGCACCAATTCATCCAGATCTGAACAGGGTATCAGACCACAAACAAGTCCCGCTCAACTACCAAAACCTCCTGAACTGCTGATTCCACAACCATAGATGAATCATACACGTACTCCCTCAAAGATACGTGAAACTCATCAAATCCCAGTCTTTCAAACTGGCAATTCAATCCTGTAGACCAAAGCACTTATCCTCACAAGAATACAAAAAAGATCCAAAACACCTCGGAGCTAGCTTCCTGCCTTACCAAACTTATAGCTCCCTTGATCGGAGAAAACTAACCAAAAATCAAATCTCCGACTCTTGTCCATAATATTCTCCTGACAATCCAGGGTTGTCCTCATCCTTCCTGATCAGCTCAACCTTCGCTAATGCCTCTAGAAACAAACTAGACCAAAAAAAACAACCCAACAAAATGATCCTCTCAAGATCTACCAAAATCAAGAACAAACTCTACTCCTCAAATATCAGAAGACTGATCTTACTTCTCCTATCCGGAAAAGACAAACATATGCATTCCCAAACAGCTTCCGTTGCACAACTCTGATCTGGAGTAGATGAAAATGATGATGACGAACACAAGCACAAACTGGTCAACCCATCTCAGAAATTTGGTTCAACAGATCCAAAAGAGAAAACTCAGAAGTTCAACCAAAATCTGAGCTGCCTCGCCAAACTTTCTCTAAGAACCATCCTTCTACTAAGCTGGACCATCGGTATCACTCTTGGAATCCTAGTCGATAAGAAAACTCAATCTCCAAATGCTAGGGAAAACCTCTGACTTCCCTGAAGACATCCAGAAAAATCTCTGATAACTCAAGAGAACACTCAGCTATCGCAAGTCACTTTTGCAATCAACCCAGCCTAATTCCAAAGAAAACTATTCTCTCTTTACCAATCAAAACAGCTTATGCTTATCTAGCCAATCCATTGAAGGAAAGGATCTACTATGCTGCTTCTGAACTCCACCTCTAGAAAACTGCTAAGCCAAATGACCTTTCTGCTGGCATACAGCACACTTCGAGTTGCACTGCTGCCACAGATGCCCAAGACTTCCTAACCAAAAGCTCCTCGAGAAACTCGAGCCTCAAAGCCAAGCAGAAACACCTTGCTAAACCGAGCCATAACACTGAAGCAGACATACTTCCTTAAACTTACTCCAAAAGAAACATCTTCGGAAACATCCATAGTCACTACGTCTCATCACACAGCTACTACTTCCTGAGGTATCAAAATACCATCACTCGCTTCTACTCAGCCGATAGTTCCAAACTCTACTCATCCAAACTTGCTCCTCAAAGATGGACTCTGAACCTTAAAATGACTTCCTTCATAGATCGGTGAAATCCTTTCACTACAGCAAAACTTACTCGACACGGTATTAGGTCTATAGTCTCGACATATAAACTTCCAACCTCAACATTTGGACTCCATCCATTGGTAGTCGTGCTACTATAGAACTCATATTGGAAAACCCGAACAAGTAACCCAATAAATAGATAGAAATAGATATATATAAATATAAATATATTTAAAATTACAAATACGCTCTCTCAAGATAGACACCACTCCAGAGTCTAGGTACTATCTCAACCTATGCTCTGATACCAACTGTCACGGTCTAGACTTTTCAACCATCAACAGCGGCCACTCTCCGCCGTGGCTGATAGTGGTACCTCGGTTTTGCTTTTACGGCCAGCCTCTCGACTCGCAACCAACCCCTCAAAGCCTTATACTACCTCAGGGGACATGTAGGGGTAAGAGTCTCCCGTTCACTACCTAACGCAAAGCATGAACCCCCTATCATGCTGTAATGTAGCAAACCCGATCCCCAAAGCACTGTTAAATTTGATCATCTAGAGAGCTCGTGGAAAAAAAAATTCCTGACCAAGCCTAAAACTAGGTTACAAACTAAAAACATCCACCGTCGCCACCATGGTGATCAGTTCACCTTACTGACAATTTTCCCCAATCCTCCGATCATTCCTCCATCATCACTGAGAATTACAACCCTCCAGATCACAGAGATCGCCAGAAACACCCAAATAACCATTTTCTGTTCAACCCACAACAACACTCTTATCCTATTTCTAAAAATTAGGATTTTAGTTTTAAAAATCATGTTTTTGAATGATGTTTCAGATCCTAAGCCTGAAACATTGAATTATGATATTTAAATTTTCACTTATTCAAAGTTTTCACTATTGTTTAAGATTTCCAGAGACAATGCAATGTTATTTTAACTTAAATAAGTTTTTAAACTTTAATTATTGTTAAAATAAACAACTTTTGTTTGAAGCTTATATCCTAACTCAGATTAGATAATGAGATAAAGATTTTGGACCAAAAACTAAGCCTGGAAACTAGAATCAGGGAAATCCAGATGCACAACATGCACACACCAATATATTTATATATACATACACAGAAATTCACTTATAAATATGCACACAAACATACTCATTTTCAGAGATAAGCATGCAACAGAATCATATACTTAAACATTTAAATAGTGATGTTACTCACCTGATTTTGGACATGATGAACAGAGCTTCCATTTTGAAGTTGCTTTTAACTCAGAAAACTTGAATTGCCTTAAAACTAGAAACTTGCATTGCCATTGCTCTTGAAAACTTTGAAACTTGAATTTCCCTTTGCTATAAAAACTGAGTTGCTTGTCTCAGGTTGCATGCAGGCTTGTTCCAGATTGAAGAAAATGCTCAAGCTTTGTTTTTGAAACTGAACTACAGGTTTTGGAAAAATGCTTGATAGGTTTTCTTACTTTGATTTGAGAAATGAGTTACAGGGATTTTGATTTTGATCTTTGATTTCAGATTGATGATTTGTTTTCTGGTTTGAAGATTATTACTGATTTGTTTTTTATCTTGTTTAACTTAGCTTTAGATTTTAGGAAAAAAATGAAGGAAGGAGACATGTGTGTGTGTGTGTGTATGTATATATATATATATATATGTATATGTATATGCTGAAATGTTTTATAAATAAAAATAAAAGAAAACTAAATTTTAAAAATGCCACTTGTTAATCCTCTTAACACTTGTGACACACATTAATTATTTAAATTACACATGTTATGTGAAGCCTTAAGATATTTACATTTGTCTTTTAAGTAATCTTTACTTATTTAAACGTAAAGTAAAAAGCCTTTTCTTAATTTACTAATTATGAATACTTATTTAAATGTATATGAATTCTTTAAGAATATATATATATATAACCAATTATATTCATAAATAAAAGCTTATATAAATATCTAAGATCCAAAACAATTTAAAATCTATCCTTTGAATTTTAAAACTTTTAAATTCAAATCAAATTCAAAAGTCTAATTTTAAAATCAAGTTATATATATACACATATAACTATACAAATTCAATTTGAAATAACAATTCTATTTCTATTAAAATCTATTTGTAAAAAAAATACATTGTTAATATTGTTTGAAAATAACACATTTATCAATTTGGAATTATTTATAAAAGAAATTATCTCTTTATTATAAATTACTTATTTTCTTATATGTATTAATGTTTCATTTGTAAAATTGTATTCTAAACTTATATATATTTATCAGGCTATATTTAAAAAGAAAATAAAACAAACCTGTTTGTTAATTAATTTAAATTTAAACTTAAGCTATAATGAATTTAAACAATTAAACATTTTCCTTAAGTATTCAAATCCATATAGTCATTTATTAAATAGCTTTGAAAAGCTTTGTATTAAATAAATCAGTATTTTCCAAAAATATTAGAATTAGAAAATATGCTTTATTTGTTAAATTTAAAACAAAGCTTACCTATCTACAATATATACAAATACATTTACATTATAAATAGAAAACATTTTATTTGCTTTAAAAGATAAAATTCATCAATTAAATATTTATTAAAGGAAGATTATTAAATCAATTTAAATTTTATTAACAAAGATTATCAAATCAAATTAATTATTAGTACAGATTACTAAATTGATATTGCCCAAAATTCTGGATCATTAAAATCCTGAAGGTCATACCGGAGATTATGAGCATATGAATAAAATAACTAGAAATTATATATGACATATAATAAGTACCATGTTACTAAAGATTGTAGGGACAACAATTTTTTATGGATGGTCAAGGTTTTAATGACACGATTAATGGATCCTAATACCCACTAAAGAGATTTAAGAAATATGCATCTCTTTTAGGATTTTTGAGAGATATAGAATCCAATGGAAGCCTTATCAGATAAATATAATAAACCAATCTAATACGTATAATAATATATTGCAATTCAATTTAATACATCTAAATAATTTGTGCAGATAAGCAACAATGAAACTATTTCTAGAGAAAAACATACTGAATGGCGTGAACTATAAAGACTGGTTAATAAATGTAAAAATTATGTTCACCAACAAAAACTTTGCCATGCGATCGCAATTGAATCCATGCATACTTAAAGAGAATGATACCCTGAATAGATATTGTCCTATGAATCGTGGTCGCTGGACCATGAACTTGCTCAATGATATATGTTGTTAACTATGAGCAGATCCCTAAAAACATCATGAGAATATGAAATTTTGTTCCATATTTGAGCACAACAAAAGTTGTACGATGAACAATCTCGCTCCACAAGGTACGAGATCTCATGGAAATTACTTCACACAAAAATGAGCAAAGAAGATCCCTTCCAAGATTACATACTTAATATGATTGGATACACAGAGAGATTGGATGAGCTGGGAACAATTCTTGATTAAGAGATACAAACCGACATGATGCATAGAAAATTGACTCTGCAATTTGATTCATTCATACTTAACTTCAATATGAAATGGGTGAAGTGTACTACATGTATCTCCTTAATATGAAAAGGATATTACCTTCAATTAAGTGTTGTGCTCGCGCTTAAGGGTACTTTTTCCTTTTGCATTTGATTTGTAAATAAAAGAGAAATTGTTAAAAAAGTCTTGGGATATATAATTAAAAGTGCTTGAATTGAATTATTATGGAAAGGAAAATTTTGGAGTTTTGTTATGAAATAAATTTTGTAGATCAATATTTTAATGGTAAATATTGAGAGATTTTATATAAAGGAGAAGTTTAGCTTGATTAATTATTTTTTAAAGTAATTTAAAAAGGGTTTAGAAGTAAATGAAGGTTTTGGAATATTGTTTTGGAAACTGAATATTATGGCTATTAAAACATTTTTAATTGAAGGTCCTTTTTGAGAAAAATAATATCATATACATTTGTTGTTTGAAGGAAGTTATTGAATTCTAAAACTCCTTTGTTAGTATTATTAAAGTATTAAAGAAGAATTTCAAATTGTATAATGTTGATTACTTTGCAATTAAATAAGAGGGTTTAAGCAAAAGTTTTAGAATAATGAGAATTTTATAACATAAACCTATTTGAAATTAATATTGATTTTTGAGATTAAATTGAAGATTTTGGAGGAAATGTTAATTTATTACTTAAACCTTTTTGAAAATTAATATTGAATACATTAAAATCCAATTGAATGTTTTTGAAAAAGTGTATCTTATAATAGAATCTCTTCTAAACTAATTAATGGTTGAAGTGTGTGACTTGTGTGGAAATTATATTATGAAATTTTAAGTAAATGGATTTTAGTAATACCAAATAGTATGGAATATTCGGTAATGTTTTTTGGATTACTCCTTTAACTTGATAGCTTATTATTTTATGACGTGTGTAATTTACGAGCATTGAGTAAACGAACAAGTATCATCAGGTGGTATAGAACGCCTGAGTTGATATTTATTCAGTTACTTTTTTGGAGTAAATGTTACTTATACAGGGATGAGTAGTATGGGGTATTCACATATAAGATGCTGCAAGCTGAGTGTTGTAGGCTGAGATTCATAAGAGTGTTTATCTATTATGAGAGTACTCCAACTATCGTGTGAGGAGTAAGCCATATTAAGCTAGCAACCATCCTAATGACCTAGTTGCGGGGTCATCCAAAATCAGTGACACAATTTGTTCTATATGGATGGGAGCCATTGCCCCATGTCACCAAAGCCAGTAGTCTATTGCCATTTGGGGGCACTTATAGGGCTATGACCATTACATTGCATAATCATGCACCACGTTGGTGCAAGATGGATGTTATGTAGAGATGTATGTGTTGGGCGTACGGTGTGCATGTATATTTTTGAAATAGTGGGTATTTGACTTATTTTTCTAGACCTACATGGACATGTATATGATATATGTTATATTTTATTGTTGTGTTCTTATGACACTGTGATCTCCATTGTCTATTCTATATTACGTATTATTCTATCTTGAAAATTCACATGTTATTGCTTTATGCAGATACCGAGTGCATATAGGTGAGTTGTATATGATTTTTTAACATGTATTAGTTTTAGCTTAAGGGAATATTCACGTGTGACAACCCAATATCACCTCATTCTCTGTGTTATCCGATAGTATTACTCGGTAATACTCTTTGGTAGTATGGTTATAAAGGTGGGTGTTGCAATGCTTAGTCAACATGAAGATATTTTGTTGATTTGAATTATTAGATTGATTTAGTTTTGAAATTTAAAATTAAATGTATTTACCTAGTCAAAAATATAATATTCTAATTAACTTAAGTTTTAATTAAACATTTTGACTTGGTCAAATTGCATAAGGTATTTTAACAAAGTCAAATTTAAACAAATTATTAAACATATAGTAGTATACATTAATATTAAATAATTTAAATAATGCAATTAAGATATATACATATATGTTTAACAGATACATAGTATATATAAATCATAATATAAGACACATGTATATATTATACGATATTTATATTTTGTTATAATGTTATGTTCGTATATCACCCTACATATTCATACTGACACTTAAAATATAAATTAGTTAATATAATAACGCATTATTTAAAGTTAGAATGGATTTAAATTTTGGACTGCATATTTTCATAGGCATATTAGGATCCTATTAGAGATTTTATTTTAAAATTCACTATATTTCGCTCATTGCCTAACGGACCTGATCCGACAATGTGTTATCCGAGCATGGGATTTTTTTGACCCAAATAAGGTACCTACGATGCAAGATTAGAAGTACTGAATTCTATAGCCGAAGATTGTAGTCTTCTTGGTTTAGCGAGATATTAGGGTTCATTAAGAAATTTGCAAAGACGGCTACACCTTTAACCCAACTAACTAAGAAGAACCAAGTCTTCTCTTGGATGTGCTTAGTAAAGGAATTTTTTATTAACATGAAGCAATAGTTAACTAGTGCCCAGTTATTATTATACTGGAAGGAGCTGAACTATTTACCTTATACACTAGTGCATGTGGTACGGGACTTGGTTTGGTTCTCATGCAATAAGGCAAAGTGATTGTGTACCTAGTAGGCAACTCAAAACTGATAAAAAGAATTACCCAGCTCATGATTTGAGGTTAGCAGCCATGTCTTTTCTTTAAAGACACGAGGCATTATTTTTTGAGCGAGATGTTTGAGCTATTTACTGAACATGAATCTTTAAAGTATTTATTTTCCTAGAAAGATCTCAATATTAGGCAACAAGGATGGATATAATTATTGCCATCATATGAATTTGGTATTTCTTATATTCTTGGAAGAGAAATTTTGTAGTGGATACATCAATTAAGAGGCATACGGTGTTGGGTTTCATGTTTTTAGAGAGAAAAGGTTCAAAGTATATAGCAAGGTTTGATTCTGACCTTCCTATGATATATAGCTCTATTTGTTGGTGATATTAAATATTAGACCTGCACTTTTTGATCAGATTAGTTGTAGCCAAAGTATATAGCGAGGTTTGATGCTGACCTTCCTATGATATGTGGCTCTGTTTGTTGGTAATATTAAATATTAGACCTATACTTATCGATCGAATTAGTTTTAGCCAAAGGCTTTATGCAAACATTATAGAGATCTTGAACTAGATTGGGAAGGGAAAGAAACATATACATATAGAGTGGTATTTATTAATGCAAAGGGTTGGCTTTATAGAGACAGGAGATTGTGTGTTCCCTAAGTGTAAAGTTTGATTGATGATGTGCTTCGAGAGTGCCACTATAATAGGATGGCTATTTATCTAGGTGGAAACAAGATGTATAATGATGTAAAGCACAATTTTATTGGAAGCATATGGGAAAGGCCTGTTACGGAGTTCATAGAGAAGTGAATGACTTAAGTCAATTCTAAACAAAAGAAACACAATGGCTTATTAGTCCCTGTGGAATTCCACATTGGAAGTGGGAATGTATCTCTATGAATTTCATATATGGTTTTTTGCAGAGTCAAAGAGGAAATGAGAGTATTTTGGTTATTGTAGACCAATTGTCGAAGAGCACTCATTTTATTTCAATGACGATTTCTAGGACCACTCCATTTATAGCGACATCGTGTGTACAAGAATTAGTGAAGTTATATAGTGTACCCTGTAGGATTGTGAATGATCGAATACACTTTTCACAAGTGTGTTTTGGAAGAGCTTGCAACGTGCATTAGGCATGGATTTGAACTTGTATGGTGTTTCATCCTTAAATGGATGGCCAAACCGAGAAAGCGAACTGTGTGCTTAAGGTCTTTTTGAGAGCTTATATACTTGATTTCGGAGGACCGTGGGAGGATCAATTGCCTTTTGTTAAATTTGCATATAATAATAGTTATCAATCTATTATTGACATAATGTTGTTTGAAGTATTGTTTGGAAGAATTTGTAAATCGCTTACATATTAGGGGTAAATGGCCGAAAAGTTGGTACTTTGACTAGGTATGATTCCTAAAACTTCGAAAAAAGTAGAGTTGATTCAGAGAAGAATGAACGCGTCTCAAGATCGGCTAAGTCTTATGTCAACAAGAGATGTGTAAATCTTGATTTTGAAGTTGGTGATTTGATATTTGTGTAAACATCATCGTTGAGAGAGCGGTAAGATTTGGAAATTTGAGAAAATTGCGTGTAGTTTGTTGGACCATTTCCTATAGTGGAATAGATCTAAAGCTTGCATATATAGTTGATCTTCCTAAAAAAAGGTCTGAAGTACACAATGTGTTTTATGTCTCACACTTATGCAAGTATGTACATGAATCAAGAGTAAAGGTTGAGCCAGGCCAATTAGAGGAAGCGGATATTGAGCCGAAGGTTTCTATTCCTGGAGGACCAATTTATACTAGTGAGAGTAATGTTAACTATGGAACTAGTTTTTTAAACTTGTTCGAGTCCAATTGGGCGAAGATTCTAGAATAATACCAAGGAGACAAAAGAGAAGATGCATGCTTTCTGTCCAAAACTTTTTACTAGTATGATTCCATTTACTTTAAATATATTTATTTTAAGTATGGTTGATTATAATTACATGCTAGCATAAAACTTTTTTTGTGTTGCTATGGTTGATTTGCTAGTTCTATGCTAAATGTAATTTACATCGTATATGTTTGGATAACTTTGTTATTTTTCTTGATCATTTTGGGATGAGTTCCTTTTATGGAAGGAGAAAGTAACAACTCATGTTTCAATACCTGTACTTAAAAAAATAAAATATTTTAATTAAACTAAATGAATTAATGGCCTAAAAAGAAGAACTTTTAGGACTCAAGGCTTATTCCATTATGTTTATAATGACATTTTCCTATAAAAACATATAGAGTTTGTTAAAAGTGATTAGGGCTGAGAAAATGAGAAGAAAAGTGAAGGTAGGGGTAAATTAGTAATTTAGCCAAAATTACCATATTTTTTAAATAAAGCCACTTCTCATTTCATTCTTCATTTACATTTTCTCCTCTTGTCTTTCAAAAATAATTAAGGGTTCCAATACTTCAAATTAACATATTTCAAAATAAATTTCTAAATTCAAGTTAAGAGATTCTCTACAAATCTATCTCCTCAAGTTTGCATTTTAAAGAAGATTTAAGTCGGATTCAAAAGTCAAGTGGGAGAAGAGGATTCAATTGAAGCTTAGACTTCCTAGTGTTTTGTGAGAGATTTATTCTTTATGATGTATGATCACTAAGCATACTTCAAATTATGTTAAATATCTAATGTTTGTTAGGGTTGATTAGTGATTGGGGTTTTAGAGATGAGATTCTTATTTTAATAAATGTTTAGAAGAGTTCAGTAATTGAATGAATGTGTTAAACTTTGATGTTGAATGTTGCTTCTGGTTTGAAATATGGTCGATTTAAAGTTGATAGAAGAATTAGGGGATGATTCTCGACATTGGTAAATGGCATTGTTGGGTTGGATGTAGAGGATGGAGTCTTGATCAAGTAGTGGAACTCGAATGATAGTTGAACGGATCATTACCTCAAATTCGTTCGTCGAGTGCAAAGTTGTATTCGTCTAAATGTCGGACGACTTATAACAAGGGGTGAGCAATCTTTGGTTAAACCAAATAAACCAACCAACCAGTTTATTTCGAACTGGTTAGTTTGGGTTTGAAATAAATTTGTTTTTATCAATACGTAGGAAAATTAGTTCGGTTATCGGTTTAGTCAAATTAACCAAACTTTAACTATATTATCAAAATTACTAATGTCATAATGATTTTATTAGATTAGCCTAGTGATTAAATAATTTTTCTTATAACATATGCATCGGATTTACTATTAAAAAGCAAAATAATACTAAACAAAAATGTTGTAATCATATATTTTTGTTTTATTTTAAAGTACAATGAATATTCGAACATAAAATGTATTTTAGATAAGTTAAATTAATAAACCAACTGAACCAACCAAACTTAGTTTGGTTGGTTTGGATTGATTTCCACTTCTATTGGTTTTAGTTCAGTTTAATAATTTTCATGATAGGACCAACCGAACTAGTCAAACGATCGCCTTATTTATAACAAGGGCATGAATGAAAGTCGGTATATATCGAGTAATATGGAATATTTTACTAAACTGAGACTTGTATATCAATAAAGTCTATATACCTAATTACCGGTAAATAAGTAGCGGAATAAAGTAAAGAAAGTAAAAACGATCACAAAAGAAATTTTTATACTGGTTCGAACTTCTCGTTCTACGTCCAATCCCAAAATTCTTCTAGATTTCAACAACACCCTCACTTAACTCAAAGGAACGTGTATATTGTAAATTGCATGAGCTATCAAACAGGACTTCGTGCCTAAAGATCTCCAATAGGACTTTGGCCACAAAAGTAGTAAAGCGTTTTGACTTCTTATGTTCTGAATAACACGAATGAGTCGATATAGTACAATCTTCCTATAATCTTCTTCATAAGTGGTATAGCATGTATTTGTGAAGAAATGGAAGTATATGATCACTATAGAGATGTAACTTGAATGTATAAGTGATCAATAGTGCGCAATATAAATCTTTTGAATGGAAGAGAATTCAAACAAGGATTGGAATGTTCTGTTTATTTTTAATTCAAGAAATTGATTGCTTTATATAGATAATGAGAAGTTACAACTGCTTGTGAAGTATGATGACTTATGAAAGAGTTGCAGCCATTAATGAAGGGAAATGACTCTTCACGGAAAAGAGAATCACTTCAAAAAGTCAAAATAAAATAGCTGTTATATGTCGACCATTCGTCTGAAAGAGTATTACCAGCTGACTGAATTACAGTCGAATTTGACAATTTTAAACAAAAAGAAATAGTGTAATAAAAACACTATATTTAGTCGATTGAAAAAAGTAGTTTAGTCAACTAACCTTGTATTTAGTCAACTGTATAAAAATATTTAGTTGACCGGTTTGCT
The DNA here is from genome assembly GCA_030765085.1 of Allium cepa. NCBI lineage: Eukaryota > Viridiplantae > Streptophyta > Magnoliopsida > Asparagales > Amaryllidaceae > Allium > Allium cepa. Next base: position 612,444,707 of record CM060932.1, read on the forward strand.
TTAGCAAATAATGTATATTAATATACAATGTTGTGGTCGACTTAACTAGGTCTATTAGTCAACTAACATTGTGTTTAGTCGACTGAATGACCTTGTTTGGTCGACTGATCAACATACCATGATTTTTTAAAACATGAATGAACTTCTGATTCTATGTGTGCTTGTGTATGCCGCTTTGAAAAGATTTTAACATTTCTAAACTTAAAAAAAGAACTCTTATGGCTAATAATACATTATGTGTCATCTTTGTCTAGTCTTTGTCATGTAGATCTCTTAGGTAGTTGATACTATTTACTACAAAAGTCGAATATATAAACAAAATATTCTTGTGTAGTTGTCACTTTAAAAATATCAAATAATGAGATTCTAACATTCTCCCCCTTTTTGATGACGACAACTATACAAGTTAAAATTTATATAAACCAAGTTAGTTCTCCACCTAAGTTTTTTACTCCCCCTATCGATATGGCCGTATAGTTTTCTCCCTCTTTGTTGTCGACAAAAAGGAAATATATATCAATAGGAGTTATATAAGATTTTTGTTTGCAGAGAATATAAATGGTTCTAAATATCAATTCTTAAAAGGATATAATAAAAGATAAGATTACTAAATTTTGTGATTTTCCTCTATTTGTAGCTCTTATTTCCTTTAGTCATAAAATTTGAAATATACTCCCCCTTAATATGTTGTTTACCTGCACAAAATAAGATATATGTTCTTGTACCCACTTCCTATGTTAGGGTCCGGGGGTTAGGCCTTAGGAAGTTATACCCAAGAGAGATTAGTGTTCTTTTTGAAAATAAAATCAGAATATTTATGTACATTAGATATAAATGTCTCTATATACTTATTTCTTATGAGATGGTTGTTAGACTTCGGAACCCATATCTTTATAGATTTAGGCTTTTATCAGTTTATTTGACTATCATCCTTTTTTTTTTTAATTCGTATATAATGAGCTATATTTCTTAGGACTAGATTTAACTTCCTTACTAGTTTTATTATAACCCAAACCTTTTTTATAAAGGGAAGATTGTGAATTATTAATAATTCTAGATAGGTTTTCTCTACCTTTATTAAATTTGAAACAATTTTAGAAATTCTTTCTAACTTTGTTTTAAGGTCTGTTACTTCTATACTTAGTGTATTAATACTACAATTTAAATCACAATTTTCTTTTGTTAATTTAACATTCTCATTTTTCTGAACTTCTATTTCACTATTCAATATAGTGATTTGAGATGTTAAATTTACTCAAGTTTCTTTAGATTTCACCAATTCTTCTTCTAATAATTTCATTTCATGTTTTAACATGTCAACTTCTAATTCGCTTCTATTTATTTCCTAAAGTGTCTTTATATTTTCTTTTTAGATCTTTTGTCTTATCTATTAACTTAGAATTAATTCTACTAGATCATCGAAAGAAAATTCACTTACAGCATCATTTGTGGCCATGAAACATACATTCGCTTGTTCTGAATCACTTTGGCTATCCAAGGAAGGAGATAAGTCTGAGTCATCCTATGTGACTGCAAATGCTTGCTTCTTCTTTTTGTATAGTTTCTCGTTTTTGTTTTCAAAACTATTCTTCTCCTTCTTGATGTCTGGGCAATCTTTCTTTATGTGACATATCTTGTCAAACTTATAGCATTTGGGCGATGAAGATGACGGATCGTTATTGCTGTTGCCAAATTTTTTTAGCCTTCTTATATCTTAAAATTTTCTGAAATTTTTGACCAGAAATGCAACACCATCGTCATCTATATCCGAATTTTCTTTCCCTTCTTGAAATGCGATTATCTTTCTATCTTAAGCTTGTACTCGTTTCGCCTGCAAATTCACTTTATAGGATAGGAGATTTCGTATTAACTCTTTTGGTTTTATAGTTAAAATGTTATTAGCTTCTTCGATAGCTAAGACCTTTAGTTCTTGGTCATTATTTAAAGAGTTAAGGATTTTTGACATGGTATCAAAATCTTTATATTTTTCTCCTAATACAAGAAGTGAATAATAGATATCTTGAAATCTAGAGCACATTTCACTAATACTCTTATCTTGCTTCATTCTAAAATTTCAAAACTAATTTTTTAGCATAGAGATCTTGCTTTGTTTAACCTTGTTTGTACCTTCATGAGTGATATTTAAGTTGCACCAAATTTCATAAGCAGATGTACACATCCTAACTCTATTGAATTCATTTTTATCCAGCGAGCAAAATAACATGCTTATAGCTTTAGCGTTACTAGTAGCATCTAGTTTTTTGGTGTTTGACCATTGTGCATAAGTGATGGTAGGAACAATGTATTCCTATTGTGTAATGTTCTAGGTGTCATACCCATTAGCTTGCATATATATTCTCATCCTAGTTGACCGATAAACATAGTTTAATCTAATAAATAATAGTGGTCGTACAGTAGATTGTCCTTCAACAAAAGTTATAGTAGTGTTGTCTATATTACTTAAATATCACAAAACTTTATTACGGTTATAATAGACTAGCTCTGGAACTAAATGAAAGTCGGTATGGATCGAGTGATATGAAATATTCCACTAAACTAAGATTTGTATATCAATAAAATCTATATATCTAATTACTAGTATATAAGCAGCGGATTAATGTAAAGAAAGTAAAAGCAATCACATCAGAGATTTTTGTACCGGTTCGGACTTCACATTCTACGTCTAGTCTCAGATGCCTTTTGGATTTAAACAACACCCGCACTTAACCCAGAGTAACATGTATATTACAAACCGCATGAGCTGCCAAACAGTACTTCATGCCTAAAGATCTCCAACGGGACTTCGACCAGAAAAGTATAAAGCGTTTTGACTTCTTGTGCTTTAAATAACACGAATGAGTCGATATAGTACAACCTTCCTATAATCTTCTTCATAAGTGATACAACATGTATTGTGAAGAAATGGAAGTATATGATCACTATAGAGATGTAACTTGAATGTACAATTGATCAATACTACGCAATATAAATCTTATGAATGCAAGAGAATTCAAACAAGAATTAGAGATTAGAGGGCCAGAGAATTGTTCTTTTATTAATTCAAGAAATTGATTGTTTTATATAAATAATGAGAAGTTGCAACTGTTTGGCGTAGTATCATGACTTATGAAAGATTTATAACCATTAATGAAGGGAAATGACACTTCGTGGAGTAGTCGATCCCTTCAGAAATTCAAAATAAAATAAACATTATACGTCAACCAATCGACTGAAAGAGTATGACCAGCCGACTGAATTACGGTCGAATTTGACAATTTTAAACAGAAAGAAAACAGTGTAAAAAACACTATATTTAGTCGACTGATCGATGTGCCATTATTTATTCAAACATGAATGAATATTTAGTTCGACTGATCGATGTGCCATTATTTATTCAAACATGAATGAACTTTTGTTTTTGTGTGCGCTTGTGTATACCGCTTTGAAGAGATTCTAACATTTCTAAACTCTAGACTAAGAACTCTTATGACTAATAATACATTGCATGTCATCTTTGTCTTGTCTTCATCATGTAGATCTCTTTGATAGTTGATATTATTTCCTGCAAAAGTCGATTATTTACACAATACATTCTTTTGTAGTTATCAATATCAAACAATGAGGTTCTAACAGTGAATTCGTGTCGAGCGATGCTAGTGCGAAGTGTCCCAGTAACACGAAGCCATATGTGAAAGATGGAAAAACGAAAGGCGAACAAGAAAAAGCTGGGTGAAATTTCATTAAGGGAAATTCTCCTATCTAGGTTAAGGTTTGGCCACAACAGGTGTTCAGACGTCTAAATTGAAAATTCAAACGTCTGAGATTCAAGGATTTTATCCTCTATTATTCATATGTTATTCTGAGGCTTTCAGACGTGGAAATATAAGATGAAACGTCTGTAATCAGGATGAGACGTCCTAATCCCAAATTCAAATGTTGTTAGTTCGACGGTTGGGTTTTGTGTTTTAGAAACTGATGTTTAGAGAACTCAGGTACATTTAGGGAACTGCGAGATGCTCATAAAGTCTAAAGGAACTATAGAATAATGTGATGAGTTCAAAAAGGGTACGCCATATCTCAGGAAACATGTAGTCGAATTTGAACGAGATAGACTATGACGATGGTTTGAGACATGATTTAATTCGTATGGTGGATTTTATGGTCATTCAGTGCTTTCAAGACGCGACGATAATGGTTTAGCGATATACCAATATACGGTATTGTGTGCATGGAGTAAGTCTGTATCCCTCGGCTACGGGTTTAAGAATTGATATTTATAGACATTTGTAGAACTACAAGTGGTTGTCTCGATAGCATTGATTCAGAGGTAGAAGACGTTCTAGCTCAATAACTAAGGTGGTAAACCTTAGGCTGCTACGTGAACGATCTCATGTTACTTTCCTAAATCCTATTGTTAAACAAATGGTAATGGTTAAGCACATGTATATTGATTCGGATTTGATACGATTGTAGGTGGTGCATGATACAAGTAAGTGTTGTAGTATTGGTCTTACATTAGTGACATTTTAAGAGATCCGATGTCCACTAGCCTAATGTGTGGAGTTTTGTATGATTGTAGATGGGATGGATATGCTTTATATTATTGTTTAAAATTCTACCCTTAACGGAACACTATCCTTGATGCTTGTAAATCTGGTTGCTTGATATATAAATCTCCGTGCTCCAAATTCGCAAGCATGAAACATAGCTAACACTTCAGATTGGCTTTATGAAATTAGTTATTAGTCATTAGAACATAAAAGAAATGTAGCTTTATATTAAGTTCAGGTAGTCGAAGATTAGAGTTTTGAGTAGTCTGTAAACGTCAAATAAATAATTTTTACTTGAATTTTCTTGCTGTTCTAGTTCAAATCCTTTCAACACATTTTCAAGTATCACACGTCCAAAGGATCTCAACCATTGATTTATGAATAACCAATTTCATTTGTAATACCGTGGATCTTGCTTGTGATCAAATCAATGTGATGGATAGCTCCCAAATAGGTAAACGAGAAAAAACCAAAGGAAGGACAAGATTTGAAGTAGGCAAAGACAACTCCAGCTGCAACCTTTATCGATTTAACAAAAGCTCAACCTCGTCCATAATATTTCATCCATGATACTAAATAGATCGAAAACAACCTTGGATTTTTCAATCTTAAGAGAACTTGAACTAAAGAATGCAAATGGATTTTATATCTAACACACTGGATCATATATGCATATTAATTTTTGAAATCATATGTAGAATTTATTCGGATCGAAATGGATAAAGAGGCCATGCAAAACATACTTACATAACATGCAAATTATGTGATGTTGAAACACACAAGGGAAACTCCAAATCATACAGCGTATGCACATACATTACCAATTATTGCGTACAATCCAACACCGACACTCTCTTATAAACTACACAACATTCACTTGCACAAATAAGCGCTGTATTGATAGCTCAGCAGCAACCCTGCAAATAGTCAAAAGAAGCTAATAAAATTAGTGATGTACGCAAATTGCTAATAAAGTGAACAAATTTCATAAAGATCAACAGCGTCTTGTTAAAACACCAAAATCTAAGGTTCTGTTTGGCTTGAAGACGTGTTTTGTAATTTGCATTTTCAATATGCATGTCAAATAGCGTGGGGTTATTCTATGAAAGGGGAGAAGGGCCAGAGGGAAAAGGAGAAAATAGTTTTTTATATATCTCAAAGACAGAAAACAAGCAAAAAAAAAAAATCATTTTTAATTTTATATGTTAGAATCATTTTCCAAATTGATCGTTTTTCACCCTCTTCACATCTCTCGTGCATTTCGAAATACATGTTGGAAATGCAAAATGCAAAATGCAAAAGTCGTTTTTAAACCAAACGCAATGGTATCTTTTAAAACACCAAAATTATCTTATTATAGTTTTATGTTATCACAACTTTCAACCTCCCACTCCACTAATTATTATTTTACTACTTTGTAGCATGATTTTTTTTTTAAGAAGAAAAAAAGAATGCCGGCAGTTCTTTATTTATGCAAGGCACTTCTTCTCATTTTGAATCCTCATTTTGGTCAACCGGCCGTAGAAGCCTTTACTCGAGGAGGTGCTACCGGCCAGTAAATGGTCGAGGACTTCCAAATACATCGTAAGCTGATGTCTCAGAGGTTCAAACCCACGACCTCTTGAATCTCAATCTGGAACATTATACCACATGACACTTAAACTAGTGGTCCTTGACTTTGTAGTATGAAGTTTTGTTCATTATGTACATTTTTATACAGGTATAATAAATTAAAAGTTTGTATTCATAAAATTCATTTAACGTATTTTAGCAAGTCTACAACTTGGTTAAAAAAAAATATATTTGAATACAAATTGGTGAGCAATTTTTAGCACATATCTCTAAACACAGCGAGATCCAACAGTCAAAACATGTTCTGTGAAATTGTGTATTAATACATACATAGACATACATATATACATAAACATGTACATACACGTGTGTGTGTGAGAGAGAGCCACAACTAAATATTAATTGAAATTTTACAGATAGTGATATGCATTTTTAGTGTCTATCAAACACACAATTTGTATTTTGATTTACATGTTAAAATCACATCTGAGTAACTGATGTAAATTTACTTACATTGTGCATGTAGGTTTGCTAGTGACCCGTGAAGGAAGGAAAGCTGCCTAGTTTTGAGAGGTCGAAGATTCAGCTAACTGGCTGCTGCAAGCAGATCCATTGTCAGCTGATGCTCCCCAATTCCCTTTGGGTTCAAGTGGTTCAAGTATATGAACACTGCCATCTGTTAACCCTACTGCAACTTGGTTGCGCTCCAATGGATGTGCAGCAATCGCAGTTGCCGATATTTTTAAGCTTCAATTAATGAAAAGCACTGTTAGTCCTAAGCTTATACAAACATTAAATGTACAAATATAGAAGTGTAGAATCTACAAACTACTGAAATACACAAATACTATAATAAGATGCAGAATGTCATCGTTTAAAATTTCACAAGCAAATCTTTTACCTATCATTTGCAGGAAGATACGAAGTAGGGTCAATTCGACACTTCAGTTTCAGATTTGAAGCATCAAATACACATACCGTTGCATCCACAAAACAAGCATATACCAACTGACAGTCACATGAGAATGCAGCATGCGATATGGGGGTATACCCCTCTCCTGGGATCCACTAAATACCAGATGAAAACGATATAACTTAACGAAAACAAAAAACAAAAGGGTAATTATGTACATAAATTGCACAGAGCGATAAGAGCGATACATGTTCCATACAATCCAGGTCATTTGCATCATATAGGGCTATCTGTGTTTCATGTACAGCTAGGAAATGTATCTGATTCCGATGAAATTGAACTTGCAAATCCGATTTAGTAGTTGGAGAGCGACCAGATGGAATTTGCAATGCCTTGCTCCTTAACTTGTTCCACCCATCTGTTCCCCAAACGTTAATCTACACAGCAAGTATTATACAATTTAAACAATCCACATTACACCATCAAGGTTACTAAGGGCTACCAATGGATATCTGAAATGTGTAAATCCACTCACATCCTTATCTACAAGGTGAAAAAAATATTTGATATCCTAAAAGCAGATATGGATATGGTTTTGATGGTATCCACATCCAAAAAATATTCACCCAATTTTTTTTCAAGATAATAATGAATATTATTATGTGTACTTTAGTAAAATGGAAACTAACAGTTGTATTGTTTTGTTATGTTGTAGGCACAACTTAATTGTTGAACTATATTTTTATTATCATATTACTTAATCGTATTTTTTATTTAATTTTTGATATTACAACTTGTTTGCAGATGGGCAAAAATCCAATATCCATCTGACGTCCGTGGATATAGATATCCAGGCCCGGCATAGTCTACCTAGACGTATGCCAAGGGGCAACAGAATAATAAACGCGTTCTTCAATTCGTTCCTCTCATCATGGCACTGCACAGCCGCACACACAGCCAGATTTCTCCACCGTCAGCCGCTACAGTATGATCGTCCCGCCATCTCTATCTTCTGGTGCTCTATCATCTAGATTCCCCCCCCCCCCCCAAAAAAAACCCAAATTCGATCTCGATTGAACCCTAATTACTGACAAATCTGCCTACTACTGTTGAGTTTTGAAAGCCTGAAAAATGTGAGTAATTAAAAAAAAAGCTTCTTTATAAATATCATATTATCTATTCTACACGATTGAATGATCGCTGGTTGATTTTTTTTAAGCTTCCACTGTTATCAGATTATATTATTTGTTTATTACAAAACAATTTGGATGATTGTTATTGAAGTTTATTACTATCACATTACGTAATTCTGTTGAGCTTCAATTATTATCGGATAAAAGAAAATTTATTACTCCAACTGAAGAACGATCGTTATTGAAAATCATACTAACATCGCTTGCTTTTGGAAATCGATTACTATTGTTGTCAACAAAAAATTATTATTGAAAAATAGTTGTTACTGAAAAAGTGCAAGTTGCTAAACAAATTTTCTTTCTAATCAACTGTTAAGAACTGATTGTTGAAAAATTTATTGAAATTATTTGATCATTTGAGCAGTTTAAATTTTATGAACGAACTTTTGTTTGTTTTTTATTGTACTCAAGATTTAAAAATGTTGATGATGAGGAATTTAAGGATTATAGACAAGTCTACTTTCAAGAATGCAAGAATAACCTGTTTTCGTTGATGCGTATTGATATATAAGGGTATCATGTCAACATTTAATTTTTTTTACATGTAATCTAGATGATTTAGTTACCAATATTTTGTATTCAATGTTAAATTTTACAATAGAATTTGCGTCTTTATTTCCGTACATACGAGTATATTATTGTTTCTTAAAAGAATGGGACAACTAAAACATTTTATTTTAATATTTGACTAGGGCATTCAATGTGTTTGGGCCGGCCCTGTATCTGAAAACGATTTGAGATACGTATAGCACTATAACATCCGAAAGTACCACGAGCCTATGAATATTTCAGTATCAGTTAATTAAATAACTTCATGGGGCCTCATCAAGAACTCAAAAGACCTGGAAACAAGAACTATGTCAGTTACCATGAATCTTTATTTACCATGCAACCCTAAGGTTTGGGTGATTTTGGTGGTGGCTATTGCTTAATTAACCGGAATGGCCAAATTCAAACAATGCACCAAACATGATAGTATTCGTTATCCAGACCACCAGTTTTTAATGTCATTGTCAACCAATTCTTGAAGCTATACTTGATGAATCCCCCCACTTCAAATACTATTATAGGAAGGTGGTGATTATCTTCAGTTATACCCAACTCGATCTTCTACTCTGGTTTAAACAAGAGTGGTGAAATACCAATAAATCTGGACGAAATAACGACTTTTGACCAGCATTGCATTTAGACAGGTTAAATTTTGCTAAGTGCGCTATTAGTTGAAGTCATCATATCTATCTTAAAACCAATAGTTGGTTGTCCCCTACTCTGGTTGTAATTAAAGTAGGTGGTCCTATTCCAGCTGACAAATGCAGATTTTATGAATGATTAACTAATGACATAAAAAACTGCGAAAATTTGTAATAGCATAAAATATTTAATATCACCTGAGAATCGGCTCCAGAAGAGACCAGTACATGTAGAGAACTTGAGAAGGCAAGACCAGTAATTCTTTTGGAATGGCCACTAAACTTGGTCTTAACCTACCAATTTTACGGATGGGCAGTGGTTAGCTGCGTTCTTACGTTTATGAATCTTGTAAGTTTTTGAGATTTTTTTTTTTTTTTTCATTTACCTCATCGACATTAACATTGTATACGTGGATTGTAGAGTCATCCATTCCAATCGCTATTATATTGTTGTCTTCGGGATGAAATGCTAGGGATGTTGCTGCGGGTGGGGAAGGCATGAAAGTTGTCATTCTCTGCGGTCATCAAATTTCGTAAATGCTCATCCACCTCAATTAAAACTTAAACCATATAGAAATATTATCTGATAGGTAAATACTAAATACCAAAATCAACAAAATGGAATAAAAATATATACCATGTGGAAAAAAGTTACTAGTTATTTAAGTTGCGAACAAATTTGGCATATTCACAATAATAACATATAAGCTCAATAGCTTGTTCCTATAGTAAGATAGGAGTAACTGCAATAAATTAGGAGGAGGTGAATACTTTTAAGATGGAAGTAAAAACCACTGCAGACTTTGAAAGCCTTAGTGTGATACGATACTGTTTATGTCACTGAGTTTGAACAAACCTCAAAAGTCGCCATATTGAACAGAGAGATCGTGCCTCCTGATGCTGAGATGACATAACAATCATTCTTTGACAGCGCAAAGCAAGAAACTGATTCACCAGGATTTGTGATGGATATATCATTTTTCATATATATGCCACTTGAAGGTTGCCATACTTTAGGTGTGACACAAACAGTCGCCTAAAGAGAGAGCATATATGATATCATAATCCAGATAAGTTTGGACTTGAATGTTTTCATCTGTATATAGAACATTTTACATACCTTTAAAACTGGATGACTACGAGGCAACTTCCAGAGAAAATGAGTAGCATTGGAAGCTAAAGCAAGGATTCCAGCACCAGAATTAGCATACATCAGCCTTGAGATCTGCATATATATAAAGGAATTTACTTTTGATCAAATTCTACTGAATGTCAGGTAAAAGAAAACTATACTTGTACATTTTAATTCATGACATATGAATAGACTGAATTCCCTTTTTTTCCCTTTGTAGAAAACCTGTGGCGTCATTACATAAGAAAGAGGAAATTGCCTCTGGTTTCATTCATGTTCCTTGAAATGGATGAATTGTACATAGATGAAGGAGCGGACTTAGTGAAAGAGGGGGCTATGTGGTAGGATCGTATAATATGCAATAGCGGAATGATAGATAAATAACGATAAGCAATAAGTAAAGTAGACACCAAGACTTTATACTGGTTCGGACCTCTTGTCCTACGTCCAGTCCCTAAACTCCTCTTAGGAATTCTATTAACCCTCACTTAACCCGAAGGAATAGGTTTACAACTTACCCGAACAACCGAACGAGATTTCTTGCCTCAACTACCGAAGAGGACTTCAACTCAATTACTAAAAAACAATATTCGATTTGTTGTGTTCTTATCAACACTAATGAGTCTAATGTAGTACAATATTCATATAATCTTATCCTCGAGAGTATGCAATGTGTTTGTGAAGATTTAGGAAATGTGAATTGCTATGAATCAAAAGAATGTTATAAACAAAACAGTGATTCAAGCAATAGATTGGTGATTGCTTTGAAAATATCTAGAGAATATGATCAAGAGAATAGTAAGATTAAAGCAAGATAATTCGGTAACTTGAATGATGTTAGAATCATGTATATATACTTGTAGAAGAGATGCATTTGTTGTCAAAGGTTGCAAACAAGAGATGCTTCCATTTCCATTGGAGAATGGTTGCAACTCTTGAGAGGAAGGTGTCCGTTCATAAAAAATTCGCAGGTTCAAATTCAGTCGACTGAACAGAGAATTCAGTCAACTGAAAATATGAAGTAAAATTTTCAGGAACAAATTCAGTCGACTGAGCATGGTGTTTCAGTCGAATGAAACTGTGCATGTTTATATATTTGTACCAGTTTCAGTCGACTGGCTATTCCTGTTCAGTCGATTGAACTTATAAAATATGCACAGTGAAAGCTTAAATAAAAATGAAGTTTATAAAATGTTTTCTAGTGTTCGTGCAAGCCTCTTGAGGATAGATTTTAACAATAAATTTAGACTAAGACCTATATAAAAAATCATACTTATGTTTGTTTGGTCTTCATCGATCTTCCTTTAGTGTTTGTTGAAGTACATTGTCATTGATCAAAATCTTCGCGTATCAACATTCTCCCCCTTTTTGATTGATGACAATACCGATTTATTCTAGAGATGTATTTACTTATTTTCTCCCCCTAAATGTATGCACTATCTTTCCTACAAAACAAAGTTAGTACCATAGATTTCCCCCCCTTTGTCATCGACAAAAAGGAAGAACTAACAGAAGAAATATTTTATCAAAACAATCACTGAAGCATAGATAATAGAAAATTTGCATAACCATGGCTTAAAAAAGTTAAAAATATTGCGTCGAACAAGCACAAAATGGCTATTTATACAAACCATAAGAAAGTTATAAATAAACATCAAACCATACTAAAATTACTCATATTTATCCAAGTCATATGAACCTTCTCTTCCTCCTGTTGATTCACGTATGACGGGTCTTCCTATTGGTGGTCTGTACGCTCTTCCTCCTTGGCCACAACTAGCTCCGCTTGCGTTGCTACTTGTTTGCTCTTGGATGTCGTCCATGTAAACGTAGGTGTCGGACGTTTGCCGCGAGATGTCGAAGCAGTAGTGGTGCTTGAGCACGGGATTGCATTCCATAGCTTGTTGAAGAATCCTTTGATTTTGTCAAGCTTGTGATCTACCTTTTTAAGACGAGTGTCAAGAATTTGGTGATTTCTTGACAATATCCCCAAAGATTGGTTGGTAGTAAAGCTTGTTGTTGTTCTTGTTCTTGATGTCTTGCTTCCCATTCGGCGAGTGATATTATGCGAGGAGGTCGAGATGGGAGTTGCATTAGGCTTATGGTCCGGTGGTTAATTTGATGGACCATTGTATTCTCTGACTCGGGTAATGGCGTATCGACATTGATGAGAAGTCGCATGATGTATTCTCCAAAATAAATAGTGCGCATTTTGCCATTATTAAAAGTGAAAAACTCATCAAGAATAAGTTGTACCCAATTGGCTTGTATATTGCCAAAAATAGCATATAGAGCTTGATAGTTATTTGGGTAGACAATTTCGTACGACCCCGTGCGAGGAGTAATTGTTCTCATTAGGGCTTTGTGAAGGATTCTTGCCATAAGTCGAAGAGAGGTGGACTTAAAATCTCTAAAGTTGATATTATCATCCATAAATCGATGGTTTATGTTATCGCGAATATGTGAATTGAATTCTATCTCTTCTAGCTTTCTCCCGACATTTGGTGATTCTAAAATGTGTGCTATTCTATCCAAGGAAAACCAAACTTTCTTTTCACATACCATACTCCAAACACTATTGTTTGGATTTCTTGGAGTTTGGTGTCCAAGATTAAGGTTAGCATAAAATAATTTGACCATTACATGATTTATGGCATGGTTATTTCTTTTCAAATCCAAAAGAGAAGTTAAACCTGCTTGATCGGTTAACGCTTGGATGTTGTAGATTTGAAAGCTTTGGAAATCAACGAAGGAATGCTCGAAAATTCGAGAATTCTTCATCTTATTCCATCTAGTGACGGCGACTCCATCGTAAAGCCATTGCGCTATTTGAGCATCAATTGGCTCGGAGGATGAAGAAGAGGAAGCTCTTGATCTCTTTGGTGCCATTTGAGTGAGATTTGAGTGGATTTTGAGGAATTGTGAATTGCTATGAATCAAAAGAATGTTATAACAAAACAGTGATTCAAGCAATAGATTGGTGATTGCTTTGATAATATCTAGAGAATATGATCAAGAGAATAGTAAGATTAAAGCAAGAGAATTCGGTAACTTGAATGATGTTAGAATCATGTATATATACTTGTAGAAGAGGTGCATTTGTTGTCAAAGGTTGCAAACAAGATATGCTTCCATTTCCATTGGTGAATGGTTGCAACTCTTGGAAGGAAGAAGGTGTCCATTCATAAAAAATTCGCAGGTTCAAATTCAGTCGACTGAACAGAGAATTCAGTCAATTGAAAATATGAAGTAAAATTTTCAGGAACAAATTCAGTCGACTGAGCAGGGTGTTTCAGTCGACTGAAACTGTGCATGTTTATATATTTGTACCAGTTTCAGTCGACTGGTTATTCATGTTCAGTCGACTGAACTTATAAAATATGCACAGTGAAAGCTTAAATAAAAATGAAGTTTATAAAATGTTTTCTAGTGTTCGTGCAAGCCTGTTGATGATAGATTTTAACAATAAATCTAGACTAAGACCTATATAAAAAATCATACTTATGTTTGTTTGGTCTTCATCGATCTTCCTTTAGTGTTTGTTGAAGTACATTGTCATTGATCAAAATCTTCGCGTATCAACACTTAGCTTAGGACTAATTGGGGCCACTGCCTAAAGAAAAATGTGATGTTGAATTTCCACAAACTATGTTTCACTTGTTACAAATTTTCCTTCGCTTTACGTTGAATTCCACAAATTTGATCCAATCATACCAAGGCATGTAAAATTTAATCTTCTCAAGTTGCATAAAGTTGAACCGATCACGATAAAGTTGCTTGATTTTGTGAGCCTTGAAAAGACACCAATTAGAAATGTAAAATAATATTTGCAACACCCCATAATTAATAATTAATTAAAGAATTTGGATGTACACTTGCTTACCATATGAGGCCAGCCATATATGATAAATAAAATAAGAAAATGAATAAATGAAGAAAACGTTAGGAGGGCAGAGGCTCAAATTATTGTGGGATAATAAACATAACTCTTTCTTCATATCTTTATTTCATTATACTCAAAAATAAAATAAAAGATTGAGAAGCGCATTAATAGTGATCGCCTAAAAAGAGCAAATAAGAAGAAGGAACGCAAGCTAAAAGGGATTAAGAAGATTAAAACAAGATTATTTAAAGATCTAGATGAGTAATACTAAACTATGTAGCATTTTTATCATGTTTGAATCCGGCTATGATTTAATATGAGAGTGCTCATTTGAGTTGGTGTTTATATGAGATAAATGACGTTTTAATAAAGGTTTTGGGAAAACAGCTAAACAAGAGAAGTTTAGATATGTTAACCTAGTCCAATATGCTATGAAATTTTAATATTATGTTTTAATCATAATTTTAGAAAAGAGTTTTAAATTGAAGAATTTTCCCAAATCAAAATTATTAGTTATGAATTTTTGAAGGAAAATACCCAGCGAATAAATAAGAGAAAATGGGATTAAATGGGGAACATGAGTAAAATGTTTTAAGGTAATTATTTAGAATTTTTCTGTAAATTTATAATATTTTCTGGCCAAAATTCTTCATCATCGAAGTTAGAACTGGGCAGATCAAAGGCAATTGTGTAAAGGACCGAAACATATAATATACATAAACATGTTAACGTTAGTTTTAAGTGATTAGAGAACGATCTCATATAAATGCTAAAAAAGATAAACAAAGGACAGTATCACTAAGTAAAAGTGGTGTTTGAATCAGATGATGACATGTGTAAAGGTTGGTAACAGACGTGTCAAACTTTGTCTGTTGTGGAGCTAAGACGACCGCCTAGTATTAAGAAAATGAACCGTACCCAAGGCTGAAGGTCCTGAATTGTCTATAGATGCCTATTTACCTTCGGAGTGAGTCAGTACTGCATATAAGAGTGTTGCGCTAAAAGATGAAATATTGGTAAAAGCCAGAAGTCAAAAGGCGTAGGATGGAACCGAGTCAAAAGACGAACAGGTGCAGAGTTGTGCTGCACCGAGGGATGTATTGGTGTAGAAAGCCAAAAGCCGAAAGACACTGAGAGAGACGTACTGGACCCG
Organism: Allium cepa; assembly: GCA_030765085.1. Classification (NCBI taxonomy): domain Eukaryota; kingdom Viridiplantae; phylum Streptophyta; class Magnoliopsida; order Asparagales; family Amaryllidaceae; genus Allium; species Allium cepa. The sequence goes on from CM060932.1 coordinate 612,460,293, forward strand.
CAATACGAAATGGGTGTATAAAACCGAAAGGGACATAATGTGTGGCAACCAAAAGATATGTGCTGCGCCACAAAAAACAAATGAACGTATAAAACCAAAAGAGACGTAATGCGCCACAAACCGAAAGAATGTATTGCACCGCAATACGAGAAGGGTAGGATTGTACTGCATCTAAATGGGTATATAAAACTGGAGTCTAATAGATTAATAATTAGGTAAAGCTCGAAGAGCTAAAGATATATAAGAAAAAGAAGTAAGAACCTACAAAAGAATGCAGATTCGAGAGACATTCATCTTATGAAGGAACGTGGGACGTTCGGACGGACTGGACGTTCTCGCGAGGGTGAATGTAACTATCTTATGGGTTCAAACTTAATAAAAAGAAATGAACTGCTTAAGGTTGTACTTAGCAGTGTAGACTAAAGAAATGAAACAGCTTAAGGTTGTACTTTGCAGTATAAACTAAATAATCCAAAACTACTTAGGGCTGTACTTTGCAATATGTAATAGAAGAACTGAACGATGTACTGTGCAACATGAAAAGATAAACCGAAACTGTATGGGATGCACTTCGAGGGAAAATGATATGCGTCAAAACCACGCACGGTTGAACTACGAGGTGACCGAGACCGAAGGAAATACAATTAATTGGGTTACCATGCGTAGAGCCATAGGGGATTACGAGAATAAACTAGACATGATTTATAACTTGCGTAAGACAGTTTGTTGGATGGTGAGGGGAAAACTCGTTCGCACTTTAACGGTGTGGTATCACTATATGATGTATTTAGGGTGTAAATAAGTCCTGAATTCCGCTATTTAAATGTTCATGTCGACATTTTCATATGTCGAGCATGACACTTGATTTACGTGCTATTATATTTGACCTCTATGTGGGCTCATTTTTAGGATGTATTGAAAATGTAAAATAAAACTCTTATAACTATATTATGTTTAATGAAAGTTTGTAGTTTGCTATGTTTACTTAGATTATTATACATATACACTGAACTCACTTTGATCATTTGAAAATAATTTTGATGATTACTGCAGCATTATCAGCGTTCACTTTTGAGTCTCAAAGTGGATGATATCACAGAAATAACCAGCAATAGAGCAAAGATGAACAAACAGTGGACAAATTTGTTAAATTTTACTGAACGCTAAAAACGTGTTAAATCTCATCACAAACATATATCTTTTTCGTCAAATTTGAAAACTGTCGTTTTTCCACCCCAACATAGATGCTTTTAAGGCATTTTATTTTTAAAGGCACCAGTCCACTTACAAAAATAAAAAATAGATATCGACGTGTTAAAAAAAAAATCTTGACTATAGTGAATAAACATAGCGGAAGTCGGCAAGATCCTCCTTATAAATCTCCTCGTCAACTTACATTTGTCTTTTTGTGCAAAAACTTTTGAATCAAAAATAATTTTTGTAGATATGCTCTATTTGTTAGCAAGATCGTACATACAAAATTTTAAATTATTTCAAAACTTTAACCATACAAAATTACATTCAATTTGATATAAATATTTTTGGTAGTTCATATTCACTTGAAATTTTGGAAATAAACATAAGTTTTGAAATGATCATAGATGGTCTAGCTAACAAATAACACGTCTATAAAAATTTACTTCAATTTGATTTTTTTTACACAATAAGAGGAACATAGAACAAATGTGAATTGATAATGGAAACTAAATTGATAAAAAAACGACTGCACTATTTCAAATCTCTTTTACCTCACTCGATATCTCATTTTTGAATCTGAACGAGATGAGATGTAGCACAGTGAGGCATTAAATTTTATGTGTATCTTATTTGAAACTGTTCTCATCCACGATATTAAGATCTTAAGTAAAATTTCAAGTAAGATCTCAATAGAAGATCTCGTATAAAGTCATGTTTTTTCATTTGCATTTTTTTTACGTGGATCCAAAAAAATTGCACTCTAATGACTTTTTTTTATTAAACCCTTTAAATCTATTTTTTATTTTTAAATGGGTGAGAGAAATAAAAGTTTTTTTAGTTATTTTTTATTTTTAATATTCATATGAGTGGAATCCATTCAATCAATATCAAATTAATCATATTACCACTCTCTCCTAAAAAAGAAGATTAATACAACCGTTTTATATAAATCATGTCAAAAAATTTATATATTTAGATAATAGTTATTATAAAAATCTTTAAAATGTCAATTTATACTCTTAAGTTACTCCAAGATGGTCTCGGGATGAACTTCAAAATCCTAGATGTCAATCCAAGATGTACACTCGAGATACACTAATCTCGTCTGAGATCTTGTTCGGTGCGCGATATTATGTGAAACTCCTGAGACGAGCCACGACTCAAATCCAAGTTTTAAAACTTCAAATGAGTATGGCCTTGTAATTCATATAAAGACAGGAAAAAGGAACGTAATTAGTGGTCATATCCATTCAGTATAGGCAAGCACGATTTCAACGTGGATATTCAATATCCTGAATAAAAGAATAGGCTCACTGGACTCTATGATAAAGCTCAAGGTCTAAAGCATACTTACAACACCCTGAACAATTTTTTATATTCAAAATATTATGCATAAATATGTTTCTTAGTTTATTTGATCTCAAAACATTCTAGCTTAATCTACATAAATTATCTTCTTACTAGTGATCATTGATTAAACTTGACATTTTATAGTGCTTTATGAATTTAAGTGAAAAATGTTGCTAATTGTCATAAGGCAGTATAACTTTCTAGATTCAGGCTTATATGAGCCGTCAAACTAATGAAATGTTCATAAATGTTACCATAATAATATAATACAATGAATACTTCAATATTCATAATCAATATTACCACGATATATGTCAAGAACTGGTTGATGATTTTCTTAAACACCGCTAACTCTAATATCAATTTACCCTCAATTGTAATAATAATTCAAATCTTAATCGTCTCTTATTTAAAGGTATATTTTAGACATAAATTTCCATCCCTTATTTAAAGGTATATTGGTAGACATAAATTTTACATAGTTTGCACTGCTCGCTTTTGTGTAGGATATACATTTTACAAGGTACAATTCATAATATTTTATCCCAAAATTACGTATCACTTTGAAAAAAACAAAAACATTATAATGAGCAAAACAAATTGACCGCCATTAACTACTGCATCTCTAAATGTAGAGGACACTTAGAACCGATTGATAAGTTTTCCATACTCCATAAACTATAATATCACTTTACCCTTTAATTGCTCAATTGCAATTCTAATTTTAAACTCAATCGTCTTGTATGTAAAGATATAAATTTTACATTTAAATAATAACCATTATTTTACACCGCTCATTTGACCTTTTAGCATTTTCAGTCATATATATATATATATATATATATATATATATATATATTAAAAGGTCCATTTTTCAAGTACAAAATTCATCACGACAAGATCATCAGTCAGCTTTAAATCAAAATTTTCAAATTAATGACTCATAGCTTCTAGTTTGTTTTCCAAATTTTCTACATTCCATGTATCCAAGTGTTATGCTTTCCAAACTGTTCCTCTCTTTATCTCATCGCTTTTAGTTTGTTTTCTAAATTTTCTACTCTTGCAAATTCACATTTTGAAAAACTGATTATGCATTTAGGATGACTTCTATCCCATTCATGGTAGTGAGGGTTTCAAAGATCGTGGGAAGGCGGTGCCCAATTGCGAAAGAGATGGAGCAGGAAGAGGAGAGAGGGAGAGAATGTAATGGTGATAATTATGGCAATTCAAAGAATAGGAGAAGGGAGAAATCGATGAAAATGACACAAGAATAAGAGTTTGAAGGATTATTATTCGTTTCCAACTTCTAGAAATGATACCTTTTTTGCTTACTCTTAGACTCCAACGGGGATTGAAACGTGGTAAAAGCTTATGTTCTCCCCAATTGTCAATTTTGAAATAACATAGTTGACATTTTTTTTATCAATGTATTTTTTCATATTAATGATATAGGAATTTTTTGAGTTGGTACTTTCAAGATGATGAGTATTACATACAAGTTCAGCATTTATTTTACTAATTTCTAGTTTTCTAACAAGTTCTCTTTCATAGACAATTCATCTGCTTATTCATTATTGCTTATATATAAAATATGTACTTACGGATTTATGTTCATATTCCCATCGATGTTTACGAATCCATTCATCATGTAAGTGCATGGTTGACTATTGTATTAAAATTGGTTGAAGATTGAATAACATTATTATCAATTAAGAATTATGTAGAAAAAGAGAAGAAACTGTTAAAGAATAAACTCAATTTATGGAAAAGTTTAAAAGTCATGTTATTGAAGTGAAGAGTCGTGTCTATTGAAGTCAAAAGTCGTATTTGTTCAGTGAAGAGTCATATACATTGAAACAAAAATGTGTCTATTTAAAGAATTGTAACAATTTGTAAGGGTGTGTAATCTACTATAAATATGTGGTCATTTTATTGTGTTATATAAACAAAGGAAAAACAAAGTTGACTAAACAAGAAGTAATGAAATAATTTTTTTTTATCTACCTCTCCTCTAAAATTATATTCCTCTCATCTCTCAACAAATTGGTATCAAAGCTATGATGAATTTCGAGAGTATATCGCTGGACAGATACCGCTGCCACGGTTCATCAAGTTGAATTATGACAATTGGGGCATTCAGATGCATGCATTGCTCGGTGCATAAGAGGCATGTAAAGTAGCCGAAAATGGCTACACATAATCAGAAGATATTGGGAACTTGTCGGCGAATTGAATAAAGCATTGAAAAAAATACGTATGAAAGACAAGAGCGCTCTCTACTTCTTGTTCCAAGCAGTGGATGAGTTGGGGTTTGAGAAAATTGCCAGTGCAACAACGTCGAAGGAAGCGTGTGACACTTTGCAGAAGGTCTCCATGGGCGCCGACCGAGTTGAACAACTACGGCTTCAAACTCTTCGAGCCAAGTTGAAAGCGATGAAAATGAAGAAATCAGAAGGAATATCCGACGAGATCACACGTGTGCAATAGTGGTGAACCAACTCGAACGCAATGGAAACCAATGCTAAGGTTGTAGAGAAGATTCTGCAGACATTGACCGAGAAATTCTAGAACGTTGGATGCGCAATTGAGGAGTCGAGGAATTTAGTAGAAATGACCATTGATGATCTTGCGGGTTCTCTTGAAGCACATGAACGGAAGAAGAAAATGAAACAAGAGCTGCTCGAGGAGACCTTACAAGATAAGGCAAGTGTCAAGGAAGACAAGGCGATGTATGCACAATAAATCGAGGAAGAGGACGCGGTCGTGGAGGTTATAGTTTTGATCGTAGTGGAGGTCGTGGATGGGGAAACAATCCCGAAGGAAAAGACCGGCCGAGCCAACAAAATTGGCGTGATCGAGGACATGGTCGTAAAAGAGGCGGTCGGTCAAATCGTCCAAACGTTGAGTGCTACAACTGCAGCAAACATGGGCACTATGCAAAAGAGTGCTATTCACAGAAAAAGGTGGAAGAAAACGCAAATCTGATTGCGGAAGAAGAAACAAGATATTATGGCGTTCTTTTGATGGCCTATAAGGACAACGCTCTTGATAATGACACGGTGTGATATCTCAATATCGGCGGTAGTTATCATATGTGCGGACAAAAAACACTTTTTGTGGTGATGCAAGAGGTAAAGGATGGACACGTGTCATTTAGAGATGCGTCAAAAGTTCAAGCCAAAGGTGAAGGTAAAATCAGTTTTTCCCAAAAGGTAGTAAAAAAGGATCGATTGAAGATGTCTATTATGTGCTCGAACTGAAGAGTAACATCCTCAGCATGAGACAGCTATTGGAGAAGGGGTATTTGGTTTTCATGAGAGATCGGATGTTACATTTGAAAGACAAAAAGGGCTACTTGCTTGCACATGTTGAGATGACCAATAATCGAATGCTCAAACTCAATTTGGGAAACGTGCGAGAAAGGCGTTTGCAAGTCAACGTGGAGGATAAAACTCACTGTGGCACTTATGGTATAGACACTTACATTACGGCGGCCTAAAAGAGTTAGCAAAGAAGAATATGGTTTACGGTTTACCAGACATGGCTTACACAAAGAAATTTTACGAGGAATGTGTGTGGCGAACAAGCAAGGAATAATTTTTAAAAGAAGACTCAGTATCGTGCAAGGTCTCTCGAGTTGATACACACCGACATATGTTGCCCGATCACACCAAAGTCATTCAACGAGAAGTTGTACTTTATCACTTCTATTGACGATTACACAAGGAAGACTTGAGTTTATTTTGAAAGAAAAATCTAAAGGCATTTGTGGTTTTCAAGAAATTCAAAGTGTTAATAGAGAAAATGATCGGTCTTTATATCAAGGCCTTACGATCAGATAGAGGTGGAGAATACATGTCAACAGCCTTCATGAGCTATTGTAAGGAACATGAGATCAAAAGATTCTTAACCGCACCCTACTCACCTCAGCAAAACGGTGTGGCTGAAGGAAAAAACCGGACTATTCTTGACATGGTTCGATCAATATTGAGGAGCAAAGACATGACGAAAGAATTCTGGACAGAAACGGTACAATGTGGTGTATATGCAAAACCAGTGTCCACATGCGATATTGGTAGATCAAACACTGTTAAGATCCAGAAATCTCCGATTTTGAATGTGACAAGTATATTAGTTATATTATACTAACCAAATTTGCAGGAGAAGATAAATCTTTAAAGGATGGATTCAGAGATACGCGAAAATAGATTAGATGTTTTATTATTTCTGAGTCTAGTTAGAAATATGTTAAAATCTCTCCAAAGTGGTATGTTACAAAACAAAATTGACAAGTATCTTAGAAGTATGCACATGCACAAAACACAGAATATTGGGTAAATTTAAATTTACCACAATATTCAGCTGGCTGAATCCACTGAGTCAGCCGGCTGAATGTACTGTCTTTTGCACTATTTATTTTCGGGTTTGAATCAGACGGCCGAATCTTCTGCATTCAGTCTGCTGAATTCTTATAACGGTTAGTTTTTAATGAAGAGATGCGTCTCTTCAATGAAGAGAAACATCTCAACTTCAAGGGTTCCGTTTGTTTTCAGCACTACTGTTCCTGAAAGAAAACAACTCTTGATTCATTATAAATATAGCCAAGAATCAAATTCATTTAAACAACAATCATTACAATTCTTTCTATCCTATTTTGATTCTACTCTTTATAGTCTATGCTTTCTAAAACGTTCATACAAGCATTCTATTGAGAATTCTATTTAAATCTTCCATTCTCTTCACGTACAAACACTACATACCACAAGAAGAAGATTATAAAAAGGGTGTACTATATCGACTAACCAGTGTTATTCAAGAACACATCAAGTCAAGAAACTAAATACTTTGTATTGAAAGTCCCGTTCTGCTGCTCGGGCAAGTGTATTGAAATTCTGTTCGGTTGCTCAGGTGCCTATCCCTCCGGGTGAAGCGAGGGTATTAGTAAATCCAGAAGGAGCCTGTAACTGGAAGTAAAACGAAAAGTTCGAACCAGTATAAAAACATCAGGTGTCACTTACTTACCGCTTTACATTTCTTTTATTTATCGACAATTTTCCGCTGATATATCACACAAGTTCTTAAATTAGTATATTTATCCATACAACCGATCCTCACAAACCTTCATCTGGTATCAGAGCACGGTCATCACATAACCATAACAAAGTTATCTGATATTTGTTAATATGGGTAACAATAATCACTCTAATTTCACTGAAGGACAATCCACTACACGACCACCACTATTTAATGGTCTAAACTATGCTTACTGGTCAATTAGGATGAGAGTTTATATACAATCAAACGGGTTTGATGCATGGAACATTATTCAACATGAATATCATGTTCTTACTAATAATTTTGCAGAATAGTTTAACACTCAAAAATTAGATGCTTCTGCAAATGCGAAAGCAATGAACATGTTATTTTGTGCATTAGATAAATGAATTCAATAGAGTTAGTATGTGTACTACTGGATATGAAATATGGCGCACACTTAAAGTTACACATGAAGATACTAACAAAGTTAAACAGAGTAAGATATCTATGCTTAAAAATCAATTTCAAAACTTTAGAATGAAGCAAGATGAGACCATAACTGATATGTAATATAGATTTCAAAACATATATCATTCACTTTTACCACTAGGAGAAAAATATACATATTTTGATATTGTGTCAAAAATACTCAACTCTCTCAAGGATGAATAGAAAAGAAAATTCTTAGCTATCGAAAAAGCTAACGATCTTTCTACCATAAAACCAGAGGAGTTGATAGGAAATCTATTGTCTATGAAGTAAATTTGCAGGCAAGAAAAGTACAAGCACAAGACCGTAAAATAATAGCATTTCAAGCCGAGAAAGAAGAATATGAGGATGAAGATGTTGACGATATGGCATTTATAGCCAAAATTTTTAGAAAATACCTAAAATTCAAAAAGAAGAAAAACATTGTAAGCAATAAAGGTCAAAACAAATTTCCTTCAAACTCATCTCTAAAATGCTACGAGTGCAATCAATCAGGTCACATCAAAAAGAACTGTCCGGAACTCAAGAAAAACAAAAACGAGAAACGGTTCAAAAAGCAAGCCTTTTCAGTTACTTGGGATGATTCCAACTCTTCGTCATCCGATAGTGATAACGACACCGAACAAGCTAATATGTGCTTCATGGTATCTAAAAACGATGTAAGTGAATTTTCTTTTGATGATTTAATCGAAGTAAATTCTGAATTGTTAAAAACAATTAAGAATCAGAAACGATCAAATAAAGATACATTAGCAAAATTAAATAGGAGTGAACTAGAAGTAGATATGCTACGAGATGAGAAGAAAATTCTTGAAGAAGAATTAGTAAAAATTCAAGAATCGAAAATAAATTTATCTTCTCAACTGACAATGATTGAAAAAGAATTAGAATCGTTGAAAAACAAGAATGATTTAGTAGCTATAGAAAATCATGATTTGAAAAGCAATAATAAAATCTTAGAATTAGAAATAGAGAGTCTAAAGAACAAACTACAAAGTATTACAAAGAATGTTTCGAATTTTAATAAAGGAAAAGAGAATCTCTCTAAAATTATTGAAAATTCCCAACATACTTCAAGTAAGAGAGGTCTGGGTTATGGCAAAGCTCGTAGTTCTGAAAAATCATATGATTTGTTATATGATAGGTTTAAAAGGAATACTACAAAAAAACTATAGTTAACACTACTAATCAGAAAACTATCAAAATTTGGGTATCAAAAACCAACAATAATCTCATAAGAGAAGTATATAGAGTCATTTATTTTCAGTATTCATAAGAATATTAATTATACTTCTAAAGGGAATTTTGAACCCTTTTGGGTTTGGCTTCCTAAGACCTAACTCTTAGGACCATAACGAACGAAGTGGGTACCAACGTTAATTCAATATTTTTTGCAGGTACCAAATAAGAAAATAAGAAAAGTGGATATTGGACAGTGGTTGCTCAAAACACATGATAGGAAATAAAGAAATGCTGACAAATATTATCTACTCAGATGGAAGTTCTGTCACTTTTGGAGATAACTCCAATTGATATGTCATTGGCAAAGGCAATGTGAGCAATGACGGTACATCTAATTTACCTCTTATTACAAATGTTTTATTAGTTAAAAACTTAAAACGCAATCTGCCTAGTATAAGTCAACTTTGCAACAAGGGATTTAGTATATCTTTTTCAGAAAATAAATGCAATATTTTTTATCACAACAAAAATCTTATAATTGAAGGAATTAGATAACGTAATATGTATGTTTTAAATATGAAAATTAATCACAACACTGATGTGTCTAATAGCTAAAGAAAATGATCCTTGGTTATGGCACAAAAGATTCTGTCACATAAATTTCAAAGCTACAAGTAAACTATCTAGAAACAACTTAGTAAAATGATTACCAAAAAATGAACTTTAAAGTTAAAAACATTTGTGATGCTTGTCAACTAGGAAAATTAACAAAAGCATCTTTTAAATCAAACAAAATCATTTCAACATTACAACCACGTGAGTTATTACATCTAGACTTATTTGGACCAACTAAAGTTCAGTCTATAAGTCATAATAAATATGTTTTTGTAATTGTTGATGATTTTCAAGATTCACTTGGACATTTTTTATGAAACATTTTGGTATGAATCTTATTTTATCTCTTTTCAACTTTTTAAGCATTTCTTTCATGAACTTCTGATTAAAATGTTTGTGATAACTTAGCTGTAAACTTCTGTGGTTTAACAATATTATGTTGTATGTGTATGTTTAATTTGTAACAATCTTTAATTTTGAAAAAAGCATATGTCTATGCTTGTTCTATGATGTTGATATAGTGTTAGTTATGTGATGTTTTACTACATAGTTTTATACATATATATATAGGTACGCTAAATCACATAACTATGGTAAAAATGTCGTTTATAAGTGCTAAATATTGTGATGTGCTATGTGCTTAAGATATTTCTCTTTATCATATCTATGTTTTCCTTCTATCGACTACTTTTTTTTGTCGATGACAAAGGGGGAGAAGGTAAATCATATCGATAGGGGGAGCAACAAATCAGTAGGAGTATATACTGAATTATATTGCTTTATACTTATTTAGTTGTCATCATCAAAAAGGGGGAGAATATTAAGATTCAGAAATCTTCGATTTTGAATGTGACAACTATATAAGCTATATTATACTAACCAAATTTGCAGAAGAAGATAAATCTTTGAAGGATGAATTCAGAAATACGCGAAGATAGATTAGATGTTTTATTATTTCTGAGTTTAGTTAGAAATATGTTAAAATATCTTCAAAGTTGTATGTTGCAAAACAAAATTGACAAGTATCTTAGAAGTATGCACATGCACAAAACACGGATTTCAGCCGGTTGACTACAGCTATTCAGCCGGCTGAATAACGGGTAAATTTAAATTTACCACAATATTCAGCCGGCTGAATTCGCTGATTCAGCCGACTGAATATACTGTCTTTTGCACTATTTATTTTCGGATTTGAATCAGACGGCTGAATATTCTGCATTCAGCCTGCTGAATTCTTATAATGGCTAGTTTTTAACGAAGAGATGCGTCTCTTCAATGAAGAGAAACATCTCAACTTCAAGGATTGTTTCTGTTTCTTTTCAGCACTACTGTTCGTGAAAGAAAACAACTCTTGATTCATTATAAATATAGCCAAGAATCAAATTCATTTAAACAACAATCATTACAATTCTTTCTATCCTATTTTGATTCTACAATCTATAGTCTTTGCTTTCTAAAACGTTCATAGAAGCATTCTATTGAGAATTCTATTTAAATCTTCTATTCACTTCACGTACAAACACTACATACCACAAAGCAGAAGATTATATGAAGGATGTACTATATCGACTAATCAGTGTTATTTAAAAACACATCAAGTCAAGAAACTAAATATTTCATACCGAAAGTCCTATTCGGCTGCTCGGGCAAGTGTATTGAAATCATGTTCGGTTGCTCAGCTGCCTATTCCTCCGGGTGAAGCGAGAGTGTTAGTAAACCCACAAGGAGTCTGGGACTGGAAGTAAAACGGAAAGTTCGAACCAGTATAAAAATATCTTGTGTCATTTACTTACCGCTTTACATTTCTTTTATTTATTGACTATTTTTCGCTGCTATATCACACAAGTTCTTAAATTAGTATATTTATCCATAAAACGGATCCTCACAAACCTTCAAACACCACAAGAAGCTTGGAGCGGACAAAAACCAACTGTATCACACTTAAAAGTATTCGGTAGTTTAGCCTACGTGCATGTACTAGATCAAAGAAGAACCAAACTAGATGATAAGAGCAAGAAGTACGTATTCATCAAGAATTATGAGAAGATAAAAACTTCTAAGTTATTTGACCTGATTGAAAAGAAAGTGGTTGTGAGTCGAGATGTGCAGCTGAATGGAGAAAGTGCATGGGATTGGATCAACCAAATAGAAGTGACGCGGAAAGAAGAAAAAGGAGAACCATCAACCGCTGCATTGATATACACACCAATAACCCCTCAAACATCAAAGATGAGCCAAGACAACCAAAGATGCGAAGTTTGCAAGACCTGTACAAGTCAACAAGCGAAGTACACATGGTATGTCTTTTGGCAGATGCTGAGAATATTACTTTTGAAGAGGTAGTGAGAGATAAGAAATAGAAAATTGCGATGGATGAAGATATGAGGGCTATCAAAAAAATAAAACTTGAGACTTGGTGGAGCTGCCAGAAGAATATCGACCTAGAGAAGTAAAATGGGTATATAAGAAAAGAATGAATACCCGCGGTAAGATAGAAGGGTATACGGCATGCCTAGTTGCGAAGGCTATAAACAAAATACGGGGATCAACTATGACGAAGTCTTTACCCAAGTGGCGAGAATGAGAACAATCAGGCTTCTCATATCCCAAGCAACACAATTCAAGTAGTCGAATTATCAAATGGACGTAAAATCAAAGTATTTAAATGGTGTGCTTAAAGAGGAAGTATATGTGAAGCAACCATCAGGATACGTAAAAGCTGGGAAGGAGGGTAAAATGATGGGAAGGAGAGTAAAATGCTGAAGTTAAGGAAAACGCTATATGGGTTAAAGCAAGTACCTCACGCATAAAACACCCGAATTGACACCTACTTCAAGGAGAACGGGTTCATACAATGTCCCTACAAACATGCGTTATATGTATAAAAAAAATGTAACTTGTTATTTGTTGCTCTTTAGGCTGATGATATGATATTCATGAGGAATAATGAGATGAGAAAAGGTTTAAAGAGGCTATTACTCAGGAGTTTGAAATGACAGATTTTGGATTAATGCTTCTTGGTCTTGAGGTTAGGCAAGGAAGATCTGGAATATTTGTGTCATAAAAGGCGTATGCAAAAGACATTTGAAGAAGAAGAAGATGAAAGAGTGCAATCTAGTAGCAACACCGATGGAACTCGGTACGAAACTCTCTAAGTTTGAGGGAGGAGATCGAGTGGATGCATATGAATACTGGAGTTTGGTTGGGAGTCTACGGTATCTCATATGCACAAGGTCAGACATCGCATATGGTGTCGACATAGCGAATCGGTTCAGGATAAGCCAAAATACTCACATCTGAAGGCTATTATGAGGACTCTTCGATATATACGAGGAACGGAGCCACTCGGATTACTCTACTCTAAGATATATGAATATAAATTGGTGGGTTACTCTGATAGTGATTGGTGCAGAGATGTAGACGATGGAAAAAGCACACAGGGATATGTGTTTTATATGGAAGATACCGCTTTCACATGGCTCTTGAAGAAACAGCTAATAGTGACATTGTCAACATGTGAGGCAGAGTATGTGGCAGCATCTTGATTTGCATGCCACACAATATTTCTAAGAAATTTGCTATACGAGCTAAAACTCTAGCAACACGAGGCAACTGAAATATGAGTCGACAATAAATCGGCAATTGAGTTGGCAAAAAATCTGATGCACCATGAGAGAAGCAAGCATATAGAAGTTTGTTTTCATTTTATTCAGGAACATGTGAATGAAGGTAATGTGCGAATGAGTCACGTTGCGAGTTGTGATTAAGTAGCGGATATCTTTACAAAGCCACTACCAGAAAGCGATGTTCATAATTTGTAAGATGATAATTGGAATGAAGAATGGAAAATGTTTGATTTTATGGGAGGAATTTGTTAAAAAATAAACTCAATTCAATGATAAGTTTAAGAGTCGTGTCTATTGAAGTCAAGAGTCGTGTCTATCCATTGAAACAAAAAGATGTCTATCTAAAAAGTTGTGTCTATTTATAAGGGTATGTAGTCTACTATAAATATATGATCATTTTGTTGTGTTGTATAAAAAAAAAAGATCAAAGTTGAATTAAATAGAAGTAATGATGTCTTCCTCTCCTCTAAAAAACCTAAAATTATATTCCTCTCCTCTCAAAAGAAACCAACGACATAATTGACACTGTTATTGAAAGCCAAGTATTTTGCTTAGAGCGAAACTCATGTGGATTAGCATATGAACAAGTGTAATATGTATTGCTTGGATTAGGTGAATGGTGAGAGGTATTCGAGTTTCCGGGTGTTTTTCTTCGAATGAGTTTTGACTGGATTTGCTTATTTGCTATATAAAATATGTTAATTTTTTTGTTTGGGTTTTTGTTCTTGTTACAGTTGAATAAATATTCTTTTGTTCCAATGTAAATAGAAGAAAGCTTTTGAGTTATAAATTTGAAATTGCCTGTTGGCATATACCAACAACTATGGGTGATGACACAGGAAAACCTAGAGAATGACTTTGTGCATCTAGAAATCATAATGCACTTAATTGCGTGAATTTTTATTACAGAAATATTACAAATATTTCTGTGTATGTTTGAGCTATATGTAGTACATGCATTTGCGTGATTGCTAAGATATAGTAGGCTTAATTTAAAAAGCTAGAATACATCACACAGGTTTATTTTTATTTTATTCCCGAGAAATGTATACCTAGAGTGGTATTATTGACTCTGAATATTTAAAAAGTATATTTTTTTGTTTTTGTTTTTTTTTTGGTTTTGGTCTTGTTCCATGCTCGGTTTTGTTACTTTTGGCCACTTATGTTGGTAGCTTGTATAATTTTTATTATAACTAATAAATTTTTACTGAGTGCTCTCCACAAATTGACGCTCGGTCATATTCTAAATAGTAGTAGTAGTAATAATAATAATAGAGAGTTAACAAACATACAAAATAATCGCTGATATACCAATTTATAATTCTTAGCTCCTTTATGATCACAAATATTTATGTTTTTTTCCGTAATTTTGGTACAGGTGAATACAAATACAAACTTTTTTAAATCATTAAATCAGCATATGTAGCATGGTTTAATGTAAATAGAATATAAACCACATGATATTATCTTATGTATATACTTTTTATATCCTTTCAAGTAAAAACTACAAGAATCTCGTTAAATCTCATAATATTCTATGCCTCTATGGTCATGTATTATATACTTTTTTCTTCAAATTCTACTACTTTGAAACGAATATACCACTAACTGAAAAAATATCTTTAGTTCTTCAACTAGAGGTTAATGATTTTTTTTAACAGTTAAGAAGATGACTAAATTTATGGTACTTAAAAAATGTCTCTGTCTGTCTTAAAAGGCTATATACATGTGTTAAAAACAATATCAAGTGACGAATCAAAGGTGCAATCCCAAACCATTTTTCTTAAAAGGACATCTAGCAACCATTTAACCAAAAAAGGCAATTCACAGCAAAAGTTGACAAATTTTATTGGAACCTGAGAATTTGCTGGGTTATCTCACAAAAAGTAACAAAATCAACACATCCAAGAAATGGTTGAGAAATATTCGTTTAAAAATAAAAGAATGTCATGGTTACGCTTCTGCATACTAGATTGTAGAATACCCAAGTTACGGACTGTTGTGAAAAAAAAGGGCAGCGCTTTGCGGAAGCTTATATCAACGGATCTTTGTCACCCAAATCACAAAGAGATAACTTGGATTAAAAATAAAACGGAATTGAAATTAAAAGCAATAAGATAAGATATTCCACCCAACCATCCACTTTATTGATTCACCAAAAATTTGTTTACAATTAATAGAACAAAGCTAAAATAAACAAAATACAATTGAATCAATAACCAAATTGAGAAAGGGAGCAAATATCTATATGGCTAAAATTGTTGGAGAAGAAGAACAAAAATGGAGAACAGGGAATTAGCAAATAGATTTTTCACCATACTTTTACCCTCTCTTCTAGTCTCTATTTATTTAATCAATTACTTAATGCCCAAGTTAACATTAGATGGCAAAAAATAATTTGATTAGCCAATTAAAGAAAGAAATAAACATACTCAATATGCCTATTAATTAGGGGAAACAAAATCTTCTCTTTCTTTCTTTTGCATATTTCTTTCCCTCTTTTTGTGATTTTGTATCACTAAAATTTAACACTCCACCTTGATGCAAAATCACATATCTCCAACATATCAAACATGCCATATCTAGATCCATCACTACTCCATATATCTCAATCATACCAAATTACAAATTTCTACCACCGACTGCAAATGATGCATCTCCCATATGAGGTGCACCACACAAATCCGGTCTCAAAAACGTTTGTAATACCACAAAGATCTCCGTCTTGTCTTTGTGGATTTTGCAACTCGACACCCGTCTATCACTCGATCTGAGCTCATTACCTGATCACTATCGATCCCCCGAGCATCATCAACATGAAGACCCCTGTCTAAAATATGATCCTCAATGCTAAAATCATAAGCAGTGACCACATTAACCTCTCCACCTTGTTGTGGACTAGGTTTTTCAACCGTCACTCGCTTTTCATAATCGACTACAGAACCAACCAAGCTGTAAAGGTTTCCTTCTTCCAATACTCCTCTCATCCTTACACGACCATCTTTCTTCACTCTCAAAACTCCACCTTGAGTCTCATAAGTGCAACCACGGCGATCCAACTGACCGAGAGAAATAAGATTATGCGAACAAGTGGGTACATGTCTGACTCCAGAGATTTCTCTAACCACACCATCATGCATACGAAACCGGATAGATCCAATACCACAAATCGGTAGCTCTTCTCCATTGGCTGTCCTAATCATGTCGACAATCTTCTCATAAGAAGAAAAACAATTCACATCTCTACAAATGTGAAAACTGGCTCCCGAATCCATCTTCCAAGGCTTATTTTCACTAAAGAGGATATCATAAGAAGCATCACTATCGGTACTTTCAGCAAAACCTGCATGTGCATCACTACTAGTATCACCGTGCGCAGCCTTTTTCTGATCTCTTTTATAAGCATAACACTTGCTGCGTATGTGACCTTTCCTATTACAATAATGACAAGTGATAACACATTTACCATTAGCATCCTTCTTCTTCCAAATTCTATCTTTCTTCGAGTCCCTTGCCACCATAGCCTCACTTTGAATTGATTTCATGCCTGGCCCTTTTCTTCTAAACTCCTCATTCAAAAGACTGCTTCGAACAGTTTCCAAAGAGATAGTTCCATTAGCATTGGAATTACTCAATGAAACAACCAAAGTTTCCCAACTTTCTGAAAGCGAACTCATCAATAAAAGAGCATGTAACTCATCATCAAAGTTAATCTTCATATTTGCCAATTGATTTGTTACATCCTGCAATTCATTCAAATGCTCTGCAACAGACTTCTCTTCATCTAATCTCAGTTGTACCAACTTTCGAACTAGAAAAGCCTTACTAGTAGCACTCTTTGACTCATATAAAGATACCAACTTATCCCACAAAGCCTTTACGGATTCACAACTAGCCACATGATGGAAAACTGAATCATCAAGATATTGGCGAATCAAAGCAATCGCCTTCTTATCCATCTTCTTCCATTTTCCCTCATCTACATTAGAGGGCTTCTTTCCATCTCCATCAATCGGATCATGAAGATCATTGAGGTACAGAACATCCTCCATCTTAGGCTTCCAAATACCCCAATTCTTCACATCTAAAATAGCCATCTTCGAAAACGAAATCATATCCGACATCAATAATTTTTCAATCCAAAATTACTCAAAGCTTTGCGATAATCTGTGCTCCGATACCAATCTGTTGTGAAAAAAAAGGGCAGCGCTTTGCGGAAGCTTATATCAACGGATCTTTGTCACCCAAATCACAAAGAGATAACTTGGATTAAAAATAAAACGGAATTGAAATTAAAAGCAATAAGATAAGATATTCCACCCAACCACCCAGGGCCGGCCTTTGGGTAAAGCGGGGAAAGCATCCGCTTTAGGCCTCATCAAAAACTAGGGCATAACTCATTTAAAACTTTCGCGCAGCAAAATAAAAGAAAAAAGAATCGTGATTGGACATGGAGGTGGAACTCCAGAATTGCAACAGTCAACAGGATTCTGAACAACAACACATCAGAATGGCGACTATCCTCTCCAATGGACGGCGACTTGGAGGTGACCCAAACAGGCGATATTTGCTCCAGAGTCCTAGACTTCGACGAGGGCAAGCGGGGCTACGGGCAGAAGTTATCTGATGTTATTAATCTTGTTTGTAAATCGTGGATTGTAGACTGGATCTGGACATTAAGTTGAAATGCAAAGGAGGACCTAAAGCAGGTGTGCTGTTAATTTTCTGTAAACTCCAATTAAAGTTTATGATTTCTATATTTCTGAAAATGTGTTTACATTCATGATTTGTTTGTTGAAATGTTGAATTCGTATAATTTTAAGGATCAAATTTCTATAAATTTGGATTAATATTTAGGTTTAAGTAATAGTTTATTTTAGTTTTTGTAATGGTAATTAGCTAATATAAAATTTGTTGATAAATAACAAGTTTGTAAAATTTATAGTTTATGTTTTAAAGTTAGATCGAATAGTAAATGAGAATTTTTATTGCAAAATATTTTGTGTAAATAATTCTGATAAAACATAACTCATAAATAAGATAGTCAATTAAACTTTCTTTTCAAATGCTAGTGACCTAAATGGTTGGACAAATTCATTTTCTTGAATGCATATATTTTATTTTGAGATTCATTTTGAAGAATTGTTTGTGGATAGAAAATTATAAAATTTAGTGAAAAAAGACATTAACCCATAAATTTTTAATTTTTAATACTTAATTACTAATATGAAAATACTATGGTAATTTTGCAAGTCGTATGGCTAGGAAAACGTCCATAAAAAATTAATATGAATTTTGCTGTTTAACTTGAATTATTTTTAAAAATAAAGTTATTTCTTTTTTTCCCTTTTCATTATTTACAAACAACATAAATTATTTTGATGAGTTAATTAACGATAATAGCATTAGTTTTGGTATAGGGCCTTAGTTTTGCAATTGGCTTTAGGTATCAAAACTTCTAGGACCGGCCCTACAACCACCCACTTTATTGATTCACCAAAAATTTTGTTTACAATTAATAGAACAAAGCTAAAATAAACAAAATACAATTGAATCAATAACCAAATTGAGAAAGGGAGCAAATATCTATATGGTTAAAATTGTTGGAGAAGAAGAACAAAGATGGAGAACAGAGAATTAGCAAATAGATTTTCCACCATACTTTTACCATCTTTTCTAGTCTCTATTTAGTTAATCAATTACTTAATGCCCAAGTTAACATTAGATGGCAAAAAATAATTTGATTGGCCAATTAGAGAAAGAAATAAACATACTCAATATGCCTATTAATTAGGGGAAACAAAATCTTCTCTTTCTTTCTTTTGCATATTTCTTTCCCTTTTTTTGTGATTTTGTATCACTAAAATTTAACACGGACAACATCCATAGTTGCTAAATGTGGTTGTGCATAGAATCTCACGGTTGCCCCCACAAGGTAATCTTGGATACCCCCACACTCTAACTACGTGGTAACTAATATCAACCACATTATCCGCCTACTAGATTTAATGTTGAACCGCACATGCAGACTTCTATGAAACCGAATTTTTTTTGTTCAAAAGCTGAATAAAAGTTGAAACAATAAATAGCTGTTATATTTCATCTTCTAATAATATGTTCTCTTCTTCAAGATTTCATTACCTTGTTCGTATAGCTAAAGAAATTTGATGTTAAAATTTCACATTTTAAGCTAGGCTTGAAAGGGGATTTGAATGATACTGAAGAACTAGAATAAACAAAAACAAACTATAAATACAATTTTCATCATCTATTTATTATATATATAAAAAGTAAGGTGTACTCGGCAAATTCCAATGTTCAAATAGGATTTGCCTTATGTTCGCCACAAAAGTTATGCATTCTCATAAGAGCACATTTCTACCACAGATTTATGCAATATAAGTTAATATAATCATATATTTGGGGGAAATGTTACAGTTCTTTTAGTACAATAAAAATTAATAAAGTCGTACAAAAATACCACCGACCAATCCCTGTATAGCGGTAGTACTAGTTGTCACTTCCATGTCTATATGATTACGAATCACTTCGAATAAAAAAGCATTATATTTAACAAAAACAAATTTTCATTATGATCTACATAAGATATTGTACCTTTACAGATTGAATTTATAGGAAATAAAGTGATAAAACTCTAAAATTAAAACTATTTTTGTCAGCATGAAAAATCCACAACATATGAATTACAAAATTACTCAATTTGTTTGCAAAGTATATATTATAATAAAATTGTTTGCAAAGTCAAGATTTATTGCAAAATATACGTTTTTTTAAACATTCTTCCTTATCTTAGGGCTTCATGTAGACATAATATCTTTTGCTTCAACGTAACCGAAAACATTTCGAAGACCGATTTAATTATAGTCAATGTCATTTTTGGACCAAAACAAAATTGTTGGATGCAGTGAAAATGCTTGTCTTCTTTTAGCCTTTTAAGAACATTAGGGCTTGTTTGGCTTGAAATTTGAGTTTTGAGTTTTACATTTTCAATATGTAGTTCAAAAGGCATGAGATATGAGGAAGGAGTGAGAAATCATAACCATTATAACAAAGGAGATAAGAGGAAGTTGATGGGTTTTTATATTTCCCAAAAGACGAAAAATAAGAAAAAATTGTTTTTAATATTGTATGTTAAAACTATTTTCCATATTTATTGTTTTCCGCCATCTCCACTCTTTCTTTTTTAAATACATAATGAAAAGCAAAATACAAAACTTAAAATCTAAGCCAAATGGGCCCTTAATGTTTGTACGTATACATTGTACAATTGCTATAATGCAACAGAGGAAAGCACAATGTGAAGCTACGATTTTTGTATCCAACTAAACTAGACTTGTACTTCAAAGCAATTAGGAAGTGACTCTAGGCTGCTTTATAATTGAACATCAAATGACATCAAGCTCCAATACATGTATATTAAAACATAAATTTTTATAAATACCTCCCCTCTTATTCAAAGCAAGAAGTTCCTGAACATCACGCCACTTTAAAACAGTGAAAAAATAGTTCACTTAATCGGTGGAGAGAGAAGGATCCCTTAATAAATGTTTTTGAATATTGTTAAAGGGACTTCGCTTTTGAATAAAGGAGACATTTTTTATTTTTTGTAGAATTGTATGGGAATACCATAAAATGTTGCCCTTTGATTAATAAATAAACTGTAATTGTCCTCATTATTTCGGCGATTCTCCACCATTTTTTGACTTTCCTTTCGATCAGACTCCGTCCTAAATGATTTTTAGAGAACCACCGTTGTTTTTCTTTTCATTTTCATTTCTCAAACGGGTTTTGTCGAATTTTGCTTTACACAAGAGTAAAATAATAAATTGTTTTATTTAGTTTCATTTATCACGCCCCCCGAAACAATTTCTCTTTGTGGAGTCCCCCTAAAATTGCCCATCTTCCCTTATCCAAAAATAGAGTCACTTTAAAAATGCCATGTTTTTATTTAAATCCAATTAAAATGAGGGTACGAACTTAACATTCTTCTTCAGGAAGAGTGCCAGCTTGACACACTCTAAAGTGGTATGTAACTACACACTTCTTTTATTTTTCATATTGAACTGGTTGTGCGTACAAAAGTATTTGGATTAATATAATAAATGAAGTATCCAGAGAATTAGGACATTTCTAGGTTCCATTATTCAAGAATACTTTGCATTGTAAATTGTTTCGAAGTATTTATAAACCAGATTTATTTAGTTGTACACTTTTATATGATAAAAGGGATTTTGTTTCAAAAGCATGATACATTCAATCACTGTTAAACATTACCTTGAGCTAAACCTCTATATTGTATGCCTAACTACAGTTTGTATGTCTCATGCTTACTTTTATCATCGAACTATTTATTTATTTATTTTTTGTGTTATTTTGAGATAGATTTGCTCTACCTAGGAAAGAAAGTTGACCGTTAGCGTAAGGAACTCCATTGAAAATGAGTGGTGTTGATTAAGTTTTGTATGGCTTTGTCTGAAAGGAGTACCTTTTGTGTTTAGATTAAGCTTCGAAAACTCGGTTTCGGTCATTTGAAATTTTGTTAGTTTCAGAAGATTTCGAGAATTTCGGAAGTTTCGGTTTCGGTTCCGGTGTCAATTTTTAATGGCTTGTTAATGAAAATATAACAATGATCTTTATAAATTATAAATAGCGTACGAATAGATAGAATACAACATTATAAATTTATAAACTAAATTAAATTAAGCAATGATAAATTAATCTAAATTAAAAAAATTAAATCCATTATTTATTTCAGCCCAACTTATTCCAGCCCAACTAAACTGAACTAAACTCATGCAACAGCTATTTCCAGCTGCACAAATTCTTCCAATTCTTTTAGTTCATGCGGCAGCCACTTCCCAACGCAACAAATTATTCTCCTGCTCAATCAAGGTCGACTTGGGATTTGCTGAAGCTAGGACAAGGAGGAAATCGATTTGCTGAAGCTAGGGCAAGGGAAATTGAAATCGATTTGTGATTTGATGAAGCTAGGGAAACGAGGAAGCCAATTTACTGAAGATAGAGCAGCAGGATTCGACAACGATCTACGATTTGCGTTTTTGCTCCGGTAATTTATATGTTTTGATTTATTTTTTTACACCTAAACCGAAACCGATTTTTTTGTTTGGTTTCGGTTCGGTCGACGATACCGGTATGGTACCTTCGAAATTTCGGGGTACCATCCGATACCTCGTACCTTGGTTTAGATGGTTTTGCCAAGATACGAGCATTGCGTGTAAGTCTATTCTTCTTTACATAGTGGCATATAGACATGTCAATGGATACTCGAAATATTCGAAATCCGTCTGCATCCGTATCCGAAAAGCGGATAAATATCCGATACCCGGGAAAAACACAATAATAGGAGTCCATTTATGTTTCTGCTTCACGAATATGGTATTTTCTGGGCATTTCTAATAATATCGGGTGTTATTCCTATTTTGGCATTTGTAATTTCCGAAGTTTTAGCCCCAATTAGTGAAGGACCAGAGAAGCTCTCTAGTTATGAATCAGGTATAGAACCCATGGGAGACGCTTGGTTACGAATGCGGAAAACATCCGAAAATTATCCATCCGATTTTTGTCAAGATTATAGTTAATATTTTGTATATTTTAGTACAACGATAGACGTTTATGTTTTTTATTAAGATAATAGTTTGTATTATATGAATTTAATGTATATTAATTGCTCAAAACTATTTATAATCATTCTACTTGTTTGTTTTTCACATTTTATAATCAATGGGATTGAAAAATAGTTTATGTCAAA
This sequence comes from Allium cepa, assembly GCA_030765085.1. NCBI lineage: Eukaryota > Viridiplantae > Streptophyta > Magnoliopsida > Asparagales > Amaryllidaceae > Allium > Allium cepa. The sequence goes on from CM060932.1 coordinate 612,483,579, forward strand.
CCAAAATTTTCTATTTATATTTCTCGATTTATCGATCTATAGAATAATTATCCAATATCTGTGCGGATTCGCAGATGCAGATGTCCGATATCCGAAAATGATTTCGGACGCGGATGCGGATATGACACTATCTGTATCCAAAAGTATCAGTTTACAGACCTAGTGACATAACACTTTATAGGATTGCGGCTATAAGTAATAGAAATCCTAGGGATTCTTAACAAGGAACATCGAAAAAGTAAGACTAAACTTTATATTATTTAAATATATATATATATATATATATATATATATATATATATATATATATTATTTAAATATATATATATATAATATACTTGGGCTATTAATTGATTAATATTAATTGTTTGTTATTGTTTTAGATATTGCTTGGTTAATATAAAGTATGTGCATTGATGGTTTATATGTCTAGTTAGTACTCATAAACAAAAGCACTGATTCATATAAATTTTAATTAGTGACATATTTGTGCTTGTCAATATATTCATTCCACCACAAACTGACCTCTAGGGACTAATTTCAGAGAAGAATTTAACATTCTTGAAAATCAAAGGCATAATGTTATCACATGTCTACGGACGAGAAGAAGTTAAAAAATATAATGTATACTACTTCCTCCAAAACAAGTGGAAAGGGCAACCAAAAATGATTATCCTTGATTTTACATATTATTCTTTCTGAAACATAATGTGTGTATTTCCTATTTGAGTACCAGGTTTGGAAACCAATATGCTCAAGATTTCAAGTTACACGCGCTGCGTGTGCCCTTCTAGATGTCTTTTTTGTACAAGAGTTGGATGTTATGGGTAAAATCAAATTTCAAAGCAAGTAATAGACAAGGAAATATCAATACTAAAGTGATATTCACTGAAGCCTACAAGTAATGCTACTGAATGAGAACAACTCATAGCTAACAGGGTGCGATTTTGTTCACTTTTTTTAATTGAGGATAAACAAAACACTCTGTTTCATTGGATATTCAATAAAGTATTGTGTTTTTCATGTTATTATTAAGTATCAATCAGTAGGATGTAATACTTTTCTTGACTAAAGAGTGCAACCACAATCACATTCTGGCTAACCTTAAGGTGTAAAGTGTAAGCTCAAAATGAAATTGATAATATGGATGTATCGTATGAGCACATTTTCTAGAAAAGTTGTATTTGGAACCATATAATGGTAAGGCTATACCTTGCATGGTATTACGTTACCCATCAGCCTCAAGGATCGACACTGAGTCGACAAGTTATTTTCTGTAAGCTTCTGAATATTTGACTTATCTGTCATTTCTTCACTTATTCTTGGTTTTATGTTCATCAAGTTGCCACAATCTCCGTTCTGTCAATCAAAAGCAATGGTAAGAAAGAACAAATAAGGCAAATTCCATCAGAACCCTGCTTTACGCAATTCCACCACTTTTCTATTATTATAACAAATTATTTATTTTGCATTTCACTCCGCTTCAAGAGATGTTACCATTCCAATTATAGGTACTGAAAGAGAAGCTTTATCCATCACTACTGGAGTTGTGCCAGCAGATACAGCAGCCATAGAATTGGCTATAAGCTGTATCAATATATATATATATATATATATATATATATATATATATATATAGACACACACACACACACAAACATAACCAATTAGCAGTACTGTATAGCACTGATTATAAAGTAAGATAATAAAAGTAGCTTACCTTCGTAATATTTTCTGTAATGGTTTTGGGAGAATCACAAGGATGATTTTCTGACGTGCGCAACAGGCACAAACCATCTTCATTTGCTAATATCTTAATGACATTTTCATGTGCAGAAACAGCCATGAGAGATCCCTCTTTGTTAAAACGTACAAGTGGACTTGCCTAACAAATATTTTGTAGATACATGAATATAAATATTAGTGGGATAGTTTTCATCAGTTTAATCAGAGATACAGCCACTATCTACTTAAATACTTGAAGCGACATACGAATGCTATGCCAGAAACTGTACTTCAATTTTCTATGTTTTGAAAGAAAAAGAAACAAAGTTTACAGAGTATATGTTAGTATAAGAAAGGAGCAAAGAATTTTAGTGCAATTTACCTTTAATTGTATTTTTGATGTGCATTTGTGCATGCAGGCGTAATTTTGTTTATGATCTACCTACATGTAAGAAATTAACCTACCCGTAGCCCACCATCTGCATCAATTGTTGTCAACAGGTTCACAGAATCCATATCCCAAACCTTTATAACGAATTCATCACCAGCAGCCAAAAAACGATTTTTAGCGGTATCAAATTGAACAACTCCTAACGATCTTTTATGGAATCCGTTATATGTCCTTTTCACAGCTCCTTCACACTCATTCCACTCCACAAGATATGAATGACCTTCATTGCTTGTTCCACACGAAAATAGCCTAAATATGAAGATATGATTATGCCGGTAAGAATTAAAAAACAATAAGGGTTATGAATCTTGTGAAAATGTTATGCCGACCTGGAACCATCAGCACTGTATGCCATAGTAGTACACCAGTGGCCAGGAGCATCACAGTCAATTTTAGGTCCAATGTTGTCATATAACCATACCTTTATTTTTCCATCTATTGATGTTGAAAAGATGAACTGTAAGAGTGGAAAAGGTAAGAACATTATTGCATACAGTAACACACAATATTTAACTTTACACATTTGCTATTGTAGGATTATAACCTGAACGTTTTCCTTGTATTGTGGGCAAACAGAGTAAACGGGAGCCTCATGCCCTTCAAAAGTGTACTGTTTGGTGCCACTAACAGTATCCCACACCTAATAGTTAGCATAATCAGTGGGAATATGAATAATCATCGAATCTAATATCATGGAATGTTACAGCAGAAACAACCTTAATCAACTTGTCATCACCACAAGTTATTACGCATAGTTGCTTTTCTGGTTGAGCAAATGCTATATCATTAACACCGCCAACATGAGCATCAATCTACCAAATATAAATGGAACTCCAATTTACCAAAACAAACAACAGCAAATATTAAAGGAATAAATTTGCATATTTTATTAATATACCTCCAAGTGCTGTCTGATAGCATCACGCCCCTGATAAGAGTATATTTGCACAATATGCCTTGAATAAGCAACACCTATAGAGCATAATATTTAAGTTAATTTGCCATAATATCAATAAGTTCAAAATTAACTTCTACACCATACCAAATAAGGAACCATCTGGACTCCACTTTATACGGTTTACCGAAATAATCGGATCTTTATCCAAGACAATCTGAGAACACAGTTTAATTTTACTTTACTATATGATAAAATTTCAAAGTTAAATGCATTTTTATTTGTTAAAGCAGAGTACCTGAAGTGACATCGTACATGCAGTTATATCCCAAACCTTGAAATTTCTATGTAGAAATTTTTCCCTAGTGCCAATATCCCATATTCCAATATCACCCACACTTGTACCAACTAATAAAACAAAACAAAAAATGTAGTGGAAGTAAAAATAAAATGAATAGAATAGGCATCTAGTAAATATTTGATTACCAAGAAGCAAAGCATGAAGAGTTGGATGAAAATCCATGCTCATAGGGCTGGAGCCTTGGTTAAGTGTTCGAGCAACAGTTTTTGGCAATTCATCAGCCATGCGCGATAGTTGGCTCTGTTGAGGATATGCAACTAGCAATGAGTTTACGGGTCTATATAAATAGGTTGTTTCATTACATTGTTATTGTTATCAGAATAAGATATAATATTAATCAAGAACATAAGCATAGCTAAGCCCAGCCGGACAGCCTGAAACAAATGCAATACATATTTGAAAATCTAGCAAACAATAATCCAAAGTGTGTATCGTCAATCATTCACTTTAACTTGCAGAAAATTAATACTCCAGGTATATTATTTAAAATTATAATATATGCATTTATAACCTACCTTGCAGTTACAAACCATAATCTTACAAATCAAAAACGGTTGTAATCGAACAGAATTTTAAAGGGTTGTTAACTTTGCCTAACAATACATGAACATGTATCCTATCTAGAACTGCAGATATAACCTGGTTGACCAATCTAAGTGTCATACAAGCATGTCCAATATAAGAACATGTTCACTAACAATTTGTCCAAAAAAGCTTATAAACGACTTATAAAAAATTTGATTTCATTCATAAGAAACTATCTGTTGCTTCTCAAAATAATCAAATAAAGAGCTCAAAAGTAAATGCAGTTGTCATCAAACATTTACCTAGAAAGTTGCTTATAAGTTAAAAACAAAATGTCAAATTAACTTATAAGAAACTTGTCAATGACGATTTCTTGCTTCCCAAAGTAACTAAATAAATAAACAGCCAATAAACAAAAATTAGTAGGTCGTCGAAAAAAATCTTTTTTCCTTTAAAAAAAACAGTGATAGGTAGGTTAAATACATGGTCAGAAGTATGACTATGATGAGTATTCAATGCAGCAGCATGAAAAATGAATAAAAGAACAGCTAAGTACACCTTATCAGTGATACCAGTAGACCAAGTTCGCTTGGATGCAAAACCAGAATCTGTTGATGAATGCTTTGTAGTAAGGTTTGAAGTTTGAGGCATCTTTACTTGATTTAGAATGGTGGCTACATAACGACAAAGTAAAATAAATTTAGCACATACATAAAAAGTTGAGGTAATATATTGGTCGTATCAAAGTCGATACCGGAAACCGTTGGGGCACTGAGTCCAATAGCACCACCTGGGACCACAGGGAAAGCTGGTGGATTAGACATCCAGCCTGCTGGGGGTACAGGAACTGGTGCTGGTGAAGGCTGAAAAGGCTACAGATACAAAATAAATTGAGGCAGTTCAGCAATAGATAATTCTAGTGGAAACTGGAAAGAATCTACTTTGAGGCCATAAATAGTAAAGATTAGATCTTTGATTCATTAAAATACATCTGAAATATATACAGTTCTCAGGATATCCCTAATTTCTAGCATTTGCTGTTCGCTGTTTTTTAACTTTTCTATAGCCGATGTTTATTTAAAAAGGTAAAAAATTTATGCTAAAGTTTAGGTGATATGCTTTAGGTGTATCAATAAGTATCTTTTTTCTATAGCCATATTTTCAATAAACTCATATTAATATGCTGGTCAACCATAGCCATGTATTCAAAAACTCAAAATACAAATTCGCTACAAGAAGCTTGAGGTTTCTTCAAACTTTCAGTGATGAATCATACTTTTATGCTGTCTTTATTTCTGCTATCCAATGAAATTGTGCAAAAATACTGTTTGTAACATTTGTTTAAATCCAAATATCCAAGCCTCAATTATCACCTCTGAAACCAAAGTACCAAACCAGCAACTTATTTCGAACAAAATAAGCTTTTTAAAATACATGAAGAAAAAAACACGAGAACATAATCTCGATCTGTATAAAATTAAATACCACGTGTGTTCCCAACAAAGGAAAATTTCCAGGTTTAGAAAGTGGGCTGCTGACCAATGATGGGACAGACACACCACTTGGTAGGCCACAAGAGTGATCGGTAAAAAGAGTTTTAATATCTGGATTAGGCCTTGGATTTTTGCATAACTGATGCTGCCAATTCAAGCTGAAATATTGATAAACAAACATTGTTAAAACTTGCCATTATCTTTGCTTGCATAGTGAAAAATCAAGCATGAAATCTGAGTTTGTGTCTGCAACCAGCTAATAGGATAATATTTTGTAATAAATAAAATTTGTTGTGTACATCAGCAATCATTAGTCAAAGTGAACATTCCACTGAACAGCTATGTTGCACGAAACAAAACTAGCATCAATATAACAACCAACAGAAGGGTGCATATATGTGTTGAAATTTGAAAGCAAGTGAGCCACCAAGAAAATATCGAGGATGTCTAATTATTCAGAATGAAACATAATTTATACTTCTGCCAACTGTTTCACGCACCTGTGTACAACATCAAATTTTAGATGTTTATTGTAATACGAACATGACTTCCCAAAATTGATTACCTAACTATAGCAGTTGTATGTTGATTCCAGATGCAAAACAAGGAGCTCGGTGTTTACAGCTTGTGAAAGAATGTGATTGATAGAGGCAGTCATTAAGATAGCTAATAGTTTAGGAGTAAAGCTTGTGTTTCATTTGTGCTGGAGGCATGCGTACCTAGAAGCTATTTCAAATTTATGACAGATGTCGTATTCATTTTGATTTTTGATTTGCTCTCAGAGATTAATATATTTTTTTCTTTCATGTGCTAATATAATAGCTCAGATGATATGCCTGTTGCGTACTCTCGAAGACAACAAAATTACAAATAAACAATAGACTGTGTGCCATGATGGTTTATCTATTTGCGGTCATAAAACTTAGTGATATGTTTAACTGGGATTATCGACAATAAGGATATTGCAGAAGCAAAATTAAAGATACATTTTTTGTTACTATTTAGATGCCCGCCTAAAAGTAAATGAAAATGGTGGAAGGCTGCATCTTTTACCAGAATGTTAAGCCAAGAAACACCATTTTTTAAACTTTATTTACCATTGAAGAGAAGTGTAAACAGAGCAAGAAAAATTCTTATTTAAAAAGCAACCCTCATTTTTTACCTCTGATTAATGAGAGTCCGTAGCCTCGAATTTTTAAGGTTGGGAAATTGCAGTTTGTCGTGGAAAAGTGGATTTGCTTCAATTAGTTTCTTAAGTTCAACAAGCATAATAGCTCTTGCGGATTTTGCATCACCATACTTTGAAAGCTGTTGATTTTCCCTTTATACAAAAAAGGAAGTATGTTATATATGCTAATGCTAAATGTGTGTGTGTGTAATATAAAGAGATTATGCTAAATGTACTTTGGACAAGCAGCAGTTACCTAAAATTTTCCAAAGTCAAGAGCTGTGTAATTTCCTTAAATAGGTCCTCATTAAATGAAGCGAATACTTTCAAATCATTAACAAGGATATCGACCGCCCTGGGACGATCATGCCTGATAAAAAGAACAATCGACATCAAATGTCATAAATATGCTACAAAAATTGCATTTGTGCATTCTACAAAAAATCAAAGCCCCCATCTACAATAAATTGAGTTGATAATGCTAAAATGAAAATATCAAACTAACATAATGCTTACATGTATCATTTTTGAGGCTGTGACAAAGAAAATGACGCACGTGCTATCGTTATATTAAATTTTGATACAAGGGAAAACTGGGGTACATACAAACACTTGTATAACTATCAATATCATTCCACCAATTCCCCGTTGTACCAATGTGTACCAGTTAATAAAAATGGTCCATGCAATCTTTGTAAACTATACTTATCATGCATCACAACTTCATAAAACATTTTCTATTGATCAACAGAAAAGATGCAGTATTGTAAAACAGTCTTCATGTACAGTTGAAATATTAACAGTAAGAGTGAAGATAAAACGACATAAAGATGAAAACCAAGGGTGTTGCAGAAAAACATCTTTTTATGGGAAGTAGATAAAAAAAATTAGTGCATGTATCAATATATTGATGGTTACAACATCCCCCGCCACATGCATGCAACATCATTTCAACATTCTTGCAAACAATTCTGAACAATGTATGCCGATAAACCCAAATAAAGTAATAATTTAATTAATCACACACGCATGCGCACACACACATATAGATACATATATGTGCGTGCGCGCGCGCGTGTGTGGACATGTATATGTGTATGTATATATGTGCATGTGAGTGTGTATGTCCTTGTACGTAGACACACAACATCAGTAACCAATACAGAGCTATAATGGTAGTCGGTTTAAATTAAGTGTGGTTTTTATGAGCTAGTACTGGCATAGTCACACAAGTCATTTAAGAGAATACAAATGTCACAACTCACATTACAAACATATTGTCCTCGCTTGACAACCGTTGCTGTGTGAGCCAACCCAACCCAGATTTGAGCTTGGTGTTTGTCATTTATTTATTTTATTTTTTGAAAAGCCTCGATGATGTCAAGAAAATTGTGTGACTATTAGCATATATTCAATTTTGAATTATATAATCGTGCTATAACCTTATAAGACCCAATAATCTTTTAGTCACATAAACACAAATAATCTTTTTTTCCCGATACATACGAGAACATAGTAATAAAAAACCACTTCAAATGCACAAATGATCTATTTTACCGAAGTACTGTGTTTCTACCTACATCCATCCAGAATGTTGCTTCGTTAACCTCTATGGACCATTTATGTGTTCACTTACACACATTCACCATGGTGGTTGGGAACATACTCTGATATAGCTTGGGTTTCCCACACTTGCACAAACCAAATATTATCTCCACTTAACTATTTCTGGATCATTATTCAAGCCAAGGTTTAGTGCTTGTTTTCCAATCTTGTATGTTAAAAGTGAGTCTGTGATGCGTTTTGTTAAAGTAAGAATGATGCAGAAAAGAGAATTGTTGGCTTACTTGTCCAATGCCTCGAGATACTTTTGCTTCCTAATCTCAAAAAATATCTTCATTGAATATCTATTATCATCTACTTTTGTAAAACCAGAGAGATATTTCTCCACTTCATCCCAATTCCCGTTTTGAACTTCGTCTTCGAAGTACTTCATGTTAAAGAAAAATCCACTCTCTTGTTCCAATCTACCAAATAAACAAAACAAAATGCAAAATTTTCAGTAACTGGGTAAAAACCACACCAGGATAATACTAAATCTGCACATAATAACAAACTTGTGAAGAGTCTTTTTAAATTTCTCCTCGTCCAGAAACTGCAAAGTTAAAAATACCAGCTCTCTGCTGAGAGAAGACATCGCGATTTATGGATTGCTTCACTCTGAACCCTGTATAAACAAAAAGGGTAAGAAAATTAAAGATTCAAAGTTAAAATCCATAATCGAACAAAAACAATTGGATTTGCGCTAAACTGAGAGTAGAAGATGACCGATGTAGATGATTATTGAAATCGATGATGAATTGGAGAAAAGTAAAGTGATCAAGTAATATATTGAGGAAATTTATAATAGTGTATGCACTTGAAAATGAAAGATTACAAACATAGCCGCATAGAGGCATGAGAAATGATAAGTGGACGGACTTATATGATAAGTAAATGATGGGTCACTGATTTCGTGTAGGTTCCAACTAATGCCTGATGAAGAGCTGATCGACGACCAACCGTGAAACAAGTTCGATAGATGTGACGGGTATAAGCCCATTATTCAAAAAATTACTTGGACAACTGAACAACGATGGAGAAACCGACCGCTTCATCATATATAATTTAAAAAATATTGTAAATTTTCACTATTTTTAGTGAAAAACATGTGAAGCGAAAAATTTTAAAAAAAAATGCATTGAAAAAATATATATTGAAATGGATGTTCAATAGAGAACGATAATAATTAAGTATTGTACTTTACACATAGATACATATAATTTCATGGTGTCATAAATAAATGACTTAATTTGTGAAATAGAATATCTTAACTATTATTGTTACATTTTCATTCAATCACAGTCCATGACAAAAGAAAGTCAATATTGATATCATTCAAATTAGAAAACTTAAGCTTATGCCTTTCACAACAAAAACAAATTATTAGATTAACTTTAACACAAAGCAAAACCACCTTCTGATTACAAGTAATTAGGAAACTATAAGAATTCCGCATATGGTTACTTTATTGTCGATATCACCTAAGCAAACACACACTGATGCATACAACTAAATATGAATAAAACAAATAAAAATGGAATTTAAGTTTAAACATCAATAGAAAACAGATGTGAATTTAATTAAAACATTTTCGATGAAAATTTAGAAGCCTCTTCACAACTACAATTTTGTATCTTTCAAAATCTGTTACAGTTTGAGCCACATTACGTAATTATATGACAAACAAGGCACTCAATGAGTTATAACGGCAAGAGAAAAAAACAATACTGAAATTTCCACTATAAACATATCTAAAATAGATATAAATACTAAATAGTAGACTTTATGATAGCCATGGTTGCTGCGGTTACACATAAAATTCTTCAAATTATAACAAAGTAGCACTATTAAAGCTTATTTTCCAATGCAGCAGCTGTAGTCGTCCTTTATTTAGTCTTCCACGTAGGCATCTTACTTGGAGTAGTCCATCTAAGTAACCTCAAGTTCATAACAGCTGTTATACATCAAAGAAGCCCATGGTAGTAATTTCCCTCCAAATCCCTCGGGCAAAGGCATAATTTTCTCCTTGCCATTGAAAATACATGAAAGCTTCACCTTAGCAGGAGATGCATCCGCCTGTAGTATACTAACGTATGATATTATGCTAAAATTACTGGAATTACAAATTTTTCAGTGCACATTTTACAAGAAATTGGTTGAGATTAGAACAAATTGTCATGGCAAGTTTCACTTGAGATATTTACCAAAATGTAGTCACCTCAGTTTCATCAAAGAAACTCATTCAACACCACTACCACCTTTTTTAGACGTCAAGAGCTAAATGGACAAGCAACACAACAAGCTGTCATGGCCCGGTCCTCAGTAATCGCAATGTGAAATTAAAAGTCGTTAAAATATAGCAACATGATACTAAAATGCTCTTATACATATCACTAATATTGACTTTGGCAACCTAAAAGAAAATATCATTTACTAGTCATAGAGGTAGAGGTTATTTTAATCATGGATGTATAAATACAGTGGTGCATGAAGCATAATATCAAAGAACTAAACCTCGACCATTTGCAATCAGGATTCTCAACTAGTATTCAAAGGTTGATATGGTGTGTCATGTGTATATTATATGCTAAAGTTGACCTATGTATATTAAATGCTAAAGTTGACATATGTCTTTAATTCTGTTTGTGTATATTTATTGGTGCATAACTTTTATTCTCCCTAACAAGCCTATAACCATGATTAGATCGGCTCTAATACGATTTTTGTGGTCGGGTTCTCTTAACGGTAAAAAAAATGCCCTTCATTGCTTTTAGTAAAACTGAGGTGCCAAAAAGAAATGGGGGATTAGGCATTACAAATATGAGGATATGGAATTATGTTGCCTTCTCCAAACATTTTGATAATTTGATCAACAAAAATGACAATAATTGGATGGACTGGACTTTAACTCACAATTTAAAAAACAAAGATATTTGGATGACAGAGGCTAAACAAGCTCATAGCTGGGTCTGGAAATTCCTTCTTAAGACTAGAGACAGGTATATTCCACAGCTACAAATTGAAATGAACTGCCAAAGGAAAGCTAAATTTTGGTCTACGGCTTGGATAGATAGAGGTATTCTTCTCAGGAGAGTATTATCCCATGATCAGATTCAGACATCTGTGATTCCTGAGAATGCAAGAACGTTATCATATATAAGAAATGGGGTTATTTCTATTCCCTTGTCTGGAAATAGGCAGATTGATGATATTTGGCTCGAATATAACTATATTAGGTATTCTTTTTCTGAAGATGAGAAATACAGTTGGATGAGAGAGAATAAGGAGCACAAAATTGCTAGAGTGTACAAGTAATTATCTCATGAAGATCAGCTCCTTAAATTTATGTGGTATGACAGAATTTGGAATAGATACACAAATGAAAAATTGAACTTCATGTCGTGGAAGGTCATTAGAAATGCATTGAATACTCTATCTAATGTGGCAGCTAAGGGGATAGTTATAGAAAACCAGTGTGTTCTATGTAGAAGCAATGAGGAGGACAACTTACACTTATTTTTCAAATGCTCCTTCTCCCTTTTCCTTTGGAAGAAAATTAAGTGGAAAGGGGGGGTATGGTAACCCGGTGTGGGATAGTGCAATTAAATGGGTAAATGTATATAAGGCAACAAAATGGAAGACATTGGATTCTATTCAACTGCTGATAATGTTGAAGGCATTTGTTGCAAAATTTTGGAAAGCTAGAAATGAAATCATATTCAAACAAAAAAGAACTGCATGGATGATGATATACAGAGATATGACAAGGGGCATCTCTGATGCAATGAAATATTCTCCATTCCACTTCAGTTTTTATGATGTGGAGAAATGGAAAGCATTATGACTTCTATGCTTCGAGTCCGTCTGTACAATGCTTCGAGACTTTCCTCGGGGTTATGCTATGTTTCAATTCTCCGGTTAGGTATTTTGTTGCTTGGTGTTTTCCCTTAGTCTGCTTCAAGTTCCTCTATACTATTCTTCGAGCTCTCATCTGTTGCTTATCTGTGTTTTGCTTTTTTGGTCCTTCTTTTCTCATATTTACCACTTTATTTCTTATTTATGCATGTAATTCTTTTTATTTGTTATAAATAAAAAGGAGAGGCCCTTTTAACCCTGCTAACTTTGCCAAAAAAAAGCTAAACCTTTTCAGCCACTAATGACTTTATCATACGAAAATACAAGAAATATAAGTCATAACATGAAAACTCGTATCCAAAATGAAAAGTTGTTTAAACATGAACAATCATTTTTCGACCTTAGATGCAAAGGACATCAAAATCATACAAAATCTACACCTTTTCTATGTTGCTAATCCTCAAATGCCATAATTCAAACAAGATAATACATGCCAAGTTAGGTGCATTCAAATGCACATAAATAGTTAGATATATGCGAATACAGTGTAGTGAATTTCTTTTGTAATACTATATAAAATTACAATTATACTCCTAGAGCAAAGAGGTGATCGAGAGGGAAATAAACAAATGGAAGATATTGGATTTGCATATGGAAGTTTTATATGATTATGAGAACTGAGGTTCGGTGAAGCATATACAAATGTCTGTTTTCTTTTGGCATATAACAATTCTATTGCATGGATTCATTCAATGGATTTAGATTGACCAAGTCAAGTTGCATCATACACCTAAATCTAATAAACAACAAAAGAATTTACTTCTTGCAACAAAAGCATTTACTTCTTGCTTTTTCAGCTTTGTTCCTAATACTCCATGGTACTTTAAGATCAAAAAAGTGTCACAGAGATTGGTGGGTATATATTATACCTCACATGGAAATATGGAATTGATAATAATAGAATGATATTATGCTGGTTTACCTCAAATTAATAATGAACTAAAAAGCATTACCACTCATCTCCGTAGGAATAAGATCCATCTTTGAAATGATTAAGCCTATATATACCACTTTGTGTAATCTTATCTTTAGTAATCATCATGTCAGTTTAAAAACCAATTAAGACATCTCCACGCACTCCTAAATTCTTTATTACTCGAATAGGAAAACCTTTACAAACTTTTAAGATACCATATGCAACTGCTTGTCTTTCACCATGATATCTCAAATTATGTAACTTTTCTTCCTCATTTACGTTATGATGTCCAAAGCTACTATCCAGGAAATATCATGTTTCTTTTAAAAGTGTATCAAACCTTTCCAACGCATGGGTAGCACCTAATTTTATTACCATGATGTTCACACTTATATCCTCCTATAAAGAAATGTACATAAGTCAAAAAATATCAAACCAACATGACAAGGGAATAAGCATAAGAAACAGTAAATAATACATGTCAAGTCATCGACCATTCCTATGCAAATACTGAACAAGATGCATATGTCATAAGAATTAGCCATATGATAATAATATGCAAGATCATATATACATGCACACACATATATAGTTGTTTTATCTTTTTTAACAAGAGAAACATAAACGAATGAACTTATGACTGATGATATATGATTTCATGATATACGATTTCATCGACCATTGCTATGCAGATACTGAACAAGATGCTAAGTCATCGACCAATGTATATGAAAAACAAATTTATATATCAAAAAGAATAATAGGCAATGATATGATGATTTCTAGGATTATGCCATAAGCTATTGTCTGATCGACAAGATGATGGTACTTTATAAGAGAAATGGCCTGCGATATATGTCAAATTCTTCTTAAGATGAAAGTTGAGATTTCTGCAATAAAAAACAAGAATATATGGTTATATAATAGCACTCGGTTTTATTATTACATGATAATATCAAGAAAATACCACACAGAAATATGAGTAAGTTATTATGCACACAAAAGAACAAAGCTTAATGAGGCATCGGGGTATAACTTCAAGTCAGCGTTTTGAGCATAAGACTACTAACGCATGCTTAAAAAATGTTTAGTCTGAGTTTTCATTAATTTTAGTCAAACATCAAATAGTAAAGGACATTTTGCACTTGAGCCATCACTTGTGACCCAATTTAGCATATATAAAAAGTGAACATGGATAATGTTATATGTAAGGAAAAATGCAGATATTATTGTTAATCGTAAAGCTCATGACCAGAGAAAGTAGGAATAAAAGAAAACTTGCGAATGTATTGTAAAAGCTTCGCAAGGATTAAAGGGAGGGGCTCCGCTATGATCCAAAAGCGGGGTTTTGAAAGCATTGAAGTAGCTTTCGAAGGAATTGAATCGGTGCTACAAGCATTTGATGCTTCTACAAATATTAAATGGAATATGGGCTTCCAAAGGAGTCAAAAGGGGTCAAGGCTATCCTTCTGCTTTAGTTGATCCTTCCGAAACAGTTGATTTTGCATGCATAAAGAAGTTTCATATGTGTTAAAAGCACCTTTCGAAGGTATCAAATAATAGGCATCAGCAGATGTATCAAACCCTTCAAAACCGTTGGTTTCACAATATTTTACCTTACACAGAGGAACATTTTACCAAAGCGTTCATTTCGAAAGCATAGACGAGCCTTCCAAATCAGTTGAACCCTTCCGCAAGTATAAGGGAAACTTCACATGTGGCCAGCATTGCTTCCCCAAGAACTAGAGGATGAGGCTTCTGCATTGATCAATAAGAATACTTTCCAAAGCCACCCTCCGCAACTAAACCTCCTTAATTAACCTTTCGCAATGATTCTTCCACTATCATTAAATCCTTTCTAAACCATCCAAATTCCCTTTCCTTACACATTCTAATAGTCGCCTATCATGTTAGCAACAGACCTTAACAACAAAGGAGAGGCTTTGAAGATGATGAAGAAGTTGGAAGTGCTTTCGCTTATATTCAAACAGTGCAGAGGAACCCGACTCCTTCGCCGCTAAAAGAAGCATACCTTTCGAAGGTGCCAAAAGGCTCTTGAAGTACTCGAAAGTTGTATTGGTGAATATCAGAACAATATCCATTATTAGTGTAATTTCGATAGAGACGGAAGGGTTGATCTAAGCATAACAAAAGACCCGAATGTCTACTCACAACTTTGAGACTATGGAAGCGAAAAGGATGAAGGCGAAAGGATGGGTGCGAAAGGTTGGAAGAGAGACCTTTCGACAGCTTCGAAAGAATGGGTGCGGAACGGCCCAATCCACAACTATAAATACGACCATAGGGGTCCATGTTGGGGACGGATTTTTAAATTCTTGGATTCTATTTTTACTTCTTGGCTAAACCAAATTCTTTTAACTCTAGACAAATTGGGGAAAAAAAATCTACTGCTTGTGATCTTTTCGTGAGAAATAAAAAGAAGAGGATGCATGGATCTAATATTGATTTTGAATATAAGGATGGTCATTTCGGCCATTAGTTTGTTTAACGACCAATTGCATATGATACTCACTTATCTTCTTAACCCTTATTTGGCATATGCTATGCTATAGAGTTTATTTGGATATCTTGACTTTAAAGTATATTATCATCATGTCCAAAGCCCATCGGCTCTAAAGTGATGTGGTGATGGTACTTCAATATCATTGAGTCAATTGGACTTCCTTGTTAATCCAAAATAAAATTCCATGGTGTATTGAATCCACTTTTACTTAATATATACATGTTAAGTTCCGAATCTTTTCGAAGGAAACTAGTCCTTCGAAGGGATCCATCACATGGTCATTGAAGTTAAACCCTCCGAGAGGACTCATTCGAAAGGTGTTTAAATGCTTCGCAACATGTAACAACCCAAAATTTGAGCTATAATAATCAATCAACGAATTAATTAAATAATAAAATAAGTTTTTGAAATTGTCAAAATCGAGCTATGCATATTGGGTCCATGGCAATTTTCTAATAAATTTTCATATATAACTTGTCGAAATCCGAGTTAGTATGGAGAAGTTATGAGAGAAGCAAGAATTTAGAATTTGATAAACGAAAACGAAAAAAAATTGACCCCATAGGGGTTGACCCATGCAAAGGTCGGGTCGACCCCTAATGAAGCTAGGTTGACCCGCTAAAACACCTGGACGTTATTTCGTCTAGGTACGAGCCGAACAACCTATTTTGCAATTTTCGTCAAATCTTGTGCGTTAGTAGCTACATCCGATGGTTCTTAGCGAGCCTATGACATGGTTGCACCAGATTTAATCTTCAAATCTGACGGTCTGAGATCCTTAAGTCACACTATAAATAGAACCCTAGGCCTAGCTATTTTTCTCATTCAGATTTTCTCCCAATTAGGTTCATTGCATGAGGCTGGACCCTAAATAGAAAAAATTTCTAGGGAGGAAATCTTTTTAATAAAAATATTTTATGCCCTAGAAGTGGATCCAGGAAGGCCCAAGGATTAGAGCTAAGGACCACATGTGAGTGTTTTGTAATTATTTTAGATTTTTAAGCAATTTATAATAATAGGGTTCTCAGTAGTTGTAGTTTTTCTTCAATTCTGAGACAATTTTTATGTAAGTTTATTTACAGTCTATTTTTAAGTAAATTTCAGAAGTTCTTTCCAATCTATTTTATTCAACTACTTTATTCAGTTATTTTATTCAGTTATTTGTAATTATTTACAATTATTCATAGTTATTTACGGTTATTTACATCTGTTTAAGTTGAAATTTAGCCTGTAAATTTTAGTTTCTTTTTATTCCTGTCTGATGCAAATAAAATATTAAACGGAAAAGAATTTGCTAATGTGGATTAAAATAGAAAAACACTAAATTTACAAAAATCAAATGTGAAATAAAAAAATGAAATAAAATAGAGGTAGACTGAAATAGGCAAATTTAAGATATTTACAAGTATGATTATAACTAGTAGTTATATCTAAAAACCAAAAATAGAAGAGTAACAATTGCAAGAACATTTATAACAGATAGGTTATAACTAGAAAGAAGAGATAACAAAAGAGGCTTATTTTAATACTTAGATCTTGGATTAAGTTAATAAGCAAATATAGCAAAGAAAGAAATAACAGAAGAGACTTATTTTAAAACTTATATTAAGTTAATAAGCAAATATAAAAGTAGGGTCTGTACCGGTAGCATTCCCTTTCAGATTTAGGACTGGTGATCTCACAATAATAGGTGAAGCTGGGACACGTTTATGCTGATTAGGGTAAATAAGTGACCAATAGATAGAGGCTCAAAT
This sequence comes from Allium cepa, assembly GCA_030765085.1. NCBI lineage: Eukaryota > Viridiplantae > Streptophyta > Magnoliopsida > Asparagales > Amaryllidaceae > Allium > Allium cepa. The sequence continues at coordinate 612,500,908 of CM060932.1, forward strand.
ATGAGGATTTGAGCAAGGGGCGCAAAACTAGAAGATTGTTTGTTAAGACCAGTAGTGGCAGCATTCCCTTTTAGGTTTAGGACTGATGGTCTCACAACAGTTAGGTGAGGCTGGGCAGCATTCTCTTTCAGGTTTAGGACCGATGGTCTCACAAAAGTTAGGTGAGGCTGGGTATGCTTATGTTGATTAGAGTAAATAAGGGGTCAAATAGGGGGCGACCATTGGTATGTACCGGCTACGACCACGCGTGCGGCATTTATTAGGGTAAATAATTCGCTATTGTGTCCTAAGCACTAAAGAAGTGTCTTTTACTGTGGATAATAGGATTGGTTCACAGTGGCACAACAGAGATAGAATAGGCCGATCAACGGGTAGAGTTAGGATTTCAACCTAATCAAGTTAGCAGTTGAGATAGGATTACGGTATTCAGCCTAATCACAGCAATTTAAGATAAGTGAAAACAATTAAAGAATCAAAGAAAATAGTCAAACAGAATCAGAAACAATATTTTATCCGAGTTTTATCTTTTCTGTATTTTCCTTTCATGCTAGAACTATTGCTTAGTCTAATATCTTTATCTTACTTAGAAATGCTAGTAATTACTTTCACTCACCAGACTTATTGTCTGGCCCACTCCTCTATTTCCCTCTTTTTCCTCCCAATAGGCCAGCAGAATTGAGTTGATTCAGGTTGCTTGGAGATTCATTCTAGGAGTTCTCTCGTTTCAAATGAATTATTTTTCTTTTCATATTATTCATCTTGCTTATGATGGATTTGGCACTTGTGAGAGGGATTATGATTATTATTATGATTATTTTTGTTATCTTTGTACTATGATTATGTAAGAATGAGATGTATTTTCATGAGACATGTTTTTATGACTTATTTTGAAATAAAGTTTAATTTTGAATGATAAGTTATTATTTAAATGTTTCTATTGTTTTTACTTATTTGGCTTGTTAATCTTAGTCTATGTGATGTTTTAGTTATACCTATAACGCACCACATCCTTTAGTGTGTCCTTTTTGGGTATATCAATGGGTGTGGAATGTTTCACTTAGTATCAAAGCCTAAGGTTACATAATTCCTAAAAACTTGTTTTAAAAGTAAAGTATTTTTCAAAGGTAACATATCTTCAACTAAAAGTATTTTTTAGAAAGAAACTCTTAGAAATAGTTTTTAAGTATAAGAGAGTTTTTATAAAAATTCTCTCAAAGTCCAGTTCAACCTTATTTCGATTCTTTTAAGCCTAAATTTTTTTTCCTTTGCATAGAATGGCGGACGCCTCAAATTTTCTAGAGGGAATCCAAGCCACTGCCTGGTTCCATACATACCACCAAGCTACGGCACCAAAGGTGTAGGGGCAAGCGCCCAATGTAGCACCGGTGGGTGGAGATCCCGTTAATCCACCTGCAGTAACCAATTTTTCTAAGCTATGCAAGGACTTCGATAGTCTAGGATGCAAGATGTTTTCTGGCACGGAGGATTTTGCAGAGGCATGAGCTTGGTTGAGGAATCTGGAGCGTATATTTGGGTTGTTAGGATTGGAGGACCGATAGAGAGTTCAGCTTGCATCTTGGCAGCTGAAGGGAGAGGCTTCTTTCTGGTGGAAGATCATAGAGATGGAGGGTTGAGACTTTGGTTGATTTGGATTTTAGGAAAGGTTTGAGAGAAAGTTCTTGTCGCAAGTTGAGGAAAGCATGCGGTTGGAGAAGTTCATCAATCTAAAGTAGGGGAGTTGTTGGGCGAATTCTCACCCATGTGGTCACGAGGCCAAGGAGCATCAATGTCGTCTAGAATCACCATTTACATACTGTCCATTCGGTACCTATGCCTGGCCGAACCAAACCTCGCATCTACAAATACCGAACCAATGCCTCTCCCCCTACATGCCGGACCAACCGCATCTCCATGCGCACCGAACCAACTCCACCATGACAAACACACGCCGAACCAAGCCTCACTGGTCCAACCCACTTCCATCTACTACCGGTCCAACCACGTGCATCCACTACCGAACCAGAAAACCTCCTCTCCACACCACTACCGGTCCAACTCCATCTCCACACCGGACCGGCCCACACCGAACCAACCCATCCTCCTCGTATCACCGAACCAAATTCACACCGGACCAAACCAACCTCACCTCCATCTCACCACCGGACCAACATCCTACCGGACCAAAGCCACTCCAACCACGACCGAACCATGCTCCGCCGAACCAGATATGCCAGGCCAGATCGCTTCAGCCCAGGCCCGCCAGCAGCTATATACATCCAAGACCCTTGCCCCCAGTCTCACTCTATAAATAGAGGGGCAGAGGTACAATAATGGCAGACAAGTTTGAGAGCTCAAGCAAGGAAGGAACTTTCAAACAACTTTCTTGTACTTAAAGCTTTGTACTTGTAATTTGAAAGAAAGGAGAGAATAACATATAAAGTGGACGTAGGCACGTTCTGGCCGAACCACTATAAATCTGCGTGTCTTTTACAGTTTAGCCCCTGCTCTTTTCATATTTGCATAAGTAACCTAAAACCTTGAAAATAACATATAATCAACTAAATTATACGGATTGGAGGTGTTTGCCCATTTTTTGCGCAAACATTTTTGGTGCTTTCATTGAGAACTTGGAACTCGAAGCTTCAGCTTCCCTCATTCGACCTTCTTTCCCAATAGCACCCTTCATTGCCTAGGAAACATGACTAACAGGCCGAGAAAAGACGCCAACAAGGGAAAGAACGTTGCAACCAGCAGCGCTCCAGATCCAGTGGATCCAGATCAAGAGAACCGTCCCACTACGACAGCAGTGCCAAATGTAGATCAGGCAATTCCGACAGCCCCTGCCGCGGAACAACCGACAGCAATCACTAGGGCAGACCTAGACAGAGTTGTGGTTGAAGTGACTAACCGCTTCGCATCCCAACAAGAAGCTTTGGTGAACCAACTCATGTCACGCTTGAGGGATGCCGAAGAATCCAACCGCAACACTGAATCATGGGGCGAGTCTCAATCTGGAGGATCTCAGAGACAGCAAAGGTCTTCCCTCTTCGAAGAAGCTATCAACAGGAACAACAATGATAGGGGCCGTGCCCGGACTCAGTCCGAACTCCGACTCGAGGAAGCGCTTGGAACCGAACCCAACGGGGGAGGCACCAGGCGTGGGTCGGATGTAGCTGAGCCGGTCATGCCGCCTAATCATAGAAACCCCGCTGAACGGAGCCGAGCTAGAACCCAGCCCGAAGTTGACCCCATGGAAATGCTCGAAGCAGAACCCCACAGGGGAAGATCAAGGCAGGGGGCAACTGTAGCTAGTCCTAGCATGCATCCGAGCAGCCAAAGACAACCACTGGATAACGTCAGAAGTGATAGGCTATACCATCCCTACAGGTCATCTGGACGAGATCGATCCCGCAGGGAAGAACCAAGCTCATTTTTGTCCGCTCCAAATTCTGATGAAAGAATGACACGATTATTCAGGGAATGCGTCCAACGGGAGCAAAGAGATCAAGGGATAGGCGCTAGGGTAACCAGCCCTTTCACCCGTAACATCAAAACCGTCATCACACCTCGAGAATGGAAAATGCCTACGATGGAACCGTACAAGGGAACTTCCGACCCCGTTGTACACCTGCAAAGATACACACAACATATGCTCATGAGCGGGGCAACGGAAGGAGTATTATGCAAATGCTTTCCACTATTTTTAGCAGATCTAGCTACCTCCTGGTTCTACCATCTACCCCAAGGATCTATCAGCTCATGGGAGATGTTGAAAGAAAAGTTCATTAGCCAGTTCCGCATTCATGTGGAACAACCCAATGATGCTTATTCTCTATCCAATGTCAAACAGAAATCCGGAGAGACACTACAACAATATCTAACCCGGTTCAACGCCGCAGCAGCCGCAGTCCAAGATGCCGATGAGAAACTCACCCTAATGGCCCTTTGCAGTGGTGTGCACCCAGATACCAAGTTTGCTAGAAGACTAACTAAAGAAAAACCAGCTACCCTGCCCGATTTCTTTCATGAAGCTGGGAAGTACATGAGGCTCGAAGAGGCTGCCACTGAAAGGCAGACAGGACCACAGGCTAAGACGGCCCATGGAAACGCCCCCGCCGCAGCGAAGGACATTCGGAGAAACGACTCCAGAGACAATGCAGGGGGCAAGAAGGGAGAAAAGCACTTGTACCGACCAGGGCCGAGATTCGACGCTTACACTCCCTTGAATGAAACATTCGAGAGCATCTTCCTGGCCACCCAGGACGAACTTACATACAAGCGCCCCCCGTACAAGAAAGAGTCAGATCGCGCAATCCAGTCCGGAAAATTCTGCCGTTTTCACGAGTCTCATGGGCACGATACCAATGAATGTCGTCATCTCCGAGATCTAATTGAAGAACACATCAGGAGAAAGAGATTAGAACGCTATGTGAAGGGACAGGACAGGACCCCAGCTCCTGCCAAGGAAAACCCAGGGCAGCTCCACCCAGAGACAGGCGGAGGAAATCGCAACACCAGCGGCTCCAGCCAAGAAAAGATAGTGGTCCATACAATATCAGGAGGGCCACACATCGCCGACAAGAGCTGGGCAGAAATGGAAAGATACGGAAACTCACTCAGAAGCGAGGGTGACTGCGTCAATTCTGTTATGGAAGAACGCCACCCTAAGCGGAAGGAAAATAATGACATCACATTTAGTGGGCGCGACCTAGAAAGAAGGCAATACCCACACATGGACCCTATGGTCATCTCTGCCTGGTTCGGTCCAGCCAAAGTTTTCCGAATTTTAATAGACACTGGAAGTTCAGTAAATATCCTATTCAAGCATGCTTTCGACAAAATGAAGCTGTCAATGAAGGATGTATCCCCCTGCAACAAACCACTACACGGTTTCACTGGAGAAGCAAAGATGCCCCTCGGACAATTGGATCTCTTTGTTGAATTGGGAAGTCATCCCCGCTCCGCCGTTCGAAAACAAACATTCGTGCTAATAGACAACCACTCGGCCTACAATGCCTTTTTAGGAAGACCAGCCCTGTCCGACTTCCGAATTGTCCTTGCCCCATGGTGCCTGAAGATGAAGTTCCCAACGGATAATGGAGTGGGAGAAGTAGAAGGGGATCAAGACGCCGCTCGGGACTGCTATGTAACCGAACTTCGCAATAATCGCAGGAGAGATAAAGGGAAAAATGCAGAGACTATTCTCTGCATGAAAAGCTTAGAAGCATAGCAACTAAAGAAAGCCCCTCCTCTTCGGTATACCAGTGATCCTTTCAATGAATTAGACCCTAGGGACAAAGAGGAGGAGGCCACCGCCGAGCCTGCAGAGGCTATGGAATTCATATCTGTAGACAAACGCGACCCAAGTAAACTGCTGAGAGTCGGATCTCAGTTAAAAAGAGAATTAAAGAATCAACTCATTGATTTTCTTCGCCACAACGTGGATGTATTTGCATGGACGCACGCTGATATGACTGGAATCTCCCCGGACATATGCCACGCACTGAACATTGATCCTACCAAGGTGCCGGTAAAGCAGAAGAAGAGAAGTATGGGGGCGGAACGATCAGCAGCCCTCGAGGAAGAAGTAAAGAACTTACCTTGCCAATGACTTCATACGTGAAGCCATCTACCCGGAATGGATCGCCAACCCGGTACTGGTAAAGAAAGCTAATGGGAAGTGGCGAACATGCATCGATTTCTCCAACCTAAATGACGCTTGCCCGAAAGACTGCTTCCCACTCCCCCGAATCGACCAACTCGTGGACAGCACTGCCGGACACGAACTCTTATCCTTTATGGACGCATACTCAGGATATAACCAGATCCCTATGCACGCCCCCGATCAAGACCACACTAGCTTCATCACTGACCGAGGATTGTACTGCTACAAGGTAATGCCATTTGGACTTAAAAACGCCGGAGCTACTTATCAGCGCCTCGTCAACAAGATGTTTGCAGAACTGATAGGACGAACTCTGGAAGTTTATGTTGATGACATGCTGGTAAAATCAAGAAAAACCAGCGATCATGTAAGCCACCTGGACGAGATGTTCTAAGTTCTCCGCCAATATGGAATGAAGCTGAACCATCTAAAGTGCTCCTTCGGAGTGTCATTAGGAAAGTTCTTGGGATTCATCGTCCATGCCAGATGGATCGAAGCGAACCCCGAACAAGTCCGAGCCTTGCAAGATATCAAAATACCATCCACTCGGAAAGAAACGCAAAGCCTAAACGGGAAGGTGGCCGCCCTAAGCCGGTTCATCTCTAAAGCAACTGACAAATGCATTCCTTTCTTCGAAGCCCTGAAGAAAGACAAAGGAAAATTCCAGTGGACCGACGAATGTTCAGCAGCTTTCCTTAACCTAATCGAGCACCTCCAACGGCCACCAGTACTCTCAACTCCTAATGAAGGCGAAGAACTATACCTATACCTTGCTGTGTCACCACATGCCCTAAGCGCCGCGTTGGTGAGAGAAGACAACCGCACACAACGGCCAGTGTACTTCATAAGCAAAAGGTTCACAGGAGCAGAAGCCCGGTATCCCAAACTCGAGAAACTGGCATACTGTTTACTAATCACATCAAGGAAGCTGCGACACTATTTCCAGTCTCATTCCATCAGAGTTTTAACCGATCAACCGCTAAGGCAAGTGCTCCATCGCCCCGACACTTCTGGGCGATTACTTAAGTGGTGCATCGAACTAAGTCAATATGATATCACTTATCGTCCTCGCACCGCTATGAAGGGGCAAGCCATAGCTGATTTCATTGCCGAATTCACTACTAGCGAAGGTAGGGACCAATCTGAAATAGCAGAAGATATCAAATAGAATCTCTTCGTAGATGGAGCATCGAACGAACAAGGCTCGGGGGCAGGCGTTGTGATCATCACTCCCAGGGGAAGAAAGCTGCGTTATGCACTAAGGCTAGAATCGCTGCCACCAACAATGATGCCGAATATGAAGCAGTAATAGCCGGATTAGAGCTCGCCCTGGAGATCGGAGTCAGTTCCTTATGTCTTCACAGTGATTCACAACTCATCGTAAATCAAATACTAGGGGAGTTCCAGACTCGAGGAGAACGGCTCACGGCATATCTGAAAAAGACCAAGCGGCTGCTCAATCAATTGGATCACTACTCGATCAAACACATTCCACGAGAAGAAAATCAAGAGGCCGACGGGCTGGCAAAGCAAGCTAGCATGGGAGATGGTACCATTTCTGGAACGACAACTATCTCAAGGCTACTAACCCCGAGTTTTGAGCAAGTAAATCTGATAACTGCAACCGAAGAAGAAACATAGATGACCCCTATCCGAGAATACTTAAAAAACGACACCCTACCCGACGGGCGAAATGAAATTAAGAAAATTCTAAGGAAAGCTTCCCGCTACACAATGCAAGAAGGCATCCTCTATCGGCGCGGCTTCTCTAACCCCTTATTGAGGTGCGTTGCTGGAAGAGAAGCCAAGGAAATTCTATCCAATATCCATCAGGGAAGTTGTGGAGACCACACCGGAGGGCAGACCTTAGCAAAAAAGATACTCCGATATGGGTATTTCTGGCCCACTTTAAACAAAGATGCCTTAGACTTCGTCAGAAGATGCGACAGATGTCAGAAATTTGCTAAGATTCCTCGACTACCAACCAATGAAATTACTCAGATGACTAGCCTTTGGCCCTTCGCAATATGGGGAATTGACTTAATTGGCGAACTGCCGATGGGCCGAGGTGGGGCCAGACATGCCATAGTGGCAGTTGACTATTTCACCAAATGGGTGGAAGCAGAGCCTCTGAATAAAATATCTTCAGCTAAAGTTATCAACTTCTTGATCAAAAACGTTCTGTGCAGATACGGAGTCCCACTCAGAATCATATCAGACAACGGGCTTCAATTTGACAGCGAGGAATTCGCCGATTGGTGCCAAGAGCACGGAATTCACAAAAGCTTCTCATCTGTAGCTTATCCTCAAGCAAACGGACAAGTCGAAGCTGTCAACAAGATCCTCAAAACCTTAATCAAGAAGAAACTTGAAAAGTCGAAAGGCGCTTGGGTGGACGAACTTCCTACGGCACTTTGGGCCTATCGCACATCTTACAGAACTTCAACAGGGCATACTCTTTTCTCTTTGGCATACGGGTCGGAGGCCATGCTCCAAGTTGAAACTATAGTGCCCTCTCACCATAGGATCCACTACAGCCCGGAAGAGAACGAAGAACTCCTCCTCATGTCTTTGGATCTGATTGAGGAGAGAAGAAATGATGTAGCACTCAAAGCAGCAGCTCACAGACAAAAATTGGCAGCACTATACAACTCCAAAGTCAAACATCGTAGCTTACAAGAAGGAGATCTTGTCCTCAAGAGAATCTTTCCGCGCCCCGGGGCACTGGATCCCATATGGGATGGACCATATGTAATTCATAGAGATCTCCACAACGGAGCTTATATTTTGTCAACAGTGGATGGAGAGGTGTTCCAGAGGGCATGGAACATCCGACACCTCCGTTGATACTTTTCTTAACTTGTACTGCCCATATGAAGTGAATTAACAAAGAGAATCAGTGGACGTAGGCATTTTCGTGCCGAACCACTTTAAAAAACTTGGCTCTTGTTAACTTGTTCCTTTATATCTTGGCTACTTGTTAAGCTTTATCCTTTGCTGTTGAACAAAATCCTTTGTAGATGACATTTCAATCCAGAGCTTCACAACACAACTCCACCTGGAAAAAATCTAACAGGTACGCTACGCTCCTATGCCCTCGCCAATGAGACACTTTGCTCCGGTATCCCTCTACCGCGAGTTAACTCATTGTTTTCCTCGGCCCTTAAAGCCGACTGTAATAAGCCGAGTATAAGTCATCAAAAAAAGGCCGACTATAGCCGATGGCAGCTCATTACGGCGATTCGGCTCGCTGGCAACTGTGAACCGATCATAAGCCCCAACATAAGGTGTGGCCAGCCAGTGGCAGTTCACAGTTGACGATCGGCCCCCACGCTAGCCGGCCACAGTAAATCGAATAATACCCACGATTACGGGCCATAATGGCCCGGGTAGTTACTGTGCGCGATCGGCTCCGATGTGTCTTAAGTGCGGCTGTGGTAAAAAAGAAAACTCCCCGCAGAGGCGTAAGATGGGTGACAAATGTCTTCAAGACCCACAGCTAGGGAAAGTGACTACATAACCCGTTCGCCACAAACTTAAGCACATCGACGGCCTTCCGTGACTGGAAGTTTTACTTTTTCTATATTTCAATTTCATTTAAAACTTTTCTCCTATTCTCCGTAACGGTGCTTGAAAGTACAGGACATGAAATAGGGAACGTTCGCTAATGGGAACATAAACTTACAATCGGATAACGAGACACTCAACAGCATTCCGTGCTTAGTCTTACGGGGCGCACGAAGTTGCCGTCCACAGCCGAAACATGAAGGGCGATACCTTCTACTTTTACACATTAATGCATAGCTGCAGTTCATATTCACGCATCACATTTACGTTGCAAAATGAGAAAATTTTACTTTAAGCCAAAAAAAAACTTGGCATCAGGCACAGTCAAGTCACTAGTAACATGCATGGTTACATCACTTACACAGCACAATAAAATAGCGATAACATTCCAACATAAAGGAATCAGCTTACGTTATGAAATTACATAAAGTCATTATTACAGTACATTAATGTTTTGAACTAGCATATACAGGAATGTCAAACAGACCAAATAAAATAACCAGCTGCATTAGTGCTAACCACTACACTTCAGAACCAACTCTCCGAATCTACTTGGTTGCTGGATCGGAACTCCCAGCATGTTGACCAGAGGTCCCACCTGTCAAATTCAAAAGAAGAATCCATCAGATAAACAGTGAACGATCAAGTTATGAAAAGCTAAAAAGGGAAAACTCACCGACGCCCGCTTCTTGGTCCTCATCCCCCAACTGCACACCGGCTTCCTCCACAGAAAGCAGCCTCATCCCCTCCTTCACCGCTACCTTCTCCTCCTTTGAGAACTGGGCAGTTACCACGTCCATCTTGAATGCCGCTCCACCTTCCTTATCCGCATCGGCCTTGGCCTCCTCCAAAGCCCGGAGATATATCCTAGCCATGATCCGGGGATAGTCATCCATCCAGGATAGATTACCCTGCTTCCAGGTACGGAAGTACATATCCTGCAACATCTCATCCATCATCCCCTCATTCTCCTCAAACTCCCTCACCCGGGCCTCGGAGGACAACAACTTATCGACGGCAACATCCCTCTCTAATCGATATCTCAGGCGGTCAGCCTAGAGAGACCTCCTCATTTCCTCCATCTCTTCCTTTAGCTTGGCCTGAGCAAGCTCTGCGGCTTCAAGCCTCCCAGACAACTCTTCAATCCGCTCGAGATCCGCATTCCGAACCTCATCCACCGTCGCAATGGCCATATCAATCCTCCCATTGCAAGCAGCCTCCATTTTTCGCAATTCTGCCCTGCTGGCCTTTTCCATATTCTCCTTCAACTGCCTGGAGGCTGCCTCATGCTGAGAAATCTGGATAGTCTGATCGACAAGCTGCTTGGCCTGATCAGAAACCTGTAGCCACAGCCGGATGTTAGCACTCCCGATTTCCTCCCCAGCCCTAGCCAGTCGAGCATGATGCTCCATCAACTTCTTGACCTCCTCCGCGACCCGGTCAATGTTGGCCTTGGCTTCGTCCCCCATAGCAGCTATCCGAGTAGTGAGCAGATCCAAATCCAGGGACTTAGCCTCATCAAGAATCCGAACCATGGGATTGCGGGGGAGAAGATGCTCGCCCGTGGCCTCGTCGAATAATATATCCTGAGAGCTTGGGTCCAAATCCGGGTGGCCGGCAAAGGGATTGCGGGGCACGTCGGGACGTTTTATGCGGATCACAGTAGGATTCTCGGAAGGAGGCGGAGAAGGGGCAAACTCCGTGGTCTCATCCGCGGTATCTCGGGAAGGCTGAGTAGAAGGCTGAGGACCAGGTGGTGAATCAAATAAGGAACGCCTCCTCTTCCTCTGCTGGATACCTTCCTCAATGACTCCCAGAAGAGAGCGATATCTAACTACATCTCCGGAACGGCCGGTTGGCGGCTTCGGCTTAGTAGAAGCTCTCATCAACTTGAATTGTTCGAGGCGGTGTCGGACGTCTGAAGTTTTAGCCACCTCGCCTGCCCCTGTAATAAAGAACAAGTGTTACGAACATACAAGGGTTCATAATTCAAGAAATATGTTAACTTAAAAAGAATGAGAAGGCACGTCTGTTATACAAACCCTACGGAGAAGGAGAATACTGCAATAAGTCCTGAATCTCAGTCCAGGACGGAAGCGAACCATAAAATATTCCTAAGTCCCTATCATAAATGGAATCTGCAGAAGTCAAGAGTTCACCTTGAATTGCTGGAGCCACCTCAGCTGAAGAACTCTTAGGGAATGGATCGGCGCCAGCCCTAGCTTTGTCAACCTCCTTTGCCTTCTTCACCGAGGCTGATCCTTCCTCCAACCCTTCAAAAGCCTGACGGAAGGCATCATCCGTCCACTCCTGGATTCCCCTGCCTGCTCAGAAGACAAAGCCCCGACACCACTACCACCCTGTCCTTCACCTTCTCCATCTCCTCCGCTCTCCTCTTCGTCTCTTTCCTCCTCTCCACCTTCCTCCTTCGGAATATCTGGACATGTACTGGGAGAGGGTCCATCAGACTTCTTAAGCTTCTTTCCCCCAACGGTTGGAGGTACCGAGAAAGGTCTCTTCCTGCTGCTCTTCGCAATAGCCCCATCCTTAGCTTTAGCAGCCCTCTCCTCGGCTGTATCTCTCTGTTTAACCACAGATTGATGTGGCAGAATCAAGTTATACTCCAGGAGAGTGGCGTTCCTGATCAGGTAAGAGGCCGACCTATCCCTTCCCGAAATGACCTTTATTTCAGCAGCCATCCGCGCCAAGGAATCATTCTCCACAACCGCAAAGCCACCTGTTGCTAGCAAGAAATAAAAGCATATAAGAAGAAGCATTGTGATCGGGACAAGGAAAATATAAATGAAGTTCAACTTACAGCCAGAAGTGAAAAGGCGGAAAGAAACAGGGTCATTCCTAATGAAAAACCATTCCTTCTTGAACATACTAAACTTCGAGTACAAATCCAGAACAGGCTTAAAGGGCACGGCCACTTCCAAACTGATATATGAAGACCCCTTCTTGTAGCCTCTCAAGTTGTACAGATATCGGATCTCCCGGTTGGAAGGGGGACGCCCATATTTCCTCTGAAAGATGACGAAAAGACTCACCAGAATGGCGTATGAATTAGGCCGAAGCTGGAATGGAGCCACCTTCAAATATGTGATAAAGCTAACTATCCAGGCGTTGAGAGGCGGGATAGCACCACACATGCAATGATATCTGCTGTGCAAAGTAGCCTTCGGGGGGGTCATACGGCATCACTCCTTCCCCCGGCAATAGCATGCGCGCTCTATCTATTCCGAAGGAGCGGGAGATAACGTCAAGTTGCTCCTCTGTGAGAGAGCTCGGAAAGCAATCAGGAGGAGAGTTCAGAAGCTCTTAGGGACCATACCCGTCTACTAGCGACCTCGGGGTAGGTCCACGACGTTCCGGTCCTGGCTGGGCGGGAGGCACGACGGAAGATTCACTTCTGTCCGTAGATTTTTTCTTTTCCGATCGGGTTTCCACCTTGTGAGACATTTATCTGCAACACCAAAGCAAAAGCACATCGTTGGAACAAGGAGTATGGAAATGTAAACCCGTAGGTACATGCAGCCTGTATACTTGCTCACAATTCAAAACTCATTCGCAGAAATAAAAGTCTTTAAGTTTCATTCGGTAGTGAAAGTTCAAGTTTCATTCGGTATGGAAAGTTCGAATCTCATTCGGTATTGAGAGTTCGAGTTTCATTCGGTGTTGAAGGATGAAAGTTCATTCGGTATTGAGGGTTTCAAATTCATCCGGTACTGAAAGTCTATAAAATTCATTCGGCAGCAAGGGGGTTTCACCTAGTTCGGCTAGCGTCTTGATTCGGCGAAGCTAAGGGTTTGATTCGGCAAAAAAGTTCGGCTTGTTTGGTAAGAAATAACGAAGGCGTATAGCCCCTATTTATAGGCAAATGTAGGAAACCAGACCAATTGGTTCGGCACTCTGGACCGAACGAAGCTACACCAACCAGAAGAAAAACAAAGCGCGACACATGCAAGCACGTGCCCCACTTTGGGGGGCAAATGTTGGGCGAATTCTCACCCATGTGATCACGAGGCCAAGGAGCATCAATTTCGTCTAGAATCACCATTTACATACTGTCCATTCGGTACCTATGCCTGGCCGAACCAAACCTCGCATCTACAAATACCGAACCAATGCCTCTCCCCCTACATGCCGGACCAACCGCATCTCCATGCGCACCGAACCAACTCCACCATGACAAACACACGCCGAACCAAGCCTCACTGGTCCAACCCACTTCCATCTACTACCGGTCCAACCACGTGCATCCACTACCGAACCAGAAACACCTCCTCTCCACACCACTACCGGTCCAACTCCATCTCCACACCGGACCGGCCCACACCGAACCAACCCATCCTCCTCGTATCACCGAACCAAATTCACACCGGACCAAACCAACCTCACCTCCATCTCACCACCGGACCAACATCCTACCAGACCAAAGCCACTCCAACCACGACCGAACCAAGCTCCGCCGAACCAGATATGCCAGGCCAGATCGCTTCAGCCCAGGCCCTCCAGCAGCTATATACATCCAAGACCCCTGCCCCCAGCCTCACTCTATAAATAGAGGGGCAGGGGTACAACAATGGCAGACAAGTTTGAGAGCTCAAGCAAGGAAGGAACTTTCAAACAACTTTCTTATACTTGTACTTAAAGCTTTGTACTTGTAATTTGAAAGAAAGGAGAGAATAACATATAAAGTGGACGTAGGCACGTTCTGGCCGAACCACTATAAATCTGCGTGTCTTTTACAGTTTAGCCCCTGGTCTTTTCATATTTGCATAAGTAACCTAAAACCTTGAAACTAACATATAATCAACTAAATTATACGGATTGGAGGTGTTTGCTCATTTTTTGCGCAAACAGGAGTCTTTAGGTGAAAGAGTATATGAATAAGTTTAATGAGTTGTCGTGGTTCGGAATGGATCTTATTGATACACCGCATAAGAAAGCCACCAAGTTTGCTAAGGGTTTGAACCAGCCGCTCCAAGGGTTAGCATTGACACATGTACCTATGGGAGCGACGTATGAGTCACTTGTGAAAATGACTCTTTTATCAGATGTTGCTAAGAAAAAAGATGTTAAGGAGGTTCCTAAATCAGAAAACTCTAAGAAGCAGTGGTGGAACAATAAGAAGGATAAGGACAAAAAGAAAGAAGGAGGACCTCAAAAGGGACAGATCAAGAAAGACGAGAAATGTTATAGTTGTGGGTTGGTTGGGCATTTCACAAAGAAATGTAAGGAGGACACGATGAAGGGAAGATGTTACAACTGTAGGCAGCCTGAACACCTTAGTAGAGCTTGTACTCAAAAGACGGGGCAGTGAGAAGGCGCACATACAATGCAAGTACATGCTTTCAATACAGCACCTTATAGTAGTGGACCAGATCGAGGTAGGAAAGTCTTTGTAGAAGGGTTGATCTCTATTTCGGATTTTTCCTATTCGGACTCTTTTTGACTCTGAAGCTTCGCATTCTTTCATTTCTAGCTCCTTGATTGATTGTCTGCACTTAGATATTTCTCTGGTAGTAGACTCTATAGTTATTTCAAAACCCATAGGTGGATTAGCACATTTATCCATGATTTGTAGGGGTTTGAATTTTTATACTAGGCGTAGAATTCGACTGTGGCGCCTATGTACAGGGACTTTCGAGATATGGGATGATTTTGAGGATAGACTGGTTATCCACTTATGGTACGATATTTGACTGCGAGAGGAGAGTAGTCAGACTAGAGCCATGTAGCGGAAGGACTCTCAAGGTTTCTTACGACCCACAGATGTCAATCATGTTGAGCTTCCTTTATTCCCTTGATTCATCACTAGGAGAGTTAGATTTAGTTCCAATTGTTAGAGATTTACCAGACATTTTTGAAAAGGTTAGGGGACTACCCCCTAAGAGAGAGATCGACTTTAAGATCTATCTGAATGACAATGCTAAGCTAGTGGCATTGCCCGTGAGACATATGGCTCATAGGGAGAGGAAGGACTTAAGTAAGCATATAGGTGAGCTATTGGAGAAAGGCTTCATCAAATGGAGCATATCTGAGTGGGGAGTGTTAGTCGTCTTCGCTACAAAGGCAGATGGTTCCTTTCGACTTTGCGTAAACTATAGAGAGTTGAATAAGCTCACGAAGAAGAACCATTACCCACTTCTTAGGATAGACGATCTTTTCGATCAGTTAGTTGGCTCTTCAGTATTTTTCTCAGCTTGACTTAGCCATTGGATTTCATCAGCTTAGGGTCGCTGATAATAGTATCGATAGGACAGAATTTAGGACACTCGATGGATTCTTTGAGTGGTTGGTTATGCCATCTAGGCTGACCAATTCCCCAACGTATTTTGTAGATTTGATGAGCCATGTTTTTTGAGATGTCCTAAATAAGATCGCTATAGTGTTCATTGACGACATTTTGGTCTTTTCCAAGAATATGGAAGAACATGTTATTCATCTTGAGGAGGTTCTTCGTACACTTCGTATTCATCAGTTCTCGAAGTGTCACTTTTGGCATGAGGGGTGTGTTTCTTTGGGCATGTAGTCTCAAGAGAGGGTTTAATTGTGGATCCCGCTAAGATAGTAGCAATATAGGACTGGAAGGCCTCCAAGAACCCTACCGAAGTTAGAAGCTTCCTAGGTTTAGCTAGTTATTATAGGAATTTTATCAGGGATTTTGCTAGGATTTCAACATTTGAGGTTAAGCCTACCCTCATAATTCAGATTGACTCAAGGCAGCAAGAGGATTCAAAGCTTGTGGATATTCTAGATAAGATTAGCAGAGAAGAGATCTCTAGACATCTCTAGTGCTATTCCATCGATAGTACATGGTGGCTAAGGAGAGATAGAAAACTTTGTGTTCCCCGCACTGTGATTTGGTGAGTGCGGTTCAAGCAGAAGCACATCATTCTCAAATGACTATTCATCCGGGTGGTGATAAGATCTATAGGGACATGAAGAGTGTTTTATTAGAGTGGCATGAAGAAAGATGTAGTAGAGTTTGTGGCTAAGTGTCTTGTATGTCAAAGAGTTAAGGCGGAGTTGTAAAGGCCTAGCTGATTGCTTCAACCATTGGATGTACCCGAATGGAAGTGAGGTAGTGTTTCGATGGACTCATAGATGGTTTATCTTGATCTAGGAAGGGGAATACTAGTATTTGGGTGATTGTAGATGTGAAAACCCAGATTTCTGGGCATCTGTAATTGATAATATAATTAGGTTAATTAATAGAAATGCTGAATTTATAGATTGAACAAATGAATCTGATCAAATAAATATTTATATTTATAATTGTGTTGTGTGAACATATACATAGATTTTAAATAACATTATTATATACTTGTATTTGTTTAAGTATATGTATATGTAAAATTGATTTGAAATTTAATTTGGATTTGGATATTTAAATTGAAATTCAAAAGTAATTAAAATAAATATTTATTTTGTTTAAAAATATAATAACTGTAAATAGTATATTACAATAAAAGTTTAATTTGTTTTCTTTTAAGAGAGAAAAAAAATTTGGTTTTTGAAATAAACATTTAAAATATGTTAATGTAAATAAAAAAAATCAATTTAAAAACATTTATAAAAATGAGTAAATATTATAATATTTGAAATGCAACATGTGTAAGGATATTAGATCATGCAAATACACTTGTAAAACATTCTACCACTTAAGATTACAAGTGGCATTGTTTTAATCTATTTTTGAACATTCGAAAATAAAAATAATAAGAAAAACTTGGCAATTCATTTTTCAAAACCTTTTCCTCCTCTAAAAAAAAGAGAGAGGTTAAAAAGAAGATTTTTGAAAGAAGTTCAAAGCCTAAATCAAATGTAAGATCTATTCAATAATCTACAACAAACTCAACAACATTTCTACAAGAATTCAACAATAAATCTGGAGTTTAAAAACCTGTAAAGCAAGCCTGCATTCTTTTCCCAATCTGGAAATTGTTTACTACATGCACTGCATTTTCAAATCGAAGCAAGCACTCCAGTTTTAAGGAAGAATCAAGTTTCAGTTTACATCAAAGGTTCCAGGCTCTGTTCTTTCTTTCAGGTGAGTAAATCCCTTTTTAAAAACAGTTTTAAAACCCTTTATTTGTTTGTTATGTGAAATGATTGATATAGTAAATATGATCTCAATGCTTGCATGTTGGATTTGACGATGAATTCAAATACATAGATAGTAGTGACTGTGAATACCTGAAGGTATGCAGAGTTTAAACTCTGTTTGGTTCATATTCTAGTTTTATAAAAAAAATCATATCTTCTAAGTTAATCACTAATTATCATTGACCATTGAAGAGAATTTGATTATAACAAGGTAATCTTGTTTTTAAAAATAAATATAAATATTTATATTGAACAAATATTCTGTAAATGTTAAATTTACAATGGAATATCAAAATTTGAAGAAATTCAATCTTAATAATTTAAATTTCTGATCATATGGCCTGAGTTGGAATGCAAAATTATGAATTTTAACATGAATTTGGGAATTTATAATTTAGTATTCGAAGAGGAATTTAGGATTTCTTGAAATTGGGTTATTGATCGATTGCCGTTGAATGGAGTTGAGGTGGTGGTCGAGCTTCGACATGGAGGTAGTCATGGTGACCGATGAGGCAGGAAAAAATAGTGTGTGAGGCTAACATTGTTCGAGTTGATCGGGGCCTGGCATAGTAGGGTTTTGGGTTTGTTTTCTTTTTGGGTTGGAATCGTCAGCAGTTCGTCGTCGTTGTTGATTTTGGGCGAATCGCATGAGGGGGAAAGGATTGTGTGGATTAAGGCGCGTGCGTGGATGAAGTGGCAGGCACTCCGGTGATGGGTTTCGCCGTTGGCGGCGATCGTTTTGGTTCGAGTGTACTTTCTGGTTAAAGTGCTGAAGCACCCTTTTTTCGTATCTGTAGCGATTTCATCGATTCTTGGGGACGTGGAGGTCGTAGGGGTCAGGAGAAACTTGTGGAGAGTCACGACGTCGTTCGCCGTCGACCGATCCCAATGTGCACGTGCACGAACTCATTTGGGTGCATCTGTTTTCGTTTGGGAAGAAGATTGGCCATGGTTTTCGTTGTTTGCTCGAGGGTAGTCTCGTGTTGGTCCCGCGTGCAACTCGAAGTGGTAGGTGGGTTTGTTGCGTGAGTTTTGGGTTCCGAGTAGCTTGGTTACAGGATTTATATCCTTTTTGTTTTTTTTTTACTGCATATTGGAATTTTCAAAAATTTAAAAACAAACTAAGTTTTTAAATAAAGTTTTTAAATAGTCTAAAGATGTTTGAAATGTTTAAATTTAAAACTTTGTGTTTTAACAAGTTTAAGTTAATCTTGTTTTTTTTAAATAGATTGTTTTTAAAAGTTTACTATTAACCAGATTTGTACTTTATAAAATGAAGTTTCAAATTTGAAAGCAAATTGATTTTTAAACAAAGTGTTTTAATTAGTTTTATAAAGAATGAATGTTTGACTTTAAAAGGATTTAAGTTTTTAAAGTTTGGATTTTTATAATTTAAACTTTTGTTTTAAAAATAGTTTGTTTCATTTTGTTTTGTTAATGATATAATAATGTTTTCAAATAAAAATGTATTTGAAGTGATTTAAAATGTGATTGAAGTAAGGTATTTAACTTAGATAAATTTGAAGATAATGATAAAAAAAATGATGTTTTAGTGTAAACCAATTAAAAGCTTTTGAATTTAAAATTTTAATTTTAAAAATGATTGATAAAAGTTAATGAAATGTATGGTTTATCTTAATTAAGTTTTATTTATAAAGGCAATTAAAGTAAATTACTTAATTTACTAAATTGGTTAATGTAAGTAATTAAATTAAGGTAAATTTGTTTGTGTAATTAATTAAGTGTAATTAATTACTTAATTAAAAAATTAATTAATCAAGGGTGATTAATATAGATGGATAATTATTGGATGATTAAATAATTGGTTAGTGGATCATTAATTAATTGGTTTGTCATTAATTAATGATAAATAAGCAGGATTTAGAAGTAATTGAAGTAGTTAATTTAGTTCATTAGTGGTTAACTAAATTAATTATTGATGGTGTAATTGATAAATCTTGTTCGTGAATGATTGAATGATACATTATGCTTAGATTAGTTGATATTTCTGTTATGTGATGTGTGATGCTTTGTGATATAATATGTTTGGGCTGAACAGTGACATCCTGCGTTTAAAATTAAATTGTAGTTCACTTGAATAACTTGGGTTAAAATGGTATTGAATTCGAAGAGACCGGGGTCGGGTACTAGTAAATACCCGAACCCACTTTGATTCTTTATAGATTGATATATGTAATCAATAAGATGGAATGGAATGATTTAAATGAATTGAACCGTTGATCTAAGTTCTGGTACTTAGATATTGATGTGTGATATCAGTGATGTCTATAACAAATTGTGAATTTATAAATTGATACGAGTACCCCGGGTTTATATAAGTTGTATGCTTTTGTCATTCATGTTAGATGGGTTTACTCACGCTAGTTTCCAGCCTGACCCGGGTGTTACTTTGATGTAATGCTCGGGTCAGACCGAGTATTACAGTTTTTCAGGTAGGTACGTTCTGCAGCTAAGGAGGCGAGCTGGGTGATGGGAGCGTGTAGAGTATTTCTGCTGTATAATATTGTTGTGTATCTGTGACATGATAATTGAGTAAATTCAATGTTTGTATATATGTGACTCTGATGTGTTTAAATGTAATTGATAGTTATAGTATTCCTCTGTAAACTGTTATTATTTATTATTATATTTTATCCGCTACGAATGTGAGATGTTTAGTGTTTCTGTTCTTCTTCTTCTTTCTCTTTCTTCTTTTTCATAACTATCTAGAATTTTCGGGAACGAAAATTTCGGGTCGTTACATTTGGTATCAGAGCTGAAAGGTTAAGCGAGAACCTTGGTTCTGGTGGGCATTACTCATTAAATAGAGTCTATAGTACTCTAGAATGAGTTAAGTGTATATATATGAGAGCGTACTTGTTATTTTCTTATATAAAGATTTTAAATAATTTTATATAAGAATATATTTTGTTATATAAAGCAATATCTCTTTCTAATAAATATTAAGATAATTGGTTGTTAAATTATTGAAATTAAATTTAGTGGTAATAGAAATACAACCAAATTGAAGTTAAATAAAGATAAGTTTGAAATGGATTCAAACTGAAATTAAATCTTGAAGTTGGGAAAGAATTTCTAAATAAGATGAATTAGAATTGGTTTCAAACCGGAGAAATAGAATGGTTATTGTGTTTAATAATGAGATTCAAACTGTGAAGTTCTGAATTCTAAATTTAAACATTTGAAAATTGTTTACAAAATGTTAAAGGAAATAATATTATTCGAACTATTTTGAATGCAATCTTATTTTAGAATAAGAAGTTGTTTGTAAACCTTAAAAGAATTTGTTTTGAATTAAAACCAAAAGTGGTTTAAAATTTTAAAACATGGCTGGGAGGGCCAAGAAATAAATATGTATATATGTATGGATATACATGATATCAAGGATAATTTAAAATAAACTCTAAATATTGAGTTTTAAATTTGGAATGAGATATGATACCCAAAGCGATAAGTTTTGAACTTAATAAGTGGGAAGAATATCTATGAGAAGTTTAAAATTTGAAATGGAAGTTCAAATTGGGTAAGGTTGACTGGATTAAGAGAATTGAGTTTAACTTGGGAAAAAAGTTAAATAAGTTGGAATGATCAACCTGATTTGGAATTTTTATGACGAAATTAAGATTTAACTTGGGAAGTTAAATGGTTGATTGAGATTAAGAGTTTGAGTGATCTCAAATTTGGTTTGAGATCCAAAATTGGACAATGTTATCCTATTATTATTAATAATCTTTAAAACTGTGAATTGGATTTGTTTAAAGAAATGGGGTATGGTAATATATCCATTATTATGATAAAATGGAATCATTTTGGACTTAAAATTTGAATGTATAAAATAAAAGTTCGAAGGTTTGGTTTCAAAATTAAATAAATTGAATTTCAATGATTTAGTTGTTTAAAAAGGATTTGAATTATTATTTGAACTTTGAAATAAGTTTAAAATGGAATTTTGGATTCAGAATTAAATGGTTTAAGAGATAAGTTGATTTGATTTAAAGGATTAAATCAACATTTAAAAATTTAACTAGAATTTATAATACGAGGTGGTTTAAAATTGAGATTTAAATTAAATTAGTTCAAATTGATTTTGATATGAATTAATTGGTATTGTGGTTGAAGATGGATGAGTTTAAAAATTCAAATGGAAATTTGAATTGGATAATCTAAACAGGAATTGATGTTGAATGAGTTCAAATTCAAATAGGAAGTTGGTTTGAATTTGGGTTGAGAATGGAAGTTAATTTAATTTAAATTGAAATTGAAAGTTAAATTTTTTTGGAATTGGGATCAATTCAAATTGGAATTGAATCAATTTAAATGGAAGTGGAAATTTAAATTGAATTGATTGGAAATGGAGGTTGGGGATTGAACAGTTGACTCTGGACTATTTTCAAATCAATTGTTTTAGTACAAATCTATTTTTCCAAACTATTTACTATACAAATTTTTTTTAAACCTAAAATTAGCTTATACTTGTTTACAATTATTTTTGGAACTATTTAACAATTTTTTTCCAACTATTTTATAAACTAATTACTGTTTTTCAACTACTTTATAACTAATTACTATTTTATAGCTATTTTGCAATTATTTAAAATTCTATAACTATTTGACTATTTTCAAACTATTTTACAACTACTTAACTATTTTATAGCTATTTTACAACCAAATAATTATTTTTCAACGACTTATCTATTTTTAAACTTTTCAAATTATTTCTCAATTTAACTGGACAGAGTTTAAACTGTTTATGATTGAATACCCAACTGAGATAAGAATAGAGGTGATAATCCAAACTGGATTGAAGCAATTGTGAGTAAGTGAATGAAAATCAAAGTGAATGTGGATAGAAATGGAATTGATTTGGCTAATAACCAATAAAGATAAATACGTAGGGTGTACATATGTTATTCTATTCGCATAATGATTTGATCCAGATTCGAGCACAGAATTTCGAGATAGTATCTCGATCCGAGTTGGGATTTTTCACTCGATTTTCGACGGCGAACCTGGAGATGGATTGTTGATTGGTTCTGGATATTCTCTATCATAGTTATGACTATGCAAGGAGAATGACGGTTTCTGATCAAGAAACCAGATCTGAGTCCGCACTAGGAGGTCGGGTGGACGATACTAGTTTGGAAGTGAAATTGTGTGATCGAGTAAGCGATCAGATTGGTATAGCATACGAATGATATGAGTATATCGTACCAATTTGAATGAAATTGGTATTGGGAATTTGTGAATGAGTAATGTGAAATGGTTTTTGAAATGAAAGGTATGTTTTGTGAAATATATGATGAAATAAAATAGAAATTGGATATTTCTATGGTAGAAATTACTTTATGAAAGTAAGTAATATAGTTAGTGACTTTATAGAGTAATCAAATTTGAATATTTGATCGGAATAAACAAAGTTATGTATCTTTGTTATATAAGATAAATCTCCCCTTGTTGAATCTATTGCCGGAAGAAAGGGTTTTGAAAATATTTGAAGTATAAAAAGGGTTTTATACAAGTTTGAAGAGATCCAAAGATTTTTCAAGATTATATATATCTATATGTATATATGTATATAAAGAATTTCATGAGGATGATTTTGGAAAGGTTTTGGGAACCTTTGAATTTGGAAAGGCTTTAGATTTTTGGGTAAAATCAATATTGAAATTTGAAAAGCCTAGTTTGAGAATTATCGATTTTGTGTAAAGGAGCCTTGTATGAGATCATACTAGGTGTATGATTTGAAAGATACTATATGTGTGTAGTATAAAATGTTTTGATGATGGCTCTGGGGAAAAAGGCGCTCCCTTGAAATGAACTTCTCAGGAGTGCCACCGGGTGGTGCTTCCTTGAGCCCCAAGGGGGAGTTCTAAGGTTGATCCTGTGAGGAGTCCGGACAAAACTAGTTCCTGGGGATTATGAGTAGAGTATACCATAGCGAAAGTCGTGTGTGCTGCTGAGAGCCAACAGTCTACGTTTGATTTTATATCGGTAGACTGCGACCTATGGTAACATAGCGAAAGTCGTGTGTGCCGCTGAGAGCCAACAGTCTGCATTTGATTTTATATCGGTAGACTGCGACCTATGTAGGAGTGGAGAAGTTTCATTTCGACGGCGTAAATTAGAGGCCGCAGAGAGCCTGCAATTGCATGGACTTTTGCTGTGATGGCAACGTAACCCTGGAATGTAACTGCGATCTGTCGTGGGATCCATGGCGTAATCGAGTGGCCGCAGAGAGCCTGCAGTTACATGGACTTTTGCTGCGATGGCAACGTAACCTTGGAATGTAACTGCGACGATGGATGGGGGTGATGATTTCCAGAGCATTCTCACCAAAGATATTTCCTCTATTTCAAAATGCTTTCAATATTTTCAATAAAATCATTTTTCAAGTACTTTTCACCGGATGTTGAAAACGAGTTTGCCAAGCACTTATAGATTTTCAGTCTTACGCCCGATCAACGTATGACCGAATTTCTGTGAGAACAAAGATGGACTGGTTGAAACATCGTGTTATAAAAAAGTATTTTTATAAAATCATTTTATAATATTATGTAGATTTTAAAAGCGTTTCAAAGAATAATTTTTCTAATAATAAGCATTTTAATAAAATTCTGGCTTCATCCTTTTCGAGGACGAAAAGATTCCAAGGGGGGAGGAATGTGATAACCCGGATTTCTGGACATCTGTAATTGATAATATAATTAGGTTAATTAATAGAAATACTGAATTTATAGATTGAACAAATGAATCTGATCAAATAAATATTTATATTTATAACTGTGTTGTGTGAATATATACATAGATTTTAAATAGCATTACTATATACAAGTTGAAATTGTATTTGTTTAAGTATATGTATATGTAAAATTGATTTGAAATTTAATTTGGATTTGGATATTTAAATTGAAATTCAAAAGTAATTAAAATAAATATTTATTTTGTTTAAAAATATAATAACTGTAAATAGTATATTACAATAAAAGTTTAATTTGTTTTCTTTTAAGTGAGAAAAAAAAATTTGGTTTTTGAAATAAACATTTAAAACATGTTAATGTAAATAAAAAAATCAATTTAAAAACATTTATAAAATTGAGTAAATATTATAATATTTGAATGTAACATGTGTAAGGATATTAGATCATGCAAATACACTTGTAAAACATTCTACCACTTAAGATTACAAGTGGCATTGTTTTAATCTATTTTTGAACATTCTAAAATAAAAATAATAAGAAAAACTTGGCAATTCATTTTTCAAAACCTTTTCCTCCTCTAAAAGAGAGAGGTTAAAAAGCAGATTTTTGAAAGAAGTTCAAAGCCAAAATCAAATGTAAGATCTGTTCAAAAATCTACAACAAACTCAACAACAATTCTGCAAGAATTCAACAATAAATCTGGAGTTTAAAAACCTGTAAAGCAAGCCTGCATTCTTTTCCCAATCTGGAAATTGTTTACTACATGCACTGCATTTTCAAATCGAAGCAAGCACTCCAGTTTTAAGGAAGAATCAAGTTTCAGTTTACATCAAAGGTTCCAAGCTCTGTTCTTTCTTTCAGGTGAGTAAATCCCTTTTTAAAAACAGTTTTAAAACCCTTTATTTGTTTGTTATGTGAAATGATTGATATAGTAAATATGATCTCAATGCTTGCATGTTGGATTTGACGATGAATTCAAATACATAGATAGTAGTGACTGTGAATACCTGAAGGTATGCAGAGTTTAAACTCTGTTTGGTTCATATTCTAGTTTTATAAAAAAAATCATATCTTCTAAGTTAATCACTAATTATCATTGACCATTGAAGAGAATTTGATTATAACAAGGTAATCTTGTTTTTAAAAATAAATATAAATATTTATATTGAACAAATATTCTGTAAATGTTAAATTTACAATGGAATATCAAAATTTGAAGAAATTCAATCTTAATAATTTAAATTTCTGATCATATGGCCTGAGTTGGAATGCAAAATTATGAATTTTAACATGAATTTGGGAATTTATAATTTAGTATTCGAAGAGGAATTTAGGATTTCTTGAAATTGGGTTATTGATTCTTGGGGACGTGGAGGTCGTAGGGGTTAGGAGAGACTTGTGGAGAGCCGCGACGTCGTTCGCCGTCGACCGATCCCAGTGTGCACGTGCACGAACTCATTTGGGTGCATTTGTTTTCGTTTAGGAAGAAGATTGGCCATGGTTTTCGTTGTTTGCTCGAGGGTACTCTCGTGTTGGTCTCGCGTGCAACTCGAAGTGGTAGGTGGGTTTGTTGCGTGAGTTTTGGGTTCCGAGTAGCTTGGTTACAGGATTTATATCCTATTTGTTTTTTTTTACTGCATATTGGAATTTTCAGAAATTTAAAAACAAACGAAGTTTTTAAATAAAGTTTTTAAATAGTTTAAAGATGTTTGAAATGTTTAAATTTAAAACTTTGTGTTTTAACAAGTTTAAGTTAATCTTGTTTTTTTAAAATAGATTGTTTTTAAAAGTTTAGTATTAACCGGATTTGTACTTTATAAAATGAAGTTTCAAATTTGAAAGCGAATTGATTTTTAAACAAAGTGTTTTAATTAGTTTTATAAAGAATGAATGTTTGACTTTAAAAGGATTTTAGTTTTTGAAGTTTGAATTTTTATAATTTAAACTTTTGTTTTAAAAATAGTTTGTTTCATTTTGTTTTGTTAATGATATAATAGTGTTTTCAAATAAAAATGTATTTGAAGTGATTTAAAATGTGATTTAAGTAAGGTATTTAACTTAGATAAATTTGAAGATAATGATAAAAAAATAATGTTTTAGTGTAAACCAATTAAAAGCTTTTGAATTTAAAAATTTAGTTTTAAAAATGATTGATAAAAGTTAGTGAAATGTATGGTTTATCTTAATTAAGTTTTATTTATAAAGGTAATTAAAGTAAATTACTTAATTTACTTAATTGGTTAATGTAAGTAATTGAATTAAGGTAAATTAGTTTGTGTAATTAATTAAGTGTAATTAATTACTTAATTAAAAAATTAATTAATCAAGGGTGATTAATATGGATGGATAATTATTGGGTGATTAAATAATTGGTTAGTGGATCATTAATTAATTGGTTTGTCATTAATTAATGATAAATAAGCAGGATTTAGAAGTAATTGAAGTAGTTAATTTAGTTCATTAGTGGTTAACTAAATTTATTACTGATGGTGTAGTTGATAAATCTTGTTCGTGAATGATTGAATGATACATTATGCTTAGATTAGTTGATATTTCTGTTATGTGATGTGTGATGCTTTGTGATATAATATGTTTGGGCTGAACAGTGGCATCCTATGTTTAAAATTAAATTGTAGTTCACTTGAATAACTTGGGTTAAAATGGTATTGAATTCGAAAAGACCGGGGTCGGGTACTAGTAAATACCCAAACCCACTTCGATTCTTTATAGATTGATATATGTAATCAATAAGATGGAATGGAATAATTTAAATGAATTGAACCGTTGATCTAAGTTCTGGTACTTAGATATTGATGTGTGATATCAGTGATGTCTATAACAAATTGTGAATTTGTAAATTGATACGAGTACCCCGGGTTTATATAAGTTGTATGCTTTTGTCATTCATGTTAGATGGGTTTACTCACGCTGGTTTCCAGCCTGACCCGGGTGTTACTTTGATGTAATGCTCGGGTCAGACCGAGTATTACAGTTTTTCAGGTAGGTACGTTCTGGAGCTCAGGATGCAAGCTGGATGGCAGAAGCATGTAGAGTATTTCCGCTGTATAATATTGTTGTGTATCTGTGACATGATAATTGAGTACATTCAATGTCTGTATATATGTGACTCTGATGTATTTAAATGTAATTGACAGTTATAGTATTCTTATGTAAACTGTTATTATTTATTATTATATTTTATCCGCTGCGAATGTGAGATGTTTAGTGTTTCTGTTCTTCTTCTTCTTTCTCTTTCTTCTTTTTCATAACTATCTGGTATTTTCGAGAACGAAAATTTCGGGTCGTTACAGTAGATCGTTTGACTAAGAGCGCCCACTTTATTCTAATTAAGAGTAAAAGAACAACACCTTATTTGGCATCTATATACGTTCGTGAGATAGTCATACTTCATGGAGTTCCCTCTATCATAGTGAGCGATAGAGACCCTATCTTTGCTTGAGAGTTTTGGAGGAGCTTGCAAGAGGAATTAAGGACAAATCTTAGATCGAGTACAACCTATCACCCTCAAGCAAATGGCCAAATGGAGAGAGTTAATAGAGTTCTTGAGGATTTGTTGAGGATGTGCATTCTTGATTTTGGAGGGACTTGGGAGGAGCACCTTCCTTTAGTGGAATTCACTTATAACAATAGTTTTCAGGCTAGCATTGGGATGGCTCCTTTTGAAGCCCTTTATGAAAGACCATGCAAATCGCCTTCGCTTTGGTTGGAGTCTACAAAAAGATTTCTACTTGGCCCCGATATGGTTAGAGAGACTTCGACAAAGATTGATTTGATTAGAAGAAGAATGAAGACGGCCCAAGTAGGCAGAAATCCTATGCAGATAAGCGGAGAAGGGATATTGAGTTTGAGGTAGGAGGCTTGGTTTTCATTAAGGTATCTCCGCTAAGAAAGATAGTAAGGTTTGGATCAAGCGGAAAACTTGCTCTCAGATTCGTAGGACCATTCCCCATTGTGGAATGGGTAGGAAAGATGGTGTATCGGATAAAGCTACCAGAGAGGCTCGTGGGAGTTCATGACGTTTTTCATGTTTCACGCTTGAGAAAGTGCTTACATGATTTGGCAGAGGTTGTGGAACCTAGCCAACTTGAGGAAGTTGAAGTGGAGAGAGAAGCATCGATTCGTCGCATCCTACCAAGATCGTTGGACGTGATATCAAGAAGCTTAGGAATAAGGAAGTCCCTTTGGTTAAGGTGTAGTGGGGAGATAGTATTGAGGATGCTATGTGGGAGGCTGAGGAGAAAATACGTACCTCTTATCCGCATCTTTTCGATGGTACATCTTGAATTTCCTATTTTCATCTTTCGTTTTGAATAGGTTTCTTTCTTTAGTATCCTCTGGGAGGGTAAATCTTAGGGTTTAACCTATGAATGATAGGACAAAATGTAAACATGTTATGTATGGATGCTGGTGGTTGCAAGTGTTTGCTAGTGGATGCTAATGGACGCATACACACACATTAGGCACTATTATTTCTTAGGGATCGGCCTAACTAGGCCACTAAAGCATATGCATATGGATGTGTATGCACTTGCATTTTTATTTCCATAGTTGCTATAATAAGAGATTATCATATGATTGTTGCATTTGGATGATGATTGTAGCATGCACGTAGAACTATCAGTTTTTATTAGGAAACTTGCATTCATTTGGATACATGGCACAAACATGATTGCACAAAAAGGAGGTCGACTGAATTAATCGACCGCCTAATCTTTTGCAGTAATTAGGAATATTGACACTACACTATTGCATAAAACATAAGTGTCATTAGAAAGCTTAAGGACAATGAGTGTAATGATTGATGGTTGAATATGTGGTAGAAGAATTTGGATGAAAATATTTATTTCATTCTTCTACCCTTGGAGATTTCGGGGACGAAATCGTTTAAGGAGGAGAGAATGTAACAACTCAAAATTTAAGCTATATTAATTAATTAATGAATTAATTAAACAATAAAATAAGTCTATGAAATTGTCAGAATTGAGCTACGGGAGTTGCACCATTGGATCCGTAGTGATTTTCTAATCAATTTTCATATATAACTTGTCGAAATCCAAGTCAGTATAGAAAAGTTATGAGAAAAACAAGAATCCGGAATTTAATAAACAAAAATGAAAAAAAAGACCTATATGAGTCGACCCATGCAAAGGTCAGGTCGACCCCCAATGAAGCTAGGTCGACCCGCCAAAACACCCGGACGTTATTTCGTCCAGGTATGAGCCGAACAACCCATTTTGCAATTTTCGTCAAATCTCGTGTGTTCTTAGCTGCATCCGATGGTTCCTAACGAGCCTATGATGCGGTTGCATCAGATTTAATCTTCAAAGCCGACAACCTAAGATCCCTAAGTCACACTATACATAGAACGCTAAGCCTAATTATTTTTCTCATTCAGATTTTCTCCCAATTGGGTTCATTAACTGAGGCTGGACCCTAAATAGAAAAAATTTCAAGGGAGGAAATATTTTTAATAAATATATTCTACGCCCTAGAAATGGATCCAGGAAGGCCCAAGGATTAGAGGTAAGGACAATAGGTGGGTATTTTGTAATTATTTTAGATTTTCAAGCAATTTAAAATAATAGTTGTACCTTTTTTATAATTTTGTGACAATTTTTATGTAAGTTTATTTACAGGCTATTTTTAAGTAAATTTCAAAAGTTCTTTTTGATCTATTTTATTCAACTATTTTATTCATTTATTTGCAATTATTTACAGTTATTCATAGTTATTTGCAGTTATTTACATCTGTTTTAAGTTGAAATTTAGCGTGTAAATGTTAGTTTCTTTTATTCCTTTTTAATGCGAATAAAATATTAAAATGAAAAGAATTCGCTAATATGGATTAAAATAGAAAAACACTAAACTTACAGAAATCAGATGTAAAATAAGAAAAACTGAAATAAAATGGAAATAGACCGAATAGACAA
The DNA here is from genome assembly GCA_030765085.1 of Allium cepa. Lineage (NCBI taxonomy): Eukaryota > Viridiplantae > Streptophyta > Magnoliopsida > Asparagales > Amaryllidaceae > Allium > Allium cepa. The sequence goes on from CM060932.1 coordinate 612,530,925, forward strand.
ATTTAAGATATTTGCAAGTATGATTATAACTAGTAGTTATAATTAAAAGAGAAAATAGAAGAGTAATAGTTGCAAGAATAATTATTACATGTTGGTTATAATTAGAAAGAAGAGATAACAAAAGAGGCTTATTTTAAAACTTAGATCTTGCATAAAGTTAATAAGCAAATATAGCAAAGAAAGAAATAACAGAAGAGGCTTATTTTAAAACTTAGATTAAGTTAATAAGAAAATATAAAAGTACGGCCCGTACCAGCAGCATTCTCTTTCAGATCTGGGACTGATGGTCTCACAATAGTAGGAGAGGGAGGGAAACGCTTATGCTGATTTGGTAACTAAGTGGCCAATAGATAGAGGCTCAAATCTAGGGATTTTGGCAAGGGGCGCAAAACTAGAAGATTGTTTGTTAGGAAAAGTACCGGAAGCATTCCCTTTTAGGTTTAAGATTGATGATCTCGCAATAATTAGGTGAGGCTGGGCAGCATTCTTTTTCAGGTCTAGGGCTGATGGTCTCACAACAGTTATGCCGATTATGGTAAATAAGGGGTCAAATAGGGGGCGACAGTTAGTGTGTACCGACGATGACCAAGCGTGCGGTATCGATTAGGGTAATGATTCGCTACTGCGTCCTAAACACTAAAGATGTGTCTTTTGCTAAGACCAACATGATTGATTCATAGTGCATAACCGAGATAGAACAGGCCTATCAACCGGTAGATTAGGATTTCAGCCTAATCAAGTTAGCATCGAGATAGGATTAGGGTTTTCAGCTTAATCACAATAGTTTAAGATAAGTGCAAACAATCAAACAATCAAATAAAACAATCAAACAGAATCAGAAACAATATTTTATCTGAATTTTATCTTTTTTGTATTTTCTTTTCATGCTAGAACTATTGCTTAGTCTAATATCTTTATCTTGCTTAGAAATGCTAGTAATTACTTTCACTCACCAGACTTATTGTCTGACCCACTCCTCTATTTCCCCCTTTTCCCTCCAATAGGCCTACAGAGTTGAGTTGATTCAGGCTGCTTGAAGATTCATTCTTGGAGTTCTCTCGTTTCAGTTGTATTCTTCTGATTTTCATCTTTCTCATCTTGCTTTTGATAGATTTGGTACTTGTGAGAGTGATTATGATTATTATTATGATTTTTATTGTTATCTTTGTACTCTGATTATGTGAGAATGAGATGCATTTTAATGAGACATGTTTTTATGACTTATTTTGAAATAAAGTTTAATTTTGAATGACAAGTTATTTTTTGAATGTTTTCGCCGTTTTTACTTATTTGTCTTGTGAATCTTAGTCTTTGTGATGCTTATCTATACCTATAATGCACCGCATCCTTTATTGTGTCCTTTTTGAGTATATTAAGGGGTGTGGGGTGTTTTAGAACATACCATTACTTTCGTAGGAATTCTCCCTATGACAGCAATATCAACATCTTCAAAGGGTTTCCTTTCGAAAGCATAAAAAGCCCTTTGACTCGGTTAGATCTCAACTGTCTTTACTGGGTAATAACCTCGGGATACTCCAACTAATTTGAAAGGGGTTTCGAAGGGATGATTTACTTCTTTAATTTTGCTTTAAAGTGTTAACAAGATTTCTTGTTAACATTCTTGGTGCTAGAAGGAGGACTCGAACCTTTGACCTTGTTATTTCCTTATATACTAATTATGGAATGTTTTACTTATTGTAGGAAAATGAAATCGAAAAGATTTTGTGGATTAGATGAGGAAGGAGTACACACAACAGTTCTGGAGGAAAATATTACTCCAACCATCAAATTAGAAGGAATTGTGCCAGGACAATCATCAACTCCAGCACAACCAGACGATAATGCAGCTAAGATAAGGCATTTAAAGAAATGACTACTAGAAATGCAAGAGGTTTTGGAAGCAGCCATTGCTTAGAAATCTTCTAAAACTGCTAAACCAACAATAGGAGACGAAGTAATCTCCCTAAGGAGGAACTTGAAGCTTATTCGTTTGAAGGCAAGAGCAAGATCGACTTAACTTCATCAAAGAAGAAAGAATATCATGCAACCAAATCCAATCGTCAAGGTAGAATGCAGAATAAATCTTTAGAGCAATCTAGAAACTCAACTTCAAAGGAATATAATCCAAATTGGCAAAGCTATCATAATGTAGAAGCTTATTTGAAGGATGTCGCAGAGAAGGCTGTTAAAGACATGTTAAATGCTGGAGGAAAAGAGCTCTAGATGAGCAAGTGAATGACAACGAACGAGTAGCTTCGTTTTACTAACGAAATCATGTCAACCGTACTTCCATCTCATGTTAAGATTCCAAACATGAAATATCATGGCACTACTGTTCCCAATAACCACCTGATGGCTTTCGATAGCCAAATGGATCTATATAATGCTTCTAGGGTAGTGCGATGCAGGTTGTTCCCAGTAACACTTCAAGGGGCTATAGCAAAATTGTATCGCTAATATCGGGATGAAACAATTTACCAGTGGAAATAATTCTCCTATGAATTATCTACTCAATTCTGCATATGCAAAGTTCCAACAGTTGACTACACTATTTTAGCAAACATCGAGTAAAGGTAGGAAGAATTGTTAGGTGGTTACCTCAGAAGGTTCAATATAGAGACATTAAAGGCTGAAGACATGAATGATAGAGATAAACTAATTGCGGTGCATTCAGGATTGATAGAGAACACATTGTTTTGGAAAGAGCTCTTCATCCATGGATGTAAAGATTTGTAGGACTTTCACTTTTAAGCTAATAAATTCATTCATATGGATGAAATATGCTATGCTAAAAAGAAAGCTAACTCTAAAAAGGAGAGTGGAAGATTTGAATTTGATTGAGGACACAAAAGGTCAAGGTGGGAAGAGCCCAACACTAATTCAATTGCTTTGAACAAGCCATTTTTTATATCTACGCCACAACTAAAGAGAAGGTTAATTTCCTAACTTCATTCAAGGCCAGAGCCTATCCTAAGCAAAGAAATGGGGATAATTATTATGCTTATCATAAGGCGAATGGCTATAAGACTAATGACTGCTGAGTGTTGGACGGAATTATCCAAAAGCTGATTCGTAAAGGACACCTAAAAGAATTCATCCATAATAAACAGAAAGCACCCCAGACCGACGATGGACCGCAAAAATTCCTTAGTAATGCTGTGAATATCTTAGAAGATGAAGATCCATTGAACTTGAGTCCACCTTTGAATCAGATTGATGTGATTCTTAGGAGCCGCATCCTATGGGAACAAGTAAAGGAGCCAGAAATATATATATCAAGGAAGCTAGAGAAGGACTGTTCTCTATCCAGGAAGAGTCCCCATCCAAAAATCCACGACTAAATATATAAATGCCAAATCTTGTCATCACTCCACAAGAGCTAAGGAAAAGAGTTCATCATCGCCATAATGATCCCTTTATGATCACAGTTCAAATCGAGATTTTCACAGTATCCAAGATTCTAATAGATACTGGAAGTGCAGTTAACGTCATCTTCAAACTCTCCTTTGATCAAATGGGCATTCCTGAGGATAAGCTAGAGCCTATCTTGAATCTATCTTTGGATTCAATAATAAGGGGTATGGTAGGGGAAGTAAAGTTGCTGGTATAGATGGGAATACCACCATGCTGTAGAACTTTTAAAACTCTCCTTGTGATCATCAATCAGCCATCATATTACAATGAATTCTTTGAAACCGTCCTACGCTTGATGAGGTGGGTGCTTTTGTCTCACCAAAATATTTGATGGTAAAATTCTTGAATAAAAGAGATTAGGGTACTATTCAGGGGGTCAATTTAGCTCCTGCGAAATGTATTTTGCAACTCTTGATCAATACAAAAGGGAGCATTCTTCTTATTATGATTTCTCTACTATTTTTCAGTCTTTGGATGATGGATTTTTACATCCAACATTCGAAAAAAAAATAAGATCTAATAAAATGAATAAACGTGTGTTTAAAAGGTACATCTTGCTTGGGAGCAAGAGGAAGAGGACCGATGCTAACTCCATAGAAGAAGGCGAGATCATCACATAATTGGATTGCCGAGGGGAAGTGGAGAGGATAAAACCTGTAGAGGATCTTGAGTAAATGTGTATAGATCCAACCGATTTAGACAAAATAGTTAGAGTGGAAAAAGAGTTAGACAACTTAAAAGCAGACTTAATTTAATTTCTTAAAGCTAACAAAGATGTATTTGTATTGCCCATTCGGATATGGTCGAGATTGGCCTATCAGTTTTGTGCCATGCACTGAATATTGATCCAAATGCTACCCCTATCCGACAAAAGAAGAGACAATTTGACAAAGTTCTATCTAACGCCTTAATAGAAGAGGTTAAAAGGCTACTTGAAAATGGATTCATTTGGGAAGTTTTTTTACCCAAAATGGCTAGCAAACCCAGTATTGGTAAAGAGTCGAATGGAAAGTGGAGAACCTGCATTGATTATGCTAAATTAAACAAAGCATGCCTCAAAGACAGTTTTTCGCTACCCTAGACAGACCAATTAGTTGATGTAACTAGTGGACACTAGTTATTATCTCACATGGGTGCTTATTCATGATATAATCAAATACCCATGTTCAAACCAAATGAAGAACATACAAGTTTCATTATCGATTTGGGAACTTTCTGTTATAAAGCAATGCTTTTTTGGCTGAAGAATTTATGAGCCACTTATCAAAGATTGGTCAATAGAATGTTAAAGGAACAGATTGCATGAAATATAAGGTTTTTGTGGACGATATGCTAGTAAAATCTCATGAAGCTGAGGTCACCTTAAAGATCTTGAAGAAATGTTTGAAGTACTACGAAAGTATCACATGAAAATGAATCCTTAGAAATGTTCTTTCGAAGTCCATTCCGAAAAGTTCTTAAGTTATATTGTTAGTACACAAGAGATTGAAGTCAGTCCTAACCAGAGCAAAGCTATCAAAGATATGGTCGAGCATAAAACCAGCAAAGATGTAATGAGTTTGAATGGTAGAGTTGCATCCTTAAGCAGATTCATCTCCAAGGCAACCGATAAATGCATTCCTTTCTTTAATGTGATTAAGAAAAGAAAGAAATTTGAGTGGAGAGAAGATTAAAAAAACCTTCCAAGAATTAAAAAATCATTTAGAAATGCCACCAATGTTATCTAGCCCCGAGGATAGAGAATGCTTATACTTATATATGGCGGTTTCTGAAAATGCGGCTAACTCAAATCTAATTAGAGAAGAAAATGAAAATCAACTTTCCGTTTATCATTTGAGCAGATGATTGAATGATGTCGATGTTCGATATCCAGTCATAGAAAAGTTGGTTTACTGTTTGATACTTACAACATAGAAACTTAAGAGCGTACTTTCAAGCACATCTAATCAGAGTATTAACTAATTTTTCACTCAAGCTAGTTTCCAGTGAACCTGAGACTTCGAGTAGGCTAGTAAAATAGGGAATTGAACTTAGCCAATATAACATTGAATTTCCACCACACGCAGCAATCAAATGGCAAGTATTAATGGACATTATCAATGAATATACAAACTTTGTTAAAGAACAGTCAGAGAAAGATCAGAAGCTTGTATGGCAACTATTTGTGGATGTGGCATCAAATGAGCAAGGAGCCAGAGCAAAATATGTCATAATCACACTAAATGGACACCGTCTATATTATATAATGAAGCTAGAATTTCCTACAACAAACAATGTAACTTTATATGAATCTATGGTGGCATGATTAACTCTGGCCTTACGATTTAAAAATCCCAAAATTCAAATTTTTAGTGACTCTCAACTAATGGTAAATCAGATAAAGCAGATATATCATACTAAAGATGCCAAATTATCCTTATAGGTTAAGAAGGTGCTAAAAATGCTTACCTTCTTTAAAGATTTTTCTATACACCAAGTCCCAATGGAAGATAACTCTCAAGCAAATTCATTACCAAAATCCGTTAGTTCAAGAGGAGCTCCAGAAATCCGTATCATACTAGTAGGATATTAAGCAAATCTAAGTATTGAAGAGAAAATGCTCGAACCAGGGAAAGAACTATTGGTTTTAACTAGATCCCAAGCCATGACACGAGAAAGAGAAGAAAGAAAATTTGATGAACAGATTCCATATGAGGAGCCCAATCATCCAAGGGCAGATAACGGTTACAGTATCACTTGGATGACACCTATTGTAGAATATCTTACCAATGGGATATTTCCATCTGAAAAATGGAAGCTAGGAGAATCAAACGACATGATCTGACCTTCACTATGATGGATTATCGCAAAGGATATGCTCTTCCTTACTTAAGATGTGTGAATCCGAAAGATGGGTTGAAATTAATAAAGGAAGCGCATGCAGGATTTTGTGGAGACCATTCCTATAGGATAAAGTTGGCTAAGAAAATATTGAGACAAGGTTTCTATTGGTCTTAAATGACTAGTAAAGCTATAAAATACATAAAGAAATGTGAAGGGTGTCAAAAATACTTAAAAATTCCCCGTTTACTGCCAAGCCAATTAACTCCGATCCCTATTCCATGTCCCTCTGATGTATGGAGAATCGATTGATCGGATCGTTGCCGATTTCTAAAGGAGTAGCAAATTATGTTGTAATGGCCATTGCTTACTTTATTAAGTGGGTAGAAGCGGAGCCACTCCCAAAAATCACTTCTGAAAAAGTGCTTAGATTCATTATTAAGAACATCATCACTAGATTTTGGATCCCTTACAAAATTATTTCTGATAATGAAACGTAGTTTCAAAGGGAAGAATTTTCTTGATTTTTCCATAAAAGCGGAATTATCAAAAGATTTTTTTCCATAGCACATCCAAAGGCTAATGGAGCCGTCGAAGCAGCCAATAAGACAATTAAAACCATCTTGAGAAAACGATTGAATAAGGCCAAATGAAATTGGGAGGAAGAATTACCACTTGTACTCTGGGCATATCACATGTCCACCAAAACTGCTACGTGTCATTCCCTTTATTCCCTAAATATGGGTATGAAGAAATATTACCAGTTGAAATTGAAATACCTTCACATCGAAGAATTGCATATGCGTTTGACCCGAACGAAGAGTTGAAAAAAGAATCATTGGATTTAATACATGGGTTAAGAATGAAGCAGCTATTCGAACTATTGAATTTCAAAGAAGAATATCAAAATACTACAATTCAAAAGTAAAGACAAGACCATTCCAAGAAGGAGATTTAGTACTCCAATGAATGATGGAAAACACTAGAAACCCTGCAGACGGAGCACTAGGACCAAACTGGGAAGGTCCTCTAATTGAGTGCAAAGTAATTCCTCCGAGAGCTTACAAATTATGTCGATCAGATGGCAATTTGGCTCCTAGAACGTGGAACACAAAACATTTTCGACCGTATTTTTTCCTGCATTGGACGAATAAAGCTCCTCTTTTTTAAGAAAAATCTGCATGGTCGGAAGTAGAATTATCCGTAAACTTGGAAACTACCTTAAACGGTCATAAGTCTTTGTCTACACCAAGATGGCAGGTCAAAGCACCTCCTAGAAGGAGGATAAAGTAATCCTTTATACGCGCCACGTTGTGGCCAAGTTAAAGTAACTACAAGCCCATGATCGTGCCACGTTATGGCCAGATCAAGGCACCCCTTGGAGGGGGGATGGAGTAAGCCCTTGAACGACGCACCACACAGGCCTTCAGTCCCACCTATAAGGCCTGGTTAGAGCACATCTTGGAGGGAGGTTGGTTAAGTCCTTAGGTCCTGCTTGTGGATAAGCTAACCAAGCGCACCAGACAACAATGGACTAAGACATCCAAGCTTAAGAAGTGGCACATCAAGCAATGACAAGATACAAATCCTAAAAGGTGGTACATGTCAAGAGAATCAAGAACAAGAAGAGGCGGCATGAAGCAAAAGATTCAAACAATTAAAGCCCAAAAGGTGGTGTAGAACAAAAGACTTAAATAAGAATTTATAGCCTTTGGCTAATTTCCAAAGAATTGATTTATGGACTTCACATATTAGTAACCGAATCTAAGTTTCAGGTCTTTTACAATTAATTTCTATTCTTCCCTTATTAATACTTGAATCTGTGTTTTGGGTCTTTTACTATAAATTTTTGGACTTCACTCATTAATGACCAAATCTAGATTCTAGGACTGTTGTTATTGAGATCTCTATTATGAACTTCTAGTCTTCTACTAATTTATGGATCTATCTTACTAATACCGAATTAGGATCTCGGGTCTTCTACCATTAACTTTTAGACAGCACCTACCAACACTTGAATCTATGTTTCAGGACCTCTTTTATTTCGAGATAAATATTTCTAAACTCCTATTATTTATCCCCAAATGAGGATTCTAGGTTTTATATGATTTATTTCCAGATGATGATTTTCAAGTTTATATTATTACAAGACAATTGTTATTGGCCTTTTATCAGTTGTTTCTAGAAGACGATTTCTAAACTTCCATTATTGAGGCCGAATTTAGATCTCTAGCCATTTATTATTAGTTTCATAATTAAATTTCTGGACTTCTATTGAATAGAGATGAATTTCTGGTCTTCTCTCATTATTACCAAAGTTGAATCTCAAGACTTCTATTATAGTTCCCAACTATGAATTTCTCTTTATTTATTATCCTGAAATGATGATATATTAATTTCCATTACTTAGGTTTCTGAGATTCTGTTATCAGAAATTCTAATACTATCACAAATAACATGGACAAACTACTGAATATTTTCTTACTTAAATTCCAGATTAAAATAATAATAATGTTGTCTACTTTGCACTTTGCATGAAAAGAAGTTTGGTAAAGAGAACCGTTGAGGATGAAATAATCTAAAAAGGGAATTCTTGGATTTTTGTCCTAAAGAACAAAAGCTTCTTTCATAAAAGAGGGGGAAATGTTAGCCATAAAGCTCACTCAAGAATGTATGAATAAAAGAAATCTTGCTAAAGCATTGTAAAAGCTTCGCAAGAATTAAAGAGAGGGGTTTCTCTTTGATCCAAAAGGAGGGTTTCGAAAGCATTGAAGTAGCTTTCGAAGGGAATGAATCGGTGTTACAAGCATTTAATGCTTCTGCAAATATTGAATGGAGTGTGGGCTTCCGAAGGAGCCAAAAGAGGTCAAGGCTATCCTTCTGCTTTAGTTGATCCTTCCGAAACATTTGATTTCACATGCGTAAAGGAGTTTCATACTTGTTAAAAGCACCTTTCGAAGGTATTAAATAACGGGCATCCACATATATATCAAACCCTTCGAAACAGTTGGTTTCCCCACAGTTTACCTTACACAGAGGAACATTTTACCAAAGCGTTCTTTTCGAAAATATAGATGCGTCTTTTTCGAATCGGTTGAACCCTTCCGCAAGTACCCCAAGAACCAGTAGATGGGGCTTCCGCATTGATCAACAAGAAGCCTCTGCAACTAAGCCTCCTCGATTGGCCTTTCGTAATGATCCTTCCGCGACCATTAAATCCTTTATAAAACATCCAAACGACCTTTCCTTATTCATTCTAATAGTCACCTATCATGTTAGCACTAGACCTTAACAACAATGGAGAGGCTTCGAAGGTGATGAAGAAGTCGGAAGTGCTTCCGCTTATATTCAAACAGAGCAGTGAGAAACCTTGATCCCTTCGCCGCTAAAAGAAGCATACTTTTTGTAGGTGTCAAAAGGCTCCAGAAGTACTCGAAAGCAATATTGGTGAATATTGGAAAAATATCCATTGTTAGTATACTTTCGATAGAGATGGAAGGATTAATCCAAATATAAAAAAACACGAATACCTACTCACAACTTTGAGACTATGGAAGCAGAAGGACAAAGGCAAAAGGATGGGTGCGAATAGTGGGAAGAGAGACCTTCGACGGCTTCGAAAGGATGGGTGCGGAAGGGCCCAATCCGCAATAATAAATACGACCTTAAGGGTCCAAGTTAAGGACGCATTTTTTGAATTCTTGGATTCTCCTTTTTACTTCTTGACCAAACCAAATTCTTGTAACCCAAGATCAAATGGGGAAAACTTCTACTACCTGTAATCTATTCATGAGAAATAAACAGGAGAGGATGCACAGATCTTATATTGATTTCGAATATAAGGATGATCCTTTCGACCATTAGCTTATCTAATGATCAATTGCACATGATACTCACTTATCTCCTTAACCCTTATTTGACATATGCTATGCTATGGAGTTTATTTGGATATCTTGACTTTAAAGTACATTATCATCATGTCCAAAGCCCATGCGACACTAAAGTGATGTGGTGACGATATTTCAATATTATTGAATCAACTGAACTTACGTTGTTCATCCAAAATAAAATTCCATGGCGTATTGAATCCACTTTTACTTAATATATACATGTTATGTTACGAATCTTTTCGAAGTGAACTAGTCTTTCGTAGGGATTCACCACATAGTCATTGAAGTTAAACCCTTTGGGAGGACTCATTCGAAAGAAGTTTCAATGCTTAAGAACATATCTTTACCTTTGAAGGAATCCTCCTCATGATAGTAGTATCAACATCTTCGAAGGGGTTCCTTTTGAAGGCATAAAAACCGTAGAATCAAGGCCGGAGAGTAAAACCCAACCAGACGTCAGGTATGGATTATGTCTAGCAAGGAGTAGCTCGTTCCACAGGAGAGTGATAGGATCGGCCTACTCAGGTCATCGAGTATGGATCATGCTCGTCAAGGGTCCGGAGAGACCACTATCGCCCTAGCACTTAAGCCAAGACATCAACTAATGTTCAAGGACACTAAACCGGAGTACAGGAAGCGACACCACTTCGCCGGAGAGTAACATGATCGAGTTACTCAGACGTCAAGTATGGATTGTGCTCGGCAAGGGCCCGAAGAGGTCACTAATTTAGATATTATCTTTGAACAACTATGGATTTGGATTGAGCCAAAGCGGTCACAAACTTACATATGGGCCTGGAGTAGTTTTGGATTTGGCTAATGACCCAGAGAGGTCACGAATTTGGATATTAGTTTCGAACGGCAATGGATTTGGCTTCGTATGGATATAGCCAAACCACCATAAATCTATGTCTCTTTTTACTTGCTTTCTGTTTTAATTTTATTATTCTACAATTTATATTCTCTACGTTATAATATCTGAGATCTGCGGTTAAATATTGGTACTCTCACATAACTGGATGTTGGTGGCCATTTTTAAGGCTAACACATTCCTTGCAGAAAATTAGTGAAATATATGAACACTCAAGTGAACCCAATTGTTTCAGACATGAATATGAATGTATATTTTTTTCATTTTAATTTCCTGATTATGTTATCAAACACAAGTTGCATGAATTTACATTATTATTTTCATTTTGTCCTAGAAATTTGATGATGTTGTTAGTGATAAATTAATTACAATGAACAGGACAAAGATTGTAGACTTCATGCAGCCATTTATAGAGTCTGATATTGCGATATTGACACCTGTGAAGAAAAGAACGTCAAATGCTCGGGCTTTCTTGCAGCCATTTGCAGCAGAAATGTGGTGTGTCTCTTTTTTCCTTTCTTATTATTAGTGTTGTTATATGGATTCTTGAACATTGGGTCAAGAAGAGTTTCAAGGCCCTCCGAAAAAACAATTAGTAATCATCATTTGGTGAGCTTATTTGCAATTCTGCAGCGTCTAGTTATATCACTTTCTTTTATGGCATGAATAATTTTTTTTTACTAATATGGATATAATATCACTGTTATTTTCACCATTAATGATTTTTATATGTTTATGAAGTGGAGTATAATAACAGTACAAGTATATGCATCGGTTGTGATATCATGCTGCTGTAATGAATCAAATGTTAGAGGCCCTTTAATAGTGAATCAGATATTGTACCACATTGCAAAAAATAAGTTAATGTTCATGCTTATATACCACTTTCATCAAACTTATATTGGCCCTTAGGGTCAGGTAATTTTGTGCGAGGGGGTGGACCTATATGGCCATGAAATAACACACGCGCGCGCCCCCCGCCCGCCCCGTACCGAACCGGATGCGGGTCCAATAAGAGTAGACCGTGTTATATTTTTGCTGCACAGAAGTAAACTGTTTTCTACAGTTTAAAATTCAAATGACTATTGGATTGGAAATGCACGTTGCGAGCTATCTGACCGGATGCGACTGTTTTTAGCCGTTGCAAATGAAGAGATGCGACTGTTGCAAACCGCGACTGTTTTTGACCGCTGCAAATGAAGAGATGCGACTGTTGCAAACCGCGACAGTCTTTGGCCATTGCAAATGAAGAAATGCGGTTGTTGCAAACCACGACAGTCTTTGACCGTTGTAGACGAAGAGATGCGGCTGTTACCAACAGACATAACCGTTGGGAATTGGCCTATAAAAGAAGAAGGAAACCTGATTAGTGAAAATCTTCGAATTTTCTCTTCTTCCTCTTCATCTCTTAATCTCTAATATCCATGCGCTTCTGCATATCACACAGAAGGTCATACACATCACAATCTCGAGGAGATCATGTCTGTTGTATCTTGGGAGACTTTGAAGAAAGTCTTAAGGAAATTATTACGACAGCCCTAAGACATAATTTCCTTCTTCATCCGATTAGATTTCTGTTTTCTTATACATTTAAATATATCGTTCTGTAATCTTTCCATTTCAACGTTGTGCTATTTCTGCAAAGTAGTACAATGCTTGTTTTTTTACTATTGTTTAATACATCAATTTGTTATTGTTATTGCTATAGTTTGTTCTTGTAAATTAATTACAACATGGTTATTGTTCAAAATTACAAATACAGAATTCCAAAATAGTGGAAATCTGACTTGTAAACTTATGTGATGAGTTTATAACATATTGGTCTCTGTTTTGGTATACTGATCGTATAACATCTTAAGAATTTTCTGTTTTTACTAAAACAGATATGACGATAGTTGAACTATCATAAAAAAGTGCTACCTACAACAGGCCTGATCCGTTTAAAGGAGATGGTGATGACTTCATAACATGGAAGAATCAAATGCTATTTTATCTCACCACGTTAACGCTGCAGAAGTGCATTGAGGAGGATGATCCAAAGCCTAAAGATGGACAAACTAGGGAAAAAGACGCGGTTGTTTTTCTCAGAATTGACTCATGGAAGCATTCAGACTTCTCATGCCAAAATCACATTTTTAACCGTCTGGATAAAGTACTATATAAAGTATATCGGCCACACCAAACAGCAAAATCCCTATGGATTGCACTTGCAAATAAATAAAAGACGCAAAATGTCAGTTTGAAGAAGTTCATGGTAGATAAATTTATGGAATACAAAATGGTGGATTCCTAATCCATAACTAGTCAAGTGCAGGAACTCCAACTTATAATTCATGAACTTGAAGCAGAAGGATATCAGGTTGGAGAATCGTTCCTTGTTGAAGCGATAATAGGAAAATTACCACCATCCTGAAGAGACTGCCGCAACTTTCTGAAATATAATAAAAATGAGATTTTCTTAGAAGATATCATTGTTAGATTAAAAATTAAGGTAGATAATCGTGGAATAACACAACCTAAAGGCAAAGAGGCACTTGTTACAGAAGGGTCAAAGAAGAAAGGACGCTTCAATAACAAAAAGAAAAGGAGAAAGGCACCAGATAATCAATCCAAAGATAAGCAAACCAAGAAGTTCAAAGGAGAATATTAGGACTGTGGAAAGACTGGACAAGCAGCTAAAGATTGTAGGCATAAGAAGACGAATGACAAATCGGTGGCAAATATAGTGGAAATTTGAGTTCAACCATTGAGTCGGGAGTTGTTTCAGAATGCAACTTAGTACAGAACCATGCATAGTGGTGGGTAGACACAAGCGCTACTCGTCATGTCTGTTCTGATATATCTATATTCCCTACTTATAAGAAATACGATCAGGAAGAAAAACTCTACATGGGTAATTCTGTAGTTTCCCTCATCGAAGGTAACGGCACCATCATCCTCAAATTTACATCCAAAAAACCATGACACTAAAATGAAGTTCTTCATGTTTCGGATATCCGCAAAAACCTTATCTCTGGAACTGTGCGCTCAAAGAAAGGCTTCCGTATGGTCTTCGAGTCAGATAAAGTAGTTCTGTCTAAGGCTAGAATTTATATAGAAAGGGATTATTTATGTGATGGCCTATTTAAGGAAAATGTAGCCGTAGTCGAAAATAAAACCATGTATTGTAATTATGCTATTAATAAAAATGAAGTTTCTTATTTGGTTGAGCATGAAATTTTACTATGGCATGATAGATTAGGACACATAAATTTTCGAAAAATGAAAAATTAGCAAACTTGGGATTAATTCTTAAATTACAAGTAGATAAAAACTACAATGTGAGACATGCGTAGAAACAAATTGGTCAAAAAACCATTTCATATTGTTGATAGAAGTACAGAACCACTAGGTTTGGTTCACACTGCTTTATATGATTTTAAATCACTACCTACAAGATGTGGGAAAAAGTACTTTATCATTTTTGTTGATGACTATACACGATATTGCTATGTATATCTTTTGAATAGTAAAGATGGAGTAATTACATCATTTATAAAATGTAAGGCTGAAGTTGAAAATCAGTTAAATTAAAAGATCAAGATATGGAGATCTGATTGAGGTGGAGAATATGAATCACCATTTAAACAATTCTATGTACATGATGGTATAGTTCATCAAACAACAGCTCCATATTCATCACAACAAAATGGTATTGCCGAGAGAAAGAATAAAACATTAAAAGATATGATAAATGCAATTCTATTGACCTCTGGTCTACCGACAAACTTATGGGGGGAAGCCTTAATATGTCTAGTCATATATTAAATAAGGTTCATCACAATAAAACAGGAACAATTCCATATGATTTATGAAAAGGACACATACCAAGTTTTCAAATACCTCAAAGTGTGGAGTGCTTGGCAAAAGTTCCAATTCCTCCCCATAAGAAAGTCAAAGTTGGACTAAATACTGTTGACTATTACTATCTAGGGCCACCCCAAAATAGCAGTGCCTATAGATTTTTGGTATTCAAGTCTGATATAGCTAATATTAATGTCAATATAATCATAGATTTTCAAGATGCCTCATTTTTTGAATATGTGTTTCCACACAAAAGGAATAAAGGAAATTATGTTCCTAAAAGGACAAGAGAAGAATCAAGCAAGCCATATGACGATGAAACTCATCGTGAAATTGAGGAAGTTGAACCAGGAAGAAGCATAAGAGCAAGAACGTCCAAGACGTTTGGTTCAGATTTTCCAACATACATGTTAGAACACGAACCTCAAACATACAAGGAAGCAATGTCATCTTATGAATCTTCACGCTGGAAAGCAGCAATCAAAAGTGAAATTGATTCAATTCTGAGTAATAAAACTTGGAAAATAGTTGATCTTCCGCTGGAATAAAACAGGCTGGTTGCAAATGGATCTTTAAAAAGAATATGAAACCAGATGGTTCCATTGACGAATATAAAGCAAGATTGGTAGCCAAAGGATACCGTCAAAAGGAAGGTTTTGACTTCTTTGATACTTATTCACTAGTTACACGAATAACCTCTATAAGAATGTTAATAACAACTTCATCCATATATAATCTAGAGATTCATCAAATGGATGTAAAGACAGCATTCTTAAATGGAAATCTTGATGAGGAGATTTACATGGAGCAACCTGAGGGTTTTATTTCCAAAGGAAATAAAAATAAAGTATGTAGATTAGTAAAATCATTATACAGACTAAAACAAGCTCCAAAACAATGGCATGCAAAATTTGATAGTGGCATGATGAAAAATGGTTTTCGTTTAAATGAATGTGATAAATGTGTTTATTATAAACAAGTTGGGCAATCATACGTGATGATTTGTTTATATGTAGATGATACGCTAATCTTTGGTCCAAATAGTAAAGTAACAGAGATCATAAAGAAAATGTTAATCAACAACTTCGACATAAAAGATTTAGCAGCTGTAGACGTTATTTTGGAAATCAAAATAATAAAAAACCTAATAGAATGAACTATCTCACTCACACTATGTGGAAAAAGTGATTGAAAAATTCTAAAATCACGGAATTAAAGGAATAAGAACACCTTTTAATCCATCAGAAGTACTACATAAAAACACTAAGGAGAGTGTAATGCAACTAGAATACACTCGTGTAATAGGATGTCTAATGTACCTCATGAATTGCACAAGACCGGATATAGCTCATGCAGTAAGTCAGCTAAGCAGGTATACAAGCAACCCAGGGAAGGAACACTGGAAAGCACCAATAAGAGTATTAGGATATTTAAAGAGTACCATAAACTTTTCACTACATTATGGAAAATATCCTGTCGTCTTAGAAGGATATAATGATGCAAAATGAATTTCCGATTCAGAGGAATCTAAATCAACAAGTGGTTATGTCTTCACCCTAGCAGGAGCAGCAATGTCATGGAAATCTACTAAACAAACGTGCATAGCTCGATCCAATATGGAATCAGAGTTCATCGCTTTAGATAAAGCAGGCGAAGAAGCAGAATGACTTCGTCAATTTTTAGAAAACATTCCATTTTGGCCTAAACTGTACCGGCCATATGCATACACTGTGATAATCAAGCAGCATTATGCAGAGCACAAAACTTTATGTATAATGGAAAGTCATGACATATTCATCGATGTCATAACACAGTTAGGTAGTTACTCTCAAATAGAACTATTTCCATTGATTATGTGAGAACTACTGATAACCTTACGGATCCATTTTCCAAAAGATTATGAAGAGAGAAAATTTACTGCGCATCGAGGGAAATGAGTTTAAAAGTCTAAACCAGCAAGAGTTATCTTATACGAAAACCTATCCTAGCGACTAAAGATCCCATGGACTAGGATTAATAGGCAAACCATTTCTGAGTAACTCAAGAAGTAACGCATTTTGGACTTAGTCCTACTCCATTCCTATGGGCACAATAGAATGCATGCCTACAGAAGTATTAAAAGGATAAAGCTATGCTTTTTAATGATGATCATATCTTGAAAATTAACAAGTGAGTAGTAACAACCCGCATATTTTACGATTGAGTATTTAAATATTTTATTTCAATATTTTATCGTTAGTCGGATTATAGTCCGAAAAGTTAGTTTTTGCATACGGTCGAATTAGGACTTGAGACCACTTCCATTGAGTTCAAAATGACATTTGCGATCTTTTTAGGTATAAACTTTAATATGTTTGGAGATAGTAGAATTTTGCTACTTTTTCACTTAGGGCTTTGGTTTGGGTTTCAGCCCATTAACCTAACATATGAACCCAACTCCACTCCAACTCTTCATTACTTCATTTCTAATTCCTAATACTCAAGCTTTAGCAACAATGGTGGGAGGAATGGAAAATTAAAACTCCAAACCCTAATCTTTATTGCAAATTCAAGCTTCTACCTCCAAATTCAAGAAGAAGCTTTGGTAAGCCTTCTCTTCATCTTCTCTAACTCTTTATCCATTCAATTTTAGAAATTTCCTAAACCTAAGTTAGGAAATGTTTCTCCTTTAAGCTTAGATTCAAGCTTGTGGGTTGGAATTGAAGAGTGATTGTTCTTGCCATTGCTCTATAGCTTCTTTTTCATTGATTTTGTAAAAAGGTGAGATTTTTATCTCACATCTATGACTATAATTATCTTTGGTTGTTGGGTATGAATTCCTAACACTTCTTCATGTGCATTTGCTCTTGATTTGGATTGGTTTTGTGAATATTCCAATTTTTGGGTTTTTAAGCCAAATTTGTGTGAAAATCCTTTTATGGATGTTCGATCATGCTTTGGATGATGCATCGAGGAGCATATAGAGCCGGGTTGCCGATTGACATAAACCCTTAGAGCCAATGTTCGTCCGGTTGCATTTTGGAAGAGTTTGCTCTTCATTTGGATAGGCTGAAAAATAGCCCAGGCATGATTCAGTCGACTGAAATCTCTGTTCAGTCGACTGAATCTGAAACCCGAAAGTTTCCAGGCAGGGTTTAGTCGACTGGAAATCTCTGTTCAGTCGGCTGAATCTGAAACCCGAAAGTTTCCAGGCAGGGTTTAGTCGACTGAAAATCTCTGTTCAGTCGACTGAACCTGGAAACAAAAAGTTTCCAGGCAGGGTTTAGTCGACTGAAAATCTCTGCTCAGTCGACTGAACCTGAAAACAGAAAGTTTCCAGGCAGGGTTTAGCCGACTGAAAATCTCTGTTCAGTCGACTGAACCTGTAAACAGAAAGTTTCCAGGCAGAATTCAGTCAACTGAAAATCTCTGTTTAGTCAACTGAATTTGCTGTTTAGTCAACTGAAAATCTCTGTTTAGTCAACTGAATTTGCTGTTTAGTCAACTGAAAATCTCTGTTTAGTCAATTGAATTTGCTATTTCAGCCCACTTTGCCTTTTGGGATTGAATTTCCAATTTGAATTGATTCGTGATGATCCTATTTGTTGTTATCATTTATTACGACTTGATGACTCCTTTTTAGGGATTTTTGAATATCAATTTCGATGGATTCTTTATCGGTTTCTTTGGATTTGATTCACGTCTTTGTATGTGGATTTTAATGATTGATTGTTTCTACAATCATTTTTATGGTTTGTCACTTTAAAAATATAAAGGTTTTCAATGCTAGTAGTAAATATCAAAACTCTTTCATCAAAATGATTTCAAAACTATTTTATTACCAAGCTCGTTTCTTAACCCGTTTTCCAATCTATTAGTATATACAAACCTTTACCTCACTCGTATGAGAAAACTAATTAAACGGCTTAGTAAAATGAGTGGTATGAAATACTTGCGTTTACTTCGTCGGTTAATTCTTGGACTTGTTCGATTGAATCTCTTGTGACAATTTTTTAGTGGAGATCTACAATTTGTTCGTAAATATTTAAGTTAAGCTAGTGGTTATGGGACATGAAGCTAAGCTCATATATTTACTAGCTTACTGTAATTGACACTTCTTGATGATCATGACGATCATTTTTGTGATTTAGACTAGCAATTGTGCGATGTCTCTTTGTCTGCGAGGGAAACTAGACCCCGTTTCAGTGTGATTTCAACTCACACATGTGGGGTAGCACCCCACGGTCTTCGGGCCGTTCGTGTGTCAAAAATTAATGGCTAGCTACCATGAGATAGCATCTCGTTCGTGTGATACATATGTTGGTGAGTTTTCATGCTCTCGTTCGTGTGATAGGCCTCCCCTCCATTTTTTTATGATTTCTGGATTTCGTGTGTTGATTTCTGGAATTTGTGCTTCACCAATTTTAGTGATTTTCATTGATATGATTTATCAATTTTTGTGCATTGGTGAATTCGTGTGTCATTGACTTGTTGTGAATACAAGTTTTGGGTATGAAACCCTTTTTGGATCTTTGAGAAGATTCTTGTGATATTGATTAATCTCATGTTGATTTTCAATTACATACTTATAGTAGTATGCCATTATGGTTATCATATGTTTATGCCATATCTCTTATTCTATATCATGTCATCTGATATTTATAGCTAGACTGATCTATTTATTATTTTCTTATTAAATAATACTCGGGTCAGACCGAGATGTTACAGGTGCTTCTGCTTGACTTCACTTCTAGGATTATCTCCATGACTTTTGGCTAACTACTTAGATTAGTAGTTTTTGGACATTTACATTTGAGATATAGACTCTATGATGTATACTTATTCTTTTGTATAGCACATGTTGCTATTCTTTTGGGTTATTGTGGATCTTTCTGACCACTACTCTGATGTACACTTTCATGTGTTATATATTCATATCTTTTTCCGCCTTTGTGATATGGATGTCTGTGACTGATTTGTGTTATTTTTATTTCTATATTTGTTTCCGAAGAATATTATAGCCACTGTGTAGTAGCTTTGAGTTTGTATCGGTGTGTCGGATTCCCTCTCGAAATCAAATGCATGTTATACTATCCGACATAGCGGTGCTCACTCAAAGCAATTGCATGGATGGTCGCTCCTCAACAGCCTTATTCCCCGTGCTAGTTGACAACATTGCTCCGTAGTGTTCTTGGCTAGCGTGGGTATAGAGGTGGGGCGTCACAGCTTGGTATCAAAGCCGAACTTCGGAACAATGTAGAATAATTTAACAAGGATCATCATCCTAAGTCCATCTTAGGAGTCGTGCCTTAGGATTTAATTCGTGTCTTCGAACCGTTCTATCCTATTTTCTTTTATGATTCCTTGTTTTATTTATCAAGGTTGCTTGATATTCATTTGGTGAATAACTTTTTTCTTCTTCTTTCTTTCTTTCTAAAGGAAAAGAAATGGTTAGACCAGGCCGTCCTAAGACCGGTCAATCTAGTGCTACTCCCCAAGATGGAGTTTTTATGTCTGCCCAGCAGCTTCTTGATCTAGTAAAGAATGCTCAAGCAGCCGGTTCTAATCCGGAACCTACTCACCTTAAGTCTGGATTTGTACGCTTGTGCAATGATTACACCAACTTGGGTGGGAAGCCATTCAAAGGTTCTGAAACAATTATTGAAGTCCGGGCTTGGCTAAGAACATGCGATCGAATCTTTTCTCGCATGAACCTCATTGATCTTCACCGAGTTCAGGTGGCCTCTAGTATGCTCCAAGAAAGAGAATTGGACTGGTACGAACTTCTTATTTCTGAAATTAATGAAGCGGATCTCACCTGGGAGCAATTCCGGGGACGCTTCGAATTAAAATTTGTGCCAGAAGCAGAAAAGGTGACTTTGGCTCACCGTTTTATAGACCTTGTTCAAGGTGAATCCTCCGTGACTGATTATGTTGCATCCTTCAAGTCACTTTCCAAATATGGGGTTGAATACATCAACACCCCATTGAAGAAGAACCAAAAATTAGTCTATGGCTTAAATAAAAATCTCAAGAAGCCATTACTTCTAAAATTAGAAGTTCCCTTCGACCAACTCATTGACATCGCTCTTCGTCTTGAAGAGGCGGATAGGGAAAGTGATGTTGAAGTGGTGGGTCCCAAACCAAACTTCAACAACAAGAAGAGGCCAAACAAATTCAGAGGTCCTTATCCCAACAAAAAGGGTAAGCAAGCAACTCCTGCTGCTAAGGCTCCTTCTCCTAGTAGTGGGAAATGCTTCAACTGTGGGTCTAGAGACCATTTTGCGAACAAGTGTTCAAAGCCCCGTTGTTGTCGCTATTGTAAGAGCCCGGATCATTATATACATCAATGCCTCAAACTTGAAGGCAAGAAGGAGGGAAAGTTAAATGTTGCTAAAGCCCCTGGAAACACATCTCGTGGATAAGGTACATCTCATTTTATCCTGGATGGTATTATTATATTTCGTGATCATCCTATTCGAGTTCTTTTTGATACGGGTGCGTCTCATTCTTTTATATCAAAAGAACTTGTTGATACCTTTTCTTTGGATGTTATGTGTTTAATGACTTCTCTGAGAATTACGAATCCGATTGGTGGATCCGCAACAATCAGTTTATTGTGTAATGATGTCGAGATTATTTTGTGTGATTTTTCTTTCCGAGCCGATTTGCATGTCATGCGCTGCTTAGGCTTTGGAATGATTTTGGGAATGGATTGGCTTAACCGTTATGAAGCTCTTATCCAATGTCCTGAGCGGACTATTCATCTTCGACATCCTCAATCTGTTAAGCAGATTTCTATTAATCTTAAAGATTCGGATTCCAGTTTGGTTGCATCTTTATACTCTTTAAATCCTCATGATGATGATAATGATGATGAGGAAGATATTATTTCTATTATTCACGTTGTTCGTGAATTTTCCGACATATTTGAGCCCGTTTTAGGATTACTGAAAGTGCGGTGTGTATACGAATGCACGTGCTAATATAGTACATACGGATCATGTAATATGGAATATAATATAAATGCGGAAAATAGATGATAGTAGCAAAGTAAAAATAAAAATAGAAAAATCACACCAGAGATTTTTATACTGGTTCGGAGCACCGTCCTACGTCCAGTCCCAGACTTCTATCTGGATTTTCACTATTAACTACCTCGCTTCACCCGGAGGAACAGGTTTACAACACCCGAGCAAACGAACGGGATTTCACGCCTCTAATACACCGAGGACTTCAACACTTGCCTCTTACAACGCCAAGGACTTCAACATTTGCCTCTTACAACACAGAGGACTTCAACACTTGCCTCTTACAACACTGAGGACTTCAACAATGATGAATATAATTGTTTGTTGACGATATGTGTTCTTTCTAACACAGTTTTATCACTTGTAGTACAAATTTCCTATAATCTTATCCTCAAAATATGTGAATGATGTTTTGTGAAGATTAAGGAAAGTATATTACTTGTTGAATCTAAAGATATGAAATAATTTCAATGATTCAATAAGCAATTTAAAATAATTGAGAGCTTTTAGAATGCAGGAGTATTTAGAAAGTAATATCAAAAATTAGAGTAAAAAGAATATGTTTTTATGTATCTTGAATCAATGATTTAGATGAGTATATATAGAGAAAAATAGTTGTAACTCTTTGTGAACAGTTGCCATTAATAGATATGATTATTTGATGAAAGGTAAGAGATGCAACCATTGGAGAAAGAAGTGTCTTTTGGAAAAGGTTGCTCTCTGTTTAAAAACGGTCGACGGGTCAAAAAATGACCAGTAGACAGGAATTTGAATATATATATACGTTATGTTCACTTGTGCACATTATCTGTGCATTCTGGGCAAAAACGGTCGACCACCTGGTTTTGACCGGTCGACCGGTTTTGTCCAGACTGCACAGTTAATGTGCACTCATATATATTTATATATATATTCGAAGATTAAAGGCATAAGATTATTTGAGGATAGATTTTAACATAAATAATCATTACTAACATACAAAATAATCAACCTCTAATCATATGGAGCTCTTTGTGTTTGAATAACTTCTTTTTGTCGATCACGGCTTATCCCTTTGTCAGAAATCAAAACTCTATAAAAATCTTGACTCAACATTCTCCCCCTTTTTGATTGATGACAACATATTTATGAATCTCCCCCTGTATAAGATATCCCCCTGAGATTGTGTCCTGCATATATACTGTTAGCACAATTTTCTCCCCCTTTGTCATCGACAAAAAGGAGTTGTTTAAATGGAGGATGTAAAAGAGATTATAAGCAACATAAAACTACTACCATAGATCAAGAGTAACATTCACACAAGATGATAATACACACAAGTCTAGTACGAATTAAAACACGACACTATTTAGTACAAGTGCCATATAATATCTTTAAAGCTCCACCTAAGTATAACATCTCCCCCTAAGTATAATATCTCCCTCTATTTATATGCATATGAATTTCTCCCCCTTTGTCATTATCAAAAAGAATGGGGAAATGTATAAAATTATATAAAATATCTTGTATATAACGAGATAAACTCATTATTAATTATGAAGGAAAAGTAAAATAAATTTTACCATATTTACCGAAGTCCATATTTTATTGTAAGCACGTAATTCTATTAAACATATGGAACATTCTTTGAAATTCCAAAATCTATCATTTTTCTTTTGTTTCTCTGAGTACCTGCAAAATATAATAATAATTTTCGGTACCCACTTACTATGTTAGGGTCCGGGGGGTTAGGTCTTTGGAAACCATACCCATTTGGGTGTGGTTGAACCTTTATAAATATAATTTTCATTACAAATTGCATTCTTATAATAGTTGCTAATATAAAGTTGTTTATCATGATCAATCATATTAGCTGGAATCCATATCTTAATACTATTAGTCATTAGCTTAGTACTTGAAGAATAATTTCTATCATTTCTAAACAAAGTACTATTATGACTATAACTGGTTTTAAAACTATCTTGACTAGTACTAGCACTAAAGTTAGTATACATGAATGCATATCTAGTACTATTTTTACTTTTAGCTTGTTTATAGCCTACACCACTTCTATCATTGTGAGCTTTTGAATTCTTAACATAACATATTCCCTTCTTATTTGAAGCAAGTTGAGAATTTTCAATAATCCTGGATAAATTTTCTCTCCCTTTATTAAAATTGAAAATATTTTTAGTAATGTCATCAAGCTTAATTTTGAGACTAGTGTTATCTAACTCAACAATTCTAATTTTTGTTTTTAACTCATGATTTTCAGAAGCTAGAGCATTATTCTTTTCTTTTTGAGCTTCTATTTTTTGACTTAATAGAGCGAGTTGAGAATTGTCTGAATCTTGAATTTTCTCAAGTTCTTCTTCTAATATTCTCTTCTCGTCTTTAAGCATATCTCTTTCGAATTCTGCTTTCTTCTGATTTTCCAGAGCTTCCTTATATTTTCTTTTGAGACTTTTTAAAGTGTCTAGAAGTTCTGAATTTATTTCTATCATATCATCAAAAGTTATATCACTAACCTCGTTATCTTTTGCCATGAAGCATTTGTTTGTTTGCTCCTTTGATTGTTCTTTATTGCTCTTCCTCTTCTTATTGCCTTGACTATATCTCTTTGTAGCCATTTATTCTATGATGTTGTTACGATTTCTAGAAAACCAGGCTCTGATACCAAATGAAAGTGCGGTGTGCATACAAATGCACGTGCTAATATAGTACACACAGATCGTGTAATATGGAATATAATATAAATGCGGAAAATAGATGATAGTAGCAAAGTAAAAATAAAAATAGAAAAATCACACCAGAGATTTTTATACTAGTTCGGAGCACCGTCCTACGTCCAGTCTCAGACTTCTATCTGGATTTTCACTATTAACTACCTCGCTTCACCCGGAGGAACAGGTTTACAACACCCGAGCAAACGAACAGGATTTCACGCCTCTAATACACCGAGGACTTCAACACTTGCCTCTTACAACACCGAGGACTTCAATACTTGCCTCTTACAACACAGAGGACTTCAACACTTGCCTCTTACAACACTGAGGACTTCAACAATGATGAATATAATTGTTTGTTGACGATATGTGTTCTTGCTAACACAGTTTTGTCACTTGTAGTACAAATTTCGTATAATCTTATCCTTAAAATATGTGAATGATGTTTTGTGAAGATTAAGGAAAGTATATTACTTGTTGAATCTAAAGATATGAAATAATTTCAATGATTCAATAAGCAATTTAAAATAATTGAGAGCTTTTAGAATGCAGGAGTATTTAGAAAGTAATATCAAAAATTAGAGTAAAAAGAATATGTTTTGATGTATCTTGAATCAATGATTTAGATGAGTATATATAGAGAAAAATAGTTGTAACTCTTTGTGAACAGTTGCCATTAATAGATATGATTATTTGATGAAAGGTAAGAGATGCAACCATTGGAGAAAGAAGTGTCTTTTGGAAAAGGTTGCTTTCTGTTTAAAAACGGTCGACAGGTCAAAAAATGACCAGTAGACAGGAATTTGAATATATATATACGTTATGTTCACTTGTGCACATTATCTGTGCATTCTGGGCAAAAACGGTCGACCACCTGGTTTTGACCGGTCGACCGGTTTTGTCCAGACTGCACAGTTAATGTGTACTCATATATATTTATATATATATTCAAAGATTAAAGGCATAAGATTATTTGAGGATAGATTTTAACATAAATAATCATTACTAACATACAAAATAATCAACCTCTAATCATATGGAGCTCTTTGTGTCTGAATAACTTCTTTTTGTCGATCACGGCTTATCCCTTTGTCAGAAATCAAAATTCTATAAAAATCTTGACTCAACAATTACCACCTAAGCGAGCAATTGAGTTCAAAATTAATCTCATTCCTGGAGCTCAACCTATCACTCGTCCTCCTTATCGTATGTCCAATAAAGAAAATGAGGAGATGCGCAAACAATTATCTGAATTGGAGACGAAGCAATTTATTCGCTCTAGTTCCTCTCCTTGGGGAGCTTCGGCTATTTTCGTGAAGAAATCCGATGGCACACTTAGGCTTTGCATTGACTACCGCAAGCTTAATGATCTTACTATAAAGAACAAATATCCTTTACCTCGGATTGATGATCTATTCGATCAACTTAGTGGTGCTAGAGTCTTCTCACAATTAGACTTAGCTACCGGTTTTCATCAGCTTCGTATTGCAGAGGATAACATTCCTTTGACATCGTGCCGTACTCGATATGGATCTTATGAATGACTTGTTATGCCATTTGGTTTAACGAATGCTCCGGCTTATTTCGTTGACCTTATGAATCGAGTTTTCAAAGATTTTCTCGACCGATTTGTTCTCATCTTTATTGATGATATTCTTGTGTATTCAAAAACCGAGGAGGAGCATGAAAAGCATCTTCGGATTGTATTGGAAACTCTTAGGAGTAATCAATTAAAAGCAAAGTTTTCTAAATGCCACTTTTGGCAATCTCGTGTGAAGTTTCTCGGTCATATTATTTCCGAATCCGGAATTTCCGTGGATCCTTCAAAGATTGAAGCGATTCAAGATTGGAAGAGACCGGAGAGTGTGATGGAGATTCGTAGTTTTCTTGGATTGGCGGGTTATTACCGCCGTTTTATCAAAGACTTTTCTAAGATTGCCGTGCCTCTCACTAGCTTAACGAAGAAAGGTGTTAAATACATTTGGTCGGACAAATGTGAAACTTCTTTTCAGAAACTAAAGGAACTTCTTTCTGATGCTCCTATTCTTGTTATTCCCGAGGGGAATCAAGATTTCGTTGTTTATACCGATGCTAGTCGCGTTGGTTTGGGTGCCGTTCGTATGCAAAGAGAACGTGTTATTGCTTATGCTTCTAGGCAATTGAAGCCTGCTGAGACTAGATATGCCACTCATGATTTAGAGCTCACGGCTATTGTTTTCGCCCTTCATATTTGGCGTCATTATCTTTTAGGAGAGAAATTTGTTCTTTATACCGATCATAAGTCCTTGAATTATTTATTCTCTCAAAAGGAACTTAATTTGCGTCAACAGCGTTGGCTCGAATTTCTTGCACCATATGATCTTGATATCCTTTATACTCCCGGAAAGGGAAATCGCGTTGCGGATGCACTTAGTCGCAAGCAACAAGCGGTTGTTTCTATGATGATATCTGAATGGAATGATCTCGGAATTTTATCCACTTGTGAGATTCGAGATCGTGTTTCCGATCTATGTTCATCCCTTTTTTTATGTAGCCTTGAGGCTCGTCCTTCTCTTTTAGACCGCATTCTTGAAGCTCAAAAGCTAGATCCCGAATTGGCCCTTCTTTGCCAAAAATTAAGGGATAAAACTGATATTGAAGATTTGAAAGACTTTCATATCGATTCTCGTGGCGGCATTCGGAAATTTGGTAGACTTATCGTGCCAAATATTAGTGATCTTCGTAAAGATATTTTAGAAGATTCTCATCATTCTAAATTTACCATTCATCTCGGTAGTAGTAAAATGTACGTGGATATGAAGCGGCTTTATTATTGGGAGGGAATGAAATCTGGTATTGCTAACTTTGTTAAGTGTTGCATGACTTGCCAACTTGTCAAGGCCGAACATCAAAGGCCCGGTGGGTTATTGCAGCCTTTAGACGTTCCAATTTAGAAGTGGGATCAAATTTCCGTGGATTTTGTTGACGGCCTTCCCCGTTCTCGTTCGGGTCATGATAGCTTATGGGTGATAGTTGATAGACTCACTAAATCCGCCCATTTCATTCCCGTTCGGTCCAATCGAACCGTTCCTCTCTTGGCCAAACTTTTTATCAAAGAAATTGTTAAATTGCATGGAGTTCCTACTTCTATTGTTAGTGATCGTGATCCATTGTTTACTAGTGGATTTTGGAAGAGTCTTCAAAAAGCTTTGGGAACAAAGCTTAATTTTAGCACCGCTTATCATCCTCAGTCCGATGGACAAACCGAGCGTGTGAATCAAACTCTTGAAGATCTTCTTCGTGCTTGTGTGCTTGATTTCGGTGGAAGTTGGGAAGATCATATTTCTCTTGTTGAATTTTCCTATAATAATAGCTTCCAATCTAGTATTGGTATGGCACCTTTCGAGGCACTTTACGGAAGACCATGCCGATCTCCTTCTTGTTGGCTTGAGGCCGGTGAGAAGCTGGTTTTAGGTCCAGATTTTATTCGGGATTCCACAGAAAAGATTGACCTTATTCGTCATAGGATGAAAGAAGCCCAAAGTAGACAAATATCCTATGCCGATAACTGGAGAAGGAAATTAGAATTTTCTGTGGGAGATCTTGTGTTCATTCGTGTTTCACCTATGAAAGGTGTTGTACGTTTCAGTCGATCGGGAAAATTAGCACCTCGATATATTGGTCCATTTCCCATCACCGAACGTATTGGTTCCGTGGCTTATCGCCTCTTATTACCAGCTCAATTTTCTGCTATGCATGACGTGTTTCACGTTTCTCAATTACGGAAATGCCTTCGAGATTCCGATTCTATTCTTGAGCCCGGTGTTGTGGAAGAAATTGAAGTTTCGCCTAATTTAACTTACGAGCAACATCCTATTCGTATTATTTCTTCATAGGTCAAGCGCCTTCGAAATAAAGATGTTCCACTTGTTAAAGTTCAATGGTCCTCAAATCCTAAGGATTACTCTTGGGAATCTAGAGAATTCATCGAGCGAACACATCCGGACTTACTTTCTCGTGCTCTTTGAGGTTAACTTCTTATTTCAAATTTCTTTTGTGTTGAATATGCTTTCATAGTTGTTACTATATGTTTTCTTCTTAAATATTGCGAGGACGCATTTTTTTTAAGGAGGGGAGTCTGTAACAACTCGCATATTTTACGATTGAGTATTTAAATATTTTATTTAAATATTTTATCGTTAGTCGGATTATAGTCCGAAAAGTTACTTTTTGCATACGGTCGAATTAGGACTTGAGACCACTTCCATTGAGTTCAAAATGACGTTTGCGATTTTTCTGAGTATAAACTTTGATATATTTGGAGATAGTAGAATTTTGCTACTTTTTCACTTAGGGCTTCGGTTTGGGTTTCAGCCCGTTAACCTAACATATGAACCCAACTCCACTCCAACTCTTCATTACTTCATTTCTAATTCCTAATACTCAAGGTTTAGCAACAATGGTGGGAGGAATGGGAAATTAAAACTCCAAGGCCTAACCTTTGTTGCAAATTCAAGCTTCTACCTCCAAATTCAAGAAGAAGCTTTGGTAAGCCTTCTCTTCATCTTTTCCAACTCTTTCTCCATTCAATTTCAGAAATTTCCTAAGCCTAATTTAGGAAATGTTTCTCTTTTAAGCTTAGATTCAAGCTTGTTGGGTTGGAATTGAAGAGTGATTGTTCTTGCCATTGCTCTATAGCTTCTTCTTCATTGATTTTGTAAAAAGGTGAGATTTTTATCTCACATCTATGACTATAATTATCTTTGGTTGTTGGGTATGAATTCCTAACACTTTTTCATGTGCATTTGCTCTTGATTTGGATTGGTTTTGTGAATATTCCAATTTTTGGGTTTTTAAGTCAAATTTGTGTGAAAATCCTTTTATGGATGTTTGATCATGCTTTGGATGATGCATCGAGGAGCATATAGGGCCGGGTTGCCGATTGGCATAAACCCTTAGAGCCAATGTTCGTCGGGTTGCATTTTGGAAGAGTTTGCTCTTCATTTGGATAGGCTGAAAAACAGCCTAGGCATGATTCAGTCGACTGAAATTTCTGTTCAGTCGACTGAATCTGGAACCCGAAAGTTTCCATGCAGGGTTTAGTCGACTGAAAATCTCTGTTCAGTCGACTGAACCTGGAAACAGAAAGTTTCCAGGCAGGGTTTAGTCGACTGAAAATCTCTGTTCAGTCGACTGAACCTGCAAACAGAAAGTTTCCAGGCAGGGTTTAGTCGACTGAAAATCTTTGTTCAGTCGACTGAACCTGGAAACAGAAAGTTTCCAGGCAGAATTCAGTCAACTGAAAATCTCTGTTTAGTCAACTGAATTTGCTGTTTAGTCAACTGAAAATCTCTATTTAGTCAACTGAATTTGCTATTTCAGCCCACTTTGCCTTTTGGGATTGAATTTCCAATTTGAATCGATTCGTGATGATCCTATTTGTTGTTATCATTTATTACGACTTTGATGACTCCATTTTAGGGATTTTTAAATATCAATTTCGATGGATTCTTTATCGGTTTCTTTGGATTTGATTCACGTCTTCCTATGTGGATTTTAATGATTGATTGTTTCTACAATCATTTTTATGGTATGTCACTTTAAAAATATAAAGGTTTTCAATGCTAGTAGTAAATATCAATACTCTTTCATCAAAATGATTTCAAAACTATTTTATTACCAAGCTCGTTTCTTAACCAGTTTTCCAATCTATTAGTATATACAAACCTTTACCTCACTCGTATGAGAAATCTAATTAAACGGCTTAGTAAAACGAGTGGTATGAAACGCTTGCGTTTACTTCGTCGGTTAATTCTTGGACTTGTTCGATTGAATCTCTTGTGACAATTTTCTAGTGGAGATCTACAATTTGTTCGTAAATACTTAAGTTAAGCTAGTGGTTATGGGACATGAAGCTAAGCTCATATATTTACTAGCTTACTGTAATTGACGCTTCTTGATGATCATGACGATCATTTTTGTGATTTAGACTAGCAATTGTGCGACGTCTCTTTGTCTGCGAGGGAGACTAGACCCCGTTTCAGTGTGATTTCGACTCACACATGTGGGGTAGCACCCCATGGTCTTCGGGCCGTTCGTGTGTCAAAAATTAATGGCTAGCTACCATGAGATAGCATCTCGTTCGTGTGATACATATGTTGGCGAGTTTTCATGCTCCCGTTCGTATGATAGGCCTCCCCCCATTTTTTTATGATTTTTGGATTTCGTGTTTTGATTTCTGGAATTTGTGCTTCACCAATTTTAGTGATTTTCATTGATATGATTTATCAATTTTTGTGCATTGGTGAATTCGTGTGTCATTGACTTGTTGTGAATACAAGTTTTGGGTATGAAACCCTTTTTGGTTCTTTGAAAAGATTCTTGCGATATTGATTAATCTCATGTTGATTTTCAATTACATACTTATAGTAGTATGCCATTATGGTTATCATATGTTTATGCCATATTTCTTATTCTATATCATGTCATCTGATATTTATACTGATCCGTTTATTATTTTCTTTTTAAATAATACTCGGGTCAGACCGAGATGTTACAGGTGCTTCTGCTTGACTTGACTTCTAGGATTATCTCCATGACTTTTGGCTAACTACTTAGATTAGTAGTTTTTGGACATTTACATTTGAGATATAGACTCTATGATGTATACTTATTCTTTTGTATAGCACATGTTGCTATTCTTTTGGGTTATTGTGGATCTTTCTGACCACTACTCTGATGTACACTTTCATGTGTTATATATTCATATCTTTTTCCGCCTTTGTGATATGGATGTCTGTAACTGATTTGTGTTATGTTTATTTCTATATTTGTTTCCGAAGATTATTATAGCCATTGTGTAGTAGCTTTGAGTTTTTATCGGTGTGTCGGATTCCCTCTTGAAATCAAATGCATGTTATACTATCCGACATAGCGGTGCTCGCTCAAAGCAATTGCACGGATGGTCGCTCCTCAACAGCCTTATTCTCCGTGCTAGTTGACAGCATTGCTCCGTAGTGTTCTTGGCTAGCGTGGGTATAGAGGTGGGGCGTCACATGAGTTTTATGTAGGACACTCTTAATGGTTGCGATCACCTATGTTAGTGTGAGCTGGATCGGCTCTATGAAAATATTAAATGATTAAATTCTCTAAAACACTCGCAGAACCAAATTTGTTCAGGGCCAAAATGAACACAACCAAAATATTGGATGTGAAGGGAAATAATGCTTTGTAAAGCTTATTATCTGGTCATGCACAAACGAAAGACGGTTCAAGATGAAATAATTCACCGATTAGCCAAGTATATCCGGTAAGTTTTAACTAGGGAAAGTTCAAAGTGAAATATCTACTTATCCTCGATATAGCATTATTTTCATATGAACCGTATGATATTACACTTTTTGTGGGGGAGACATATCATTATTCATGTGGGGGATTATTGGAGGCCTTTTAATATGAGATATTGTCCCACATCGCCAAAAATAAGTTAGTGTCCATGCTTATATACTACTTTCCTCAAACCTATATTGGCCCTTAGGGTAGGGTAATTTTGTGCGAGGGGGAGAACCTATATGACCACGAACTAACAAGCACGCGCTGCCCGTCCATCTCGTACCAAACCGGGCCGAGTCGAGTGCAATAAGAGTGGACCGTGTTATATTTTTGCTGCACAGAAGTAAATAGTTTTCTACTGTTTAAATTCAAATGACTATTGGATTGAAAATGCATGTTGCGAGCTGTCTTACCGGACGCGACTGTTTTAGCCATTGCAAATGAAGAGACACGATTGTTGCAAACCGCGACAGTTTTTGGCCATTGCAAATGAAGAGATGCGACTATTACAAATCGCGACAGACTTTGGCCGTTGCAGACGAAGAGATGCGGCTATTACCAACAGACATAACCGTTGGGAATTAGCCTATAAAAGGAGAAGGAAACTAGATCAGTGAAAATCTCCAAATTTCCTCTTCTTCCTCTTTATTTCTTAATCTCCAGATCTGTGCGCTTCTGCTTATCACAGAAGGTTATACACATCACAATCTCGAGCAGATCACGTTTGTTGTATCGTGGGAGACTTTGAACAAAGTCTTAAGGAAATTGTTACGACAAGCCTTGGACGTAATTTCCTTCATCATCCGGTTAGATTTCTGTTTACTTATATATTTAAATACGTCGTTCTGTAATCTTTCCGTTTCAACATTGTGTTGTTTCTGCAAAGTAGTAAAGTGCTTGTTTTTTACTATATTTTAATACTACAATTTGTTGTTGTTATTGCTATAGTTTGTTTTTGTAAATTAATTACAACATAGTTATTGTTCAAATTTACAAATACGTAATTCCAAAATAGCAAATATCTGACTTGTGAACTTGTGTGACGAGTGTATAACATATTGGTCTCTGTTTTGGTATATTGATCGTATAACATCAAATGCATAAGGCAATGATTTTGAAGCATATCCATGCATGCTGCATCTCATATATAGTTTTACTTCTTCACCTAGTGATGTTAATGGCTATAAGTGTGATAATCCAGATTTTTGAATATCTGTAATTGATAAATTAACAGAATTTAATTAATTGAAATACTAATTTATAGATTTAACAAATAAATCTGATAATAAATATTTATATCTGGATTTGTGTAAATGAATTTGAACTATAATAAATACTAAGTTTTAAATATTTGGATAAATATTCATTTAATAATATCCTGATATAATTATTGAAATTTGAAAATATTTGTTTAATAATCTTCTTTATTATTATTTTGGCAGAATTTATCTTTTACAGATAAATATGTTTCTATTTTAATGTGTATTAGTAAATGGCAAATGAAGTTTGGATTTGAAATCCAAACATCTTAAAAAATAAATTTGATTATAAAACAAATCTTTTTATTACTCTTATTTAAATTTAAATCTAAGCTTAAAAATATATTTTAAACAATTAACATTTTATCTCAAAGATGTGCATTTAGATAAATATTTATAATTAGTAAATTAAAAAAAAGTTTAATATTAAGCTTTGATAATGTATATATCTTTTGAAAAATATAAGCATAAAATTTAAAAGTATATAGCGTTTAAACCATAATAAGTATAAGATTTGAAATTTAATACATATGTTATAATTTATTAAACAATGGTTTAAAACTCAAATTATAAATAAATTTACAAAAAGGGGTTTAACACAATTTAATCAAAAGTGACATTTGTAAAACAAGTGTTAGTATAAACTCACTAGTGGCAGTAAAATAATTTTTCTTTTAATTTAATATTATAGAAAATTAAGAAACCAAGTTTCATTTTTACATCTCAAAAACCGGAGGAAAAAAAATGAAGAACAAACAACAACAAACCCTATAAAAGCAATCTCTTCGCTAATTCAAAATCTGGAACAAGAAAACCTAGCAGCTCAACTTAGATCAGTAAGCAATCAAGTCTAGAAGCAAGAATCAGTTCCAGTTTCAAGTTCAACTCGATTAAAACTAGGATCTGAAATCAAGAAGCTGGTCTAGTTTTCAAAACAACTTCAGGATTTCTCTGTTTTATAAACAACAGGTGAGCAAATTTCATCTTTAAGCTTAATCTGCTAACATGTGTGATTGCATGAGATAATCCTTAAAATTTTGAAGTAAAAAAATGCTTGTATGACGGTTTAAAGCCGAATGAATGCATATATTCATGTTGAAATTATGTGTGTGCCTGTGTTCTAGATCATCTATTTTGTTCTGGATGTTGTAGGTCTAAAATAGGTTCAAATCTAATTTCTTTTTCCCTGATTCCCTTTAGACCTAAATGTTTAAATAAAATTTGTTAGAATTAACAAAATATAAGTTTTAAAATATTATTAAGATGGAACAGATGTTAGTTTTAAACAGAGATGAAATTTCTGCAAAACTCAAGCATAATAAGAATCTTGACTAAAAAAAATTTGGATTCAGGTACGAGATCTGATTAATCTTTGGAGGCTTTGATTTTCAAAATAAAATCATAAATTTTAAGACGGAATTTCGAGAGGAATTTCTAATAGTTCTGTGATTTGGTTTTTGGGCATATGGGGAGTTTGGGTTGATCTGGGAGGTCGAAGCCACCATTGGAGGTAGCGGTGGAGCTGGCGAGCTCGGCAAAAATGGGGGATCATTTTCTCTGACGGTGAGGTGGAGGGACGAAGGAGATTTAGGGTTTAGGTTTCTTCCTAGACGAAGGCAAACACAAGCCTATTGCGGGTGGATGACGATGTCGAGTTGAATCGGTCCATGGGTAGAGTAAAGAGGGGTCGATGACGAAGTTGCAGGCACGAGACCGGGGTCTCCGGTGGTCGGCGATGGGTGAATTGAGGTATTCTGTGATCAGGTTTTTCATTTTTGGGTTGTGGAATTGTTCAATTTCGATTCTCCGTGTGGCTCGTGTTTCTGGGTTATCGGAGCATTAGAGGGGGTCGACGGTGATTGGTTGGTGGCGACAAGCATGGCCAGTGCGACGGCGATCACGTGTGTACGTGCACACATGTCTGTTCATATCTGTTGTTGCTAAGTATTGAGCCTCAGGAGGAAGAAAGTTTGAAATCCCGAAGTGGTACAAGAGAAATTAAAGGGGACGACTCGTGTTGCTTTTTGGTGATGAGATGAGGTTTGTTTGAATCCAATGTCTCGTTTTTTTCTGCTCAAGAACTTGAAGCTTGGGCTTAGGTTGATAAGTTTGTTTTGTTTGTAGGTTTTCTAAATAATTTATAAACCAGATTTAACAAGCATAATTGATGTTTACAAGTTTTAAAGGCAAGGCAAGCCAATTCTAAACAAGTTTTTCATCCAAGCAAACATTTTCAATTTAACTAATTCTTCAAATGTGGTGTTGATCAGATTTATAAGTAAGTTTCAAAATTTAATTATTAGAGTAAATTGTTTTTGAATTTAAATTATTTGGTATTGATTAATTAAAATCAAAGGCCAATTAAACCGAGGACAATTAACCAATGGTATAATTACTTGATAAAAGTAATTAAAGGTTAATTATTTAAGAGAAGTGATTAAGAATTAATTACCTAGTGTAATTAATTAAAGGATTGATTAATTAAGGGAATTAATAAAAGGGTTAGTTAATTAATGAAGATGATTAATTAGAGGATAATTAATCAATGTAAGTAATTATAGGATAATTAATTCGAGTAATTAATTATATGGATCAATGTAATCAATGTGTATGGGTAAGGTTAAATAATTTGTGTAATTAATTAAGTTAAAGTGGTTAATTCTAGTTAATTAATCAAGTTTAATTAATTAAAGGTAATCATTTGATGTCGGGTTAAGTTTAATTACTTAAGGTAATTAATGAGGTATAATTACTTAGTGAAGTAATTAGTGGATAATTACTGGATGTAACTAATTAAAGGAAATTACTTGATGGGAAGTAATTAAAGGATAATTACTTGGTGGAAGAAATTAAGTGACAATTACTCAGTGTAAATTAAAGGATTAATTAAATTAATCAAGGAGTAGGTTTAATTGATGGAGTAATTAAGTGAAGTTAATTTCTGATTGTGATTAATTGAGGATGATAAATGATTGTAATTAAGTTAAAGGTTAATTTTTAAATAAAATTTAAAAATAATTAACTAATGAGAGTAATTAGAAGATCACTAATTAATGTAATTAATGGAAGTGATCAATCTTGCTCATGAATAATTGAATGATGATAAGTGCTTTGGATTGGTTGATATCTCTGATGTGAATTGATGTGTGATATGATATGTTGGATGGACAGTGGTAATGTGATTATCTATCTATTATAAATTGTTGTATAAAAGTGTTATCCGGTAATTAAAATTTAATTGTATTTAATTGAATAACTTGGGTTTTGATGACATTGGAGTCGAAGAGACCGGAGTCGGGTATTAGTAAATACTCGAAACCACTTCGATTCTTTATAGATTAAAATTAATAAGCTAATATGGAATGATTTAAGTAAATTGGACCATTTAATCTAAGTTTGGCACTTAGAAATTGATGTGTGAAATAAGTGATGTCTATAACAGCTTGTGAAGTTGTAAATTGATATAAGTTACCCCGGGTTTATATAAGTTATATGCTTTTGTATTCTTTGTTAGATGGGTTTACTCACGTTGGTTTCCAGCCTGACCCGGGTGTTACTTTGATGTAATGCTCGGATCAGACCGAGTATTACAGATTTTCAAGTAAGGACGTTCTGAAGCTCAGAAGGCGAGCTGGATGGCAGGAACGTTTGGAGTGTTTCTGCTGTATTATATAGTTGTATATCTAGGACATATTGTTTTAAACTGTCCAATGTTGTGTAAATGTTGTAACTCTGATGTACTAAAGTGAAATTTGACAAGTACAGTTTTCCTTTGTATTACTGTTATTATTTGTTATTATATTTTATCCGCTGCGAATGTGAGATGTTGGTGTTTCTGTTCTTCTTTTCTTCTATCTCTTTCTTCTTTTTCACTAACTATTTGGAATTTTCGAGATCGAAAATTTTGGGTCGTTACATTTGGTATCAGAGCAGAAGGTTAAGCGAGAACCTTGGCTCTGGTAGGTTTACTCATTAAGGATAAGGTCAATGGTACCCTAGAATGAGTTGAGAGAGAGAGTGTGTGTGTGTATGTGTGTGTGTGTATATATATATATATATGAGAGCGTACTTGTTATTTTCTTATATAAGAATATATTTTGATATATAAAGTAATATTTCTTTCTAATAAATTTGATTATAAAACAAATCTTTTTATTACTCTTATTTAAATTTAAATCTAAGCTTAAAAATATATTTTAAACAATTAACATTTTATCTCAAAGAAATTCATGTGCATTTAGATAAGTATTTATAATTAGTAAATTAAAAAAAAGTTAAATATTAAGCTTTGATAATGTATATATCTTTTGAAAATATAAGCATAAAATTTAAAAGTATATAACATTTAAACCATAATAAGTATAAGATTTGAAATTTAATAGTGTTATAATTTATTAAACAATGGTTTAAAACTCAAATTATAAATAAATTTACAAAAAGGGGTTTAACACAATTTAATCGAAACTGACATTTGTAAAACAAGTGTTGATATAAACTCACAAGTGGCAATAAAATAATTTTTCTTTTAATTTAATATTGTAGAAAATTAAGAAACCAAGTTTCATTTTTACAGCTCAAAAGCTGAGGAAAACATGAAGAACAAACAACAACAAACCCTGTAAAAGCAATCTCTTCACTAATTCAAAATCTAGAACAAGAAAACCTAGGAGCTCAACTTATTTCAGTAAGCAATCAAGTCTATAAGCAAGAATCAGTTCCAGTTTCAAGTTCAACTCGATTAAAACTAGGATCTAAAATCAAGAAGCTGGTCTAGTTTTCAAAACAACTTCAGGATTTCTCTGCTTTATAAACAACAAGTGAGCAAATTTCATCTTTAAGCTTAATCTGCTAACATATGTGATTGCATGAGATAATCCTTAAATTTTTGAAGTAAAAAAATGCTTGTATGATGGTTTAAAGCTGAATGAATGCATATATTCATGTTGAAATTGTGTGTATGCCTTTGTTCTAGATCATCTATTCTGTTCTGGATGTTGCAGGTCTAAAATAGGTTCAAATCTAATTTCTTTTTCCCTGATTCCCTTTAGACCTAAATGTTTAAATAATTTTTTTTAGAATTAACAAACTGTAATTTTTAAAATATTATTAAGATGGAACTGATGTTAGTTTTAAACAGAGGAAATTTCTGCAAAACTCAAGCATAATAAGAATCTTGACTAAAAAAAATTTGGATTCAGGTACGAGATTTGATTAATCTTTAGAGGCTTTGATTTTCAAAATAAAAACATAAATTTTAAGACAGAATTTTGAGAGGAACTTCTAATAGTTTTGTGATTTGGTTTTTGGGCATTTGCGGGAGTTTGGGTTGATCTGGGAGGTCGAAGCCACCATTGGAGGTAGCGGTGGAGCGGGCGAGCTTGGCAAAAATGGGGGATCATTTTCTCTGACGGTGAGGTGGAGGGACGAAGGAGATTTAGGGTTTAGGTGTCTTCCTAGACGAAGGCAAATGCGAGCCTATTGCGGGTGGATGACGATGTCGAGTTGAATCGGTCCATGGGTAGAGTAAAGAGGGGTCGATGACGAAGTTGCAGGCACGAGACCGGGGTCTCCGGTGGTCGGCGATGGGTGAATTGAGGTATTCTGTGATCAGGTTTTTCATTTTTGGGTTGTGGAATTGTTCGATTTCGATTCTTCGAGTGGCTCATGTTTCTGGGTTATCGGAGCATTAGAGGGGGTCGACGGTGATTGGTTGGTGGCGGCAAGCATGGCCAGAGCGACGACGATCACGTGTGTACGTGCACATGTGTCCGTTCATATTTGTTGTTGCTAAGTATTGAGCCTCAGGAGGAAGAAAGTTTGAAATCCCGAAGTGGTACAAGAGAAATTGAAGGGGACGACTCGTGTTGCTTTCTGGTGATGAGATGAGGTTTGGTTGAATCCAATGTCTCGTTTTTTTTTGCTCAAGAACTTGAAGCTTGGGCTCAGGTTGATAAGTTTGTTCGTAGGTTTTCTAAATAATTTATAAACCAGATTTAACAAGCATAATCGATGTTTACGAGTTTTAAAGGCAAGGCAAGCCAATTCTAAACAAGTTTTTCATCCAAGCAAACATTTTCAATTTAACTAATTCTTCAAATGTGGTGTTGATCAGATTTATAAGTAAGTTTCAAAATTTAATTATTAGAGTAAATTGTTTTGAATTTAAATTATTTGGTATTGATTAATTAAAATTAAAGGCCAATTAAACTGAGGATAATTAACCAGTGGTATAATTACTTGATAAAAGTAATTAAAGGTTAATTATTTAAGAGAAGTAATTAAGAATTAATTACCTAGTGTAATTAATTAAAGGATTGATTAATTAAGGGAATTAATAAAAGGGTTAGTTAATTAATGAAGATGATTAATTAGAGGATAATTAATCAATGTAAGTAATTATAGGATAATTAATTCGAGTAATTAATTATATGGATCAATGTAATCAATGTGTATGGGTAAGGTTAATTAATTTGTATAATTAATTAAGTTAAAGTGGTTAATTCTAGTTAATTAATCAAGTTTAATTAATTAAAGGTAATCATTTGATGTTGGGTTAAGTATAATTACTTAAGGTAATTAATGAGGTATAATTACTTAGTGAAGTAATTAGTAGATATTACTGACTGTAACTAATTAAAGAAAATTACTTGATGGGAAGTGATTAAAGGATAATTACTTGGTGGAAGAAATTAAGTGATAATTACTCAGTGTAAATTAAAGGATTAATTAAATTAATCAAAGAGTTGGTTTAATTGATGGAGTAATTAAGGAAAGTTAATTTCTGATTGTGATTAATTAAGGATGATAAATGATTGTAATTAAGTTAAAGGTTAATTTTTAAATAAAATTTAAGAATAATTAACTAA
Source organism: Allium cepa (assembly GCA_030765085.1). Lineage (NCBI taxonomy): Eukaryota > Viridiplantae > Streptophyta > Magnoliopsida > Asparagales > Amaryllidaceae > Allium > Allium cepa. Next base: position 612,570,914 of record CM060932.1, read on the forward strand.
TGAGAGTAATTAGAAGATCACTAATTAATGTAATTAATGGAAGTGATCAATCCTGCTCATGAATAATTGAATGATGATAAGTGCTTTGGATTGGTTGATATCTCTGATACGAATTGCTGTGTGATATGATATATTGGATGGACAATGATAATGTGATTATCTATCTATTATAAATTGTTGTATAAAAGTGTTATCCGGTAATTAAAATTTAATTGTATTTAATTGAATAACTTGGGTTTTGATGACATTGGAGTCGAAGTGACCGGAGTCGGGTATTAGTAAATACCCGAAACCACTTCGATTCTTTATAGATTAAAATTAATAGGCTGATATGGAATGATTTAAGTAAATTGGACCATTTAATCTAAGTTTGGCACTTAGAAATTGATGTTTGAAATAAGTGATGTCTATAACAGCTTGTGAAGTTGTAAATTGAGATAAGTTACCCCGGGTTTATATAAGTTATATGCTTTTGTATATGTTAGATGGGTTTACTCATGCTGGTTTCCAGCCTGACCCGGGAGTTACTTTGATGTAATGCTCAGGTCAGACCGAGTATTACAAATTTTCAGGTAAGGACGTTCTGGAGCTCAGAAGGCGAGCTGGATAGCAGGAACATTTGGAGTGTTTCCGTTGTATTATATAGTTGTATATCTAGGACATATTGTTTTAATCTGTCCAATGTTATGTAAATGTTGTAACTCTGATGTACTAAAGTGAAATTTGACAAGTACAGTTTTCCTTTGTATAACTATTATTATTTGTTATTATATTTTATCCGCTACGAATGTGAGATGTTGGTGTTTCCGTTCTTCTTTTCTTCTATCTCTTTCTTTTTTTTCACTTACTATTTGGAATTTTCGGGATCGAAAATTTCGGGTCGTTACAATAAGTGCTAGAGTTCTCAAATAGTGAATGAAGATATATCCCACATCGCCAAAAATAAGTACTTATTCTTGTTTATATAGTGTATTCTCAATCCCTATATTGGCCCTTAGGGTCAGGTAATTTTGTGCGAGGGGGAGAACCTATGTGGCCATGGACTAACACGCGCGCGCCGCCGCCCGCTCGTCCGACCGACCGAACCGGGCCGGACGCGGGTGCAATAAGAGTGGACCGTGTTATATTTTTGCTGTACAAAAATGAATGGTTTTCTACAGTTTAAATTTAAATAGAAGTGACTAGTGGATTAGACGCGACGAAGAGATGTGACTGTTGTGAACATCAACAGTTTCCGGCCGTTGCAAACGAAGAGGTGTGACTGTTGCGAACAACAATAGTTTTCGACCATTGCAAACGAAGAGGCATGACTATTGCGAACCGCAATAGTTTCCGGCCGTTGCAAAACGAAGAAATGCAAATGTTGCGAACCACAATATTTTTCGGCCGTTGCAAACGAAGAGGCGCAACTGTTGCGAACAGTAACGCTTTTTGGCGTTGCAAATGAAGGGATGCTACTTTTCTCAAAGGGTGTAGCCATTGGAAATTTGGATATAAATAAGGAGGAAACCTGATCACTTTCCTCGCTCAATTTTTTTTGAATATTCTCTTCTTCCTCTTCGTTTCTTATCATCTTCAATCCGTGCGCTTTTGCATATCACGCAGAAGATCGTACACATTACAATCTCGAGTAGATTACGTCAATTGTATCTTGGGAGACTTTAAATAAAGTCTTAAAGAAATTGTTAGGACAAGCCTCAGACGAAATTTCCTTCTTCAACCGGTTAGATTTCCAGTTGATTTGTATATTTATTTATATATATCGTTTTCGTTTTCTGCGTTGTACTATTTCTTTATATAGTATAACGTTTGATTTATCACGATAGTTCTTATTGTTATAGTTGTTAGTTTGTTGTTGTAATTAATTACAACATACTTATTGAAATAACAAATACTGAATTCCAAAGTAGCGGAAATCTGAGTTGTAAACTTGTGAAACAAGTTTATTATTGATTAGTCTCTATTTTGTTATACTAGACGTATAAAATCTTAAGACTTTCCTATTTTCGCTAAAATAGAGATGGCAACAGTTGAACCATCAACAAAGGCTACTACACACAATAGGCCTGATTCGTTCGAAGGAGATGGCGATGACTTTATAACATGAAAAAATCAAATGCTATTTTATCTCACCACACACGGTCTGCAATGGTATCTCGAGGAGGAGGAACCGATTCCTACACCAGGCAAGGAATCAGATGTTGATATGTGGAAGCATTCCGATTTTTTATGCAGAAACTATATTATGAATTGTCTCGACAAGGTGCTATACAAAGTATACCAGCCTCTAAAGACCGCAAAAGCACTCTGAAATGAACTTGCCACGAAGTATAAGATGCAGAATATCAGTCTTAAGAAATTCATTGTATACAAATTCATGGACTACAAGATGGTTGACTCCAAACCGGTGACCGCTCAACTGTATGAACTGCAAATCATCATTCATGAACTCGTAGCGGAAGGTCATAAGGTTGTAGAATCGTTTTTGGTTGAAGCCATCACGGAAAAACCGCCGCCGTCATAGAGAGATTACCACAACTATCTAAAGCATAAGAAAAAAGAAATCTCTTTACAGAATCTCATAGTCCGACTAAAAATTAAGGCAGATAATCGTGGAGTTACAAAACCAAGCGAGGAGGCATTTATGGCTGAAGGGTCAAAGACAAAAAAACAAAAAGTAGAATTTCCAGAAGAAAAGGAAAGCTCCAGACAACAAACCAAAAGACAACAAACGAACCAAAAAGTTAAATGGCGAGTGTTGGGTTTGTGGAAAGGTTGGACATGTCGCTAAAGATTGGAGACACAAAAAGAAACGCAACAAAGAGGCAAATATAGTAGACATCATGGAAGTAGACGAGTCCAACTTCTCGGCAGTTGTATCTGAATGCAATTTGGTTCAGAATCCTAACTAATGGTGGGTAGACACAGACACTACTCGTCATGTCTGCTCTGACAAATCCATGTTTTCTACATACCAGAAATTCGATCACGAAGAAAAACTCTATATGGGTAATTCTGCCGTATCCACATCGAAGGCAATGGCACAGTAATTCTCATGTTTACTTTGGGAAAAATTGACAAGTTGAATGATGTGCTCCATGTTCCATACATACGCAAGAATCTCATCTCTGGTGCAGTACTATCGAAGAAAGGATTCAAAATAGTGTTCGAGTCAGACAAGATGGTTCTGTCCAAAGTTGGAATGTATATCGGAAGGGGATATTTATGTGATGGCCTATTTAAGGCAAATGTAGCTGTTATAGGTAATAAAACTATGTATTCTGATTGTGCTATTAATAAAATTGAAGTTTCTTACTTGCTTGAGCATAAAATTTTACTATGGCATGATAGATTGGGGCACATAAATTTCCAAAAATGAAAACATTATCAAACTTGGGATTAATTCCAAAATTCCAAGTAGATAAGAATTACAAATGTGAGACATGTGTAGAAGCAAAAATGGTTAAAAAAACTCATTTCAATCTGTTGATAGAAGCACCGAACCACTAGATTTGGTTCATATAGATTTATGTGATTTTAAATCATTACCTACAAGAGGTGGGAAAAAGTAATTTATCACGTTTATTGACGATTATACGTGATATTGCTATGTATATCTTTTTAATAGTAAAGATGAAGCAATTACATCATTTATAAAATACAAGGCTGAGGTAGAAAATCAGTTAAATAAAAAGATCAAGATATTGAGATCTGATCGAGGTGGGCAATATGAATCACCATTTGAACAGTTCTGTACCGAAAATGGTATAATTCATCAAACAACAGCTCCATATTCACCACAACAAAATGGTGTAGCCGAGTGGAAGAACAGAACGTTAAAATACATGACTAATGCCATGCTTTTAACCTCTGGTCTACCCCCGAACTTGTAGAGGGAAGCCTTAAATATGTCTAATCACATATTAGACAAAGTCCCTCATAATAAAACAGGAACAATTCCATATGAGTTATGGAAAGGACATAAACCAAGTTTTAAATACCTCAAAGTGTGGTGGTGCTTGGCAAAAGTTCCAGTTCTGCCACCTAAGAAAGTCAAACTTAGACCAAAAACAGTAGATTGTTACTATTTAAGGCTGGCCCAAAATAGTAGTGCCTACAGATTTTTGATATTCAAGTCTGATATAGTTGATATTCATGTAAATACAATCATGGAATCTAGAGATGCCTCATTCTTTAAAGACGTGTTTCCGCACAAAAGGAATGAAGGGAATAATGTCCCTAAAAGGATAAGAGAAGAATCAAGCAATTCATATGAAGATGAAACTCATCATGAAATTGAGAAAGTTGAACCAAGAAGAAGCATAAGGGCTAGGACTTCCAAGACACTTGCTTTGGATTTTTTCACATATGTGTTAGAACACGAACCTCAAACGTACAAGGAAGCGATGTCATCTTCTGAATCTTCATGTTGGAAGGAAGCAATCCAAAGTGAAATTGATTCAATTTTAAGTAATAAAACTTGGGAAATTGTTGATATTCCACCTGGAATAAAACCTATTGGCTGTAAATGGATTTTCAAGAAGAAAATGAAAGCGGATGACTCTATCGACAAATATAAAGCCAGATTAGTAGCCAAAGGATATCGTCAAAAAGAAGGAGTAGACTTCTTTGATACATATTCGCCGGTAACACGAATAACCTCTATAAAAATGCTAATAGCAATTGCATCGATCTATAATCTAGAAATTCATCAAATGGATGTAAAGACAGTATTCTTAAATGGAGATCTCGATGAGGAGATCTACATGGAGAAACCTGAAGGTTTTGTTTCCAAAGGAAATGAAAACAAAGTCTGTAGATTAGTAAAATCATTATACGGACTAAAACAAGCCCCAAAACAATGGCACACAAAATTTGATAGCGTCGTGATGAGAAATGGTTTTCGTATAAATGAATGCGATAAGTGTGTTTATTATAAACAAATTGGACAATCATATGTGATGATTTGTTTATATGTAGACGATATGTTAATATTTGGTCCAAATACTCAGATAATAGAGACCATAAAGAAGATTTTAATTAGCAATTTTGATTTGAAAGACTTAGGAGTTGCAGACATTATTTTGGGAATCAACATAATATAAACACCTAATGGAATTGAATTATCTCGGTCACACTGTGTAGACAAAGTGATTGAAAATTTTCAAAATTTTGGAATTAAAGGAGTAATAACACCTTTTAATCCATCAGAAGTACTGCATAAAAACGAGAGTGTAATGCAACTGGAATACTCTCGTGTAATAGGATGTCTCATATATCTCATGAATTGCACAAGACCAGATATAGCTTATGCAGTAAGTCGACTGAGCTGGTATACAAGCAATACGGGAAAGGAATACTGGAAAGCACTAATGAGAGTGCTTGGACATTTAAAAAATACCACAAATTATTCCTTACATTATGGAAAATATCCCGCCGTCTTAGAAGAATATAGTGATGCAAACTAGATTGCTGATTCAGAGGAATCAAAATCAACGAGTGGTTATGTATTTACCTTAGTAGGGGCAGCAGTGTCATAGAAATCTACTAAAAAAAACATGCATAGCTCGATCCACTATGAAATCGGAGTTCATCGTTTTAGATAAAGCAGGCGAAGAAGTAGAATGGCCTCGTCATCTTTTAGAAGATATTCTTTTTTGGCCTAAACCTGTACCGGCCATATGCATACACTGTGATAACCAAGCTGCGCTAAGCAGAGCACACAACTTTGTGTATAATGGAAAGTCACGACACATTCGTCGACGCCATAACATAGTTAGGCAGTTACTCTCAAATGGAACTATTTTCATAAATTATGTAAGAAAAAATGATAACCTAGCAGATCCATTTACTAAAGGTTTATCAAGAGAGAAAATTGACTACACATCGAGGGGAATGGGTTTAAAAGCCTAAACCACCAAGAGTTATCTTATACGGAAACATATCCTAGCGACTAGAGATCCCACGAACTAGGATCAATAGGCAAACCAGTTCCGAGTAACTCAAGACGTAACGCATTTTCTTGGACATAGTCCAACTCTATTCCTATGGTGCACAATATAAATGAATGCCTACAGAAGTATTTAAAGATTAAAACTATGTTTTTTTAATGATGACCATATCTTGAATATAACAAGTGGGGTATATGTAGGATACTCTTAATGGTTGCGATCACCTATGTTAGTGTGGGCTGGGTCGGCTCTATGAGAATATTAAAGGCTTTTATTCTCTAAAAACACTCGCAGAACCAATAATTGTTCAGGACCGAAATGAACACAACCAAGAGATTGGATGTGAAGGGAAATAATGTTTTGTAAAGCTTATTGTCTGGTTATACAATAAAGATTGACAGTTCAAGATGAAATAATTCACCGGTTAGCCAAGTATATCCTATAAGTTTTAACTAGAGAAAGTTCAAAGTGAAATATCTACTTATCATCGATATAGCATTATTTTCATATGAACTGTGTGATATTACACTTTGTGTAGGGGGGACATATATCATCATTCATGTGGAGGATTGTTAGAGTTCTCAAATAGTGAATGAAGATATATCCCACATCACCAAAAATAAGTACTTATTCTTGTTTATATAGTGTATTCTCAATCTCTATATTGGCCCTTAGGGTCAGGTAATTTTGTGCGAGGGGGAGGACCTATATGGCCACGGACCAACACGCGCGCCGCCGCCCGTCCAACTGACCGGACCGAATCGGGTTGGGTCGGGTGCAGGTCCAATAAGAGTGGACCGTGTTATATTTTTGCTGTACATAAGTGAACGATTTTCTACTGTTTAAATTTAAATAGAAGCGACTAGTGGATTGGATGCGACGAAGAGATATGACTGTTGCCAACAACAACAGTTTTTGGCCGTTGCAAACGAAGAGATGTGACTGTTGCAAACAGCAACAGTTTCCGACCGTTACAAATGAAGAGGCATGACTGTTGCGAACCGCAACAATTTTCGGCCATTGCAAAATGAAGAGGCGCAACCGTTGCGAACCGCAACAGTTTTCGACCGTTGCAAACGAAGAGGCGCGACTGTTGCGAACAGTAACATTTTTTGGCGATGCAAATGAAGAGATGCTACCTTTCTCAAAGGGTGTAGCCATTGGGAATTCGGCTATAAATAAGGAGGAAACCTGATCACTTTCCTCACTCATTTTTTTTCGAATATTCTCTTTTTCCTCTTCGTTTCTTACCATTTTCAATCCGTGCGCTTTTGCATATCACGTAGAAGATCATACACATTACAATCTCGACCAGATTACGTCTGTTGTATCTTGGGAGACTTTGAATAAAGTCTTAAGAAAATTGTTACGACAAGCCTCAGACGGAGTTTCCTTCTTCAACCGGTTAGATTTTCAGTTGATTTATATATTTATTTATATATATCGTTTTCATTTTCTATGTTGTACTATTTCTTTAAATAATATAACATTTGATTTACCGCGATAGTAATTATCGCTATAGTTGTCAGTTTGTTGTTGTAATTAATTACAACATACTTATTGAAATAACTAATAAAGAATTCCAAAGTAGTGGAAATCTGAGTTGTAAACTTGTGAGACAAGTTCATTATTTATTAGTCTCTGTTTTGGTATACTAGACATATAAAAATAAGAAGTGTACAGGTGTTTGTATTGAAGGCAATAAATATAGTTTTTATGCAATAGTACACAACTACTATACAGTCTATATTCATGATGGATAATTAAGCACTCTTGTGTTATTTCATTTGGAGGCAAAGCTTAAGTTCTTTTTATGGGATAAATCTGTTACGATATTTTGGTAGACTGCTATTCTTAATCTAATTCTACTATATTTCATGATTTTGTAGGTTTAGCCTTTCAACTTTGTTTTTTCACACAAGTTATGCTATTTCATGCGAATAAATAGTCTCAAAAGACAATAGTGATTAGTGGGATCCAGTTGGGGTTTCTAGGCTGTTTGAGCACTGTCTCGACCTTTGCTGTTGAAGCATATGCTATAAGAGAAAGTAGACATAGCGGAAGGGCTTTTGTCTATGAACTGGCAACTATTCTTGCAATGCGGACGCAATTTGATTTACAATGGGATGTGATTGTAAATTTTGATGGCATTCCAACAAGAATTAGTATGAGTTTAAAAAACCTGTTAGCTTAGTACAGTATGTTTTTCCAAGCTAAGAATGAACACTATCAAAGATTAAACTATTTTTTTAGTGGAGTGGGCCCATATTCAATATTTAATAAGTTCCTTTTGTTGATGTATAGATAAAATTATATAAGATAGAAATAGGAGCTAGAAGAATTGGAAAGGGAATGGAAGGTCTACTTGATTGTGAAATCGGGAAGCATGACTATGATTGGTAAATTTTTCTTTGAAGTATTTTAGTTTGAGTTGTTTCTACGTTTATTAATATTCGAATTTAGTAAGATTTTGGTTTACATACTTAGTTATTTAAATGTTTATTGGTTGCGACTCAATTTATTATTTGGTTGACACATTTAAATTTAGCCCCAAAAAGAAATTACATAAGATAAGATGTATTAGAAGTTAACTTATTGTTTCAAATAGCATTTAAAGAGGTCATGTTTATTATAACCGAGAGATGTTGCATCTGACTTATATGTACCTCTTATCTTTAGTATGCTATATGAATACTAAATATTACAATTCACCCGTGTATAATTTCTACTCGTAGTTGGGTTAAATAGTTTATTTTTTAGCAAGTTTAAAGTTTTAACCTATCTTCCCATCCAGATAGCACACTCAAAAAATTAAAATGCTTCAATAAACTAATATTAAGTAGATTCTATTTGCTGAATATTATATAGTATTAGCACCAAGCAAACATTGATTTGCTAGTCGTCTAAATGTACAAATTAAAAAAAAAAACTTTGAATCAATCACTTGGGAACACCGAGGGATCCTTCTCCATTTTTCTGTAGAGCCATTGTGTCATAATCGCACATACCAGTATTGTAGTGAATTTATTTTAATTTTGAGCGAAAGTAGTTTATTTGTTCAGGATCTAGTATTGCCTATTTAGATACCAATGCCACTTAAAAAAAATTATGCAGTCTCACAGAAAAATAACAGAAATAAAAGACACAGAAGATTTAATGTGGTTCAGATATGAATATCCTACGTCCACGGAGACCCAACAACTTTTTATTTCACTAAAGAAAAGAGTACAAAAGAGAGGAAAGAATAATAGTGGATACTACTCACACACTTTGCTTGTACATATGAAGATGAAATTCCTTCATTTAAATAGACTTGATAATGAAGGGTTGCTTGGAGATTAAGCAAATCAATTTCCCGATTACCCAGATATCTTTCCAAAATGCATGATTTGATTTTAGTATAAATAAATGGCGTAATCTTCGTTTCCATATCTTTCATTTATTCTCCATGCCTAATCATTTATTTCTTCATATAGCATATATATTGACTAATTAATTGATTGACTAATTAATTAGTTTCCTTTAAAACATCCTTCCTATACCAACCAAATTAATTTTGATTGAATCAATTAATCAATTTCTTTCCTCTTTAACAAATATTTGAATCATCCAAATTCAACACTCCACCTTGATTCAAATATAACAATCACTCTTCATCACCTTATCATCAAGCAATCAACATAGAATTTGTTGGGTCTAGCGCCCCATGGCGCTCAAGTAACAGATATCAAACTGATCAAGTTTGGGCAATGCTCAAACTTGTCCTTTGGAAGTGACTTAGTCATCATATCTGAAGGATTATCCAAAGTACTCACTTTCAACAATTTGATCTTGCTTCGTTCTTCCTCATGTATAAGAAAGAAACCTCTAACATCAATGTGCTTCATACATGGGCTATAAGCTTGATTTTCTACAAGATGAATCGCACTCTGACTGTCTTAAAATAGCTCTGCTGTCCGCTGCACCATTGAAAGACCATCCAACAACTGAAGTAAGTATAATCCTTCCTTTGTTGCTTCCATAATCGATATCAACTCTGCTTCGGTAGTCGATAAAGCTACGATAGATTGTAGCTTTGATCTCCATGAAATCGAGCCTATGCCAAGTGTAAAAACATAGCTGACACTAACTTCTTAGCATCTTTATCCCCAGCATAATCAGAATCATAGTATCCTCTAAGAAAGATGTCACCATCCACTCTACCATATAACAAGCCCACCGAAGAAGTGCCTCGAAGATATTTAAGAAACCACTTCACAGCTTGCCAATGTTCTTTGCCTAGGTTAGACATATATCGACTTACAACACCCAATGCATGGGCCAAATCTGGTCTTGTGCACACCATCGCATACATAAGACTACCAACAGCACTAGAATAAGGCATATCAGCCATGTACCACTTGTCTTCTTCCGATGAGGGAGATAAGTCTTTTGACAATTTAAAATGAGAGCCTAATGGAGTGCCAACAGGTTTAGCTTTCTCCATTCCAAATCGAGCGAGGACCTTCTCGATGTACTGCGCTTGAGTGAGCCTTAACTCTCTCCGCTTCCTATCCCTGCTTCTCTCCATACCCAATATTCTTTGTGCCTTTTCCAAATCCTTCATGTCAAACTCTCTACTGAGCTCCGCTTTCAACTCCTTAATTCTGACCATACTCCGAGATGCAATCAACATATCATCAACATATAACAACAAATAAATCATATCATCATCACATCTCCTGAAATAAACACACTAGTCTTTGAAACTTCTGGAGTATCCTTGTGAAAGCATAAACTTATCAAACCTCTTATACCATAGTCTAGGAGACTGCTTTAGTCCATATAGGGATTTGTTGAGTTTGCAAACATAGTCTGGCCTGCTACTATCAATGAACCCTTCCGGCTGCTTTAAATAAATCTCCTCATCTAGATCACCATGTAAGAATGCAGTTTTGACATCTGGTTGCTCTAATTCCATATCATAATGAGCAAATAAGGCCAAAAGAATACGAATAGAAGTATGCCTAACCATTGGAGCAAAGATATCATGATATTCTACCCCTTTCTTCTGAACATACCCCTTTGCGACTCTTGCCTTGTATCTGAACTTACCATTTTCACCGTCTTTCACTCTATAGATCTACTTGCATCCAATAGCTCTCTTGTTGGTGGGAAGAGGCACCAAATCCCAAGTATGATTTCTCTACAATGATTCAATCTCCTCCTCCATAGCAACTAACCAACTAGAACTATTAACTGATGCGATAGTTTCTCTATAATCACAGGGCTCATCATGGACAACATTCAAAGCATATGTTGCCATATCATCAAAGTTAATATCTTCGATGCTCATTCCAACAAACTCATCAAGCCACTTAGGTTTTCTTCTTTGTCTGACATGCCTAGGTTCCGAATGAGCTCCACCTTGAGTTTGATCCTCTGTACCAACATTGATATTATCCTTATCAACCACGGTGTCATCGGAAATACCATTTGAACGTCTACAGAAAGAATCAACAAATGACTTGCTTTGTGTCTGGTATTCTTCACATGTCCTCTCATTGTCATCCGATGAGGAATCCCTTCACTCCTCTCCTATAACATAGAAAAATACACTTGCAAGCTCTAGGTTCCAGCTTTCCTTTGCTCTCATGCACATAAGCTGGACAACCAAACACTCTACGAATGAATAACTAACAGGCTCTCCATACTTCTTCAGGGATCTTCATATCTATGGCAGTAGAAGGTGTGCGGTTGATGAAGAAAGCCGCCATAGATAAAACTTTAGCCCAAAATCCCTTCTTCAATTTAGCAGTCAGTCTAAGGCATCTTTTTATCTCCAATAATGGCCGATTCATCCTTTATGCAACTCCATTAGACTGGGGTTCGCCTGGTGTGGTGTAATGCCTCTTAATGCCTTCAAACTCACAATAATCTATGAATTCCTATGATACAAATTCACTGCCATTATCTGAATGGAGAACTTTCAATTTCTTTCTTCACTGCTTCTCAACCATAGATTTCCACTTCCAAAACTTGGCAAAGGTTTCACTCTTTGACTGAAGAAAGTATAACCATACTTTATGAGAGAAATCATCTATAACTGAAATGAAATATCTGGCTCCACCTAAAGACTGACAAGGGGAGGGACCCTAGACATCTGTATGAACATACTCCAAGATAGTTTTTGCTTTATGCTCTCCTATACCAAAAGAAATCTTCGTCTGCTTTCCAAGAACGCACTCTTCACAAAAACCCAGTTTTGAATGATGAACTCCATCAATCAATCCTCATTTTCTCAACTCATCCATGCTGCGCTCACCGATGTGACACATCCGTAAGTGTCATAATCTGGAAGAATCTGAATCAACCGATGTAACAGAAGCCGATTCACCAATTACAGTAGTGCCCTTTAATAGATAAAGATTTTCTGCCCTCACACCTCTCATAACAATCATGGAACCCTTCGATATCTTCAATTTGTCTCCTTCTACTACAATCTTCAAGCCAAAACAGAGACCAAGCTCCTCCTCAAATCAGGTACATGTCTAACATCCGGGATCGTACGAATAACACCATCAAACATCCTAATCATCACGCCACCAACACCCATCATACGGCAAGAAGCATCATTACCCATCAGAACTTCTCCTCCACCAATTTCACGGTAAGTGGAAAAGTAGTTCCTATCAGGTGTCATATGATAGGATGCACCATAATCAATCAGCCATAAGTTGTACTTTTCAGAAGAGCCAGAAGCTGTAAATACATCGGTGTCACTTTTTGTATCTGATTTCTCTGCTGTAGAAGCTGAGGCATGCTTTAGATCTTTTCTTCTACCTTCAAGCTTGGGACATCGTGCTATGAAGTGCCCTGGTTTCTTACAATAATGACAAGTCAAATTCTTAGTCCCCTTAGACTGAGACCGTGAATAATTACATCATCCACCTTTCTTCGACCTCCTTTGGCCTATACCTCTCTAAACCGATAAGCCTTCGGTATCACTATCCAAGCTAGTGCTCGCTAATCTACCCCTTAATACTTCATTATGAAGGCCAGCCTTTACATCAGACATGCTAATTTTACTATGACCATAAATCATGGAATTAACAAAAGAAGTATACTCCTTAGGCAAGGAACATAAGAGGATCACAACATGAGCCTTCAACTTCAGTTGCTTTCAGGTTCATAATCAAAGTCGTCAAAGCATCTACAAGCTCCATGAGATCGGCTCCAGGCTTCATCTTGAACGAATAGAGTTGTTGCTGAAGAGTAATCTGATTAGTGAGAGACTTGTCTTGATATGCATCCGATAATGCATCCCATAGTTCCTTCGTCGTCTTCTTCTGAGAGAATTCTCTAAGAACTTCATCTGAAAGGCTTAACTGAATTGTTGTGAGAGCTTCATCTTCCATCTCTTTCAAATTAGCTGATCAATACCTTTTGATTTCTCAGGCGCAGAAGCAACCTTGTAAGTCTTCTCCTTCTTCAATACAGCCTTCATCTTCGTCTTCGAAGTACCAAAATCTCCTTTTCCGTCAAGACGTGTTACTCCATAATTAACACCAGATCTGCCAACAGACTTACTAGAAGTAGCCATTAATATCCAAACCGGAACAATAACACTAGCTTCGATACCAAATTGTAGTGAAATTTTATTTTAATTTAAGCGAAAGCGGTTTATTCATTCAGGATCTAGTACTGCCTATTTAAATACCAATGACACTTGAAAAGAATTATGCAGTCTAACAGAAAAATAACAGAAATAAGAGACACAGAAGATTTAATGTGGTTCGGATATGAATATCCTACATCCACAGAGACCCAGCAAATTTTTATTTCACTAAAGAAAAGAGTATAAAAGAGAGGAAAGAATAATGGTGGATACTACTCACACACTTTGCTTGTACATATGAAGATGAAATTCCTTCATTTAAATAGACTTGATAATGAAGGGTTGCTTTGAGATTAAGCAAATCAATTTCCCGATTATCCAAATATCTTTCCAAAATGCATGATTTGATTTTAGTACAAATAGATGGCGTAATCTTCGTTTCCATATCTTTCCTTTATTATCCATGCCTAATCATTTATTTCTTTATATAGCAAATATATTAACTAATTAATTGATTGACTAATTAATTAGTTTCCTTCAAAATATCCTTCTATATACCAGCCAAATTAATTGATTTGATTGAATCAACTAATCAATTTCTTTCCTCTTTAACAAATATTTAAATCATCCAAATTCAACAAGTATGCCTCTTCATTCCTAGGCCTTATTTCATCTTACTATGTATTGTTTCATTCCAAATGCTATTGCATGCATTATAAGCTCAACAAAGTAATCATTGCTTGTTTTATATATGATCTAAAAGTTACCTTGAAAAAAAGCATCTCTAAAGGCTGACTTGTGAAAGGAGGGGTTTACAAATAATTTCATATCATAAATAGAGCATAAATTAAGGATGATTATCATTAATTTAGATATTGGCTGGAAGCCTTATATTAACATAAACTGCTAAGCCTTCGTCAGTCTTGAAACTAAGCATGATAAGTTATCAACTATTAAGTATAAACCTGACAATAACTAAGATTGCAATTATGACACAAATAAGAATAATAATGGCAATAATAAGCTACTGCTCTAGAATAATTTAACTCATATATCTATGTGGTAAAACTCAGCAGTAAGCCATCCAAGCTTCAATATCAAAATTGTAATTTGAATATAAAAAAATTATTTTAATGTTCGGTTCGTTCTTTTTGACATCTCATTGCCATGTGTTTAAATCAACCTATTTTTCTTTTGTGATTCCTATTTGAAGAAGTTCCACTTTGGCTCCATTGGTATATACACAAACTATCTACGATCTAAGCATTAATGCCGACTAACATCTTATGTAGTCTAGATCGTGAGTAATGAAAATCACAAAACAAGCCTAAAGTTTAGCAAGCAAGCTTTACGAGTGGACAACCTGTTGGAAGAATAACCGAATCAGCTTATCTAACAGTAACATTACAATCTAATTATCCATTCATATTTGACCTGCTTGTTTCTTGAATAAATCTTGTGCACTTAACTATAACATTACAATCCAATTATTCATTCATAATAAACTTTTTCTCTTATCTTCCATGTTGCTTATTGCAGAAAAACAGAAATGGTCGGTTCTTTTGTTATTGGTTCATACTCGACCAAAAATTTATGACTTGAGTAACTTATAAACTAAACCAAAACTTATAAAGGCAGGCAGTAAGAACTAATTTCATTTTTGACTAGAATAACAAGATTGTAACAAATGCAGTAAGTTTGAATTTCATTTTTGAAAATTGCAAATTGATGTTTATATATATATATATATATATATATTGCTTACTAGGTTAAGATATTTCCATGACCCGGGCTACCCATATGAATCAACACTGAAACTAAGCACAGAATTGAGCGAGTCTGTATTGTGTTCTTATTTATCGCCACCTAAATGGCTTGGAATGATGAGAATTATGACTTCAGGTATGTGAAAACTTTGCCAAAGCCAGCAAATACAAAGATGAACAATGTATGTTAAGATTCATGTCTTTCTTTAGATGAACGATGTATGTACGTTAATTATCATTTGTATTGTTTGTATTCGGCCTCTTTTGTATAGTTTTGGCTTAAATGACAATGATCTGTAATTATATTAAGACTCCACAAACGATGTGAATGTATGATTCATTTTGGCATTTTAGTAATTCTTTTTGTATGTGCGATTTTGGTTGTTTTATGATAATATTTATTAGTCATTAAATTATTAAATATTGATACATGTGTATTGTAGTATAGAAGATACAACTAATTGGTTTTTTATTTTGCAACGATCGAAAACATTTGTAAAAGATAAAATGACAATGTTCAATACCTGTTGTGGCTGACCATATTGCAACTGTCCATGCATGTTATAGTTGAGGCCTATTACAACAGGCTACATTAGTTGTATTATAATCTACTACAACAATCCGTATACGTTGCAATATCATGTTTTTCAAAAAAATGTTTTAGGACGTTGTAAAAACTATTTGCTAGCTACGACGATTTCAAAAAGTTATAAAACCTTTTCCGTCTATCACAACATTGTATAAGATGACGAACGCAAACCCATTGCGAAACCCTATTACAAGGGGACCTATCGGTTGTAAAAATGGATTTTTTTTATGACGCCCCACCCCAGACCCACATTAGTAAAGAGAATTATTAAGTAATCCTGTCTACTAATGCAGAGAATAGGGCTGGATAAGGGGAACCTCATGATAATGCATTAGCTAAGAGCTAAGTATGATATATATATATATATATATATATATATATATATATATATATATATTTCTCATTACCTCATATATGGTCGGCACACCTTGTCCTTAACTAATACGATACCATGGTTTCAGACTATTTCAGAATAAATGCAACATACAAATAAATATAAATATAAACAGTCACAGAACAGCAAACCCAAATCAGAGTATACATACATCTCCATACATCATACATAAGTAGCAAGAACTACAAAACATACATACACAACCATCCCACAAAATAATAGGTACAATATCCAAGTCTGAAAAAAAGTGGTCTAGAAAAAAGCAAGCTAATGGATCCAAGAAGGAGTGAGCTAAATCCATACCAACCTGGAACTCGGTCTGACCCAAGTAATAAATACACAGGTAAGCTAGCTAGAACTTATCATTAGTAAAGATAACAGTAATAGTTGAAAATGGAGAACCATTCCGTTGTTGCCAACGGAAGGATATAAGTATCATCAAAATCATCTCTAAGGTGAGACATATGTGGGTTCATCATGATTTCATAAGGGAATTCAATTGGTTATCTAACTATGGTTCATCTACTATAGTTACATAAGCGAAAGGCAAGGATTTGAATCATATAAATAATCATCATAAAACGATCTAAAACCTCATAAATCCATCATAATAGAACTCAATGAGGGTTCAAAACATTATATTAGAAATCACCATAAAACCATCATTACATGTAAGCCTTCATCTTACTTAAGACTATAATAACATCCTCATAAAATGGTGAAATCAAAACATCTGAAACTTCATGGAAAACTGCACGTGCTTACATCATGACTAGTACTAATATTTGGTGCCATAAACATCGTGATGACCGGAGTCAAGTAACATCATAACATCATGAACATCATGATGACTATAGTCTGTAATATCGTAATGACTTCCAGTCACAAAGACCCAAGTTAATAACATCGTTATGATCGGAGTCGCAACTACATCGTGATGACTCCAATTGAGTACTCATGGTCTATAGTACTAGTAACATCATGAATGTGTCTCAACTTCTCAGATAGGAACCAATAGGCGTTAACATACGTCCCATATCATACGTTCACACCTAAAGGTTTACTATCCGCTAGTTGGTGCCACACTAATAAAACATCATGAAAATATACTCTGCCTCATCTCATCGGCGAGTAAATACAATAACCTACTCGTCTCGTCTCATTGACGAGTACTAGTGGCATTGTGACTTGTCTCATCTCATTGACCAGAAAAAGCCACCGTCATAATACATCTCAACATCGTAAAATCATCATAAAGTAGCTTACCCCACCTCATCGGCAAGTAAAAATAACATCAAGATGGTTATTTATAACCATAATATCAAATAGGTATTTCTAGCTGTTAATTCGCCTCAATTTTGACCCAGATAACTTCAAAATAATAGAAAGCTCAAAACATAAAACTTATAGATCTTTGTCTAAGCTTTCCAGAACATATCAAATCATTAAATTTGGTTGGGAAATGAAAGATTTATGGCCAAAACACTTTCAGGCCTGTGATTGTTGTTGCCGTCGATTTGCTCTTGGGACAGCAACAAATAAGCACGATTTTGATCAAGAAAACCTCAAAATTACAGAATACTTAAGACATAAAACTTGTAGCTCTTTGTCTAAGATTTCCAGAACATATTAAATCATTAAATTTGGTTAAGAATGAATGATTTATGACCAAAACAAATTCTCAGACTTGTAACTGTTGTTGCTGTCATTTGCTCTCGGGACAACAACAAACAAGCACGATTTTGATCAAAAAAACATCAAAAATTTAAAACATAAAACTTGTAGCTTTTTGTTTAAGCTTTCCAGAACATCCAAAATTATGAAATCTGGTTAAGAAATGAATGAGTTATGGCCAAAACAATGTGGCAACATAAAACAGAAAAAACAAAGATGAAACGTAACCTTATTAATACAAAAATTAAACTCAAAGCTTTTTTTTTGGCTAGCATTTGTAAGCTTTTACACTTATCTATTAATTTGCAGTGAATAAGTGAGGATTTGCAAGCAAGATTGAACCTTTAGCACAAGATTGGAGCCCTAAACACCTGAAAATAGAAATTACAGTACATGCAAAGAAGCATCCGATCAAAACAAAATTTACAGTAAACAATTCTATGATTAGATGGATTCTAGGATAGATTAGGTTAGATATTAACTTGTATATACTCTAATTTGAAGACTCTCTTCTTTAATTTGCAAAAGGTTCGGTGAAATTTGGTTTTAAATTGAGAAAGCCATGAAATTTCTTTTGTTCTTTTACTGTAAGTTTTAGTTGAGTGGAAGAAGTAAATGAAAATACGTACAGTTCATTTTCTCTCAACCAAAAAATTCTAGAGGATGGGCTATGGATCCCATTCAAACCCTCTTAGCCTAAATAAAATACTTAGTGGAAAAAAACAAAGTTATGTGTATATATTAGCCTATTTTACACTATATACTCATATTCCAACATTTTCAAGCCAAGTAAAACACATACATCAATTTGTTTTGAAATAAAGTAGTTATTGTGAAAAATAATATTTATTTTAACAATAAAAATTTATTTTAATAATAAAACACCATTTTTAACAATATTTAACAATTTACACAATTTTAGTGTAAAAACACTATTTTTAAAGTATAACTTGATCAAAAATTATTCTCTTAGTCAGATAAATTGTAACAAATCATTCTAACACTTTTAAAACAACAAAATAATATTTTCACATAATATTTCATATTTTATTTTAATAAAAGACATGTTTTCTTCATATTTTTCCTCTTATATTCAATAAAAGGATAATATTTGCAATAATTACCAATATTATCACATTAACTTAATTAAAATACAATAAATGATTAATTTCACTCCAAAATCTCAAAATAAAGTTTTTAAAACTTTATTTTCATCAATTTGGATTTATTTCAACAATTAAATGTTGAATTACATCACTTGGTAAATTTATTAACTCAAATTTACCTAAATTCCAATATGTTCCATTCTGACTCAGTAAATAACTAACATCATTTATTTTCAACCCAATTTCACAAATAAATATTCTAAGCTTATTTTCATTCATTTATATTTATTCCAACCATCAATATGTTGAAATAACATCTTATAAGATAAATTAGCTCATATAAATTAAAAACCAAAGTTTTATTCATCAAAACATTGTTTATATAAAATAAACAATATTAGCTCACATTTCATTCCTCCAATTCTTTTATAATCACAATATTAAATTATTATTTGCATTATAATTTAATATTAACGATAATCTCCAAAATTCGGGTTGTTACAAACTCCCCTCCTTAATAAAATTGCATCCTCGCAATTTCTAAAGGAAATCTGTATTCAACACACTTTATGTCTTCAAGCAAAGGAAATTAGAATGGATTAAAATGGAAAATTCTTACCTTCATCATGAAAAGATAAGAATCCAGGATATGATCGCTCGATGAATTCTCTGGTTCCCAAGTGCAGTCATTAGGATTATCGGACCATTGAATCTTTACGAGCGAAATACTCTTGTTGCGAAGGCGTCAAACCTCCGAAGCAAGAACTCTCACAGGATGCTACACTAATGATAGGTCAGGAGAGACTTCTAGCTTCTCTAAAGCATGAGAATCAAATACAGAATTTGAATCTCGTAAACACTTCCTCAACTGAGAGACGTGGAATACGTCGTGAACTCTAGAAAACTGGTCGGGAAGTGCTACACGATATGCAACAGGACCGATACGCTCTGTAATAGGAAATGGCCCAATATAGCGTGGTGATAATTTCCCTGTCAGGCTGAAGTGTATCATTCCCTTCATAGGAGAAGCTCGAATATAAAAAAGATCGCCCACTAAGAACTCAAGAGGCCTCATACGGTTGTCCGCGTAGGATTTCTGTCGGCTATGAGCCTCTTTCATTCTCTCTCGGATAAGATGGATCTTCTCAGATGATTCTCGAATAGACTTGGGGATAATGATGAGCTTTTTCCCTGACTCAAGCCAACATGATGGAGAACGACACGGCCTTCCATATAAGGCTTCGAAAGGAGCCATGTCGATAGAAGATTGGTAGCTATTATTATAAGCAAACTCAACTAAAGGAAGATGATCCTCCCAACTACCACCAAAATCCAAGATACAAGCACGAACCAGATCTTCCAAGATATGAGTCACCCGTTCAGTCTGTACATCAGACTGTGGGTGATAAGGTGTGCTAAGATTAAGCTTTGTGCCCAAAGCTTGCGGAGACTCTGCCAGAAGTGACTCATGAAAAGAGGATCACGACACACACAATAGATGAAGGAACACCGTGTAAACACACGATCTCCTTAATAATTAGCTTTGATAAGAGAGATGTCGTCCTATTAGACTTAATAGGAATGAAATGTGCGGACTTGGTGAGACGGTCCACAATAACCCATATATTGTTATGGCCTGACCTCGAACGAGGTAAGCCATCGATGAAGTCCATAGAAACTTGGTCTCATTTCCATAATGGAACCTCTAAAGGCTGAAGAAGACCACTAGGTCGTTGATGCTCGACCTTAACAAGCTGACAAGTCATGCAATTGCTTACATAACTTGCTATATCTCACTTCATACCTTCCCAATAATAGAGGCGATTCATATTAGTAAACATCTTGCTGTTGCCAGGATGAATAGTATACTTAGAATGGAGACACTCAGCTAGGATGTCCGCATAAGTCTGGAATAGAAGGCACGACAAGAAGGTTCTTCTTTCGAAGACCCTATGAATATCGATGCTGAAATCCCTCATCTCAGTGTCATCGTGGGATTCAGGCTTATACTTCTGAATAAGAGAAGATATATCGAAGTCTAGTCGCTGAGCCTCGACACTAATCTAGAAGAGTAGGACGAGCTTCCATGCTATACAATAAAATAGGAGAGTTGGATGTGGAAGCACGATCACGAATATCACACATGGAAAGAGTCTTAAGAACTTTCCATTCTGCAATCATCATGGAAACAATAGGCTAATACTTGCGACTCAAAGCATCAGCCACTTGATTCCCCTTGCCAGGGGTACACTGAATGTTGAAATCATACGAAGCTAGAAACTCGAGCTAGTGCTGTTGTCGCATGTTGAGCTTCTTCTGGGTGAACAAGTACTTAAGAGACTTGTGATCGGTGAAAAGAGTAAAGTGCTCTCCCAACAAATAATGATGCCACATCTTCAAAGCAAAGACAATGGCAGAAAGCTCTAAATCGTGGGTAGCGTACCGAACTTCGTTCGGACGTAATTTCCTTGAAGCATAGGCAACTATCCTATCCTTCTGCATAAGAACAACACCGAGGCCACTATGACTGGCATCGGTATAGACAGTAAGATCCCGATTCCCTTCGGCAACCAAAGAACAGGAGCATTAGTGAGAAGTTCCTTCAATCTTTGAAAGGAAGCCTCACACTTATCTGACCATATATAGTGAACGCCTTTCTTCGTAAGGCTATTAAGGGGAAGAACAATATGGGAAAAGTCTTTGATAAATCAACGGTAATAACCCCCCAAATCCAAAAAGCTACGAATCTCATGAACATTCTTAGGCCTCTTCCAATTCTGGATGGCGTCGATCTTAGAAGGATCGACCGCATTGCCTTTAGAAGAAACAACATGGCCTAAGAACTTAACTTGCTTTTACTAGAAATGACACTTAGAAAGCTTTGCTTTGAGTTGATGCTGTCGATGAGTACTCAAAATAATTTTAAGATGTCGAGTATGGTCCTCTTTTGACTTAGAATATACAAGAATGTTGTCGATGAAAACAAGAACAAACTTATCGAGATATTCTCGGAATACTCGATTCATAAGGTCGACGAAATAAGCAGGGGCGTTCGTCAAACCGAACGGCATGACGAGCCACACATAAGAACCATAGCGAGCGCAAAAAGCTGTATGTGGAAGACTATCTTCCGC
The DNA here is from genome assembly GCA_030765085.1 of Allium cepa. Lineage (NCBI taxonomy): Eukaryota > Viridiplantae > Streptophyta > Magnoliopsida > Asparagales > Amaryllidaceae > Allium > Allium cepa. The sequence goes on from CM060932.1 coordinate 612,593,125, forward strand.
AACTCAGAGCTGGTGAAATCCCATGGCAAGGTCAAGCTGTGAGAAGACCTTAGCGCCACTCAATTGATCGAACTTATCGTCAATCCTAGGCAATGGATAGAGGTTCTTGACGGTCAACTCATTAAGCTTGTGATAATCGATGCATAACCTAAGAGTCCCATCGGACTTCCTCACGAATACCACCGCGGCTCCCTATAGTGAAGAACTAGATCAAATGAAATGCTTGGCTTCAAGCTCTAGGAGTTGCTTCTTGAGTTCCTCATTCTCTTTAGTAGACATCCTCGTGGAAGGACGACTAACTGCCTGTGCGCCTGGAATAAGGTCGATGCAGAACTCAATAGCCCGCTTGGGTGGTAATCCAGAAACATGCTCAAATAAGCCTGGAAAGTCACGAACAATAGGAATCCAAGACACATTATCATCACTTGAGAATCAAGAGCAAATAAAGAAGCCATGGAATCATGATTGGACTCTTGAAGCAGAAGAGACAACTGAGTAGGAGAATCGAGATGACGAAGATACAAAATTCTCTCCAAATAAACAATCCTGGCATCGTATCTAACTAGCCAGTCCATACCAAGAATCATATCAAATCCAAGAAAAGAAATCACATGCAGATTCACACGGAAAGAAAAAACACAAATCATAATCTCAACATCATTACAAAGAAGACTAAGGGTTGCAGATCCCCCGTTAAGATTCGCAATCCGTAAAGAAGTAAGCATGCAAGAAACATTTAACTGTAAAGCATCGATGAGTTCCTTCGATAGGAATGAATGAGAAGCACCCGTATCGAAGAGCACTCTAATAGAACGATTATGCAATAAAATAGAACTGTCTAAAATGGACGAGAATATACCTCGAGACTGAGAAGCATCTCCAGAAGTGGTAGCTACATTAAGATGACCCTGACAAGAGCTCTTCTCCCTCCTAGGATAAACTGAAATCAAATGTCCCTCCTTCTTACAATAGAGGCATCTCTTAGGCTTAGGACATACTCTCACGGGATGGTCAGGCGAACAACAACTGAAATAAGCAAAAGGCTTAGCTGAAGGTGTAGCTGGAGACTGAGAAGAGGATCCACCTTGCTTCTTCTTCTTATTAGGGTGGAAAAGCTTAGAATTACGAAAAAACTTTTTCTTGTTCGGATTTCCCCAAACCTCACCCTCAGCATCACTATCCTTCTCCTTCTCGACCGCTTCAAGATAAAGGGCCGAATCCACAAGTTTCTTAAAAGAAAGCTCAAGATGAAGCATAAGAGATTTCTTCAAGTATTTCTTAAGTCCGGGGACAAACTTAAGATTTTTCTTATACGGAGTAGAAATGTGCTCAAGACCATACTTAGATAAGGCTTCGAAAGATGCAACATACTCAGAAACTGTCGACTTTTCTTGTTTGAAATCAAGGAAACATCAAGCTAAAATAGCTTTCTCGGATTCAGGTACAAACTTAAGCTCAAATTTCTCACGGAACCGATCCCACTCTAAGGTAGACTCATCAACTTCCGCCACAAGCAAGTCATACCAATTCAATGCACGTTCTTGCAACACGCTCGATGCGACAAGAACGCGGTGATGTCTAGAAATCTCCATACGGTTAAATATGCGCTCACAAGAACTTAGCCATGCCTCAACCTCTAAGATGGTCTCAGTGCCTCTAAAGATCTTGCCACTAAGATGAGTAAAGTTGCTACAGATGCGCGCAAATGCGAATTTTCATGGAGGAGAAGATTGAGCTGGAACGGGAGGCTTAGTGCTCCTAATAAGCTCGAGAATCTAATCGGCAGACATATATACACCTTGGGGATGAGACCCACTGGACAGTCCCGCCACCGAAGAGCGTCCTCTACCTCTACCAAACATAGCTAAAAGATAAGATGAGATAGGATTAATCACAGGGTAGATAGATATATTAGCAATGCAAATGCAAAAATTAAGGAATGCTACGGAATTAAATTAATATTCCTAGACATATTCCTTTCTATTTACTCCAAAGGAATCGAAAAGGGACACGGATCAAAACAAGGACAATGGTGAGATGGATCACGATTGGGGATGATATGTACAAATGTATTATATTTGATGTAGGGCAATCTTGTCTACTGTTCTGCATATATCACATTATATTCTGAAATCCTACTCTGATACCAAGCTGTGACGCCCCACTGCGAGACCCACATTAGTAAAGAGAATTACTAAGTAATCATGTCCACGAATGCAGAGAATAGGGCTGGATAAGGGTAACCCTCATGATATTGCATTAGCTAAGAGCTAAGTATGTTGATATATATATATATATATGTATGCATGTATATATATATTTCCCATTACCTCATATGTGGTCGACACATATTGTCCTTAACTAATACGACACCATGGTGGTTTAGGACTATTTAAGAATAAATGCAATATATAAATAAATATTAACAGTCATAGAACAGCAAGCCCAGATCAGTGTATACATACATCTCCATACATCATACATAATACAACATACATAAGTAGCATGAACTACAAAATATACATACACAACCATCCCACAAAATAATTGGTACAATATCCAAGTCCCCAAAAAAGTGGTCTAGACAAAAGCAAGCTAACGGATCCAAGAAGGAGTGAGCTAAATCCATACCTAACCTGCAACTCGGCCTGACCCGACTAATAAATACACGGGTCAGGCTAGCTAGAACTTATCGTTAGTAAAGATAACAGTAATAATTGAAAAGGGAGAACCATTCCGTTATTGCCAACGAAACGATATAAGTATCATCAAAATCATCTCTAAGGTGAGACATATGTGGGTTCATCATGATTTCATAAGGGAATTCAATTGGTTATCTAACTATGGTTCATCTTCTATAGTTACGTAAGTGAAATAGGCAAGGATTTGAATCATATAAATAATCATCATAAAATGGTCTAAAACCTCATAAATCCATCGTAATAGAACTCAATGAGGGTTCAAAACATCATATTAGAAATCAACATAAAACCATCATTACATGTAAGCCTTCATCTTACTTAATGCTATAATAACATCCTCATAAAAAGGTGAAATCAAAACATCTGAAACTTCATGGAAAACTGAACATGCTTACATCGTGACTCGTACTAATATTTGGTACCATAAACATCGTGATGATTAGAGTCAAGTAACATCATGACATCGTGAACATCATGATGACTATGGTCTATAATATCGTAATGAATCCCAGTCACAAAGACCCGAGTTAATAACATCATTATGATCAGAGTCGCAACTACATCGTAATGACTCCAATTGAGTACTCGTGGTCTATAGTACTAGTAAACATCGTGAATGTGTCTCAATTTCTCGGATAGGAACCCAATATGCGTTAACGTACGTCCCATACCATACGTTCGCACCTAACGGTTTACTAGCCGCTAGTTGGTGCCACACTAATAAAACATCATAAACATCATGAAAATATACTCTGCCTCGTCTCATCGGCGAGTAAATACGATAACCTACTCGTCTCGTCTCATTGACGAGTACTAGTGGCATTGTGACTTTTCTCATCTCATTGACCAGTAAAAGCCACCATCATAATACATCTTAGCATCGTAAAATCTTCATAAAGAAGCTTACCTCATCTCATCGGCAAGTAAAATTAACATCAAGATGGTTATTTATAACCATAATACCAAATAGGTATTTCTAGCTTTTAATTCGCCTCAATTTTGACCCAGATAACTTCAAAATAATAAAAAGCTCAAAAAATGAAACTTATAGCTCTTTGTCTAAGCTTTCCATAACATATCAAATCATTAAATTTGGTTGGGAAATGAAAGATTTATGGCCGAAACAATTTTTAGGCCTATGATTGTTGTTGCTGTCGATTTGCTATCGGGACAGCAACAAACAGGCACGATTTTGATCAAGCATACCTCAAAATTAAAGAAAACTTAAAACATGAAACTTGTATCTCTTTGTCTAAGATTTCCAGAACATATTAAATCATTAAATTTGATTAAGAAATTAATGAGTTATGGCCAAAACAAATTCTCAGACTTGTGATTGTTGTTGCTGTCATTTACTCTCTGGACAACAACAAACAAGCACGATTTTGATCAAGAAAACTTCAAAATTACAGAAAACTTAAAACTTAAAACATAAAACTTGTAGCTTTTTGTTTAAGCTTTCCAGAACATCCATAATTATGGAATTTGTTAAGAAATGAACGAGTTATGGCCAAAACAATGTGGTGACAGAAAACAGAAAAAGCAAAAACGAAACGTAACCTTGTTAATACGAAAATTCAACTCAAAACTTTGTTTTTGGCTAGCATTATTAATCTTTTACGCTTACCTATTGATTTGCAATGAATAGGTGATGATTTGCAAGCAATATTGAACCTTTAGCACAAGATTGGAGCCCTAAACACTTGAAAATCGAAATTACAGTACATGCAAAGAAGCATCCGATCAAAACAAAAATTACAGTAAACAATTCTACGATTTAGATGGATTCTAGGATAGATTAGATTAGAGATTACCTTGTATATACTCTAATTTGAACACTCTCTTATTTAATTTGAAAAAGATTTGGTGAAATTTGGTTTTAAATTGAGAAAGCCATGAAATTTCTTTTGTTCTTTTACTGTAAGTTTTTGTTGAGAGAAAGAAGCAAATGAAAATACATACAGTTCATTTTCTCTCGACCAGAAAATTCTAAAGGATGGGCTATCGATCCCATTCAAACCCTCTTAGCCCAAACAAAATACTTAGTGAAAAAAACAAAGTTATGTGTATATATTAACCTATTTTACACTATATACTCATATTCCAACATTTTCAAGCCAAGTAAAATACATACATCAATTTGTTTTGAAATAAAATAGTTATTGTGACAAAATGAAATATATTTTAACAATAAAAATTTATTTTAACAATAAAACACCATTTTTAACAATATTTAACAATTTATTTAGTGTAAAAACACTATTTTTAAAGTATAATTTAATCAAAAATTATTCTCTTAGTCAAATAAATTATAATAATTCATTCTAACACTTTTAAAACAACAAAATAATATTTTAACACAATATTTCGTCTTTTATTTTAATAAAAGACATGTTTTCTTCATATTTTTCCTCTTATATTCAATAAAAGGATAATGTTGGCAATAATTACCAATATTATCACATTAACTTAATTAAAATACAATAAATGATTAATTTCACTCCAAAACCTAAAAATAAAGTTTTTAAAACTTTATTTCCATCAATTGGGATTTATGTTAATAATTTAATGTTGAATTACATCACTTGGTAAATTTATTAACTCAAATTTACCTAAATTCCAATATTTTCCATTCTGACTCAATAAATAACTAACATCATTTATTTTCAAACCAATTTCACAAATAAAATATTCTAAGCTTATTTTCATTCATTTATATTTATTCCAACTATCAATATGTTGAAATAACATCTTATGAGATAAATACGCTCATATAAATTAAAAACCCAAGTTTTATTCATCAAAACATTGTTTATATAAAATAAACAATATTAACTCACATTTCATTCCTCCAATTCTTTCATAATCACAGTATTAAATTTTTATTTGCATTATAATTTAATATTAACGGTAATCTCCAAAATCTGGGTTGTTATATTTTTTTAAGGTGGAATGCAATGCTTCTATTATATCCATTTTAGAATCACCCTCAGGATTAGTAGCAAGTTGCCCTTGCACTTCAAAGATCTTCGCCTTTGATCCCGACATCTTTAAGATGTTTTTTCAATTCGAATGCATGCGTTGATTCGAAGTGTTTTCAGATAGCTTATGCATATCTGATCCTAGTCTTTTCGAACTAACATTCAATAATGTTAACAGAGTCAAGTTATCGATAGTGGACAAATCCACTATCTTGGGTGTGTATAGGTTCATATATGGAAAATAAGACATACTATACTCATCTTCACTTTTCGATTTCAAATAGTACTATCTCTTGATTAACAATGAAGTCGGACAAGTTAGAAAACTAATATTGACTAGACGTACATTCATACTTCTTGGGATAGAGACGAGTTTCCATACCTCGGAATTTGGTGTTAAGTATTCAATGAAATATCTTCTATATACTTAATTTATCATGACCCACTTATCCAATTAAGTCCCATATATTAATCACGTTTCCAACATTTCAACTTCTCTGTCCCTCGCCTAGAAAATCAAGTTCTAGATCACACAGATAGATTAAGTTTTTCTCATCGACTTTTAATGTTAAATACAAGACGACTTACTTTCAATAAACATGTTAATGTTCTAGTATAACTAATTCGTATTTTTTGGCTACATAATGGCATAGAAAAAGACAATCCCTTGTATATAAACCATTCTTTGTAAAAGAAAGCTGTTTTTTAACAAATCGATCCTTGGAAATAAAGTAACTAAGATTTTAAATTTTTTATCTAATTACCTAAAAATAAGTTTAAACCTTTATTTAATAACGATTAAAACTTAACTTAATTAATAATTAAGTAATAATTAAGGCCTACCTAATTAATAATTAATTAAAAATTAAACAATAATTAATTAATAGTTAATTAATAATTAAACCTTGCTTAAATGAAAGTTAATTAATCAATTAACATTTACTTAATTAATGATTAGTTAACCCATACTTAATTAACTAATTATAATTATCTTACTTAATTAGTACTTAAGTACTAATTATCTTTACTTTAGTGGTAATTAGGCACTAATTATCTTTACTCAATTTATTAATTAAATAATCATTAAACCCTAAATTAATTTATTAATTAAATAATAACTAAGACATTTTAATACTAATATAGTTTTAATTATTCCTTAAAAATATCAAAGTGAAAATCCCATTTTGGTTTACATAAAAAAATTATTCTTGGGAACTACATCCGTAACAACTATCGTTGTGGATACCATAACCCTAAACTTGTTACATATATCAAATAGCTCTTAAAACCCTTACCCGTTTACTTTAAATTACTTTATAAACCAAACTAAAAGTTTGGAAACCGAAAGGTAAAGTTTTGAAAACTTATGAAACATTTCGTAGAAAATAAAGTAAGTAAAAACTAGTTTTTAAATACAAAGGATGTTAATGTCACAACATGAACAAATTTGAGTGCTAACTTTTCTTAGCATATAACATTACATGAGTGCAAACATATTTACACATGCCATAACATCATACAACGTATAAAAATCACAATTTACCAACCATACTTGTCTTTCGACTTCATTTCCAAGTTCACAACCAACATCTCATGTAAATACATATATGTAAAGCACAAAACAACATATATTTTCAACCAAACAATCAACAAAGTTTAGCAACAAAATAAAGTTTAAAACTTGCTAAAGTGGTGAGTTTTACTCGCCAAAGCTTAATGAAACTTAAACTAAAAATCTTAACTACTTGCTCTAACATCGGATCTTATATTTTCTTTGAAAAAAATTAGATTATTATGGACCTAAAGAAGCCTAGATGGTTCGACCTAGGCGAGGTAGGTTCGGCCTTGGCTTGAGGGGTAGGTTTTTGGGGTTGTTTTAGAAAGAAAGGAAGTGTAAAAAAAGGAAATAAGTAAAATTTAGCTCGGTTTAAGGATTTAGAATGGAAAGAGATAAGATGTTTAATTTTGGAAAACTTTTGAAGCCATTTAAAAGGAAAAGTGGATCTTTTGAAAGAGGAAGTAAAGTTTTAAAATGAAGAGGTGAGAATAAAAATGAAAATGGAAAAAAAGAAACAGTTTTTATATTAAATGAAGTCAGGGAATTATCCTTTTACCCTTATATCACTTACCCTCCACTCTCATTTTGCCACATCATCACCCCCCTCTTAGCCTACTCCATATACAACAACCAACCCCCCTCCATCATGTCATCTCACTTCTTCCCATGATGTTACCTTATAATATGACATTCTAATTTTTGAAAATAAGTCACATCTTTTTTTTACTTTAATAAATAAATTTCACCATATATACTTTAACCATGCATATGTTATTAGTATATATATTTGTGTATGTATACTCGAGTATACACAACTTTCGACAACTTTTAGACGATGGAAAGTCGAAAATCCGAAAAACAACTTTCGATCACATTTTTGATTTTCCTTCGAACTAATTATTTTTTACATCAATTTTGAAAATAATTTCACCATTACTAGTTATTATTTAAAAGTGGTATATTTGAGTTATAAAATCCATCAATTAATTATTAAAAATTATTACAAATATCCATATTTAAAGGGATTAAATTACAGATCCTTACATTCTTCCCCCTTAAAAGATTTTCGTCCTGAAATTAACAACCAAAAGATAACTCATGATAACTCAAAGGGGCATGTATTATATATCATGAAACCCATACTAAAGTTACACACTAAGCAACTACATCACAAATAGTGCATTCACAATCCATACAATAAGTACAACTATCCTAGCATCAACTCAGGATAAGCTTGCCTCATACTATCCTCTGTCTCCCAAGTATAATCTCTAGGATCTTCACTCCACTGAGTCTTAACCAATTTCACCATCTTATTATGCAGTCACTTCTCATCCTGATCCATAATACAGATTGGATGTCTAATCACAATCAAGTCCGGTTCTACCACCAAATCCTCTTGCACCAGTGTATCCACAATCAGCGATGGGTCATGCACATACTTCCTCAAATGCGACACATGGAAAATATTATGGACCCCCAGCAACTTCTCCGGCAACTCAACTTTATAGGAAAACGACCCAATTCTCTCAAAAATTTGAAAATGTCCAACATATCTTGGCGCCAACTTCTCAACTCTTCCAAATCAGATAACTCGTCTAACCGGTGAAACCTTTACAAACACAAAATCTCCAACTTCAAATTCCAAATCCCTTCGCCTTTGATCTACAAAGCTCTTTTGTCGCTCTTGAGCTTCTTTCATCCTCTTTTTGATCACTTCAAATTTCTCCATAATCTCTCGAATCATATCAAGTGCAAGCACTAGTCGATCCCCGATCTCCACTAAACAAGATGGTGACTTACGTGACCGTCCATAGAAAGCTTCATAAGGCGCCATGCCAATGCTAGCTTGATAACTATTATTGCAAGAACCTGTAATTTAATGAGCTTAAATTTCTATAAAAATCAAAACCCAAGTCCATCATGACATAGATCATTGGATTTGATACTTGTAAATAAGCATGAGCATATCAGAGATTGATAAAATCTAAACTCACAACGGAAACGATAATAGGATATAAATACTGACTATGGCTACTACCTTGGAATTAGCGGTATTCTTGGATATCAAATCATCACATCAGTATCGAGCATGAGAGATAAGAAGACTTCTCCAATGACCAATCATGTCCAGTTTCAGTCACATGTTCCTCTGAATCTATCATGTGGGTTGTAATGAGAAGTGGGTTAGAACAACGTTCTAGTGATTGGAAAATCTATATATTGTCCATAACATAAATTTATACCGATTAGTTTCCATTTAATTGTTATATCTACTATTTTAAGGTTGGCTAAATTAACCTAATATTGCATACACGATATTCCACCTAGCATGATTCACCTACCTAACCATCCTAAGGTATAAAATACCGACGTAAGTCTATCAGCCACTCAATACTTACATATGAAGTGGTCTCCTAGCATTGTCATCTTTGGTATATTGGTCATAGCTAAAGAGACCTTTGACCACTATTTTTGGCTTTATAGTATATAATAGCCATAATACTAATGCATCCATCGTCAGTAAAGTCTTAACCATATGAGAGATAGTACCCAAACAACTTAATACCTTGGACTAGGCAGACCCCTGACCATTTAATATTTATATTCTAAGTGGGCCTTTGTCATTTAATACCTAACCTAAAGGCGAACTTCTTACCAGTACTATCTAGCTGACATCGCTTGAAATTACACTGAGACACTGAATACTTCTTTACAGAGGAGAGGGGGACCCTTTATCAGTCACTTCCTATCTCAAACCTAAAGCAGACCCTTCCCGAGATATACACTACCGCTCCTAATCGCTAATTTGGATCATTCAATACTTTTTAATTAGGAAAGAGGTAGGCCCTCAACAACCATTAATATATCTTACCCCTAAGCAGATCCTATTATTCCCATAATCGTTTCCCCATGGGTCCTATGATTAGTGATGTCCCACATTAGTAATAAGTGTACACAATTGCTGGTAATCTATGGGTGAAGGGCAGACTTCTGTTATGTCACTTTACTAATCTCATATCCCAATCTTCTAAGCTCAATGAATTATTCTATGGGTCTCATGGTTAAAGATGTCTCACATCAATAGAAGTGCATGCAATTGCTGGTAGCCTCAAATTGATGGACAGATTTCTGTTATGTAACTCTACTGACCTCGCATCTCAACCTAGTAAATCCAACTAATTATTCCAGGCTTTACTAATGTGACGACCCACCTTTTCGAACAGTTCAAGTCGACAATAAACCACACATGTCCAACTCGAACCATTTAAAAGATAGATTATCAATGGCTTTAAATAAAAGAAAAGAAGAAAACAACAATAGAATCTCACAGCGAAACGATAAAATATAATAATCACATAAACAGTTCATGAAGCTGTTTATAATATATATACAATTTAATTTACAACATAAATCGGAGTTATACAATATCATCAGAGTTACACATTTTAACAGACAAAATGAAATAGTGCAGCAGAATAAATACCAGTAGATATGATATACCAAATCTTCGCCTTCGTCCTCCAGAACAAATGCCTTCGATAACTAAAAAACTCGATCTGACCCGAGCGTATTGAAAAACAAAACATTCGAGTCAGGATTAAAAATCTTCGTGTAAGTTAAACCAAAATCAGGTAGAATATAGTTCTAATTTACTTTGAATTTCACATAAGGCTTCAGAGTTTATACTTTATTTCGAGGGTTTAAGTAAATTTATCAACTTCAAATTTATTTTATAATTTTCATGTATTTCAAATGGTGAACTTCAAAGTTTGAAAATCTCTAAATTTAGAATCATCAAATAAATACAAGTTTCTTTTATCATTATTTTTCAAATATTTATTTCCGTCCAAGAGAGAGGAAGGATGGAGCTTCGATATTGAAAATGAGGGGAGAGAGGAAGAGACGCGTGCTATAATTATATACGTGAACAACACATTATTTTTTAATAATAATATTCTTTCATTTTTTTCTTTGATTTTTACTTCAACATGCAAGGGAAGGGTGAAAGCATGAAATAGACAGGCTAAATTATATAGACTAGGAACAGTGTTTCATTAGATTAAACTATTAATAAAATTTAATGCCTTAGAACGTTATACACACAAAGTCGACGTGGCGATAAAGATACCTGTGCAGAGAATCATAAAGGCATGGATATTGTCTGATGGGTGACATGGCCAAACAGGGAACCCCTATACACTAATATCCAACCACTTAACGTTGCGCACAAGACGTAAAAAAACAGAAACCAATATACTGCGGTGATCAGCGCAATGAGACGAATTAAATGATGTAATAAAATCTATTTTACGACAATCATATCAAAAATCCAATGTTGCTGCTAATTAACCTTATTATACCGCATATAAAATGACAAATCGCAATAATGAAGCTAGAAAGACCAGAATTAGACGAAATGAACTTCGACGTTTCAATCGGTAAATTTTCTAGATCATTTTTATGTAAAAATATTAATATGTCGAAAAATAATATTTTCCGCTAAATTATTAACTAATTTTTGAATTAAAACTCAAAACCGATAAATTTACATATTTCGCAACAAATAAAGTTTTCTTTCACTATAATACATTAGATGCATTTCAAATTTACATTTTTCATAATTAAATTTAACTATTTATTTTACTCTGAAATTATTAAGTTACTAATACCAGAATAAATTTTAAATAATAGCATACACTTCTTTTAATTAACGTTCATTCATTCATTTTAACTTAACACTTACTATCTTAATTTCCATTATAAATTTATTACAACCCAATATCATTAATTTCAATTTTAACATAAGTTACACCTTTTATTTTATTACAACTTGTCGTCATTTTAGAATTTTGATTAAATGTTGTAACTCATGTTCTTCTGTTATTTACATATATCAATCTCCTATTTAAAATAAACATTACTATTCATATTATTAATTATTTACAACTAATATCATTCAATTTATATTTTCAATATAAATCATTAAATTATATTCTTTATTTTTTTTACCATTTTTATTCAAAATTTATATTTAATTTAATAATTTAAAATAGTTAAAAATACGGGTCGTTACAATCTCCCCCACTCAAAACTTTTCGTCCTCGAAAAGGAACCAAGTAAGGAATTTAACATACAATATATTTTACTCAAAACATTAAAACCTTATTTGCAAAACATTTAATACGCTTTCACTATGCCACTATAATATTAGCTTATTTGTAAAGTAAGTTATATAATTTTTAAATTATCGAAATTTTTCTAAGTCCTGAATTTACGGAAAATTTTGGCAGCATCTCCTTTGCGCGGCGCAATCGTAAAGATTTTACAATACATTATATAACCCAAATATATATCAAATATACATCTCATCTCAATGATAAGGCATCCCGTAGGGAAAAATATAACAGTACGATATGTAATTCGAGATATGTACTTTATTATTGTTCATATGAGCGAGTTCACTCATATCAAAGTGAGCAAAACGGGCCAAAATGCTTATACGTCCGAAAGGTCTTCAAATGTGCATATCTCAACTAAATTTGAATACTAGTTGTTTATAAAAGATATAGAAGCATGCATGAGTTTTATAGAACTATATGACATGGATTCTTAATTTAAACCATAAGCACAAGCATCAATAAAGCAAAGCAACTAGATATAACATGGTAATATGAAGCAACTACAAGGACGATGTAGTTCATGAAATTATAATGATGTAAAAGCTAATTTCAATTAGAAATTTTTAAAACAATTATGTGCAACACATAAATGTAATGCAACCGATAAGGATGATGTTAAACTACATGCAACCAAACAGCATAGCAATCCTAAGCAAGAAACAATCATAGCCAGCAATCATAGCATACAATCATTTTATTAAAATCCGTACAATATATATATATATATATATGTATGTATGTATGTATAACAATTTCGATTCCAAACTAGTATTGGCAACCCAACTACTTTGGTGCGGACTCTAATCCGACTTCTTGATTAGAAACTTCCATCCTCCTTACATAGTTATAAGCTATGATTAAGAACTTCAGAATTCATATCAAAAATCTATATCAGCGTTCATTGTCGAGAATCGAGCGAACAATCCTAAATCGGACAGGTGTGAATTAGCTTAAAATCATGTATTCAAATCTAAATCCAAACTGTAAATGCAAACGAAATGGTCTATATACAACCTACGTATTTATTCCATTGATTTCTTAATTACATCAATAGATAATTCAAGTGGTTTTTATATCCAATTCTTAAATGTTTGAAAATTTCCTCGTTAAAAATTCTTTTATAACAAAATACTTTTATATCGAAATAATTTATATTCAAAATACTCTTGATAACTTGATGTTTCAACTAGTTTATCTACGCTCTTACAGAATCTGGCAATATGTTGATCAGACATAAGGCTAGAAATATCTAAGTGCTTAGTAGACCCGTTTCAATACCCAGTGAAAATGCCTAGAAAACCTTTAAAACATATATGGAAGGTACCAATCGAAAATTAATCATAGATCGCAGATACACAATGCTTACGCCCCTATCTCAGAGGAAACATCTGTAACTTTGGGTAAGCTATACCCCGCGAATTATGCCATGAAAATTAAAATCAAATCGTCCATGGATCATAGTCTACTTAGCGGTTACGTCTCTATCCCCAAAGAAAACATAGTAAACTATAGGTAATCACTGCCCCTCAAATTATGCCATGTGGATTGCAGTTTACTTAGTGGTTACACCCTATGGTTACGTCGTTAACCCAGCGAAAACATAGTAAATTGTGGGCAATCTCTGCCGCCTCGAATTACCCAAATACATCGACCATAGATCGCAGCTACACAATGGATACGTCGCTATCCCAACAAAATCATAAGTAGATTATAAGCATCACGCCCCCTGAATTACACTATGCTAATTGAATCATAAGACCATAGGTTACACTGTGGAATTCAAAGGAACTCGTCAGTTTATGTCCGAACGACCGAAATCAAACAATAGAATGAATCCACCAAGTGGATTATCGAAAATCACGAAGGGTACTTCCTATATCTTTTACTTCAAAATATATCATAGTATATACAGTACCATTTCCAAATCACAACTTCAAATATCACACTTATATAAATTCCATTATATATAAAATTTAATTTCCAAATCGAGTACTTGCCAAAAGCAATAGCCTCAAATATATCATATCATCCTTACATAAATTCTGTTATATATAAGATTATCGCTCTCAGATTGAATACTTTCAAAATCAATAGTTTTCGAAATTACTTCATACTTATACAAACCCTTTCATATAAGAATCGAAAACTTTCAAATCAAATATTTTTATAGAGTCAAAGGTCTTCGAAATCAATTCATTTTCATATACCAATTCAGTTTAAAATCCATATACGATCTCAACAATCATTTTTCCCTCTCAAATAGAATGTCATTCAAAATTTTCAAAGTCGATAGTTTTTAGAAATAAGCTCAATTTAATATTCGTACCATGTTTATAAATGAAATTTTTATTCCAAATTAAATACGTTTTAAATAAAACGTTTTAAACATAAATTACTTTATAAAACATTTATAAACATTTCTTAAAACAAAATTTCATTTGACACTATCACGACCCGTCTTTCTATCACCAAAAAAACGCATCATGATTTAAGAAAGAAAGGGATAAAAGAAGAAAAGATAAGAAAAGAAACTCAACAACATCAGATACTCACAACAGAATGATTGAAATATAATATATCACATAAAATATTACGTAGTATCATATACATCAGAGTACACAACTTATACAACACATATTAGACAGTTATAAACATCTGTCCAACTATACAACTCAAGATATCACAAGATGTAGATACAACATAAACACAGTGGAACCATAATATATCTACATGCGGAAGCCTCCTGCTCCACATCTCCTCTAAAATTCATCAAGCTAACCTGAATCACTCGACTACTCATACATAATATGAGTACCCAAGAGTTTAATAAAACATAAAATAAACACTCGGGTCAGACAGGGGTCTGGTGTAAGTAAAGGGTTTAAAGTTGCTTAACTTTAGAAAATCCTTTGAAAAGAAAAGGTATCACGTAAGACTTCCCACACATAAACATGGAAAAGTTTTTTCCTTACGCTAACCAAAACATTTGATAGGAAATCCAGAGATATTATAATAATGTCTAGGGTTTTCAAGTAAATAAGAAATAGCCGAAATTGTTACATTATTAAATTCCAGCTACTAGCCACAAAAGTGGGTAATACAATCAAAACCGTAGGGTCTCGTAGGAAGAATGGGTTTCCATCAATGGCAGGGCTATTGGGGTACCGCCCGTCATAGTACGGGGCATAGATCACCGTACCGAGGATCACCCCCAATCCCTTGCAACACAAAGCCGGGACTATCCCTTACTGGACAGTCTCGAGTAAGATCACCCCGTGGTTGGCGCGACCAACCACCCACTAAGCCGAAATAAAAAGGGACATCTAGACAGGGATGACCTCACCCTGAAATGGGTGCTACCCACCTAGCCTTGCTGCACCTCCCCTGTTTTAGCCATTCCCAGTTGATGAGGCTTGAGGCAGCGATTACCTTTATAGAACACATCTATCTTAGAATGCTCATCGTCCACCTGACGATGTTCTGAAAGCATTCAATCCATACAAGTTCGTTCCGGGTTCGAACGAAACCGAAGGCACTATCTCATTGCACTCATTTTGGAATCACCCTCAGAGTCAACGACCATAACCCTTGCACTCTAAATCACCATCTCGAACCTGTAAGTACTATTTCCATCAAACTCATCACGGAATCACCCCCAGAGTTATACTGACGAATAGTTCTTACACTTCGAGTCTTCATTTGAACTCCACTTGGATTCACGACCTAACGTTTAATTTGGATCGACGTGGTTTTCGGATATCCAAATATGGAAACCCGATCCCGGTCTCACCGAATCCAAACGCCATTTTAATGTCCAAGTTGTTTAAGGGTTTAAACAATTAAACTTATATTCAGGATAACATAAACAGATAGATGAATCACATTATCACAAAATATAATTCATATCAACCATTCATCTCATAAGCAACATATCACATATCGGAGATATCACACTCGAATCATCCAACATCATTCAAACATCCAATATCAATCAATCAATATTAATCAATCTTCCAATATCAATCAATCAATACTAATCAATCATCCAAAAGCAGAATTGATTAACTCTTAATCAATTGGATTACCTTAATCCTTCTTCATTAATTAATTACAAATTAATTTATTAATCATCTCTTAATGATTTTCCCTAATTAATCTTCCTTGATTAAACATCCTTTAATTACATTCAAGTAATTAGCCTTTAATTCTTTAATTAATTTCGCAGATTAATTATCCTTAACCATATACAGTAATTAACCTTTAATTACTATCATTAATCACATTAATTAATGATCCTTTATTTTCTTCCATTAATTAATCAATTATGATTAATTACATTAATCCTTTATTAATTACAATTAATTAATCATACTTTAATTAATCACTTTTATTAATCAACCTTGATTAATATCATTAATTATATTAACTAATGATCCTTATTAATTAATAATTCCTTTAATTAACTAAATAATTAACTTGTAATTAATCATCTCATTAATCATAAACAATAATTAACAACTTGTAATTACTTATCTTAATTAATTAACTTTTTAATTAATTATATTAATCATTTGATTAATTATATTAATTAATTAATCTTTAATTACTTCATTAAGAAATTTTTAATAAATTAAATCAATTAATAATCCTTAATTAATTACTTTATTAATCAATCATATTTTGAATTAGTTACATTTAGTAATTAATCTCAAATTAATCACATTCATTCATTAATTAATCACATTAATTAATTAACTAAATTAACTAAATAATTAACCGTTAATTACTTCCATAAGTAATTATCTTCTAATTACTTCCATTAGATGATTACTCTCTTAATTAATTACCTTAACAAGAAATTAATCTCATAATTAAATAATCCTTAATTCCTAAATTAATTAATTACTCTTTAATTAATTAACTTCAAATCAATCAATTAATTAATCCTTAAACAAATAACAACAAGTGATTATCCCTTAATCACTTCCATCTAATTACTTCCATAAGTAATTTCCATTAATTACTTCCATAAGTAATTTCCACTTTCTAATTACTTTAATTATCCATTATTAAATACTTACACTTAATTGATTCATAATCAAGTGATTATTAAAAATTAAACAAACAATTAACTAATCATTTAAAATTAATTAAATAATTAGTTAACTTCTTATATTTAAAAATTCTTAATTAATTAAGAAAATCATTCATCTTAATTAAACTTCTACTTATTAACAAATCATATTAATGAAGTATTCTTAAATTCATAACAATATTAATTTAACCTTATTTATCTTCACAAATTAATTATTTAAATTAATCAAATCTTATTAACTTAAATAAACTATTTTTATTGGTTTACAAAATTAAAACAATAACCTTATTAAAACAATTAGACCATGCCGTCCAAAAACAAAGCTTCAAATCACAATATATTCATACGTATATGTATTATAAATAGATTATATTAAATTTCAAAACAACTTCAAATTATAACATATACATACATATATATTACAATCTGAGAATTCAATCTTTTATTTAAAAGAAAAGATTTTCTATTCACAATATATATATCAAATATATGTATTATAAATAGAATATAAATTTTATTAGTTTTGAAAGATAATTCTTATCAATTTTAAATTGTTAAAAAGATATTGATCAATATTGCCAGATTAAATATTTATTAACCTTTAAAAGATTAAATTTACCAATTTAAATTAAAATTATAAAGAAAAATTATCAAATCAATTTACTAATTAATACAGATTATTAAATTGATATTGCATAAAAAATTCCGGGTCGTCACATCCCTTCCCCCTTAAAAGAATTTCATCCCCGAAATTTAAAAGAAAAGATAATTTAATAACCCAGCAAAGATTTTAATTTCAATCAGCAAAGCATACCTAACATCCAGTAACTAACAACCATAACAATCAATCAAGCAAACAAACCTAACTAATTACCCTGACACAAATCAGGATAGATCCTACTAACACTATCTAGAGTTTCCCAAGTATATATCACTGGGAGACTCGCTTTATGGAAGCTAAACTACACCACCAAAATCCAGAGCCCCTCTCATCTCTAGATCTCTGAACAGGACATCAGACTGTACTCAAGACTAGCATAACTTCCAAAATTCAACTGAACTGCAGATTCTACAACCAACGATGAATCATACACGTACTCCCTCAGAGATACGTGAAATACAATAAATTCCAACTATCAAACTGGCAATTCCATCTTATAGACTAAAGAACTTATCCTATCAAGAGCACAGATAAGAAATCCCAAATACCACAGAACTAGCCATCCAATCTTATCTAATTACTGCTCTCTTAACCAGAGAAATTTTAACAACCATGAAGTCTTCAACTTCGAATTCCAAACTTCTTAATCTCCTATCTGCATAACTCAATAGACAATCCTGGGCTGCCCATTTTCTTCCTGATCAGCTCAACCTATGTTGATGTTTCCAGAAACAACTAGACCAAAGCAAACCAGTTTCTGGACCCCATTCAACAAAATGGTCCTCCAAGATCCGTCGAAATCCAGAACACAAGCTCTACTTCCCAAGCAATAGCAAACTGAACTTGCTTCCTTCCTTGCACAGTTGCTACCTCGCTTCCGCTACACAACTCTGATTCTGAAATAGATGACAATACTGTTGATGAACACGAGTACAAACTTATCCAATATATCCATAAAATTTTGTTCATCAAATCCATAAAATCTTAGTGACCCATCTGACTCGGTCACACAACCTTACAGCAGAAATCCAACTCAAAACAGGATCTAACCAATCCAAATTCCAAAAATTCTTGAGCTGCTACACCAACTCTTCCTTCTCCATGAACCATCCTACTACCAGGCTAACCACCAGTATCGCTTCTGGAACCATTTCAATACAAAACTCCACTCCAGATGCAGACAAGCTTCTGATTACTTCAGTAGCTCCTACTTCCACATGAGAACCCTCAGTCTCAAACAAAAGATTGCCCAAGATAAATTCCCAAACTAATCGCGAGTCACTTTTGCGATCCTACCTAGTTCGGATTCCAAAGAAACTGTCCTCTCTTTTCCAATTAGAACAGCCTTAAGCTTTTCCAAACAAGGTTAACCCTTCAAGAAAACCTTCACCATCTGCCCGGACTGCTGAAAGAAGAACCACAAAGATTCTTGAACCATCGAAGAAACATACCACACTGCTGCTTCCAAACCCTACCTCGATGATACTGCAAAGCCAAAAGACCTTCTTGTCAGCACACCGAACCCTTCGAGCTGCACTGCTACCACAGCTAACCAAAGACTCTAATCCAAAGGCTCCTCGAACCCTAAAACGATCAACAAACTACACAAAAGACCTTCGAAATGGCAGACAACCTTTCAAGAAATTCGGGCTCCAAACCAAGCATCAACATCTCGCTCTCCTTAAGGGATGACAATGAGACCATGTCGAAGCGAAGCAACTCATAGACCTTAATCTCATATTCCAAAACAGCTAACCTCCTTGCTAAAGGTCCAGACAACTTTCACACAGACGAATCTTCCTTGCGGCAGGTAAAGACAGCTTCTCAACTACTTCTAAAACTGCTTCAAGAGAAAACATCTTCGAAAATATCCATGGATACTGCATCTCACCACTCAGCTACCAAGATATCATCACTTGCTACTGCACTTTCGTTAGATCCAAACTTTATAAAATCCGCTTACCCGAGTGATATCCAAACTTACACTTCCAAGATGAACTCCGAATCTTTTGAAAAGATTTCCTTCGGAGATCAGAGAAATCCTTACTCCAAGCTACAAAGCTCACTCGAGACGGTATTAGGTCTACAGTCTCAACAAATATACTTCCAATCACAACATATGGACCTCTTCCATTAGTGGTAGTCGTGTTACACACACCACTGCTCCATCTACCTATAAAAACTTATGTTGGAAAATCCAAACAGATAACCCAACAAATTAGGTATATATATATATATATATATAGTTATATATAAAAATTACAAGTACGCTCTCTCAAGAAAGACACCACTCCAGAGCCTAGGTATTTACTCAACCTAGCGCTCTGATACCAGCTGTCATGACCCGTCTTTCTATCACCAGAAAAACGCATCATGATTTAAGAAAGAAAGGGATAGAAGAAGAAAAGATAAGAAATAAGAAACTCAACAACATCAGATACTCACAGCGGAACGAATGAAATATAACATATCACATAAAATATTACATAGTATCATATACATCAGAGTACACAACTTATACAACACATATTAGACAGTTATAAACATCTGTCCAACTATACAACTCAAGATATCACAAGATACAGATACAACATAAACACAGCGGAACCATAATATATCTACACGCGGAAGCCTTTTGCTCCACATCTCCTCCAAAATTCGTCAAGCTAACCTGAATCACTAGACTACTCATACATAATATGAGTACCCAAGAGTTTAATAAAAAAGAAAATAAACACTCGGGTCAGAAAGGGGTCTGGTGTGAGTAAAGGGTTTAAAGTTACTTAATTTTAGAAAATCCTTTGAAAAGAAAAGGTATCACGTAAGACTTCCCACACATAAACATGGAAAAGATTTTTCCTTACGCTAACCAAAATATTTGATAGGAAATCCAGTGATATTATAATAATGTCCAGGGTTTTCAAGCAAATAAGAAATAGCCGAAATTGTTACATTATTAAGTTCCAGCTACTAGCCACAAAAGCGGGTGATACAATCAAAACCGTAGGGTCTCGTAGGAAGAATGAGTTTCCATCAATGGCAGGGCTACTGGGGTACCGCCCGTCACAGTATGGGGCCTAAAACACCGTACCGAGGATCACTCCCAATCCCCTGCAACACAAAGCCGGGACCATCCCTTACTGGACAGTCCCGAGTAAGATCACCTCGTGGTTGGCGCGACCAGCCACCCACTAAGCCGAAATAAAAAAGGACATCTAGACAGGGATGACCTCACCCTAAAATGGGTGCTCCCCACCTAGCCTTGCTGCACCTCCCCTGTTTTAGCCATTCCTAGTTGATGAGGCTTGAGGCCACGATTACCTTTATAGAACACATCTATCTTAGAATGCTCATCGTCCACCTGACGATGTTCTGAAAGCATTCAATCTATACAAGTTCGTTCCGGGTTTGAACGAAACCGAAGGCACTATCTCGTTGCACTCATTTTGGAATCACCCTCAGAGTCAACAACCATAGCCCTTGCACTCTAAATCACCATCTCGAACCTATAAGTACTATTTCCATCAAACTCATCACGGAATCACCCCCAGAGTTATACTGACGAATAGTTCTTACACTTCGAGTCTTCACTTGAACTCCACTTGGATTCATGACCTAACGTTTAATTTGGATCGATGTGGTTTTCGGATATCCAAATATGGAATCCCGATCCCGGTCTCACTGAATCCAAACGCCATTGTAATGTCCATGTTGTTTAAGGGTTTAAATAATTAAACTTATATCCAGGATAACATAAACAGATAGATGAATCACATTATCACAAAAGATAATTCATATCAACCATTCATCTCATAAGCAGCATATCACATATCGGAGATATCACACTCAAGTCATCCAACATCATTCAAATATCCAATATCAATCAATCAATATTAATCAATCATCCAATATCAATCAATACTAATCAATCATCCAAAAGCAGAATTGATTAACTCTTAATCAATTGGATTACCTTATACCTTCTTCATTAATTAATTACAAATTAATTTATTAATCATCTCTTAATGATTTTCCTTAATTAATCTTCCTTGATTAATCATCCTTTAATTACATTCAAGTAATTAGCCTTTAATTCTTTAATTAATTCCAAAAATTAATTATCCTTAACTATATACAGTAATTAACCTTTAATTACTATCATTAATTACATTAATTAATGATCCTTCATTTGCTTCCATTAATTAATCAATTATGATTAATTACATTAATCCTTTATTAATTACAATTAATTAATCATACTTTAATTAATCACTTTTATTAATCAACCTTGATTAATATTAATCAACCTTGATTAATATCATTAATTATATTAACTAATGATCCTTATTAATTAATAATTCCTTTAATTAACTAAATAATTAACTTGTAATTAATCATCTCATTAATCATAAACAGTAATTAACAACTTGTAATTACTTATCTTAATTAATTAACTTCTTAATTAATTATATTAATCCTTTGATTAATTATATTAATTAATTAATCTTTAATTACTTTATTAAGAAATTATTAATCAATTAAATTAATTAATAATCCTTAATTAATTACTTTATTAATTAATCATATTTTTAATTAATTACATTTAGTAATTAATCTCAAATTAATCACATTCATTAATTAATTAATCACATTAATTAATTAACTAAATTAACTAAGTAATTAGCCCTTAATTACTTCCATAAGTAATTATCTTCTAATTACTTCCATTAGATGATTACTCTCTTAATTAATTACCTTAACAAGAAATTAATCTCATCATTAAATAATCCTTGATTCCTAAATTAATTAATTACTCTTTAATTAATTAACTTGAAATCAATTGATTAATTAATCCTTAAATAAATAACAACAAGTGATTATCGCTTAATCACTTCCATCTAATTACTTCCATAAGTAATTTCCATTAATTACTTCCATAAGTAATTTCCACTTTCTAATTACTTTAATTATCCACTATTAAATACTTACACTTAATTGATTCATAATTAAGTGATTATTAAAAATTAAACAAACAATTAACTAATCATTTAAAATTAATTAAATAATTAGTTAACTTCTTATATTTAAAAACTCTTAATTAATTAAGAAAATCATTCATCTTAATTAAATTTCTACTTATTAACAAATCATATTAATGAAGTATTCTTAAATTCATAACAATATTAATTTAACCTTATTTATCTTCACAAATAAATTATTTAAATTAATCAAATCTTATTAACTTAAAAATAAACTATTTTTATTGGTTTACAAAATTAAAACAATAACCTTATTGAAAAATAAACATTTAGAAATCAATTTTAAAATTTAAAACACTTTAATCATCAAATTTAAACTTATTCATTTTCAATATAATTTGAAAACTTTGTTTTTAAAACATTACTTTAAAATTTACTTAAAAACTTTGATTTAATATTTAAATTCAAAACACTCCTTTAAATTAAAATTCAAAATTTAATTAAGTTAATTACTTTCAAAAGAAATCAACTTAAACATTTTAAATTTGAAATTATATTCAATTGACACTTTTAATAGTTTGATTAACATTACTTTAAAAGAATAAGTTTTAAATTTATAAATTTATTTCTTTTAGTAAAAACTTAAACTTGAATAGCATAAGAAAATCGTCTCGGGTCAAACCTGAGTCGAACACCACAAAAACACGAGTTAGTCTCGCGCCACACACCAACCCCACTACTTCGAGACCAACCCTTCCTTGCACGAACCAAAACCTGAGTAAACCCTTCTTCCCCAAACCCACCATTCTACTACCCGATACATCATTCACGCGTGCACGTTGCACGGCGAACCAAGCAACGCTGATCCTTCCTCCGGCCATCTCCAAGTCACCAACGACCACGTCGAGCCTCTCGACCAACCAAATCCATAAAAACATCGCCAATGCAAAATCGAGCACTATAGCCCAAAACTGGAAATGAGACTCGAACGAAAACCTCCCCAACGCTGACGAACCTGACGCCGTTAGACCATGCCATCCTTACCAAAAAAACACCTCGACCCCGAGCATCATTCCCCCCTAACGCGATCGCATCCGATGATCCTGGGATGATGCGACGGTCGCAAAAACAACAGCCTTCAAAACTAAAGACGAAACTCTACTCCATCAAAATCTGATCATCTCGGCCCATAAGAAAAATCACGACTATTTTTCCCATACTCACCATTGATCGAACCACCTCCAGACCAAAAATTGATCAACTTCGCCACGCCGTTCATCGGCAATCGCCCAAAACACCCAATTCGAACAAACCCAGAATTCACATGAATTACCAAACTAAAAATTATGATATGTATATTAAAAATCATAATTTTTGACCACTAATACATTCATGAGATCCAAAACAGAAAACATGTTTGTTGATTTTTGACATGCAACAGTATTTTACTGTAATTTCCATTTTTAAAATTATTTGTAAATTAAAAATTCCAGAAACCATTTTTAAAATTACCATCATACAATAACAAACAACTTTCATTTAATCATCAAAGTCAATTATTGATGTTATTGGGGGATTAGAATTTTTGAATGTAAATCCTGGTCTGAAAACAATAGATAACAGTGTGTTTGTATATACAGATTTATTTACACATATATACATATCTATAAATTCAGTAATATAAACACTGGAAGATTTTTATGCACCACCAAGATCAAATCACAAATTATCACATGCGTTAGAGTCAAAATCAACTTAAACTGTTTTTAAAAATAATTTACTCACCTTTTCACAGAGAACAGAGCACGTTTTTTTTTAGTTTTTTTCTTTTCCCAGGCTTTTCTGTTGAAACCCTACTGCATGCCTATAGATTGTTGTTTTAAAGTGTTGAAACTTGCTGAGTTGATGCTTTGAAACTTAATGTTGAGCTTGCATATTTGAAATCTTGAAACTGAGGATGAACTTCCCTTGATTTCTTCTTTTGCTTATCAGTTTTCAGGTTGTAAAAGAACACAGCTATGTTTGATTATTTTTTTAAAATGAATTTCAGGTTTGAAAATAATTTCTGGTTTGCCATTAATTTTTTTGAAGGAATGAGGGGAGAAAAAAATTGAGAAGAAGAAAGTTTTGAATTGGAAGTGGAAAACAAATTTCTTTTAAACACTTTCTCTATATGTTTAAATTTTAAACAAAAGAACCGAAGGCCACTTGTTCATAAATTTGAACAAATGTCAAAAGCTAGCTTGAATGATGTACAAGTGTTAACCTTCTCTTTTTTTTATAAATTCATTTAAGTCACATGCATGCATTTATGAAGTATATTTATGCATATGAAATGTTTTTACAATAATAAGCTTTTGAATTTAAATAAATATATAAGTATGAAATCTTTGTAAACATTTATTTTATAAATAGCTTACTTTTAAAATCAAATAAATGTATTATATATTTTCTTTTAAATTGTGAAATATGAATTTGTATTTATATTTATGTAAATGTGAATTTGGTAATTTATTTATTTATTACTTATGTTTACAACTATTCTAGTTCAAGAGATATTTAAAAAGAAAGTTCATTTATAACTTTATATATATATTTATAAGCATTTTAATTTAAGCATTTTAATTTAAGCATTTTAAAGAAAACAAAATAAAACTTTTTTTAAATCTTATTTAAACTATCACATTTTAAAAATAAATAATTATCTTATACTTTGAAAATAATCGAATTAATCTTAAATTAGCTTTTGAAAAATATTGAATTTAAAATAAAGCTTCAAATCACAATATATTCATACATATATGTATTATAAATAGATTATATTAAATTTCAAAACAACTTCAAATTATTACATATACATACATATATGTTACAATCTGAAAATTCAATCTTTTATTTAAAAGAGAAGATTTTCTATTCACAATATATATACCAAATATATATATTATAAATAGAATATAAATTTTATTAGTTTTGAAAGATAATTCTTATCAATTTTAAATTGTTAAAAAGATATTGATCAATATTGCCAGATTAAATATCTATTGACCTTTAAAAGATTAAATTTACCAATTTAAATTAAAATTATAAAGAAAAATTATCAAATCAATTTAATTATCATTACAGATTATTAAATGGATATTGCCTAAACAATTCCGGGTCGTCACAGAAACATTTCGAAACCAAATTTCATATTTGTATAATACAAAATAATCTTATTTATTTTACTTACGAAAATACTCAACAGTTTAAAACTTGTTTAAATTATATCATCCTTTGACTTAAGAGTTACAACTATCATTATTTTTCAACACCTTAGAGGACAATTTCGAACATCGGAATTCCAATCCTCAAATTCTCATATTCAAAACCATATTTATGTAAGTCATTTTCTAATATAAAATCATTTCATAATTGTATATATTTGCTTAGATTAATTACACAGCCTGTATTACTTCAAATTTCTCCTTGTTTTTTCTTTTTTCTTCACATTATCACAACCACTTATTAAGAAATGGTATCATTCAACATATTGTTATAGATACATTTGTCTCCAACATTTTCCCAAAAGATTTCAATACGTATTAAATTTTATCCATTTTCGATTTCTTCTTTTCTTATGGATATTCTCAAACTTTTATCATAAAGAAAAGCACGAAGCATTTAATTATACATATCGTTCACCTTGGCGCATCAACTACTCAAAAACTAAGGATACAATAGGATCCTATATACCATACACAAGGTTGCACCAAAAGAAAGGCCTCGACCTAGACACAACTAGCTAGAAGTTAGGAAATAACAAGTCCTGCACAGCTTCTCCCGCTTCTCCACATTACTTCAAGAACAATGCTTCGGTATTTATCCTTGCTGATGTTGCCTCAAAATGACCAGTGCACTCCACATTAACATGTCCCCAATTCTTGCATTTGTTACAAAAGTACACTATACTCCCATCTTCCCTTTCGAAACTTACGCAAGCCGCTCGAGCGTGATGCATCGCGGCTTGCCTTCCATGTTGTCTCTCAAGGTAACTTCTGGCTCTATCTCCAGTCTGTTTGCAATGGAAGCAAATGGTTGATTCATCAATTAATAAAATGGGTACATGCTTCTTCTTCCTCGCTTTAGGACAATAGCCTAGAAAGTGGCCCTCTTTACGGCACTTAAAGCATACGATCTCGAAGCGAACATACTTGTCATCCTTTCGCTGCCTGTTTTTGCTGCACATAGCGAAAAAATGTCCTTTTTGGTGACACCTATAACAGATGTTGTTATCATAAGGGCCTAGTTTTGCCCTTTCTCTAATCAGTTTCTCTTGTTCTTACTCTGCCTCTTTTCGTGCCTTACGTTCTGCCTTCCATGCTTCACTTTTTGTCATCTTAATCGAATTAACGTTTCTTCATCAGTTAAATTTTCAATTTTATTCTTAAGTTTATTAGCATTTTAACTAGCTTTTGAATGAAATTTCTTTAGAATCAATGGTTACCAAATTCATTATTTTAAATAAGTCTAAACTGATAGCATATCCAATTTGTTTTGATCACATACTCAAGGATTTTAATACGCTATTCTAACTGTAATTCCTTTACTCCAATTCATGGGTTTTAAATTATACTTATATAAAAATACAAATACGCTCTCTCAATACTCTCAACTCATTCTAGGGTGCTACTGACCCAATCTCTAATGAGTTTACCCTAACAAAGCCAAGGTTCATGCTTAATCTTCAGCCTGATACCAACTGTGATGACCCGCCTTTTCAAACAGTTCAAGTCGACAATAAACCACACATGTCCAACTAGAATCGTTTAAAAGATAGATTATCAATGGGTTTAAATAAAAGAAAAGAAGAAAATAACAACAGAATCTCGCAGTGGAATGATAAAATATAATAATTACATAAACAGTTCATGAAGCTATTTATAATATATATAAAATTTAATTTACAACATAAATCAGAGTTATAGAATATCATAAGAGCTATACATTTTAATAGACAGAATGAAAAATGCAGCAGAATAAATACTAGTAGATATGATATACCAAATCTTCGTCTTCGTCTTCCAGAACAACTGTTGCGATAACTGAAACACTCGGTCTGACCCGAGCGTAATGAAAAATAAAACACTCGAGTCAGAAATAAAAATCCTTATGTAAGTTAAACCAAAATCAGGTGGAATATAGTTTTAATTTACTTCGAATTTCACATAAGGTTTCACGATTTATACTTTATTTCAAGGGTTTCAGTAAATTTATCAACTTCAAATTTATTTTATAATTTTCATGTATTTTCAAACGGCGAACTTCATAGTTTGAAAATCTCTAAATTTTAGAATCATCGAAATAAATACAAGTTTCTTTTATCATTATTTCAAATATTTATTTCCGTCCAAGAGATTTCGATTACTTTATATATTCCCAAAATCTCGATAATTCCACATTTTAAAGTATAAAGTACCCTAAATCATTAATTGGTCAAATTTCCAATCATAGATTAGTTTACAAAAGTACTTCCTTTACCATAAAAAAGTTATAGAAAAATTTCAAAAACCTTTTATTAACCCCTTTTCAGAACATATATCATTATAAAATTCGAATTTAGAAGTTTTATAATGAATTTAAAATTATTTTCTAAAATCTGATTTAACTCAATTTAAAAAATTTACTTCTTTATAATGTATAAATTTCCAAGGGTTAAAATCAAAAACTTTTTAGGGTGTTAAAAAATTCAATTTATCAAAATCTCTAATTTCACCTAACGACAAAGAAAATCACAACAATCACATTACTGTCAAAGCAGTCAATAATGCATCCAATAATTCTCATATCAAATAGGATGTCCAAAGGTACATATTCAAATTCAATGTACAAATGATCAATCATATCAATAATGATAATAACAGGGTGATAATACAAATATATAGAATCACTAAGCAACATAACAGCTAATCACAAATATCATCCATCTCAATATCAACCAACATGCAAAGCAACCAATTCAACCATATTATCAACATCCAATAACTATCAACGTCGATTGTGTAATGACCATAAATTTTAGTGATTTTATTTATTTGATTAATTGAATTTTTATGAAATTTCAAACAATAAAATTTGAAAATAAAAATTTAATATTTGGGATATGCCTAATTTAACATAGCAAATGGTAAATTTTCATCAGATTATATGGAAGTTTATTTTTCTTGTGTAATTTTATTTAAATTCAAATCAGTTAAAATTGATGATAATAAAATATTTTTCAAACCTGAATATTTTTATACAATAAATTTATAAATCATCTTCTGAGTGAGACGTCATATTTCATTTCTTTAAATTTGGACTACTATTGGTACGTCTACCTTAATTCTAATATTTTAGCAGCATTTTCGGTACCGATTATCGACTTTTGATAGGATGATCGCACCACTGATATTTGTATACCGTTTTGATCGTATCGTCGTGCTAATCTCTGTGGTATATTCATTTTTTCATTGTGAGGTCCATTACGCAATGGAAAGGATAATAACGGTCCGTTGTAATGATACCAAATTGTGACTTTAGACTTTCCCTTGATTTTAAAATCCTTACTGTGCAGCACAAGCAATCAATAAATTGCTTTAATGAGTCAGCTGAATCTAGGGGAGACCGTTACCATTCCTTTTATTATATATTTATACTTTTGCCTTTTTCTTTGAGTTGCAGCTCACTCACTGGTATGTTTAATTTCTTTATTTTTGTTCGCTCAATTTCTTCTGTTTCCCCTTCCTCCATCTCTCGGCTTCCTTTATCAAAAAAAAATCTCGCCCGTATTTTTCCGCCACCCTCGAACTCGTGAATTCACTTTCCTCTCCGCCTTCAACTCGAAGTCACCATCGAACCCCACCCCACCACATGAACAGCCACCCTCCACGGCCATAAGCCCTACCGTGTATGAACCCAGATCGCTATCTCTGCCTCGTGCACTAGCGCGCCCTCTCCCCTCGCCGGCATAACAACCCGCCTCATCGCCACAACCGACTTCCTTCGCAAGCCACCACACCCAAAACTTCGGCCTTGTTTTTCTCCTCTGCTCGCACTCGCGGCCCCACCCGCTTGCGTCGGCCAACGTGCAACCGGCCTCAAGGCAACACCTCACCCTCCTGATCTCGGCTACAGCAGCACCTTGCTTCCAACTAGCCGTTATCGCCATGTGGTATATAGTGTAAGCTATATAAGCTGTACATTTTATATAGTTTCGTATATTATATGTTGGTGATTTAGTGTGTATATATACCTACTATACCATAGGTTTATTTAATTAGAATTTATTAATAGTTTATACAACCCTGTTAGATGAAAATAGTGCATAAGGTAAGTTTTCATATTTATGTGTGTGTGTTTATAAGTATATTATTGATAGTGTTTCGATCTGTGTATATATTTTTATAGACTTATATGTATATTAATATTTATATAGTTAAGTGTTGTATAAATATATAATACGTTAAGTCTATTATAGTATTTTGAAGCAGGTTGGAAATTTATAACATGTACTATATACACTTTGACTTTATTATATATATATATATAGTATCTAATATATATAGTATATATTTAGGTAAAGTTAGTCTGTTATGAATCTATAAGTTATATACCTTGGTCGAAACATATTATAATTTAAGGTTGCCAGTTGTCGTATACATATATTTGTTTTGATAGTTCATCTTATGTGTGCAGTGTGATATATTGTATAAAAAGGTTTGTTATAAAAAAGTAAATGTTGGATTTTATTATATACAACTTGTCGGCTTAGATATGTAAAGGTATATATGCATGATTTAGATATATAGGCTTATATGTTTTAATATATATATAATATTGTGACTGGTTATGTAATATATAGAGAAGAGAATATATAAGTTTTATAACAGTATATATATAGTTATGTCTGTATTATCTTGTACGTATATGATAGTCTATATGTATCTGCCTATATTAGTTATATATGTGTGCTGTCTGTATAGGTTTGAATTTGGTATATATTAATATTTGATTTTAACAAGTATATTTATAAAAACATTGATGTGAAAATATAATGTGACCATATGTTTGTTTTAATGTATGTGATTCCGTATAGGCTTATATATAAATTTGTATATATATGAATATACATAAGTTTGGGTTTTCAAATTTTATTGATTTCACAGAAAAATATATACAGGTATTTTGATTTTAGTTAATGGGTTAAGAAATATTGTTTTCCAAATATATATATATATATAGATTTTGATTTCAATATATATGTTTAAAATTTAAGATTGATTTAAAAATGTATATGTACTTTAAAATGGAATATTTGGTTTAAGGAAAATTTATTATAATATACATCTCGTTTAAATTTTATCAAACAAATTTTGGTTTGTTCTCATCGATTTCTATTATCAGCTCTATTCGTCGAATTCATGTCAATCTAGCTTTGGTTTGGATTCGTGCCTGGATTTCATAACTCAACTTTATTGTCTATCTATCTAGCCTTGGAAGGTGAGCAATCACTTACGATTAACGTTCATATATTTATTAAATTTGATTTCAATTGAAACGAAAATTGAAATATGCTGTTGTTAGTTATTTACATTGCTATATATATGCTATTATCTGTATCAGTTCACATGTGATATCTGACACCATTATTTACTATTTATATTGATGATATATGCCTGTTATGTTGTTATCATATCTGTTATCACTCTACCAGTTCCCTGTTAGTATAGAATTCATTATGGGTTGAAATGATGCATACCCGAATGATCCGTAGATGAGAAAATCATTATGGATTGAAATGATAAACCCAAACGATTTTCGTTGAATTGAATTTGGGATTGTGGGTTGAAATGATATATACCCTTATATATTTAAATTACGAATTGAAATGACAAATATCTATATCACTTGACCATAGGATAGAAAATTATATACAGACACCATTGGTCTATATATAAATATTTTGGAAATGATTTCTATGGTTTTGGAGAAAATATATGGTTTAATAAATATTGATTTTAAGATATTAGATATAAATGTATTTTATAAAGGTTTAAAATTTGTATTTTTAAAATATATAAATAGATTTAATATATGTATAAATTTAAAGTTATGTTTAAGTATTTATTTAAATTTATATTTCAGATATAGAGTTTATAATAATTTTTAATAAATTAAGGTTGGGAAGATAGATTTGAAATTTATTTCAACTGGCATTTAATTAAGAATTTTATTTAATTAAATCGATTTGAAACTTATTGAATTTGAGATTTTCAAAGGATATGATTTACAACTCGATTTTGGTTTAAGGTGGTTAAATGAATATTTCAAGTTTGAATAAATTGAAGAATATATTTACTTTGGGGTTTTATTTAATGATATTGGATTCATTATGTGAATATTTCAAAACTAAATAATAATGAAGTTAATTTGAGATATTAAGGAAATTATCAAATTT
This sequence comes from Allium cepa, assembly GCA_030765085.1. Lineage (NCBI taxonomy): Eukaryota > Viridiplantae > Streptophyta > Magnoliopsida > Asparagales > Amaryllidaceae > Allium > Allium cepa. The sequence continues at coordinate 612,625,762 of CM060932.1, forward strand.
AGTTTTGAAATGTTGAATATGTTGAGCTTTGAAATATATTGAAATTGAAATGGTTTATTTTGTGGTTCAAATCTACATTTGAAATCGATATAATTTGAAATGGCTTATTGAGAAACTAAATTGAATTGAAATTGATGAATTGAGATTGAATAAAAATTGAATTTTGGAATTCGAGTTGATTTGAATCGATTTGTGAAATTTAAGGAAACTATTTTATCATATAAATTATTTTTAAATTATATTTAAACTATTTATAAATATTTTATTTTACAAATTATTTTAATATATATATACACACACTATTTTTAATATATAACTATTTTTAATATAAACTATTTTAATATACTAATTATTTTAATATAAACTATTTTATTTTATAAACAATTTTATTATATACATTATTAATAATATTTAAACTGTTTAAGTGGTGGAAGTTATGACTCCAAAGTTATGGTTTTCCAAAGTGTTAAAATTTCGAAAGCGTTACGGTTTCCAAAGTGTTATAAATTCAAGTATTTGGTTTCCAAAATGTTATAACTTTGATAGTGTTTTGGTTTTGGAAATGTATATCTTTGAAATAAAGAATGATATCGTGTAGATATGGTTTTGAAATGGATATGATATTCTAGTTTTGAAGTATAAACTGTTTTAAAATGACCACGGTGTTATAATAACGTTTGGTTGTTAAAGAGACTGGGATCGAATATTGTCATACTCTCTGCCAATACTGAAAACCACTTTAACAACTGTGCACGTGGTGGAGATTCCAGAGTGAAGTAGGATGGTTTGGTGATGATTCTATATACTATTTATGTAGTCCTGACTCCCGTGAGTCAGCTTTATGCGGCTAAAACAGGAGCCATGTCGGGCCAAGTGAGGTCATTCCTCTGATCGGCCACATTCCTTCGATACCATTCTATTGCTTTTGTGATTTGATTGGGTGCACCCTTTGATTTAAGAATGCATCATGAGTTGGGCGGTAGTAGCTGCTGCGCGTTACCGCCAATCCGAATATGCGAATGGTATATCTACCCTGGCATTGCCTCGAGTGCCTTGTCGCATGCCCTATCGTGCCTTTTACGAGTTTGTTTTTGTGTCGTACCTATGTAGTGCTCCCTGATAGCCCACTTGTGAGTGGAGTTTACAATATCTGTATAGATTACAGCATTACAAAAATGTGTTAAGGGGGATATGGGTAACGCCTTAATGTTATTTTTATAGTTTACTTTACTATAGACATATTATAAGAGTGTATATTACTACACAGTAGATAGTTCCACAGATCCTTAGAGGATGGTTGTCCCAAACATCCTTTAAGTTACTTGTATTTCAGTTGACATTTCACTTGAATTGAATTTATTAATATAAGAATGTTAATCCTGACACGAGTGTTTTGTATTTTGCTGTACGCTCGGGTCAGACTGAGTGACACAACATTTGAGACTTATCGTTGGAGTTGGAGCTTCACTTGTAGATTCGTCTGTATTTATTCATCTTTCATCTATCCGGTGGTTTTGTTTAGACTTGTCATCTGTTTGCATTCGAGACTTCTGTTGTATCATGTTTAACTCTGATGTATATATATAGTAACTTCATGAACTACTATTCTTTTATTTTCACTGCTTATTGTTATATTGCTCTGTGTCTGTGATTCTGTGATTGATTTATTTACTGTATATGTTGAGTTTTGCCAAATATAAATTGACAATATGATATTTTGAGCAATTCAAGTCCGACATGTGCGGATGCGAATGGTTGAAAATACCGGGTTGTTACAGTTTGTATTAAAGCTCTGGTTTAGGTAAAACTTAGCATATAGAGTAAAGTTAAGTACGGAATCGCCTTCATTCAAGCTTAAATTTCTTCCTCTTTGATTTGGATTTCTTTCGAACTTTGGAACCCTACCTTGTTCTTAAATCCATTCTTGTCCTTTCCTGTTCGTGTTCTTCATAATTTTGGAGCACCCCATGGCTTCACTTCAGCTGATTCTCTATAATGAATCTGAGAATATCTTGCCACCTCAATTGGCAATTCCATCCTGATGTTTTGAAGTCACATCTCTCCCATTTAAGCGGGAAATTGAATTTTCGCATCGATTTTATCCTTGGAATCTAGGTTAACCCGATTAAGGTCACCCGTGATCAATATAAGTTTATCTATCTTCCTCTTTTGTAATTTAGTTATCCTATCTTCCTTTCGAGTCCATCTCGTTGGTTAGGATTCTCTTTCATTAAGGTCCCTCTAAATATGAATCTGTATCCTTGTTTTGAAATCTATTCTTTAATCATCGAGTGAGGAAGTGTATTTATAATTAATATAAAAATGTTTTATATTGTGTGTTGTTTGAGTCGTTAAGTTTAAATTTTGGGTTTCGGTCAATTCATCTGATCAATGCTATCGATAGGGATTCCAAAACACTTGAATAGAGCAAACTGACCCAATTTTGTTTTTAAAATTTGATAAATGAAATAAATTTTGTATGACAATATATATATATATATATATATATATATATATATATGTATGTATGTATGTATGTATGTAAATTTTCTGAAATTGAATAGCTAAATGAAATGGTTATTAGAAATGATAATGCTAAAATTTTCATTTATTGATTTATTAATATTTCTAAACTATTAACTATTATTGTATATTATATGGAAATGAAATTTTAAAGCATGGTTTATAAATTAGATTTGAAAATGAAATCAATTTGAAATAAGGATTTGAGGGTTAAATTCTCGGTACATTTCAAAGTTTGGTTTTTAAATTTTTGAAGAGTATTATTATTTAAAGTATTTTCGAGTAGAAATTGTTTCAAAAGAATAATCTTAAAGTTTAAAACTTGTACTCTCTCTTTTGTCGCTGGAAAATAATTTCGGTGATGGCGGCCGCATCATCGACATTCGTTTTTAAGTTTCGAAGTAGAGAGACCATTCTACAGCTTTGCTACACTTTTATTTTGGAATATAATTTGATTTAGATTTTCTTAAGTATGACTTGATTTATATATATATATAGGTATATGATATAGATTTGATTTGATATATATAGTGTATATATATTTATTTATTTCTAAATTGTTTGAAGTTAATCGGGAATTTAAATTCTTAAATTTTATGTTAAAGGTGATTTCAATAATAAAATAAAGCCAAATCTTTCAATAAATATTTAAATTTGAAATAATTGAATTGGGAAAATTTTACTTGTACAATAGTCAGTTACTTTCCAATATATAACTTACCTAAATCATTCAGAAGTTGAATATGTAATCGAATAATTTACAATGTAAAATGATGTTAAAAGAATTTATAAATAAAATTTGAGTGGTTATAATAAATGTTATGCACTTAAATTTTAATTATAAAAATATTAATAGAGATAAATATAATAATAAGTTGATTGAATAGTAAATGAGACAAATTAAATAAAAATTTGTTTTGAAAGAAACTTTTTGTATCAAACATTAATAAATTGAAATTAAATCAACTTAATGAAGTACCTTGAATTTAAAATCAATTATTGAATATTAATTAATTTAAAGTGAAGTTTTTATGGTTTTGAACTAATTGTTTACTTTTATATTTCAATCTATTTTCCTTTATGGTTGTTTCTATCCTCCTACCTCGTTCCTTTTCGGGGTCGAAAAGTTTTGAGTGGGGGAGAGTGTAACGACCCATAATTTTAGTGATTTTATTTATTTAATTGATTGAATTTTTGTGAAATTTTAAATAATAAAATTTGAAAATAAAAACTTAATATTTGGGATATGTCTAATTTAACATACCAAATGGTAAATTTTCATCAGATAATATGGAAGTTTATTTTTCTTGTGTAATTTTATTTAAATTCAAATCAGTTAAATTGATGATAATAAAATATTTTTCAAACCCGAATATTTTTATAAAATAAATTTGTAAATCATCTTCTAAGCGAGACGTCATATTTTGTTTCTTTGAACTTGGACTGCTATTGCTCCGTCTACCTTAATTCTAACGTTTTAGCGGCATTTTCGGTACCAATTATCGACTTTTGATAGGATGATCGTACCACTGATATTTGTATACCATTTTGATCATCTCATCGTGCTGATCTCCGTGGTATATTCATTTTTTATTTTAAAGTCTGTTATGCGACGGAAATGATAATAACGATCCGTTGTAACGATACCAAATTGTGACTTTAGACTTTTCCTTGATTTTCAAATCCTTACCATGCAGCACAAGCAATCAATAAATTGCTTTAATGAATCAGCTGGATCTTGGGGAGACCATTGCCATTCCTTTTATTATATATTTATACTTTTTTCCTTTTTCCTTTAAGTTGCAGCTCACCCACTGGTACGTTTAATTTCTTTTATCTTTTTTTTTTCTCTCTCAAATTCTTCTGTTTCCCCTTCCTCTATCTCTGGGCTTCCATTATCAAAAAAAAACTCGCCCATATTTTTCCACCACCCTTAAACTCATGAAACCACTTTCCTCTCCGCCTTCAACTTGCAGTCACCACCGAACCCGACCCCACTGCGCGAGCAGCTACCCTCTACGCCATAAGTCGAACCGAGCACGAACCCAGATCACCATCTCTGCCTCGTGTAATAGCGCGCCCTCTCCCCTTGCCGGCATGGCAAACCTGCCTCATCACCAAACCGGCTTCCTTCCTGAGCCACCACACCCAAAACTTCGGCCTTGTTTTTCTCCTCCGCTAGCACTCGCGACACCACCCACTCGTGTCGGCCAACGTGCAACCCACCTCAAGGCAACTCCTCACCCCCCAGATCTCGGCTACAGTAGCACCTTGCTTCCTACTAGCCATCATCACCGCGTGGTATATAGTGTAAGCTATATAAGATGTACATTTTATATAGTTTATTATATTATATGTTGGTGATTTAGTGTGTGTATATATATACACACCATAGGTTTATCTACTTAGAATTTATTAATAGTTTATACAGGTCCTGTTAGATGAAAAAGCGCGTAAGGTAAGTTTTCATATTTATGCATATGAGTTTATAAGTATATTATTGATAGTGTTTCGATTTGTGTATATATTTTTATAGATTTATATGTATATTAATATTTACATAGTTAAGTGTTATATAAATATATAATACGTTAAGTCTATTATAATATTTTGAAGCAGGTTGGAAATTTAAAACATGTTTACTATATACACTTTGACTTTATTATATATATAGCATCTAATATATATATATATATATATATAGTATATGTTTGTGTAAAGTTAGTTTGTTATGAATCTATAAGTTATATACCTTGGTCGAAACATATTATATTTTAAGGTTGCCAGTTGTCGTATACATATATTTGTTTTGATAGTTGATACTTATGTAAGTATGATATATTGTATAAAAAGGTTTGTTATAAAAAAGTAATTGTTTGATTTTATTATATACAACCTTTCGACTTAGATATGTAAAGGTATGTATATAAGATTTAGATATATAGATGTATATAAGCTTATATGTTTTAATATATATATATATATATATATATATATATATATATATATATATATAATATCTTGACTGGTTATGTAATATATGGAGAAGAGAATAGGTAAGTTTTGTAATAGTATATATATAGTTATTTCTGAATTATCTTGTACGTATATGATAGTCTAAATGTATCTGCCTATATTAGTTATATATGTATGTTTGTATAGGTTTGAATATGGTATATATTAATAGTTTGATTTTAACAATTATATTTATAAAAACATTGATGTGAAAATATAACGTATATATATGTTTGTTTTAATGTATGTGAGTCCGTATAGGCTTATATATCAATTTGTGTATATATAACGCATACATAAGTTTAGGTTTTCAAATTTTATTGATTTCACAGAAAAGTATATACAGGTATTTTGATTTTAGTTAATGGATTAAGAAATAATGTTTTCGATATATATATATATATATATATATATATATATTTCAATATAATGTTTAAAATTTAAGATTGATTTAAAAATGTATATGTATTTTAAAATTGAATATTTGGTTTAAGGAAAATTTATTATAATATACATCTCATTTAAATTTATCAAACAAATTTTGATTTGTTCTCATCGATCTCTGTTATCAGCTCTATTCATCGAATTCTTGCCAATCTAGCTTTGATTTGGATTTGTGCCTGGATTTCGTAAATTAACTTCATTGTCTATCTATCTAGCCTTGGAAGGTGAGCAATCACTCACGATTAACATTCATATATTTATTAAATTTGATTTCAATTGCAACGACAATTGAAATATGCCGCTGTTAGTTATTTACATTATTATATATATGCTATTATCTGTATCAGTTCTCCCGTGACATCTAACACCTTATCTGTTATTTATATTGATGATATATGCCTACTATATTGTTATCATATCTGTTATCACTCTGCAATTTTCCTGTTAGTATAGAATTCATTATGGATTGAAATGATACATACCCGAACGATCTATAGAATAGGAGAAAATCGTTATGGGTTGAAACGATAAACCCAGATGATTTTCATTGAATTGAATTTGGGATTGCGGGTTGAAATGTGTATATCCGTATATATTTAAATTACAAATTGAAATGATAAATATTTGTATCACTTAATCATAGGATAGAAAATTAAATACAAATACCGTTGGTCTATTTATAAATATTTTGGAAATGATTTCTATGGTTTTTGAGAAAAATATATGGTTTAATAAATATTGATTTTAAGATATTAGACATAAATGTATTTTATAAAGGTTTAAAATTTAGATTTTTAAAATATATAAATAGATATAATATATAAATAAATTTAATGTTATGTTTATGTATTTATCTAAATTTATATTTCAGATATAGAGTTTATAATAATTTTTAATAAATTAAGGTTAGGAAGATAGATTTGAAATTGATTTGAAATGGAATTTAATTAAGAATTTATTTAATTAAATCGATTTGAAACTTATTAAATTTGAGATTTTTAAAGGATATGATTTTACAACTTGATTTTAGTTTAATGTGATTAAATGAATATTTCAATTTTAAATAAATTAAAGGATATATTTGATTTGGGGTTTTATTTAATGACGTTGGATTTATTAAGTGAATATTTCAAAACTAAACAATAATGAAGTTATTTGGGATATTAAGGATATTATCAAATTTAGTTTTGAAATTTTGAATATATTGAGCTTTGAAATATATTGAAATTGAAATGGTTTATTTTGTAGTTCAAATATGCATTTGAAATCGATATAATTTGAAATGGTTTATTGAGAAACTAAATTGAATTGAAATTGATGAATTGAGATTGAATAAAAATTGAATTTTGAAATTCGAATTGATTTGAATCAATTTGTGAAATTTGAGGAAATTATTTTATTATATAAAGTATTTTTAAATTATATTTAAACTATTTATAAATATTTTACTTTACAAATTATTTTATATATATATATACTATTTTTAATATAAAACTATTTTTACTATAAACTATTTTAACATACTAATTATTTTAATATAAACTATTTTATTATATATACTATTATTAATATTTAAACTATTTAAGTGGTGGAAGTTATGATTCCAAAGTCATGGTTTTCCAAAGTGTTAAAATTTTCGAAGCGTTATGATTTCCAAAGTGTTATAAATTTAAGTATTTGGTTTCGAAAATGTTATAACTTTGTAAGTGCTATATTTTTGGAAATGTATATATTTGAAATATAGAATTATATCGTGTTGATATGGTTTTGAAATGGATATGATATTCTAGTTTTGAAGTATAAACTGTTTTGAAGTATAAACTGTTTTGAAATGACCACGGTGTTATAATAAAGTTTTGGTTGTTAAAGAGATCCGGATTAGATATTATCATACTCTCTGCCAATACCGAAAACCACTTTAACAGCTGTGCACGTGGTGAAGATTCCAGAATGAATTAGGATGGTATGGTGATGATTCTATATGGTATTTACGTAACCCTGACTCCCATGGGTCAGCTTGATGCGGCTAAAACAGGAGCCACACCGGGCCAAGTGAGGTCATTCCTCCGATTGGGCACATTCCTTCGATACCATTCTATTGCTTTTGTGATTTGATTGGGTGCATCCTTTGATTTGGGAGTGTGTCATAAGGTAGGTGGTAGTAGTTACTACGCGTTACCACCGGTCCGGATACACGAATGGTATATCTACCCTGACATTGCCTCGAGTGTCTTGTCGCATGCCTATCGCGCCTTCTACCGGTTTTTTTGTGTCGTACCTATGGAGTGCTCCTTGATAGCCCACTTGCGAGTGGAGTTTATAGTATCTGTATAGACTGCGGCATTATAAAAATGTGTTAAGGGGGATACGGGTAACGCCTTAACGCTATTTTAATAGTTTACTTTACTATAGACATATTATAATAGCGTATATGACTACATAGTCGATAGTTCCACAGATCCTTAGAGGATGGTTATCCCAAATATCCTTTAGATTACTTGTATTTCAGTTGACATTTCGCTTGAGTTGAATTTGTTAATATAAGAATGTTAATCCTGACTCGAGTGTTTTGTGTTTTGCTTTACGCTTGGGCCAGACTGAGTGATACAACATTTGAGACTCTCCTTTGGAGTTGGAGCTTCACTTGGAGATCCATCTATATCTATTCAGCTTTCAGCTATCCAATGGTTTTGTTCAGACTTGTCATCTGTTTGCATTCGAGACTTCTGTTGTGTCTTGTTTAACTTTGATGTATATATATAGTAGCTTCATAAACTACTATTCTTTTATTTCTGCTGCTTATTGTTATATTACTCCGTGTTTGTGATTCTGTGATTGATTTGTTTACTGTATACGCTGAGTTTTGCCAAATATAAATTAATAATCTGATATTTTGGGCAATTCAAAATCCGACATGTGCGGATGCGAATGATTGAAAATACCTGGTCGTTACAGATTGTTTAAAGGTGATGAAATTTCAATTATCGACATCAATTTAAATACCAATTTAAATGTAAATTTAACCATTGAATTAAATGTCACAATTATAACTACAAATTTTTTTTAACTGCTAAATTTACTGTCTAATTTAACAATCAAGTTAAATTGTTAATTTAACAGTCAAATTTAAATGTCAATTTAAATTCAATCAGTTCAAAATTTTCAATTCGATTTCATTCAATTAAATTTCGAAACAGTAATCGATATAAATTTATCACTACGCTACTTGGTTTCACTAATAGTAAGACATTTAGTACTTCGTGAATGGATTAAACCACTCACGTTTCATGGATTTGAAAAGCACGAATGAATGAAAGCGATATGGACATGGACACACACGAACTCGGTTGAGCGGGAACGCACATGGCGAAGAAAACGTTTAAAGAATTCTACTGCAACTACATGGGCAAATTGAACTGTGATGGAGGAAGCTATTGCGATTGATGGAGGCAGATCTGGCTTCAGGGGTTGCTCTGACTCTTGACAGTGCAACCAGACTTTGCCTAGAGACTGTCGGCTGCTTCCACGATTAGACAGTGCAAATATGGAGTGGTTGAATCACTCGTAGTCTAGAGGTAGTTGAGGCCAAAACGGCCAACAAAGCAGATACTTGGCAACAATGGATCGAAGCTGGAAGCTTGCGGCAGACAAAGAGAAGGAGCTTGGCGAGAAGGTTGAAAGGCAAGGTGGCAGTTTTGGGTACTTGCAGGCTGATGCGATGGGTTTGGGTACTTGTTGGCGAAGGGGAAGGAGGATCTGGAACACGAAGATGGAGGTCGACCAACCGATATTGTGAGCTTGAGGGCTTAGACGTAGTGACTGGTGGTGGGGCTGAAGGTAGGTGATGGCGTTGGGCTAGGAGGCGGAAGCCCGACTGTCAGGCACGGATGGATGGAGGTGGAGAAAAAGTGAAACGGCCATAGCCATGGTGGATCTTGGCCAATAAGGGAGTTTGGATGGAGGCTGATAAGGCAGTGGAGTCCTGGCGAAGGTCTGAGCGGTGGAGGGAGAGGTTAAAGCGGAGGAGGTGGTGGCGCGAGATGAAGTGGGGCTAGTGGCATTGCAAGGAAGGTGGAGGAAGGAGAGACTCAGGTTAGCTGGCGTGTGGAGGAGGAAGGCTGGAGCTTCGATATTGAAAATGAGGGGAGACGCATGCTATAATCATGCACGTGAACAATGAATTTTTTTATAATAATATTCTTTCGTTTTTTTCTTTGATTTGCAATTCGAGTTGCAGGGGAAGGGTGAAGGCATGAAACAAACAGGCAAAATTATATAGGCTAGGAACATTATTTCATTAGATTTAACTTTTAATAAAATTTAGTGCCTTAGAAAGTTATACACACAAAGTCGACGTGGCGACAAAGGTACCTGTGCATAGTATCAAAAGGGCAAGGATATTGTCTAATGGGTGACTTGGCCAAGCAGGGAACCCCTATACACTAAAATCCAACCACTTAACGTTGCCCGCCGGACGTCAAAATAAAGAAATCAATATACTACAGCAATCAGCGTGATGAGACGAATTAAATGGTGTAATAAAATCTATGTTACGACAATCATATCAAAAATCCATTGTTGCTGCTAATTACCCCGATTAGACCGTACGTCAAACGATAAATCGCGATAAATGGAGCTAGAGAGATCAGAATTGGACGAAATGAACATCGACGTTTCAATTGGAAAATTTTCTAGATCATTTCTATGTAAAAATATTTATATGTCGAAAAATAGTATTTTCCACTAAAATATTAACTATGTTTTGAATTAAAACTCAAAAATGATAAATATACATATTTCATAATAAACAAATTTTTCTTTCACAATAATACATTAGACGCATTACAAATTTACATATTTCATAATTAAATTTAACTATTTATTTTATTTTGAAATTATCATTTAGTTTACTAAATCTTAATTTGTTAAAACTCTGATCACGAAACTTACCAGAATAAATTTTAAATTGCAGCATACGCTTCTTTTAATAAACATTCATTTATTCATTTTAACTTAACACTTACTATCTTAATTTCTGCTATAAATTTATTATAATCCCATATCATTAATTTCAATTTTAATATAAGTTACACCTTTTATTTTATTACAACTTGTCATCATTTTAGAATTTTGACTAAATGTTGTAACTCATGTTCTTCTGTTATTTACATATATCAATCTCTTATTCAAAAAAAAAAAATACTATTCGTATTATTGAAAAATTGAACAGATTAAGCGGGGTTGAAACTAGACCCCTACCAGCTTTATTAACCAAAGAAAAAAAAGAAAACACTACAAATAGCACACAACAACATCGTACAACAAAGCAGACATGAAGAAAACACAAACAACGACAGAAAAGAAAAGGAGCATCAAGAAGACAACACTAAGGTATCCAAGGCTCGAAGTGGCTTCCATGAAACTTAAAAGGGCTGACTCTCATCCCCATCAGCATGCTATGCTTTGTAACCTTCCACACAGTTTCCTTGCTTCTGCTTATTCCTTCAAAGCATCTGTTATTCCTTTCTTTCCATATTTCCACCATTAATTTTTTCACAACAAAAAAAGGAGTTGCCTATTGTCATCCCTCTACGTGATGGCTCCTTCCATCAAGTTCCACAGGTTAATGCTGACAGGTAAATGAAAAACCTTCAGGATAGAATTCAACATTTGAGAGCCGATGTAGTGAACATAAGGACAATCAAAATAAATATGCAGAACACTTTCAGCTTGCTGATGACACAACTCGCACTCAGGAAGAAGAGTCATACCAAAACTCAACAGTTTGTCTCTAGTCATCAGAGCATTGGAAATCACCTTCCAGAACATGAGATTGTCACTGCTACTAGATGCCACCACCCAAGTAACCTTCCTCCATTTAGTGTCCGACATTGTGTCAAGACCATTCAAAGCAACGTAAACTTTATTGATTGAGTGCCCCTGACCATTCCACAAGACAGTATCATAATCATATGAATCATATAAGGAAGTGGCATACTTATTCCAAAAATCCCTAAAAATCTGATTGCTTGTATAGGGAACTCAATTCTTCCATTAACAATATGATCAACAGCAAGGGCATTGGGGCCAATGCCACATTGAAACTTCTGCTGAGCACTGAAAACATGATCCAGAATCACACCTTTACCTAGCCAAGGGTCATGCCAGAAACTGCACAAACTAGACTCCGATAGCTTCAGTTGAACAAGAGGCTTGAAAATGGACCTTAATTTTAGAATACTCCTCCAAATCCAGCTACATGACTGTGGTATATCCATAAGCCAGAATTTTTTAGTTCCAATATTATATTTGTGTGTCCAGTTCACCCACAAAGTGTCATACTTGATAAGCAATGCATTGAAATGTTGGCTGTATGCAGCCTTGTTCCAAGCCCTAATATTTTGCAAACCCAGTCCCCCTTTGCTTCTAGGCAACTCAATAATATTGTAAGAACAAGGGAGGGCTTTCCTAGTGTGAATGGTTCCAAACCAAAAGAATCTCATCATTGCTCTTCTAACCAATTGCAGAAGTTGAACAGGTAGAATGTATGTCCTTGCCCAATAAACCACTAAGGATTGGCTAACAGAATGAACAAGCACGAGCCTACCAGCTTGAGTCAGAAATTTATTAGCCCAACAATCCATAACAACAGTGATCTTTTCATAAAGAGGAAGACAGTCAGCAAAAGTGACTCTAGAAGTACAGAGAGGAACCCAAGATAGGTCATATCTGTTGACATGGATTGCATACCAGCAAAAGAAGTCAGATTTTCATCCTGAACGTTAGACACTCCAGAGAATAAGATGCTGGATTTATGGAGATTAAGATTAAGGCCAGTCATTAAGTAAAAAGAATGAAGAGCACACTTAATACCCCCTAGAGATTGGATATTAGGTTTGGAGAAAATCATTATATCATCAGCGAAAAGAAGGGCAGTTATTTGAAGGTCCTTGCACTTGGGATGGTAATGAATTTGCTTGTTATGATACATGGGTTTTAACAGTCTTGTGAAGACTTCCATGACAAGAATGAATATATAGGAAGACAATGGATCCCCCAGCCTGATTCCTTGTTTTGGAACAAAAGTGGGAGAACTGATGCCATTTATAATCAAAGAATAGGTGGGAGTTGATATGCACTCGTAAATCCAAGCTACAAAAACCTTTGGAAAGCCCATGAGTGACGTAACCCTAACTATAGTCTTCCAATGAAGAGAATCAAACGCCTTCTGCAGATCAAGCTTTAGCATGGCACGAGGGGATACATTGGCACTGTTGTAACCTTTTAATAGCTCATGGGCTAGCATAATGTTGTCAAGGCTATTTCTTTCAGGGAGGAAAGCAACTTGGTTATTAGAAATAATTCTTTGAAGAACAGCCACCAACCTTGTAGCAATAAGCTTGGAAATACACTTGTAAATCACATTACAACAGGAAATGGGTCTAAAAGAGGATACAGTCAAGGCTAGCTTGGACTTAGGGATTAGCACCAAGTTGGTAGAGTTGATAGATCTAAGCATCTTGAATTTATCAAAGAAATTATGGACAGCTCTGCAGAATCGATTGCCAATTAAATCCCAGCTAGAAGTAAAAAAAACTATGTTGAAACCATCTGGACCACCAGACGAGCTTCTATTCATAGAAAATAGGGTTTTCTTGATTTCCTCATTAGTTACTTTAGCTATCAGAAGACCAGATTCAACATGATTAAGTCTTGGAAGAGATATAGTGGAGAGAATGTCTAAATCTGGATCAAAGTTGCTAGCATTTTGAAGAAGGCCAGAAAAATGCAAAAGAAAAGCTTTTTCCACAGTTTCAGGAGAAGAATGAAGAATACCTGCTTCATCAACAACAGATGAGATGTTGTTTGTAGAATGCTTAATTTTAAGGGAGGCATGAAAAAATTTAGTATTCCTATCACCTTCAGCAGCCCATTTGAATCTTAATTGTTTCCTTTTCATATCAGACTCACTAGCTAGGGCAATATTTAGGTCATTGAATAATGAAGCTTCCTTCTCAGCCATGTGAACATTGTCTGGAAATGCCATCATTTGCTCCTGAGCAATCCTTAACTGGTCCTTGAGTTTAGTTGATTGAAGACTGCCATCACCATACTTTGCCCTTGCCCAAACCCTCAAAGCAAACTTGACTGCCTTGAGTTTCCTATAAAAAATATAAGAAGGATTTCCAAAATGACTAGCAGTCCAAGCATTTTTAAGTATATCACGATATTTAGGATCAAGGACCCAAGCATTGCAAAATTTAAATCCTCTTCTGGTTTCCAAAGGCTTTTTCCCAGTGGTCAAGATGAGGGGAGAGTGATCAGAAAGAAATGGTTGGGGAAGATAAGTGGAGATGTTGGGCCATGTTATAAGAGCTTTGAAGTTAGAAAAAGAATGATCAATGTTCGAGAAAACACGGGCACCAGTTCTTGAACGGTTGTTCCAAGAGTAGGGGGCACCATGTTTGACAATAGGTATTAAGGAAGAGTCATCAATAGCATTATTTAGTGGTAATATATCCCTGAGCAAAAGAGGGAGACCACCATGTTTATCAGACAGAGAGAAGGAAGAATTAAAATCTCCAAGCAAAACCCAAGGATGGGAATCTTGTCTTAGCGCTGGAATTAGGTTGAAAAGAGCCTGCCTAGCAGAGGGAGAGTTATAAGCATAGACGAAAGAGATATAGAAAGATAAAGAGGAGTTGAAATATTTGGCATGAAAGTGCATAATTTGTGGAGTTGCAAGGATGAGATCAAGATTAAGTTGCTCTGGATTGTGAAGGACCATAATTCTACCATAACTTGCTTCAAGAAGATTATGGTTCAAGGTCCACGATGGGTTTATGTACTTCGTAGCTTTAATAGTAAGTGGCAAATTCAGTTTTGTTTCAAGAATTGCAATAACAGAAAGATGATGATTTGATATCGGTAGTTTAACCTGATCCAGCTTAAGAAAATTATAGGATCCTCTAATATTCCAAACACCAATGTTGTGCAACATTAATTAAACCATGTTTATGTGATTTCCTTCTCTCATGCTCCTAGTTACAGGAGAATTCATTCTAGTGTAGCTTTGGTTTTGGTTTTTTGCCTTTTTAGACTTTTTGCTGTTATCAACTTCAGTTGCTTGACAGCTATCTGGAGATGGTTCATTTGGTGGCGATTTCCAACCTGGTATAGACCCCAGAAAAACATAAGGCTGACATGGTTTAGAGATGATGAGGGGAGTGGGAATAGGGTTGGGAGAGGAGACTGAAGCTGTGGAATGAGACTGGGTTTGCATGCTGTACACAAGATCAAAAAATTCTTTTTGCATTGTGCTACAGATAGAAATTTCATGGTTGTCTGAGCTTTGGTTGTTGGTTGGCATTTGGATGGGGGTGCTTCAAGATTGAGAAGGGGGTCAGAGCATTGAGAAACAGTGAAAGATTTTGCATGCACATGAGAAACAAAAACTTGTACAAGAGTATCAGAAATTTCATGGTTGTCTGAGCTTGATTTGGTTGCTGGTTGGCATTTGGATGGGGGTGCTTCAAGATTGAGAAGGGGGCCAGTGCATTGAGAAATAATGGAAGATTTTGCTTGCACAAGAGTATCAGAAACTTGCACAGTTTGACTGCCATTTTCCTCCAGAGGAGACTGCATGTTATGCTGCTCATTACAAGTTGCAATTGATTGTTCTTGGTGAAAATGCTTGTTTTGTAAAAAATGAGTGCAATCAGCCATCAATTGATTACCAATATATTGACCTCCAGAATGTGTCTCATCCTCGTTATCACCTTCAATGTCCATGTCCTTTAACACTTCAAAGACATTGCTAGTATCCAATGTACCATAATCATTTTCAGTTTCACAAGCCTCAACCTGCACCTCATTTCCACATCCAACATTTTTATCAACTTTATCATCAATATCCTGCAAAACAATGATATTGGCATTAACTTCAGCATGCTCTATTTTATCATCCACCACTGGCAACTTCATAGAATTAGCAACCTTTTCTTTATATTTCTTATTCTCAACCTTCTTCCAGATCTGTCTACTTTTGCTTGCCTGCTTATTTTCTTTCTGCACAGTGACATTATCCCCATTCAATTTCTCCTTTAGAACTTCCTCTTCCACACTCCTCAAATTTACTACTCCTTCTCTTGCACATAAATTTGTCATGTGACCAAAAACTTTACATACAGTACATACATCAGGTTTCCAGAGGTAACTGACTCGTATCATTTGAGTTGTTCCATCAATTAATTTCACAGGAAACTCGTCTACCAATTCTTGATTAGGAGAGACATCAACTAAACATTTAGCATAGCCAATTCGCTCCAACTTATCAGTGGATGAATCCAAACAGAGCAATCTTCCAATCCTAGATGCTAGCCAGTTAATCCCTAAACGTGGCCACGCATAAAGAGGGATATTCGAAAACTTTAACCAAACTGGAATAGATTTTGATGGTTCTGCAACTATTCCCAATATAAGGATCCCAAGCCTTGATGATGAATATCTTGTTCCGTAGGAAGATAGGGTCTGCTTCTACAATTCTCCTTCTATCCTCAGCACAGGAGAGATGGAAAACGAACAAGGAGCCATCAGATTTTATGGTGACTTCACCTTTAAGCTTCCACAGTTTTTTTAAGTGATTGATAACTGTCATGTAGGACAGGGGCTTGTCGAGGAAGAAACCAACCAACCATCCTTCCCAAACTTCATTTCCATCTTGCAGCACTTCAGGAGGTGGCACTAATACTTGGCCATCAAAAGAAGGATGAATGACAACTGGCGAATATGCTCCTGCATTTCGAGGTTTTGTTTTGAAAAGGGAGGACCACGACAAGGAAGAAGAGACAGGGTGGATCGAAGAGGGACTGTCAGGAGGTGGCACAGGAGGAGGTAGGTTAAGGGGAGAGTTGGGAAGACTGGCTGAAAGCAGGGAAGGGGGAGGTACAGAAGAAAGAATGGGCATGTCAGATTGAAAAGAAAGGGGATGGGGATGGGTACGGGCGGGAGAGGCCATTAGAAACCAATGTCAGATTCGTATTATTAATTATTTACAACTAATATCATTCAATCTATCTTTTCAATATAAAACATTAAATTATATTCTTTACTTTTTTACCATTTTTATTCAAAATTAATATCAAATTTAATAATTTAAAATAGTTAAAAATACGAGTTGTTACAGCTAACTTGAGCCATATTATCTTAGGCCTTACTATTACAAAGCTTTATCATCCTAAATTGGATATTGGACTTAGCTTACTAACCTCCATTTATTAATATAAAGATATATAAATTACCTTAAATATTCAATGGCCCATAAATATCCCTTATTTGCTTCTTCCACAAATATCAGTTTGTCCATGATAAAAAATATCATCCTAATGGACATGTCCTAAGACATTTATGTATATTTACTAGTTTTCAAGTAATAACCTTTCCTAACCATTCCATGGTTATTAACATAATTTCTTTATTTATCGGTCTTATTAATCCATTTACCATATTAATTACTTGTAACTCTCCAATCCATTTCACAGTTATTGCCCATTACTTATAACTCTCAAACCCTAGCCGCCTCTGTAGTTGATTGATCGCTCCATGTCGACCTGCCCAATAAAAGAGGTCGATTAATGGTCCCTTTAATTATTATATAGACGTTAACTTTTCTAATTTAACAATTTTTGTTTCGAAATCATTTTTCATCTGTAACTTCTTCGTTTAGACCCCAATCACGAAAGTCCATATACAAAAGTTGTTCAGAATTTCGCCACGAACATAATGGTGTAGGTTTCGTGTTCAAATTCCATTGTTTCCACAAATTCCATTTTGGAGCCTAATTAACTGATTAATTAATTAAACAACTAATTGTAAAATTTTGCGGGGTGTTACATTCTTCCCCACTTAAAAGAATTTCGTCCTCAAAATTATATTAATAACTAAGTCATGGTTCCAACTCGCAAGTACCCTTAACTATACAACCAATTAGTGTACAACCAATTTTAACCAACATGTACGAGTGTATCACAACATAGAAAACATGTATGCATAATGATTCTAAATTGGGCCCTCCTAGATAAATGCTTTTCTTTTGAAAATATGGCACAAACAACACACACACACACACACACACTGTCAATTCTATATGTATGCAGATTTTAAGAAATCTTTATACCAAAAATCCTCATACTCTTACTAATAAAAGTACGGTGCAAATAATTTGCATCCTATTCCTATCAACCAAAGGATCTAGCGTGTTGAAATCTCACTTCCTAAACGTCACTTCTATGTCGAGAAAAGGGATTTAGGTAGAGAATTTTACATTCTCACCACTCTATAAGCTGCCCATTTCCCGTTGTACAGTAGAAATTTCCTCCCTACCCTAGATTTACTTCAAATTTTCCATGCACGAAATGCATAAGAATGTTTCTTTCCAAGCTCTAAAATAGAATTGAGTCCAAAAATAAACTCGCGCGTGTTGTCGGCAAGGTATGGTAATAGAAATTCCACTGCTAAAATAGCTTTTTCTTTGTTATCGCTTGCATTTTATTGTATTGTCAATCCTAATGCACCGCTAAATTCGAATTTCCAATCTATTTTCCTTTCCTGCTATGTGGCCTTCAAAATTAATCATAAAAATCTTTTCTCTTTTCCCATTTGTATGTCGCTTAAAAAATGAATTTTCAAAATATTTAGACGCATATTTTCCCTTCAAAGCAAATTTTGGCAAAATTCTAAAAATTATTTGGGTGTCAAACATAATTTAAAAATCAAAACTTTTTTCAAGCGAAACCTTTTAAATCAAGGGAACTTTTCAAAATATTTTCCTTCTTAAAAATTTTGATAATTCAAAATGCATTTTTAGCATTAGTCTGAAGTTAGTTATGCGTTAAACGCATAAGTTCAATTCTAACATTCTACCACTAATCCTAAACAATAAAATTTGGTATTTTATTTTAAAATATCTTCATACTCAGTTATTCAAAAAATTTAGCTTTTAAGGAATATGAACAATGGCCCATGATTCTAAAATAATTTAACATGTCCTTTGCTTGACAAAATTTCTATCTATTTAAAACATCCTGTCTTATATTGCTTTTTACTGTTAGTTAAGTGTTTTTATGAGATTTTCATATTTATATTGTTTCTTCCAAACTTACATATAAGAGTGGTTCACATATTTGAAAACAATAAGACATTAAAACTTGTTATCCCGCTTTTTGGACAAAAGCCGTGATACCAAAAGGTTGGTCAAAGACAGGAGACAGTTCGCCTCAGAGATTGATCGTACTTCAGTCCGCTATGGATATCGATGAATTCTGTCCGAGTCCGGATTGGGCCACAATTGATAGGGCGTAACAAGAAAGACCATAGAAGCCACCGATTCAAATTTCAGGTCAATCCGAGGTCATATGCTCAAGATATGATGGATTCAAGTTAAGAAGGTGCACATTGCTCGGTCCGAACCCATCATGATTCGAACCCATCATGATTCGAACCCATCGCGTTCAAACCCATCGCGTTCGAACCCATCGTGTTCGAAACCATCCGTTTCGAACCCATCAGCCAACGCCTTCCTTCGAATCCATCAAGCCAATTGGTACTTCGAATCCATCCATCAAACTTTGTATCCATCACCGCCTAAATACGCTTCGAATCGATGACAGCTTCGAGTCGATGACAGCTTCGAATCCATCACAAGCTTCGGGTCCATCACAGCTTCGAATCCATGCTGTCCTCGAACCCTACACGTTAAAAACAACTTCGAATCGATCTGGAGCCATCGATTCGAAGCGTCACCGCCCCCTCATACAACAGGTTCGATTCGAACCTATGGGTTCGAACCATATGGATTCGAAACATATGGATTCGAACCTAAGGGTTCGAACCATATGGATTCGAAACATATGGATTCGAATGACCCAGAGGATCGATTCGAACTAACCAGCGTACCGAGATGCCTCATCTCGAATCGATCATAACTCCCAATCTACTGATCCAAATCCCATGAAATTTTTACAGAAGTTTGTCTACATGACGAAGAACGTCCACGCCAAGTTTCATAGCAATTGGACGATTTTTTGATCGATTCGAAGTTCACTTCGAATCGATCCCAAACTGGGCACGCACTTCAAGAACTCGGGCCTGTGGGTCCCCCGTCACGTGCCAAGCAGTCTCTCCATGATTTAGGCGGGATTTTGGCCTTCCACACCTATAAATAGAGCCCCCTGGTCATTCAGAAGGGGGGTCGGAGAATTTGGGGAAGAAGAACAAGTCTAAACGCTGCCAGGATCACTCCATGCTGTCTCAATTGCTGTCAATTTGGAATTTAAGTCCATTTCCTGCTGTAATTTGCTGAAAAGCACTTGTAATCTTCAAGTATTAAGAAATAAAGTGAAAAAACTTCATAGTGGACGTAGGCCCATAGCCGAACCACTC
Source organism: Allium cepa (assembly GCA_030765085.1). Classification (NCBI taxonomy): domain Eukaryota; kingdom Viridiplantae; phylum Streptophyta; class Magnoliopsida; order Asparagales; family Amaryllidaceae; genus Allium; species Allium cepa. Next base: position 612,646,183 of record CM060932.1, read on the forward strand.
TAAATCCTTGTCTTCTGCGCGATTTATTTTTCTGTGACTTGGAGTTTTTGTTAGATAGTCCCTATTTTCGATTCAAGTTCTTTATTTACTATCTCTTCAAAAACTTCCGAAGGGTGTTTGCCCATTTTTGGTGCAAGCATTTTGGTGCTTTCACTGAGAAAGAAAAAGAACCAGTTCTTTCTCCCGCTCCGTGGATCTATCTTCGATACCGGATTGCACAAATCTAAGAGGGAGATCCAGACTTCAAATTCAGATTCCATCCATTCTTTTCAGGTTTGCTCAAAATCTAGGATAGGAATCCAACCTTCAGGATGGTTAGTACGAGAACCACTTCCAACGTTGGTAACCAAGAAGGTCAGGATAGGCAGAATCCCGCACAGCTACAGTCAGCCAATCAGAATGCCGTTGGGCAAGCGGATCAGTCGGGTCCGGTTACAAGACAGGAGTTCCAAACATTACTGCAGGAATTAACTAAAAGCCGACAACAGCTGACTGAGCAGCTACGTGTCAATGCTGAATTGGCTAACCAACTAAACCACCAAGGGCGAAGGAGATCAAAAAGGGACCACGCTCCGCATTCTTCCACGGAAAGCTCTGCCTCATCCGACTATGACGGCAGATCTACGCGCCCCAGGCTAGACGGAAGTCATGCGCATGCTTCTGGCCTCCGGCAGACATTGACTGTTGGGCAAATAAGAGTTGGCCCCTCTGCCAGTTTTCATACGGGACCCTCCTCTCGAGGAGGCACTGTTCCACAGCACACCGCAGATAACCAAGCCACCGCAGTTGGCACAGGAGTTGACACCCGAAATCACTCCAGTCCAAACTACCACCCACAGGAACGTGTCCCAGGATCGAATATCCCAGAAGATGTCGAGCCAAGGAGGCGAGATTCGGATCGTCGACAGCGCCCGATCCAACCTCGCACTGTGGAGTCCGACCACACTTTGGCTCGACACTCTTCGAATACAGCAACACCTGATCTCTCAGCTATGGTCCGCCAAATGGTTCACGAAAGTCAAGGTTTGACAAATGACGATTGGGGGATCTCTCGAAGGCACACCCCGTTCACCGATGACATATTATATGCTGAGCCTCCCCGGCGATTCAGAATGCCGACTTTGCCCATGTATGAAGGAAACTCCGACCCTAGCCAGCATATTCTAAAGTACGAATGGTCAATGACTGCTGCAAGAGCTGATGATGCAGTAAAGTGCCGTAGTTTTCCTATTTCCTTGGGGGGGATTGCAACAATGTGGTTTACACGATTACCACCACGGTCTATCTCCTCGTTTGACCAGTTGGCAACCAAGTTTATCGAACAATTCCGTATGCACATCGCTAGGCCTAAAGACGTAAACACTTTATCTAGTGTCACTCAAGCTCCTGGGGAAACACTCAGGCGATACCTGGAAAGATTCAACGCCGCCTGCGCAGAAATCACTAACCCCAATGATAATTCAATCTTGATGGCTCTGACTAAGGGGATTGACCCCGACTCTGATTTTGGAAACTGGCTAGCTGGAAAACCTCCCGCGTCGTTGGATCGTTTCTATTCCAAAGCCGCCCAATTCCTGAGGCGTGAGGATGCGAAACAATCTAGGAAGCAGGACGATGCAAGGCCCAACAAGGAAGGGGTTCAAAGCAATGTGGCGGTTAAACAGTCAGGAGAGGGCTCAGGAAGGGTGCAGTTGAATATTCAGAACAAGCAAACCCAGCCAAGGAATGGCGATAATAGGAATAAGAAGCAGGATCAGAACCGTGGCCCGTGACATAGGGCGCAAATGTTTGAAAGCTATACACCACTGAATACGACATTGAAAAACGTATATCTACAAACCTGTAATGCGATGCAATATAAGAAGCCGACTCCGAAATTATCATCGGAGAAACAAATTCAAACGGGGAAGTTTTGTAGATTTCACGAAAGCTATGGACACAACACCAATGACTGCAGGCATCTGCAAGACCTTATTGAAAAACTGATCAGAGAGAGGAAGTTGGATCAATTTGTGCGAGCACCACAAACCGGTGGTGTGGGCCCGTCAAACCAAAATCGTGCGCAGAACCAAGAAAGACAGGAAGAGCCCGCTCATACAAGCGGAGGGTTGGTCATAAATACAGTCAGTGGTGGCCCTCATCCAGCGGATCGAAGTTGGAGGGAAATGGAATCATACGCCAATTCGATCAGGCACGTAAGTTTTGAAAGCTGCAGTACACTTGATGAAGGGGCTCCGGCTAAACAACAGAAGACGATGACGGATGATATCGTATTTAGAAACCGAGATGCTGACAAAGTCGAAGCCCCGACCATAGACCCACTGGTCATATCCGCACAGGTTGGTCCTGCTTGGATGAAGAGGATCCTGGTAGACAGTGGGAGCTCAGTAAACATCTTGTTTAAAGAGGCATATGATCAGATGAAGATAGAAGCTAAAGATCTAAAGCCTTGTCAATGTAGGATCCACGGCTTCGATGGAAGTGCTAATATACCCACCGGGATGGTGGAATTGCCAGTAGAATTGGGAAACGGAGAACGCCGTAGAGTCCGAATGTTACAGTTTGTTGTCCTGGATATCCATTCACCCTATAATGCCTTTTTGGGCCGACCAGCCCTTGCAGAATTTAGGGCAGCAATTGCCCCGTGGTGTTTGACTCTAAAGTTCCCTACTGACCACGGGATTGGGGTCATTCAAGGGGACCAGGCTGCCGGGAGAGCCTGTTATGTTGCTGAACTACGAGAAGCGCAAAGAAAGGAGAAAGGAAAGGGCGTGGGGGAATCTCTCCGCGTCCGCTTTGCCGACGATTGACAATTAGCGCCTGGGCCTCGGCCCGGGCACCACGACCAATTCCAGAAGGATCTTGACCCTCGAGACACTGAAGATAATGACGAATCCAAGGAAAGTCAAGCTTCTCCAGCCGAGCTGACGATCGAGGTTCCAATTGATGACAATAACGATTCGAAAATATTGAAAATTGGGTCTCAGCTAAACCTACAAGCACAACAGGAATTGGTCGAATTTCTCCAAGAAAATCTAGACGTATTCGCCTGGACGCACTCCGATATGTGTGGAATCTCATCGAACATCGCGAGCCATACCTTAAATATTGACCCGCGATACATCCCGGTCAAGCAAAAGAGACGCGGTATGGATCCAGAGAGATCTGCCGCCCTCAAAGAAGAAGTCGATAAGTTGAAGACGAATGGGTTTATCCGAGATGCTTTATACCCGGAATGGGTATCCAATCCTGTACTTGTCCGCAAACCAAATGGAAAATGGAGAACGTGCGTCGACTACTCTGACTTAAATAAGGCTTGTCCAAAAGACAGTTTTCCACTTCCTCGAATCGATCAACTTGTGGATTCGACGGCCGGACACGAATTATTGTCTTTCATGGATGCTTACTCCGGGTACAATCAGATACCCATGCATGTGCCCGATCAAGAACATACAAGCTTCGTAACTGACCTAGGACTATACTGCTACATGGTCATGCCTTTTGGTTTAAAGAATGCCGGAGCAACTTACCAACGCTTAGTCAACCGGATGTTTGCCGATCAGATCGGGAAAACCATGGAGGTTTATGTGGATGACATGTTGGTAAAATCACGATACTCCATTGATCATGTCAAGGACTTGGAGTCAATGTTCAATGTCCTCCGGAGATATGGGATGAAGCTAAATCCGTTAAAATGTCATTTTGGGGTTGCTTCCGGAAAGTTCCTTGGATTCATCGTCAACGCCCGGGGAATAGAGGCCAACCCCGAAAAGATCTGGGCAATCAGGAATCTTCAAACCCCGAGGACCATAAAACAGGTTCAGAGTCTCAACGGAAAGGTTGCAGCACTGAGCAGGTTCATCTCGAAATCAACGGATAAATGCATACCCTTTTTCGATCTGATCCGAAAAGGGAAACGAAACTTCGAATGGACTACGGAATGTGAGGGCGCGTTTCGATCGCTAATCCAACATCTTTCCACACCACCGATTCTTTCAAAACCTGTTGATCACGAGCAATTATACCTTTATCTGGCTGTATCTGAAAACGCTGTTAGTGCTGCATTGGTTCGAGAGGAAGACCGAACACAAAAACCAGTCTATTACGTCAGTAAACGATTAACCGGGGCCGAGAGAAATTATCCAAGGCTAGAAAAGTTGGCATACTGCCTAGTCATCGCCTCGAGGAAGCTCCGTCCATATTTTCAGGCTCACCCTATCATTGTATACACCGACCAACCGTTACGACAGGTCCTCACACGACCTGAGACGTCTGGCAGGTTACTAAAGTGGAACATTGAGCTGAGTCAATTCGACATCGCATATGTTCCAAGGAGAGCCATACACGGTCAAGTCTTAGCAGATTTCATTGCCGAATTCACTGTTCCTGAAGACTTACCCGAAACTAGTGACTCCCCCGAAGATATATGGAAACTATACACTGATGGCGCATCCAACGATCGATGCTCGGGCGCAGGGATTGTGCTTGAGACCCCCGAGGGCCGATCCATCTGCTACGCCTTAAAGTTTGATTTTCGGGCAACCAACAACGAAGCTGAATACGAAGCCTTGCTCACCGGGTTGAAGTTGGCCCGAGACCTGAAAATTATCGCTGTGGAAATCTACTGCGATTCCCAGTTGGTGGTATGTCAAGTTCGGGGTGAATATCAGGCCAAGGATAGGAGGCTAGCCGCTTATCTAGCCCGGGTCCGAGCAATACTGGATCAGTTTGATTATTATACCATTTTCTACATACCCCGAGAGCACAATCAGAAAGCCGATTCATTGGCAAAGCTGGCAAGTACAGGCGAAGCTCAACACTCGGGACTCGTCCCTGTCGAGACATTATCCTCTCCGAGCATTGATCGAATGGAGAATGAATTCACATTAGAAGCTACCTCCGAGAAGGAATCATGGATGACTCCCTACCAAGATTATATTAAGCATGGCACACTGCCCGAACGACGAAGTGAAAGAAGACAGATTCTTCGAAAGGTGTCATGATTTGTCATTCAAGACGGAGTTATGTATCGGAGAGGTTACTCTGTTCCTCTTCTCCGGTGTATCGCACATAACGAAATCAAGCGAGTGTTGCGTGAGGTGCACGAAGGAGAATGTGGCGATCACACTGGGGGGCAAGCGCTTGCCAAGAAAATACTTCGATACGGATATTACTGGCCTACCGTTAACCGCGATGCTATGGATTATGCCAAGAGATGTGATAAATGCCAGAGACATGCTCGGATCCCTAGAGCCCCGCCTTCTGAAATAACCCAAATGGTCAGCCCGTGGCCATTTGCAATGTGGGGGATGGATATAATCGGTGCGTTGCCTTTAGCTAAAGGGGGTGCAAAGTACGCCATAGTTGCGGTTGATTACTTCACCAAATGGGCTGAGGCTGAGCCCCTTGCAACGATAACAACAAAAAAGGTGATCAACTTCGTGGTGCGCAACATCATCTGCCGGTTTGGTCTCCCGCATACTATTATCACCGATAATGGAGCCCAATTCGACAGTACTGAATTCAGGGATTTCTGTCTGCGATTTCACATCCATATGAGATTCTCAGCAGTAGCGCACCCACAAGCAAACGGTCAGGTCGAGGCCGTCAATAAGGTTATCAAGTCTATATTGAAGAAAAGATTGGAGAAAGCCGGGGGCAAATGGGTCGATGAACTACCAATGGCTCTGTGGGCATACAGAACAACTCACAAAACTGCGACCGGACACACCCCTTTTTCTCTATCCTATGGCTCCGAAGCAGTTATCCCGGTCGAAATGGAAGTTCACTCTCACCGTGTGACATACTACGACCCGAAAACGAATGCTATATTACTTGCTGAATCCCTAGATCTGCTTGATGAGAAACGTGAAGAAGCCGACGTGAGGGCAGCTGCATATCGAAGTCGAGTCGCTCGAATATACAACGCCAAGGTCCGCCCACGGACTTTTGAATCCGGCGACCTGGTACTCAAAAGAATTTACCCGGTTCCTTCGCACATGAACCCAAATTGGGAAGGGCCGTATATGATTTCACAAAAACTCAGAGATGGCACGTTCAAGTTATCGACCGTTGATGGTCTCACTTTACCAAGAGCCTGGAATAGCGGAAGCCTCCGTCCTTACTACACCTAACAGGCTTTATTTGTCTTTCTATCAATTTCTTCCTTAGCATTTTGTTTTTTTGCATTTTGAAATTTGAACTTGTAATAAGGCAACTGATGTTGTCATGCTTCTTTTGTTTCAGCAATAAAACGCCATCTCTTCGAGCCAAAAGTTGTGATTCACTGAAAATAGCACATAATATCACATTGCACGAAGAGCTAAATTCCATCACACGGTGGGATTTATCTAAATAGGGATTAACTGTGATACGACCAGTCACTTACTAAATAAGACCCGAGCTCGGGGGCAAAACACAATACCAGCATTCACAGGGATTGATACACGACAATCCTTTTACTAACTCCAACTTCCCAGAGTGTGAATTGGAGTATGAAACATCCAATAAGTCGTTCCCAGAGCGCGAACGGACTCCAACTTCCCAGAGTGTGAATTGGAGTATGAAACATCCAATAAGTCGTTCCCAGAGCGCGAACGGACTCCAACTTCCCAGAATGTGAATTGGAGTATAAAACATCCAATAAATCGTTCCCAGAGTGCGAACGGACTCCAACTTCCCAGAGTGTGAATTGGAGTATGAAACATCCAATAAGTCGTTCCCAGAGCGCGAACGGAATCCAACTTCCTAGAGTGTGAATTGGAGTATGAAACATCCAATAAGTCGTTCCCAGAGCGCGAACGGACTCCAACTTCCCAGAGTGTGAATTGGAGTATAAAACATCCAATAAGTCGTTCCCAGAGCGCGAACGGACTCCAACTTCCCAAAGTGTGAATTGGAGTATAAAGCATCCAATAAATCGTTCCCAGAGTGCGAACGGACTCCAACTTCCCAGAGTGTGAATCGGAGTATAAAACATCCAATAAGTTGTTTCCAGAGCGCGAACGGACTCCAACTTCCCAGAGTACGAATTGGAGTATAACCATCTAATCCAGATTCCCGAAGCGCGAATCAAAGTACAAGTAACAATTCGAAGTTCCCAAAATACGGGCCGAGATATCAATATCAACTCCCAATTCCCATAGCGTGGAATGGAGTGTAAACATCGATAACCCTCAGATTCCTGGAATGCAGGATAGATTATCAATATCAAATTGTCATGAATCCCCAGAAGGGGGGGCATGTGTTCAGGGCTTGCAATAAATGCAATCAGCCGCCAGAATATGAGTATTATTCCCCGCAACTAAGGGGCAAAAAGCTGAGTGCTAATCGCTGGCTTAAGTAATAATATACTCAGAATCCGACTCATTCATTAAATCACGACACGAAGCTATATAAATACTGAGCGGATACAACACAAATACTGCAAGGCATTCAGGTAAGAAGAAAAGTGTAACTTCCCATTTCATCAACCAACAAAAACAAGTTTGATTACATGGCAAGTAAAGATGTTTCAATTAAGTGGAGGCCGCATCCGTACATACACATGGCCCAAGAAAGAACAAAAGAAGAGGCAAAAGAATTGTTATCCGTAAATCTCACGACAAAGCGAGGGGCTCACTCTTTCTTCCTCCGGTGTTTCTTCCTCGGAGTCGAGCCGCTAGACCCACTGCCTGGCTTCCTACGAGACTTTTTGCCTTTCTTTGGAACATCCTCCGGTTCCGGCATGATATCAACATCTTCCTCAGAACTGGAAGGGATGGAGATCCTTTTATAAGGACGAACCGGGGGCATGGGAGCAATAACAGATACTTGTTCAGCAACACTCGAGACGGTTACTGTGCCACCAGGAGAAATCATCATTAGAGAAGATAAGCTTGAAGGAACGGCGTCACCACCGGGACCAACTGTCACTGTCTTGGCCATCTCAGCACTTATCTCTGCTAAAATCTCCTCCTCTCGAGACAGTTGAGCTGCGCTAGGTACGCCAGTGGTCATCACGATCGAACTAGAAACTGGAGTAGCTCCGCTCGTCACAAAAGAGAGGTCGGGCATGGGGTCAAGAGGATGACCAAATAGCTCTTCAAACATTTGAACATCGAATGACATTGAGCCTCCCTCTTCCATATCACCAACCATGGCGGCAGTTGAAATCGCCTCGGTGACAATAACTCCACGTGTAGGATGTAAAGCCGAAGGGACAGGGAGCACGGGTGCGACACTCTCGGTCACTAAACAACCAAAATTAGAGTTATCAGACCAAGAAATTCCCTCGAAAATCAATGTTTTAAGACGTAAAGGGAAATACCTACTTTACCTTGCCTTGGAGCTTGGACAAGCTCGGGGACGAGCGTCTTGCCCGAAGACAGTTCCGGTTGGTCCGGATTGTAGGCGGGAATAGCTTGTGAATCAACCACGGCAGCAGCTTCGGGTGAAGTCGAAACAGGGACTTCAGTATTCTCGCTATGGTGCACGATACCCGAACCTTCGCCAACCTCCGTTTGATGAACGACAAGTCTTTCTTTTTCAACAGAAATGATTGCTTCATGAAGGGTCCTCCTCTCATCCTCGCTGAGCAGACGTGACTCAAGCTCAAACTCATCTAATACCGAATCCGGACAAGACATCCTCTTGTTTTCCACTAATTTCTTCCAAGCATTGTAGAGAGGCATCGAGTAATCCCCTAGCCAGGAGACATTTCTATGCTCCAATACATTGGCATTATATGTGTCCAAAAGATCGTCGAATTCGGCCTCCATCTTGAACCTCTCTGCTTGGACTCTCTCCTCCAACTCCGATTCAACCTCCTTAACCCTTGCAATTGCCGCATCGCGCTCGGCCCGAAAAGATACAGCCAGCTCACACGCCTCTTGCGCAGCCACGTTCGCGTCGTCTTTTTCTTTATTCATGTCAGCGAACCTAGCCTTTAGCTCCTCTAGTTCCTTCACTGCCGCATCCCGCTCAGATTCAACGTTCTTGTATCGATGGCCTAAGTCTTCAACTAAAGTACAATGTGCCTGTTGCATTTTCGCCATTTCAGCTAATGTCTCATCAACCTTCTGTAACGACTCGACCTCGGCCTTGCGGGAAGATTCCGCCTCAGATTGGAGTATGTCGACGATGCGACTCTTTTGAGCCAAGTCGGCCTCTAGCTTCTCAATGATTTGGGCCCGGTCGAAGGCAGCTTTGGAAGCCTTAACAGCCGCTTTGTACCATTCTTTGTACTGAGCAAAAAAGTCACGGGTGTAGTTGAGCGCCGAAGTCGCGACATCATCGGGAATTCTTTTAAGATTGGGAGGAAAAATACAAGCATCAAAGCAAATCTCTGGAAAATCTTTCCTCAGTTGTGCAAGCCTGATGGCCCCTTCGCCAGAAGACTCAATAAGGGTCTCCTCCCCAGACATAGACGTTGCGACCCCGGTTCGAGAATGATGTGGCTCAGGCCTCGAAACCTGCGAAGATGACTGATGTCGCAGAGGCTCGGATGCCTGGACATGACTTCGGGATTGCGGAGGAGATCGAGATGGGGAGCGATGCCTACGATCTCTGTCTGATCGTTCCTGGCTGGAGTTACCACGGCGATGATCCTTTGCATAATACACCTGGCCATATTGCCTCCGGTCACGATCACGATCGGGGCCTCCACGACGAGATTCATAATAGGTTGAGGGGTGATGCACTCTCCGGAGTTTGTCCAATGTAGTCTGACGACCAGCCATGTTACCTGGAAAAGAGATACAGTTCAGTTAAGTACCAGGAAAAATCAATAGGGCGAGTGAAGCAGTCATGTAGTGTCATGAGAGTGTATGCAAATGTGCAAAGCCCCCGACCAACCAGAGGTTTCGACTGCACTAGTGGGTAAAAGCCCGCTTATGTCTAACGCTTCCCGGAGCTCAACCAACCCGGACTTGTGATAAAGAGAAACGCATTCCGGGATGGGAACGTCATCCAGTCCTGTGAAAATGTTTCCTGATTGACAAAGAGCGGAGTCAGAAGAAATAATTCCAGGAATCAAGCGAGACACGATTACAGACTTCCGTCTCGCAAATTTAGGAACAACGGCCTTGCCTTTCCGCTTTTTTCCTGCTTGGGGAAAATCAGCCGCTAGCCCGGTGTCAGTAGGCGTCCTCTCATCATCGCCCATTCCTCTTATCGCTACACCGGTCCTCTTCTTTGCCTTCGGAGCCGATTTCACAAACCCTTCAACGACAATACTCTGGTTCGTCTCAATTAAGCCCAGCGTCCTTAAGTTATCATCGGTTAAGACCAAGTCAATGTGCCGCAGGTCACTCGGAACCTCTTGTAGACTTCGGATGACGTTTCTGTATCGACCACCGTCTGGCCTTGATATGATAGCTGCAAGAAAAAACACCTGATGTCAGTTCAAGTGTTGACAATGGCCATTAAAGAAGGCTAACACGATTTACGATACTTACGTCTGGACAGCCATCGCCTAGAGAATCCTGGGGGGCATCGGACAAAGAACTATTCATTCTTAAAGTAACTGAGTCTGGTCCAGGCTCCCGTCACAATCTGGCAGTTTCTAACTGCCTCCAGAAAGGTGAACGATGGACTATCACCCCTGCTCTTGAAGTTGAATATATGTCTAATCTCAGCTAGCCTAGGCGGACGAAAAAGGCGGTCCATGAATAAGATGAAAACACTGTTCAGTAACACGTGTCCGTTGGGGTGAAGTTGTGCGGGAGCGATTCCAATGAACGATAGCATCTCCCTGATATATTGGTTAAACGGGGGGAGAGTTCCAGCCGCACAAGCGTGGCGATAAAAAGCAGTATAGCCCTCGGGTGGATTGTGAGGCCTATCATCAACTCCCGGTAGCAAAACATCATCCGGGGATAACCTATGCTTCGAACATATCCGACCCAATAATGCTCCAGAAATATTAGATCGGACGGAATCTATGGGATCCTCGATAAGTAAGGCCTCCGGCAATTCGTCCGGAGCAGGATCTATTACTTTAGGAATGATCTCTGGAATTTCTAGCATCAGAGGAGGCAAGCTTTGTAACTCTTGTTGTTCAGAACCCGAAGACTCCATAACTAACTAACTCACGAAAAAGCAGCGTTAAAAACGAAGAAAGCCCGTATATTCCCCGGTGTGAAGCATATGGATATGCCGTGCAATGCAAATACATAACTAAAACAAATTTTACAAGAGTAAAACGCGGTGTCTGAACGACTAGGCTTTTGAATCAGAGAACGAAAACGACCGTCATCACTGACCGTCGCTTTCGCGTCCCTCGGATACTACTGACCAATTCAAGTATGAATTCGTTTAAGTCACGGTGCCATCGACGAGCTCAAAAAGACAGGTCAGGTCAACTTTGATCATGCGAAGGACGAAGCTCGTCGGAATCAAATATGCTAAAAATTTAGTGAGTTCGTTAAAGTTAGATTTAAAAAGTGGTCGTAGTTCAGGTATTGGAACGAATCGATGAGGTGGAAGTTCCAGAAGCAAGAACGTTCGACTCGATTCGACACGAGTCAGATCGGTGAACCTCGAATCAGCGCAGTTTGAATCCACGGAGCCCCACCTGACTTCGAATCCATCGAAATCGTGCTCCTTCGAATCCATCAAGAGCGGTTCGAATCCACGGAGTCCCACCTAGCTTCGAATCCATCGGAGTTGAACTCCTTCGAATCGATGAACGTATCATTGCTTCGAATCGATCAGTAGTGAGCTCCTTCGAATCGATCAGAATGCCACTGTTTCGTATCCATCACCGCACGCCTTTTTTGTTGTGTTCTCCTGCAATCCTCGGTTCGAAGCTACACATTCGAAACCAACTCAAAGTGCGCACCCCTGATCGATACGGCTCAAAGGTTTGCATTCCTCAGTTCCATGGAGTCGGCCTACTTCGTTCAAACCTCGTCACTCTCCAAAAATTTCCAGAAGAAGGGGTTGAATCAATGCCAAAAAAGATTAATCTATCATTCTCAAAACCGAATCGACCCCTTGATTACCTGATTTAGTTTGATTACAAATGGAAGCTAGAAGGAATTTGGTCGATTCGTGAAAAAGCACGTTTGATTTGGCTCTGGGAAATCGATTCGGAGAAGCAGCTAAAGCAATGGTAAAAGGTAAAAAGTGAAAATGAAGTCAACCTCATGTATTTATACGGATTCCAAGAGGGATTAGTGTCACTTCGACTCCCATCGATTCGAACGACCACTTTCGAATCCATCCCAGTTTCGAATCCATCGGAGTCTTCGAACCCATCACTGATTCGAATCCATCTAAGTTTCGAATCCACTGGAAACTTCGAATCCATCTAAGTTTCGAATCCACGGGAAACTTCGAATCCATCCAAGTTTCGAATCCATCAAGGGCTTCGAGCCCATCAGAGTCTTCGAACCCATCACTCATTCGAATCCATCTAAGTTTCGAATCCACTGGAAACTTCGAATCCATCTAAGTTTCGAATCCACGGGAAACTTCGAATCCATCCAAGTTTCGAATCCATCAAGGGCTTCGAGCCCATCAGAGTCCTCGAATCCATCACTGATTCGAATCCATCTAAGCTTCGAATCCATCAGGAGTTTCGAATCCTTCTAAGCTTCGAACCCATCAAAAACCACTAATTAACAACACTTTGGCTTGAATCTAAAATCGATTCAGGAGAAAACCGGGACGGAGTTCGGCAGCAAACAAAGACCGACATGACTCATGGACACACGACGTTAATAAGGGCGGAGCTAATCCAACGGTTAGGCACAATCACACAGTAATCAATCATATCAAGGCAAGGTTACGGCAATACGGTATATGAGTCTCGACTAAAAGGGAGCGATAATCTTCAGAATAAAATGGCGACTATTCAAAGCACGTCATGTTCCCACAAGACATACTTTGGGGGGCAAAATGTTATCCCGCTTTTTGGACAAAAGCCGTGATACCAAAAGGTTGGTCAAAGACAGGAGACAGTTCGCCTCAGAGATTGATCGTACTTCAGTCCGCTATGGATATCGATGAATTCTGTCCGAGTCCGGATTGGGCCACAATTGATAGGGCGTAACAAGAAAGACCATAGAAGCCACCGATTCAAATTTCAGGTCAATCCGAGGTCATATGCTCAAGATATGATGGATTCAAGTTAAGAAGGTGCACATTGCTCGGTCCGAACCCATCATGATTCGAACCCATCATGATTCGAACCCATCGCGTTCGAACCCATCGCGTTCGAACCCATTGCGTTCGAACCCATCGTGTTCGAAACCATCCGTTTCGAACCCATCAGCCAACGCCTTCCTTCGAATCCATCAAGCCAATTGGTACTTCGAATCCATCCATCAAACTTTGTATCCATCACCGCCTAAATACGCTTCGAATCGATGACAGCTTCGAGTCGATGACAGCTTCGAATCCATCACAAGCTTCGGGTCCATCACAGCTTCGAATCCATGCTGTCCTCGAACCCTACACGTTAAAAACAACTTCGAATCGATTTGGAGCCATCGATTCGAAGCGTCACCGCCCCCTCATACAACAGGTTCGATTCGAACCTATGGGTTCGAACCATATGGATTCGAAACATATGGATTCGAACCTAAGGGTTCGAACCATATGGATTCGAAACATATGGATTCGAATGACCCAGAGGATCGATTCGAACTAACCAGCGTACCGAGATGCCTCATCTCGAATCGATCATAACTCCCAATCTACTGATCCAAATCCCATGAAATTTTTACAGAAGTTTGTCTACATGACGAAGAACGTCCACGCCAAGTTTCATCGCAATTGGACGATTTTTTGATCGATTCGAAGTTCACTTCGAATCGATCCCAAACTGGGCACGCACTTCAAGAACTCGGGCCTGTGGGTCCCCCGTCATGTGCCAAGCAGTCTCTCCATGATTTAGGCGGGATTTTGGCCTTCCACACCTATAAATAGAGCCCCCTGGTCATTCAGAAGGGGGGTCAGAGAATTTGGGGAAGAAGAACAAGTCTAAACGCTGCCAGGATCACTCCATGCTGTCTCAATTGCTGTCAATTTGGAATTTAAGTCCATTTCCTGCTGTAATTTGCTGAAAAGCACTTGTAATCTTCAAGTATTAAGAAATAAAGTGAAAAAACTTCATAGTGGACGTAGGCCCATAGCCGAACCACTCTAAATCCTTGTCTTCTGCGCGATTTATTTTTCTGTGACTTGGAGTTTTTGTTAGATAGTCCCTATTTCCGATTCAAGTTCTTTATTTACTATCTCTTCAAAAACTTCCGAAGGGTGTTTGCCCATTTTTGGTGCAAACAAAACTGAAATATATCTCATAATATCATACGCATCTTACAAAAAGACAACTCATAGTGACAACTCAACAAACTAAAATGAAAAGAACAAATGCTTGAAGAAAAAGATACAACAACACACTACAGAAGGTAAAACACTACCTACAGACTATGGGATAGTCTCGATCCTCGATGGGAACTCAAGCCATTACCTGACCTTGAAAAGGGCTAAGAATTGCGGCTAAGCACCCAATGTCATGACTCTAGCATTGTAACTTGGTCCTCATCTCTCGTTGGTCGAAGCGGATCCCCTGGAGCTCAGTCTGGACTTGCCGAATTACGACTAGTTTGGGACTATGGTATCCTTTAGTGCCTTGCACTTGCTCCACCACATGTTGCAGTTGCTCCTCTGTTACTGGCTCGGCTACTGCGGTTGGTGGAAAAGGAATTTTCATCTTCCTAAGACAGGCTCTATTAATGGCAGGCAGGACCTTCGTCTAGGTATTTTCCGCACTAAGGTTCACCCCGTATCGTCTAAAAATGAGAGTGAATATGTGATAATATGGGAAGTAACTACATGGGGTTCCAACTCGTTGACTGGAAAATTGAACCATAAGACTGCATGCCCAGTTGATGGCTATACCACACATAACCGCATAGATGACCTTCCACGCCCAAGGATAAATCTGATTATAGCTTCCCATCTTTGGGATTATGTTATGCTGAATAATGCGCACAACAAGATAGGCAGTCAAACGTAGATTGTCCGTCCTGCAAACAATGACGTCTTAAGAAAATATTTGTTGTAAGACCTTTCGATTGGTCATCTCAATATCATCCAAATCCTCCAATTACACGAAAATCTTCAAAATATCGTCGAACTCGTTGTTGGACATCTCGATCCTGACTTCTTTAACCTCCGACTGAATGAAACTGTTGTCTTCATCGAAATTCGATGCTAGATAAGCGTCTAAAAGGTGAACGCAGAAGGGGTAGCATTCCCATTCAAAAGTCTCGAAGCGCAGAATTGGTGCAACTCCCACCGCCTCAAAAAAATCTTCTAGTCCAAAAGAGCGAAGACTCCAAACTTAATCAGTTGCCCCCGAAGGAACTTGAAATTGATGAAGCCGAGGAAGGTGGAGATCTTTTGGTCATTCTGGTATAGCCGCTTGATCTCTTGAGGGGTGATTCTTGGAAGACATGAGGAGGAATCAATAGTGAGAGTGGAGCCATAGGATGAGAAGTGGAGAAATAGGGTTTAGATCTGGAATGGAGGTGGGGGCAAGATATAACGCATGAAAACCAAAGCAAGAGGGAGGCGAGGCTACTGCTCATTGGAGTGGGAGAGAAACGACATTGCCTAGAGGTGGAATGAGGGAATGGGAGCTAATTTGGAGGAGGAGGAGGAGCTTTTTGTGTTTGGATGAAATGGAGAGGGGGATAGCTCAAATGTGGCAGGAATGAAAATCGGATGCGACTTTATAGTCGCATTTCAGGTTCTGGTTGAGCAAATCCCATTGACCGGTTGACCGCACTAGGGTTACTGGTCGACCGCTATACGGGGATTTTACGCAAGTTGAACCTGAACCCTTTTGGGCTAGATTAATTTATAATGTTAACAGTAATAATAACAATGATCGTTTCACGATGTCTCCTTCGACTTGACATGATCCGAAAAATCCATGCTCTCTTCATGACGGTGCCCAAGCTTACCGTCTAGCTTTCCGAACCATTCCTTCGCTATTCCTTGGTACTTTTGACTTATACTACTTCAACCATCAACAATTCCAAAAAACTTGATGATACTCCAACTACCATTCTCTGCATATTTTATATAGAATTACTTCTTCCAATAGTTGAAGGGTACGACACGCTTCTAACTTCATACCCCATAAAATTAAATGTCATTCTTGTTTTGTCCGTCCCTTAGAAGAGGATAAACTTTAAAAACTTTGATTTTTATAGAAACGAAAATTATTGGGCCGATTATTCACCCTTTGAAACTCATTTCCAAATCGAAAAACTATTTTCTTGCCAAAAATCAAAATAAAACCTTTATTGACACAAACACACACATATAAATATTTAAGGATTTCTAAACCTTTTTCATTATAAACCACAATATCTTAACATGACCAAACCTAGTGGTATACCTGTTTCCTGAAAATTAAAATTTCAATACTTACCAAAACCAATAAAATAAATCCTTTAGAAAAGAAATCCTCTAAAAACTCATTTTCCAAAATCTAAGGCATTTCCAAAATATATTTCATCAAAAATGCTTTCTCGGGTTTGGACTAGGTAATTGACCTTAATTTTTCAAATAAAAATTCAGACTGCCATCAAAAGGTGGTTGATGGACATTCCCTTGCCAAGACTGGTCTCCGAACGTTTACGACATATAAAATTCTATTTCTTGCTTATCTAGAATAATTGGGTATCTTCGACTGCAAGTCGTCATCAAAATTCAAAATCATAAGTTAGCTAGAATGTCAACCATCAAGTCGGACATCCTCAATCTTCAAGATTCTGCCATATGTCATACTTATGGTCTTCTCTCTCAACACCTTATGCATCACCAACACTCTGTGGGGTAAGTTGGAGTTGGCATGAAAATCATAACTCTGAGACATTTCCAACCCATAATTGCTTTGCCCATTCCTTCGGAATGGAACTACAATTACTACTATAGTTGGGATTCTTAGAGTCTAGCATAAAAATAATAACAGATAGAAAAGTACAAATATGTTCTCTCAATTTATCCTAATTCCTCCGATCGACTAACCTAGGCTCTGATACTAATTGTAACAACTAGCACTTTATTGAGCTCAAATTTCGACAAATATTGAAACCCAAGTCCATCGAAGCATGGAACATTAGATTTGGTACCTGCAAAAAAGCATGAGAATATAAGAGACTGATAAAATCTAAAGAGGAATTAGTAATAGGATATAGATACTAACTACAACTACCACCTTGGAATTAGCAGTATTCCTTGGATATCAAATTGCCACATCAGTACTGAGCATGAGAGATAAAAAGACTTCTCCACCAACTAATCACATCTAGCTCCAGTAATCTGTTTCTCTAAATCTGTCCATTGGGTTGTAATGAGGAGGGGTCAGAACAACGTTCTGATGACTAGAAAATCATAATATAAATTTATACTAATTGGTTTTCGTTTAATTGTTATGTTTAATATTTTAAAGTTAACCTAATATTGCACTCATGATATTCCTACCTAGCATGATTTGCTTACCTACCCTTTCCAAGGTACAAAATACTTACATAACTCTACAAACCACTTAATACTTTCAAATATGAAGCAGGCTCCTAGCATCGTCATCTTTGGTCTATTGGTCCTAGCTACATGGACCATTGACCACTATTTATGGACTTATAGTATATAATAGCCATACTACTAAAGCATCTGTTGTCATTAAAGTCTTAACCATAGGAGTGACAGTACCCAAGCGACTTAATACCTTGTTAATAAGGACTGGGGGGAATCCAAATCATTTAATACCTATACCATGGGTAGGACTTTTTCATTTAATACCTAACTATAGGGCGGACTTCTCATTAGTACTATCTGGCTTACATCGATTGGAATCTCAATGGGACGCTTGATGCTTCTTTACAAGAAAGAAGCGGACCCTATTTGTCACTTAATACTTCAAATCCAAAGTGGACCTTTCCCGAGATATACACTACCACTCCTAACCGTTAATTCAGACCTTTTAATACTTTTTAATTAGGAAAGAGGTGGGTCCTCAAATAATCACTTAATACCTCTAATCCCTAAGCAGATCCTATTATTCCCGCAATCATTTCCTTTTGGGTCCTATGATTGGTGATGTCCCATATCAATAATAATTGTACACAACTGCCCATAGCCTCTAAATGAAGGTCAAACGTCCATTGTGTCACTTTACCGACCTCGCATCCCACTCTTCTAAGCCTAATTAATTATCCTATGGGTCATGTAGTTAAAATGTCTCACATCAATAGAAAGTATAAATAACTTCCGGTAACCTCAAAGTGAAGGGCTGACTTCTATTGTGTAACTATTATGACCTTGCATCCTAACCTATCAAGTCAAATTAATTATTCTAGGCTTTACTAACTTAAGCCATATTATCTTAGGTATTATTATTTCTAAGCTTTGTTATCCTAAATTGGATATTAGACTTAGCTTACTAATCTCCTTTTATTTATTTAAGTTTATGTAAATTACCTTTAATATTCAATTACCGATAAATCCCTTTATTTGCTTCTTCCATAAATGTCAATTTGTCAATGATAATGAATACCATCCAAACAGACATTTCCCAAGATATTTATGTATATTTACTAACTTCCAATTAGTAACCTATCCTAACCATTCCATGGTTAGTAATCTAACATCTTTATTTATCAATCTTCTTAATTCATTTACCCTATTAATTACTTATAATTCCCAAATCTATTTCACAATTATTACCCATTAATTGGAGTTACAATCTTTTCAAACTTTCCTCATATTTCCTATTCGCAAATCAACGTTATCACTATGTATAACTAATACCTACAAAAGCATAATGCATAAATCATCATATTAGTTAAGTTTAGTTCGTATTTATTAGCATGTATAAATACGTATAAATACATACTCCTACCAAATATATTCTAGTCACAAATTTTTAACTAGAATATTCTTTTCACATTTAATTTGCTGAAATTACATTTCTTAGGAAGACTCTCCACCGTGATTTCCATAAATTAGTTTAAAACAAAATATCAAGAATAAAAGGAAAGGTTTGCCTCATTTGAAATTACAAGGAATGAATATTTTCTTTTTATTGGAATAGACAATGTGAACAGCTGAGAACAAATATGTACTTTACACATCATTTTCTTTTTGTTTGCACATATTCCTTGTTGAATCAAATGCAGCATCTTCTATGCAATTTGGAAAAATAAACAGATTTATAAAAATCAAATGGATATTCTTCTTATAATTAAACCACGGAAAATCTCCAATTCAACGTAATTAGGGTAGTAATCAAAATCATACTGATAATCTACAATCCAATTTCAAATTTGGAGTAAGTTTTATATCCAATCAATATTCATATCTATAATTTTTGGGATCGATTTCCAGATCAGGTTGTAATAGTAATTTCAATCAGATCTCCTAAGAATATGTAGGCGATGTTTAATACGTTTAAATTTAGCCTACAATTCACATATGTTTATTCATTTAGGTATAAAAATCAAACGTATACCAATGAAATAGATTCAGTGTCAAAAACAATTTATAAATTTCCTACTCACCTACTAAAAGCATTCGAAATCTCTAGATCCGAAGTAAAACCTTCGATTCAACTCCATTTTCTTCTTATTCCAAGAAATATGTATAAAACGGGCACATACATATATGAGAATTACAGATCTGGGAATAGATCTGGGTTGAAAGGAAATATAGCATCTAAATACAAATATGTATGTATGTGTATGTATGTATGTATTTATGTAGTACCACATCATCGTGTAGTGTTGTTTTGCTTCACTTCTTCTCTTATTTGATTTCTATTCTCCTCCAATATATATATATATATATATATATATATATATATATTATATTTTAAAATTTAGAGAATAGTGGAGAATAGAAGATGGCAGAGCTTCGCTACTGTTTCTAACTAAATATGAGAAGTGAAGAAAGGGTTGGATCTGAATTTATAAGCACTCGAATCAACCACAGCCGTTAAATTTAACTACGTAAAATCCAGGCCATTTGGCAAGGCAAACCTGTTAGGATGGTCGACCGCTCCCTCTGTAGGGGTCAACTGCTCGATGTTGACCTATCCAATAAAGAGGTTCGACCGGTAGGTCTCGGTAATTATTATATAAATGTTAACTTTTCCAATTTAATTATTTTTGTTTCGAATTTTTTTTCGTCCATAACTTCTTCATTTGGACACCAATAGCAAAACGTTGCTCATAATTTCGCCATAAACCCAATATACAAATTTCATGTCGAATTCATTTGCACAAATTCCATTTTTGAAGCCTAGTTAACCAATTAATTAATTAAACTACTAATCGTAAAATTTACAGGGTGTTCAGTTGTTATCGGAGAATTCCACCAGGTGCAAATGATCTTCCCATGATTCCCTAAACTTAAAGATAAATGCTTTTAAAAGATCTTCCAAGATTCGGTTCAACCTCTTAGTTTGACCACAAATTTGAGGGTGGTTGGCAGTTCTTAGATTTAGCTTTATTCCCAAAGTTACTTGTAACACTTCCCAGAATTGGCATGTAAAGAATGGATCCCGATCGCTTACTATGCTTACTGGAACTCCATGCAGTTGGACGATCTCCCTAATATAAATCTCTTCCGGTGTAGCTGCAGCCCTCATTGGCTTTACTGGAATAAAATAAGCACTCTTAGTTAGCCAATCCACAATGACCCACACAAATTCATTTCCTTTCATTGATATGGGCAACATGTCAATAAAATCAATCCATTGATATCTATTCCCATTTCCAGTTTGAGATCTCTAGTGGCTATATTAGCCAAACAGTTCTTCGGTGATAACCCTTAATTTGATGGCAGTTCCCATATCTGCTCACACAGATGGAGATATCCCTCTTCATTCCGGGCCACCAAAATACTCTCTTAATATCTTTGTACATCTTATTGACCCAGGATGGATGCTCAACTTAGATTTATGGAATTCCGTCAAAACTTCATGTTTAAGTCCATCAATATCTGGAATGCACAACCTTCCATTCACCCTTAAAATACCCTGGCTATCTCCCAAAACCCGGACATCTACCTTCTTCGATTCCTTGCATTAATTCTTCCAGAAAACTATCTTCCCTTTATTAGTTTGCAATTCTTTCTAGTAAGTTATAGTAACTTCCAAGAGAGCCAAAACAGCATTCCTGCCCGAAGCATCTGCCACCATATTAGCTTTTCCTGACATATATAGTTCATAGACCGCTAGAACTTCCAACCATTGCTACTGCCTCACGTTTCGATCTTTTTGCATGAAAAGATATTTTAGGAACCCATGCTCTGTGAAGAGCTCGAACTATTCACCCAAAAATAGAGTCACGTCTTCAACGCAAACACCACATTAATAACTCCAAATCACATGTTGCATAATTATTCTTATGAGGCTTTAGTTGCTTACTAGCCTAAGTAATCACTCTATTGTGCTGCAAAAGAACTGCACCCAAACCCACTCCACAAGCATCAGTATATATAATCAACCTCCACTTCCATCTGGAATAGCTAGGACCAGAGCACTAATAAATATCTTCTTCAACTCCACAAATGCTTCCTCACACTTCGAGGTCCAA
The DNA here is from genome assembly GCA_030765085.1 of Allium cepa. NCBI lineage: Eukaryota > Viridiplantae > Streptophyta > Magnoliopsida > Asparagales > Amaryllidaceae > Allium > Allium cepa. The sequence continues at coordinate 612,667,782 of CM060932.1, forward strand.
ACAAACTTCTATCTTTCTTCATCAACTTGATTAGGTGAGAGCTATCTTATAGTAGTCCTAGATGAATCTTCTATAAAATCCGGCCATGCATAAGAAGCTTCCGACCTCTATTGGAGTCTGCGGTCTCTTAAAATTTTGAATCGTGGCTAACCTTTTCTGGGTCAACTGAAGTACCATCCCTCGATGCCACATGTCCTTGGTATCTTACTTCTGATTGCCGAAACTAGCACTTAGAATTTTTTTCCTTAAGAACGTGTTTCCCTAACGTTTCTAATACCACTTCCAAATGGTGTTTGTGCCCTTCCTCGGTCTTAGAGTAGATAACGATATTGTCTATGAAGACCAACACGAACTTATTGAGAACACCCTTGAAGACTTGGTTCATAAGATCTACGAAGCAAGTAGGTGCATTGCTTGGCCCAAAAGGCATAACATACACTCAAAGAAAAATTATGGTACTCTAAATGCAATTAAGGGTATGCTATCCTCTACTACTCTTAGTTGGTGGAATCTCGCAGCCAAGTCCATGAATACTCTAGCTTCATGAAGTTGGTCGAAAAGGTCGTCTATGTAAGGTAAGGGATACTTATTTCTAATTATCTTCTTAATTAACTCCCGATAATCCACACATAGTATTGCAGAACTATCTGACTTAGCCACAAAAATACATCTGATCCCCAACTCAAATGACTAGGTCTAATCAGTCCTCTCCTAAACAAATCATCAATTTGATTTATTAGCTCCTTCCTCTCTCTTGAGGCCATTCTACACATGGGTTGAATAACAGGTCTCACAGAAGGAAGTAAGTCAATACAAAACTCTATTTCCTAATGTGGAGGTAGACTATTTACTTCTTCAAACACATCAGGAAAATTCTTAACCATTTCTATCGCCCCTAACCCTTTTTGATGACTCTAATGCCTACAAGAAACTTCTCATACATTTGCTGGGATCCTCACATGATATCTCAACCTCCCTTCCTGACCTCCTCTTTAACAGTAAAGTCCTCTTACCACAATCCAAGACAACTCATGCTTAGATAGCCAATCCATACCGAGTATAACATCAAACCCCTTAAAATCTAGGACAAATATGTCACAATAAAAATAATGGGTAAGGTAGGTAATTTGCACATCCTCACAAATCATGCACAAATTAGTTGTCCTCCTATGGGGTTAGAGACACCAATAGAATTTTCTACAAATTTTAAGGAAAGTTGCAATTTGTTTACTGATTCTAGAGAAATGAAACTATGTGAAGTCCCGACATCAAACAATACTTTAACAAAAATGTCATTAACCATTAAAGTTCCATAAAACTCCATTTTTTTTCACATTTGTCGAGGTCGATAGTTCATCCTTGATAGCTTATACTTTAGCTCACTCCCCTTTCTTCATCAACAGACACTCCTTCACCATATGCCCTAGTTGGTCATAATTGAAGCAGAGTGTCTTTTGAACCAACGGAGAAATAGGGCCTCTCTGCCACTGGGTTTGGGAAAAAGTTTGAAATATAACCCTTCAACCTACAAAGGTAACAACTAACATCCTTGAACTTGCTTTCTTGATTTCCTTCTGACATCCCCTTTCCCCGCTTCTTCCAGTTTTGGTTAAATTTCCTTTTATTTGGGTTGTAGTAATTTCCAATAGGTGCTGTTGCTGGCTTCTTTTTCTTAAGAGTATCGTATGTCAAAGCCATTCTACCAAATCCCCAAAAAATCCCTTCAAATGGGTAGTCACCTTCTCTTGGAAACCTTCTCTCATTCCCATCACAAACATCTCGTTCTTCTTACGAGGAATGATAATCAACTCCAGACCAAAACATGATAGCTCATTAAACTTAGTCTCATACTTCGACACTAATAAGTCTCCCTATTTAAGGTCCAAGAAACTCCTATACATGTGGGTCTTTCCTGTAGCGGCATGAATTGATCTTCAACACTTCCTTGAATCTAGCCCAAGAAAAATCATCTCTAAGCACATTAGCTATAACAGAGTCCCACCATGTCGTAGCTCCATCTTGTAACTGCCATGGTGCTAAGAACCTCTTCTGCTCATTTGAAATATCCAATCCCTTGAAAATATTTTCAAAAGAACGTAGCTAAGCTTGGACTTCAATGATAGATTATGTTCTGTTAAACGACTTTCCTCCCAGATTTGTATAATCCATGCAAAGAGCTGCAAAGTTCACACGGGTTGTTTAACTATCCTAACCCTTCCAACATTCGAAGCTCGACCATTAGTGGTCGTGGTGCTACTAGCCTCTTTACCTTATCTTGTCCTATTGAACATTCTTACTACCTAGATATAGTAAGATAAATTTTTAGAGTACTTAGAAGAGATAATCTAAAGGGAAAATAATACTAATCAAACATAGCGAAGATGGTATAATTAACTCGATTATATATATATATATATATATATATATATGAGCATAAAAATTACAAATACATGCTCTCAAAGATAACTCATTTCAAGGTATTATTAATCCTATCTCTAATGAGTTTACTCCAACCAAGGCCTAGGTGTTTACTCAGCCTAAGCTTCGATACCACTTATAATGTCCACTTTTCTTACTTCTATATATGATATTTAATACACCCATAGTATTTTTGCACTGATCATCTAAGAGTCTGAAAGTCAAGCCATTGGAGTAAAAGAAAAGACAGGAAGAAATAAAACACATAATCTCATAACGCAAGGCAATCACATATAATAGTAAACATAAGTTAGTATATAGTATAATCTCAAAATGAACATCAGAGTTACACAAATACCAAATTCAGCCAGAGACAGTTATAACTACATGTCCCCACAATGTTGATATAAGTATAAAAATACATAATGGAAAATAAATAAGATTCCTAGATATCGATGAAGCCACCTACTCCCCGTTCCTTCAAAATGCATTCATGGGAACCTGGACTACTTGACTACTCATATAAATTTGAGTATTCAAGAGTTTTAGAGAAAGGAAAAAATCTCTGGGTCAGACATGGGTCTGGTATTAGTAAACTCCAAACAACTGAATTTTATACTTATAAAACTCTTTAAAAATAAAGGTATCTCGTAAGATCATGTCGCACATAAACACGGACAGACTTTTACCATATGATAACCAAATCCTTTTTATAGAAAATCCAATGATATTATGATAATTTCTAGGGTTTAAAGTAAATTATGAATACAGCTGAAATGCATGAATCTCACATTCCAACATATTCGGGAACAACTAAGCCTACAAGGTACTTATTAGAAATAGGGTTCCATCAATGACAAGGATACTGGGATACCGTCTGCCATAGTACATCTCTAGGTAAAATGTACCGAGGTCCAAACTATCGACCCCTGCAAATCAGGACCGACCTACCCTTTACTGGATAGTAACGAACACGTTATCCCCCCAGTTGTGATCAATAATCGTATCGGTGCCACCGACATACATAAAATTGGAGATATCGAATTAGATCGGGTGATAAGTATACCCTAACGGATGCGACCCATATAGCCCCAAAGCATATCCCTATTTTATTCATCCTTGGGTGTAGGGCCCGAGGCTACGCTTTTACCTTTCTTTAGTAATTCCCACATTAAAAGATAATACTGCCCTCCAGGCGACAATGCAATGCTAGCATTCGTCCATACAAGTTGTTCAGGATATGAATAAACCAAACGCAGTACTTCTACCATATCCATTTTGGAATCACCCTCCAGATTAGTATCAAGTAGACCTTGCACAGATTAGTATCAAGTAGACCTTGCACTTCAAAGATCTTTATTTTTGATCCCCACATCTTCAAGATGATTTTCCAATTCAAACATTTACGTTAGTTCGAAGTGGTTTTCAAATAGCTCATGCATATCCGATCTTGGTCTCTTTGAACCAGCATTTGATTTTAACAAAGTCAAGTTATCGATAGGGGACGCACTACATGGATGTGTATAGGTTTGCATATGGAAAATAAGACATCTTATACTCATCCCCACTTTTCGATTTCAAACAATACTATTCCTTGATTAACAATAAAGTCGGACAAGTTAGAAAACTAACCTTGGCTCGACATACATTCTTACTTCTTGGGATAGAGACGAGTTTCCATACCTGGGAATTTGGTGTTAAGTATATGAAGAAATATCTTCCATATACTTAATTTATCATGACCCACTTATTGAAATTAACTCTCTTACATTTATTATGTTTTCAACATTTTGACTTCTCTATCCCTCACTTAGAAGATCAAGTTCTATATCTCATAGTAGAGGAAAGCTTTACTCATCGGCATTTAGTGCCAAGTACAAGATGACTTATTTCAATAAATGTATCAACTTTTTAGTATAACTTATTCATATTTTTTTGGCAACTTAATGGCATAGACAAAGAGAATCCTTTGTATTTAAACCATTCTTTTTAGTAGAAAGATGCTTTTTGACAAACCAATCCTTGGAAATAAAGTAACTAAGATTTTAAAACTTTTATCTAATTAATTAAAAATAAGTTTAAACCTTTATTTAATAGTAATTGAATCTTTATTAAATTTTAACTTAATTAAAAATTAAGTAATGGTTAAGCCCTACCTTATTAATAATTAATTAAAAATTAAACGTTAATTAATTAACAACTAATTAATAATTAAACTTTACTTAAATGAAAATTAATTAAATAATTAACATTTATTTAATTAATAATTAATTAACCCTTACTTAATTAACTAATTATAATTATCTTGCTTAGTTAATACTTAAGTACTGATTATCTTTACTTTAGTGGTAATTAAGCACTAATTGTCTTTACTTAATTTATTAATTAAATTATCATTAAACCTTAAATCAATTCATTAATTAAATGATAATTAAAACTTTTTAATATTTATAATACTGTTTTAATTACTCATCAAAAATATCTAAGTGAAAATCTCATTTTAGTTACATAAAAAAATTTGTTTTTGTGAACTACATCCGTAGCAGCTATCACTATGGATGCCATAACCCTAGACTTGTTATATGATATCAAATAGCTCTTAAAACCCTTAGCCTTTTACTTTTAAATTACTTTATAAACCTAGTATAAAGTTGAAAACCAAAGGGTAAAGTTTTGAAAACTAATAAAACATTTCCTAGAAAGTAAAGTAAGTAAAAACAAGTTTTTAAATATAGAGGATCTTAATGTCACAACATGAATAAACTCAAGTGCTAACTTTTCTTAACATACAACACTACATACATGAGCATAAACATATATACACATGCTTTAACGTCATACAACACATAAAAATCACAACTTCCCAACTACACTTCTCATTCGACTTCATTTCCAAGTCCATAACCAACATCTCATTTAAATACATATATGTAAAGCACAAAACAACATATATTTTCAACCAAATAACCAATAAAGTTTAGCAAGAAAAGAAAGTTTAAAACTTGCTTAAAGGTGAGCTTTACTCAACAAAAATTAATGAAATCCAAACTAAAAATTATAACCCCTTGCTCCAACCTCGGATCTTAAATTTTCTTTGGAAAAATTGGATTTTTATGGACCTTAAGGGGCCTAGATGGTTCGGCCTATGCGAGGTAGGCTCAACCTTAGCTTGAGGGATGGGTTTTGGATTATTTTGGGAAGAAAGGAAGTGTATAAAAAGGAAAGAAGTAAAATTTAGCTTGGTTTAAGGATTTAAAATGGAAAAAGATAAAATTTTTAATTTGGAAAACTTTGGAAGTCATTAAGAAGGAGAAGTTGAACTTTTGAAAGAGGAAGTAAAGTTTTAAAATAAAGAGGTGAGAATAAAAATGAAAATGGAAAAGGAAGAAATGGCTTTTATATAAAATGAAGTAACACTTTCTTTAACACTTTGTAGAAGAACAATGTACTACTAGACATTCGTTATTTAACGGTAGTAATTATGCTTTTTGGGCTTGTAGGATGAAAATTTATTTGCAGTTTAATGATTAGATATTTGGAACATTATCTAAACTAAGTACATTGAGCCCCAAATGACTATGCATAATGGACCACCCATCAAAAGACACAAACACTCAATTATTGAAAGGCTATGAACATTTTATTCTACGCCTTGGATAAAAATGAGTTTAACATAGTGTCTCTTAGTAAAAGTGCATATGAAATTTGAAAAACACTACAAGTCACGCACGAAGGCACTAGCAAAGTTAAATATACAAAGACATCCATATTAACTAATCAATTTCAACCATTTAGGATGAAAGAAAATGAATCCATTTCTTACTAAGTAGTTAATATCTGTATTGGATAAGTATCGATCAAAACTGATATGAGATATTTTAAAATATCATGATAATATCGGATAATATAATATCAAACACATATAGAATATGTTATAAACAATATTGTACTACGTTATGATGTTATATTGATGTTAAATTTTCAAATATTTGAATAAAATATGCCAAATTACTATTTAAGGCCGTCGGTGTATAGTTTACAAATTAAAATCCATTTCCAAGATATTTTATTAAATACAAATCATAAGATAGACTCATAAATACCTAAAAATTCGTATATTGTACATCTTTATTATTTTTTCCATTTTTAAACTATATTCATTATTTCTTTAGTAATCTAAATATCCATATTACTTTCCCCAAATTTTCATATTTATTGTTCCTTATTTTTATTTTCACTTGATTTATCAAATAAGCAATGTTGATTTGATACCAATTACCACTATAGCTCATTCGTTATCAATATGTAAGATATATAACTTTACTGCTCTTTAACAATTTCTTCTTGGTGCATAATAATAACTAATAAAATGGATTTTCATGAGCTAACAAACCAATTAGAAATGGTGAACAAAAAGGTAACTAAAAAGAGAATTAGTTTTTCATGAACTTTTTTTAATGGTATACTCTTCATTGAAAATAAAACATATAAAATAATAGAATAAGTAGAGTTTTCTTCATTGAAAGACTAATGACGAATACTAAAACTATATGGTTAAAATTGAAAAATTAGTGCATTGGGATTTCTAACATGGTGTAAATAGTGTCATGCACCATATACAAAAAACAAATATTGAGAACATGAAGATATTTATTTATAAATACATTTTCTCCAACACATACAATAATGGACGTAATTCTTAAAAAATATCTAAATGGATATTTTGAGTGATATTATGAAGAAATATTAGCTTAGGAGCAATATAAGATATATGGACGATATATGGGTGATATTATCCGATATTAACTATATAGATTTCCAATATGTATTCTAGATTTCAGGATATATTACATGCATTAATATTATTAGAAATGAATGTTATTGAAGAGGACTAAGTCAAAAAGATCTTGAATTCTTTTTAGTGAATGGGATAAGAAGACTCTGACAATCAAAGAAGCCAATGATATTAGTTCAATGAAAATAAAAGATTTAATTGGTAATATAATGTCCTATGTAGTATAGTTGTAGGTTAGAAAAGAGAATCAAGCAAATGAGAAGAAATCACTAGCACTTAATTCTACAAATGACAGCCATGAACCAAATGATGATGATGATGATGATGAAGAAGAAGAAATCGATTTCATGACCAAGAATTTCTAAAAATTCTTGAAATGTAGGAGTATTAAAAAACTTCAGAAAACTAATAACTATAATTCTAGAAATGAAAATATTGTTAAGTGTTTTGAATGTGATAAAACCAGTGATTTGAAAAGAGATTGTCCACACTCAATGAATCAAAGTACTCTTCAAACACTTTCAATAAGAAGAGGAAACAAGCTTTCAATGCACCATGGGATGACTCAGATACATCATCAAGTCATAGTGATTCAGAAACGGAAAATGTCAACATGTGCTTCATGATAAATAATGACCAAGATGAAATTTTAACGAAGAAATTTTGAATGTTTTAAATGATATGTACAAGGATATGATATGCTTAGAAAAGAGTACAAGATTAGTTTAGCAAAGATAGATAGATTAAAAATGTTTAACGAAATGTTAACCAATGAAAAACAATGTCTTGAAAATGAGATTGAAAGACCTAGTGATGGAAAGGATTTAAAATTTAAAAGTTTTGAAAAACTAAAAAGGTAAAATAAATCCTTAAATTCAAAAAATATTTCAACGTAGTCATCAATCACTGATCTAAATGATAAAATAACATCTCTGGACAATGATATTCTTAACTATAATAAGGACATTGATAGAATGAAAACTGATGTTGGTAGATTTAATAAAGGGAAGGAAAATTTAGAAAATTTATTTTCTACATCTAAACCCACTAACAATAAACATGGACTTGGATACACCACTAAACCCAAATCGAAGAAAAATAGTACTCAAAGTGCTGTAAGACTACCAAGTTCAAACCAAAACCTAGAAAATTAAAATTAAAACCCCCAAGTAAGTTCATTAATTTATGTTCGTAAAAGGCTACATAATAATAAGGGAGAGATTGATAATTTTATTAATAAAGTTCATTTATCTAATGATTATATTTTGAATGAGCATTCAAACTCTTTGGGTTCGGCTTCCCAAAACTTAACACCATTGACCCCAAAATAAAATAGGGTACTAGTGCGTATATTTTATATTTTTCAGGTACCAAATAATGGATAGGGGATAGTAGATGTTCAAAAAATATGAAAAGAAATCCATAGATGTCGAGCATCTTTATATACAAAGATGTTGAGATTGTGAACTTTGGATATAATTCAAAATAATATGTTATTGGCTTGGGAAATGTCGATAACTCTAAAACTCCTCTTATTTTAATATTTTGATAAATTTATTTCATGCTTTGTATCGATTTTGATTCTCCTTATAACTCTATTTATATACATAGATACAAACACACACACGTAAATATATGCATATATATAAACTCTATATGTATTGTCTCGTTGTTCTTAAGCGATTCTTTTTTGCCATTTTTGTTGATGATGGAAGAAAATATATAAATTTGCTAGGAAAAATGATAAGGGGAGTGCACAGAGTTAAGAGATCCAAATATATAAATATTATATTTTATCTCTCGGATATTTATATGGTTGTCATCATAAAAACGAGGGAGACTGTTAATATTTAAGTATTGACTTTAATGAAAAACCGTATAAATATCACCGCTAACGTATCTCCAAGTTGTGCAGTTTTTTCAGATACATTATGGAGACATTTTACTAAAATAAATAAGAACCGAGTGGAAGCAAATGAATTATATGAACATTAATCAGAGCAAATGGAAGAACAAAACTAACTGAAAAAGAATGTTATGACGATGGAGGCATTTGATGTGATGAGTAGTCATTTGAATCATAGGATCTTTATTAAAGACGCCATGTCAATTATACTTGAAGATCATTAACCATTAACCTCAATCAAATCATAAAATATCCACAAGTATAAGGGACTTTGAGATCTGAAAATCTCCCTCCCAAATATGTCGACACACTGACCATTTTTTTTAAATTCAAATGAAAGGATTGTCCCCACACCCCTTCACCAAAAGATATGTCTCTTCAACCACTATATAATAGCTCTGGAAAAGGAAATTTCAACACAACTTTTGTTCTTTCTATTACTCTTTCATTTCCATACTTTTTTGAGAAAGGTCAATTACATATTCTTCCACCCTCTTTGCAAATCCATACTCTTTCACTCCAACTCTTTAAGGATTTGCAAACCACACAAGATTAGAGAATTTGTACTTGAATTCATATAAGCTTCTCTCTGATTTCATCCTATTCCTTAAAGAGTTCAAAGGTCTTAGATAGATTTTTCGTCTGACTAACACTCCAAAGCTTTAAGAGTTTTATTCCAAAAGGGTATAGATAAGCTAAATGAATGTTGGAATTATGCAGATAATAGTTCGGCTGAAAAGTAAAAGAGACATGAGATTTATAGTGGATCGGGACCGAGATACCTACCACGTCCACTTTGAAGGTTCTGCTGTGAGCTTTTATTCCTCAATTTAGTGTACAAGTACATTTGTTACAAAGTCCATCATTAATGATCTTTGTGATCTTTTGATTAAAGCTTTCTAAATGAAGTAAGAAATATGGAATGATTGTAAGACCCCTTTTTAATAGTATGTGGTCCTCTATTGATAGCAAATTTAAGGCTCTCCCATTGATGTAGGGGCTTTCACATGGATTGATGACCTGACTTGCTATAGGCGGCTTGAATTAAACTACTTGTCATCATCTTGTTGAGAGTACTTTGCTATAGAATAATGAAATGTCACTTTTATATACAATTCCATCGTTTCCTTCTGTTTATCTTGACCGTTGATCTCGGTCTAGGGCTATCTAAGCTGTTGATTGTTGATACTTGTTGAAATGTCTTTGGTCTCGGTAGTTGCCTCTCCCGGCTAACCTTATTGTCTTAATTAGACAATGGTCTTGATCTTAATTGACATCTTTTCTATTCCTTTCTGATCTCAAATTCTTGGATATTGATTGTGTGCTTAAGCTCTTGGTGGAAAACAAATAATGGGTCTTGGAATTACAAGCCAATGAGCTTTCCTTTCAAATATTCGTAGTTTGTACCAGGTATAAATTATGGTGTAACACATACCCCCCAAAGTTCATCTTATATGATTGATATGAGGTGGACTTTGGAAAGAAGGGTGTTATATCATGCTTAGTACTTGGCTTCTTAGTTCCTTTCCCATTATATGGTTAATCAGAGCCTTTGCGAAATAATTATCCTAAGAATTCTCTGCAATATTACTTTAACGAGACAACTAATGAAGATCTGACCTCTTTTTTTGAAAACATTTTGAAATTCAACCTCATCTAAAGGGTTTTGGAAATAATTTGAAATTCAATCTCATCTAAAGGATTTTGGGAAATAACTTGAAATCTAATCTTGTCTAGAGGATTTTGGAAAACAACTCAAAATCTAACCTCATCTAGAGGATTTCGGAAAATACTTGAAAACTAACCCCATATAGAGAATTTTGGAAAACACTTTAAACCTAACCTTATCTAGAGGATTTCAGAAAATAATTTGAAATCCAACCTCATATAGAGGATTTTAAAAAATAATCTGAAATCTAACTTCCTCTAGAGGCTCTTGGGAAATAACTTGAAATCTAACCTCGTTTTGAGGATTTCCAAAAATAATTTGAAATCAAACCTCATATAGATGATTTCGAAAAATAATTTGAAATCTAACCTCATCTAGAGGGTTTTTGAAAATAGCTTGAAATCTAACCTCATCTAGAGGGTTTTTGAAAATAGCTTGAAATCTAACCTCATCTAGAGGATTTTGGAAAATAATTTGAAATAAGTGCCTAGAGGCGAAAATATTCTGATATTACGCTCCAGTGATCTAGACTTGGTCTCATATAGGTATCGGGTTTCAGATAACTACTAGTGGCGGTATAGTGCCTATATTTTGCCCGAGACTAATATGACTCACTATACAGCACCATGCATGGTACTTTTGACCATGGCTCACTCTTCGCATGGCACGATTCTGTCATGGTTCACTCTTTTGCACAACATTTTGGATGTGGCTCACTTGGTGTATTAGGCATGGTCGACTTCCCATGACTCACTCTTTGCATGACTCGATCGACTGTGGCTCACCACTATCGAGGATCTACCCAACACATAGTTTTTCTGGGGCATGGCTCACTATACTGGGAAGCCACTCAATTTTCTAATCTTTTAGGACTTTACCTAACTTAGTAACCTTTTTAGGAATCTACCCAATTTTGTAACCTATTTGGGAATCTACCCAACTTACTAATCTTTTAGGATTCTACCCAATTTCCTAATCTCTTTGGAAATCCACCCAACTTACTAATCTTTTGGGAATCTACCTAATTTTTTAATCTCTTTGGGAATCTACCCAACTTACTAATCTAATGGAACCTACTTAATTTTCTAATCTCTTTGGAAATCTACCCAACTTACTAATCTTTTGGGAATCTACCCAATTTTCTAATCCCTTTGTATTACGAAGTTAAGTAATTTTAGTAAGGCAAAATCATTTTCTTGGCGAAACTAAGTAATTGCCATGGGACAAGATAGTATACTTGGTGAAACTAAGTAATTGCTGTGAGGAGAAATCATATGCTTGGCAAAACTAAGTAATTGCCATGGGACGGACTCATTTACTAGGTGAAACTAAGCGATTACCATAAGGTGAAATCATATACTTGGCGAAACTAAGTAATTGCTATGAGGCAAAATCATTTACTAAGTAATTGCCATAAGGCGAAATCATATGATCAGTGAAACTAAGTAATTTCCATGAGGCGAAATCATTTATTTGGTGAAATTAAGTAATTTCCACAAGGAGAAATCATATATATGGCAAAACTAAGTAATTTCCATAAGGCAAAATCAGTTACTTGGTGAAACTAAGCAATCGCCGTGAGGCGAAATCATATGCTTGGTGAAACTAAGATGAGGAAAAATCATTTGCTTGGTGAAGTTAAATAATTAACATGAGGCAAAATCATATGCTTGACGAAACTAAGTAATTTCCATGAGGCAGAATCATATACTTGGCTAAACTAAGTAACTACCATGAGGCGAAATCATTTACTTGTTCAAACTAATTGCCGTCAGGTGAAATCATATGCTTGGCGAAACTAAGTAATTGTCATGAGGCAAAATCATTTACTTGGTGAAACTAAGTAATTTCCATGAGGTGAAATCATATGCTTGGCGAAGCTAAGTAACTACCATGAGACAAAATCATTTAGTTGGTGAAACTAAGTAGTTGGCGTGAGGAGAAACCATACGCTTAGTGAAACTAAGTAATTTCCATGAGGTGAAATCATTTACTTGGTGAAAGTAATTGCCGTGATGCAAAATCACATGCTTAGCGAAGCTAAGCAATTGCCATAAGGCGAAATCATTTACTTGGTGAAACTATGTAATTGTCATGAGACGAAATCATATACTTGCCTAGAGGCAAAAGCATGGCTTTGAAACTGGCATAATGCTACTTAATCAGAATAGTATCGTGACTAAAATATTTTGATGTACCTTTGAAAGTTGCATGATATTACTTGATCACGACAATAATTACAACTAAAACATTTTGATGCTCTTTTTTTGGAAGTCACGTGATATTGCTTGATTATAGTAATAATCACAACTAAAACATTTTGATGCTCTTTTTGCAAGTAGCGTGATATTACTTGGTCATGGCAATAATCATAACTAAAAGTTTGATGCAATGTTTAGAATGCTTAAGGCTTAAAGAAACTGGAGTCCCACGCACCATACCTAGGTTATGGCTAAAAGACTGGTTACTGTCTTGAATTTTTGATGAAGTCTTTATTCTAAAAGCGACATCGTACAGGTATGGCCGAGAGGTCCATCTGCTCGATCCCTTATGTTTAGCATTATATTTTGAAGGATGAGGTCTCCCTTCTCAAATTTTCTAGTCCCAACTCTCTGGTTGTAGTATTGGATCATTTTCTGAATATACTCTAATGTTCATTAAGTGGCTTAGTCCTAGAGCTTGGGTAACAAATCTAATGATTCCTTTGGGAGCTCTATATTTACTTCGTATTATAATAATACCTACAGTGAAAGGCAAATTCTAACTCAAATGGGAGCATGGCTTTGAAACTGTAGACCAGAGAGAAGGGAATATGTCTTGTCAAGGTCTTGGATCTTGTTCAATAATCCCATAGAACAAAAGGTTATTAATCTATCCAGTTGCCTTTATCCTTGTTCAATTTTTTTAGTTTCGACTCTAAAACCAGTGCGTTTGGTAACAAAGTCGACTAGCATTTGACCCTTGATTGTTGTCCTAGGAACATAAGATATCTCATATTGGTTGAGTTCTATTTCTTATTTAATTAATCTCTTGACGGTCTCGAATTTACTAAAAACTTGCCAAAGCGGTTGATCCGTAAGGAACCTACTAGGATGGACCTAAAAATATGACCGAAGTTTCCTTGATGTGAACACCAAGCTGTATGAAAGCTTTTCCAATTGATAGATAGTGCTTCTTAGTTGGATCTAGCCTTTTACTTACATAATACATGGGTCTTTAGATCCCATCATCATCCCTTACCAAGGCTGAACTTATGGCCTAACCTGAGGCGGCCAAATAGAGGAACAGAGTTTCTCCACCTATAGGTTTCCATAACACCAGGGAGAACTTAGGTGCTTTTGCAGTTCCTCAAATGCCTTTTGGCATTTGTTTGTCCATTTGAAAGTAACATTCTTCTTTAAGAGGTTGAAGAAGGAAACACACTTGTTGATTAATCGACTTATGAATCTATTCAAAACAGCCATCTTTTCATTCAAGCTTGTTTAACACCTTTCCATTTGCTGCAGCTTTCATGTTGATTATAGCTTTCATCTAACCCGGTTTATCTCTATTCCTTTAGCACTTACTATAAAACCCAGGAATTTCCCAGATTGTATTCCGAAGGTACACTTCTAAGGTTTCAACATCATTCGATATTTCTGGAGAGCCTCGAATGACTCGGCTAGATCCAAAACATGACTTTTCGATTTTGATATGTTGCCCCTGTACTCTTAAGACCGAAGGGCATCACTTGAAATAAGCATCCATAAACGGAAGCAATTGGTGCCCACTGGTAGCATCTACTAACTGATCAATTCTCGGTTGAGGGAAGCAATCCTTTAGGCAAGTTTTGTGTAAATCAGTGAAGTTAATATAGGTCCTTTACTTCCATTTGGTTTCTTTACTAGCACTGAATTAGGGATCCACTTCGAGTAACATACGTTTCAAATGATGTTATTTTTTAGTAACTTCACACCTCTTCTTGTAGAGCCATATATTAGTTCATGTCTAGGATTCTCCTCTTTTGACTCATGGGAGTAAACTTCGAATCTATATTCAAGCAATGGAAAATAACTGAAGGGTCAATTCCCATCATGTCGTCATGAGTCCATGCGAACACATCTTAGTTATGCTTGAGGAAGGATATTAGCTCTTCTCGGACAGATGGATGGAAATAAGTCCCTATCTTATTGTCGTAGACTTGTCATTTTCATCGAGGCACGGTTCTTCAGGGTGAAGCTCAATTTAGTCTTCTTCTTGTACAATGTGAACAAGTTTTCTCTTTCTCCCAGAGGACTTACTACCTTGCCACCATTTTATCTCATTATATCCTCTTTAATAGCTTGATATATAAATTAATTCTTAGATAGCGGAATCTTCTTGCCTTGGGGAATTCGTAAGGGTTTCTTATAGATATTATGTAAAAGACTTTTGAGATCACATAGTTGGTCAACAAGATAGAATTTTATGGGCATCGAGATTGGATTGTTCCCATCGAGAAAGGGAAGAGTTAAACCCAAAAGAAGTGTTTTGGAGAGATAGGGGACTCCTTCAAATATAGAGATCCATATAGTACTCTTCATTGGGGAATATATATGTATCTGTTCGGTTGAATGGGCTTTCATACTATGAATTTCTCCTGAGCACAGAGGCGAAGTTATATATTTATAAAAATGAGATATTAAACTAATCATTAAAAAATTCATTCAATCTCCATTTCTGTATGAAGTCTTCCATGGCCAAAGAAAGTTTTCGACATCCATCTGTTTCATGTCCATTCACTTGATTGTAGACATAGTAATTTTTTTCTTTTGAATCTTCTTCGGTGGATGGGGATATCTTAATAAATGAAACTCTCCACAAGTTTTTGGAGAGATCTAAGATGGATTTTGGTTGAGTGGAGTGAAGACTTAGTCTCGTTTGATCTTTTTTCGAGGTTGAAGAGTAGAGATAACCGGGATAGCACTTTTAATAGGGCGAGATGGACCTTTACCTGTCATTATTACAATACTCAAATCCTTGATTAAGTTTGCCATAAATTTAGCCATCCTGCTAAGTTAAGTAGACTCTTGGAGGGATTCCTAAAGAAACTCTAAAAGCTGCCTGATCTAAAGAGCTTGAAGTTCATAAATAGGGTCATATTCCTAGCCATTCTCTTTTTCTGAGAAGAGGGTGATCAATCTTCCATTGTTATCTTCTTCAATAAGTTAAATGCAGAAGTTAAGGGGTAATTTTGAAGTCAGTTTCTCATCCTCTAGGTTAGTCATGTCTGGAAGGTTGATGTTGTTGGACCTTTCAAGAGGGAACAAATGACAGAGGTATGATCCCTCCTTTTAGTGCCAAAAATGTTAGACAGATTTTTCATCTGGCTAACGCTCCAAAGCTTTTGTAGTTTTGTTCTAAAGGATACAGATAAGCTAAATGAATACTGAAACTATGCAGATAATAATTAGCGCTGAAAAGTAAAAGATACATAAGGATTATAATGGTTTGGGACCAAGATCCATACATCCACTTTGAAGGTTCTGACATGAGCTTTTATTCCTTTATTTGGTATACAATACGTTTATTACAAATTCTATCATTAATGATCTTTTGATTAAAGCTTTTTAAATGGAGTAAGGAATGTGGAATGATTGAATATTGTCAGAAAATCTCCCGTTCACCTTCTTTCAGTAGTACGTGGTCCTCTATTTATAGCAAATTTAAGGTTCTCCCATTAGGGCAGGAGCTTTCACGTGGATTGATGACCTGACTTGCTATAGGGGGCTTAGATTCAACTACTTGTCATCATCTTGTTGAGAGTACTTTAACGTGGATTGAAGACGTGTCACTTTTATATATAGTTCCATTGATTCCTTTCGTTTATCTTGAACGTTGATCCGGTCTAGGGCTATCTAAGTTGTTGATTGTTGGTACTTGCTGAAATGTCTTTAGTCGTGGTAGTTTCCGTTATCGACTGGGCTTGTTCCCTTAATTGAACAATAGTCTTGATGTTAATTGATGTCTTTGCTCTTCCTTTTGGATCTCAGGTTCTCGGATATTGATCTTAGTGCTTAAACACTTGGTGGAAAACAAATAACGGGTCTCAGAATTACAAGCTAAGAGCTTTCCTTCCAAATATTATTAATTTGTACTAGGTATAAATTATGGTGTATCAAAAGGTATGTTTCTATTGAAGGTATATACGATCATTGTTCTAAATCTATGAGAATCTATACTATAGATACAACTACTTCCCATACTCTACTGTTCATTGTAAAGTGAAGGTGTTCTTATAGACTGTGAAACCAAGAGGGTGATTTTGTAGCCCAATAAATCAAGAGGGTGCATCTTATAGCCCATGAAATCAAGATTGTAAAGATGTTCTTGCACCTATGGAAAGAAAGTGGTGGTAATGAAATTCTGTACCTTGTAGTACAAAACTGGATGTAGGATTTGTCAATCCGAGCCGGTATAAAAATTCCAAGTGTCATTTACTTTACTGCATCTTACTTTACTACTTACTTATTCTATGATTATTTGTTTATTTTTGCAATTTGAGTAGATAGAGATTTAAATTCATAAGTTTTAACACACTTCACCCCCTCTAGTGTATAAATATCCTTAAGATCCATTCCGCATTGTGTTATAGAGAACCTATTTTCCCACAGTCAAAATCCACTACAACAAATTGGACCTTTTACAGCGTTTAAAAACGCTGTAAAAGGATTTAACAACATTTTTTTACTATGTTGTATAACTACATGCCATTATATGCAACGAATATACCATAGCAATAGAGAAAACGCTATGAATAATAGGTTTCAGGCTTCTAATTGCGTTCTTTGCTTGTTATTAATACTTTTTTTAGCGTTTATGCTAATGAGCTAAGACACTTTTCTTAGCTTAACCTCTGCTATCAAATATATTTAACGGCAGCTATACCTTGCTAAGACAATTTTTTATAACATTAACTCTTTGCTATGTAAAATATACAATGTTGTTAGCATTGTATGAGTTCTTTTTACAACTTTTTGACATTTCCATGATACCTTTTTACAACGTTTTATGTGTTGCAATGAGTGTTTTATAATAGCTTTTCAGTTGTTTAGAACCTCTTTTATAGCGTTTTTGCAAGGCTGTTGATATTTTACAAAGCATTTTTGAAACGCTGTTGAAATTTAACATAGGGTTTTTGAAACGATATCGTTTAGGGTCAGTACATTTCTCCATGAGCAAGTTCCATTTCTATACACATTGGTTACAACTTACACTACAACAAAAGAGGCATATTACAACGGTGGAACACAGTTGTAAAAGACATATTACAACGGTGGAACAACAGTCGTATTTTAAGAAGTTGTAAAAGACTATCTATTTTTTACAACTGTGTTCTTTAGTTGCATATAACCGTTGTGATATTGTATATTACAACTGTTTCTTACCCTTGCAAATAACAATTTTACAACTGTTGGTAACTCTTGTGGATATGTAACATTTCGTGCTGTAGCAGGTATGACAACTGTTGGATAACTGTTGTAGTTATCTACTACAACTGTTATTCACAATTGCAATTAATCTTTTTACAACAGTTGATAGCAGTTATAGATTGTAACATTCGTCATATAGCAAGTATGACAACTACAACCACATCAATTGCAATTTAAACCCAAAAATATAATTGCATGCACCATTTAATAATTTACCAAAACTATAAATATACATAACTGAATCAAATTCATTCATAAATATTACTATTTATATAATTCTAACAAAACACAATACATACCAAATAAAACAATCTAAAGTATTCGTTCACATCACCAACTAAAACAGTACCAAGACTGAGCCTATATCTAATTTATGCATGCATAACCAAAATAGATGTCTACTAAAACCCAAAACAATGTCACCGAGCCTTGATGTCATACTTTTTTATAGGGAATTACATCTCCCTCTTGCTTTCTCCCTCTTCCTTTCTCACTCAGTCTTCAATGACTCCTGCAACACATAAATAAGATCACTTGTAAGGGAAATTAAACAAATGCATACTGAAAAATATAAAGATGGTTTTAGCTTAATAGCAAGTGTGGTCACATTTTCTAAAGGAACACGACTACATTTATACTATATGCTAAAAATATTCCAGATTATCAATAAATTTAACCTCCATAACTTTGCAAAAGGATATGCCAGATTACCAAATTTTTCGCCTTATTGGGTGTATGAGAACTCTGAAAGGTTTGCTGGTTTATCAAACTTTTGGTAATAGGCATTATAATTTTTTACAAACTTGAAACTCAATTTTTTATCAAACTACTAATAACATGAATCTCTAATTTCAACTTTTCCTTGTTGTCTCTATCACTATCCAAACCATTCCAGTCATATACAAAGAATTTCTCCTTTAAATGGTATCTTTCAGGTTTTAATTGTTATTCAAATACGAAAGAATAACATATAAAAGCACATTATGTGTCAGATAGTCAAATGCTTTTATAATCTCAAAGTGTAAGAATGATTAACCAAAGGAAATAGAGTGGAAGATGATTCAGTTTTAATTCTTTGGCCTCATTTTATAGGAGATGAAAAGACATAATAGTTAAGTTGTAGCCTAAAGTCTTTCATTTGAAATATATAAAGTTGAACGATTGTCTGTATTTACACATACTTAGAGGGAATATATCGACAAATGGTAGTTAAAGTGCCTATTCAAATTTGGAACGATTCAAGAAAGGAAGTAAAGTTTTTAGATATTCCTAGAACTTTAGGTGGCTCAATTTTTAAAGTTATTTTTGGAACTTTTTGATGTTAATGGAGTTTTCTCTTGATCAAGATAACTGCTATATGAGGTCTGAAACATAATTTCTATGACTTTGTACACTTACTCGATGCATCATTTATTTTTTCACTTGTCTTAAAGCATTTTGTTTCTTGAGTGTCTTCTAATCATGGATCTCCATTTGAATACTGACCATACTATAAGTATGAAAAATATTATAATTATGAGTTACCTGGGAACATCGAGTGGGGAGCAGCTGGGTGAAGTTGGCACAGGCTTTGGAGCTATCACAACAAGCGCTCATTAAGTCAAGATATAAGAGACCAAACATATTTACCAATTACCAAATAAACAATAGCAGCAGCAATGTCAATTCATATCATCGTATAAGGCATGATTTTGACACAAATGAATACTCTTTGCTGATAAGGTGCCACATTAGACATATTCAAAGGGCTTTTTACTTTGAAATGCCTACCTCCAACTATAATAACCATGTGCATCTCAAATACAATCTAGGATTTTGATTTCCAAACGTTTAGGAAATCTTGGAGTACGGTAAAATCCTAAAAGTAGCAATAGCCTTAGTTATATGAATAATCCTAAAGATAGTTACATCTATGGTTGGAAGAATGAGACTTCTAACATGCATTTAAGTGTTGGAAAAAAAGAATTTTTGCAAACTAGTAAACCCTAACTTCAAAAATAACTGTAATAAAGTGTCGGTTGTTTTAATCTAAAATAAAGGAATGTAAAACTATTGAAACCAATGTACGCATCACTTTTATATATACACCATATTTGTGCTTTACTTACTGTGACTTACTACTAATCCACTTGTACTACAAATAAATATCTCCACGCAGTTGCATTGAAAGTAGTTTTTGCATTCATATTATAGAGAAACTACAAAAGAGCTACTAAACATATATTGGCGCACAACAAAAGACTACAAGTACCAAACATAGGTTGAGAAAACAAATCAGATTTACAATCAAATCTTCCTGATAAGAATTGCAGCAAACTTAGATGCAATAAATTAGTAAATGCAAAAAAGATAATATATTTCATTATATTGAAGGAAGGTACACCATCACAGCAATAGAATTTGAACCCGCTACTAATTTAAAAGGTAGCCAAAATTTGATACCATTTCTGTGACACAAACCATACATATGGTTACATACGATGAACTAGTTTATTCATGACCAATACTAATAGCATGGCAACTCCTTATAACGAACCAAATCATATTATAAGTAACTTACTGTGTTTTGGATCCCTACCTGAATATTATTAGTATTTGTGCATATGGAAAGTGTAAATGGTAAGAAGATGTGAACCTGTCCGATATTTGTTGGGCAACCAGCACACCGCCGTCAAGTTCAAGGACACAATCCCCAACCTCTAGCATAACAACCCGCAACTCCAAGACCACAACCAGATCTAGATCTAAAGTATTCCATAAATGTTAATAATTTAACTGTGAATACCATAGTAGAAAATTTACACATAAAAAGAGTTTAACAATCCAATAATTTGATCACGAATTAAGGTAAATATAGAGAATTAGGATCAACTTCACCCCAATTCAACTTGTTCCAGTATTTCATAGTTGGATTCATGATATAAAACAACAAACCTGGATCATCTGACCCATCTCCTCAATCAAACTAGTTAACCTTGACAGCGACAGTAAGTGCTATTTGTTGCGGATTCGAGTTTAAGGATGACTTCGAGCTGGCTACAGAAGAAGGGATGTTAGCAGGCTTATTATCGGGTTTGGGCTTGGAGGAAGCACATTTAGAGGTTTTGTGGCAGCCGCCGTTAAAAAGAACGTTTTGGAGCCTAATTATGTTTGGAACATTTGGAGGAAGAGCGTTTGGAGATTGAAGTTATCAGGGGAGTGGATGATTTTGGCAGTGGTTGCGATGGATGATTTAGAGGAAGTGGATATGGATCGGGTGAAGGAGTAGTCGAATCTGGATTTAGTTCTGGATTAGGTGAAGGAGTAGTCAGACTTGGATCTGGTAAAGGAATTGTCGGTTGAGGGAACGGATTAGGTCAGATGGTAAAAACGAAAATGGGTGACGATAAATGAAAATGTAACGGAGGAATTTATGTTGGAGCCAAGATTTTGACAAAAAGAGCCAAAAGTTTTGATGAGTGGAGCCAAAATTTTAACAATGGAGCCAAAAGTTGTCTTCGTAGTATGTGTGATTTTATAAGGAACATTGCTATGATATGTAAACGAAATCTCCATTTCAAAAATGAAATACTCTAAATTACGTAATATTATGTTTAACAAAATAACTTATAAATATTTTATTTATTTAACCAGAATAATAATGGCATTAGAAATTTCTAAAATTTTGAATATTTTATAATAATGGCATTAGAAATTTCTAAAATTTTGAATATTTTATAATAATTTCAATTTATTTAAAATTTAGTTATTTTTAAATATTTTACAAAAAAATCAATTTTTTTATTTTGTGAATATTTATAAATTTATTTGAATATTTTTTATTTTTGAATTTTATGAAAGTTTTAAAACTTTATTTTAAAATTTATGAATATTAAATACTAAATATTACTTCAAAATTATTAAAGATTAGTTATTAATTATTATTTTTAACTACTATTTGTTTAATTATTATTTATTATTCATTTATTATTAAATATAAATTATAAATTATTATTATTTCATGTTAATTATTGATTATTATTATTTAATTTAATTACTATTATTTAATATTTATTTTTAACTTTTAATTATTACTACAACTGACAAAAAAGAATGGTTGTAATAGGCATTTATTACAACTGACAAAATAAAAGAGTTGTTAAAAGTAAGTTTATTACAACTGTCTGATAAAAAGAGCTGTAAAAAACCTTTATTACAACTGACTATCGATGGCAGTTGTAAAAATACAGTTGTAATAAGACATTTTTGTTGTAGTGTCATATACCAAATATATAACATATGTTAAAATTAACACACATTTCATAATCAACATGTAACATTACATGATCAACATATGAAAAATTCTTACATCAAAACATATATAATAAATGTATAATATTTTATAAACAATATATAACATGTAGCAGCCAGCAACAAAAAGTAGTAATACATACAAGCATACAAACCAAAATGTAGTACTGACATCAAAAATGACTTCGAATCCATAACTTGTTACGGCATGTTAATGCTTTTTTGTATCAAAGATACCTGTCTACTTGTAAAATAAAAGTTCCAAAAATTAGAAAAATAAATCAGAACTATAATAAATACAACAACATAGATGAAATGAAATATGTAGCGACATATAGTTGATGTTTAGTAGAAACATGAAATACAGTCTGAAACAAATGAAAAGTGCTTGTTGAAACCAACCAAACAACTATCTGGTGCAAAACCGCTGAATTAATAACAACATGAAATGAATTTTCAAAAGGAGAGCTACACATGTCTGAAGTTAGTCTATTTAAGTGGAAGATAGAAACAAAGGATTCGGTTAGCAAGAGCAATTTACAGTGATTAAATCACGATATGTGTTTATTAGACGGTCCTTTTAGTGCAATCGTCGTCCATACAGAAGCACATCCCTTTAAATATTTTTGTATAAGGCTAAAATAACATATAAACAATTTGCATATATTTGTCATTTTGTCAATAATGAAAACTTTACTTTGTCCTTAACCATATAGCAGAAATAACATTTGTCATTTTGTCAACCACACATAAACACATCTAGATTAATATAGCTAAAAAATTAAAAATAAATTTATTTTCCTATAGTGGACATAAAAGTAAATGAATGAGATTAGGAATACGTGAATGATGAACCAAGAATAGCATCTTTATAGGAAGGGGAAGCACTTTCATTGAACAAACACTCAAGTTGCTTCGAAACAAATGATAGAACTTGTAATATAGATTGTTCTTCCATTTTTATGTGCCTAAAATGTTTTATTAATGCATTGAACTCCATCAAATGATTCAAAATAATAAATAAGTAATAAATAAATTGCATGGATGGACTCAAAAATTAAAATTTAATACTTCCTAAATGCATTAATAGGGAAATTTATATGAACATAATACTTCCTAAGGCAATAAAATAAAGGTGCACTTATTGTCAAGTATGATTTGTTAACATCAGTAGCTGTTGATCGACTTGAACTCACAGTGCAACATGTATTGAGATTAACTTGAAATGTCAGTTAAGGAAGGAAAACTATATTCCAAAAAAATCTGCCGCGGTCAAGTGAACAACAATTTGTATGAGTGACATGTTGCATACTTCTTGACATGAAAAAAGGTTACAGTCTATGGGAAGATTTAAAACATTTATGAACTTATTCAATTTTTATAGAATTGGTTAACTTTGTTGATTTATATAAAACTTGGTTTAATTTAACAAACTTGGTTATCTTTTAACATGGCATACCCACATTATTACATTGATAACAGTCTTTAACAGGGCATACATTCAAATTTGCCTCAAGAAAAAAATACTAAAGTGCAAACTACAGATAAACAATTGCATGCTGTGAACTATTGAACTAAATCGAACTATTGAGGCTAAAAGCTAAAATCACTTACTACTTTAAATTAACAGAATCAAAAATGTCCTTTTCCTGTATACTATTTTAAATTAATTATTGATGTATATATATTTTGAGTTGAATTGAAACTGTGAATTTGGTTCCTGTATGTAAGTTATCTCTTAGTGCCTACAGCTTATTAAATTATTGTACTATTTTTCCTACTCTGCAAATCTTTTATTGAGCCATCAATTGGGGTACTTTTATCCAACTTGGTAATTTTATTGAGATTCATTCTGATAAACAACTTCGAAAACAATATAATAAGTGTAAGCATAATTAAATGCTTTTTTCAATGCTTATATAGTTTTCTATTCTCACATTTAAGATTTTGAAGATTTAAAAAAAACAAGTTTACAGTTCGTTTGAAGTAGACAACTCTTTTAATTTACAATAAATAATAAAGATTTAACTGTGCCGTCATACAATCTATGCATATTGTTTCTCAAACTCTACACCATTAGAAAAAGACTTTATTTTCAATGTGAGTTAAGATAATAGTTACCTTCAAGTGACCTACAACTTTGTTTTTGTCAATAAAGACACCGGTTGAATCAGTAACAAAATTAGCACCAGCCTTGCCCCATGGGATCTCCTCAGGGCTCCTTTAGTAAGTTTGACATCAAAGTATGATGTGTAATTGAATCTAAAAGTTTTAATAAGTTCCTAAATAAATTTGAAGAGACCAACCTATAACCGAGTACAGTAATTGTTTTGCCACCAAAGAGAAGGATTTTAGAGTCTATTTTGATTTCAAGGTGCTTCTATTGACCACGAATACTGCCATACCTGGACATATATGTCTAGTAACCATATAGTATGATTAGGTTCAGGATTCTAAAATTTATAGTTCATCAAAATTAAACCATAACAATCTTACCATGGAATAAGCCCTATAATTAATATTTAATACTAATTGATAAGAGGCAAGCTTGGAAAGCTAAATACTTTGAAAAAAATCTTCAGATATTAGTAAAATTCATTTACAATGTGTAAGTGATGTACGAAAGTAATAGGTTTCATATATTCTGGATAATACATGCACTAGCAGGGCGAATTTAAAGAACTCATATGATAATCCATTGGTTCCAAGTTTCAACTCTTTTGATAAATTTTCTAGCTTCAATACTACTTCAAAATTTTAAAATGTATACAGTATAAGTAAAAATGAGAGTGACAACAATAGTCTCGATATCATATGGATAACATATAATGTGTCTTCGCAATGACCTATTGACTAGCGTTTGTGCTTCAATGTTGTCAATACTATATGTTCCATATTCCCGTCTTCAAGAAGCAATTTTGGATTCTTAAATGTGTTCCTTATTAGTTGCATTTCATCCTTAAAACAAAATATCTATAACATTTCACATATTGTTTATAGTCATTAATAAGGAAAAGCCACCATAACCTACCTAATATAAACTCCTTAAGATACTAGTATAAAGTTCATAAGATGCAACAGTCCTTAAAATACCTAAGATGCCACACAATCTTCAGTTATATGAACTAAATACAACAAGAACACCTATATTACATAATGGTTATTAATATGGAACAAAAAATACCAAGAAGTTATAAATGGACTTAACTGTCATATACGCCCAACCATTTGCGTATTTGTCCACACGCTAAGTGAAAATCCTTACACTTGAAGAAAGTACAGTTGTCATAGTTGAACTACTTCATTGACAAACAATACAAGTTGTTGTGTATACACACATGCATGCATACATATACATACATACATATGTGTGTGTGTATGTGTGTATCTATATATGTGTATATGTATGTATGTATGTGTATGCGTGCGTATACGTACGTACATACATATATATATAATATTACAAATGAATACTATCGGAATATATATGATATCTCGATCAAAATCACGTCACATGATACAATTTGCTAATTATTATAACCAAAATACCTAAGATTCTCCACTGTAAATATTGCTAGAATGAGATTTTTTTTGAAAGAAGGTCGTTTTTTGTATTTTATGGCATCTATATGCTCTCGTGTCTAATATTTTAAAATGCATAAGCATTTGGTTTAAACTTGTTTTGTTGCTGCCATATTATTTAGAAAAAAGCTACGGTTATTGCTTTGCTTATAAAATTATACATATACATACATACATAACGCAGACATGTTTGTGTGTGTGGGATTTTTTATTGGTAGATAACATGTCATGTTACTTTAGATTCTAACACGTTAGATTATTATTCTAAAAATACATACTAAAGTTAAATCTTCTAAAGATAAATACCTTTTTTAGGAAACATCTTTTATCAATCAAGAAAGATACGCAACATCAAGTCAGTGCAGAAAGCATAACATAGTATACAACGGTTTCCACTCTACATGAACCAATTTCAATAGTAAGTCCAAAAAACAACTAGCAAATATGAACTATAAGATTGAAATTTAAGATGCATTGAAATTACAAGTTCAGATTATAAAAACTTATTCTACGGCAACAGTGACCTAAATTATAGGGACCTCCTCACTGCCTAAATTGATATCCACAACAATGCACACTTCTTTATTACCAGCAGTGGCAGTATGATCTACTTTTCCTAGTAAATTACTTGTCTCTATCGAAGCAATACTCTTGATTTGGCAGGACCTCCTTGCCTTTTAGTGCGACTTGATTGTTTTTTCTGATCAACATTTTTCTCTCCATTTTATGTAGTATTTCGAATTTTAGGGGGGCGGCCTCATGCTTTACCCGAGTTGAGGGTACACGAGTCTTTTTTATGGCTCAACAACGGAGTAGAACCCACTTCAAGCGATCACTTTTTCTTTTCCTAACCGAAGCTGCCAATAGAGCTAAAGTTTTTCATAGGCTTGCCAGGCGTACCTGAACTACTTTTCATAGCCATATC
Organism: Allium cepa; assembly: GCA_030765085.1. Classification (NCBI taxonomy): domain Eukaryota; kingdom Viridiplantae; phylum Streptophyta; class Magnoliopsida; order Asparagales; family Amaryllidaceae; genus Allium; species Allium cepa. Next base: position 612,694,818 of record CM060932.1, read on the forward strand.
CATAAATCTCTTTGATCGACCTATTTTCTTTTCTCCCCTGATTCTGCCGATCCTTTTTTATCTGCTTTCATAACTGCCTTCATGTGTTGAGGCAGTATTATGGTTGGTCCTGACACTACTTTATGTGGTCTGCCCTGTTCACGTTTCTCGCTTGATGGGCTTGCCATTGTTACTTGAGTTAGGATATTTTTCTGGTCTGCCTCACTTCTTTAAAGCATTATTGCTAGTGTTCTCGCCTGCTTTGGTTATAATCTTATAGGAATGAACCCTTTCGATTATTACTTGCTTCTTAAGGTCACTTAATTTTGGGGAGCGTAGAACATCATGGATAGGAGGAAGATCTTTGTACTTAGATTCTATGTAGGCCACAATAGCCGATTCACTTGAACCATTTTTCTCCTTAAGTGATCCTATAGAAGCCGTTATCATCTCTTTATAGGAAGGATGGTTGAGAGCTTCGGCTGAGGCTGGATATATAGGAGGATAAGCAGACACGGTCGCCATTTTCTAGGGTTTCAGCTTTCATTTTACAGTTCGGGGATAACTATTTTCCTTCTACGTAGGTAAAATAAAATTAAGATATATACTACTGACTATGCCTCATATACCACTAAAAATTTACAGCTAACCTAATTGAAATGACAAGTATACGCACGTAAACCTATGAAATTACAAAATGACAGTTAATCAAAAAGGAACTTTAATTTACTTCCTCGTATAATAAATTAAACAATTATATTATTGGACTTAGCAAATTTATGGGGTAGAAACATGAAATATATAAAGATAAACTTTCCATGGATAATTTACACCATATGATTGAGTTTATTATGGTTCCAACTTTTCTTCCTCATGCCAACAATTATATCATAATTAAATACGAGAAGGATTACCAAGTTTTATATATATATATATATATATATATATATATATATATATATATATATATATATATGAAACTTCTTATGGAAGCCAAATGCTAATATTTGATATATACATGGAGTTTTCTCAGTAGATGATAAAAAAATAAGTTTACGACTAACCACACAAAAGGATAAATATAAACAATGAATTCAAGCAAAAAAAACTATATGAGAGTTAAAATTCCACCATCAACGCCTTTACCAACATTTTTGTAAAGTTTTAAACAGAGAATATATGAGAGATCAGAAGAAAATGAATATTGTCTTGATTTTATTGATCATAAAACTCTCTATTACAATATTTGATATATTGATTATTGAGATATACAGAATGCTCAATTACATCTGAGAGTTGAAAGTATTTATAAACTGAAGCTCGGGCTTGTACATAATTTGGCCCAAAAGATATGTGCAGTGAGTAAAAGAATATGCAGTCAGGATTTAATCAAATGATCTCTACGGTAGCAATGCTTTCCTTCAGAAGATAAAAGTGTGCAACTGCATCGTTGTCTTCATTTATTTCTCCCTTTCGAACCCTAACCCGATTTCTAGGGTTAGAGTTTGTGAGGCGAAATCATTCGATTCTCTGATTGAGTTGATGCAGTTCACAAAATTCTCATTGCTCCTTCTTTCTATGCCCTCTGGATGTCTGATTTGAGTTGCTCTCTTGAGTTTCTCAAAGATCTGAGTAGTTATGATTTGAATCAAGAGCAAGTTGATTTCTTTGATGTTCTTTCTTCTTCTGCTCTCTGATTTGGTGAAGATCTGGCTTGTTGAGCTTGAGAGAGGGTTGAATTTCAGTGACTCCTAGCTCAGACCTGAACTTCACGAAGTTCTTTCTTGACAAGGGTTTGGTGAGTGTATCTGCTCTCTAGTAAGTGGCAGGTAAATTGTTAACTTGTAAGTTTCCTTTAATGACTTGATCTCGAATGAAGTGTAGATCTATCTCAATATGTTTGGTTCTAGAGTGTAGTATAGGATTAGCTGTCATATAGACAGTACTTTGATTGTCGCACCACAGTGTTGGCTTGATATCTGGTTTCAATTTTAATTCATCCAGAACTGACTGTAACCACATTATCTCGGCCGTGGCACTGGCTACACTCCTATACTCTGCTTCTGTACTAGATCTTGAGATAGTTGATTGTTTTTTGGAACACCATGATATCAAGTTTTTATCAATGAATATGCAATATCCATTGACTGATTTTCTGTCATCTAAATCTGTGGCCCAGTCAGCATCTGCATATCCAGTTAAATTAAGATTTTTGCAAGCTTTGAGAGATAAGCCATGATTTTATTGTTCTCTTTAAGTATCTGAGAATCCTCTTGACCGATTTCCAGTGTTCGCCTAGCGGATTCTACATAAATTGAGAGAGTTTGTTAACACTGAGTGCAATATTAGGTCGTGTTATAGTAGCATATTGTAATGCTCCTATAACACTTCTGTATTGTATAGTATTATTTATGGCTTCTCCCATGTTTTTTTGATAAACTTTGATTGCTTATCATTGGTGTTGGCATGGGTTTGCATCTTCCATTTTTGTTTTAGCTAGCAGTTCTGATATATATTTCCTTTGACAATGTTATCTCCGAATTTGTTGTTCTGTAAACTTCAATCCCCAAGAAATAACTGAGGTCTCCAAAATCTTTGATTGAAAATTGCTTATCCAGATAGCATATAATTTGATTGATTTCATCTTGATTGTTACATGTAATTATAAGACCATCAACATAAATTAGAATGTAAATGGTTGATAACTGGATGATTTTAATGAACAATGAAGTATCTGATTTGATAGACTGATATCCATTTGATATTAAAGTTGATTTCAGTCTATCAAACCATACTCTTGGTGCTTGTTTGAGGCCATATATTGCCTTAGTTAATTTGCACACAAGGTTTGTATTTTGTTCATAGCCAAGTGGTTGCATCATATAAATCTCTTCTTCTAATATGCCATTTACAAAGGCATTATTGACATCCAGTTGCCTTATTCTCCAACCTTTGTGGAGTGCAACTGTGAGTATGAGCCTTATTGTAGAGGGTTTGACTACTGGAGAAAAGGTTTCAGTAAAGTCAAGCCCATACTGTTGGGTATAACCCTTGGCAACAAGTCTTGACTTATATTTACTGATAGTCCCATCAGAATTTCTTTTTATCTTGTATGTCCACCTACATCCAACAATGTTTTTATATGCTGGTGGACATACAAGATCCTATGTCTTGTTTTTTATAAGGGCATTATACTCTTCATCCATTGCTGCTCACCGGTTACTATGTTTCGCAGCTTGCTCATGGCTTGATGGTTCATCAAGACTTGTGTTGGCAATGTATACTTTTGGCTTAAAGATGCCACTTTTAGCTCTAGTGATCATGGGATGACTAGATTTGACTGTGGAATCAGTATGAGGTAAACTGCCAGTATTACCATGACTAGTATTGTCATTTGAATCAGTTTGTTGGTCTTGAGCTTTTTGACTTTCTTCATTTGTTGAAATTGTAGGTGATTGACTGGAATGACTGGAATCATCAATCCAATCTGAATTTTGCTGAACAGAGACTATAGGATGAGTTTGATGATTTCCAGTAGTCCTCTTCACCTCTGTTTGATTCTCATTCTCAGAATATATGGGCAGTTCAGGTATTATACATTTGGATTATGTACCTTGCTTGTTGTTTTCACTTCTGAATTTCTAAAAGGGAATACATTTTCATTAAATACAACATGCCTACTAATAAAAAGTTTTTCACTATCATCTAGACATTTTTATCCTTTTTGATTAGTGGCATATCCAAGAAATGTACATGGTTTTGATCTGAAGCTTAGATTATTGTTGTTATAAGGCCTTAAATATGGAAATTATAAGCACCCAAAGGTTTTTAAACTATAATAATCTGGCTTGACCCCTTGTAATTTTTCTATGGGGGTTATACCCTCTAGAATTTTGGTTGACATTCTATTGATAAGACAGACTGCAGTGTTGAAAGCTTCAGGCCAAAATTTTAGAGGTAAGTTTGCATGAGCTAATAAACTGAGTCCCTTTTCAACTATGTGCCTATGCTTTCTCTCAACTAAGCCATTCTATTCAGACGTATAGGGACATGTAGTCCTATGAATTATTCCCTTTTTGCTAAAGTAATCCTTAATGGATTTATACTCTGTTCCACCATCTGATTGTAAAACTTTAACATGTGAATTAAGTTGTTTTTCAACCATGGTGATAAAATCCAATACAACTTTGTGTGTATCAGATTTTTTTTAAGAAATATATCCAAGTGTATCTTGTGTAAGCATCTACAAAGGATATATAGTATATATAACCGTAATCTGAACATGTTGATGCTGGTCCCCAAAGATCAGTAGCAACAAGTTCAAGAGGTTTGGAATATTTGGTTGAAGAGTCATCAAATGGCAATTTGTGACTCTTACCCATTTGATAGTGTATGCATATATGAGGAAGAGAAACATCATCACAAGATATAAAATTTTCATTAAGAACTTGTTTAACAACTTTAGCACTAGGATGACCAAATTTGCAATGCCAAAGATCAAATATACTACTGCAGTTTTTCATTTCACATTGATTACAACAGTTTTGCTCCTTTGCAGAATTGGTACAGTTGACAGACTTAAATCTATATAATCCCTTTTCAGTATCACCCTGCAGTAAAACATCTTTAGTTAGTATATCTCTAACAAGACAGTATTTAGGGTAAAATTCAAAGTAAACTTTATTGTCATTAGCAAATTGAGATACACTTACCTACATGAGAAATTTTGATACACTTACCATTGCCCATGCAAATACACTGTTTACCTCTATACTCCTTGTTGCCAAGATTTAAGTTTTCTAAGTTGTTAGTTATATGATTAGTTGGCCCAGAGTCGGGACACCAGTAGTCATCATGCACATGTTCTGATTGACCATTTTCACTTGAGCAGTGATCTTTGTTGTCTGCTTGACTGCTGGAGCTTGCTTGAGCCACATTAACACTGTGATTATCATTTCTTGAATTATTGTTATTCTGATTTGAATATATAAAATAGCATTTTACAGCTGTGTGCCCAATTCTTTCACAAATTTGACATCTTGGTCTATTATTGTTGTTGTATCTGCCTCTTCCCCTTGATCTATTGGAGTATCCCCCTCTCTGTGATTATTCATGACTTATGTTGTTGTTTTGATTCTTGTTGTAACAGTACGAATTTTCGTTCTTCGAAAATTCAACATCGATACTCACTTTATCGACTGCCGAGAAATCGAAGGCCGAAAACACGGAATGTTATGGTTTTTAAAAGAGAATTCAAGAAAAAGAAAGAGATAGAAGAAGAGAGAAGATAGAAAATAGAGAGGAAAGAAGATAGACGATTTTTAGAAAACAGAGAATTTTGAAAAATAGAAGATAGAAGAATTTTAAAAATAGAACGGACAGAAAGGAAACAAAAAGAACAACATCAGAATCTCACAATTCGCAACGGAACAACATATAATAATGAATGAATAATCTTTAAACAAAGAACTATATCAGTTATTACATTACATCATATCATCAGAGTGTACAACAACATACAACAACAACAGTGCAGCGGAAAAGAAATACTATATAAATAATACGCCATGCCATCCAGCTTGCCTCCAGCAACTCCAGAATATCCAGAATATCCTGATAAACCTAACTCTTGACTGCCCGTGTGGAAATTGGTGGGCACCCAGAGTTTAGGAAGGAAAACAATAAACTCCGAGTCAGTCATGTGACTGGTGTGAGAATTCAAAACAGTTTATTTTTTTTTTTAAAATCAAAATAGAGGAATATTTTTAAGTCAATTCGCAATGCTTTTAAAAATGAGACTACCATAAGGCCTCCCGCACACACACACAATGCAAACGCAGAATCGGAGGAGATTTCTCCTTATGATAGTCAAAGATGCTTGATACGTATTTAAAATAACATTTGATATTATTATTAGTGTATAGTGTAGGAAAAATTTATTTCGAAAGTAGAATATAAATCTTAGCCAACATACGACCATTATCGTATGCCTACTATAGCTACTATCCAAACAGTGGTGACCACCATAAGTGAATAGCAGGTTCTACAACTAATACCGTACAAGATCGTATTGTTTCTTTGGATTTCCAACAAATGGTCAGGCCAAGGAACTTCCCATTGCCACATGAGAATGCCTCTGGATGGACATCCCCGAGAACCAAACCGGATCTCTACCAACACAAGGCCGGGTTACTCCTAACTGAGTAACAACTGACCGAATATGCCATCCCCCGGTCCTTTGGGACCTTTTCACCGAGCGCTCGTAATCAATTCACACAATCATAAAGTGTTTTCAACATGAGTAAGTATCTGGGCTCCATACCATGATACCACCCTTTTCCAGAAGGAAATGGACACATCCTAAAGGGTGCTACCCCTCATAACCTTGCTGCTTCTTTCCTGTTTTGACCATTCACGGGGTGTGAGGCTCGACGAATTCACGTCCACAAAAACATACTTTATACAAAAGCCATGCTTTGGGTCAACAAATGATCAACACAATGATCACTAAGATAGACGATCAAATGAATGATCCTATCACAATAATCAACACAATGATCATTTCAGCATCACTCAGCATGTCACATTACCAAATTGGGAATATATCGCTGATAACTTCAACTATATAACCTTTGAGCTCGTACGTCTCAAAGAAGGGTGTTAAGCAAAGAATAAATTCTCCGCCACCAACAGAAATATATTTGAAAGAAATCGGCTTTATATCTCAACTTGTAATGTCAGGCATACAATCCATACAAGTCTGTTCCGGGATCGAACAGAACCGAAGGCACTTACAAAGAAGTCCTTGCAATCCGGATATTCACAATCCTGATCGGATTTCCCATCACTTAGGGAGTTTCTATACCGGCGCGACTCGGTGCAGAAACAATCGATAGGTCATCCTATCGCTCTCGCAAATACCGGTCTTCAACACCGATCTTCAAATGCGATTCACAACGACGTATCACATATTCGGAGTGGGTTATACGACCCCATGGTCCTTTCCCGGTTAACCCGAATAGTGAGCGCTTATTCAAAAATAAGTGTGCATTCAAATTCAATCAATTCACATCCAATACCCATTCAAAGGGAAATACTGATAGTCGGTTATTGAACTATCAATTGATATGCACACATCACCAGATTCCAAATAATTTTCCAAATTATTTATTTTCCAAAATATCTTTACAAGATATATAATTTCAACACTTCAAAAATAAATCAATATTTATTTTTAACAAGTTTCACTTTTCACTTATAAATTCCATAATGAATTTATATTTCAAAATATCCATGCATATTGGAAAACATTTCCATACTTATTTATTCATAAGTAATTCACAAATCTTTTTATCTTCAACCTTTGAAAATATTCAATATACTTAAATCGAATTAAGTATATAATTCATTCTTTAAGGAAATCATTCACTTAACATATTTATTTGGGCCAAAACGAATGTTGCGTAAAACATCGTTACGACAACCCAAAATCACTAGCATAGGGATTCGAATTTAAAATAGCTATATAAATCCCAATACTTTACAAAGCATTTCCTTTCGGAAATCATTTACTATAACAACAGTGTTATAGTCCACCATTTCCTTTTATTTCTCGAAAACGTCTATTTCCACAATAAATGTTGAAATCTATGGTTTCGAATCTCAACACCTTTTAAAACATCACTAGATTGTTTTAATTCTATTTAAAACATTCACATTCAAACCATTTTCTTTAACGTGTTATTCACTATTTAAAAACGTGAATATACTTCTTTAACAAATTCCATCCTTTTATTCATTTTAATTCAAAGGATTATTCACTGTCTAAAACGTGAATATAACTCCATTTATAAGTTATAACAATTAACTTATCAAAATAAGTCGTTTGCGAATTCATAAAACAACGTTTATAAATTCCATTTCTATTTATTTATAAAAACTTCTTTTTATAAATTCCTTTATTAACCTATTCGATTTATAATCTTAATTATAAACCAAAAGTCCAAATTTTAAGTCAAACACTTATAATTTATTTATTTGCAAAAAATCGTTCCTTTGAACTTTACAAATTTTATAAACCTATTGTTTATAAAATTCCATTTATAACTTCACCGTTATATAATTCTATAAATTTCATTCATTTAGGAAATTCATTTTCACTACATTCAAACACTTATAAAAACTCGTTTTAAAATGTCAATATTTCGATTTATAAATATCCGTTTATAAATCTCTTAATATAAATCAATTAATATTATTCTTTAAAACATCTTTTAATTTCCTTTATAATTTCATCATTTCGATTTATAAAATAATCAAATTTTATAAATCCTATATTTAAACTTTTATCATATATTCAAAAATCCAATCTAAATTATTTTATAAAATCATTAGTTCATATTTCTCAAAAATCGACTTTTAATCGTATTTCTAAAAATCAGCTTTTTAACTATATTTCACAAAAACCATAATTTTTATAACTTTAAAAATTATAACGTTTATTTATTTATAATGGATCAATTCCAAAAATATAGTATATTTTCAAAATCAATTTTACAAATCATTTTCAATCATATTTAACTCAATTTTTTAATTATTTCCATAATTTAACATATTAAATTATCGATTTAATTATCTAATTAAATCTAATAATTCAAATAAAAATTTATTTGACTTAAAAATTCACTTATAAATATTTAAAATTAATTAAATATCCAAATTTTAATTTATAAAAATTCTGGGTCGTTACACTTGTTTCTTGTGTTGGTGGTGTAATTGATGGTGAACTCAGATTCTTGAGGTCTTTGATTGTCTATCCTGGCCTCATGAGCCTGTAGTATAGAGTGAACATCATCCACTGATGGTAAGACCTTATGAGATGATATAACTGCCACCACAGCTTCATATTCATCACTCAAACCATTTAATATGGTTAAAATTTGTTTAGAATCAGATACTTTGTGACCTGCAGCCTCAAGCAGATCACAAATTGTCTTGATTTTATACAGATATTCTCTCATAGAGTAATTTTCCTTTCTGATATTATGTAGATGTCTCTTGTGATACATAACTTTTGCTGCTGATTGAGTATTGAAAACTTTTTCGATTATTGACCAAATTTCACAAGCATATTTGCATCCAATAACATGTGATAAAAGATTAGTGTTTATAGATGACAGCAACTAGGAGCATATCAGTCTATCTTGCCTATGATGTTTGACATATTCTTCATTGCTTACTATTTTATTTTCTTGAACAGTGATGAATTTTGGTGGAGTTGGTATTGTGCCAAGAAGAAAACCTTCGAGGCCATAACCCTGCATAGCAGTTTCAATCTACAGTTTCCACAACATATAGTTATTTTCATCAAGATGAATTTGTAATAAGTTGACTCTGTGGGCTTGTGATTGATTTGATTAGCTTTGCTGTTGCATCAGATTGCTGCTCAGAAGCAGCATTTTCAAAGGTTGTTGATTGATCATCTGTCATGATGTACGGTCTCTTCCTAAACTAAAAAGAGGGCTTCAGATATTGTTCTTGAACAAGAAAATCCTCAAGAAGTTGATGGAAAACAGGTATGATGCAGCTAGATCCAAATGATGAGTGTTATTTGATGGATCTTGGCATGGCACTAATCTTGTTTTCAAATTTGCTGTGATGATTTTCTGTTTTCTTGAATCTGGTTTCTGTTGCTTTCTTGATCAAGTTGTCTTTAATGAAAATCTAAGTCAGCCAGTATATAGCTTGGAAAGGCACTAGATTTGAGAAGATAAACTTGTTTTTACCCAAATGATGATTATACAATCTGATGGGTAAAAAATGATTCTCCAAATGGTGAAGAATTTCTGATGGAAAAGCTTTAAAATCTTTCTCTTGTATCTTCTTTGGATGTTGTGTTGTTAAGCATGAGAAGCTTTGATACCATGTAAAGTTTTAAACAGAGAATATATGAGAGATCAGAAGAAAATGAATATTGTCTTGATTTGATTAATCATAAAACTCTCTGTTACAATATTTGATATATTGATTATTGAGATATACAGAATGCTCAATTACATCAGAGAGTTGAAAGTAAACTGAAGCTTGGGCTTGTACATAATTTGGCCCAAAAGATATGTGCAGTGAGTAAAAGAATATGCGGTCAGGATTTAATCAAATGATCTCTATGGTAGCAATGCTTTCCTTCAGGTGATAAAAGAGCGCAACTGCATCGCTGTCTTCATTTATTATTTCAAGTCTAACGTTTTTGTGAAAGAAGATGTTGTTTGGAAACTGAAGAAAATACCTCAACAAAATGCTTTGTCTCCTCATATAATTTGAGTTCTATACCACAATATGGGTAAGGAAGACTGCACGACTTCTGAAAAATTATGACCCGAATAAAAATGGATAGAAATATAAACAAAAATAATGAAACACGATTACCAAGAAAGAGACGTGAAATCTTACATGATCAGGTTTTAGTGAATCTGAAAAAAAATCTCTACGCTCTAATGTGTCAGCTTTAAAAAATATCAGTCTTTGTTATAATGAGCACTAACTTATCTCTTATGCGACCGCTCATTGAGAAAATTCCATGCACTTCACTGTTAACTTTTACATTGTAAAACATTAGATAATGATCACTTACAAACCTAGAGTGTTGTACTTAAAACATGAACCAAAGAAAAACTTCTACAATCCCAATGAACATTAAGTGACAATGAATATAAATTATAGAAATCACATATTGCCATGGAAAATCAAAACAGAAGAAAAGGAACTTACAAGTGCGACTATAGCATGGCTTGCTCATAATAGAATTTGCCAACTAAGTCCAACTACTGCTTGATCTACTAACAAATCGCACAAACTAATTTGTTTGGATAATTTACCACACAACATAAAGCTATGCTAGTTGAATCTATAGTATTGCGTGATTCAAAAAATTGGTTGGCTAAAACAAGAGCTAAAAAACAAAAAATCAGTGGTTATAAATAATCCAATACTTACGTTCCACATTAGTTGCAGATAAGAGATTCAAGAAGATAATAACAAAATTACTAAATTTGAAGTGTAGAGTATCAAGGAAAAAATATAGGGAAATAATAGCTGCTATGTTTCCGATGGAAAATATGACAAGGAAGGAAAAAATAAATAATACCACTTACCAAAATCGATTGCTCATGTTAACCACGACATGTAAGCTGAAAAAATATATTAGGTTTGAATATATTGATCGAGAAAATAACCCATTCGTGAAAAAGAACCAAAATTTAGGGTACCTAAGAACGAAAATACCATAGATTTGTATAATGACCAAATAAAAAGGAAAGGAATTTCTAATATTCACTTTTTTGAGGGATCAAAAGAACAAAAAGGGGAAGGGCAGTTGGTGCGGAGTCCGTTGTATTGGAATTCAAATTGGTATAAAGAAACAAAATGTTGGTTCAATAATATTAGTAGAGAGGTTGCAAATTAACCAGAGTGAAGGATATATAGAACTGAAGAAGGTTTTAGGGTGTAGGATTTTATGGAAAATAATCGATCACCATGAATATGGAAGTGGAAAATGAGGAGAAGATACATGGATACATGATTTTGAGAAGAAAATTTGGAGAGAACTGAGGATTTTGGATGTAAACGGAGGTGGAATAGGGGAGTAAGATTTTTGTTCTTTTGGTGGAAAAAGGATGAAGAAGAAATTGAAATAAGGTCGCCAAAGTAAAAATTGGTCGTTTATATACAATGGCTACGTGTAAATATCTTACAACGTTCAATTTTTTTTTCTATTTTTGTTCATTGATCTGCAGTAGTAAGCCTATAAATGCCATCTAGTCATGCCATTAAAAATATATTTTCTTGTAGTGATCATACATACTCATGTAGCTCATCATCATAATTAAATGTAATCCATGCACCTAGAATAGAGGAACATCTGGAACGCTCCTAAACCACTCATTCTAGTCCCCTTTTATAGCTATCTTCCATCAACTAGGGCAACCAGATCGACGACTAGGCATGCTTCTGACCAGTTTTACTACGTAATCTCAGCCATCCATCATCTACTACAACCATTACACATTTGTATACAATATATTTGTTGCTTCGCCTCATCTCTGCTTCGGTTGTGTTAACTGCATTCACAATAGGGGTTAAATAACATTTAACCAAAGCAAATGACATGTTTTTGTAGTAGGGATAAATAAAATATGCCATGCTAAAGTAGTTGAAAAATAGTCTCCTACCCGGAATTATTCCCATAAGCAACTTATAGCTATAAGCTCTTAAAATTAACTACATTTTAGTCTTAGGTGCTCAATTTCTTATTATTCTCTTGTAATTGCTTGCAATTATAATAGAGAAACATGGTGCGAGATCTTCATAGTAGACGTATACGGGATCGATTTTACCCTAGAGGGGGGTGAATAGGGTGATGCTATTAGTTATAAATTATTGCGGAAGCTTATAAAATTATTTCAACACAGATATATCAAAATTATAGCAGCACGGATAATAGCAGAATAATAAATGCAGAAATAGAACGACACATAATTTACCCAGCTTCGGCAAAACCCTACCAACATGCTGCCCCCAAGGTTTCTACTAGAAATTAAGTAGTCACACGCTTACACACGTAAACTCGCGATACCCGTTACTGACTAACCTAACTCTACGCTCAAAACCCTGCAACAACTCAGCAACTGAGTTGCGAGTTCTCAAACTACGCCACGTAGTTTGTCCCCTAGTCACACGACTAGTAAATACAATTGTTTAAAGGCAAAATACAAATTAAAAGATAATTAAAAACAAAAAACCCTAATTTTATAAACCAAAATCCTTTAATATAACCGGCCCAAAGATATATCCCTTCTTTAATATATGTCGGCCCACTTTCTTCTTTTTCTATTTGCTCTGTAAAAATAATGTCGGTCGTTCCTTTTTCCTCTGCTTGCAAATTAGGGCTATTACTTAGAAGCTGCCGACAAATGGTTGCTCGATCGAATGATGATTTAGGTCCTTGCTTTGTCGATCGACTATCTCTTTGAGTTGCTCACGGATGCTTCTATTTGCATCGAGTTCGAATCTGATTTCGGTATGTAATATCCCGGAATTTCACACCGAATTTAAATATGATAATCTATATAATAAATTGATTTAAATTGATAAATTTGTTATTTTATTCAACAACAAATAAATGAATTGTAAATATAAAATTATTTCAATTAAAAACTAGTTCATATATAAGGAATTAAATGTGTTAAGATTTTATTCATACCAAATTTGATTTTGAATTGGATTTTTAGAATTCAAATTTTGTTTGAATTGATATATTAAAAGATTTAACTATGTTAATTTTTATTCTAAAATTATACTTGGAGTACTAAGTTATATTCTCATAATTTTAATTATGTCATAACATTGGTTTTATATTCATTATTTAAAAGGGAAATTGATTTTTCTAAGGATTTAAAAATATAAATATATATAAGAAAATCAATTAAGTAAATATTTAAATTTCATTTTTTTGCATGAGATAAACACATGTTAACATCTAAGCTTATTAATAAAACATGTGTTAGGAGTTTAAAACATTATTGTGATAAGTGTCATAAAATTTAGATTTTCTTTTCTCTAAATTTCATAAAACAAATTTTTCATGCATACTCTCTCATTTTTACTAAAAAGAAAATTTTCATTTCTTCTCTCCAAAAATCTGAACTTCATCAAGCTCTACATCTTCAACCAATTTCTGAAAGCAAATCTATACTTCTTCAACCAAATTTAAATCAAACATTCAAGCTTCTCTTCAAAACAAAGTTTGCAGTAAATTGCAGTAAAGGAACCTGCAAATCATAGTTCCTGAATCTTCAACAAATTTCTGAAACAAAACTAAGTTTTAGCACCAACTTATTCAAGATTTAAAGCATTTCAAAAGCTAAGCAAACAAATTCAAGTTTGAGGCATCTTCAAAGCAACAACATCAAGTGGGAAAAGAATAACCTGCAGTTCACATAATTTGATTCTGCAAATTCGAATCTTCACATCAGAGAAAATAAGGTGAGTAAATCTTTAAATTTAACTTAAGTATAAAAGTTGTCTGTTGAATGTTAGTGATGATATGTTGCATGTTAATTGATTGATGAAATGTTGTTTACAGTTTAAATTTTCTTTGACTGTGCATGTTAATAAAACTGTGATCCTCTGTTGCTTCAAGATCAAAGCAAATTTTCTTAGCAAATTTTAAATTAAAAATATAGTTTGGTGATGTTGGATATATATTTTCAAATATATATATATAAGTTAGAACCAACATGATATAAGAATTAAAAATATACATATTGGTGATACTGTAAACTGCATAAAACAAATATGCAGTAAAACAAAAATTCATAGCATGAAAATCTTGTTAATTTTTGATGAATCAAATATATTTGTTGAATCTTTAATGCATGTTGTGAATTTTAAAATTGGAATTAGAATTTTAAACATGCAATTGAATTCGAATTTTTAAGATTTCAGAATTTGGTACTTTTGTCAAATTCTTGTAATTGGATTGATTTTAACTTGTGAAATTTTAATGGAAGCTTGGTTAGATGATGATTATCACCAGAAAAATACAAATCTAATTTATTTTGTAATATAGGATTTGGAATTTAGGTTTGTAGGGTTTTGGGACTGTCTCTTTGGGTTTGAAATTTTTCGATCGCGTAATTCATAGAGAGGAACGAGCTTCGTATGGATTGAGGAGGAGTTGCATGTGGGGTTTGCGCACGTGTGACCGGAGTTCGGTGCAGGAACGTGGTATGGTGGTCGTGGTTGATGGCCTTCCTTCTTGTGTCTGCAGTTCGACATTGGGTTCGAACAACCCAATTTGTATTCGAGTTGTGTAAGCGTGATTTGAGGGCCGAAGTCGAGTGAGTGATCGAAGGGTGGTTTGCGCGTGAGGCCGGCGGTGGCGATGGGGGCGCGGTGGCGCTGTGCTGGTGCACGCGGTGGCGTGTGTGCGTGTCTGTGCGTTTTTCTTTTGGGTAGGTTTGCAGCTCGAGTGTGCACTCGAGTTAGACTCGAGTATGGGTCGTGTTTTGGTCGCGTGTTGCTCGGGTTGGGTTGTTGTTTGGGGTAGTGTGTTGTGAGTGCGTTGGATTCAGGGAATTGAAGAGAGGAGGGTAGGAGATGGAGTTGGAATTGTGTTAGCTTGGGTTGGGCCGGGCTTTAAGCATATTAATGAAAGTAAGTTTAAGTTATTTTGAAAACTTAATTTTTTTTTTTAAAAGTCTAAAAGTTTAACACCTTATATTATCTCTATTTTGCAAAGTAATTAGTTTTTAATCAATTGAAAACTTAATTATGTAAGAGTTTTGAAGATAAATATTGTTTGTTTAAAAGTTAATTAGATTTTGGAATTTAAGTTACTTAATTAATTAGTAATTTAGTGATGGAAATAATTAATTTTGGTTAATTAATTATTCAGATTAAATTAATTTCTTATGAATTATCTAATAGGTAATTAAGGAATAATTTAATAACAATTAATAGGTTATTAATTAATTTAAGATTAATTCTTAAGTAATTAATAATTGATTAATTAATTGATTAATGATTAATAATTTAGTGATTAAGAAGTTAATTAATTAATGGATTAAGAGTTAATTAATTAAGTAATTAAACATTAATTAATTTATAATTAATTGTAAATTAATTAAGGGTTAAGATTTAATTAATTAAATAATTAAGGTTAATTAAGAAGTAATTAATCAAGTAATTAAGGTAAATTAATTTGTGATTAATTAAAAATTAATTAAGGTAATTAAGGATTAATTAAGGTTAATTAATTACAAATTAAGGGTTAATTAATAACCAATTAAAGATGATTAATTTTTAAATCAAAGTTTAATTAATAAATAATTATAGTAATTAATTGATAATTAATTAAAGATTATTGATTAATTAAGCATTAATTAATTAAATGATTGTGATTAATTAATTAATATTGGTTAAGCAAGATTAATTGATAAATTCTTAAGTAATTAATTTAATTTAAATTAATTAAATTAATTATGATATGAATTAAGTAGTGCTTGTTTGTGAATGATTGTTGTATTGATATCTGTATATGGTTGGTATCTGTTGAATGATAGTCGAGTTATATTCTGTGATGAGATGTTGTATATCTGTAATAGATATTAGTTATTATCTGTTGATAATGCTATGTGATGCTATGTTTAAAATCTGAATTGAATTGTTTAAAACCTTTAAACAACTTGGACTAAAAGACACGCTTTGGATTTCGATGAGACTGGGATCGGGTTTCCATATTTGGATATCCGAAAACCACATCGATTCCAAATAACGTTAGGTCGTGAATCTTATGTGAAGAGTGAAGACTCGAGGTGTAAGGGCTATACGTCAGTATAACTCTGTGGGTGATTCCGTAATGAGTTGACGGAATAGTACTTATAGATTCGAGATGGAGAATCAAAGTGCAAGGGTTATCGTCGTTAACTATGAGGGTGATTCCAAAATGAGTGTAACGAGATAATGCCTTCGGTTTCGTTCGAACCCGGAACGAACTTGTATGGATTGAATGCTTTCAGATCATCGTCGGGTGGACGATGAGCATTCTAAGAGATGAGTTCTTTATAAAGGTAATCGTAACCTCAAGCCTCATCAACCGGGAATGGCTAAAACAGGGGAGGTGCAGCAAGGTTTCGTGGGTAGCCCCCACTTGAGAGTGAGATTTACCCCTGTCTAGAAGTCCCTTATTATATATTCAGCTGTGTGGGCAGTTGTTGGCCACAACTGCGGGGTTGTCTTGTTCGGAACTATCCAGTAAGGGATGGGTCCGGTCTTGTGTTGCAGGGGATCGGGAGTGATCCTCGGTACGGTGATCTAGGCCCCGTACTGTGACGGGCGGTACCCCAGTAGCCCTGCCATTGATGGAAACCCAATTTCCCTACGAGACCCTACGGTTTTGATTGTATTACCCACTTTCGTGGCTAGTAGCTGGAATTTAATAGATGTAACAATTTCGGCTATTTTCTATTTACTTGAAAACCCTAGACCCTATTATAATATTACTGAATTTCCTATCAAATGTTTTGGTTAGCGTAAGGTAAAAACTTACCCGTATTTATTTGTGGGAAGTCTTACGTGATACCTTTTATTTCAAAAATTGATTATTTAAAGTTAAGCAACTTTAACTGATTTACTCACACCAGACCCATGTGTGACCCGGAGTTTATTTTGTTTTCCATAAACTATTGGGTACTCAAATTTTTATGAGTAGCCAAGTGATTAGGTTTGGATTAGCATATTTTGGAGGCTGGAGCTGGAGTCCAGACGTACTATCTATCTATATTCGCAGTAGTGGCATTTTGGGTGTTATGTTTTGAGTTGTTTGGGTTGTAAGAACTATTATGAATGGCTGATGTAATGGAGTAGTATTATTTTGTGAACTCTGATATGTAAATTATGTAAGGGATATATGTAATATTATATTTTGTTCGTTTCCGCTGTGAGATTCTGATGTTTGTTGTTTCTTTTCTTTCTATCTTTCTATTTCTATCTCTTTCTTTTCTTATTGATGATACGTTTTTCTATGGAATGAAAGACGGGTCGTCACAGTTGGTATCAGAGCAATGGTTGAGAAACACCTAGGCTCTGAAGTAGTATCTATCTTGAGAGTGCGTATTTGTAATTTTCTTATATAACTATATCCCTATCTAAATTGATTGGATTACCTGTTCAGGTAGCCAATATGAGTTCAAGAGGCCGAAGGGGAAGAGTTGTTGGAAGTGGGTCAACTGGTAACAGAAGAGAGCAGACTGATGATGAGACTGTTAATCCAGCTACGTCTTCAGCCAGTTTTGCTGCCTTGTGCAAGGACTTTGTACATCTTGGAGGGAAACCATTTCAAGGATCAGAAACTATAATAGAAGTTCAAGAATGGATTCGCTCCTGTGAGAATTTTTTTAAGAGCATGAGGTTATCTGATGAGCAGAAGAGAATAATGGCTGCGTGGCAATTACAGAGTGGTGCTGCAGTATGGTGGAATTCAGTGATTGCTAATATCTCGGAGGATGGTATGTCTTGGGAAGAATTTAAGGAGAGGTTTGAGGAAAATTATGTGCCTGCTGCAGGAAGAACTCGGCTTTATCAAGATTTTCTGAATCTGAAACAAGGGAATATGTCCATAGATGAATACGAGACAAAGTTCAACGAGTTATCTTGCTACGGACCAGGACTTATAGACACACCTCTTAAGAAGAACGAGATGTTTGTCCAAGGGTTGAGGCCTGAGTATCATGAGAGAATGACTGCTCATTTGAAAGGGTCTTTTGTGGAGCTTATTAATATGGCGTTAAGGTATGAAGACTTGATGAAGAAGAGGTCAGTGGCACAAGTTGCTGCATCAGGAGGGAATTCTTCTAACCAGAATAAGAGGAAATTCAGTCCTAACTGGAAGAAGCAAAACAAGAAGAAGTCTGGGAACAATAATGAACCCCGGAAGTGTTATATTTGTCATCAAGAAGGTCATCTGGCAAATAAGTGTCCCAGCAAAGGATCTCAGCAGCAGCGGCAGCAGTATAGTGGACCAGGGTCAGCTTTAGTTCAGAAGTCGCTTTGCTTTAACTGTCACCAACCGGGACACATGATTAGAGACTGTCCGCTTCTTCATAAGGTTCAACGGAACAAAGTATTTGCTTTGGAAGGCGCACCATCAAACTCATCAAAGGGCAAGGGAGTTTTAGAAGGTACTTTACTTTTAAATGGAAAGTATATTAAAGTTTTATTTGATTCTGGTGCTTCTTTAAGTTTTATTTCCATGGAAACTGTAGAGAATTTCTCACTTACTCCTAGTATCGTAGACAATCCCATTTGTGTATCAAATCCTATAGGAGGGGTAACTAAATTGGATAGGATTTGTAAAGATTTGAGAATCTCCTATCTATCCCATAGTTTTTCCTGTGATCCTTATGTATTGGATTTTCAAGGTTTCGACCTTATATTGGGAATGGATTGGCTTGACAAATATAAAGCTATCTTAAATTGTGATGAAAGAACAGTTTCGTTGGAAACTGATCTGGGTAGGATTGCCAGAGTAATGTGTGGTAACTCTAGAATCCACTTGAGTAGTCTTTTACATGGAGTGGAGACTTCTCAAAAGGAGGTTGTTGATATCGAAGTAGTCCGAGATTTCTCCGACGTATTTGAGGAAGTTAAATGTTTGCCTCCGCATCGGGAAATAGAGTTCCGTATTGATTTGGTTCCTGGAGCAATACCTGTAATTCAACCTAGTAGAAGGATGGCTCCAAGAGAGAGGGAGGAATTAGTGAAGCAAACTCAAGATTTGTTGGAGAAGGGTTTGATTAGACCAAGTTTTTCTTGTTGGGGCTCTGCTGTAGTTTTTGTCACTAAATCGGATGGGTCGCTAAGGTTCTGTGTGGACTACCGTGAATTGAACAAAGTGACCATTCAGAATAAGTATCCTCTTCCTCGCATTGATGATCTCTTCGACCAGCTTCATGGTGCATCTGTCTTTTCTCAGTTAGATCTAGCATCAGGTTTCCATCAGTTAAGGGTAGCTGAGGACAGTATTCCCTTAACCGCATTTAGGGGACCTAATTGTTTCTATGAGTGGTTGGTTATGCCTTTTGGGTTAACCAACGCTCCTGCTTATTTTGTTGATCTGATGAACCGAGTCTTTAGGGATGTTCTGAATAAGTTTGTTCTGGTCTTCATCGATGATATTTTGGTTTATTCTAAATCGGAAGAAGAGCACAAGCAGCACTTGAGAATAGTTTTGGAAACTCTAAGAAGGCATGTGCTGAAGGCGAAGTTTTCTAAGTATCATTTTTGGAAATCTGAAGTGAAATTTTTGGGCCACATTGTTTCTGGTGAGGGAATCTCTGTAGATCCAGCTAAAGTTGAGACTATTCTGGAATGGAAGCAGCCTCGGACTCCTACGGAAGTTCGCAGTTTTCTTGGATTGGCTGGTTACTACAGGAAGTTTATTAAAGATTATTCTAAGATCTCTTCTCATCTAACGAAGCTGGCAAGGAAGGGAGCTAAATTCAAGTGGACACCGGAGTGTGAGGAAGCTTTCCAGAAACTAAAGGCAAAGTTGACAAGTGCTCCTGTATTGGCTATTCCTGATGGTAAGAGCAAGTTTGAAGTGTATACTGATGCCTGTATTGTTGGATTGGGAGCTGTGCTTATGCAGAATGGTAGAGTTATTGCGTATGCGAGTCGGCAGTTGAAGCCACATGAAAGAAACTACGCTACGCATGATCTAGAGCTGTTGGCTATTGTTTTTGCTCTTAAGATATGGAGGCATTATCTTTTAGGAGAAAAGTTTGAGTTATTCACGGACCATAAACCGTTGAAATATCTTTTCTCTCAGAAAGATCTTAATCTAAGACAGCAGCGATGGGTTGAATTCTTGGCGTCATACGATTTGGATATTCTGTATACTCCAGGGAAGGGAAACGTTGTGGTAGACGCTCTTAGCAGAAATGCGGTTCTTTCTCTTTTGGAAGTGGTTCCATCTCTTCTGGAAAGGATTTCAAGCAAGCAGGAATCTGATTTATTGTTGAAAAGAATTATCAGAAGAGTTAGGAAGGGGCAGTGTCCTAGTTTTGAGATGGATGATCAAGGAACGCTAAGGATTAACGGAAGGATCTGTGTTCCATATGATAGAAATCTGCGTCAGGAGGTATTGTCAGAAAGTCATCGTTCTAGATTGAATATTCATCCAGGAATCTCGAAGATGTATAAGGATATGAAAAGAGTTTTCTGGTGGCCGGGCATGAAGAAGGATGTAGCCAGATTTGTTAATAGTTGTGCTATCTGCCAGCAAGTGAAAGGAGATCGGCAGAAGCAAGCCGGGTTGTTACAACCTTTGGAGGTCCCGACATGGAAATGGGAGATGATTGCGATGGACTTCATCGACGGATTACCTAGAACTAAGAAGGGTAATGAAGGAATATGGGTGATTGTGGATCGTCTTACCAAGAGCGCCCATTTTATACCAGTTAAAGCAAACCGAACTGCAGTTTCTTTGGCTGAAATTTTCTTGAAGGAGATTGTAAGATTGCATGGCGTTCCAGTCAGCATTGTAAGTGATCGAGATCCGATTTTCACCAGCAAATTCTGGGAGGCATTGCAATCAGCTTTAGGGACTAATTTGAGATTGAGCACAGCATATCATCCACAAACTGATGGACAAACAGAAAGGCTTAACCAAATTCTAGAAGATATGCTGAGAGCCTGTGTATTAGATTTTGGAGGATCGTGGGAGGATCATCTACATCTGGTGGAGTTTTCTCATAATAACAGTTACCAAGCAAGTATCAAGATGGCTCCTTATGAAGCATTGTATGGAAGACCGTGTAGATCTCCAGCTTGTTGGATAGAGTCGAAGGATAGTATTGTGCTTGGACCAGATTTGATCCGGGAAGCATCTGCTAAAGTCGAGCTGATTAAGAAAAGGATGAGGGCTGCTCAGAATCGAAAAAAGAAATATGCTGATAAGAGACGAAGACAATTGGAGTTCGAGATTGGTGATTTAGTCTTTGTCAAAGTTTCCCCTATTAAAGGAGCTGTAAGATTCGGGAAGATAGGGAAACTCGCTCCGAGATTCATTGGTCCATTCAGAGTTATCGAGAGGATTGGTGCTGTAGCATACAGGATTGAATTGCCAGTCCGGATGGCTGGAATTCACAATTTTTTCCATGTATCTCATCTACGGAAATATGTCCACGATCCATCTCTTATTGTGGAGCCAGCTGTGCAGGAGGAATTAGAGGTTGAGCCGGATTTGTCAGTTGTCCGACATCCTGTTCGAATTGTTGATCAAGATGAGAGGCAACTCAGAAGCAAGATTGTGAAGCTTGTTAAAGTCCAGTGGAGTGATGATCCCAGAGATTGTACCTGCGAGACTTTGGATAGTATTAGGAGGGCTTATCCAGATATGTGTCCGGATAACTAGTGGTGTTTGTATTGGATGTATGTTTGTTTGGATGTTTGTTTGATGGTTGCTTATGTATGGATGTTATGTATGTTTGAAGTGTTGAATAAAATGAAAATTTTTGGATTATCTTTTGTTTAAATTTCGGGGACGAAATTCTTTTAAGGGGGGAAGATTGTAATATCCCGGAATTTCACACCGAATTTAAATATGATAATCTATATAATAAATTGATTTAAATTGATAAATTTGTTATTTTATTCAAAAACAAATAAACGAATTGTAAATACAAAATTATTTCAATTAAAAACTAGTTCATATATAAGGAATTAAATGTGTTAAGATTTTATTCATACCAAATTTGATTTTGAATTGGATTTTTAGAATTCAAATTTTGTTTGAATTGATATATTAAAAGATTTAACTATGTTAATTTTTATTCTAAAATTATACTTGGAGTACTAAGTTATATTCTCATAATTTTAATTATGTTATAACATTGGTTTTATATTCATTATTTAAAAGGGAAATTGATTTTTCTAAGGATTTAAAAATATAAATATATATAAGAAAATCAATTAAGTAAATATTTAAATTTCATTTTTTTGCATGAGATAAACACATGTTAACATCTAAGCTTATTAATAAAACATGTGTTAGGAGTTTAAAACATTATTGTGACAAGTGTCATAAAATTTAGATTTTCTTTTCTCTAAATTTCATAAAACAAATTTTTCATGCATACTCTCTCATTTTTACTAAAAAGAAAATTTTCATTTCTTCTCTCCAAAAATCTGAACTTCATCAAGCTCTACATCTTCAACCAATTTCTGAAAGCAAATCTATACTTCTTCAACCAAATTTAAATCAAACATTCAAGCTTCTCTTCAAAACAAAGTTTGCAGTAAATTGCAGTAAAGGAACCTGCAAATCATAGTTCCTGAATCTTCAACAAATTTCTGAAACAAAACTAAGTTTTAGCACCAACTTATTCAAGATTTAAAGCATTTCAAAAGCTAAGCAAACAAATTCAAGTTTGAGGCATCTTCAAAGCAACAACATCAAGTGGGAAAAGAATAATCTGCAGTTCACATAATTTGATCCTGCAAATTTGAATCTTCACATCAGAGAAAATAAGGTGAGTAAATCTTTAAATTTAACTTAAGTATAAAAGTTGTCTGTTGAATGTTAGTGATGATATGTTGCATGTTAATTGATTGATGAAATGTTGT
This sequence comes from Allium cepa, assembly GCA_030765085.1. NCBI lineage: Eukaryota > Viridiplantae > Streptophyta > Magnoliopsida > Asparagales > Amaryllidaceae > Allium > Allium cepa. Next base: position 612,717,981 of record CM060932.1, read on the forward strand.
TTACAGTTTAAATTTTCTTTGACTGTGCATGTTAATAAAATTGTGATCCTCTGTTGCTTCAAGATCAAAGCAAATTTTCTTAGCAAATTTTAAATTAAAAATATAGTTTGGTGATGTTGGATATATATTTTCAAATATATATATATATAAGTTAGAACCAACATGATATAAGAATTAAAAATATACATATTGGTGATACTGTAAACTGCATAAAACAAATATGCAGTAAAACAAAAATTCATAGCATGAAAATCTTGTTAATTTTTGATGAATCAAATATATTTGTTGAATCTTTAATGCATGTTGTGAATTTTAAAATTGGAACTAGAATTTTAAACATGCAATTGAATTCGAATTTTTAAGATTTCAGAATTTGGTACTTTTGTCAAATTCTTGTAATTGGATTGATTTTAACTTGTGAAATTTTAATGGAAGCTTGGTTAGATGATGATTATCACCAGAAAAATACAAATCTAATTTATTTTGTAATATAGGATTTGGAATTTAGGTTTGTAGGGTTTTGGGACTGTCTCTTTGGGTTTGAAATTTTTTGATCGTGTAATTCATAGAGAGGACCGAGCTTCGTATGGATTGAGGAGGATTTGCATGTGGGGTTTGCGCACGTGTGACCGGAGTTCGGTGCAGGAACGTGGTACGATGGTCGTGGTTGATGGCCTTCCTTCTTGTGTCTGCAGTTCGACATTGGGTTCGAACAACCCAATTTGTATTCGAGTTGTGTAAGCGTGATTTGAGGGCCGAAGTCGAGTGAGTGATCGAAGGGTGGTTTGCGCGTGAGGCCAGCGGTGGCGATGGAGACGCGGTGGCGCTGTGCTGGTGCACGCGGTGGCGTGTGTGCGTGTCTGTTCGTTTTTCTTTTGGGTAGGTTTGCAGCTCGAGTATGCACTCGAGTTAGACTCGAGTATGGGTCGTGTTTTGGTTGCGTGTTGCTCGGGTTGGGTTGCTGTTTGGGGTAGTGTGTTGTGAGTGTGTTGGATTCAGGGAATTGAAGAGAGGAGGGTAGGAGATGGAGTTGGAATTGTGTTAGCTTGGGTTGGGCCGGGCTTTAAGCATATTAATGAAAGTAAGTTTAAGTTATTTTGAAAACATAATTTTTTTTTAAAAGTCTAAAAGTTTAACACCTTATATTATCTCTATTTTGCAAAGTAATTAGTTTTTAATCAATTGAAAACTTAATTATGTAAGAGTTTTGAAGATAAATATTGTTTGTTTAAAAGTTAATTAGATTTTGGAATTTAAGTCACTTAATTAATTAGTAATTTAGTGATGGAATTAATTAATTTTGGTTAATTAATTGTTAAGATTAAATTAATTTCTTATGAATTATCTAATAGGTAATTAAGGAATAATTTGATAACAATTAATAGGTTATTAATTAATTTAAGATTAATTCTTAAGTAATTAATAATTAATTAATTAATTGATTAATGATTAATAATTTAGTGATTAGGAAGTTAATTAATTAATGGATTAAGAGTTAATTAATTAAGTAATTAAACATTAATTAATTTATAATTAATTGTAAATTAATTAAGGGTTAAGATTTAATTAATTAAATAATTAAGGTTAATTAAGAAGTAATTAATCAAGTAATTAAGGTAAATTAATTTGTGATTAATTAAGAATTAATTAAGGCAATTAAGGATTAATTAAGGTTAATTAATTACAAATTAAGGGTTAATTAATAACCAATTAAAGATGATTAATTTTTAAATCAAAGTTTAATTAATAAATAATTATAGTAATTAATTGATAATTAATTAAAGATTATTGATTAATTAAGCATTAATTAATTAAATGATTGTGATTAATTAATTAATGTTGGTTAAGCAAGATTAATTGATAAATTCTTAAGTAATTAATTTAATTTAAATTAAATAATTAATTATGATATGAATTAAGTAGTGCTTGTTTGTGAATGATTGTTGTATTGATATCTGTATATGGTTGGTATCTGTTGAATGATAGTCGAGTTATATTCTGTGATGAGATGTTGTATATCTGTGATAGATATTAGTTATTATCTGTTGATAATGCTATGTGATGCTATGTTTAAAATCTGAATTGAATTGTTTAAAACCTTTAAACAACTTGGACCTAAAAGACACGCTTAGGATTTCGATGAGACCGGGATCGGGTTTCCATATTTGGATATCCGAAAACCACATCGATTCCAAATAACGTTAGGTCGTGAATCTTATGTAAAGAGTGAAGACTCGAGGTGTAAGGGCTATACATCAGTATAACTCTGTGGGTGATTCCGTAATGAGTTGACGGAATAGTACTTATAGATTCGAGATGGAGAATCAAAGTGCAAGGGTTATCGTCATTAACTATGAGGGTGATTCCAAAATAAGTGTAACGAGATAATGCCTTCGGTTTCGTTCGAACCCGGAACGAACTTGTATGGATTGAATGCTTTCAGATCATCGTCGGGTGGACGATGAGCATTCTAAGAGATGAGTTCTTTATAAAGGTAATCGTAACCTCAAGCATCATCAACCTGGAATGGCTAAAACAGGGGAGGTGCAACAAGGTTTCGTGGGTAGCCCCCACTTGAGAGTGAGATTTACCCCTGTCTAGAAGTCCCTTATTATATATTCGGCTGTGTGGGCAGTTGTTGGCCACAACTGCGGGGTTGTCTTATTCGAAACTATCCAGTAAGGGATGGGTCCGGCCTTGTGTTGCAGGGGATCGGGAGTGATCCTCGGTACGGTGATCTAGGCCCCGTACTGTGACGGACGGTACCCCAGTAGCCCTGCCATTGATGGAAACCCAATTTCCCTACGAGACCCTACGGTTTTGATTGTATTACCCACTTTCGTGGCTAGTAGCTGGAATTTAATAGATGTAACAATTTTGGCTATTTCCTATTTACTTGAAAACCCTAGACCCTATTATAATATCACTGAATTTCCTATCAAATGTTTTGGTTAGCGTAAGGTAAAAACTTACCGGTGTTTATTTGTGGGAAGTCTTACGTGATACCTTTTATTTCAAAAAATGATTTTTTTAAAGTTAAGCAACTTTAACTGATTTACTCACACCAGACCCATGTGTGACCCGGAGTTTATTTTGTTTTCCATAAACTCTTGGGTACTTCAATTTTTATGAGTAGCCAAGTGATTAGGTTTGGATTAGCATATTTTGGAGGCTGGAGCTGGAGTCCAGACGTACTATCTATCTATATTCGCAGTAGTGGCATTTTGGGTGTTATGTTTTGAGTTGTTTGGGTTGTAAGAACTATTATGAATGGCTGATGTAATGGAGTAGTATTTTTTTGTGAACTCTGATATGTAAATTATGTAAGGGATATATGTAATATTATATTTTGTTCGTTTCCGCTGTGAGATTCTGATGTTTGTTGTTTCTTTTCTTTCTATCTTTCTATTTCTATCTCTTTCTATTCTTATTGATGATACGTTTTTCTGTGGAATGAAAGACGGGTCGTCACACGGTATGTAATTTACTCCTTTTGCTTTTTTGGTTTTGACTTACTTGTACTCGATGCGTTTGTAGCCGATGATGATTGGGTTTTTATATAAGGTTCGAACCCCTTGAATTTTGTTCGTATATATTTGTTTGAATTCGTCTGTAGTTCTCCTCGGCCATTCGATATTGATTGAATGTTGACGATGATTTTTGACTTTATCAATTAGTATATTTTTGGCTTGGTTAACACGGCTTCGATTTTGACTTTGCTTGGCCACCACGGCGTCGAATTTGAACTGTTCGATTCCGTTCTTTTTGACTTCGGCTTGTGATATTGTTTATGTGATGATTTCTGACCTTCGTGGTTGAACTTGCTACTGTTGGTTTCTGACTTGTTCCAATTTTTGTCTTCTGCTTCAACTTGTTTTTCAGCATCACCTGATTTCGGCTTTGACTTCTGGTAGCACTGGAGGTTGCTATAGCATTTGAGGTTGTTGTGCACTGTGTATTTTATGGTCTTGTCTTTGTACTTCTGTGTAGACTTGTTTGCTGGTGCATACGTTTCATTTATTGCCAGACCTTCATATACATGTTGAGTCATGTTGACATCACTAGCGCACTGTTTGGTTCATGTGAAGTTCATCTGATCTGTGTTTGTATTGTTACTTGTAATGTTCATTTGAAGTTGTAGCCTTTGTGCTCGAGTCTGATAATTGCACTGTCCAGTTTCACTATTGCATTTCATATATATGTTTCCTGAGTTCACATGTATTGAGCGCTGGTTTCATTTTCATGTGCAGTTTAGCTTGTTGTTGATTTGATGTTGAATTTATAGTGATGCATTGTGGTGAGTTCGATGTGCATGCTTTGTTCTTGTAGTCTTGTATATTTCACACTCTGGCCTTCATGTATGCTTGTTGCGCATTTGTAGTTGAAGTATTCCTCTGTTTAGTATTGGTGCACTTGGTTTGTATACAGTTTTCATTGTGCAGCCTTGCTCATTGATCATTTGATCCACTGTTGCATTTTTTTGGTTGCTGCATTGAGTTGTTTTCATGTGTGACTTGAACTTGGTTTGGATTTTTGCTTCTTTGAGTTTGGTAGTTTGTATACTTCATGTGTACTTCCAGTTAGAGTTGTGCACTGACTTGAGTTCGATATATCGAGATATCAAATGAACATCCTACCCACTAACGATAGATAAATCGAGAAATGTAAATGGAAATTTTCAGTTTAACATAATTTTTTCAATCCCATTGATTATTAAAGTGTTAAAAATTAAAAAAATAAGATGATAATAAATAATTTTGAGCAACTAATATGCATTTAGTGTGTATAATATAAACTTCTAACATAATAAACAATAAATAAGCATTTTTCATTATACTAAAATGCATAATTTTTAACTATAATCTTGAAAAAAATCAGACGGATAATTTATGGAAGCAGATGTCTTCATATCCCCATCCACATTCGTTTTTTCGAATATCAGATATTTATCTACTTTTCGAATACGAATGCAAATTGATTTTGAATTTCTCGAGTATCCATTAACAACTCTACATCTAACAGCAAGTGGACGCTGGCCTCAAGGAGGAAATGAGCATCCTTTGCTGACTACTCAATAGATTGCAAGCTTGAAACACCGAGGGAAAATCTTTTTCTGAAGACGAGAATGGTGAGCCATTTTCTGAGGATATTTTGAACACTTGCATCCACAAGCACTACATTTTGTCGTCCATCAATAAATATAATAGGAATGTCGATCCATCTGATTACATCACCGTATTTAACTCTAGCACCCTTGTCGGTCAGCTTTTCGATCTAGCAAAGTGTCGGAGGCCAACCCATATCGGAGTACTTAAGTAAATTTTAATTTTTTTTGCCTATTTGGATCTTTTGTGAGTATATGTAGTCTAAGTTCATTTAGAATTTTTCTTAATTTCTTTTAAATAAGATCAATATTTTATTCTATTTTATAAATAAAGTTTTATTTTATATAATATGTATTATGTTTTTTTACATGTTTATGATATACACATATGTGTGTATGTGCACATCCAATAGAATAATGTATAAATGATATGACATGCTCCTATATAGATGTTGGGATTGGGGTTTACACCACTACATACATGTCTGCCCCGCATGTACACACATGGATTGTCTAAAAGTGTATATGTGTGTGTGTGTGTGTATGTGTGTGTGTGTGTGTGTGTATGGGCATCAAATATTATATAAACAAATATATAGATGTAAAATTATAATTATATGATTATTATAAAATATAAGTTATAAATTATTTACCAAAAGCATTTATAATATATATATCTATATATATATATAATTATTTCAAATATTAGTTTTTTAATATATGAAATCCGAACTGAAATTATTTATTTGTAATTTTTTTGAATTAATTAACATACATTTTACACATAAAGATATAACTAATTATACGCACACACATGTTGTCGTTTCTCTCGACCTTAAAAATTGATTTTTTATTTCTTTTCGATTTTAAATAATTTACTAATAATACATACACTAAATTAAAATTCAAATGGAATTAAAATAGAAAAAATTCATTTTCGAAAATATAATGTGTATTTTATATCACATAATGTTTTATACTTTTGTATTATATATAAATCGGTATTTATTTATTTATTAATTCAACCAACTTCTAATTAAGTATTATATATGTATATACAAATTTTTTTTGTAATTGCCAAAAGTTTTCAAATTTGAATAATTATTTTATAAAATTTAAAATAAATTTATTGTATGATTTAATTTTTTTATTTAGATTTAATTCAAAAAATCATTTAATAAAAAAATTTAGGCCATGAGCATCATACAAGTATACAGGAAAAAAATAAAAAAATTCATAATATATATGCACTTATATGTACAACCATCAGCATGTGATAGTTCATCGATATACCGATTCGTGATATTTCAAATTAAACAACATGTGAAAAAATGGATACACACATCATTATATAATGGTAGACCTGCAAAGTAACTTTCACCAAAGCCAAAAGTTTGCACGTTGAAACGAAGAAATTGACTACTTGAATCTAATCCCAATCCCGAAGTTGATGGTTTCCTAATCGCCTTACAACCGATGATCGAATTGAAGCAAATTAATGTAAAGTAGTGCTTGGATTTTTGGGGTCCTTATAAGGTATGGCAGCCTGATATGAACAACAAAGGAAGAGCACAAAAGTATTTGCAAAGTGAGGGCAAGAGGTATTATATGAGAGAGAGATTAGGGAGTGAAATGAAGATCAAGATCCACTTATTTCTCTTACCATTTCTTTCTTTTTTGAATTCAAAATTTCTTCCCTCTCCACCTTCATATGGCTGGACCTATTGTGCTGTCTTATAGCCACATATACCATGCCTGTTTTGGACCTCAAGACCAATCCAAGCTCGAACAATAATTTTTGCAATTAAATTCAGTTTAAACGCACATCAACATCGTATATCGATTGGTATATTTATAACTATTATAAATATGCTGATTAATATTATTCAATGCAACAAATAAAATTTTATATTTAATATTTCATAAATACTGATTAATTTATAACAATTACAAATTAATTAAACCATGTGGTAAAAGAAGCATTCAACGTTTCAGTTATGTGACTATTAGGTGTAAATTTGGTTAGTGATTAATATCGAACAATTCGAATATTAACGTTCATACTTCACTTAGCAGGTATGACTTTATAGCAAAGTTTATCGATTACTTGGTATTGGTAAAATCCAATTTTACTTTATTAAGCGTTACCCAATAGTGATAATTTTTTACATTGATTCTCTTCGTCAAAACTATACACTTTGGACTTATGGAATTTGGTAATGGTCAAAATTACAATATCATCCATATTCAACTCTATAGTCCGAACACAAAGCCCTTGGTTCAATAATAACAATTGTTAATTGAACTACTCTCTAAAAAAATTAATTTTGAATTGACTTTAATTGACTGTGATACTAACCTAGTATAACTGACGAGACGAATCCTCTCTTGAGTAGTGTTTCACTTGCATTTCTTTCACTTGACCCAAATATAGTCATTCGATGGATATTGTGACACAATTTAACTATAATTAAAGTGGAGCTTTCATAGTGAAGATCAACGATATTCTCAAGTCACGAGAAAAGTATAAACTAGTCACATCGATATTTTCTATTTGACTTTGTTTATATTCACCCCCGAAAAACTATCGAGTGGTTCATTTCATAATTATCATATAACTACCCGTATGTAATCGCTTGATGCCCCCATGAGTAATACACTAACTAATATTCAGACAACATTACATACTATAATCTCACCGGATGCATCGATATCAAATCTTGATACATCTTGATAGGGAATATTTGAAATGACATGTCAATTATATTATAATGCAGTACTCATGATTACAACTATTTGTATTTACTATCACAAACATACCATTTATGGATTTTATATTAAATATTTTTAATTAAACATTTAATTATTTATAACACATTACATAAAATATATAATAGAAAGAAAACACCTTTTATTGTGAATAAGAATTGATTATAAAGTTAATAACTTACAATAAATTACAAAATTTCCACTAGGGTGTACCCCTAATTTTATCAGTCTCCCACTTGCACTTCGGGCCAACCATGAAATTTAAAATCTCATCCTTTCAATCGGATTCTCAAGAGTCGACCAAGCTAGGCCTAATTGCATAGATCTCCTATGATGTCTATGGTATATGCCCTTTGTATCATGACCTCTTTCTTCTTAACATACTTTTTTGGTAAGGTGGAACTTGCAAAGAATATGGCATGACTTCTTGTGTGCTCCGGGCCTTTTTTCGATCTATGTCATCGCATTATTGTCATATTCGATATCGAGAATCTCTTCGTGCTTACTTAAAAACCTACACTTCCAGATTGCCTATTTAGCCGCTTCGTTAGAGGCTATATACTTGGCCTTCATCGTTTAATCAGCTAATGTTTCTTATTTAGAACTTTTCCAACTGAAAACTTCACCGTTTAGCACAAAAAACATAACCATAAATCAATTTACTATCATCAACATTACCTTAAAAGCTAGAGTCAGTATACCTCTTTATAATGAAGTCTCCATTCTCGTATATAAGGAATAAATTCTGAGTATTTCTTAAATACTTCAGTATACATTTAGTGGCCATCCAATGCTTTTCTCTAGGATAAGACTTCTGTCGACTTAAGCATCCTAATGCTTATGCCACGTCTAGTCTAGTACATAGAATGGAATACATTATAGATCCTATGGCTGAAGCATAAGGGATCCTCTTCATGTGATTTATCTTTTCATTGGTACAAGGAGCATCCTTCTTAGATAGGACGATTTCAGATTGCATTGGAATATTTCCACGCTTGGAATTCTCCATACTAAACCTCTTTAGTATGGTATCTATTTATAGCCTCTTCAATCTATCTCTATAGATCTTTATATATAGTATTTAGGCCACTTCTTCTAACTCCGTCATGGAGAACTTCTTGGAAAGCTAAGCTTTCGCTGATTGCAGTAACGAAGTGTTATTGGCAAACAACAGAAGATCATCGACATATGACACTAAGAATATGATGGCGTTGCCTTATTCCTTTCTATATATGCATGCTTTCCTCTATGTTATAATAAAAACCAAACTATTTTATTACCTCATCACACACATGTTACTACTCCTTGAAGCTTGTTTGAGTCCATAAATGAACTTTAATAACTTACCAGCCTTGCCCTCACTCCCATTGACCATAAAACCCTCGGGTTGCGACATATAGACGGTCTCTTCTAAATCACCATTTAAAATGTTGTCTTTACATATATTTTCCATATTTCATAGTCATAGAATGAAGCAATGGCTGGTATAACCCTAATGGATTTAAGCAAGGATACGGGCTAAAAGGTTTCATCATAATCAAGACCTTGAATTTAACAAAATCCTTTCGCAACTAGCCTAGCCTTGTAAGTCCCCACTCGTTCATCTGCATTTAGATTTTTCTTAAAAATTCATTTGTAGCTGATGGGTTTTATCCCTTCGGTACGTCGGACAAAGTCCATAATTTGTTTCTATACATGGAATCCATCTTGAATTTTACCTCTCCAAGCTAGAGTGCAGGGTCTTTACTCTACAATGCTCATTGAAAATACATAGGAATGTCTTCATCTGATATGCAGTTCTCCTTCATGCCATTAGCAATAAAACATAGTATCTCTCTGGTGTATGAAATTCCCTACTAGACCTTCGAATATGTTGAATGTTTTTGTATATGGGTGAACTCGTTTCTTTCTGGTTTGGCCTCAGTGTTAACTTCTTCAATCTTATATAAATCTACAACCTCTCTATTAATTTCCTTTGATAGATTTTCCTTTCCCAAAAAGATGGCATACCGAGAAACAGTAACCATTTATTCCTTGGTGTTGTAGGATACATTTCCCATTGATTGTTTGGATATCCTATAAGATACACATATTTCGTATGATTTTCAACTAAATTCTTATACTTATAAATTTCTCCTAAACAATGGATTTGTTATTTATAAGATACATATATCATAGTCTCGAGAAATCATCAATGAAGGTAACATAGTAATAACAATTATGCTTGGTGATAATAGGCATCAGGCCGCATACACAGATGTACTAACCCTAAGAGTTCATCAACTCTTTTATTGCTCCTACTAAAGGGGTGATTGGTCATTTTACCTTTAAGATATGAATGACATATGTCAAATGATGTAGAATCAAGTGAAAGGAGAAAACCTTCCATTTTCAGTTTACGAAGTCGTTTCTCACTAATATGACCTAACCTACAATGCTAGAGATAACTATCATTTATATTGTTAGAATAACTACTCAAAGAACACACATAATCAGAATTGATCACATAAATGTCATTTTCTTGAATACCATCACACATTTTATTTCCACATAAACCATTGTTCATAACATCATTCACATAATGGAATATAAATCCAATCTCAAACAATCAAGAAATAGTCATAATTCCACAAATAAAGTCTTTTACAAAATAACTATTACTTGATATCAATACTACTCCAGTAGGAAAACATGAACGATGATCTCCTACTGCCATTCCATCAACGGTAGGTCTATCAATAACCTGGAGCCTCATCTCTCCTTTTGCCACATGGAGCCAGTTCCTAAGACTTTGTAACACTATATATAAATTCAGATCCAGTATCTAAAACCCAAGACATTTCATTGATTACAGAATAATTTTGAATCACACATGCACCCGATGGACGTGCAAAACCATTCTGCATTCTTTTGATCTTCAGGTACTCAAGAGAGATCCTTTTCCAGTGGTCATTCTTATGGCATTGGTGACATTCACCCTTGTTTTTATCTTCTTCCTCTCTTTATTGCTTCTATAAACTTTTCAAAAATGATGCTCTACCCTTAACAGCAAGTACTTCCCCTTGATCCTTTGATTGTGATTCGGTCGACCTCAACATATTTAGGAACTCCGTGATGGCTCATATTATAATTTGGTGTAAATGGTTCATACAGAGAAGTAAGTGAATCAAATATCAAGTATATCTACAACTCGTTATTATCGTCACGTCTAATTGTGAAAGGCTATAAATATAGCCCTTCATTATCAGGACATAATCGTCCGCCTTCTGTCTTTTTTGGCATTGAAAAATTTCTTAGTAATCTCGTACCTTGCGGAATGAGATTTCTCCCTAGATAGTGCCTTAAAACTATCGAATATTTAATGGACATACACAGTTTTTTGCTACTTTTACAAAGACTTGTCTAATGTGGACAACACGAAGACTTGGGCGATTTTGAGGTTAGCGGCCCACGTATTATAAACAACATGCAGTTCATGGTCAATGTTTTCAATGGGTCTCGTCATAGAAGTACAAGTAACATATGACCAAAATGCTCATATGTCAATGCTATCTTGATATTTCTTAGCCAATCAGCATAGTTTTTTATCTAGTTAGTTTGTTGTTTTCACTAAACAGCCTTGGATTTTCCTACAAGTTTTAATTAGTATATTATTAGGACAATATCATAGTAGATTTTCTTATAATATTAGTAAGGTTAAAATTTATGTTTCTTCTTACTAATAAGCTCCCACTAGTTTTTTATGTTTCGTCAAAGCATAAGACAAAACATAGTAGTCGTTCGACTTCACTGGTAGGTAGTAGAACTTATCTGTCTTAAAATTCATACCATGAGTTTGCTCAAATGAGTCATACTCCAGAGATGAAGGATAACCCCTTATCGGTTGTATTATATACAACTCCTAACCCATGGTACCTTGTTCTAATTTAACTTCGACCTTGAGTTCGCTTAACACATCGAAATAAAATTATTTGTTCATACCTACCATATCGTGACAGCCTAACTATAGAATATGTGCTTTGAGTTTGCTCAACAAATGCATATAGTTATCTTACCCTGCATGTTCGGTATATTAATAATACTGCATATAACATCCATAGTTTGAGTTTGCTTAACAACCAGGGAGTATGCAAGTGATTTGATAATATATATGATAGAGGACAACATTACATTAAAGCTTCATAATCTTCAATATATTATATTGAGTGATATCGACTTATGAAATAATGCATTTCTTATGAAATACCCTCTTGATTCAAGCATCGAACACATCAGGAATCATGGTATACGTACATTTTTGTATGTATTTATTCCTTAACCTATTTAGGGGTTCTTCAATGTTCCACCTTTAGTTTATTCACATATTATATAAGTTTCATTATTATATAACTTTTATATTTTAATTAGCTTATATAATAATCTTATGTGTAACATTATATTAATTAAATCATGTTTAATTAACTTTGATTAATTAACACTCTAATTGACTATATACTATTCAATTTTAACATACTATATTGAATATTTATATAATATAACCTTTATAGTAATACACATATATCGTGTTTATACATGTGTGTGTGTTTTAATTTGTTAACCAACACTTAATTAATTTAAATTAGATAATTTTAATTAAGTTTCACTAATTTCGAAAATTATATTATGCATATACATGTATACTTATATTATCTTAAACATTTCAAAACAACATAACATATATCCTATATATTTAAGTGCATATATATTTTAGTACCTAATCAAACCATTCAATCAAATTTTTTATTTTTAATCTTATTAATAGATTTTAATTTCGAAATTAACTTATATTTGTATTTTCAAACACTTTGAAAATTCTCGTTACATTATAACTTTTATTATATATATATATATATATATATATATACTGTTGTAAATTTAACATTAAATTTAAAATAAATATTTTTAATTTTCAAACAATTTTGAAAATTAGCAGAAGGCCCCTTTCAAATTAGACATTTCTATTAGTGACAACCTTTGGGATCATATATCTGTTCGAGCTAGGCTGGCAGCCAGGTATGGCAAAATACTTGATTACCTAAACCCAATCCATTGACGCTACCTTTCTAGACACCCTACTATCTGGGCTGCAAGTTTAATCAGTTAGTCCTAACATGACTAATGTAGACCGCATAAGCCATGAGCTCTGATACAATTATTGAAACTTGGTCAGCACTCAGCGGAGTAATTGGGTAAATTTTAATTCTTTTATGTATTTGGATCTTTAATGGGCACGTATAGTCTAAATTCATTTAGAACTTCTTTAGATTTCTTTCAAATAAAATCATTATTTTATTTGATTCTATAAATAAGTTTTAGTTTATATAAATGTATTGTATTATATATATGTCTATCATATAGACATGTACATGCACATGAAATAGGACGATGTATATATTGTTTGACATGCCCACGTATATATGTTGGGATGTATATCGCAACAGACATGATAGCCCCTCGTTTTTACAACTGGGTTGTCTAAATGTGCATATATATGCATCAAATTATAACGAAATAATGTTATGTAAAATTTATTATTATATATACATATACATAATTTGAAATAGTAGTTATGAATAATTTATTTGAAATATTTATATTACACATATGTTAAAATATATTGAAAATTAATTTTGAAAAATGCAAATATGCATTACAGTATGAAAACCAAATAATTTTTTTAATTAATTCATATATATGGAATATGTACAGTAGTTGTTTAGTTAATATATATATATATATATATATATATATATGTATAAATTAAATATTAATAAAAATATATATTAACAAGTATTTATTTAAAAGCCCACGACATAGATTTTTTCTCAATTTTATACATTTTTATTATTCAAACATTTATTAATTATAAAACCACGTAAAAATAAATAAATAATAAATAATAATTATTTTCAAAAATTAAATTGACTAAAAAATGTTGCATAAAATTTTATATATTTATAAATATGAATATACATATACACAAATTTTATTTATATAATCTATTTTTTGATTAAATAATAGCACTTATGTATAAATAATATATCTTAAAAAATAATTTTTATTTCATTGCCGAAAGCCTTTCTAACAAAATTAAATTTTGTAAAAAATTAAAACATATATTATGTTGTATTAAACTTTTAAATTAAATTTAGTACTTAAAATCATTTCATATTATTATTTTGAACTTTGATTTTTTCCTAGGCCAAGAGCATGTATTACCAAATATGCATAAATTTAATTTTAAATATATATTTATACTTATATACACAACCATCTATATTTGGAAATCCATCTTTATACTGAGTCATGATATTTGTAATAAAGCAATATAAAGAACAAAGATCATATAAATAATTTTATATAATAGTGAAGTAATAGAGTACCTTTTGGCAAAGCCCAAAGTTTGCACGTTGAATGGAAGAAGTGAATTCCTTGAATCTAATTCCAATTATAAAGTTGTTAGCTCCCTAATTGCCTTTACCATGGATGATTATTTGATTTAATTATATTTAAATTGCTTGAAGATTTAAGGAGAGGGAAGGGTCTGTTTTGCAAGCAAGGGAAGATGAATGCACCGAAAAATTAAAAATTAAAAGTGAGGGTTAATATGCTTATATAAAGGAGAGACTAGAGAGAAAAATTAGGATCAAGATTCTTAATTTTCTTTTATCCATTCTCTCCTTTGTAAACATTAAAACTCCTCCCTATAAGCCATTATATGGCAGCCTCATCATGCTCCTATAATGGCCAAAAATAGCAAGACCTACATGGCCTCAAGTCCACTCCAAACTCGAACAATATATATTACATTTAAGTCAATTTCAAACACATATCGATATCGTATATCATTTATTATTTATATAACTATTTCTTTGAATAAAAAATGGCATAAATACCCATAAGAGAAAGAGGGTAGAGAATGAATGAAGAATGTAAAATGAAAATAAAGTAAAAATAAGCAAACACAAATTTATAATGGCATATGTCCACTTGAGTGATTCTCTATTATTTTTCCACTAATTTGCGATTACAAGTGATTGGGATCCATTTTGATCCTTGATTACAATGAATTTTAATGGATGTCTAGGGAAGTTAGCCAAAAAAGAGAAGATTGATGTGATGGAGCTTTCCTGGTGTATTTATAGGGGTAAACAACCAAGTATCTTCCTCAAAATTCGCCTACAGAAGCTCCTTGCCAAGGCGAAGTCCTCCAAAAAAAACCGACTCTATATGTGCTAACTATGGGATCGGTGCTAATCCCTATAGGGAGATCTGTACCGATCCCTAAAGAAGGGCAGTGGGGCCCTACGACTCCTCATAGTGACCCCTCTCGATGTTCGCTTATGAAACCAAGCATTATTTGCATAGTCGCCTAGGTGTTTTTTTAGAGGTAATGATGGAGTGTAGAAGAACAGAGTTACTTTATGTGTTCATGGAGATCGATGGAGAATTGCATTGAATCAACAAAAAAAACATAGAAATAAGCCCTCAGCATCAAGATTGACATATAGGAAGAAGATGGGGTCCACCCAAAGAGCTGGTACCAATCACCAACTTAGGGGTTTCCATTATTATGTTGTCTTGATTAGGTTTTTTGGCTTTGGTTGAACTTGCTTAGAATCCAACTTGAGAAATTTGAGTGTTTGCATGGGCTTGACTTGAATTTTCTCTGAGATTTTCGTGTTTTGAGTTTTCCTTCGCTTTGGAGTCAAACTCGAGATGTTTGCATGTCTGACCTGAGTCTGACCCGACTCGCTTGCTTAGAGTCAGACTCAAGTTTTTCGTGTGTTTGACTCAAGTTTTCAGGAGTCGGTACCGAGTCAAGTCTAGGGTCGGTACCGAGTCCACTTTGGATTGCGCTTTGGGTTTTTTTCCAAGGCCATCCTGCTTTGAGTCTAACCTTAGGATTTTGTTGGTTTGCATCGAGTCGGCTCTTCCAAAAACTCGAACTTTCAATTTATCAACTTTTTTGCTTCATTTTTATATTTCCTTTTTCTTACCTTTTTATGGTATTCCCGACGTCCTTCGGTCATTTCTCCGCCGTTCATCTGTCTGATTTGATTGTTTAAGTTTCTTCAAAATTTCCTGGTCAAAAGGCTGGATAACATTTGCCCCTTACAATACATCTTGTTACAAACATGATGTGCTTTGAATCAAGAAAAGTTTGGATTGCTGGCATGGATTTCACTCAGCACCTCGAATTGTCGTTATCCTTTCATCGAGTGGATTTCATGAAGAGTTGTATCTCTAACTTTCCATTGTGATGCTTGGTCGATATCTGACAGCGTAAAATAAAAATGTATCTTGGTAACTGTCTATGCTCAATTCCATTAAGCTAGCTGATTAGGCTAGTAGGTCCCAGCTATCTGAACTGGTTTATTTTTTGGAAATTGCAGGTAAGAAATTCTTGTTAATTCAGGAAATAACATATCGAGTATACACATGTGCTCGTACGCTCATGCACATATTTTTGCCATTGGATTCAAGCATGTTCGTATGCCTATAGGTCATTACCAAGTTCCATGGAATTGTAATCATAAGTTGTTTTGTTTTTTTATCCTAAAGAATCCTTTTGTTTGTAGCCTAAAGTCATATCGAACATTAGGCACAAGCCGCATTATTAAGCTATCGTATCCATCTTTTGGTTGATCGTGCTCCTGCCCCAGTCATGGGTTAATGGAGTTATTGTATGGACGGTTGAGTCTCGTCCTTATGAAATTTTACTTTTGCAGTCGGGTTTAAGGTCTGAATCAATGAATAGGTGGTCAAGTCACGCCCATCCTCATCTAGTACTCCCCCCGTTGGATCAAAGGTAGGAGTTGGCAAATATCCATATCATAGTTATGTTAGCTGATGGATGATTAGATCACATCCATCTTGGGTTGTGCTTCTGCTCCTATGTCAAGGGCAGATACTAGTGAGTGAACGGTCAAGTCATATCCGCCTTTGTTTGGATGGTCAGAGTTGATGAATGGATGATCATGTCATATCCATTCTAATTTCATGATCCTTTCGTCAGATTACGAGGAGAGTGGGATGATGGATGGTCGCTCACATCCATTTTGGTTTGAACTCCCTATGAGTCAAGGGAAAGAGTTAAGTTGATAGATGGTCAGTCACATCCATTTTGGTTTGAACTCCACTTGTCGGGTCAAGGAAAATAGCTAGGAGATGGACGGTCAGTCACATCCATCTTGGATCATTTTTTATGCCCTCCTGTCGGGTCAAGGAAAAAGGCTAGGAGATGGATGGTTAATCACATCCATCTTGGATTATGTTTCATGCACTCTTATCAGGTCAAGGGAAAGGGTTGGGGGATGGACGGTCAAACACATCCATCTCGGGTTATGCTTTGTGCCCCTTGTTAAGTTAAGGGAAAGGGCTAGGAGATGGATGGTCAGTCATATACATCCTTGGTTATGTTTTGTGCCCCCCTGCCGGGTTAAGAGAAAGGGCTAGGAGATAGACGATCAGTCACATCCATCTCAGATTATGTTTTGGGCCCCACATGGAGGGCAAGTGGTAATGTGTGGACGGTCTTGTCACATCCACGTTGTATAGGATTTTGAGCCCGCTGAGCCTCCGATAGGGCTTAAGCGTTTTGGAAAAAATCTAGGCATGAATTTGAGAGTGGATGGTTGAGTCACATCCACTGTGAATCACGGTTTTGCCCCCGTTTAAGAGGTAAGAGTTGGCGAAGGAGTGGTCGAATCATGCTTATCTAGATAGAACTTCGAAGGTCGGGCCATTACCCATGAAGACTTGGCGGGCACCTAACTCTAGATACCTGCATTGTTCATATGAATTTTCATTCGAATCGGTCACATTCCAAGACTCATAAAGCATGCAAAGACAAAGTTGCATAAGCGGAAATAAAATTCATTGAAAATAGAAAATAACAGAGTCTGCCTTATAAAATAGTTCAAAACAAATAGAAATAAGTCTTATTCTCAAGTGAAGTAGCATCATAGATGCTTGCTACTCCATTCTTCTCCGGCCTTACTCAGTTGGAAAATGGCCATCGGCGGTCTAGTTTATTAATAATCTTCTTGCAGGCTATCTAGGTTCCTCAGCACTAGGAGCGATCTGTCCTCATTGTGGGTCAAATGTTCCCTGCCCACCATCCTTTGGGGCTTTCACAAATTTTTGGAGCCTTTTGTTCCGGATTAGCTCTTCGATCATATCTCAAATGTGTCTGCATTTGTTTGCGTCATAACTATGGGTCTCATGAAATCTGTAGAACTTTCCACACTTCCTCTGGCTTTTAATTGATTCACTTGGAGCTGGTTTCCTTTATAGTTGTAAGACACGAGTGGCTAAGTAGATGTTTTGAGTCGAATTATTCAGGGGTATATGTGTCCAATCTCAGGACTCTCAGTCATCTCTTGGAATCCAAATTCTCGTTTGGGGCACTATTGCGGCCTTTGCTCTAATTCCCATTCTTATTATGTACATTCACGTCAATGTTCTCAATACTCACTCTAGATCGTTTCATGACAATGTTGTTATGAATTCTATCAGCGGGATGGCCTGTTCTATCTCCTTGTTTGGTCCATAGAGCCTCCTCCTTGCATAAGTATTGGGCCGCCGTTTTAAATGTTGATCCAGAGTAGAAGGAGGCTTTCTCGATAGCCATTTACCAAAATCTGTATTAGAGTGGATCCCCCTGGTCAAAGCCATCAAGATTATACTGTCTTAAGAGTTGCTTGCCTCGGTCATAATGGTACTAAATCTTTGTAAAATGTCCTTGAGAGATTCCTCTAATCCTTGGACTAAGTTAGACAATGACATGTCATCCTTCAGGAGAGTTGTGTGCATTATGGACGGCTCGATGAATTTCCTTGCCAACTGATCGAAAGAAGAGATGGACCTAGGTGGTAGTTAAGTAAACCACATGGTTGCTACTCCTTCTAGGAAGATTAGGAAGTAGCTGCACTTGATTACATTCAATGCCCTAGCGGAGTCCATATGCCATTCGTACTTCATGAGTTGTTTTCTAGGATCAGTCTTTCTTGAATATGCTGGCATGGTGAATCTCCGTGCATACTCTTCACACAGAATAGCTTCAGTGAAGGGATTTTGACGAGGGAAAGTGCTCAGTCGTCATTAGTTTGGATAGGCCTGGCAATGGGTACCTCAAAAATTCGATATCCGTCCGCATCCGTATCCGATGAAATATATCCTTTATCCAAAATGCGGATACGGAAATCCGATATCCGAAAAGTTTTTCGGATACAGATATGGTTATAGTGGTATCCGTATCCAAAAAATATCCGTCCAATTGTTTGACATGAAAATACATTCAATGTACATACATGATTTATACATACGTAATTTTTTTTAATTAAACTATTAGGGAAATGGGCCATGAGAACAAATAGGGTTTGGGCCGCACTTGATTTATACTTACCAATTACACAGTTGATAGTCCCCATTTCTCTATACCTAATACCTATACGACTATACACAACACATGCAATACACCAAAACCCTAACATTTTACTGAAGCAAAAATTTCCAGCTGCCATCACTTCGTCTTCACGCAAATTGGAAATCGATCGAACATTGGTCTCTCGATTTGAAGCTCATCCCCTGATTGGAAGCTCTATCTCTTGCGAGTCGTGGCGCCTATCAATCATCACGCTCTTTCTCTCGATTTGAATGATAGCTTGGAATCTTAACTCGGTATAATTTCTAAACTTAATTAGGTGATTTTTGAAAAATGATTTGCAGTTAGTTTATTTACAGTTAGTTGATTTAAGAAATTATCCAGTTAGTTGATTTGCAGTTAGAAGATACTCATTTACAGTCAGTTAATTTGCAGTTAGTTGATTTAGGAATTTAACCAGTTAGTTGATTATTTGATTTGTAGTTTAATACCTTATGCAAAAAACATTGAACTGATTTTTTTTATAATTTTATTAGTTAATTACTTGATTACTTGATTTGCAGTTTAATACCTTATGCAAAAAACATTGAAGTGAACTATTTTTATTAGTTGATTGCTTGATTTGCAGTTTAATTGTTTTTTATGTTGAATGCAAAAATAAATGAGCTGCTTTTATGTTGAATGTAAAAATAATCTATTGAACTATTTTTGTTTTGAATGCAAATATTATTTATTGAACCTTTTTCTTATTTTGAATTCAAAAATAATTGAACTGTTTTAATGTTGAATGCAAAAATAATTTATTGAACTGTATTTTTATGTTGAATGCAAAAGTAATTGAACTGTTATTATGTCGAAAGCAAAAATAATTTACTGAACTGTTTTTATGTTGAATGCAAAAATAATTTATTGAACTGTTTTTAATGTTGACTGCAAAAATAATTGAGCTGTTTTTACGTTGAATGCAAAAATAATTTATTGAATTGTTTTATGTTGAATGCAAATATAATTTATTGAACAGTTTTCTTATTTTGGATGCGAAAATAATTCGACTGTTTTTATGTTGAATGAAAAAATAATTTATTGAACTGTTTTTAATGTTGAATGCAAAAATAATTTATATTATTTTATTTGTAAATTATTTGATTTCACATGCAAATTTCATCAAAGTTGTGGCTTTTAAGGATTAAATTAGGACTCTAGCCTATTCTATCATTGTTTAGTTAATAATGTACATAATAAACATATTTTATTTGCATGACCAATATGTAAATGTATACCATTTTGTATACTATTTGGAAAAGTAAAATTTTGATTTGGGAAAATATTTTTGTGAATGCTTTAACATGAAAGTATATTTATTATTTTGATATAGAAATGGATTGTAAAGGTATTTTATAAGTTTGTGCATATATTGTTTGTGCCTATATTGAACTGTTTTTGTTTTGAATGCAAATATAATTTATTGAACTGTTTTCTTATTTTGAATGCAAAAATAATTGAACTGTTTTTATGTTGAATGCAAAAATAAATTATTGTACTATATTTTTATCTTGAATGCAAAAATAACTGAACTGTTTTTAATTTTTATGTTGAAAGCAAAAATAATTTATTGAACTGTTTTTAATGTTGAATGAAAAAATAATTGAGCTGTTTTTACGTCGAATGCAAAAATAATTTATTGAATTGTATTATGTTGAATGCAAATAAAATTTATTGAACTATTTTTTATTTTGAATGCAAAAATAATTGGACTGTTTTTATGTTGAATGCAAAAAAAAATTGGTCAAAATTAGGATGAATTCAGTTTACATATGACTTTACATGTTTCAGTGATTAACTCAGATTAGCTTACCATTCACACTTATATTACCTTGTATGTGTGTGCTATCCTTAGTTGTTCAGGTATTAAATTTGATGATTCATACTTTTAGACATTAAGCTTCAGTTGATTGCATTCAGGCTCTATGTAGAACAATGTACATAAGACTTCAATGTTCAGTGTTTGCTTGCATATTCCAGCCAATAATTATGATTTGTATACATATTCGAAAGTTACTTGCATTCGGCATGTCTTTATTGTTTACATTTGACTATACTCCATTATATACTATACGGTATTGTTAAACTTATGTGATAGTGACACCCATCTCCTAACATCTCTTCGCGGTCAGTAAAAATTTACCGTTGTTCGTATTTTCCATCAAGGTATTTGGTATTGTTAAGTCGTCTAGAAAGTTTTCAACCTATGCCACATGAGTTGTTTAGTTTATAACTTACCACTCGACTGCTTCAACATTTTGTAACATACAAAGAGTTTTTTTTTGTTTGTTTTAGTAGAACTTTTAACATGTTCAACAACTCTTATAGTCGACGCCCGGATCACTGTCCTGACATCCCAGGTCAACGACCGGCTCTAAGCCGGTGTTCGTTTTAACTAAAAGATACTTCTTGTTTGATTGAAATTAAACCAAACAGACTTCTCTATCAATGATTTGAATCCTTCTTAATTAATATGTTGAGTTCAACATGTCTGACCAAGAATTAGCATGCCCAGTTCAAGTTCATAAGTGTAAGCAGTGAACTCGAAGTAAATATGTATTAGATTATTTTCAGTAGCTTTGAAGCCAGTAGATAATCATTATAAATTATAATAGCTCTATAATGGTTGGTATAGGTGCATCATAGCAAGGTTGAATGAAGTAAAATGTGTTACCACGGGCTAAAATCCAGATTTTTAAGAGCTCTATTTTAATCTGCGATAAAAAAAAGATAATAATAATGACGATAAAAGGAAGAACGAAGAGAAAATGGATATATAACCAATACCATGAAAAAATACGAATAAAAGATGCATCATCAGTCGCATACGGTACACATTTTATTTATTTCTTTAGAAGATACATGACATATCACACAAATTATTATAGTAATCCCCTCACATACAAGGAAAGATTTGTAAAAAAGAGTAGCTAAAAATGGAAATCGATGATCCCAGAACTGTCAATAACTGAAATTACAAACAGACAAATGTGGAATGGGATAGGGAAAAACTAAAATTCTTCTTGGCAGAGGATGAATATAAGTATGCAATAGAACATAAGCAATCACAATAGCAACAATAAGTCCGACTTTAATAAGAATGTCGCTGTCACCATCCGATTCACAGCTTATTATTATTATTACTTTCCCCACAACTTTGTATCGAATTGTTTTTTACATAGTAGGAATTGTAGGATTAGATGAAGCAAATTATTGAACTGTATTTTTATTTTGAATGCAGCCAATAGTTATTAGTGTTTGCTTGCATATTCTAGTCAATAATTAGGACTGCTGTTTCATCAAAATTTGTACATGTACTACATATTTTATTTGCATGAGCATGACTGTTGTTTCATCAGAGTTGTGGCTTTTAAGGATTAAATTAGGACTTTGAACTGTTTTTTTATTGAACTGGTTTTTTATGTTGTAGATTGCAAAAATGTCAAATACATCATCAAGCTGCAGTAGTAAGTCCATTCAGTGTTCATCAATGAATAATGCTAACGTCAATGATAATATATCTATTGTGGAAGAAACTCAAAATCCGGACAATAATTTGTAAATAATTCAAGATGTTTCAACAAATTCGGATAAAAATGAACTTGTGATGAAATCCTTAAAATCTGAAGTATGGAAAGATTTTGATAGAAAAATAGTATTGGAAGATAGTATTAGCCGTATTAAGACCACGTGCAAAAATTGTACTAGGGTATTTAATGGAGCCGCCTCTATGGGAACAACTCGGTTAAAAAAACCATATAAAATCTTGTCCGAAAAATGTTGATAGTAGGAGGCTAGTAGGACAGCGAATACTGACTACTAAACATTCTCCCAATAAGCCTTTCAAATTATCAAGTTGGAAATTTAATCAAAATCCAACCCGAATGTGTTTTGCTCGTATAGTTGCTAAGCATGATTAACCATTTAATATGGCCGAGCATGTTTATTTTCATGAATATATTAAAAGCATTAATCTAACGATCAAAATATTTTATAGAAATACAATTAAATGTGATGTTCTAAAACTTATTACTGATATGAGAGCAAAAGTACAAGATACGTTGGATTGTTTATCAGCTCGTGTTAGTCTTACTACGGATTATGGACATCAGAACATCAAAATATAGGCTATTGTTGCATAATATGTTATTACATTGACGATGATTGGAAATTGCAAAAAAAAATCATTGCTTATCACGATTTGCCTCCTCTACACACCGGATTGGAACTTAGTACTGCTATGAAGGAAAAAGTGTTGTATTGGAATATTGATAAAAAATTATCTGCACTTACAGTTGATAATGCTTCGAATAATGATGTTCTGATAAGAGATTTTAAAGAATGGTTAGTTGGTAAAGGTGTTTTGCCTTTAGATGGTGTATTATTTTATATGCATTGTGGCACACACATACTAAATTTAACTGTACAAGACGGTTTAAAAATTGCGTATGGGCATATTGAAAAAATAAGAGAATGTGTCAATTTTACGAGATCGTTATAGAGTAGAAAACAAAGTTTGTAAAATGCATTAGCATAGACTAGATTAAGTGGAAAAGGAGTTTTTTATGATGTTCTAACACGATGGAACTCGACGTATCTTATGCTTGAAAGTGCACTTCAACTGCTTCCTGCATTTGAGCGATTGGTTGATTTGATATATGATTATAAATCATTGCCATCAAGTGAAGAATGGGAGATTGGGAAAGAAATCAGTGAATGTTTGAGAGTTTTCTATGATTTTACCCTTAAATTTTCTAGGGTCAAGTATCCAACGGCTAATCTATATTTCAAAAGCAGTGTGATGTTTATGAAAACATTATAAGTTGGGAGTTAAACAAACATGACTATATTCAATCAATGGCTTAAAAGATGAGAATTAAATTTGACAAGTATTGGAGCACTTGTAATCTAATGATGAGCCTTGGTATGGTTTTGATCCCCGTTATAGGATGACTTACATTGAGTTTTTCTTTGGCTTGGTCTATGGAGAAAATTCATATATTCATGTTGGAAAATAAATGCATCTTTAAAGGCTCTTTTTTCTTTATATGAAAAGGAAAGTACTTCATCCATGAATGCATCTACCAATTCTTCTTGTAATATTGTGGATTCATCTACTAATCTTCCTAAAAAGAGAATAAAAATTGATTTAAACTGGAGAAACTATATTAGGTAGAAAGTTGGAAGCTCACTAGTTTTAAAGATGGAACTTGATAAGTATTTGGAAGATGAATTGTTGCTAATGGGTGAGGATGAAGATAACTTTGATAGATGTGGTGGAAAACTAATAGCCCCACTTTTCCCATTCTTGGAAAGATTGCTCGTGACAACTTAGCAGTTCCGGTATCGACTGTAGCATCCGAATCGGCTTTTAGTACCGGTGGAACGTTGATTACCGAAAACAGATCTTCATTGTCTTCAGATATAGTAGACGAATTGATGTGTATAAAAGATTGGTAACCATCTGATATTGGCTAGTATTTTAATTTGGTTAAATGCAAAAATTATTCAGCTCTTCTTTTTATAGGAAATACTATTCAGCTTGTGGACGATGCATCGGTTACGCTGTAGTCTATATGTACTCTTCACACATGGTATGATTTTGTTTAATTATTTTAAGTCCATACCTTTTATTGTTTATAAGTGCCATTGTACGTTGTTAACAAGTTCACTGGTCCAAGCTTGTAAACAGCAAGCTTGAAAAAGCTCGTTGTTCCAAGAAACAGCAGCATGAAATGCTTGCTGCTCCAAGCTTGGAGCAGCAAGCTTGAAACATCATGCTTGCTGCTCCAGCAAGCAAGAAAATCATGCTTGCTGCTCCAAGATGGGAGCAGCAAGCGGGAACTGCAAACATAAAATCATGCTTGCTGCTCCAAGCTTGCAGCAGCAAGCATGAACAGCAAGCAAGCATAAAATCATGCTTCCTGCTCCAAGCTTGCATACTCAACATACAAAAATAATGTACTTCATTTTACTTTTGTTTTGTCACTAACTGATAGTCTATTACAATTTACAGGGGTAAACTTTTGAAGCATCGACTAGCCGCTACTTTATGGAAAAATGGAAAAAGAATGCAATATATTAAATTATATGTGTGCTATGTAGATGATTTTTGGTATTTGCTATAATTTATGACATGTATGATGTATTTTCTTTTATAATTTATGTTGTTTTAGATTATGACATGTATGATGTATTTGCTTCTATGACATGTATGATGTATTTTCTTTTATGATGTATTTGCTATAATTTATGTATTTGCTTTTGTGATGAATTTGCTGCAATTTATGTATTTGCTTTTCTGATGAATTTGCTACAATTATATGCTGTATTTGCTGCAATTTATGCATTATGCATTTTTGGATATGCATTTTGAAATTCGAATACGGATATTTTCGGATATTCGAAAATATGAGCCGGATATGGATATTTTCGGATACCCGAAAATATCCGCGGATACGAATACAGATATTCTTCAACTGGTATCTGCGGATATCGGATACGGATTCGGATTTTTATTTTTGGATACGAATTCGAATACAGCACTATCCATATCCGATTGTATCTGTTGACAGGCCTAAGTTTGGCCTTGACTTTCTCTCACAAGTTGGCTTACCATCTTAGCCAAGTTCAGCTCTTGAGAACCTATGGGTTGTGGTGGTCATAATCTAGTCCCTGTGCTTGGCCCAATATACGATCCTGGTTAATGCCTCGTCACCTAAGTTCTCCTAACTCTGAAAGAACCTTGTGCTTGCATCTCCACATCCATTCCTTGGCGGCAATTCAATAGCCAACTCCTCAAATTCAATGTCCTGATCAATTATAGTAAACCCATGATGCATGCCGTCACCAAATCGAAGACCCAAACCCTGTTTTGTGGGTTCGGCATCGACCTCTAGTGGGTTCGGTACCGACCCCTAGGGGTCGATGAGTGATCGGTGCCGACCCCCGTGCCTTGGTTAAGGTCATCAATTCCCACCTTGACTTCCCAGCTTCGAATGCATCTGTCCATGACCTTTTGTTCCTCCAAAGGTGGTCAAATGACGGGGAACTGTCTGATTATAAGTATGGAGGAGATGATTCCCTCCTAGCCCTCTTATGGTTAGTAGTCAGCTGGGTCATCAAGTTTCTCTTGGATTTGTTGGTTCTACTCTACACGGCTATCCTATAGCTCTTTCATCACATGTTCAAAATCGATCATGGTGATAGCATTTGAAGGATTCTAGACATAAACAGCTTCTTGTTATGCATCTTCATCCAGGATGTGAAGATTAACATTCTTTATTTCATTAGTGGCTTTTAAGAAGGCAACATCTTTGTCTTTTCTAGAGGCCATTGAAGATAGCTTCCTATAGACTTTGTTCAAATCTGAGGAGTAGGGAAACAAGCTGAGAAGAAATTGGATCTATTCCTTGGATTTAGGCAATCCAATAGTAGAAAAGGATTGAAATAGCCCAAGAATTGATTTCTCAGTGAAGGCACCTAAATCCTTGCACCAAAAATGGCATAAACACCCAAAAGAGAAAGGAAGTAGAGAATGAATGAAGAATGTAAAACGAAAACAGCTAAAAAAAGAACACATAAATTTATAATGGTTTGGTAATATTGCCTAGGTCCACTTGAGTGATTCTCTATTTGTTTTCCACTAAATTTTTATCATAAGTGATTGGAATCCATTTTGACACTTGATTATAATGAATTTTAATGGTTGTCTTGGTGTAGTTAGCCGAAAAAGAGAAGATGCCTGTGTGGAGCTTTCCTTGTGTATTTATAAGGGTAAACGTCCAAATATCTTTCTCATAATTCACTTACAGAAGCTCCTTGCCAAGACGAAGTCGTCCAGAATAAATCGACCCCATACATTGTAAGTATGGGGATCGGTACCGATTCCTAAATAAGGGGAGTGGGGTGATGCGACTCCTCATGGTGGACCCTCTCGATGTTCATGTTATGAATCTAAGCCTTGTTTGCATAGTTGCCTAGGTGTTTTTTGGAGACATTGATGGAGTTGTAGAAGAATAGAGCTGTAGTTTCATATTTTCGTGGAGATCGATGGAGAAATACATTGAACCAACAAAACAATCTTGAAAATAGGCTCTCGGCATGAAGATTGACATGTAAGAAGAAGATGGGGGTCCACCCAAGCTATATGTGGGAGTCAGTACCGATCATCAACTTGGGGGATCCCATTGTTTGTTGTCTTGATTTAGGTTGTTTTGGCTTTGATTGGACTTACTAGCAATCCGTCCCAAGAAATTTGAGTGTTTGCTTAAGGCTCGACCTGAAGATTCTCTGAGATTTTTGTGACCTGTGTTTTCCTTCGCCTGCTTGGAGTCAAAACCGAGATTTTTGTGTGTCTGACATGCATTCGACCCAAGTTCGCTTGCTAGGAGTCAGACCCTAGTTTTCATGTGTTTAATTCGGTTTTCAAGAGTCAGTATCGAGTCAAGTTCGAGGGTCCGTACCGAGCCCACTATGGGTCACGCTTAGGGTTTTTTCAAGACTATCCTTCTCCGAGTCTGACTTAAGGATTTTGTGGGTTTGCTTCGAGTCTGCTCTTCCAAAACTTGAACTTCCAAATTTTCAACTTATGTCGCTCCTTTTTTGAAACTTCCTTTTTCTTGCCTTTTTATGATATTTCCAACGTCCTTAGGTCATTTCTCCATCGTTCGCTCGTCTAATTCGATTATTTAAATCTGCTTGTATATTGCCTAGTCAAAAGGTTGGATAAAACTATTATGTGCACACTTTTTAATATTGTTCAATAGACATCAAATAAGATTATATAATTAATATTTCATAAATGTTAATTAATAACAACTACATATTAATTAAATCAGATGGAAAACAGAGTATTCAACATTTCTATTGTGTGACTTTTAGGTGTAAATTTGATTAGCGATTAATGTTGAAAAATTCGAATATTAACGTTTACACTTCACTTAAAAGGTGATATGACATTAAGACCAAATTTATCGCTTACTTGGTTTTGATAAAATCCAATTTTACTTTATCAAACATTGCCTGGTAGTGACATTTATTGACATAAATTTTCTTCTTCAAAACTATATCATTTTGAACTTATGAAATTTGGTAATGGTCAAAATTCCAATATTGTCCATATTTAACTCTATACTCCAAACACAAAGTGCTTGGTTCAATAATAACAGTTATTATTAACTAAACTACTCTGGCCAGGGATTTTGACTTTGAGATAACTTCTACTAACTATGATACTAACCTCATATAACCAAGGAAAAAAATCCTTTCTTAAATTATATTTTACTACCAATATTTCCACTCGACCCAATTATAGTCATTTGATGGACATCGTGGCACGATTTATCTATAGTTAAAGTGGAGCTTTCATATTGAAGATCAACGGTATTCTCAAGTCAAAAGAACTATTAGTCACATCAATATTTTTATTTAACCTTAGTTTATGAACCTATATTAACTATTAAGTGAGTCACTCCATAGTTATCCAATAACTATAGGTACTTTATAGAGTCTGTTAACTATGTTGAGTCAGAAGCAAGAATTTGAGAGTGGATGGTTGAATCACATCCACTTTGAATCACGGTTTTGCCCCTGAGTCAGAGGCAAGAGTTGGCGAAGGAGTCGTCGAATCATGCTTATCTCGATAGAGATTCGAAGGTCGGGCCATGGGCCATGAAGATTTGGTGGGCACCAAGCTCTGGGTACCTTCATTGTTCGTATGAAGTTTCATTCGAGTCTGTCGCCTTTCACAAAGCATATGGCATGCGAAGACAAAGTGGCATAAGTGGGAAGCAAATTCATTGAAAATAGAAACAACAGGGTCTGTCTTATGAAATAGTCCAAAACAAATAGAAATAAGTCTTATTCTCAAGTGAAGTTGCATCGTAGATGCTTGCTACTCCATTTTGCTCTATCCTTTCACGGTTGGAAGATGACCATCAACGATCTAGTTTATTACTAATCTTCTTGTAGGCCACCTAGATTCGTCAGCACTAGGATCGGTCTATCCTTGTTGTGGGTCCGATGTTCCCTGCCCACCATCATGTAGGGATTTCACAAATTATTGGAGCCTTTTGCTCTGGATCAACTCTTCGATCATATCTCAAAGGTGTCTGCATGCGTTGATGTCATGACTATGTACATTCACGTCAATGTTCTTGATACTCGCTCTAGACTATTTCACGACAATGTTGTTCTGAATTCTTTCGGCTGGGTGGCATGTTCTATCTCCTTGTTTAGTCTATAGAGCCTCTTCCTTGCACAAATATTAGGCCTTCTTTTTAAAAAATGATCCAGAGTAGAAGGATAGGCTTTCTCGATAACCATTTACCAAAATCTATATTGGAGTGGATCCCCATGATCAAAGCAATCAAGACAATACTGTCTTGAGGGTTGCTCGCCTCAGTAATAATGGTATTAAATCTTTGTAAAATGTCCTTGAGCGATTCCCCCAATCCTTAGAATAAGTTAGATAATGACATATCATCCTTGAGGAGAGCCACGTGCATTCTGAATGGCTCGATGAATTTCCTTACCAACTGATCAAAAGAATAAATGGACCTAGGTGGTAGTTGAGTAAACCACATGGTCTCAACTCCTTCTAGGAAGACTAGGAAGCAGCTGCACTTGATTGCATCTGATGCCCTAGCGAAGTCCATATGCCATTTGTACTTCATGAGATGTTGTCTAAGGTCAGTCTTTCTTGAATTTGTTGGCATGGAGAACCTTCGTGGATGCTCTTCACACATAATAACTTTAGTGAAGGGATTTTAACTAGGGAAAGTGCCCCAGTCGTCATTAGTTTGGCCTTGACTTCCTCTCACAAGTTATCTTACCATCTCAGCTCTTGAGAACCTATTGGTTGTGGTGGTCGTAATCTATTCCTTGTGGTTGTCCTAGTAAATGATCCCAGTTCATGTCTGGTCACCTAATTTCTCCTAACTCTAGAAGAACCGTGTATTCGGCAGCTCCGTATCCATTCCTGGGCGGCAATTCAGCAGCCAACTCCGGACTTTTGACATCTTGGCCAATCACAATTAGCCCATGCTGGATAGTCACTAAATAGAAGACCCGAACCCTGGTTTGTGGGTTCGGCACCGACCCCCTATTGGGTTCGGTACCAACCCCTATGTTGAGATCGGTGAGGGAACGGTGCCGACCCCTGTGCCTTAGTTAGGGTCATTAGTTCCTACCTTGACTTCCCAACTTCATACGCATTTATCCTTTATCTTTTGTTCCACCAGTGGTGGTCAGATGATGGGGAATTATCGGATTGTGAGTATGGAGGAGATTGCTCTCTCCTAGCCCCATACGGTGAGTAGTCAGCTGGGTCATCAAGTTCATGGTCTCTTGGATTTGTTGGTTCAACTATGCACGGCTATCTGTAGCTCTTTCATCATACGCTCAAAATCAATCCTGTTGATAGCATTTGTTGGATTCCGGACATTAACAACTTCTATTTGGGCATCTTCATCCAGGATGTGAAGGTTAGCATTCTCTATTTCATTAGTGGCTCTTAAGGAGGCAACAACTTTGTCTTTTCTGAGGGCCATTGAAGATAGCTTCCTATAGACTTTATTCAAATCTGAGTAGTAGGGAAACTAGCCAAGAAGAAATTGGATCTCTTCAGATTTTAGGCAATCCAACAGTAGATAAGGATTGAAATAGCCCAAGAATTGATTTATCATTGAAGGCACCAAAATTTTTGCACTAAAAATGGCATAAACACCCAAAAGAGAAAGAGAGTAGAGAATGAATGAAGAATGTAAAATGAAAACAGTAAAAACAAGAATACATAAATTTATAGTGGTTTGGTAATATTGCCTATGTCCACTTGAGTGATTCTCTATTTTTTTCCACTAATTTGTGATTACATGTGATTGGAATCCGTTTTGATCCTTGATTACAATGAATTTTAATGGTCGTCTTGGTGGAGTTAGCTAAAAAAGAGAGGACGCCTATGATGGAGCTTTCCTTGTGTATTTATAGGGGTAAACGTCCAAATATCTTCCTCATAATTCCCCTACAGAAGATCCTTGCCAAGACGAAGTCCTCTAGAAAAAAATCGACCCCATACATACTAAGTATGGGGATTGGTATCGATCCCTAAAGAAGGGGAGTGGGGCGATGCGACTCCTTGTGGTGATCCCTCTCGATGTTCAAGTTATGAATCCTATCTTTGTTATCATAGTCACCTAGATGTTTTTTAGAGACATTGATGGAGTTGTAGAAGAACATAGTTGTAGTTTCATGTGTTCATGGAGGTTGATGGGGAATTGCATTAAATCAACAAAACAACCTTGGAAATTGGCTCTTGGCATCAAGATTGACATGTAAGAAGAAGATGGGGTTCACCCAAGCTATATTTGGGAGTCAATACCGATCACCAACTTAGGAGATCTCATTGTTATGTTGTCTTGATTTGGGTTGTTTGGCTTTGGTTGAACTTGCTAGGAGTCCGTCTTGAGAAATTTGACTTTTTGCTTAGGGCTCGACCTGAAGATTCTCTTAGATTTTTGAATTCTGAGTTTTCCTCCACTTTCTTAGAGTCAAACCCAAGATTTTTGTGTGTCTGGCATGCATTTGACTTGTGTTCTCTTGCTTGGAGTCAGACCCTAGTTTTCCATGTGCTTGATTCAAGTTTTCAAGGGGCGGTACTTTGTCAAGTTCAAGGGTCGGTGCCGAGTCCATTCTGGGTCATGCTTGGGGTTTTTTCTAAGGCCATCCTGCTTTGAGTCTGACATGAGGATTTTGTGGGTTTGCTTCGAGTCGGCTCTTCCAAAAACTTGAATTTTCAAATTTTCAACTTTTTGCCTCCTTTTCTGAAATGTCCTTTTTCTTGCCTTTCGGTGATATTTCCAACGTCCTTGGGTCATTTCTCCATCGTTCGCTCGTCTGATTCGATTGTTTAAGTCTTATTGAATACTGCCTAGTCAAAAGGCTGGATGATACTATTATGTGCACACCTTTTAATATTGTTTAATACACTTCAAAAAAATTTATAATTAATATTTCATAAACATTAATTAATAATAATTACAGATTAATTAATGGAAAAAGGAGTATTTAACATTTCCATCGTGTGACTCTTAGGTGTAAATTTGGTTAGTGATTAATGTTGAATAATTCAAATATTAACGTTTACACGTCACTTAGCAGGTGATATGACATTAAGACCGAATTTATCACTTACTTGGTTTTGATAAAATCCAATTTTACTTTATCAAACGTTGCCTGGTAGTGACGGTTATTGACATAAATTCTCTCCATAAAAACTACATCATTTTGAACTTATGGAATTTGGTAATTGTCAAAATTCCAATATTGTTCATGTTTGACTCTATAGTCCAAACACAAAGTGTTTGGTTCAATAATAACAGTTATCATTAACTAAACTACTCTGGCAAGAGATTTTGACTTTGAAATAACTTCTGCTGACCGTGATACTAACCTCATATAGCCAAGGAGATCAATCATCTCTTGAATTATGTTTCACTTCCTATACTCCCACTCGACCCAACTATATTCATTTGATGGATATCGTGGCACGATTATCTATAGTTAAAGCGGAGCTTTCATATTGAATATCAACGGTATTCTCAAGTCAAAAGAACTACTAGTCACATCAATATTTTTGTTTAACCTTAGTTATATTAACCAATAGAAAACTATTGAGTGAGTCACTCCATTGTTATTCAATAAGTATAGGTACTTAACCCCTTGATTCCCCAAGCAGTCATGAGTAATACATTGCTCAACATTTGGTGAGCGTTACATACTTCAGTCTTAAGGATTCATCTATATTTAGTTTCGATACATCTTGACTAGAAATATTTAAAATGGTGTGTTTATTATATATTGTGATAAAATGCACATAATTACAACTATTTGTAATTACCATCGCACACACCTCATTTCTGGATTTTCTGTTAAATATATTTTAATCAAGCATTTAATTATTTATAACACACTATAACAAAAAGAAAATGCCTTTTATTATGAATGAGTATTGATTATAGTGCTAATATTTTACAATTACTTGTAGAATTGCCTCTATGGCATACCCCTAACTCTATTAGTCTCCCACTTGCACTTGCGGCCATTTATGGAATCTCAGTCTCATCCCTTCGATCGGCTGTAAAAGAACCGACGACTTAGACCCTTAGTGAAAGGGTCTGCTAGTTTGTCCAATGTATTTACCCTTTATATCATGACCTCTTTCTTTTCAGTGAATTCTCTAATGAAGTGGTACTTGCGAAGAATATATCATGACTTCTTATGCTCTAGGCTTTTTTACGATCTGTATTGCCACATTGTTTTCATAGAACAATGCCATAGGATTCTCGGTATTTGGGAATCACTCTCACTTAAACACTTATGCATCCAGGGTGGTTCTTTAGCTACTTTATTAAGGGCAATGTACTTTGGCAATTGAGTGTAAAAACATAACCAAAACATTGATTTACTATCATCAACGTCAGTCTGAAAGATAGAGTCAGTATACCCCTTTATAAGGAGGTCTTCGTTCCCATATATGAGTAATAGGTTTCGGGTATTTTTTAAATACTTCAATATATATTTTATAGCCATTCAATGCATTCTCCAGGATTAGACTGTATTGGCATATGCATCCTAATGCATATGCCACATCTGGTCTAGTATATAGCATAACGTATATTATGGATCATATGGCTGAAGCATATGGAATCCTTTTCATACGCTCTTTCTCCTCATCATGTAAAGTACCCCACTTCGAGACTAAAATATAAACATCGTTGATGCAGCAGTCATCATCGAAATCATTTTCCAATGATAAAAAGAGTTTACTAGTATTTTGCACTACATAAATAAAAAGAGCAGCTAAATAACATTTTCATTACATCAATTTGAATTACATAATTCATTGCATCATTTAACCCAAATTATTGCCCATGTAGGGTTAAATATAAATAGAACATAGATATAGTAGTATTGTGTCTGACATATGAAGATGCCAGCACAACACGTAATCAGTTATAAATCATGGTTTTTCATGGTGAAATTTAAAAATAATTTTTATTATAAACAAGCCTCCTGCTTCGTCTTTGAAATCTTTATCTGTCCTTTAAAAGCTGCCTTTCCGATCCTTAAATTCAACCTACTCGAATGAGTACCAGTGAGTTTATAGGAAATAATAAAAATGCGGTCAGACATAAAGCCTAGTATGAGTAAAATCTTTATCCTAATCATCCATAGTGAGACCACGCTACTAATGTGGAATGGGTTTTCCCCTTACTTCATCGTCAACATCAAGATACATCATTTATGTAAATAACATCACATAAAAGCAACCATGTGCATATACAATCAAGAAGTTTATCCTACACTTACCATCTAGTTATCACCCACGTCATATATCAATTCTAATCAAGTACACCCAATATTTATCAATCCTTTATGATCCATGTCATACAATCATTCATCATCCATACATCATTTATGTAAATAACATCACATAAAAGCAACCATGTGCATATACAATCAAGAAGTTTACCCTACACTTACCATCTAGTTATCACCCACGTCATATATCAATTCTAATCAAGTACACCCAATATTTATCAATCCTTTATGATCCATGTCATACAATCATTCATCATCCAAACAAACATCACCTAATCTCTTGTTTTAGCCTTTCATCATTGATTTATCATTTACTTATTTAGCGATCACCTCCATAGGTTTGTCTATCACTAATTTATCTTTTCTAGAACAATGTTACTTGATGAAATGACTACTCATTCCACCAATGGGAGCCATCCTGACTAGAACTAGCTTGACTCTCCAGGTTGATTGTAATCACCCTGAATACATTCTGGTAAGCATCCTTACCGAGCATCAATAGTCACTCTTAGTCCCTGAACCGCTATCGTTCATGTTGTCAATTTATTTATTTTAGTTATAACACAACCCTGATGTTTTGGCACCCTGCCTTTACCCCTTTAGAGCTTATAAATTTTTAGAATTGAGCCCTATCGTCACATTTTACCATATACCATTTGACATTGGACTAATAGTCAAGTCACCATGCCATTCAAAACCTCCATGAGCCGGTATATCTTTACGATGATACTTAAACCCATTTCATTCGTTTATTTATAGTGTACCCTATACTTCCTTTAGATAAAAATATTTTTATCTTCCATTTAAATGATACCCAATCATTATTAGCTTCTCTAAGCTTTCTTCCATTTCAAAATAAGTTAACACAATTTTTAGTTATAAAAAAATCATTCCTTTGTTTCATCCCTATGAGATATTTCAATAACACTTGGAAAGTGTCTTCCAAAGTGCCCTAAGAATTTTCCCATTTTATTTAGAAAATATAGCATCCCATGCTTTCGTGATTTGACCTTAGTTGTCGCATATTGGGTATCCTATAGCCTTCGAACGTTTTAGCCTAGCTTTCGTGGAATGACTATCCCATAGCCATCGAGGGTAGATTATCTTAAGATATCACATAGCGATATTATTTAGTTATCATGAGTAACCTTCTCGAAAGCATTCATGGATAGATAGCTTCCCAAGATAACTCTTATTAAACTCCAAAGAGCAATCGTAGAAAATCTTCCTCATAACCATCGTGGTAAACTCACTCAGAGTCATCACATGTTATATAGTCATCGCATGTTATTCCTTCTGAAGTTGCCGCATGTTATTTCCCCCAAAGGCATCACACTCTAACTCCATCAAAGCCATAATGTGCTAACTCCATTCAAGCTATTATGTGTTATTCTATTTAAAGCCATCGTGCATGATTTCCATCAATAGCCACAGTGCCTTAATCCATCTAGAGTCATTGTGGATTTTCATAAGTCATCATGAGATGACTCGATCGAAGCTTTTATGCATTAATTGGCTTAATTCCATCGCAGGTTAATTTTTCTATAGCTCTCAATGGTTATTCAAGTGCTAGCGTAAGTGAAGTGGCAGTTTTGTCGTTATATGGAAAAATGATTCTTTAGCTTATTAAGTATTAGCTTTACACTAAATTCCATTTGGTATCGAATTCCCATTGGCTAGTATTTATCTTAGAAATGACTAGCTACAACTTTCATTAGTTAATTAATTATCATGAATTAGTTAGTTCTTTCCTTAGCCAATTAATTCATACAAAATCGAAAATAAATGGATAAATCTAAAAATTCATCAAATTTCAATTTTAATTTTTTTTTCTTTTTAAAAAACTTCAATTCAAAATAATTAATTTTATTATTTAATAACTAATTTATCCTAAATTAGCTATTTTATACACTTGGAGAATTCACAAAAAATCAAATTAAATTCTGAAAATTCTGAAATTTAAAACCCATTTTAATTCATTAATATAAACATCATACTAAATTTAAATATTATTTTGACCATGTTTTAATTTGCCCTACAACATGAACAAATTTACTTCATTAAGATTTTCAAACACAACGTACAATGTTTTAATTATTCAAACATGGTTTTTCATCATCAAAGAATTCATGTAAGATTAAATCCAAACCTAATAGGCTAGGATAGGTTTAGGGAAGATTTTAGTCAACTTGATTTAGGAAACCTTGTTTTAATATTCATTTTCCTTAAATTTGAAAGCTTGATCTTCTAGTTTGATTTTCTTTTTCTGCTTAGCAAAATGGTGGTTGACCATGGTTTGAGTTCTAAGAATTTGTTTTTGTGATAGAAAGGGAAAACAGAATAATGGGAGTTTAGGGATAAAGAAAGTGGGCTAGTGCTTTTGCCTTGGGATAACATCACATTTTAGTCTAGTCGCAATGTTACATTTCCCTTAAAACAATCATTCCCATCCAAAGTTTAAAATTTTATTTTCATTAACAAGGACAACCTTAATTCCTCTAATTACCCCTGGTCTATTCAATTAAATTTATATAGTTTCAATCAAATCTTTCTTAGGCAATTCTTGCAATTAAATTATCTTATTCATCTATTTGATAGTATCTTCTTATTATTAAATCAATTAATTTTTTCATATCATGGACCCTCTAAAATATTAGATGTTATAGTATGTGGAGCATCCTTCTTACAAAAGAACGATTCCAAATTTCATTGGAACATTTCCACATTTGGAATTCTCCATACTGAACCTCTTCAGGTTGTAATCTATGTATAAGGATTGGGACATTCCCAATAGCCTCTTGGATCTACCTCTGTAGAACTTTATACATAGTATATAGGTTGTTTCTCCCAAATCCTTCATAAAGAAGTTCTTGGAAAGCTTTTCTTTCACCATACGCAACAACGATGTGGCATTGCCAATTCAACAGAAGATGGTTAACATATAACACTAAAAATGCGATGGTGTTGCCCCGTTCCTTTCTGTATATGCATGCTTCCTTTATGTTATGATAAAAACCAAACTATTTTACCACCTTATGAAAACAATTATTTCTGAAGCTTGTTTGAGTCCGTAAATGGACTTTAACAACTTGAAGCCTTGAACTCACTCTCACTGTCCACAAAACCCTCGGGCTGTGATGTATAGACGGTCTCTTTAAAATTACATTTAGAAATGCCATCTTTACATCCATTTCCATATTTTGTAGCCATATAATGCAATAATGGCTAGCATAATCTAAATGGACTTAAGCATAGCTATGGACGAAAAGGTTTAATCATAATCAGTACCTTGAATTTGATGAAATCCTTCCATAACTAATCTAGCCTTATAAGTCTCTACTTCCCCATCTGCGTTTAGCTTTTTCTTAAAAATTCATTTGCAGTCGAAGCCCTTCAAGTATACCCGACAAAATATATACTTTTTTTTCTTACATGGACTCCATCACTGATTTCATTGCTCTAAGCTAGAGTGCAAAGTCTTTACTCTGTAGTGCTTGTTAAAAAGACAAAGGAGTGTCATCATCTAAGACATGGTCCTCCTTCTCGCCATCCATGAGAAAACCATAATATATCTCTGGTACACGAGATTCCCTACGATACCTTCTAATACGTTGTGTGTTTTTCATATACGGGTGAACTTGGTTCTCCCATTGATTCGGCCTTAGTGTAAAATTCTTGGATCATATCCAAGTCTACACCTCGATATTAATTTCTTTTGAGAAAACTCCTTTTTCGAAAAGACAACTTGCAAAGAAATAA
Organism: Allium cepa; assembly: GCA_030765085.1. Classification (NCBI taxonomy): domain Eukaryota; kingdom Viridiplantae; phylum Streptophyta; class Magnoliopsida; order Asparagales; family Amaryllidaceae; genus Allium; species Allium cepa. The sequence goes on from CM060932.1 coordinate 612,756,464, forward strand.
TAACCTTTTGTTCCTTGGTATTGTCAAATATATATCCCATTGTGTTTTTGGGATATCACAAATTTTCACGGTACCGATCTTGCATTTACTTTATTCAGATAAACGCTCTTACCATAGACTTTATAAACCCCATACATTCAAATACTTGAGTTGGGGTTTCTTATCACACTACATCTCATATGCTATTTTAGGCATGGATTTAGTGGGTAACAAGTTCGACATATGGGCAGTGGTTTCTAGTGCACATTACACAAAAAGAACCATTTCGCAATTGCCTTGAGCCGTTGCTAATGCATTTCGCCATAACCTAAAGCCGTTGCAAAATTGGGAGTGATTAATGTTTAGTTAGAGCTCGGAGTCGTTGCAAAATTATATTTCACAACGGCCTATAGCCATTGCTAATTTAAAAATATCAATGGTTCAGGCCTTACTATTCAATAATGTTGAATCGACTTTTAGTCGTTGTAAAATATTAATGTGAGAATATTTTCTTCTACCTTAACAAAAGATTCTTAGTGACCCAAGAAGCATTAGGAATACAACCTATGTGAAATTCCATTGTTATATAATACACGTCATACATTAACTATTTTATCTAATTAAATATATACATCGATATGATTCAAACTAGGACGTATACAATTTAATAAGTGCAAGTTCATTTCACTTAAACATCAATAGGTTATTGACGCAAACAATTATATTTACTTCTCAAAGTAAAACTACAATATGAAAGTTATAGCAAAAAAATGTTTATACTTAGAAACATATAACCAAGTCAAGCAACCTTCGAAGCAAAGAGATACAACTTAAAAGTCAACATTGACAATCTTGGTTCAAACCTTCGATCAACCTCAAGCAATCTCGACGTAACTCTTCACTATCTGCCAACCATTTCAACTGCGTATACTTGAATTTTCTCTATGGTACCATATGCATTTTATTACCTTTCAAGCATCTTTTTGTTTCACTCCACATATTATCTTCCTCATGCTTTTTAGTTTATCCAATTTCCTAACAAAATCTCTGGCAATTTTACCAGCAGGTTATTATGATTTTCACAACCTCCAACCATTTCGAACTTTTCTTAGAATTTGATCTCGATTATGATTTTGTATGGCCCTTTTACAATTCTTTGATTCTACTATAACCTCAATATAATTATGCTCTCCTGCTGGAATATCTGCTAACTCCCCGTTTTGACTTGCAGATTGCAGTTTTGTACTTTAGATCTCTAAGTCCTTCAACTACATATTCTTTGAAGTATGTGTATGAAGTAGCTTTAGATTTAAGTTTTTAGGATTTCTTCCGCGTCTTTCTGGATCTTTACTTCTGTAGATATACGTAGTAATAAAGTCTTCTGCATGATTCATAAGAAATATCAATATCAACTAGATACATGAAATTATTGATTAAGTAAAAGAAACTATAGATATGGTGGCTTGAATAAGTACATGAAGTTCTAGATGCTTTATTCTCCAAAAAGATAGAGCTTTTGTCATGTCGATTTCTTCTTCTTCACCTTCATTTTGCCTGTCTTTACCTCCCATTAGAAAATCTACCACTGACCACTACATTCAGAACTCTTACAAACAAACACAACCTTTTAACTCTAATTTGTCATATAACTAGTATTACTTGATAATAGTAGTGATAAAACTGGTTTTGACTATAAAAAAATTAGGCGTTAATGAATAAGTACAACTAGATAATATCTGAAGCATTACAAAGCAATTTTAGTACAAAATATATCGTGTACATTGGTTTCTGGTGTAGTGAATTTTGTTTTAATTTGAGCGGAAGCGAATTATTTGATCAGGATCTAGTATTGCCTATTTAGATACCAATGGTACTTAAAAAGATATGCAGTCTCATAGAAATAATAACAGAAATAAGAGACACAGAAGATTTAACGTGGTTTGGATATGAATATCCTACGTCCACGGAGACCCAACAACTTCTTTTATTTCACTAAAGAAAAGAGTACAAAAGAGAGGGAAGAATAATGATGGATACTCTCACACACTTGCTTGCATATGAAGATGAAATTCCTTCATTTAAATAGAGTTGATAATGAAGGGTTGCTTGGAGATTAAGAAAATCAATTTCTTGATTACCCAAATATCTTTCCAAATTGCATGATTTGATTTTAGTACAAGTAGATGGCGTAGTCTTGGTTTCCATATCTTTCCTTTGATTGATTTATTCTCCATGCCTAATCATTTATTTCTTCATATAGCAAATATATTGACTAATTAATTGATTGACTAATTAATTAGTTTCCTTCAAATATCCTTCCATATAGCAGCCAAATTAATTGATTTGAATGAATCAATTAATCAATTTCTTTCCTCTTTAACAAATATTTGAATCAACCAAATTTAACACTCCACCTTGATTCAAATATAGCAATCTCTCTTCATCACTTTATCATCAAGCAATTAACATAGAAGTTGTTGGGTTTAACGTCCCATGGCGCTCAAGTAACAGGTATCAAACTGATCAAGTTTGAGCAATGCTCAAACTTGTCCTTTGGAAGTGACTTAGTCATCATATCTAAAGGATTATCTAAAGTACTCACCTTCAACAATTTGATCTTGCTTCGTTCTTCCTCAGCATAAGAAAGAAACCTCTACCATCAATGTGCTTCATTCATGAACTATAAGCTTGATTTTCTACAAGATGAATCACACTCTAACTGTCTGAAAATAGCTCTACTATCCGCTGCACCATTGAAAGATCATCCAACAACTGAAGTAAGTATAATCCTTCCTTTGTTGCTTCCATAATCGATATAACCTCTGCTTCGGTAGTCGATAAAGCTATGATAGATTGCAGCTTTGATCTCCATGAAATCAAGCCTAGCCAAGTGTAAAAACATAGCCCGACACTGACTTCCTAGCATCTCTATCCCCAGCATAATCAGAATCACAGTATCCTCTAAGAAAGATGTCACCATCCACTCCACCATATAACAAGCCCACCGAAGAAGTGCCTCGAAGAAATCTAAGAATCCACTTCATGGCTTGCCAATGTTCTTTGCCTGGGTTGACATATATCGACTCACAACACCCACTGCATGGGCCAAATTTGGTCTTGTGCACACCATCGAATACATAAGACTACCAACAACACTAGAATAAGGTATATCAGCCATATACCTCTTGTCTTCTTTCGATGAGGGAGATAAGTCTTTTGATAACTTAAAATGAGTGCCTAATGGAGTGCTAACCGGTTTAGCTTTCTCCATTCCAAATCGAACGAGGACCTTCTCGATATACTGTGCTTAAGTGAGCCTTAACTCTCTCCGCTTCCTGTCCCTGCTTATCTCCATACCCAATATTCTTTTTGCCTTTCTCAAATCCTTCATGTCAAACTCTCTACTAAGCTCCGCTTTCAACTCCTTAATTCTGACCATACTCCGAGATGCAATCAGCATATCATCAACTTATAACAACAAATCATATCACCATCACATCTCCTAAATAAACACACTGGTCTTTGAAACTTTTGGAGTATTCCCGTGAAAGCATAAACTAATCAAATCTCTTATACCATAGTCTAGGAGATTTCTTCAGTCCATATAGAGATTTGTTGGGTTTGCAAATATAGTCTGGTCTGCTACTATCAGTGAACCCTTCCGACTGCTTTAAATAAATCTTCTCATCCAGATCACCATGCAAGAATGCAGTTTTGACATCTAGCTGCTCTAATTCCATATCATAATGAGTTACTAATGCCAAAAGAATATGAATAGAAGTATGCTTAACCACTGGAGCAAATATATCATGATACTCTACCCCATTCTTCTGAACATACCCCTTTGCGGCTAATCTTGCCTTGTATCCGAGATTACCATTTTCACCATCTATCACTCTATACATCCACTTGCATCCAATGGCTCTTTTGTCGGTGGGAAGAGGCACCGAATCCCAAGTATGATTTCTCTGCAATGATTCAACCTCCTCCTCCATAGCAACTAACTAACTGGAACTGTTAACTGATGCGATAGCTTCTCTATAGTCACAAGGTTCATCATGGACAACATTTAAAGCATAATTTGCCATATCATCGAAGTTAATATCTTCGATGCTCAACCCAACAAACTAATCAAGCCACTTAGGCTTTCTTCTTTGTCTGACAGGCCTAGGTTTTGAATGAGATCCACCTTGAGTTTGATCCTCTGTACCAACATTGATATTATCCTCATCAACCACGGTGTCATCGGAAACACCATTTGAATGTCTATGGAAAGAATCAACAGATGACTTACTTTGTATCTGGTATTCTTCACATGTCCTCTCATTGTCATCCGATGAGGAAGGCTCCACCTTCAACATAGCCTTCTCATCAAAAGTCACATGCCTACTCATAACGATCTTCTTGTTAATAGGACACCACAACTTATATCCCTTCACTCCTCTCCTATAACCTAGAAAAATACACCTGCGAGCTCTAGGTTCTAGCTTCCCTTTGCTCTCATGCACATAAGCTGGGAAAAACCAAACACTTTGAAAAATGAATAGCTAACAGGCTCTCCTTTTCATACTTCTTCATGGATCTTCATATTTATGGTAGTAGAAGGTGTGCGATTGATGAGGAAAGCCGCTATAGATAAAGCTTCAGCCCAAAATCCCTTCTTCAATTTAGCAATCAGTCTGAGGCATCTTGTTTTCTCCAATAATGTCCAATTCATCCTTTCTGCAATTCCATTAGACTGAGCGTCCCCTGGTGTAGTGTAATGCCTCTTAATGCCTTTAGACTCACAATAATCGATGAATTCCTGTGATACAAATTCACCGCCATTATCTGAACGGAGAACTTTCAATTTCTTTCCCAGCTGCTTCTCAACCATAGATTTTCACTTTCGAAACTTGGCAAAGGTTTCACTCTTTGACTGAACAAAGTATACCCATACTTTACAAGAGAAATCATCTACAAATGAAACAAAACATCTGGCTCCATCTAAAGACTGACAAGTGGAGGGACCTCGGACATCTGTATGAACATACTCCAAGACAGCTTTTGCTTTATGCTCTCCTATACCAAAAGAATTCTTCGTCTACTTTCCAAGAACACACTCTTCACAAAAACCAAGTTTTGAATAATGAAATCCATCAATCAATCCTCGTTTTCTCAACTCATCCATGCTGCGCTCACCGATGTGACCCATCCGTAAGTGCCACGATCTGGAAGAATCAGAATCAACCGATGTAACATAAGTCGATTCACCAATTACTGTAGTGCCCTTTAATAGATAAAGATTTCCTGCCCTCACACCTCTCATAACAATCATGGAACCCTTCGATATCTTCATTTTCTCTCCTTCCACTACAATCTTCAAGCCAAGTCTACTCAATGCACCAATAGAGATCAAGCTCCTCCTCAAATCAGGTACATGTCTAACATCGGTGATCGTATGAATAACCCCATCAAACATCCTAATCATCACGCTACCAACACCCACCATATGGCAAGAAGCATCATTACCCATCATAACTTTTCCTTCATCAATTTCACGGTAAGTGGAGAAGCAGTTCCTATCAGGTGTCATTTGATAGGATGCGCCAGAATCAATCAACCATAAGTTGCTCTTTCCAGAAGTGCCAGAAGCTGTAAATACATCTGTGTCACTTTCTGTATCTGATTTCTCTGCTGTAGAAGCTGAGGCTTGCTTTGGATCTTTTCTTCTACCTTTAAGCTTGGGACATTGTGCTATGAAGTGCCCTGGTTTCTTACAATAATGACAAGTCAAATTCTTAGGCCCCCTAGACTGAGACCGTGAAGAATTCCCTCCTCCACCTTTCTTCGACCTACTTTGGCCTCTTCCTCTCTAAACAGATAAGCCTCCGGTATCACTATCCAAGCCAGTGCTCGGCAATCTACCTCTTAATACTTCATTATGAAGACCAGTCTTTGCATCAGACAGGCTAATTTTACTGCAGTCATAAATAATGGAATTAACAAAAGCAGTATACTCCTTAGGCAAGGAACATAAGAGGATCACAGCTTGAGCCTTATCGGTAATATCAACTTCCATTACCTTCAGGTTCATAATCAAAGTCGCCAAAGCATCTACATGCTCCATGAGATCAGTTCCAGACTTCATCTTGAACGAATAGAGTTGTTGCTGAAGAATAATCCGTTTAGTGAGAGACTTGTCTTGATATGCATCCGATAATGCATCCCATAGTTCCTTCGTCGTCTTCTTCTGAGAGAATTCTCTAAGAACTTCATTTGAAAGGCTCAACTGAATTGTTGTGAGAGCTTCATCTTCCATCTCTTCAAAATCAGCTGCATTAATACCTTTCAATTTCTCAGGCGCAGAAACAACCTTATAAGACTTCTCCTTCTTTAATACAGCCTACATCTTCATCTTTCAAGTACCAAAATCTCCTTTTCCTTCAAAACGTGTTACTCCATAATTGACACCATACCTACCAATAGACTTACTAGAAGTAGTCATTAACATCCAAACAGGAACAGTAGCACTAGCTCTGATACCAAACTGTAGTGAATTTTGTTTTAATTTGAGCAGAAGCGAACTATTTGATCCGGATCTAGTATTGCCTATTTAGATACCAATGACACTTAAAAAATATTATGAAGTCTTATAGAAATAATAACAAAAATAAGAGATACAGAAGATTTAACGTGGCTCGGATATGAATATTCTACGTCCACGGAGACCCAACACTTCTTTTATTTCACCAAAGAAAAGAGTACAAAATAAAGGGAAGAATAATGATGGATACTCTCACACACTTCCTTGCATATGAAGATGAAATTCCTTCATTTAAATAGACTTGATAATGAATGGTTGCTTGGAGATTAAGAAAATCAATTTCCTAATTGCCCAAATATCTTTCCAAATTGCATGATTTGATTTTACTACAAATAGATGGCGTAATCTTGGTTTCCATATCTTTTTTTGATTGTATTAATGTAGGCATTTCTGTTTCCAGAGTGGGATCCCCAGCTCAAATTAATGCCATGAAACAAGTAGCTAGCATATTAAAATTGGAATTAGCTCAATTCGTAGAGTTAGAAGCCTTCGCACAATTCGCTTCTGATCTTGATAAAGCTACTCAGAATCAATTGGAAAGAGGTCAACGATTATGCGAGTTGCTTAAACAATCCCAATCAGACCCTCTTACCGTGGAAGAGCAGATAGCTACAATTTATAATTTATTCTTCATGCCTAATCATTTATTTCTTCATGTAGCAAATATATTGACTAATTAATTGATTGACTAATTAATTAGTTTTCTTTAAAATATCCTTCCATATAGCAGCTAAATTAATTGATTTGAATGAATCAATTAATCAATTTCTTTTCCCTTTAACAAATATTTGAATCATCCAAATTTAACATGTGGGCGATTCTAAAATCCCTCTATATGTCCTCGTTATCACCACCAAACAATTAAAAAAACATAGTATGTATTTAGGCTTTCAAAATGCTTAAAAGGTAAACAAGACATACTAATTAATCATTTTCTGCATGCTGAGGAGTAAAAAGAAGAAGGCAATAAGAGCTAATATAAGGCAACAATGTAAAAAGATTCAAGCACATAAGATAAAAGCTTGTATCTTAGTCCATCTAAAATTAGTATATAGAATGCTAGATAATCCTTTTGAACTGTGCGAGCCTTTGGTATAAAGACTGAGATCAAATTCCTTGAATGAAAAATCAATGGACCGTTTAAAATGCCAAAACATCAAACATACAAAATGGAAAAACATGTAATGTGGTTGAAAAATTATATATTATTACACGTACATCCTATAATACTTAAATTTAAGTCAATATAGTGAGATAATTTTTCAATGTAATAGTTAAATATGGATAATAATTAAATAGCTATGAAGCCATTCACAAATATGAATTATAATGTGTTTATGAAATATACAAACACAAGGTAAATAATTAAAAAGTATGCTAAAAATGAAATAAAAGAAAACATAGTTATGATAGCAATTACCTTCTCTTTTGGGAAGTAAGCTTTCAATGCAAGCTTTATATTCTTCGGTGAATTGGTTAGAAAGTCTGTCCCATGAGTTTCTCATATTTAATGAAATCATTTTTGCATCCTGGTCAGATTGTTTAAAATTGCAGTTTTTGCCAGAATTACCGATGGATCTACTACTCTTGCATTTAAATAATCTTTGGAAGAACCTCTGAAACCGTTCGATGTTATTCTCGATTTTTCATTTTGCTTTTACCCCTGTGTAGAGATGTTCCAGCAAATTATACATGTTTCCTTCTTCTTTTTCCAGCATGTACAACTATAGCAATTGCCATTGCAAATTCTCCATCGTTAAACATATGTGCGTGATTCATTTTTCTTTTTTATTGTAGAAAATAGTCTACATGATGCATGTTTCTTCTAGTAAATTCATATTGATGTCATTTTTATTCGTATATGCAAACATCATGGTACTTGAACGTTGCACTAGTTTATATTATTGATAAAGCAAAAACATTCACGATGAGAATCAAATATGGAAAAGGTGATTCAAATGGTAGGAATATTATGTTGAAAACTTTGGGCTACATATTTAACTTGCAAAAAGAGAAAATTTAATTGTGAAGGCAAGTAATGTTTGCAGTTCTAAAAACCATATTTATCTAAGCAAGGGACCTGGGTTTCAACCATGTTTCGGGTTTGGTATCTAAACTTCTTTTTTTGGTTGCTTTATTCCTTCTTCAGATGTAACAAGATATGCATTAATTATGGTTTTGATCATGAGTGCTTTGTGATGCTATATATTGCACTATAAATTAAATGTTTCTAGCATTCAAATTGTGTGCAAATATTAAATGGAACTTTGAGTAAGTAGAATCCTTATTATATATAATATATGATCTAGTCTAATGGTATTATCTTGTTTTATATCGCTTTTCTTCTTCTAGATTTCATTCTTAGCTTGTCTACAGTTGCGAAATTACATTGCATTTGGCTCATTGCAACTGTTTGCAAATTGAATATATTGTTTAAATAATAATGGCATGTGAGTTGCACATTTTGCTACCATATAGTGATATAAGAATTAAAACACATCAAATGATACCAGGACTAAAACAGTAGGATAACAAATGTAGATCCATATATATAGCGAGAACATGATATGAAAGAATATTCTACACAATATTGATATCTTATGAAACATGAAAAAACAAATGTTCTAGGGCTCTTCCTTCCTCAAATAACATAGACCCCACCAAGGTAATGATCATTGCCTATTTAAAAAAAATAAGTATAAATACACAAACAAGAATGATGTCAAAAACCTAGACTCATAGAACAAAAAAAAACATTCCAGTATTATGCTGCTCCGATGTAATTTGGTTGATACGTTAATCTATGTGAGACTGAACATAACGAATATTGATTCTTCTTCTTATTTTCTTCTACTACTCTTCCTACCCAGAAAACAATGGAGTTAGTTAACACTTATGACTTATGTTACTCGATCACGAAATAAAGAATTCACCTTCAAGTTAAGTTTTTCATGACTGATATCATGAAATTTTCTTTTTCTTTTTTCCTTGTAGAAACAATAATATAAAAATACTTTGCTACTTGAATTCCTGAGAGTCTAGAATATGGTAATTCCTTATAAAATCGTTAGAGCAGTTGATGCGTTTAGTCCAAAAAGGTTGTAGATGCTTGTACCTCAAATTAGTTCTTTGTGAACAGCAAAGGTTTTTAATGCTCTACTACTCTTGCATAGCTTGAGGCTCTTGAAGTGGCATGCCCTCGTAACACCTGCAAAAAATGATTCTCGTCGGATCACGGTGACTGCATCAAGCTTTGGAACATAACTGTGACTTTAATTCAGATCATGGAGACTGCATCTAACTCCAACATCGACTGAATTTTGGAGGTTTTTGAAGCATTGATTTCAAGAGAAGGAAGCACAAGAGTGGGACTGGGGAGGAGGGAGGTAGCGGGGAAGAGGAAATAGGGTTTGGGATTGGGGGAATTGGTTATCATCATTCGCCATTAAGAATAGGAAGGAGCAGGATGCAAAAATAATTGGAGCATACATGTGTGTATGTTTGCTTTGGGCAGAGGACAGCTAAGTTTTTCAATGGTCATGAGCTGTTCTAATAGTGCAATAGACCACAATTGTTGCTAAATAGTTAGTAATGACCCAAAAACCGTTATAAAATAGCAATGACCCTTGCTAAAGAGTTAGCAACAGCCCAAAACCATTCCAAATTTTCCACATAGCTATGTTGTAAAATTAGGTATATGGTATATAGTGGCATATTCCCAATAGGACAGAGATAACTCAGCCTTATACATCATGGAACAAACCATATCTAATATGGTTCGGTTCCTTCACTCTGATACACTGTTATGTGGTAGATATTGTAGTGGACTAACCTGAGATATGATCCCATTATTTTTAAGGTACTGTTCTGGTTCTTGTCCAACGTACCCACATCCTTGATTAGATCGATGAATTCTTATCTTTCAGTTCGTCTGGTTTTCAACTACATTATTATACTTAATAAATTTCTCGTAGACATTAGATTTGTTCTTCATAAGATACACATATCCAAGTCTTGAGAAATTGTCAGTGAAGGTAACAAAGTAAGAACCACTATCTTTGGTGGTTACAGGCATCGAACCACATACATCATTATGTATTAATCCTAAGAGTTCGTCAACTCTTTCAATTCTCCCACTGAAGAGGTGCTTGGTCATTTTACCTTTGAGACGCGACTTACACGTGTCATATGCTTCAAAGTCATGTGACGAGAGAAAACCTTTGTTTTTCAGCTTGCGTAGTCGTTTCTCACTAATATGACCTAGCCTATAATGCCAATAATAACTATCATTTATATCGTTAGAAGAAGAACTCACATAACACTCATACTTAGTATTGATCACATAAATTCCATTTTTAAGAAAACCGTTGTAGACTTTATTTCCACTCAAACTAATGTTCATGACATTATTTGCATAATGAAATATATATCTAGTCTCGGATAATTTAGAAAAAGACACAATTCCATAAATAAATTTATTTACAAAATAGTAATTATTTAATATCAATATTACTCCACTAGGCAAACATAAATGATAATCTTATGCTGCCGTTGCATCTATGATAAATCTGTCAACAACCTGGAGCCCCATCTCTTATTTTTCCATGTGTCGCTAGTTCCTAAGCCCTTACAATGAATTGCATATATGAGTACATATCAAGTACCTAGAAACCAAGATATTTTATTGATTGCGAAACAATTTCAAATCATAAATGTACCCGACGGAGCTACATAACTGTTCTAATTTCTTTCTTTAACAAACTTTAGGTACTTAGACAAGACCTTTTCTTGTGGCATTTCTTATGGAAATGGTGACATTTACCCTTGTCAACTATCTTCTTACTCTTTTTATTATTCTTACCTTCTCTGTTTCACTTTTTAAAACTCTTCGAAGATGACGTCCCACCCTTAATAGCAAGCATGACCCCTTGATCTTTTGATTGTGACTTGGGAGACCTCAACATATTGAGGAGCGCCATGAGATTCACATTCAGTTGATTCATATTATAATTTAGGATGAACAGTTCATACTGAGGGGTAAGTGAACAAGTATCAAGTCTACCTACAACTCATTGCTTATTGTCACGTCCTATTGTGAAAGCTTATCAATATAGCCCTTCATTATTAGGACACAATCATTCACCTTCTGTCCCTTTTGCATTTTGGTGTTGAAAAATTTCTTAGCAATCTCTTACCTCGTGGCATGAGATTGCTCACCAAAAAAGTGGCTTCAGACTATCAAATATCTAATAGATAGACATGGTTTTCTGTTGCCTTTGCAATAGCTTATCTAGTATGGATGGCATGAAACCTTAGGCAATTTTTAAATCAACCACCCACTTGTTATAAGCAATATGTAGTTCTAGGCTTGCGTTTTCAACGGGACTTGTCATAGGAGTACAGGTAACAAATGACCAAAGAAACTCGTATGTCAATGCTATCTTTATAGCTCTTAGCCAATCGACATAGTTGTTTGGTCCAGTTAGTTTGTTGTTTTCACTAAACATTCTTAGAGTTGACATTTTTTGCAAGTTTTGATTAGTTGATTATTAGGACAATATCATACTAGACATTCTATTAATATTAGTAAGATTAAACTTTATGTTTTATTTTACAAATAAGCTCCCACTAGTCTTTTATATTTTTCAAATCGTAAGTCAAAACATAGATTTCTTTCGACTTCACTGTAGATGTTAGGACATGTCCTTCTTGGAATTTTACCTTTAAGTATTTCTCAACAAGTCATATCTCCGCAGACGGTGGATAACTCATTATCGGTTGTATCGTATACAACTCCTAACCCATGGTATCTTGTTCTAATTTCACTTTAACCTTGAGTTTGCTCAACAAGTCGAATTGAAATTATTCAGTCATACCTACCGTATCGCGAAGGTCTAAGTATAATATATGTATTTTGAGTTTTCTCAATAAACGCATATAGTTATCTTAATTTGTTTATTTAATGTATTAATCAAACAACACAAAACATTCCTACCTTGAGTTTGCTTAATAACTAAGGTGTATGCAAGTAATATATTAATATATACATGGTAGAGGACAACATTATATTAAAGATTCATAATCTTCAATATATTATATTGAGTGATATCAACTTATGGAATAATGTATTTCTTATAAAATACCCTCATGATTCAAGTGCCAGATACATCGGGAATCACAGTATACGTATATGTATGCATGCGTTTGTTCCTTAAGTCTATGTAGGGTTTCTTTAATGTCCCACCTCTAGATTATACATTCATATTATATAATTATTATTATTATATATAAATTTTATATTTTAATTAGCTTATATAATAATCTTATGTATAACATTATATTAATTAAGTCGTATTAATTAACTTTAATTAATTAGCATTTTAATTAATTGTATATTTTTCAATTTTAACATATTATATTGAATAGTTATATACTATAACCTTTATAGTACTAACATATATCATATGTATTTCAATTTATTAATTAACTTTTAAATACTTTATTTTAATTGAACAATTTTATTTTATTAATTTCAAAAATTATTTAATATGCGTACATGTATGCTTATATTGCCTTTTATATTTGAAGACAACATAACATATATCATTATATATTATACATGCATGTATATTTTTGTAACGACCCGAAATTTTCGACCTCGAAAATTCAACACTAATACGTTCACTGTAGAAGTGCCGAGCCATCGAACGTCAGAAATTTCAGATTGTTAAAGAAATAAGAAGAAGATAGAAGAAGAACAAAATAACAACAGCATCTCACATTCGCAGCAGATCAAAATATAATATCAAAATAATAGCATTTATACAAAGAAAGCAGTAATAGTTACTTTACAATCTATATATCAGAGTATAATTATACAAAATTAAAATGGACAATTATCAACCTGCTCTAGACTACTATTAATACAACTCCCAAATGTACAGCGGTAAACTCCGTACGTTCCTGCCATCCAGCTCATCTCTTGAGCTCCAAAACGTCCTTACCTAAAAAGCTGTAATACTCGGTCTGACCCAAGCATTATATCAAAGTAACACCCGGGTCAGGCTGGAAACCAGCGTGAGTAAACCCATGCTTAAAACTTATTTAAACCCAGGTAACTCGTACTTCACTACAAGTTCATAACTAGTTAACACTTATTTCACACATCAATATCCAAGTACCAAAACTTAGTTTAAATGGTCCGGTTTACTTAAATTATTCCATTCCAACCTATTGATTTCACATAAATTTTTTAATGAATTACTGAAAATTACTAATCGAAGTGGTTTCGGGTATTTGTTGATACTCGACCCCGTTCTCTTCGAATCCAATATCATCTTAAAAACAAAGCTATTTAAGTTTTAAACAATTCCCTTTAATATCCAGAATTAGATATTTACAAAGCAATTCATCACAGATAGACAATCCATATTATCCCAGTCCAATCCAAACATATCACATCACAAAGCATCACAATTCACATATCAGAGATATCAAATAATCTAAGGCATTCAATATCATTCGATCATTCACAAGCAAGATTAATTAATCACACCATTTCTAATTAATTTAAATGAATTAAATTAATTACTTCAATAATTTTTAATCCTGCTTACTTATCATTAACTAATTTCAAACTAATTAATTAATCATCCTTTAATTATCATCTTTAATTAAGTATGTAGTCACAAATGAATTAACCTTCAACCATTCACATTAATTAACCTCTTATTAACAATAATTTATTACATTGATTCTTAATTAATTATTCTATAATCACTTCCACTGATTAATTATTCTTTAATTAATCACATTCACTAATTACCAACCCTTTAATTAATTTCCTTAATTTATCAATCCTTTAATTATCCATTTATATTAACCATCCATAATTACTTTCATTAAGTAATTATTTCATTGGTTAATTGTCCTTCATTAATTAACCTTTAATTAATAAGTAAATTAATTAACCTTTAACAATTTAATCCTTTAATTACTTACATTAAATAATTATCATTTAATAAATCTCATAAATAAATCAATCCTTTAAATAGATTTCACAAATTAATTAATCCTTAATTTATATCTTAATAATTAAATTAATTAATTATTCCCTTAACTAATTACATTAATTAGTTAACCATCCTTAATACATTAAATAATTAATAATTTATTTAATTAGATCAATTAAATCTCTCTTCAAAACATATAGGAATTTACCTATTATAATAATTACTTTAAACAAAAAATTTGAATTATTTAAAAACTTAAAAAACTCATTTAGAACTTGCTACAACTTTGTTAAAAACTTGGTTTACATTTTTCTTTGAAACCTAAACATTTTGAAAAGCTTTTAATACTTGATCACAACAACTCACAAATACCCGGGCCAAACCCATAAAATTTCCCAAGCTAACCCCATGTTTTCTCGCGTCAACTCAACTTTGAGACAATCATCACACAGCTTCGAGCATGCACCCAAGAAAAATTCATCTACCCCATCATCTCAAAACAACACAGACACACTCACCCACCCGTGCACGTGCACATCTCTTTGTCGTTGCTCCGATCGATGCTGCGACCTCAAACAAGTCGTCGGCGGTCATCTCAACTCAACCGACCCCCCCCCCCCCCAGAAATTCTGAACCACCCATAGAACCAAAAACGAATGATTCGAACCCATTAGTCAGAAAACCCGATCATCAAACACCTCATATCTCTCATCTTCGTTCACCAAAGGCCACGGCCTCATTCCTGGACCTCCGCCTAAGTTCCTTGTTAGCTTCCCCGTAGCTTCGATCTAACTCGACATGATGTCAACGCCACATTGGCCTAGAAATCAACCTCAGCCCAAAACATAGCTTAAACCCTACCTTCGCCTTGCACGGCCATCACGACCTCTTAAAAAACGTCAGACCAATTTTCTCGACACCCCCATCACCTCAGCTACCTCTGCTCTAAGCTCGCCGCCATAAATCGGCCCTGCCATCCTAATTTGGCCAGAATCCCAAATCCCGATCATCTATGATTCCCTCACAAATAATTACTTAAAAATCACAATACTTCCACCAAAAATCATCAAATCCGAAGGTGAATTCAATCATATATGAAAAACATATAATGCACTTAACTGATTTTTAGCCTATTTTGATCTATCTCTGTAAATTTTTTGCTCCAAATAATTATACTCACTAGTTTTACTTGAATGCATTTTTAAAAATGGGATTTCATGTCTACTAACACATTTCCTTTAAACATCCTAAGCTATAAGTAACTGATTAAAAAGAAATGAATTCTTTTGAAAGAATTTTGGCCTGGTGATAACTACCAGGAACATGCATTTACATATCCAGGCATACATATAGTATTCCTCCTATATTTCTAACAGTCACATTCATTCCACTATGTAATTCAAATCTAAGTCATTTTCCAAATCATATTTTACATTCACAGAGATATAAAAGAATTTGGTTTTGAAAGAAAAGATGTTTACTCAAAGGAACAGAGGACGGGCTTTGTTGTTTTTTTTTCTTGTTTGGAACTTTGATGTTTTGATTGAAATAGTCTGTAACTTGTTTGATAGTTTGAATCTGAACTGATCTTTGAATTGAATCTTCTGCTTATGCCCATGTTTTTGAAAGAAGTTGCTGTTGATTTAGCTTTTGATCTCTTTTTTTTTCTTTTTTCTTTTGATTTAATTTTTTAGTTTTATTTTGAGAGAATGAAAGAAGATGAAGATGCTTCGAATTGTATAAAGCCTGGTTTAATTCTTTGATATTTATTTATATTTACAATTTTTTTAAAAAAAGAAAACAAAAGTGCCACATGTTAATTTGCATGTTAACTCAAGTTATAATTGTTAATTTCATGTATTATAAGGCTTACAAATGTCTTTATATAATTTTTAAATTATATTTGCTATTTAATTTTATACTTATATGTGTTTTTATATTATATTTATATTTTTATGTTTAATACTTATGTTAAAGAAAGTATAAACCTTATTAAATCCAATTTTAAACTTAAGCTACTAAGTTTTAACTTAATAAATATTAGTCTTTTCAGTGCTTTATGTTTTATTTATTTTTATGTTTACATTTTTCAATTAATACATTTTCTCTTAACTTATTTTATGTAACTTTTAAAAAAAATGATATAAAACTTAATTATATGCTAATTAATAACCAAATATCTATATATACTAGTTGTAAAATTATTTCTAAGATATTACTTAGAAGAAATAATTTAAACCCCTTTATTAATTTGATTCTTATAGGCTTAAGTCATTAACACTTAAATTATCAACCACATATACACACACACACACACTTACTTGTATATGTATATACTTACAATTTTAATATCATGAAATTTGCGTATATCTATTTATATATTTCTATTAATTTACTATAAGAGTTATTATTTCCATATGTTTAATTATCAGAACTTTAATTTTTTAATCAAATAAAGTTAGTATATCAATATTAATAACCAGTTTATTATCCAATTATCAAAAGTTTAAAAATCTGCGTTATCACATTCCTCCCCCTTTAAATCTTTTCGTCCTCGAAAAGGAACGAAACCAGAATTTAAAATTATTCTTTAAACATTTTTAACTATAAACTCCTTTTTATTCAAAACTTAAAAATACTTTAAAATGTATATACTATTATCAAAATAGCTTATAAAAAATACTTTTTATAACTTGATGTCTCAACCAGTCCATCCTTGTTCTCACAGAAATTCGGCCATACGTTGATCAGGCGTAGGACTGAAAATCTATAAGTACTTGGTAAACCGTTTTCAACACGCAGTGAAAGTACTTGGGAAAACATTTTGTTGAAAATATAGAAATCAATTTTTTTGAAAATAAAGGAATCATCTTTGGTGAGAATGCTCTGGAAATCATCATCCCCCCCATGGTTGCAGTTAACCCGATGGTTACGTTGCCATTGCGGAAAATTCCACAGATAATTTTAGGCACTCCGCGCCCCTCGATTACGCCATGGACCTGCCACAGATCGTAGTTACATCGTGGGTTACGTTGCCATCACGGCAAAAGTCCATGTAACTGTAGGCATTAGCGCCCTCGATTTTCGCTGCCAAATGAAACTTCACCACTTCCACATAGGTCGTAGACTACATCAGTCAAGTTCCAATGTAGCCTTAGGCTCTCACGGCCTCTTGACTTTCGCTATGTCTCCATAGGTCGCAGTCTACCGATGTTACGTTGCCATCACGGCAAAATCAAACGTAGACTGTTGGCTCTCACAAACACACGACTTTCGCTATTGTCCACAGTAGATCGCAGTGACATCAAGTTACACTGTTGTCACAGCATAATCCAAATGTCTCTGTAGGCATCAGTGCCCTCGACTTTCGCTACCCACAACACATATTCCTCAGGAACCTCAGTTTATCTGGACTTCCTTGCAGGATTCAATTTAGAGCTTCCTCCTTAGGGCTCAAGGCAGACCCACCCATTGATCTCCTAATGAAGTTCATTCCAATGGGAGCGCCTTTTTCCTCAGAGCCAATCCCAAAACACTTTATACTATACACTTAGTATCTTACAAATCATACCCTTTATGATTTACTTCAAAATCTTCTTTACACGAAATCTATATCTCAAATTGATAATTCCAAACTTGGGTTTCCAAACTTCCCAAAATCATAAGCTTTTCCAAAATCCATAGGTTCCAAAACCCATTTCTAAAATCATTCTCACAAAATCATTTATATATATATACACAACTTATCCTTTCCAACCTGAAAATAATATTTGGATCACTTATATAGATTCCCTCTTTATACTTCAAATATTTTCAAAAACCCTTCTTCTGGCTATAGATTCAACAAGGGGAGTTTATCGAATATATATAACTTTATTTATACCAAATCAGACATTTGATTTCCCTTATAAATTTATTTACCATAATACTTACCATTCAAAAAAGTAAATTTCAATAATAGAGATATTCAACTTCCACTTTTACTCATCATTTATTTCAAAATATACCTTTCCATTTAAAAAATCATTTTACAGTTCTTATCCAAAAAAATTCAATAACTATTTCATTCAAGCCCGTACGATGTGCACATATCATTCGTACGCAATATCAAATCTGATCGCTCTCTCGATCGCACAATTCCACTTCCGAACTAGTATTGTCCACCCGACTTCCTAGTGCGGACTCAGATCTGGTTTCTTGATCAGAAACCGTCGTTCCCCTTGCATAGTCATAACTATGATAAAGAATTTATGGAATCAACCAAGAATCCACATTCAGGGTTCACCGTCGAAAATCGAGTGAAAAATCCCAACTCGGATCGATATACTATCTCGAAATTCTATGCTCCAATCTAGATCAAATCACTATGTGATACGTATTTATCTTTATTGATTATTAGTTAAATCAATTCTCTTTTCTATTCACCTTCATTTTGATTCTATTCACTCATCAACAGTTGCTCCCAATTTCCATTTGGGTTAACACTTCAATTCTTATCTCATTTGATATTCAATTATAGACAGTTTGCACTATGACCAACTCGTATTAAGAAAATAGCTTGAATTTTTTTAAAATAGATAGATAGTTGTAAAATAGTTATTAGTTGCAAATAGTGGTAAAATAGTTAAGTAATTTTTAAAATAGTTGTAAAGTAGTTAAATAATTGTAAAATAGTTGGATAGTTACAAAATAGTTGTAAAATAGTATTTAGTTTGTAAGTAGTTGTAAAATAGTGACTAGTTTGTAAAACAGATGTAAAATAGTAATTAGTTTCAAAATAATTGTAAAATAAGTACAAGATAGTTTGGGTTTAAAAAAAAGAAAAGTTGTATAGTAAATAGCTAAGAAAAATAGATTTAAAAACGGTTATATTAAAATAATTTATTTGGAAAAATGGTTCAGAGCAAAACTGTTCAATTCCCAATCTCCATTTCCAATCAATTTACAATTTCCACTTCCATTTAAATTGATTCAATTTCAAGTCAAATTCAAATAAACTTCAATTCCTATCCTAAATTCAAATCAACTCCCATTTGAAATTCGAAATTATTCAACTTCATTTTCACTTCAAATCAATTCAATTCAAATTATCATTTGAATTTTAAACTTATCCATCCTCAATCACTATTCCAATTAATTCAAATCAAATTAAATTTTAACTAATTCTATTCAAATCTCAACTTAAAACCATTTCGAATTTCATAAATTCGAGTCAAATTTTTAAATGTTGATTTATCCTTTAAATCAAATTAACCTTTACTTTTAAATTAACAACTTAAATCTTTAAACAATTAAATTCTAAGTCCAAATTCCCAATATTCATTACAAATCGCCTTCACTTAACTTATTTCAAAATTCAAATAAGAGTTCAATTTTTTTTAAATGATTTAATCTTCAGAATCAAATTTATTACCCAATTTTAACTTCGAAACCAACCCTTAACAAATTTTCAGCAAGCTCATTTCTAACATTTAAATCTATAAGTTCAAAGCAATTTCCCTTTTCATAAGTTCAATCTTATTTCTATTTTATTTAAAATAATCTAATTCTCAATTTCATAGATTATTAATAGCAACAGGATGATATTAGGATAAGTCATAATAAATAAACATCCACATTATTTAAAACATTCATCAGTAATGTCCGTTTCCAATTTTCAGATCTCAAACCCATTTCAGATCACACATACCTCCTCTTCAAAACAACCCATTCAACTTCCTTAAGTTCAATTTTAATTTGTTTAATCCAACCAACTTTATTCGATTTGAATTTCCATTTCAAATTTTAAACTTCATATTAATAATCTTCCCACTTATAAGTTCAAAAACTTATCACTTTGGGTTTTCATATCACATTCTAAGGAAAAATTTAAAACTCAACACTTAGAGTTTATTTCAAATCATGTTTGATATTGTGTATATCCCTCATATATATACATATTTATTTCCTTTACACACCAAGTTATACTTTAAATTTTAAACCACCTTTGGTTTTAATTCAAAACAAATTTCTTTAAAATTTTCAAACAAATCTTGTTTGAATCAGGACCCTTTCATTCAAATAATACTATTTATTATTTCTTTTAGCACTTTGAAACAAATTCAAAAATTTCTAGACTTAGATTTAAAACTCCACAATTTAAATTATCTTCAATTCCAATTTATAAGTCATACTCACCTAAATGTTTACTTCCTTAAAACATTTCATTTTGCTTAATCATTAACAAACATTTCATTATTAAACACAATAACTATTTATGATAATAATCAAGATTATCATATCTGGAAACCAATTCATTATATATTAGAAAAACTATTTCTTTATTTATCAAAATATAAACTTATATAAAATCATTTTTAAAATCATTTTATAAGAAAATAACAAACACGCCCTCATACATACTACACTCAACTCATCCTAGGGTACCGTTGACCCTATCCTTAATGATAAACCCACCAAAGCCAAGATTCTCGCTTAACCTTCTGCTCTGATACCAAAATGTAACGATCCAAAATTTTCGACCTTGAAAATTCAACACTAATACGTTCACCGTAGAAGTGCCAAGCCATCGAACGCCGGAAATTTCAGATTGTTAAAGAAAGAAGAAGAAGATAGAAGAAGAACAGAATAACAACAGCATCTCACATTCGCAGCAGATCAAAATATAATATCAAAATAATAGCATTTATACAAAGAAAGCAGTAGTGGTTACTTTACAATCTATATATCAGAGTAAAATTATACACAATTAAACTGGACAGTTATCAACCTGCTCCAGACTACTATCAATACAACTCTCAAATATACAACGGTAAACTCCGTACGTTCCTGCCATCCAGCTCGTCTCCTGAGCTCTAGAACGTCTTTACCTGAAAAGCTTAATACTCGGTCTGACCCGAGCATTACATCAAAGTAACACCCAGGTCAGGCTGGAAACCAGCGTGAGTAAACCCATGCATAAAACTTATTTAAACCCGGGTAACTCGTACTTCACTACAAGTTCATAACGTGTTGTAGTCAACATTTATTTCACACATCAATATCTAAGTACCAAAATTTAGTTTAAATGGTCCAATTTATTTAAATTATTCCATTCCAGCCTATTGATTTCACATAACAAATTTAATGAATTGCTGAAAATTACTAATCGAAGTAGTTTCAGTTATTTGTTGATACCCGACCCCGGTCTCTTCGAATCCAATATCATCTTAAAAACAAAGCTGTTTAAGTTTTAAACAATTCACTTTAATATCCAGAATTACATATTTACAAAGCAATTCATCACAGATAGACAATCCGTATTATCCTAGTTCAATCCAAACATATCATATCACAAAGCATCACAATTCACATATCAGAGATATCAAATAATCTAAGGCATTCAATATCATTTAATATCATAAGAAAGATTAATTAATCACACCATTTCCAATTAATTTAAATGTATTAAATTAATTACTTCAATCATTTTCAATCCTGCTTACGTATCATTAATTAATTTCAAACCAATTAATTAATCATCCTTTAATTATCATCTTTAATTAAGTAGTTAGCCACAAATTAATTAACCTTCAACCATTCACATTAATTAACCTCTTATTAAGAAAATTTTATTACGTTTGATCCTTAATAAATTACTTTAATTAATTATTCTATAATCACTTCCATTGATTAATTATTCTTTAATTAATCATATTCATTAATTAACCAACCATTTAATTAATTTCCTTAATTGATCAATCCTTTAATTATCATTTAGATTAATTATCCATAATTACTTTCATTAAGTAATTATTTCATTTGTTAATTGTCCTTCATTAATTAACCTTTAATTAATAAGTAAATTAATTAACCTTTAACAATTTAATCCTTTAATTACTTGCATTAAATAATTATCATTTAATAAATCACATAACTAAATCAATCTTTTAAATCGATTTCACAAATTAATTAATCCTTAATTTATATCTTAATAATTAAATTAATTAGTTATTCCCTTAACTAATAATATGAAATAGTTAACCATCCTTAATACATTAAATAATTAAAACTTTATTTAATTACATCACTTAAATTTTCCCTCAAAACATATAGGAATTTACCAATTATAATAAGGGGAAAAAATTTAAAGGATAAATTAAAGTAAATAATTAGTCACAAGGACACACGCACAAATTTTTTACCGTAAGGACAAATCCCAAAGCCCAGATACAGTTTCAAACAAAATAAAGTATTTCGTTCATCTTCCTCCTCCTTCCTTTCACTCAGAATTTGACGATAGTTTTGCTCGAAAGAAAAATGGCACCGCAAACCAGAAACAAATCTACATCTCCAATAGAACCTTAAAAATCTACAGTCGATGAAACCCTAACTACGTCGGAAGTGAAGAAACAAAGTGAAATCAAAATGTCGAATCACTTCCAACAGAATATATTCAAGAAGAAAACGCAACGATAGAAGAGGAAAACTTACCTCTAGTGCAAACGATACCGATGACAATAAAGGGAAAAAGCAACAAGTTAAAACTTCAAAAAACTACATCAGTAGAAGAATAAAAACAAAATAAGAAAAAAGAACAAAGAGAAGACACGAAAAAATACAGCAATTGAAAGCAAACCAGAAATAAGTGAAAGTATACCAGAGAAGATAACTGATACTATAAAATAAAATATAAGAAAGTTAGTATAGTTTTGTTATAGTAACATTGAATTTTCTGCATAGAACAAAGAAGAGAACATGCAGCAACAAATACCTATAGATAAAGCAGTTGAAGATAATATGCAAAAAAAAGAACAAAGAACAAAAAGAAGAAATGAAAAAATGATTCAGAACAAAATACAAACAGAAACTGAGGTAACTGAAATTGCAAAATTATAAAACTAATACTAACAATTATATACTGTTAAATGTATTCTAATATTATCAAAAATGTTAAACAGGAAAAATCTCAGAAAAAAGGGAAAAGAGCTGCAGATGAAGAATCAGAAGAAGAACAACTCAATTCGGTAAAATAAGAAACACAATAACTTTATAGCATGATAAATAGTGCAAAAATAATACATGTAAATCATTTAGTAAAAGAAAAGGCTGATAATTATGACAAAGTGATACCTAAATATAAGAAATAATAGCCATTATCATTTAGCGTAAATTGTTTGATAAAATAATAATCAGTATCATTTAGTTGAAATCTGATATGTACAAAAAACCGATACCTATTTACAAAAAAACTGATACCTACTTATAAAAAACTGATACCTACTTGAAAAAAATGATACCTGGTTACAGAAAACTGATACCTACTTAGTATAAACTGATACCTACTTAGTATAAACTGATAGATATTATGTAGCAGTTTTAGAAGTATGTCGGCCATAATTTTTTAAAAATTGATACCTACATTTAGCAAAAATGATACCAAATTTTGCTAGATAAAATACCATTTTTTATCTCATGTTTATGGAAACTGATACCACTATATCATGTTATACATTATTTTGTTTCAACGTTGTTTTTTTCACTAACAACTTAATGCCACATTTACATGAAATAGGACGATGATGATTTTGTCAATCCATGTAATAAAACCATGCATACAACATCAAAACAAAAAAAACAAAAAGATAGCAAAATCTAAAAATGTTAAGCCAGAAACTGCTTATAGATGTGGCTTACAAGCTGTCTAAAGATATTAAAACTGGTCAAAGAAAAAAAATGGACTGACCAAAAAGCAATTTGACATCTTAAGAAGAAACCTTTTTACAACTTCTTCAAAGTCATCTATGAAGAAAAAATAATAATGAAAGAATGCAAAAAGCATCAACAAAACTTGGATGCTTTATACAGCTGCTACTGTATGGAAACTGATACCTTTGTCTTGGAAGAAGACAAAATGAAGGTCACTGCCGAAGATATAAGCTTGTTGTTTGGGCTGCCATTAAAAGGAATAAACATAGAACCAACAAAAATCTTGACGGGGAAAACCATTCCACCATACAGCAAGGAGTTTGCAACTAGAAACTTTGGCACATGTACTTATATAATAAGAAATGTTGTGGAAAGAAGAATAAAACAAGAACAAAAAGGAAAAAAGAAAATGAAGAAGATCTGCCTTTATTGATAATAATGCAAATACTATTGACATTTTTCTTTTCCAACAACCAACAAAAACTAAGATGGGGAATTCTACCCTATTTGATTGATAGTGAAACAATGCAAACTGTCTCATGGCCAGAAACAATAGAGAAATTTTTTAGTAAATTTGTCAAAAAGTTTATCTCCAAGCCAAGAAACATGTCTGGATGTTCCATGCTTCCATTGGTAAGATGTGGTATGCAGAGTATTATTAGTTGGAAAAAAATGTTATATTCAACATTCTTATCTAATTATATCTTTAAATGATTATAATATTGCATCTGCGAGAGAATGAACCTCATCCAACCTAGAAGGAAACTTGCTGAAGATTTACCCAGATTTGCACGATGGGATGTAAGAAAACTTAAAGACATTGTTGTGAAATAATTTTTGAATGATACAAATGTTGGCAGTGTAAGTTAAAATTAATTCTTACTAATACTAGTGAGTATCAATTTATATTTTATGTTCTCTCTGTCTATAGTATCAGTTGCAACGCATACAATAATTTTTTATGTCTGCATATATCAAATATGCCTCTTTGCAGTATCACTTTAACTTTTGACTAGTATCAGCTTCAATGTGTGCCTTAAAATTTTTGTTTTCATAATATCAATGTGTCCTCGGCATAGTACATCTTGTCCTCGACATAGTACATCTTATCATTTTGCACAGTATCAGCTATAATATACAATAATACTTGGTATCATTTTTAACACTGCACACAATCAATTAGTAAGTGTACATAGTATCAATTTCATTACTATTCTATTTTCTTCTATTAAACTAATCACTTATTAATGTCAGTTATAACTTATAAGTTAAAAAATAGTATAATAAAACATTTGCATTTAAATTTTAAAACAAAATTACTATTTCTATTACACAGGTAAAAGAAATAAGCATTATTCTTCCACATAAGCACAAGCTACTCCAAACAGCATCAACAAAAGAAGAATCAAGCGACAAAAGAAAAGAGAACCAACGGAAAAAAAGAAAAAAGAACGAAGATGTTGAACAGTGTACACAATGTTTTAAAGATTTTGTAAGCCTTAATGTTTTGCAAATGCGCATTAAATATATCGAAGAAGAAGGTAAGAAAACAAAGAAGCAATTAGAGAAAGAAAAGAAGTTGAGGATAGAGGTAGAAAAAGAAAATTTAAAATTGAAAGAACAACTGAAAGAAGTCAAATCAAGACTAGAAGAAAATGAAAAGAAAAATTCAGAAGTTGAACTAGAGAATAAGCACATGGAAGTTGAACATGACCACATTCTAAATGAACATGCACATGAAGAAACAGAAATAGAAAACAGGGAAAAGAAATCCACAGCTGAAAACAATGAAGATGAGAATGAAGACAGAAATGCTGAGCGTAATGTAGAAAAAGCTAACACGACAACTAAAATAAATGAAGATGTATGTTTAAATATAGAAGTCCAAAATGAAGAAAAAACATTCACAGCTGAGAAGATTGAACAAGAAAATCCAGAGTGTCAACAAGAACCTACAAAGTGTCAAGCAAAAATATCAGAAATGGACAGGTACATGATTTTTTATTATTGAAAACAACACTGTTTGATTCGAATTCATGCTTGCTTATATTATAAATAATTCTGAGTATAAGTTTAAATAAACTGATACCTAAATGGATTAAAAAATGATAACTACGTTCCATTTCTTATAGCTTGATGGTATGTAAGTAGAACTATTTATGTTGACCATCATTTAGTAGAAAACTGATACCAAAATAATGCAGAATTTATTTGTATCAATTCTTTGATTAGAACTGATGGTTGGTTATTTTACAAACAGTTTTCAGTATTAAATAAATCAAAACTGATAACTATATGTATGAAAAATTAATACTTGCTTTCTGTATGAAAAACTGATATGAATGCAAAAATGATACCCATAAACTGCCACTATTAACATTATTGATAGTAATAATATTATATTCATTCACCAATAACAAAAATGATAGCGTCTTATTGTTAATATAGATTCTGAACTAGAAAAAATGTAGAAGAAGTTGAAGACACAACTGCTGATACTAATACAAAACAAGTGCACCAAACCAGTGAAAAAGAAAGTACATGCATGAAGACTGAAACAGGAACTCAAATGGATGAAAATGTGCTCCAACCAAATGAAGATAAAGATATGGATAGAAAAGAAAAAATGAAGACATGTTGAACAAAACAAATGAAACAGTGTTGCAAACAAATAAAGATAAAACGGCGCAAAAAGAAATAAAAGAGGCTCAAAAATTGGAAGAAGATATCAGTAAAGAGAGCAAAGTTGCACCATATAGTGATGTAGTACTAGACCTAACACCTCCATCTTTCAATCTCAATATCACACGATAGTTGCAAGAGGGAATAACAGAAAAGGACAAAGAAAACAAAGCAGCAAAACCTCCTGGTTGGAAAAGGAAACAAACAGTTCATAAGCAATCTTCTTATGTCAAAAGAATAAAAACAAGAGAAATGAAAAAAAATCCCCAGCTTTGAATATGGTTAGAGAATGAAAAAAAAAGGGAAAAAACAAAAACCTAAAGAAAATGAAAATGAAGAAAAACTGGAAGAAAATGAAAATGATGAAAAAGAAAGTGCAAAAGAGTCAATCCAGATGCCAATTCAAGTAATAGAGCCAACACTATCAAATTAGGACTAGGACACTACAGCAAAACTTTGGCATACTTGAATACAGAACAACAAAATACAATCAAAACCTTCTTTGCTATGACATCATCAAATGAGTAAGTTTACAAACATATACTCTAATTTTGCTGGTTAAAATAACATTGTCTAATTGATTTGTGCCTTTGGTTCTCTTTTCTTTTGTTGCTTGATTCTTCTTTTGTTGATGCTGTTTGGAGTAGCTTGTGTTCATGTGGAAGAATAGTGCTTATTTCTTTTATCTGTGTAATTGAAATAGTAGTTTTGTTTTAAAATTTAAATGCAAATGTTTTATTATACTATTTTGTAACTTATAAGTTATAACTGACATTAATAAGTGATTAGTTTAATAGAAGAAAACAGAACAGTAATGAAATTGATACTATGTACACTTACTAATTGATTGTGTGCAATGTTAAAAATGATACCAAATATTATTGTATGTTATAGATGATACTGTGCAAAATGACAAGATGTACTATGTCGAGGACAAGATGTACTATGCCGAGGACACATTGATACTATGGAAACAAATTGATTGACCTTAAATATTTCTAATCCAAATTGTTACTCCTATATTCACGTCTCTTCCTGTTATTATTTTATGCATTGTGTAAGCAAAGTTTTATATATTGCCCCCTTGTATGGTTAAGTTATTTATTTCTTCTGGAAAATTTGTTTTGTAGGCTTCCCATATAGCCTTAGTTATATCACCTAAATAATTTTCAGCAATTCTGACCATCTCTTAACCAGGACTTGTATTTGTGTGTCTTGCCGCATAGTCTCTTGCTATAGCAGCAGTCTATTGTTCTAGATATATATCTAGCAATTGTGGATGGCATTCTGTAACATTTAATATAAGTGAATCGTTTTTAAAGAAAGTTGTTTCATTAGGTAACCTTTTACCTATTGTTCTTAGTTTTTTATTTTCATTGGTATATGGTTCAACCGCATGCCTGGGGGGTTGTCCTAAAGTGTATGGCATTGTTTCTTGATTTCTATTTGGGTATTAGATTCCCAAGCTTCCACTTTCTTCATGGTCAGCTAAATCCATTTGTTTTATAAATTCTGAGATTATATCAACTAATTCTGTATTTTTAATTTCATTATCTAATTGGTTTGTTTCTTGTAAGAAATTATGAAGTTGGTAGATTTCTCTTATCCTTATATATATATATATATTTTTTTGAAATGGTACTTTATATACAACAAATCATTGTGACAACGTATCACATGTCAATAAACGTTCAAATCACGCTAGGCAAGTTTCGAACTTGTGACCTCTCGCACCAAAGCCAAATCACTTAACCACTGGGACAATGGTGCTTGTCTTATTATCCTTATATTGTTTTCATCATCTGTGTAAATAAATGTATCTTTACTTATTTGATTTGTGGATCTTAGATGTTGTTCTAGTTCATATATGTAGATGGTTCAAGAACCATTCCAGGTTCTTTCGGATACACAATTTTATCCATTGATTCTTCTGTTTAATTCTTTGGCTTCATCATCGGTTTCAATTTCTTGGTGGTTTGAAGGTCCATAATCTTTAAATCTTATGGACAGAGATTTATTTAGGTTGTTATATGTTACAACATTGTTTGGTTTTAATGTTGCTGTTGTGTTGTTAGGATTTGTTACATTCCAATCATGTCTAGCAAGAACAGAAGAATCTATTTTCATGAGTTTTATAAAAGCTATTCCCGTAGAATTTGATGTTTCTATGACAATGAATTTAGGTAACCTTAAAATTTTTGTTTCCATAGTATCAACGTGTCTTCGGCATAGTACATCTTGTCCTCGACATAGTACATCTTGTCATTTTGCACATTATCAGCTATAATATACAATAATACTTTATATCATTTTTAACACTGCACACAATCAATTAGTAAGTGTACATAGTATCAATTTCATTACTATTCTATTTTATTCTATTAAACTAATCACTTATTAATGTCAGTTATAACTTATATGTTACAAAATAGTATAATAAAACATTTGCATTTAAATTTTAAAACAAAATTACTATTTCAATTACACAGGTAAAAGAAATAAGCACTATTCTTCCACATGAACACAAGCTACTCCAAACAGCATCAACAAAAGAAGAATTAAGCGACAAAAGAAAAGAAAACCAACGGAAAAAAAGAAAAAACGAAGATGCTAAACAGAGTACACAATGTTTTGAAGATTTTGTAAGCCTTAATGTTTTGCAAATGCACATTAAAGATATGGAAGAAGAAGGTAAGAAAACAAAGAAGCAATTAGAGAAAGAAAAGAAGTTGAGGACGGAGGTAGAAAAAGAAAATTTGAAATTGAAAGAACAACTGAAAGAACTCAAATCAAGAGTGGAAGAAAATGAAAAGAAAAATTCAGAAGTTGAACTAGAGAATAAGCACATGGAAGTTGAACATGACAACATTCTAAATGAACATGCACATGAAGAAACAGAAATAGAAAACAGGGAAATGAAATCCACAACTGAAAACAATGAATGTGAGAATGAAGACAGAAATGTTGAGTGTAATGTAGAAAAAGTTAACACGACAACTAAAATAAATGAAGATGTATGTTTAAATATAGAAGTCCAAAATGAAGAAAAAACATTCACAGCTGAGAAGATTGAACAAGAAAATCCAGAGTGTCAACAAGAACCTACAAAGTGTCAAGCAAAAATAGCAGAAATGGATAGGTACATGATTTTTTATTATTGAAAACAACACTGTTTGATTTGAATTCATGCTTGCTTATATTATAAATAATTCTGAGTATAAGTTTAAATAAACTGATACCTAAATGTATTGAAAAATGATACCTACGTTCCATTTCTTATAACTTGACGGTATGTAAATTAAACTATTTATGTTGACCATCATTTAGTAGAAAACTAATACCAAAATAATGCAGAATTTATATGTATCAATTTTTTGATTAGAACTGATGGTTAGTTATTTTAGAAACAGTTTTCGGTATTAAATAAATCAAAACTGATAACTATATGTATGAAAAACTGATACTTGCTTTCTGTATGAAAAACTGATATGAATGCAAAAATGATACCCATAAACTACCATTATTAAAATTATTTATAGTAATAATATTATATTCATTCACCAATAACAAAAATTGATAGCGTCTTATTGTTAATATAGATTTTGAACTGAAAAAAATGTAGAAGAAGTTGAAGACACAACCGTTGACACTAATACAAAACAAGTGCACCAAACAAGTGAAAAAGAAAGTACATGCATGAAGACCGAAATAGAAACTCAAATGGATGAAAATGTGCTCCAACCAAATGAAGATAAAGATATGGACAGAAGAGAAAAAAGTGAAGACATGTTGAACAAAACAAATGAAACAGTGTTGCGAACAAATAGGATAAAACGGCGCAAAAAGAAATAATAGTGGCTCAAAAATTGGAAGAAGATACCAATAAAGAGAGCAAAGTTGCACCATACAGTGATGTTGTACTAGACCTAACACCTCCATCTTTCAATCTCAATATCACACAACAGTTGCAAAAGGGAATAACAGAAAAGGACAAAGAAAACAAAGCAGCAAAACCTCCTGGTCGGAAAAGGAAACAAACAGTTCATTAGCAATCTTCTTATGTCAAAAGAATAAAAATAAGAGAAAGGAAAAAAAATCCCCAGCTTTGAATATGGTCAGAGAATGAAAAAAACAGCGAAAAGACAAAAACCGAAAGAAAATGAAAATAAAGAAAAACTGGAAGAAAATGAAAATGATGAAAAAGAAAGTGCAAAAGAGTTAATCCCAATGCCAATTCAAGTAATAGAGCCAACACTATCAAATTTAGGACTAGGACACTGCAACAAAACTTTGGCATACTTGAATACAGAACAACAAAATACAATCAAAACTTTCTTTGCTATGACATCATCAAATTAGTAAGTTTACAAACATATATACTAATTTTGCTGGTTAAAATGACAATGTATAATGGATATGTGCCTTATTTTCTTAAAACAGAGATATAGCATGGACAGATAAAGACACAATTAGAGGAGGTTGTACAATAACAAAAAGGTACTACGACAACTTCTTGAAGAAAATGCCACACATGGATTGGTACACTTTCTTTTTGCTAAATATTACTGCTACCAATAAAAATAATTATAAAAAATAATGTCTAGTAGCTATTTCCAGTGCTATTTATACCAAAACTGATACCTACTTATAACCAAAAATGATACCTAACTACTATATATTACAAAGTGGTGGTCAATTAGTTGAATTATGTGTTAACCATCATGTATGACAAAATAAATACCAAAATAGTACAAAACTAATTCATTGTAGCAGTTGATATCAATTCATACTTTTGTTTTCTATTAGCAATTGATTTAATAGCACGTTCAAAAAATGATACAAGTCAGTGCAAAAATGATACCCAGAAGCTGTTTGATCATATTACATGCTTATTTTTCTTGTAATTGGTAATATATATTACCATTATTAAAATAAAAGATACTAATTATTGAATATTGTTTCACCAGTAACAAAACTTACATTTTCTTATTGTTAATATAGATAATTGACTGGTATTTATCTAAATGTGGGCTGAAAGAGCACAACTATGCATTTACAACAATAATGACGGTAAATAAAACTTTAATATGCAAGAATATCATAAATGGTACATATATATTGAATTCTAACTTATTTTTTTATTTAACAGCTAGTTATAGTTTTCAATATACATGGAATTATAAAATCTTTAGTGCTGCCTTTCCTTGAACAAATTGTGGATGATGAATACACAGATGCTATTTATTTCCCATTGAATTGTGAAAACCATTGGACACTAGTAACTCTGACATACCCAACAATGCAAGGAGTCATCTTGATTCTAGACGTCCTAGAAGAAATTCTAATGAAAGAAACAACCCCAGTCTAAAACAGGCAATGATGTTGGTATGATATATTTTTATTATGAAACAAAATAATTTAATTAAACAAATCGAACATTAACCAACTTTGTATTGTTTTATTTTCAATAGAGAAATAAAATTGAAGAAATGCTGAAAGAAATTTGGAAAAAGAAAAATATACATGATAAGGAAGTGAAGGCAAATGAAATGCATCAGATACCATGTGCATAACAAGGACCAAACACGTAAGTTGTTTATGTTGTTCAAAATGATACCTACTGACAGTTAAACTGACACTGTAAATTTTCTTTTAAACTAATACCTAGATACACAAAACTGTTACTGCAAATATTCTTTTAAATAGGCTTGTCTGTGGTATATACGTTATGATATTCATCATATCATTGAACAAAAGTCAAAAATCACTCAAAATAGCCCCTGAACAAGCGCTGAAATCTAGAGCAAGAATTGCACATGAGATATTGACTGACAAAGAGCACTGTTGGAGCTTAGCCAAGTTCATGTCTAGTTTGGAAGAAGAAAGATAAATGAACAAATCAAACAATTTGCAAAAATGTAACCAATAACCTATCAAGCAAAGAAGATGGTGCAGAATTGAGAATTTTGTGTGTTAAAGTAAATCATTGTATTGTTTCACAATTAAATTTGATACTTATGAAGTAATGATGCTCTATTGCAATTTGGAACTTGTGAAGTAATGATGTTCTGTTCTTAAAACAATGCTGATCTTACTTGCGAAAACAATGATAATCTGCTAGAATGATTTGTTGTAATTGATGTTCTTTTCTTTACCTGTTTTTTTATATTATAACAAAATTACATATTGAATGATCTATCATACAACTATTGATCCTACATAATATTATCAGTTTTATGATGCAGCTACCAGTTGTATAATAATGTTATAAGAATTTATATCATATATCAATACAAAACAATAACTGGGTATCAGTTCTAATAACTAATAGTATCAGTTTTGCTAAAACCGACACTCAACATACTTTATGAAACAACAATTTGTGCCAGTATCAGTTTTTGCTAACGCAACATATCATTATGATTATTTATTAGTACCAGTGTCAATTGTGGCATGTATAATAACACACGAAACTGATATTAAAAACTAACCAAAACTGATACTAAAGTCCTTTACATCCAATCAAACAAATATTATATCCAACCAATAGAAAGCATGTATCAATTCAATCATTTTGTTCAATCGATTACACAATGATTATCAGATCCCATATACTATGCTATCAACTTTGTTATAAATAAGTGAAATATACAAAATTGAACAAAACTGATATCACACAATGGAAAAATGATACCATATTTTATACCAACAGAATGTGTAAAATGATACTAGATAGCTGATACAAACATTATGCAACTAATATCAAAACAAATGTTTGAAATAAATAAATAAATAAACACCAGAACTGATACTGTAAAAACAAATAACTAATAATAAAAGTGATACTATCATTTATACTAAATAGCTTAAATTAAAATCAATTTGATAATATTCTATACTGAATACAAATTAATAACAAGGTTCAATTATGATAAAGCACCAAAAAAAGTCACGCATCCACCTATTAATCTGTACAAATTCAAAACATAAAATCAAATCATATCCTCTTCAAAGCTTGACAATTCCGTTTATTATGACCAAACTGCTTGCACTCGCCACATCTACTTTTCTTGTTCTGAAAATATGAAAATCCTCCTTTGCGCTTAATTGATGATCTACCAGCGCCGCGTTTCTCCTTTGGTGGCTTGATAACATCTTGAATGCTGCCATCAACAATAGGCTTATCATAATTTGGAATAGGATTTATAGCGTTCGCATAAAACAACGATAAGCATGTACAGTGAAATAATACTTAACAAAATCATATACAGACAACTTAGACATGTTCATACACTTTATAGCATGAGCACAAGGAAATCATGTAATTTTCCATTGGTTGCAACTACAGACCCGTTCCTTCAAATCAACACAATGAGAGTTTGGAGATTTCACTTCAAAACAAAAATCAAAAGATTTATATACATCTCATTCTAATCCTTCTTCAATCAATTCACCTAAACGCAATTCCATAGAAGGACAAAGAGTTGTTTTCCACAAACGACACTCTTCTCTCCTTTTAGCCATTTGTTTCATAACCTTAACATGAAACCATCTAAACACAAAGTAATAGGCAATGCTCATTCATCTAAAATTCAATTATTAAAATTTTCTACAACATTAGAACTATATTCACCATAACGTTTCCCTGGAAAAAATAAATTCACCCACTTATCAGATGACTTATACTTTAAAAATTTACACCAGCAACACCACCAATATGACAGAACTTAGAATGTGCGCCTTCAAAGTCATATAGATTAGAAGCTCTAAAACGCATTTTGAATTGATCAACAATAGACACATTTGCATTTTTGGCTTTTACCGCTGAAAGAAGATTTTGTTCCATATGCAAATAGCAATAACTATGATAAGCTGTAGGAAAAACATCATGAACACCTGAAAGCAAACCTTGGTAGCGATCTAACATAAAAACCAAAGTATGATTTTCTTGAAGCATTTGTTTTAAATGGTTCAAAAACCATGTCCAGTTATCCACATTTTTTATAGAAACAACACTCATAGCTAAAGGGAAGAAACCTACAGATGCAAAAATAATTTGTAAAAAAACTAAAACTAATAATGACCATAAATCTAAAACAATTCATGAAACTGGTACTAACAGTAAAAAAACTATACCAAAAACCTGATACAACCAAAATATTGATAGCCACGACATTATGCATATTAATCTTCATTCTAACACAACAAAGTAACGAACATTAACATATATTATGATACAAAGGAAATTCCAATACTACACAACTGTTTTGATACCATATATTAACATACTTGAAACTGATACTAACATTATACACAAGCTAATACTAATCTCATGCTAACCAGTGTAAAATTATGATATCAAATACAAACTTACAATTCAATACAATGCAAATTCTGATACTACAAATTTGTTAACTTTAAACTACATATCTTAAAATTGAAACCAACATAATACAAATTATGATAACAAATTAATATTAATGCTAATGCCAACTATTATGATCTCAATACAAATAAATCAAAACTGAAAACAAATATATAACTTAATCACCATTTTTTGCAGTAGCACCTATCAACACAGTAGGACGTCCCTTCAAGTGAGTGACATCTAAGAATATCATAGGACAATAATGCTTGAATCCAAGTAAACAAGCACCAAAAGCAATAACCACCCTCTCAAATTCATTACTACAAGGATTAACATCCATTTCAACATAATTATTTGGTTTAGACTTCTTCACTGCCTCCAAATACCAACTCAAATCATTATAAGACAAAGCATCATTACCATGCAACTCCATTAATGCAAGTTGTTTCCCATGATAAGCATAACCGTAGGAAAACTAAACATTGTATTCTCTTCTAAAATCAACTATAATAGCATTAGGCTTTTTACTAGGACAATCATGGATCTCATCAATAATCAATGATTTAACAAATGAACTAGATATATGTGGATTATTCACATTTCTAACACCAGCTCCACAAGAATGATCAGCAACCATATTTCTCATAAAATACTTCTTTAAATCTCCAGAATCACAAGAAGCATGGACTTTGAAAAGACAACCATCCTTATATGAAGAGCAAATTACAGTAACACTTGTAGCACAATTCTTTAAAAATACTAATTCATATCCTTTTTGAATTTGATACACCATCAAAAATTCACTAAAATTCTCAGCTCCTCCAAAACAAAAACCAGCAAAATCGGAAATGCATAATGTCGACCCTCTGCTCAACATATCTTTTAAATAACTTCTACCGTTAACAACAACATTTGAACAGACAGATACAGTAAAAGATGAAGAAGCACGAACATAAGATGAACTTGAAATAGAAGCACCATCAACATATTCCAGTTCAGAACCCTTAACCTTAACAGTAAAACCAAAGAAAGAACTTTTCTTGTATAACTGAAAACAAATTATGCTCTGAATATCAGAATCAGTGTCAGCCATAATAACTTTGTCCTCAAGTACATAAGAAATCTGAATAGAAGAAGGAGTTAATTAAGACCAACATCGACATTTCTCTTTCTTCAAATCATACAAAGTGCAATCGATAGACAATCGAGTGCTATAAGTGTTATTATTCAACATAAACAGACAAAGAAGACTGTTATCCCCACTGCCAAAAAAATAAAAAATAAACATTAGTAAAATTATGTTCAATGTAGAACATTAATTATTCAATTTCACAAAACTGATACCTATCGTATACAAAACTGATACCTAGTTACTGATAATAAAAAAATAATACTAAGAAAAAATAAAAATGATACCCAAAAACTAAAATTAAAATATAATACTTTTCCACTCTATCACAACTTTATATACAACCCAAGCAATAATACTTTTCCAATCATCCCAACATTAATGCAAGAAAATGCAAGATAAATTAAATGAAAAGCAAATTAAAATACAACATTGCATAAAGAAATGAATAATAATAAAAAACCTGCTGCTACTTCCACAATTTTCCATAGACGAACGAACAAACAATGAGAACAACAACACTGCATATCATTTGTTAAAATGAACACAATTAGAAATCACGGCCAATTTTTTTTTAACTCGAATAGAAAAACAACAAAAAATAGAGTAATACAAGCATACCTAATTAATACAATTTGAAGAAAAACAAGATCATGGTACAAATTTGAAAAGAACGAGATCAACAAAACGCGCGTAAGAAAAAGATGATCGATGAACTACAATTTTCAGAAGGACGAAATTGAAATAACCGAATGAAGTAGATCGATATTTTTATTGCGAGAGAGATATTTGATCACGATTGAAAATTTTGATCGAAAGGAAGAAGAAGAAGCGCGCGAAAGTGGGCTGGAATGAAAAAACGATAATTTGTCCTTTAGAGAAAATGATTAGCGGGATGTCCTACATTCAAAAAGAGCCCTAAAAACTGTCCTTGAGGAAAATTTTCTGTTATAATAATAACTTTAAACAAACAATTTGAATTATTTTAAAACTTAAAAAAAACTCATTTAAAACATGCTACAACTTTGTTTAAAAACTTGGTTTACATTTTTCTTTGAAACCTAAACATTTTGATAAGCTTTTAATACTTGATCACAATAACTCACAAATTCCCGGGCCAAACCCATAAAATTTCCTGAGCTAACCCCGTGTTTTCTCGCGTCAACTCAACTTCGAGACAATCATCACACAGCTTCGAGCACGCACCCGAGAAAACTTCATCTTCCTCATCATCTCATAACAACACGGACACACTCACCCATGCGTGCACGTGCACATCTTCTTGCCACTGCTCCGATCGATGCTGCGACCTCAGACAAGTCTCTTGTCTTCGGCGGCCATCTCAACTCAATCGACCCACCAGAAATCCTGAACCACCCATAGAACCAAAAATGAATGATTCGAACCCATCGGTCAGAAAATCTGATCATCAAACACCACATATCTCCCATCTCCGTTCACCGGAGGCCACAGCCTCATTCCTGGACCTCCGTCCAAGTTCCTCTTTCGCTTCCTCATAGCTCTGATCTAACTTGACACGATGTCGACACCACATTGGCCTTGAAATCAACCTCAGCCCAAAACATAGCTTAAACCCGACCTTCGCCTCACACGGCCATCACGACATCTTAAAAAATGTCAGACCATTTTTCTCGACACCCCCATCACCTCAACTACCTCTGCTCTAAGCTCGCTACCACGATATCGACCCTGCCATCCTAATTTGGCCAGAATCCTAAATCCCGTTCATCTATGATTCCCTTACAAATACTTACTTAAAAATCATAATACATCCACCAAAAATCATCAAATTCGAAGGTGAATTCAATCATGTATGAAAAACATATAATGCACTTAATTGATTTTTAGCCTATTTTCATCTATCTCTGCAAATTTTCTGTTCCGGATAATTATACTGTAACGACCCGTAAATTTTAGTGGTTTACTAATCTAATTTATTGAATTTTGTGAAATTTTAAACAAAAAATTTTGAAGTAAAAATTTAATATTTGGAGTACGTCTATTTTAACATGGCAAATGGTAAATTTTCATCTGAAAATATTGGTATTTTCTTGTATAATTCTATTTCAATTTAAATCGGTTAAATATTGATGATAATAAAATGTATTCCACACCTAAATATTTTTCTATAGAAAATTTGCAAACTATCTTCTATGAGATGTCATATTTTGTTTCTTCAAATTTTGACTGTTATTATTCCATCTATCTTATTTTCGGCAAAATAGCAGCATTTTCCATACCGATTATCGACCTTTGATTGGACGAACGTACCACTGATATTTGTATACCTTTTTGATCGTATCGTTGTGTTGATCTTTGTGGTATATTCAATTCTTTATTTTGAAGTCCGGAAAATGGTGGAGCCTACGGACCGATTTCCGTGTCGGTACCGGTTTTGTACATTTTGTTTTCCAGTGACCTTTCAACCGTTTTCCTTTTTCTATTCCCAATAGTAACCTATGACCTTTACTATTCTATCTTGAATTCACGTAGGCCTCTTTGTCTTCGTTTTGGTAATATGTTATGACTTTTCATTTTGGTGCTAGTCATTCAAAAGGGTAGTGTATACAACGCTTTGCATTTTTCTTTTCCAGTGGAAAAAAACTTTGTCTTGTTCCTCAACAGCTCAACACTTCTCCACCCTTACCTTCACCAAACCCGTTCCCGCCATGGCCTCCATCTCCCACTTCGACCAGCCACTCTCCCCTCATTCCCACTGCTGCACGCATCGCACCCCACCCTTTCTTCTTCCCCTCTAGTCGTTGGCGCAATCTTTTTATTCTCCTCCTTCCTCTCCCTCTCGGCTCTGCCCACCAAGCATCAACCCAGCCAAAGCCACTCTATATAGCTCCGATTCGGCAGCAGATCATGCTTCCAACCCCAAGTCCAGCCAAGACATTTCATCTCCTCCTCCTCCCTATCATTAGCCTTTTCCCTTGATCCTACTAGTGCCAGTTTTTCTTGTTGCTCCCTCTCTCCTTCTTGTTCTGCATTTAGGTCTGTTTGGTCAATATTTAGGTTAGTATATATACTATAAGTCAGCCTATATATATCTATGTATTGAATATGTTGTTTAATGATTTTTGTTATATATATATATATATATATATATATTGCATTCGTATGTATATATGTATGAAAGTTATATATATATTGGTTAGCATATAATCTGTAGAGTTAATATATACATATACGTATTTTATTATAGAGTGTTATCTTTTATACGTATATATGTTCAAAGATTCTTACTGGGTCGCTTTATATAAAGTTACTTGTTTCAATTTTTCTTTGTATAATATAGATATTATAAAATTTATATAATAAAAATCTATCTGTATATAGTGTTCTAATGGCTTTAGATATGAGTCATATATTAGTATATGTGTTTTTTTATGATATATCCAAAAAAGAAAAATATAAGCTACATATTCTATATATATGTAGTACGTTTATTCAAGTTATGATGTAAGTTCGTTTATATATATTATTAAATATGCAGCAATTATAAGTAAGTCTGTTGGGTATTTTTTTTCTGCTAAGGTTACATATATATATATATAGTTTGTATGTTTAAAGCATGTAGGTAGATATATATGTTTGAAAAAAAAAATATCTATATCTATGTCAGTGAACTTTTTTTATAATATGTTAAATATTGCTTTTAAGTGATCTGTTGAGTTATCTTAGTATATATATAGAGTTACGCGTCGGGTTATATACATATGTTAGTATAATATATATGTCGGTTACCAAGTCATATAAATTGTCAGTCTATATGAACTGTATGGTTTTGCAATTGATTATTATATATAGATGTATACGGGTATTGGGATGGTTAGTTTAAAATCTTATAAATATAGAGTTTTAGTATACATAAGTTTTAAATAATCCATTTATATTACATATACAGTTATTTTAATGTTGAAAGGTATATAGACTTTAAACTAATATATATGAGTTTGATTTAAAAAATGATTGGAAAGTTATATTATTTTAATATTTGTCTGTGGTGTTTAACGTGTACATATTTGATTTTGGTATATGTGATGACAATTTAAAAACTATAATTTTGATATATATATATATATATATATATATATATATATAATTTAATATGTGTTTAAATTAATAGTGATTTGAAATTGAATTTATTCAAATACTTTGATTTGAAATTTATTAAATTTGATATTTTAAGGATATGATTTTCTTTTGAAGTATTTATATATATTTTATGTGTTTAAATTTGAAATATGACTTTATATGTGTGTGTGTATATATATATATATATATATACATATACGTTCACTGATACCATTTATTTTCATCGATCCAATTCTGATTTGATTTCGTCTATCCCATTCTATCAGCTTTGATCATCGAATTAGTGCTTGGATTCGTAACTCAATTTCAGTGTCCATACCAGTGTGCGTATCTGCGTCATCTCTAGCTTTTAAAAGGTGAGTCTTTCTCCCTCTGACATTTCTACTTATGAAATGATAAATTGATGACAAGTGTTTAGTAAATTGAAAATGTTATGCAAGTAAATGATGACTATATTATATGCTATGCCATGTTATTACCATGTTCACCTTGTTAATCATCACCTGACATATGATATATGATATTATATTATGACATTGACATATTAATATAATTGTTTATACTGTTTATGCATATGTTCACACTGCAAGTTTCCTGTAGAATAGAATCACTGTGGGTTGAAATGATACATACCTGAACGGACTTTAGAATAGGAAAAAATCGTTATGGGTTGAAACGATAGGCCTCGGCGATTTTTATTTATTTTAGTTGGGATTGCGGGTTTGAAATGGTAGAACCTGGGTTTTCTTTTTAAACTGCGGATTGAAATGATATATATCTGTATCACTTGATCTAGATTAGAAAATTATATACAGACCCCGTGGTATATTTTAAAAATGATTTTTCTTAAGACATGAATTTTTAAAGTATGAAATTTTGATTTAAAAAAAATATTTATTGGTTTTGAGAAGGCTAAATATTAATTTTTGAAATTGTGAATTTAAGGATGTAAATTTGAAGTAAATGTGATTTTTGACTTAAAATTATATTTTAAAAATGTAAGTAAATAATGGAAATTAAATTTAAAGTTTTGAAATGATATTTGAAGTAAAATGTTAATTTTTATTTAATTTATAAGTAAAGAAAAAAGTGAAATTTTGACTTAAAAATGAATTGAGTTTTAAATTGTATATTTAATTATAAAATTTTGTTGCGATAAATCATATGTTCAAATTATTTAAATGTAAAAGTTTAGAAGCCTAAAAATATGATTTATAAGTTTAAAATTTGCTAAAATTGAAGTTTTATTATTTTTGAAAAGTTATAACAAAATCTGGAATTTTATTAATAGCATTTCTAAATGCTGTAGTGTTATGACAACATTTTTAAAATGCTGTTGTTTTTGAATTTAACTACGTAGAAATAACTAAATATCTATTACGGCATTTTATAAATGTCGTTGTTCCTGAACTAAACTATTTTGGAGACTATAAGCTGCGATAGCACTTTATAAATGCTGTCGTTGCTATAATTTGACAATGTTTTGAAATATTATAGATTTTAACACTGTTTGAGTTATATTTTAAAGTGTTAAACGATTTAACTTTTGGAATTGATTATTTGTGAAATTTAAAGAGTTTTGAATATATTTTAATATTTAAATTTAAATTTTAAGGAATTTCAATTGAATTTGAATTTAAATAAGGTTTATTTGGTTACGTGTTAAATGGAATGAATGTAATGAGATAACTGAATTTTTGAATGAAATTTTGAAATGTGTTTTGTAATGACATTTGTAATAATAAATGGGTGACATGTTTGATTTTAAATTGATATTTGAATTTGAATTCAATAATGATTTGATAATGAGGTTTGAAAGGAAATGATTTTTGAAATGGTTTTGAATGACATAATCATTATTTTGATAATGAATGTGAATTTGGAATGATATTTGATTTTTGATCTATTTGATAAATGAATATTTGAAGTTATATTTGTATGAAAGTATTGGATTTATGAAATGAATATTTAAAAACTAAGTAATAATGAAGTTAAATTTGAGATATATGAAATTATAAAATTTAGTTTTGAAATGTGGGATATTAAAGCTTGGAAATATACTAAAAAGTGAATAGTTTATTTTGTGGATCAAATCTATATTTTAAATTGATAAGATTTGAAATGGTTTGTTGAGAAATTGAATTGAATTGAAATTGATGGTTTGATTTGAATTAAATTGGAAATTTGAAATTTTCAAGTGTATGATTCCGAAATATTATGATTTTTAAAGTGCAATGATTTCAAGTATTTTGGTCTCGAAAGAGTTATAACTTTGAAAGTATTATGATTTTGAAAGATGAATATATGTTTGAAATAGAAATGATATCGTAATGATTTGGATATAGTTTTGAAATAAGAATGGTTTTGGTTTCGAAGTATAAACTATTTTAAAAGGAACATAGTTTTGAAATGAAATGATTTGATTTTTGAAGTATAAACTATTTTGAAATAACCACGGCATTATAATAATGTTTGGTTGTTAAAGAGACCGGGATCGGAAGTTGTCATACTCTCTGCCAACTCCGAAAACCACTTTAACAACCGTGTACGCGATGGAGATTCCATAATGAAGTAGGATGGTGGTGACGTTCTTGAGGTATATTGCATGGACCCGACTCCCGTGAGTTGGCTTAAGG
The DNA here is from genome assembly GCA_030765085.1 of Allium cepa. NCBI lineage: Eukaryota > Viridiplantae > Streptophyta > Magnoliopsida > Asparagales > Amaryllidaceae > Allium > Allium cepa. The sequence goes on from CM060932.1 coordinate 612,799,665, forward strand.
TAGCTAAAACAGGAGCGATCTCGGACCAAAAGGGGTAGATCCTCTGGTCGAACGCACTTCTTCAATACTATACTCTTACTTGTGGTTGATTTGATGGCCATCCTCCGATTTCGATTGGGAGTGTGCTCCGAGGTGGGCGTAGTGGCTGCTACGTTACCGCCAGCCCGTGTGCGTAATTGGTATATCTACCCTGACATTGCCTTGTGTGCTGTGTCACCTACCATAGCGAGCCTTACTACGAGTTTCTATTTGTGTCATACCTATGGAGTATCTTCTCATGGTCTCCTGATCAGGAGATATGCAGGTACTGTATAGACTACTGGCACTATTATGTGTTAAGAGCTATATGGGTAACCCCTTAACGCTATTTTAAAGTAAGTTTATTTTACTGTAGACATTATTATAATAGCGCAATATTACTACATAGTAAATAGTTTAACGGATCCTTAAAGGATGGGCAATCCCAAGCATCCTTTAAGTTACTGATGCATTTTGTTACTGTTCATTTGAGTTGATTTACAGTTCATAAGTATTTATGTCCTGACTCGAGTGTTTTGTGTTTTGCTTTACGCTCGAGTCAGACTGAGTGATTCAGCATTCAAGACTCACCTTCGGAGTTGGAGCTTTTCTTGAACATCCAGCCATCTATTTTGCTTTCAGTATCCAATGATTCCAGTGATGTATTCTGACTTGCACCTGATGTATCTTATTACTCTTCTATTGTATCTTGTTTAACTCTGATGTATCTTATTTTATATAGTAGCTTCATGAACGACTATCTCTTTTAATTCCGCTGCATTATATTCTGAGATATGCCAAATTTTATTTACAATGCGGTATTTTGAGCAATTCAAGTCCGACATTGCGGATGCGAATGGTTGAAAATATCGGTCGTTACATTTGGTATCAGAGCTTGGTAGCTCTAGGCAAAACTCAGCATGTATGGTAAATGTATTTACAGAATCACTTTCATTCGAGTTTAAATCTCTTCCTTTTTGACTCGATTCCTTTGAATTATGGAACATTCCATGCGGTTCCAAAATCCATTCGTATCCCTCACTATTCGTCTTCTTTTGATTCTGGAGTATCCCATAACTCCACTTCGAATGATCTTTATAACGAGTTGGCGGTCCCTCCAATCTCAAATTGATTTGTAAAGGGGTGAAACTCCTTTACAACAGCATTGATTCGCCAGAGATTTTATATCCTCGGTTTAGATGCTAGTATCTTTTATAATTCCAAATTCTATCTCTTGAGATCGAATGTTGATTTACCCCAGAAAATCCACATCGATCTTATTCATTAAGTCATGGTTGACCAGGTTAAGGTTGCCCGCGGTTTATATAAGCTTATCCATCTCCCTATTTTGTTATTTAATCATCTCGTCTTTGTTTCCAACTTATCTTCAAATCATTCTTGAAGTGTATTTGTAAACTAATATTTAAATGTTTTATATACTGTGTTATTTGAGTTGTTGATGTTGATTTGGATTTCTGATCGATTCGTCTGATCAACGCTATCGATAAGATTTCCAAAACACCTGAACAGAGCAAACTGACACAATATGTTTTTTTCTCAAATTTAGTAATGAAATAAATTTTGTAACTATATTATAAGTATTTTTCTGGATTTTATTCAATTGGTTGTTAAGAAATAATATTTGATTTTATATATCATTATCTCTTGTTTCATATATAAATAATTGAACTAAAACATTTTTATAAATTTATTTGGAAATTTAAAAGGAATTTAAAACAAGAATTTGATAATTTAATTTCTGATGGATTTCAAACCTTGTATTTAAAGTTTTAAAAGGATATGCTATTTAAAGTATTTTCTAATAGAAATTTGTTTCCAAAGAATTTTAAGTTTAAAATTAGTGTTCTTCTCTTTGTCGTTGGAAAATAACTTTGGTGATGACTGCAGCATCATCGATATTCATTTTCGAGTTTCGAAGTGAACAGATCTTCTGTAACTTTGCTACAGTTTTGCTTTGAAAATTTAATTGATTTAAAATTTCTAAAGTATGACTTAATTTATAATATATATTTATATGATTATAGATTTTATTTAATATATTGTGTGTGGTGTGTGTATATATTTCTAAAATGCTTGAAGTCAATTGGAAAATTTAACCCTTAAGTTCTTGTTAAGAATAATTTCAATTATTGAATGGAATCAAAAAATTTGAATGAATATTTAAGTTCGAAACGATTGAATTGGGAAAAATTTACTTGTATAATACTCAATTGCATTCCAATAAAACTTACCTAAAACCATTCAGAAGTTGAATATATTAATATACAATATAAAATGATTTTATAAATAAAATTTGAGTGGTTATGACAAATGTTATACACTTAGATTTTAGTTATAAAATGTTAATAGCGATAAATAAAATAATAAGTTGATTGGATAGTAAATAAGACAAATTAAATGAAATTCTGATTGAAAGAAATCTTTTGGTATCAAATATTAATAAATTGAAATTAAATCAACTTATTGAAATACCATGAATTTAAAATCAATTATTGAATATTAGTTAATTTAAACTAAAATTTATATGGTTTTAAATAAATTATTTTATTTTGTTCCAATGTTTTTCCTCTGGCTGTTTCTATTCACCTACCTCCTTTCTTTTCGGGGACGAAAAGTTTTGAGCGGGGGAGAGTGTAACGACCCGTAAATTTAGTGATTTATTAATCTAATTTATTGAATTTTGTGAAATTTTAAATAAAAAAAAGTTTGAAATAAAAATTTAATATTTGAAACACGTCTATTTTAACATGGCAAATGGTAAATTTTCATCTGAAAATATTAGAGTTTATTTTCTTGTATAATTCTATTTCAATTTAAATCAGTTAAATATTGATGATAATAAATTGTTTTCCAAACCTAAATATTTTTCTATAGAAAATTTGCAAACTATCTTCTGAGTGAGACGTCATATTTCGTTTCTCTAAATTTTGACTGTTATTACTCCATCTATCTTATTTTCGACGAAATAGCAGCATTTTCGGTACCGATTATCGACCTTTGATTTGATGATCGTACCACTGATATTTGTATACTGTTTTGATCGTATCGTTGTGCTGATCTCCGTAGTATATTCAATTCTGTATTCTGATGTCCGGAAAACGGTGGAGTCTACGGGCTGATTTCCGTATCGGTACCGGTTTTGTACATTTTGTTTTCCAATGACCTTTCAGCTGTTTTCCTTTTTCTATTCCCAATAGTAACCTCTGATCTTTCCTATTCTATCTTGAATTCACGCATGCCTCTTTCTCTTCCTTTTGGTAATATGTTATGACTTGTCATTTTGGTGCTAGTCATTCAAAAGGGCAGTGTATACAACGCTTTGCAATTTTCTTTTCCAGTGAAAAAAAAAAATTTGTCTTGCTCCTCAATAGCTCAACACTTCTCCACCCTTACCTTCACCAAACCCATTCTCACCACGGCCTCCATCTCCCACTTCGACCTGCCACTCTCCCCTCATTCCCACTGCCGCACGCATCGCACCCCACCCTTTATTCTTCCCCTCTAGCCGCTGGCGCAATCTTTTCCTTCTCCTCCTTCCTCTCGGCTCCGCCTGTAACGACCCACCTTTTGGATAGTTCAAATCGACAATAAACACACATGTCAGATCAAACCATTCAAAAGGGAGGATTGTTAATGGGGTAAATAAGAAAAAAAAGAAAAAAAGGAAAGAAAAACAAAATACAGAATCTCGCAGCATAACGACAAAATATAATAATCAAATAAACAGTTCATGAAGCTGTTTTACAAATAACATGTCATTACGCTTTTACAAATTCAAATCAGAGTTATACATATATCATAAATAACCAAATAATGCAGCGGAACACAGAATGTAGTGCAATAATAAATAGCAATAATATACTGAATCTTTGTCTTCGTCCACCAGAAATAGTCTTCAATGCTGAAAAACTCAGGCTGACCCGAGCATAAAGGAAAATAATATACTCAAGTCAGAACTAAAATTCTTATGCAAATAAAATCAAAAGTATATAAAATAAGGAATGCAGATAACTACATTTTTGAACGTTCAAATTTCTGTAAATGTTATTGCTTCCACATTCAAAATAAAATGGATTTCACAATTGATCCATTCTAGTAAATTACAAATTTACAGAATAATTCCCAGTTAAATTTCATAGTTTTAGAGATTTGATTTATAAAAATGTTTCAAAGTTTCAATATTCACTCTTTTTTTGAAAACTTCCCAATATTTCAAAATTTAATTTTGAAAACTTTCAAGTAAGGTAACGACGGTTTACTTCCCAAAATCATTTTTATGGTTTAAATAGTAAATCTAAACATATTATTTTTCTCTGATGTAAATACTTGAAATTCATGGGTTTTACATCCTTATTCGGTGTGTAAATAATCAATATGAAATTTAAATAATTACAATAAACTATAGGATGATAACAAAGATATATCAAATAAATGAACAAATATACATTCAATCACAATAGCATCCATCACAACATACAATCAACATTCAAATCAATCAATTCAACAAATCAACCAATTCAATAATATATCACAGTAATTATTAGTCATCACATATTGGAATTTAGCTATTAAAATTAAATACTAATAAATATTCCAAACCAACAATCAAAAATTTATCACTATATGACCTGGTTTAACTTGCAATAAAATTTTAGTATTTCGTCAGTGAGTTTAAACACTCACCTTCTGGATTTCCCTTTTCTAGTCGGATTTGGATCTGCTACTACTTCCTCCTTTTAAGTTGTTTCATTCTATCTTAATCTTTTTTTTAGAATGTTTTGGAAGAGATAGAGAAGTTGTTGTAGATCTGGATTTAAAGAAAAAGTTTTGGAAAAAAGAAGTATGTTTAAGAAAGAAGAAGAAAATTTAAAGAAGATGAAGAATTGAAAAATAAAAGGAAGCTTTCAAAAAGAAGAAGATTTGAAGAAGAAAAACAAAAAGACAAAGAATGAAGTAAAAAAAAGAAGAGAAGAAGGAGATTTAAAGAAGAAAAAATGAAAACGGAAGGAGGAAGGTGAAGAGAGAGAAAAATGAGATAGAAGTTTTATTTGAAAAATGAAGCTATAGAAGATGAGATTAGAAAATAAAATATGACTAAAGGAATGAAGATGGAAACAAATTAAAAGCTAATAAGGTATATATAAACAAACTAGGAATTGAAATAAAGTAAAATATGAACAGCCCTAAAACGTAGTATTGAAAGATGTGGACTAAATGAATATGAGGTGATAGAAGAAATAAAATGCAAATGAAGAAATAGAATTATAGATTATTTAATAATAAGGAAATAAAGGTGGAGGGACAAAATGCACGTTTAGTTTTAAATGCTTTAGGCATTGATAATGCATAAGGAAATGTATGTAGGAATGAGAAAATTTCCAAACCAAAGGAAAATAAAAAAATTTATAACCAAAAATGAAATGGAAAGAATTAAATATAGCCTAAAAGCTTAGGCTTATGTATTAAACCGAAGGAGAAATGAACGGACCAAGTTTTAATAATGAGGTAACTATTTTAAAACGTACATGCAATAAATAAAAAGAAATGAAGGGACCACATAGACATTTTGAAATTCAATTTCTTTCGAAACGTAACCAAATTAATTTCATTCGCTCAAATAATACTCAATTTGTACACTTACAAATTTTTATCTACGCACAATTAATAAAATTATACCTACCTTAAAAACGAGAACGTTCAATTCTTTTATTTCCATTAAAGCACCATTTCTGTTTAACACAAAATGTACGTTTCTTTTATTAAATCTATTAATTGCAATCAAAGTTTTATTTTCTTTTAATCGAAATCTTTCCATTACATTAATTGCAATTAATAACAAAGTTAAATTTCAAAATAGATAAACCAAAATGGATGAGAAATAGGATAATTGTTTCCTTAAGTCATTTAAACATGTTTATATATTTGTTGTTTTACACCACCGTAATAAATAACTTACTTAAATTGTATTCCTATTCTTGAAATCAATATGTACGCTAAAACAGCGTTCAAATAAATGTATATTTACTTTTTTTAACAAATTATTCTATTCTTTACTCTAATGAAATTAAATCTACATTCACAAATGGAATATTTCAAGGCAAGGCTCGTGTGTAAATAAATAAAACTTACTGGAAGACCAAAAGAGGCATGTATTTAATGAAAGAAAGTAGTAATAAAATAAAATAAATGAAAGCGACAGATTTAAATTTGAGAATGTAGTCTGTACATAGAAATCACAAATCAAATATACTAAAAAAACAATTCATTTTAACATATTTTATTAACCCTAATACGCTCAAATTTACACACATATATGTATTTTTATTTAGTAAACAGTAAGTAAAATTAAATACTACAATTAACATAATGAGGACGGCCACCCCACACATTAAAAGATGAACTGAGACCCCAAAGTCAAATTTGAAACGGAATAAATCTCCTATGTTAATATGCTAACTATTCCAAATCAAAAACTTAACCAAACCTTCAAGTTGTTTTCTTACCATTTTATTATTGTATGTTTTTTTAATTAAATTCAAATTAAGGAATATTTAGATAAATCAAATATTCCAACTAGAAACATACAACAAAATTCAATTCTTTGTTTTAATGAAATTAAATTAACATTCATAGATGAAATATTCACTTTATTTGATAAGAATATTTTTATCAAGAAACCATTCTTTTCTTTTATTTTTATCAAAACATATTTCTTTTTATTACACATTTATTTATAATTTACATCTCCCCCTTTAAAACCAACTTATATTTAAAGATTATCCTATTAAAGAGTCACAGAAATAACACTTCGTACAACCACATCATTTCTTTATCAATTAATTTCATATAATCGTTATATTTGTACCAAATTTAAGTGCTTACAATTTGAACGTAATATTTCTCAATGAAATTCTCAATATATTTTTAACACAAAACATATGTTGCACATATCAATAATTAATTACCATTTACTTCTATCTCTTATTAATGGCAAGATATAATTACTATTACTTACAATGATTAAATCTCAAAACATACCCTAATACAGGGAAGATAATTAATCCAATTGTTTCCTTTGAAATCCAATTTTCTATGTTAAACCCAATATCTATATACTAATTTGATTCCAACATTTAATTACAAATGTAATAAAGCCTGTTCATTATATATTTGAATTTCAAACAAATCCTTTTATTTTGATTTACATTCTTATTATCAAATCAACTATTCCTTTATGCAATTGATTAACATAAGTTTTACACTCACCACTCAACAGTTAACGTTTCTTCTTATATCAATTGTAATATTTCAATTACATTAATTCTCCATTAATTACCAAATAAATTTCTAACGGATTTAATAATAAGAGAATAAATAAAACAATGGTTATACGTTAATAATCCATATCTATTAACTTATTGTTTACAAACAAAGGTTAATAAATTTGCGTACAAAATAATTGATTTCATACTCCATATTAAAACCAATTGCAATTAATAACATAAGATTACATCAATTTATACATCGTTTATTATATTCCTTATTAACCTTTATTATTTAAGTTGATTGAAACTACGCTAACATGGTATAGTAGTCAATTTACATTCAATCAATATTAGCCAATTATATGTTTTATCTCATTAAATTATTTGTTTTAAGATTTATCTTAAAGTCAAAATTTCTAATCTAATAAGTTTCGATTTAATAAATCATAAATTTTAATTTCTGACAATATTAAAGCCCAAAATCTTATTAAATTTAATATTTTTAATTATCAAAATATGGGTTGTTACAGTCTCCCCGACTCAAAACTTTTTCGTCCTCGAAAAGGAACAAGAAGGAATCGAGGAATTTGAAATATTTTGTTCCAAATGATCAATTTATAAACAATTTAACTTACATATTTAAATTTTATATAAATCTGAAAATAACTCCATTCGGTTATTGAATAAAAATTTAAGTTTTTTGGTATTTGCCATTGAAGAGAAAAGAAATATTTCAACATATCTAAAAATTCAGTTAAAACATTTAACCTCATTCACTTAGTAAAATTATAAGATATAATTAAAACATCCTCATAGCATTATGCAAATATTTTTCAAAAGTCTAAAACAATGTTAGAAATTTATATCAAAACATTATAATAAGCTTTAAAATAAGGTTCCTTAAATCCAAAAAATTTATTAGACTCATTATTTTTTAAAATAAGTATAAACTCAATATTATTAAACTGAAACTAATAGTATACTCAAATCTTACATTAAATTTCTAAATCAAAGTATAAAATTTCATACCTTCATATTTAATTTAAACACTTGTTTCAAAATGAATATTCTAATACAAAATTCAAATAGTAAATAAACCTATAAACTTTACTATTAGTACTTTGAAATCAAGTAAATATTTCAAACTATACTTCCAACATAGGGAATCAAATTTATTTGTCAAGTATAGCTATAAATAAACTTCGCAAATCAAATTTTTTTCTTCTTTCCATTTATATGATATCTTTAAATTATACATTCAAAGAAACTTATATAAATTTTACTTGAAATATTCATTTGAAAGCTTTATTTGCAAATCAATCATCTTTAATACTTTTCAAAAATTCATTTGTAAAGTTTCTTGCTTCATTTATAAATAACATTTAAATATTTTAAATAACATCTTTATAAATATATGTAAACTATTTGAAAATAATTATTTACATCATTACTTATATTTGCAAAGAAGCTATTAAAAACATTAAATCCATTATTTATAAATTTATTAATTTTATCTCAAGATACTTTCCAAATATTATTAATAAATCAATAATCGTTTACTTTAAATATATTTTATTTAATTATTAACTTCTAAAATATTTACAACACTGATAATTTACTATTAAACCATGTTGTAAGTTATTAAACAAAATTTTAAACATTTTAAAGTATTTAGAATTGACAAAAAAATGACCAAATGTCTTTTATATAATACTTTATCAAAATACTTTTATAACTCGATGTCTTAACAGGTTTATCCTCGTTCTTGCAGACTCTGGCCATGGGTTGATCAGGCGCAAAGCTAGAATTCTTCAAGTACTTAGTAGACCTGTTTCAACAACCAGTGAAAATACTTGAAAAACCTTTAAAAATAGATATGGAAAGTACAATCCAAACAAAACAACCAAATCAAAACCTTTGTCCAACCATGGTTCGCAGATACACAATGGTTACGCCTGGATCCCCCAGGAAACAATCTGTATCCGTAAGCTTTCTCAGCCCTGCGAGTTACGCCATGATGACTAGTAGGGTGCAGGATACACAATGGTTACGCGTGGGTCCCCCAGAAAACAATCTGTACCCCTAGGCTGTCTCAGCCAGGCAGTTTCGCTACTAATGCGACCTACACAGATTGCAGGATACACAATGGTTACGCCTGGATCCCCCAGGAAACAATCCGTACCCCTAGGCCAGACTCATCCAGGCAGTTGCGCTATGCAGTCACGAGAGAAAAAAACCATGGGTTACGCCACGGTGGGAACACTTGAGTATCACATCCGGAAAACCAAAAATCAGAGAGAATAATATCGATAGAATGAATCCACAATGTGGCCACAAAACGGATATCAAGCAGAAGGCACTTTCCATATCTTTACTTCAAAATATATATCATATAGTACCTTTCCAAATACTTTCAAATATCATACTTATATAAAGTCCATTATATATAGGATTCCATTTTCAAATCGAATACTTTCCAAATCAATAGTATATCAAATCACACTTATGTAGGCTTCGATTATATAAAATTCTCTTTCCAAATTGAGTACCTTTCAAATCAATAGATTTTAAATCAACTTCATGCTTATACAAATCCATTTTATATAAGTTCGAGCATTTCCAAATCAAGTACTTAATAATATAAGGTTCTCAATTTCAAATTATTTCTATATCAATTTAGTTTCAAAATCATATATGATTTCACTAATTTTCTTCCAAATTAAATATCTCAATTTCAAAGCTCCTAAAATAATAGGTTTAGAAAATAATCCCAATTTCCAACTTTAAAGCCATCCCTTTAAAACCTTTAAACTTTTTATTTCTATATGAAAAATCCAAATTTCCTTTTTGCAAATTATTTATTTAACAAAAGTTTCAAATACTTAAGTCATACCCTTCATACTTTAAGCATACAAAACTAAACTTATATTCTTGATCAAATATTTATACTCTTCGAAATTTCTTAGTTTTAAAATTTTAAACCTTGATTTGGAAGTGCTCGAACCTTCAAAATAGTCAGTAAAATCAAATTCAAATCCAAGAGTTGGAAATCAGCAACAAATCAGTAAATCAAATTTTTTATAATAGAGTTATACTAAAACAAATTCGAAATTCGAGGATTGAACACCGGTTCATTTCAAATCATTTCAAATATATAGACATATATCTTTCGAATATCAAATCATACTTTGGAATTGGAAATCAAAATTGGTTTCACAAAATCACTCGCATAGCAAAGCTACTAAAGTGGCCTCTCCCCCACTCTGAGACTCGAAATCAATGTCGATGATGCATGCACTCATCACCGAAATTATTTTCCAACGATATAAGTGAGTTCTGGACTTCTGTTTTCTTGAAAACTTCATTGAGATTTCTTTGAAATCATTGGAATTCATTTGAACTCATTTGAAACATTTCTTATTTAGAAAATGCTACTAAATTGTATTATTATTATATATATTTCCAAAATCTTAAACTAATTACAAAATACCGGAATTCAATTCTCTAATTTCAAATTTAACCCTTCAGTTATAAATCATTTTTAATCTCATCGATTAAAACAAATATCACTTCATACTTTAATATTTGTTTCACAGAATTTCTCCATTTAATATAAACATTAATATATCCATTCTCATAATATTGCTTATATTTCTCTTTAATTTAAATTACATTCATTTCACATGTAATATTTCTCATTTAAAACTAATTTATTTGCAAATCATTTCATAAGGAATTTCTTTACGACCAATTTATAAAACTTAATTCCTTTTTATAAGATATTGTTCGAGTTTAAAGTTATCACAACTTTATTTATAACCATTTATTGCAACATCTATTTATTTCATAACAATTTACAAGTCATGGCTTTATTTGTAATCTTTTCATTTTTAATTCATATTGCTTATTCCATTTTGTTTCACCTTTACCTTTAAATTTATTTATGACATGTTTCATAAATGTTAATTAAGTTTATAAACATATTTTTCCAATTTAATCTCATTTACAACATTTCCTTAATCACAATTTCAATTTAAACATCCCAAGGCTTAAAGTTCACACTTGTATATTATTACATTACATGCTAAGAATGTATACCCCAATTCTATTCATTTACTAAACATAGATATAACAAATTAAACCTTGTTTTACTTTCTTTCAAATTAAGGTTATCAATTCAACTATATAATTCAACCTAATTATCAAGTTTCACTCTTATATTAATACAAAAAGGTTTCGATTATCCAAAATATCCAAATATTCCATTTTTTTCCAATAGATGAAACTACATGTCAACAAACAACAAAATTCACATCAACATTTCAATTTCATAAACAAATATCCTAATTATTCATTTTATTCTCTTTAATACACCATTATTAAACTAGTGTTTAGTCCATTAATTCAATCAACAATAATTAACCAATGTTTATAATTGGATTAAATACAATATGTCAACACAAATGATAATAATTAAATATTACCATTTCATAAATCAAACACATTACAAATAAATATATTAGTCTTAAAAATTTATTCCTTTATCATATAATATTAGGAAAAATAATTTCATTTCAAAATTTATATAAAACATTTTTATAACACTAACAAATACGCGCTCTCGTATATACATTCAGACAAATTATTCTAGGGTATTACTACCATATCTCTAATGATTAACCCCAACAGGCTAAGGTATGTCTAAACCAAAGCTTTGATACCAACTGTAACGACCCACCTTTTTGGATAGTTCAAATTGACAATAAACACACATGTCAGAATCAAACCATTCAAAAGGGAGGATTGTTAATGGGGTAAATAAGAAAAAAGAAAGAAAAAAAGAAAAGAAAAACAAAATACAGAATCTCGCAGCGTAACGACAAAATATAATAATCAAATAAACAGTCCATGAAGCTATTTTACAAATAACATGTCATTACACTTTTACAAATTCAAATCAGAGTTATACATATATCATAAATAACCAAATAATGCAGCGAAACACAGAATGTAGTGGAATAATAAATAGCAATAATATACTGAATCTTCGTCTTCGTCCACTAGAAATAGTCTTCAATGCTGAAAAACACAGGCTGACCCGAGCATAAAGGAAAATAATGTACTCGAGTCAGAACTAAAATTCTTATGCAAATTAAATCAAAAGTATATGAAATAAGGAATGCAGATAACTACATTTTTGAAGGTTCAAATTTCTGGAAATGTTATTGCTTCCACATTCAAAATAAAATGGATTTCACAATAGATCCATTCTAGTAAATTACAAATTTACAGAATAATTCCCGGTTAAATTTCATAGTTTTAGAGATTTGATTTATAAAAATGTTCCAAAGTTACAATATTCACTTTTTTTTTTAAACTTCCCAATATTTCAAAATTTAATTTTGAAAACTTTCAAGTAAGATAACGATAGTTAACTTCGCAAAATCATTTTTATGGTTCAAATAGTAAATCTAAACATACTATTTTTCTCCGATGTATATACTTGAAATTCATGGGTTTTACATCCATATTCAATGTGCAAATAATCAATGTGAAATTTAAATAATTACAATAAACTATAGGGTGATAAAAAAGATATATCAAACAAATGAACAAATATACATTCAATCACAATAGCATCCATCACAACATACAATCAACATTCAAATCAATCAATTCAACAAATCAACCAATTCAATAATATGTCACAGTAATTATTAGTCATCACATATTGGAATTTAGCTATTCAAATTAAATACTAATAAATATTCCAAACCAACAATCAAAAATTTATCACTATATGACTTGGTTTAACTTGTAATAAAATTTTAGTATTTCGTGGGTGAGTTTAAACACTCACCTTCTGGATTTCGCTTTTCTAGTCGGATTTGGATCCGCTACTACTTCCTCCTTTTAAGTTGTTTCATTCTATCTTAATATTTTTTTTAGAATGTTTTGGAAGAGATAGAGAAGTTGTTATAGATCTGGATTTAAATTAAAAATTTGGAAAAAAGAAGAATGTTTGAAAAAGAAGAAGAAAATTCAAAGAAGATGAAGAATTGAAAAAGAAAAGGAAGCTTTCAAAAAGAAGAAGATTGGAAGAAGAAACAAAAAGACAAGGAATGAAGTAAAAAAAAAAGAAGAAGAAGAAGGAGATTTAAAGAAGAAAAAATGAAAACGGAAGGAGGAAGGTGAAGAGAGAAAAAAATGAGATGGAAGTTTTATTTGGAAAATGAAGCTATAGAAGATGAGATTAGAAAACAAAATATGACTAAAGGAATGAAGATGGAAACAAATTAAAAGCTAATAAGGTATATATAAACAAACTAGGAATTGAAATAAAGTAAAATATGAACAGCCCTAAAACGTAGTATTGAAAGATGTGAACTAAATGAATATGAGATGATAGAAGAAATAAAATGCAAATGAAGAAATAAAATTATAGATTATTTAATAATAAGGAAATAAAGGTGGAGGAACAAAATGCACGTTTAGTTTTAAATGCTTTAGGCATTGATAATGCATAAGGAAATGTATGTAGGAATGAGAAAATTTGCAAACCAAAGGAAAATAAAAAAAATTATAACCAAAAATGAGATGGAAAGAATTAAATATAGCCTAAAAGCTTAGGCTTATGTATTTAACCGAAGGAGAAATGAACGGACCAAGTTTTAATAATGAGGTAACTATTTTAAAACGTACATGCAATAAATAAAAAGAAATGAAGGGACCACATAGACATTTTGAAATTCAATTTCTTTCGAAACGTAACCAAATTAATTTCATTCACTCAAATAATACTCAATTTGTACACGTACAAATTTTTATCCACGCACAATTAATAAAATTATATCTACCTTAAAAATGAGAACGTTCAATTCTTTTATTTTCATTAAAGCACCATTTCTGTTTAACACAAAATGTACGTTTCTTTTATTAAATCTATTAATTGCAATCAAAGTTTTATTTTCTTTTAATCGAAATCTTTCCATTACATTAATTGCAATTAATAACAAAGTTAAATTTCAAAATAGATAAAGCAAAATGGACGAGAAATAGGATAATTGTTTCCTTAAGTCATTTAAACATGTTTATAAATTTGTTGTTTTACACCACCGTAATAAATAACTTACTTAAATTGTATTCCTATTCTTGAAATCAATATGTACGCTAAAACAGCGTTCAAATAAATATATATTTCCTTTTTTCAACAAATAATTCTATTCTTTAATCTAATGAAATTAAATCTACATTCACAAATGAAATATTTCAAGGCAAGGCTCGCGTGTAAATAAATAAAACTTACTGGAAGACCAAAAGAGGCATGTATTTAATGAAAGAAAGTAGTAATAAAATAAAATAAATGAAAGCGACAGATTTAAATTTGAGAATGTAGTCCGTACATAGAAATCACAAATCAAATATACTAAAATAATAATTCATTTTAACATATTTTATTAACCCTAATACGCTCAAATTTACACACATATATGTATTTTTATTTAGTAAACAGTAAGTAAAATTAAACACTACAATTAACATAATGAGGACCGCCACCCCACACATTAAAAGATGAACTGAGACCCCAAAGTCAAATTTGAAACGGAATAAATCTCCTATGTTAATATGCTAACTATTCCAAATCAAAAACTTAACCAAACCTTCAAGTTGTTTTCTTACCATTTTATTATTGTATCTTTTTTTAATTAAATTCAAATTAAGGAATATTTAGATAAATCAAATATTCCAACTATAAACATACAACAAAATTCAATTCTTTGTTTTAATGAAATTAAATTAACATTCATAGATGAAATATTCACTTTATTTGATAAGAATATTCTTATCAAGAAACCATTCTTTTCTTTTCTTTTTATCAAAACATATTTCTTTTTATTATACATTCATTTTCAATTAACACCTCCCCCTTTAAAATCAACTTATATTTAAAGATTATCCCATTAAAGAGTCACAGAAATAATACTTCGTACAACCACATCATTTCTTTATCAATTAATTTCATATAATCATTATAGTTGTACCAAATTTAAGTGCTTACAATTTGAACGTAATATTTCTCAATGAAATTCTCAATATATTTTTAACACAAAACATATGTTGCACATATCATTAATTAATTACCATTTACTTCTATCTCTTATTAATGGCAAGATATAATTACTATTACTTACAATGATTAAATCTCAAAACATACCCTAATACAGGGAAGATAATTAATCCAATTGTTTCCTTTGAAATCCAATTTTCTATGTTAAACCCAATATCTATATACTAATTTAATTCCAATATTTAATTACAAATGTAATAAAACATGTTCATTATATATTTAAATTTCAAACAAATCCTTTTATTTTGATTTACATTCTTATTATCAAATCAACTATTCCCTTATGCAATTGATTAGCATAAGTTTTACACTCACCACTCAACAGTTAACGTTTCTTCTTATATCAATTGTAATATTTCAATTACATTAATTCTCCATTAATTACCAAATAAATTTCTAATGGATTTAATAATAAGAAAATAAATAAAACAATGGTTATACGTTAATAATCCATATCTATTAACTTATTGTTTACAAACAAAGGTTAATAAATTTACATACAAAATAATTGATTTCATACTTCATATTAAAACCAATTGCAATTAATAACATAAGATTACATCAATTTATACATCGTTTATTATATTCCTTATTAACCTTTATTATTTAAGTTGATTGAAACTACGTTAACATAGTATAGTAGTCAATTACATTCAATCAATATTAGCCAATTATATGTTTTATCTCATTAAATTATTTGTTTTAAGATTTATCTTAAAGTCAAAATTTCTAATCTAATAAGTTTCGATTTAATAAATCATAAATTTTAATTTCTGACAATGTTAAAGCTCAAAATCTTATTAAATTTAATATTTTTAATTATCAAAATATGGGTTGTTACACCGCCCACCAAGCATCAATCCCAGCCAAAGCCGAACCATATAGCTTTGATTTGGCAGCAGATCATGCTTCCAACCCCAAGTCCAGCCAAGACAGTTCATCTCCTCCTCCTCCCTGTCATTAGCCTTCGCCCTTGATCCAACTAGCGCCATTTTTGCTTGCTGCTCCCTCTCTCTTTCTTGTTCTGCATTTATGTCTGTCTGGTCTATATTTAGGTGAGTATATATACTATAAGTCAGCCTATATATATCTATGTATCGAATATGTTGTTTAATGATTTTTGTTATATATATATTGCTTTCGTATGCAAATATGTACGAAAGTTTATATATATTGGTTAGCATATTATCTGTAGAGTTAATATATACATATATGTATTTTATTATAGAGTATTATCTTTTATACGTATATACGTTCAAATATTCTTACTGGGTCGCTTTATATAAAGTTACCTGTTTCGATTTTTCTTTGTATAATATAGATATTATAAAATTTATATAATAAAAGTCTATCTGTATATAGTGTTCTGTTGGCTTTAGATATGAGTCATACATTAGTATACGTGTTTTTTTATGATATATCCGAAAAAGAAAAATATAAGCTACATATTCTGTATATATGTAGTACGTCTATTCAAGTTTTGATGTAAGTTCATTTATTATATTATTAAATATGCAGTAGTTATAAGTAAGTATGTTGGGTATTTTTTTCTACTAAGGTTACATACATACATACATACATATATATATATATATGTATGTATGTATGTATATGTATATGTATTTGTATAGTTTATATGTTTAAAGCATGCAGGTAGATATATATGTTTGAAAGAAAAAAATTATCTATATTTATGTCAGTAAACTTTTTTTATAATATGTTAAATATTGCTTTTAAGTGATCTTTTGAGTTATCTTAGTATATATATAGAGTTACGCGTCGGGTTATATATGTATGTTAGTATAATATATATGTTGGTTACTAAGTCATATAAATTGTCAGTCTATATAAACTGTATGGTTTTGCAATTGATTATTATATATAGATGTATACGGGTTTTGGGATAGTCAGTTTAAAATCTTATAAATATAGAGTTTTAGTATACATAAGTTTTAAATAATCCATTTATATTACATATACAGTCATTTTAATGTTGAAAGGTATATACACTTTAGACTAATATATATATATATATATATATGAGTTTGATTCAAAAAATGATTGGAAAGTTATATTATTTTAATATTTGTCTATGGTGTTTAACGTATACATATTTGATTTCTGTATATGTGATGATAATTTTAAAACTATAATTTTGATATATATATATATATATATATATATATATATATATAATTTAATATATGTTTAAATTAATAGTGATTTGAAATTGAATTTATTCAAATACGTTTTTGAAATTTATTAAATTTGATATTTTAAGGACTTGATTTTCTTTTGAAATATTTATATATATTTTATATGTTTAAATTTGAAATATGACTCTATATGTGTGTGTGTGTGTGTGTGTGTGTGTGTGTGTGTCTATAAGTTCACTGATACCATTTATTTTCATCGATCCAATTCTGATTCGATTTCATCAATCCCTTGCTATCAGCTTTGATCATCGAATTAGTGCTTGGATTCGTAACTTAATTTCAGCGTCCGTACCAGTGTGTGTATCCGCGTCATCTCTAGCTTTTAAAAGGCGAGTCTACACTCTGACATTTCTACTTATGAAATGATAAATTGACGACAAGTGTTTAGTAAATTGAAAATGTTATGCAAGTAAATGAGGATTATATGATATTCTATGCCATGTTATTACCATGTTCACCTTGTTAATCATCACTTGACATATGATATATAACATTATATTATGACATTGACATATTAATATAATTGTTTATACTGTTTATGCATATGTTTACACTACAAGTTCCCTGTAGAATAGAATCACTATGGGTTGAAATGATACGTACCGAACGGACTTTAGAATAGGAAAAAATCATTATGGGCTGAAATGATAGGCCAGAGCGATTTTTATTTATTTTACTTGGGATTGCGGGTTTGAAATGATAGAACCCGGGTTTTCTTTTTAAACTGCGGATTGAAATGATATATATCTGTATCACTTGACCTAGGTTAGAAAATTATATACAGACCCCGTGGTATATTTTTAAAATGATTTTTCTTAAGATATGTATTTCTAAAATACGAATTTTTGATTTAAAATATATATTTATTGGTTTTGAGAAGGCTAAATATTAATTTTTGAAATTGTTAATTTAAGGATGTAAATTTGAAGTAAATGTGATTTTTGACTTTACATTGTATTTTAAAAATGTAAGTAAATAATGGAAATTAAATTTAAAGTTTTGAAATGATATTTGAAGTAAAATGTTAAGTTTTGTTTAATTTATAAGTTAAGAAAACAGTGAAATTTTGACTTAACAAATGAATTGAGTTTTAAATTGTATATTTAATTATAAAATTTTGTAGTGATAAATCATGTGTTAAAATTATTTAAATGTGAAATTTATAAGCCTAAAAATATGATTTATAAGTTTAAAATATGCTAAAATTGAAGTTTTATTGTTTTTGTAAAGTTATAATAAAATCTGGAATTTTATTAATAGCATTTCTAAAATGTTGTAGTTTTATGACAATATTTTTAAAATGCTGTTGTTTTTGAATTTAACTATGTAGAAATAACTAAATACCTATTACGGCATTTTGTAAATGCCATTGTTCCTAAACTAAACTATTTTGGAAACTATAAGCTATGATAGCACTTTATAAATGTTGCCGTTGCTATAATTTGACAACGTTTCGAAATATTGTAGATTTTAACACTGTTTGAGTTATATTTTAAAGTGTTAAATGATTTAACTTTTGGTATTGATTAGTTGTGAAATTTAAGAAGCCTTAAATATATTTTAATATTTAAATTTGAATTATAAGGAATTTAAATTGAATTTGAATTTAAATAAGGTTTATTTGGTAATGTGTTAAACGGAATAAATGTAATGAGATAAATGAATTGTTGAATGGAATTTTGAAATGTGTTTTGTAATGATATTTAGAATAATAAATGAGTGACATATTTGATTTTAAATTGATATTTAAATTTGAATATTTGAATTTGAATTCAATAATGATTTGATAATGAGGTTTGAAAGGATATGATTTCTGAAATGGTTTTGAATGACATAATCATTATTTTGATAATGAGTGCGAATTTGGAATGATATTTGATTTCTGATATATTTGATAAATGAATATTTGAAGTTATATTTGTATGAAAGTATTGGATTTATGAAATGAATATTTCAAAACTAAGAAATAATGAAGTTAAATTTGAGATATATGAAATCATAAAATTTAGTTTTGAAATGTGGGGTATTAAAGCTTGAAAATATACTAAAAAATGAATAGTTTATTTTATGGATCAAATCTATATTTTAAACTGATAAGATTTGAAGCTTTCAGTATCCAGTGATTCCAGTGATGTATTCTGATTTGTAGCTGATGTATCTTATTACTCTTATATGTATCTTGTTTAACTCTGATGTATCTTATTTTACCTAGTAGCTTCATGAACTACTATCTCTTTTAATTCCGCTGCATTATCATTTACTCTGTGATCTGTGATTATTTGTTTACTGTGTATTCTAAGATTTGCCAAATATTATTTATAACGCGGTATTTTGAGCAATTCAAGTCCGACATGTGCGGATGCGAATGGTTGAAAATATCGGGTCGTTACATATACTCACTAGTTTTACTTGAATGCATTTTTAAAAATGGGATTTCATGTCTACTAACACATTTCCTTTAAACATCCTAAGTCATAAGTAATTGATTAAAAAAAATGAATTCTTTTGAAAGAATTTTGGCCTGGCGATAACAACCAAGAATATGCATTTACATACCCAAGCATACATATAGTATTCCTCCTATATTTCTAACAATCACATTCATTCCACTATGTAATTCAAATCCAAGTCATTTTCCAAATCATATTTTACATTCACAGAGATATAAAAGAATTTGGTTTAAAAGAAAAGATGATTACACACCTGTAAAAGAAAAGAAGACAGGCTTTGTTTTTTTTTCTGGAATTTGATGTTTTGATTGAAATGATCTGAAATTTGTTTGATAATTTGAATCTGAACTGATCTTTGTATTGAATCTTCTGCTTATTCTCAGGTTTTTGAAAGAAGATGTTGTTGATTCAGCTTTTGATCTCTTTTTTTTCTTTTGATTTAATTTTTCAGTTTTATTTTGAGAGAATGAAAGAAGATGAAGATGCTTGGAATTGTATAAAGCCTGGTTTAATTCTTTGATATTTATTTATATTTACAATTTTTAAAAAAAACAAAAACAAAAGTGCCACATGTTAATTTGCATGTTAACTCAAGTTACAATTGTTAATTTCAGGTATTATAAGGCTTACAAATGTCTTTATATAAATTTTAAATTATATTTGCTATTTACTTTTATACTTATATGTGTTTTTATATTATATTTATATTTTTATGTTTAATAGTTATATTAAAGAAAGTATAAACCATATTAAATCCTATTTTAAACTTAAGCTATAAATATTAGTCTTTTTAGTGCTTTATGTTTTATTTATTTTTATGTTTACATTTTTCCATTAATACATTTTATCTTAACTTATTTTATGTAACTTTTAAAAAAATGATATAAAACTTAGTTATATGCTAATTAGTAACCAAATATCTATACATACTAGTTGTAAAATTATTTCTAAGATATTACTTAGAAGAAATAATTTAAACTCCTTTATTAATTTGATTCTTACAGGCTTAAGTATTTAACACTTAAATTATCAACCACATATATATACACACACTTACTTGTAGATGTATACACTTACAATTTTAATATCATGAAATTTGCATATATCTATTTATATATTTTTATTAATTTACTACAAGAGTTATTATTTCCATATATTTAATTATCAGAACTTTATTTGTTTAATCAAATAAAGTTAGTATCTCAATGGTAATAACCAGATTATTATCCAATTATCAGAAGTTCAAAAATCCTGGTTATCTAAATTTTAATATTAGTTAACTCGTTTTATTAATTTGTTTCTTTTATTAATCTTATTAATAAATTTTAATTTCAAAATTAACTTATATATATATATATATATATATATATTCAAACACTCTAAAAATTTCATCAAATTATAGCTTTTATAATATATGTGTGTGTGTACACACATACATATCTTATTTAAAATTTAAAAATAAAATCTATATTTTTAATCCTCAAACAATTTTGAAATTATCCCAAGGACCAATTCAAATAAGACATTTTCTATTAGTGACAACCTTTGAGCTCACATATCAATTTAGGCTAAGTTAGTAGCCAGGTAGGGTTGAGTACTTGGTTACCCAAACCCAATCCTTCAACACTTCTTTTATTAACAATCTACTATCTATGTCGTGAGCTAAATTAATTAACATAATATGACTAATTTAGACCGTATAGCATATTAGACATCGATATCATTGTTGGAACTGAGCCAACCCATAGCGAAGTAATTGGATAAATTTTATTTTTTACCTATTTGGATCTTTAATGGTCCTATGTAGTCTAAATGTATTTATAAATTTTCTAAATTTCTTTCGAATAAAATCATTAGTTTATTTGATTTTAAAAATAAAATTTTATTTTATATAATATGTATTATATATATATCATATACGCATGTGTGCATGTGCAATAAGATGATGTGTACATGGTTTGATATGCCCATCATGCATACAAAATGGATTATCTAAATGTGTGTGTGTAAAATAAATAGTAAAAAAATTATATACTAAGAAATATTTATTGTAAAGCTCACGGCTCAGCGGTTTCATACATTTTTATCAGCTAAACATTTATTAATTATAAAACCATGTGAAAATTAATAATATATAAACAATATTTTGAAAATTAAATTGATTAAAATATATTGTATAGAATTTTTGTATAGAATTTTATTATTTATAAATATATATACAAACACCACACATATTTTATTTATATAATCTGTTTTTAGTGTATATATATAATAAGTATTTGAAAAAAATATATTATCAAAAGCCTTTCTAACAAAATAAAATTTTGTAAAAATTTAAAACATATTTTATATTGTATTAAACTCTTAAATTAAACAGTGTTTAAAATCATTTAATGATATTATTTTAAATTTCAAAAATAATTTTTTATTATTTTCTAGACATAGAGCATGTACAAGCAAATGTGTGTAATTTTTTTAATATACACACGCGCACACTTATATACACAACTATCTATATGTGATAATCTATTGATATACCGATTCATGATACTTCTAACAGTGAAATATATAGAACAAAGATCATATAAATATTTAATAGTAAACTAGGAGAGTACTTTTCACCAAAGCCTAAAGTTTGCATGTTGAAATGAAGAACTCTTTGAATCCAATTCCAATTCTGAAATTGCTAGCTCCTGAATTGCCATTACCATGTATGATTATTTGATTTAATTTGTATTAAATTGCTTATAAATTTGAGGAGATAGAGGGTCGTGTTTGGACTGCAAAGGAAAGATGAAGGCATTAAAAAAAATAAACTAAAGTGAGGGTTAGGATGCTTATATAAATGAGAGACTAGAGAAAGCAAAAGTACGTTCATGATCCTTAATTTTCTCTTACCCATTCTCTTCTTTTTAAACATTCAAACTCCTTTCAAATTCCTCCATATAAGCCATCATATCCGGCCTCATCATGGCCGCAAATAGCAAGCCCTATATAGACCTCAAATCCACCTCAAGCCAGAATAATATTTATTACATTTAAATCCAATTTAAACGCGTATTGATATCGTATATCAACTAGTGCTTATATAACTATTACATGCATAATTTTTAATATTGTTCAATTCACATCAAATAAAAGTTTATAATTAATATTTCATAAATAGTAATTAATTTAATCTATAACAATTATAAATTAATTAAATCGGGTGGAAAAAGGAGTATTAAACATATCGGATGTGTGACTCTTAGGTGAAAATTTGGTCAGCGATTAATATCGAACAATTTGCATATCAACATTCTCACTTCATTTAGCAGGTGGTATGACATTATGGCTAAATTTACCGCCTATTCAATTTCGATAAAATTCAATTTTACTTTATTAAGCTTTATCTGGTAGTGATAGTTATTTACACCAATTCTCTTTATCAAAACTATATCACTTTGGACTTATCGAATTTGGCAATGGTCAAAATTCCAATATTGTCCATATTCAACTTTATAGTCTAAACACTAAGTCCTCGATCAATAATAACAGTTATTATTAAATAAACTACTCTGGCCAGAGATTTTGACCTTGAGTTGACTTTAGTTGACCGCGATATTGATCTAGCATAACAGCGAAGACGAATCCTCTCTTGAATAGTGTTCCACTTTCAATACTCCTCCTAGACCCAACTATAGTCATTCGATGGACATCGCACCATGAGTTAACTATAACTAAAGTGAATCTTTTATCTTCAATTAAGAGAACTGTGTAAATTGATATTTTTTCGTTTAACCTTAGTTATATTAACCAATAGAGAATTATCCATAGTCATTCTATAATTATCCAATAATTATCGGTATGTAACCCTATGATGCTCCAAGTAATCATGAGTAATACGTTGTCCAATATTCGAAGAACGCTACATATTCTAGTATCAACAGACGCATCAATATCCATTTTCGTACATCTTGATTGGAAATATTTAAAATGTGTTTATTATATATTGTGATACAATACTCATAATTTCAACTGCTTGTAATCACTATCAAAAGGACACCATTGATGGACATTCTATTAAATATATTTTAATTAAAAATTTAATTATTCATAGCACATTATAACAAATGTATAATAGAAAGAAAATACCTTTTATTATGAACGAGAATTGATTGCATAGTTAATTATTACAATAAATTGCAGAATTACCCCTGAGGCATGTCCTTAAGTCTATCATAATTAGCATACTTTTTGTCACGGTGTTGTAACGCCTTAACTCCAGTGATTGAATTATCAAAGGGATTTTACCATTTGATATCTCGAATCAAATGGCATGGAAGGAGCGATCTCTCTTACATACTACATTGGGCCAATACGGATATGTTTCAATACCTAAACACATCTAAAATAATACATATCGTGATTCGACACAATGTACATGAGTTCCAAAGTTGTATAACTCGCATATTAGGAATAAATACAAATAAATGGATGACACAAGTATCAATATCACAACGAAAATGGTAATGTGTGTGTGTGTGTGTGTGTGTGTGTATTTTGTGTGTGTGTGTGTATCAAAATATGTCTAATAAATGGACTAATGAGAATACATCACTTTAAACTCTGTAGACAATATAGAAACCAAAAATTGCTTACTTCAAATGTCCATATAACGACCCGTTCAACAATTGATCATAGAACATGTCCACAACTTCTAACATCACCTCAACTCCATCTTTTTTCTGAATGAATCGAACAGTGCCATGGCTTTTGACTTTCAGGCAATGGTTGGTAAACTCAAACATAATAGTACTCCATAGTATACACTATATATATGATATCATTGACAAACATAAATGATTGGTTTCCATGCATTGCTATCTTGAAATCACATCACCTCAGTCTTACCCAAGGCTCTGTCATGTACATAACAAACCTCAAATTAGGAAGAATTACACTATTAGTATAATATAATGCAATGATAACACCATACAAGAATGGTGTATGGTTTAAAGATGATGTATAATTCAAACACATAGATATTGCTCACGCTATACAAAATTCGTCCCATAATTCATTTCCATGAATCAATGATAACACACGTGTTATGGCTCTATTCATCGTGACTCACAGCTACAACTCTAATCAATTAATAATTTAGGATATCACAATCTATCCACTTATATAAGTTTTGTTTTTTTATATGAGTATAAAATATCATTTCAAATCATTCATTTTACGAGGTCTTATATTTTTCGTTTTACTAATGAGAGTGATAAATCATATTCTCTTATATGGATCCCATCAGGATTGCACGTTGATAAATATCCTCAATGGTTTTACCCTCCACACAGAATACCTACCTTGACAAGTCATCACGGTATTTTTCACTTGTACACTTCCAATTAGTTGTGGTGACCGCTACATGATCTCATTGTTGCCCACTCTCCTAGTATTTGAAGACGTGATCAATCTTAAAGATGTTATAGTACACTTCAAATCACTATCTAGTGGCTATATATCTCTTTTTTTGCACTACGTCCCCGAAAATATTTAATTTTTTCTTTCGTCAATGTCAAAGGGGTATAATGATCGTTTGGATATAGTGGCAAGGGATAAGGTCATCACGATTTAGGCGTGACCCTCGAATCAGTCCACTGGAATGGATACCAACAGTCTAGTAGTCAATACCTCATATTGTTCTTGTCAAATATTAAAGTTCATCTTTCAAAAATATTTGGCTCCCGAACACATCATTATTCCAAATATTGATATTATATCCTAAATAAATATCATGTATATTCATTTCAAATCGTCAAGTAACTATGTATTCAAACATGATAATTCACACATTCACTCAATATCAAAGGGATATAATAAATTTTTCATATGATATCATACGTGAAGCACATGCCATAGTCATATACTTGTATTTCTAAAATTAAACTAGTATTTAAAATCACCTAGATTCTTCAAAGAATATATTTCATCCATTCAAATTCATCCAATCAAGTTTTTGATTACTTAATCATAATATAAGTATACTAGTATTGTGAGAAATGCGGATTACGGATCTTAAGGCTAGGATAAACACTAGAGGGGGTGAATAGTGTTTTAAGGAATTATTAAATCTTTTTGAGTTTTTGTTAATTTGAACATAAATGTATGCAATTTTCAGACACAAATATGATCATAGAATCAAACACAGATGCATAAATAAAGTAAAAGCAGTAAAGGAAAGAACACACCGGATTTTATACTGGTTTGGAGTTACCCTACATCCAGTCCCGCATACAAGTACGGATTTCCTTTCAAAAGAAATTATGCAATTACACACTCGATTTCAAGGCTACGAGGTACACCCTCCAGATTCACAATCCTCTGGGTAGAGATACTTGATTTTACAGGCAACAAGTTCACCCAATTGATTTCCAAGGCTACAATCACACCTTTTCTCGCTTGATTGATTTCCAAGGCCACAATCACACCTTTTCTCGTTTAATTGATTACAAAAAGCCTATAACTCTAAATAGCACCGAGGGTCTTCTTGAGATAGTGATAGAGAATCAAACCAGAGATAATCTAGTTAGATTAAATGTTGATTTTGGCAGAGTAATGGTAGGAATATGTATAAAGAAAATGTGGAAGAAGAAGAGAAATGAAAACCAGAAAATATGATTGAAAATTCGTTGAAACCAACCCCTATTTATAGAAGAACAACAGTCATGCCCATTCGTGAAGAGATATGACGAATAGACACTTCTTTTGAAATTTAAATTTTGAAATTAACTAACACTATGTCGACATGGGTAAATTGAGCATGTCGACTTCCAAAGGAATTTTTTATGGTTTGTTTTTCTTTTGAAAATAACTTTTATCTTATATTAAAAACTATTTTAAACTTTATAAATATAATTGACTATAGTTAAAATATATAAGTAAATATAGAGAATAATATATTAATATATATATATATATAATTTTACAATAATTTTATATTTAAATCTAAGTATAAATATAAAAAGTTAAATATATTATTGAAGATAATTTAAAACTAAGGATAATTTGATTTTGAAATTAAAGATTATTTTGAGGCTAAAAGTATTTAAAACCAGGATAGATATTTTTGATTCTTTTAAAAGGAAGGTTTTGAAATCATTTTGAAAACAAGATATAATTTTGAAAATTTTTTGAATAAAAATTAGCGGATACAAAACAATGTTCCACTAGATTTTTCGTAGGTTCCATCCTACTCAGGATTCCATCCCTTTAACGGGCTTGAAGTGGATTCCATTCCACGAATAGATTGAATTTTAAGATGTCGGTGATTTTCTAGGAGTTTTAACCAAATTCCTAATAAATTAAAAGATAAATTACTTGAAATCTTGAACTCTTGATAATCTTGATAATCATGAGTCTTCATTCTTGATATATTGAATCTTTATACTGTATAGTCTTCATTCTTGGTACCTGCATGGTTAAATCCTGCATATACATATATTTTTAAATTATAATGTTAGTATTTATATTTTATAATCCTATACAGAGGTTGTTGTCGTCAAAACCATTATCTCACGGACTAACAATCTCCCCCTTTTTGATGATGACAACCTTTTTATAAAATATTACTTCTATCCTAATAACTCCCCCTTAATCTGTGCCTAACTATCCTATTTTATATTTCTCCCCCTTTGTCATCAACAAAAACTAACTCTAAATATAAAACTTCAACCTATATAACTCCACCTAAATCTAATACTCTATGACATGTGATTATAATGATAGTGTTATCATAAATAATCAACACTTAGATCTACAACTAAAACTTAGTCCTAAACTACTACCTATCCTAACTAAGTATCCATATAATAATACTTTAATAGAACACATATAAGAACACAAATTATTCATTAATTATATAGTTATTTTACATTTTCGAGGGAAATGTAAGAACATACAACAATAAGAAAAAGAGAAAAGAAACTAATGAGTGCCTTTGAAAATGGGAGATCTATGAATCGAACAATTCGGCTAGTGGAAACAAAAATTTCCATGTTGTTCGACAAGATTTCCATCTTTGTCAAAGCACACTTCACCAACGCAAACGACTTTGTCATCGTCTTCCGTGTGTACTTCTTTCATGGGAACTTCTTCTTATTCTTCCTCGCTGGTCTCTTGTACTTGATCTCCTGAAGAGTCTTCGTCAATCAAGATTGGGTTAGCATGATTATCCATTAGAAATTTTTGCAAAGGATTTTTCCTTGCCTCTCTTGTTCTTTGGCCATTCGAAGTTGCATCCCTTGGATTTCGGTCATTACTAAAGTGCATCCTTAAGAGAATCCTCCATTTTCTCACACGAGCGAGCGTTGTTCGTTGAAACGGTCCAGAAGTAGGAGAAGGGAATGAAAAGGTTGAATTTATGTTTGATTTCGAAGAGGAGGCCATTGATTATTTAATTTCAGAAGATAGAACAGAGAATTAACAGAAAGAGTGAATAGAATTTCGAAAATGAGAAGAATACAAAACCAATTATTTGGATTTTGGTATAAAAAAAATTCAAAAATTAAAAATCGTTGTATGTCGACATGGGGTTCAAGGGGATGTCGACATGGTGCTTGAATTTTTGCTACTTAATTTATTTTGATCTAATTTTTAATTATACTCTGTTATTTATATTTTTGATATTTCACTTATTGAACAAATACCTAATTCTCTTATTAATTTAGTAAATATAGATTCATTTATTGGTTTTGTTAATATATCAGCAATTTGATTCTCGAAATTAATATAATCTAGAGTAATTACTTCCTTATTTATATTGTCTCTGAGAAAATGATGTCTTATATCAATATGTTTAGTTCGAGCATGTTGAGTAGTATTTTTGGATAAATTTTTCGCACTAGTATTATCATAATAAATTGGTGATTTTGATAAATTTAAACCATAATCTTTTAAAGTTCGTTGCATACATATTACTTGAGAACAAGCCAAAGCGGCAGAAATATATTCTGCTTCAGTTGTTGATAAAGAAACTGCGTTTTTCTTTTTACTAAACCAGGAAATCAAAGAATGCCCCAAAAAGTGACAAGTTCCACTTGTACTTTTTCGGTCTAATTTACAACCAGCATAATCAGCATCATAGTAAGATATTAAGTCAAAAGAATCATTTTTAGGGTAAAATAAACCATAATAAGAAGTGTGTTTAACATATCTTATGATACGTTTTACGGCTTTTAAGTGGGTCTCTCTAGGTTGGGATTGATATCTTGCACAGAGACAAACACTATGCATGATATCAGGTCTACTAGCAGTAATATAGAGTAGTGATCCAATCATTCCTCTATATAATTTTTGATCTACATCTTTCAAGAGATCTTCTTTACTAAGGTACTCACTAGTTGCCATGGGAGTGGATTTTACACTCGTAGTAGTCAAACCAAACTTATTAATTAGGTCTTTAGCATATTTTTCTTGACTAATAAAGATACCATTATCTAATTGTTTTATTTGTAATCCTAAAAAGAAGTTTAATTCACCCATATGACTCATCTCAAACTCTTTTGTCATTATTTCAGAAAATTCTTTATTCATTTCAAAATTAGTTGATCCAAAAATAATAACATCTACATAGACTTGAATATCATTTTTATTTCTTTTAATAAAAAGAGTATTATCTACTTTACCAATTTCAAAGTTTGATTGTAATAAGTAAGATCTTAGTCTATCATACCAGGCTCTAGGAGCTTGTTTTAGACCATATAAAGCTTTCTTAAGTTTGTAAACATGATTTGGTAATTTTTCATTTTCAAAAAGTGGTGATTGTTTAACATATACTTCCTCTTTTACAAAACCATTTAAAAAAACACTTTTAACATCCATTTGAAATAATTTGAAATTATTACGATTTGCGAAAGCAAGTAGAATCCTAATTGCTTTTAATCTTGCTACAGAAGCAAAGGTTTCATCAAAATCTATTCCTTCTTCTTGACAATAACGTTGAGCGACTAATCGAGCTTTATTTCTAACTACCTCTTCTTGTCCATTCATTTTATTATTATAAACCCATTTAGTTCCAATTATAGTTTTATTCTCAGGTCTAGGAATAAGTTCCCAAACATAATTTATAGTGAATTGATTTAATTCTTCTTGCATAACCAAAATACATGAATCATCAGTTGATGCTTCTTTTGGATTCTTGGGTTCAATAGTTGATACAAAAGCTACATTACTCATTTTACTTAGTTGATTTCTAGTTTTAACAACAGATTGCATATCTCCTCGTATATTTTCAATAGGGCGATCTTTTAAAAGTTTAGTCCTTTTATTAGGATGATTAATTTCATTACAAGTTTCAGTTGACTCTTGATTTTGAGTGATTAAATCCTCTTCATCATTTGTATCTTCAAAACTTTTGAAATTTTCACCGAATGAAACATGCAATATTCCTTCGATGGTATTAGTTCTTAAATTAAATACTCTATACGCTTTACTTTTATTAGAATAACCGATAAAGATACCTTTGTCAGATTTAGGATCAAACTTATCTAAGTTATCTTTAGTATTTAAAATAAAACATTTATTTCCAAAAATTCCAAAATAAGATATTTTAGGTTTCTTTCTATGAAGAAGTTCATAAGATGTCTTATTAGTTAAAGGTCTTATTAAAATTCTATTTAAAATATAACAGGCGGTAGCGACTGCTTCTACCCAAAAATACTTTGGTAGTTTACTATCTGAAAGCATAGTTCTCGGACACCCTTGAATCGTCCTATTTTTACATTCTACTACTCCGTTTTGTTGTGGAGTTCATGGGAAAGGAAAAATTGTGAATTATTCCCTTTTTATTGCAGAAGTCCTCAAACTTTTCATTTTCAAATTCACCACCGTAATCACTACGAATGGTTATAATTTTTAGATAAAGTTGATTTTGTATCCATTTTGTAAAGTTCTTTAAACATTTAAATGTATAACTTTTATGTTCAAAAATATTGTCCATTAAATCTAGAATAATCATCTACAATTACAAAAACATATTTACTATGATTTATCGACAGAATTTGAGATGGACCAAATAAATCAAGATGAAGTAATTCAAGAGGTTTTGAAGTTGAAATCATATCTTTTAATTTAAAAGAACTTTTTCTAAGTGTTCCTAATTGACAAGCATCACATAGACTATCTACTTTAAAATTCATTTTAGGGAGACCTCTTACTAGATCATGTTTTGACAGTCTAGATAAGAGTTTGAAATTTAAATGTCCAAATCTCTTATGTCAAATCCAAGGGTCACTTGTATTTGCTAAAAGACACAAGTTATCATTTGAAACTTTCATACTAAGAATATAAATATTCTTTTTCCTAATTCTCTCAAATATTATGGTTGAATTGTTATCTTCAATGTGACACTTATCTTTTTCAAATATAATTTTATATCCTTTATCGCAGAGTTGACTTATACTTAGCAGATTATGTTTTAGATTCTTAACTAACAAAACATTAGTAATAATAGGAGTTTTAGAGTTACCGACTTTGCCGATGCCAACCACATATCCTTTTGAATTGTCTCCAAAGTTAACCAGTCCTCCGTCTTTGTATATTATATCATTCAACATATCTGGATTGCCAGTCATGTGTCTAGAACATCCACTATCGACTATCCATTTGTTATTTTTGATCTGCATAATTTGTCCATTGTGGATTGATTCCACAACTCCCATAAAGCATGTTTCCTGCACATCAAACAATTTTGGTAGACAGCTTGAATTTAAATATTGATTATATGCAGACTCATGAGACAATGATGATCTGAATATTTCTAAACTAGTATTAACATTCATAGCCATTTAAAAAAAACTTTTTCAAAAATCAGTTTATGAAACTTTGAAAACCTTGCTCTGATACCAAATGTGAGAAATGCGGATTACGGATCTTAAGGCTAGGATAAACACTAGAGGGGGGTGAATAGTGTTTTAAGGAATTATTAAATCTTTTTAAGTTTTTGTTAATTTTAACATAAATGTATGCAATATTCAGACACAAATATGATCACAGAATCAAACACAGATGCAGAAATAAAGTAAAAGCAGTAAAGGAAAGAACACGCCGGATTTTATACTGGTTCGGAGTTACCCACATCCAATCCCGCGCACAAGTACGGATTTCCTTTCAAAAGCAATTGTACAATTACACCCTCGATTTCAAGGCTACGAGGTACACCCTTCGATTCACAATCCTTTGGGTAGAGATACTTGATTTTACGAGCAATAAGTTCACCCAATTGATTTTCAAGGCTACAATAACACCTTTTCTCGCTTGATTGATTTCCAAGGTCACAATCACACCTTTTCTTGTTTAATTGATTACAAAAAGCCTATAACTCTGAATAGCACTGGGGATCTTATTGAGATAGTGGTAGAGAATCAAACCAGAGATAATCTAGTTAGATTCAATGTTGATTTCGGTAGAGTAATGGTAGGAATATGTATAAAGAAAATGCGGAAGAAGAGAAATGAAAACCAGAAAATATGATTGAAAATTCGTCGAAACCAACCCTTATTTATAGAAGAACAACAGTCATGTCCATTCGTGAAGAGATATGTTGAATAGACACTTCTTTTGAAATTTAAATTTTGAAATTAACTGACACTATGTCGACATGGGTATATTGAGCATGTCGACATCCTAAAGGAATTTTTAGTGGTTTATTTTTCTTTTGAAAATAACTTTTATCTTACATAAAAAACTATTTTAAACTTGATAAATATACTTGACTATAGTTAAAAAACATAAGTAAACATAGAGAATAATATATTGATATATATATATATAATTTTACAATAATTTTATATTTAAACTAAGTATAAATATAAAAAGTTAAATATATTATTATTGAAGATAATTTAAAACTAAGGATAATTTGATTTTGAAATTAAAGATTATTTTGAGGCTAAAAGTATTTAAAACCAGGATAGATGTTTTTGATTCTTTTAAAAGGAAGGTTTTGAAATCATTTTGAAAATAAGATATAATTTTGAAATCTTTTGAATAAAAATTAGCGGATACAAAACAATGTTCCGCTAGATTTTTCGTAGGTTCCATCCTACTCAGGGTTCCATTCCTTTAATGGGCCTGAAGTGGATTCCATTCCATGAATAAATTTAATTTTAAGATGCCAATGCTTTTCTCGGAGTTTTAACAAAATTCCTAATAAATTAAAAGATAAATTACTTGAAATCTTGAACTCTTGATAATCTTGATACTCATGAGTCTTCATTCGTGATATCTTGAATCTCTATACTGTTCAGTCTTCATTCTTCGTACCTGCATGGTTAAATCCTGTATATACATATATTTCTAAACTATAATGTTAATATTTATATTTTATAATCCTATACAAAGGTTGTTGCCATCAAAACCATCATCTCATGGACTAACAAGTATAACATAGCTAAACTAAATAATCAATAACTTGAATCAAACCCAAACAAACTTTACATTTATCCAATCATGCTAAATTATCACACATGTCTATAAAATCCAAATCATGTTCTTTTTTTTAATCCAGATTATAATTGATATTATAGCTTGACATTTTTTAGTAGAAGTGATTTTAAAAAAAATGAATAAATAACACTATGAAGGAAACAAAATAAGGGAAGGAAGAAACATATTTGAATCCATTCTAAGTGCCAGAGTTTATGTTGGAAATAAGATTTACATCTCTATTAGACTCTACCTCAGGTTTGGTTGATATTCTAGATAGAACTTACTGTTCTACTGCTTTAAATAACTATCTACTAGTACTATGCTAGATTTATCTAGGAAGTCTGGAATTGATTTCGATCTAAAGCAATCTGACATGGAGTTCATTAGGAGCAAGAAACTAGAGAGGTTCAGATCAATTAGTCCATGAGATGCACTAACCAGGACATTAAGGGTTTAAATAATCTATATAAAACGCAATAAAATTAGATCATTTTTTAGAAATAATAACATTGATATAACTTTATCGCAAGAAACCAAAATAGAGTGTCTAGATTATCACTTCTATAAGAACTTAGGGGGTTCATCTAAGTTAATAGGATTGTCACCCTGTAAAGGGCAGCTCGGGAGGTTTAATATGGAGTGGAAACATAATTATGTTAAGCTTCTCGACACCATCATTAACGGTTACTCGATGCATCTCATTTTCACTGATTTATGAGATGATTCTTTCTTAAATGTCACCAACATCTACATGCCACATAATAAGATTGATATGGGAGCTCTATGGAGCGAGCATCTAGAGTTTATGTCCCTTACGGTCGGTCCCTGTGTAGTAGGGGACACTTTAATGTGACTAGATTTTTGAGGAAGCACGCCTATCGAAGGTGACTCTACAACTATGGATGAGTTTTCCTATTGTTAGTGGCAGTTTTATCGAATTTTCACTTAATAACAGGTGGTTTACTTGGTCAAACTCTATAGAAGTTCCATCATTGGTGCCCCTTGATCATTTTCTTTCTAATGAAGAAATGGAAAACAAGTTCCATGCTTTGAGTGTTAAAGGGAACCCAACTAGTGAACCGTAATTTTGAACACTTCATCTTTGAATATCGTAACTTTTTGAAATATAATTAAATGTTATAATGTGAATTTATAACCTTATTAAACATTTTTAATTAATGAACAATGATAAGAAACTTGTTTTTGAAATTTATTTACAAAAATAAATACTTTGAAAAAATAACGATAATGTAACTGAAAATCGGTTTATTGATAAGTAACTTTTTAATCAATATAGGTTGTTCAAACTCTTTTGCATTTGTTTAATTAACATATGAACACATTAGTAACTAACCAACCCTCTTTACTTCATAAAGTAAATGGAATCTTCTGGAAGATTTATAAGGAGACATTTCATGCAAGGGATAGTTTGCTCATTTACTTAGAATAGAGGTGGAAAGGAGATGTGATGGAGCATGGGGGTGAGCCTTCCATGAAAATCCAAGGAGTGTGAGGGAAAGGTAGTGAGCACAAATTCATGTCTACATAAGTGAGTCCGTACTCCTTGAATCCATTTCACAAATTTACACAGAAAGTTATAAGCTCTCTAATCCTTTCTCTTCATAAATTTCCTTAGAAAAATAATTTCAAAACATCTTCAAATCAACTCAAACTTGGCCAAGGACCTTAGGAAAACATCGCAACTCCTTATAGAAACTTGAATCTTGAAGAAAGGAGCAAAAAAACCCTAAACCTCTATAGGCTATAAGCGTTAATTAGGCTAATTCTAGCTTAGGTAAGTGCAAAGCTAAGGAGTGGTAGGAAGTTGGTGTTTGCAAGGTTGAGGTAGGAAGAGGTAGCTTGACTTTTCTTGTTCAAGGTTGAGATAACTCACCATTGAATGGATGTAAATGTGTGTGTGTGCTTGTGTTTGATTGCTTATATGTTGTTTGAGTTGATATTGCTATACGTTGTAATATTGAATTTGATTCTTGCTTGGGAAGAAAATGATATGTGTAATCCATATGCATGAACTTGTATAACTTGTTGCATAGCCTTCAAACGAAGCATATAGGTTGTAGTTGGATGTAGGTTTGAATTGGACTTGCACTTATAGTGATAGTCGTTGTAGGTGCACTTAGGAATTGTATTGTGTTCGGCAATTTCTAAGGAAATTTGCAGAGAGATCCTTAGGGTTTCTCGCCATATTTGGTATTTGTATTGTGTATATTAGTTTCTGTATAAGTCTGGATGTTGAAAAGTCAAGTAACATATTGATAAGAGACCATACTTCCACTTGTGCAAAAATGCCCATTTTAGACTTTGTTTTGAGCTTTAAAGGTTTGAAAATATATTTAAAATTAAGTATTTTGTTTCATTCTTTTTATAAATGTTTGCTAACTCTTATTATAGTATTCTAGAAGTGGTTTGGGATTTTTATGTATTTTAATAATTAGTTATGAATTTTATAAAGAAGGGGGTTTACTTTTAAATATAAGGAAACCATGGTTTTTTCAAGCTTTTAAGTAAATAATAAAATTGTTATTTTCAAATAATATTATGAATGAATGTTTTCAAAACATATTATAATTTTTTAAGTTTTTTAAAGGTATTTTTAAGTATATATTGTTTTTAGAAAATCAATTAATTGTTTTTTTAAAGTATAGGTATCTTATGTAATATCGTTCATTTTTTTATAAATAAAGCACTATAAATATATGTACATACATGCATACATATATATTTATATATATATATAATTTCTAAAATGGGTTTTAAAGATATGAATAAATGATTGCACAAGAGGTTAAGAATTGCATAGTGGCTAAATCATGTTTTCTTTACTTACTTGTTGGAGAAGTAATTAGCTATGCTTAACAATAAAAGCCGAAGAAGTAGAATTCTCTACTTATGAGAGTTAAGATTGATGTTCGAGTAGAGATAGAAGCAACAGTGCTCTAAGCTACCATCTTTAGTCTTGATCGCGGAACAGTTAACTTGGGAAGATCAGAATTGTGTTAACCATGTTATTACTTTCTCGTTTATGAAAAGTCATTAATATTGTATTTAACACTAAAAGCCAATGAGGTATACTTCTCTATTTGTAAGGGTTAAGATTCATGCTCGTGTAGGGATAGAAGCAATAGTGTTCTAACTACCAGCTTCACACTTGACGTGGAATGATTAGTACGAAGGTCGGAAATGTGTTAAGTATACGAACCTTGATTTCTACAAGTGATCATTTTTAACTAGATAACCGATTAGTCGACTATCGAACTTGACCAAATATAACTTGAGATTTATCTAAAAGCTTCGAGGCTTCATATACTTTGAGACCCCCAGGGAAGAGCATTGGTATGAAACGTCTCTAGCTTTAAGAATTTATATATACAAGATCCCTTGGGAAGGATTCCTCTTTATATAGTTTGCTTATTTCTAAAATAACTGGAATTGATTTTACCAGAAATCTATCAATTGTTTTACTTACCTTATACCACTTCAAACTAGTAAATAAGTCTATGTTATAGAGTATGCTTATTGATTGTTTTTGGAGAGTTCGATATCGGTAAGTGTCTTACTTACCTAATACCACTTCAAACTAGTATATGAGTCTACGTTACGAAAGCGGTTGTGAAGTGGAATGTTATAGAGCTGAACTATCAATCCTGAGGTTAAGTCCAAAGGAGAGGTCAATGTTAACATTTCAGACTTATGCTGAAGGGTTGACCTATCTATCCTAAGGTTAAGTCTAAAGGAGAGGTTAGCGCTAGCATTTGTCAAACAGGCTTATGTAGGAATCTATGGAGTGGTTCGTGCTCCGTTCAAGAGATGAGGACTCATGTAAAAGATGTTGAACGTAACCTAAACATCGAAAATAGATAAAGACAGAATAGGCTACATAAACTTGGGTTTAGCTAGCCTACAACAGGGTATATACTCTCCATATCAAAAGCATGCTTATCGATGTTGCTAGCGGAGTTATTGATACTTGCTTCCATGTGGTTCTACATGTTTGTGCATGGGCTAGTTATGTTTATCTTGTGGTATATTTTATCTGGAGATATATGACGCTTGCAAGGTAGTTTTCGATCCTTGTGTATGGAGTTCAGATTCGGTTAGACCAAAGATATCTCCATGGAAAATCCATATGCGAGCGCACCTTAGCAGTTTTACATGCACTTCTAATATTGTCGTATTGTTAGATGCAAGCAACATGGCCATTTTCTGATTTATATTCTGCACCCTAGACATTATCTATTATATCACTATATTGACTAATGAATGGTTGGTTTCTTTCGAGGGGAAAATTGTTATGATGATTCATACGGTTTTATTTTTTACTAGTACATGTTACATGTATCTCGGGTATTCTCGTGTCACGTGGTTTTTATTTTCCCTAAATTCCTCGTTTTATCTTTCGAGTAGGTTGAGCAAAGCAGGTTTTACTTTGGATGTTCCAGAGTTTCAGAGATGAGCCGGAGGCTTCCTTTATCTGTCTATTTCTATTTCATTGCACTATATTATGTATGTATTATATTGTGATGACGTGTAGTTATAATTGTTCAGGATGATGATAGTACTTAGGTTTTGTAACTTTGAAATTTCTGTATTCAGAGTAATTCTTTGTACTATCTTTTGGATATTATATATTATCGTTCCGCTATGAATTTTGATATTGTGTTCTTTCTTTTTCTTATTGTATTTTTTTCTTTTTATTATTATTATTTTAACTTAACCATCTGTCTTTCTTGCACTTGGATGCACGGCACATGAATATCGTGGATGTATTATGTGTCGACATTCGATGGTCAAAAAGTAGGGTCGTTACATTTGGTATCAGAGTACAGGTTGAGCGAACACCTTGGCTTTTTAGGTATTTCTCATTAGAGATAGGGTAAGTGACACCCTAGAATTAGTTGAGTGTATTGTATTATACGAGAGCATATTTATATTTTCTATAACTACGTCCATTTTTCAACTTTTCCTTAGGAATAAATCCTTTCTTTGAAATATCTCTATCCATAAGTATCCTAAAGATATTTGACTATGTTCAGGTAGTACAAATCATGAGTAATAAAGCTGCCAATGCTTAAGGAGCCGGAGGTGGTCAGCACAGTGCTGTCATTAACGGTGCGACTCAAGCACTAAGGAATGGTGCTCTTGTCGAGGAACCGAGAGTGGATGTCATAGAGGAGGTCGTGTAAATTCGGCCTCGGATGAGTTTTTTTTTGCTTTGCCGTGATTATGAAAGGCTGGGGGTAAGATATTTAGTGGCTCGGAGACGATCATAGAAGTTCGATCTTTGCTTAGATTATGTGACCAGATGGGGATATAGAGCCAGTTGATGTGATGAAGCATCAGTTGGCATCATGACATCTTATAGACGATGTTATGGATTGGTGGGGGTTCGATTACTGCTGTTGTCCAAGAGAATGACTTCTCTTGGGACTAATTTAAGGAGGTATTAGAGATGAAGTTTGTTTCGAAAGCCGAAAAGACTTTGTTGTTTAGGAGCTTATTGGATCTAAAGTAGGAGCCATGACTGTGGTAGAGTATGAGAACTAGTTTGTTGCATTGTCTTGTTTAGGTTTGGGGTTGGTTGACACGTTGTTGAAGAAGAACGAGATGTTCATCGTAGGTATGCATCCTGAGTTTTAGAGGGACATGACTGATCACATCATGGGTCTTTTGGGGGTTTGGTGAACATGGCTTTGAGGTTTGAGAACTTGACACTAAAGCCATCTATTTCTGCACCAGCTAGGGACAACGAGTGGA
This sequence comes from Allium cepa, assembly GCA_030765085.1. Classification (NCBI taxonomy): domain Eukaryota; kingdom Viridiplantae; phylum Streptophyta; class Magnoliopsida; order Asparagales; family Amaryllidaceae; genus Allium; species Allium cepa. The sequence goes on from CM060932.1 coordinate 612,839,008, forward strand.
AGTTTCAGCTATAAGGAGATATTTCTGGTGTATCTTGTTATAAGTGTGAGAAGAAGAGGCATCTTGTTCGGAGTCGTGGGTCAGATGGGAGAGGACAGGTGGAGAGAGCGCCATTAGTGAAGGAAATGATTGCTAAGACACGGAAGCTAAAGCCACGGGAGGTCAAATCTCAATTTGCAATGAGGCAGAATTGCTATAACCGCCATAAGCCGGGTCATTTTGATAGGGAGTGTCCAATGCTCCAAAAAGGGCAGCAGTCGGGAGTCTTCGCACTTGCTTCAGCACCTTGCACTTCTACAGCTGCAAAAGGGAAGCAGGTTCTACAAGGTAAATTATCTATTTATGGTATTCATGTTCGTGTATTAAATAGTACCGGTGCTTCTCTTAGTTTCATTTCTAGTAGCCTTATTAATAGATTGAGATTGGAGTCAATTATGGTTTTCGATTATATTTGTGCGTCGAACCCTATTGGGGGCTCGACCAATTTTAGCATGGTATGTTTAGGAGTTCTGATTACTTTTTTCGACCAATTCTTTCCTTATGATATGTATGTTCTAGGTTTTATGGTTTTTGATGTTTTGCTTGGGATGGATTGGTTAGCTCGAAATAATGCGGTCTTGGATTGCGATAAACGAACAATAGTATTGAAGAAGGCAAAAAAGGTTCTGCTAGTGTCTTGTAAGGAGCCAAGGAGCCTATCTTGCTTATGTGCAATTTTCTTTATTCTCTTAATATCGTGGAAGATGAGTTGGGTTCAATCTTGGTTGTGCAGGAGTTTACAGATGTCTTTGAAGAGGCGCAACGACCTGGAATTTCGAACATTTCATATTTAAATATTTGAAATATTTAAATATTGAAATCTTGGATTAAATGTTATTGAAATAATTTAATAATTTTGTCAACTCCCTTTTATGTCATAACTAATGATGGTAAACTTGTTTTGGAAAAATGTTTATAAAAATGTTACTTTGAAAAAATATTGATACTGTGACCTAAAATCGTTTGTCGATAAACAGTTTTTTACTCATCGAAAGTTGTTCAAACTTTTTTGCATACACATGTTTGCTTAAGAAAAAATTAATTTGAAATAAAAATATTTTACAGTAAACTCTTAAGAAGCTTCTTAAAATTAATCAGTAAGGTGTAAATTGGAATATAAGATGTTTCGAAAAAAGATTTTGAGGCAAGTCTTAAGTGTTAAGTAAGAGATGTAATGGTATAAAGGTAGCATGTGAGAGGGAGGATTATTTTTGTTCTTTCATGGAAGGTAGAAGTGCTAATGGCCTTTTGGAAAAGTCTATAAATACACCCTTAAGGGTTCACTAATCACTTAAATAAAATTAAAAAATTGTGGAAGTGGATAGCACCAATCCTCTTTGTTCTTCATTAATATTTCTATAATTAACTCAAATCTTCTCCAAACTTTCATTAATACCTTAAAACACCTTAAATATGGATCTAAAGTTAACAGTGAAAAGTATGGATGGAAAAGGGGAAGCTGGGTGGGCCATGAGTATTAGGAAGGAGGGGGAGGTCTTGCCTTGGTTTGTAAGTGCTAAAGCGTGGACCTTTGAAAGATTAGTTGTGGTAGGAATTGTTCTTGATTTTGTGAGTGTTTTAGCATGTGTTTAGCTTAGATCTAAATGAGTTATCTCACTGTCTTGTTTGTATATATTGTGTATATATGTTGTATGGTCGAAATATAAAGTTAAAGTGGCATTGGCTAATTAAAGTTATAAACTTTAAACCCCTCTTGCTTTTTGAAAGCAAACTGATAACATTGTATTATATAACCTCACTTCTATTACCCTTTTAAACATGTGGAATGAACTTGACTTGATGTTTAAATAGTAGTTTGGCTTGTGTGTTTAATTGAAGTATATTTCAAAGTGTTTGAAGTAAGAAATGTCGCTATAAGCGCACTTCGATATCCCTTAAGTTTAACTTGTGTAAAGTGAAGATTATTACCTTAAGTTAAGAAGATTTTAATTGGTTGTTCTTTGCACATATTTTGGTATATTTAAAAGTAAAGAAATGGTTTGGAAAGTTATAGAAATTGTGAACCAAAGTTGCGAAAGTTAGAAGCGTAAAGGTCGTTATGGATGCATTTTGAAAATGCCCTGTGTTCGGCGATTTTCAAAGTTGACTTTAAAAGATATCCTATAGGCTTCTTTACATTTTTCTTAAGTACTATAAGCATGCTTATTTGTGGAAAAGAATTGGAGTTTAAAAGGTCTTGGAACTGGTCAAATAAAGTGGCTAAAGTTAGATCAAAATGGTGGCTATAAATACACTTTGTAAATATAGTCTGTTTACGGGAATTTTTCTAAATAAATTAAAAATATTCTTAGAGGTTTATGTTCATGGTATTTAAGTACCCTACGGATGTACTTACTATAAAAATTTCAAGCCTTAAATCACTTGTTAAAGTGGTGAAAACTACTCAAAAAGATTGTGCTTTTCAATGTTGTTCTTTAACAAGAACATTTAACAACATTTATAAAGCCTATAATAAGTTGCTTATAGTTTTAAGTGTTTGAAAATGATGCTTAAATTAGATTTTATCCCTAATATTTTGAGGGATGTTTTCTAACATATTTTGTAGTATTTTAAGTTGGTTTAAACTTTAAATATATTTTTAATATTTATTTTTGAATTTTGAAAGTAAAGGGGTATTAGATTATAAAACATGGTTTTTTATTATTTTCATCAAATTATAAATTAGTTATTTTCAAGTAATATTTTACATAGATATTTATAAGTTTGAAGAAGTAAATTAACTATGCTTAACATTGAAAGCCAACAAAGTAGGCTTATCTATTTATGAGTGTTAAGATTGATATTCGACTAGGGATAGAAGCAATATTGCTCTAACCTATTGGCTTCCCACTTGAACGAGGAATAGTTGAGTTGAGAATGTCGAAAATGTATTAATCATGTTGATTTCTTATTCGTTTATGAAAGTTATCAATACTGTACTTAACACAAAAAGCCAACGAGGTAGACTTGTCTATCTATGAATTCAAGAATGAAGTGCCTAAGCAATGCTTTAATATGCAGCTAATGCTGTAACTTACCTGGCTTCACTCTTGAATAAGGGAGAGTACAAGCTGGAATGTCAAAAATGAGTTAAGTATACGAATCATGATTTCCATAAGCGGTCGTTTTTAACTAGATAATCGACTAGTCGACTATCGAATTTAATCAAATATTAACCTAGATCTTTAAAAGAATGTTTTAAAGATAATATAAGTATGGAATGGTTTTGAGTTTGTTGTGACAATGCGTTAATAACATTCATCTTTAACCATTTTTTATTACACTTATGAATGTAAATAGATATTTAAAAGGATGTTTCAAAGATAAGCACATATGGAATGGTCTTTGCTTTGGGTTTGTAGTGACAATATTTGATTAACATTAGTTTTAAACCTTTTCAATAGATTTTTGAAAGTACTTAAATCCGTAAAATGGATATTTTAAAGGAAATTATAAGTATGAAATGTTTTAGAAAAAGGTAAAAAAATAAAATGAAGGTTTAAAGTAAAAACCTTATTAATGATTTATGAATATACCTATACCATTTGAGATAAGTATACGAATTCTTTTTGAAGTATTGAAAGAGTACAAATGAATAGTAGAGATTGATGAACGAATTTTTATTGGATAAAAGAAGTTTTACTAATAAAAGGGTTTAACTAGTTAAAGATTAATTTAATAAATATGAGATTAGAAGTCGCTTATGTGACTTAATCATGCTTTGTTTGACTTGATCGTGCTTCATATGTTTACTCATTTATGGAAAGTATTTAGTCGTGTTTTAGCACTAAAAGTTTGAAAATGCGATAAGTATACGAGACTTAGTTTCCATATGTTATGGTTCTCGTTATTATTGAATATGACCAAATTCATCAATTCAGTTTTAAAGAGACTAGGATAAGTAAGTATTTTGCTTATCGAAACCACTTCAAGACTAAGATGCATGTTCCATCTCTTGGAAGTGGATTTGTTCGAGATGCTAGAATCTATGTGCGGTTTTGAGATCTGTTCAAGATGTGAAAATCCATTTGGGGATTCGTGTTCTGTTCAAGTGATGAAGACTTGTGTGAAAGATGTCGAATGTGACTTCGACGTCGAAAATGGAAAATGACAAAGTAGAATGCACAATCTGGGGTTTGCATTCCATGATAGGATGTTATCAAATGCATATCTAGAGTATACTTATTGATATGTTGGCACCAGAAGTTGATGATATTTGGGTCCACGTGGTTCACGCTTATGTTCAGCCGTGGCCTTTATGTTTACTTTATGGTATATTTTATCTAGATATATATGATACTCATAAGCTACTTTTTAATCCCTGTGCATCGAGATCTGCTTTGGTTTATTGGAGGCATCTCCATGGAAAATCCATTATGCAAACATACCTTATCGGTTTTGATTGTACCCTCTAATATGTTGCTGAATGTAATTAATGTAATCATTCCAACTAGTATATTTATTTTCTTTTCCCTAGGCATTATTTATTATATCACCTTATGTACATATTAGATAAGTTGTTCTTTCGAGGGAATAACCATTACGATATTCCATGTGGTCTCAAAAGTACTGTTATATGTTATACACATATTTCTCGAGTTTCTCACACCGAACTTATGTCTGACGCATGGTTTTTGTTTTCCATAAATTCCTCATGTCATCTTTCGAGTAGCCTTAGAAAAGTATTTTGAAGTTCATTGGAGCTCGATGAGACAAGCTAGATGGTTCATCTACCATGGTATTCTTATTTCCATTGCATTACCATTGTATATATCAAGTTTGTGAGAACAAGTTGTTACAACTGGCCAGGCCGATGATAGTACTTAGAATTGTAATTCTGAAATGTTAAGTATCTTAGAATGATAATTTTATATTGTCTTTTGATGTTACATGTTATCATTTCTGCCCATTGTGAGATTCCGATATTATGTTCCTTCTTTCTTGTTCTATTTTTCCTTCTCTTTTATTTTATCCTAACAATCAGTTTTCTGGCACTTGGATGCCCATCACATAAATACCGTGTATATGTTAGTGTCAACATGTTGGGTTTAAATAGGTGGGTCATTACAAGAGGTGTCGGTTTTACCACCTCATTGTGAAATAGAGTTTCGCATTGATTTGGTGAAGGATGCAAAACCAAAGGTGTTGCCTTTTCGTAGAGATGCACCGATGGAGACGTTGGAACTATCTAATCAGGTTAGTGATTTGTTGCTGAAGGGCTTGATCTGACAAAGTTGTACGAATTGGGGAGTGCCCGTCATCTTTGTTACGAACATGGATGGTTCCTTTAGACTATATGTAGATTACCACAAGCTCAACAAGCGGACTGTTAGGAACAAGTAACTTTTTCCTATGATAAATGACTTGTTTAATCAGCTTCATGGAGCTCGGGTGTTTTGTCAACTTGAACTTGCTATAAGGTACCATTAGTTGAGGGTGATAGAGGAGAGTGTTCCCATAACAACTTTTAGATTCGATCAGTTTACAAGTGGTTAGTTTTGTCATTTGGCCTAACTAATGCTCCAACATTTTTCATGGACTTAATGAATCGAGTTTTTTGAGATTTTTTGAATACATTTGTTCTTGTACTTATCGAGGATATTGTGGTCTATTCTAAGACAAAGGAGGAACATATGTGCCATCTAAGGATTGTATTAGAAACACTGAGAGGGCATGTATTGATGGTTAAGTTCTCAAAGTGCCACTTTTCGTGTTCAAAAGTTAGGTTCTTAGGTTATATGGTTTCAGCGGAGGGTATTTTTGTTAATCCCACTAAAGTTGTGGTTGTTAAGGGCGAAAGATGCCATAAAATGCAACTGATATTAGGAGCTTTTTGGATCAGGCAGGTTATTATAAGAGATTTATTCAAGATTTCTCAAAGATTTCCACTCACTTAATGAATTTGAGGAAGAAAGACGTCAAATTTTTATGGATTGATAAACGCGAGCAAGTATTCATAGAGCTGAAGGCAAAGTTAACTAGTGCTCTTGTTCTTACTATGAAGATGGAGTTGAGGGTTTGAGTATTTACACCGATGCATATGGAATAGGTTTAGATGTTGTTTTGATGCAACATGGAATAGTTATTGCTTATGCTAATCCGTGGCTCAAATCGCATGAAGCGAGGTATGGAACTCATGACTTGGAGTTGCTAGCGGTGATACTTGCATTGAAGATGTGAAGGCATCATTTACTAGGTGAGAGGTTCGAGTTGTATACGGACCATAAATATTTGAAGTATCTTTTTATGCAGAAGGACCTAAACAAGAGGCAATAGAGGTGGTTGGAGTTTCTTGTGAACTATGATGGAGATATATTATATACACCAGAGAAAGCTAATATTGTAGGTGATGCACTCAATAAGGTGTATGTAGTTGTCACAAATATTGAGGTTCTTCCTACCATAAGTATCCATAGAAAAGGGAATCAACTTAGAGATTTTTGTATTGCTAGGATAGGTAAGGCTGTGAGCGAGAAAGTGGCACTGGAGAGGTGGTTGAGATTCGGGTGGATAAACATGGCATTTTGAGGATGAGCGGTAGGATGTGTGTCCTGGATGTAGATGAGATTGGACGGGAGGTTCTACTGAAGAGTCATCATTCTAGACTAATGATACATCAAAAGATCATTAAGATGTATCAGGACTTGAGACTTACTTTCTAGTGGGAAGGTATGAAGAGAGACGTTTCTATATTTAAGAGTAGATGTGCCAACTGCCAATAGGTTAATGGTGGTCACCAGAAGATAACTATGGACTTCATTGACGAATTTCCTAGGTCGAGGAGAGGCAATGAAGATGTGTGGGTTATCGTGGATCGATTAACCAAGAGCACACATTTCTTACCAGTGGAGGTAGCAACGGCTGCTTCTAGTTTGGCTCAGTTATATGCTAGAGAGATTGTAGACTTCATTGCATTTTGTGTGATATTGTGAGTAATAGAGATCCGATCTTCATGAGTCAGCTTTGGAAGGTTTTGGATGATGCACTTCGGATGAAGCTGAGTCTAAGTACAGCTTATCACCCATAGATAGATGGGGATACTGAGAGAGTGAATTGTGTTTTGGAGGATTTACTTCATGCTTGTATTTGGACTTTGGAAGTTCATGGGAGGATCACTTTCCAATTGTTGAGTTTTCTTATAACAACGGTTTTCAGGCAAACATTGGGATGGCTCCTTTAGGCCTTGTATGGAAGACCTTGTAAGTCTTTATCATGTTAGGTGGAACCGAGAGATGTCTTAGTGCTTGGGTGGGATATGGTTCATGAGGCCTGCGCAGTTAAAGCGCTCGGCGGATTCAATGCGACCGAGGTGCAAAAAGTCATAGCGGAGATACAGCGAGGATATAGCGGATGACTCTAAAATAGCATATAAAACTCGTACTTAATGTTTTTACAAATATATAAATGGTAGTTAAATTAAAAATTAACATTCAGTATAATTATAACTAAGACATAAATAATATTAAATAAAAACATGTGCAAATATACTGTAAATAAACGTAAAACTGTTATATAACATAATTGAATTTAGTAAAATATTAGAGTATTTTCATTTTGAAAAATTATTAAAAATTCAATTAAATTAATTAATTTCACAATTTTTATAATGTATAAATGTCATTTTTCAATTCATTTCTTTTAAAGAAGATATAGCGGAAATACGGAATATAGCGGGAATAACGGGATATAGCGAAAATAGCGGGGATTAAAGCGGAAAGGCTATATTTAGGGCTATATGGAAAAATCGCAGCAGTGGAAATCCGCTATGAGATATAACAGGGTTATAGTAGAGTAATAGTGGGGTATTAACTGAATAGCGTGAGGCCGTATATTAGGTAGTAGAGAATAAGAGACATTCGAAGGTAGCTCGGAGTAGTTAAAAGAACTATGAGGATGTGAGGCATAAGATTTGGAGTACTCGGTTAGGGATTTTTTGTTCATTAGAGTTTCCCCGATGAGAGGTGTAGTCTGATTTGGGAAGGAGGGAACTTGGCTCTTCGTTTAATAGGACCTTTCCTGATACTTGAGAGGATATGCATTCTTACTTATAGTTGAGTTATTGACTAGATTATCAGACATGCATGATGTTTTCCATATATCCCATCTACATAAGTATGTGCATGTTCTTACTTTGGTTACTAAGTCATCGCAGCAGAAGGACATAGATGTTGAGCCTGACTTGACCATTATGAGACAGCCTATTCGTATTATTGACCGTGATATGAAGAGATTAAGAACTAAGGTTGTTAAGTTAATCAAGGTACAGTAGAGCGACGATGCTTGGGATTGCACATGGGAAATGGAGGATAGCTTAAGGGTGTTCTATCCAGAGTTGTTCTTGGACTATTGGTTTCTTATCTTAATTTCGTACATCTTTTATAGCATACCTATTGATTGAGGTGGAGTCATTTAGTATGCATTTGGTTTGCAGTTTAGTTTGTATATATTTTCAGCAGTACTCTATACATGTATCCTTTTCTTCTATCTTCTTTGATTGTCGTTCTTGTTTGAATTTCGATGATGAAATGTTCTAAGTGGAGGAGAATGTAGCGACCTATAATTCTGAACAGTTCATCTTTGAATATCATTAATTTTCAAAATATAGTTAAGTGTTATAAATGTTATTTTATAACCCTATTAAAAATCTTTTAATTAATGAGTAACGATAATAAATTATTTTTTAAATTTGTTTACAAAATTAAATACTTCGAAGAAATATCGATAATGTGGCCTAAAATTGATTTATCGATAAACAACTTTTTCATTGATATAAATTGTTCGAACTCTTTTATACTTGTCTAATTAATATATGAACACATTAGTAACTAATTAACACCCTTTTCTTGATAAAGTAAATGGAATCTTCAAAAGATGAGGATATATTTCATGATATATTCTGCTTCTCTACTTCCTGCTAATTGGTTAACTCGCTTTTGGTCATTTACTTAGAAATAAGGTGGAAATGAGATGTGATGGAGCATGTGGGGGGAGCCTTCCATGAAAAGCCAAGAAGGGTGAGAGCAAGGGTAGGGTGCAACAATTCATGCCTATATAAGTGGGTGCATACCTCTTGAATCCATTTCACAAATTTACACAAAAAATTATAAGCTCTTTCACTCTTTCTTTTTATAAATTTCCTAAGAAAAATAATTCAAAACACCTTCAAATCAACTCAAACTTGGACAAGAACCTTAATACAACATCACAATACCATATAGCAACTTGAATCTCGAAGAAAGGAGCAAAAAACCCCAAAAACTCTATAGGCCATGAGCATTAATTAGGAAAATTCTAACCTAGGCAAGTGCAGAGCTAAGGAGTGGTAGGAATTTGGCATTTGCAAGGTTGAGGTATGATGTGGTAGCTTAGACTTGCTTTTTTAATTGTTTAAGGGTAATCTAATTCATCATTGAATAGATATAAATGTGAATATGTGTTTGTGTTTGATTGCTTATATGTTATTTGAGTTGATATTGTTATATGTTGTAATATTGAATTTGATTCTTGCTCTGGCAAATGACATATGTATTTCATATGTATGGACTTGAATGGACTTGCAAGACTAATTGCATAGCTTTGAAACAAAACATAAAGGTTGTAATTGGACATAGGTTTGAATTGGACTTGGAATTGAAAGTGCTCTTATAGTGACGTCGCTATGGATGCACTTAGGAATTGTTTTGTGTTCAATAATTTCTATGCAATTTTGCAGAGAGATCCTTAGGGTTTCAGGCCATATTTGTGATGTATATTGTATATGTTAGTTACTACAAAAAGTCTGGGAGTTGAAACGTTAAGTAACATATTGATAAGTGACCATACTTCACTTGTGAAAAACTACCCCACTTAAACCTTTGTTTTGAAATTTAATGGTTTGAAAAATATATTTAAATTTAACAATTTTGTTTTATTCTTTTACAAGTGTTCGATAACTCTTATTAGAGTATTTTAAAAGTGGTTTGGGATTTTCATATATTTTTAAAAATTAGTAATGAATTTTTAAAAGAAGATAGTTTACTTTTAAGTATAAGAAAAAATGGTTTTTCCAAGTTTTAAAATAAATTATAAACTTGTTTGTTTCAAGTAATTTTTTGAATGAATGTTCTTAAAACCTATTATAGGCATTTTAAAAGTATTTTTGTAACGACCCGCAAATCCGTACCCGTTGAGTCAACACTATTCTACATCAATCAACTCAAGTTGCACAGAAATACGAACCATTTGGGTTAAAGAAAAAGAGGTAGAGGAAGAGAAAACAGAAAACAACAACAAAATCTTACCATCGCAGCGGAATAAAATATAATAGATAATAAATGATCTTTACACAAATTCAAATATATCTGCTTATATATTACATCATCAGAGTACATCAATCACAGTTCAACATCAATAACATACAACTGGATATACAGCAAATCAACACAGCGGAATATATATATATATATAATAAGTACGAAAGTACGTATCGTCATCCTGCTCGTCTCCTGAGCTCCACAGTATCATATCTTGTATCCTATAATACTCGGTCTGACCCGAGCATTACAGTTAAATAACACCCGAGTCGGTCTGGAATACCAGCGTGAGAAAATCACACTCAATTGATTATTTAAGTTTCAAAAATCCTTTGAAAACAAAAGCATCTCGTAAGACCATGCCACAAATAAACATGTCGGGTTTTTACATTACGATAGCTAAAACAATTTTTATAGAAATCCTCTGATATTATAATAGGGTCTATATACAAATACTTATAAAATAGCCGAAATTGTTACATTCATTGAATTCCAGCTACTAGCCACAGAGTGGGTAATACAATCAAAACTCATACAAGGCTCATAGGGAGAATGGATTTCCAACTAATGACTAGGCACTGGGGTACCACCTGCCACAGTACATAGCCTAGATCACAGTACCGAGGAGTACGTCCGCTCCCCTGCAACACAAGGCCGGAACTATTCCTTACTGAACAGTCCTGAACAAGATAACCCCGCAGTTGTGGCCAACAACTGCCCACATAGCCGAAATAAAGGGACATCTAGACAGGGGTATACCTCATCCTGCTTGGGCATGACCCACCTAACCTTACTGCATAACCCCTGATTTTCAGTCATTCCCGGTTAATGAGGCTTGAGGCTAAGCGTTACCTTTTTAGACCGTTTCACTTAGAATGCCCATCGTCCGCCTGACGATGTTCCGAAAGCATTCATCCATACAAGCCCGTCCCGGGTTCGAACGGAACCGAAGGCACTACTCCTACTACTTCCATTTTGAAATATCCTCAGGATTAGTAGCGACTAGCCCTTGCACTTCACTGCTCCATCTTCGATTCTGTGACGACCCAGAAATTTTAAAAAATTAAATTGGAATAATTAATCAATTTTCAAATATTTAAAAGTTAATTTTAACTTGAATTCAAGATATCAATATTTACTTGATAATTAAGTTATTGAATTATATAGTTTAAATATTGAATCATATAATTTGAAATTGGGTAAAATGTTGAATCTGAGATTCTAAGCCTGTTTAAAATAATTTGAAGGCTTATAAAATTTATAACGATGATACTGAAGATAATATAATGGTTGAATTCTAAGCATGTTCAGTTTTAAAATTTTATCGTTTAAATTGAATTTAAAAATAGCCTTCCGAGGTATAGTCTCGGAATTCGATGAAATCAGTTCCATTGGATCCGTAATAGTTAGTTATTATCGGATTTCAATTTTCGTAGCGTTTGGAATTACTGTTTGCTCGTACGGGTGAGAAACACGTTGAAATTAAAATCGATAATTTAATATTTTTAAGCGACTTAAATGCTAACTTCCACGTACGATCAAATCAGCCTTTGAATCACGTTTTATTGTGTTCGGAATGCAGGTAAAACCTTATAATCGCCTCATGGCATTTCTTAAGAGGAGTTTGAAATTCTAGTAGCAATTAACGGGGCGTTTTGGAAATTTTATAATATAATAAAATTTGAAGTACAAACAGTCAGAGATATTTTTATCCAACGCGTACTTGTGAAGCTTCCCAACCGATATTTTATCTCCATCTCCTCTAGTTCATTCGTTTAAGATTTATGGCCGAGTTTATCTCCAGTACTAAGCGAAATTGACTCAAATAAAAAAAAGATTTGGGCGACAGTTATCTCAGCAAATCGAGCTCGAGCCATTCGTGGAATTCGCTGGTGGTGGCGCGCGTTCACGCGAAGCCAGGGACATCGAGGTCGCGGCGAATTTGGGTGATGGCGACCCGCGTGGAATCTCGTGGAGGCGGTCAAGTGGAAACTAGGGTTTCTGAAGCGGCGACTCGTTCATTCATGGTGCCTGGAGCATCTCGCGACTGGGCTGTAAGAAAGAGGTTGCGGTCGAGTTCGAAAAGGAGGGTGAGGAGCCTGAGCGTTCGAACGATGGGGGTTAGGTGATGATCGGCGGTGATGATCGGCAGTGATGGGAGGAGACAGTTTGGTATCTCGCAATGGATTGTGAGTAAATCTTCGACCAGTATAATCTGAGTGCTGTTAATAACTGAGTTGATATTATTTGGTTACTGTTACCTATCTTATTGATTGAAAGGAAACAAATTTTAAGTTTAAAAATGAATATGAAGGAAAACATTTCCAATTGTGTTCGAGAATGATCAGTAAATCGGTCGTAAAAATGTTTGTCTTAAGTTAATTAGAAATTTAATGATTGGAAATTCACAAAATTGTTAAGGTAAATAAAGAGTTAAATAAATAAGTTAATTAGTTAATGGTATGGATTAATTAAGTTAATAAGGTTTCTAAATTAATGATTTGGATTAAGGTCATTAATTTAAGGTCAAATTAAATGGAAAATTAAAAAAAAAAAATTGTTAATTACATAAGTTGGGATTGTTAATCGATGATTAAGAATTAGTTAATCGAAAGAGAAAAAATAAATGTAGTTAAATTTTAGAAATTAATTACCTAATTAGAAATTAGATAATTTGTAATTAAGAATTAATGAACTAATTAATTTGTAATTAAGTGATTAATCAAAGTTAAGTACTCAGAGAAGTAATTAAAGGATCGGCTAAAGAATATAGCTAATAAAAGATTATTAGTTAAGGATTATTAAATGATTTAATAATGTGATTAATCTAAGGTAATAAATTTTATTGATGTACTTAAGGAAATCAATTGTGAAATTTGGTAGGTTTGATTACTAAATGTAATTTATTAAGTAAGATTACTTGGGAAGGTAATTGGTGATACTTGAAATTACTAGATGTAATAAATTAATGGATGATTAATAAATGGAAGTAATTTAGATTTAAATTACTTGGTGAAATTGATAAGAAGGGTAAGTACTTAGTTGAAGTAATTGAAGGTAAATTTATCAGGAGATTAATTAGAGAAAATTAACTATCCTTTAAAACAATTACACTAGTGATAAATTCAAGATGGATATTTAGGGAATGATAAGTTGATAGAGTGTAACTAATTATTGTTAAGTAAGCAAGATTAAAATGATTAATATCGAGGGCTAAATTAATATAATTAATTTAGATATTTAATGATGTAATCAAAGACCGATTAATTAAAATTGATTAATCCATAATAATTAACTTGTGAGAAATAAATTAATATAAGTAATTAAGGATTAATGTAATTAAAATAGATAATTAATTCATGAAGTAATTTCGATTACTTATTGATTTGGTTAAGAAGAATTATATCGTGATAATTAATTAAAGATAATTACTTGAATGCAATTGAAAGATAATCAAATCCAATGTGATTAATTAAGATGAATAATGAAGGGTTGATTTATTAATTGATTTGAAATCAATTAATATCGAATGAAGGAATATGGGGGATGGTGTTAGTAATTCAATCAGGATTAATTTAATTAATTTTGGAAGTGATTAAGCTTTGCTTATGAATGATTGAATGGTATTGAATGCCTTGAATGAGTGGATATCACTGATATGAAATGTTGTGTATTTCATTTGGATAACTTGGGTTAGGATAGCATGAGTTTCTAAGAGACCGGAGTCGGGTATTAGGAAATACCTGAAACTACTTCGAATTTTTAATAAATTGATTTGTGAAAATCAATAAGGCCGGAATGAAATGATTTAAGTAAATTGGATTATTTTACCTAAGTTTGATAATTAGCAATTGATGTGTGGAATAAGTGTTGTCTATAGCAAATTGCGAATTTGTTAAATTGACATATGTTACCCTGGGTTGTTATAAGTTATTTGTTTTGGTATTCCATGTTAGTTGGGTTTACTCACGCTGGTTTCCAGCCTGACCCGGGTGTTACTTTGGTGTAATGCTCGGGTCAGACCGAGTATTACAGATTTTCATGTAGGTACGTTTTGGAGCTCAGGAGGCGAGCTGGATGGCAAGAGCGTATAGAGTATTCCGATGTATTTATATTATTGTTAATCTGGGACATGATAATTGTATATATGCAGTGTCTGTATATGTGTGAAACTCTGATGTATATTAAATGTAATCGACAGATATAGTATTCTTTTGTAAACTGTTATTATTTATTATTATTTTATTCACAGTGAATGTGAGTGGTTGATGTTTCTGTTCTTCCTCTTCTATCTCTTTCTTCTTTTTCATAACTATCTGAAATTGTCTGGTTCGTAAATTTCGGGTCGTTACAGTTGGTATCAGAGCTGAAAGATTAAGCGAGAACCTTGGCTCTAGTGAGCATTACTTATTAATTAGAGTCCGTAGTATTCTAGAATGAGTTGGGTATATAAATATATATGAGAGCGTACTTGTTATTTTCTTATATAAAGGTTTAAAATGATTTTATATAAAAATATATTGTGATATATAAAGCAATATTTCCCTCTAATAAATAGTAAGGTGATTGGTTGTTAAATCATTGGAATTAAATTAAGCAGTAATATAATACAACCAAATTAAAGTCTTGGATTGGAATTAAAATAGGTGATAACAGAAATACAACCAAATTAAAATTTAATTAATTGAAAATGAAATTCTGGGATTAGAACTAGGAAATTAAATTCTTTAAAAACTTTAAATGAACAAAGTTAATTTGGTTAAAAAAGTTAAACCAACCTTTGAGAATTTAACTCGAATTTATATAATTCGAGATGGTTTAAAAGTGAGATTGAAATTGAACATAGTCTTATTGTAAAACAAGAAATGTTTGGAAGATTTTTAAGGGGTTTGTTTTGAAATTAAAACCAAGGGTGGTTTAAAATTTAAAGGTAACCTGGTGTGTAAAGGAAATAAATATGTATATATGTATGGATATACATGATATCAAAGATAATTTGAAATAAACTCTAAATGTTGAGTTTTGATTTTCCCTGAAGTGTGATGGAAAACCCAAAGTGATATAAGTTTTGAACTTATAAGAGGGAAAGAATTTTGACATTTGAAGTGGGAATTCAAATTGAGTAAGATTGATTGGATTAAGCAAATTGCGATTTAACATGGGAGAAGTTAAATAAGTGTGAATGAACAACTTGAATTGGGAATTTCAAGATGAAATTGAGATTTAATTTGGATAGTTAAGTGGTAAGTTGAATTGGAAATTTGTGTGATCTCAAATGGGTTTGAGATCTAGAAACTGAAAATGAATGAATGTTTTAAAATAAATTGGATGATACCATTCTATTGTTGTTAAAAATCTTTAAATTGTGGATTGGATTTGTTTAAATGGATGAGAAATGAAGTGTGGTAAAATATCCATTATTGAGATAAAAGAAAAATCTAACGTTAATTTGAAATTAAGGATATAGAATAACTTTGAACTGAAAATTTGAATAATTAAACTTGTTTAAGAATCGGTTTCAAACTAGAAGATAAAATTGTGTAGTAAATTAAATTTTTAAAATAAAAATTATTGAACTCTTATGTAAACTTTGAAATAAGTAAGTAAAGATAATTTAAAATGGAATTTGATTGAAATTCGGAAAGAAATTGAGAATTAATTCAACTTGAATTGGGGTTAAACCAATTTCAATGGAAATTGAAGTTACTTAAATTGGAATTGGAAGTTGGGAAAGTTGAACAGTTTTGGCTCTGGACTATTTTCCATATAAATTGTTTTAATCTAAACTTATTTTTCCAAGCTATTGAATATATACAACCTTTCTTTCTTAAAGCCAAATTATTTTATACTTGTTTTACAATTATTTGGAGCTGTTTAACCATATTTCAACTATTTTCTAAACTAATTACTATTTTTCAACTATGTTACAAATTATTTACTATTTTACAACTATTTTGCAATTATCTAAAATTTTTGAAATTATTTAACTATTTTCCAACTATTTTACAATTAGTTAACTATTTTACAGTTATTTTGCAAACTATTAATTATTTTTCAACTACTTACCTATTTTTAAAAAATTTCAAGCTATTTTCTAAACTGGTCGGAGTTCAAACTGTTATTGATTTAAATACCCAACTGAGATAAGAATTGAAGTGATAATCCAAGGCAAATGTGAATAAGTGAATGAAGATTTAAGTGAATGTGAATGGAAAGGAAATTGATTTGGCTAATTATCAATGAAGTTAAATACGTAGGATGTACGTATATTATTCTATTCGCATAGTGATTTGATCCAGATTCAAGTGTAGAATTTCGAGATAATTTATTGATCCGAGTCGGGATTTTTCACTCGATTTTCGATGGCGAACCTGGATATGGATCGTTGATTGGTTTTGGATATTCTCTATCATAGTCATAGCCATGCAAGGAGAATGACGGTTTCTGATCAAGAAACCAGATCTGTGTCCGCACTAGGAAGTCGGGTGGACGATACTAGTTCGGAAGTGAAATTGTGTGATCGAGTGAGCGATCAGATTGGTATAGCGTACGGATGATAAGTGTACATCGTACGGATTTGAATGAAGTTGATATTGAAAAGAGTAATCAAAATTGGAATATTTGATTTTGAATAAACAAGTTATATATCTTTGTTGTATAAGATAAATCTTTCCTTGTTAAATCTATTGCCGGAAGAAAAGGATTTTTGAAGATGTTTGAAGTATAAAAGGAATTTTATACCAGTTTGAAAAGATCCAAAGTTTTTAAATTTTATATATCTGAATATATATATAAAGGATCTTATGAGGAATTCGGAAAAGGTTTTGAGAACCTTTGGATTTGGAAAGGCTTTTGATTTTTGGGTAAAATCAATATTGAATTTGGAAAGCCTAGTTTGAGAATTATCGATTTGGGATAATCGATTTTGTGTAAAGGAGCTTTGTATGATATCATATTAGGTGTATGATTTGAAGATACTATATGTGTATAGTATAAAATGTTTTGATGATGGCTCTGGGAAAAAAGGCGCTCCCTTGAAATGAACTTCTCAGGAGTGCCATCGGGTGGTGCTGCCTTGAGCCCCAAGGGGGGGTTCTAAAGTTGACCCTGTGAGGAGTCCGGAAAAAACTAGTTCTTGAGGATTATTGGGTAGCGAAAGTCGATGGCGCTGATGCCTACAGAGGCATTTGGGTTATGCTGTGACGACAGTGTAACTCGATGTCGCTGCGATCTACTGTGGGGACCATAGCGAAATTGTGTGGAGGATGAGTGCCAACAGTCTACACTTGATTTTGCCGGGAAGGCAACGCAACGTCGATAGACTGCGATCTATGGTCAAGTGGAGTGGAGAAGTTTCATTTTTGGCAGCGAAATTCGAGGGCGCTGATGCCTACAGTTATATGGGCTTTTGTTGTGATAGCTACGTAACCCCAGTTGTGGCTTCGATCTGTCGTGGGTTCCATGGTGTAATCGAGGGGCGCGGAGGCCAACAGTTATCTATGGATTTTGTCGGGATGGCAACGTAACCATCGGGTTAACTGCGACCATGGATGGGAGTGATGATTTCCAAAGCATTCTCACCAAAGTTATTTCCTCTATTTTCAAAAACTGTATTCAATATTATTAATAAAATTATTTTCCAAGTATTTTCACTGGGTGTTGAAAACAGGTTCGCCAAGTACTTATAGGTTTTCAGTCCTACGCCTGATCAACATATGACTGAATTTCTGTGAGAATAAGGATGGACTGGTTGAGACATCGAGTCATAAAAAGTATTTTTATAAAGAGATATTTTATTAAGTATAATGTGAATTTTAAAGCATTTCTAAAAATTTTAAATAAAGATGTTGGAAATTTTGGAAAATAAAGGAAATCCAAACTGGAATTTTAATGAAGTGAATTTGTAATTAAAATCGAACATTGATTTAGAAGTTGAAAGTAAGCTAATTGGCTAAATAATTGTTTGGTTGAGTATATTAATAAAATTTAACTTGGTTAAACAGATGGATTGTAGGTTGATAATGGGTTTGGGGATGAATTCGAATTTTATATAGAATTCAATTTAGATTTAATAATGAATTAAATAAGAAGAGATGTTGTAAAATAAGAATAAATAGAGTTGGATTGAAAATGTGATGGATTGAATTACAAATAAAATTCAAGTGTGATTTGAATATAAATTTGTTATAATGGAAGTGATGTCGAATGAAATGAAAATGGATTATAATAACATGGTTTGAGTTGCAAAATAAATCCAAATGAATAGAAATAAATTGAGATTGGCCTTGTATTAATAAACTGAATTCGATAACGAATTAAGTAAGCAAATTTAAATTTTAAAATGGGTTAATTGAGTTAAATGATAAATGGATGAAGTCTGATTAAAAAAATACTAAATCGAAGCTGTGATTGGAATTGGATTATCAGATTGGACTTAAGTTCGATGGCATATTTGTTTGAAGTATAAATGAGATAAGTATGTGGTTGGATATTATTTTGGATAAATTGAGAAGATGAATTAAAATTAAAATTAAAATGGATGGGCTTACTGAATTTAATGGAAGTTGATTAAATGAGAATCAAATAGAAGTAAACTTAAGTTGATGTTGGAATAAATTAAAGTAAATTCACTTAAGTTTAAAATTCATGGAAGCTTGGCTTCGAATAAGAGTGGAAACTCATTAAATAAAAGCTTGGATTAAATAAATTTGGGAATGGCTCGAAGTATACAAGAATGGAATGTGTCGAGCTAAATGAATGAATTGAAATTAACTTAAAGTAGTTATAAACTTAAATAGATGCTTTACTAAGCGAATATCGTCGAAATTGCATAACAATAATTGTCGTTTGGCATAAACAAAAGTAATTAAAATGCTATGAGTCAATAGAGATTAAATAAAATTGGTTCTGAATCATTTGAAGTGAATATGAGCTTGTTTGGGTTAAAAAAAATCAATGGAATGTAAGAAATTGAGTTCCAAACCATTGAATTTAATGAAATGGTATATAAATTGGTTGAAAGCAATTGAATTAGTTTTGAAAACATATAAATTGCTCGTGGAAGTTATTTTGAATGCATTTCTTTTAGAATTGAAGTGTTACAGTTGTTTAAGTAAGAGAAATGTTATAAACTTCATCTATATAGTGCTTATATGCTTAAGTTGAGTAAGTACAGGTACCTGAAGGCCGTTTGGCTGGATTTGGATGCACTAATTGCTAAAATAAGTAAGCCTCATGCTTAAAATGCTAAATAAGGTACGCCTACGCAATAACAATAGGAAATATGAACAGTTTGGCCTTTTTCCGACCGTGTGGGTCGATGTATATATATTTATATCTCTTGTCAAATTGCAAAAAGCTCCTCCGTACAAAGGGGACTCTGTCAAAATTTTCTGAAAATTTTAGGAGTTAGAAAATTTTTGGGAAAATTTTTGTTAACAACAAAATGATTTCAAATTGGAATCTAAAGTAAATTAGTAAATGAAACTAATATGAATCGGTCATACTTGAAAGATAAAATTTAATATTCAAATTTAAAAGTAAATTGGATTCGTATGGAAGTGGGGAAAACTAGTTTGAATAGAAATGGATATGAAAACTTCTGTAAGGAAAAGTATGTAAAGATGTGAAAGGGCTATGATTGGATATTATTGCTAAGTAGGTTATGCAGGTATTGTAAAGAGAAAAGAAAAATTGGATTTGATAGTGGAAGATAAATTTGAATTGCCCGACAAAAAGGTATGTATTTAAATTTCTGTATGAGATTGGATTGGGTTTTGGATCTAGCCACTTGGCTTTATATTTTCTTTTTGGTATTTGGGAGCCCGTAGAGGCCTTTTGTAGTAGTACCGAGCTAGCCGCGCAAAGGAGACGCTGACAAAAAAATTCGAAAATTTAGAGAGTCAGAAAAATTTTGAGAAATTTTTGATAATTCAAAGTTTGGTTTTAAATTGAAATTTAGATGATTGAGAAAAATGGTATTGTTTGAAACTATAGAAGGTTTTGGGAAGTTGGTTGATGTGATAATGGGTTTTAATAAGGGATAGCTGGTAGGATGTTGATAAAACTGTTCGTTTTGGGAAAAGGGTAAACTGGTATTGGTTCATTCTTCCTAACTAGTAATTTCGAGGACGAAATTCTTTTAAGAGGGGAGGAATGTGACGACTCGGAAATTTTAACGAATTAAATTGGAATAATTAATCAATTTTAAAATATTAAAAAGTTAATTTTAACTTGAATTCAAGATATCAATATTTACTTGATAATTAAATTGTTGAATTATATAGTTTAAATATTGAATCATATAATTTGAAATTGGGTAAAATGTTGAATCTGAGATTCTAAGCCTGTTTAAAATAATTTGAAGGCTTATAAAATTTATAACGATGATACTGAAGATAATAGAATGGTTGAATTTTAATTTAAAGGTGATTTTTTCAGTTTTAAAATTTTATCGTTTAAATTGAATTTAAAAATAGCCTTCCGAGGTACAGTCTTGGAATTCGACGAAACCAGTTCCATTGGATCCGTAATAGTTAGTTATTATCGGATTTCAATTTTCGTAGCGTTTGGAATTACCGTTTGCTCGTACGGGTGAGAAACACGTTGAAATTAAAATCGATAATTTAATATTTTTAATCGACTTAAATGCTAACTTCCACGTACGATCAAATCAGCCTCTGAATCACGTTCTATTGTGTTCGGAATGCGGGTAAAACCTTATAATCGCCTCGCGGCATTTCTTAAGAGGAGTTTGAAATTCTAGTAGCAATTAACGGGGCGTTTTGAAAATTTTATAATATAATAAAATTTGAAGTACAAACAGTCAGAGATATTTTTATCCAACGCGTACTCGTGAAGCTTCCCAACCGATATTTTATCTCCATCTCCTCTAGTTCATTCGTTCAACATTTATGGTCGATTTTATCTCCAGTACTAAGCGAAATCGACTCAAATAAAAAAAAAGATTTGGGTGACAGTTATCTCAGCAAATCGAGCTCGAGCCATTCGTGGAATTCGCTGATGGAGGCGCGCGTTCGCGCGAAGCCAGGGACATCGAGGTCGCGGCGAATTTGGGTGATGGCGACCCGCGTGGAATCTCGTGGAGGCGGTCAAGTGGAAACTAGGGTTTCTGAAGCGGCGACTCGTTTATTCGTGGTGCCTGGAGCTTCTCGCGACTGGGCTGTAAGAAAGAGGTCGCGGTCGAGTTCGAAAAGGAGGGTGAGGAGCCTGAGCGTTCGAACGAAGGGGGTTGGGTGATGCTCGGCAGTGATGGGAGGAGACAGTTTGGTATCTCGCAATCGATTGTGAGTAAATCTTCGACCAGTATAATCTGAGTGCTGTTAATAACTGAGTTGCTATTATTTGGTTACTGTTATCTATCTTGTTGATTGAAAGGAAACAAATTTTAAGTTTAAAAATGAATATGAAGGAAAACATTTCCAATTGTGTTCGAGAATGATCAGTAAATCAGTCATAAAATGTTTGTCTTAAGTTAATTAGAAATTTAATGATTGGAAATTCACAAAATTGTTAAGGTAAATAAAGAGTTAAATAAATAAGTTAATTAGTTAATGGTATGGATTAATTAAGTTATTAAGGTTTCTAAATTAATGATTTGGATTAAGGTCATTAATTTAAGGTCAAATTAAATGGAAAATTTAAAAAAAAAATGTTAATTACATAAGTTAGGATTGTTAATCGATGATTAAGAATTAGTTAATCGAAAAAGGAAAGATAAATGTAGTTAAATTTTAGAAATTAATTACCTAATTAGAAATTAGATAATTTGTAATTAAGAATTAATGAACTAATTAATTTGTAATTAAGTGATTAATCAAAGTTAAGTACTCAGAGAAGTAATTAAAGGATCGGCTAAAGAATATAGCTAATAAAAGATTATTAGTTAAGGATTATTAAATGATTTAATAATGTGATTAATCTAAGGTAATGAATTTTATTGATGTACTTAAGGAAATCAATTGTGAAATTTGGTAGGTATGATTACTAAATGTAATTTATTAAGTAAGATTACTTGGGAAGGTAATTGGTGATACTTGAAATTACTATATGTAATAAATTAATGGATGATTAATAAATGGAAGTAATTTAGATTTAAATTACTTGGTGAAATTGATAAGAAGGGTAAGTACTTAGTTGAAGTAATTGAAGGTAAATTTATCAGGAGATTAATTAGAGAAAATTAACTATCCTTTAAAACAATTACACTAGTGATAAATTCAAGATGGATATTTAGGGAATGATAAGTTGATAGAGTGTAACTAATTATTGTTAAGTAAGCAAGATTAAAATGATTAATATCGAGGGCTTAATTAATATAATTAATTTAGATATTTAATGATGTAATCAAAGACCGATTAATTAAAATTGATTAATCCATAATAATTAACTTGTGAGAAATAAATTAATATAAGTAATTAAGGATTAATGTAATTAAAATAGATAATTAATTCATGAAGTAATTTAGATTACTTATTGATTTGGTTAAGAAGAATTATATCGTGATAATTAATTAAAGATAATTACTTGAATGCAATTGAAAGATAATTAAATCCAATGTGATTAATTAAGATGAATAATGAAGGGTTGATTTATTAATTGATTTGAAATCAATTAATATTGAATGAAGGAATCTGGGGGATGGTGTTAGTAATTCAATCAGGATTAATTTAATTAATTTTGGAAGTGATTAAGCTTTGCTTATAAATGATTGAATGGTACTGAATGCCTTGAATGAGTGGATATCACTGATATGAAATGTTGTGTATTTCATTTGGATAACTTGGGTTAGGATAGCATGAGTTTCTAAGAGACCGGAGTCGGGTATTAGGAAATACCCGAAACTACTTCGAATTTTTAATAAATTGATTTGTAAAAATCAATAAGGCCGGAATGAAATGATTTAAGTAAATTGGATTATTTTACCTAAGTTTGATACTTAGCAATTGATGTGTGGAATAAGTGTTGTCTATAGCAAATTGCGAATTTGTTAAATTGACATATGTTACCCCGGGTTATTATAAGTTGTTTGTTTTGGTATTCCATGTTAGTTGGGTTTACTCACGCTGGTTTCCAGCCTGACCCGGGTGTTACTTTGGTGTAATGCTCGGGTCAGACCGAGTATTACAGATTTTCAGGTAGGTACGTTCTGGAGCTCAGGAGGCGAGCTGGATGGCAAGAGCGTATAGAGTATTCCGCTGTATTTATATTATTGTTAATCTAGGACATGATAATTGTATATATGCAGTGTCTGTATATATGTGAAACTCTGATGTATATGAAATGTAATCGACAGATATAGTATTCTTTTGTAAACTGTTATTATTTATTATTATATTTTATTCGCTGCGAATGTGAGTGGTTGATGTTTCTGTTCTTCCTCTTCTATCTCTTTCTTCTTTTTCATAACTATCTGAAATTTTCTGGTTCGAAAATTTCAGGTCGTTACAGATTCCAAACTCGTTTTCCACGAAACGTACAAACCGGATCGAAGTGGTTTTCGAGAAATAAATCCCGATCCCAGTCACTTCGAAACGATCAGCGCATTTGTCCAATATTGATAGTCGGTTATTTAACTATCAATTAACATTCACAAACATCCGTCCAAAAATAAATAATTTCCCAAATTATTTATTAACCTAAAAAATATCTTCACAAGATATTATTTCCACTTTCTAACCCTTTGAAAATAGTTTCAAACCATCTTTCTTTTTCAGAAAAACTTTCCCAAGTATTTTATATCTCCTCTGAAAGCACCAAGAACAAAACTAGATTTTTAAAATAATTTAAAACACTTTGCTTTGAAATATACTTTAAAACATTTAGGTTAAAACCACTATAAGAATTTGTTAAAAATACATACTATATGAATATTTGAAAATAAAGTTACTTAATAAAATATAAAACTAAATTTTCACTTTTAAAAACAAAATACTAAGTCACTTTTTAAGTAATTACTACTATAATAGATTTGAAAAATATTTACTTTAGAATTTAGATATTTAGAAATAATAAATTTTCCAAAACTTGTTTTTAAAACAACTTTAAAAACTTTAATTTATATTAAAAAAAATTACTTTGAAAATGTACTTGGTTATCCATGGAGAATTTCCAATCTCAATCACTTAAATCAACTTTTCCAAATTGATGCCCAATTTATTCCATTTGAAATAAATTTCTTTACTTTCTCAATTCATTTCAAAATTCATTAATTATGGACTTTATTATTATTATTATTATCTTCCGTTTGATTTTAAATCTTTTAACTGAAATATACAAATTTCAGGTTTTTCCCAATTTCTTCTTTATTCCTTTCAAAATTCAAATCTTAAATTTTAAATAAATGCTTTGTTCTTTTAAATAATAACACTGAAGTTTAAAGTTCATTAACTTTCAATTTATTCAAAATTTCCTTTTCATATACGGAATTTATTTATTAGAATTTTAAAATCACTTTATTCTTATCTAGTTCATTTTAATTTATTTGAATTCTCTATAGTCATTCCACTTACAAATTCTCTTCCTTTTATTTTCAAAAATCCAATTCTATATATTCAGATAACTCAGTGTGTTGAAATAAATTTCAGCAAACCATAACACTCAACATTCCAATATACTTCATCATAGCATATCAAAATAATCACAACAGTGAATATTAAATAATTTAAATGAGAGTTGAGGAATCCAGTTGGATCCCTCCAACCTGTTTCCCTGCATCCACGGACGTTAGCACAACATAAAACACCAATTCCACTTCGAGGTGGAATATCACAGTATATATGGGTTTTAAATATAAAATCATTCGCTATTTAATACGGGAAATCAAACATTCCAAGATATGCTATATATTACCATATATAACACACCAAATCAAATCAATCAATCAATTGTTTAAATTTAACTATTTAAATTTTAAATTAAAATTCAGCTCAGTGAGATTAACTCACCTTTGATCTTTGAAATTGCAATCCGATCCAACCTCGACTTGTTCCCTTTTTGATTTTAACCTTGAATAAATATTAGATGATTTTATTAAAATTCGAACCATTTGAATAATTGATTTCCATTTGATAAATTTAATTTACCAGCGATTTCATTTTAAACAATTAAATTAAATTTTAAACTAATTCCCTTTTTAACAGATTTTTTCCATTCCTTAATGAATTATTTTCAATAACCAAGGTAAATTAAGTAAGTTTATTATATACATTATTTTAACAATAGCTAGCAAGTTTAAAATGTGATTGTAAATGTAAACACTAATACTGTAAATTACGTTATAGAGACGGTCCTATATACAATTTTCCTGCTGCAATTACTTTTCCTTTCAGTAGACATATGTGTTGAATCAAAACTGATATAGTTTTTAAACCCTACCGTAGTCATTTTCTTTTCTACTACTTATATACATACATATATATACACATAAATAAGAATAAATAAAAACAACAAATAGATACCTCACAGCAACCGCTCGAGGCCATCACCCCTTCCCTCTATCGCTACTGGATCGGCACTGCCAAAGAAATCTCGAGCTCGCACCCTTCGACCTCGCCTTCGAAGTCGACAGCGTTTCCCCTAGGCCCCGCCGCACTCACGTCCAACCCTAGCCTCGATTATCGTCGCCGAGTATTCCACGTTCGCGATACTCCCAAACCCTTGCTTGTTGCTTCAGGTCGCACGACATCCCACGAATGAGTCGCCATATCGTTGTCGTTCGCGATGAACTCGAGCTCGGTCCGCCATTCGATTGATTTTTTTGATTTAGGGAAAAATTCGTTTTGAAGAAATGGGCTTCGGCCTGAAATCAATTTTTTTTCCTTATTTGAAAACGAATAGAAGGGGAAGAGATGAAGAATAACGCGATCTCGGCCATTTTTGGATTCGAGCGAAAATGAATTTTTGTTCTGTTAATTCTCGGCCATTTTTTTTATAAACGCGGCTGAAAGCTTCCCCTTGAAGCTTCTTGTTTTTTATTCGAGCATCTTGATTGTTGATTAAACGGTTTTGAATTGGGAAAGTATGTAATCAAATGACAGGAAGGTGGTGTGCATAGGAAGGAAAAGTAGTTGACTAGCCTATTTTAAATTAAAATTTCCAAAATATATCGATATAAATTTCAAGGCGATTACTTACCGTATGGTCACACAACAACTCCGATCACTATGAAATTTGAAATCCGAAAATAATAAACTATTACGGATCCAATGGAACTGGTTTCGTCGAAATCCGAGATTGTGCCTCGGAAGGCTATTTTTAAATAACGATTTAAACGATAAAATTTCTAAACTTAACAAAACATTTTCGAATTCAATTTAAACTATATATTTTCAAAACTGAACAAATCACTATTAATTTTAATTCTACAACTTCTATTATCCTCAGTACTATCAATATAAATTTGACAAGCCTTCAAATTATTTTCAACGGCTTAAAATTCCAAATTCAACATTTTACCCAACTTCAACTTATTTAATTCAATAATTTAATTATCAAATAAATAGTGATATTTGAATTCAAGTTAAAAATTAACTTTTAAATATTTAAAATCAATTAAATATTCCGATTTTAAATGCTCAAAAATTCTGGGTCGTCACATTCCTTCCCCCTTAAAAGAATTTCGTCCCCGAAATTACTAGTTAAGAAGAATGGTCCAATACCCGCTTACTTATCCCCAAAACCAAACAATTCAACATCATCCAACTATCTTTTTATAAAAGACCCATTATCATTCTTATTAACTTCTCAACTCTCCCATAGTTTCAAACTATACTATTTGTTTAACCATTCAAGTTTTTAATTTAAAACCAAATTTTGAATTATCAAAATTTTCTCAAAATTTTCTAACTCCCTAAATTCCCGAAAAATTTCGCCAGCGTCTCCTTTGCGCGGCTAGCTCGGTACAACTACAAAAGGCCTCTACGGGCTCCCAAATTCCAAAAGAAAACAAAACGCCAAGCGGCTAGATCTAAAAACCCAATCAAATTTCACAGAAATTTAAACATGTACCTTTTTGGTCAGGCAATTCTAATTTATCTTCTGAAATCAAAACCAATTTTGTCTTTTCCCTTTATATTACCTGCATACCCTGCTTAGCACTAATATCCAATCACAACTTTCAAAACATTTTATCGACTTCCTCACAAAATGTCAATATCTACTCATCCAAAATATTAACTTAGAATATATTGGTAATATCAATTTCTAATTAAGAATTCACCATTCCTTTCTTAAGTTTAGTATAAGCATTTCATGTGCTTCTTATATTTATTTTCACCTTACCACTTCAGTTTATATCTATTTCTATTCAATTTTGTTCTCCATTTCCCTATGAATTCAATTTATCTTTAACTCTGAATATTTATATTTTATTTTTCATTTATAACTATTTCATGTCATTATTTTAAATTAGTTTCATTTACTTATTTGTTTCAATTTCAGTTT
Source organism: Allium cepa (assembly GCA_030765085.1). Classification (NCBI taxonomy): domain Eukaryota; kingdom Viridiplantae; phylum Streptophyta; class Magnoliopsida; order Asparagales; family Amaryllidaceae; genus Allium; species Allium cepa. The sequence continues at coordinate 612,866,802 of CM060932.1, forward strand.
GAAATCGTTTTGTCATTAACAAAATTTTCCAAAAAAATTTCTAACTACCAAAATTTTCGAATTTTTTTGGCAGAGTCTCCTTTGTGCGGAGGAGCTTTTGCAATTTGACAAGAGATATAAATATATATATATCGACCCACACGGTCGAAAATACCAAAAACAGATCATATTTCCTATTTTAATTGCGTAAACGTATCTTATTTAGCATTTTTAAGCAAGTAGTTAGCGTGCCCAAAATCTAGCCACACGGCTTCCAGGTACCTGTACTTACTCAATTTAAACATGTAAGTGCCAAATATATGAAGTTTAACAACATCTCACTAATCTGCAATAGTTAAACACATGAATTCTAACAGCAATGCACATTAAACACTTTCCATAAGCAATTTATATAATTTTAATACTAACTCAACTGCTATCAATTTATTCATCCACCAATTTTATTCAATTTGAATGTTTTACAACCCACTTGCTTACATCCAATTCATTTTTAATTTTAAACATACCCATATTGCTCCAATTGATTTAAAAATCAATTTTATTTACTTGCTATGATTCATAGAATTTTAATTACTTCCATTTACATCAAATGATAATTTATTCTATGCAATTTGACGAGATCTATGTGAATAAATAAGTACTTATGTTTTATAATCAATTTAAATTGATTTCAACTCAATTTATACTTAATTCTATTCCATTTTTTAATTTATTCACAATCCGTATATTCTCACTTTCATTGCATCTTAAATTTGAATCCATTCACTTGCATTTCATTTTACTAACCAAACTAGTTCATTCAAAACCATTAACAACTTACGTTCATCTTCACTACCAATTAAATTTCCTTTCTATTTTAGTTCATTCACGACCGTTTATTTAGCTCGACGCGTTCCAAGCTTGCATATTACTAACTATTCCCGAATTAATTCAACCCAAGCTTTAGTTAATTTACTCAATTTATTCCACTTCAAACTTAAGTTCACTTCCATTTGATTCTCATCTAATCAAATTCTATTTAATTTTAGTTCACCTTCTCAATTTATCAAACAATATCCAAGCACATACTTAACTCATTTATACTCGATTTGGATTTTATTTACAATACAAACCATTACCACTTTAATCCAATTTCAGTTTTATTTGGCAACAGTTTCGATTATATTCAATTTGTTACCACTTCAAGTTGAATTTTAATTAATAGCTCAAATTCTGATTCTACCATCCGTTTTCAATTTACCATCCACTTTTATGAACTCACAATTCAATTTTATTTACTTCACTAACAATTCAATTCGAATTTAATTTATATCTTGAGTTTTATTTTCAAACTTCATTATTAACTCACAATTCAGCTTTTATTTAACTACATTGGGTTCTCATTACATATTTCATTATCTAATTTATTATCTAAATAGTTTTTCCCCAATTTATAATCCAGAACTTGATTTTAATCTCAAAATCTCTTCATTAAATTTTCTTAAGTTCAATTTATTTTATAATTCAAGTTTTGAATTTTTCGTTTTATTTTCCAATTCATCAAAAATATTTATTTTGGGTTTTCTATCCCACTTTTCAATTTATAAGTCACAACTTATTATTTTACACATTCTCATTCATTCTAGGCTTGAATATATTCATCTTTTATTTTTAACTCAAGATTCACGCTTATTTATAGCTCAAGCATATTTTTATTTCCATGGATTTCTAATTCTTTTATAAGTTATTCTAATTTATTTATTTCAATCCAATCTTTATCTCACTTATTTTCCATTTATTCAGGTAAGAATCTAATTCCACTTAATAACGCAATTGAATTTTTATTCCAATTCAATTTTATTTTAACTCAGATTTATTTAACTCAATTTGATTACAGCTTAATTCGAATACAACTAAACATTATTTTCAGCCTATTCAATTAATTTCAATCCAGTTAAATTTTTTTATTCCCCAATCCAAGTTAATTTCTTTTAAACCTTCACTTTAAATTTAAATTTCCAACATTCAAGCTTATATTTCCTTCCTGATTTAAAAATTATCTCAATTTATAAGCTTATAACCTATCTTATCAGGATTTTTAAACACCCGGCTTTGGTTTCAAATCATTTTGAAATCTCCAACATCTCAAAATCACACTTCTCAAAATTTTAAACCAATCCTGATTTTTATTTCCAACAAATTTCCTTTGAAATTTAAAAAAAAAAAACTAGTTCTTCTAGACAAATCAATTTGACAGCAATCCTTCACTTAGAAACTCGAAAATAAACATTGATGATGCTGCAGTCATCACCGAAGTTATTTTCCAGCGACTGAAGTGAGTTCAATGTTATATCCCTTCCCAAAATTTTTGAAAACCCTTTTCAAACCCAAAGGAATTTAATTTTAGATTTTCAAATCCCTTTAATCTATATTCAAATATTATTCTGAAATTTTATTTTATTTATTTATATTTTCAACCCCTTTTTTCTTTTTATAAATGAATTTATTGCCTTAACCTTTGGTTACATTTCAACATCTAGTTAAATTTTCACACAACAATGATAATAATTTAAATATCATCATTCCTAACATCCAAGCAACCATATATTATCTAAAATAGTTTACAAAAAAAATTCTTTATATCAAAAAGATATTTTTAGGTAAAATTATTTCATTCACCCACATTTAAAACAATACCATGTCAAACTGTTCTATTCAAGTGTTTAGAAACCCCTTCGATACAGTTGTCCAACCTGTGTCGACGAAGGTTCATATGCCACTCAATAAACCAATCAACACAATATTAAAACAATTTATATTCACTAACAAATACGTGCTCATATCTATTTATACGCTCAAACTCATTCTAGAGTACTATGGACTCTAATTTAAATGAGTAATTCCCACCAGAGCCAAGGTTATCACCAACCTAAGCTCTGATACCAAGTGTAACGACCCGCAAATCCGTACCCCTTGAGTCAACACTATTCTACATCAATCAACTCAAGTTGCATAGAAATACGAACCATTTGGGTTAAAGAAAAAGAGGTAGAGGAAAATAAAAAAGAAAACAACAACAGAATCTTACCATCGTAGCGGAATAAAATATAATAGATAATAAATGATCTTTACACAAATTCAAATATATCTGTTTATATATTACATCATCAGAGTACATCAATCACAGTTCAACATCAATAACATACAACTGGATATACAGCAAATCAACACAGCGGAATATATATATATATATATAAAACAAGTACGAAGGTACGTATCGTCATCCTGCTCGTCTCTTGAGCTCCACAGCATCATATCCTGTATCCTATAATACTCGGTCTGACCCGAGCATTACAGTTAAATAACACCCGAGTCAGTCTGGAATACCAACGTGAGAAAATCACACTCAATTGATTATTTAAGTTTCAAAAATCCTTTGAAAACAAAGGCATCTCGTAAGACCACGCCACAAATAAACATGTTGGGTTTTTACCTTACGATAGCTAAAACAATTTTTATAGAAATCCTCTGATATTATAATAGGGTCTATATACAAATACTTATAAAATAGCCGAAATTGTTACATTCATTGAATTCCAGCTACTAGCCACAGAGTGGGTAATACAATCAAAACTCATACAAGGCTCATAGGGAGAATGGATTTCCAACTAATGACTAGGCACTGGGGTACCACCTGCCACAGTACATAGCCTAGATCACAGTACCGAGGAGTACGTCCGCTCCCCTGCAACACAAGGCCGGAACTATTCCTTACTGAACAGTCCCGAACAAGATAACCCCGCAGTTGTGGCCAACAACTACCCACACAGCCGAAATGAAGGGATATCTAGATAGGGGTATACCTCATCCTGCTTGGGCATGACCCACCTAACCTTGCTGCATAACCCATGATTTTCTGTCATTCCCGGCTGATGAGGCTCAAGGCTAAGCGTTACCTTTTTAGACCGTTTCACTTAGAATGCCCATCATCGGCCTGACGATGTTCCGAAAGCATTCATCCATACATGTCTGTCCCGGGTTCGAACGGAACCGAAGGCACTACTCCTACTACATCCATTTTGGAAATATCCTTAGGATTAGTAGCGACTAGCCCTTGCACTTCACTGCTCCATCTTCGAATCCAAACTCATTTTCCACGAAACGTACAAACCGGATCGAAGTGGTTTTCGAGAAATAAATCCTGATCCCGTCTCTTCGAAATGATCAGCGGATTTGTCCAATATTGATAGTCGGTTATTTAACTATCAATTAACATTCACAAACATCCATCCAAAAATAAATAATTTCCCAAATTATTTTTTAACCTCAAAAATATCTTCATAAGATATTATTTCCACTTTCAAACCCTTTGAAAACAGTTTTAAACCATCTTTCTTTTTCAGAATAACTTTCCCAAGTATTTTATATCTCCTTTGAAAGCACCAAGCACAAAACTAGATTTTTAAAATAATTTAAAACACTTTGCTTTGAAATATACTTTAAAACATTTAGGTTAAAACCACTATAAGAATTTGTTAAAAATACATAATATATGAATATTTGAAAATAAAGTTACTTAATAAAATATAAAACTAGATTTTCACTTTTAAAAACAAAATACTAAGTCACTTTTTAAGTAATTACTACTCTAATAGTTTTGAAAAATATTTACTTTAGAATTTAGATATTTAGAAATAATAAATTTTCCAAAACTTGCTTTTTAAAACAACTTTAAAAACTTTAATTTATATTTTAAAAAATTTACTTTGAAAACGTACTTGGTTATCCATGGAGAATTTCCAATCTCAATCACTTAAATCAACTTTTCCAAATTGATTCCTAATTTATTCCATTTGAAATAAATTTCTTTACTTTCTCAGTTCATTTCAAAATTCGTTAATTATGGACTTTATTATTATTATTTTTCGTTTGATTTTAAATCTTTCAACTAAAATATACAAATTTCAGGTTTTTCCCAATTTCTTCTTTATTCCTTTCAAAATTCAAATCTTAAATTTTAAATAAATGCTTTGTTCTTTTAAATAATAACACTAAAGTTTAAAGTTCATTAACTTTCAGTTTATTCAAAATTTCCTTTTCATATACGGAATTTGTTTATTAGAATTTCAAAATCACTTTATTCTTATCCAGTTCATTTTAATTTATTTGACTTCTCTATAGGTATTCCACTTACAAATTCTCTTCGTTTTATTTTCAAAAATCCAATTCTATATATTCCGATAACTCAGTGTGTCGAAATAAATTTCAACAAACCATAACACTCAACATTCCAATATACTTCATCATAGCATATCAAAATAATCACAACAGTGAATATTAAATAATTTAAATGAGAGTTGAGGAATCCAGTTGGATCCCTCCAACCTGTTTCCCTGCATCCACGGACGTTAGCACAACATAAAACACCAATTCCACTTCGAGGTGGAATATCACAGTATATATGGGTTTTAAATATAAAATCATTCGCTATTTAATGTGGGAAATCAAACATTCCAAGATATGTTATATACTACTATATATAACACACCAAATCAAATCAATCAATCAATTGTTTAAATTTAACTATTTAAATTAAAATTCAGTTGAGTGAGATTAACACATCTTTGATCTTTGAAATTGCAATCCGATCCAACCTCGACTTGTTCCCTTTTTTATTTTAACCTTGAATAAATATTAGATGATTTTATTAATATTCGAACCATTTGAATAATTGATTTCCATTTGATAAATTTAATTTACCAGTGATTTCATTTTAAACAATTAAATTAAATTTTAAACTAATTCCCCTTTTAACAGATTTTTCCATTCCTTAGTGAATTATTTTCAATAACCAAGGTAAATTAAATAAGTTTATTATATACATTATTTTAACAATAGCTAGCAAGTTTAAAATGTGATTGTAAATGTAATCATTAATACTATAAATTACATTATAGAGACGGTCCTACGTACAATTTTCCTGCTGCAATTACTTTTCCTTTCAGTAGACATATGTGTTGAATCAAACTGATATAGTTTTTAAACCCTACTGTAGTCATTTTCTTTTCTACTACTTATATACATACATACATACATACATATATATATATTTAAATATATACATAAATAAGAATAAATAAAAACAACAAATAGATACCTCACAGCAACCGCTCGAGGTCGTCACCCCTTCCCTCCATCAGTACTGGATCGGCACTGCCAAAGAAATCTCGAGCTCGCACCCTTCGACCTCGCCTTCGAAGTCGACATCGTTTCCCCTAGGCGTCGCCGCACTCACGTCCAACCCTAGCCTCGATTGTCGTCGTCGAGTATCCCACGTTCGCGGTACTCCCAAACCCTAGCTTGCTGCTTCAGGTCGCACGACATCCCACGAATGAGTCGCCATGCCATTGCCGTTCGCGACAAACTCGAGCTCGGTCCGCCATTCGATTGATTTTTTTTATTTAGGGAAAAATTTGTTTAGAAGAAATGGGCTTCGGCCTGAAATTAAAAAAAAAATTCCTTATTTGAAAACGAACAGAAGGGGAAGAGATGAAGAATAACGTGATCTCGGCCGTTTTTGGATTCAAACGAAAATTAATTTTTGTTCTGTTGATTCTCGGCCATTTTTTTTTTACAAACGCGGCTAAAAGCTTCCCCTTGAAGCTTCTTTTTTTTCTTTTCTTTTCTTTTCTTTTTTTTATTCGAGCATCTTGATTGTTGATTGAACGGTTTTGAATTGGAAAAGTATGTAATCAAATGACAGGAAGGTGGTGTGCATAGGAAGGAAAGTAGTTGACTAGCCTATTTTAAATTAAAAATTTCCAAAATATATCTATATAAATTTCAAGACGTTTACTTACCGTATGGTCACACAACAACTCCGATCACTACAAAATTTGAAATCCAATAATAATAAACTATTACAGATCCAATGGAACTGGTTTCGTCGAAATCCGAGACTGTGCCTGGGAAGCCTATTTTTAAATAACGATTTAAATGATAAAATTTATAAACTTAACAAAACACTTCCGAATTCAATTTAAACGATATATTTTCAAAACTGAACAAATCACTATTAATTTTAATTCTACAACTTCTATCATCCTCGATACTATCAATATAAACTTTACAAGCCTTCAAATTATTTTCAACGGCTTAAAATTCCAAATTCAACATTTTACCCAACTTCAACTTATTTAATTCAATAATTTAATTATCAAATAAATAGTGATATTTGAATTCAAGTTAAAAAATTACTTTTAAATATTTAAAATCAATTAAATATTTCGATTTTAAATGCTCAAAAATTCCGGGTCGTCACAATTTTTAAGTACATATAGTTTTTAGTAAATTAGTTAATTGTTTTATTAAAGTATAAATGCCTTATGAAATATCTTTTAAATTGTTTTATTCAATATTTAGTTTTATAGATAATTACTATACTTATACATACATACATATATATATATATATATAATTTCTAAAAAGGGTTTTTAATGTATGAATAAATGATTTCAAAAGGGATTAGGAATTGCTGAGTAGTTAAATCATGTTTTATTCACTTGCTTGTTGGAAAAGAAATTAACTATGCTTAACATTAAAAGTCGACGAAGTAGACTTCTCTGTTTGTGGGAGCTAAGATTGATGTTTGAGTAGGAATAGGAGCAATAGTGCTCTAACTTACCATCTTCAATCTTTACTGAGTAATATTTAAGTTGGGCAGGTCAAAAAAATGTTTATAGTATTGATTACTTACTCGTTTATGGAAAGTCATTAATATTGTGCTTAATACTATAAGTCGATGAGGTAGACTTCTCTATTTGTGAGGGTTAAGATTAATGTTCGAATAGGGATATAAGCAATAGTGTTATAACTTACCCTTCACTCTTGACCGAGAAATGGTCAAGTTGGAAGGTCGAAAACATGTTATGTATATGATCCTTGATTTCCATAAGCGATCATTTTTAACTAGATAGTCGTCAAACTTGACCACATATAACTTGAGAAGTATCTTAAAGCTTCGTGGCTTCATATGTTTTAAGACCCCCTAGGGATGAGCATTGATATGAAACATCTCTAGTTTTAAGAACTTATATATATGAGATCCCCCGAGGAGGACTTCTCTTTACATAGTTCACTTACTTCTAAAAGAACCGGAATTGGGTTTACTAGAAATTCATTGATTGGTTTTGAAGAGTCAAGGATCGGTAAGTGTTTTTCTTACTGAATACCACTTTAAAACTTGTATACGAGTCTATGTTTTGGAAGTAGTTGTGAAGTGGAATGTTATAGAGTTGAACTATTTATCCAGAGGTTAACTCCAAGGGAGAGGTTAGCGTTAACATTTCAAATTTATGTTATAGAGTTTAAATTTCTATCCTACGATTAAGTTCAAGGGAGAGGTCAATGTTAACATATGTCAAATAGGCTTATAGGGTAATCCATGGAGTGATTCATTTTCTGTTTGAGTGATGAAGCATCGTATGGAAGATACCGAATGTTATATCAACATCAAAAATGGTAAAGACAGAGTATGCTTCACAACCTAGGGTTTAACTGACCTGCATATATCGACTCCATATCTAGAGTACGCTTATCAATGTCGCTAGCGGGAGTTGTTAATACTTAGTTCCACAAGGTTCTACATGTTCGTGCATGGGCTAGTTGTGTTTACCTTATGGTACATTTTTTCTAGAGATATACGACGCTCGGATGGTAGTTTTCGATCCTTGCGCATGGAGTTTGGATTCGGCTAGACCAAAGAGATCTCCATGGAATATTCATATGCAAACGTACCTTATAGGTTTTAGATGTACTTCTAATATGTTGTGTTGTGAGATGCAAACAACACAGCTATTTTTTGATTTATATTCCACACCTAAGACATTATTTATTATATCACTATAGTAGCTTAATGAATTATTGGTTTACTTTAAGGGGAAAACCGTTATGGTGATATGCATAGTCTTATTTCTTACCATTGCTTGTTACGTGTATCTCATGCCAGACTTATGTCGGACACGTAGTTTTTATTTTACCTAAATTCGTCATGTACTTTTTCAAGTAGGCCGACTAAATAATATTTTACTTCGGATACTTCAGAGTTTTAAAGACGAGCTCGAGGCTTCCATTCTCTATCTATTTCTATTTCCATTGCACCATATTATGTATTTATCAGCATTGTGAGGACAGACGGTTATAACTGTTCAAGCTAATGATAGTACCTAGGTTTTATCACTCTGAAATTTTTATATTCGGAGTAACCCTTTGTACTGTCTTTGGGATATTATATATTATTGTTTCATTGTGAGGTTTTTGACGTTATATTCTTTCTTTCTTATTCTATTATTTTTTTACCCTAACCATCTTGCTTTTACGGCACTTGGATGCATGACACATGCGTACCGTGGATGTATTTAGTGTCGACATTCGAGGGTCGAAAATCGGGTCGTTACACTAACTATGTATTCTGATCATTATCCAATAATTCTCTCTTGTGATAACCATAACTTTAATCATGGAAGGTTTAAATTCAAGAAGATATGGCTTTTGATAAGTAATTTCACTAATTATTAATAAATAGCTTTCCAAGAGCAATAAATATTTGGGCAATATTGTCAAAATTTTGTTAGTAAACTTAGAGACCTTAGATTTTTTCTTAAGAAATGGAATAAAGATGTATTCAATAACATTATGATTAAGAATGATAAATTAATCTTTGATGTTTTAAAAGTAAATAAGTTAGAAGAATATAGAGCCTCAAACATTTCAGAGCAAAATGTTCCATCAAATCTTAAAGAAGAATTAAACAAAATTATCATGCAAGAGGAAATAATATGGAAACAAAGATCTAAGACCCAATGGATGGAAGAGGGAGACAAGAATACAAAGTTTTTCATATAATAGCTAATGGACATAAATGTAGGATACCACAAACACTCTTTACTTATTAATAATATGGAAATTTTGATCAAAATAAGCTTAATTAATGATGCTTTCACTAACTATTACAAAGAAATTTGGGAACTAAAAGAAGTCACAGAATTAACGCTGAATGGAATAATTTATACCTCGAAAATACTAGGATTATTTTAGATAAGTAAGCATTCCATTTTCGAAAGAGGAGATCTGAAAGGCTAACGATGATATGCCTATATGTAAATCGTCTGGGTCGGATAGATTTTCTATGTTATTTTATAAGAGATTTTGGCATGTGTTAAAATTTGACTTTATCAAAATATTTGATGAATTTTATAATGGTAGTTTACAACTAGGAATGTTTAAATTTGCTAATGTTATTATTCTTCACAAGAAAGTGGGTGCAATAGAACTTCCGGACTTTAGGTCTATATCGTTAATTAATAATTCTATTAAAATCATCTAAAGGTTTTATCCAATAAATTAAGCACTAAAATGAATAGTTTAATCGATATTACTCAATCATCTTTTATTGAACATGGAAATATCACGGATGGAGTTGGTGTAGTCCAAGAATTTATAAACTGCTATTGTATAAATAATACCAATTATGTCCCTTTAAAACTCGATTTTGCCAAAGAATTTGTCTTTATTGATTGGTCTTTTCTTAAAAATTTGCTTCTGTCTAGGAGTTTTAGCTCTATATGAGTAGGTTGGATTATGAAGATACTTAGAAATGAAAACTCTAGTGTAATGGTCAACCTTATTCTACGAAATAAAATTTATTCTAGATGTGGTCTCATGCAAGGTGACCCTTTGTCGCCTCTTCTGTTCAACCTTGCAACGGATGTGTTTTTTAGAATTATAAAGTTAGCCATTGCAAATAGGGCTTTGGAATGTGTTGGTAACAAGATTAGTAACAGCGATCTATTGGTTCTCCAATTAGCCATGATACCATGTTGATTATGTCGCCTTTATCCAGACACATCACAAATCTTAAGTCTATTTTATGTAGATTTGAAATGTATTCGGGAATTAAGATTAATTTTGACAAAAGTTCGATTTTAGTCATGAATAGTGTACAGAATATTGAAACTCAAGTTGCTAGGACACTCAATTGTAAAATCATGAATTTTTCTATTAAATACTTAGGGTTTCTACGACTAAGTTAAAAAACGAGGATTGACAAATAATATTTGACAAAATTAGTATTTTTTTAATCAAATTGGAACTATAGATTTTCATCTAGAGCATGTAAAATTATTCTATTAACTTTGTTTTATCAGCATAACCTATTTATTGGATGTCATAATATCTCTTTCCAAAATAGGTAATTGATAAAACATATAAAATTAGAATATGCTTCCTTTGGAGTGGAGATAATTACTGTATTAATATCAACTACCTTGTTAATTGAGAAAAAGTTTGTAAATCTAAAGGGGAAGGGGCTTTATGAATTATAAATCAGCATAACCTTACTATGTCTTTATAAGGAAAATGGCTTTGGAAATTTAAAAATAATAATAATAACCTTATTTGAAAAGAAATAATTTCGAAACATTTTTATAGTGCAATTTCTTATAAACCTCACTGCGTCATTTCAAAATTCAAACAATATGTCTCACTTTTGGAAATTTAATTTAAAATATTTTAATATTTTTAACATTGAGATTAATAATATAGTTCATTCAGGTAACAACACATCACTTTGGCATGATACTTGGATTTACGCTATTCTTCTTCGAATTGAATACAAAGAGCTCTTTGACATTTGTAATTTAAAAAATGCTTTAATTTCAGAAGCTTTAGACCTTATAATGAATTTCCATGAGGCTTTAATTTCAATCGCGCCCTCGAAGGCGCATACATAACTCAATTCGTTTTATTTTGTACTAAGCTAGGACGTTATAACTTATACAACGATAACGGTACAAAGACTTGAAGTTGGGATAATAGCAGAATATACTCATCAAACTTGGTTTACAAGCTTTTAAATTTCTCAGGAAACAAACCTATCGTATACTGATTAATTTTAAATAAATGCATCACTAAATAAAGTTGCATATATGATTAACTCTACATAACAAGGTAAATATAATTGAATTTCTAAAGAAAAAGAACTAGTTTATAGAAGAAAAAATGTGCTTTTTACAGTTCATGCTCAGACAATATAGCTCATCCATATTACAATCGTCCCTTGACTAACTCTATACTTATTAGAGCTCTTACAATTTTTGACTTTAGCATGACCGACACTAGTTTCAACTGTGATTACTACTGGAATAATTTCCAACTTCGATATGCCAAAAATTATATAATTTTACTAGATACTATCTTCATTATTACAGGTTGGTATTTATGGTTTGAAAGAAACCTAAGAATGTTTAGTAATGTTAACGGTCCTTTTGACAACCTGATTTACGTTACTGCACTTTTATGTTATAATTGGGTTGCAAATAACAGCTATAATTTGAATAAAAATATTATATCTAAGGAATATCTCAAAAAGTAAAAAAAATCGTATTACTACCTTAAAATAAAATTTGTATATAAAAATAGGAGAAACAATATGGCATTAACCAACGGCCCAATTGACACTTTTATTGATAACATGTCAAACGTTTTACTTTTAGTTGAAAACTATTTACATCTTACATTTTGATTACATTTTCTTTTTCCATAATATGTTAACCAAAAAACCTATCGACGCCCTGATTTGAGTTTGAAAGCACCAGCTCTGTTTATCAGGACAAATAAAGTAGAGCAAACACTCACCAAGTTGTAGAAAAAACAGAATAAAGTAGAGAAAACAAGATTTTATAGTGGTTCGGCTGTTAATAAAGCCTATGCCCATTTTATAGATTTTATTAATGGATTGACTGTTGATCACAAGTACAAGATGTTTACAATACTAATAATTGAACGAAGAAAGATCAGACCACTATTGATGGAGACAAAAGGAAGGATCTCAATAGTCCCATGGCGGCCATTGTGAGGAGGAAGAAGGTTAAAGAATAACGAGTTTCCTCAATGATCAGAGCGGCCAGCCCTCTATCTATTGAAGATAGATGGCATTTATACAATCTAGATTGCACTTGGATCGGAATCAGAGTACTGGAAGCCAGTAATTATCCATATGAGGAGGCATATAAGATTTAGGGTAATTTCGAACTAAATTTTAGAATCGGTACCGATCCAAAATGTTGTGCAATTTTTGCACAACTCCTACCTCGTTGGTTTCCTTTCTTGTGTCTGAGGTTCCCTACCTAATTTCATAGCTTGTTGACTTTCTTTGACGATGTTTCACTTCTAAATTAGATTGAACTATCATGCGAATCGAATAAGTCTTGACTTCTTCAAATCGGATGCTTAGAATTTTATCATACTTAGTAGACAAATTTACGAGAGATGCTAGAACTTAATGAATGTAAATTAGAGAATCCGCAAGTCAATATTTTGGATCAATACTGATCCAATTGGATCGGATCGATGTCGATCCAAATACTGGGTGTATTTTTAGTTCAGATTCCCAGGGTCTCTTTATTATATACTTTTAGGTCTTCCGGTCATATTTCGAGTCATTTTGGCTCAGTTCGAATGTTTAACTTCTTCTGAATTCTGCAAGGATAAAAACCTGGTTAACATTTGCCCTTCGGAGCATGCTTCCATTGGAAACAAGGCATGCTCTGGAACATTTATATTTCGGTTTTCATTTCATGGAACTTTATTGGTCGTATATAGCTTCCTTGAGTAGCTGCCTATGACGTTCCGGCTAACTATCCAGTCCTTAATGGAAATCTCCATTAGTCATAATTACAGATGTATTTAGTGTCGACATTCGAGGGTCGAAAAGTCAGGTCGTTACACTAACTACGTATTCTGATCATTATCCAATAATTATGTCTTGTGATAACCATAACTTTAATCATGGAAGGTTTAAATTCAAGAAGATGTGGCTTTTGATAAGTAATTTCACTAATTACTAATAAATAGATTTCCAAGAGCAATAAATATTTGGGCAATATTGTCAAAGTTTTTGTTAGTAAACTTAGAGACCTTAGATTTTTTTCTTAAGAAATGGAATAAAGATGTATTCGATAACATTATGATTAAGAATGATAAATTAATCTCTGATGTTTTAAAAATAAATAAGTTAGAAGAAGTTAGAACCCCAAACATTCCAGAGTGAAATGTTCTATCAATTCTTAAAGAATAATTAAACAAAATTATCATGCATGAGGAAATAATATGGAAACAAAAATCTAGGATCCAATGGATGGAAGAGCGAGACAAGAATATAAAGTTTTTCATATAATAGCAAATGGACGTAAATCTAGTCATACCATAAACATTCTTTACATATTAATAATGTGGAAATTTTTGATCAAAATGAGCTTAATTAATGATGTTTTCACTAACTATTACAAAGAAATTTTGGGAACTAAAAGAAGTTATGGAATTAACGCCGGATGGAACAATTTATACCTTGAAAATACTACGATTATTTTAGATGAGTAAGATGTTCCATTTTCAAAAGAGGAGACCTGAAAGGCTAACGACGATATGCCTAGTGATAAATCGTCCGGATCGGATAGATTTTCTATGTTATTTTATAAGAGATTTTGGCATGTGTTAATTTGACTTTATCAAAACATTTGATGAATTTTTTAATGGTAGTTTACAACTACCATTTTAAATTTGCTAATGTTATTATTCTTCACAAGAAAGTGGGTGCAACAGTACTTTAAGACTTTAGGTCTATATCGTTAATTAATAATTCTATTAAAACCATCTAAAGGTTTTATCCAACATATTAAGCACTAAAATGAATAGTTTAATCGATATTACTCAATCATCTTTTATTAAGCATGGAAATATCATGGATGGGGTTGGTGTAGTCCAAGAATTTATTAACTACTGTTGTATAAATAATACCAATTGTGTCGTTTTAAAACCCTATTTGGCCAAAGAATTTGACATTGTTGATTGGTCTTTTCTTAAAAGTTTGCTTCTGTCTAGGGTTTTAGCTCTATATGAGTAGGTTGGATTATGACGATACTCAGAACTGAAAACTCCAGTGTAATGGTCAACCGTATTCTAGGAAATAAAATTTATTCTGGATGTGGTCTCATGCAAGGTGATCATTTGTCACCTCTTCTGTTCAACCTTGCAACGGATGTGTTTTTTAGAATTCTAAAATTAGATATTGCAAATAGGGCTTTGGAATGTGTTGGTAACAAGATTAGTAACAGCGGTCTATTGGTTCTCCAATTAGCCATGATACGATGTTGTTTACATCGCCTTTATCTAGACACATCACAACTCTAAAGTCTATTTTATGTAGTTTTGAAATGTATTTGGGAATTAAGATTAATTTTGACAAAAGTTCGATTTATTCGTGAATAGTGTACAGAATATTGAAACTCAAGTTGTTAGCATACTCAATTGTAATATCATGAATTTTTCTATTAACTGCTTAGGATTTCAACGACTAAGTTAAAAAACAAGGATTGACAAATAATAATCGAAAAAATTAGTATTTTTTATCTAATTGGAACTATAGATTTTCATCTAGAGCATGTAGAATAATTCCATTAACTTCGTTTTATCATCATAAACTATTTATTGGATGTCATAGTATCTCTTTCTAAAATAGGTAATTGATAAAACATATAAAATTAGAATATGCTTCCTTTGGATTAGAGATAATTACTGTATTAATATCAACTACCTTGTGAATTGAGAAAAAGTTTGTAAATCTAAAGGGGAAGGAGTCTTATGAATTATAAATCAACATAACCTTACCATGCATTTATAAGGAAATTGGCTTTGGAAATTTAAAAATAAAAATAAAAACCTTATTTGAAAAGAAATAATTTCGAAACATTTTTATGGTGCAATTTCTTATAAACTTCACCGTGTCATTTCAAAATTCACACAATATGTCTCACTTTAGGAAATTTATTTTAAAATATTTTAATATTTTTAACATTGAGATTAATAATATAGTTCATTCAGGTAACAACACATCACTTTGGCATGATACTTGGATTTACGCTGTTCTTCTTCGAATTGAATACAAAGAGCTTTTTGACATTTGTAATCTAAAAAATGCTTTAATTTCAGAAGTTTTTAGACCTTATAATGAATTTCCATGAGGCTTTAATTTCAATTACATCGTCAAAGGCGCATCCATAACTCGGTTCGTTTTATTTTGTACTAAGCAAGGACATTATAACTTATACAACGATAACGGTACAATGACCTGGAGTTGGGATAATAGTAGAATATACTCATCAAACTTGGTTTATAAGCTTTTAAATTTCTCAAGAAACAAACCTATCGTATTCTGATGAATTTTAAATAAATGCATCACTAAACAAAGTTGCATATATGGTTAATTCTACATAACAAGGTAAACATAATTGAATTTCTAAAGAAAAAGAACTAGTTTATAGAAAAAAAAATATGTTTTTACAATTCATGCTCAGACAATATAGCTCATCCATATTACAATCGTCCCTTAACTAACTCTATACTTATTAGGGCTCTTACCATTTTTGACTTTAGCATGACCGACACTAGTTTCAACTGTGATTACTACTAGAATAATTTCCAACTTCGATATGCCAAAAATTATATAATTTTACTAGATACTATCTTCATTATTGCTGTTGGTATTTATGGTTTGAAAGAAACCTAAGAATGTTTAGTAATGTTAACGGTCCTTTTGATAACCTGGTTTACATTATTGCACTTTTATGTTATAATTGGGTTGCAAATAACAGCTATAATTTGAATAAAAATATTATATTTAAGGAATATCTCAAAAAGTAAAAAAAATCGTATTACCACCTTAAAGTAAAAATTATATATAAAAATAGGAGAAACAATATGGCATTAACCAACGGCCCAATTGACACTTTAAGCGATAACATGTCAAACGTTTTACTTTTAATTGAAAACTAATTACGTCTTACAATTTCGTTACATTTTCTTTTTCCACACATATACATATATGTTAACCCAAAAAATGTATCGACGCCTTGATTTGAGTTTGAAAGCACCAGCTCTATTTATGAGGACAAATAACGTAGAGCAAAACACTCACCAAATTGTAGAAAAAATAGAATAAAGTAGTGGAAACAAGATTTTATAGTGGTTCGGCTGTTAATAAATCCTACATCCATTTTATAGATTTTATTAACGGATTGACTATTGATCACAAGTACAAGTTGTTTACAATACTAATAATTGAACGAAGAAAGATCAGACCAATATTGATGGAGACAAAAGGAAGGATCTCAATAGTCCCATGGTAACCATTGTGAGGAGGAAGAAGGTTAAAGAATAACAGAGTTTCCCCAGTAATCAGAGCGGCCAGCCCCCTTTCTATTGAATATAGATGGTATTTATAGGATCTAGATAGTACTTGGATCGGAACCAGAGTACTAGAAGCCTGTAATTATCCATAAGAGGAGGCACGTAAGATTTAGGGCAATTTCGAACTAACTTTTTGAATTGGTACCGATCCAAAAAGTTGTGCAATTTTTGCACAACTCCTACCTTGTTGGTTTCCTTTCTTGCTTCTGAGGTTCCCTACCTGATTTCATAGCTTGTTGACTTGCTTTGATGATGGTTCACCTGTAAATTAGATTGAATTGCAATCCGGATCGAATAAGTCATGACTTCTTCAATTCAGATGCTCAGAATGTTATCATACTTGGTAAACAAATTTACGAGAGATGCAGGAACTTAATGCATGTAAATTGGAGAATCCATAAGCCAATATTTTGGATCGATGCCAATCCAAATACTGGGTGTATTTTTGGTTCAAACTCCTGGGGTCTCTTTGTTATGTACTTTTAGGTCTTCCGGTCATGTTTAGAGTCATTTTGACTCAGTTTAAACATTCTAACTCCTTCTAAATTCTACTATGTTAAAACCCTGGTTAACATATGCCCTTCGGAGCATGCTTCCGTTGGAAACAAGGCATGCTCTGGAACATTTATATTCCGGCTTTTATTTCATGGAACTTTATTGATTGTATCTAGCTTCCTTGAGTAGCTTCTTATGACGTTCTGGCTAACTGTCTAGTCCTTAGTGGAAATTTTCATTGGTCATTATTACGGAGTTATCTTGGCTTGATAACTTCCAAAATGAACATTTAACATCGAGTTGGAAAACAAGAAAAGTTCATGGTCATTTGGGGGAAATAAATTGGATCGGTACCAATCCAATTGGATCGGATTAACATTGATACAAGTACTTAGGAAAATTTTCTGCCTTTCTCTCATTTTTCTTTTTGTTTTTTTATATAAATAGGATTGGATCTCCATTCACTCATTTTTCATTTTCGAGCCGAGCCGATCCAAAGGAAACTGAACCTTCACCGATCCACCTTTTTCCATCACCAGAGCGCCGCCCCCATTGATCCTTGCTCCTAGCACCACCTGTTGTCATGATTTTGCCTTTGGCTGTCGATCAAAAGCACCCTATTTCGAGCCATCTTAAATTGAAGATCTCATCGCTTTTCTTAATTTTGAAGGTTAGTGAAGTGGATTTTGACGTGATGTTACATCATCAATCGATAATGAGGTTATGTTGATGATGGATGAAGTGGAAGATTCGAGCTAGTTGTGATTTTACGAAAGAAGATAGTAAACCGAGTCTGAAGTTCTTCACATAATGAAGCCATGTTTTTGCCCTGGTGCTCGACATGTTTGCTATCTCCATCCACTGATTCAAAATTAACTTGTAACAATTTAAAAGTCGATTCCGATGTGATATCTTATGGATTGCGAATTGATTTTGTTTTCTCAGGAGGTGATAATAACTTAGGATGGCATCTTTTTTGTAGCTTAGGTTGTTCTCACTTTCCAAGAAACTAAAATTGACTTATACCGATAATTTTCTTCCCGATTCAGACTCATCAGTCTATAGTTGTCCGCATTGGTTTGGTCTTATCATCGCACAGTCAGTGTACCTGGAATAGGAAGAGCTTTTTGTGTCGCTTCGGACCACGACTCTATTATCGATCGTTGATCGGTAATGGATAAGTGTAGTAAAAAAGACATTAATGCTGATACAAATTACTTTTTTGGGTGTGAATGAGTCATCTATATGGAAAGGTTTGTTCACAGCATTCAGGATGCTGAGTACGTGCTCACATAAATTACACATCACACACTCAAAGTTAATATTTGGAATCTGATCGGTGATTGGTACACGTCAATTACCTTCCAAATTCCAAGTATGTGTTTATAGTTTAAGGACTTGGGGCACCTAACTATTTTGAACACAAGTTTCTTATATGTAATGATGCATAAATCATCCCAGCGCAAGTAAGTTGAAGGAAGCTCACCTATTTCTAAAGCGGAGTCTTCGTTGATCCCGGCTAGACTTGCTACTTCCATAACTTAACGGCAATATGGCTGTCTGATCCCAGTTGACCCCTTCATCGACCACACTTCCCCCAACTTTCGGGTATTTATTGATCCTCTAGAGAAAGCCTCTTCAATCCTTGCACACAGGGCATTGCAAAGCATTTGCTTGCAATACGGCATCCTGGAGGATGACATGCTTCTGCCGTCAATAGGGGAATTTGTTCGTAGGCCACCTTCAGGATACATGGCTTTCCATCGCTACATGTTTATGTATGGTGTGGTGTCCCCGTTTAATCACTTTCTTATTACGACTCTTCAAAACATGGGGTTGGCTCTATTCCAAATACTCCCGAATGGTTACGCATGCTAACTTGCTATTATTTTCTGTTCATGTGAACACTTAACCACGCCCCGAGTTTTTTTGAGCTGTAGTATATTTTGTTATTTAAAAAGAGAGAGGCTAACCCTTTACTAGTTTATATTGAGTCGTAGTGAAGCAAAAAGCTTACACATGATCTTCGTAGCAAGGTTCCCTCATTCAAAAATCAGTTCTTTTTTGCCAAGTGTCAAGAGGGATTCACCCATTTGTGGACCACGGGGGGTAAGTTTCTTTCACTATGCATGGAATTTCCTTTAGTTTCTAAAAAGTCTTCTAAATGGTCACCTATTCTTTTGCAGTTCTCTCGAATATTAACAAAGATCCGACGCTCGGCCCTGTTCTCAGCACCCTGAAAGTGGTCGATGCTCGAAAGCACATGATCAGGTTTCTGCTTACAAATAAAAATCTTCATCGGTGTAGGCACGTACATCCCGGAAGGTCTGTTGGATTCATTAGTGACCTTTCTTGCTCCAAAACTTGGACCCGCTCAATTTCCTCTTCTTCTGATTCTGATGAAGGTGACGATGATGATGAGGAGGAGGAAGAAAGTGACTAGTCCGGCGATTAGAGAAAATTTCTGAAAGGATCATGTTCAAGTTATGGTTGAAAGTCCGCCCAAGATGCCTTCGACCCCAAAGGAGAAAGAAGAGGAGTTTGTTCATCGGATGGGTAAAGCTCCATTGATTTAAGGAAAGGAGAAAGGAGAGATCAGTGAGAGGTTCCCTTTAATGGAAGAAGAAATAAATTGGGATACAAATAATGATGAAGGCGATGTCGATCTAGGTGACAAGGCCTCGGAGCTGAGTCCCAAACATACTCCCTCACCTCCTTCGAAAAAAATATTTTGAAGAAGCTCCTCCCAAGAACAACCCCATTCCCAGCCCTTTATTAAAGGGCGCCGATTTTGACTTGGGATATGAGAGCAACATTTTTGTAGATATGGGTGATCTTATAGGTGACTTCGCTTCGGAAGGGTTGCCTTCCCAGCCTACCCAAATCATTCCTAAAAAATGATGTCTTAACGGTAGTTGGGAATCGATCTGGTTTGTGTATTCTGCCGAGGTCATTAAACTATAGCACGCACTTCACTAGGATCACACATTTCACCGTTATTCTCTTAGGATAATTTAATCCATCAAATGCCTTGTTTCTGAAGTCATTTTGTTATTTTCTGTAGTGATCATGTCTCATGGCTTCTACAGTGATCTTAACCAGGTACTTGAGTCTCAGCATTCGCAAAGGCATTCATTCAGATAATATGCCTTCTATGAAACTGAAGAATGGAGAAGGAGGAGAAAAGATAATGAGGTAGAAGAGCGCCTTCTAGTTGAGAAGGATCAAGACTACGACAGAGGAAGCAGCCACGAGAAAAGGAAAAGCCTGATTGAATGGGAAGACCCATCAAAGAAGTTGAAGAAAGATCAAGAATATGTACCCGTCGTGCAGCTTCCCACTTCTACTAGGATCATCATTCTCGCTTTCGAAATTGTGACCACTTCCACTCATGCTACTGTGATTGCTTCTCTCCTAATTTCAAGGTGAGCCCCTTACATTCTCCCTATTGGTCTGCCGCTCTTTTAGGCTGCATTTCCCAACTTGTTCTTAAGAGGGGGTTGTTTTCGACGAACCCAATTTGCAGTCGGTTCGTGCAAAATATTATTCTCCCATCTCCATACGATTCAGAGTGGCTTAAAGCAATCTAGGGGGTGGGTGAAATTGGGCAAGTAGTTTCTACCACTAATCGAAACAATTACCAGGAGATTCTCTCATTGATGTCTGAAAAAGATGAATATGAAAAGCAGCTTGCGGACGGTGAATCGGAGATTGAGAGATTGAAGAAGGAGAGGGGTGACTCCCTGAAGAGAGAAAGCAAGAATGCTTCTTTATTCAAGGAGCTACAGGATTCTACCGATCGAACTACACTCATACTCAAAGACGAAATAAAGAAATGTTACACCGATGAAGCGGTTCTGAAAGAAAAACCGAAGGAAAGCAAGATAATGGTCGAGGCAGAGAAGAAAGTTATCACCAAACAATCCCAAGAAATTTCCTCTCTATGTGCACAAATTTTAACTTTGGATGCTGAGAAAAATCAACTGGCAGTAGAGAAGGCTAAGACGGAAGCCACCTTTTCAGAGCTCTTGGATACTTTCGCAATGAAAATGGAAGACTTGGATGCTACCATTTTAGGCTTCTATGTTAATTCCATGCTTGGTCAAGGTAGTCTCAGTTACTTGAGTCCATAGTTCCCTCGCAAGCTCGATGCGGTTTGGTATCAAGTTCTTACCCAGTTTCGAGACATAGGCGGTGGTTACATCGAAGAGGAGCTGGTTCAGGCCTACTTGAATGTAGAATCCCGCCTAGCCCGAGTAGAAGGCTAGAAAATCTTAAAGATGGAGAGGGAGCATGAAACCATTGATTTCATGGCCACCACTGAGGCTGCTACCGAACACTTTCCTTCGGGCTCGGGCGAGCCATCTTCGCATCTTTATACCGATGAGGAGATCGTTTCCACTTCTTCTGTAGTCACGCAGCCATTGAAGAAAGGCAACGACGAAGGCTTTGAAGTCATTGCACATGAACAAACTCCCACTATAGGTAACTTTCTTATCTCTCCCATGCTTGAAGATTTTCAGTTCACACATAATGAAATTCCCGAGATAACTTCCCTTCATTTTGATATTATAGATCAACCTTCTCTTCCCGTTGAATTGCCTTCTCATCACAATGACATATCCGCCGCTATTTTAAATGCGTCAACCATCGTCTCCGCTTCTAGCTCATAGCCCGGCTCGTATTCTGAGAAATTATGGTGCTGCATGGTTTAAATGATCCCTCTGTTTCTCAAGAGGATAGCTTGGCAGTTGGTGATGCATGAGAGCAAGCAGACCAAGACAGCCAACTTGACAAAGCAGAGGCCGAGCAGACGAAGAGTGAGCAATAGATGACCACGGTAAAAAAGGAGAAGGTTGAAGCATAGAAGAAGTCATCGAAGAGCTCTCACCAATCCCGCAAGCATAAAGGGAAAGGAGGATCCGCCAGCGGCCATGCTTCGGAGAGTGAGATTGCCCAGGGAAAGGGTAAGCCCAAGAAATTGCAAATAGAGGCCGGAAAGGCGATTGGAGAAGCGACGAGAAGACATCTTGATTTGTCTTTTCCTCCTTTTTATTGTTTTTATGATCACCTTTTGTACAAGTGCAGAGTCTGCACTTAGCATTTTTCTTATTGTGTCACAGTGATATTTTGTATTTATCTACTTTTTGGCCGATATTGTGTAGGCATGACACCCGATGTTTGTTATTGTACATTGAAAACGTTATAAGTAATACAATGTTGACATTCTGATTATAACTTTATTTGTCTACTTATATATGTTTCATGCACTTATGCTAATTTTATTTAACATGATTTTATTTAGTCCTGTAATCACTGCTAAAATTCTTTGTTTGGAGTAACAGAACTGTAAAGTATTTGGTCTTTTGGTTGAGTAATGGTGTGCGTGCGTCCCCAGTTCACGGGGTTGTTTACTTCAAAAAATTGGCATGAGATTGGATGCTTTATGTGGCCTTTCGGATGCTCCTAGTCAGACCTATATTGCAACTCCTATCATTGGGAATTTCTGGTTTGAGATATTCATGAAACTCTTTTAGCGGCCTTAGGGTGACATTTTACACACTATTGTGATTTGTCTACTTAAGTAATCGTGACGTCGGGGTGACATCGGTTTCTTAGTTATTTGTTTGAATCACTTCATCGCAATGCTGAAATTCAGGCTATCACACATGCTTATCACTACTTAGAGTGCTATTTTCTTGGCTCCCAGAGTGACATGCGATTTTTACAGTGTATGAATCCTTGTCTTTGGATGCAATTTTGCTAGTCCAAGTAGTAGTGTGGGCTTACGAAATGCGCACAATAAGATCGAGGCTTGCATGGTCGTAGCTTTGCAAACCATAAAGCGATACGCGGATTAGGTGGTTGTGCTTGCTTGGATGTGATTCCACAATCCAAGAAGCTTTGCACGGCTTAAGAAATGCACAACTTTGAATTGGGCCTTCCCGGCTTCGTCAGAGCAACACCGATGCTTAAAAGGCAGGGATCGGGTTTCGCCGATCCAACGGGTTGAGTCGATTTTCTTCCTTTAACCCGGTGGGTAGGTAGGGCATACTTGAGTGTGATTCCACTATCTCGAGCAACGATTGGATGGTTTTGATTCGATTTGACCCGGTTGACTCAGCAAGTTGCTTTTATGAACGCGGTTTTATTGGTTCATAAAGCAAAGCGATTTAATAGTTGGGCAAGTTCTGCTTATTTACAATGCCCTCGATACACCTGGATGGCTTATTTGCAAGAAATAAGAAATACATAAGATATTCTTAAATAAAGTGCTCGGGGAAATTGGGCTCTATCAACGGTTGTTAGCTTGAATGTGTATCCCCTAACTTTTGACTGATCACATAGGGTTCTTCCTAGTTTGGTCCAAATGCTCCTGGTACAAAGTAGACCTTCTTGAGGATAAGGTCTCCCACTTCGAAGGTGTCGTATGAACTTTGGAGTTGAAGTACCGTGCAACCCTTTTTTGGTGAGTGGCAGTCCTTAATTCGGCTTCTTCCCTCTTCTCATCGACCAAATCAAGCGACTCGAGTAGGAGGTGCTCATTCTTCCTTTGATCGAAGTTTTGCCTAAAAGGGACTTCTAGCTCAATCGGGATCATTACTTCTGAAACACATGCCAGGACAAACGGAGAGTGCCCAGTTGCAGATTTATGCGTTGTCCTGTAAGCCTCGAATGCGAGTGGAAGTTCATCGATCCAATTTCCTTTCGCTTTAGTTAGCCATTTTTTGATGGTGGACTTGATGATCTCATTTACTGCTTCCACTTTCCCGTTTTCTTGCGGATGTGTGACAGCGGAAAAGATTTTCTCGATTCGAAAGTAGTTTCAAAAGACTATGAACTCAGTCTTTCGAATTGAGTCCCGTTATCCATGACGATTTTCTATGGCACACTCAAATAGACAAATAATATGTTTAGTAACAAAGTTAATAACTTTCTTTGTGGTAATAGTGGCTAATGGTTTCGCTTCAGCCTATTTGATGACATAGTCAACAACAACGATAACATATTTGGCTCCTATTTCAGCCATTGGTAATACACCAATCAGATCGATTCCTTAGATTGCGAATGGCCACAGGCTGACCATCTGTGTTACCTCCATCGAAGGAGTTCTTTTGATCTTGCTAAATCTTTGGCATTGGTCGCACTGTCTGATTTAACATGCTTCATTTTGGTTTACTGTTGGCCAAAAGTACCTATACCGAAAAACTTTCTATGCAAGGCTTTGCCCCTGTATGATCTCCACAGTCGCTTTTATGAACTTCACTTAGGAACTTTCGAGCTTCATCGTTGGTCTCACATTTGAGAAAAGGAGTAGAGCTTCGGTAGAGTATCCCATCCTATATTGTGAATCATGGTGCCTTTTGAAAAAGCTTTTTCCACTGATTCCTATCTATGGCGAAAGTTCCTGTGAGAGGGTATCCATGTTTTTGGTTCTTTGGTTGTCCCAAAAATACTGTCGATGTCTATTTCGGTTATGCTTAGAGTGGTGAAGGTTTCAACCGGGACTTGCCCCAATGATCGAGCTTCTCCAGAACTGGCTAGTTCTGCTAGATAATCTGCCTTCGTGTTCTGTTCCCTCGGGATATGAGTTATGGTGTAATGCTCGATGTCGTTCAGCGGTTCCTGCCTTTAGATAAGTAAAGGGCAAGGTTCTCCCCCCGAGACTAGTATTCACCTTTCTCCTGACAGACGACTAGCTGAGAGTCACTATAGATGTGTATGGATTTTTTCTCAAGTTCCTTCACATTATTTAGCCCAGCTATCAATGCTTCGTATTCTGCTTCATTATTTATTGCAAGGAATTATGAGCATAAGGCTTGGAAGTCTCAAGCACTACCTTTTCTCCTAAGTATAAGTTGTTAGATGCACCATCGACGAACAGTGTAACGACCCAGAATTTCACCGCTTTGATTAGTGAATATTTAATTAATTTTAAATATTCAATATGTAGGTTTTATAATCAAAATAAAATCATTTTTATTAATTAATAATGATGGTAAAAAAATTTCAAAATTTGTTTACCAAATTAAATAGTTCATAGAAAAATAGAAAATGTGACCGAAGAACATTTTACGAATTTCGACCTTTCGACACCAAAAAGTTGTAAATGTTGTTCGTCTTTGTGCACCATCTACACTCATATACAAGGGTTAATTAGCTAAATAATAATATGCTTAAGGATAGGTTATCTTATGTTAATTTTGTTTAGCAAGTGATGCGATGATTTATAAATTTAGGTATAATAATCTTTTAGATATTAGTATATATATATATATATATACTCCTCTCTTGTCACATCTTAGATTGTAATCATTAACCATCGTTATCTTTTGTCACGTCTTAGCTTTAATTGACAATTATATATATATATAAAGTAATGGGACTAAACATAATAATTATATATAAAAAAAGACAGTGATGCGACTAAACATAATAATTATATATATATAATAAAGTGATGTGAATAAACATAATAATTATATATATATAGATATATGTATATATATTTAATAAAGTGATGTTACTAAACATAATTATATATATAAGCGAGTGATGTGACTTGGCAAAATGATGAGGTGTGAAATCTTGCTTATAAATAGCCCTTATGTTTCTCTATTTTTCCTCCTCTTTCCACCAACCTTTTCTTCCTCACTTCTAACTCAAATGGAGTTTTTATTTTTCAAAACCGTATGAAATTTTAATGGCTACAACATTCTAATTGACCACTTTTCCAAATTTCTACCATAGTTATGTCAAAACACCAATTCACTACAAATCAATTTTTTTACCCAAAATTTCGAGTCCGAAAATTACCTTTCTTATTTTCATCATAACTTCTTCAAAATAAATAAAAAATGTATGATTCTTTTTTTGAAATGATAAAATAAATAAATTCATACAACTTTCCTTTTGACTACTTTACCAATTTCCATAAGTTTATGGCCCAAAAACCAGTGGGAAATGACCTAATTTTGGGTTCATTTTCGACAAATCAATGATAACCCGAAGCTCCTCTGCCTTCAAGCTACTAGTCCACATCCACCCCCACACATCTAGCGTAGCCTACATACACCTGGGCCAAGCCCATTTTGAGGTTTCTAGCACCTAAAGCTTTCGTCCATCAAAGCTAGGGAGCCGTTGACAAGTTTAGCTTAAGTTCGAGTAGCTTTTGCGGAAGTTTGGAGTAAACTACTCGTTTTTTTAATGAAAATGGTAGCTTTATTTATGTCACTATATATGGTGACTAAATAGTGTGGAAGTTGAATGATAATCATGTTGTTTGATTATGATTTGGGTGGATTTTAGTTTGATTTGGTTATAAAAATCGATGTTGTATTGTAAAGTTAGTAAGCATGTATATATGGATGCATACTTGCAACCTATGATGAGGATGGTTGGTGTTAGTAACATGTTGATTATAAAACATGAGCTATGGCATGAGGTTGGTAAACAAAGTTAACTACTTTGTGTAATTGCGACGATTATGAGATCCGGCTGGAATCGAAGTTTGTTTTTAAAGTTTAAAGTTTTGAAATTGATTAAAGCTTGTAACTTTAGTTTTTAAGTTTTTTTTGAAAAAACTTTCTAAAGTATGTTTCAAATCATGAACAAGTAAGGGCTTGTGAAGTGGATCGCTAAGGATATGTTAGAGCAAACCTGCGCCTGTATCGATAGTCGCTATGGATGTAGTTCGGCAAAGGTTTGAATTTCTGTTTCAACTTTTTTTTATTTTGAAGTTAGTTTACTAAATTTTTTAAACTTAATTAGAAATATTAAAAATAATGAAGTTGTAATATATAATTAATTAATTAATTAGTTTATTAAAAGGTAATTAGCGCCTAATTGGTAATTAAGAATGTAATTAGAGGCTAATCATCACCTAAGTTATGTTAATAACTATTAATTCATTTATAAAGTTTTAATTAGTGATTAATGGGGTTAAGAAGTAATTAAGTGATTATTAATTATTTAACAAAGACTAATGGTTAATTAATTAATTAATGGGTTTTTAATTAATATTTAATTAATTAGGGCTTAACTTTTAAACAATTTGGTTTAACTTTAACCAAGTTGCATTATGAAGTTAATTAGTACTTAATCAAGTTCATTAAGCCTAATTAGAGTTTAATTATGATATAATCTTGATTTAAATTAGACTAATTAAGATTTATTTAGGTTTTAAGCTAACTAAATATACTTTTAACTTTTCAAAGGTGATTTTAAACTAAACTGAATGTATTTTAATCAATTTTCTTTTTCAAAGTAACTCGATTCCTTATCAAATGATCTTTTGTCTAGACCCTTAAGTAATCCATATGATTAGGAGAATTAACAACATCCGTTAGTAGAACAAAACACCATTATGCTATAGTGTAAGTAATTTAATTATGTGAACATGTGTTAAGTAGAATAAATCCATGTTCTATTATAAATTGATTGAATTGTTTGGACATCTATTTAGCAGGATAAATCACCATCTTATTGTTATGTTATTTGGACTTGTATATGCCAATTGCTTATATGGACGTGTTATTCCCTGATTGGTATTTACATATATGGCATATAAATAATTGTTAAGTGACTTGGGAATCGAATTGAAATTGAATGGTAACTTAAACTAGTACCATTGGGAGTGCTAAGCCTCTTTTGAATTTGTAAAGTGTTTTTGAATTAACTTAAATTCTTTAATTGGTTTGGAGTTTAAAGTTTACAAATGATTTTCAAGTTATGCTATAAAGTTATTTATAAGTAACAACTTGTTTATAAAAGGGGTTTTTACTGAAGGGTTACTTTAAGTGTTTTACAAATGATATTCATAAAGGAGTACAGAAAGGTTTATATAAAGAGTTTTAAAAATAGGAAAAAGGTTTATAAATCATTTCAGAGATTTGGAAAGAGGTTTATAAATTAACTTAAAGACTTATAAAGTGGGTTATAACTTTTTTGAAAGTAATAAGTTTATTGAAATATGATGAGCTTTTAAAAAGGGAATTTTGATAAAGAATAAGCAGAATGTTTTATTTGGAAGAATTTTTGGTTATTTAATATGGGATTTGGAAAGAAGAAAACTTTGAAAAGTTTGTAAATATACTTACATCGATAAGATGTATATGATTTTGTTTCAAGGAATGAAAAGTAAAATGTTTTTGCAATATATTTACAACATTGAGATAAGTATATAAATGTTTCCAAGTATAAAGGAAATTAAGGGGTCTGGGAATAGTTTTTTGAAAAGTTCTTATGATCAGGTTTTATAAAGTAGTTTTATTAATTAAAGAGAAATAATAAAGACTTAGTGGATCCTATATGGAAATTAAACCATGATTGGATGCTTGTTTATTTGATAGTTAAATAACCAACTATTAAATCTAGACAAAACGTAACTTTGGAAATATCTAGGAGAAACGCGAGAATTATATGACACAATTACCATCGAAAGTGCTATATTGCACATATAAACTCGTTTCGTTCTTCTAGGACGAATGATAAGGAAATCCATCCACAAACGGTTAAGAGGTGAATTTCGCTCTTGTCGTTTGTCTGCTTATTTTCTAAAGAACCGAGGTCGAGTTTACCAGAAATATCAAAAGTTGTTTCGAAGAGACCGAGATTGGATATGCTATCTGAAAACCACTTTGATCCAACTCAAGCATTTCTAAATGAAGACATCTTGAAGCATGTGATCGAAGACGGAGCCATTGAAGTGCAAGGTTTGCTTACTGCTAATCCTAAAGGTGGTTCCAAAATGGATGTAGCAGAAGTAGTGCCTTCAGTTTGATCTTATCTTGAACAACTTGTATGGATGAATGTTGGCACTGCATTGACGCCTAGATGACAATATTATCATTCCAAGATGGATTGTTATTCAAAAAGGTAAAGCGTAGCCTCAAGCCTCACAACCGGGAGGAATGACAAAAACAGGGAATGCAGCAGAGCTATGTGGTTAGCTACCATTAGGAGCGGTCAACCCATTCTACACGTCACTTTGGAGTTGGTTTGCGTGCAAACACCATGGTAGTATAAGGCCTTAGTGTCAAGGGGGTGCGGTAATACGGTATGTCATGTTAAAGGGGCAGTCGGCTTTGTGTTAGCATCAGTGCATTTTATAGAGGTGTGTCATCGAAAGATAGTCCCTTACCTTGCCACTATTGGGATCCAATCTCCAATACGTGCCTTACGGTATTGATTGTAGAGCCTAGTATGTTGGAATGTGAGATGCAAGCATTTCAGCTATTTATATATTTACTTTAAACCTAGAAACTATGATAATATCACTGGATTTTGATATAAAATGTTTTGGTTATCGTAAGGAAAAAACCCATTATTTTTGTGTGCAGTGTGGCCTTACCATATACTCTTTGTTTGAAAGGTTTTTAAAGGTAGAAATACGTTTGGTTGTTACTTGTTATCGAGTTTTACTCACACTGGTTTACCTGACTGACTCGTGCATTATTCAATACAATGCTCGGGCCAGATCAAGCATGTTTTCCCAAGTTGGTTGGATACTTTAGAGTTGGAGAGGAGATGGATGGCCAATTCATGCATATTTTTTCTTCCGCTATATTATAGGGTCTGTATGTTTGTCAACATAAGGACAGGTTTTTATAACTATCTTAATTTTGGATAAGTCTAGTGCACTCTGATGTTGCATATATGAATAAAGATGTTTCCTTTTTCTAAAGATCATTGTCGTATTATATATTATTCACTATGTTGTGAGGTTCTATGTTGTTTAGTTTTCCTCTATCTTCTACCTTCTTCTTTCACCCTAACAAATGGTATTTTCGACACTTGAATATTCGGCATATAATACAGTGGACGTATTAGTGTCGATTTTTAAGGGTCGAAAATCCTATTCGTTACATTTGGTATCAGAGGTGAAGGTTAGGCAAGAACATTGGCTTTAGTAAGGTTAACTCATTGGATATTGAGTAAATGACACCATAGAATGAGTTTGAGTGTGTGTATATACGAGCGCGTATTTTTTCGTGATTATCAAATGTTTCATTTTGTATTGATTTATCGGTTTAGTGGCTTATGAACTCTGGTCGATACAGGGTGTACAAATGTACCGATAAGGGTTTCTAAACACTTAAACTAGGTGAATTGACACAGTATTGTTTGGAATTGGGTAAATGAAATAGTTTTACCCAGGGTATATTTTATATATAAAAGAATGATCTTCACAAATAGTGTAATATAGTTGGTTGAGGTGTTAGGAAAGAATAACATGTTGTTGTTATTATCAATTAGGGTTTGTTTAATCATGCTCGTTTAGTTAAGCATTGACTATTGTTAGTATGTTCCCTTTTTAAGACATGGGTTGGGTGATATGCGTTGGGAAAAATATGGAAATGAACACCTTGTGAATTAAGTTTCACAGTTTAACTAACGTTCGATGTTAATGTTGAGGTAGAATTTGATTTCAAAGTTAGAATATTTTGCGATAAATATTTAAAAAGGGTTTAATAGAAGTGATTTATAAAATGGGTTTATAAAAATGTATCATTTAAGTTGGAAGAAATTTAGGTCGAAAACTTGAGAACCTAAATCCTTGTGCTTTTGAAAAATGATTTTCAAGGTTTTGGGAAAATAATAATAATAATTGAAACCAATTGGGTTTAAATATAAATTTTTAGGAACAAAAGTGTAAGTAAGAATTGTCATCTTTGAATTGGTATGGGGAACAAGTCTTGATTGTTTTGTGATGATCAGAATAATCTTCTAAGTGTTGATTAGATGTTTGCCTAGGAGAACGTTGTAGTGCATTTAATAAATTATTCCCTTTATCATTGTACAGTCATAACAAGCTTAACCCGAATAAACCCAAAGTGAGTTGGAAATAGATGTTTTTTTGGAAAATATAAAGTATTGTTCCAAAATGAGATTTTGAATTAATAAGGATATTTTTAAGTTAACTAGTTTGAGCGGCTCGAAAATAACTTCAAATTGAGGAAGAGATGTGTTCAGATGGCAAACACTTCTCTTGGTTATTACCCTTCTTGGTAAGGGAATGTAGGATAATATTTGATAGTACTCAGTTCCTTAGTATCATTTTGGAGTTATTCGGACTATAGATATATATTTTTATGATTGAAATATAGAGTTTTATTGAAAAAAATCTAAATAAAAGTCGGGTATTTGGATCTTAAGTTTTCTTTGAGAGATAAATTCGAAATGGAATAATGGAATCAGATAGGGATCCATGATGTAACGATCCGAATTTTTCGACGGTCAATTTTGAATATTTGAATGGTTTTCAATATTGGATTTGGAATATAATTTGATTTTTGAGTATGAATATGTTGGTTGAAAATTTTAAAAAGAATTTAAATTTCAAATATAGCGATTTACAGAATAAATTTAGTTGTTGAATTTATAATCGTCAAATAATTGAATTGGAGTTGAATATGAAACGGAAACGATTTCTAATGTTGATAGAGATTCTACTTGAATCAGAACTGAGTTAGTTAGGTTTAAAACTAAAAAAATTCAAGCAATTTCGTAAAATTTTGAAATTTGTCGATTTAATCGACGATTAAAAATAGCGATCTGGAGCACAGTCTTGAAATTCGATGAAACTAGTTTCATTGAATCCGTAATAGTGTATTATTATCAAATTTCAAATTTTGTAGTGTTTGGAGTTATCGTTTGATCATAAGGGATAGAAACGCGTAGAAATTATGTCAAAATCTAATATAATAATTGGGTCCAAAAAGCTATCTTCTCCGTACAATCGAATCAGTACTCGAAACATTTTTCATTACATTCGAAATATGGATATAACAATATAAACGCCTAGCGGAATGCTTCAATAAGGGTTCGAAATTTTGAGTTATGTGGCGACATATTTTGAATATTTATAAAATAAATAAGATCAAATCAAAGTCAATTCCCTCAGCCAACCTACCCTTTCCCTTTTACGTGTAAATCACGTCTTCCCCCTTTCTTTTCAGTTAAATCCACAGGCCGCCTCTTCTTCATTTTAAATCATGTACCCCTCCTTTCCTCTAAACAGTTCAAAACGAAATCGCCCTTCTCCATTTTAAATCACATATAACTTCTCTCTGTTTTTTTTTATGAAATCGTGTCCTCCCTTTTCTGTTCGAACGAAGAAAATGAAATCGAAAAAGAGAGAGAGAGAGAGAGAGAGAGCCGCAATCAAATGTTAGGGCGGCGATGGTCGCTAGGGGAGTCGCGATCGATCGGAGGCGGCGGTAATTCTCGGCTACAGGGGATGTCGATCTCGAGTTGCAGGCAACTTAGAGGCGTGTCATATAAGGGAGTTGTTTGGGTTTGGCATTTCTATGGTGGTCAAGGATGGAGGAGAAACGCGAGCGTGCCTGTACCCAAGAGTGTGAGGGAGGACTGGTGTCGAAGTCAGGCGTTTGGGGGATGGTCGCAATCGAGAAGTGGTATTTGAAGTCGCAGTTAGGGTTATGGAGTTGAGGGCAACATTCGAAGGAGGTGACGGTGCGATGGTCGTTCGTGGGTTCGCGTATGGTGAATTGAGGCCGTGATGAAGTCAGGGCGGCATCAGGTGTTGAACTATGTGATGCTACGATTTCTTTTGGTCGAGTCTCGACGTGGTTAAGTTATGATCTGCTGTTCTAACTGAAGAGGGATTAAAGTTTTTAAAAGGTAATTAATTAGCCTAATTACTGTAATCAAAAATTTATATTATAATAATTTAATTCATTAACTTATAAAAATTCGTAACCCTTTTTATACGAGGTTCAAAAATTTACATAACGAATCATGTTGGATTCGTTGCTGCAATATATACAATCTGGATGTTTGGTAGTATAAGGAAAATAAAACAAAATCAAAGGTGAGAAAATTCGCACTCATTTGTATTACCAAATTTAACTTTAATTGGTTAAAATTAATTATTGGATGCTTGGTTGAAGTTATTAATTATTATCTATTGAATGATATATTCTATATATATAATAGTATATATATTGGCAGTTGGAGTGATTTTCCTGCACATTATAGTGGATGAGACCCTATGCGCTCTGCATAGTAGCGGATGACCCTATATACCGCGATATTCCCCTCGAAGTGGGATTCGTATCTTTATGTTGTATTAACATCTGTAGATGCAGGAAAATAGGTTGGAGGGATCCAACTGGATTCCTCATATATATTTTTTATTTTTCATATATAGTGATATATGATGTGTGCAGATAATCTGTTATAGATTATTGTTGTAATCTGAATTATTGGATGCTATAGTAGCACTAGCCTCAGATTTTGGTATTTTTAATACCATAAATATTAACTTTGAATTTGAAGGAATTAAAAGGAGATTTTAAATATAAAAATATTCTATAGAAATTTGGTTATTTTAAAAGAGATTGATGTAGGAAAAATGAAAATTTGACTTGGAAGTTGGACTTAACTATTTGTAAAATGTTTTAAATAGAAATTAAGAAAAAGTATTAACTATATAGAGAATTTTAACAGTGGAATTTTTAAGTGCTATTCTGGAAAATATGAAAAAAGAGTTGAAATCGATAATTTAAATAGATTTGTGAAATATATGGAAATGATTAAGAAATGGATTTATAAAAATGAGATTTTATAAACGGAATTGGGAATCAAAATTTATACATGTAGGGGTACGATGTTTATAAATAAAGGAAATCGATATCAGGATAATAAATTGAGAATATAAATTTATGGGGTGAATTTATATTATAGTATGGAAATAGGGTGAGAAAATAGTGGATACTATTTTGAGAGTGGAAATAATTAAGGAGATCAGAGTAGAAGTGATGTGATGGAAATCGAGAGGAATTTATAAGTTAAATTGGTTATGGAAGTTTTAAAAATATATTTTTAATTTTTAAGAAGCAAGTTTGTTATTTAAAAGAAAATTTTTATTATTTAAACTATGAAATTTTAAACTAGTTACGATTGAAATACTTCAAAGAGTAGATTTTCAAATATTAAGTATTTATTTCAGTAAATTCTAATATTTTTTTAAAATCAGCTTTGAAAGTTGATTTGTTTATCTAAAATGAGTTATTTATGTTTACAAAAGTGTTTTCGATACTTTAAATAATTACTTGAACATGTTTTAAAAAAAAATCTTTCAAATACTTATTTTATATATATATATATATATATAGCTTTGAAGTGATTGGAAGTTTTATTTATAAATTCCCTCGAGATTCGTAAATGGGTCTTATAAATGGAACTCTAGAAATTTAAGGAAATTCCAAAGTGTTTAAAATAAGAACTTCGGAAAATGAATTAAAATCCATAAAGAAGTTGTAAATGGATAAACAAGAATTTAAAGTGTGTATAATCGACTTTGGAAAATGAAAAGGAACTAATATAAACTTTCAGAAATTTAGGAGATAAGCTAAAAAAATTCCTATGTTTGGATACTAGAGATGATTTTGAAAATGGACTTAGAATATTTTCCTAAGTGTTGAAATAGAAGGTTTTGGGAATATTTAGCGATGAAGGGCTTATATCGAGATATTTTCCTAAGTAATGGTTTATAAATCGAAAATCGAAAATAATTCATGAGTGTTGAAGTAAGATATGGGTTGAGATCTCTAGTCATGAATATATGCATTCGGAAAATGTTTTCAAATATTGAAATATCGAAGAAGACTGAAGATATATCCTTGAAAGGATATTTTTAAATTTTTTATAATATGGGTCTAGTGACTGCTTATGGATGTTTTATTGGTAGTTAACCGACTATCAATATTGGCCAATTTCATTAATTGTTTCAAAGAGATCGGATCAGATTTAATTATTCGAAAACCCCTATGATTCGGTTTTAACGTTACGAATGGATATCGTAAAGATAGTGAAGACGGTGATTCGGTTTGTCTAGACCTAGGACAACTTGTATGGATGAATGCTATCAGAACATGTCATTGGAGGACGACGAGCATTCTAAGTGGAATCGTTTCTCGAAAGGTAACGTTTAACCTCAAGCCTCATCAACCGGGAATGACTAAAACAGAAGAGATACAACAAGGCTAAGTGGGTCACACCCAATTAGAGTATGTTATCACCTTTCTAGATGTCCTCAGAAATATATATAAATTATGGATACGATTGTGCATGAAAAAGCGAGCGCTCGATTTTTTTTAAGGGTGTGAACACTCGAGGTGATAACATAATTGGTCTATCTAAGTTAGGGGTAGCCCGGTCTTGTGTAGCAGGGAATCCTGGCGAAGTCCTCGGTACATTTTTCTAGAGGTGTACTATGATGGGCGGTACCCCAGTAGCCCAGTCATTGTATGTGATCCATTCTCCAATACGGGTCTTTACGGTTTTATTTGTAGAGCCTAGTATGCTGGAATTTAATTAATGTAATAATTTCGGCAATTTGAATAAGTATTTGTACTTATACATTATTATAATATCACTAGATTTTTCTACAAAATGTTTTGATTATCGTAAGGGGAAAACCCATCATGTTTATGTATGACGTGATCTTACGAGATACCTTTGTTTTTCAAATGATTTTGATAACTTTAATAATTCAAATAGAGTGTGCTTTCTTAGGCTAGTTTTCCAGATTGACTTGGATGTTTTTTATTATAATGCTCGGGTCGGATCGAATATTACAGATTCAGGATAGGATGCTATAAAGCTCAGGTGACGAGCTAGGTGAGAGAGATGTATCTCTGTAATTGGCTTATATTTCCGCTATGTAACACAAGTTACTATAACTGTTCAGTTTGGTGTATTAATTGTTGTACTCTGATGATTGTAAGTATATAACAGCTACAGATTTCTTTGTATAAAAGTCTGTCATTATATATTATATTTTGTTCCGCTACGTTGTGAGATTCTATATCGTTTTTCTATTTTCTTCTATCTCTTTCTTCTTCTTTACCTCAGTTATTTGCTCTTTCGTACAATCTGGGTTGAACAAAAGTGAATTATTATCAACTCAAAGAGTATGAAACTACGGGTCGCTACACATGATCTTAGGATGTAGTGGATTAGCATCCAGGTTGAACCAGTGTAGTTTATGAAATGTTTTCATAAATAATTTGGTGGAAATAAAATTGGTATTATGGATGATCAATTAAGTAAGTGCGTAAGTTGGACGTAGATCGTTTCTCTTTCCATATAGAGTGATCCAAGATTCGAGTACATGGCTTAGTGGTGTTGCACCATTCCAAATAAGAATCTATTATTCGACCTTTGACGATGAGCACTTGATGAAGATTCTTGGTGTGGGACCAAGGTTTTCTATCATAGTTACAATTATGTAAGGAAAAAAGAGATTCCAAAACAAGGAGCCTGATCGAAGTCCGCACTAGAGAATCAGATGAGCAATACTCGTTCAGAATGAAATTTATGTATTCGAGTTGAGATCTAATTAGATTTTACATAAGAATGATCTATATACATCATATGAGCTGATTTATAATGTTAAAGGTTTTCCGTGATAGGTCGAGGTGTAATTTTGAGGACGAAATTCTTTTAAGGGGGATGAATATAACGACCCGGAATTTCACCGTTTTGATTAGCGAATATTTAACTGATTTCAAATATTCAATATATAGGTTTTATAATGAAATGAATTCATTTTTATTAATTAGTAATGACGGTAAAATCGTTTTCAAAATTTGTTTACCAAATTAAATAGTTCGTAGAAAAACAGAAAATGTGACCAAAGAACATTTTTCGAATTTCGACCTTTTCAACACCAGAAAGTTGTCGGGAATGTTATTCGTCTTTGTGCACCATACATACACATATATAAGAGTTAATTAACTAAGTAATAATATACTTAAGGATAGATAATCTTATATTAATTTTGTTTAGCAAGTGATTCGACGATTCATAAATTTAAAAATAATAATCTTTTATATATAAATATATATATTCCTCTCTTGTCACATCTTAGATTATAACCATTAACCATCATTATTTCTTGTCATGTCTTAACTTTAATTAATAGTTTTATATATTTATATATATATATATATAAAGAAAGTGATGTGACAATATTATAATTATATATATATATATATATATATATATATATATATAAAAGTCATGTGACTAAACGTAACAATTATATATATATATATAAGAAAGTGATGTGACTAAACACAACTATATGTATACATAAAAGAAATTCACGTGGCTAAACATAATTATACATACATATATATACATATATAAGAAAGTGACGTGACTTGACAAAATGATGAGGTGCGAAATCTAGCTGATAAGTATTCCTTATGTTTCTCCATTTTTTCACCTATTTCCACCAACCTTTTCTTCCTTATTTCAAACTCAAATGGAGTTTTTATTTTATTTTTAAACCGTGTGAAATTTTAATGGCTGCAACATTCTAGTTGACCACTTTTTCAAATTTCTGACATAACTATGTCAAAACACTAATTCTTTACAAAGCAAATTTTTTTACCTACTATTTCAAGTCTGAAAATTGCCCTTTTTTTTTATAATAACTTCTTCAAAATAAATCGAGAATGAGTGATTATTTTTTTGAAATGATAAAGGAAAGAAATTTGTACAGCTTTCCTTTTGACTAATTTTCCAAATTCCATGAGTTGGCGGCCCAAAAGCCAGTGAGAAAATGATCTAATTTTGGGTTCATTTTCGACAAATCAATGATAACCCGAAGCACCTCTTATTCATTATCCAGTATAATAAATTCGACAATGAAATCCACCAATGCCTGCGTATTAATCGCACTTCAAGAATGGTAAGGGATTTCATATTGACTCAATTCGATGTTCCATTTGATAAGCCGTCAAGAGGCCTCGGGGCAGTATAGCACTTACTTCAAGGGTTGAACTGTTAGTACTTTATTCGAGTGCGCCTGGAAATATGGTCGTAACTTTCTGGATGCTTAAGATGCAATCTGCTAGCTTTTTTAATTTCGGATAGTTTTTCTCGGCTCTAGTGACATAACACCAAAATTGTCATTTCCCAACGGTTATAACTATCACTAATAGGCACATGACAAAATATGCAATATATTTTTCAACGGTTCTAACCGTTGGAAGTAAGGAATTTTCCAACGGTTTGTTTTCAACGGTTATAACCGTGAGGAATTTTAGTATTCCCCAATGGTTATAACTGTTATAACCCTCATAAATTTCCTTACTCCCAACGGTTATAACCGTTGGAAAATATATTGTTATGATAGGCCCAATGGTGTCAACCGTTGATAACTACATTACTCACCATACCAACGGTTATAACCATTAGTAACCATTTTGAATGGTCATACTTATAATTATTACGAATTTCTCATTCAGCATCTTATACTGTCGCATGCTATTACATTTAGCAATACAAATTTGAATTTATAGTAACAAGAGACATGCACCCAAACTTCAAAGCCAACGTAACACCAAATTTCAAAACATACATCAAAATGATAAATATGTCATACCAAATTTACTAAGTTCATTGAACGGTAATTTCAAAATTTACTACTGCAAAACGTCTAGAAGCTTACAAAGTTCATTCAGTGGGTTTTACATGTTTTACTATAGATGTGGAATAGTAGCACAACAATAGTTTTTTTTGTCATTTTCAACAACTTCAAAAACGAAACCTCTTTCGAAATCTTCTAAGTTAATTACTCCTGCTCTATCATTAACACTCGCTTCTGATTTTTGCTTTTCTTTTACAGCTTCAATTAAATCCTGCATATTCAGAAACAATGTTCGGTTGATAAAACAAAAGGGAAAAAATACAAGGAGAAAAAATACCAAATTAGTTTTCAAAAACTGAGCTCTGTTCAGTTTTCTAAAAACCGAGCAAACTGCTTAGTTAAGAACAGAGCCCAATTCATTTAAAAACTGAGCCTAAGCTCAGTTAAGAACTGAGCAGTAAGCTCAATTGATAAACTGAGCGGTAAAGCTCAGTAAAAAAACTGAGCTAAGATCAATTAAAAACATGGAACACCATCTATCATCGACCATTTCGCACTATAATATGCAATATTCTCCGTAAGGACACTTTCTCCGCTAATGAAACTCAACCGTTTATGTAACAAGGAATGAAAGTCTATAGTTACAAATTTATTCAGGTATTTATAAAAAACAGAACTAGGATAAATTAGTGGGAACTCAGTTTTGTTGACTGTGATAAAATAGTGCTATGGAGAATTTCTTTTATGAGTAGTAACAATGACATAAACCGAATTCTTTTCTTTCTGAGTAAGCATGGAACTAAGATAAAACAGTAATGTGGCGAATTTCCTTTATGAGTAGTAACAATGACATAAACGAAATTCTTTTCTTGAAATTGAAATAGCATTCCGTTTTCACATATTCCAACAATGAATTAATTTCTAGACAACCAACATTCTTTGTTAAACTTAGACAAGAGATACATGGAAGTTTTATCATGTTGGACAATTTGTTTTTTATTTATGTTTTTTTTATATTAAAAGCAGATATGAAACACATAATTCTAACTTACTAGTATGTGTATGGCAAGGTAAGAAGGAAGTCCTTGGAGCATTGAACTATGTAGATATTTTTCTCAAGTCAAAGTTTTTTACTTCGGTTATATTTTCATTCTAATTATATAAAAATATTATTAAGTCTTTTGTAGTTTCTAAAGCTAGCAAAAATAATAATATAACTTATGCAACTCCTGATAAATAAATCATAAAAAAAATTGAATATTTATATGTATGCTAGTAAGGTTATTTAGCTTGATTCACAATGCAATAAATAATATAATTAAGCTTACCATTCTCCTCGGACATCAGTAACCATTCGAATACAGTTTTTACTTATAAGCACGTATTCATTATAAATTACCCACTCAGACTTATGATTAAGGCAATTTGAGGGATGTAGATGAACCACCTACATGTCAACAATAGAAATTAGATCCTACAAGGCTAACCATTACAAGTAAACAATCAAGACTCAATTACTTTAATTCTTCTACAGTTTATTTTGCATCATAAACCGCAAAATTCTAGAAGACGGGATAAATAACTAGGGAATTTCCAAAAAAAATACGTGGTTAGCTTTTACTGTTAAATAATGTCCAGTTCTTTCAAGATGAGCAACTCACATGAAATCCAAGGGGGCATAGCCTTTGTGATATTCACATAATAATCATGACTGTTAAATTGTGTGCTGCATAGCTTGAGATTTTATCTTTCCATAACGCGCACAAGTTGATGCCTAACATTATCAACTTGTTTCATAGCTCTACGGTAGGTGAAATTCTCATAGCACCATTGAGAGTCTTCATCTATTATTATACCAATAAAAAGGCTAATATTATTTATAGTTTGTATCTTCAATTTAAAAGAAATGGGAGGTAGCGATGTTTATATCCAATATATTTTTCCTAACCTCCATGAATGTGAGTTAAATTGTAGCTTTGATGTCAAAAAAAATCTTAATCCATTAGAGTTTGTATAAGGCAATTATGACTTCTACGTTGAACTTAATAAAAAATTGTATAACTCTTAATTAAAGACACGTATACATCATCAAATAAGCTTAACTGAAATAAAGAATGACTGCAAGCATTTATTTATAATGTATGTATAGCTCTTCATGTTTAATATTACACTACTTACAATTGAACAAGCATTCATTGAAGTTGAAATTAACGTGGGCCATAAGATGACGCAAATCTTGACAGAGATCAATAGATGATACATATTTGCTGCTACACGTAACTACATCACCTTTATAATTGAAGATAAATTTGAGGCAGACATAAAATGTATTTAATGGTCTACATTAAATTATACCAAAAGTAAAACATATTTAATGGTCCAACATTAAATTGTACCAATTTTAATGGGAAAAAAGGAATCATATTATTCCATGAATGGGTGACTGGTATAGCTAATATACTCTTTGTGCTTTTGATAGCGGATTAGTTTAATCCAAATCAATTTTCTATATAATATACCATCTAGACACATATGCATTTAATGTCAAGTAAAGTTAGCTACCTAAGATATCATATTTGCATGCAAAATATAATCATTATACTCTTTGCGATCTAGTTGCTGAGATGGTTTCCAGTCCAAAAATTAGATGAATAGCTAGAAAGGTAAAATAAATTACTTCAATGGGAAAAATGAGAAACATCATAAAAGTTAGCAATATAGTAGTAACAAAACTTCATTCAAAATAGAACCAACTTCCTCAGTCAACACATGTTTTAAATTAGTGAATGGTGATTGAGAGAATAATATTTGACTTAGGTTGATTAATTCGTGCTTAGATAATTTGCCTTTATGTATGGTAGATTAGGGAAATTACAACGTTATCAAATTTAAGCTAGCCTGCAATTCTATCTCCTTTTTAACTTCAAAATCTTTAAACTACCAAGATAGTATCTTTTCTCGCTTTCCGTTTTTCTGTTGGATTTCTATTCTTTTCTTATGACAACACTTCTAAAAAAACTTGCTTCACCTTAGACTTCAAATCTAAGTGTCAAAGATACGGGGAAAAAATAGGCGAAAATTCTAGTTTTTAACATTGCGAAAATGCTAGTTTTTAACGCTATGCTCATAGGTAACATAACTAATGTAAATATGGAAATAAGTAAAATATTATAATAAATAACCAATAAAATGAATATAAAAACTGTAAAATAAAAAATATCCATAATAATAAATAGACCGTTAACCAATAATAATGTATATCAAATTTATGTTTATATCAAATAATAAATAAGTACCATCATGAATATTTTTTCATCTTTCAGAATTTAGCAAGCTTGGCACTATCATAATTGAGCTTGTTCAGTTACTAGTTAGTAATTGACTTCAATGATTTGAAAATAAAATCAAAATCCAGTACGCTTGGATAAATCACAAATAGAATTGCTCAAGTTTACTATTACAATTAGAATAATGGATTTAAAAATCATAATCAATACTTAAAATTTGAAAACATATTTGCTCTCATAAAGTAATTCTTTTTTGAGTAAAGTTTATATAAATAACCAAAAGGTTTTGTTGATGGCTTCACAAATTAGACTAAATGACAAGATGACAATATCAAACAATACATTTAAAAATTGCAGATTCATAAAAAAAAACATTGGCCTCAAATACATATAAGAACAATAATAAGTTCATCACACACACAAACACATACATACTTACACACATATAAAAAAATTAAATATCTTTTAACAAACAATTACTAAATGGTATTAGAATAGAATTACCGTCTCTGCACATCTCTATAACGCACCAACTTTGTAATATCTAATCTCTTGCCATATTTTATCCATATTTTGCATTTGTGTAAAGTTCTTATTGATTTAAATAATGTGAACCAATAAGAGTCACAACGACCTATAAAATTACTTTTCCCTAAGAAAATTCATGAGAAAACAATCTGACTTCAACCTTTTATAAAACCAATATAATACTGTGATTTAAATAGCATGCCAGCTTACTTTCAACGAATGCATAAATGCATTATGAAAACACGAATTTGTGAATGAACTCGATATAACTAAAATTATTTCGTTGAATATTGTAGAACAAAAAAATTCAGTATTAAGTATATAAGTAGAAAAGTTCAGACTTCAACCTTTTATAACAATCAAAATAACGTTATGTTTGAGGAAAGTATCAACCATTAATTATTTTTTATTACTTCATTTCTTTATAGGGTGTAAGTATAAGCTAATTTATAGTATAATCAATGACATTTTCAATATAGTACAGATAGCTTGTAGCCATTTTTCAATGTGAGCTCATAGATAATCATCTATGCATGTTTAGTGTAGTGATTATTATTTCAGTAATAATAATTTATGCTTTTTGCCTTAGATATGGCTCTTATAACTACTTTTTTGTAGTATGGTTGTCTGTTATTTAACTTGAAAACCTCAAAGCAAATGTTCTTTATTAGGTGTTTATGAATATTATACATGATGGTGTTTATGAAGAGTATAATAACCTTCAATATTACAATAATACTACTTATCATTTTCTATAATTTCATATTTTCATGAATCCCATAACTTATGCTATATAAGCATGAATTTTTTTATGAATTTTTTTTACCTTCCATCCTTTAACTCTGGCTCTTCTAGTCTTGTTAGCAGCATCAGCCCACCCTATCAGCCCTTCATCTTCCATATCGTCTTCTGCTTTTGAACATCCCTATCCAATTGCATACTGCCAAGAGTTTCATGTGTTGTAGCTAAATTATGATCTAACAGAAAGTCTACATATATTTCACTGTGTAAATTTCTGAAAAAAACAATCAACAAAGCAATGGAAATTGTAGTTACTGAAAAATTATTCAACTAACCTGAATGCAGGTTACAAATGCAGC
The DNA here is from genome assembly GCA_030765085.1 of Allium cepa. NCBI lineage: Eukaryota > Viridiplantae > Streptophyta > Magnoliopsida > Asparagales > Amaryllidaceae > Allium > Allium cepa. The sequence continues at coordinate 612,910,901 of CM060932.1, forward strand.
ATAATATATGCTACACAAGTTCCAACTGTCCTGCTCATTTATGTAGTACATAGTACACTTGTTTCATTGACCGAAGAATTAATCCCTCAATATCTCAAGGCATGTTTTTATAACCTACATACAATCACGGTAAACATAGTTGGTAAACCAAATTTAATCAAAAATATATCGAAAAAAAAATCAAATTAACATTGGTTGAACTAATGTAAAAATGATGTAAATTCACATGGGAAAAACATAATTAGAAATATATGGACTTTGATTGAACTAATGTTTCTATTATATCTGGTACTATATATAGATGTATAGTTCATCGATGATTAGTCAAACATTTATCCAATAATCACTAGCTGTCAATATATATCAATGCTTTAAATTAGTGTTTTACTACTCTGATTATGTTAATCAATAATTGACCATATAATTCTCTAGCGTAACTTCTATGAATCGTACCCAAATTAACGAAGGTTATATGAATATACAACCTCTAGTCAATAATTTCAATTTCAACAAAATTAATGAAGATTATATCAATCGTACCCAAAATCAGTAACTTCAGTTTCAATAAAATAAACAACCTCTAGTTAGTTTGTTGCACTTATATGAATATACAAAAATTAATGAAGGTTAATTAGTCATTCAATGCAAAAGAAAAGAGTCGGTCACCAATTTGCCATTTTTGTACCAGTTTGTTAAATACTTCCATGGTGTGGTTTAACTAATTTCAAATAGTAATTATCATATGCTATATTTTACATCAAATACATTCACTTGCACCTTAAGCTATAGTAAATATTACAGTAGCTAGCTTTATTTTGCTGTAACCAGCACTTGCACCATAAACAATAGTTCTCTTGTGTAATTTCTATGAATTGTACCCAAAATTTCTACAACAAAGTAAGTTGTCTAAAAGAACTGATGTACATTTCCATTCAGGTTGATTCAAACTCAAAATCAATTGAAAATTCAGTATCTATAGTATATTTTTTAAACACCAACAATTTCAATTTCGATAAAATAAACAACCTCTAGTCAATTTGTTGCACTTATATGAATATACAAAATATTAATGAAGGTTATTTGGTCATTCAATGTAAAAAAGGAAAGAGCTGGTTATTAATTTACCGTTTTTATATCATTTTGTTAAATACTTTACAAATTGTGGTTTTACCAATTTCAAATAGTAATCAGCTATATTTTGCACCAATTATTTTGCATCAATTATAGCCACTACTATAGTCATCCTAAACTACAACAAATAATTTGCAAAGTTTGAAATCGAACAAAAAGCTAATTGTTAGTTGACAACAAAAAGATAGAGATTCAAACCTGAAAATACATAGATAAAAAGTTTGAAACCAAAGAAAAAGGTAATAAGTTTGATTTAAAATTGCATACATCACAACCATGCATTCATCATGTGCATTGATTTCAAATCATTAACTGGTTATTCAAATTTGAAACTGAAGAAAAAAGCTAATTATATGTGGTTGCATCATTAACTGTAAATCTATGCAAATCAATTTGAAACTGGTTACAATGCATAGATTTTGAAAATGGTCAAATTGAAAAAAAAAAATGCATTGGAATGGTTGCAATCAAACCTGAAAATTAATGCATTGATCTGCAAATGAATCAGATAATTACAGCCTAGAAATATAGAGCTAAAACAATCAAACCTGGAAATTCAACTTTTTTTTGTCAGTTTCAAATTTAGTTTATTTTGCTTTAGTTTCAAATCCACTAATAAATTAGTAAGAGGTTACTCAAAATTATTTCAAATTTAACAACCCACTGAAAAGCAATGGAAATCAATGTATTAATTTGCAAATGAAGCAAACATTATAGCCTCAAAACACAAAGCTAAAAAACCGCTACTTACAAAAAAAAAAATATAAAAAAAAAAAAACTTTTAATTCACTATTTCAAACTATTTTGATTCACATCATTTATAGTTTTGCTTTCAATTTGCAAAGCACTACCAACATACGTTTTAAGCATTCAATTTCAACAGGCAAAAATGAGAATAATACCTATTATCTTAGAATAATCAATGGGATTTAGTTGAAACTACAGGTGATATTGTAGAGAACCCAGTTGAGAACAATATGAGAGCGGTTAACAAACCGATGGGTTCAATTTCATAACACTACAAGAGAACAAAATGAAATGTACGAAAACAAAATTGATCGATCGAAATTTGAGCAACAATCTGAGAATCAATTGTTTAAGATAATAAAAGAATGAAAAGAAGAAAAAAAACTAAATAAGGCCGAGGTGATACTAGGGCAAGGTGGAGGAGGCAGTAACCATAGATTGAAAGAGGGCAGAAAATAAGGAAACAGAAAAACGATGAAGCATGAGAAGTGAGATAAAGTGAAATAAACAATAAGTTACAAGCCTATCCATTTTAATTCCATCAATTTACAACATTATCAAACGTTATCACGGTAATAATCTTTGTAAATAATGCCAAACAGAAATATGCGTTAGAAGTTTGTCACACTAGTAATCGTAACAAATTCGAAACAAGTAAGTGTTACAAAATGGCATTTTTAGTGTTATGTGAACAGTTTACTAATGTAGTATACGGATCACTAGATCATAGCTTCTTCATGTACAAACCCGATACTAAATGCGTGAGGTGAGACTGCTAAGTAGAAGAATAAGTCTTCTTCGTTCACCAGCTTGGATAGGATTGGCAGGGTTTTCATATGTCGCAGTAACTCTTCGAATGTAGTTTAGCAAGCCTGATTCCATTCGAAGTTCTTCTTTCCCTTGTTTAGTGCATCAAAGAACGATATACATTTGTCGGTTTCTTTTGAGATGAACCGGCTTAGTGCTGCAACTTTTCCATTCAAACTTTATAATTCCTTACTCTTTAGGGCCTCGACTTCTCGTAGAGCAGCAATTTGTTCTGGATTTGCTTCAATGCCTCTGATGCTTACAGTGGATCCGAAGAACTTTCCAAATGCTATTCCGAAGTGACAATTAAGTGGATTGAGCTTCATTCCATATTTGCGGATTATTTTTTAAATATTTCAGTGAGATTATACAAGTGATTTGAAGTATACGCGATTTAACTAACATGTCATCAACATAGACTTCCATAGTTTTCCTAATCTGACGCTTGAACTGGCATTCACTAGTCGTTAGTAGGTTTCCCCAGCGTTCTTTAAGCCGAATGACGTCACTTTATAACAGCATAACTCCAGATAGGTAATGAAACTGGTGTTTCCTTATCAGGTTTGTGCATCATGATCTAGTTGTATCCCGAATATGCATCCATAAATGATAACAATTCATGTCCATCCGTCCCATCCATAAGCTTATCAATTCTGGGTAGAGGAAAGCTGTCTTTCAAGCAAGCTTTGTTTAGATTCGAGTAGTTGATGCAGGTTCATCATTTCTCATTGGACTTATCAACTAAGGCCATGTTAGATATCCATTCGGGGTAGGTTGCATCGCGACAAAACCATTCGCCATCAGCTTGTCTACTTCTTCTCTTAGTGCTTTGGACCATTTGGGCCCTAAGTTGCGCCTCTTCTGCTTTACTAGTGTATACTTAGGATCGATGTTGAGAGTGTGGCATGCAATCTTCGATGACACCCCTCATATATCGGAATGCGTCTAAGTGAATACTCCAGGTTGGCGCAAAGAAATTTGATGAGTTCCAGTCGCATCTTGTTTCAAAGACGTGATCCAATCTTTAGTTACTATGTTGGGTCATCCATATTGACTGGGAACGACACCGTCAATTCTGCCAGCGCTTCTCATTCCTCCCATGGACTCTTCTTTCTAGGGTCCAAAGCCTTTTCGAATCGGTTATGGTCCCCAAGACAGACGTGGCTCTGTAGTTGGTATTTGGTAGATTCATGAATGTGGAGAGTTCTACCTACATCCTTCCCCCTTTCCCTTCTTTTAGACTCATGTAGTTCTACGATATAACATTCTCTGGTGGCACTTTGGTCTCCTTTGATCACCCTGACTCCATTCTCTATCGGAATTTAATAGTTAGACACCATTGAGCTAAACCAATTTTGAAATCTGTCAAGACGGGCCGCCCCAGGAAGGCATTGTATGCAGAAATTTCATCTACAATCACAAATGTTTGGATGAGGGTGACTTTTCGGTCACCTTTCCCGAGTTCTATGGATAAATCAATTGTTCCGACCGGCTGTTTGGGTTCACCGGTGAATCCTTGGATCTTTATTCGACAAGGGGATACATCTTTCATACAGATCTTCATCTGTCAAAGGTGCGTTTGAAAAGGATATTCACAGAGCTGTCACTGTCTACCAATACTCGTCCGACCATGGCGGGTCTGATTCCTACTCTCACGACTATAGGGTTAAGAGTTGGAGCTTCTATCCTTTTAGTGTCTCGATTCTGAAATATTATGTCATCATTCAGGTTTCTCTGTTGCTTAGCACGGGTTCAATCTTCGATCGCAAAGCAAGAATCTTTCAGAGCGTGCTTTAATGAGCTTGCATATCGCTCCATTTCTCCCCAACTCTTCTGCACGGGATGAGGTCCTCCAGATATTGTTCCAATGATGATTCTCTAGTCAGCCCGTCTGGGTCCCTCTTCGCCGGCTCCAGCTTGATTCCCTCGATCTCTAAGAGCTTGGAGCGCTGTGGGTTGGTCAGAATTCTATGGTTTCCTCACATACTGCTGAAGCTTGTTTTCTCGAATCAGCCTCCAGTTCTTCAGGTGACGAACTCATTTGTGTTGTGGTCATATGTCCGATGGAAGCGGCAATACTTTTCGAAACACTTTTGTTGTTCAGTTACTTCCTTTTTAAGCGGCTTCTTGTACTCTTCCATTCCCTGTGTCGTGAGATGGATGTTTTTTAGAGTTTCGTTGAGCGAGGTGTATTCTTCGAGCCTCAAACCTTAAAGTCGCTTATTACTTCCATTTCGTTTGTTGGAATTCTGGTTCTTCCTTTTTCGATTTCCATCTTTTCCTCCATTTCTTCCAATGGCCCCGCAGGTATTTATGTCTTGGTTTATCGTCATACCACTCTGCCTAATGTTGGTTGGTCGTGTTGGACGAATTCTCACCACCGATCCAAAGCCACTACCGAACCAACTCACAAGACCAGCCTCTACCGAACCAAGAGAAGAAGGCATTATCACCGGTCTAAAGTCTCACCGGACCGGACCATCCACCTACCACCGAACCAAGAGAGGAAGGCATTATCACCGGTCCAAAGTCTCACCGGACCGGACCATCCACTCATCACCGAATCAAGACCTAGAATGCATTGTCGAACCAACGTTGTCAGGCCAGATTGCTTCAGCCCAGGCCCACCAGCAGCTATATACATCCAGGACCCCTACCCTCAGCCTATCTCTATAAATAGAGGGACAGGGGTACAACAATGGGAGACAAGTTTGAGAGCTCAAGCAAGGATAGAACTTTCAAACAACTTTCAGATACTTATAATCAAAGCTTTGTACTTGTAATCTGAATAGAAAAGGAGAATAGCATATAAAGTGGACGTAGGCACGTTCTGACCGAACCACTATAAATCTGTGTGTCTTTTACAATTTAGTCCATCTATTTTATATATTTGCATAAATCACCCAAATCATTAAGAACAACATATAATCAACAAGATCATACGACTTGGAGGTGTTTGTCCATTTTTTGTGCAAACATTTTTGGTGCTTTCATTGAGAGCAGGAGCTCGAAGCTTCAGCTTCTCCCACTTAACCCTTTTCCTATCAGCATCGTTCATTGCTTGGAAAACATGCCTCCCAGACGAAAGAAAGATGCTAACAAAGGAAAGAACATCGCAACTGGCAGTATCCCAGATCCAGTGATCAGAGATCAAGACAATCGTCTGGTTCCAACAGCAAATGGAAATCAGGCAAATCCGACTGCCCCTGCTACGGAACAACCAATTACAAGGGCGGATCTGGACAGGGTTGTGGCTGAAGTAATTACTGCTTCACATCTCAACAAGAAGCCTTAGTGGATCAACTCATGTCATGCTTAAGGGATGTTGAAGAAACCAACCGCAACACTGAATCATGGGGTGAGTCCCGGTCTGGAGGATCTGGGAGACGATAAAGGTCTTTCTTCTTCGAAGAGGCTAACAACAGAAACAACTATGGTAGGAGCCGAGCCCGGACTCAGCCCGAATTCCGATCCAAGGAAACACTTGGAACCGAACCCAACAGGGGAGGTACCAGGCAGGGGTCGGATGTAGCTGAGCCCGCCATGCTACCTAACCATGGAAACACCCATTGACGGGGACGAGCTGGAGTCCAACCCGAAGTTGGACCCGAGGAAGTGCTGAGAACAGAACCCAGCAGAGGAAGATCAAGGCAAGGGCCAACTGTGGCTGACCCCAGCGTGCCCCCGGAAGACCAGAGGCAGCCATTGGAGAATGTTAGGAGTGATAGACGATACCATCCCTACAGGTCATCTGGACGGAATCAATCCCGCAGGGAAGAACCAAACTCATTTCTATCCGCTCCAAGTTCTGATGAAAGGATGGCGCGATTGTTCAGAGAGTGCGTCCAACGGGACCAAAGGGATCGGGGGATAGGCGCTAGGGTAAGCAGCCCTTTCACCCGCAATATCGAAACTGCCATCACCCCCCGAGAATGGAAAATGCCAACAATGGAACCTTACAAGGGAACCTCTGACCCCATTGCACACTTGCAGAGATACACACAGCATATGCTCATGAGCGGAGCAACAGAGGGAGTGTTGTGTAAATGCTTCCCACTATTCCTGGCAGATCTAGCTACCTCCTGGTTCTGCCATCTACCCCAAGGGTCCATCAGCTCATGGGAAATGTTGAAAGAAAAGTTCATCAGCCAGTTCCGCATCCATATGGAACAACCCAATGATGCTTATTCCATATCTAATATCAAACAGAAACCCGGAGAGACAGTGCAACAATATCCAACCCGATTCAACACCACAGCGGCCGTAGTTCAAGATGTCGATGAGAAACTTATCCTAATGGCCCTCTGCAGTGGTGTGCATCCGGATACTAAATTTGCTAGGAGATTAACGAAAGAAAAACCAGCTACCTTACCTGATTTCTTCCATGAAGTCGGGAAGTATATGAGGCTTGAAGACGCTGCCACTGAGAGGCAGTCAGGGCAACAGGCTAAGGAAACTCCTGATAGGGTTTCCGTTGCAGCAAAGGATGTTCGAAAAAATGACTCCAGAGACAGTGTTGGGGGCAAGAAGGGGGAAAAGCGCTTATATAGGCCAGGACCGAGATTTGACTGTTACACTCCTTTAAATGAAACAATCGAAAACATCTTCTTGGCCACCCAAGACAAAGTTAGATACAAGCGCCCCCGCACAAGAAGGAATCAGATAATGCAATTAAGTCTGAAAAGTTCTGCCGCTTCCACGAATCTCATGGGCATGACACCAATGAATGTCATCATCTCCGGGACTTGATTGAAGAACACATCAGAAGGAAGAGACTAGAGCGCTATGTGAAAGGTCAGAACAGAATTCCAACTCCTGCCAATGAGAACCCAGGGCTATCCCTCCCGGAAGTAGACGGAGGAAATCGCAACACCAGCGGCTCCAGTCAAGAGAAGATAGGTCCTTACCATATCAGGAGGACCACACATCGCCGACGGAAGCTGGGCTGAGATGGAAAGATACGGTAAGTCACTTAGAAACAATGAAGGCTACGTTAATTCTGTTACAGAAGAACGCCACCCGAAACGGAAAGAGAACGATGACATCACATTCAGTAGGCGTGATCTAGAGGGAAGGCAGTACCCTCACATGGATCCTATGGTCATCTCTGCCTGGTTCGGTCCAGCCAAGATTTTCCGAATTCTAGTAGACACTGGAAGCTCAGTAAATATCCTATTCAAGCATGCTTTCGACAAAATGAAGCTGTCAATGAAGGACGTGTCTCCCTGCAGCAAACCGCTACATGGTTTCACTAGAGATGCGAAGATGCCCCTCGGCAACTGGACCTCTTTGTCGAAATAGGAAGTCATCCCCGCTCCGTTGTGCGAAAACAAACATTTGTGCTAATAGAGAACCACTCGGCCTACAACGCCTTTTTGGGAAGGCCAGCCTTGTCTGACTTCCAAATTGTCCTAGCCCCGTGGTGCCTGAAGATGAAATTTCCAACAAATAACGAAATAGGAGAAATAGAGGGAGATCAAGACGCCGCTCGAGATTGCTATGTGACTGAACTTCGCAATAACCGCGGGAAGGATAAAGGGAAGGATGCAGAGACTTCTCTCTGCAAGAAAAACTTGAAAGCATAGCAATTAAAGAAAGCCCCTCCTCTTCGATATACCAGCGATCCTTTCAACGAATTAGACCCCAGGGACAAGGAGGAGGAGGCCACCACCGAGCCTGCAGAGGCTATGGAATTTGTATCTGTAGAAAAACACGACCCAAGTAGACTGCTGAGAGTCGGGTCTCGGTTAAGAGCGGAATTGAAGAATCAACTCGTCGATTTTCTTCGCCACAACTTGGATGTATTTGCATGGACGCACGCTGACATGACTGGAATCTCCCCAGATGTAGCATGCCACGTACTGAACATCGATCCCACCAAGGTGCCAGTAAAGCAGAAAAAGAGAAGCATGGGGGCAGAGCGATCAGCAGCCCTCGAGGAAGAAGTAAAGAACCTACTTGTCAATAACTTCATAAGAGAAGCCATCTAATCACGTCACGGAAGCTGCGACACTATTTCCAATCTCATTTCATTAGAGTTTTAACCGATCAACCGCTAAGGCAGGCACCCCATCGCCCCGACACTTCTGGACGACTACTTAAATGGTGCATTGAACCGAGTCAATATGATATTACCTACCACCCTCGCACCGCCATCAAGGGACAAGCCATGGCCGATTTCATTGTCGAATTCACTACCAACGAAGGTAAAGATCGATCTGAAATAACAAAATATATCAAGTGGAATCTCTTTGTAGATGGAGCATCAAACGAACAAGGCTCGGGGGCAGGTATTGTGATGATCACCCCCAGGGGAAGGAAGCTGCACTATGCCCTAAAGTTGGAATTCGCTGCCACCAACAACGATGCAGAATATGAAGCAGTGATAGCCGGATTAGAACTTACCCTAGAGATTGGAGTCGGGTCTTTATGTCTCCATAGTGATTCTCAACTTATTGTAAATCAAATACTGGGAGAATTCCAGACTCGAGAAGAACGACTCACAGCACATCTAAAGAAGACCAAACAAGCTAGCATGAAGGACGGCACCACTTCCGGAACAATAACCATCTCAAAGCAACTAGCCCCGAGTTTCGAGCAAGTGAATCTGATAGCTGCAATCGAAGAGGAAACTTGGATGACTCCCATCCGGAAGTACTTACAAAGTGGCACAATGCCCGACGGGCGTAGCGAAGTTAAGAAAATCTTGAGGAAAGCTTCCCGCTACACAATACAAGCAGACATCCTCTATCGACGCAGCTTCTCTAACCCCTTATTAAGGTGTGTCGCTGGAAGGGAAGCCGAGAAAATCTTATCCAACATCCATTAAGGAAGTTGCGGAGATCACACTGGAGGGCAGACTCTAGCAAAGAAGATACTTCGTTATGGGTATTACTGGCCCACTTTAAACAAAGACGCCTTAGACTTCGTCAAAAGATATGACAGATGTCAGAAATTTGCTAAGATTCCTCGACTACCAACAAATGAGATTACTCAAATGACCAGCCCTTGGCCCTTTGCGATATGGGGAATTGACTTGATTGGCGAACTGCCAATGGGCCGAGGCGGAGCCAAATATGCCATAGTGGCAGTTGACTATTTCACCAAATGGGTGAAAGCGGAGCCTCTAAATAAAATATCTTCGGCAAAAGTTATTAACTTCTTGATTAAAAATGTTTTATGCAGGCACGGGGTTCCACTCAAAATCATATCGGACAATGGACTTCAATTTGACGGCGAGGAATTCACCGACTGGTGCCGAGAGCACGGAATTCACAAAAGCTTCTCATCTGTAGCTTATCCCCAGGCAAACGGACAAGTCGAAGCCGTCAACAAAATTCTCAAAACTCTAATCAAGAAGAAACTTGAAAAGTTAAAAGGCGCTTGGGTGGATGAACTTCGTACGGCACTTTGGGCCTACTGCACATCTTACAGAACATCAACAGGACATACTACTTTCTCTTTGGCATACGGATCGGAGGCCATGCTCCCAGTTGAAACTGCAGTGCCCTCCCACCGTAGGATCCACTACAACCCAGAAGAGAACGAAGAACTCCTCCACATGTCTTTGGATCTAATTGAAGAGAGAAGAAACGATGCAGCACTCAAAGCGGCAGCTCACAAGCAAAAAGTGGCAGCACAATACAACTCCAAAGTCAAGCACTGCAGCTTACGAGAAGGAGATCTTGTCCTCAAGCGGATCTTCCCGTGCCCCGGAGCGCTAGATCCAATCTGGGACAGACCGTATGTAATTCATAAAGATCTCTACAACGGAGCTTATATTTTGTCAACAGTGGACGGAGAGGTGTTTCAGAGGGCATGGAACATCCAACACCTTCGTCGATACTTTTCTTAACTTGTACTGCCCATATGAAGTGAATTAACGAAGAGAATCAGTGGACGTAGGCATTTTCGTGCCGAACCACTTTAAAAATCTTGTCTCTTTTTAACTTGTTCCTTTATATCTTGGCTGCTTGTTAAGCTTTATCCTTTTCTGTTGAACAAAATCCTGTATAACGGCATTTCCATTTTGGACACTTCACGGCACAACCTCACCTGGACAAGACCTAACATGTACTATACGAATCTATGCCCTCGTCAATGAGACACTTTTGCTCCAGCATCCCTCTGCTGCGGGTTAACTCATTGCTCGCGACGGCCCTCAACGCCAACTGTAATGAGTCGATCATAAGCCACCGAGAAGGCCGACTATAGCCGAGGCAGCTCATTACGGCGTTCGGCTCGCCGACGACTGTGAACCGATTATAAGCCCCAACATAAGGTGTGGCCAGCCAGGGGCAGTTCACAGTTGACGATCGGCACCCACGCTAGCCGGCCACAGTAAATCGAATAATACCCACGATTACGGGCCATAATGGCCCGGGTAGTTACTGTGCGCGATCTCGGCTCCGATGTGTCTTAAGTACGGCTGTGGTAAAAAAGAAAACTCCCCACGGAGGCGTAAGATGGGCGACGAATGTCTTCAAGACCCATAGCTAGGAAAAGTGACTACAAAAGCCGTTTGCCACGAACTTAAGCACATCGAAGGCCTTCCGTGATTGGAAGTTTTACTATTCCTTATATTTCCATTTTATTTATAAAAACTTTCCTCCTATCCTCTATAACGATCACTAAAGTACATGACACAAAATAGGAGACACTCGCTAATGGGAATAAGAACTCACAGCTGGATGGCAGGACATTCAACTGCATTCCATATTCGATTACACAAGGCATTCAAAGCTACCGTCTACAGAAAAAACTTGAAGGGCGGTACTCTTTTCCCTTGTGTACAAATAAGTAGCTCTGATATATTCACACATCACATTAACATTGCAAGACATGAAATTATATGTTAAGCGAGAACTTGACATCAAAACACAATTGAATCACTAGCACATGCACAGCTATATTTCTTATGCAACACATCAAAATAATGACAGCATCCTAATATGACAGAATCAGCTTATGTTATAAAGTTACATGTTAAAAATGAAGTCGTTCGTTGCAATGACATAATTACAACCTGAAAGTACATTAATGTTTTAGAACTAGTATATACAGGAATGTCAAGTAAAACCAAAAATGCCCGGATCAAGTCAAAATAGTCGGCAGCATCAGAACTTCATCTCTATCCTCCCAACCCCCCAGGATCTACTTGACAGCAGGATCAGAACTCCTAGCATGCTGACCAGAGGTCCCACCTGTCCAATTCAGGAGAAGAATCTATTAGACAAACGATAAGCAATCAAGTTAAGAAAAGATTAAAAGGGAAGACTTACCAGCGTCTGCTCCCTGATCATCATCCTCCAACTGCACACCCACTTCCTCGGTGGTAAGCAGCCGCATGCCCTCCTTCACCGCCACCTTCTCCTCCTTGGTGAACTAAACGGTAACCACATCCATTATGAAGGCCATGCCACCCTCTTTATCTGCATCAGCCTTGGCCTCCTCCAAAGCCCGAAAATATATCCTAGCCATGACCCGGGGGTAATCGTCCATCCATGATAGGTTGCCCTGCTTACAAGTACGAAAATACATATCCTGCAGCATATCATCCATCATCCCCTCGTTCTCCTCAAACTCCTTCATACGAGCCTCAGAAACCGACAACTTTGCAACGGCAACATCCCTCTCCAATCGGCATCTCGAGCAGTCAGCTTGAAGCGATCTCCTCATCACCTCCATCTCCTCCTTTAGCTTGGCCTGAGCAAGCCCTGCGGCTTCGAGCCTTCCAGATAACTCCTCTACCTGCTCGAGATCCACTCTCCGAACCTCATCCACCGTTGCGATGGCCATGTCAATTCGTTTCTTGCAAGCAGCCTCCATCTTTCGCAATTCTGCCTTGCTAGCCTCTTCCATGGTTTTCTTTAGTCGTCTGGAGGCCGCCTCATGCTGGGAGATCTGAATGGCCTGATCGGCAAGCTGTTTGGCCTGATCGGAAACCATTAGCCGCAACTGATTGTTAGCACTTCCGATTTCCTCTCCAGTCTTGACCAGTCGGGCGTGATGCCCCATCAACTTCTTGGTCTCCTCAGCCACCCGATCGATGTTTGCCTTGGCCTCATCCCCCATAGTCACAATCCGAGTGGTCAACAAGTCGAGATCCAAAGACTTAGCCTCATCAAGCACCGTTACCATAGGATTACGGGGTAGGAGGTGCTCACCGGTAACCTCATCGAAGGAAATATCATGAGAACTCGGGTCCAGATCTGGATGACCCGCAAATGGGTTACGAGCCAAGCCGGGACGATCAACATGAGTAACGGTAGGATTCTATGATGGATGCAGAGATGGTATGGACTCAGTATCCTCCCCGTTATGTCATGAATAGGCTGGGTTGGGGGCTGAGGTCCGAGTGAAGGTTCGAACATGGAACGCCTCCTCTTTCTCTTTTGAATATCCTCTTCAATGACTCCGAGAAGAGGACGGTAGCCAACTACGCCCCCGGAACGGTCAGTCGAGGGCTTCGGTTTAGCAGAAGTTTTGAGGAGTTTGAATTGCTAAGGCGGTGCCGAATGTCTGATGTCTTGGCCACCTTACCCGTTCCTGGAATAAAAACCAAGTGTTACAAGCATGCATGAGACTATAATCCAAGAAACATGTGAAGTTAAAAGAGAAGTCAAAAATTCACCTTGAACCGCCGGAGTTGCCCTAGCTGAAATGCTCTCAGAAGATGGACTGGCGCCAGTCCCGGTCTTATCAGTTTTCTTCGATTTCTCCACCAAGGCCGACCCTTCCTCCAACCCCTCAAAAGCTTGGCGGAAAGCATCATCCGTCCACTCTTGAATCTCACCTGCTTGCTCCGAGGTCAAGGCACCAACGCCACTACCACTTTGTCCTTCACCACCATTACCACCATCACCTTCTCCATCACCTCCGCTCTCCTCCTCGCCTCTTTCATCCTCTTCACTTTCCTCCTTCGGAACATCCGGGCACGTGCTGGGAGAGGGTCCATCAGTTTTCTTGAGCTTCTTCCCCCCGACGACTGGAGGTATCGAGAAGGGTTTCCTCTTGCTGCTCTTTGTCGTGGCCCCTCCTTTGGATTTAGCAGCCCTTTCCTCAGCCGTATCCCTCTGCTTGACCACAGATTGATGTGGTAGAATTAAGTTGTGTCCCATGAGAGTAGCATTCCTGATCAGGTAAGAAGCTGACCTATCCCTTCCCGAAATGGCCTCTATCTCCGCGGCTATCTGAACCAGGTGATCATTCTTCATGACCGCAAAGCCACCTGTCGCTAGCAAGAAATAAAAGCACATAAAAAGAAGCATCTCAGTCAGAACGGAAATTATAAATAAGCTTCAACTTACAGCCAGAGGTGAAGCGGTGGATCGAAACGGTGTCATCCTGGATGAAGAACCATTCCTTCTTAAACATGGTGAACTTTGAATACAAGTCCAAAACAGGCTTGAAAAACACGGCCGATTCCAAGCTGATGTATAGAGACCCCTTCTTGTAACCTCTCAAGTTATATAGATACCGAATCTCCCGGTTAGAAGGGGGGTGCCCGTACTTTTTCTGGAAAATCACGAATAGGCACACCAAGATAGCGTAGGAGTTGGGCTGGAGCTGGAAAGGGGCCACCTTCAAATAGGTGACGAAGCTAACTATCCAAGCATTGATTGGAGGAATGGCCCCACACATGCAGTGGTACCTACTATAAGCGAAGTATCCTTCGGGGGGATTATATGGCATGACCCCCTTCCCTAACAACAGCATGCGTGCTCTATCAATCCAAAGGAGCGGGAGACAACATCAAGCTGCTCCTCTCTGAGAAAGCTCGGAAAGCAATCAGAAGGAGAGTTCAGAAGCTCTTGAGGACCATATCCGTTCACTAGTGATCTCGGGGTGGGTCCCTGTCGTCCCGGTCCTGGCTGGGCTGGGGGCACCACAGGGGACTCTCTTCTGTCCGTAGATTTTCTCTTTTCTGATCGAGTTTCCACTTTGTGAGACATTATCTGCGATACCAGAAAAACATACTATTAAAACAAGGAATATAGAGACATAAGCAAGCGAGTACGTGCAACCTGGAACTTCACCCATAATTCAAAACACCAGATTTCATTCGGTGGTACGAGTCCGAGACCCCATTCGGAACTCACACTCCCAAAATTCGTTCGGTGGTTCCAACTCAAAGTTCATTCGGCAACCATACTTCCCCGTCCTCATTCGGCAATTCAAGCACAAGTTCATTCGGTAGAAGCAAACTCACCTGGGTCGGCAGTTAGGATCGATTCGGTACTTGGCCGATCCGGCTGTTTCAAAAAAAAAGTTTGATTCGGCACTCAGGTGATTCGGCTATCTCAAACGGTAAAGGGATAACAATGGTATGATGCCCCTACTTATAGGCGAGCGCAGGATAACCAGACCGGATGGTTCGGCACTTGGAACCGAATGAAGCTATCCCAACTGCAAGAAAACAAAGCGCGACACATGCAGACATGTGCCCTACTTTGGGGGGCAAATGTTGGACGAATTCTCACCACCGATCCAAAGCCACTACCGAACCAACTCACAAGACCAGCCTCTACCGAACCAAGAGAATAAGGCATTATCACCGTCCAAAGTCTCACCGGACCGGACCATCCACCTACCACCGAACCAAGAGAGAAAGGCATTTTCACCGGTCCAAAGTCTCACCGGACCGGACCATCCACTCATCACCGAATCAAGACCTACAAGGCATTGCCGAACCAATGTTGCCAGGCCAGATTGCTTCAGCCCAGGCCCACCGGCAGCTATATACATGCATGACCCCTACCCTCAGCCTATCTCTATAAATAGAGGGGCAGGGGTACAACAATGGGAGACAAGTTTGAGAGCTCAAGCAAGGATAGAACTTTCAAACAACTTTCAGATACTTGTAATCAAAGCTTTGTACTTGTAATCTGAATAGAAAAGGAGAATAACATATAAAGTGGACGTAGGCACATTCTGGCCGAACCACTATAAATCTGTGTGTCTTTTACAATTTAGTCCATCTATTTTATATATTTGCATAAATCACCCAAATCATTAAGAACAACATATAATCAACAAGATCATACGACTTGGAGGTGTTTTCCCATTTTTTGTGCAAACAGGTTGCAAGTTAGCAGATTTCCTTTTTAATTCACATGCCTCTTCCAATTTCAAATACTGGCTTGCCTTTCGATTGAAGTCCTTCCTAGTGGTAGGTTGTTTCATTTTGATCCATTTTCTGATTTCAGTTCCGCGGTGGATAGCGCAGACCAAGGCTATGAAAACCATATCCTTTTTTTAGATTGCTTACTTCAATCACCGCGGTGTTGAACCGAATCATGAAGAACTTCAAAGATTCACGATGTCCCTTGAATAGACCGGATAAGAACATCACATCTTTTAGTTGTGCAGTGTGAAGCCTAAATTGATCAAGGAATCTTGCTGCTAGTTGATTGAAGGTGGAGATGGATCTTGGCGGAAGCCTAGTGAACCACATGGAAGTAATCCTCTCTAGAAAAATCGGGAAACATCTACGTCGAATGGAATTCGAAACATTTGCTCCGTCCATGTATCAATTGTACTTATACAAGTAGGGTTTCGGGTCTCTCATTCCATCGTAAGACGAAATAGTTGGCATAGTGAACTTTTTAGGGTACCTCTCATTCAGAATGTCATCAGTGAAGGAAGTCTGACTTGGAGCGGATCCCTATTCAGCATTCCTTCTATACTTACTTGCATCAATTAGTCGCTTGACCACGACCACGATATATGCCTCAGATGTCTGGTAATATGCGGGTTGGCTATTAGTGACTACACCAAGTGTTTTTGATTTTGCAAACAATCTTGGTAAGTGGACTATAGCCTAGGCTTTTCTGTCCTCGGAAGAGCCACTCTCTCAGAGTTCCATTGGCTTGCGGTTAGTCGGGTAGGGGTAGTTTGGATCTCCTAGGCGTTATTGAATGCATTGGTATTTCCGTCCAACTTGTCGTCGTCAAGTCGCTCACCATCTTCTGAGCCGGAGAGATCCATTGTTATATCTTCCCGTAGGGTTTTCACCCATAGATTCAAGTTTGTAGCTGGTTGCCTCGCAATTGGTGGAGTGCTTATGTTTCCTTCCATATTACTTTTTACGGTTCCACCTATCACTACTTTCTGCCGCTACTTTCCGTTTCTCCTGTTTAGGCCAAAGACGAAAGAATTTTCTTCTTCCATGGCAGCCGCATGCTCTGTCATGGTTCTTGGAGCATCAAGTGACTGTAAGGTCAATAGTGCATTCAATTTGTCCATAAGAGCTCTTTGGCTGTTTTTCCTCTTCTGATTAATTTCATCAACCATTTTATTTAAGGGGCATTTCACTAGAAGGACAAACATTTCATTTCTAGTGACAACTTCACGCTGAATGGAGGATCCCAGCACCTGATCTCCCGTGTTGGCGCCATTAACTTCAATTTGCTGAGGATTGATCTCTTTCCCAGCAATTACAGCTCCTATGGATTTTCTGGAGGTAATCCTCCTTCTTCCTGGTGCCATTGATTCTCAACAGTAAATCTTCCGAGTAAGGATTGTAGATCTAACTTCTGAACCTATCTGATCCAAGGTAGATAGCTAGATCTAAGCCTGGACTAAGTTTTCTCAGTGAAAGCACCAAAATGTTAACCCAAAAAATAAATCAACATCCTGGTTTGAGTGTGAAAGCACCAACCCTATTTATCTGGACAAATAAAATAGGGTAAAACACTCTCCGGATTGCAGAAAAGATAAAATAAAGTAGAGACACACAAGACTTTTATAGTGATTCGGCTGTTAATGAATCCTACGTCCACTTTATAGATTTTATTAATGGATTGAATGTTGATCACAAGTATA
The DNA here is from genome assembly GCA_030765085.1 of Allium cepa. Lineage (NCBI taxonomy): Eukaryota > Viridiplantae > Streptophyta > Magnoliopsida > Asparagales > Amaryllidaceae > Allium > Allium cepa. Next base: position 612,928,412 of record CM060932.1, read on the forward strand.
AATTGTTTACAATTCTAATAATTGAACAAAGAAAGATCAGACAACTATTAATGGAGACAAAAGGAAGGTTTCAATTGTCCCTTGGCAGCCATTGTAAGGAGGAAGAAGGTTGAAGAACCTTAGCAGTAGAGTTTCCCCAGTAATCAGAGCAGCCGACCCCCTTTCAGTTGAAGATAGGATGGTATTTATGAGATTTAGACAGCACTTGAATTGGAACTAGAGTACCAAAAGCCTGTAGTTATCCATAATGGGAGGCACGTAACATTTGGGGTAATTTCGAACTAACTTTTTGGATCTATACCGATCCAATTGGATCAGATCGATACCGATCCAAAACGTCGTGCAATTTTTGCACATCTTCTACTTCATTGGTTTCCTTCCTTACATGCGAGGTTCCCCATGTGATTTCATAGCTTGTTGACTTACTTTGACGATAGTTCACCTGTAAATTAGGTTGAACTATAATCCGAATCAGATAAGTCTTGACTTCTTCAACCCGGATGCTCAAAATGTTATCAAACCTGGTAGATAAGTTTAGGAGAAATGTAGGAACATAATACATGTACATTGGAAATCCACAAGTTAATATTTTGGATCAGTACTAATCCAATTGGACCGGATCAGTGTCGATCCAAATACTTGGCGTATTTTTAGTTCAAACTCCTGAGGTTTCTTTGTTATATACTGTAACATCCCGCCTTTTTGTACGTTTAAGCAGACACGCGTGCCAACTCAAACCATATAGAAAGGCGATTGTTATTGGGGTGAATAAGAAAAAGCAGAGGAAGAAAAAAACAAACAGAATCTTGCAGCGCAATGATAAAAATATAATAATCAAATAAACAGTTCATGAAGCAGTTTTACAAAACATTTGATTATACTTATACAACATAGATCAAAGTTACACATACTAGAGAATAATAAACAATGCAGCGGAATACATGATGTGGTGAGATATAATAAATGATAACAATACAATCTTCGTCTTCGTTCTCCAGAATAAGGTCTTCAAATCCTGAATGCTCAGGCCGACCCGAGCGAATTGAAAGGACAAAACACTCGAGTAAGAACTAAAAGATCTTATGTAAGTTAAATAAACGGAATAAATATGAGTGGAAACGACGTCGGAGATGTTTACGGGGTTTGACATCTCCTATCCAGTGTCTAACATGAGTGTAGTAACTTAAGAGATGCTTGAGATTCACATCTTCTAAGGATCCGTTAAACTATCTACTATGTAGTACAATACGCTATTATAATATGTCTACAGTAAAGTAAAAATATTAAAATAGCGTTAAGGCGTTACCCATATCCCCCTTAACACATTTTATATATTTCCATAGTCTATACAGTACCGTATGCTCCTCGAAGAGGTTTACACAGAGGGCGCCTCATAGGTATGGTACAAAAAAAACTCGTAGAAGGCACGCTAGGGCATGTGAACACGGCACACGAGGAAATGCCAGGGTAGATATACTATTTGCGTATCCGGACTGGTGCTAACGCATAGCAGCTACTACCGCCCACCTCGAAACACACTACCAAATCAAAATCGAAGGGTGGCCACCAAATCAATTACAAAATCAGAATATAATATCGAAGAAGTGTGTCCGATCGGAGGAATGACCTCACTTGACCCGTCGTGGCTCCTGATTTTAGTCACATCTAAGCTGACTCACGGGAGTCAGGGTCACGTCATACCTATATAGAAATTGTTTACCAAACCATCATACTTCATTTCTGGAATCTCCACCACATACATAGTTGTTAAAGTGGTTTTCAGTATTGGAAGAGAGTATGATAATATCTGATACCGATCTCTTTAACAACCAATCGCTTATTACGCACCAGATTGTTCTTTTACATCTCAAAAGTCAATTCACAATTTATATTAAAATATCATATTCTCAAAACCATAATACTTTCGAAATCATATTCACTTTGAAATCATGTTCCCTTTCAAATCATGTTCACTTCTGAATCACGATTTCTTCCAAAACCCATATTTTCAAAATAGGTTAAATTATTACTTCAAAATCATATTTAATGAAATGTAACGTTTAAATTCTAACTCGTGCTAGAACATCATTATATCATTTCCACCTTTAAACCAATAAATTTGAATAAAAACACTTCCCTTTTTACTTAGTCTGAATGTTTAGAAAATAGTTTAGATAGTTAAATAGTTATCAATAGATTTAAAGTAGATTAAATATAATTAAAATAGATTAAATAGGTTTAAATAGATTAATTAGATTTAATATGAATTAAATGGTTTAATTATTTTTAAAAATGAATTTAATGGTTTTAAAATAGGTTCAATTGATTTAATTTAGTTAACATAGGTTAAAATAGTTTACAAATATAAAAATCATAAATTTAGAATCTTAAACATAATATAGTTTAAACAATTTATATTTGAAAACATGAATTTGTAATTTACATCAATTTAAAACTATTTATCTCTTTCCAACAAATTTAGACCATTTCAATTTCTCAACTCAATTTCAGATTTTAAAATTCCAATTCTCAATAACTATTCCTTTAAACCAATTCGCATTTGATCATAAAACTTGATTTTTCAATAATCCTTCAATTTATTTAAATCAAATTTTTATTTCAAAATCTCATTTAATTAAATTCAAACATTTAAGGATTTTTAAAATCATTAAATTTAATCAATCCGGTGTCCGTATATAATTTTCTACCCTAGGATCAAGTGATATGGATATTTATCATTTCAATCTGCAATTTAAAATTTTACGGTTATATATCATTTCAAACCGCAATCCTGAATTATTAATAAAATTCCATAACGAACTGGCAGTTATACTAATATAAAATAAAACATTCATTCATCAAATTCAACAATTAAGCATTCATCGCAAACATCATCCAATTCAATCAATAAACACAACATATAACTGATAATCAATACAGGTACTAAATTGGCAATTAAAAATTCAATATTAAATTAAATGAAAATAAATGCAATAAAATTCAATTTGAATCAGAATGACCATTTAACACAACAAACAACAATCAATAAATTTCCAATCACTTTATAAATTCAATTTAACAAACATAAGAAATTTTAGAAGTTGTGAGTGCATTAAAACACTCACCTTTGAATTTAAATCCAATTTAAATCCAAAATTCAAATAGTCTCGAAATTCGTGCAAACCAGCGTCAAAATGTCCGGAATTCGAAAACGATTCTAGCGGAGAAAACCGCACGTGAAACAGACCTCGTATGTGAAAATTATGTAAGTTAGAAGATTAAATTTTCAAGTTAAATTTTAAAATAAAACAAAAGAAACGAACCAATGGGATGATGCCACGTCACACAGAAAAACTACAATCCTAATCGAATCTCGTTCGAACGAAGCTGTCACGGACCAAAACTTTGACCAACAATCGCGAGCGTCACCGATCATCTGAACGCGCCGCGCCTCCGCCACGAGCTCGCCTCGCCAAGCCGCACCCGACGACCCAAGTCAGGTCACCCACAACCCCTCCGGCCACCGTCCCAACCAAGAAAATAAGAACCCAAATCGACGATTTGCCGTCGATCTAACCAGTGATTCGACAAATGGCTAGCATGGATGGACTACGTACAGAAATCTCCACCTATCCATACCAACGATTCGATGATCCGTCGATGATGATCACAACTCGATGAACGGCCGAGAACAAATCGATACTTTCTAGCCACACCGAAACCCAAATCTAAAAATAAATCACATATATAAATTGCGCTCGTCGAGAGCTTCAAACCAATATGTATTGAGGAATTTGAATTTTTGAAGTGGAATTTTGATTTGAAATTGAATTGGGAATTAGGTTTTCATTCATTGAGGAAGATGAGCAACAAAAATTTCTGTACGTACATAAATGAGAAATGGAAAGGCTGCTAGGGTTTATAACTGAATATATATAGGTAGAGCTGAAAATAGGGAAACAGATACGATTGATTTACACGTTGAACGATAAATGGTCCGAAAAGTCTATTCTGACTCCGGAATGAAATGGATCAACCCATATATCAAAATAGATGTTTTTAAGTATTTTAAACTCAATGGAACATGTTTCAAGTTCTAATTCCATCGTATGAAGAAGTTACGTTAAAATCAGTTTATTTCAAATTGATTTCAATTGATTTCAATTAAATTGATTTCTAGACGTTTCGAACCCGTACGATCAAACGACATGTTCGATTGCTACGAAACTTGAAATTCTACAATAATTCACCGTTTCAAATCCGATGAAACTGGTTTCGTCAAAATTTGAGTCAACGGCCAAACTGGCTATTTTTCAGTTAATCAAATAAATTAATATTAAATTGAATTAAATCACTTTTCGCTTCATTTATTATTATTTCCAAATTCTATAACTTTGGATTACTTAGTTTTTTAAAATTCTTAAAACAAATTCTCTTATTAACTTATTATTGAACATTTCACAATTTACACCCTTTGATTTCAATTTCAATTAATTCAGTAATTATAAGTTTAAATTCCCAATAAACCCATATATTTGATTTCTCAAATCTTGTTATGAAATCAGTTATTAACTTATTATCTTAAAGGTAATATTAATAATGGTTTATCTCCTAATACACTAAACATTTCTCATTTCATCCTAATTTCAATTAACATAGTATTTAATTCATTTACCTACAATAATCCATTTATTATAGATTACATTCCAAATAATTAAAATTAATTCCAATAAATTGATTTGATTTAATTCCTATCTATATACTAGGTCCATTATTACTCTATAAACCTAGTTACATGAGTTTTATATTTCATTACACTAATATACCCCTATTTACATCTTAAATTTGTATTAATGGCTATATTTCAAAATGTGTAATCTTGTCGATTACACACATTAATTAAGGTTTTAAAACCAATTAATTAATTTACCTTAGTTCCATTCTTTTACCAATTCATTACTTTATGAATAATTTTACGTTTCTATTTATTTATTACATATACACCTTCAGTTATTGCATTAATTCTCATAAATATAACATTAATAATTTTCTATTTTAATTTAGTAGACTAATTAATTATAACAATCGTCACCATTAATTTTACAATACACTTCAGTTTATTATTTTCAACTAATTATCACAATTGCTTACATAATATTGAATTCATTCAATTACCATAAATTGTATACTAATTCATATATTCATACAATACGTACATTTATTCACGTATATTGAAATTTATACCCAAATATAACAGTTACAACTAAATTCATAGACCAATTAAATAGTAACTTGCAACCGTTACTATAACTTTTAATTTACATTTGTGAATTCATTATCTACACAAAATGTTACTAATTAGTTCTAAATTATATTGTTACATTTCATTTTAACATTCATTTCATTATTAAATTTCAAAGCTTCTATTTCTTTTCATATTAAAATACCAAAACTTATTAATTTAACAAATTTAGTTATTGAAATTTTACTGGTCGTTACATATACTTTTAGGTCTTCCGGTCAAGTTTTGAATCATTCTGGCTTAGTTTGAATGTTCTAACTCATCCTGAATTCTACTGGATTAAAAATCCGGTTAACAATATATAACATCTTTTACATGCATATACGCGTGATTTTTTGTTGTTGAGTTTTTGCAGTTTTAAATACTTCACAGATTTGGAAAGCCCTTTGTATGACAGCTCGGTTAATTGGCTTGTTGATGGTAGATTGAAGCTATTGTCCACCTATTGATGACTTGCCATAGGCTTGTGTATGGCCCTTTGATTTTGGTAAGGCAGAGCTTCTTTAGTCTTGCTTCCAGTGACTGGCTTGGATATTTCTTTTAGTGTATATCAATCATCGTGCTACATGGCGTCTCTAGGTAATTGGTTAGATGTTTTTTTTTTAAATTTACCATGTCTGCAGTTTTTGCTGTCTGTTAAACATGTTGACATCTCTTTTTAAAAGTGCAGAATAAAATTGCACGGGTGCTTTTCTTATCTATTTTTATTTTTGACCGTTCTGAAGTTTCTAATACGGTAAATTAGAAGTTAAAAGGGAGGAATGATGGATTAGTTGCGTTAAAAAAAGGCCCAAAGTGAAATTAGGTCCGGTTGTTATCAAAGCCAGCCAACTATTTTAATCAAACGGCTGTAAAGGAATCATCACTCTGGACTTCATCGCTGACAAAGAAAACCCTCGTTTCCCTTTCCCGATCTCATTTATATTCCTCTTCTGTTTCACTTCATTGTAGGCGGGCATGGCTCTTTTTTCTCGAGTTCTCTCTCGATCCAGACAGGTAACCTATTCAGATCTTCTCTATCCTCGTTATCTTACGAATTCACGTTAGATCTCAAACGGTGCCAGTTTAGACAATCGAATTCTGTTATTGATAAGGTGTATAGCGAGGTAAATGTGCTCTGAAGACAGAGCTAAGGGGAAAGCCGAGTGCAAGGGAGTCATAGGTGCGAGGGGATGCTTGTCCTATATTAGTTCTTGGACAAAGCCTGATAGCGTAGATTTCCTAGGTTGCGACAAGGAAGACTGAATAACCCGCTTATAAGAGGTCTTACCTAGGTTGAGCAAGATCTACTCAACCATCCCAGTGATGTCGAGTATAATTCTGGAACATTTATCTAATCAATTAGGATGATTTTGAGTGCCCAGTGATGCCGAGTATAATTCTGGAACATTTATCTAATCAATTAGGATGATTTTGAGTTTCTAGCTATTATATTTTTCTTTTTTAGCGTTTCCCTTCCATCTTTAAGTGGTTGCTATGCCCAATGGGCACAATTTTAACATAGTATGCCTGCATGGCCGGCCCTAGGGGTAGGCTGGCCAGACAATCGAATATGGCAACCCCCTAGGCCAAGCAACCACCATTGGAGAAAGTGATGGCAATTGACGAACATTAGGGACAACAAAATATTACTGTCACATGAAATTTTTGCACATAGTTTGTTGTCTTAGTTGGTTGTATGACATGACTCTTATCTTGAGATGAAGGGTTCAATTCTAGGTTGTTGCAACTTAGTTCCATTTTCCTTAAATTGATAACTTTTACGTTTTGCACAAAACCTTCTTTATCCTTATGTTTACACAAGGTTGAAAAAATCGCTAGGTGGATGTTAGATGGTTAGCACGAACTAGAGATTAATCGTTCAGGCGGAGATTAATCGAGGATTCATCGAAGCTAGAAATTTTTGATAACTCATGTATTTGGATAAAATTTTATTGTTTTGCTTAGTGTCGATTGAGATAAATTGGAACTTTAAGATTATGAATGTGCTTAGGAGTATCCTAGGAGGAGGCAGAACCGCCTAAAATTGGCACATCGATGCTTATACGTGGTACCGAACCTTAAATAATGCATAACTAGTGCTTAACTACATATTTTGATTTTTACAATAGTGTAAAATTTACTACCCATTGTTTTATTATCTTTAAATTTTTAGTTTTTATAACATATTTGTTAAGATGGTAATATTTATTATTATATATATATATATATATATATATATATATAATTTTATTATCGACTCACATCTTATAAAATGAGAAAGAAGTTTAATCTAACGTAAGAAAGTAAATAAGGGCAAAAATAATCGATCATGCCTAGGGGAACCCGAACCTTAGGACTGACCATGTATACCTGAATATTTATAATATAAATCTATCAGTATTTTTCTTACTTGAAGACTAGACTATTGGCAATATTTTTCAACATCGTTAACATATTAACAACCATCTGTAATGTTAGTTTTATGGAGGACAAGCTCTATATCACTTCCTGAGATTTGCCCTGGGTCTATGTGGAAACGACGTATTTTAATTTGAATTATAATGACAATGTATTATCTATGTACTTGTAGATTTAAATGGGTTAGATGGTTGGAAAGCGTTATCAAGTAGCGTTTGAGTTTAAATTATTTGTAGTGTTACTTCTTTATATAACCTTCATTTCATCTTCTTCATAGGAGAAAAAGCTTCTTCATCGATGATGTGATAATTATTAAATAATATTAAAAAACACAATAGCATAAGCTAGCTGATGAAAATAGGCATTTATCTTTATCAGGCTTCAGTATGAGATCAGAGAGTGTATATTAAATTTTGAATTGATCTGTGATGGTAAATTAGTTCAACTGTGATCAGTTGTATCTTGATCCTATTAAGTGTTTAATGTACTAATTACTAAGAATCTTAGTTGGGTTGGGTTAGTAAGTTGTATACTTAGGGCATGGCTGGTCTTAGAAGTTTTGGTATCTAAAGCCAATTACAAAACCAAGGCCCTTGTACAGAAACAAATGATATTATCGTTAATTAAATCAGCTTTTATTTTACGTTAACTGTAAATTTCTATGAAACATAGTTATTTATCTATAAATTGTACGTTAATTAACCATTAAAAAATCCATTAACTATTGTAAATTCCGACTCAGTTTGTATTGTAAAAAAACATGTAGAAGTGACTGCAACAAGTAGAATGAAAATTTGTTGAAGTGCAACAAAGTCAAGATTTTTTTTTAAACAAATATCTGTTTAAACCCAAAAGACTTGCAATATTATACAGGCTGTTTTTTTAAGGGTTGGAAATGTTATTTTAATCTAGTGGAGCATATGTGATATGCAATATATAATTTTAAATTTGAATATAAATGTCAAGTATTTTAAATGGAAAGGGGAAACTTTTGCTTATCGGTGACTATAAATGTACTAACTACTAAGAATCTAAGTCGGCTTGGGTTATTAAGTTGTACACTTGGGTGAAGTTGTATACTTAGGGTCATAGGTTTGTTATTTTATAACTTTTAAAAATAGGTCAAAACCTGGAGTTTTAATTCTCATTAGTTTTTTTTTTTTTTTTTTTTTGGTTTCAGCTGTTATTATAACAAAACAACATGCAGCTCAATTTGTTGACAAACTTTGTTTATACTTAAAGGACTTATAGTATTATGTAGTTGCATCTTTTTTGTCAACTGGGTAGGACAAGCTAATAAAATGGGAAAACTTTTGCTTATCAATGATTATAGATGTTTCATATGCAAATTTGAATGTTTTAGATGTTGTATCAACCAGAAAGTTGATGCTTGTATCAAAACACTTTTAGAGTCCTATTGAGAAACTGAAGTATACTTGTACACATATATCGTGTTTCATGTAAGTATTTTATGATATATGTTATTAGATAATCATGATAATCTGAAACCAAAGTTTCTGATACTGAACAAAGTACCGTGAAATAATATGAATTTAAAAGTCTGAAACCAGAACCGACACAGGTTTACTCACTTTGTCCACTACACGATGGTAGTAATTTGCATTGTTAAACAGTGACAACAGTTCTTTTTGCTTTGAGTTTTGTTGATTTAGTATACATTTTGAGAATTCTTTTTCTCAAACATTTCTAAGTATTAACTGTGGCTTTGCAGATACCTGTTACACAAATCGTTGTACAACATGAGCATCAACCATTGGTTTGTTTCTATGCGACAAAAGCTGCTGCTCCAGGTGGTCGCCGGCCCTATAAAGGAGATGGTGAGTAGATCAAAACAGCTTTGCTTTTATTTATAACTGTCATCGGTGTCTATATTATGTTCACTTTCACATAACCTTTTTTATCACGAGTGTAATGGCACGCGCTCCGCACGTGAATTATTTTGTTATGAATTGTATATATTTAAATCAGTCAAAAAAATAATTTTTTATTTCAAGTGATACTAAGATATGTATATTTGTAGAGAAGTATTTTGAATTTTAAAGAAAGTTTAATTTTATATCCTGTTTTTAGAAGCGTTTTGAATTTATAAAGCATGTTTAATTATTAGATCCTACTTTTAGGGGCGTCTGAATTTTTATTTCTATTATTAATTACCAAAGAATGGATTTAATTTTATATTGGTTTAAATTTTTATTTCTGCTATTAATTAGTAAAAAAAATTAATTTGAAAAAAATTTATTCGTAAGATCCTATTTCTAAGTGATAATAAGATGAGTACGTTTTGAATTGTTAAAAAAAATTAACTATTAGATCCTATTTTTAAGCAATAGTAATATTTAATAATATTTGTAGAGGGGCATTTTTGATAGTTCACGTTGATACCAAAAAAGTGTGACACCAAAGGTGTTACAACTATTATTACGAGTCCTTACGGCACGCGCTTCGCGCGTGACGATGAATCACACTTCGTGCTTGAATTGTTTTTTTATAAATTGTATATGCTTAACTCGTTTGAAAAAAATAAAATTTTTGCGTTAAAAATGATTTGCAGCTAGTTTTAGTTTTTCTTTCTAAATCGTACCATCTAATTTTTTGTTAGTTTGAATTTTTATTTCTATTATTAATTACTAAATAATGGATTTAATTTTATATTGGTTTTAATTTTTATTTCTGTTATTAATTAGTAAAAAACGGCTTTGAAAAAAGTTTATTCATAAGATCATATTTTTAAGTGATAATAAGATAAATACGTTTTGAATTGTTAAAAAAATAATCCATTAGATCCTATTTTTAAGCAATATTAATATTTATTAATATTTGTAGAGGGGCATTTTTGGTAGTTCACGTTGATACCAAAAAAGTGTGACACCAAAGGTATTACAACTATTATTAAAGATAAAGATTGAAGATCGGCGTTGGTTATATTTGTTACAGATTTGATTCTAAGACCTATATATTTACACATTCAAATATCTTACCTTTGTTGCACGTGGTTGTTAACACTTCCATGCAACTTACATACGGTTGTATGAGAACCTTTGGTAAACTATAGTTTGAACTCCATAAAGAGCCACTTCTATGGGTATTCCAGTAGTTTGAAGTTGTTCTACGTCATTGATTTTGGCATATAAAACAAATCTATGGTATTTAAATTTGTTTGCTGGTGCAACAAAGAGCATCAAATGGATTGGTTGTGGATCATTAAAACTCACACTGGCCACAATGTGTGCACATATATACAAATTTCGAATGGCTTGATTTTCAATCAGGCATCTATTATATAATACATGGATCGAAACTATATTTTTGAACTCCATAAAGAGCCACTTCTATGAGTAATCCGGCAGTCTGAAATTGTTCTACACCATTAGCATTGATATACAGAACAAATCTATGTTATTTAAATTTGTTTGCTGGTGCAATAAAGAGTGTCAAATGGATTGGTCTTGGATCATCCAAACGTGTACAAACCACGATGTGTGTACATAATACATATAAGCAATTCCAAACAAGTCAAACAAAGTGATCACCGGTAAAATGTGTTCTTACCCTGTGTAAAAGAGAACCGTTCTTTTATGGTGTATACATGTTTATCAGTTTATGTACACATGCAAGCCAGCATGGGTTGATTGCAGTAACAACTGTGCAATTTATTCTGATGCATTCAGGCGTTAGTAAAATTTGCTTGTTAAACATAAATAAAATGCACAGAAAAATATGGGCCAGTCCTAAAGCATAATTCATTGTATGCAATATTATTTCTAATTTGTGGTTTACACCAAGGTTCGAGAACTCGGTTTCGGTTTCGGTTTCGGTCGTTTGAAATTTTGTTAGTTTCGGATGATTTCGTAAATTTCGGAAATTTCGGTTTTGTTTCGGTTTCGGTCCAAATTTCGGTTTTCAGTAGTTTGTTAATAAACCACGCTGAAGTAAATAAAACATGCTGAAACATGCTTCTCTGCAAGTAAAAAACATGCAAGTAAATAAAACGCGGTGAAGTAAATAGAACATGCTGAAGTAAATAAACATGCTGAAGTAAATAAAACACTTGCTGAAGTACACCAGCAGCCCAAATACCCTAAATAAAACAAGCAGCCCAAATACCCTCAGCAGCCCAATAGCCCAATACCCCAAATTAAATTGTACCCTAAACCTAACAGATGTTTCATTCCCCCCTTTCCACTTCCGTATCCATTATCGAACGAAAAAAAAGAGGCGAAGCTGCAGAAAAGACGAAGGTAAAAAAAAATGAAAACAAGATAATCGTTTATGTCGACGGCAAAAATAAGAAGAAAAAGAATCAATGATTACTGTAAAGCCGAGGATGACGATGTCCGAAGAGGAGAATTCCAATTGAGCTGCTGTTTGAGTTTTTCTTGATGCAGTAAGTGTTTTCTATCTAGTGCAATTTATAAGCTTTTGAAATGATTTGATAACTCGATTGTCTAGCTTCACGTTTGAATTATTAAAGCTGTTGATTTGATGTATTATTCGAATTTTTTTGGTTTCTAATCGCTTTCTGCCTTTAATTTTGCTTTTCTTCACATGTTTGCTGCAAGATTCTTTTTTTTTTTCATGCTTGAATCGCGAGTTTGATTTTTTCTGCCCTAAATCTGTTTGCCGTTCCTTCAAAACTGCAAAATTGCGTTCTTTTTTCTGAAAAGAATGGTGCGGTTGTTTTTTTTTTGCCCTAGTCCGAAACCGATTTTTAACGTCGGTTTCGGACCGTTCCACAACGATACCGGTCCGGTACCCCCGAAATTTCGGGGGTACCGGCCGAAACCTCATTCCTTGGTTTACACATACAAAGATACGTGCTGTTGTGCTCTCAAATTGGCTGATGGATTTTGCAGGCAACACTGGAACTTAATATTTTTTTATGAAAATTAAATTATGTCCTCCCCTTGCAATCCTTTTCTGTAGTTAATTACATCTCTCCACGGACGATATGACTTGTCATGGATTCCTTGTCTGCCTTAATATGGTATTTCCGAGCCTTAGGAAATGCTATTTGCAGTTACCGAAAGCGAACCTTAGGAATTGCTAGTTCCGAGCCTTAATATGGTATTTCCGAGCCTTAGGAAATGCTATTTGCAGTTACCGAAATTGAAGCTTATGTGTTTGTAGTGCGTTAGGGTTTTTAAAATGCCTGATAGGTAACCGCCAATGGGTTCACCAGGCAATCAGTTGATGCATTCTATCCTGTATTAGATTTAGGGAATTAAGTATCCAAAAATTAATCCGGTATTAACCCCATATCTGATTTAATGATCAAAAAATAAAAATACAACTCTAGGTGTCGGTCACCTAAAATTTGGCTGTTCAGTTTAATACATCTTTCATTAAACACCTTGTTTACTGGCTAATGTCATGTACTTTGTCTTTTAGAGATGTTGAAGAACATCTTTTATGATGTGAAGAACAAATTTGAGACGGCCCTTGCTGTATTTCGCAAGGAAAGAATCATTATTGATCCTGAAGATCCTGCTGCAGTGAAGCACTATGCAGATGTTATAAAGACCGTAAGAGAAAAGTATGTTTATTGCACCCAGTATATATTTGTTTATACGACGACATGTCGGCAATCAGCATGCCCGTTTTGAACGATCAATGCTTATGCTATAATATTTTTGCTTATTTACGGATGTGATACATCGCTTATTTGTTTTTTTCACACAGGGCGGGTCTTTTGAACGAATCTCAAAAGTTCAAATTCACCATTGAACAACGAACACAAGGCATTCCTGATGCTCGAACTTACTTGATGACGCTCAAGGATGTTCGAATCAAGTTAGTATAAGTCACCTGGCTTTAAAATTTGTATAATTAACTCTGATCCTTGCATTCATCTTACTCTGGTGAATACAGATGTGTGGTCGTTGAGTAAACTTCCTCTTCACTTTTATTTTGATCTGCTAAGACATTGCTATTCAAGTGATTTTCGTTGAGGATTGAGGCTGTACTGGCTGTCCCATTCTCTCCTAATTGTTTGTTTTTGAGTGTTTAAACTAGGAGAATGTAAAACTATGGATAAATTTTACATCACACTAATCTTGTATCAGAAATCATATAACCTCCTGATAGTAGTTGATATCTGACAATTCCACTGGTTGGTTGCTATGGCATCTCTAAGCCAATTAATTTTTTATGTGTCCTATTATAAAACTAGCAATGCAGTCAGGATGCTATACTTGTATGGGGTTTATGCTATATTTGTATGGGGTATTTGTTCAGCATCCTCTAATGTTAGTGAAATTCTCCTATTGTTAAGTCTGTACGGGGAGTAAAAACATGACATTCACATTGATATAGTGTCACATTAACTTGCCAAACATCTATACTGCTAATCCCTTCAATATTTTACTTACAGGAGCGGCATTTTTGACAACTTTGGTGCTGAAAACATGATGATGGAAGCATTAGATAAAGTTGAGAAGCAGATTAAGAAACCACTTTTGAGATCCGACAAGAAAAATATGGCCCTTCTTCATGCTGAGTTTGCTGAAATTCGCAAGAAGTAAGTGATGTCAGTTATAAACAGATGTTTCCTCTCGTGCTGTATTCAGCAGAATGCAATATCACATGTTTTAGTTGCAAGTTCAGTTCTCACATCAAATTCAAGTGCAAAGATTTTTATGTGATGTATATCATAATATTTCATCCATAAAAATTTACTTCATGTCAACAATCAGTAATTCAGAAAATATAGGGAGACTTCTTTTTGCATGCTTGTAATTACTTCGTTAAAGAAAATGGTAACAGCTATTATCCTCTACTTAAATTTGACTTAACTTTAGATGTAAATTTGAAATAGGCTTGGCATTCGAAAGGAAGATCTTCCTAAGATGGAGGAAGATTTGGAAATGAAGATGGCTAAAGCAGATCTAGAGATTATGAAACGAAATGTCACAGAAGCAATAGAAACTCAGCTTAAACGGTATGCCCATATTAGCGCAAATTACAGTTGTATATTTGCATATACATGCACACAATTTAAATTTATACACGTATGCGCATACACAGCACGTGCGTGCACACACACATCACACACACACAAATGCACATGTACACACACTTGTGTGGGCACAAAAAAACACACACACTGGTTGTACGTTTGTATGTTTGTATGGATGTGTGGGGAAAGACCCACGTCCCCCAAACTTATAAACCCCTCGTATCGTTTTTTTCTTAAAACTCGTCCAATATTTTGTAGATGTGATATTATCACAATCAAGATCATCCTCATATTTTTGTATGATTTTGAAACTCCTAGCTCATTCAAAATGGTAAATCAGCACGTGGTATCAGAGAAAAATTAAAAATTTACCAACTTACTATGTAGTTTGGAAAGAGTCAAAACATCTCAAAATGTTTCAAACTTTTGTGAAGATATCCGAATAGCAAATGCATTGTATCTAGAAATTTGTTTTATTTGGACAATTTTGAACACTAAATATGATGATTTTGAGATAAATTAGAGGGTATGTGGGTCCACCCCCCAAACACATGTTTAGATGAATTCAGAGAGTGTGGAAATAACTTTTTGTTTGTACTTAATTTGACCGTATATCTAGCATTTTTGTTAACATATAGGGAATTATATCTATAGCATCAATAATTATAGTCTATTTCTTGTATAATACCCATGATTGTTTATATGAATTCAGAGTGGGAATAAATTTGATTACGTTTTTATGTAATTTGAAATAGGCTCCGAAAGGATGATCCTCCTGTGAATGAAGAAGAATTGAAACAGAACATGGCTAAAGCGGATCTTGAGACTTTGAAACGATCAGTGGATTATCATCTTAAACGGTATGTCGTGGCATTTAACAGATCATTATATTAGCGAAATCGCATATGTCTATGGTGTATATATGTGTATATATTAGGGATACTTGAGTGGCATTTATGTTAGCAGAAATATTGGGAAATTCAACCCATTAAGTAGTGCCAGTATAGCATTAACTTGTTGCATGTTCTGTTTTTTTGTATGACATAAATTGCGATTTTGATCAAAATCAGTAGTGAAACATATGGAGGAGTCCAATAATTTTTGTCTTATTTTCTTGAATGGTTAACAGGTTGGAATACCCAGAGGAGGAAATGGTGGACATAAAGACCTTGGACACTAGGAACTTCCTTTAAATGGATTGTTTTCCTACAAAATTACTGCTCTATTAATGCAATTTCTTTGCTGCCCGTATTACTATTTAAACGCAGGTTTTGTAACTGCTTGTGCAATGAGTTTGTGCTGCTGTTGAATTTGTAATAAATTTATTTTAAACACATCTTCCATGAATTATCACCTTTATGCAGTTTTAATAATAACAAATTGAATGTTTCTTTCTGATTATAAACGATATGAGCTAAAAAGGTGTGATATTTATACATATATGGCTATTATTGTACCTGTCCATAATGGTTTCAAGTATATGATACAAACATATATCCAACTGCCGCAAATATCACAAAATAAAGCAGTAACAAAGTGAAGCGCACGCATATATATGGAAGTGTACAGGATAGTTTCTTGCTTATTGTTCGTTTTTGTTTGTAGCAAGTGAATAACGAATTTATCCATCATGTAGAACAATGGATGGAGGCTGATTGTAAAATCTAATGCTTAGCGCAATCTATTTGAGCGATTGTTAGATTCCGGCTATTTTATCCATCTTAAGCACTGATTTGTTAAAATGAATGTATAGTCAGAATCTGATGTACTGTTGCACCTGAACTATCTTGGCTTATAAAAGAAGGTTCAGAACGAACTTACAGGGGAAAAACAAAAGAAACAACATTTGCCCAACAGGCACGTTTAGTATTTTTACTTGAACCACTTTTAAGTCAATCAAAGATAGGGCTGTGATGGTAATAGTTACCGTTACCATTTTGTAAATACAGCTACTGTACCGTTTTTAGTGATAAACTAAAATTGTTTATTGTTACTGATTGACTGGTATACCGATAAACTGATAGCCGTTACACTGGTAATAGTAAATTGCCGTTGTCTAGAAAAATAATAAAGTAATATATTTTTACACTGAAAATGATGCTTCATTATATATCACATTGGGTCACTTAATAAATGACATAGAAACGAAGTGTATTTATCATCATTTGAGTTGAATTATTGAAATAAACTTAGCTGTTTTCTTACTTCTAAATGTCTGTAATATAACATCTTACACGAATATCAACGATTATGAATGAACTGGTAAATTAATATTACTGCTGTTTTTGAAAAAATATCACCGATGTTTTACCCTAAAAAATGATAAATTTAACATTGCTGTACTGATTCTGCTGGTATATCAACTTTATCTTAAAATGGTAACCGAGTGACTAATAATGTTATGGAGCGGTAATCAAACCTACTTTTATATTGTATTCCATAACCTGATAATTTATTTTAAAGAAAGTATCTGCTTGCGAATGTAACATTTTTATCATCTTCTGTGATAGAAAATCCAATGTTAATACGTCATATATAAACAAATAAAACAACGAAAACAGACATCAATATCATATGGAAAGTCTTTTTAAATGTTCAACTCTTCATTTTTTTATAGAAGTTCTCTCATTGGTTTTTATTTATTTATTCTTTTATATAAAATGTCTTGTTGAGCTCAGGATACAATTTTGAACAATGACGCAGTTCAATTTCGTAATTTTTTTCCTCAAAAGAGTGACACTTTACGTTAGCCATAACATTCAGTTTAATGTTTCGAAAGTTTGAATCTATGAACTTTGAAATTCATCGTAGAGCACCATATCATTAATCAGTCGAGCAAGTGGTTGTTGGTCAATTTCGTAAAATTTATGTCAATTCAAGACATCTAGTTCTAATAAAAAAGCAAATGAACGTGAACTATTCAAATAATTTTGAATTAGCAATATGAATGGATCAGTGATCCAAGAACAAAATCTACTCGTATTCTTTGATCTAGAGTAGTTTCCACCTTGCATTTCTAAATGTCCATGATCATATTGAGTGTATAATCTTACAGTGTGGTTCCCTCGTCTAATTTTAAATGGAATTATTTCTTCTAAACCTCAACCTTGCGAAACTTGATAGTTCGCACCACAAGTTTTGTTAGTGATCAAATATGGAACAAATATTAATATTCTTGTGTTCTAATACACTAGACAATGCATGACATTGGAAAAGTTCGCCGTCGAGTGACCAAGACTCAGAATATTTAATATTATTTATGATGGCCATGTTATTTGGCTCTTGTTTGAGATTCAAAGCAACAACATGCTAAAGTTTTTACCGGTGAGTATAATTTTACATTTTTTGATTAATCTTTATGATTCTTTTCATCTAGTATGTTATTTTCCAGAAATAATTTCTTATAAATTATCTAACCAGACTATGATATTTTGCTTATGCTTTTATACTTATCATAGTGATTTTTTTTTTTTTTTTTTTTTTTTGGTGTGGTAAGGCTCTCACTATGTTTAAAATATATACTAAAACCCTAAAGGAGATATATTTTTTGTGAAAAAAAATAATAATCCTTTAGTAGGTGTTATAACTAATTTATCAAGTTGCCATAATATGACGCCTCACCTTTATACCAATATTATCCAAGAGTATTACTAAAAAATACCGTCAGATAATATAGAGAATGATGCTATATAAGGTAACGCTGATACATATTAAAACATTAAACAAGTAATTGATCTATACGTATATAGTATCAGCACAAAACAGTAAACACGTGTGCCCACATGATATATATATATATATATATATATACACATATATATATATATATATATCTATACATATATATATATATATATATACATATATATATATATTAAGTAACAAAAACACAGAGTTGGAATCGCAGCGATAAAATATAATGTAGATCCAAAATATATCTTAAGAATATACATACACAAAATTATTTAACAAACAGATGATATACGAAATGCCATATCCTAGTCTCATCTATGTCTAGATAACACAAGATCATCTCTTCATTCCTGGACCTGTAAAGTCTCGGACTGACAGGAGTATTATATAATAACACACATGTTAGACTATGCCGCCTAATCAAAGATCATAAATAAGGTAATGGAACACACAAGGAAGAATAATATGGTACTACTACCTAGACGTCATGTTAAAGTGAACAAATAAACCTCAAGGCATCACATTATTCAAATATCTCAATTCCATATAAAATAATTAAAACCAATATCAAAAGATGTCATCACCGATCTAAAACAAATCAATAAAAATCAAGAAGACTATAACCAATGGGTGAATTATCCATACAATACAATCTCATCATATAAAATGAAACATCGATTGAATAGGGCTAACATACATCACCGCCCTAATATAATATCATAAAATTATAAATCAATAGATAATGTGAGTTAGTTTGTCAAATCATCCAAATGATATCCAATTATACAAATCCCAAAGATAATACAATACAATCCAAATCACAATCAATAGATAAGGTTATCTCAAAACAACAAATCATCAAATAGTATGGATATAACCAGAACTGATCACTACACTTCAGATTCATCCGGTCTCTAGTATAGCCACCTCATGGGATAGTGAATAATAATGTCAATCCATAACACACGCATAATACTGAACCAGAAAGGGAGACTGATAGCACACAACATGCTTCAGGAACTCAAGATCTACTAGCCTCCCGTTAATAGCCGGGTCTGTTTCTACAGTCTTCAGTTACCTCGACGGACATCGTGACCCTATCTACAAATGGCTCATTAATGCATAGTCTCGGTCACGACCCTACTTTGTTCCTATAGCTAATAGACATGGCCTATGTGACACAAGGGACCGTGGGGGCGCTTATCCTATGGATCACCTAACCCAAACCTCGTGATATGCATCAAATATAATATCCAACAATGGTATCGCGGATCTACGACGCAACCCCACGATCATGCCGTTAGGGTGGATTCTGACCAATCTAGTTCACTCTCGAACCATAAAGGGAGATGAACACATGTGGATGACAAATAATACTCATATCCTATAACAGCATGTAGCTCTAGGCGTAAGTCGATACAGGGCTCAGTAAGTGAACACATGAGTATGATACACTAGAACTCTAATCCCTTGCAGACAAACAACTCTTATCATTATCCAACACATAGCTATATATGAGTATTATCACATACATGAGTAATCTCCGTTTGAGTGACATTTACTTATAAAGAATAATCAAATAAATAATATAACAGTGTTATTCGAAAAATCATTCAATGTTCATCATAAACTACACTCGATTCACACTAGATATTTCTATATGACCAGTCCAATGAATAATCAGAAAAGAGTTACCGAAAGTCTCGCACTAGACGGTATCATTAAACTGTTTATTCAAATTTTTCATCAGATAGAAATAAAACAATAAGTAAATTAAAAAAAAGTATAATTTATACTCAAAAATTATAATAATAATTTTCTCTAACAAAAATATTATAATATTAGTTAGTATTAAAATAATATTCAATAATATATTTAAACTTACTTTGCCAGTTTATTTATTTTTCCAAATGACATTTTCATTTATATGTGCATAACTATATATATATATATAGTTAGTTAGTTAGTTAGTTTATTATATTTTTATATTTATGTGAATATGGATTCTATTATTTGAATTCAGCACTGGGTTTCTCCTATTTTGCATCTCCAGACCTAGACTCACAAGCACAGTGATGTAGGATCTAGATTAACCCTAGAGGGGGGGGGGATGAATAGGGTTATAGCAAATTTTCTCGAATTAAACACAGAGATATAATAGCAGAAATAAATATGCTGAAAAGTAAATCACACACAAAATTTACCCAGCTTCGGCAACCCCTGCCTACTGCTGCATTCACAGATTTCTATTAGAATTAAACAATATCACGCTTACAAACACTCTACTAGACTCGCAGACCCTTTTGCTCCCGCTCACAAACACTCTACCAGACTCGCACACCCTGCTCCCGCCTATAGAGTTTCGCTTACTTGCAAACACTGCTCCCGCCTATAGAGCTTTGCAAACTCGCACACCCTGCTCACTGAACTAATTCAAAATAGACAATCTGACACTACCTAAACCTAGGTGGTGATTTACTAATTCTTTGATTCGTAAAATAAAAACAATAATTTAAAAACAATAGAAAATAACCCTAAAACTAATTAACAATATAATAAAGCCTTATTATAAAAATTAAAAAACAAAACCCCTTTTTTAATAAGGCCAGCCCACTCCCTTATTTCACCCGATCCTTTTGTCTCGTTCGTGAGAATAATGGCGGCTTCGTTCTGTTTAGGGCTTCGTTCCCTTTGTTCCAGTTAGGGCTTCGGCTCTTTGTTCCAATTAGGGCTTCGGTTTCTTCAATCGATCTGAGATATGTTGCCCTAGCTCGCTGCTTCTCTGATGGTTGACTATCGCTCGTTTGCAGTTGCTTGATCGAGTTCGTTGTTTGTGAATTCGGTATGTACTGTCTCCTTTTGCTTTACTAAGTTGATACTTGAACTCGATGATTTCATTTGCCAGTGATGATTGGGTTATATATGCGTTCGAATTGGTATGTTCTTTTTATTGCTTGCAATTGCTTGATTTCTGTATTGCGAACTCCTTGATCTATGCCGATGATGATAGTTTGGTTTTTATAGGGTTCGATCCCCTGAGTTTTCGTTCGTATATTCGTGTTTGAATTTGTCAATGAATTACCTCGGCCACTTGATGATGCTTGAATGTTTGAGATTGATTCTGACTTCTTCAAATCACTTGAATAACACGGTTTCGAATTCATGTGATGACCACGGCTTTAATTTGTGACATTTGACTTTGTCACACGTATATTTTCGACTGTTGATTTCTTGGTTCACACGGCATTAAAACTTTCCTCTTTTTGATACTTTGGCTATTTCAAAGAATGCGTACATGAATTTTTCGACTTGTTTAATCATCTTGATTGACACAGCTTCAGTCATCTTTGCATTCCTCCACTGTAGCATTGATTTCGTGATTTAAACTATAGCTTGTTTACTGTTTTTCGACTTCACTGAGAACTGTAATCTCTGGCCATCTTCTGATCGTTTTAACATGAACTTCGCATTAGCATTGCATTCGTGGAAATGTTGCAGTTAATTTGTGGTGTTGCCACTGTGCATATTCATGATGCTGTGTTGTGAACTTTCTTTCTCTGGCACACTTGTCTTGATGCACTGTACTTGTTTCAGTAGTTAGTTCGAAGCTGTCGTAGCTGTTGCACTGCATCACCACTGTTCTTAGCATTTGTACATATGAATGTGCTCACTGTTGTATTACAGTACACTGCATATTCTTCGTTTGGTCTACTTGCATTGTTCCACGTATACTTTGAGTTCTTGCAGTTGATTTGGTTGTTCCCTGTACTTGTGCACTGTTGTGTCTGGTTCTTTGAGTTCTTGATTGTCACAGCTCTATATAGTTTGGAACTGTGTCATGGTGATGCATTCTTGAGTCTTGGATATCTTGCATGATTTACTTGCATTGTGGCATTGTGTTCTGGTCATTTGCACTTGCAGTTGGTTCATTTGCTCTTAGTATACTTCACATGCACAGTTTTTAACTTAAGTTGCATCTGTGCATATATATTGATGCTACAGTCTTCAATGTACTGGTGACATGTGCATTGCTTCATGTTGCCTTCAGTAGCTTCACTGTTGCATTTGTATCACTGTTTCATTGTACTGTTTCATGCATGCTCGACATTGTGACTTGAGCTTTGTATATGAACTGTGTTGTCTTCATGCTTGACTTGATGTTTGTAACTTGTGGTTTCATGCTTCATGTATGTACTCTGTTCATATATTCTTGGTGACATTTCTTTGGTCTGCACTGCTTGTTGATGTTTGGTCTGTGTAGTTGCAGTATTCATTATGCATTGATGCAGTGCTGTCATGTTGTTTTCAGTAGTCTTGGCCATGTTGGTTCGAATTGCACTTGCTCTTTTGTACTACTTCACCATGTCACTTGAGACTCTGCTGTTGCTATGCAGTTGCTATGGTCTCTGTTCTTACTGTTACTTACTTTGTGCATTGCCTTACTGTCACTACTGCTTCGAGTCAGTTTCATTGTTGCTGCTCCTTCGGTGCACTATGCTTTGTGTACATGTCTTGTTGAGTTTGTAGTTTGTTGTCACTGGTTCATTGGGCTGCATACATGTTGTAAGTGATTGTACTTCATGTTGTATTCATGCAGCTTGTTTTCAATATACACTTGAATGTTGCAGTCCATGTTCTTCACTGTTTATTGTTTCACTTGCATAGCTGAACTTCACTGTTGCACTTTTGTGCTTTGAGTCAGTTTCATTGTTGCTGTACTGATCCTATGTTCATGTTCTTGCAGTCTTCATGACTGTACTGTTGCAGTCGAGTTGTATTCATATACACTTGTGGCTTGAACTTGATTCACTTCATGTTGTTGTTTGGACATTTGCATTTGTACACTCCATACTTGGTCGTGCTGGAGTCTTCAAGCATGTTGCTGTTGCATTTGTTAGTGGCTTTAGTCTTGAACTGTTTGTAGTCAATTGCTTTGTCTATTCATTTGCCTTGAGTTGAACCTATCTTAGGTTTGACCTTGTTTTTTATTTCTGTGCTTTTGTTTGATTTTTGCACACGAGTTGGCGAGGCAGTGCACACGTATACGAATGTACACGTGTGTACTGCAACCACTTATAATTTTCTGTCCCTGATAAAAATACTGATATGCACAGATATTGCACAGTCAAAAATGATGACGAACAACCCAAATAACTGAGGCAAACAATGTTTTCAAAATCATCGTTTCTTTCAAATTTCAAAAATATTTCTCTTTCAATTTTACTGCGTTTGAGAATATTTTTGCAGATTACTCAGATGCTGGATTCAAACCGGAATGCAGTTGAAGACAAAATACGAGTGTGAGTGATATGTAGTGAGGTTAACTGTAAATGTGAAATGTGATGTGATTGTAATCAAAAATGTATATGTATAGTGAAAGCATGAAATTGTACTATTTAAAATTGTAATAAATATCAGTTTAAATAAAATATTCGTTTGAATTCAAAATCTGTGTAACTTGTTCTGTTTGAATTCAAATTCAAATTCTGTGTAATTTATTTTATTCAACAAATATTTATTTATTCTACGAAAAATAGTACATTAACAAATACATTTAAATGAATGTATATATGTTTATTATCATCAAACAAAAATCATATAGCGCAAAGCGCATATTCAACAATCTCCCCCTTTTGATGATAACAAACATATATTTAAGATTTTGAATATATTAAATGTATTTGATAATTTCATTTGCTCCCCCTATTTGAATGCTTCCTTTTTATGTGATGCTCCCCCTACATATATGGCTCCCCCTACATATATGCATACAAATAAAAATATGTAAATGAGCCTATATGCAAATTGAAAGTTATTTGACCTTTGCTTGATTCTATTTGACAAAATCTTAACTTTTCTCTCCCCCGTTTGTTATCAGCAAAAGAATAATAGTGTTATAAAATAGAGATGAAGTGATAGACATGAATCAAACATTTAACTCAATTAAATATAAATATTAAATTTCAATAAAACTCAAACAAAAATCATAATTACCCTTGTCAAGCGCATATTCCACTTTCAGAAGTGATGGGGATAAAATCATCAAAAATCATACAATTCTATCTATTTGTGGTATATTTATTTCAGGAAATTTGAATATCTACTAACCATGCATAACCGTTAGGACTTTTAAATGAGATTAGTAGTATTCACAATTTTTATTTTAAAAAAAATGAAATCAAGTATCTTCTAACCACGCATGACCGTGAGGACTTTTACATGGGATTAGAATCAACTTGTCTATTAAATCAATTAAATTTGATATGCGTTCCATACATGCATAACCGTGAGGACTTTTAAATGAGCATGGAAGCACATAATCAAAAATCCAAGTAATTCACCCATGCATAACCGTGAGGACTTTTAAATGAGGGTGCATACTTTGGATATTTATTTTTATTGCTGAATATAATAAGTTGAAGCACAAATAATTTCCTTCACAAATTTAAAGATATTGAAGAACAAATGATTTCCTTTGTAAACTACCACAAATTTACATACTAAATATGATCTTGAAGAGTGATGGTCGATAGAAAGATGATAGAAATAGAAATGGTCATGGAATTATTACCCAACAAAAAGTTTTTATAACTCTTGTTATGAAATTCTAAAGAAATTTTCTAATTATACTTTCTCGAGTTATAATATATGATAAATATCAACACTCATCTCTTTTTCAATCACTATTCATCTTTTCGATAATCAAAGGGAGTCAGATTAGTCAAAAATTTGTCATTTAAAATCAAATTAAACATTATAAAATCAATTTTTCAAAAATGATTAATCTGTAAATATGGTCAAACATGATTTTCTCGAGGGGGTTTTATAAGAAAATTTTCTGCTAATTGAAAATTATTTCAAATGAAAAAATATGCAGATATTTTCTTTGAAAAAAAAACGATGCAGCAAATGAATGTTTCAAAAAAAAATTAATCACGTTCCACTAGTAATTTTTCTATCAACTATATTACCAGTGTAATCTGCATCTGAATTTAAATTTCACTCAATATTCACTCGTTGAACCATGAAGTGTGCACCAAAAATTTCAAACATAACATCATTCTTTTGAATTTGAATTTAAGCCGTGTTAACACTCAAACAAATATCATGATGTTAATTTCAGAAACCATAGGATAAACAATTATATTCATGAGTAATCAACAGTCAATCATCATCATAATTATTTCAAAAACAGTTTCCTGAAATTTCAACAATTTCATAAAGTTTCAAAAATTTCAAAAAATCCTTTTTATCATGAATTTGAAATCGTGCAAATTTACAAGCAGTGACCAAAATATATCTACGTGTAGCATGAGTAATCAAATACCATCATTTGACCGAACAAATTTATATGGATTAGTTCAAAGTTGAAAATCTGATTGGTCATCGATTAAGCACAAATCAATGTCATAAATAAGAACAAGTCAAAAAATTTCTTAAAATCCTTTTTACAATTTTTTAATAGAATTCATTAGGATTTTAAGTTGAAGCCATGTAAATAGAAGAAATCATGAATATAGATTTAGCCAAAAATATTATCATCAATCAATAAAAGCACCATCAGCAATCCAAATTAATCGATATAAAGTATTTCAAGGATTGTAGTGTTTTTGGCATAAAAGCATAATTGGCCAACCATTTTGAAAAAATCAGAATCAAAATCATCATCTTTTATTCATCTCAATATTGGCTGATTTTAATTCAGAATATGGTGCAGATATCATATTTAATATATTGTTCAAAACAAATTTACCTGTTTTACCTTTACGATAAATTTTTCGTGATTGCCCATTGTGATTCTGTCACCTTTGAACTAGGCTAAGTAACTTTGTTTTGTCGCCCGTTGTGTTTCTGGAACAGCCAAAATCCAGAGAACAGTGTTGTTGTTCCTTAGCCTGCCACCACACCTACACGATGAAAGATTTATGTGACCTATTTGTTTTTATAGGTCCATGATTGTTAGTGGCAGAATATGAAACATATGTTTGTGGAGACCCAAAACTATTTATATATGTTCCTTTTGGCACCCAAATTTGTTTGACTTTCAAAGATTTTATTTTTGTGCCTTTTGGAACCCAAATTGGTATAGTTTTCACGTGTTTGGGTCTATACCAACAATTATTTCGATTATGTCCAAATTCTCTACAAAACGTGCACATTAAATTGACTTGATTAAATTTTGTGTTCCTATGATTATGATTTTCAACATGATTTCCAATTATTTCAGATCGAGCAAAAACACTTTTACTTTTTGCATTATCATCATTTTGTGATTTTCCAAAACCTAGTCCTTTTCTATTGTTAGCAAAAATTTGATTTCCCTATAACATTTTGAAAGATTTTTCTCCGTTTGAAAAGTTGTTCAGGGATTTCTCAAGATTTTGGACTCTGGTTTTTAATGTTGAGTTTTCAGTGACAAGTGAGGTGCATCGATTTATAAAATCCTTTCTCCTAGTGTCGATGGTTTCCTTAAGATTCAAGTTTTCATTTTCAAGACTTTCAAAGTTATTCCTCAGTTTTGATAATTCTGAATCTAAAATCTTACATTTTTTACATTCTAGGTTTTGAATATTTTCAAGTTCAGTTTTTAACCTAAAATTTTCACGAGCAAATTCTCTCCTATCATATTTCAGTTTTTCAATTTTAGATTCAAGAGTATCCACTACCTTAGTAAGATCAGAACACATAAAAACAAGTTCTTTATAAGAAAACTCACCTGCCTCACTAGATTCGTCGGAGGTTGCTTCTGATTCTGATTTTGCCATGCAACACAAGTTAGCCTCCTCTGAGCTGCTATCCGAAGCTTCCTCTCCTTCTTCATCATCCCAAGTCGCTGCAAATACCTTCTTCGCCTTTTTCTTTTCTTTGTTGTTTTTGAGAAGTGGACATTTTGGTTTGATGTGGTCAGGCTTGTTGCAGTTATAACACGTCAGTTCATTATCGGAATTTTCGGAATCTTTTGACCTATTGCCTTTTGTTTTCTTCTTGCGTGGCTTGAATCTAGACCATCTTCTAAGATTATTGACAGCCATTGCAAGCTCTTCAATTGGATCTTCTTCATCGCTTTCTTCTTTGCTCTTTAAGGCAATTGTCTTCTTCTTTGGTTCAGAGTTGTTGCGTTCTTCCTTTGCTTTTAACTCAAGCTCATATGTCATCAAGTTGCCAATCAACTCCTCCATGCTTAGTTTGCTCAGATCTTTTGATTCTTGGATTGCTGTGACTTTTGCCTCAAAGTTCATTGGTAAAACTCGTAGTATCTTCCGCACAAGCTCTACCTCAGTGAATACCTTCCCAAGTGCTCTAGCGTTGTACACCAAAGTTGAAAAGCGTCCAAACATGTCCTTTATGCTCTCGCCTTTGTCCATCACAAAGTTCTCGTATTCATTG
Source organism: Allium cepa (assembly GCA_030765085.1). Taxonomy (NCBI): domain Eukaryota; kingdom Viridiplantae; phylum Streptophyta; class Magnoliopsida; order Asparagales; family Amaryllidaceae; genus Allium; species Allium cepa. The sequence goes on from CM060932.1 coordinate 612,956,170, forward strand.
CTGAATAGGGCTAGACGAGACTCCTTGACTTGAGAAGTTCCTTCGTGTGTCACCTCCAAAGTGTGCCAAATTTCTTGTGCTGTTGTACAATGAGAAATTCTATTAAATTCATTTTTATCAAGAGCACATATCAAAGCATTCATGGCTTTAGCATTTGTCGTTTTCAATCTCTTATCGTTAGCATCCCACCTATCATTAGGTTTAGGAATCTCAGTACCACCAACGATTATAGTGGGAGGTTTATAGCCAGTTTCAATAATATCCCAAACATCATAATCAACGGAACTAAGATAAATACTCATCCTAACTTACCAATAAGCATAATCGTTCCCGTTAAACATGGGTGGCCTAGCAATAGATTGCCCCTCAGAAAAAGCGTTATTTTGTAGACTCATGACTCTAGAGTTAAATAAAAAATATACCGGGCTCTGATACCACTTGTAGGATCTAGATTAACCCTAGAGGGGGGGGGGAGGGGTGGGTGGGGTGAATAGGGTTATAGCAAATTTTCTCGAATTAAACACAGAGATATAATAGCAGAAATAAATATGCTGAAAAGTAAACCACACACAAAATTTACCCAGCTTCGGCAACCCCTGCCTACTGCTGCATTCACAGATTTATATTAGAATTAAACAGTATCTCGCTTACAAACACTCTACTAGACTCGCAGACCCTTTTGCTCCCGCTCACAAACACTCTACGAGACTCGCACACCCTGCTCCCGCCTATAGAGTTTCGCTTACTTGCAAACACTGCTCCCGCCTATAGAGCTTTGCAAACTCGCACACCCTGCTCACTGAACTAATTCAAAATAGACAATCTGACACTACCTAAACCTAGGTGGTGATTTACTAATTCTTTGATTCGTAAAATAAAAACAATAATTTAAAAACAATAGAAAATAACCCTAAAACTAATTAACAATATAATAAAGCCTTATTATAAAAATTAAAAAACAAAACCCCTTTTTTAATAAGCCAGCCCACTCCCTTATTTCACCCGATCCTTTTGTCTCGTTCGTGAGAATAATGGCGGCTTCGTTCTGTTTAGGGCTTCGTTCCCTTTGTTCCAGTTAGGGCTTCGGCTCTTTGTTCCAATTAGGGCTTCGGTTTCTTCAATCGATCTGAGATATGTTGCCCTAGCTCGCTGCTTCTCTGATGGTTGACTATCGCTCGTTTGCAGTTGCTTGATCGAGTTCGTTGTTTGTGAATTCGGTATGTACTGTCTCCTTTTACTTTACTAAGTTGATACTTGAACTCGATGATTTCATTTGCCAGTGATGATTGGGTTATATATGCGTTCGAATTGGTATGTTCTTTTTATTGCTTGCAATTGCTTGATTTCTGTATTGCGAACTCCTTGATCTATGCCGATGATGATAGTTTGGTTTTTATAGGGTTCGATCCCCTGAGTTTTCGTTCGTATATTCGTGTTTGAATTTGTCAATGAATTACCTCGGCCACTTGATGATGCTTGAATGTTTGAGATTGATTCTGACTTCTTCAAATCACTTGAATAACACGGTTTCGAATTCATGTGATGACCACGGCTTTAATTTGTGACATTTGACTTTGTCACACGTATATTTTCGACTGTTGATTTCTTGGTTCACACGGCATTAAAACTTTCCTCTTTTTGATACTTTGGCTATTTCAAAGAATGCGTACATGAATTTTTCGACTTGTTTAATCATCTTGATTGACACAGCTTCAGTCATCTTTGCATTCCTCCACTGTAGCATTGATTTCGTGATTTAAACTATAGCTTGTTTACTGTTTTTCGACTTCACTGAGAACTGTAATCTCTGGCCATCTTCTGATCGTTTTAACATGAACTTCGCATTAGCATTGCATTCGTGGAAATGTTGCAGTTAATTTGTGGTGTTGCCACTGTGCATATTCATGATGCTGTGTTGTGAACTTTCTTTCTCTGGCACACTTGTCTTGATGCACTGTACTTGTTTCAGTAGTTAGTTCGAAGCTGTCGTAGCTGTTGCACTGCATCACCACTGTTCTTAGCATTTGTACATATGAATGTGCTCACTGTTGTATTACAGTACACTGCATATTCTTCGTTTGGTCTACTTGCATTGTTCCACGTATACTTTGAGTTCTTGCAGTTGATTTGGTTGTTCCTTGTACTTGTGCACTGTTGTGTCTGGTTCTTTGAGTTCTTGATTGTCACAGCTCTATATAGTTTGGAACTGTGTCATGGTGATGCATTCTTGAGTCTTGGATATCTTGCATGATTTACTTGCATTGTGGCATTGTGTTCTGGTCATTTGCACTTGCAGTTGGTTCATTTGCTCTTAGTATACTTCACATGCACAGTTTTTAACTTAAGTTGCATCTGTGCATATATATTGATGCTGCAGTCTTCAATGTACTGGTGACATGTGCATTGCTTCATGTTGCCTTCAGTAGCTTCACTGTTGCATTTGTATCACTGTTTCATTGTACTGTTTCATGCATGCTCGACATTGTGACTTGAGCTTTGTATATGAACTGTGTTGTCTTCATGCCTGACTTGATGTTTGTAACTTGTGGTTTCATGCTTCATGTATGTACTCTGTTCATATATTCTTGGTGACATTTCTTTGGTCTGCACTGCTTGTTGATGTTTGGTCTGTGTAGTTGCAGTATTCATTATGCATTGATGCAGTGCTGTCATGTTGTTTTCAGTAGTCTTGGCCATGTTGGTTCGAATTGCACTTGCTCTTTAGTACTACTTCACCATGTCACTTGAGACTCTGCTGTTGCTATGCAGTTGCTATGGTCTCTGTTCTTACTGTTACTTACTTTGTGCATTGCCTTACTGTCACTACTGCTTCGAGTCAGTTTCATTGTTGCTGCTCCTTCGGTGCACTATGCTTTGTGTACATGTCTTGTTGAGTTTGTAGTTTGTTGTCACTGGTTCATTGGGCTGCATACATGTTGTAAGTGATTGCACTTCATGTTGTATTCATGCAGCTTGTTTTCAATATACACTTGAATGTTGCAGTCCATGTTCTTCACTGTTTATTGTTTCACTTGCATAGCTGAACTTCACTGTTGCACTTTTGTGCTTTGAGTCAGTTTCATTGTTGCTGTACTGATCCTATGTTCATGTTCTTGCAGTCTTCATGACTGTACTGTTGCAGTCGAGTTGTATTCATGTACACTTGTGGCTTGAACTTGATTCACTTCATGTTGTTGTTTGGACATTTGCATTTGTACACTCCATACTTGGTCGTGCTGGAGTCTTCAAGCATGTTGCTGTTGCATTTGTTAGTGGCTTTAGTCTTGAACTGTTTGTAGTCAATTGCTTTGTCTATTCATTTGCCTTGAGTTGAACCTATCTTGGGTTTGACCTTGTTTTTGATTTCTGTGCTTTTGTTTGATTTTTGCACACGAGTTGACGAGGCAGTGCACACGTATACGAATGTACACGTGTGTACTGCAGCCACTTATAATTTTCTGTCTCTGATAAAAATACTGATATGCACAGATATTGCACAGTAAAAAATGATGACGAACAACCCAAATAACTGAGGCAAACAATGTTTTCAAAATCATCGTTTCTTTCAAATTTCAAAAATATTTCTCTTTCAATTTTACTGCGTTTGAGAATATTTTTGCAGATTACTCAGATGCTGGATTCAAACCGGAATGCAGTTGAAGACAAAATACGAGTGTGAGTGATATGTAGTGAGGTTAACTGTAAATGTGAAATTTGATGTGATTGTAATCAAAAATGTATATGTATAGTGAAAGCATGAAATTGTACTATTTAAAATTGTAATAAATATCAGTTTAAATAAAATATTCGTTTGAATTCAAAATCTGTGTAACTTGTTCTGTTTGAATTCAAATTCAAATTCTGTGTAATTTATTTTATTCAACAAATATTTATTTATTCTACGAAAAATAGTACATTAACAAATACATTTAAATGAATATATATATGTTTATTATCATCAAACAAAAATCATATAGCGCAAAGCGCATATTCAACAAGTGATATATGTATATGTACTTCCATAGTTTTGCCTACAGGAAAAACCACACATGCACGTATACAAACAAGAACCCCAACTCACAGAAGAGCACATATATAACATGCACATACGCAGCACTGCCTAACACACAACACATATTAATGCACACACCACATAACACGCACGGCAACTTAAACTCATACCCCACATATTAACGCCTATCACAAGATTACACACTGAAAACTACCCAGATCTATGAATTATCCATTAAAATAGTGCCAAACCTATAGCAAGTTATGAACTAGAACAATAACAAAGGTACAGAACCATAATGCAATTTGTTGATGTGGATATTACAGTATTAATATCAAGGTAGCTGAAGCTCTGGTTTATTGTTGCGGATGTCACTAATTCGTTGAAGCATGTGTGAGTATATTTGTGGGCTAAGACAACTTAAATTCCTTTGTTTACAATATCAAGTCATTGGAGCAACCTTTCAAAGTAATATTTTTATTTACTTCAGTTCCATAAAACAAATTATATATATTTTCAGTTTAAGTATGGGTTAGCATATCCATGCGTGCAGAATTTCATACGCGCCAACTACCATAAGTGTGAAGTGTGTAATATAAGAAAATCATAGTTTATCAACTTTAGCTTCACTATGGAAATATATATGTCTTTTGTTAGAATTGCTTGGTGTTTATTTTGTAGGATTTATTTTTCAGCCCCTGTTAAAACTAATTATCGCAAACAGATCCTTTCAAAGCTAATATCAATCGCAGTCCTGTTTTGGCCAGCTGAGCGCCGAGCTGGCCAAAACGTATTGGCTGACTTTTGAAAAGTCGCCAGTACAATTTTTTTGATCAAAAACATACAGACGGCTTGCCCACACGTTTTAAAACAATTTGAACGACTTTTGAGAACCCCACTTTCTTCCTCCTTCATTTTATCCCTTTCCTCTTCTTCTCACAAAACCCCCTAAATCCATCAAATCTGAAATTTTCGTCCAAAGCCTAGATTATTTAGCATTTTATTAAACAAATTAGAAGATGACAAGCTTTTCAATACGGGATGCGTCTCTAAATAAGGATAAATCAAAATTCTTTCAATTTAGGGTTTTGAAGAAAATTGCAAAATATTGGTTTTTAGGATTTGTGAGCAATCATTGATTGTTGAGATATCTGAGTATGGATGAAACCATTGTTAAATTGTTGAAAAACGATGTGTAAATTCATAGTGTTGACGTTGGAAAATAAATTTGAAAATCTTGTTAACTTGTATGTGTGTAGATTACTCCGAGATGCTACCCGAACCTATCGATGGATCTGTCTTTTATTTGCAACAACGACATCGAATGAATAATCCAGAATTCGTCGCGGTAAAATTCTTAGTGTTCGAAATGTACAAATATTGAATAATATTGTATGGTACATGTTGATAATATTTTTGTGATATTTTGATAGAGCATGCAATACTGCAGACGAAACCATAGATCATTCGTCTAAAATGAATAGAGTAACATCTTCTCATTCAGGCGTTATACAGTTGATAAACCAAGCCGGATTTGGACTGGTTTTTAGGGTGGGGCACATCCAGTTGGATCATCATCTTATCACCGCTTTGGTGGATAAATAGAGGCAAGAGACATCTACATTTCACCTACGTGCTGGGGAGATGACTATCACGTTGGGTGATGTTGCGTGCTTACTTGGCATACCCATAGACGGTGCTCTGTTGACCAACCCCAATCCAGTTGATTACCTTAGTTTATGCCAAGAGCTCCTAGGTTTAACTCCTCCAGCAAAGGGGTGGTGGGGGAACGAAATGATCAAACAAGATGGTTTAGGCAACAATTTATGGACGACATACCAGCAGACGCCATGGAGATTTAGATTCAGCAACGAGCCAGAGCCGTTATATTGCATATTATATGCTTGAGGTTGATATGCGATCATACTGACATGGCTTAGATGAATTCCATTTTTAGAAAAATTTGATGTTTGTCTCCAGTACTTGTGGGGTAGTACAGTTCTAACGTATACATACTGCGAGTTGACGAGACTTGCTTTGCAAGAGAGCGCAAGCATTGGTGGTTGTGTGAGTCTAGTACATGTATTTTCATTATTTACTTTCGCCGGCAGTTATTTCATATTCTCTTATCCAACTGAAATCATGTGTCTATATTATTTGCAGCTTTGGTGTTGGATTTATCTATCTATAGGTAGAATAACGACGAGGACGACGACGATTGATTTATCATTGCCATACGGTGCCAGGTATAATTAATTTTGTAGTATACTACGTATAGTTGTTCAGATTTAGGAAGTTACAATTTTGTATTTCTATAGATGGGTAGGACCTAAAAGCACAGTTTCATTGCTGAGGCGTCATGTTGCCTTCTATTGTAATGAGTTTGATGTGCTAGACTATCATTCTGTGACTTGAACCCCATGCACAAATGTGCTTGGAGATCTGCCAAACTTATGTACCGCTTCTATTCAGCTGTGGACTGCTCGTGTTCCTCTCATTTGCTTTAATGATGTCGCCTATCATCTTTCTGACTGAGTGATGAGGCAGTTTGGTATGGTCCAGCATTTACCAGAACAACCACCGCATTACAAAATTGATATTGCATCTAGGGAGTATGCTATGGCGATTGAGACATGGACCGAGCGCTACATGTACACACAACTGGAACATGAGTTCACATTGTTCGAAGAAGAATATCTGTCTTGGTACTGTAACATCACGCGTCGATATGTTCTTCGTGCCATCGAGCCACCTACAGTGCCTTCCGTTGTTGCAAACCCTTACACTCCCAGAGCACCCTTCGAAAGGAATGTGGTATGCAGTACATACAGTCTTTATTCAAATATTTGAAATTTACACTTTTTCTTGAATTTTATGTTATGGCAGGCGGATGGCATTTACCGTGCGATCGAGATTGTGGACGAGCTTAGCAAGAGGTTCCTGAAAGGTCGGGGGAAAATGCTTTAGTGTAAAACGCATCTTAGAATCTATTTTGGGGAGAAATAAGTTAACAAAACCAAGACCGCCTCCTCCACTTCCACCACAAGCGCTTATCGAACATGCCATAGAAGCCCATGGTGTTCCTTCTACTACTCATACATATCAGCGACGAAGACATCGAAAAGGCACTTCATCATCTCAAGGAACACAAATTGAAGTTGCTCCCGACCCTTCACAGCCTATAGATCCTACGCATGCAAGTGAAGAGGAGGATTCACTGGATGAAATTCTATTGTCTATGAGAAAACCAAGACGAACTCCACTAGAACTTCGTAGGTTGAAGTATCGAGGATAGTATAAATTGTTGATATACTCTATCCGGTTTTGTTTTGTTTAATGAATTGTTGAAATATTGAGATTAGTTGTTTTATTGAATTGTAGGATATTGGATTTTTATTCAATTGTTGAATTGGTGGATGTTGTAATTTGAGTTGTTGGATGATTGAATTTGATTCAAATGTTGAATTTTGATTGTAGTGGAGTTTAGGCCGTTGTTGAAAATGGTGATGCAGGATTTCTGTTTTCAAACCCGGCACACTCACTTGGGGAGACTTTTCAAAAGTCGCCTGATGACGACTTTTGAAAAGTCACCACCTAAGTGTGCAGGGTTTCAAAACAGAAACCCTGCACACAGCCCGGAGGCGACTTTTGAAAATTCGCCCGGAGGCGACTTTTGAAAAGTTGCCCCAGTTGTGTGTAGGGTTTCAATACAGAAACCCTGCCCTTCAACCTTCCTCATATTTCACTTTACCAAATGCTAAAGAAAGAACCTAAAACCTAAGCCAAATCTCTCTTCCATAATTTCAATATTTCACGACGAAAATGAATATCTTTTAGAGGTTTGGAGACACAAAAATAAGGTAAGTTCCATAAGCACTAGTAAATTTGTTTAATCTTTTGTGATTAAGGCTGATTCCAACATTGATATTTTCAAGAAAATGGTTGTTGAAAATGGACAATTGGGAGCTTGACGATGAGATGATGAGACGATGATGAAAATGTATGACGAATTTGAACAACAATGAAGCTTTGCGCCGGTTAATGAAGAAAATATTGAGGTTGATTTCGTTCCTGAGACGCAGGTTGAAAACCTTCCCCCATCGAGGGGTGCCGGTACATCAACATTGGCCGTGGTTAGTAGTGAATCAATACAACAATCACTTCATGGAAAATTAATGGATGTGCTAGCTCGTCGTAAGCCTAACAATGCTAGTTCAAACCGGACACCGGCTTGGGTACTTTGTTATTGCGAAGATGAATGTGAAGTGGTTGTGTGTCAAAATGAAAGGAATGCAGGCCGTCGCTTTTACCGTTGTGAATCGTACAACGATAATAAGTTACGGCCTAACGATATTGAATGTTGTAACCTTTTTAAATGGAAAGATCCTGAAATGTGTCCAAGGGGAGTTGCATATGCCCTTGAGATGCAAGTAGAAAATCCCCATTTGGAGAAGTTGAACCTACAATATCGCAACGCACTATTGAATAAGGACGTACCATTCGATATGTTGAGTCCTCGTAGATTATGGGAGGAGAAGTAAACACAAATTTGGTGTTCATTTTTATGTAATTGAATAATGTATCATTGAACATGTATTATGATGATTTATGTATCACTAGCTTACATTTGCATCTGTTTATGTGTCACTTAGAAGTTAATATTTCTCAACTTACTTTGGGTGGAGTAATCCATTTCCAACACATAACATTCATCCTCTCAAACGAACATAGTACATAAATAAAAACACAAAGCGTTCTTACATAAACAACTATAACTTACAAACATCAAACCAATAATAACACGCATACGAAAACTAAGTAACTAAATTACAACCACTCCTTTTATACCCGTGCATACCACAGTTACTGCATCTACTTGGCCTTGGAGGCTGCATCTCGTCCATACTGCCTTTAATTCTAGTTGACATAGGCCTTCCTGGGGCTCCCCTTGCGGGGGGTGGAAGTACCATCTGACCTTCGTATGGAGACCAATGCCTTTTATCGCGTACGGGATGAAATTATGCAGAGTATGTTGCTAGGTAATTCTGAACGGAGTACCAATGTGATGCAAAATCACGACGAGCTCTGTTTGCACCATTGCCCACCGACGAACAAGCAGCCATCACATGGGCACATGGGAGACGTTACAGTAATGGGATGTTGCATGTACATGAATAAGTGTTACCATCGATTATAAATTTGAATTCATCTCCGAAGTAATGAATCACTTGCCATTCAATTTGACTAAAATGGACAATCTGACAATGTCTTGCTTCGCTTGCTCTCTCCGCTATTTTTGCTTTCCATTTTGGCGTGACACGAAGTGTGGAATTCTTAGCAAACTCTCTTATTTGGAAAAAGTAATCAATGGATAGATAGAAGGTACGTGCAACAAGTGCTCTAATAGGCAAAGATCTTGCACCTCTAAGTACACAATTAAAACTTTCTGACGCATTAGTCATCATAACATGAAAACGACCACCATCATCTTTACATAATGCCCAATTTTTCTCCTTTCCACCCAAACTTCTCTCTATCCAGTTGTGTGCTCTTATACTACTAGTTTTAATTTCTTCACGAATCTTTGGATACTCAATCTCCTCAGAGGCACATGCAGCAGCGTAGAATAAACCGGTCAATCGTTTGTCTCTGAAACCCGCTGCTTGAAATTAGCTTTCAAATGTCTGGCACAATATCTATGTTTATGTGGAGCTTTCCATTTGCTCTCCAACGCTGTAGGTATTCCTTTTATTCTATCAAAAATGAAAGTAATACAACGATTGTTCATGCTGTGAATGAACCTTTGCATGCACGCAAAAAACCAACCCCAACTATCAGTGGATTCATACTTAACAATGGCAAATGCCAAGAGATGTAGTTGATCATTTGCATCAACGACGGTTGCAACAAGTAAGGTACCTTTGTATTTACCATATAGATGTGTACCATCTATGCAAAAGCAAAGGTCAACAATGGACAAATCCCTCAATACATGGCCCAATTGACCACAATGCACGATCAAAAACTCCGTACTCATCAATAGTCACATGTCCTACGCTTCCTAGATTTGTTTTGCATATTTCATCGAAGCATTGTCGTAGGTTGGAATATGACTCTGCCCAATCACCGTAAATTCGTAATTGCCTTGCTCAATGCTCTCCATGCTTTCAGATAGCTAATTTTAATAAATAATTGTTCCTCCATTAGAACTTGCACCGTTTCGACTGTAATGTTCAAATCAGATTTCACGGAAGACATGATCTTCGATACCACAAAAGATGATATAGCTTGTCTATGACTTGAGTTCACCGTAGGATTTACGCATGTATGATCACTAGGATATTTTTTAATAACCCACCATCCGGCCTGTGTCTTTTTTGAGCCAATATCATGTATTCTCCAAGGACAATTGTCATCGACATTGCAAATGGCGGTGTATTTTGCTTTGTTCGACCTTATTGGCTTAAAGGACACCGCATATAAAATTGACCATTCTGATATTGTTGCAGAAATTTAGCTTTACTCTCAAACACCATGCCAATTTTGAAACTGGTTTGTACGTTAGAAGATAAAAATAATTCGTTGTTGAAGTTTACATTTGCTACAATCGACCTAGCCATAATTTGTGCACTGCAAAAATCATCATCCAATGGTATCTCCATTTCGAGTTCATCGTTGTCCACACAATCTGGTTCTATACCTCCAAAATCATAGTCTAGTGGATCATTGTATACTTGCATATTTTCGACCCAGGTTGTATCAACCTCTGGTTTTGACACAACTGACATATTAACAAGTGCAGGAGCATCTTCAACTTCTACGTCTTCATCATCATCTACATCCATATCATTGGCGGTTTGACCCATTAGTTCATTCGGTGGTTGGACGTATGACTGTGTAGTAATGTTGTTTGCTGCAAAGCTATAGTAAATTAATACATCAATTTTAGCTTTGGAATGTCGACATGCCTATGGTGACCATGTCGACATGGTGTCAGTTGAGTTCAAAATTTAAATTTCAAAAGAAGTGTCTATTCGCCATAACTCTTCACGAATGGACATGGCTGTTGTTCTTCTATAAATAGGGATTAGTTTCAATGAATTTAATATCAGATTTTCTTGTTTCTCACTCCTCTTCTTCTTCCACATTTCTTAATACATATTCTTACCATTACTCTGCCGAAATCAACATTGAATCGAACTCGATCTTTTCTAGTTTGATTCTCTATCACTATCTCAACAAGGTTCTTAGTGCTATTCAGAGTTATAGGCTTCTTTGTAATCTATTAAGCGAGAAAAGGTGTGATTGTGGCCTTGAAATCAATCAAGCGAGATAAAGTGTGATTGTAGCCTTGGTAAATCAATTGGGTAAATTTGTGGCCCGGAAATCAAGTATCTCTACCCAGAGGATTGTGATTCTGGAGGGTGTACCTCGTAGCCTTGAAATCGAGGGTGTAATTGTACAATTGCTTTTGAAAGAAAATCCGTACTTGTGTTGCGGGACTGGATGTAGGGTAACTCCGAACCAGTATAAAATCCGGTATGTTCTTTCCTTTATTGCTTTTACTTTATTTCTGCATTTGTGTTTGTTTCTATGATCATATATGTGCCTGTATGTTGCATACATCCGTGTTCAATTCAACATAAATTCAAAAAGATTTAGTAATTCTTTATAAACACTATTCACCCCCCTCTAGTGTTAATCCTAGCCTTAAGATCCATAATCCACATATCTTTCAATTAGTATCAGAGCGAGGTTTTCAAAGTTTCATAATCTGATTTTTGAAAAAGTTTTTAAAATGGCTACATTTGTTAATACTAGTTTAGAAATATTCAAATCATCATTGTTTCATGAGTCTGCATATAATCAATATTCAAATTCAAGTTATCTACCGAAATTGTTTGATGTGCAGGAATCATGCTTTACAGCTATTGAGGAATCAATCCACAACGGACAAATTGTGCAGATCAGAAAGAACAAATGAATACTTGATAGTGGGTGTTCTAGACACATGACTGGCAATCCACATATACTGAATGATATTATATACAAAGACGGAGGACTGGTTAACTTTGGAGAAAATTCAAAAGGATATGTGATTGGCATCGACAAAGTCGGTAACTCTAAAACTCCGATTGTTACTAATGTTTTGCTAGTTAAGAATCTAAAACATAATCTACTAAGTATAAGTCAACTCTGCGACAAAGGATATAAAATTAAATTTGAAAAAGATAAATGTCACATCGAAGATAATAATGCAACCATAATATTTGAATGAGTCAGGAAAAAGAATATTTATATTCTTAGTATGAAAGTTTCAAATGATAACTTGTGTCTGTTGGCAAATACAAGTGACTATTGGATTTGACATAAGATATTTGGGCATTTGAATTTCAAACTCCAATCTAGACTGTCAAAACATGATCTAGTAAGAGGTCTCCCTAAAATAAATTTTAAAGTAGACAGTTTATGTGATGCATGTCAATTAGGAAAACTTACAAAAAGTTCCTTTAAATTAAAAAATATGATTTCAACTTCAAAACCTCTTGAATTACTTCATCTTGTATTTGGTCCATCTCAAATTATGTCAATAAATCATAGTAAATATGTTTTTGTAATTGTAGATGATTATTCTAGATTTACATGGACAATATTTTTGAAACATAAAAGTGATACTTTTGAATGTTTTAAGACCTTTTCAAAAAGAATTCAAAATCAATTTTCTCTAAAAATTATAACTATTCGAAGTGATCATGGTGGTGAATTTGAAAATGAAAAGTTTGAGGAATTATGCAATAAAAAGGGAATAACTCACAATTTTTCATCTCTAAGAACTCCATAACAAAACGGAGTAGTAGAATGTAAAAATAGGACGATTCAAGAGTGTGTGAGAACTATGCTTTCAGATAGTAATTTACCAAAGAATTTTTGGACAGAAGCAGTTTCTACCGCCTGTTATATTTTAAATAGAATTTCAATTAGACCTCTAACTGATAAGACATCTTATGAACTTCTTTATTCAAAGAAACCTAAGGTATCTTATTTTAAATTTTTTGGAAGTAAATGCTTTATTTTAAATACATAAGATAATTTAGATAAATTTGATCCTAAATCCGACAAAGGAATCTTTATCGGATACTCTAATAGAAGTAAAGCATACAGAGTGTTTAATTTAAAAACTAACACGTTGAAGAAACAATGCATGTTTCATTTGATGAAAATATCAAAAAAATTGAAGATACAAATGATGAAAAGGATTTAATCACTCAAAATCAAGAATCAATAGAAACTAATAATGAAATTAATCATCCTAATAAAATGACTAAACTTTTAAAAGGTCATCCTATAGAAAATATACTAGGAGATATGCAATCTGTTGCTAAAACTAGAAATCAACTAAGTCAAATGAGTAATGTAGCTTTTATATCAACTATTGAACCCAAAAATCCAAAAGAAGCATCAACTGATGATTCATGGATTTTGGCTATGCAAGAAGAATTAAATCAATTTACTAGAAATGATGTTTGGGAACTTGTTTCTAGACCTGAAAATAAAACTATAATTGGAACTAAATGGGTTTATAAAAATAAAATGAATGAACAAGGAGAGGTAGTTAGAAATAAAGCTCGATTAGTCGCTCAAGGTTATTGTCAGGAAGAAGGAATAGATTTTGATGAAACCTTTGCTCCCATAGCAAGATTGGAAGCCATTAGGAACTTGCTTTCGCAAATCATAATAATTTCAAATGGATGTTAAAAGTGCCTTTTCAAACGGATTTGTAAAAGAAGATGAAAGATGCTATGTGGTAGGATCGTGTAATATGGAATAACGGAATAGTCTAGGTAGATAAAGTAAGTAAAAGCAAGGTAGACACCAGGATTTTATACTGGTTCAGACCTCTAGTCCTACGTCCAGTCCCTAAGCTTCACTTAGGAATTCTACTAACTAAAACCCTCTCTTAACCTGGAGGAATAGGTTTACAACTTACCCGAACAACCGAACGGGATTTCTTGCCCCAACTACCGAAGAGGACTTCAACTCAATTAAAAACAATATTCGACTTGTTGTGTTCTTGTCAACACTAATGAGTCTAATGTAGTACGATGTTCCTATGATCTTATCCTCAAGAGTATGCAATGTGTTTGTGAAGATTTAGAAAATGTGAATTGCTATGAATCAAAAGAGTGTTATAAACAAAACAGAGATTCAAGCAATAGGTTGGTGATTGCTTTTAAAACTTTTAGAGAATATAAAATATGTTCAAGAAAGTAGTGAGATTAAAGCATAAGAGAATTGGTAAATTTAAGATGTTAGAACCATGTATTTATATGTGTAGAAGAGATGTATTTGTTGGCTAGAGATGCAAATAAGAGATGCTTCCATTTCCATTGGAGAATGGTTGCAACTCTTGGGAGGAAGAAGGTGTCCTTTCAGAAAAAATTCGCAGGTTTAAATTCAGTTGACCGAGCAGGGTTTTCAGTCGACGGAAAAATGTAAAGTAAAATTTTCAGGAACAAATTCAGTCGACTGAGCAGGGTGTTTCAGTCGACTGGAACTGTGCATGTTTATATATGTGTAACAGGTTCATTCGACTGGGCATACATGTTCAATCGACTGAATTTTTGATTTTTGCACAGTGAATTTTTATTCTAAAATGAAATTTATGAAACGTGTACTAGTGTTTGTGCAAGACTCTTGAGGATAGATTTTAACAATAAATCTAAACTAAGACCTATATTTAAATCGTACTCATGCTATCCTCGGTCTTCATCATTCTTCCTTATTGTTAAAACACATTGTCATTGATCAAAATATAGCGTATCAACATTCTCCCCCTTTTTGATTGATAACAATACTGAAATGTGTAGAGATGTAATTATTTCCTCCCCCTGAATGTATGCACTGTCTTTTGTACAAAACAAGGTTAGTAACATAGATTTCTCCCCCTTTGTCATCGACAAAAAGGAAGTAATAATCGTAGAAGTATATTGTCAAAACAATCACTGATATGCATGACTATAGAATGAAGCATAGAATGTAGCATAAATAAATAAAACATAGAATGTAGCATGAATGTAGCATAAATAAATAAAACATAGAATGTAGAATGTATGAAACATAAAAGGCTATTTATACAAGCCTTTTGATTAGTGTTATTGAAATAAAAAACCATAAGAGAGTTATTCATCTTTATCCCAATCATATGAGGCTTCTCTCCCTCCCCTTGGTTCGCGGATAATGGGTCCACCTGTGGGTGGTCCATAAGCTCTTCCACCTTGACCACCGCTATTCCCACTTGTGGTGCTGCTTGGATTTTCTTCGGATGACGTCCATGTGAAAGTTGGTGCCGGACGCTTGCCACGGGAGGTTGAAGTAGTAGTGGAGCTCGTGCATGAGATGACATCCCATAATTTATTGAAGAACCCTTTAATTCTATCAAGTTTGTTGTCTACCTTCTTGAGGCGATTATCAAGAATTTGTTTATTTCTTGATAAAATTCCTAACGATTGATTGGTAATAAAACTTAGTTCAATGATACAAATTTCATCATCTTGGTCGAAAGGTTCTTCATGTTGAGCTTGAGGAGGTTGTTGTGGTTCTTGATGTCTAGTTTCCCATTCGGCAAGAGATATAATGCGAGGAGGTCTATCCGGGAGTTGCATAAGGCTTATAGTCCGATGATTAATTTGATGACCATGGTATTTTCGGACTCCGGTAACGGCGTATCAACGTTGAAGAGAAGTCGCATGATATACTCTCCAAAATATATCGTTCACATTTGCCATTATTGAAAGTAAGAAATTCATCAAGAATTAATTGGACCCAATTGACTTGAATATTGTCCCAAATAGCATATAGTGCTCTATAATTGTTTGGGTATACAATTTCATATGAGCCCGTTCGAGAAGTGATTGTTCGCATAAGAGCTTTGTGGAGAAGTCTTGCTCTTGGTCGTAAGGAAGTTGACTTCATATCCTAGATGTTGATGTTATCATCCAAAAATTGATGATTTATATTGTCTCGGATATGTGGATTAAATTCTATTTCTTCAAGCTTCCTTCCCATGTTAGGAGATCCTAATATGTGTGCGATTCGGTCTAGAGAGAACCATACCTTTTTGCCGCACACCATACTCCAAACACTATCGTTTGGATTTCTTGGAGTTTAGTGTCCAAGGTTAAGATTTGCATAGAACAGTTTGACCATAATGTGATTGATTGCATGGTCATTTCGTTTTATGTCTAAGAGAGAAGTTAAACTTGCTCGATCCGTCAAGGCTTGTATGTTATATGTTTGGAGACTTTGAAAATCAACGAAGGAGTGTTCAAAGATCCGAGAATTCTTCATTTTATTCCACCGTGTGACTGCCACTCCATCATAAAGCCATTGAGCAATTTGAGCATCAATTGGCTCGGAGGAGGTTGAAGTTGAATCCCTTGATCGTTTTGGAGCCATTTTTGTGAGAGTTTTGAGAGGGATTTTGAAAATTATGAAGATTGGGGGCTAGGGTTTTAAAGAGTAATGGGGAAGAAGTTGCTGTTTGGAATGGTAAAAGTGAAAAGTAAAGGTAGGAATTGGTGATAAAAAGGAAAAAGTAGCCTGGGAAACGACGTTCAGTCGACTGAATTGTCTGTTCAGTCGACTGAATTTTTGGCCGAAAATTTTCTGTGTTAAATTCAGTCGACTGAACAGAGTTTTTAGTCGACTGAACTATTGTGTAATTGTTTTCTGCCTTGTGTTCAGTCGACTGAGCAGTAAGGTTCAGTTGACCGAACCTTGAGTTTTTGGTGTTCTAAATTTTTAAAGCAAAAATTTCAATAAACGATTACAATTGTATAGACATATTACAATATAACAACATGATTTGACCACAGAAATAATCATTTCTTTGAAGATGGACTATTTTTCTTTCGCGTTTTATTTCCTTCATTCGCCATATAGTTTTTGTCCCATGAATTTGGACTATATTGAGGAGTTTTTAGCGACATCCAAGGATTCACGGGATCGACTGGTGTACGGTATGACGAAGATGGATCATACGAACTAACTGGTCGAGGTAAGGGCTCAGTCACATTGTTTTTCTTTGAACTACAAAAACGTAAACCGATTTGCTCAAGAAAGCTTAATCGTCTAGCCGTTACTTTTTGTTCAAAATATAATTCTCGTTGAAGATCAATTTGTTGTTGTTGAAAGTGATGAATCTCATCAATCTTTCTTTTCGTATCAGGTGAGATAAAAAGACCACGTTTAGCCTTCTTCGATTCCGGTGTGTAGCTATTTCGATAGTTTTCCCATTTATAAACCGGTTTATGCTTTGGTGTTGGCGTAGGAAGTTTTGGTGACGTAGGTGAGTTATCGACTGAGGAGGTGATGTTGATTGGAGAGTATGAGTTGTTGGAAGACATTTTTGTATAGAATTTTCAAATTTTTAATTTTTGAAAATAACATATGTATAAACGTATATATATAGTATAAAAGTGCTAAGAAAATGTGGTGGTAAATTAATAAGGTTTTAGAACCAATCATTGTTTCATTGGGTAAAAAAAAATTGGTTAGTAATGGATGGATTAGAGACATCCTTTAATATATTATGTATTATGTAGCTGAATTGAAACATATACGGTGAAATTTTTTGTTTTTGTGATTCAGTAGACTGGGCAGAGTTGTTTAGTCGACTGAATTTTATTAGTTTTATAATATTTGCTAGAAAACATCTTTAAAAAAATTTATTCCTAACTCTCTTCGTAATTTTATAAAAGAGTTTTCTAATAATGGTTTAGTAAATATATCGGCAATCTGATTTTCGGTAGAAATATGTTCTAAATTTATGATTCCTTTTTCGATATTGTCACATAGAAAACAGTGACGAATATTAATATGTTTTGTACGAGAATGATTTACCGGGTTTTTAGATAAATTTATTGTACTTGTATTATCACAATATATTATAGAATTTGTTAAATTTATATTAAAATCTTCAAGTGTTTGTTGCATATAGATGACTTGAGTACATGCTAAGGCGGCTGATATATATTCCGCTTCACACGTGGAAAGCGAAACACAATTTTGTTTCTTACTAAACAAAGATACAAGTGATTTTCCAATGAAATGGCACGTACCACTTGTACTTTTTCTATCTGTTCGAGATCCACCAAAATCAGCATCACTAAACGATACTAATTCGAATGGACACTCTTTTGGATAGAAAAGACCAAAATCTTTAGTATAGTTAAGATATCGCATAATTTGTTTTACAGCTCGTAAATGTGATTCTTTAGTGTTAGATTGAAAACGTGCATATAGACATACACTCATCATTATGTCTGGTCTACTAGCGGTTAAGTAACGTAAGGAGCCTATCATACTTCTAAACAATTTTTGGTCTACACTTTTGCCATTTTCATCTCGATCGAGATGAGTAGTGGTACTCATAGGAGTAGGTTTAGCAGAAGTGTTTTCCATTCCGAAACGTTTAACTAGATTAGCATAATATTTTTCTTGGTTTATGAAAATTCTATTTGTTAATTGTTTAATTTGAAGTCCGAGAAAATAGGATAATTCTCCCATATGAGACATTTCGAACTCCTTAGTCGTTATATTTGAAAATTCTTTACATAAGTTTTCATTTGTCGAACCAAATATAATATCATCTACATATATTTGAATTATTAGAATATCTTTAGTAGTATTTTTAATGAAAAGAGTTTGATCTACTTTTCCAATTTGAAATCCCAAATTTAGTAAATAACTTTTAAGTCTTTCATACCAAGCACGAGGTGCTTGTTTAAGACCATATAGTGCTTTCTTTAATTTATATACATGATCCAGATATTTTTCATGTATAAATAAAGGAGGTTGTTCAACGTATACATTTTCTTTTATAAAACCATTTAAAAATGCACTTTTAACATCCATTTGATAAAGTTTAAAATTGTGAAAACATGCGAAGGCTAGTAGAATACGTATTGCTTCAAGTCTTGCAACTGGAGCAAAAGTTTCTTCAAAATCAATACCTTCTTCTTGATTATACCCTTGTGCTACTAGTCTAGCTTTATTCCTAGTTATATTACCTTGTTCGTCTATTTTATTTTTGTAAACCCATTTTGTTCCTATAACTGATTGATTATTAGGACGGGCAACTAACTCCCAAACATCGTTACGTTCAAATTGATTTAATTCTTCTTGCATAGCAACAATTCAGTAATCGTCTGTTGATGCTTCTTTAGGATTTTTAGGTTCTATTGTTGAAATAAAAGCAACATGTCCCATTTGATTTAGTTGACTTCTTGTCTTAACTTGAGAATTCATTTCACCTATTATATTTTGCGCTGGGTGATCTCGTAATATTCTTGGTGGAGATCTTAGTTCATTATCACAATTTTCAAGGTTTGTATTTTCTATATTTATAAATTCTTCATCATCTTTTATACTCAAATTTTTATTAAAATTTTCATCAAAAGATATATGTAAAGTTTCTTCAATTATGTTTGTTCGTTTATTAAATACTCGATATGCTTTACTTCGTTCTGAGTATCCTACGAAAATTCCTTCGTCAGCTTTTGGATTGAATTTTCTTAGTTGATCTTTTGTATTTAAAATAAATTTTTTTGATCCAAATACTTTAAAATAAGATATATTTGGCCTTTTGTTATTAAATAGTTCATATGAAGTATTTTTAGTTAATGGTCTAATTAATGTACGATTTAATACATAACATGAGTAGCTACGGCTTCTGCCTAAAAATGTTTTAGCAAAAAACTTCCATTTAATAATGTTCTTGCACATTCTTGTAATGTTCTATTTTTCCTTCTACAACTCCATTTTGTTGAGGAGTTCTAGGAAATGAAAAATTATGATTTATTCCTGTCTTTTTACAAAAAGATTCAAAAGCTTCATTTTCGAATTCGCCTCCATGATCGCTTCGTATATTTTTAATCTTCAAATCTTTAATGTTTTGAATTCTTTTGACAAATGTTTTAAAATGCTCAAAATTATCACTTTTGTTTTTCATAAAAATAGTCCATGTATATCTTGAGAAATCATCAACTATTATAAACAATCGATTATGATTAATGGATTGAACTTGTGTTGGTCCAAATAAATCCATATGTAGTAATTCTAGTGGTTGTAAGGTCGAAATATTTTTCTTAGATTTGAAAGATGACTTTTTTAATTTTCCCTTTTGACAATCATCACAAAGATTTTTTATTTTAAAGTTTATTTTAGGTAAACTTCTTACTAATTCATTTTTAGAAAGTTTTCTAATAGTTTTAAAATTGATATGACAAAATCTTTTGTGCCATAACCAAGGATCATTATCTTTGGCTAGTAAACAAATACTTGTATTATGATTAATTTTCATATTTAGAACATAAATATTCCTATCTCTATTTCCCTCAAAAACAAGATTTTGGTGTTGATAAAAAATACTACATTTATTTTCCGAAAAATTTATTTTAAAACCTTTGTCACAAAGTTGACTTATGCTAAGTAAATTATGTTTTAGATTTTCAACTAATGAAACATTTGTAATAAAAGGTAAATTTGATGTACCGTAATTGCTCACATCTCCTTTGCCAATGATATAGCCTTTGAATTATCTCAGAAGGTAACCAAGCCACCATCAAAGTATGTGATGTTTGTAAGCATATCTTTGTCTCCGGTCATGTGTTTTGAGAAACCACTTCCTATTATCCATTTCTTCTTTTTGAGTGGGACCTGAAAATAAATATGAAATTATTGGTAACCACCTTTTTAATAGGGTCCTAAAAGTTAGAGTTTAGGAAACCAAATCCAATTTGGTTCAGTATCCTTTTTATAAATATAGTTTTTATTATTATGAACACTATCCATAAATGTTTTAATATATTTATTCCTAATTAAAATATTGTTAGTCTTTGGAGCCCAAATTTTTATTATCTTAGTTTCTACTTTTGTTTTAATAGGTTCTCTTGATAACATTTGTTGTTTTGAATCAATATTCTTCTTAACATTTGCATTTTTCTTTTTAGGAATTTTTGACTTCTTTTTATATCCTAATCCATGTTTACTTGAAGTGGATTGAGAATTTTATAAAATCTTAGATAAATTTTCTCTTCCTTTGTTAAAGTTAGAAACATTTTTAGTGATGTTATCTAATTTAGCTTGAAGACTATTATTTTCTAACTCAACTTGTCTAATCTTAGTTTTTAACTCATGATTTTCAGAAAAAATTATATCATTCTTTGCCTTTTGAGTTTCAATTTCTTGTCTTAAAAGTGATAATTAAGTTTCCGAATTTGAATGAGATTCTTGGACTTTTTCAAGTTCTTCTTCTAGAATTTACTTTTCATCTTTTAACATATCTCTTTCAAATTCAGCTTTGTTTTGATTTTCACGAGTTTCCTTGATTTCTTTTTAAGATTTTTTATTGTGTTCAAAAGTTTAGTATTTACTTCAATTAAATCATCGAAAGTTAAATTACTAACCTCAGATTCTTGAGCCATAAAGCATACATTTGCTTGTTCATTGTCGCTATCATTTTCACTTTCAGATGAAGAAGAATCTGAATCGTCCCTTGTTACAGAGAATGACTTCTTTTTGAATTTCTCTCTCTTGTTTTTATTATTGAGAGCTTTCTGATTCTCCTTCTTTTGCTCTGGACAATCCTTGTGCATGTGACCTTTCTTGTGACAGTTGAAACATTCTATATTCGAGGATGTAGGTTTGTTCACGAAATTCTTAGTGAATCCGTTTTTATTTCTTTTTCTATATCTTAAGAATTTCTTGAAATTTTTGGCTATAAATGCTAAATCCTCATCATCAGATTCCGATTCTTCCTTTCCGCATGAAAAGCTATATTCTTTCTTTCTTGAGCTTGATCTTTCTTAGCTTGCATATTTACTTCATATGACATAAGATTTCCAATAATTCCTCTGGTTTCATTGTAGATAGATCATTTTCTTCCTCAATTGCTAGTATTTTTCTCTTTCATTCATCAGTGAGTGAATTTATAACTTTAGACACAATGTCAAAGTCCGTGTATTTTTCTCCTAATTCTATTAAGGCATGATGAATGTCTTGAAATCTTGAGTATATGTCATTGATGGATTCATTTTGTCGCATTCTAAAGTTTTGGAATCGGTTCTTCAGCATGGACATCTTTGTTTGTTTGACCTTGTTTGTGCCTTCATGTATGACTCTATGTGTTTCCCATATCTGATATGCAGTAGTACATATGCTAACATGGTTGAATTCATTTCTATGCAGGGTGCAAAATAGCATATTCATAGCTTTGGCATTTGCACTAGCTTCATTCTTCTGAGTTTGTGTCCATGTAGGATAATCGGTGTGGGTACAACGAACTCTGCTTGAGTGGCATTCCAGGCTTCGAAACTTGTTGCTTGCGTATAAATCCTCATCCTTGTAGCCCAATAGTTATAGTTTAGTCCATTGAATAGGGGGCTCTTTGAGTAGATTGTCCTTCCGCAAATGTAGAGCTATAGGCAGATGTTGTGCTTGTACTTGCGTTATTTTCCATATTATCAATATGTCTAATAATGGTGTTATGGTTATAGGATGGCCAAGCTCTGATACCAATTGAAAGATGCTATGCGGTAGGATCGTGTAATATGGAATAACGAAATAGTCTAGGTAGATAAAGCAAGTAAAAGCAAGGTAGACACCAGGATTTTATACTGGTTCGGACCTCTAGTCCTACGTCCAGTCCTTAAGCTTCACTTAGGAATTCTGCTAACTAAAACCCTCTCTTAACCCGGAGGAATAAGTTTACAACTTACCCGAACAACCGAACGGGATTTCTTGCCTCAACTACCGGAGAGGACTTCAACTCAATTAAAAGCAATATTCGACTTGTTGTGTTCTTGTCAACACAAATGAGTCTAATGTAGTACAATGTTCCTATGATCTTATACTCAAGGGTATGCAATGTGTTTGTGAAGATTTAGGAAATATGAATTGCTATGAATCAAAAGAGTGTTATAAACAAAACAGAGATTCAAGCAATAGATTGGTGATTGCTTTTAAAACTTTTAGAGAGTATAAAATATGTTCAAGAAAGTAGTGAGATTAAAGCATAAGAGAATTGGTAAATTTAAGATGTTAGAACCATGTATTTATATGTGTAGAAGAGATGTATTTGTTGGCTAGAGATGCAAACAAGAGATGCTTCCATTTCCATTGGAGAATCGTTGCAACTCTTGGGAGGAAGAAGGTGTCCTTTCAAAAAAAATTCGCTGGTTTAAATTCAGTCGACTGAGCAGGTTTTTCAGTCGACTGAAAAATGTAAAGTAAAATTTTCAGGAACAAATTCAGTCGACTGAGCAGGGTGTTTCAGTCGACTGGAACTGTGCATGTTCATATATGTGTAACAGGTTCAGTCGACTGGGCATACCTGTTCAGTCGACTGAACTTTTGATTTTTGCACAGTGAATTTTTATTCTAAAATGAAATTTATGAAACGTGTACTAGTGTTTGTGCAAGACTCTTGAGGATAGATTTTAACAATAAATCTAAACTAAGACCTATATTTAAATCATACTCATGCTATCCTCGGTCTTCATCATTCTTCCTTATTGTTAAAGCACATTGTCGTTGATCAAAATATAGCGTATCAATAGAAGAAGTATATGTTGAACAACCACCACTTTTTGAAAATGATAAATTACCAAATCATGTTTACAAACTTAAGAAAGCATTATATGGTCTAAAACAAGCTCCTAGAGCCTGGTATGATAGACTAAGATCTTATTTATTGCAATCAAATTTTGAAATTGGTAAAGTAGATAATACTCTTTTTATTAAAATAAATAAAAATGATATTCAACTAGTACAAGTTTACGCAGATGATATCATTTTTGGATCAACTAATTTTGAAATGAATAAAGAATTTTATGAAATAATGATAAAAGAGTTTGAGATGAGTCATATGGGTGAATTAAATTTCTTTTTAGGATTACAAATAAAGCAATTAGATAATAGTATCTTTATTAGTCAAGAAAAATATGCTAAAGACCTAATTAGTAAATTTGGTTTGACTACTGCGAGTGGAAAATCAACTCCCATGGCAACCAATGAGTACCTTAGTAAAGAAGATCTCTCGAAAGATGTAGATAAAAAATTATATAGAGGAATGATTGGATCACTACTCTATATTACTACCAGTAGACTTGATATCATGCATAGTGTTTGTCTCTGTGCCAGATATTAATCCCAACCTAAAGAGACCCACTTAAAAGCCGTAAAACGAATCATAAGATATGTTAAACACACATCTGATTATGGTTTATTTTGCCCTAAAAATTGATTCTTTTGACTTAATATCTTACTGTGATGCTGACTATGGTGGTTGTAAATCAGACCGAAAAAGTACAAGTGTGACTTGTCACTTTTTAGGGCATTCTCTGGTTTCTTGGCTTAGTAAAAAGCAAAACAAAGTTTCTTTATCAACAACTGAAGCAGAGTATATTTCTGCTGCTTTGGCTTGTTCTCAAGTAATATATATGCAACAAACTTTAAAAGATTTTGGTTTAAAATTTTCAAAATCATCAATTTATTGTGACAATACGAGTGCGATAAATTTATCCAAAAATACTACTCAACATGCTCGAACTAAACATATTGATATCAGACATCATTTTCTCAGAGATAATATAAGTAGGGAAGTAGTTACTCTCGATTATATCAATTCTGAAAATCAAATTGTTGATATTTTAACAAAACCCTTACATGGATCAATTTTTACTAAATTAAGAAGAGAATTAGGTATATGTTCTATAACTGAAATGTAAAATATAAATAACAAGTATAGTTAATAATTAATATTAAAATCAAATAGTAAAAATAAAAAGGACCATGTCGACATCCCCCATATACCCATGTCGACATACAACGTTTTTAAATTTTGAAATTTTTCCCACCAAAATTCAAAATAATTGGTTATATATTCTTAACATTTTTAAATTTAATTCATCCTTTCTGTTATCTCTATGTTCTTCTCTCTGAAATCAAATAATCAATTGCCTCCTCTTCCAAATCAAACATAAAATCAACTCTTTCGTTCCCCTCTCCTACGTTTGGTCCATTTCAACGTACTACCCTCGCCCGTCTGACTAAAATAGAGGACTCTTTGAAGGATGCACTTCAGATGATGACTGAAATTCAAGTGATTCAACTCCGTATGGCAAAGGAACAAGAGAAGCAAGGCAAGATTCTTACGAATTTGCAAAAATTTATAATGGATAATCAAGCCAACCCTATCTTGATTGATGAAGATTCTTCACTCAATCAAGAGCCCGACGAAGAAGAAGAAGAAGAACCCATGGAAGAAGCGCACGCGGAGGATGATGACCAAGTCGTGTGTGTTGGAGAAGTGTGTTTTCACAAGAATGGTTATCTTCTCGAACAACGTGGAAATTTCTGTTTCCACTATCCAAACTGTTCGATTCATAGATCTCCTATGTTTAAAAACACACATTAGTTTCTTCTCTTTCTTTACCATTGTTGTTTATTTCTTCTTACGTTTACAACGAAAAATGTACATACAACTATATGATTAATAAATTAATTGTGTTCTTATATGTGTTCTTCTTATTAATACATATAACTATACGGTTATTATATACTTAACATGGTTAGTAGTTTAGGATTAGATTTATTATTAGATCTAAGTGTTGATTATTTATGATAACACTATCATTATAATCACATAGAATATTAGAATTCGGGAGATTTATATAGTTTGGAGTTATTGTGATATCCCGAAAATTTTAGCAATATCAATTTAATAATCTGTATTTAAAATTAAATTGATTTGTTAAAATTTTGTTAATAAAATTAAGTTGATTGAATAATCCAATTAAATAGACGTTTAATTGGTAAATCTTATCTTTTAAAAACTAATAAAATGTTTTCCTACCTATAATGTATATATATATATTGTGAATAGATAAGTTTTGATTTGTAGTTTAATTAACAAATAAAATCTTGTTTTAAAATTCTAATAATTCATTTTTGATAATTTGAAATTATATATATAAATTTAAAATACCATTTAAACATTAAACATTAATGTATTTAATTAACATAAATAAGATAAGTAATTTATAATTTCTTTTATAAATGATTTA
The DNA here is from genome assembly GCA_030765085.1 of Allium cepa. NCBI lineage: Eukaryota > Viridiplantae > Streptophyta > Magnoliopsida > Asparagales > Amaryllidaceae > Allium > Allium cepa. Next base: position 612,982,309 of record CM060932.1, read on the forward strand.
AATTTATAAATATGTTATTTTCAAATAATAATAATAAATGTATAAATATAGATAGATTTTAAAAGACAATATTATTATTTTAAATTAAATATGTTGATATAAATTAGTTTTGAATTGGATTTTTAAATGTATGAATAGAATTTGAATTTGAATTTATTTTGAATTCAAATGAATAAACATATTTAAATTTTGTAAGTAAGCTTTCATATTTTTATAATTTGTTTCATTTCATTTTCTTTAAAAAGAAATGCGTAAACATTTATATATGAAAATGATTTATATACATAAGTATTAATAAATAAAGAAAGAGTTTTATTTACTTTTAAAATAAAATAAAAACAAATAAAATTCATTTATAAAACACATGTTATTATATTAAGAGGTATAATGACAAGTGTTAAGATTCCAACCTCTTAAATACATGTGTTAGCATAAGTTTGAGACAAGTGTCCTTTTCACTTTTGTTTTTCTTTTAATTTATAAATAAATTATTTTATCTTATAAAAGCATGTTTCCTTCATTCCCATCCTTTTCTTATGTTCATTTTTTTTCAAAGATAAATCTCAGCTGAAACAAATCAGTAACTATATTGCTCAAACCAAAATCATGTTCAAAATTTGATTTCTTTTCAATATCAAATTCCTCACAAGAACCTGAATTCATTTATCAAACCTGAAATATGAACACCTTCAAACAAATCTGTAGTATTTTTCCCTGCAACCATTTTACATGTTCAAAATCTGGTTTTTCAAATGCAATGCAAACCCTTCCTCAAAATCAAATCTGTAACATGTGTACTCTTCTTTTCAAAAACTAAAGAATGCAAGCATTTTCTCTTCCACCTGAATTTTTAAAGCAAGCAAGTAAACTCTGCATGCATCTTTCAACCTGGAATCTTAGACCTGCAGGAAAATTAATCAGCATCACAAGTTTAATCAAGCTTCAGCAACTAATTTATAATCAAAGAAGTAAAAGTTTTTTTCTGGAAAATCTGTGCTCTGTTTCATGCTATACCAGGTGAGTAACATTTTGTTTAAAATTTAAGTATAAATTGTTGCTTGACTTATGACTAAAATAAGCATGTTTGTAAGTAACATTACAGTATTAAAACTTAGTTAAAAAATTAAGTTGCCTAATCATTTATGAAACTAGTATGTTTGTGAATAACCTCACAAATTTAAAATTTAAGAATGAAGATGATTGCATGCTTGTTTGTCTGTGATGAAAATTGAATTTCTTGTATGTGTGTCTTCTGTGTGGATTGGTTTGAACATAAATACAGTTTTATGTATTATAGATTTTATAAGTACCAGATGCATATGTAGTAAAACTTAAGTACACCTGAATCAATCTGTAATAATACATGAGACTTAACAAAGTATGCTTAAATTTATCATAAATTATAAGTCTAAGATTTTGTTCAAGATTAAAAAAGAAAAAGAAAATAATACCTGCAGTTTTACTGAAACAAAAGAAATAACAAGTAAACTGAAATCAAACAAGTCCAAGTCGATTATTATTTTTAGTTCCTGGTGTTTGAATCAAAAGTTAAAACTAAATTGTGATTCTTAAAACCAAAATTACAATTTTTACTGTTGAGATTTTGTGCATTGCTGTTTTCTTCTGGGAAGTGAAGAGGGAAAAGTGCTTAGCCTAGTTTTTTAGGCACTGCATGATTCGATCTGTGGGAAGACTTCAGGGGACCGAGTGCAGTGATTTTTGGGGAGGTGGTAGCTTGGGTATTGGTGAAGGGTTGGACGGAGTTTCTAGGCCGCCGATGACCGGAGGAGTGAGGACGTGATGTTTTCAGGTTTTGAGAATGGGGGTGTGCCTGTGCTGCTAGGTTTTGAATTGGGGGTACTCAATTTGTTGTCGTGGTGATTATGGGGTTATGATGATCGATGATGGATCTGAGGGTTTTGGTCGTCGTGCTCAAGGCAGAGGGGATGGCCGGTGGTGGCCAGGACTACCGTGCATATGCACGGTGCAGCGTTAGTTCAGGTGATGTTTTGTTTTAAGGGATGGGGTACTCGAGTTTCACTCGGGAAACTTGATTATTTGCTCGAAGTAGTTAGGTATGTGACTCGAAGTAAATAAAGGGGGTCTCGGGTATCTCCTGTAATTACAGGTTTCATTGAAACCTGTATATATTTTCAATTCAAAATTGTTTTAAATCTGAATGCAGGTTTTCTAACAAGAATTTAAAACTAAATTTAAAAGCATGGTTTCAATCCAAGTTGAATTCCAATTTTTAAATTTAATTCAAATTTAAAATGTTTACAGGGTTTTAGGGAAAACCTGCATATTTCCAGATCAAAAGAAAATCAAGTTTTTAAAAATCTGGAGCAGGGTTTTTAAAACAGGAATTTAGATTTAAAATTCAAAGTATGAATTTCAAACTGAGATTTGAATTCCAGTTTTTAAATTTAATTCAAATTTTTTTTAAAAGTAAAATGTTTAATAACTTTAAAGGTGTTTATTTAAATTGAATTTAAAGATAAGGTTTTAAAATTGGAGTAGAAGATTTAAACATAAGTTTAAATCTGGAAACAAGATTCAAATTTGAATCATGTTTTGAAAATAAAAGAAGTTTTTAAATTTTGAAATGTTTAAACAGCTTTTGATACTGAATCATATTTTAAATATGATTTGTATCTTAAATAAATATGGGTTTAAATTTCCTTTAAACTTCTTTATAATATAAGAAATTATTTAGTAGAAGTTTTTAAAAAGGGTTTTAAGATGTTTTTAAAACTTTGATAAGTTAAGTTGATTTCATTTTAAATTTAAAATTTAAAATGTAATTTGAAAACAAATTTTAAGATAAGTTGTTTTAAAATACTTTGTTAATGATAATGTAATCATTAACAAGAGATTTTTTATTTTTAAGTAAATCAAAGAATTTTATGATTTTTGAGTCATTAAATTAATAAGGTAATTAAATGGATAATTTATTTATTTATTTAATTAATGAAGGATTTAAATAAATTAATTAAAGATAAATTAAGTAATTGAGATAAGTTAAATTTGGAAATTAATATTAATTAGTTAAAGTTAATTACTTAAGAAAGGTAATTAAGAATTTGTTGATAAGATATTGAAGGTCATTAACTTGTGATTATTTATTAATTAATTAATGTAATTAATTTTGATAATTAATTGGATTAATTAATTTAGAAAATCAATTATGGTATTTGATTAAGTATGATTGCTTTATGAAAATAATTAAAGATATTAATTACTCATTGTAATTAATTAATTTATTTGCTTAGTTTAAATTAATTAATTAAGTTTAATTAATTTAGAATAATGATTGGATGAGATGATAAGTAATCAATGGTGGATAATTACTTAGAGAAGTAATTAAGTAAAATTACTGGAGGTAATTAGTTAAAGTAGAGAAGAGTTTTGGGATTAATTACTTTGTGTAATTAAAGGTAATTTCTTTGTGAAGTAATTAATAATTAATTACTTAGTGTAATAAATTTAAGCATTGATTGATTAAGTCTTTTGGAAATAATTAAGTGATGTAATTAATTAAGGGAATTATTTACTAATGAGATTAACCCGGGGTGATCAATAAATATAATTTATTATTAAATGTAATTAAGAAAGTAATTAAGGGTAGTTAATTACTGAATGTGATTAATCGGAAGTGATTAATAATTTTGGTTCAATTAAGGTTAATTACTTAATGTAGTTTAAATAAAGTAATTAATTAAAAGGTAATTAGAGATAATTAATTAATATAATTAATGGTGAAATTGAGGATTAATTAATCAATGATAAGTGATTAGGGAAGTAATTAATTAAGGATTAGTGTAATTAATTATAATTAATTAATTAATGAAGTAATTAAAGGTTAATTACTGTATTTGGTTAAGAATAATTAATTTATGAAATTAATTAAAGGATAATTACTTGAATGTAATTAAAGGATAATTAATCAAGGGTGATTAATTATGGTAATTAATTTGATGATAATTGATTGATTGATTTGTGATCAATTAAGGGTTAAGTAAGCAGGATTTAAAATGAGGAAGTAATTATTTTAATTCCCTTTAAATTAATTTAAGATAAGTAATTAATTTAATTAACTTTAAATTAATTAGAAATAGAAGTAATTAATTTAATTAACTTTAAATTAATTAGAAATAGAAGTAATTAATTTAATTAATTTTAAATTAATTATAGATGGTGTGATTGTAGATCCTTGCTTATGAATAGATGATATGGTTTACCCTGAATAGTTTGTATCTCAGACATGAGATAAATAGTGTTGTGTGATATGGATGCATTGGTTGCATTGTGTTGATGATATGAATTATCCATTGACGATGATATTGTAGATTATCAAGTTGTGATGATAATATAGATTACCTGTTAGCGATGATAATGTTGATAATCTATTGTGATGATGTGAATTATCTATCCGTGTGTATATGGATAATTAAATTGAATTGTTTTAAACTTAAAACAACTTGGACCTAAAAGACACGTTTTGGATTTCGATGAGACCGGGATCGGGTTTCCATATTTGGATATCCGAAAACCACATCGATTCCAATTAAACGTTAGGTCGTTAATCCAAGTGGAGCAAGTGAAGACTCGAGGTGTAAGGCCTATACGTTAGTATAACTCTGTGGGTGATTCCGTAATGAGTTTGGCGGAATAGTACTTATAGGTTCGAGATGGTGATTTAGAGTGCAAGGGTTATCGTCGTTAACTCTGAGGGTGGTTCCAAAATGAGTGTAACGAGATAATGCCTTCGGTTTCGTTCGAACCCGGAACGAACTTGTATGGATTGAATGCTTCCAGAACATCGTCAGGTGGACGATGAGCATTCTAAGAGTTGTGTTCTCTAAAGGTAATCGTAGCCTCAAGCCTCATCAACCGAGAATGGCTAAAACAGGGGAGGTGCAACAAGGCTTCGTGGGTAGCTCCCACTGTAGAGCGAGATTTACCCCTGTCTAGAAGTCCCTTTTTATTCGGCTGTGTGGGCGGTTGGTTCGCGACAACTGCCGGGGTTGTCTTGTTCGGGACTGTCCAGTAAGGGATGGTTCCGGCCTTGTGTTGCAGGGGAGCGGGCGTACTCCTTGGTACGGTGATCTAGGCCACGTACTGTGACGGGCGGTACCCTAGTAGCCCTGCCATTGTATGGAATCCAAAATCCAATAAGTGCCAACGGTTTTGATTGGATTACCCACTTTTGTGGCTAGTAGCTGGAATTTAATCATGTAACAATTTCGGCTATTTCATATTTACTTGAAAACCCTAGACACTATTATAATATCACTGGATTTCCTATCAAATGTTTTGGTTAGCATAAGGTAAAAACTTTTCCATGTTTATGTGTGGGAAGTCTTACGTGATACCTTTCTTTTCAAAGGTTTTAAAAATTAAGCAACTTTAACCTGTTACTCACACCAGACCCATGTCTGACCTGGAGTTTATTTTTGTTTTCATAAACTCTTGGGTACTCAAATTTTTACGAGTAGCCAAGGGATTCAAGTTGGCTTTGACGAGTTATAGAGGAGCAAATGGAGCAGGAGGCTTCTGCTTGTAGTTATCTAGTATCCGCTGTGTTGGTATCTCTGAGTCGTTTGTTTGAGTTGTTTTGTACTGTGTTGTAATAACTAGACAGGTGTTTATAACTGTCTAGTATGTGTTGTATTATTTGTAAACTCTGATAGTTGTTATATATCTATGTAATACTTTTGATTATTAATATAATTTACTCGTTCCGCTGTTGAGATTCTGATGTGTTGTTTCTTCTTTCTTTTCTTTCTTTCTCTTCTATCCCTTTTTTTCTTATTAATGATGCGTCATTCTGTGGAGACGGATGGCGGGTCATTACAGTGGTATCAGAGCATTAGGTTGAGTGAATACCTAGACTCTGGAGTGGTGTCTATCTTGAGAGAGCGTATTTGTTGTTTTGATATATATATATATCTATATATATTTATTATTTCTACCTATCTGTTGGGTTACCCGTTCAGGTTTTCCAACATAAGTTATAAAGGTAGATAAGGAAGTGGTGTGTGTAACACGATTACTACCATTGATTGGAGTTTGAATGTTTGAGGTTGGAAGTGTATCTGTCGAGACTGTAGACCTAATACCGTCTCAAGTAAGTTGTGCAATGGTGTAGAGATTTCATCGATCTCTGAAGGAAACCTGTTAAGGTTCAGAGTCTATCTTTGAAGATGGATGAGTTGAGTTTGGATCTGCCGTTTTGGCAGAAGTGTGTGATGGTATTTTGATACCTCAGGAAGTGGTAGCTGCATGATGAGATGTAGTGACTATGGAGGTTTCCGAAGATGTTTTCTTTGGAACAAGTTTTAGGAGATATGTCTGCTTCGGTGATGTGGCTGAGTTTAGCTGGTTGTTTGTGTTTGGCATTGAGGTCCGAGTTTCTCGAAGAACTTCAGCTAAGGAAGTTTTGGCATCGGTGTTAGCAGTTCAGCTCGGAGTGTTCTATGTTGGCAGGAAGTTTTCTGGTTAGCAGTTTTCCTGAGGTGGAGTTCAGAAGCAGTAGAGTGGACCCGTTTCTTCGGTGGATTGGCTAATTAAGAGTAAGCTGTTCTGTTTGGTAAAGAGAGAACAGTTTTCTTTGAGAATTGGTCTGTGTTGATCGCAAAAGTGACTTGCGATTGTTTGAGTGTTCTCTTGTGTTATCAGAGACTTTTCTGGATATCTTCTGAGAAGTCAGAGATTTGTCCATGGTTCAGCTAGTAGAAGGATGGTTCTTGGAGATAGGGTTTGGTGAAGCAGCTCAGGATTGGTAGAATTTCTGAGTTTCCTTAATGGATTTGTTGAGCCATATTTCTGGGAAGTGATGTCCAGTTTATGCTCATATTCTTCATCAGCATTTTCTTCTATCCCAGATCAGAGTTGTGCAACGGAAGCAGTTTGAGAGTATTTCTGTTTTGTCTTTTCTGGATAGAAGAAGTGAGTTTGTTCTTCTGATGTTTGAAGAGTAGAGTTAGTGATCTTAGTCTTGGTTGATCTTGAGGAGATCGTTGTGTTGGGTTCTTTTTGGTCCTGCCTGTTTCTTTTTTGGGCATCAACAAGAGTTGAGCTGATCAGATTGGATATGGGCAGCCCAGGATCATCCTAAGAGTTTTCTGGATAAGAGATGAAGGAATTTGAATTCCGGAGTCGGAGATTTGTTTTGGATAAGTTTTCTCCGATCCAAGGAGCTATAAAGTTTTGATAAGTCTGGGAAGCTGGCACCAAGGTGTTTTGGATCTCTTCTGTGTTTTGGTTAGATTGGTGTTTGGTTTTCAAGAATTGAATTGCCAGTTTGGATAACTGGGATTCAGTGAGTTTCACATATCTCTGAAAAAGTGCATGTATGAGCTATCTTTGGTTGTGGAACCAGCTGTTCAGGAAGGTTTGGTGGTTGAGTCAGACTCGTCTGTAGTCTGATATCCTGTTTAGTTTTGTAGAATTGGATGAGTAGGAGCTCTATAGCTTAGTAGTTTTGATTGTTTGGATTATGTAGGGCGAGTATCCCGGTATATATATACTTGGAGAAAACTCGAGATGATTTTATCCAGAATTTTGTCTGAATAATTAAATTTGTTTGATTAGATAAATTGGTTGCTATGGTTGTTAGCATATGATTGATGTATGCTTGTGATTTAAAATCTAGAATTTTAAATGGGTTATTAAATTACTTTTGCTTTTAAATTTCGGAGACGAAATTCTTTTAAGGGGGGAGGAATGTGATATCCCGGAAATTTTAGCAATATCAATTTAATAATCTGTATTTAAAATTAAATTGATTTGACAAAATTTTGTTAATAAAATTAAGTTGATTGAATAATCCAATTAAATAGATGTTTAATTGGTAAATCTTATCTTTTAAAAACTAATAAAATGTTTTCCTACCTATAATGTATATATATATTTATATGTATATTGTGAATAGATAAGTTTTGATTTGTAGTTTAATTAACAAATAAAATCTTATTATAAAATTCTAATAATTCATTTTTGATAATTTGAAATTATATATATAAATTTAAAATACAATTTAAACATTAAACATTAATGTATTTAATTAAGATAAATAAGTTAAGTAATTTATAATTTCTTTTATAAATGATTTAAATCGATAAATATGTTATTTTCAAATAATAATAATAAATGTATAAATATAGATAGATTTTAAAAGACAATATTATTATTTTAAATTAAATATGTTGATATAAATTAGTTTTGAATTGGATTTTTAAATGTATGAATAGAATTTGAATTTGAATTTATTTTGAATTCAAATGAATAAACATATTTAAATTTTGTAAGTAAGCTTTCATATTTTTATAATTTGTTTCATTTCATTTTCTTTAAAAAGAAATGCATAAACATTTATATGTGAAAATGATTTCTATACCTAAGTATTAATAAATAAAGAAAGAGTTTTATTTACTTTTAAAATAAAATAAAAACAAATAAAATTCATTTATAAAACACATGTTATTATATTAAGAGGTATAATGACAAGTGTTAAGATTCTAACCTCTTAAATACATGTGTTAGCATAAGTTTGAGACAAGTGTCCTTTTCACTTTTGTTTTTCTTTTAATTTATAAATAAATTATTTTATCTTATAAAAGCATGTTTCCTTCATTCCCATCCTTTTCTTATGTTCATTTTTTTTCATAGATAAATCTCAGCTGAAACAAATCAGTAACTATATTGCTCAAACCAAAATCATGTTCAAAATTTGATTTCTTTTCAATATCAAATTCCTCACAAGAACCTGAATTCATTTATCAAACCTGAAATATGAACACCTTCAAACAAATCTGTAGTATTTTTCCCTGCAACCATTTTACATGTTCAAAATTTGGTTTTTCAAATGCAATGCAACCCTTCCTAAAAATCAAATCTGTAACATGTGTACTCTTCTTTTCAAAAACTAAAGAATGCAAGCATTTTCTCTTCCACCTGAATTTTTAAAGCAAGCAAGTAAACTCTGCATGCATCTTTCAACCTGGAATCTTAGACCTGCAGGAAAATTAATCAGCATCACAAGTTTAATCAAGCTTCAGCAACTAATTTATAATCAAAGAAGTAAAAGTTTTTTTCTGGAAAATCTGTGCTCTGTTTCATGCTATACCAGGTGAGTAACATTTTGTTTAAAATTTAAGTATAAATTGTTGCTTGACTTATGACTAAAATTGGTGATAAAAAGGAAAAAGTAGCCTGGGAAACGACGTTCAGTCGACTGAATTGTCTGTTCAGTCGACTGAATTTTTGGCCGAAAATTTTCTGTGTTAAATTCAGTCGACTGAACAGAGTTTTTAGTCGACTGAACTATTGTGTAATTGTTTTCTGTCTTGTGTTCAGTCGACTGAGCAGTAAGGTTCAGTTGACCGAACCTTGAGTTTTTGGTGTTCTAAATTTTTAAAGCAAAAATTTCAATAAACGATTACAATTGTATAGACATATTACAATATAACAACATGATTTGACCACAGAAATAATCATTTCTTTGAAGATGGACTATTTTTCTTTCGCGTTTTATTTCCTTCATTCGCCATATAGTTTTTGTCCCATGAATTTGGACTATATTGAGGAGTTTTTAGCGACATCCAAGGATTCACGGGATCGACTGGTGTACGGTATGACGAAGATGGATCATACGAACTAACTGGTCGAGGTAAGGGCTCAGTCACATTGTTTTTCTTTGAACTACAAAAACGTAAACCGATTTGCTCAAGAAAGCTTAATCGTCTAGCCGTTACTTTTTGTTCAAAATATAATTCTCGTTGAAGATCAATTTGTTGTTGTTGAAAGTGATGAATCTCATCAATCTTTCTTTTCGTATCAGGTGAGATAAAAAGACCACGTTTAGCCTTCTTCGATTCCGGTGTGTAGCTATTTCGATAGTTTTCCCATTTATAAACCGGTTTATGCTTTGGTGTTGGCGTAGGAAGTTTTGGTGACGTAGGTGAGTTATCGACTGAGGAGGTGATGTTGATTGGAGAGTATGAGTTGTTGGAAGACATTTTTGTATAGAATTTTCAAATTTTTAATTTTTGAAAATAACATATGTATAAACGTATATATATATATAGTATAAAAGTGCTAAGAAAATGTGGTGGTAAATTAATAAGGTTTTAGAACCAATCATTGTTTCATTGGGTAAAAAAAAATTGGTTAGTAATGGATGGATAGAGACATCCTTTAATATATTATGTATTATGTAGCTGAATTGAAACATATACAGTGAAATTTTTTGTTTTTGTGATTCAGTAGACTGGGCAGAGTTGTTTAGTCAACTGAATTTTATTATTTTTATAATATTTGCTAGAAAACATCTTTAAAAAAATTTATTCCTAACTCTCTTCGTAATTTTATAAAAGAGTTTTCTAATAATGGTTTAGTAAATATATCGGCAATCTGATTTTCGGTAGAAATATGTTCTAAATTTATGATTCCTTTTTCGATATTGTCACGTAGAAAACAGTGACGAATATTAATATGTTTTGTACGAGAATGATTTACCGGGTTTTTAGATAAATTTATTGTACTTGTATTATCACAATATATTATAGAATTTGTTAAATTTATATTAAAATCTTCAAGTGTTTGTTGCATATAGATGACTTGAGTACATGCTAAGGCGGCTGATATATATTCCGCTTCACACGTGGAAAGCGAAACACAATTTTGTTTCTTACTAAACAAAGATACAAGTGATTTTCCAATGAAATGGCACGTACCACTTGTACTTTTTCTATCTGTTCGAGATCCACCAAAATCAGCATCACTAAACGATACTAATTCGAATGGACACTCTTTTGGATAGAAAAGACCAAAATCTTTAGTATAGTTAAGATATCGCATAATTTGTTTTACAGCTCGTAAATGTGATTCTTTAGTGTTAGATTGAAAACGTGCATATAGACATACACTCATCATTATGTCTGGTCTACTAGCGGTTAAGTAACGTAAGGAGCCTATCATACTTCTAAACAATTTTTGGTCTACACTTTTGCCATTTTCATCTCGATCGAGATGAGTAGTGGTACTCATAGGAGTAGGTTTAGCAGAAGTGTTTTCCATTCCGAAACGTTTAACTAGATTAGCATAATATTTTTCTTGGTTTATGAAAATTCTATTTGTTAATTGTTTAATTTGAAGTCCGAGAAAATAGGATAATTCTCCCATATGAGACATTTCGAACTCCTTAGTCGTTATATTTGAAAATTCTTTACATAAGTTTTCATTTGTCGAACCAAATATAATATCATCTACATATATTTGAATTATTAGAATATCTTTAGTAGTATTTTTAATGAAAAGAGTTTGATCTACTTTTCCAATTTGAAATCCCAAATTTAGTAAATAACTTTTAAGTCTTTCATACCAAGCACGAGGTGCTTGTTTAAGACCATATAGTGCTTTCTTTAATTTATATACATGATCCAGATATTTTTCATGTATAAATAAAGGAGGTTGTTCAACGTATACATTTTCTTTTATAAAACCATTTAAAAATGCACTTTTAACATCCATTTGATAAAGTTTAAAATTGTGAAAACATGCGAAGGCTAGTAGAATACGTATTGCTTCAAGTCTTGCAACTGGAGCAAAAGTTTCTTCAAAATCAATACCTTCTTCTTGATTATACCCTTGTGCTACTAGTCTAGCTTTATTCCTAGTTATATTACCTTGTTCGTCTATTTTATTTTTGTAAACCCATTTTGTTCCTATAACTGATTGATTATTAGGACGGGCAACTAACTCCAAACATCGTTACGTTCAAATTGATTTAATTCTTCTTACATAGCAACAATTCAGTAATCGTCTGTTGATGCTTCTTTAGGATTTTTAGGTTCTATTGTTGAAATAAAAGCAACATGTCCCATTTGATTTAGTTGACTTCTTGTCTTAACTTGAGAATTCATTTCACCTATTATATTTTGCGCTGGGTGATCTCGTAATATTCTTGGTGGAGATCTTAGTTCATTATCACAATTTTCAAGGTTTGTCTTTTCTATATTTATAAATTCTTCATCATCTTTTATACTCAAATTTTTATTAAAATTTTCATCAAAAGATATATGTAAAGTTTCTTCAATTATGTTTGTTCGTTTATTAAATACTCGATATGCTTTACTTCGTTCTGAGTATCCTACGAAAATTCCTTCGTCAGCTTTTGGATCGAATTTTCTTAGTTGATCTTTTGTATTTAAAATAAATTTTTTTGATCCAAATACTTTAAAATAAGATATATTTGGCCTTTTGTTATTAAATAGTTCATATGAAGTATTTTTAGTTAATTGTCTAATTAATGTACGATTTAATACATAACATGCAGTAGCTACGGCTTCTGCCTAAAAATGTTTTAGAAAAAAACTTCCATTTAATAATGTTCTTGCACATTCTTGTAATGTTCTATTTTTTCTTTCTACAACTCCATTTTGTTGAGGAGTTCTAGGAAATGAAAAATTATGATTTATTCCTTTCTTTTTACAAAAAGATTCAAAAGCTTCATTTTCGAATTCGCCTCCATGATCGCTTCGTATATTTTTAATCTTCAAATCTTTAATGTTTTGAATTCTTTTGACAAATGTTTTAAAATGCTCAAAATTATCACTTTTGTTTTTCATAAAAATAGTCCATGTATATCTTGAGAAATCATCAACTATTATAAACAATCGATTATGATTAATGGATTGAACTTGTGTTGGTCCAAATAAATCCATATGTAGTAATTCTAGTGGTTGTAAGGTCGAAATATTTTTCTTAGATTTGAAAGATGACTTTGTTAATTTTCCCTTTTGACAATCATCACAAAGATTTTTTATTTTAAAGTTTATTTTAGGTAAACTTCTTACTAATTCATTTTTAGAAAGTTTTCTAATAGTTTTAAAATTGATATGACAAAATCTTTTGTGCCATAACCAAGGATCATTATCTTTGGCTAGTAAACAAATACTTGTATTATGATTAATTTTCATATTTAGAACATAAATATTCCTATCTCTATTTCCCTCAAAAACAAGATTTTGGTGTTGATAAAAAATACTACATTTATTTTCCGAAAAATTTATTTTAAAACCTTTGTCACAAAGTTGACTTATGCTAAGTAAATTATGTTTTAGATTTTCAACTAATGAAACATTTGTAATAAAAGGTAAATTTGATGTACCGTAATTGCTCACATCTCCTTTGCCAATGATATAGCCTTTGAATTATCTCAGAAGGTAACCGAGCCACCATCAAAGTATGTGATGTTTGTAAGCATATCTTTGTCTCCGGTCATGTGTTTTGAGAAACCACTTCCTATTATCCATTTCTTCTTTTTGAGTGGGACCTGAAAATAAATATGAAATTATTGGTAACCACCTTTTTAATAGGGTCCTAAAAGTTAGAGTTTAGGAAACCAAATCCAATTTGGTTCAGTATCCTTTTTATAAATATAGTTTTTATTATTATGAACACTATCCATAAATGTTTTAATATATTTATTCCTAATTAAAATATTGTTAGTCTTTGGAGCCCAAATTTTTATTATCTTAGTTTCTACTTTTGTTTTAATAGGTTCTCTTGATAACATTTGTTGTTTTGAATCAATATTCTTCTTAACATTTGCATTTTTCTTTTTAGGAATTTTTGACTTCTTTTTATATCCTAATCCATGTTTACTTGAAGAGGATTGAGAATTTTATAAAATCTTAGATAAATTTTCTCTTCCTTTGTTAAAGTTAGAAACATTTTTAGTGATGTTATCTAATTTAGCTTGAAGACTATTATTTTCTAACTCAACTTGTCTAATCTTAGTTTTTAACTCATGATTTTCAGAAAAAATTATATCATTCTTTGTCTTTTGAGTTTCAATTTCTTGTCTTAAAAGTGATAATTGAGTTTCCGAATTTGAATGAGATTCTTGGACTTTTTCAAGTTCTTCTTCTAGAATTTACTTTTCATCTTTTAACATATCTCTTTCAAATTCAGCTTTGTTTTGATTTTCACGAGTTTCCTTGATTTCTTTTTAAGATTTTTTATTGTGTTCAAAAGTTTAGTATTTACTTCAATTAAATCATCGAAAGTTAAATTACTAACCTCATATTCTTGAGCCATAAAGCATACATTTACTTGTTCATTGTCGCTATCATTTTCACTTTCAGATGAAGAAGAATCTGAATCGTCCCTTGTTACAGAGAATGACTTCTTTTTGAATTTCTCTCTCTTGTTTTTATTATTGAGAGCTTTCTGATTCTCCTTCTTTTGCTCTGGACAATCCTTGTGCATGTGACCTTTCTTGTGACAGTTGAAACATTCTATATTCGAGGATGTAGGTTTGTTCACGAAATTCTTAGTGAATCCGTTTTTATTTCTTTTTCTATATCTTAAGAATTTCTTGAAATTTTTGGCTATAAATGCTAAATCCTCATCATCAGATTCCGATTCTTCCTTTCCGCATGAAAAGCTATATTCTTTCTTTCTTGAGCTTGATCTTTCTTAGCTTGCATATTTACTTCATATGACATAAGATTTCCAATAATTCCTCTGGTTTCATTGTAGATAGATCATTTTCTTCCTCAATTGCTAGTATTTTTCTCTTTCATTCATCAGTGAGTGAATTTATAACTTTAGACACAATGTCAAAGTCCGTGTATTTTTCTCCTAATTCTATTAAGGCATGATGAATGTCTTGAAATCTTGAGTATATGTCATTGATGGATTCATTTTGTCGCATTCTAAAGTTTTGGAATCGGTTCTTCAGCATGGACATCTTTGTTTGTTTGACCTTGTTTGTGCCTTCATGTATGACTCTATGTGTTTCCCATATCTGATATGCAGTAGTACATATGCTAACATGGTTGAATTCATTTCTATGCAGGGTGCAAAATAGCATATTCATAGCTTTGGCATTTGCACTAGCTTCATTCTTCTGAGTTTGTGTCCATGTAGGATAATCGGTGTGGGTACAACGAACTCTGCTTGAGTGGCATTCCAGGCTTCGAAACTTGTTGCTTGTATAAATCCTCATCCTTGTAGCCCAATAGTTATAGTTTAGTCCATTGAATAGGGGGCTCTTTGAGTAGATTGTCCTTCCGCAAATGTAGAGCTATAGGCAGATGTTGTGCTTGTACTTGCGTTATTTTCCATATTATCAATATGTCTAATAATGGTGTTATGGTTATAGGACGGCCAAGCTCTGATACCAATTGAAAGATGCTATGCGGTAGGATCGTGTAATATGGAATAACGAAATAGTCTAGGTAGATAAAGCAAGTAAAAGCAAGGTAGACACCAGGATTTTATACTGGTTCGGACCTCTAGTCCTACGTCCAGTCCTTAAGCTTCACTTAGGAATTCTGCTAACTAAAACCCTCTCTTAACCCGGAGGAATAAGTTTACAACTTACCCGAACAACCGAACGGGATTTCTTGCCTCAACTACCGGAGAGGACTTCAACTCAATTAAAAGCAATATTCGACTTGTTGTGTTCTTGTCAACACAAATGAGTCTAATGTAGTACAATGTTCCTATGATCTTATACTCAAGGGTATGCAATGTGTTTGTGAAGATTTAGGAAATGTGAATTGCTATGAATCAAAAGAGTGTTATAAACAAAACAGAGATTCAAGCAATAGATTGGTGATTGCTTTTAAAACTTTTAGAGAGTATAAAATATGTTCAAGAAAGTAGTGAGATTAAAGCATAAGAGAATTGGTAAATTTAAGATGTTAGAACCATGTATTTATATGTGTAGAAGAGATGTATTTGTTGGCTAGAGATGCAAACAAGAGATGCTTCCATTTCCATTGGAGAATCGTTGCAACTCTTGGGAGGAAGAAGGTGTCCTTTCAAAAAAAATTCGCTGGTTTAAATTCAGTCGACTGAGCAGGTTTTTCAATCGACTGAAAAATGTAAAGTAAAATTTTCAGGAACAAATTCAGTCGACTGAGCAGGGTGTTTCAGTCGACTGGAACTGTGCATGTTCATATATGTGTAACAGGTTCAGTCGACTGGGCATACCTGTTCAGTCGACTGAACTTTTGATTTTTGCACAGTGAATTTTTATTCTAAAATGAAATTTATGAAACGTGTACTAGTGTTTGTGCAAGACTCTTGAGGATAGATTTTAACAATAAATCTAAACTAAGACCTATATTTAAATCATACTCATGCTATCCTCGGTCTTCATCATTCTTCCTTATTGTTAAAGCACATTGTCGTTGATCAAAATATAGCGTATCAATAGAAGAAGTATATGTTGAACAACCACCACTTTTTGAAAATGATAAATTACCAAATCATGTTTACAAACTTAAGAAAGCATTATATGGTCTAAAACAAGCTCCTAGAGCCTGGTATGATAGACTAAGATCTTATTTATTGCAATCAAATTTTGAAATTGGTAAAGTAGATAATACTCTTTTTATTAAAAGAAATAAAAATGATATTCAACTAGTACAAGTTTACGCAGATGATATCATTTTTGGATCAACTAATTTTGAAATGAATAAAGAATTTTATGAAATAATGATAAAAGAGTTTGAGATGAGTCATATGGGTGAATTAAATTTCTTTTTAGGATTACAAATAAAGCAATTAGATAATAGTATCTTTATTAGTCAAGAAAAATATGCTAAAGACCTAATTAGTAAATTTGGTTTGACTACTGCGAGTGGAAAATCAACTCCCATGGCAACCAATGAGTACCTTAGTAAAGAAGATCTTTCGAAAGATGTAGATAAAAAATTATATAGAGGAATGATTGGATCACTACTCTATATTACTACCAGTAGACTTGATATCATGCATAGTGTTTGTCTCTGTGCCAGATATTAATCCCAACCTAAAGAGACCCACTTAAAAGCCGTAAAACGAATCATAAGATATGTTAAACACACATCTGATTATGGTTTATTTTGCCCTAAAAATTGATTCTTTTGACTTAATATCTTACTGTGATGCTGACTATGGTGGTTGTAAATCAGACCGAAAAAGTACAAGTGTGACCTGTCACTTTTTAGGGCATTCTCTGGTTTCTTGGCTTAGTAAAAAGCAAAACAAAGTTTCTTTATCAACAACTGAAGCAGAGTATATTTCTGCTGCTTTGGCTTGTTCTCAAGTAATATATATGCAACAAACTTTAAAAGATTTTGGTTTAAAATTTTCAAAATCATCAATTTATTGTGACAATACGAGTGCGATAAATTTATCCAAAAATACTACTCAACATGCTCGAACTAAACATATTGATATCAGACATCATTTTCTCAGAGATAATATAAGTAGGGAAGTAGTTACTCTCGATTATATCAATTCTGAAAATCAAATTGTTGATATTTTAACAAAACCCTTACATGGATCAATTTTTACTAAATTAAGAAGAGAATTAGGTATATGTTCTATAACTGAAATGTAAAATATAAATAACAAGTATAGTTAATAATTAATATTAAAATCAAATAGTAAAAATAAAAAGGACCATGTCGACATCCCCCATATACCCATGTCGACATACAACGTTTTTAAATTTTGAAATTTTTCCCACCAAAATTCAAAATAATTGGTTATATATTCTTAACATTTTTAAATTTAATTCATCCTTTCTGTTATCTCTATGTTCTTCTCTCTGAAATCAAATAATCAATTGCCTCCTCTTCCAAATCAAACATAAAATCAACTCTTTCGTTCCCCTCTCCTACGTTTGGTCCATTTCAACGTACTACCCTCGCCCGTCTGACTAAAATAGAGGACTCTTTGAAGGATGCACTTCAGATGATGACTGAAATTCAAGTGATTCAACTCCGTATGGCAAAGGAACAAGAGAAGCAAGGCAAGATTCTTACGAATTTGCAAAAATTTATAATGGATAATCAAGCCAACCCTATCTTGATTGATGAAGATTCTTCACTCAATCAAGAGCCCGACGAAGAAGAAGAAGAAGAACCCATGGAAGAAGCGCACGCGGAGGATGATGACCAAGTCGTGTGTGTTGGAGAAGTGTGTTTTCACAAGAATGGTTATCTTCTCGAACAACGTGGAAATTTCTGTTTCCACTATCCAAACTGTTCGATTCATAGATCTCCTATGTTTAAAAACACACATTAGTTTCTTCTCTTTCTTTACCATTGTTGTTTATTTCTTCTTACGTTTACAACGAAAAATGTACATACAACTATATGATTAATAAATTAATTGTGTTCTTATATGTGTTCTTCTTATTAATACATATAACTATACGGTTATTATATACTTAACATGGTTAGTAGTTTAGGATTAGATTTATTATTAGATCTAAGTGTTGATTATTTATGATAACACTATCATTATAATCACATAGAATATTAGAATTCGGGAGATTTATATAGTTTGGAGTTATTGTGATATCCCGAAAATTTTAGCAATATCAATTTAATAATCTGTATTTAAAATTAAATTGATTTGTTAAAATTTTGTTAATAAAATTAAGTTGATTGAATAATCCAATTAAATAGACGTTTAATTGGTAAATCTTATCTTTTAAAAACTAATAAAATGTTTTCCTACCTATAATGTATATATATATATTGTGAATAGATAAGTTTTGATTTGTAGTTTAATTAACAAATAAAATCTTGTTTTAAAATTCTAATAATTCATTTTTGATAATTTGAAATTATATATATAAATTTAAAATACCATTTAAACATTAAACATTAATGTATTTAATTAACATAAATAAGATAAGTAATTTATAATTTCTTTTATAAATGATTTAAATTTATAAATATGTTATTTTCAAATAATAATAATAAATGTATAAATATAGATAGATTTTAAAAGACAATATTATTATTTTAAATTAAATATGTTGATATAAATTAGTTTTGAATTGGATTTTTAAATGTATGAATAGAATTTGAATTTGAATTTATTTTGAATTCAAATGAATAAACATATTTAAATTTTGTAAGTAAGCTTTCATATTTTTATAATTTGTTTCATTTCATTTTCTTTAAAAAGAAATGCGTAAACATTTATATATGAAAATGATTTATATACATAAGTATTAATAAATAAAGAAAGAGTTTTATTTACTTTTAAAATAAAATAAAAACAAATAAAATTCATTTATAAAACACATGTTATTATATTAAGAGGTATAATGACAAGTGTTAAGATTCCAACCTCTTAAATACATGTGTTAGCATAAGTTTGAGACAAGTGTCCTTTTCACTTTTGTTTTTCTTTTAATTTATAAATAAATTATTTTATCTTATAAAAGCATGTTTCCTTCATTCCCATCCTTTTCTTATGTTCATTTTTTTTCAAAGATAAATCTCAGCTGAAACAAATCAGTAACTATATTGCTCAAACCAAAATCATGTTCAAAATTTGATTTCTTTTCAATATCAAATTCCTCACAAGAACCTGAATTCATTTATCAAACCTGAAATATGAACACCTTCAAACAAATCTGTAGTATTTTTCCCTGCAACCATTTTACATGTTCAAAATCTGGTTTTTCAAATGCAATGCAACCCTTCCTCAAAATCAAATCTGTAACATGTGTACTCTTCTTTTCAAAAACTAAAGAATGCAAGCATTTTCTCTTCCACCTGAATTTTTAAAGCAAGCAAGTAAACTCTGCATGCATCTTTCAACCTGGAATCTTAGACCTGCAGGAAAATTAATCAGCATCACAAGTTTAATCAAGCTTCAGCAACTAATTTATAATCAAAGAAGTAAAAGTTTTTTTCTGGAAAATCTGTGCTCTGTTTCATGCTATACCAGGTGAGTAACATTTTGTTTAAAATTTAAGTATAAATTGTTGCTTGACTTATGACTAAAATAAGCATGTTTGTAAGTAACATTACAGTATTAAAACTTAGTTAAAAAATTAAGTTGCCTAATCATTTATGAAACTAGTATGTTTGTGAATAACCTCACAAATTTAAAATTTAAGAATGAAGATGATTGCATGCTTGTTTGTCTGTGATGAAAATTGAATTTCTTGTATGTGTGTCTTCTGTGTGGATTGGTTTGAACATAAATACAGTTTTATGTATTATAGATTTTATAAGTACCAGATGCATATGTAGTAAAACTTAAGTACACCTGAATCAATCTGTAATAATACATGAGACTTAAACAAAGTATGCTTAAATTTATCATAAATTATAAGTCTAAGATTTTGTTCAAGATTAAAAAAGAAAAAGAAAATAATACCTGCAGTTTTACTGGAAACAAAAGAAATAACAAGTAAACTGAAATCAAACAAGTCCAAGTCGATTATTATTTTTAGTTCCTGGTGTTTGAATCAAAAGTTAAAACTAAATTGTGATTCTTAAAACCAAAATTACAATTTTTACTGTTGAGATTTTGTGCATTGCTGTTTTCTTCTGGGAAGTGAAGAGGGAAAAGTGCTTAGCCTAGTTTTTTAGGCACTGCATGATTCGATCTGTGGGAAGACTTCAGGGGACCGAGTGCAGTGATTTTTGGGGAGGTGGTAGCTTGGGTATTGGTGAAGGGTTGGACGGAGTTTCTAGGCCGCCGATGACCGGAGGAGTGAGGACGTGATGTTTTCAGGTTTTGAGAATGGGGGTGTGCCTGTGCTGCTAGGTTTTGAATTGGGGGTACTCAATTTGTTGTCGTGGTGATTATGGGGTTATGATGATCGATGATGGATCTGAGGGTTTTGGTCGTCGTGCTCAAGGCAGAGGGGATGGCCGGTGGTGGCCAGGACTACCGTGCATATGCACGGTGCAGCGTTAGTTCAGGTAATGTTTTGTTTTAAGGGATGGGGTACTCGAGTTTCACTCGGGAAACTTGATTATTTGCTCGAAGTAGTTAGGTATGTGACTCGAAGTAAATAAAGGGGGTCTCGGGTATCTCCTGTAATTACAGGTTTCATTGAAACCTGTATATATTTTCAATTCAAAATTGTTTTAAATCTGAATGCAGGTTTTCTAACAAGAATTTAAAACTAAATTTAAAAGCATGGTTTCAATCCAAGTTGAATTCCAATTTTTAAATTTAATTCAAATTTATTCAAATTTAAAATGTTTACAGGGTTTTAGGGAAAACCTGCATATTTCCAGATCAAAAGAAAATCAAGTTTTTAAAAATCTGGAGCAGGGTTTTTAAAACAGGAATTTAGATTTAAAATTCAAAGTATGAATTTCAAACTGAGATTTGAATTCCAGTTTTTAAATTTAATTCAAATTTTTTTTAAAAGTAAAATGTTTAATAACTTTAAAGGTGTTTAATTAAATTGAATTTAAAGATAAGGTTTTAAAATTGGAGTAGAAGATTTAAACATAAGTTTAAATCTGGAAACAAGATTCAAATTTGAATCATGTTTTGAAAATAAAAGAAGTTTTTAAATTTTGAAATGTTTAAACAGCTTTTGATACTGAATCATATTTTAAATATGATTTGTATCTTAAATAAATATGGGTTTAAATTTCCTTTAAACTTCTTTATAATATAAGAAATTATTTAGTAGAAGTTTTTAAAAAGGGTTTTAAGATGTTTTTAAAACTTTGATAAGTTAAGTTGATTTCATTTTAAATTTAAAATTTAAAATGTAATTTGAAAACAAATTTTAAGATAAGTTGTTTTAAAATACTTTGTTAATGATAATGTAATCATTAACAAGAGATTTTTTATTTTTAAGTAAATCAAAGAATTTAATGATTTTTGAGTCATTAAATTAATAAGGTAATTAAATGGATAATTTATTTATTTATTTATTTAATGAAGGATTTAAATAAATTAATTAAAGATAAATTAAGTAATTGAGATAAGTTAAATTTGGAAATTAATATTAATTAGTTAAAGTTAATTACTTAAGAAAGGTAATTAAGAATTTGTTGATAAGATATTGAAGGTCATTAACTTGTGATTATTTATTAATTAATTAATGTAATTAATTTAGAAAATCAATTATGGTATTTGATAAAGTATGATTGCTTTATGAAAATAATTAAAGATATTAATTACTCATTGTAATTAATTAATTTATTTTCTTAGTTTAAATTAATTAATTAAGTTTAATTAATTTAGAATAATGATTGGATGAGATGATAAGTAATCAATGGTGGATAATTACTTAGAGAAGTAATTAAGTAAAATTACTGGAGGTAATTAGTTAAAGTAGAGAAGAGTTTTGGGATTAATTACTTTGTGTAATTAAAGGTAATTTCTTTGTGAAGTAATTAATAATTAATTACTTAGTGTAATCAATTTAAGCATTGATTGATTAAGTCTTTTGGAAATAATTAAGTGATGTAATTAATTAAGGAATTATTTACTAATGAGATTAACCCGGGGTGATTAATAAATATAATTTATTATTAATGTAATTAAGAAAGTAATTAAGGGTAGTTAATTACTGAATGTGATTAATCGGAAGTGATTAATAATTTTGGTTCAATTAAGGTTAATTACTTAATGTAGTTTAAATAAAGTAATTAATTAAAAGGTAATTAGAGATAATTAATCAATATAATTAATGGTGAAATTGAGGATTAATTAATCAATGATAAGTGATTAGGGAAGTAATTAATTAAGGATTAGTGTAAATAATTATAATTAATTAATTAATGAAGTAATTAAAGGTTAATTACTGTATTTGGTTAAGAATAATTAATTTATGAAATTAATTAAAGGATAATTAATCAAGGGTGATTAATTATGGTAATTAATTTGATGATAATTGATTGATTGATTTGTGATCAATTAAGGGTTAAGTAAGCAGGATTTAAAATGAGGAAGTAATTATTTTAATTCCTTTTAAATTAATTTAAGATAAGTAATTAATTTAATTAACTTTAAATTAATTAGAAATAGAAGTAATTAATTTAATTAACTTTAAATTAATTAGAAATAGAAGTAATTAATTTAATTAATTTTAAATTAATTATAGATGGTGTGATTGTAGATCCTTGCTTATGAATAGATGATATGGTTTACCCTGAATAGTTTGTATCTCAGACATGAGATAAATAGTGTTGTGTGATATGGATGCATTGGTTGCATTGTGTTGATGATATGAATTATCCATTGACGATGATATTGTAGATTATCAAGTTGTGATGATAATATAGATTACCTGTTAGCGATGATAATGTTGATAATCTATTGTGATGATGTGAATTATCTATCCGTGTGTATATGGATAATTAAATTGAATTGTTTTAAACTTAAACAACTTGGACCTAAAAGACACGTTTTGGATTTCGATGAGACTGGGATCGGGTTTCCATATTTGGATATCCGAAAACCACATCGATTCCAATTAAACGTTAGGTCGTTAATCCAAGTGGAGCAAGTGAAGACTCGAGGTGTAAGGCATATACGTCAGTATAACTCTGTGGGTGATTCCATAATGAGTTTGGCGGAATAGTACTTATAGGTTCGAGATGGTGATTTAGAGTGCAAGGGTTATCGTCGTTAACTCTGAGGGTGGTTCCAAAATGAGTGTAACGAGATAATGCCTTCGGTTTCGTTCGAACCCGGAACGAACTTGTATGGATTGAATGCTTCCAGAACATCGTCAGGTGGACGATGAGCATTCTAAGAGTTGTGTTCTCTAAAGGTAATCGTATCCTCAAGCCTCATCAACCGGGAATGGCTAAAACAGGGGAGGTGCAGCAAGGCTTCGTGGGTAGCTCCCATTGGAGAACGAGATTTACCCCTGTCTAGAAGTCCCTTTTTATTCGGCTGTGTGGGCGGTTGGTTCGCGACAACTGCCGGGGTTGTCTTGTTCGGGACTGTCCAGTAAGGGATGGTTCCGGCCTTGTGTTGCAGGGGAGCGGCGTACTCCTTGGTACGGTGATCTAGGCCACTTACTGTGACGGGCGGTACCCCAGTAGCCCTGCCATTGTATGGAATCCAAAATCCAATAAGTGCCAACGGTTTTGATTGTATTACCCACTTTTGTGGCTAGTAGCTGGAATTTAATCATGTAACAATTTCGGCTATTTCATATTTACTTGAAAACCCTAGACACTGTTATAATATCACCGGATTTCCTATCAAATGTTTTGGTTAGCGTAAGGTAAAAACTTTTCCATGTTTATGTGTGGAAAGTATTACATGATACCTTTCTTTTCAAAGGTTTTAAAAATTAAGCAACTTTAACATGTTACTCACACCAGACCCATGTCTGACCCGGAGTTTATTTTTGTTTTCATAAACTCTTGGGTACTCAAATTTTTACGTGTAGCCAAGGGATTCAGGTTAGCTTTGACGAGTTATGGAGGAGCAAATGGAGCATGAGGCTTCTGCGTTGTAGTTATCTAGTATCCGCTGTGTTGGTATCTCTGAATCGTTTGTTTGAGTTGTTTTGTACTGTGTTGTAATAACTAGACATGTGTTTATAACTGTCTAGTATGTGTTGTATTATCTGTGTAACTCTGATAGTTGTTATATATCTATGTAATACTTTTGATTATTAATATAATTTACTCGTTCCGCTGTTGAGATTCTAATGTGTTGTTTCTTCTTTCTTCTCTTTCTTTCTCTTCTATCCCTTTCTTTCTTATTAATGATGAGTCATTCTGTGGAGACGGATGGCGGGTCATTACAGTTATACAGTTTAGAGTTTGTTTTTGTTGATGACAAAGGGGGAGAAATATAAAATAGGGTAATTATTATAGATTAAGGGGGAGTTATTAGTTTTAGGGGGAGTTATTAGGATAGAAATAAATATTTTATGAACAAAGGTTGTCATCATTAAAAAAGGGGAGATTGTTAGTCTGTGAGATGATGGTTTTGAAGACAACAACCTTTGAATAGATTATAAAATATAAATACTAACATTATAAGTTTAGATAAATATGTATATGCAGGATTTAACCATGTAGGTACCAAGATTGAAGACAGTACAGTATAGAGATTCAAGATATCAAGATTGATAACTCATGAGTTTCAAGATTATCAAGAGTTCAAGAATTTAAGTAATTTATTCTTTAATTAGAAATTTTGTTAAAACTCATAGAAAAGCACCGGCATCTTAAAATCCAATTTATTCGTGGAATGGAATCCACTTTGAGCCTGTTAAAGGGATGGAACCCTAAGTAGGATGGAACCTACGAAAAATCTAGTGGAACATTGTTTTGTATCCACTAATTTTAATTCAAATGATTTTACAAAATTATCTTATTTTCAAAATGATTTCAAAACTTTCCTTTTAAAAGATTCAAAACCCTCTATCCTGATTTTAAACAATTTTTGCCCCAAAATTATCTTTAATTTCAAAGTCAAATTACTCCTGATTTTAAACTATCTTCTAATATAATATATTTAACTTTTAAATATTTATACTTAAAATTTAAATATAAAATTATAATTAAATTTTATATATATTATTCTCTATATTTACTTATGTATTTTAACTATAGTCAAGTATATTAGAAAAGTTTAAAATAGTTTTAATATAAGATAAAGGTTATTTTCAAAGAAAATCAAATCATCAAAAATTGCTTTGGAATGTCAACATGCCTATGGTGACCAGTCGACATGGTGTCAGTTGAGTTCAAAATTTAAATTTCAAAAGAAGTGTCTGCTCGCCATAACTCTTCACGAATGGACATGGCTGTTGTTCTTCTATAAATAGGGGTTAGTTTCAACGAATTTAATATCAGATTTTCTGGTTTTTCACTCCTCTTCTTCTTCCACATTTCTTAATACATATTTTTACCATTACTCTGCTGAAATCAACATTGAATCGAACTCAATCTTTTCTAGTTTGATTCTCTATCACTATCTCAACAAGGTTCTCAGTGCTATTCAGAGTTATAGGCTTCTTTGTAATCTATTAAGTGAGAAAAGGTGTGATTGTGGCCTTGAAAATCAATTAAGCGAGATAAGGTGTGATTGTAACCTTGGTAAATCAATTAGGTAAACTTATGGCTTGGAAATCAAGTATCTCTACCCAGAGGATTGTGATTCTGGAGGGTGTACCTCGTAGCCTTGAAATCGAGGGTGTAATTGTACAATTGCTTTTGAAAGGAAATCCATACTTATGTTGCGGGACTGGATGTAGGGTAACTCCGAACCAATATAAAATCCGGTATGTTCTTTCCTTTATTGCTTTTACTTTATTTCTGCATTTGTGTTTGTTTCCGTGATCATATCTGTGTCTGTATATTGCATACATCCGTGTTCAATTCAACATAAATTCAAAAAGATTTAGTAATTCTTTATAAACACTATTCACCCTCCCTCTAGTGTTAATCCTAGCCTTAAGATCCGTAATCCGCATTTCTTTCAGCATTTATTCAGATGTACGGCTACTCGATGCTCTAGCACTTCTTTGAGTGGAATTCTGAACTGGAATAAAACTACACGGGAATATAAATTTAGTATAATGATTAAATCAATTTAATATACCGGATCTTATGTAATCACGGCTAAATGATACCTCTGACTCAGTCGTGGATAGCTGTCCTACGTCAAATGGGGATAGGTAAATTGGACATTTGGCTGCAAAATCATGAATGGATGAAAACCATAATACATTTATTGTTGACCATACTGCAAAATGAGCTGAGTCGGATGACTAAAACTCGGTGATGGAATTCCCTGCCTAGTACTCATGTTCCCCACCATTCTAGAATATTCTTCGATGCCAATTTTTTTTATAGGTACTAATGTTTGTTGTTCTATAACCGATCTTCTATTTTTTTCCCATAAACAACTCAATAGATTTAGTCGAAGCAGCAAACATTAATTCAACGTCGTCGTAGTCAACCATTTTGATTGCTTAGGATCCAGGATCTATTGGCCAATTGCAAACTATATCAATATCATACTCTTCCAGTTTTATCTTTATTGCTTTGTAAATCGATTCTTTCATCTGCTCAAAAGTAGAACCTCTTCGAACTTTAGCCGGTTTGTAACCATCATTATATTTCCCATACGTTAAACCGTCAATAACCAATTCACCATCATAATAGCATATGGTTGGAACAGAACTATGAGCCATTCTACATAAAAAAATAGTTTACAAACTAATTTGAAAATTTTGGGTTTCCACTACATACCTTGATTGGCTTCGACCTTACGACGGTTTGCTATGCTTGAGTAGATCCTCGAAATCTAATACTTTTAAGGAGATTAAATGAAATTTAATCAGGTTTGAAAAAAATTAAGGTAGAGGGTTTTAGGGTTTTTAGAGAGGAGGAGGAAAGGGATAAAGTGAAGGCAGAAGAAAGTAGGGTTCTGGTTTTGTCACAGAACCCCATTTGGGCGGCTTTTGAGAAGTCACCAATAGGCGACTTCTCAAAAATCGCCCAAATTTTTTTAAAACATGCAGGCGACTTTTCAAAAGTCGCCTTCGGGCGAGTTCTCAAAAGCCGCCTTCGGGCGACTTCTCAAAAGCCACCTACATGTTTTTGGCAAAAAAAATCGTACTGGCGACTTTTCAAAAGTTGCCAGTAAGTTTTGGCCAGCTCGGGGCTGAGCTGGCCAAAACAGGGCTACGATTGATATTGTTAGTCCTTCAGATGATGGTTTTGATGACAACAACCTTAGGAATTGTTATAAAATATAAATACTAACATTATAGTTTAGATATATATGTATATGCAGGATTTAACCATGCAGGTACCAAGAATGAAGATTGTACAATATAGAGATTCAAGACCGTAGATATCAAGATTGAAGACTCATGAATATCAAGGTTATCAAGAGTTCAAGATTTCAATAATAAGTAATTTAATTAGGAATTTTGTTATAACTCCTAAAAAGCAATGACATCTTAAAATCCATTTTATTCGTGGAATGTAATCCACTTCGAGCCTATTAAAGGGATGGAACCCTAGTAGGATGGAACCTACGAAAAATCTAGTGGAACATTGTTTTATATCCACTAACTTTAATTCAAATATTTTACAAAATTGTATCTTTTTTCAAAATGATTTCAAAATCTTCTTTTTAAAAGAATAAAAAACATATATCCTGGTTTTAAAATACTTTTAGCCTTAAAATAATCTTTATTTTCAAAATCAAATTATCCTTGGTTTTAAACTATCTTTTAATTATAATATATTTAACTTTTAATATTTATACTTAGATTTAAATATATCGTAAATTTTATATATACCAAAATATTATCCTCTATACTTATTTATGTATTTTAACTATAGTTAAGTATATTAATAAAGTTTAAAAATAGTTTTAATACAAGATAGAAGTTATTTTCAGAGAAAACCAAATTACCAAAAATTACTTAGGCTTGTCGACAACCCCAAGGGACCCTTGTCGACAAGGTGACAGTTTATTTCAAAAGTTTGAATTTCAAAGGAAGTGTCTATTCGTCATATCCTTTCACGAATGGACATGGCTATTGTTCTACTAAAAATAGGGGCTGTTTTAAAAGAATTTACATTCATATATTATCTGATTTCACTCCTCTTCTTCTTCCACATTTCTTTATATATATTTTTACCATTACTCTATCGAAATCACCATTGGATCTAACTAGTTCATTTCTGCTTTGATTCTCTATCGCTATCTCAACAAGATCCCAGTGCTATTCGGAGTTATAGACTTCTTTGTAATTAATTGAGTGAGAAAAGGTGCGACTGTAGCCTATGAATCAATTAAGCGAGAAAAGGTGTGATTGTAGCCGGGAAAATCAATAGGGTGAACTTGTTGCCCATAAAATCAAGTACCTCTACCCAGAGGATTGTGAATCTGGAGTGGTGTACCCCATGGCCTTGAAATCGAAGGTGTAATAGTAAGAATTGATTTTGAAAGGAAATCCGTACTTGTGTTGCGGGACTGGATGTAGGGTAACTCCGAACCAGCATAAAATCTAGTATGTTCTTTCCTTTATTGCTTTTACTTTATATCTGCATCTATGTTTGATTCTGTGATCATATCTGTGTCTGAATATTGCATACATTTGTGTTCAAATTAATATAAACTCAAAAAGAATTAGTAATTCATTAAAACACTATTCACCCTCCTCTAGTGTTAATTCAAACCCTAAGATCCGTAATCCACATTTCTCACATTTGGTATCAGAGCAAGGTTTTGAAAGTTTTCATAATCTGAATTTTGAAAATTTTTAAAATGGCAATTTTCTTTTGATAAAATTATTAACACTATTTTCATATGAATATGTCACAGAATCATCATGATATTTTTGTTTAAAACTATATTCAGTTATTTTTGAAAAGTTAGTTGATTCTTTAAAAAGTTATGTTGTTTTGCAGGAGAAGAGTTATGTCTAATGAATGTTGGTTAAAAGATACCAGATAATCATTCATCGATCAAGAAGAACAAATGGATATATAATGCCAATCGACAATGAAATGGGTACCAGATCAATACAAAATTTTTTGTTCTCATCTACAACTTGACTTGATACCGTACTTCTCTCCATCTGCTTCGCAATGCCACTGGTTTCATGCGAATCGGTCAAGAAATGACTAAGTTATGGTCAAATGATGTTTTGGTGAACAAAGAGAAAAAGAAAGCAAACTGTCAATGGAATTCTTCAAATTGCATCTAAAGATTTGAGTATTTTGTCCCAACTCCTTTTTCAAATTGTATTCCTTGTTCCCACGGTCATTTTGATGGGTGGATCATCAAATTCCGATCAAAATTGAGTGGGATATGACATTTTGAAGTTGGCTATCCAAAATTGAAAACTGTGTGCGAGATTTTCTACATTTCTCCTGTTGTTCGGCCTGTTTCACCACAATACCCTCCAAATTCATCAGCAAACTATTACTAGATTGTAGAACTTGCCTTCCTCTTCAATTTTCTATTGGTTTCATCCAATTCCGTTAAGAAACGAAGGAGATATGCCTTCTAGAAGTTTGAAAGTAAATAGAAAAGCGGGAAGAAGAAGAAGAAGATGAATTTTTGTGAAAAGTGGTGACTGTTGGGCCTATTTATAGTAGTTGAAGTGTCCATGCATTAAAAATTGAAATTCAAAGTTTTGGCGCCAAGTTAGTCAATCTACTAAATCGTCTGCATCTTTCTCATACGGTCTTCAAATTCAGCAAATGAACATACTACGCTGATCAGAAAACGATCCCGTCACAATAGAACAGATCTTGTCGTCAAATTTTAAAAGATATAAATGTATGGTTCACGGAAATGGAAGAATAACAAAGTTAGGAAGACGGAGGAGTGAAAAAAGTGGTATGCTTTACTATTATTTCATCTTTATTATTGCATTTAGGAATATATACTTATGCATTTTAGTTAGGTATAGAAATTTATCTCTTTTATAAGCTTTGATATTTTAGTCCATATATCGACATACCATAATTAAGTCTTTTAAAATGTGTTCCTTTCAAATAAAATCTTACTACTAATTTTTTACAACTTTACTAAGTAGAAAAGCATACCTTTATTCGTGATTTTAACTTTTCTATTGTTGTTTTTACTTCTCATACTCTATTTCTTTTAAGATACTAATTTTATGTCTGTAAGAAATTAATAGAATGAATTTAGAATGTTAGAATAAGGCTCTATTTATATAATTCTTCAATTAATAAGATTGCACCATATCACATGACACTTGTCATATTCATGCAAAATGACACGTGTCATTACACTTGTTCTTTAATAAAAGCATTTTTACATGCATAATGCCAAGTATCTTTACACATGTTTTTTTATCGTTTTTTTGGTACTTTAGTTATATTAGCTACTATAAAAATTGGGTCAAAAATCAATTATTTACATGTCAAAATCTAGTCATAAAATTAGTGCAAAATCACGGTAAGAACAGGCCCAGAACCTTAGATAGCATTTCTGAAATGCTATCTTTGCTTCTGTTATGCTGCAAATACGTTTTTATAGCACTGTGCTTTGAAACGCAGTAATTTTTTTTTGAAACTTTTCACAGCAGTTGGTAAATGCTGTAGTTTCTGTTTATAATGTTTTGAATATATTTGCTGCAATTTTTTTTTACAACATTATGTAAATGTGTGTTTTCTACTTGAAACTTCAAACTATGAAAAAATAATATTTAAATTAAGAAATTTTCTTTATTCTTTTTAGAAGTTATTTTCTAACTTATATTAGAATATTTTAAAATTAATGTTTAGATATTTTTTAGTAATTAATTAAAATTTTAAATGAAAGAGGCCGTAACATAACACATATTTATTTTAGTTTTTCAATTTTTGTTATTTTTAGTATTTCATTATGATACTTTTTTAAAAGATGTTTAAACAAGTTTCTAAATATTTTAATTAATAATAATTTGATATAAATGCTTTAATTAGTACGTTAAGTATTTTATAAACATGGAAGTTTGGATTCTTAAAAAAATCAACCAAGTAAAAATAATAATTTAAAATAAATTAAATAATTACGGTATTAATTTTTAAACCATATTTGATCATATATACAGTTTAAATCCATATTTCTTAGCAATTTGATATATATATATATCATATCATTCTGCATATTATTATTTTTACTTCATTATCATTTTATTTCATATTACATATCATTATGCATTCTATTTCATATCACATTTCATTACATATTACATCATAAATTACAATGCATGGAATATCATAATCATTTGCATCACAAGTTGCAATTTATTTTGCATATTATCTCATGCTACATTGCATATGTCATACATTTCATACTGCATTACAAACTACATATTGCATACATGTATACATAACGAGTGTATTTTATTTAGGAGGAGTTTGTAGTATTGTCTTATAGTATAGGATTATTAGTTTTTGATTTGTTTGGTATGTTTTGATTGACTTGTTTGACTTAATTGACTTGTTTGACTTGATTGACTTGATTGACTTGTTTGACTTGATTGACTTGTTTGGCTTGATTGACCTGCTTGATTTGATTGATTTGTTTGAATTGTTTGACATGATAGAATTTGATGTGCGTGTTGATTGGATTGTTTGAATATACTTATACAAATTTATGTATTGAATAATTATAATATAATTATGTTAATGTTTTTCAAATTTCATTTACTATACTTTGTTCTAGTATTAGTTTAAGGGGGAGATTTTTATTTTTATGGTTTTAAGATGGTTTTTGTTGATGACAAGGGGAGAATTATAAAATAGGATAGTAAGTCATAGATTAAGGGAGAGTTATTAGTTTTAGGGGGAGTTATAGTGAAGGTGAAGTATATTTTATAAACATAGGCTGTCATCATAAAAAAGGGGGAGATTGTTAGTCCTTGAGATGATGGTTTTGATGACAACAACCTTAGGAATTGTTATAAAATATAAATACTAACATTATAGTTTAGATATATATGTATATGCAGGATTTAATCATGCAGGTACCAAGAATGAAGACTGTACAGTATAGGGATTCAAGACTGAAGATATCAAGATTGAAGACTCATGAGTATCAAGATTATCAAGAGTTTAAGATTTCACTAATAAGTAATTTAATTAGGAATTTTGTTAAAACTCCTAGAAAAGCACTGACATATTAAAATCCATTTTATTCGTGGAATGGAATCCACTCCGAGCCCGTTAAAGGGATGGAACCCTAAGCAGGATGGAACCTACGAAAAATCTAGTGAAACATTATTTTGTATCCACTAACTTTTATTCAAATGTTTTACAAAATTATATCTTGTTTTCAAAATGATTTCAAAATCTTCTTTTTAAAAGAATCAAAAACATCTATCCTGGTTTTAAAATACTTTTAGCCTCAAAATAATCTTTATTTTCAAAATCAAGTTATCCTTGGTTTTAAACTATCTTTTAACTATAATATATTTAACTTTTAATATTAATCCTTAGATTTAAATATATAGTAAAATTTTATATATACCAAATTATTATTCTCTATACTTATTTATGTATTTTAACTATAGTTAAGTATATTTATAAAGTTTAAAAAGAGTTTTAATACAAGATAGAAGTTATTTTCAGAGAAAAACTAATTACCAAAAATTACTTAGGCCTGTCGACAACCCCAAGGGACCCTTGTCGATAAGGTGATAGTTTATTTCAAAAGTTTAAATTTCGAAGGAAGTGTCTATTCATCATATCCTTTCGCGAATGGACATGACTGTTGTTCTACTATAAATAGGGGCTGTTTTAAACGAATGTACATTCATATATTCTCTGATTTCACTCCTCTTCTTCCACATTTCTTTATATACATTTTTACCATTGCTCTGCCGAAATCACCATTGAATCTAACTAGATCATTTCTGGTTTGATTCTCTACCACTATCTCAAAAAGATCCCAGTGCTATTCAGAGTTATAGACTTCTTTGTAATTAATTGAGTGATAAAAGGTGTGATTGTAGCCTGTGAAATCAATCAAGCGAGAAAAGGTGTGATTATAGCTTGGAAAATCAATTGGGTGAACTTATTGCCCGTAAAATCAAGTATCTCTACCCAGAGGATTGTGAATCTGGAGTGGTGTACCTCGTGGCCTTGAAATAGAGGGTGTAATTGTAAGAATTTATTTTGAAAGGAAATCCGTACTTGTGTTGCGGGACTGGATGTAGGGTAACTCCGAACCAGTATAAAATCCGGTGTCTTCTTTCCTTTATTGCTTTTACTTTTATATGCATCTGTGTTTGATTCTGTGATCATATCTGTGTCTGAATTTTGCATACATTTGTGTTCAAATTAATATAAATTCAAAAAGAATTAGTAATTCATTAAAACATTATTCACCCTTCACTAGTGTTAATTCTAGCCTTAAGATCTGTAATACGCATTTCTCGTAGATATTAGTTTTGAAAGGGGGCTGTTTGCGATAATTAGTTTTAAAAGGGGGCTAAATTGAAAAAAATAATCCTACTTTGTAAGATAATCCTATCCACACTTTTCTCTCTCACACTGCCGCACCACTCACTCATAAGTAGATACACTAATAGGAACACAAGCATGCATGCAAGCACACATGACTACATACACAACTTTTCCCAAACGACCACACATGGACACACACTCCAGGGATACACATGCACGAACAAATATGGCACATTCCTTCCCATACTAGTGCACCAGTCGACCATGACCGCTCCATCTGTCGGTGGCAAGCGGAAGCCATTCTGGCTTCGGGCGGTACATTGGCAAGGGGTTCTGATCCCATTTTCTCCTACTTCCTCCTTCTTTTTGGCCAATGTTTCCTATCCTATATCCTCTTCCCTATGTACAAACTATGTGATCGAGTTCGAGATGAGTAAGTGGATAGTAATGAGGATACAGAGTAATTTACAAATTCTCAACTTGATTTAGATTTTGCAATGAGCAATATTGACATAGTTGTGAGTATAATAGTACTCATCTTGACGGAAGAAGATCACTTGCCTTCTTAGCTTCTTCTTGCTCCTCTACCCTTTACCGTTCCACCTTTTGCTCTTTATTGAAACCACTACTCTTTTATAATGATGCTCAACTCTTTGATTATTTAGTTGAAAATTGGTATAAAGATGCTGAGAAGCAAGAATTTAAAGTTATTTTAATTTGTATATTTCATTTGGATTTTCTCAAGAAGCGTTGAGGTTTTGTAATACAGATAATTTTCTAAATGATTAAACGTTTAAGCCAAGGGCATATTCATAATTGAAGCAGAAATGTCCAAAGAATGAATACTCTGGAATTTGAAATCCATAGGAACCAAAGATGTTAGAGTTTGGTTGGGACTTTGAGCTATTGGGCTTTACTTACTTTATTTTTCTTTCTTTTCTTCCTTTTGTTTACTTTATGAAATAAACACATTCAAGCCCAATCCCAAAAATCACTTTTATACCAAATTACCTTTTAATAATTTATAATATTATTTACTGTACAAAAATTTATTTAATTAATCATTTACTAATTAATTTCTAAACAATATTAATAAATTTATTCAATTATCAAAATAAACATGATATCTACAAAATTCTAGTTTATCATTTTTTCGAAATAATTCATTCATATTTTTGAATTCCAAAATAATTAATAAAATAAACCATTAAACCATTATTGTATTAAAATATTCCTTATCATTCTCTCAATCATCACTATTTATCTTGTTATAAAATTTCGATATTCTGAAATAAGTTCAAATTATTTAATTTAAAATCCAAAATCCATTTTCATATTTATTATTAATTATCCCAAAAACCGGATTGTTACACATAACCTTGAGGAAAGCTCAATTAAATCATAATCCACATAAATAGTGAATAACGCATAGGTTATATCTATGTATAACTCCACGCGTCACTTTTAGCTTTGTGACGTTGTGGAAGGCTCAACAAAACACAATGTACACTAACTACTCATGACCCATCATTTTGCGATTGTGTAAGCACATGTATATACTTTTGTGGAAAACCCAAAAAAGATAAATAATATTTCTTATCAAAATATTTCCATTCAAAGCATCACCATAACATATGGCTCGAGAACAGTTCGACATCAACATAAATGTCTTGATACTTTGCTTTGGAATGTATACAATAGAGAGAAGCTATAGTTAAATTTATAATTTAATATATAAAATGAGTATTATCGATAATAAAGGATGTTATACATATGAATATACAATGGAATCAAATGTTATTACATTATATGACATGCATCCCTTACATTAATTTGAGTTTCATTGTTTGTTTTATTTTATTTTAACCTATAAAATATTGTTTAAATTATACACACACACATTATACTTAATTAATTTTTTTAGTTATAGTTATATTATAATTTTAATTTATTTTCAAAATAGTTTTTAATTTAATTATAACCTTTTATCATTTTTAAATTTTAATTCAAAATAATTTTAAAATCTAAAATTGTAACATTTATAATTTACTTTGAATTTAATACATTTTTAATTCATATTTATAACCTTTACAAATTTATACAATATTCAAAATATGATTATTTGAATAAACCTAAGGCATAAACATTTTGCATCTTACTCGCATCACTAGATTTTGAGTTTTTCCGTTCGTAAGAATGTTTTTTAATTGTATAACCTTTCGCTTTAGGTATAATTGCCTTAGATATCAATCTAATGCAAGTATTCAAGTGATTTTCTACAGCTTGGTTAATTATTCATAATAACACATAATAACTCTGATACCATTCTTTGACCAGGTGCATCATATATTAGGCAAAATGGAGAAAGCTTCTTTTCATTTTGCGTTAGGTCGTGTTTTTGTTATTATGTACAATTATGTCTGTATCATGTCTATACTAGATCACATTTGATATTAGATTGAATGAGATAGTCAGTTTTAATATTGAATTGTCTGTAACACATTTCTTAATTAAATGAGTAATAAGTTCAATTTATTATATTCGTTAAACATAATTAGTTATTGATAAAGCTGTCACTAATATTAGATTGTATCATGAACATCGTATGTTTAGTGATTTATGAGGTATACACATACATGTAAACATTAATGTCCATAAATAAATGTGTGTGTATAAGTATGTACTACACTAACGTCTATAGTCGAATTATATATAAACATATACAAACAAATAACATACCTGACCAAAAGAAAAATAGATACGAAATTATTATTTTTCTCGTTTAACCCGTATCCATTTAAAACAAAAATAAACAATGCGTATAAATATTAGTTCAAATTGAGCTTGTCTTTTCTTTCATACCCGTCCATTTAAAATAAAAATAATTAATACATCTAAATATTACTTTAAAGGAAACTAACGAATACATACAAATATTTGGATTTAAAAAATTTCCATACTGATTCGAAGTAAGATTTATTAAATCATAACATATTTAAAATATAACTTATTTTATCTTAAAGCTGGATAGTAATTACCGACCTAAGTAATTTGCTTTTTCCAAAAATAATTTTACAAAATTAAATTAATGCCAAGATATAATTTAGGGTACTTTTGACACAGGTCCTTATTAAGTTTCAAAATTCACGAAAAGTCCTTCACTAAATTTTAGTGTAAATTAGGTCCCTGTTTTTTTATTCACGATTATTGCAGAGTATGATGCAACTTTTTATAAAAGTTGCTGACATTTTCGCAACTTTTCCGTACACTATGAACATAGTGTTGACATTTCAGCAATAATTTTCTTCGTTTTCAGAAAACAAGGACCCGATTTACAATGAAACTTTGATAGGAAAAGTTGCTGAAATATCAGCACTTGTTTATAAAAGTTGCTGATATTTCAACAATAATTTTCTTCATTTCCAGAAAAAGGAGACCCGATTTACAACGAAACTTTGACAGGGACCCGCTTTACAATATGAAAGTATGATAGGGATGCCTCCCTAATTTCCACTATAATTTATATGCATTAACCAAGTTTAAATTTTTTTTTGAAATGACACTTTATGTGCAACATGTCACTGGGACAACATATCACATGTCAATAAACGTTCGAATCATGCTACGCAAGTTTCGAACTTGTGACATCTCGCACCAAAGCTGAATCAGTTAACCACTTGGACAATGGTGCTTATCAACCATGATTAATTTTAATAGAACCAAAATCAATTTTGTTTAAATGAAATTTAAAAAGAATATTTGTTTTGTAACATTAAATACAATTTAGATTATTGATAAATAATTATATATAACAAAATAAAAACCTGTTTTGTACAAAATGGTTTTAAATTGGAAATTAACTGGTATTAAAATAAATTATACACACACACATGCATACATACATACACACACACATATACATACACACACACACATACATATATATTGAAAAACATAATATCTAACCTACTTTAAAAATTATTATTTTACACATATAATGTAGCCAGACATAATTATGTATATATGATGATAAATGATTAGAAGAAGACACTTCGCTAAATGATTTTGTCGAAAGATGTCACATTGAACTAGTAGCACCTCCTCATTGAGAACTCCTTCCCAATCTTTGGGGAAGAGTTGCAATGTCTAACACTAAGTTTCTAATTAATGGATTGGAGATGCAGGCAAAAAATTTGGTAAGGGAATTAAATCTTGTGGTCATATATATATATATATATATATATATATATATATATATATATATATATATATATAGACGTGCACACACACATACATATACAAGTACCTACAAGTAATCTTTTTTCCGCATGCCAAATTTATCTTTACTCGTACCTAGGATAAAGCATAATAATTTATAAATTGATTATTTTGGCCACACAAAATAAATACAATGCAAAAAAGAGGAAACAATTCAAACAAGCAAGACATGATTTAATTAAATAAACTGTCAAATAGAACAATATAGACAAGGAATCAAGTGTCACCTAACAAAAAAAATCAGCGCATACAATCCAACAAAATGGGCAGTACGATAAAAAAGTCATATCCCAAGAATCAAAATGGGTGATCATTACACCATATCTCAACCCCCTCTATGGAGGGGAATAACTAAACATTCCCATAACTCCTAAGAAGAAAGTCATACATAACAGTCATAAGGTAACATCGTCATAATGAATGTTAAGTAGACCCAAGACACATTCTACCTCATCATCTTACTCCTCGTTTTATAAAGTCTATTTTCGCAGAATTCAAATAAAATTCCTATATAAGACATCTTTTTAATAACATGCTTTATAGCAAACATCTCTAAGGTTTGTTATTCAATCAAATATTTTATCTTTTTAATCATTTACTTTCCAAATCAAATTATCCTTATCTTAGTAAAATATTTTCCTTAAAGTATTAAAACAAGATACCTTATAACATATATCTTTTCTCTACAATATATTTCCAAATATAGCCCCAATAAAACAACCTTGAAATTCTGTATTTTCAACCAAAACTCTTTACTCAAATATATTTTCCTTTTCAAAACACTATTTATCAAAGAGTATCCTTTAAATGAAAATCCTTACAACCAAAATCGATTTCTAAACAATTTTTTTTTTGAAATCAATTATATTTATTTGATAAAAAATTTCTTTCAAATAAATATTTTATCACGTTCTTTACTCAAAAAGACAATTCTCAAGTAAAAATACTTCCATCAAAATATTTTCAAATATTCCCAGCAATAACTTAATTTATCAAATAAAAAGATTTCTCCTATATTATTTTCAATTATTCTTTTTGACTAAATATTCTATTCGAAATAAAATATCTTTTTGTAGAAATAACCTTCTTATAATAAATCTTCTCTGAATCATATAATATTCATTGTAAATGATGTTTCAAAAAAAATATTCCTTTCTCTTTAAAATAAGGGTTCTCACTAAACATTATCAAAATAGTTTTCTATTTCTCAAAACATCTTATTAAATAAATACACCTCAAACTATACATTATATACTATAAAATATCCTTTAACAAAAATATTTCTTTCAAAATACCGCTCAACAAAATATTTTTTGCAAAATATTCTAA
The DNA here is from genome assembly GCA_030765085.1 of Allium cepa. NCBI lineage: Eukaryota > Viridiplantae > Streptophyta > Magnoliopsida > Asparagales > Amaryllidaceae > Allium > Allium cepa. Next base: position 613,021,632 of record CM060932.1, read on the forward strand.
ATCACAATGAGGTTACAAAATACTTTTTTCCAAAGGATGTTCCTAAATTAAAGAAAATCTCAACTAAGATGTTCCTATCAAAATATTCCTGCCAGAGTAAATATTTTAAACAGAACATCCTTTCATAAAAACATTTTCAAATAAAATAATTATCAATAAAGTTTCTCTTTTCTTAGATAAGAAATTTCCACTTCTAATAAAGCATTTCTAAATTATAATGTTATTATATAAACACATTCCAAAGGATATTTTAAAAATAAGTGAAGTTTTTCATATAAAAATATTCCTTCAAAGACTGAATTCAACTTGTAATATCCAACTAATTTTTTTTTCAAATTAAATAATTTATTCTCATCAAAAATTTCAACAAATCACTTTCATGCTAAAAATAGCCATTTTTCTTTTTTTAATAAAATATTTTTAAAATCAAAGGTGTATATTTTATAAATTTTTCAAACAAATATTATTCACTTTAAAAATAAAAGGTGATTCCATTTTCTCAAGGTCAAGTTTTAATTATAATTTAACATTAGGTGTGTGTCGCTCGGGTTATAACAAACACTTAAGCCCTCTTATAAGTGTTCATTCTTCCCTGCTCCTATTTTACTTACCTTCCACACAGAGGTCAATATAAATAAACATCTTAGGGTGATGTAATAGTGATCAACATACAACCCATACACATAAAGCATACAATTTTCAATCAAAACGCTCTCTTATTCTATATTCTAACCCAACCAAAGGTGTAAATCACATACCCTAAATGATCAAACCTACTAAAGAATTAGAGTGCGTTGAACCTAAGATCTGATACCACATATGACGACCCACTATCCTTAACACCTAAAATTGATTGTAAAAGCCAAAAAATATGCTTATAATTAATTTCAAAATTTGAGAACAATGAACTATGGGTATAAAAATTAGAAAGAGTCTAAAATAAAAAACATAAAAAGAAAACCTTACAGTGGAATTTAAATCATAATACATATATGCATATACACACATATACATACACACACGCACATACATACATACATACATATACATATACATACACATACACATACACATACGTACGTACGTACATATACATATACTTATACGTATACACACACACCCCACACACATTCCATAACAATTAAATATTACTCAAATGAAATACATCACATAACTTATACATTTCAATACATCAATTGTTGAACATTAACTTTATAACTATGATGGAAGAGATATATCGAACCGTCCTGTGGATATGACTCATTCTAGATTATTTGTTCCCATCTTTGCTTCTACCTGCAAATACATATAACAAAGGGAAAATGGTCAAATATGTTTGGGACTATGCCAACTTCTATACACCTCGATCATAAGGGAATTGTGGGTCATTGTATATAAAAACACTGTATATGTACCCTTTTTGGAGGATCAAGCTCATATAGTTCTATTTTCCGCTCTCCCACTGCATCTAAATACTTGTTAGTACATAAAAACCGTAACATCCATACAACTATCGCAGCCAATATAACCAAAGCAAACAACATAAGCATAAAACAATACTCCTACTTATCCACCATAATAAATCATCACGCAACAACGATAATAGTACATAGCCATCAGACATCATCAATACTTAATGCCAACTAAATCCATCAAATAAGAAAGCAACACGAATATACTTACATACATACTAATCATCAACTATAGTTTTGTATCATCAATGTAAGTATAAGTCGTCCAATGTGTACTAATCACTCCATAATAGAGACAACATTAATCATTAAATGTGTACTTATCATATCAACATTAGTAATATAACATAAATTATCCAATAACAAAAATTTATCACATGTCATCTTGTATCGATAATGGTAAAATATCGCACACTCATCAAAATGCGATGTCGTCATCAAATATCAAATATACACGTTAAATACAATCAATATTTGATCACACATTCAACAACCATGTAACGACCCGTAAATTTCGATCCAGAAAATTCCAGATAGTTAGGAAAAGAAGAAAAGAGAAAGAAGAAGAAATAGAAACAAGTCTCAGAAACCTCATATACGCAGCGGATCAAAATATAATATCACATAAATAATAGTTTTACAAAGAAGAATTATATCAGTACACTTTTATTTTAATAAATCAGAGTTACAACCATTACCCATCACTGGATAGTTTAAAACAACATGTCCTGGTTATACAATAATATCACAGCGGAAAATACTCCATTCGTTCCTGCCCTCCAGCTCGTCTCCTGAGCTCTAGAACGTCCTTACCTGAAAGTCTGTAACACTCGGTCTGACTCGAGCATTACATCAAAGTAACACCCGGGTCAGGCTGGAAAGCAGCGTGAGTAAACCCATCTAACATGGAATAAAAAATCATACAACTAATATAAACCCGGGTAACTTATATCAGTTTACAACATCACAAGTTGTTATAGACATCACTTATATCACACATCAATTTCTAAGTACCAAACTTAGATTAAATGGTCCAATTTACTTAAATCATTCCATATTAGCGTATGGATTTCACGTATCAATCTATGAAGAATCGAAGTGGTTTCGGGTATTGAATAATTCCCGACTCCGGTCTCTTCGAATCCAATGTCATCTTAACCCAAGCTATTCAAGTGAATACAATTAAATTTTAAATACAGGATGTCACTGTTGCACCGCAATACATCATAGATAACCACATTATCACTGTTCAACCCAAACATATCATATCATATCATAAAACATTTTGAAGCATCACAATCATAGATCAGGGATAACAAATAATCCAAGACATTCAAATTCCTTAATTTAATTACACTAAGTAATTCACACTTAATTACTTTCACTAAGTAACTATCCTTTGGTTACTTTCCATCAAGTAATTACCCCATTAATTAATTACATTCTGTAATTATCCATTGATTTCTTCATTAAGTAATTTACACTTTATTTATTACATTTATTCATAATTAACTATTCAAATTAATTATCACTTACATTGATTAATTATCCTTTAATTAATCACAATCATTAATTAACTAACCCTCTAATTAATTTCCTTAATTAATCAACCCTTTAACTATTCACACTAAATAATTTATCCTTAATTATTTCAATTAAGTAATTCCCTTTTATTATTTTCATTAAGTAATTGTCATTTAAGTATTTAACCTCTAATAACTTACATTAATAATCTCAAATCATTAATTAATTAATCTTTAATAAATTAATTTATTAATCCCTGCTTATTAACCACTTTTTAATTTCTTATTAACTTAATAAATCTTAAATTATCAAAATCTTAATTATCTTTTAAGGTAAATCATTTATCTTATTAATTTCTTAATTAAATAAATTTCTAACACTTCAAATTTTTAATTAACAATTGATTCCATTTCTAAATTAACTTTAAAATAACTAACAAATATAAGTTAAACAAATCATACCACTTCTTAAGTCAAATGTTAAATAAAACATTTATTATATATTAAAGAAATTTATTCAAGAAAAAGGGTCAACTAGATTTTTTTTAAATCTAATAACTTGCTTTTATCTCCACTTATTATAAACATTTGAAAGTAAATAGATTATGGATTATATTTTAAATATTTATCCTAAATCAGCCAACTTGATGTATGTTTAAAGAAAATTAAATTTCCTTTAAATACAAATGCTAGAAATATAAACCGACCATAATAACAGTTCAAGTAATAAACTAGAACGGGCCGAAGCCCAACACGAATGCATAGAAACCTACCCGAAGACCAAACATGCTTCTTCCCACATCACCTCTTTTCTCAACCCAACTAAAAATCTTCTCCAAATCCAATCGAAAATGAAGCCACGAACCGGAGAATAATCTGCTCCGATCAATTCACTAACTACCTCCTCATACACGACCAGGACATGATCGAATCCCTGCCCTAGATCGAATCCATCTTCCCGCACACTTAGCCATGCCGAGCGTCAGGTGTGCACGGTGCATGTGCACAAACACTCAGATGATCCTTCTGACCTCTCAAACACCTAAGTCGACGACCCTTCTCCCTCCCATCACCATCGCCACCACGACAAAGTCTCAAACCCTATCTCTCGTAAAACACATCTTCAATTCGAACATCTGAAGAAAAAAAAAATCAATTTCCGACGAACTGCTCTCAACTCCCCTCACCAATTAACACGACTAACCCACCGATCGAAAGTTCAACTCCGACTCTTCCTTCCTGCCAAACCACGAAGGTCTCGGTTGCGTCCTTATTCTCCAGTTCGATCGCATTCCATGCCTGCCCAGAAAACCTTTAAAACATCACCTCAGCTCAAATCGAAGCCAAATTTTGAGAATCGGCTTTGGTGGAACCCTAGCACATGAAGCTAGGCTCCTCTCGACCAAAGCGCGACACCCCTTATCAACCCGATCACCAGAAATAAATTTTTGAACAGAATTCGTTCATTCCCAAATTTCTTACAACATAGGATGTTAAAAATCACAATTTCACCTCTAAAATTCCTATTTTTACTAGGAAAATCATCATGCAAGCTTAAAGCTTTGATTCACTTTCATTGAAATTTCACCAGAATATGATATTTACTGTATAGCTTGACATATATGAACTATACAGTAAGATTTCCGTATAAATCAATTTTTAACTAAAACTATATTAAGAAATAAACATTTTCTTAGTTTATAACAACATGCATTATGAACTAGGTGTGTGATCTAGATTTTTGAATGTTGGGATGAACCAAATTTTCACATTTATAGATATCAGAACAATTCAAATTCCAGGTTAAGGTTTCTCACTGTTATTCATCCTTTTGAAACCATTCCTAAATATAAATCCTGAAGCTGTCTAAAAATTTATATTACATTGTTTTAAATCATAACCCAAATCTAAATTTTTGGGATGATATGAATTTTCTATGATGATATTTAGCCTGATATTACAACAGAGCACTTATATTGATATTCACAAACATGCACAAGTCTACACACAGAGATCTCCACTATAATCAACAGAATACAACCATACAATATCATTTCATAGATCTATGAGTATGTAAAGATTTTAATCCTTAAAATGTTGAGTGAACTCACCTGTTTATGAAGAAAACAGAGAAGCTTATGTTAAAAATCTGGAATTGAAACTCCATTTTCTCTTCTTTAATTTGATCAAGTTGAAAATTTGAAGGCTCTTGAAACTGGAAATGATCTGTTACTTTGATTTTCCAGGTTTGAAATGAATCTGAACTTGATTTTTGCTTTGATTTTATTTTGTTTACAAGTTTTGATTTGTTTGAGTTGAATTGATCTGGTTAGCATTTTTGATTGAAGAGAATTACAGATTTGTTTTAGAGGAAGTGTTTTCAGATTTTGTGTTTGGCCTTGGATTCAAATTTAGAAAAGGAAAAGAATGAAGGGATTTTTTTTAATATATAAACTGAAATGTTTTTTTAAAATAAAGATAAAAGAAAAAAACTAACTTTAGAAATGCCACATGTCCTTTATTTTAACATTTGTCATATAAGTTACTCAAAAATCTAACACATGTCTCTTTTAGTGTTAATTAATTATGTTAATGAAAGATTATGTTTTAACTAATTAGTTAATTAGTATTCATATATACATGTATAGATAATTTTAAAAAAAATAAACCAATTATATTTATTAATAAATCTTATACAAATATCTTTAATTCAAGTATTTCAAAATGTCTATCTTTTGAAATTCAAAATTAAATTCAAATCCAAATCAAAATTCTAAAATCAATTTAAAATCAAATTATATATACATATATAGCTACATATTAAATTTAAAAATAACAAATCTATTTCTATAAGTCTATTTATGATTATAAAAACAAAGTATTATAATTATTATTTGAAATTTTAAATAATTTATAAAAGAGATTATAAATTACTTCTATTATTAAATGAATTAATATATCATATGTTATATTACATTTTAACTTCTATTTTTAAATCATATATATCAAGTAATATTTAAAAAGAAAAAAAACAAACCTTTTATTAAATTTTAACTTAAGCTAAGATATAATTTTAAACAAATAACATTTATCTTAAGTATTTACAAACCATATAGTTATTTATTAAATAGTTTTGAAAAGCTTAATATTAGTTTAAATCATAATTCTCAAAATATTGAATATATTATTAGAATTTGAAAACAAGACTTTATTTATTTATTAAATTCAAACCAAAGATTATCTATTTACAATGTATACAAATATATACATTATAAATAGAAAACAATTTATTTAACTTTTTAAAAGATAAAATTCATAAATTAAATATTTATTAAAAGAAGATTATTAAATCAATTCAAACTTTATTGACACAAATTATCAAATCAACTTAATTTTAATGCAAATTATTAAATTATTTTTCCCAAAATTTCGGGTCATCACATTCCCCCCCTTAGAATCTTTTCGTCCTCGAAAAGGAACGAAACCAGAAGTTATCTAAATACTTAATATCAGTTAAATTACTTTTTGATTATTTTTAAAACACTTTTAAAATCCACATAATGTTACAAAAATAGTTTTTATAAAAATACTTTTATAACTCGATGTTTCAACAAGTTCATCTTCGTTCTTAAAGAAATTCGGTCATACGTTGATCAGGCATAAGACTGAAAATCTATAAGTACTTAGCAGACCCATTTACAACACTCAGTGAAAAGACTTGGAAAATAATTTATTGAAAATATAAAAACCATTTTTGAAAATAGAGAGAATATCTTTGGTGAGAATGCTCTGGAAATCATCACCCACATCCATGGTAGTAGTTAACCCAATGGTTTCGTTGCCATCCCGACAAAATCCATAGATAACTGTAGGCCTCCGTGCCTCTCGATTACACCATGGAACCCGCTACGGATCGCAGCTACAACTGGGGCTACGTTGCTATCACAGCAAAAACCCATATAACTGTAGGCCTCAACACCCTCGAATTTCGCTGCCAAAAGAATGAAACTTCTCCACTGCACTTGACCACAGATCGTAGTCTACCGATGTTACGTTGCCTTCCCGGCAAAATCAAGCGTAGACCATTGACACTCACCTCCACACGATTTCCGCTATGGTCCACACAGTAGATCGCAGCGACATTGAGTTACACAGTCGTCACAGCACAACCCAAATGCCTCTGTAGGCATCAGCACCCTCAACTTTTGCTACCCAATAATCCTCAGGAACAAGTTTTTCCGGATTCCTCACAGGATCAACTTTAGAACCTCCCCCTTAGAGGCTCAAGGTAGTGCAACCTATGGTACTCCTGAGAAGTTCATCCCAAGGGAGCGCCTTTGTAACGATCCAGAATTTTTATTAATTAAAATTTGAATATTTAATTAATTTTAAATATAAATAAGTGAATTTATAAGTCAAATAAATTTTTATTTGAATTATTGGATTTAATTGAATAATTAAATCAATAAATTAATATGTTAAATTATGGAAATAATTGAAAATACAGTTAAATATGATCGAAAATGATTTGTAAAATTTTATTTTATCATATGGAAGTTATAATGATATTTTAGAACTTTTAAAATCGAATTAAAAGTTAATTTGTGAAAATTGAATATTTTAATATTTAAATCGACTAGTGAAAATAGTCAATTTTTGAACAGTCTCAGAATTGAATGAAACCAGTTTCATTGGATCCGTAATAGTTAGTTATTGCCGGATTTCAATTTTCGTGTCAATCGGAGTTATCGTTTGATCGTGGCAGCTCGAAACGCATCGATTTATTTTTAATTTAAATTTGGCGAGCTAAAATGGCCATTTTTCAAAAAGTCTCGGATTTCGACGAAACCAGTTTCATCGGAACCGTAATGTGATATTATTGTAAGGTTTCAAATTTCAAGTCAATTGGATTTACCGTTTGTCCGGTACAAATTAAAACGCCTAGAAATTGACTTAAATCGGTTTAATTCAAATTGAACGTTTATTGCCATAACTCGCACATACTTCCGAATTAGCTTCCGAAACCTGTTCCATTGTGTCCGAAACGCGGGGTAAACCCTAGAAACGCTGGTTACGGCGCGTAAATCGGAGTTCGGAATTTCCGGATGAATAGTGTCGAACGAAACTCTATAAATACACCACCACTCTTCATAATTTGATAAAAAAAATAACTAAAACCCTAATTTTTTAACCTAGCCGCCACTTTATAATTGAATGGCCAGAAAACACCCACATTCATTCATTAATCTCTCTCAATCCGTAAAGAATTAGCCAAAGTGTTCAACACGAAAGTCGTAGAGCTCGACGAGAGCTTCGATTCCATACGGTGATGATCGAATTTGGAGCGATGATGGAGGAGCAAAGTGGGGCCGTTCCCTACAGTTCACGCACGCCTTTCGAGGTGCTAGACAAGGCCGAACTCTGTGCCTTGGAGGCCGTGCATAGGGGGTGGAAGGAGCTACGCAATGGAGCTTCCTGATCGTCGTCAAGTCGAGTGTAGGAGGAGCAAATTCAAACCCTAATAGTATGCTATGGGTTCAAGGTGTTACGGCTAATGTCTGTAGCCAAGACGTGAGAAGGAAGAAGCAAAAAGGGACGGCCAGGATTTGCATATGGATGGATCAAGGGCTGAGATTAGAATAGGTTTGAAAATTTAAAATATAGTTGTAATTAGTTATATAAAAATCGAGCAAACTTCAATAATTCATAACTTTTTCATACGAGGTCGAAAAAATGCAAACTCAGTTGCATTGGAATCATATGGACGAGCACTACGCGATGGAGTTGGTTTGGAGTCGTTTGGAGTTAGTGAGAATTTTGGATAAAATTAAACATCCGTTTAATTTTATTCGAAATAAATCGCTAAAATGAAAATAAAATCAAGGTGAGAACTTCTCACTCAATCGAATTGGTTTCGATTTTATTTTTAAATAGTTAGATTTAAAATATTTGAATGCATGTTTGAATGTTGATTGATATATATTGATTGTTAAAATAGACATTATACGCCGTTAGTAAGCGGATGTTATTTATTAAAAACATATACCGCGAATATTTCATAAACAGTGAAATTGGTATTATATATGATAGCAATATATATATATTGGCATATGTATATATTGGAGTTGTTGATTTCCCGCATTTATTTGTTTAGCGGATGAGACCCTATTGCGCTGTTATTAAGCGGATAATATTTAATAAGAACATATACCGCGATAATTTCGTACTGGAGCGAAATTGGTATTGTGCTAATGTTTTTGGATGCAGGAAAACAGGTTGGAGGGATCCAACTGGATTCCTCAACAGTATTTATTTAATTTCAGATATTTTGATATTTGATGGATTTTCATATTGATATATGATATCGTTGTTGTCGTGATTGACTATTTGGTGTGTAGCATCATTGGACCAAATTTGGAATTTTAAAATGATTTTAAAGTGATTTTTGAAAATATACTATATTTTTGGAATTGATTCATTTTAAATAAATAAACGTTATAATTTTTAAAGTTATAAAAATTATGATTTTTGAGAAATATAGTTAAAAACTGATTTTTGAGAATATGATGCTAATGATTTTATAAAATAGTTAAATCGGAATTTTTGAATTTATTATGAAAAGTTGAAATATAGGATTTATAAAATTTAATTATTTTATGAATCAAAAGGAAGAAGTTTTTAAAGGAATTTAAAGAAGTTTTAAAAGAATAATATAAATTGATTTATATTAAGAGATTTATAAATGGATATTTATAAATTGAACTATTGACATTATAAAACGAGTTTTTATAAGTGTTTGAATGAAGTGAAAATGAATTTCATAATTGAATGGAATTTATAGAATTTTATACGGTGAAGTTATAAATGGAATTTTATAAGCAGTAGGTTTATAAAATTTATTAAGTTATTAAAATAATGATTTTGGATAAATGAATGAATCTTATAAGTTATAAGATTTATAATTTGGGAAGTTTAAAAGAACGATCTTTGTAAAATAATCGTTTTATAAGTATTTAACTTATAATATGAACGTTTAGTTTATAATTTAGTTATAAACTGGAATAGGTTAATAAAAGAATTTATAAAAAGGAAGTTTTTATAAATAGAAATGGAATTTATAAACGTTGTTTTATAAATTCGCAAATGACTTATTTTTTTAAGTAAATTGTTGAAACCTATAAATGGAGTTATATTCACATTTTTGAATAGTGAATAATCCTTTGAATTAAAATGAATAAAAGGATGAAATTGTTAATGAAGTATATTCACGTTTTGAATAGTGAATAAGAGGTTAAAGAAATTGTTTTGAATGTGATATTTCAAATAGAATTAAAACTATCTAACGATGTTTTAAAATGTGTTGAGATTCGAAACCATAGATTTCAACATTTATTGTTGAAATAAACGTTTTCGAGAAATAGAAGGAAATAGTGGACTATAACACTGTTGTTGTAGTAAATGATTTCCGAAAGGAAATGTTTTGTATAGTATTGGGATTTATATATATCTATTTTAAATTCGAATCCCTATACTAGTGGTTTTGGGTTGTCGTAACGATGTTTTACGCAACATTCGTTTTTGGCCCAAATAAATATGTTTAAGAGAATGATTTCCTTAAAGAATGAAATATATACTTAATTTCGATTTAAGTATATTGAATGTTTTCTAAGTGTTGAAAATAAGTAAAATTTGTGAATTACTTATGAATGTATAAGTATGGAAATGTTTTTCCAACGTGAAATGAAACGTTTAGAGAACTTATCTTTTTGAAGATAAATTGAAATGAATTATTGAAATCATATGCATGGATATTTTGAAATATAAATTCACTAAGGAATTTATAATAGAAAGTGGAATTTGTTTAAAAATAAATATTGATTTATTTTTGAAGTGTTGAAATAATATATCTAGTAAAGATATTTTGGAAAATAAATAATTTGAAAAATTATTTGGAAACTGGTGATGTGTGCATATCCATTGATAGTTCAATAACCGACTATCAATATTTCCCTTTGAATGGGTATTTGATGTGATTTGTTTGAATGTGAATGCCATACTTATTTTTGAATAAGCGCTCACTATTCGGGTTAACCGGGAAAGGACCATGGGGTCGTATAACCCATTCTGAATATGTGATACGTCGTTGTGAATTGCATTGAAGATCGGTGTTGAAGACCCGGTATTTGCGAGAGCGATAGGATGACCTATCGATTGTCTCTGCACTGAGTTGCAACGGTATAGAGACTCCCTAAGTGATGGGAAATTCGATCAGGATTGTGGGATTGCAAGGACTTCTTTGTAAGTGCCTTCGGTTTTGTTCGATCCCGGAACAGACTTGTATGGATTGTATGTCTGACATTACAAGTTGAGATATAAAGCCGATTTCTTTCAAATATATTTTTGTTGGTGGCGGAGAATTTATTCTTTTAGCTTGACACCCTTCTCTGAGACATACGAGCTCAGAGGTTATATAGTTGAAGTTATCAGCGATATATTCCCAATTTGGTAAAGTGACATGCTGAGTGTTGCTGAAATGATCATTGTGTTGATTATTGTGATAGGATCGTTTATTTGATCGTCTATCTTGGTGATCATTGTGTTGATCATTTGTTGACCCAAAGCATGGCTTTTGTATAAAGTATGTTTTTGTGGACGTGACTTCGTCGAGCCTCACACCCCGGAAATGGTCAAAACAGGAAAGATGCGGCAAGGTTATGAGGGGTAGCACCCTTTAGGGTATGTACATTTCCTTCTGGATAGAGGTTGTATCATGGTATGGATCCCAGATATTTAACCTATGTGGTTACTACGAATTTATTACTTTGTGGTTGTTGGTTTTCGGGATCCCGTGAGAAAGGTCGTTTACGATCGGGGAATGGCGTGCTCGTGTCAGTAGTTACCCAGTTAGGGGTAACCCGGCCTTGTGTTGGCAGAGTTCCGGTTTGGTTCTCGGGGATGTCTTTCCAGAGGCATTCTCATGTGGCAATGGGAAGTTCCTTGGCCTGACCATTTGTTGGAAATCCAAAGAAACAATACGAGACTTGTACGGTTTTAGTTGTATAACCTGCTATGGAATGTGGCGGTAACCTGCTATTGAACATAGTTAGCTATAGTAGGCATAGTTCGGAATGTCTATGCTGGCTAAGATTTATATTCTACTTACGAAATAAATTTTTCCTACACTATGCACTAATAATAATATGAAATGTTATTTTAAATGCGTATCAAGCATCTTTGACTATCATAAGGAGAAATCTCCTCCGATTCTGCGTTTGCATTGTGTGTGTGTGCGGGAGGCCTTATGGTAGTCTCATTTTTAAAAGCATTGCGAATTGATTAAAAATATCTCTCTATTTTGATTTTAAAGATAAATAAACTGTTTTGAGTTCTCACACCAGTCACATGACTGACTTGGAGTTTATTGTTTTCTTCCTAAACTCTGGGTGCCCACCAATTTTCACACGGGCAGTCAAGAGTTAGGTTTATCAGGATATTCTGGATATTCTGGAGTTGCTGGAGGCAAGCTGAATGGCATGGCGTATTATTTATATAGTATTTCTTCTTCCGCTGTTTGTTGTATGTTGTTGTACACTCTGATGATATGATGATATGATGTAATGTGATGTAATGTAATAACTGATATAGTTCTTTGTTTAAAGATTATTCATTTATTATTATATGTTGTTCCGCTGTGAATTGTGAGATTCTGATGTTGTTCTGTTGTTTTCTGTTCCGTTCTATGTTCTCTAATTTCTATTTTAAAATGATCTATTTTCTTTCTTTTCTATTTTCTTTATGTTCTATTCTCTTTTCCCTCTATTTTAAAATTTTCTATCTTCTCTCCCTCTATCTTCCTCTTCTCTTTTTCCTTCTCTTTTCTTAATTTCTTTTTCTTAAAACCATAACATTTCGGGTTTTTGGCCTTCGATTACTCGGCAGTCGATAAAGTGAGTATCGATGTTGAATTTTCGAAAGTCGAAAATTTCCGTACGTTACATTTGGTATCAGAGCTTATGGTTAAGCGACAACCATGGTTCTGTTGGGTATTATTCATTAGAGATAGAGTCAGTAGTACTCTAGAATGAATTTGAGTGTAATAATAGCTACGAGTGCGTATTTGTTAGTGAATATAAAAATTGTTTTATATTGTGATGATTGGTTTGTTGAGTGGTATATAGATTCTGGTTAATACGAGTAATTAACGTTGTTGATAGGAATCTCTAAACACTTGTATAGAACAATTCGACACAGTATTGTTTTAAATTGGGTAAATGAAATAATTTTACTTGATTATATTTTTATATGTAAAGGAATAATTTTTCAGAATTATTAAAGTGTATATAAGTTGATTGTTTAGTTGTTTGAATAATCTAAATAAGAGAATAATTGTATAAGAAAAAGAATTATAAGAAATGGAATTATAATTAAAGTGATTTACAATTGTGAAATAAACCTATATATATAAGAAGTGAAACTATAAGGATATATTTAGGAATTTAGGTTATGTAAAAACAAGTGATGTTTATAAATGGAATATAACTTAAGTGATATTGAATGGAGTTGATATTAGTATCAAAGTAAAATAATAAAGTTAAGTGATAGATATGAACTTAAGTTATGTAAATGAAATTCAACTTTTGTAATTGAATTGAATGAATGGATTGAATATTAATCAATTGAATGTAAATTAAATTGATAAGAAATAATGAATATAAGTGTTAATTCATTAAAATGTAATGTTATTGGAAGTTGAAAGATTGAATGAAAATCAATTAAATTAAACCAATTGTAAGCAAAAGAATTTGGTTGTAATTAATATACACTGATTGTTATATGATTGTTAGTTGATTGTATATAATTCATTAAGTGTTAATGAAATTGAAAGCTAAAGTAATTGAAATTCAATTGGAAGTTAAATGAATCTTAAATGGAATTGAATTTGTTTGGAAGTGAACCAACTTGAATATGGATTAGTGAATATAAACTAATTGAGAATGAATGTTAGTAAGAACATCCACTGCAATGAATCAAATGTGTTTAAATTGAAAACTAATTCATTAAATATTAATGAGAATATGAATGAATATTTATTGGTTATGGATGTTAGTTGGTTGATGGTTGAATATATATTGCTTTTAATGCATTGCTACGTTAGCATATATAGTTATTATGTTGCTATATGTTGTATATTGAGATTATTGTCTATGTACATGTTCTCATGTTGTTTGTTGAGTGTTTAGTAGGTGCGGATCGCGTTTGCTTCGCATTTGGAGCTCGCTTTTGCGCTATATTAGCCGTATATGTTTGCTAATAAAATATAAGGTACATATCTCGGATTACATACCGTACTTTTATACTTTTTTCCCTGCGGGATGCCTCATTACTTGATGAGATGTATATTTGTGATATATATACTGTCATTTTTTTTTCGGATCGAGCCGCGCAAAGGAGACTATGGCGAATTTTTCCGAAAATTTAAGGCGTTAGAAAATTTTTGAGAAAATTGGAAAATTTTGAAAACTTTAACTTTGATTTTGGAATTGAAAGTTAAACAATAGTAATTGTTTTGAAAGGATAACTAAGTATGATTTGAAAACTTAGTAAAGTATTGTAAAGAAGTTTAAATTTGTTTTGGGAAAATTAATAGATTATATAATTTTTCTTACTTGTAATTTCGAGAACGAAATTCTTTTAAGTGGGGAAGATTGTAACGACCCAGAATTTTTATTAATTAAAATTTGAATATTTAATTAATTTTAAATATAAATAAGTGAATTTATAAGTCAAATAAATTTTTATTTGAATTATTGGATTTAATTGAATAATTAAATCAATAAATTAATATGTTAAATTATGGAAATAATTGAAAATATAGTTAAATATGATCGAAAATGATTTGTAAAATTTTATTTTATCATATGGAAGTTATAATGATATTTTAGAACTTTTAAAATCGAATTAAAAGTTAATTTGTGAAAATTGAATATTTAATATTTAAATCGACTAGTGAAAATAGTCAATTTTTGAACAGTCTCAGAATTGAACGAAACTAGTTTCATTGGATCCGTAATAGTTATTTATTGTCGGATTTCAATTTTCGTGTCAATCGGAGTTATCGTTTGATCGTGGCAGCTCGAAACGCATCGATTTATTTTTAATTTAAATTTGGCGAGCTAAAATGGCCATTTTTCAAAAAGTCTCAGATTTCGACGAAACCAGTTTCATCGGACCCGTAATGTGATATTATTGTAAGGTTTCAAATTTCAAGTCAATTGGATTTACCGTTTGTCCGGTACAAATTAAAACGCCTAGAAATCGACTTAAATCGGTTTAATTCAAATTGAACGTTTATTGCCATAACTCGCACATACTTCCGAATTAGCTTCCGAAACCTGTTCCATTGTGTCCGAAACGCGGGGTAAACCCTAAAAACGCTGGTTACGGCGCGTAAATCGGAGTTCGGAATTTCTGGATGAATAGTGTCGAACGAAACTCTATAAATACACCACCACTCTTCATAATTTGATAAAAAAAATAACTAAAACCCTAATTTTTTAACCTAGCCGCCACTTTATAATTGAATGGCCAGAAAACACCCACATTCATTCATTAATCTCTCTCAATCCGTAAAGAATTAGCCAAAGTGTTCAACACGAAAGTCGTAGAGCTCGACGAGAGCTTCGATTCCATACGGTGATGATCGAATTTGGAGCGACGATGGAGGAGCAAAGTGGGGCCGTTCCCTACAGTTCACGCACGCCTTTCGAGGTGCTAGACAAGGCCGAGCTCTGTGCCTTGGAGGCCGTGCATAGGGGGTGGAAGGAGCTACGCAATGGAGCTTCCTGATCGTCGTCAAGTCGAGTGTAGGAGGAGCAAATTCAAACCCTAATAGTATGCTATGGGTTCAAGGTGTTACGGCTAATGTCTGTAGCCAAGACGTGAGAAGGAAGAAGCAAAAAGGGACGGCCAGGATTTGCATATGGATGGATCAAGGGCTGAGATTAGAATAGGTTTGAAAATTTAAAATATAGTTGTAATTAGTTATATAAAAATCGAGCAAACTTCAATAATTCATAACTTTTTCATACGAGGTCGAAAAAATGCAAACTCAGTTGCGTTGGAATCGTATGGACGAGCACTACGCGATGGAGTTGGTTTGGAGTCGTTTGGAGTTAGTGAGAATTTTGGATAAAATTAAACGTCCGTTTAATTTTATTCGAAATAAATCGCTAAAATGAAAATAAAATCAAGGTGAGAACTTCTCACTCAATCGAATTGGTTTCGATTTTATTTTTAAATAGTTAGATTTAAAATATTTGAATGCATGTTTGAATGTTGATTGATATATATTGATTGTTAAAATAGACATTATACGCCGTTAGTAAGCGGATGTTATTTATTAAAAACATATACCGCGAATATTTCATAAACAGTGAAATTGGTATTATATATGATAGCAATATATATATATTGGCATATGTATATATTGGAGTTGTTGATTTCCCGCATTTATTTGTTTAGCGGATGAGACCCTATTGCGCTGTTATTAAGCGGATAATATTTAATAAGAACATATACCGCGATAATTTCGTACTGGAGCGAAATTGGTATTGTGCTAATGTTTTTGGATGCAGGAAAACAGGTTGGAGGGATCCAACTGGATTCCTCAACAGTATTTATTTAATTTCAGATATTTTGATATTTGATGGATTTTCATATTGATATATGATATCGTTGTTGTCGTGATTGACTATTTGGTGTGTAGCATCATTGGACCAAATTTGGAATTTTAAAATGATTTTAAAGTGATTTTTGAAAATATACTATATTTTTGGAATTGATTCATTTTAAATAAATAAACGTTATAATTTTTAAAGTTATAAAAATTATGATTTTTGAGAAATATAGTTAAAAACTGATTTTTGAGAATATGATGCTAATGATTTTATAAAATAGTTAAATCGGAATTTTTGAATTTATTATGAAAAGTTGAAATATAGGATTTATAAAATTTAATTATTTTATGAATCAAAAGGAAGAAGTTTTTAAAGGAATTTAAAGAAGTTTTAAAAGAATAATATAAATTGATTTATATTAAGAGATTTATAAATGGATATTTATAAATTGAACTATTGACATTATAAAACGAGTTTTTATAAGTGTTTGAATGAAGTGAAAATGAATTTCATAATTGAATGGAATTTATAGAATTTTATACGGTGAAGTTATAAATGGAATTTTATAAGCAGTAGGTTTATAAAATTTATTAAGTTATTAAAATAATGATTTTGGATAAATGAATGAATCTTATAAGTTATAAGATTTATAATTTGGGAAGTTTAAAAGAACGATCTTTGTAAAATAATCGTTTTATAAGTATTTAACTTATAATATGAACGTTTAGTTTATAATTTAGTTATAAACTGGAATAGGTTAATAAAAGAATTTATAAAAAAGAAGTTTTATAAATAAATAGAAATGGAATTTATAAACGTTGTTTTATAAATTCGCAAATGACTTATTTTTTTAAGTAAATTGTTGAAACCTATAAATGGAGTTATATTCACATTTTTGAATAGTGAATAATCCTTTGAATTAAAATGAATAAAAGGATGAAATTGTTAATGAAGTATATTCACGTTTTGAATAGTGAATAAGAGGTTAAAGAAATTGTTTTGAATGTGATATTTCAAATAGAATTAAAACTATCTAACGATGTTTTAAAATGTGTTGAGATTCGAAACCATAGATTTCAACATTTATTGTTGAAATAAACGTTTTCGAGAAATAGAAGGAAATAGTGGACTATAACACTGTTGTTGTAGTAAATGATTTCCGAAAGGAAATGTTTTGTATAGTATTGGGATTTATATATATCTATTTTAAATTCGAATCCCTATACTAGTGGTTTTGGGTTGTCGTAACGATGTTTTACGCAACATTCGTTTTTGGCCCAAATAAATATGTTTAAGAGAATGATTTCCTTAAAGAATGAAATATATACTTAATTTCGATTTAAGTATATTGAATGTTTTCTAAGTGTTGAAAATAAGTAAAATTTGTGAATTACTTATGAATGTATAAGTATGGAAATGTTTTTCCAACGTGAAATGAAACGTTTAGAGAACTTATCTTTTTGAAGATAAATTGAAATGAATTATTGAAATCATATGCATGGATATTTTGAAATATAAATTCACTAAGGAATTTATAATAGAAAGTGGAATTTGTTTAAAAATAAATATTGATTTATTTTTGAAGTGTTGAAATAATATATCTAGTAAAGATATTTTGGAAAATAAATAATTTGAAAAATTATTTGGAAACTGGTGATGTGTGCATATCCATTGATAGTTCAATAACCGACTATCAATATTTCCCTTTGAATGGGTATTTGATGTGATTTGTTTGAATGTGAATGCCACACTTATTTTTGAATAAGCGCTCACTATTCGGGTTAACCGGGAAAGGACCATGGGGTCGTATAACCCATTCTGAATATGTGATACGTCGTTGTGAATTGCATTGAAGATCGGTGTTGAAGACCCGGTATTTGCGAGAGCGATAGGATGACCTATCGATTGTCTCTGCACTGAGTTGCAACGGTATAGAGACTCCCTAAGTGATGGGAAATTCGATCAGGATTGTGGGATTGCAAGGACTTCTTTGTAAGTGCCTTCGGTTTTGTTCGATCCCGGAACAGACTTGTATGGATTGTATGTCTGACATTACAAGTTGAGATATAAAGCCGATTTCTTTCAAATATATTTTTGTTGGTGGCGGAGAATTTATTCTTTTAGCTTGACACCCTTCTCTGAGACATACGAGCTCAGAGGTTATATAGTTGAAGTTATCAGCGATATATTCCCAATTTGGTAATGTGACATGCTGAGTGTTGCTGAAATGATCATTGTGTTGATTATTGTGATAGGATCGTTTATTTGATCGTCTATCTTGGTGATCATTGTGTTGATCATTTGTTGACCCAAAGCATGACTTTTGTATAAAGTATGTTTTTGTGGACGTGACTTCGTCGAGCCTCACACCCCGGAAATGGTCAAAACAGGAAAGATGCGGCAAGGTTATGAGGGGTAGCACCCTTTAGGGTATGTACATTTCCTTCTGGATAGAGGTTGTATCATGGTATGGAGCCCAGATATTTAACCTATGTGGTTACTACGAATTTATTACTTTGTGGTTGTTGGTTTTCGGGATCCCGTGAGAAAGGTCGTTTACGATCGGGGAATGGCGTGCTCGTGTCAGTAGTTACCCAGTTAGGGGTAACCCGGCCTTGTGTTGGCAGAGTTCCGGTTTGGTTCTCGGGGATGTCTTTCCAGAGGCATTCTCATGTGGCAATGGGAAGTTCCTTGGCCTGACCATTTGTTGGAAATCCAAAGAAACAATACGAGACTTGTACGGTTTTAGTTGTATAACCTGCTATGGAATGTGGCGGTAACCTGCTATTGAACATAGTTAGCTATAGTAGGCATAGTTCGGAATGTCTATGCTGGCTAAGATTTATATTCTACTTACGAAATAAATTTTTCCTACACTATGCACTAATAATAATATGAAATGTTATTTTAAATGCGTATCAAGCATCTTTGACTATCATAAGGAGAAATCTCCTCCGATTCTACGTTTGCATTGTGTGTGTGTGCGGGAGGCCTTATGGTAGTCTCATTTTTAAAAGCATTGCGAATTGATTAAAAATATCTCTCTATTTTGATTTTAAAGATAAATAAACTGTTTTGAGTTCTCACACCAGTCACATGACTGACTTGGAGTTTATTGTTTCCTTCCTAAACTCTGGGTGCCCACCAATTTTCACACGGGCAGTCAAGAGTTAGGTTTATCAGGATATTCTGGATATTCTGGAGTTGCTGGAGGCAAGCTGAATGGCATGGCGTATTATTTATATAGTATTTCTTCTTCCGCTGTTTGTTGTATGTTGTTGTACACTCTGATGATATGATGATATGATGTAATGTGATGTAATGTAATAACTGATATAGTTCTTTGTTTAAAGATTATTCATTTATTATTATATGTTGTTCCGCTGTGAATTGTGAGATTCTGATGTTGTTCTGTTGTTTTCTGTTCCGTTCTATGTTCTCTAATTTCTATTTTAAAATGATCTATTTTCTTTCTTTTCTATTTTCTTTATGTTCTATTCTCTTTTCCCTCTATTTTAAAATTTTCTATCTTCTCTCCCTCTATCTTCCTCTTCTCTTTTTCCTTCTCTTTTCTTAATTTCTTTTTCTTAAAACCATAACATTTCGGGTTTTTGGCCTTCGATTACTCGGCAGTCGATAAAGTGAGTATCGATGTTGAATTTTCGAAAGTCGAAAATTTCCGTACGTTACATTTGGTATCAGAGCTTATGGTTAAGCGACAACCATGGTTCTGTTGGGTATTATTCATTAGAGATAGAGTCAGTAGTACTCTAGAATGAATTTGAGTGTAATAATAGCTACGAGTGCGTATTTGTTAGTGAATATAAAAATTGTTTTATATTGTGATGATTGGTTTGTTGAGTGGTATATAGATTCTGGTTAATACGAGTAATTAACGTTATTGATAGGAATCTCTAAACACTTGTATAGAACAATTCGACACAGTATTGTTTTAAATTGGGTAAATGAAATAATTTTACTTGATTATATTTTTATATGTAAAGGAATAATTTTTCAGAATTATTAAAGTGTATATAAGTTGATTGTTTAGTTGTTTGAATAATCTAAATAAGAGAATAATTGTATAAGAAAAAGAATTATAAGAAATGGAATTATAATTAAAGTGATTTACAATTGTGAAATAAACCTATATATATAAGAAGTGAAACTATAAGGATATATTTAGGAATTTAGGTTATGTAAAAACAAGTGATGTTTATAAATGGAATATAACTTAAGTGATATTGAATGGAGTTGATATTAGTATCAAAGTAAAATAATAAAGTTAAGTGATAGATATGAACTTAAGTTATGTAAATGAAATTCAACTTTTGTAATTGAATTGAATGAATGGATTGAATATTAATCAATTGAATGTAAATTAAATTGATAAGAAATAATGAATATAAGTGTTAATTCATTAAAATGTAATGTTATTGGAAGTTGAAAGATTGAATGAAAATCAATTAAATTAAACCAATTGTAAGCAAAAGAATTTGGTTGTAATTAATATACACTGATTGTTATATGATTGTTAGTTGATTGTATATAATTCATTAAGTGTTAATGAAATTGAAAGCTAAAGTAATTGAAATTCAATTGGAAGTTAAATGAATCTTAAATGGAATTGAATTTGTTTGGAAGTGAACCAACTTGAATATGGATTAGTGAATATAAACTAATTGAGAATGAATGTTAGTAAGAATATCCACTGCAATGAATCAAATGTGTTTAAATTGAAAACCAATTCATTAAATATTAATGAGAATATGAATGAATATTTATTGGTTATGGATGTTAGTTGGTTGATGGTTGAATATATATTGCTTTTAATGCATTGCTACGTTAGCATATATAGTTATTATGTTGCTATATGTTGTATATTGAGATTATTGTCTATGTACATGTTCTCATGTTGTTTGTTGAGTGTTTAGTAGGTGCGGATCGCGTTTGCTTCGCATTTGGAGCTCGCTTTTGCGCTATATTAGCCGTATATGTTTGCTAATAAAATATAAGGTACATATCTCGGATTACATACCGTACTTTTATACTTTTTTCCCTGCGGGATGCCTCATTACTTGATGAGATGTATATTTGTGATATATATACAGTCATTTTTTTTTCGGATCGAGCCGCGCAAAGGAGACTATGGCGAATTTTTCCGAAAATTTAAGGCGTTAGAAAATTTTTGAGAAAATTGGAAAATTTTGAAAACTTTAACTTTGATTTTGGAATTGAAAGTTAAACAATAGTAATTGTTTTGAAAGGATAACTAAGTATGATTTGAAAACTTAGTAAAGTATTGTAAAGAAGTTTAAATTTGTTTTGGGAAAATTAATAGATTATATAATTTTTCTTACTTGTAATTTCGAGAACGAAATTCTTTTAAGTGGGGAAGATTGTAACGACCCAGAATTTTTATTAATTAAAATTTGAATATTTAATTAATTTTAAATATAAATAAGTGAATTTATAAGTCAAATAAATTTTTATTTGAATTATTGGATTTAATTGAATAATTAAATCAATAAATTAATATGTTAAATTATGGAAATAATTGAAAATATAGTTAAATATGATCGAAAATGATTTGTAAAATTTTATTTTATCATATGGAAGTTATAATGATATTTTAGAACTTTTAAAATCGAATTAAAAGTTAATTTGTGAAAATTGAATATTTAATATTTAAATCGACTAGTGAAAATAGTCAATTTTTGAACAGTCTCAGAATTGAACGAAACTAGTTTCATTGGATCCGTAATAGTTATTTATTGTCGGATTTCAATTTTCGTGTCAATCGGAGTTATCGTTTGATCGTGGCAGCTCGAAACGCATCGATTTATTTTTAATATAAATTTGGCGAGCTAAAATGGCCATTTTTCAAAAAGTCTCGGATTTCGACGAAACCAGTTTCATCGGACCCGTAATGTGATATTATTGTAAGGTTTCAAATTTCAAGTCAATTGGATTTACCGTTTGTCCGGTACAAATTAAAACGCCTAGAAATCGACTTAAATCGGTTTAATTCAAATTGAACGTTTATTGCCATAACTCGCACATACTTCCGAATTAGCTTTCGAAACCTGTTCCATTGTGTCCGAAACGCGGGGTAAACCCTAAAAACGCTGGTTACGGCGCGTAAATCGGAGTTCGGAATTTCTGGATGAATAGTGTCGAACGAAACTCTATAAATACACCACCACTCTTCATAATTTGATAAAAAAAATAACTAAAACCCTAATTTTTTAACCTAGCCGCCACTTTATAATTGAATGGCCAGAAAACACCCACATTCATTCATTAATCTCTCTCAATCCGTAAAGAATTAGCCAAAGTGTTCAACACGAAAGTCGTAGAGCTCGACGAGAGCTTCGATTCCATACGGTGATGATCGAATTTGGAGCGACGATGGAGGAGCAAAGTGGGGCCGTTCCCTACAGTTCACGCACGCCTTTCGAGGTGCTAGACAAGGCCGAGCTCTGTGCCTTGGAGGCCGTGCATAGGGGGTGGAAGGAGCTACGCAATGGAGCTTCCTGATCGTCGTCAAGTCGAGTGTAGGAGGAGCAAAGTCAAACCCTAATAGTATGCTATGGGTTCAAGGTGTTACAGCTAATGTCTGTAGCCAAGACGTGAGAAGGAAGAAGCAAAAAGGGACGACCAGGATTTGCATATGGATGGATCAAGGGCTGAGATTAGAATAGGTTTGAAAATTTAAAATATAGTTGTAATTAGTTATATAAAAATCGAGCAAACTTCAATAATTCATAACTTTTTCATACGAGGTCGAAAAAATGCAAACTCAGTTGCGTTGGAATCGTATGGACGAGCACTACGCGATGGAGTTGGTTTGGAGTCGTTTGGAGTTAGTGAGAATTTTGGATAAAATTAAACGTCCGTTTAATTTTATTCGAAATAAATCGCTAAAATGAAAATAAAATCAAGGTGAGAACTTCTCACTCAATCGAATTGGTTTCGATTTTATTTTTAAATAGTTAGATTTAAAATATTTGAATGCATGTTTGAATGTTGATTGATATATATTGATTGTTAAAATAGACATTATACGCCGTTAGTAAGCGGATGTTATTTATTAAAAACATATACCGCGAATATTTCATAAACAGTGAAATTGGTATTATATATGATAGCAATATATATATATATTGGCATATGTATATATTGGAGTTGTTGATTTCCCGCATTTATTTGTTTAGCGGATGAGACCCTATTGCGCCGTTATTAAGCGGATAATATTTAATAAGAACATATACCGCGATAATTTCGTACTGGAGCGAAATTGGTATTGTGCTAATGTTTTTGGATGCAGGAAAACAGGTTGGAGGGATCCAACTGGATTCCTCAACAGTATTTATTTAATTTCAGATATTTTGATATTTGATGGATTTTCATATTGATAGATGATATCGTTGTTGTCGTGATTGACTATTTGGTGTGTAGCATCATTGGACCAAATTTGAAATTTTAAAATGATTTTAAAGTGATTTTTGAAAATATACTATATTTTTGGAATTGATTCATTTTAAATAAATAAACGTTATAATTTTTAAAGTTATAAAAATTATGATTTTTGAGAAATATAGTTAAAAACTGATTTTTGAGAATATGATGCTAATGATTTTATAAAATAGTTAAATCGGAATTTTTGAATTTATTATGAAAAGTTGAAATATAGGATTTATAAAATTTAATTATTTTATGAATCAAAAGGAAGAAGTTTTTAAAGGAATTTAAAGAAGTTTTAAAAGAATAATATAAATTGATTTATATTAAGAGATTTATAAATGGATATTTATAAATTGAACTATTGACATTATAAAACGAGTTTTTATAAGTGTTTGAATGAAGTGAAAATGAATTTCATAATTGAATGGAATTTATAGAATTTTATACGGTGAAGTTATAAATGGAATTTTATAAGCAGTAGGTTTATAAAATTTATTAAGTTATTAAAATAATGATTTTGGATAAATGAATGAATCTTATAAGTTATAAGATTTATAATTTGGGAAGTTTAAAAGAACGATCTTTGTAAAATAATCGTTTTATAAGTATTTAACTTATAATATGAACGTTTAGTTTATAATTTAGTTATAAACTGGAATAGGTTAATAAAAGAATTTATAAAAAGGAAGTTTTATAAATAAATAGAAATGGAATTTATAAACGTTGTTTTATAAATTCGCAAATGACTTATTTTTTTAAGTAAATTGTTGAAACCTATAAATGGAGTTATATTCACATTTTTGAATAGTGAATAATCCTTTGAATTAAAATGAATAAAAGGATGAAATTGTTAATGAAGTATATTCACGTTTTGAATAGTGAATAAGAGGTTAAAGAAATTGTTTTGAATGTGATATTTCAAATAGAATTAAAACTATCTAACGATGTTTTAAAATGTGTTGAGATTCGAAACCATAGATTTCAACATTTATTGTTGAAATAAACGTTTTCGAGAAATAGAAGGAAATAGTGGACTATAACACTGTTGTTGTAGTAAATGATTTCCGAAAGGAAATGTTTTGTATAGTATTGGGATTTATATATATCTATTTTAAATTCGAATCCCTATACTAGTGGTTTTGGGTTGTCGTAACGATGTTTTACGCAACATTCGTTTTTGGCCCAAATAAATATGTTTAAGAGAATGATTTCCTTAAAGAATGAAATATATACTTAATTTCGATTTAAGTATATTGAATGTTTTCTAAGTGTTGAAAATAAGTAAAATTTGTGAATTACTTATGAATGTATAAGTATGGAAATGTTTTTCCAACGTGAAATGAAACGTTAGAGAACTTATCTTTTTGAAGATAAATTGAAATGAATTATTGAAATCATATGCATGGATATTTTGAAATATAAATTCACTAAGGAATTTATAATAGAAAGTGGAATTTGTTTAAAAATAAATATTGATTTATTTTTGAAGTGTTGAAATAATATATCTAGTAAAGATATTTTGGAAAATAAATAATTTGAAAAATTATTTGGAAACTGGTGATGTGTGCATATCCATTGATAGTTCAATAACCGACTATCAATATTTCCCTTTGAATGGGTATTTGATGTGATTTGTTTGAATGTGAATGCCACACTTATTTTTGAATAAGCGCTCACTATTCGGGTTAACCGGGAAAGGACCATGGGGTCGTATAACCCATTCTGAATATGTGATACGTCGTTGTGAATTGCATTGAAGATCGGTGTTGAAGACCCGGTATTTGCGAGAGCGATAGGATGACCTATCGATTGTCTCTGCACTGAGTTGCAACGGTATAGAGACTCCCTAAGTGATGGGAAATCCGATCAGGATTGTGGGATTGCAAGGACTTCTTTGTAAGTGCCTTCGGTTTTGTTCGATCCCGGAACAGACTTGTATGGATTGTATGTCTGACATTACAAGTTGAGATATAAAGCCGATTTCTTTCAAATATATTTCTGTTGGTGGCGGAGAATTTATTCTTTTAGCTTGACACCCTTCTCTGAGACATACGAGCTCAGAGGTTATATAGTTGAAGTTATCAGCGATATATTCCCAATTTGGTAATGTGACATGCTGAGTGTTGCTGAAATGATCATTGTGTTGATTATTGTGATAGGATCGTTTATTTGATCGTCTATCTTGGTGATCATTGTGTTGATCATTTGTTGACCCAAAGCATGGCTTTTGTATAAAGTATGTTTTTGTGGACGTGACTTCGTCGATCCTCACAACCCGGAAATGGTCAAAACAGGAAAGATGCGGCAAGGTTATGAGGGGTAGCACCCTTTAGGGTATGTACATTTCCTTCTGGATAGAGGTTGTATCATGGTATGGAGCCCAGATATTTAACCTATGTGGTTACTACGAATTTATTACTTTGTGGTTGTTGGTTTTCGGGATCCCGTGAGAAAGGTCGTTTACGATCGGGGAATGGCGTGCTCGTGTCAGTAGTTACCCAGTTAGGGGTAACCCGGCCTTGTGTTGGCAGAGTTCCGGTTTGGTTCTCGGGGATGTCTTTCCAGAGGCATTCTCATGTGGCAATGGGAAGTTCCTTGGCCTGACCATTTGTTGGAAATCCAAAGAAACAATACGAGACTTGTACGGTTTTAGTTGTATAACCTGCTATGGAATATGGCGGTAACCTGCTATTGAACATAGTTAGCTATAGTAGGCATAGTTCGGAATGTCTATGCTGGCTAAGATTTATATTCTACTTACGAAATAAATTTTTCCTACACTATGCACTAATAATAATATGAAATGTTATTTTAAATGCGTATCAAGCATCTTTGACTATCATAAGGAGAAATCTCCTCCGATTCTGCGTTTGCATTGTGTGTGTGTACGGGAGGCCTTATGGTAGTCTCATTTTTAAAAGCATTGCGAATTGATTAAAAATATCTCTCTATTTTGATTTTAAAGATAAATAAACTGTTTTGAGTTCTCACACCAGTCACATGACTGACTTGGAGTTTATTGTTTCCTTCCTAAACTCTGGGTGCCCACCAATTTTCACACGGGCAGTCAAGAGTTAGGTTTATCAGGATATTCTGGATATTCTGGAGTTGCTAGAGGCAAGCTGGATGGCATGGCGTATTATTTATATAGTATTTCTTCTTCCGCTGTTTGTTGTATGTTGTTGTACACTCTGATGATATGATGATATGATGTAATGTGATGTAATGTAATAACTGATATAGTTCTTTGTTTAAAGATTATTCATTTATTATTATATGTTGTTCCGCTGCGAATTGTGAGATTCTGATGTTGTTCTGTTGTTTTCTGTTCCGTTCTATGTTCTCTAATTTCTATTTTAAAATGATCTATTTTCTTTCTTTTCTATTTTCTTTATGTTCTATTCTCTTTTCCCTCTATTTTAAAATTTTCTATCTTCTCTCCCTCTATCTTCCTCTTCTCTTTTTCCTTCTCTTTTATTAATTTCTTTTTCTTAAAACCATAACATTTCGGGTTTTTGGCCTTCGATTACTCGGCAGTCGATAAAGTGAGTATCGATGTTGAATTTTCGAAAGTCGAAAATTTCCGTACGTTACAGCCTTTTTCCCCAGAACCATTTTCAAAACACTTTATACTATACACATATAGTATCTACCAAATCATACACCTAGTATGAATCTCAAATAAATCTTCTTTCTCAAAATCGATTATCCCAAAATCGATAATTCTCAACTAGGCTTTTCAAATCCAATATTGATTTTACCCAAAAAATCAAAAGCCTTTACAAATCCAAAGGTTTCAAAATCTTTCCTCCAAAATCATTCTCATAAGATCCTTTATATATATATAGATAGATAGATATATATAATCTTGAAAAATCTTTGGATCATTTCAAACTTGTATAAAACCCCTTTTATACTTCAAATATTTACAAAACCCTTTCTTCTGGCTATAGATTCACAAAGGGAGATTTTATCTTATATAACAAAGATATATAACTTCGTTTATGCCAAATCAAATATTCCAATTTCCACTTCACTTTATCATATATTTCACAAAATATACCATTTCACATTCTTATCCACCAATTCCCAGTATTAAATTTCATTCAAACCCGTACGGTGCACACATATCATCCATACGCTATATCAATCTGATCGCTCACTCAATCACACAATTTCACTTCCGAACTAGTATCGTCCACCCGACTTACAAGTGCGGACTCAGATCTGGTTTCTTGATCAGAAACCGTCATTCTCCTTGCATAGCCACAACTATGATAGAGAATATCCAAAACTAATCAATAATCCATATCCAGGTTCGCCGTTGAAAATAGAGTGAAAAATCCCAACTCGGATTGATATACTATCTCGAAATTCTATGCTCGAATCTGGATCAAATCACTATGCGAATAGAATAATATACGTACATCCTACGTATTTACTTTCATTGATTATCAACTAAATCAATTCCTCTTTCTATTCACATAATCACAATTGTTTCAATTCCATAGGATTATTGCTTTAATGCTTATTTCAAATGAATATTCAATCATAAACAGTTTGAACTCTGTCCAGAAAATTTGAAAGGTTTAAAAATAAATAAGTCGTTGGAAAATAATTATTTGGTTGTAAAATAGCTATAAAATAGTTAAGTAATTGTAAAATTGTTGGAAAATAGTCAAATGGTTATAGAATTTTAAATAATTGCAAAATAGTTGTAAAATAGTAATTAATTTGTAAAATAGTTGAAAAATAGTAATTAATTCGTAAAACAGTTGAAAACAAGTTGTTAAGTAGTTCCAAAAATAATTGTAAAACAAGTATAAGATAGTTTTAGGTTTAAAAAGAAAAGTTGTATAGTAAATAGTTTGGAAAAATAGATTTGTACTAAAACAATTTATTTTGAAAATAGTCCATAGTCAAACTGTTCAATCTCCAACCTCCATTTCTAATCAATTCAATTTAAATTTCCACTTCCATTTAAATTGACTCAATTCCAAATTAAATAACTTCAATTTCCATTGAAATTGACTTAACCCCAAATTCAAGTTGAATTAGTCCTCAATTCCTTTCCTAAATTCAAATAAAATTCCATTTGAATTTACTCATTCAACTTTAATCACAATTTCAATTAATTCAAATTAATTTCAAATTGAACCAATTTCAATTCATATCAATTTCTGTTTGAATTAATCCCAATTCCCATTTGCATTTGAACTTATTCAACTTCAATTTCATTTCAAATCAATCCAATTCAAATTTTCCATTTGAATTTTTAAACTTATCCATCTTCAATCACAATTTCGATTAATTCAAACCAAATTCAATTTGAACTAATTTAATTCAAAATTCGAATTTAAACCATCCCGGATTATATAAATTCGAGTTAAAATTTTAAAGGTTGATTTAATCCTTGAAATCAAATCAACTTAACTTATATCATTAAACCATTTAATTCTGAATCCAAATTCCATTTCAAAGTTCAAATAATAATTTAAATCCTTTTTAAACAACTAAATCTTTGAAATTCAATTTATCATCAAATTTCAATTTTGAAACCAAACCTTTGACGTTTTATCTTAAACATTAAAAATTTAAGTCCAAAATGATTCCATTTTATCTTAATAATGGATATATTACCACACCCCATTTCTTCATTCATTTGAACAAATCCAATTTCCAGATCTCAAACCCATTTGAGATCACACAAATTCCCCATTCAAATTAACCATTTAACTTTCCAAGTTAAATTCCAATTTCATCTTGAAATTCCCAAATCAAATTGTTCATACAAACTTATTTAACTTCCTCCAAGTTAAATTCAATTAATCCCGTTATCCTTGCTCAAATGTGAATTCCCACTTCAAATTTTGAACTTCACATTAATAATCTTCTCACTTATAAGTTCAAAAACTTATCACTTTGTGTTTTACATCACATCCCAAGGAAAATTCAAAACTCAACCTTAGAGTTTTATTTCCAAATATACCTATTTATTTCTTAACATACCAAGTTATCCTTAAATTTTAAACCACTTTTGGTTTTTAATTCACAACAAATTTCTCTTAATAATTTGAAACAATTTCAAATGTTTAGATTTAGAATTCAGAACAGCACAATTGGAAACCCACTTTAATTTACATCCTTTCTAATTTTCAAGTTATTCTCTTTTAATGGTTGCTTCCTTAAAACATTTTATTGTTTATTGGAAAACAATCATCCCATTATTAAACACAATAACCATTCTATTTCTCTAGTTTAAAACCAATTCTAATTCATCTTATTTTAAATTTCTTCCCAAACTTCAAGATTTAATTTCAGTTTGAATCCATTTCAAACTTATCTTTGATTTAATTTCAATTTTTTTGTATTTCTATTACCACTTAATTTAATTCTAAAAATTTAACAACCAATTACCTTAATATTTATTAGAAAGAAAAATTACTATATATATCAAAATGTATCCCTATATAAAACCGTTTAAAATCTTTATATAAGAAAATAACAAGTACGCTCTCATATATATATATATACCCTCAACTCATTCTAGGGTTCTACGTACCTTATCCTAAATGAGTAAACCCATCAGAGCCAAGGTTCTCGCTTAACCTGGCTCTGATACCAAATGTAACGACCCGGAAATTTCGATCCAGAAAATTTCAAATAGTTAGGAAAATAAGAAAAGAGAAAGAAGAAGAAACAGAAACAAGTCTCAGAAACCTCACCTACGCAGCGGATTAAAATATAATATCACATAAATAATAGTTTTACAAAGAAGAATTATATCAGTACACTTATATTTTAATACATCAGAGTTACAACCATTACCCATCACTGGACAATTTAAAACAACATGTCCTGGTTATACAATAATATCTCAGCGGAAAATACTCCATTCGTACTGGCCCTCCAGCTCGTCTCCTGAGCTCCAGAACGCCTTACCTGAAAGTCTGTAATACTCGGTCTGACCCGAGCATTAAATCAAAGTAACACCTGGGTCAGGCTGGAAACCGGCGTGAGTAAACCCATCTAACACGGAATACAAAAGCATACAACTAATATAAACCCGGGTAACTTATATCAGTTTACAACATCACAAGTTGTTATAGACATCACTTATATCACACATCAATTTATAAGTACCAAACATAGATTAAATGGTCCAATTTACTTAAATTATTCCATATCAGCATATTGATTTCACATATCAATCTATAAAGAATGAAAGTGGTTTCGGGTATTAACTAATTCCCGACTCCGGTCTCTTCGAATCCAATGTCATCTTAACCCAAGCTATTCAAGTGAATACAATTAAATTTTAAATACAGGATGTCATTATTGCACTGCAATACATCATAGATAACCACATTATCACTGTTCAACCCAAACATATCATATCATAAAACATTTCATTTCACAAAGCATCACAATCATAGATCAGGGATAACAAATAATCCAAGACGTTCAAATTCCTTAGTTTAATTACACTAAGTAATTCACACTTAATTACTTTCACTAAGTAACTATCCTTTGGTTACTTTCCATCAAGTAATTACCCATTAATTAATTACATTCTGTAATTATCCATTGATTTCTTCATTAAGTAATTTACACTTCATTTATTGCATTTATTCATAATTAATTATTCAAATTAATTATCACTTACATTGATTAATTATCCTTTAATTAATCACTATCATTAATTAACTAACCCTCTAATTAATTTCCTTAATTAATCAATCCTTTACCCACTAAGTAATTTATCCTTAATTATTTCCATTAAGTAATCCCCTTTTATTATTTTCATTAAGTAATTGTCATTTAAGTAATTAACCTCTAATTACTTACATTAATAATCTTAAATCATTAATTAATTAATCTTTAATAAATTAATTTATTAATCCCTGCTTATTAATTACTTTTAATTTCTTATTAACTTAATAAATCTTAAATTATCAAAACCTTAATTATCTTTTAAGGTAAATCATTTATCTTATTAATTTCTTAATTAAATAAATTTCTAACACTTTAACTTTTTAACTAACAATTGATTCCATTTCTAAATTAACTTTAAAATAACTTACAAATATAAGTTAAACAAATCATACCACTTCTTAAGTCAAATGTTAAATAAAACATTTATTATATATTAAAGAAATTTATTCAAGAAAAAGGGTCAACTAGATTTTTTTTAAATCTAATAACTTGCTTTTATCTCAACTTATTATAAATATTTGAAGGTAAATAGATTATGGATTATATTTTAAATATTTATCCTAAATCAGCCAACTTAATGTATGTTTAAGAAAATTAAATTTCCTTTAAAAACAAATGCTACAAATATAAACCGGCCATAATAACAGTTCTAGTAATAAACTAGAACAGGCCGAAGCCCGACACGAATGCATTGAAACCTACCCGAAGACCAAACATGCTTCTTCCCACATCACCTCTTTGATCAACCCAACTAAAAATCTTCTCCAAATCCAATCGAAAATGAAGCCATGAACCGGAGAATAATCTGCTCCGATCAATTCACCAACTACCTCCTCATACACGACCAGGACACGGTCGAATCCCTGCCCTAGATCGAATCCATCTTCCCGCCAATCACACTTAGCCATGCCGAGCGTCAGGTGTGCACGGTGCACGTGCACAAGCGCTCAGATGATCCTTCTAACCTCTCAAACACCAAAGTCGACGACCCTTCTCCCTCCGATCACCATTGCCACCACGACGAAGTCTCAAACCCTATCTCTCGTAAAACACCTCTTCAATTCGAACATCGGAAAAAAACAAATTCAATTCTGATGAACTGCTCTCAACTCCCCTCAACGATCAACACAACTTACCCACCGATCGAAAGCTTAACTCCGACTCTTCCTTCCTGCCAAACCACGAAGGTCTCGGTTGCGTCCTCATTCTCCAGTTCGATCGCGTTCCATGCCTGCCCAGAAAAACCCTTAAAACCTAAAAAATCACTTCAGCTCAAATCGAAGCCAAATTTTGAGAATCGGCTTCGGTGGAACCCTAGCACATTAAGCTAGGCTCCTCTCGACCAAAGCGTGACACCCCTTATCAACCCGATCACCAGAAATAAATTTTTGAACGGAATTCGTTCATTCCCAAATTTCTTACAATATAGGATGTTGAAAATCACAATTTCACCTCTAAAATTCCTATTTTTACTAGGAAAATCATCATGCAAGCTTAAAGCTTTGATTCACTTTCATTGAAATTTCATCAGAATATGATATTTACTGTATATCTTGACATAAATGAACTATACAGTAAGATTTCCACATAAATCAATTTTTAACTAAAACTATATTAAGAAATAAACATTTTCTTAGTTTATAACAACATGCATTATGAACTAGGTGATGTGATCTAGATTTTTGAATGTTGGGATGAACCAAATTTTCATATTTACAGATATTAGAACAATTCAAATTCCAGGTTTAGGTTTCTCACTGTTATTCATCTTTTTGAAATCATTCTTGTAACGCCCCACCCCGAGACCCACCTTAGTAAAGAGAATTAACAAGTAATTCTGTCTACTAAAGCGGAGAATAGGGCTGGTTAAGGGCGACCATCTATAATTTTGTCTTAAACATCTATTGAATACGTCGATAAATGTAATGTAAATTTTTTTCTCTCAAGTGGATCGACATACCCAGTAAATGCTTAATTAAAAACTATAGGTGGCTAATGGATCTTTCAGAACAAAATACAATAATTAAATGAAAAGCACATCACAGAACAGTAATCAATATCATATATATATACATATACGCTAATACATGTTTAGTACAATACAATATGAATACAATAGAGGTGGTACTCGACCACACTATATACACCGAATG
The DNA here is from genome assembly GCA_030765085.1 of Allium cepa. NCBI lineage: Eukaryota > Viridiplantae > Streptophyta > Magnoliopsida > Asparagales > Amaryllidaceae > Allium > Allium cepa. The sequence continues at coordinate 613,055,639 of CM060932.1, forward strand.
AAATATAACTACATCGGAGTATGTGAAAGAACAGAAACTACTCAAGAGAAAGAAGAGCTGATATCCAACATCAACTTCAAGCTAAGCCCAATAAATGATACCTGAAACAACTCAGTCTGACCCGAGTGAAAACACACGGGTCAGGCTAGCTAGAACTTATCATTAGTAAAGGTGATGATAAGAGATAAGCGGAAAACCATTCCATCATTACCTATGGAATGATATAGGTCATTAAGTTATCTCTACAGTGATACATCAATGGTTCATCATGATTGCATAGAGGGTTACAATATGTATATTAGATAGACATGGTTTATCTAATTATATATATAACCAAATGAAATGGGTGAGGATATGTACCATAATGTAAATCTTCATAAGATAATTAAACTTCAAGAATCCATCATAAATAAAACCATCTAATAGAAACTTCTTAATTATTATATCTCATCTCATCAGTATAAATATAAATACATCACAAACCCATCCTTAACCTCATTATAAAGGAATCTCCATAATCATTTATACCTCATATCATTGGAATAAATATAAATCTATCTTAAATCTATTATCAACACTCATCGTAAAAGCATTACCATAATTTATACCTCATCTCATTGGTATAAATATAAATAATGTCTCAAATCCATCTTGATAGAGCCCGGAAAGAATCCAAAACATCATATTCGAAATCACCATAAAACCATGTATATAAATAAGCCCTTTTCTTACATACGGCTATAATAAAGCATCATCATCAAAACAGTGAAAACGAAACATCTAAACTTCATGGAAAACAACACGTGCTTTACATCTTGACTAGTACTAGCAATTTGGTACCGTACATCGTGATGACTTGGGGTCACATAACATCGTGATTGACTAGTCGGAACATCTTGATGACCCCCAGTCACAAATCCGAGTAAAAACATCGTGATGATTGGAGTTGAGTAATAACATCGTGAACATCGTGGTGACTCCAATCGTACTCGGTCTAGTACTAGTAACATCTTGAATGTGTCTCAACTATTCGAATAGGAACCCAAAAGGCGAGAATCGTATATCCCATACTATACGTTCTCCCCTAATGTTTTACTAATCGTTAGTTGGTTCCACATTAGAAAACATCATAAAACATCAGAACCATCATAAAACTCACTCTGCCTCATCTCATCGGCGAGTTAATATAATACCATACTCATCTCTTCTCATCGACGAGTAATGGTTCCATCGTGACTTGTCTAATTTCATCGACAAGTGAAAATCATCATAACCATCTTAACTTCATAAATCATCACAAACATCTTAAATCATCATAAACATCTTAACTTCATGAATACTTCATAAATAGACTTACCTCATCTCATCGGCAAGCAAAACAACATCTTTAAGTGGTTCTCATCGATTTTTACTCCTATAATAGGAGATCTCGAACATCTCAACTCACCAAATATTGGCTACTTGGATAATTCCTATAATAGGAATTGAAAATCTAAAATACTAACTCAAGATACAATACTCAAGAGGTTTCGATCGTACAAGTCCGGAATTAACCGAAAAAGCAAACTCATGTGTCTCATACCACATGTTTTACTAAATCGTTTAATTCTCTTTCTCATACGTCCGAAAAGTGTAAAAATGTGTATCTTTAAATAGAAAATATATTTTTGCCAAATCGGGTTTTGAAATAAATTTCAGAAAATATTTAAGAAATCAACTTTGAAAATCTCTTTATAATTTATAAATATTAATTGTATCATTTTTTTATATGAAATCACTTTGTAAAATATATTTCTTAGAACAATAGCTAGAATATGAACACTGTTGGAAAATAGTTTGAAAATACGTGCACATGCGCTCGGAATCACAAAGAAAACATTACATAATGAATCATTAAAATCCTTTAAAATCCCAATGACGGATTCGTGAAAATCCATGGTTCTATATGGTAGAAGCAAACCAAAAATAATCACAAGACGCATGGTTTATCCCTTGAATAAGGTAATACAACACTCAAGATCTATATTAAAATTCATCATCAAAAACTTGCTCGAACAATCTAAGAAAATACATGATTCAATACCAGAGCATATGTGATCTAAAGCTCTCATTATTTGCACTGAAAAGAGCATCAAAACCGTGTTCGGAAAACATAAGAGAAAGCACCAAAAGTTGGTGCAACAATTCAAGATACACAGGAATAAACATTGGTGTTTTGCCCAGGCCTGTATTTTGTTTGTTCAGTTTGCCTCTTTTAAGCACATAATTTGAGAGAACACAAAAGATAAAAGTTGTAGAAGACATCCTAATATTTCCAGAGCATTGATAATTACTGAATTCCAACAAGAAGTGTAAAATTTATAGATAAAAAAATTCTGAGATTTGAATTTCACAACTTCTGTCATTTTGCCTCAGGACAGCGACAAACAATCACATTTTTTCCCAAGATAACATTGAAATTTTGGGAAAATCAAAACATGAAAGTTTTAGAACATAGTCTAAGCTTTCCGGAACATCTAAATTTATCGAAATCGGTTGAGAAATGGAGAAGTTATGGCCAATTAAGTTTCAACCTTAAGCACAGAGCTAATATCGGTTTTGCTCTCGGGATTACAATAGAAAAGTTCAATTTTGACATAGAAGCACTCAAAATTACTGAAAACTTAACAAGTAAAAGTTGTAATATATGATTTTTTATTTCTGGAACATCTGGAATTATCAAAATCCGATTAAAAATGAGAAAGTTATGTCTAGTTTAATTTGAGCTTCATGCACAGAGAAAATATAGACTTTGCTCTCGGGTTAGCAGTAGAAAAATCGAATTTTGACATAGCTAACCTCAAAATTACAGAAAATATAAAACATGAAATTGTAGCACATGATTTTTTCTTTCCGGAACATCCCAAATTATCAAATTCCGATGAAAAACGAGAAAGTTATGGCTAATTTAGTTTCAGCTTAATAGATGGACAGAATTCAGTTTTTGGATTGAGTACAAAATATGATCAAAACTTGATATTTATAGCTCCAAACATCCAATTTTACACTAAATATGAATAAGAAAGATTGTTTACAGCTAGAGTGAGTGAGATTACTCACCTTAGGGTTTATTTGCAGTGAATTGAATGATTTTGCTTGCAAACAAAAGAGCTTTGGCCTTGGATTAGTAATTAGAAACCTATAGAAGCTAAAGAAACAACATGCAAGCAAGAAAAATATCAAAACTCAATTATAGTGAATCCAATCCGAGAATTGATATGGATTTTGAGATTAAATAGGTAGGAGATTACCTTATCTTATGTTTGTAACTTGAATTGAACTTTGAATTTGCAAGAGAATGAGTGAATTTTGATTTTTTCCTCACATGGAGGCCATTGTTTTAGGTTTATTGTAAGTTGTATTTTTTTTTTTTGAGAAGAAGGAATGAATAGAGAAATCACATACAAGCAATTCCTTCTCACTAGATGATTCTAGATTTTGGGTTTTGGATCTAAAACCTTACCCAATAAGCCCAACCTAAAATACTTAGAGAAAATATGCATATATGTTTTAGTAATTTACACATAACTTTTGCATATAATTTTCAAATCACATGAAACAAGTTGCATTGTTCATGTTTTAATAAAGGGAACATGTTAGTGACATCAAAAAATTAATTTTCCAATTAAAAATATTATTTTCACCATATAAAACAATTTTTTTTAACAATTTTTTTCAATATTCTCATTTTAGTGAAAAATCACTATTTTCATCTGTTTCACCCATATAAAATTTATTTTTGAGTCTAACTAAGTGTATTAAAATGTTTTAACATTTTTATAACATTAAAACATCATTTCAAGCCTAATTACACTTCTAAATTTTATTTTATTTTCATATTATTCCTTTTATTTTACAATAAAAAGCTTTTCATTCATTTACACTTTTTTTTCAAATCCATAAATAAAGTTTTTCAAACTTTATTTCATTCATTTACACTTTTTTTTCAACCATCAAATGTTGAAAAATGCTTCGAATAAAATAATGTTACTTATTTAAATTTCAAATCCCAAATTATATTCATCAAGATATTGTTTATATAAAATAAACAATATAATCCCTCATTTTTTTATCCAAATCATTTTTAAACACAATATTAAATTATAATTTGCAATATAATTTAATATTAACAGTAATCTCTAAAATCCCGGGTTGTTACAGACTCCCCTCCTTTGCAAAATTGCGTCCTCGCAATTTCTAGTGGAAAAATGTTGTAAACAACACAAAAATTCAATCAACAAAGGTGGTAGACAAGCTCGAAACCCAAACTATTCATGCTCTCAACATAGAATGGTAGAGTGAAAGAAGGAAAAACTCCATTGGTTAATTCAATGGTCCATCATATGCTAATATAGTGATTAGAAAACCATCGAATTTTCTAAACAACTCGAAAGAATTTCGAAGATATCCCGTCTTCGAATCAATACTCAGTAAAAAGCTCAACTAATAATCTATCAAATAAGATAGATTTCTCAAAGCTCTACAAATAGAGTCGGGATCAAACTCGTTCAAACCTGAACTCTAAGTAACAAAAATGATCATCGACACAATTTTCCGCATAATAAGACGGAAAGAACATTCTCACTATAGGATAGACACAATAGACAAGATTGATAAATCACAAAAAAATGGCTTCTCATGATGCCACCAAATTCGAACAACCGCGAAAATGCACGTCATTATCAATAGCACAAGAATAGAGTGAACTCAAGAACAAGAATATAGGCTCAAATTATTTTCAATCCAAGATATTTATAATTTTTAAATCGCAACATCTTTTAAATTTTAAATCTCAATTTTCAACATTTGAAAATTTTCAAACTGTTTAATATATTACTTAGTAAGTATTTTAAAACTCAAATTAAAAGTCCAAATTTCTTCTCTTACTTCAAAATTAATTTTCAAATAATTTTGTAAATCCATAATAATTTTCCCTCAAAATAAATTAAGGGTTTAAATTCTCTTTACTCTTTTTATTAACCACTTAAATCGTTTAAAAACAATCTTCAAATCCTCTTATAACTCTTTTCTTAAAACATTCAATGTATATAATATAGGTTCCAAAATATCAAAATATACTTTCAATAAAGTATAGTTCAAAGTAAATAAATAAATAAGTGGCATTGCCTCGCCATTGAACCTCTAATAAATAGATATATCTGTTGGCTGCAGAGTCGATCGAACGATCAAAACTGCCTCGCCACTCTGTTACTCGTTTCTAAAATCAGTGGCTGCAATTACCATTCAAAAATAAATTTAATATATAATCTCAAAATATTATTTTCAAAATCTCATTTTTTTTAAACACAAACCATTGTGTCTGATTGCCTCATCATAGCATTTAGGAGATTCCTATCGATAACGTTGATCAGGCGTATCGACCAGAACTCTTAACTACTTGATGGACAACCCAACACTCTCAAATTATTTCCATAAAAGAAATACTACTCATGTAAATATATTCTAAAAATATTCTTTGATTTTTTTTGATCTCAAAACTCCAGTTTCTCTTTTTAAAACTCATATATATATATATATGTATAGCATCAAAATCTCAAACCAAAGAACATTAAGAGAATTCATCGAGATATTCCTAGAATACGCAATTCACAAAATCCACAGAAGAAGATGGAGTGTTTGTCAACTCCTACAAGCCGACGAGCCACTCTCGGAAATCATCAAGACAAAAGATAAGGTAGATATTCTTCTCGAAGGAGAAGAAGCACACAAACAATAAATCATTACTTCAAACAAAGTTATGCTACAAAGGATAACACCGATTGAGTATCCGAAAAGGATAACTCAAAGAAACTGAATGATAAACTCAACCACGAACAATCTAGAAACTCGCCTCATTCCTTAGTGTATGTCCTTGTGGAAGGATAGCCGAAGGCTAAAAGCCAGGAATCGGGTTACCTCAACACTTGCTTGCCCGATAGGATGTCAAATCCAAATGGACTCACAAAACTCAGCAAAGTCACCTTGGTTGGAATTCGAGTTATATCATCAACATCTCGATACCCAATGGTGAATTCAGAAACTTCGGAATCATAATTAACGTTCCAAAGTGATAGAAATAATAAAACAATCAACATAGGAAACCTAAATATACAATAGGAACCTATAAAACAAAGGATTGGACTTAATATCAAATAAGTCAATCCTTCTCAAATCAAATTCATCTTAAGATTGTGAGTAACAACCAAATACTCACAAAAGCATCATCAAATAGAAATCTCAGAATGCTCACAACGAGCCAATCGTTGTGGATCTCCTCAATATGATTCACAACTCTCAAAGGAACACAACAAGAATACTCTAAGGAATCAATAAGCTTCGTGATACGAACTCACTCGCATTGACAAAACTAAGAATAGAATAATCTCAAAGAAGATTATTCATATGATAAGATAACATCAAACTCAATTATGGAATACTACGGAATACAATTTATATTCCTAGACATATTCCATCTCAACATATCCCAAAATTCGAAAAAGAATCAAAGCACGATTCGAAAATAAGCTCGAATAAAGGACAATGATTCACTCATATTGTACTTCGACGTATCGTGACATACGTACTGTTCTGTGTTTATTCTACTTTGTTCTGACCACAGCTCTGATACCATGCTGTAACGCCCCACCCCGAGACCCACCTTAGTAAAGAGAATTAACAAGTAATTCTGTCTACTAAAGCGGAGAATAGGGCTGGTTAAGGACGACCATCTATAATTTTGTCTTAAACATCTATTGAATACGTCGGTAAATGCAATGTAAATTTTCTCTCTCTCAAGTGGATCGACATACCCAGTAAATGCTTAATTCAAAACTATAGGTGGCTAATGGATCTTTCAGAACAAAATACAATAATTAAATGAAAAGCACATCACAGAACAGTAATCAATATCATATATATATATACACATATACGCTGATACATGTTTAGTACAATACAATATGAATACAATAGAGGTGGTACTCGACCACACTATATACATCGAATGAAATATAACTACATCAGAGTATGCGAAAGAACAGAAACTACTCAAGAGAAAGAAGAGCTGATATCCAACATCAACTTCAAGCTAACCCCAATAAATGATACCTGAAACAACTCGGTCTGACCCGAGTGAAAACACACGGGTCAGGCTAGCTAGAACTTATCATTAGTAAAGGTGATGATTAGAGATAAGGGGAAAACCATTCCATCATTACCTATGGAATGATATAGGTCATTAAGTTATCTCTACAGTGACACATCAATGGTTCATCACGATTGCATAGAGGGTTACAATATGTATATTAGATAGACATGGTTTATCTAATTATATATATAACCGAAAGAAATGGGTGAGGATATGGACCATAATGTAAATCTTCATAAGATAATTAAACTTCAAGAATCCATTATGAATAAAACCATCTAATAGAAAATTCTTAATTATTATATCTCATCTCATCAGTATAAATATAAATACATCACAAACCCATCCTTAACCTCATTATAAAGGAATCTCCATAATCATTTATACCTCATATCATTGGTATAAATATAAATCTATCTTAAATCTATTATCAACACTCATCGTAAAAGCATTACCATAATTTATACCTTATCTCATTGGTATAAATATATATAATGTCTCAAATCCATCTTGATAGAACCCGGAAAGAATCCAAAACATCATATTCGAAATCACCATAAAACCATGTATATAAATAAGCCCTTTTCTTACATACGGCTATAATAAAGCATCATCATCAAAACAGTGAAAACGAAACATCTAAACTTCATGGAAAACAGCACGTGCTTTACATCTTGACTAGTACTAGCAATTTGGTACCATACATCGTGATGACTTGGGGTCACATAACATCATAACATCGTGATTGACTAGTCGGAACATCTTGATGACCCCTAGTCACAAATCCGAGTAAAAACATCGTGATGATTGGAGTTGAGTAATAACATCGTGAACATCGTGGTGACTCCAATCGTACTCGGTCTAGTACTAGTAACATCTTGAATGTGTCTCAACTATTCGAATAGGAACCCAAAATGCGAGAATCGTATATCCCATACTATACGTTCTCCCCTAATGTTTTACTTATCGTTAGTTGGTTCCATATTAGAAAACATCATAAAACATCAGAACCATCATAAAACTCACTCTGCCTCATCTCATCGGCGAGTTAATATAATACCATACTCATCTCTTCTCATGGACGAGTAATGGTTCCATCGTGACTTGTCTCATTTCATCGACAAGTGAAAATCATCATAACCATCTTAACTTCATAAATCATCATAAACATCTTAAATCATCATAAACATCTTAACTTCATGAATACTTCATAAATAGACTTACCTCATCTCATCGGCAAGTAAAACATCTTTAAGTGGTTCTCATCGATTTTTACTCCTATAATAGGAGATCTCGAACATCTCAACTCACCAAATATTGGCTACTTGGATAATTCCTATAATAGGAATTGAAAATATAAAATACTAACTTAAGATACAATACTCAAGAGGTTTCGATCGTACAAGTCCGGAATTAACCGAAAAAGCAAACCCATGTGTCCCATACCACATGTTTTACTAAATCGTTTAATTCTCTTTCTCATACGTCCGAAAAGTGTAAAAACGTGTATCTTTAAATAAAAAATATATTTTTGCCAAATCGGGTTTTGAAATAAATTTCGGAAAATATTTAAGAAATCAACTTTGAAAATCTCTTTATAATTTAGAAATATTAATTGTATCATTTTTTTATATGAAATCACTTTGTAAAATATATTTCTTAGAACAATAGCTAGAATATGAACACTATTGGAAAATAGTGTGAAAATACGTGCACATGCGCTCGGAATCACAATGAAAACATTACATAATGAATCATTAAAATCCTTTAAAATCCCAATGACGGATTCGTGAAAATCATGGTTCTATATGGTAGAAGCAACCCAAAAAAAATCACAAGACGCAGGGTTTATCCCTTGAATAAGGTAATACAACACTCAAGATCTATATTAAAATTCATCATCAAAGACTTGCTCGAACAATCGAAGAAATACATGATTCAATACCAGAGCATATGTGATCTAAAGCTCTCAGTATTTGCACTGAAAAGAGAATCAAAACCGTGTTCGAAAAACATAAGAGAAAGCACCAAAAGCTGGTGCAACAATTCAAGATACACAGGAATAAACATTGGTGTTTTGCCTAGGCCTGTATTTTGTTTATTCAATTCGCCTCTTTTAAGCATATAATTTGAGAGAACACAAAAGATAAAAGTTGTAGAAGACATCCTAAGCTTTCTAGAACATTGAAAATTACTGAATTCCGATAAGAAGTGTAAAAGTTATAGATAAAAAAATTCTGAGATTTGAATTTCACAACTGCTGTCATTTTGCCTCAGGACAGCGACAAACAATCACATTTTTGCCCAAGATAACATTGAAATTTTGGAAAAATTAAAACATAAAAGTTTTAGAACATAGTCTAAGCTTTCCGGAACATCTAAATTTATCGAAATCGGTTGAGAAATGAAGAAGTTATGGCCAATTAAGTTTCAGCCTTAAGCACAGAGCTAATATCGGTTTTGCTCTCGGGATTACAGTAGAAAAGTTCAATTTTGACATAGAAGCACTCAAAATTACTGAAAACTTAACAAATGAAAGTTGTAGTATATGATTTTTTTCTTTCTGAACATCTGGAATTATCAAAATTCGATTAAAAATGAGAAAGTTATGTCTAATTTAGTTTGAGCTTCATGCACAGAGCAAATATAGACTTTGCTCTCGGGTTAGCAGTAGAAAAATCAAATTTTGACATAGCTAATCTCAAAATTACAGAAAATCTAAAACATGAAAGTTGTATCACATGATTTGTGCTTTCCATAACATCCCAAATTATCAAATTCCGATGAAAAACGAGAAAGTTATGGCTAATTTAGTTTCAGCTTCAAAGATGGACAGAATTCAGTTTTTGGATTGAGCACAAAATATGATCAAAAACTTGATTTTTATAGCTCCAAACATCCAATTTTACACTAAATATGAATAAGAAAGATTGTTTACAGCTAGAGTGAGTGAGATTACTCACCTTAGGGTTTATTTGCAGTGAATTGAATGATTTTGCTTGCAAACAAAAGAGCTTTGGCCTTGGATTGGTAATTAGAAACCTATAGAAGCTATAGAAACAACATGCAAGCAAGAAAAATATCAAAACTCAATTATAGTGAATCAAATCCGAGAATTGATATGGATTTTGAGATTAAATAGGTAAGAGATTACCTTATCTTATGTTTGTAACTTGAATTGAACTTTGAATTTGCAAAAGAATGAGTGAATTTTGATTTTTTCCTCACATGGAGGCCATTGTTTTAGGTTTATTGTAAGTTGTATTTTTTTTTTTTAGAAGAAGGAATGAATAGAGGAATCACATACAAGCAATTCCTTCTCACTAGACGATTCTAGATTTTGGGTTTTGGATCTAAAACCTTACCCAATAAGCCCAACCTAAAATACTTAGAGAAAATATGCATATATGTTTTAGTAATTTACACATAATTTTTGCATATAATTTTCAAATCACATGAAACAAGTTGCATTGTTCATGTTTTAATAAAGGGAACATGTTAGTGGCATCAAAAATTTAATTTTCCAATTAAAAATATTATTTTCACCATATAAAACAATTTTTTAATAATATTTTTCAATATTCTCATTTTTAGTGAAAAATCACTATTTTCATCTATTTCAACCATATAAAATTTATTTTTAAGTCTAACTAAGTGTATTAAAATGTTTTAAAATTTTTATAACATTAAAACATCATTCCAAGCCTAATTACACTTCTAAATTTTATTTTATTTTCATATTATTCCTTTTATTTTACAATAAAAGGCTAGCATTGGAATAAATTTCCAATATTACCGATTAACTAAAAGTTAAACCATAAAAATTATTTGTTTTCAATCCAAATCCATAAATAAAGTATTTCAAACTTTATTTCATTCATTTACACTTTTTTTTCAACCATCAAATGTTGAAAAATGCTTCGAATAAAATAATGTTACTTATTTAAATTTCAAATCCCAAATTATATTCATCAAGATATTGTTTATATAAAATAAACAGTATAATCCCTCATTTTTTTTATCCAAATCATTTTTAAACACAATATTAAATTATAATTTGCATTATAATTTAATATTAACAGTAATCTCTAAAATCCCGGGTTGTTACAATTCCTAAATATAACTCCTGAAGCTGTCTAAAAATTTATGTTCATTGTTTTAAATCATAACCCAAATCCAAATTTTTGGGATGATATGAATTTTCTATGATGATATTTAGCCTGATATTACAACAGAGCACTTATATGATATTCACAAACATGCACAAGTCTACACACAGAGATCTCCACTGTAATCAACAGAATACAACCATACAATATCATTTCGCAGATATATGAGTACGTAAAGATTTTAATCCTTAAAATGTTGAGTGAACTCACCTGTTTATGAAGAAAACAGAGAAGCTTATGTTAAAAATCTGGAATTGAAACTGCATTTTCTCTTCTTTAACTTGATCAAGTTGAAAATTTGAAGGCTCTTGCAACTGGAAATGATTATGTTACTTTGATTTTCCAGGTTTGAAATGAATCTGAACTTGATTTTTGCTTTGATTTTATTTTGTTTACAAGTTTTGATTTGTTTGAGTTGAATTGATCTGGTTTGCACTTTTGATTGAAGTGAATTACTGATTTGTTTTAGAGGAAGTGTTTTCAGATTTTGTGTTTGGCTTTGGATTCAAACTTAGCTTTTAGATTTAGAAAAGGAAAAGAATGAAAGGAAAATTTTTATTAATATATAAACTCAAATGTTTTCTTTTAAATAAAGACAAAAGAAAAAAACTAACTTTTGAAATGCCACATGTCCTTTATTTTAACATTTGTCATATAAGTTACTCAAAATTCTAACACATATCTCTTTTAGGGTTAATTAATTATGTTAATGAAAGATTATATTTTAACTAATTAGTTAATTAGTATTTATATATACATGTATAGATAATTTTAAAAGAAATGAACCAATTATATTTGTAAATAAAGCTTATACAAATATCTTTAATTCAAGTATTTCAAAATGTCTACCTTTTGAAATTCAAAATTAAATTCAAATCCAAATCAAAATTCTAAAATCAATTTAAAATCAAATTATACATACATATATAGCTACATATTAAATTTAAAATTAACAAATCTATTTCTACAAGTCTATTTATGATTATAAAAACAAAGTATTATAATTATTATTTGAAATTTTAAATAATTTATAAAAGAGATTATAAATTACTTCTATTATTAAATGAATTAATATATCACATGCTATATTACATTTTAACTTCTATTTTTAAATCATATATATCAAGTAATATTTAAAAAGAAATAAAACAAACCTTTTATTAAATTTTAACTTAAGCTAAGATATAATTTTAAACAAATAACATTTATCTTAGGTATTTACAAACCATATAGTTATTAATTAAATAGTTTTGAAAAGCTTAATGTTAGTTTAAATCATAATTCCCAAAATATTGAATATATTATTAGAATTTGAAAACAAGACTTTATTTATTTATTAAATTCAAACCAAAGATTATCTATTTACAATGTATACAAATATATACATTATAAATAGAAAACAATTTATTTAACTTTTTAAAAGATAAAATTCATAAATTAAATTTTTAATAAAAGAAGATTATTAAATCAATTCAAACTTTATTGACACAAATTATCAAATCAACTTAATTTTAATGCAGATTATTAAATTTATTTTGCCAAAAATTTCGGGTCATACAAACCATCCAAATAATATATTTGCATTCATTATTCTTTTTAGTGTAAAAATCATCTTATTATTGTTTATTATAAGGTCATATTTACTCATTCCAAAAACAATAATAATTCTTTCAAAACAGTACTATACTTCAAATTCCTTTTATAATACTTTTATTTCTCCAAATATCTCAAAACATCATATTTTAAATCAAAATAGCAACCTTCATCAAATCACCCTTTTAAAAGATTATTACTATTATTTTACATCAAAATTGTTAGGAACGGGAGATAGTGGTTTTGATGACACCAACGTTTGTAACTTATTTTCTTATAACTTATATACTAACACTATTGTCTAGATATTTATGAATGTTATTATGCAGGATCCGTACATTATAAAATCAAGAATGAAGAAATCAAGTTTGAAGACTCATGAGTATCAAGATCAAGATTTCAAGATAAGTGTCTAGTTTTGTTAAAACTTCATAATAGCATGGAAATCTCCATTCCAAATTTCATTTGGGATGGAACCCATTTCTACCTTCTTAGTGGCTTACAAACCCACGATAAGTAGCTTACAAACATACGACAAGTGGATTACAAGCCCATGAACATCCTGGTTTTTTACAAATTCTCGAGTCTTGATGTGATGAGATATTCTACAGGACGAAGCTTGCAAAACTACTTCAAAATAGTTTTTCAAAATATTTAGCCTTAAAAATTATCTTTTCAAATGATTTCCAAAAAGATGTTTTAGCCTTAAAATATTCTTTGTTTTTGTTTTTAAATAAACTCTTTTTTTATGCTTCGTTTGTTTTTAAAACTATCTTCTGATTTTTAAATATTCTTTATGATATATGTATACTTGAGATTTAAAACCAAATTTATATATACATTTTAAAAATATATTTTTCTACTCTTCTTTATTTTAAATCATAGGAAAATTAGTTTATTTTGCTCCAGAATCATTTCATCTTGTTTTCCTTTCAATATTATTTTCAAAACAAATTTTACATGTTTTTAACTAAGGGATGTCGACATCATGGGATACCCCATGTCGACATGGTGCCGTTAAATTCAAAAGTTTCAATTTTCAAAAGAAGTGTCTATTTGTTTAAATCTCGACACGAATAGTTATGACCGTTGGTGGTCTATAAATAGCCTTCACAAACGAATTTTTTGACTAACTATTTTCTTATTTTCTTCACTCCTTCTTCTCCACAAATCCATGTTCTAAAATTTTCATATTTTTAAGATCGTGCCGAAATTCTGCCGAATTCTCAAGTGAATCAAATTAGAATCTCATTCTTGCTTGATTCTCTGCTCTCTTTCAAAGATCAAAGTGCTATTCAGAGTTATAGGATCAATTTGTAATCAAAAGATTACTTAGTCTCTCTATAAGGTGTGGTTGTGCTTAGAAATCACTTGGGTGATCTAATGTCCCGTAAATCAGGAGAGTTTGCCCTAGACTCAAGAGACAGAAGGGTACCTCAAGGCCATTAGAAATTGAGGATCGTAATCTCGACATTGGTATAATAAAAATCTGTACGAGGTGTTTGCCTTGGTGCAGGACTGGATGTAGGGTAGCTTTGAAACCAGTATAAAATCTGGTGTGTTCTTTCCTTTTACTGCTTTTTATTTACTTTCTGCATCTGTGTTTGATTCTTTGATTGTTCTGTGATTAACTTCTGCATTTGTTTATATCATAATTTTTAAATTGGTCCATATAAGTCTTAAAATCCATTAAATTCTATTCACCTCCCCTCTAGTGTTAAATTAGCCTTAAGATCCTTAATCCGCACTCCCTTTCAATTGGTATCAAGAGCATAAGTTTTCATATTTTTCATAATCTGAAACTTGAAAAGTTAAAATTGGCATTTTTAGGAAATTTTGTTAATACCAGTTTGAATTTATGCATTTCATCAAAGTATCATAAGTCTGCATATAGTTTTTATGAAAAATCAAGTTATCTGCTGAATTAGTTTGTTATGCAGGAACAAACATGTGACATGGATTTTGAAGAATCAACAACCAATAGACAAACTATGCAAATTGAGAAAGATAAATGGATACTTGATAGTGGTTGTTCAAGGCATATGACTGGAAATCCCGAGATACTCAATGACATTATATATCAAGATGGTGGATTGGTCAACTTTGGAGATAGCTCAAAAGGATATGTGATTGGCATCGGCAATGTCGGTAATTCTAAAACTCCTCTTATTTTTGATATTTTGCTAGTTAACAATTTAAAACATAATTTGCTTAATATAAGTCAACTATGTGATAAAGGATTTAAAATTAAATTTGGAAAAGATAAGTGTCACATTGAAGATAATAAGTCAAATATTATCTTTGAAGGAATTAGGAAGAAAAACATTTACATCCTTAGTATGAAAGTTTCAAATGATAACTTATGTCTTTGGCCAATACAAGTGACCCTTGGATTTGGCATAAAAGATTTGGTCATTTAAAATTTAAACTGTTATCTAGGTTATCAAAACTTGACTTAGTTAGAGCTCTTCCCAAGTTAAACTTTAAAGTAGATAGTATATGTGATACTTGCCAATTAGGAAAACTTAAGAAAAGTTCATTTAAATTAAAAGATATCATTTCTACTTCTAAACCTCTAGAATTACTTCATTTAGATTTATTTGGTTCATCTCAAGTTCAATCAATTAATCATAATAAATCTGTTTTTATAATTTTAGATTATTATTCTAGATTTACTTGGACAACTTTTCTTAAACTTAACAGTGATGCTTTTGAATTATTTAAAAATTTTGCTAAAAGAATTCAAAATCAACTTTCTTTAAAAATAAAAACTATTCGTAGTGATTACGGTGGAGAATTTGAAAATAAAATTTTGAGAATTTCTGTAATCAAAAAGGAATTACTCATAATTTCTCTTTTTCAAGAACTCCATAATAAAACGGAGTGGTAGAATGTAAGAATAGAATGATTCAAGAGTATGCTAGAACAATGCTTTTTGATAGTAACTTACCTAAAAACTTTGGATTGAAGAAATCGCTACAGCTTGTTAAATATTAAATAGGATTTTAATTAGATCATTAACTAATAAAACACCATATGAATTACTTTACAATAAGAAACCCATAGTATCTTATTTTAAATTTTTTGGTAGTAAGTGTTTTATTCCTAATACAAAAGATAATTTAGATAAATTTGAACCTGTTTCCGACAAAGGTATCTACATCGGATATTCTAATAGAAGTAAAGCTAGAGTTTATAATTTAAGAACTAACACTATTGAAGAAACAATGCATGTATCTTTTGATGAAAATTTTAAAGATACTATATAAATAGAAGATAAAGAAGATTTTGTAACTTTAAATAATGAACCTAATGAAACTAATTGTGAAATCATTCAACCTAATAAAAGAATTAGGCTATTAAAAGATCATCATGTAGAAAATAAACTAGGAAATATCGAATCTATAGTTAAAACAAGAAATCAACTAAATAGTATGAGTAGTGTAGCTTTTACATCAACTATTGAATCTAAAAATCCAAAGGAAGCATCATCTGTTGATTCATGGATTCTTGCTATGCAAGAAGAATTGTACCAGTTCACCAGAAATGATGTTTGGGAACTAGTTCCTAGAACTGAGGATAAAAGTATAATTGGAACGAAATGGGTTTATAAAAATAAAATGAATGAACTTGATGAGATCATGAGAAATAAAGCTCGTTTACTCGTGCAAGGTTATTATCAAGAAGAAGGAATTGATTATGACGAAACCTTTGCACCCGTAGTTAGACTTGAAGCTATCAGGATTCTACTTGCTTTCGCAAACTACAATAATTTCAAGTTATATCAAATGGATGTTAAAAGTGGTTTCTAAATGGTTTTTAAAAAAAAGATGTTGATCAAAAATTATATAGGGAAATGACTGGTTCATTGCTTTATATAACAGCAAGTCGTCTTGACATCATGCATAGTGTCTGTCTCTGTGCAAGATACTAATCTCAACCTAAAGAAACTCACTTAAAAGCTGTTAAAAGAATTTTAAGATATGTAAAACACACTTTAGACTATGGTTTATTTTACCCTAAAAACGATGTATTTGATTTAATTTTGTATTGTGATGCCGATTACGCAGGTTGTAAATCAGGCTGAAAAGGTACAAGTGGAACTTGTCACTTTCTAGGACATTTTCTGGTTCCCTGGTTTAGTAAAAAGCAAAACACGCTATCTTTGTCAACAACTAAAGCAGAATATATATCTACTACTTTGGCTTGTTCTCAAGTTATATATATGCAACAAACTTTAAAAGATTTTGGATTAAATACAACTAAATCACCTATTTATTGTGATAATACTAGTGCAATAAACCTATCTAAGAATCCAACTCATTATGCTAGAATAAAACATATTGATATTAGACATCATTTTCTTAGAGATAATATAATTAAAGAAGCCATAACTCTTGAATATATTAATGCTGAAAAAAATTGTTGATATATTAACCAAACCATTAAATGAACAAAACTTTACTAAATTTAGAAGAGAATTAGGTATATGTTCATTAACTGAAATATAAATAATGCAAGTATGGTTAATAATTAATATAAATAAAAATTTCTCAAAAATTGAACTGGGCATGTCGACATGACCCATCCCCTAATGTCGACATACATGCCGAGAGTTTCAAATTTAAATTTCCCTCTAAAATTAGTTATTAAGTTATATATTTATATATTTTGACTTTCACTCCTTTTCTCTGTAATAAACTTCTAAAACCGTAAATTAATGGCTTCCTCTTCTAATAATGAAACTTCTTCACCCACTTCTCCTCATTCTGTCCTTTTCAACATTCCACACACGTACGAGTCATCAAATTATAAAAGAAGATGAAAATTTTGCTTCAAATGATGACGGAAATTCAAGTGAGTCAACTACGAATGGCTAGAGAACAAGATAGGCAAGGCAGAATCCTTAGGAATTTACGAAACTTTCTTATGGATAACCATGCCAATCCCATTGTCATCAAAGAATCATCACAGGCCATGGATTCTGAGGAAGAAGAGCCGCTAAAAGATCCACAAGAGAATCAAGTAGAAGAATATCCTCTGCCAAATCCGGATGTTCATATGGACGAAGACGATGGCGAGATTTGCGTTGGAGAGGTCCTTTTTGATGCTAATAGGAACTTGGTCGAACAACGTGGAAACTTTTGTCTCCACTATCCATATTGTTCGATCCATAAATCACCAATAGTTAAGAGCCCTCATTAAGCTTTTTTTTGTTTTCTTGATTGTGTATTGGTTTGTTAATTTGTATATAAATGTTATCTTAATTAATGTTCTTCTAAAAACAATCTTTGGTGTATAAAATCTTGAATTCCATTTAACTTAGGATGCTATATAGCACTCATACATAGATATATGTCATATGTTTGTTTATCTCATTTTCTATTAAGTTCAAGGTTTATAGGTTATTTTTTGTTGATGACAAGAGGGTAGAAGTTACATAAAATAGTAGGCTTGGAGTACGGGGGAGTTGTTGGTGTAAGGGGGGAGTTATGGTATGATCGAAGTAGTAAGTATATTTTATAAGGTTGTCTTCATCAAAATAGAGGAGATTATTAGGAACTAGAGATAGTGTGTTTTGATGACAACAACTTTTGTAACTTATTTTATTATAACTTATGTACTAATACCAATGTCTAGATATATATAAATGTTATTATGCATGATATATATAAGGCAGGTACTGATTGTTGAAGACTATACAATATAAAGATCAAGAATGAAGAAATCAAGTTTGAAGACTCATGAGTATCAAGATCAAAATTTCAAGATAAGTGTCTAGTTTTGTTAAAACTTCATAATAGCATGGAAATCTTCATTTCAAATTTCATTTGGGATGGAACCCATTTCTACCTTCTTAGTGGCTTACAAACCCACAACAAGTAGCTTACAAACCTACGACAAGTGGCTTACAAACCCATGAATATCCTGGTTTTGTACAAGTTCTCGTGTCCTGATGTGATGAGATATTCTGCAGGAAGAAGCTTGCAAAACTACTTAAAATGGTTTTTCAAAATTGCTTTTCAAAATATTTTAGCCTTAAAAATTATCTTTTCAAATGATTTCCAAAAAGATGTTTTAGCCTTAAAATATTCCTTGTTTTTGTTTTTAAATAAACTCTTGTTTTAAACTTCGTTTGTTTTTAAAACTATCTTGTGATATTTAAATATTCTTTACAATACACACACACACACATACACTTGAGATTTAAAATCAAATTTATATATACATTCTAAAAATATTATTTTCAACTCTTCTTTATTTTAAATCATAGGAAAATCTGTTTATTTTACTCCAGAATCATTTCATCTTGTTTCTTTTCAATATTATTTTCAAAACATATTTGACATGTTTTTTAACTAAGGGATGTCGACATCATGGGATACCCCAAGTCGACATGGTGGCCGTTAAATTCAAAAGTTTCAATTTTCAAAATAAGTTTATATTCGTTTAAATCTCTTCACGAATGGTTTTGACCATTGGTGGTCTATAAATAGCCTTCACAAACGAATTTTTTAACTAACTATTTTGTTATTTTCTTCACTCCTTCTTCTCCATAAATCCATATTCCAAAATTTTCATATTTTTGAGATCGTGCCGAAATTCTGTCGAATTCTCAAGTGAATCAAATTAGAATATCATTCTTGTTTGATTCTCTGCCCTCTCTCAAAGATCAAAGGGCTATTCAGAGTTATAGGATCAATTTGTAATCAAAAGTTTATCGAGTCTCTCTATAAGGTGTGGTTGTGCCTGGAAATCAATTGGGTATTCTTGTGTCCCGTAAATCAAGAGAGTTTGCCCTGGACTCGAGAGACAGGAGGGTACGTCAAGGCATTTAGAAATTGAGGATTGTAATCTCGACATTGGTATAATAAAAATCTGTACGAGGTGTTTGCCTTGGTGCAGGACTGAATGTAGGGTAACTCCGAACCAGTATAAAATCTGGTGTGTTCTTTCCTTTTACGGCTTTTTATTTACTTTCTGCATCTGTGTTTGATTCTGTGATTGCTCTGTGATTAAGTTCTGCATTTGTTTATGTCATAATTTTTAAATTAGTCCATATAAGTCTTAGAATCCATAAAACACTATTTACCCCCATCTAGTGTTAAATTAGCCTTCCTTAATCCGCACTCCCTTCCAAAAATTATAATATATAGTAAAACATCTTTATACTTTCCAATACCAGTTTACCACTATTCATTCCAAAAATACTATTTTATTTTAAATCATCGAAACTCCTTTTTATTTCTATTTATCTCAAAAATAAAAATTATTCTATTTAGAAAAACTTTTTGGAAACGTATCATTATTATTATTTAGAAAATACCTTTTTATTTTATTTCTCAAACAATAGTAATAATATTTCCTAGCAAAAATATTATAAAATCAACCATTTTGTCATTTAAGCAAAACCATATTGTCTATTCTGAAACTTATGTTATTCTTATTTAAAATTTCATTTATTCTATAAATAATAATAAACTTGCCAATATCAATTTAAAAAATAATTTTAGTTATTATTTATGAATTTTCTCAGAAATGCATAAATAATAATCTTACTAAATTCTATACATTAATTTCGGTAAGGTTTTGTTAAATCATCGTTATTCACAAAAACCATCCTAAATTTGTAAATAAACGAATTTATCATTTATTTATTTAATTTTCTCATTATTATCCAATTTATTACAATTATTCATTTCAAATCCAAATCAAATAATTTATTTATTAAACATCAAAAAATACAACAAACAACAATAATTATCCAATAAAGGCATAATGATTTTTCATCATAGAACACAACATACATCAACAAATATGATTTTTTTTATCAATAATTATGTTTTTTAATTGTAAATTCAACTAATTAAATTAAATAGCTCATACCAATTCAATTTTGCTATGTAATACCTTTGAAATTTGTAAATATTATAATCAAATATTAATGATATATTAAATTAATATTAAATAAGCAGGGAAAAATTGTTATTTTCCAACTTTGGATTTTAACAACGAAAACAATGCCATTGTGATTTGCGACCATTTCTTTTTTTTAATTCGTGTGGTATATTTATATATACGGTTTGGAAGTTGTATAAAGGAGATATGAGAAAAATGTTTTAGAGCTAATTGAGCGTTTTGCTTTTGAATGTGAATTTTGAATTGACAGTTGTTTCCCTCCTTCCACTTAAAATCAACTGACGTACATTTTTCAGTTTAGAAAACCAAGTCCTTCTTCTTACCTTCTTCTTCCTTACTTCTTCCCTCTTTCTCTCAAGAATTAAAAAGCCATAACTCACTCATTTCTCAACGGAATTAAGCGAAATCAACGGAAAATTAAAGCCTATGATGAGTACTATGCGTACATATGAGTTTAGGGGTGCAACTGGAGAAGGAATGACATAGTAGGTCGGACAGCAAGAGGCAGTGGTGAAATTTCCATATACAATTTTCAACAATGTTAAACTTCAAATATGCAAATCTCCTTTGTTTCTAAATGAAATTCGATGATCCACCTATGGAAATGACCGTACGGAGGACTATGATCTAGAAAATGAATTGGGGTGAAAAAAAATGAATTCTAGTTGAAAATGGACAGAATAACGAATACAAGAGTAGCTTTAGAGTTTTGGTGAGTGATTCCTCGTTTCCTCTATGTATAATACAATTATAATACCATATACATAACATGCTGGGTATATTATTGTAGCATGACATAAATAAACACTTAAATTTGTATTAAAAGTGAATCTGGGAGGGATTTGAATGATAATAGTACTTAAAAACTAGGTTTGGTAATAATTTAATATTTTGGCAATTATATATAAAAATTGGTAAAATAAATGATCAAATTTGATGTAGGAACTCAGAGCTCAGGTGTAATCACATCCTCAGATGATCAGAGGCAAAGCGATGTCGACTGGAGGCCGAAAAGACGACGAAAACATCAAAATCCTAAAACCTAAAAAATACTTGAAACACATACACCGATGCACAGTCATGCCAACCGGTCCATCGATGCACCGTTAAATTACCAGTCTGAACCTAGACCTTTATGGGCCTATATAAATAATTGAAAAACTACTTGACTCTTGTTCCTATTGTAGTCTTAAAAATGATCCGAGGCTAGTGATGATATGGATGATGTACTACGAAGCGAACAAATGTGCATGATGATTTGGTTGTTATTTGAAGTGCATATGTATATGTATTGCGATACAAATGTGTGATACGATGATCGGTGCAGATGGAAATGAATACTAGTGCAGGATAGACAACCCTGAGTTTGCGCACAAATGTGGTCTTGTGATACTTATTAGATGGTCCAGGCATGATGATTTTGCTCCACTCTAGTGCTATGGTGAACAAGTGGGAGGGAGTAGATGTTAAGCAACCCTATAGGCTACGAGTGGACTATGATGTGAGTCCAATTAGGTAGCACAAGGACACCAGACTTTCTTGTAGGTTGCAGGTGTTCCAGGAAAGTGAGTCATATACACGATTTAGGTGACGTTGTGCAATAGACGACCCTGTATGTAACGACCTGTATTTTACGCATACGAGGATCCTAAAATAATGTTATTTAATTCATTTATGATCGTATGATTCTAATATTTTGGAATATGGTTTTTAGGGAGATCTTATTTTGGCTATAAATTTTGATAGATGCCGAATAGATGCTCTAACCTATTTAATTACATCAGGAAAGTGGTCCCCTATTCCATATAGTGGTCATATATGAAAATCAGATAAGTGGTTAGGAATTATAGCAGTTTTAAGTTTTAAAATCTGCTAGCCAGAATTAGAATGGAATTCATAGGCTGAATTAGCAAGCCCATTAGTCCAATCAGGTTTGACCATAAATATGAGGTGAGAGAGACTATTTGAAAGTTTATCTCTCATTTCAAATCAGCCCCAAACCCTAACTCCTCTCTAGTTCTCCATTCATCTCATTGGACTTCATCTTCATTCGTCACTAATTGCAAATTAGAGGCTAGATCTTCAATTAGAAGTTTGATTTCATCATTTGGATTGTTCGGATCTTCATCATATTCATAGGTTTGTTATATTTTGTGAGTGATTATGATCTTTCACTGGTCTATGATGGTTTATATGTTGTAGTTAGGTGATTATAGGTTATAGTTATCTAATTAAATTGATTAGACTTAGGTAATTTCAGATTTAGAAACCTTAGATTAACCTAATTAAACATGTAATTGGGATTAGATCATTGGCTAGTGGCATCTGTATATATCTGGCTATGAAATTCTATGGGTTAGATTAGATCTATGCTAGAATTGTGATTGTAGATTGAATTGGATGATTTTATGTTTATATTGGATGTAATTAAATGATTTACTATGTTTGATTCACTGTTATGTTTGAATTGCTTGATTTGTTTGCTAGTGTTGTGCATGTTTTAGGACTTAGATTGGTGATCGGAGCATATCGAGAGCAAAATTCGTCGGAATCGCATAAAATTGGAGGATAGGCTCTGGAACACGGTAGGAAGACACCCTGAAAATTTCACGACAATTGGGCCTAAGTATTTGGATTGGCACCAATCCAACTGGATCGGATTGTTATCGATCCCAAATTAGCATGCCAATTGAAGCAAGATCCACAGGGGGAAATGAGCATGGATTATAGAGTAGCTCAATGAAGTTGGATCGGAGGATGTGCCAAGTGTTAAAGATTGGATTGATGATCTTCATTGGATTGGCTATGGTGCATAGATGAGAAGATTTGAAGGCTAAGAGGGATGGCTAAGGATTTATGGCATCTAGAGGGAGTGGACTAGCGGTTGGAAGAGAAATGGAGTCCATAATGGTTAACTATTTGGATTGGCACCGATCCAATTGGATCAGATCGGTACCGAACCTAATTTTTGGCTCTATTGGATGTGAGATCCAGAGTGGAGACTCTGTGGTTGTAATGGATCATGCTATATGTTGTGGCTTTCTAATTGCTTCTACGGTTTTGAAGTTATTAAATGATGAAGTTTCGGCTCTTCGGTGTGGGGGCTCAAATAAGGAGTAGGATCGAAGGAGTTGATAACAGCTTGGGATAGAACAAGGCTGCGGTATAATGGACTAGGTTGAGTGCAGGAGTCGTGCCCATAAATGGATTGGAGTTGTGAAAGCTATGAAGATTTGGGAGTGCCAAGGAATCGTTGATAACTCGGAGTGTTCTGGTTATGTTCAAGCAGGGGCACTATATGCAGGGGCACCTAAGGGTTGGTAGCAACAGTCATGTATCCTGGACCACTCCGAGAGGGTTTATGTCAAATGGTATGGAGGTACTATAGGAGACAACCGTGTGGGGT
Source organism: Allium cepa (assembly GCA_030765085.1). NCBI lineage: Eukaryota > Viridiplantae > Streptophyta > Magnoliopsida > Asparagales > Amaryllidaceae > Allium > Allium cepa. The sequence goes on from CM060932.1 coordinate 613,079,913, forward strand.
TTCAGACCTGAAAGTATGGGGGAACACAATCGAGAATCGAGATTCCATTAATCTCTAGAAAGCGAGGACGGGGCCATACGAGTTATCATATATTCAAGGCTTTAGAAGATGATAGCTAGATTTTGGTTCATGGAATAGTTGCTATCGTTGTTATGTTTACTATTTCTCTTGGGTAGGTTATTATATATAGGAATGCTAGAGAAGGGATTGGTAAAAGGGTCAATGGAGGAGGCTACTTAGATTCTTCTATCCAGTTCTGTTGCAGTATCCTATTGTCGTTTATTTAACTCTTTGGTTGCATGGACATGTCAGGTATGAGTTTTTGTGCCTGTCTAGTACCATATTTTCCTGTGTAGCTTTTGACAGTCATTTACCGCTCACACCGGACTATTGTTTGACCCAAGGTTTTATGTTTCCTCTTATTGTTTTGGGTATTCTTAAATGTGTAGACTAGACGACCACGTCGGGAGTAGTAGCTGCTGTACGAAGACGAGCTTAGAGAAGCTATGGCGTATTACTCTATATTTGTAGTTTTCGCCGTCTATATATATGTACTCTAAGGAATGTAGTGAGGAAATGTTGTATTGAGATATTATGAAATTTGTACCCTAACTCATGATTTAGTGGAGATGTTATTTTCATTTGTTATGGCTCACTATATTCTATTGTATATTTTCTATATTATATTCTATCATGCACTTTGAGATATGCAATAGGTTTTCTGCTTTAAATTTCAATCCCTAATGATCCTCCCATATCAGCCTGGCATATTTACAACGCCTTTTTAGGTCATCGATGTGCGAGTGGTATGGGGCGATCATCACAATGTAGGGCATGAGGCAAGACCAGGATGTGAGGCCATTGGATATGATGCGATATGGTTCGATGTAATAAATAGTCAGATATAATGTAGTAACTGAACGTATGTTGGCCAAATGATAGACTCATATCATGCTATAGTATTATTTTTGTAGTATATGAAGAGTAGAACATGACTTACTCACCAGATTTATGTCTGACTCACTCCTACTTTACATTTTTACATATAACCATGTTAACAAAGTTTGGAGATGAGATGGTATTAGGATCAGAGATTCATTCATATATTGTGTATATGATGTACATATGTGTCATGACCTAGAGTTGACTATGTATGTGGATTGTGTTGTACTTGCATTATTCATGCATATGTATTTGACATTGTAGGCAATGTCATGGTCATGTGACTGAGGTATTTATATATGTATTATATTTTATTTCCTTTCATTGTTAGACTATGAAAGTAGTTATTAGATAGTATTAGTTAGAACTATATACAATATCTATTTGTAGTTGTATATACTTACTTATCTTAATCCTAACGACTCGTCCTTTAGTTCTCGGGTTATCGACGTCGGTTCAGGCATTGGACCCGGGGGTCGAAAAGGGCAGGTTGCTACATTTGTTATTAGATCATAGGTTAGAAACTATGATAGGATCTAGGAATGTATTGAGAGAGCATATTTACATTTTCTATAGTTATATAACATATATTCGTATGTTTGTAGTTATTTTAGTTGAAGAATATATCTATTGGGGAGTTGCCAAAGAATCCTTATTGCAGATAGCAGAGGATAAGCAAGATAGCGAGGATAAAAGTAGAATAAAGATAGATAATAGTAGGATAAGACCAAAACTAGGATGGTACTATAGTCAATCTTAGGGATATTATGGTGTGAACTTTCACATTTGATTCCATCAATATCTGTAAGCGGTGAGTCGTAATAATGTAAACCCCATAGTAACTACGATTGGTGTAGAGAAGTAGTTCTTAGTATTATGTTGGAATTGTACCCTAATTTGTAGTGGAGGGATCGCAGACCTTTATGAAAGTATATGTGATCGTCTGGATTTGATTTAATGGATGCACCAAATGGAAGCTAATGAGAATGTTAAGTGGATTGAGTTTTGGAAGTAAAATGTTTTTAAGAGTGAAAATTTAATGAATTGGTGAAAAAGGAAATTAGTTTCGAAAGTTGGAATTATAAATTTCATTTCCAAAAAATTTATGAATTAATATTGTATTTATATAAGAAAATAAGTATTTGAATGATATTAGAAAAAGAGATTTAAAGACTAAATTCAAAGTAAGTAAAATTTTGATGTCTTGTTATATATACATATATATATATTATTTTTATAAGAAATTGAAGGATTTATGGATTAAAATTTTTGAACACATGTATCATAAAATATATGATTTGAGATCACAAAAATAGTTTTCTAAATTGATAAAAATATTGTGAGTAGCTAAGGTGAACCTTAAATTATATTTTCATTTATGTATACATAGGATGTGTCATTTAAAAGTGTTAGGAATTTTTTGTTATACAAAATAAATTTATGTATACTTATATTTATATTTAATCAAAATACTATAACTTATTTGAAATGATGTTTTGAAATAAAACAAAAATATTTTCGAAGATAACTATAGTTTATTGAAAATTTGAATATATTTTAAGTAGTTAGTATTAAATCATTAAAGGTAAAGAAGTGATTAGTGTTGAAGTTAAATTATAAAGGAAAAGTAAATGTTTAATGAAAAGATTTTATCTTGTGGTTTTATATAAATGAGCTGTTTTAATAAAGTAATATTTTGAAAAAGTAATGATGTATTTTAAAAAGTGAGTAGAAGTTTTAAATTTAGATACCATGATAAGTTTCTAACAGTAAATTTAGATACCATGATAAGTTTTAAATTTAGATAGACCAACACCACTGTCCCAGTGGTTAGGCACTTCGACTTTGGTGTGAGAGGTCACAGGTTCGAAACTAGCATAGCATGATTCGAGCATATATTGACATATAATAAGTTGTATACTACCTAAGTCTTGTAGTACTAATATGTGCTACCATCTGAGTACCCAATTTCAAAAACAAATTATAATGTATAAAAATGATTTCTAAACGGTTAAATCAAAATTTGTTTGATGGTTAGAAAATAAACGAGGAAGAGAAGGGTTATGTAATGGTGGTGGCTCCAAGTGCAAAATGTGCTACCATCTGTTATAAAAAAGGAGGAAACAGACCATGAAAGGATGCGAGTTATGATTTTGGACAAGGAATGCAACGGTAAGTAGTTCAAGTGTAAGTCTCACATAGTGTGTGGATCGATTGACTTTGAGACAGACTGAATGATTAGTTCTACAAGGATGTTAGATGAAGATAGGAATGGGGCTTGGATATGAATTAGGGGAATGGGCACAATTTTATCGTATGTCGGGATCCCGATAGTCGTATGAAATTGGATAGAGAAATATATATTATGGTTATGCTTAGAAGGAGAAAAGTAAACCAAATTATTGTGTTGAAGTAAATTAGAGAAAAGATTATTACAAATAGAAAAATAAATTGGGTAACATTTATATGAAAAAGATTTGAGCATATGTTATACTTATTGGATCTTGGAAATTGTTGAAGATATGGTTGAAATAAAATTTGAAACTAGTTAGTATAAGAGGCGTAAGTGTTATTGGAGTTTCAATTGATTGGAACCCGTTAACCAATTGATTGAAAATATTTTGGGATGTGGATGATGATTTTTTATGAAGTGCCTAGAGTTTATTTATTTTAGATTAGGGTCCTAATGACCTAATGATGCTAAATATGCAATTTGACTCGGTGATCGCTTCACATTGCAGAACTTAAAAATAATTAACATTCGCATTCTTCTGTTCTATGTGGTAATGATCAGAGATGGAAATGAATGATATTTAGGGCACTCTGTCGTTTGATATTATTGTAAAGGTAGGTTATTTGAGTTGAATCGAGGATGGATGTCGTTAACCTGATGTCATGAATTATGTTGCCCTATTTATGTTATAGGGCTTGGATGGATTTGGTTCTCCAAGCAAGTGATTCTTGTATTGCTACATTTGTTTTAAGGCAATAGTTATAGATATTTGATACTTGAGTAATAAATGTGGTTGCGAGTATATGATTTGGATTGGATTGGATGTAACATGCACTTGATGGTATGTTCACTACGCAAGGACGTCGATCCTTTTTCAAATGTTCCTAGATAGATTATGGCATAAGATGTTACTATGGTAGTATTTTTTTTGACTTGATTTATATGGTAAGGCACCATCCATGTTGAGTTGTCTTATCCATAATATAAAAGAGTAGTAAGTCAGTAAAATGATATAGGGAAAAGAAAACATTGGTCGGTCATTATTATAAAATGAATTGAGCTTGGATTTTGGCCGTGAATGGTATTGAGTGTGAATTATCGATTTTAAAGGAAATTCTAGATTAGTTTTGGTTTAAAACTAAATGAGGATAAATATTTTGGAATGTTGGACGAGTGTGTAGAAATATTTGAATATGGAGAAGTGTCAAGATCATATGAGTTAGTGTTATTTATGGGCATGATGAAGTATTCAAAATTTTACAGATCGATATGATTTGGAGAGAATTATAGGAAGCTGTAACTCCTATTTATAAAATATATTCCAATTTGGATTGGCGAGAAGGATTATATTAGAAGTTTTTCTAATTGGTTTAGATAAAGGATTTCGATAATGGATTTGAGCTATTAAGATGAATCTAATTTTAGGATTTGAAGAAAAGATGTAGTAGATTTAATAGATAAAGAAAAATAAAGAAATACTACAGAGTGGTGTGAATTCAAGTTTTCTCATGATGATTGGAGAAAATTATTTGGAAAGACTGAGAAAAAGTGTATTATGGTTAGCACACATAGAAAATGCAGAGGCAAAACTATGGAAATGGAATTTTGGAGGTTCGGACGTGGATTTAAAAGAAGAGTGGATAGATTCTTTTCAATCATCTCTTGAATTGAAAAAAGAACGTCTGTTCAAAGAAACATTTTTGGAGTGCGACTCAAAGGTGCATAGTTTACATTGCATATGAGGTGCACATAGATAATGTACCATATAGTCGATTATTTTAACTCTATCTCTGTCTTAGGTTATCATTTTTTTAAGATTTTGATTTTTATATTGTATTGATTAAATATAGTAGGATTTCTCTTGTTTGAGTGCTTACTTGTAGGTTGTAGAACTTAGAATGAAATATTTGGATAATTGAGGAGGTGATGCTTGAGTATCAAACTTACTGGATTTTAGGAGAAGTGATATCATAAGCGCAATAATATCGTTTAAATTAAAGTAGATACGACGGAAGATACGTTATGTACACCGAATTAAGGCATCGATTATTTTGGAATGTTCTTAGGCGAAAGAAGAATAATATGGCGATTTAAGACTTTTGGATTTGTTCTGGTAAGACACCATCCAATTTTGAATTTCCTTACTTAGCAATTTGAAAGATGAATTTAGAAAATAATAATGGATAATTTGGGTGTTAAGCATGTGCATTTATGGATGATGTAAGAGGAATCAATATTGTGTGTGTGTGTTTTTTTGCTAAGGCTACACGTTGTTATGTATTGTGGCATCATTGGTTTGAGATGGTCACAGAGATTGTAGAAGTTGCAGAAGTGCACATACATTTATGGTTGATGTTTAGGAATGAGTTTATGCCAATAGTGGAGTTTGCTAGATTTAGTTAGGGCTAACAATTTGGTAAGGGACAATTGGAAAGTGGACTAGTAGATCCTATCTTTTCATTTCAATTCCTTTCCAAAGCATTTTCCCATTTAGTTGATTATTAGTTTAGTTAATATCTAGGTTTGGTTGAACAATTGATGTTGTATTTACTTATATTACTTGATGTCAGTTGATCATTTTAAAATTTTGATGTGTTTTGTATGCTTTGATTTTTATGAAATATTTATGTATATATTCACCACGTGATATGCTTATTTATTGGTTATGCACCCATATAAAATTTATGTGATCATTCTAGGATGCTCACATCATGCTTTATACGTTGTCATTTCATTCATATAGTAGGACCCCAAATGTTAAATATTTTCAAATATACATTACCACATGCCATCTACATACATACTTTGATGTTATTTTATTGGTTACATTTCATAAAGTAAACAAGCATCATCATATGGATTTAGATATGCTAATAGAATACGTGCACCTTTTAATGAATTTGATTTCTAATTTAGTATGTTATGCATAGGTGCCTAGTTTGATTGGTTTCTTTATTGTGTGGATGAATGTTTGGATAAATGCTTTCATGATTGATTGTATGTTATATATTTGTGTGATATTAGAGAATACGATACATACTATCCCTTGAGAATTTCGAGGAAGAATTCTTTTAAAGGGGAAGATGTTATACCCTAAAAGTTTTTAAATATTATGGTTAAATATTAATAATATAATAACGTGAAAATAATCGAATTTAATGAGAATTAATATTAAATAAATATGGACAAAATGGTTATTTTTAAAACTTTGGATTTAAATGATGAAACCAATGCCATTGCAACGGTCACGTTTTCTGATTTGCATAGTATATATATTTGTCTGGTTTGGAAGTCATATAAAGGAGATACAGACCAAAAAAATTTAAAGCTAGATGAGCTTTGGGTTTTTGAATTTTAATTTTTAATTGACAGTTGTTTCCCTTCTTTCACTTAAAACCAACTCATGTGCATTTTTCAGTTCAGAAAACTGACTCCTTCTTCCTCTCTTCTTTCCTTTCCCCCTTAAGAATTAAAAAAGCCATAACTGCTCATTTCTAAATGGAATCAAGTGAAATTAGTTGCTAATCGAAGCCTATGATGAGTACTATGCACATATACTAGTTTGAGGGCGAAACTGGAGGAGGAATAGGTGCAGTAGGTCGGATAATAAGAGGTAGTGGTGAAACTCCCATACACAATTTTCATCATTCAATGTCAAATTTTAGATCAGCATATCTCCTTTGTTTCTAAATGGAACTCGGTAATCCACCCTTCAAACAATCATATGGACGAGGACCACGATTTGGAAAAGGAGTTGGGGCAAAAAACGGAAGTTCCTGCCTGAAAATGGATAAAACAACAAAGGCAATAGTAACTTTGGGGTTTTGATGATTGATTCATCCTTTCCTCTTCATATAATGCAATTATAATGCCATATACATGATATGATTGTTATATTAGTGTAGTATGACTTAAATAAAAACTTAAATTTAGACTAAAGGGGATTCAGGAGGGATTTGAATGATAATAGTACATAGAAACTAAGTATAGTAATAATTTCGTAATTTAGTGATTATTTAACAAAATTGGTGAAATAAATGATCAAACTTGATTTAGACACTTAAGGCTAGGGTATAAGCACATTCTTAGAGGATCAGAGGTGAAATGGTAGCGATCGAGATGGAAACGATGATGAAAACTTCAAAATTCTAAAACCTGATAATTGCTTGAAACACGTACATCGGTGCATCAATCATGCCAAACAGTCCACCGGTGAACTGTTAAATTACCAGTTCGGGACCTAGACCATTATGGGCCTATATAAATAAATGAAAAACTATTCAATTCTTGTTTCTCTTGTGTTCTAGAAGGTGATATGAGGCTAGTGACGAGATGGATGATGTGTTATGAAGCTAATGAATGTGTGTGATGATTTGGTTGTTATTTGAAGTGGATATGTATATATACTGTGATATGGAAATATGATAGATGATGGATGAGGATGGGAATGAGTCTGGGCCTAGAGTAGGCAGCACAAGCATGATGATTTTTCTCCCCTGTAGTGCTATGATGGAGCAGTGAGAGGGAATGGATGTTAAGCGACCCTGTAGGCTATGGATGGATCAAAGCATGAGTCTGATTAGGTAGCACGATGACAACAGGCTTTCCTGTAGGCTAAGAGTAGTATAGGAAAGTGAGTCCTATATGCGATTTAGATGACAGTGGGCAATAATAGACTATATAAGGCTTAAGGTCGGACCAGGGCATGAGTCCATATAGATATGACGTGATACGATTAGATGTATAAAACAGTCAGATATGACGTGGTGACGAAATTTATGGTGACTGGATAATAGACTCGTATTATTTTATAGTATTGCTTTGTTGTATATGTAGAGTAAAGAGTGGCTGACTCACCAGATTTATGTCTGATCCCCTCCTACTTTCCTTTTTATACATATCTCCAAGTTGATGGAGTTTGAAGATGAGATGGTATTAGGATCATAAATTCATTCGTATATTATGTATATGATGCACATAGGTGTTGTGACCTGGAGTTGACAATGTATGTGGATTAGGTTATATTTGTACTATTCAGACATATGTATTTGGCATTTTAAGCAATGTTGTGGTGATATGACTATGTTGTTTATTTGTGTATTATATTTTATTTCCTTCTTCTTGAGACTTTGAAAGTAGTTATTAGATAGTATTAGCTAGAACTATATCTGATATCTATTTGTGTCTGTATTACTTATTTTATCTCAACCCTAATGACTCGTCCTTTCAGTTCTTGGGTTGTCAGCATCCGTTCGGGTATTGGCCTATGTAACGTACGCGGATTTTCGTTGCCCGAAAATTCAACATCGATACTCACTTTATCGACTGCCGAGAATTCGAAGGCCGAAAACCGAGATGTTATGGGTTTTAAAAAGAAAAGAAAAGAAAGAAGAGAGAAAAAGAAGAAAGAAAAAGAAAAATAGAGAGAAAAGAAAATAGAAAAGAGAACAGAAAATTTTAAAATAGAAGAAAATAGAAGATAGAAGAATTTTTAAAAATAGAACGGACGAAAGAAAACAACAGAACAACAACAGAATCTCAACAATTCGCAGCGGAACAACATATAATAATAAATGAATAATCTTTAAACAAAGAACTATATCAGTTATTACATTACATACATTTCATTACATCATATCATATCATCAGAGTGTACAACAACATACAACAATAAACAGTGCAGCGGAAAAAGAAATACTATATAAACTAGTAATACGCCATGCCATCCAGCTTGCCTCTAGCAACTCCAGAATATCCAGAATATCCTGATAAACCTAACTCTTAACTGCCCGTGTGGAAATTGGTGGGCACCCAGAGTTTAGGAAGGAAAACAATAAACTCCGAGTCAGTCATGTGACTGGTGTGAGAACTCAAAACAGTTTATTTAACTTTAAAATCAAAATAGAGGAATATTTTTAAATTCAATTCGCAATGCTTTTTAAAATGAGACTATCATAAGACCTCCTGCCACACACACAATGCAAACGCAGACTTGGAGGAGATTGCTTCTTATGTTAGTCAAAGATGCTTGATACGCATTAAAAGAACATTTGATATTATTATTAGTGCATAGTGTAGAATAAATTCTTTCGAAAGTAAAGATATAAATCATAGCCAGCATAGGTACCATTATATTATGCCTACTATAGCTACCTCCTGAGGAAGCAGGTTCTACAACTAAAACCGTACAAGTCACGTATTGTTTCTTTGGATTTCCAACGAATGATCAGGCCAAGGAACTTCCCATTGCCACATGAGAATGCCTATGGATGGACATCCCCGAGAACCAAACCGGATCTCTACCAACACAAGGCCGGGTTACTCCTAACTGAGTAACAACTGACCGAATATGCCATCCCCCGGTCCTTTGGGACCTTTATCACCGAGCGCTCGTAATCAATTCACACAATCATAAAGTGTTTTCAACATGAGTAAGTATCTGGGCTCCATACCATGACACTACCCTTTTCCAGAAGGAAATGGACACATCCTAAAGGGTGCTACCCCTCATAACCTTGCTGCTTCTTTCCTGTTTTGACCATTCACGGGGTGTGAGGCTCGACGAATTCACGTCCACAAAAACATACTTTATACAAAAGCCATGCTTTGGGTCAACAAATGATCAACACAATGATCATTAAGATAGACGATCAAATAAATGATCCTATCACAATAATCAACACAATGATCATTTCAGCATCACTCAGCATGTCACATTACCAAATTGGGAATATATCGCTGATAACTTCAACTATATAACCTTTGAGCTCGTACGTCTCAAAGAAGGGTGTTAAGCAAAGAATAAATTCTCCGCCACCAACAGAAATATATTTGAAAGAAATCGGCTTTATATCTCAACTTGTAATGTCAGGCATACAATCCATACAAGTCTGTTCCGGGCTCGAACAAAACCGAAGGCACTTACAAAGAAGTCCTTGCAATCCGGATATTCACAATCCTGATCGGATTCACCATCACATATGGAGAACTCAATACCGTAGCTACTCGGTGCAGAGTCAATCGATAGTTCATCCTATCACTCTCGCAAATACCGGTCTTCAACACCGATCTTCAAATGCGATTCACAACGACGTATCACATATTCGGAGTGGGTTATACGACCCCATGGTCCTTTCCCGGTTAACCCGAATAGTGAGCGCTTATTCAAAAATAAGTGTGCATTAAATTTCAAACAATTCACATCAAATACCCATTTAAAGGGAAATATTGATAGTCGGTTATTGAACTATCAATTGATATGCATACATCACCAGATTCCAAATAATTTTCCAAATTATTTACTTTCCAAAATATCTTTACAAGATATATTATTTCAACACTTCAAAATAAATCAATATTTATTTTCAACCAATTTCACTTTTCACATATAAATTCCATAATGAATTTATATTTCAAAATATTCGTGCATATACGATTTCAATTATTCATTTTCAATTTATCTTCAGAAAAAGATAAATTCTAATTATTCACTTCATATTGGAAAACATTTCCATACTTATTTATTCATAAGTAATTCACAAATCTCTTTTATTTTCAACACTTAGAAAATATTCAATATACTTAAATCGAATTAAGTATATATTTCATTCTTTAAGGAAATCATTCACTTAAACATATTTACTTGGGCCAAAACGAATGTTACGTAAAACATCGTTACGACAACCCAAAATCACTAGTATAGGGATTCGAAATTAAAATAGATATATAAATCCCAATACTAATCAAAAACATTTCCTTTCGGAAATCATTTACTATAACAACAGTGTTATAGTCCACCATTTCCTTTCATTTCTCGAAACATCTATTTCAACAATAAATGTTAAAATCTATGGTTTCGAATCTCAACACCTTTTAAAACATCGTTAGATCGTTTTAATTATGTTTAAAATATCACATTCTAAAACATTTTCTTTAACATGTTATTCACTATTCAAAAACGTGAATATACTATGTTCACAAATTCCATTATTTCTATTCACTTTAACTTAAAGGATTATTCACTGTCTAAAACGTGAATATAACTCCATTTATAAGTTATAACAATTAACTTATCAAAATAAGTCGTTTGCGGATTTACAAAACAACGTTTATAAATTCCGTTTCTTTTTATTTATAAAAACTTCCTTTTTATAAATTCCTTTATTAACCTATTTCAGTTTACAACTCAATTATAAACTAAATGTTTATATTATAAGTTAAATACTTATAAAACGATTATTTTATAAGATCGTTCTTTTAAAGACTTTCCAATTTATAAATCTTATAACTTATAAGATTTAATGATTTATCCAATCTATTCTTCAAATAATTTCACCAAATTTATAAATCTTACTATTTATAAATTTCATTTATAACTTCACGGTTTATAATTCTATAAATTTCATTCATTTATGAAATTCATTTTCACTACATGCAAACACTTATAAAAACTCGTTTTATAATGTCTATATTTCAATTTATAAATATCCATTTATAAATCTCTTAATATAAATTAATTTATATTATTCTTTTAAACGTCTTTAAATTCCTTTAAAATTTCACCGTTCTCTTGATTTATAAAATAATCAAATTTTATAAATCTTATATTCAAACTTTTAATAATAAACTCAAAAATCCAGTTTAAACTATTTTATAAAATCATTGGTTCATATTTCTCAAAAACCAGCTTTTAACTATATTTCACAAAAACCATAATTTTATTACTTTAAAAATTATAACGTTTATTTATTTATAATGGATCAATTCCAAAAATATAGTATATTTTCAAAAATCACTTTAAAGCCATTTTAAAATCCCAAAATCTGGGTCCAATGATGCTACACACCAAATAGTCAATCACGACTAACAACGATATCATATATCGATATGATAATCCACCAAATATCAAAATATCTGAAATCAAATAAAAACTGTTGAGGAATCCAGTTGGATCCCTCCAACCTGTTTCCTGCATCCAAAAACATTAGCACAATACCAATTTCGCTCCAGTACGAAATTATCGCGGTACATGTTTTAATAAATATTATCCGCTTACTAACGGCGTAATAGGGTCTCATCCGCTAAACAAAAAATGCGGGAAATCAACAACTGCAATATATACATATGCCAATATATATATATTGATATTATATATAATACCAATTTCACTGTTTATGAAGTATTCGCGGTATATGTTTATATTAAATAACATCCGCTTACTAACGGCGCATAATGTCTATTTTAACAATCAATAATTTACAGTCATCATTCAAACATGCATTCAAATATTTTAAATCTAACTATTTAAAATAAAATCGAAACTGATTCGATCGAGTGAGAAATTCTCACCTTGGTTTTAATTTCCGTTTTAGCTTTTATTTCGAATAAAATTAAACGCGCGTTTAATTTTACCCGAAATTCTCACTAACTCCAAACGACTCCAAACCAACTCCATCGCGTAGTGCTCGTCCATACGATTCCAACGCAACTGAGTTTGCATTTTTTCGACCTCGTATGAAAAAGATATGAATTTTTGAAGTTTGCACGATTTTATATACACAAATTTATAACTAACTTTAAAAATTTAAACCCCCAACCATCTACAGCCATTAGATCCACTGCCAACTCATCTCCACCGTGCATCACTATCATCTTCCTCACGTTCACCTACAGGTCCAAGCCGTGCACAAACAACCCATTCAAAGAAATTAGGTTTTAATTTATCGCCTCCATCACTCGATGAAAACTCGATCGGGGAACTCCGTTGCGAAGCCCATCTCCTCCACCATGTTCGGCCCCCACCCTATGAAGCTCGGCCATGTCTATAGCCTAGGGTTGCGTGCGTGACCTGATGAGAATGGCCTCACATAACTTCCTCTCCGTTGCACCAAAATCCATCATCACCGTATGGATTTCAAGATCTCATCGTGCTCTATAACTTTCGTGTTGAACACTTTGGCTAATTCTTGATGGATTGAGAGAGATTGAGAGATAAGTGTTGAGCATTTCTGGCCCTTCAATTATAAGTGGCGGCTGCCTGTAGGAAATTAGGGTTTTAGTATATTATTATTTTTTTATTTTAGAGTGAGGGTGTGGGTCTCCTTTTATAGAAAAAGCAAGCGTAAACACTATTCATCCCGGGAATTCCGAACTCCGACTTAGACGCCGTAACCAGCGTACCTAGGGTTTATCCCGCGTTCCGGACACAATGGAACAGGTTTCGGAAGCTAATTCGGAAGTATGTGCGAGTTATGGCTGAAAACGCTCAATTTAAATTAAACCGATTTAAGTCGATTTCTAGGCGTTTTAATTTGTACCGGACAAACGGTAAATCCAATTGACTTGAAATTTGAAACCTTACAATAATATCACATTACGGATCCGATGAAACTGGTTTCGTCGAAATCCGAGACTTTTTGAAAAATGGCTATTTTGACTCGCCAAATTTAAATTAAAAACGATTCGATGCGTTTTGAGCTGCCACGATCAAACGATAACTCCGATTGACACGAAAATTGAAATCCGGTAATAACTAACTATTACGGATCCAATGAAACTGGTTTCGTTCAATTCTGAGACTGTCCAAAAATTGACTATTTTACAGTCGATTATTAAATATTAAAATATTCAATTTTCACAAATTAACTTTTAATTCGATTTTAAAAGTTCTAAAATATTTCTATAACTCCAGTATGATTAAATAAAATTTTCCAAATTATTTTAAATCATTTTTAACTCTATTTTCAATTATTTCCATAATTTAACATATTAAATTATCGATTTAATAATCCAATTAAATCCAAAAATTCAAATAAAAATTTATTTGACTTATAAATTCACTTATTAATATTTAAAATTAATTAAATATTCAAATTTTAATTTATAAAAATTCTGGGTCGTTACAATCTTCCCCCCTTAAAAGAATTTCGTCCTCGAAATTACAAGTAAGAAAGGTTACAAAATCTATTAACTTTCCAAAATCCATAGTTAAACTTCTTACAATACTTTACTAAGTTTTCAAATCATATTTAGTTATCTTTTCAAAAACAACTACTATTGTTTAACTTTCAATTCCAAAATTAAAGTTAAAGTTTTCAAAATTTTCCAAATTTTCTCAAAATTTTTCTAACGCCTTAAATTTCCGGAAAAATTCGTCATAGTCTCCTTTGCGCGGCTCGATCCGAAAAAAAAAATGACAGTATATATATCACAAATATACATCTCATCAAGTAATGAGGCATCCCGAAGGGAAAAAAATGTAAAAGTACGATATTTAATCCGAGATATGTACCTTATATTTTATTAGCAAGCATATACGGCTAATATAGCGCTAAAGCGAACTCCAAATGCGAAGCAAACGCAATCCGCCCCTACTAAACTCAACAAACAACATGAGAACATGCACATATGCAAATAATCTCAATATACAACATATAGCAACATATCAACTATATATGTCACATAGCCAATGCAACAATAGCAATATATATTCAACCATCAACCAACTAACATTCAACAAATTCATTCATATTCTCATTAATACTTAATGAATTGGTTTTCACTCTAAATCATATTTGATTTATCAACATTGGATTTTATCAACTTTCATTCTCAATTCAATTAGTTATCATTACTAATTAAATCCAATTCACTTTCAATTCTATTCAAATTTATTTACTTCTAATTTGAATTTAATTTCATAGCTTTCAATTTCATTAACTCTTAATGAATTTTATACAATCAATCAACAATCATATAACAACCAAAGTATATATAATACAACCAAATTCCTTTGCTTATATTCATTCTCATTCAATTTATTCAACTTCTAATAACATTTGATTTCAATGAATTAATACTTTCATTCATTATTCCATATCAACTTAAATTACATTCAATTGATTAACATCCAATCCATTTATTCAATTCAATTACAAAGTTGAATTTCATTTATATAACTCAAGTTCATATCCATTTAATCCACTTGATTATTTACAACTCATATTCATAGATATATCCATAAAGTTTCACTTCTTATGTATATAAGTTTATTTCACAATTGTAAATACTTTAATTATAATTCTATTCTTATAATTCATTTGCTTATACAATTTTTCTTTTATTTAGATTATTCAAACAACCTAACAATCAACTTACATACAGTTTAATAATTTTGAAAAATTATTTCTTTATATATAAAATATAATCAAGGTAAAATTATTTCATTTACCCAATTTAAACAATATTATGTTGAATTGTTCTATTCAAGTGTTTATAGATCCCTATCAACAACGTTAATTACTCGTATTAACCAGAATCCATATACCACTCAACAAACCAATCATCACAATATAAAACAATTTTTATTCACTAACAAATACGCTCTCATATCTATTATTACACTCAACTCATTCTAGAGTACTACTGACTCTATCTCTAATGAATAATACCCAACAGAACCATGGTTTTCGCTTAACCATCAGAGCTCTGATACCAAATGTAACGTACGCGGATTTTCGTTGCCCGAAAATTCAACATCGATACTCACTTTATCGACTGCCGAGAATTCGAAGGCCGAAAACCGAGATGTTATGGGTTTTAAAAAGAAAAGAAAAGAAAGAAGAGAGAAAAAGAAGAAAGAAAAATAAAAATAGAGAGAAAAGAAAATAGAAAAGAGAACAGAAAATTTTAAAATAGAAGAAAATAGAAGATAGAAGAATTTTTAAAAATAGAACGGACGAAAGAAAACAACAGAACAACAACAGAATCTCAACAATTCGCAGCGGAACAACATATAATAATAAATGAATAATCTTTAAACAAAGAACTATATCAGTTATTACATTACATACATTTCATTACATCATATCATATCATCGGAGTGTACAACAACATACAACAATAAACAGTGCAGCGGAAAAAGAAATACTATATAAACTAGTAATACGCCATGCCATCCAGCTTGCCTCTAGCAACTCCAGAATATCCAGAATATCCTGATAAACCTAACTCTTAACTTCCCGTGTGGAAATTGGTGGGCACCCAGAGTTTAGGAAGGAAAACAATAAACTCCGAGTCAGTCATGTGACTGGTGTGAGAACTCAAAACAGTTTATTTAACTTTAAAATCAAAATAGAGGAATATTTTTAAATTCAATTCGCAATGCTTTTTTAAAATGAGACTATCATAAGACCTCCTGCCACACACACAATGCAAACGCAGACTTGGAGGAGATTGCTTCTTATGTTAGTCAAAGATGCTTGATACGCATTAAAAGAACATTTGATATTATTATTAGTGCATAGTGTAGAATAAATTCTTTCGAAAGTAAAGATATAAATCATAGCCAGCATAGGTACCATTATATTATGCCTACTATAGCTACCTCCTGAGGAAGCAGGTTCTACAACTAAAACCGTACAAGTCACGTATTGTTTCTTTGGATTTCCAACGAATGATCAGGCCAAGGAACTTCCCATTGCCACATGAGAATGCCTCTGGATGGACATCCCCGAGAACCAAACCGGATCTCTACCAACACAAGGCCGGGTTACTCCTAACTGAGTAACAACTGACCGAATATGCCATCCCCCGGTCCTTTGGGACCTTTATCACCGAGCGCTCGTAATCAATTCACACAATCATAAAGTGTTTTCAACATGAGTAAGTATCTGGGCTCCATACCATGACACTACCCTTTTCCAGAAGGAAATGGACACATCCTAAAGGGTGCTACCCCTCATAACCTTGCTGCTTCTTTCCTGTTTTGACCATTCACGGGGTGTGAGGCTCGACGAATTCACGTCCACAAAAACATACTTTATACAAAAGCCATGCTTTGGGTCAACAAATGATCAACACAATGATCACTAAGATAGACGATCAAATAAATGATCCTATCACAATAATCAACACAATGATCATTTCAGCATCACTCAGCATGTCACATTACCAAATTGGGAATATATCGCTGATAACTTCAACTATATAACCTTTGAGCTCGTACGTCTCAAAGAAGGGTGTTAAGCAAAGAATAAATTCTCCGCCACCAACAGAAATATATTTGAAAGAAATCGGCTTTATATCTCAACTTGTAATGTCAGGCATACAATCCATACAAGTCTGTTCCGGGCTCGAACAAAACCGAAGGCACTTACAAAGAAGTCCTTGCAATCCGGATATTCACAATCCTGATCGGATTCACCATCACATATGGAGAACTCAATACCGTAGCTACTCGGTGCAGAGTCAATCGATAGTTCATCCTATCACTCTCGCAAATACCGGTCTTCAACACCGATCTTCAAATGCGATTCACAACGACGTATCACATATTCGGAGTGGGTTATACGACCCCATGGTCCTTTCCCGGTTAACCCGAATAGTGAGCGCTTATTCAAAAATAAGTGTGCATTAAATTTCAAACAATTCACATCAAATACCCATTTAAAGGGAAATATTGATAGTCGGTTATTGAACTATCAATTGATATGCATACATCACCAGATTCCAAATAATTTTCCAAATTATTTACTTTCCAAAATATCTTTACAAGATATATTATTTCAACACTTCAAAATAAATCAATATTTATTTTCAACCAATTTCACTTTTCACATATAAATTCCATAATGAATTTATATTTCAAAATATTCGTGCATATACGATTTCAATTATTCATTTTCAATTTATCTTCAGAAAAAGATAAATTCTAATTATTCACTTCATATTGGAAAACATTTCCATACTTATTTATTCATAAGTAATTCACAAATCTCTTTTATTTTCAACACTTAGAAAATATTCAATATACTTAAATCGAATTAAGTATATATTTCATTCTTTAAGGAAATCATTCACTTAAACATATTTACTTGGGCCAAAACGAATGTTACGTAAAACATCGTTACGACAACCCAAAATCACTAGTATAGGGATTCGAAATTAAAATAGATATATAAATCCCAATACTAATCAAAAACATTTCCTTTCGGAAATCATTTACTATAACAACAGTGTTATAGTCCACCATTTCCTTTCATTTCTCGAAACATCTATTTCAACAATAAATGTTAAAATCTATGGTTTCGAATCTCAACACCTTTTAAAACATCGTTAGATCGTTTTAATTATGTTTAAAATATCACATTCTAAAACATTTTCTTTAACATGTTATTCACTATTCAAAAACGTGAATATACTATGTTCACAAATTCCATTATTTCTATTCACTTTAACTTAAAGGATTATTCACTGTCTAAAACGTGAATATAACTCCATTTATAAGTTATAACAATTAACTTATCAAAATAAGTCGTTTGCGGATTTACAAAACAACGTTTATAAATTCCGTTTCTTTTTATTTATAAAAACTTCCTTTTTATAAATTCCTTTATTAACCTATTTCAGTTTACAACTCAATTATAAACTAAATGTTTATATTATAAGTTAAATACTTATAAAACGATTATTTTATAAGATCGTTCTTTTAAAGACTTTCCAATTTATAAATCTTATAACTTATAAGATTTAATGATTTATCCAATCTATTCTTCAAATAATTTCACCAAATTTATAAATCTTACTATTTATAAATTTCATTTATAACTTCACGGTTTATAATTCTATAAATTTCATTCATTTATGAAATTCATTTTCACTACATGCAAACACTTATAAAAACTCGTTTTATAATGTCTATATTTCAATTTATAAATATCCATTTATAAATCTCTTAATATAAATTAATTTATATTATTCTTTTAAACGTCTTTAAATTCCTTTAAAATTTCACCGTTCTCTTGATTTATAAAATAATCAAATTTTATAAATCTTATATTCAAACTTTTAATAATAAACTCAAAAATCCAGTTTAAACTATTTTATAAAATCATTGGTTCATATTTCTCAAAAACCAGCTTTTAACTATATTTCACAAAAACCATAATTTTATTACTTTAAAAATTATAACGTTTATTTATTTATAATGGATCAATTCCAAAAATATAGTATATTTTCAAAAATCACTTTAAAGCCATTTTAAAATCCCAAAATCTGGGTCCAATGATGCTACACACCAAATAGTCAATCACGACTAACAACGATATCATATATCGATATGATAATCCACCAAATATCAAAATATCTGAAATCAAATAAAAACTGTTGAGGAATCCAGTTGGATCCCTCCAACCTGTTTCCTGCATCCAAAAACATTAGCACAATACCAATTTCGCTCCAGTACGAAATTATCGCGGTACATGTTTTAATAAATATTATCCGCTTACTAACGGCGTAATAGGGTCTCATCCGCTAAACAAAAAATGCGGGAAATCAACAACTGCAATATATACATATGCCAATATATATATATTGATATTATATATAATACCAATTTCACTGTTTATGAAGTATTCGCGGTATATGTTTATATTAAATAACATCCGCTTACTAACGGCGCATAATGTCTATTTTAACAATCAATAATTTACAGTCATCATTCAAACATGCATTCAAATATTTTAAATCTAACTATTTAAAATAAAATCGAAACTGATTCGATTGAGTGAGAAATTCTCACCTTGGTTTTAATTTCCGTTTTAGCTTTTATTTCGAATAAAATTAAACGCGCGTTTAATTTTACCCGAAATTCTCACTAACTCCAAACGACTCCAAACCAACTCCATCGCGTAGTGCTCGTCCATACGATTCCAACGCAACTGAGTTTGCATTTTTTCGACCTCGTATGAAAAAGATATGAATTTTTGAAGTTTGCACGATTTTATATACACAAATTTATAACTAACTTTAAAAATTTAAACCCCCAACCATCTACAGCCATTAGATCCACTGCCAACTCATCTCCACCGTGCATCACTATCATCTTCCTCACGTTCACCTACAGGTCCAAGCCGTGCACAAACAACCCATTCAAAGAAATTAGGTTTTAATTTATCGCCTCCATCACTCGATGAAAACTCGATCGGGGAACTCCGTTGCGAAGCCCATCTCCTCCACCATGTTCGGCCCCCACCCTATGAAGCTCGGCCATGTCTATAGCCTAGGGTTGCGTGCGTGACCTGATGAGAACGGCCTCACATAACTTCCTCTCCGTTGCACCAAAATCCATCATCACCGTATGGATTTCAAGATCTCATCGTGCTCTATAACTTTCGTGTTGAACACTTTGGCTAATTCTTGATGGATTGAGAGAGATTGAGAGATAAGTGTTGAGCATTTCTGGCCCTTCAATTATAAGTGGCGGCTGCCTGTAGGAAATTAGGGTTTTAGTATATTATTATTTTTTTATTTTAGAGTGAGGGTGTGGGTCTCCTTTTATAGAAAAAGCAAGCGTAAACACTATTCATCCCGGGAATTCCGAACTCCGACTTAGACGCCGTAACCAGCGTACCTAGGGTTTATCCCGCGTTCCGGACACAATGGAACAGGTTTCGGAAGCTAATTCGGAAGTATGTGCGAGTTATGGCTGAAAACGCTCAATTTAAATTAAACCGATTTAAGTCGATTTCTAGGCGTTTTAATTTGTACCGGACAAACGGTAAATCCAATTGACTTGAAATTTGAAACCTTACAATAATATCACATTACGGATCCGATGAAACTGGTTTCGTCGAAATCCGAGACTTTTTGAAAAATGGCTATTTTGACTCGCCAAATTTAAATTAAAAACGATTCGATGCGTTTTGAGCTGCCACGATCAAACGATAACTCCGATTGACACGAAAATTGAAATCCGGTAATAACTAACTATTACGGATCCAATGAAACTGGTTTCGTTCAATTCTGAGACTGTCCAAAAATTGACTATTTTACAGTCGATTATTAAATATTAAAATATTCAATTTTCACAAATTAACTTTTAATTCGATTTTAAAAGTTCTAAAATATTTCTATAACTCCAGTATGATTAAATAAAATTTTCCAAATTATTTTAAATCATTTTTAACTCTATTTTCAATTATTTCCATAATTTAACATATTAAATTATCGATTTAATAATCCAATTAAATCCAAAAATTCAAATAAAAATTTATTTGACTTATAAATTCACTTATTAATATTTAAAATTAATTAAATATTCAAATTTTAATTTATAAAAATTCTGGGTCGTTACAGCCTAGGAGTTAAAAAGTGCGGGTTGTTATGTAACAATCCGCTTTTCCGATCCTCAAATGTTGTCACTAATACATCCATGGTATTCATGTGTCGAGCGTCCAAGTGTTAAAAGATAGATTGTTAAGGTAAATAAAAAGAAAAAGAAAAGGAACAAGGAAGAAAGAACAAGCATTAGAATCTTACAATGAAATGATAATATAAGACAGTACAAAGTGCTAGTTTGAGATACATGACATTTCATATTTACGATCCTAAGTATTATCATTAAGCTGGATAGTTACAATAACATGTCCTTACAAACGCTGATATATACATACTAGTATTGCAGCGGAAACAAAATACAACTGTAGCAAATGGAAGCATCTAGCTCGTCTACTAAAGCGCCAAAGAATGTCAACGAAAATCTGCATGTCTCGGACAACCTACAAGAATACCCGACGAATTAAAGAAAGAAAAAACCTTGAGTTAGACATAAGTTCGGTGTGAGAAACTCAAGAATTATGTAGCTATCGTATAACAATATCTTTTGAGACCGTTCAAATCACTATATCGGTTTTTCCCTCAAAAAAACCAAACCATCCAATAAGTAAATAAGGTGATATAATAGATAATGTCTAAGGTATAGAATATATATCAGAAAATAGTTGTGCTGCTTGCTTCTCACAACACAATAATATTAGAAGTAGAACTAAAACAGTTAAGGTATGTTGGCATATGGATTTCCATGGAGATGCCCTTAGTACATCGAGTTGGGCCCCCATGACAAGGATCATAAACTACTTTCTGAGCGTCGTGTACCCTAGACAAAATATACCATAACGTAAACAAAACTGGCCCATGACCGAGCACACAATGTCGAACATCATCAACTCCTGCTAGCAACGTCGCTAAACATATCTAATATAGAGTTGGTATACCATTTTTGGTTTGCTAAACCCAATTTCTGTGCATCCAACTCTGTATTCTGCCATTTTTCGATGGTGAAATCACATTCAGTATCTATACACACGAGCCCTCGCCACTCGAATAGATCTCGAATCTCTCTACGGATTCCAGCATCTTGAATAGTTCATGAATCTCTCCATGGATTCCAACACAAGTCGTCTAATGAATCTAACGCCAACCTCTCCCTTGGACTTAACTAGGATAGATAGTACAACTCTATAGCATCTCACTTCATAACCGCTTCCAGTAATAAAGAACACATATATTAGCTTTGAAGTGGTTCTTGGTAAGTAATATACTTATCCGATCCCGGACTCTTAAAAACTAAATCGATGAATTTCGGTAACTCAATTCTGGTTCTTTAAGGAGTAAACGAACGATATAAAGAAGCCTCCCCAATGGATCTTGTGTGTGTACATATGTTTGTAAAGAAAGAGACGATTCATATGAATGAGTCCTTTCCAAGAGATCTCAAACCGTACCGATACGTGATGCTTACATATACTTCCAAAATTAACTTGGTCAATTTCGAAAGTCGGCTAATCGGCTATCGAGTACAAAATGAAAACGAATTCTTATGGAAACCAAGTCTCGTATACTTATCATGTTTCCGACTTTCTTAACTTATACTATCACTTGGTTAAGAGTGTAGCCAGTAGGTTAGAGCACTGTATGCTTCTAAACCCTACTCGAACCATTCATAACTCTCACATATAGAATAAATCTACTTTGTTGGATTTTAGCGCTAAGTATAGGATTAAAGATTTTCCGTAAACATGTAAACACACAAAGCACGATTTAGTCACATAAGCAACTTCTGATACCTTTTTATTGAATTAATTCTTTTATTAATTAAAACTTCTTTGTAAATACTTGTATATGCACTTAAAATACCTTTACAAAAGATATATACATGTATATTATTTCACTATTCATTTCTACCCTTTCACTATTCATTTCTACCCTTTTCAATACCTAGAAATGTATCCATATTCTTATCTCAAATGGTATAAGAATATTCATAAATCTTAAACAAGATTTTACATTTATAATTAGATAGGTTAAAAACAAATGTTGCATAAACATATTTACTATAAACCCAAAACCGCTTTTCACATAGCATTATATTTGAACATTCTTTTTAAAGACCTATGTATACTTATTAACACGGTATTATACTTTTGATTAACTTCTCAAAACCATTTATCATAACTAAGTGTATAATCAAAACCACCTTTATTCTTTTATAAAATACTTAACTTTTCCAACTTATACACACACACACACATACACACACACTTTCAAATACATATAAATAGGTTTTAAATATCTATACAAAATATTACTTAAAGATAACTAATTTATAACTTACTAAAAACCTTTTATTAAATTCTAAAAAGGAATCCTTTTCTTTTAAAAAAAATCATATTTAATTATTAAAAATATATTTTAACTTGTAATCTTTTTTTCATACTCTAATCTATGTTATTAGACTTCCCTAAAAAGATTCCACAACGATAATAAATTTTAAATCATGAAAAACTAGTAAAATGTCGCATTAAAACAAAACAATACAACAAGCCTAGAAATTCCATAGTTGATCAAAGGCAGCATTTATAAGTGTTGTAGAAAGTTCTGGATAGAGAACGCGGAAAAAAGCATTGAAAGTTTGACCAGTTTTCTCTATCCAAACAACCAATTCAAGATATGATTTTTTTTTAATATATTAAGAAGTATACTCATACTAAATAATAACCGTTCAAAGAAATCCAAAATATGCCTATTAAAATCATATTAAAATTCCTTAAAACAAGCTATTTTTCATAGTGCATTTATAACGTTTACTTCGCTTCTAACTTTCTCAACTTCGTTCAACTAGTTCTATGATTTTTTAAACCTTAGTATTTTTACAATAATAAGAACACATATTTTACTTATTAAAACAACAAATAAATCCCTAAGGATTTATTCCAAAATTAGATTAAAAATCGTCAATACAAGACGATTTCAAAGTGCCCATATAGCGGTTATTTTGCTTATAACTTTTCAAAATTGGTTTTATAAATTCTATAACTTTCCAACCCAATTCCTTACTGTCACATACACTTATATATTTGTAGAGCCCAACCAATATATATTATGTCATAATATTGTAACATATAAACCATTTGAACAAGTTTAAACACAAGTGGATTTAAAGTGCTTTCATAACGACTATCGCTATATTACCATTTCTTATTCAAGTCCAAACCAAACACCATCCAATAAACCACGTATAGAAAATGTCAATGACACATCACCTATTACAGAAGGTCATAGAAGAGAGGATATAACATAAATAGTTGTCATTTTCTTTCAAAAGCAAGTATGGTCCAAATATACACTTTAATTAGTTGGTGAACTTTTAGTACAATTTAACAAGCAATACCATACAACTTTATATATAATCAAATGGTGACTTAACTCACCCTTTTCCAAGTCCATAGTCAAGCATAAGCCTCTACCTCAATACCCCTTCCTATCTCAAAAAAGTCAATCTCCAAAATTCAATCTTACCTCTTTATATTCAAGGCCTAGGCTTAGATTTGCCTATATTTCTCACGGCATTGGCTTAGATTTGCCTATATTTCTCACGGCATTGGCTTAGATTTGCCTATATTTCTCATGGCCTAGCAAGAGTGGGGAGTGTTTGCTTCTTTTATTTGAGTTTTGAGTTGCTAAACCTTGTTTCTATGTTGTTTTATGAATATAGCTTGAAGTTGTGAAGTTCCTTTGAGATTTGAAATTGTTTTAATTGAAAGAGAAGAATATGAAGAGAATTTTTTCCATGTTTTAATGAATTAACAAACCATTTTTCTAAGCTTTAAGTGTCCTTATATAGACTTTGCTAAGAAGTCATTACCAGCCCCTTACCTCCTATTTCTGTTCACAAGCCCATCCCCCTTCCATGTGCATGCATTTGACCTCATTCTCTCTTTACTTAGCCCTTAAGCCTTCCCAAATACCCATCCTTCAAAATTTCTTCACTTGACATCATTGGTGATTTAATCAACCATAAATCATGAAAATACTTTTAGTTGCTAATTAATTACACATTAATATATTAGAAAAGCACAATAAGTTCGAACAATTTTGCTAAGTAAAAAACTATTTATCTATAAAACGAATTTTGGTCACATTATCGATATTTCTTCGAACTATTTATTTTTGTAAATATTTTTTAATAACAAGTTTACCTTCATTAGTTATTAATAAAAAAGGAGTTAACAAGGTTATTAAATCAATTTAACCACATTAAATGCAAAATCCAAATATTTAAATAATTCGAATATTTAAATACGAAGTATTCAAATTTTGGATCATTACATGCTAATAGCCTCTAGTATCAAAAAAATCTAGCGTCAAATCATCTGAAATTCCACCATGAGTCCAATGGAAGAAACCACATGTGAATCGGAGTTCGTATGTAAAAGATACGAAAGTTAGAAGTTTCGGTGTCTAATTTGTAAATATAAAAAATTATAGGGTTTAAATTGGAAAATAACCTTCTCCCTTCCCAGCTCTAAATCATGTTTGCGATCTCCTACTGCTAACTTTAACCAGTCATCGTGTGCTCCTCCGACCACAATGACATCGTTGCTCACCTCTCCTGAAGATCGCTTACGCCATTGCCCAAGTCTGGCACCCCTTGGAGCTCCTATGAAATAATTAGAGTTTTTGAACCCAAATTCCCAAATTTTGACTGCCTCGGTGATTTTAGGCCATAGGACTATTGCCAGTTGACTCCTTTTTAAGATCTACATGTCTACGCTTCAATTTTTTCAACTAACACTCCAATTGAAAAGCCCCAATTCAACCTCTAAGGTTCCGCCATTGTGACCTTTACCATGACTTCTGATTACCTCAGACAATTTTTCAAAAAATTAACATCTCTCATCAACTCCATGCATTGAGGGCTTCATAACCATATGTAATTCGATATGCTTTGAACATTTTGAATTTCAAATCAGTTTGTAATCGAAGAAAATCATCCGCCATTAAAATGCGACTAAGAAGAATTTCAAGATTAAGAAAAGAGACTGATATAACAGATGCATACTAGGGTTTTCTAAGCATTATTTCTATAGGGAATGAAGCTTGTTCAATAACATGTAACCGTTTAGCCCAAAAATGGTTGCGTACTCTATTTAAATATTTTAACGCCTCTATTTTGCAGACCTTAACTTCGAATCCATTAAAATTATACATCAAACTGATTAGCTTGGAAAGACTTTCACAATGGTTATTAATATGATGTCAAATTCACATTTTAACTAAGTTAATATTGAAAGTGTTAAATTTGTAGGTCGTTACAGATCCCAAGTGCAAGTGGGACATTGATGGAGTCATGGATGCCTTTAGGGGAATTTATGTAATTATGTTATGTAATTGTGATTGGTAGTGTAAATATCAATCTTTCTTTAAATAAAGTATGCCTTTTGGTTTTGTTTACATCTATAAAACTAATATTGTGGGTATGTATTAAATAAATATTTAGAAATACATAGGAAATCGTTGTGTAGATCACAGTTACAAAAAGTTTGTAACCATCAGTTTGGATCATACCCGACTATTAAAATTTTCCTAATTATAGGGGTTTCACAAAATAATATCACATCAGATTGACCAGTTTCTATGATGGGTTATGTACTACTAGGTTATTAGCATGTGGTCGTTAGAGGACGAATGCAGAATAACTCATGAAGATGCTTCTCTAGGTAATTCTATTTAGTTCAAACATAAATCACATGCTGTGATGTGCAGTATTCTTTTCGAGAATATCGTTAAACTTATGTACATAGATAATACTTTTATTGCAACTAATCACATGACTCAGTTGTGTTATGGATTTTGTTGGGCGTATGTGGAAATACACAAAGAAATCACTATCTAAGAATGGATTCCTCTCCCTCATTATAATGGGTTAGTGTCATGACAATTAGGGATAGGTATGAAATCATAAAGATGATAGCCAGACAATAGAGTTGATCAATAATAGTTACTGGATCGAACCAAGTGACTTTAAGAATTGTATGTCACAATTAAACATAGATGTTGGTTAGAGCATTGACCGATGATCGTGCTATGTGATAGAGTTACGGGTATGCTCCAGGGAAAATTATATAATATTTTACATATATCTAATTCGATAACCAATCTTGTTCGAAATAAAAGGTGTTTTCTTTCTATTATATGCTTGATATAATATGTATATTAATTAATTTAATTAAAATTATATTTAATATAAAATTCATAAACGGTATGTTTTGAGATGGTAATTACAATATGTTGTAATAACAAGTCTGAAGTTAAACATACCATTTTAAATATTCATAGTCAAGATATACCGAGACTAGATATCAATACATCTATTGAGGCAAGAGTACATAACACTCTCCAAATGTTGGGTGGTGTATTACTCAAGACTGCTCGGGCACCAAGAGATTATGTACTAATAGTTATTGGATAACTATAGAATGACCACTTCTATAGTTTTCTTTTGGTTAATATAATTAAGGCCAAACAGAAAATATCGATATGACAAAATTACATAGCTCTCTTTACTTGAGAATATTATTGATTTTCAATGTGGAAGCTCTGGTATGATTATAGTTAAATCATAGCACAACATCCATCGAATGACTATACTTGGGTCTAGTGGAAGCATTGGAAGTGAAACACTATTCAAGAGAGAATTCGCTCCGCAGTTATATGAGGTTAAAGTAAAAGACTTTGATAAGGGCAGTGTGATCAATAATAATTGTGATTATTGAACCAGCAACTTTGTGTTTGGACTATAAAGTTGAATATGGACGATATTGGAATTTGGATTATTATCAAATTACATAAATTTAATGTGATATAGTTTGACGAAAAGAATCGGTGTAGATAATTGTTACTGCCAGGTAACATTTAATTAAGTAAAAATGGATTTTATCGAAGCTATGTTATTAATAAATTTGACCATAATGTCACGCTACCTGCTAAGTGATGTGTGAACTTTAATATTCAAATTGTTCGATAGTAACTGTTGGTCGAATTTACACTTAAAGTCACACAACTATAATGTTGAGTACTCCAACTACCACCTATTTAATTACCTATAATTGTTAAAAAATTAATTAAATTAATTAATATTTATGAAATATTAACTATAAAATTTTATTTGATTTGTGTTGAAAATAGTACATACATAAAAATTGTATATACATGTATCGATGTACGATATCGATGTACGTTTAAATTAGATTTAAATGTGTTTTATTTGATCGGGCTTGAAACGATTGAGAGTTCCATAAAAGGACTTGATTTGGCCGACCATAGGTGTTGGAGGAGGGGTTGGATTTGATTCAAAAAAAGTGGTTTGAATTAGTAAAGATATTTATGGATCTGGATCCACTTTTGCTCCTCTCTTTCTCTATTACATAAACACCCTTAACTTCTCATTTGTTGCTCTCTTTTCATCCTCCACTACATTCATATTTGGCCGAAAATGGCAGCCCCTTCGTCCATTGATTCAAGCGTTAAATACAAAAATTCAAGTAAAATCAGGACAACAGTGCATAATGCTTTCGGTCTGGTAACTCCTTTTGGAAGGATTTGAATTCAGATTTAAACGGAGTCAATCGATTCAAAATCAAAGTTTACTATTCAGGCTATAGTCAAGGTAACTTATTTATTTACAATTATACATAATTATTTTATAATTACCTTGAAACATACATGCTTAGTTAGATCTTAATACTATGAATCCCAATATATGTGTTGTATACGTTGTATGTGAATATGTATATATGTATTGTGATTAAATATATATACATAGCTCTTGGCCGGCAAGAAGATCAATATTTTTTATTGAGTTAACTATTAATTTTAAAAGGGATTTTAAAATAAAGTTTGATTTTTTATCTTATAAATGTATACATAAATTACATGTACAATTTTGTTAAATCATATACATGTAATATTTTCAAAAACAAAAAATAATATATGTATATGTGTTTACATATATATATTATTTATAACCTTATATATATGTGTGTGTGTACATTTATTATAAAATATAAGATGTTACTTTATTATAACATATATTATACGTATATATATTTTAATGTACATTAATTATACTAATGATTATGAAATTATTATTTTTAAATTGTTTTTTAAACAGTTTTGTATGATAAAATTTATATAAAAAGAAAATTTTATAACCATGAAGGATTTAAAAAAAAGGGATTTTCTCTAACATATTATAGGCCAAAAATATGTATATATACATAATTTTATCCATTTATATTTAAATGTATAATGATTATTTATGTTTGAAATTTAAATATTAATTTAAATAGATATTTGTATATTTAAAAAAATGTATTAATTATGTATATTTACATTTATTTATTTATTTTATCAGAATATTAATTTTTATTTAAATTTGAAATTAGAAAGTATTTTAAACTCCAGATCTAGAATTTGAAATTAAATATAAATTTGTAATTATTAATATTTATGTTTTCAAATATAATTATTTTACATGATCACAAATATGTGTGTATTAATATTTATACCCTTATAAGTATATTTTGTATCACGTTGAAATGTATATATATTAGACAACACATATGTATACGAAGAGACTAACATGTCTATTGCGGTGTAAATCTTAGCGTCTATATACATGTATATTAAACCATGTGGTATATATGTTGCACGTGCACATACACACACATGTATAATTGATATGGATTTTCATATTATATTATATAAATATAATATCAAAATAAAATTTTAGTTACAAATTAAATAAAATATTAATTTTATTCAAAATAAAGTTAAATTAGATTTAAATAAATTCAGACTTCATAGGCCCAAAAGATCCAAAATGAATTTTTTTTTGAAATTTATCATTTTGTCCCGTTGTGTGCTAGTCTGATTCCAACACTATAGACACGTGAGTGACATAGTGTTGACGAAGGGACATAACATTAGTAAAAGGTGTCAAATCGATGATCGAAATTCGGCTTGGCCTAGATAATATGCAAGCAACTGATCGTGTATCCATTGTCGTGGTTTAGATAAGTCTAAACAAACTTGATGTCTGAAGTGTTCGAATATCAATAAGGATCAAGGTCACACCTAAGAGTCATACAGTTTGTTGTGACACCTAATAAATAATTAAGAGAACTATACAAAAGGAAATGAGAAACAAGTAGAAAAGTTGTATTTGTTGATGTATAAAAGTCATACAGATGGAATTTTCATGCCAAGATCATTGAAAGAATGGTATGGATGACTTAAAAGCATTGATTTTATCAACAACCGACCAAGACAACTGTATTGATTCGAGACATAATAAAATATAATTGTAGTATTATTTAGCGTATAAAAGTTATACTCTTGCGATAACCTTGTCAAGATGGTCAAAGCTATTTTAATCATGAAGTAGCATGTTTGCATACGAAGGAAGTGATGACACATGTAAGCATGAAGTGGTGGCATGTTTATGCATGAAGTGGTGACAGATGATAAAGAGGTGTAAGTATGGATGAATAAGTGGAATATTAAGGTGACGCTTATGTGAACATGTGTTAGCACACCCATCATTGCATGACATGCGTTAGACATGTGCCTCGAAGAAAAATGATCAAAATAACCTTGCAAGAAGGCTATACATAAGGATACATATTGACATAATAAATTTATACTCAGGTTATCTTTATATTAGAAGTTGCAAGTCCATTATTGAGTTAAAAGAGTTTCGAGTGACTTGGCTACAACTAGTTCGACATGATAACAACCAGCTAGAACATAAGGTTATAGCCAAACCATTGTTTGAGTTTCGACCGAGGAAATGTAAATATGTCGTAAGCTTAGATATTTATATAATAATACATAAGTACACCTTTCTTTATCATGTTTTAATATTGTGTCGCAATACATGCACTCACAAACACACATGCACGCACACGTACGCAAGCACGTGCACACGTGCACACGCGCACACAAATATATATACACATACATACATATATGTATGTATGTATGTATGTATGTATGTATGTATGTATATACATATATATGTATATATATAAGTATATATATGTATGTGTGTGTGTATATATACATATATGTATCAATGTATGTATGTATTAACACACACTCGCACACATACATACATATATGTATATGTATACACACACATATACACATGCACATACACATTTACATACATATATATATATGTATATGTATATGTATATACATATATATACATACACACCCCCACACACACACATATATACGTATATAAAAAGATCGGCTACACTTCATTTTGGCTACACCTTAAATCCTACAATTTCCACTACATGTTCTCATTTGATTAATTATTGTTTCTCTCTCTAGTCACTTCATGTTGTTATTTAAATGAGAATATGTGGTGGAAACCGGAAAGAATAGAGGTATAGCCAAGGTTGTAAAAACTGCTAGGCGGTAAGCGTGTATTAAGGATTAATCGTTTAGGTAGTGATTAATTGATGATTAATCGGAGCTAGACGTTTTTGATAACTCATGTATTTTTGATAAAATTTTAGTATTTTATTCAACGTCGATTTATATAAATTGAAATTTTAGGATTTTGGATGTGCTTTGGAGTTGCCAAGGTACCGCTTAAAACTAGCACAATGATGCTTGTTGTGGCATTGAATCTTAAATAATGCCTAACATGTGTCTAGATACATGTTTAGATTCTTACATGAAGCAATAAATCTTGTTTAGGTGGGCCTAGGCAAATCGTTAGGCTTGTATCAGATGCTTAGAAGGATTTTTACAACATTGATCGATCCTTTCCCCCACACAGACTAATAAAATATCTAAATATAAAGTTGTGGCTGGTATCAAAGGGCTACAAATGGTGCTAAATAAAAGAGGTTAAACTTGTGATTGATATCAGGGGCCACAAATGGTGCAAAATAAAGTGGTTATAAAAGCCTTTTATTTAGCACCATTTGTAGCCTCCGATACTAACAATAAGTTTATATTTAAATATTTGATGTATGTGTGTGTATATACATGCATACATACACACATATACATACATATATATATATTGCTTATATATATGCGTGTGTGTGTTTTTTCATACACATACATATATATACACCCCCACACACATATATGTGCGTGTCTTAAAATTTCAACCAACCCATTAAACATTCCTTAACACGGGTACCAATATATTGTCCAAAACATATCATGCTTGAACAAAGGAGTCGTAGGACATTCAATGCATCGGTTACTATGAAAGTAAAGGAGTTTGATTTGAATGGTTATGGACAAGTAGCGTACTTTACATTATAGTCTTGCAAGCACTTTGAAGTAAACATGCATAGTTTGTTCGCAAAATCTAAATCCATAAAGACCAAGAGACATGCGGAAAAGATGAAGCAACTAAGAGATCAAGATGAATATTGTCATAATCAATTGCTCAAATACACACACACACATACACATACATACATGTACACACATACATACATAGATATATTATTTAAATGGAAACTTGCGATGGAAATCAAAAAGGAAATGAGGTGTAGCCAAATTGAGGTGTAGCTGATCCTTACCCTACATATACAGACATGCATACATATATATGTATATGTACGTATGTGTTTTTTTTGGATCAAGACCAATAAATTTTATACTAGCTTTTTACCAGAAGAAAAAGGACATACTTTTAAAAGAGGCTTGCAAAAAAATCGTAGTCTAAGCATAGGCATGAAGGAAAAGTAATTACAGAAAATAAACCTCGTTTTGCTATAAATCGCGCATTCCAAAGCTTTAAAAAAATTTATGCTTGTGCATTCTATAAATGTGCAAATATATATTTTTTATTTGCACATTTATGGAATGCGCAAATAATATTTTGGACCTGAAATAAATAGCAGCTCCCATTTCCTCCCCATATCATCTCTTTCTCTCCATTTCACAAAAAAAACCAAAACCCTAACCTAACCCATTTTATTTTCAAATTAAATATCAAATCAAAATAATCTTTAGCCTACCTTCATATAATTACTTGTTTTAACTCAAAATGGAAGGCTCTTCTTCATCTTCGCAAATTAGAGGTAAAATAATTAATTTTGGATTTGTTGATTTTGTTATTCATGTATAACCTAGTTTAGTTATTATTATTATAGGTAATACTAAAATGTTAGTTATTGTTTTTGTTAAAATTGAAATATTATTTATTGATAAATGATATTGGAAACCCTAGTTGTAAATTTTATTAGTGAGTAAATAATTGAATGATAAATTTTTATATAATTGTCATCCAGACCCGTTGATACGGGAGTTATTTATCTTCAAGAATAACATAGAAGTGAAAATGAATTGCTTATGGAGCTATTTATTTTATATACATTGATTGTTAACTGAAAATGCAGTTTAAAATATTTATTTTAATTCCTTGTTATAAATCAGGATGTAGAAACAATCAAACCCGTTGACCATTCTAGTAAGCTTAAAGAAACAGATTTTAAAGATCCTAGGTTGGAACAAAACTTAAGAATATATGGTTATTGGAAAGGAATGCAAGCTGAGTACATTAGACTAAATTATCATCTTCGTACAGCATTGTGTGATCGTTGAAGACCTGAGACAAATACTTATCATATGAGAGTAGGGGAAATGACCGTCGCATTAAGTGATGTTTACTTTTTATTTGTTTTAACCACAGACAATTTTCGGGTATATTTACAAAATATGAAGGTTGATTATACAGAGTTGTGTCATGATTTACTTTGTTTATTTTTGCCTAAGGATGCAGTAAAATCTAAAAGCGAGATAAGTATGACTTGGTTTAAAAGTGAATTACAGGAACCACTTGGAGCCGATGCAATGGATTTAGATATATTCCGTCATAGTCGTGCTGTAATTTTATACTTTTTAAACTATCGGCTTTTCCCAGATCATTCAAAAGGCCAATTTAACTTGAAATTTTTGCCATTTGTAGATGATTTAGACATTGTGGTCAGTATTCATGAGGTAGTACTGTACTTTGATATTTGTATAATGAGTTGAAAAATGTTGCTTTACAGAAAACAAAAATGTTAGGCAGTTCAGCAACATTGTTGCAATTATGGTCTTGGTCTCATATAGCTATTGGATGTTCGGTTGTAAGAATTCCTACCAATTTAAATCCTTATCTTCGACTGTAGGAGGAATTGTGCTAGGAGTTGGCATGAAACTTTAAAAAATGTACAATTTTATTGAAGTAAATTGGATTTATTAGCAGATTATTCCATAACTTGAGAACCATATTCATTGATTAATGCATTTTATGGTGCTAATGTACAATTTATGTTTTCGGGTTGGATCACTAAGGGTCGATTAATCCTATTTTGGGACTTTAAAATTTATGCTCTCGATTGAGTGATGAGACAATTTGAATTTCATCATCAGCACATTCCTGATCCCGTCGTGCCAACAGACCCAAAATCAAGTGATTGGATGGCTTTGCTTTAAGAAAGCCTGGCTTTATGGAATTCAAGAATTGATCGTGCTATACGAGCACGTGAACCTACGACACTATTGAGCAGGTATGAATATTAGTATCGGTAAATAATGCGTCGTTATATCTTGAAACGGTCGTCTAGGAGATTGTTGCTTATATTCCCCGAGCTTCATTAGATCATGATGGGTTAGTACTTTGATTTACAATATTTGATATTTTCTATATTTTTTGAGCATATGAATTGTTACATTGTTTTGTTTTTTGCATAGGTAAGTGGAATGTATAGTGCTTTGGAGGTAGTTGATGAGATCGAAGACAATCGTTTTTAGCCGAAGAAGGTGAAAATTAAGTGCATTGACTTATGACAGACAAAATTCTAGGTAGAAACAAGTTACGTGATCGACAAGACCTTTGCATATTGCACAACAAACATATGTAGGAGTGGAGGGAGAAGAAACACGTACTCGAGAGGAGGCAGAAGAAACACATACCCAAGTGGAGGAAGAAAATACATGAGTGGGAGAAGCACATACAGGAGTGGAGGAAACACATGCAATAAGCGGAGAAGGTGAACAACAGTGGCCTATCTGGAGTGAAGGCGAACAACAATTTGCATATGGCAGTTAATCATCTCTAGGGCAACAAAATTAATGGCCACAATGGGGGATACAACAACAACAAGAGGAGCTAACATTTGGTCACACTCAACAACAATAAATTCCTGCTTCGACTTTAGATGAATCACAAAGTTCACAACCAATCACGTATAAAAGGAAGAAGGAAAAAGGAGACACTGCTTGAAATTAGAAAGCTTAAGGATTGAGTTGTTATGATTTGGTATGTTGTTGTTATGGTATTGTTATGTTGATGTCTTGGGATGATATGTTGATGTTTATTTAGATGCTTGGATGGTATATTTTGTTTAAATTGATATTAGAATGATATGTTGTTGTTTAGTTTAATGCTTTGATGATATGTTCATGGTATATGGTCTTGATGTGATATGGTTTGGAAATTAGCGTGGATATCTATTGGTATATTTATGATATATATGATGATATATTGGAGTTATATATAGGGGGATTAAGCAACGGGTTTTTATTTTTTAAATGTTTAAAAACATGCTTGCGCAAGCATATTTTTTTTAATAAAGCTTGCGTATTTCAAAAATTCGCAAGCTATATTCAAATATTCGTGAGCATGTTTTAAGGCATTAAAAAAACAGAAACCTTCTACAACCTATATAATATCATATAACACCAATAGAACAACCCTAAATCACCAATATAACAGCAGATATCTAATACCATGTACCACCAAATATATGATACTATGACTTGCATATATAACAAATAGCACAAAATTACCATATCACAACATAACCAACATCAAAATTAGAAAAAAGGTTTAGAGTTCATTAATTCATATATAGAAAACAAGTCTGGAGTTCATCAATTCATACATAGAAAATAACTCAATGAGTTCATCAATTCATACACAAGAAACAACTGAGCAAGTACAGGATTTATTTTTATTCCCTAAAGCACCACATTTACTACATCTATCCTGCCCAGATTATGATGGAGGATCCATGAAACCTTTTATTCGAGCTGAATGTGGACGTCCGGAATTTCTACGCAGTGATGGTGGATGTACAGTAGGACCTTCATCCAATGACGATTATCAGGTATGTGGTGAAATAAAGAAGCATAAGTAGCAGTATACTTAGTTGTTGTTTACCATGTTGAAATTAAGTCAAAATATGCTATGTTTGTACTATATGAGCCACATGAACATGCTGTTAATACATGGGAGCATGAAAAATAATCTAAAGTTGGCATGTTCCACGAACACTTGGCGATATTATCATCGATATTCACCGTATAATCAAGTATATGAACATCTTTCACTTGCCATTCTATTACGCTATATCTCTCTATAGACAAGAGTCTTGATTCTTCCATTCTACCTTTTGCTAATGCTGCCCACTTCGGTGTCAAATAGGACGTTTTTCTCCTTAAGTTCGATGTTCATAAAAGTAATGGTTTAAACGATGAAAAGTCCATTCAATCAATGATCTAACAGGTATATTCCTTGTTTCTTTCAACACAATGTTAAAGCTTTCAGAAACATTCATTGTCATCATATTGAATCTTATGCCACTATCATGACAAAGATTCCAATTTGATTCCTGATCTTTCAAACTTTTTCCAGTCCATGCATCGCCTTGTGGATTTACAGTCTTCAATTGTTTTCTTAGGTCATTATATTTTACAACCTTCGACGTTGTGACACATACATGTAGCAAATTATGAAGCTCATCCGAACCCAATTCGACTTTCTTGAAATTTTCTTTGATATGTCGATACAATAGCGATGATGATGTTCGATTGACCAAGTTTCTCTGAGTGCACGTGGAATTCCTTTCATACGATCTAAGATAAATGTAATACATCGGTTATGTACAGAAGGAATATAATTTCATATGCAACAAATAAACCAACTCCACATCTGACAAGACTCTGTCTACACAATAGCAAAGGCTAACAGAAAAGGACCTTGATTTATGTCTACACGAGTATCTACAAGTAACGTACCAAGAAACTTTCCATATAAATGAGTGCCATCAATAGAAAATATAGGACGACAGTATGCAAAACCATCAATTGAAGGTCTGAAAGCCCAAAAAGCACCATCAAAAGTACCATGAGTATGAATAACATCATATATGGTTTCAGGGTTGCTATTTTGCACGGCTCTAAGATATTTTAACAATTCTTCATATGACGATTCACAATCTCCATAAATTATTGCAACCGCTTTCTATAGTTCATACTAAGCTCGAGAATAACTTACTTTTATATGAAACATATTCGACATTGTCTCCTAAACTGTTCTTGCAATCATATTTGTTTCAGATTTAATTAAGGGACGTATTTTGCTACATATAAACTTTGATGTTGCTTGTCGATGGTTTGAGTTGATGGTTGCATTCAAACAAGTGTGATCCCTGCCATATGTTTTTATTTCCCACCAATTTTGAGATTTTCTTACCGATAGGCTAGCATGCACTCTTCAAGGACATTTTTCATCCACATCACATCGAACCGTATATTGATCTGCATGCGATTTCATTACTTGAAAAGAAACCGAACATTTAATGGTCCATTCACATAATTGTTCAATGAGTTTATATTTACTTTCAAAAATTAATCCAACCCGAGGTCTTTTTTTAGCACGTTCTCTTCCAAACACTTCCACTTCTAATTGAAAGTTATCCATAATGATTTCGCCATCATTGTTGTAGTACATAAGTCATCGGTTGGGGAATCTTCATATGTGATTTGCTCTTCATTGACATGTTCATCGTCAACTTGTTGATTATCTTCATATATGATTGCATCATTGTTAACCTCCATGTTCTTGACCCAAGTTCTATCTACATCATCCACACAGCTACTTGCATGCTATCTAATTGCATTTTGCTATCGCTTGCATTATTGATGTAATCATCGTCGTCGTCCCCACGACCAATGAATGCTTCTTCCGCTGGATTCATTTGGACTACACGTACAAAAAATAACGATAAGAGTAAGTATGTGAAGGTAATTTAAAATAAAAAATACTATGGTAAAATATTGCTCACCTTGTGACTGTTTGAGATTGATTTGGATATATAAAATTATGATCCATATGTTGTGTTTGACTAAACGATACTCCAATCATTTTGCTATACCTATGTAATAAATTTGTAAACCTTCCGCCTTTATGAGTTGTCATATAAGAAAGATGTGTCGGCCATTGTGTTTCGTGAAACAGTGTAGTAGGTACAGGCCATTTGATTGAAATCGTGGACTAATGTGTTTCTACCGCATTAACATGTTTTACTTTCGTAACAAAAATTTCTCACTCGTTCCAGCAGAAAATGTAGAATTCATATCATTGTCATCTTCCAAATCAATATCGGATGAACAATCATCTCTTACCCATTTCACCACTAATTTTAAATCATATCCAAGCGGATTGACTTTTGTCAGTTCAAATGCACGTTTTTTAAGCTCTATAAAACTACAATATTTTTTAATTTTCGATCCTTTTCGTTTTCCACTGACATACCTAGGTTTACCATCTTCATCAACCAACAATTCTCCATCTTGGTAAAATATAGTTGGAACCGTTGACATTATATATAAAAACAATTAAATCACTACATTCAAAATCTTGATTTTGTGACAAACCCTAAACCAAAATTTACTAAATTAATACTTTTATTTCCTAAGAGGATGATGTTTCCTCAGGCAATCTTCAACCAAAAGAAGAAAATTAAGATTTCGTAGACAAATTTAAAATGGTATAAGAATTTGAGGAGGAATATAATGAGTTTTGATGAAATGGAAAGAGTAGAAGTGAGATGGAAAGAGGAAAAGGGCTGCAGTTAATTTCAAGCTCGAAATTGTATTTGCATTCCATAAATGCGCAAATACAAGCTACAAATATACGCATTTATGAAATGTAAGGGTAAATATTTTTTTCAAATATAGCTTGCGCATTTCATAAATGCACAAGCTATATCACATAGAGTTTGTAACAGAAGAGCTGCATACCACTGAACGTCGTATATCACCAAATCTAACACCATATCTACTACCATATATCACCAATATATTTGCGCGTTCAAAACAAAGTTCAAACTAACACCATATCTACCACATATACCATCAATATAACCAATAACACCACAACCAATATATTTCATCGAAATAATGACGACTAGAGTTCAACGTTACAAATTTCAACCCAACATCTTATCCAAGTGATTAACTAGTACATATTACATAATTTCAACAAACAATATGGAAATTCAACCACTACATTAAATCAAACAACAACAAAATGATGATGTTACATGATAGTTCGATCGACAATACGTACATAAATTACGACAACCAATACTACATATATTCAACAACACTTCACTTTTTATCCGACGTTCTCCTTGGGTATTGAAGGTTGGGGTAAAATGTTGGCCTGAACCAACTATTTTCCCTTAGTTCACGATTCGACTTTTCCAAACGACCGACTTCGACTTGCATTTTAAGGGCATATTCAACTCCTCTATCACACATTATAGGATCTAGTCAATCAAAATAATTACAACACTCAACTTGACGAGGGTTCATCTTGTGATCGTTATACGCACTACATCCGTAAAACCGACGTCCTACATTCTTTTTTAGTCCTGCAAACAACTTCACACTCGACTCCACAGTAACAAAATGGAAATGTCGGTTGCTCGCTTACGATACCGGGAACAACATGTTGACGATTAACTACATCCCGGCCAATGCAAATTTGTTTACGTAGTTTTTGATTCTCTAAAACTGTGTAAACGGGCCTCTAAATTTGATGTTGCAGAATGGAATTTATGCGGTATTGGATTAAATTATGTCTTCAAATCATAATCAACATTAACGTCAATGTGACTATCCTTTGCGATACCTCTTTGCGCTTCAAATTCATTACAATATTTCATCAACGTTGAACGTCAATCTTCCAACCATTCATATTTAACTTTAAAATAAACTAAACAACATTAACATACAAAATTTAACAAATAAACAAACTATGCTAAACAAACTTAAAAAATTAACTAGGAATAGCTCATATACCTTGCAATGAGGAAGACGTCTCAAATTATATATTATTTTGATTTGAATTTGAAATCGGAAATTGAAATTGGAAGAGGTAAGGTTTGAATTTCGGTGAAATGGAAAGGAAAAGATGATATGGGAAAGAAAATGGAAGCTACTGTTTATTTCAGGTTCAAAATAGTATTTGCGCATTTCATATATGCGCGAATACAAAATATATATTTGCGCATTTATGGAATGCTAAAGCCTAAACTTTTTTTTTTTAAATATAGCTTGTGCATTCTAAAAATACGCAAACTAGCAAAACGACGCTTATTTCTGCAATTACTTTTCTTTCATGCACATTCTTGCAATAAGTATTCTCTGTAAGCCTCTTTTAAAAATTTGTCCAAATAAAAATAAGGTGGTTTAGCTCAAATGAACAAAAAAGCACTCCACTCTTATAAAGTTCAGTTTTACAACATTAACTTTAATATCATCCAGTAACTGGAAAATGAGACGTCAAAAAAAAAAGCCCTACTCTTTTGTCAAGCCAGCTTGACTATTTCACAATCATGAACGATACAGAAATAATTTACACATTAAACAACCAAAGATCCGATGACTCTGAAATAAATAAATAAAAATAACAGGTTAGATTTTACAAGCAAGTTTCTACATAGCTTTAAAAGTAAAATAAAAAGGTCAACAAATGAATGTTATAGAGTAACAAATATATTTCAATCGCACCACAAGTACAAACATGGACACCAACACAACATAAGCATCAGCACCTATTAACTATGAAAAAGATGATACCTGCCAAAATAAAATAGATTTACCATCAGATTACCATGTATCCCTAATATCCGCTATATTTTCAGTAATTCTGTTTAGTCAAAACAATTTTTTATTTTTTATTTAGCAAAATGCATTAACTATTTAAAACTGCAAGGATGCAGCTTTTTTTTCCATTTAAAAATTTGTGCTAGCATTGTTTCAAACAACCGTGGTAGAAAATGTTGATATTACTTTTTGTTGTATGTATAAACAAAGCAACATTTTTCAAATAGTTTTCAAAATGGCTCAAATGTGAAATATGTTTTGAAAGCGAGTAATGAGTAAAAAGTTTTGAATAATGATGGCAAGGCATGTGAATCGTGGATAAGTCTTGGAATGAAATCCTTCAGACCTTATCAATCATTTCAAAATAAAAATAAAAAACACAAAGAGGATATATATCACTTTCATTTGAGGCTTGTAACCAATAACTCAAAGTGACAGTAATTTAAGGCTATTGTGAAAGTTGGTGCTCACTTTACTATTATTGGTGAAGCATGCCCAAATTATCCAGGCATCCATTCATGACTTGTTCAATATACCTACAAGGCTACAACTATCATCACTCTAAGTTGATGATAAGATTACATGAATAATATATAATTTGCTTAGTAGTGAAGCATGGACACAAATTGAACTAGTCGTACCTTAATTTGGATTAATTTGAAGTTATTCACACTTTGTACAGCTTCAAATTTTCTTGCAGAAATCAAGGGTCCACGTTTGACAGGCACACTCTTATGTACAAAGTTTAATTTCAATGCTTATATTCTCAGCTGATGGAGATTGCAGGAGAGTTTGAAGAGCTCAAACAGCATGAAAGGCGACCAATTAAACCTGGAACTGTAGGGTGCCGGATATCATTCTCCCTATTTTGGATAATTCTAAGGAACTCTGCCATGCTTATAATTCCATCACGATTTGTATCAAATACGTGAAATATTATCTCAACGACATTATCAGTCAATGGAACACCACAAACCTGTAAACAATAATCGCAGCATGTTATGAATGCAAACTTGAAACTATACACACACACACACACACACACACACACACACACATATATACACACACACACGCACACATATATATACATATATATATACATATATATAGTAACTGGTTCATGTTCAATATTTTATTTTCAGATAGTCCTATATTCATACATAAGGTATACAAATGGAATCCAGTAAAAAAAAATTAAGACCATTTGAAAATTGGCTTAAGTGATGATAATTATGTTTCTGATCATATTGTTTGTTTTGAAAGTATTCTGATGAGATGAAAAGAAGTCCGTTTACAATACCATTGTGCATATTTATTGCTCAGCTGACATTTTCCCCCTCTTATAATTCCCCAAATCTTGGATGATAAATTCAAGGACAAGACGTTGCCATATCATTTTTACAGAAGATTAATCGTGATTCAGCCACTCCAAAATATGCGACTGAAGATGGAGTTCAAGAGTATATATGATAGCTCAAAGTTCAAGATTAGGCTCTCATCGAGATATAGAAGAACATAAGATGCTATCTGCTACTAAGAATAGTTGAACTTCACAATAGTGTGTGTTTCTAAAAGAATTTTTATATGATCATGTTACAAACAACAAAATCAGCCAAAAAAAATGGAGAAAAACAATAACATATAATACCTGAGACGCAGCTCTTTTAAAATCTTCCTTCATCAGAAAACCATTTACTTTCCCGTAACTGAAGATGGCTAGACTCAATGGCTGTAGCTTCTTTCGTAAATCAGCAAAAGCTTTGAATTCCTACGATTAAGTGTTAAGTAACAAATAATCAGATATGATCGAATATTATACGAGATAAGCAGCATAGAGTAGTTCAAAATACAAAATTTACCTCAAAGGTAATGCATCTGTTTTTCATATTTGGATCATGATCCATTTTATCAACAAGATCAAGGAACTTATTTATATGGTTAATATCAGCAGATGCAACCATAGACAACGCAAAATCCTTGGAAGATATCGTTTTTCTTGAAGTATAGTCATAATGATCAAACTCCAATCTCACAATCTACA
Organism: Allium cepa; assembly: GCA_030765085.1. Lineage (NCBI taxonomy): Eukaryota > Viridiplantae > Streptophyta > Magnoliopsida > Asparagales > Amaryllidaceae > Allium > Allium cepa. Next base: position 613,123,238 of record CM060932.1, read on the forward strand.
GACAAAATGATAATTAAACATCAACATTTCAATTATTAATCAACAAAATATGCACATATATTTTTAGTGAAGCACCACTAGCACCCTTTAATCCTTTGTTAACATGAATACAATTCTTTTTAATTGGAAAACGGTCCCTACTTTAATGAATATATAAATTATGTTTGTCATCTTCATGAAAGGATGGTAAGAATGGAATTGTTAATTTTATGGCTTGCACTAAATAAACAACTATAAATTCTTTAGTTACTCAAATTTCCAAATAGCAGAGGCAGAAAGGATACTCTTCTCCTAGAGTTAAAAAATACCCAGACAACACGATCATGGTATAACCTGCATCCAAACTTTTTCCTTTTATGTAATAACACACGTATAAAAATAACTTATGGAGTATGCGTACCAACATATAATAAAAACGTACCAACATATAATAAAAACAAGATACCAGCTTTTACATGCCAACACACAAAACCTTTTATTACAGATTAATAGGCCAGAAACCGAAAATTGTCATAATATAAACATTTACTAAACCATAAATTGAAAAAAAAGCGTTGATATATTACTGTTAGCTATTTACATGTACTTGGTCAACATCAACACAAAACATTCTCCCTGTTAGGGTTATTTTGCATGTGAAAATAGGAATGACTGTTGGGAATTGGAATAGTCCCACTTCGCTGGAGATGTAATGTATAAATGTAAGCTGGTATGCACGTAACGTTAGAGATTCCTTCTATTATAATAAGTGTGTGTCAATTCATATGCGTATGCCACCTAGTCCCTAGGGTTGTGACTTGCCGATCGAAAATAAAATAATAAAATTAAAATAACAAAAAAAATGGAAAGAAAAGAAAGAAACCGAAAATAACGTTTCCACGGCCTCTCGCACAAAAAAATAGTTCTAGCCTTTCAGGTTTTAAATTCGATTTCTCAACATCATCATCTTGTCTCACTGGCATAGCGGCGCTCACTACCTCATTTGAACATGGCCTTCGAGAAGTCTAGTCCACAACTTAATGCAGTCCACTTATACAAACACGTATGTATGTGTATGTATGTATGTGTACACACACATCACATTATAAAAATTATTTAAATCAGAACGAATGGCTGAAATTAAGGGGCTATGTTGGGGGCTAAATAGAGGGGACTGATGATCCTTCCCCATACACAAACACAAAAAAAAAACAACTAGCAATAAATAAAGACAATATGATTATTCTGTGGAACACAAAGACGTTGTAGCAAAATCATGTAAAGGAACATTTCAGTCTTTTCTGAAAGAAAAAGAAAATACAAGTTCTCAGTTTTTTTCTCCCCAAAATTCTTTTTCCCAAAAAAACGAAAATATTGTAGAAAAAAAAACAAAAAGAACCGAACTGAATCGAACCGTTTAAGATTAGTTTTCGATTGAAAAATATGTCGAACCTAACCGATTCAAAATTTCAGTTCGGCTTTTGGTTCGGGATAATGACCAAACAATCTATCTAACAACCCTATTTCTCCCTTCCAATTTTGGAGTATTTCCATCATATTGTTGTGTTAATACTAAATCATCTTCAACCAATGACTTTACTGAAATTCAAATTGAGTTACAGCTAAGCAATTTAAACTAGGTCCAAAAATCCTAGGGATAGGGCTAAAGTATATGCAGAATTTTTGAGGGTCGATGATATCACGTGGTATGTTATTTTTATGGCTTATGTTAACTACACTAGACAATATGTTCTAATATATGAAGATTCAATACACAGCAATATTTTTCCAGTACAATAAACTCCAAGGCTAATTTGCACTCACAGTGACCCCCTTCCTGAATCTGGTTCTTAGTTTATCATCAGGGTAAAGCTTTTCATGGAGCGTTTGGTGAAGGCTGAGGCGTATTGGTATGAGGTTTTTTCATTTCCCTTCTACTATGACTAAAATAATTGCAAATTTTAATTACCAACAAAATACTGAATCAGTCAGTTTATTTGTTGAAACTTCACATATTTTCTTATTCCTTACTTAACTCTATAAAAAAAATTTCTATATTTTAATTCAAACCATTGAGAAAACTAATCTAGAATAATCCATCATTCTCAATAGTTTTAACATTCATATATTGACAAAAGAATTAATATTTGTATTCACGTTAAGGTGATAACAGATGAATGTTTCAATCAAACTAATTGAATTTCATATTTTTTAAAATCTACATCAAACTTATATGATAAACGCTTATTTTCCACTCAAGCTCCGATTGAGCTCCTTTTTTGCTCTGAATAGACTCTAGGAGCATTTCGGTGCCTAGCACTCCGCTACACCTTGAACATCAAGGAGCAATGGTAAATCACAAAAACATATAACCAATGACTAGCCTTGGATCCTATAGGACAGATCCTATGTACATACTGACTGAAGATCAACATTTTCAACCAAATAGCAGAATTTGAATAAACTCCCCGCTAACTTCACATTTGTTGTTGTTGTTGTTGTTGTCAACTCAAAACTTAGCAAGAAAATGATACCTCGTCATGGAGTTCCCTCAAAAACATGACAAACTTGTCGTGCTGGAGTTTTTCTTCTCCATCTTTTCCGAAGAAGTATTCAACAAGACCAGCATTTTCAACAGATTTGCTAACTTTGAGACCAAAACGTAATCCAGGGTTATGGCATGCCCCTTGTCTGTTATAAGAACGCATTAAAGCCATCACTTGTTTGAACTCCTCCCGATCAATTGCTCTGTAGAATTATAGAATGACTATAAATAAAATATTTACAGTAAACACGTTAGCTTTAGAAACTATGGAGGCTCCATTACAAAAGTTACTCGTGTTGCTGGAAATTGCAAGAAAACCTCACAACTGTTGTGACACACTGCAAAATTTAATGCCAGTTACAATGTTTATAATCCAAGAGACATACAGTATCACTTAATGAGCATTAATTTGATGAAGAAGTTAAAGAACATACTTTGGAGTTATGCTAGGCCACATTGTGTTACACATGTTTATACAGTGTAGCAATAACTGTGAAAACAGTCGGTTACCATAGGAATAATTTTTTGACATATAAAGAAAGATAAAATTAGTGTGCTGCTACTAAGGGCATTTTTCTACTGAACGGTCGTCTGTTACCGCGTAAACTTATGTGCTACAGTTGTAAGATGCCGCAACTGGTTTTAATATGGTACTCGATCATGTTTGACGGTAATTTATCGTCGTTTAGTGGTTTGTTGCTAAGTGAATACAACAACAACAAAGTCATTATTCCCAAACAAGTTGGGGTCGGCTAGAGATGGAACCCTAAAAAATAATAATAATAATAATAATAATAATAAAGTCAAATAGGTAAATTAATAATAATAACTAAGTAAAATAAGATAAAATAAAAATGTATTTGTATATATAAGAGGAATGATAATAATAATAATACTAATAGCAATAATGATACTAACAGTAATATTGGTCAAAGACTAAACCTACGTCTTAGGCTAATGTTCTCTAGTCCTATAATCTAAAACTCAATGCTCATGGTTCTGGTACGTAAATCGCTAACTTCCACTCGCTCCGATCCGTCACCAGCTCTTCGGATATACCCCAATCTTTCAAATCCATTTTTACTACTTACTCCCATGTTAATCTTGGGCGACATCTACCTCTCTTTGAGCAATCAACGCGGCCTATAATTCCAACACTCACAGACGTCTCGGAAGGCCTTCGTTGAAGATGTCCAAACTATCTTAAGCGATGTTTATTTAGCTTCTCCTCAATTGGTGTTACTCCAAGTTTATCACGTATATCATCATTTCTAATTCGGTCTCTTCTTGTATGACCGCAGCTCCATCGCAGCATATGCATCTCTGTTACGTTTATCTTTTGGACGTGTTGGCTTTTAATAGGCCAACATTCTGCACCATACAACATAGCAGGCCTGATTGCTGTTTTGTAGAACTTTCCTTTAAGCTTTTGTGGGACCTTCCTGTCACGGAGAATTCCAGACGTTTGTCGCCATTTCACCCATCCCGCTCGAATTCTAAAACTAACATCTTTATCAATCTCACCATTATACTGCAACATTGATCCAAGATATCGAAATGATTCCTTCTTGGGAACTAATTGTCCGGCCAGAGTGACATCTCCATCCTCCGACCTGGCACCGCTGAACCCGCACTTCATATACTCTGTTTTAATTCTGCTAAGTCTAAATCCCTTCGATTCTAAAGTCTGTCTTCACAACTCCAGTTGTCTATCAACCTCAATCCTACTTTCATCAATTAGCACAACATCATCAGCAAATAGCATACACCAAGGAATCTCGCCTTGTATATCCTTCGTAACCTCATCCATCACTAGAGCAAAAATGTAGGGACTCAAAGCTGACCCTTGATGTAATCCTATGTTAATGGGAAAGTCGTTAGTTTCACCATCGCATGCTCTGACACTAGTCACAATATCATCGTACATATCCTTAATAAGTGTAATGCACTTTGTTGGGACTCTCTTCTTTTGCAGAGCCCACCACATCACCTTTCGCGGTACCTTGTCATAAGTTTTCTCCAAATCGATAAATACTATGTGTAGATCCTTCTTTTGCTCCATAAACCTCTCCATAAGTTGTCTTATCAAGAAAATCGCCTCTGTGGTTGACCTCCCAGGCATGAAGCAAAATTGGTTTTTTGAAACACTTGTCATTCTTCTTAATCTATGTTCAATGAGTCTCTCCCAAAGCTTCATTGTATGACTCATAAGTTTAATTCCTCTGTAGTTATTGCAACTTTGGATGTTTCTTTTATTCTTAAAAATTGGAACTAGTATGCTTCTCCTCCACTCATCTGGCATCCTGTTTGATTTAAAAATATTGTTGAACAACTTAGTTAGCCAAGCTATCCCTGCATCTCCAATGCATCTCCACACTTCAATGGAGATGTCATCAGGCCCCAATGTCTTACCTGCTTTCATCCGTTTTAGTGCCTCTTTTACCTCGGATTCTTGAAATCTCCGAACAAAATGTCTACAGGTGTCATCCGAAGAGTCGTCTATCTCGATCATAGTGCTATCATCTTCTTCATTAAATAGCTTGTCGAAGTAACCTCTCCGTCTATTTTTTACCTCCTCGTCCTTCACCAAAAGTCTATTATTGTCATCTTTGATGCATTTAACTTGGTTGAAATCTCTTGTCTTCCTCTCGCAGAGCTTAGCTATCCTATAGACGTTTTTCTCACCATCCTTGATACTTAGATTATGGTATAGATCTTCATACGCCCGACCTCGTGCTTCACTCGCCGCTGTCTTTGCGTTCTTCTTTGCCGCTTTGTACTTTTGCATGTTGTCCTCGCTCCTGAGATGGTGTAAGCATTTACAGCATTCCTTCTCTTTGATAGCCTTTTGCACATCACTGTTCCACCATCAAGAATCTTTAAGTTCGCGTTTATTTCCTTTCGCTATCCCAAACACATCGGTAGCCACTTTCTGAATGCGTCTTGCCATCTCACCCCACATGTGATTTGCTTCTCCTTCCATATTCCATGCCCCTTCTACCATTACTCTATCCTTAAACACCCGTGAGGCATCTCCTTTGAGCTTCCACCACTTCGTCCGACTAATCTTGGCTCATTTATCATGTTGAACACGTATTCGGAGACGAAACTCGAAAACCAAAAACTGATGTTGTGAAACGACACATTCTCCAGGTATGACTTTGCAATCTACACAAGCTCGTTTGTTGTCTCTTCTAGTACGGACAAAGTCAATCTGGCTAAAGTGTTGGCCACTACTAAAAGTAATTAAGTGTGACTGTCTCTTCCTAAAGAAGGTATTGGCTATCATGAGGTCATAAGCAATAGCGAAATTCAATATTTTATAGAAAAAAAGGGTATTGTGAAGAACAAATTTTATACTAAGTTTTATTAATTTTTGTATGGTATTAGTACATGATAATTGAGGTGCCATTACCATCACCCTTAAACTAACATCTCTCTTAGCAGAATAAAAAAGAAGATAAATTGTCCAAGTAGTTGGAGATAATTAACTTTAATGTTTTTGAGATTAAAAATATAGGTTCGGTTTTATAATATTTGAAAATATTATGTCCAGTATTAACAGCAAAGCATGAAAGGAAAAAAACACCAAATTAGAGTCATAGTTGCAAAATGAACAATTATTGGATATGATAATCAACAAAAACAAGGAAATATAACAAAACATTTTCATAACACTCAGTTGTATAAATTACATTAACAATGTCGCTGAAACTTATCAGAATAAACACTATTTCTATGTAGTAAAGCAACGATGCAAGTAAATATTTACCCGCTACCATCAAGATCAAAGATTTTGAATGCCACACTGAAGTTTGATTCAGGAATGCTAAGCAACGTGACAAAGAATATGTACCTGAGTAATATAAAGATAAATGAAACATCGGTACGCAGATACTTTAATTGGAACCCAAACAAAGATGCAACAAATGTTATCTCAAAAGTTGTGTATTTGTTATTATAAATTAAGCATCCCCATAGTTCAGCAAGCAGCTTTCCACATAACTCAAACTAAGAATTGAAACTATGAAGCACAAGAGAAGCAGCAGACTGAAATAAATATGAATAGATATAAATCCAAGAATGGTAAATATTAGAAGCACAAAGGGAGTGAGCACCACAAGTCAAATTGGACATTCTTTATAACACAATTACATTAAAAAATAATACCGTATTATGTTATTTTTCTTACTCTGGGAAAGATATTAGCCCATCACTATTGGTGTCAAAGAGCATAAACAATGGTGATGGATCACAATGTAATTCACCAGGGAGCGGCTCTCCTCTAAGATGTCCTTCTCTAATAATATGTGATTCAGATGGAGGAAATACGGGAACGACAGCTCTCATCAAATCGGCTGCAGACATGAATACCTCTCCCTCAGGACTACGTGAAGATGCAAAGTACTCAAAAATCTGGATATTACGTTTAAGAAAGTGTAACACGTCAAAACCTAGTATATTTCCACGAATGTAACTCTATCATCAAACAATACAAATTCAGGCCAGTTACTTACAAAGTAATATGATGTCAAATTATATAATATCTCTAATAACAAGACCATATAATTAAAATTCACTGACCACCTTCAATGATCCAGATGCAGCAAATTGCATTCATCGCATTAAATTTTCTATCATAAAGCCATAAATTCGTACCTAAATGAAGGATATGTAGACATGATGCTAAATTGGTTCTGCTCACTATGACTATAACTATAACTGCAAGGGTGAGTGTGGATTTTTTTTTTCCTCGAGTAAAAATGGATTGATACCAAAGTTTGTGAGGGTATAAGTTGACTTATGTGGGTAAAACTTGAAACCATTTTAAGTTTATAATGCAAAAACATGGGATTGGCACACATTCTTAGACCCTTATATCCTTATATCTGCTGCAACATATTTCCGAAAATACAAAATGTCTTGTAATTTTGCTCCATGATATCGATCCAAAATACTTTCAGAATAATTTCAGACAGTCAGCTAGAACAGATATATTCTCCCGGGAAAAAAGAAGATTGTCACCTAAAATTAGCTAGCTTTAAAATAATAGCTTACAAAATAGAATACCAAAGGCATAAGGGCAGTTTACATATGTTATATTATTATTATTATTTATTTTTTTGTCAAAGCATACATGGACAAATCTATTAAATAATATAAGGTAGAAGATTTTCCAGCCTTCTCGTTAATTCAAGGAATTTCCTGATCTCTGCTTAATTTTCTTTTGATATTTTATTTTCAAATATCCATAATATCATTTTTATAATTTTTGACTATGTTCTACTACTTCTTTCCCACTATTTAACATTCTAATACCTACATTTTATAATTTTAATTACTATTTATAAAGTTGTTCTCAATTTTCTCCCACTATCTTACATTCAAATTTATACATTTAATTTAATCAAATAATCCTAAATAATATTCATTAACAAGTCCAATAAATCCTAAAATGCAATTTCAATATCCATAATGCATTCATACTAACAAAAATGGTAAACTTATTTTATTATTCAAATATCTATTAAACAATGGTGACGTAGTAGACTGTCCAGCTTTCTCATTAATTCAAAGAAATTTCTCGAGTCTTCTTGATTTTCTCTTAATATTTTATTTTCAAATATATATATAATATTGTTTTTAGAATTTTTCACAATGTTCTGCTGATTCTTTCCTACCATTTTACATTCTAATACCTATGTTTTATAATTTCAGCTCATTTGTGGAATTTTTCACAATTTTCTCCTACTATTTTACATTAAACTTTATATATTTAAGAACTTAAATAATTTCAAATCCGAGTTCTTTAAATAAATTCAGTTAAATAATATTCATTAATGAGTCCAATAAACCGTAAAATAATAACAATTTTAATATTAATACACATTCATATTAACAAAAATGATAAATTTAATCTTTAATTCAAATATAAATTTACATAAATCCAAAACGACATTATATACATAAACAACAATAACAAATTTAATATATATTTCATTTATCTTAATAAATTTACCATATATTGCATAATAAAATTTACAAATATAAAAATCCGTAAATCGCATTAAATATTATGTACATAGACAATAACAAGTTTGTACAATTCATTTATCTTAATAAAATTATTACATATTGCATAACAAAAATTAAATTTTACCAATAAGTGAAGTGAGTGAGAAAGCGCAAAAAACCAAATTTGTAGCGAGTAAGAAAACCTAACAAACCAATAAGTGAAGTAACCTAAAAAAATCATGCTCACCGAAAGCACAGTCAACGTGAAATTTCCACTAGTAATTCTATGTAGATGGTTTTTTTTTAAAACTTAGCATACTCCAAGTGTGGTTTCATACAAAACCTCTCTTGTTCCGAGCGAGATGATATACATTATAATGGTTTTATACAAAACCATGTTCAACCCGAGCGTGATTTGTGCTATAGAAAATGTTAAATTAGAAATTTCGAAAAAATAGAGTAATTTATTGAATAAAACAGGGGTTAAAAGAAAATAGTAGTGTGCAATTTTTTTTCAAATAAACGGGGTGTATAAAGCATATTATTGGGACCTAATAGAGCTAGCCTAAGTGTGAACATGCATACAACATTTGATAGTTTGTTGTCTATTGCAATAAAGATAATAAAACTCTCTGATTTAATTGCAAAAAAAGAAAGAAAAATAAGTAGAATCCATTCAATAATTTAACAACTAAGAGTTGTCAATGGTGTGAATAGCAAATACAAAAAAAGGGAAAGAAACAAATGCATGTTCAATTGATATAATAAAGTGGACTATTGTTGTAAACAAATATGCAAGTTGCACATACTTTCTGAATATTATTATGCACACCGGTATTACCATTATAACGTAGAAATCAACCGATAATATTAGTTTGTTGAAAATTCCATTTTCTGTCTCCATTAACATACAACCAAATTTTAACCCAAACCTCACCTTCATCCGTCAAATAACGTTTTCAAAACAAGATTTGAATTGCAACGAAATTAGATTTAACTCGCAAATTGTAGGTCTTATAGATTTATATAGTAATCTATATTCATATATTTTAATGCTAGAATTTATAATATGCGTAAATTATAAAATGACGTCGAAGTATTCAAAAACATTAATTCTTCTTTCCAAATAAATTTTAAATTATGGATCCAAATAAACATTTTAATATTTTTTGTTACAACATGAACTAAAAAGTTATTAACCATTGCGTTTTTATTTAATGTTTGAGTCGGAACTTGAGAATTGTATTATAACTGGATTAATAAGATTTGAAACGTGATTCAAATCGTAAAATTACAAGGCTCTTCGCAACCGTATGATCAAACTATTGAAAGATAAACTTATATGTGAACATTTAGATTAAATCACATGCATGTATGTACATAAGAGAAGAAATTCGTACTTTTTTGGCTCCTCTGTGGCATCTTTACATCTTTCTGTCATAAAATTTCAAGATGAAATAAAAAATTAAAACATAATTTCTTTTCTAATGAGATCTACACAAAAATGTAGATCGTTTCTAAACTTCTAGTTCTAACTATCAAAAATATAAATCAGTATAAACCATCAAATATATATATATATATATATATATATATATCAAATGATCCTAATTTTGGTTTAGATGATCTTGACAACAAATAAATTATATCTGCAAATTTTATTTTGTATAGAATTATTTGTCATAAAAAGATAAAAATAGGATACAAAAGGGCTATATAAAAAAGCCTATGATCCTACTTCCTACCTTTGCACACGGGCATGTGTGTGAATATATTGAAAATTGATGCCAAGGTTGCTATAACTTGGGACAGTGAATAGTTTTACCAACGTACTCGTGGTCCTCAACATGCATATATAGTATTATGTACATCTTTCAATAGAGTATTGACCTTTTAACTTAAGGGTGAAAATTGAACTTTTGTAATGAATTATTTGCATTAAAATGAATTTAATTAAGCTTGTGGGTTGTAGTTAAATCATAGATAAATTGTTTGTTCTAGCTTTCTGTCTTAGATATATTATTAAAGATTGGATTCCATAGATATACAATCATGCATTTAAGATTAAACTTAAATTAATATCATTTCATATTTAACTATATATGTAAAGTTAAGCCATAAAATTACTTAAAGATCGTCTATTTTTCACCTCCCACATATAACACAGACCTCTTTGAAGAAAAATTATTGTTAATAACAAAATTGAATATTCGTTCTAATAGTTATACAAGGGATTATTGTGTTTTTGATTCAAATATGTGCAAAAAAGAGTTCAAGGGAACTTCAATCAACATATTCCTAATCTTCCTAACATGAAATAATATTTTTATCAATTAGAATAAATAATAAATTATAATATGTCATAATAAGTTTGATTGTATCTTTGTATGACCTTCAAGCATCACAAGTAACCCCTATCACCATACTCAAACAAAATCTCCACCATACCGCTATCGGATTATTAGCATCCAACAATAAGCATATTTTGCTATCGACAACAGTTTTTAAAATGTCAAAGTAGTCAATAACAACAAATTTTATAAATCGTTTAATTTTATTTTTTAGATTAATAAATCTTAATCGTTGGTACTTTTGAAGCATCTTAGGACCCTAAGTTTTATAAATTTTGCTCTTCGTCGAAATCTCTAGAAAATAGATATAGATCTTTTATTTATAGGGCACCAACTTATCACTCAATCATAATCTTTCATCTTGCGTCTCTTTTCTTTTTTCTTCTCTTTTATCCATGAAAACAAAATAAATTTTAAAGAGAGTAAAGAGAGAGAAAGAGAGAAGACTACTAGGACAACACTACATACTTCCTGCCATCTTCTAGTAATAGCTTCATCATCTCATACTTCTCAATGTTTGACATTTTCTTCATTGCTAAATGAATGAATGAAATGCGCTAATATCATAACTAACAAAGTAGACAGAGAGGTCGAGCAACCTAAATTTAAAGTATAGCTCAACTTACAATTCAGTCAACAATTAAAAATTAGGTTCAACTTATAGCTCATCACCACTCGTTCAATAGGTAATTAATTCATAACTGATGTAGCTTGTCAAGGTTAGTATTTTATGTAAGCGGTCTAAAATTTAAAGTGACAATTCATATTGCTATATTTTGCTTTATAATCACTGGGTAACTCTTTATTATGCAACTTTATGTTAAGCATATAATACGTATATAAATGCATAAGTTCTCTATTTGTTAACATTGAATTGCAGTAGTCTAACAAAGGGTATACTAATGTCTGCGATACTAATATGCAAATTAACAATCATGGTGGTCCGATTTTGGATATAGTGGAAAAATTATTTAAGTAATATGAAAAAATACAGAGAAATTTTAGAAGTGTAAATAAGATTATGTACACACATATATTATATAGTTTAGATATAAACATAAACTGGTACAAATTCCTTTGAAGATAGAAAAAATGATTATACAATAACAATTATCATTTGTGAAACAATAAAAAAAACTATTGTATGATGCATGTAGTGGAGTTAGGATCGAGATCAATAATTAATCTATACCTACAAATGAATGGATGCAAATTTAGGTTCTCAAGCCACTTCCTTCATCGTACTAAGATTAGACTTACAAGTAAAAGAAAATAGATGGATGATTAATATGAAATGTAAGATACTTTTTAAATCCTGCCTTCAAATAATCACCCATCCAACCAAAGCACCGATATGTTAATAGCCCGAAGTTTGAAGATTTTATAGCATTCTATAAAATTTTGTGGAAAATGCCTAGTTTACTTGAAAAGAAATTGAAGCTATGTGAAGCGCGAAAAAAACTTGATGAAGATTCTTTTAATCTCATCATTTCAAGTATGATATCATTTCCTTTCCATAGTTTTAAAAGATTCATTCACAATCTCAAGTTCAACTATGACTCGTGAAAATAATTTTCATTGGGTAAGAGAATTATCGATCTTTTAAGAGCGCCATTACCTCCAAAAATGGTGAACAATTGATATGTAGTTATAATGGGTTTAATGCGGTTAATTATAGTTCTTTAAGGAACCAATTAACTATATTTATTTGTGTAAACAACTTAGAGAATCTAAAATAAGCAACTCTTGAGCAGTTTCTACTAATATAGTAATTAATTTTACTAAGAAATCGTAATAGTATACAAAGCATAGTAAAAATCATGCTAGCAAATAGTGCAACTTCGAGTAATCATTATTTTTGTAATGCTTATGCCTTCATTAATATGGTATATGTTTAACTTCAAATAACCATCAATTTGCACGAGTATTAGCTACTTCTAATAAAATTCTGATATAATTGTAGTATTAATTATGTTCTAAATCGGAATATGAGAATCGATTATGTTCTAAATCGGAATATGAGAATCGATTCGCCGAGGAGATCCGCTTTTAAACAGAATTTAGATCGTAAAATATAACATTTATGATAACAACACATATAGTAGTACACCTCTTGCAACTAGGATTATTTAAGTTTTGAACGAGATGTATTGAATTTTGTAAGTTGCCGATTTTGAACTGTTTTTATTTTTATGTTGGTATTTCAAATTCACAAGTTCTACCTTCCGAATTACTCTCCCCTTGTTCACAATCATCTATTTACTCCAAAGTTAAACATGGACAAATTTATATTGTTGTCAGTATACTGCAGGATACTTGATCAAAAGTATAAAATCACTTGCAGGAGATACAAAAAAACTATATGTACCCGTGGTAGCTCAATTTACTACATGGTTTAATGATCGTGTGAAAAGACTATGCTTTCTCTTGTTTAAATAGATGTTTCAAGTAAATAGTTGAGAATTACTGTTTCATTTGTAAATGACGCTTCAATAATATGTAACTTTATATAAGTTCACAAATTACCAAAAGAGTGCATAAATGATTGAATGATTTTACCAAATGGTTATTAAAACTGAATTACGAATTTATTAGCACTCAAAAAGTTGATTTGGTATTGATATACTTGGAGTTTCGTTTACAAATTAAACAATGATGTGTTTGTTGTAAAGTTTACCCATTCGCACGTCCAAGACTTAGGGATGGGAATAATCCATTTTTTCTCCATTCCCAAGAAGCAAAAAATTTGCTTTATTTGCTTTCAATGAGAAGGACGCGTCTAAGGCGAGCTTACTTTTTAATTAATTTGTCGATTATTTATTATTATATTTAATAAGAAATGATAAATAATATTTTTACATATGCAAATACACACACTTTGTAAAATAAATTATTTTTTGCAAAAATAAATATAAGGACAATAAACATAATTTTGTAAAAAATAAAATAATATTAGTACTAAGATATTTTTAGTTTTATTTAAATAAATCTATATAATGTGTGGATACATATTTTTTAATAAACATATATCTTTTTTAGACGGCATGCTGTCCCACATCCTGCTAGGTGGCATTACCCCTACATTTTAGGTCGAACGTCATCCACTTGAGCATCCCTCCAACCTCACCTAGGAAGTTGCCATCCCAACAAACTTTATTAAAAAATCATTACTTATTTTCAAAAAAATTCTATGTAAAATAAAACATACCATATTACACAAATTACATAAATAAAATAAAACCGATAATATTAAGCTAATTCATATTAACTTTCACAGCATTAACTGCATCTTGATTATATTAATACTGTTTGCGCAAAAAATGGGAAAACACCTCCAAGTCGTATGATTTAGCTGATTTTATGTTGTTCTTAGTGATTTGGGTGATTTATGCAAATATATAAAAAAAAGGGACTAAACTGTAAAAGATACACAGATTTATAGTGGTTCGGCCAGAACGTGCCTACGTCCACTTTATATGTTATTCTCCTTTTTCTCTTCAGATTACAAGTACAAAGCTTTGGTTACAAGTATATGAAAGTTGTTTGAAAGTTCCTTCCGTGCTTGAGCCCTCAAACTTGTCCGCCATTGTTGTACCCCTGCCCCTCTATTTATAGAGTGAGATTGGGGGCAGGGGTCTTGTATGTATATAGCTGCTGGTGGGCCTGAGCTGAAGTAATATGGCCTGGCAGCGTTCTGGTTCGGCGAAGTTTGGTTCGGTCGTAGCTGGGATGGTTGGACCGGTGGTAGGTTGGTCCGGTGGTAGGTTGAGTGAAGTGTTGGTCTGGTGGTAGGTTGAGTGGAGTCTGGTTCGGTGTGGGTTGGTTCGGTGTGGGTTTGGACCGGTGGAGGTGATTCGGTGGAGCTCGTTCGGTAGTACATGGAAGTGTGGTTGGTTCGGCTAGGAAGGGAAGTGGAGTTGGTTCGGTGATGAGTTGGGAATGCCGAATGCTTCTACATTTGGGAGTGCCGAATGAGCTCTTGTATTGAGAACGCCGGATGAACCAAGGCATCTTGAATGCCGAATGAGACTTCGCACTACATTGCCGAATGAAACTTTAAATCTTTGATACCGAATGGACTTTTATACTTGAGTCATGAGTGAAACCCCAGACTTATATACGCTTGCTGGCTGCTTCTTCTTGGTTCGGTCGTGGTGGAAACGCACGCAACACTGATATTCCAGTTTTGACCAAAAATGGGATAACACTTTGCCCCCCAAAACATGTCTTGCGATAGGAAGGCGTGTTTTGTAATGCCATGAGCTGGATGTTCATATCTTGTTGACAACCTGTAAAGAGCTTGATATCTTATATGGCCCCAAATGACGACCGTTCGGGATCGAGCTATTTGGGATGAAGCGCGGCCGTTCATGGTCAAGCGCCTAACTTCAAATGACGACCGTTCGCGATCGAGTCATTTGAGGTGAAGTGCGACCGTTCGCGGTCAAGCGTCTAAATCCATGCGACGATCGTTCGAGATCGAGTCATTTGCGATGGAATGTGATCGTTCACGGTCAAGCGCTTTACTTCAAATGACGACCGTTCGGGATCGAGCCATTCGAGGTAAAGTGCGACCGAACCTGGTCAGAGGGCGGACCTCAAATGGCGACCGTTCGCGATCAAGCCACGTGGGGTGAAATGTGACCGTTCACGGCCGGTGCCGTTCGCGGCAAAAGATGAAATGGGACCGTTCGCGGTCAAGCGCCTTACTTCGGATGACGATCGTTCGAGATCGAGCCATTCGTGGTAAGGTGCGACTGTTGGCGGTCAGAAGGTGGACCTCAAATGGCGACCTTTCGCGATCGAGCCATTTGTGGCGAGATGAGTTGTGCCGTTCGAGGCGAGTTTGTGACTGTTCGAAGTCGGGTGCCGTTCGAGGCGAATTGTGACCGTTCGAGGTCGGGTTGTGCCGTTCGAGGCGAGTTGTGCCGTTCGAGGCGAGTTGTGACCGTTCGAGGTCGGGTGCCGTTCGAGGCGAATTGTGACCGTTCGAGGTCGGGTTGTGCCGTTCGAGGCGAGTTGTGCCGTTCGAGGCGAGTTGTGACCGTTCGAGGTCGGGTGCCGTTCGAGGCGAATTGTGACCGTTCGAGGTCGGGTGCTGTTCGAGGCGAATTATGACCGTTCGAGGTCGGGTGCCGTTCGAGGCGAATTGTGTGCCCGGGAGGGACTTAATATTACCGATACCAGGTTCACGTTCGAGTGGGTCCCTGGATCGTTTGTCATGGTGGTTTATCGCCATCTCAGAGCATGCCTAAGAATCGTTCGCGACCCCGTACATGTGTAAGTAGCTTAGCCATTTCAGGATTATCAGAACCAAATATCCATTCAACCGATGAGTTTTAAAATAGAAATGTCCAAAGGAACAAAGCCTAAATGTCCAAATCAAAACGAAACAAAAGCAAAGCAAGGATGTTAAAGTGTAAATTCTCACAACGATAGGGTTAATAGCCATTCAGAGCATGCCTGTGGACCGTTCGTGATCTCGTACATGTGTAAATGATTAACCCACGTTAGTGAGAGATTTACTACTTGTTCATCGTTATTTCAATTAATTGATAACCAAACGGTGTCCTGGTCCAGGGGCAGCCCTGGCTGACGTAGATGGTGGTCGCCCTGGCTCCACCGTTGGAGCTCGCCTTCTCGCATACTGAAGAAGCATACCGTTCCTGATATGTCCCTCCACCTCATCTTTCAGATGCCTGCAATCGTTGGTATGATGACCGTTCAGGTCGTGGAACAAGCAATATCTGTCTGATTTTCTCTCGTCAATAGTCGGATCCATTCGCATTGGCCTACGGTAGGGAACCTGCTCTCTTGTATCTTGATGGATTCGCTCCAAACTCTCATTCAGCTCTGAATAGGTGGTGAATCGTGGCTCTCTTCGTAGCCGCTTTGTCCTGTCATCATTATCCTCAGCCTTTCTCTTTCCTTTGCTAGTCTCCGCACCCTTTCCAGGTGGTTTCCGCTCTTGATTGCATAAACGTCATCTTCTTCCTCTCTTTCTGCACTAGCATCTTCCAAACGCAGAAATTTTTCAGCCTCATGATAGAACTCTCCCAGATTCATAGGCGGGTCCTTAGTTAACGAATTCTTGAACTCTGTACTATCAGCTATTCCAGATACAGCCGCCATCATGACCATAGATGGATCTGGTCAATCCACTGATGCTGCCGCCGCATTAAATCGTGTTAAAAAGCTCCTCAAAGTCTCTCCAGTTTTCTGCTTCAAGGTTGCCAAAGTCATCACATTCTTGGGTCTCGCAATATGAACCCTGAATTGCCTCATGAATCTCTCAGTTAAATCTGCCAATGTTCCTATGGAGCCGCTTTCCAGTTGCCTAAACCATAACGCTGCAATGTCCGTCAAATACAGTGGAAAGCACCGGGCCATGACCTCCTGTGATGCCCCCAGCACTTTCATGTGCCTCATATACTTAGTAAGATGGACCGCAGGGTCTGTCCTCCCATCGTACATCTCTACTAATGGTAGCTTGAATTCTGGTGGGTTTCTAGCCATCCTAATCGCAGAAGAAAAGGGACTCCTGTTTACATCTTCCAAGTCTCTGTTTACTAAACCGCCTCTCATATCTCTTCTAACCATCTCTGCTAATCTGTCATTGTCTCCGAGCTGTAGTCCTCGTTCACTGCCTTCGACCTGCCCCCCGAGTCCGCGGGAGTTTTCATGTGTATGCCTCCCTGGCGGAACGTTCATTCCTCTATTGCTACCAGATGGCTCGGATGCCCCCATCTCTCTTTCCGGGGTCGGATCAACATGCTCTGCGTGAGTGCCCCCTAGCTCTGGTGCTGCGCCAGATGGTCCTGATCCGTTCTGAACTCCAGTTGCTCCTTGGATTTGTGCTCCAAGTTGCCCAATTTGTTGAAGCAAGTTCTAAATCATCTCTTCTTGTCTTCTCATCATGGCCTCCATCTCATCTCTGGTGATGAAGACTGAAGCTTGGTTTGCTCCTGAGGAAGCTTCTTGACTCCCTTCCTGTTGACTTTGCTCTGGCCTTCTGCTTGATTGTCTCGCCATGACTCTTCCAATCTGAATCTCTAAACTCTCAAATTCAAATTCCAAGCGGTAGAATCCTTGTTCAATTCTCGGTGAAAGCACCAAAAATGTTTGCGCAAAAAATGGGCAAACACCTCCAAGTCGTATGATTTAGCTGATTTTATGTTGTTCTTAGTGATTTGGGTGATTTATGCAAATATATAAAAAAAAGGACTAAACTGTAAAAGACACACAGATTTATAGTGGTTCGGCCACAACGTGCCTACATCCACTTTATATGTTATTCTCCTTTTTCTCTTCAGATTACAAGTACAAAGCTTTGGTTACAAGTATATGAAAGTTGTTTGAAAGTTCCTTCCGTGCTTGAACCCTCAAACTTGTACGCCATTGTTGTATCTCTGCCCCTCTATTTATAGAGTGAGATTGGGGACAGGGGTCTTTGATGTATATAGCTGCTGGTGGGCCTGGGCTGAAGCAATCTGGCCTGGCAGCGTTCTGGTTCGGCGAAGTTTGGTTCGGTCGTAGCTGGAATGGTTGGACCGGTGGTAGGTTGGTCCGGTGGTAGGTTGAGTGGAGTGTTGGTCCGGTGGTAGGTTGAGTGGAGTCTGGTTCGGTGTGGGTTGGTTCGGTGTGGGTTTGGACCGGTGGAGCTTGGTCCGGTGGAGGTGATTCGGTGGAGCTCGTTCGGTAGTACATGGAAGTGTGGTTGGTTCGGCTAAGAAGGGAAGTGGAGTTGGTTCGGTGATGAGTTGGGGATGCCGAATGCTTCTATATTTGGGAGTGCCGAATGAGCTCTTGTATTGGGAACGCCGGATGAACCAAGGCATCTTGAATGCCGAATGAGACTTCGCTCTACATTGCCGAATGAAACTTTAAATCTTTGATACCGAATGGACTTTTATACTTGAGTCATGAGTGAAATCCCAGACTTATATACGCTTGTTGGTTGCTTCTTCTTGGTTCGGTCGTGGTGGAAACGCACTCAACACTGATATTCCAGTTTTGACCAAAAATGGGATAACAAATACATTAATAATAAAAAGACAAATTAAAACTAATAAAATATTATATTAAAACAAAACAAATAATATATAATTAAGCATAATCATTCTCCTTTTAACCCAAAAAACACAATCTTCTTTCGCTGCACATTCTCCATCCAGTTTCTTTCAAATTCTTATTTCTCATACTCCTTTTGCTTTGTTAAGAACACTACTATGTATGTACGGGTTTTCAAAATGAGAACTGTAGCCATTACCAGCCCTATTAACACAAGCAGAATATAATCAATTGAATCTGCATAATGACGTACCTTTTCAGGTCTACTTCGCAGTCTCAGTCGCTTCTCATAGTTAAAAAACACTCTTCTACGAAATGACTCTGTAACAACATAAAAGAAATTCTCAAACTGTGCTCATAGATTCTGAAGGGAAAAAAAATGAAATTAAAGTCATTTTGATCATTTTAATTTGTATATTTCTCTTCTGAAGTTTCAGTTAATGACTCTCGCACATTCTAAAGCAACGTTTAGTTAGCATAATCTAATGAATCGAATCAACCGATTACATCACTGCCGATCAGCACGGTAGTAATGATATTATAAGCTCCCCATGAATTTGTCCTAATTATCAACTATGCTACTAAAATTTAAATGGTTAAACCAGGAAAAAAAGAATCGACGACTTCGTACAAGGCAACACAGAATTATGTTGACACGGACACAGATGCTAAAGTCAACAACCAATTCTCTGATTATAAATTTCAAGCATATCCAGTAAAAAGTCAAACCTCCAAGAATAAATCTACGATCCTTCAAATCAAAGTATGATTGAAAGCCAGATTTAATGAATATGACACCACCGCCAACGGCTAGAATTCCTGCTAGAGATCTTGCTATAAATCTCAGATCCCGATCGGACGGTTTAGAGTAAGTGGACATAGTCAGTCGTCGGATTCCAGGAGACGACTGGCGAAGGATAGATGCGACTAATCTAGAAAATATCATTCGTTCAGTTCGAAATTCAGCTGTTTTTTTCCTCTCTATGGGCAGAGAGTGTGACTATAAGCTGGATATTTTGGAAAGAGATAAAGTAAACAATCAAGGTGCAGCAAACGCGGCGAATTGCCTTGAATACGTGGCCAAAAGGTTCCAACGTAACCGAAACTTAAAAGAGGAAAATTGAGTACCGGGAAAATGAAGGACCCGATGAACCCTCCCATAATCAGCATGGCTCCGGGCTCACCAATGATACGGATTTCGGCTCAATTTCGGCTCGAATTCGCCATGTTAATACAGACAAATGTTTTGCCTCAAGTACGCAGGTTTAACTTGTTAGTATTAGAATCGAGTACGGTTCTATAAAAAATCCGATCTGATTTGGATCCGATCTGATTATTATCTTTTCGTAGTATGATTCGTCAAAATATGAGTGTTTATGGTATTTGAATATCATTTGTTTGTTTTCATGTAGATATTTTTACTTACTTTTACGTGAACTTGGCTGCATCACCATCCAATTTGTATGTTAACGCTGTTTGTATATAAATTTTACAAAAAATACAAGTTTTAAGTATAATTTTAGCATCGATATTTTGAGTGGTGTACAAGTACTATCTGTCGGGCTTGGGTTTTGATTGTCGTAATTGGGATTAGGTCCGGATTTTAAGATATTTGGTCTGTTGATAGGCCTTGTAACAACCCGTATATTTATCGATTATATATTTAAATATTTTGTTTAAATATTTTATCGTTATTCGGATATTGGTCCGAAAAACTACTTTTTGCAAACGGTCGAATTGGGACTCGAGACCACTTCCATTGAGTTCGAAATGTCGTTTACAATTTTTTTAAGTATAAACATTGATAGCTTTGGAGTTAGTGAAATTGCACTAACTTTTCCCGCTTTGGACTTTGGGTTAGTCTAGCCATTATAACTCAAGCCCACTTCTCTCCTTCTCCTCACTCTTCATAAATTCCTACCAAACTCTAGCTCAAGCATTAATGGTGAGTGGAAAGGGAAACTAAAACTCCAAACCTAGGCTTCTACTTCAAATCCATCTTTCAACTCCAAATTCAAAGAAAAGATATTGGATTCAAGCTTCTTGTGTTGAGATTAAAGTGGATTGATTCTTGCTTTGCTTCAAGGCTTCATTTTCATTCATTTTTGGCCCAAAGGTGAGATTTTTATCTCACATTCTTGTCTATAACTATCTTGGATTGTTGGGAATGAATTTCTATCACTTTAGCATGTACATTTGCATTTGGTTTGGATTGGATTGGTGAAAAACTCCAATTTTTGGTGTTTTAGGCGAAAAACTGCAGTTAGGTCGTTCTGGACCTTTAGTCGTTCGCCTAGGAAAAGTCTCACCTTCATTTGGCTCGTTCTGGCCTTAGCTCGTTCGGAGTTAGGTCGTTGACTCTAGGCCGTTCGCCTATAGGTTGATCTGTCTGCATATTTGGCTCGTTCGGAGTTAAGTCGTTAGGCCTTGGGATGATAGGTCGCTTGCGTGTTAAAACCGATAGGTCGCTCGCGTGTTAAAACCGATAGGTCGCTCGCGTGTTAAAATCCTTAGGTCGCTCGCGTGTTAAACCCTTAGGTCGCTCGCGTGTTAGACGTGTTAGGTCGCGGGTTAAATAGGTCGTTCGGCCTCAAATGACTAGGTCGCTCGCTTAAGTCGCTCATCCCTCTAGGTCGCATGACCATTAGGTCGCGTCCACCTAGGTCGCATGCTTACCACTTTAAGTCGCTCGACCTCACTTCCTTTAGGTCGTCGCTTGCTCCATTAGGTCGTTAGGTCGCTCGACCTTGCCTGGGTTGTTAGGTCGCTTGGCCATTTCAGTTAGTTCGTATGACCACAAGGTTGCTCCAGTTAGGTCGCATGACCCCTTAAGTCGCTCGCCTCTGTTAGGTCGCTCGCTTCTGCTAACTCGCGAACACCTCTAGGTCGCAACCACTAGGTCGCTTGACCCCTTAGACCCCTAGGTCGCAACCATTAGGTCGCTCGATCCTATCCCCCCTTAGGTCTTCACTAGGTCGTACCGTTTTGGATGGGGCGCTGCCCCGTGAACCCCCGCGACCTGACCGGGGAGGTCGAACCCCGTAGTGGGGGTGTTGCCCCCGTCCCCCCACCTTGGGGGGTTGCCACCCCCACTGGACCCCCCTCCGTAGGGGATCTTTTCTGAAAAACATTCAACAGAACTTGCTTTGTTGAGATGCTGAGTTGACCATTTTTCGAGACAAACTATCTTTGGCTTCTCGGTCGATTTATGGTATCACGGCCTTGCTAAAAAGACGGGATAACAACTTTAGAAATATGAAGGTTTCAATACTAGTAGTAAATATCAAACTCTTTCAACAAAATGATTTCAACTCTATTTTCAATAACAAAGCTCTTTTCTTAAACCGTTTTCCAATCTATTAGTATATACAAACTTTTACCTCACTCGGATGAGAAATCTAATTAAACGGCTTAGTAAAACAAGTGGTATGAAACGCTTGCGTTCACTTCATCGGTTAATTCTTGGACTTGTTCGATTGAACCTCTTGTGACAATTTTCTAGTGAAGATTTACAGTTTGTTCGTAAATATTTAAGTTAAGCAAGTGGTTATGGGACACGAAGATAAACTTTTATATTTACTAGCTTAGTGTAATTGACACTTCTCGTTGATCATGACAATCATTTTATGATTTAGACTAGCAATTGTGTGATGTCTCTTTGTTTGCAAGGTTAGACTAGACCTCATGGGTGTGATTCCGACTCACACATATCTCTTTGTCCGCAAGGTTAGTCTAGACACTATTTGTGTGATTCCACTCACACATATCTTTTTGTTGCGAGGTTAGGCTAGACACCATTTGTGTGATTCCACTCACACATACCTTTTTGCTTTTTGGTTAGCCTAGACCTCATCTGGGTGATTCCGACTCACCCATATGGGGTAGCTTCCCATGATCTTCGGACCGTCATGTGATAGGCCTCTTTCCCTTTTTCTGTGATTTCTGGATTTCTTGTGTTGATTTCTGGAATTTATGTCATTGACTTGTTATGAGTACAAGTTTAGGGTATGATGCCCTCTTTGGATCTTTGAGAAGATTCTTGTGATATTGATTTATCTCTTATTGATTGATCTTCTGTTGATCATCATTTGCATACTTATAGTAGTATGTCGGTATGGATATTTTATGTTTATGCCATATCTTTTATTTTATACCATGTCATCTGATATTTATAGCTAGACTGATCCGTTTTTATTTTCTTAAATAATACTCGGGTCAGACCGAGATGTTACAGGTGCTTCTGCTTGACTTCTTCCCGGGATTTGCTACTCTAACTTTTGGCTAACTATTTAGATTAGCAGTTTTTGTTATATACACTTGAGATATAGACCCATAGTTGTATTCTTTTGTATAGCACGTGTTGCTATTCTTTTGTATTATTGTGGATCTTTTTGACCACTACTCTGATGTACACTTTCATGTGTTAGTTATATATTCATATCTTCTTCCGCCTTTGTGATATGGATGTCTGTGACTGATTTGTGTTATTCTTATTTCTATGTTTGTTTTCGAAGATTATTTATAACCACCGTGTGATAAGCAATCATATGGATGGTCTCTCCTCAACAGCCTTATTCTCCGTGCTAGTTGACAGCACTACACCGTAGTGTTCTTGGCTAGCGTGGGTATAGAGGTGGGGCGTCACAGGCCTATTCTTATGCACACCCGTTTTCATTTACTATTATGCTAGAAGTCCTGGTTATCCATGGTCAGTGTGCGATGTGAGATATATTCCAAGTTATCCATTATTTGCATTGTACCTTGACGGTTTCAATACATTGACCGAGAACCATTACAACGCTCTACTTTATATGAATATTAGATACCGAAGGTAGTGGAAGGTTGTTATATATATAGTACTAGAAATTATGTTGAGCGAACACCGAGACTTAGATTATCTCGATGAGTGGCTCCATTGGTGGTGAGGTAAGAGATATACCTTAGAAAGGACTGAGCGAGATATGAGAGAGAAAAATTGCTATATTTAAACTATATATATAATGATGCATTGTGCATATGAGTATCATTTATGCTGATATCTTTTATGAAAGACCGGTCATTATGGTCATAGACCGTAAAAATGAGGCAACAAATAAGGGACACAAAAAGGAAATCGGTATAAGGAATAGAAGAGGAACGGGCAACATAGCAGTTATTAACCCCGATATCCAGACTATGTTCACACAGACGATGATGAACATGATGCAAAATGCCCAAGGAGGAGCTACTAGCATAGTAGTTGGTGGTGATGCTCAGGTGCAAGCGCAACGAGTTGATTTTGTTAAGGTCAACAAGGATTTTTCTAGCCTTGAAGAAAGAGGACAAAGTCTCCCATGGAAGTGTAGAATTGACTAGATACTTATGGCCTATTTTGATGATCTGGAGCTAGAGGATGCTCGAAAAGGGAAGTTAGATGTAACACCCTGTAATTTTATGAAATTAAATAATCAAATTAAAGGGACAAATCATATTTCATATAAAAGGTAAAATAGTAAATTTCTACAGAAGATGGAATTAGGATTTAGGACATATTCCACTACGTCAAAATGTCGTTTATAGTCAGAAAACATATATAATTTGCTGAATTTGGTTAAAAAGACTAGAAATGAGAAGAAATCAAACCCGGTGGCATTTTCATAATATATTAATTTTTATATTTTAGCTTAGGTGTTATATTTTTCAGCCTATAAATATATCTCTAACCCTATCCATTGCTCTAATAATCTTGCCTCCACTTACGAAATCTTAATCACTAAATCAATTCCTAATCCACCAAATCAAATCCAAATTAAACAAATATATATATATATATATAATCGATCACTGCGAAGAGAACCACTCAATTGAATCAAAGCTATCGGCATTTTCAAGGCAGAAAAATTATGGACAATGAAGAAGGAGGAGGATACATCTTGGATCGAAGAAGATGCATGGCTAATCGGTGAGTAGGATTTATCATATTTGCATATATACTGATAGGACATAGTAGCTCACCTTTTATGATCTTAAACCAAATTATAATGATGTAATTAACAACTAAAAACTGATCTTTTTTTGTACAACTAACTAGAATGTAGTACGCCATGGCTTGGTAGCCTAGATTGGTTAAAAATATAATTTTCATTGGTTAAAATATAATTTTCATTGGTTGTACCTAGCAAAAGTTAATCTCAGTCTAATTAAAAAGTGTGAAATATACACGTGCTCTAAACTAGATGTATTATATATCAAAATCGTAGTTCTCGATGACACAAAAGCCATTGATGGTGTTCATTTGATGATTGGTTGTAAGAACTGATTAGAAAACGTGTCAAAAAATTCGAAAATCATGGACCGTCCATTTGGATCCAACGATGAAATGAGGACGGTCAG
The DNA here is from genome assembly GCA_030765085.1 of Allium cepa. Taxonomy (NCBI): domain Eukaryota; kingdom Viridiplantae; phylum Streptophyta; class Magnoliopsida; order Asparagales; family Amaryllidaceae; genus Allium; species Allium cepa. The sequence goes on from CM060932.1 coordinate 613,148,570, forward strand.
AAAGTATAGGTTTCGAGAGGAGGTCGAGCAGGTCCTTTAGGTGGTCTCTAATCAACTCGGATCGACATGATATGGTCGAAAAATGTTAGAAAAGTGGCGATGACGGCATGGGGTTTTGATGCGGTGGAGGTGACGTCGATGGTATGGTCAAACTTGGCTCGAGAAGGTGGAGAAGGCCGGTGAGGTTGGATGGTTGAAACTCGCCCTATATCGGCAGTGGGGAAGTAATGAAGATGGCGTTATATGGAAAGATGTGCATATGGGAGGGAAGAAACACGTATATAGAAATATATAAATAAATATAATAATTAATTTATTGATTAAATAATTATAATAAATAGTTAACACATATAACTTTTGCGCACAACCTACTTTTCACGTAAGGTTGGCGGCATCGGAATCATGATGCGACAAGGAATGTTTTGGTATGTAATTTTCTATGTTTTGAGCTACTTTAAAAAGGTTCTTATATAGGGGTTCTACTAGGATGTTTAGGTACATGTATGGGTCTTCGGTTGTACTAGCGACATCTGGCGATGATGAGTTGGGGCTTGATCTAATAGCTTCATGAACGGTGGGGTGATGACGAGTTTTGGGCTTGATCTTAATAGTGTCGTTGACCATTAGACGAATATCTAACATGGACTTGACTTGAATAGTAACGTACATTTTCAGCATTCGAGCCGGGACTTTGGTTTCGGCCGTTTGCATACGTTTTTGGCATGCGAGCTGGGACTTTCGGCTCGATCGTATGCATATGTTTTGCGGCATGCGAGTTGGGGCTTTGAGCTTGGTTATGTGCGTATGATTGTGCGATGGCGAGTTAGGACTTTGGGCTCAACCATGACATAGTGTTTCGATAAATGATTAGACCAATAGATATTTTGGTGAGACATTAGCTTATGTTGTCACTATAGTATTATATTGTATTTAGCTGACTTGTTGGCTGTAGATAAAACAGGTTTTGGTATGATTTCGAGCATAAATGTTGTTTTTACTAGCTTATTAGTATTATATGCTTGTATGATGCATTTCACTCACCAGATGTATGTCTGACCCACTCTATCATTTCTTCTTTTAGTTATACTCCTATAGGTCGATAAAGAGGACCGGTGGTGATTAGAATGTGTGATGGAATGATGGAGATGGGTATTTACTTTTCTATTAGCTACCTACTATTTTATCTCAGTTACCCCATACATTAGGCTGTTTTTGTTACTCGGTGGTAGAGAAATGTTGTAAATGAAGTATATTTGATGCTGTATTATTTTGTTCATTTAGGATTATTATCTACCGATTACTATTATATTTTATTCATTCCACTGTGAGTTTCAAAAGGTGTAGAAAATTGTAGATAGCTTTGTAATCTGTTTATTAATTCATTTAAAAATGATCCACCGTCTACGAGGTCCACGATGCAAGTTCCACTTGTAGACGTGGACCGGGACGTAGTAGATAGCGGGTTGTTACATGTGGTAATAGAGCTTAGGTTAGATGGTTTCAATTAAATTAGGGTGTATAAGAGAGCGTGTTTATAATTTTTGTTATTTATATATATAATATAGATACACATATTAAGCTACACCCCATATATATTTGACATGTAAATGTGGTTGTTGGATATCCCTTATTGAAGTAAATACTACGAGTTAAATAAATGTTGATACTTAATAGTTTAGGGGTGATTGATAAATCCATCATATTTGTTTTACTTTACTCAACATAATATTGCTAGAAGAGGTTTTATATGCTAAGTAACAGTGGAGTAAATTGTGGGGCTGTGGAGAATAAGAAGGAGAACAGTATCCTTAAGTCCATAGGATATAATGTGATGTTTATGTGGTGTAATGAGGGTACTTAACCATTTTTTATTGTAGTTGGGCTTGCGTGTGTTATGATCAACTCCACTTAAAGTATTTAAATTAATTGAAATGTTTTTCTAAAAAGTTAGAAATAATAATGTTGAGATTTTTGGAAAATAGAGAAGTTGAAGTTTGTTTAAAATGTTGAAATAATAAACCCTTATTTTAAGTTTTAAATGTGAGAAAATTTAATAAAGGAACGTTTCCGTAAATATATTATTTTGAAAAAATTGTGTAAAACCCGTTGTTGCCCTTATAGTTTGTTATGTACTTTTCTTTTAATGAAGAAACATTCTTACAGTAATGGACTAGTAAAGACACATCCACTACAACAAACAGGACTTTTAACAGCGTTTTAAAAACGCTATAAAAGCTTTTAACAGCGTTTTTGCATATGTTGTATATCGACATGCAGTTATATGTCAGGGATATACAACGACAAGAAATAAACGCTGTTAAATGCCCTTTTTAACAACGGTTCCCTAGTGTCATGAAATCAGATTTCAACAACGTTTGGTTGGGTGTAGTTATAGATCTTTCTTAGCGTTTGTTTCATGCTAAGATAAGATTTTATAGCGCTTTTTCAATGCTGTGATATTCATTTACAGCGTTTTGTTGTTGCAATAAATCGTGCTTTATGTTTTTAGATATAATTTAGCGACATTTTTAAAACGCTGATGAAACTTTCAACCGCGTTTTAAAAACGATGTGGAATGTTTTAACTACTTTTAAAAATGCTGTTGAATGTTTTAACAGCGTTTTGAAAACACCGTGGAATGTTTTAACAGCGTTTTAAAAACGCTGTGGAATGTTTTAACAGCATTTCTGCAAACATCCATCATACTATGCATATATATACACACACACCACATTTCTAAATTAGCATATTATATCAATATCACATTTCAAAATCAATATATTATATCAATATCACATTTTGGACATATATTTGATAACCAACGTATGAAATTTCATAATCAAAATACACAATATTCTTACACCAAACATAAACAGTTCGTCATCAATAATTCAATGCATAACTCGTTGCAACCTTTTTTTGCATCACAGTCATCTATCTACCTGTAAAGCAAAAGTAATGCTTGAGAATCAATTCATCAGAAAAGTGTACATAAAGTTAAATTGGATTCATAATGCAAACACTAGATATTCATCGCACTATTTTGGTAGGCGATTGACTAATACAAGGTATACAACATGCCATAAAATCAAGTAGCATTTACAAGTAAAGTAGAGTAAAAAAATAATAAACGAACTCGGTAATTTACTTGGAGTAAATTAAGCTGCATATTATCGACGTATGAACTGGTCTGTTTACAAATTCACATTTTTCTGCCTTACTTCTATCTTACTTCTGCCTTACCATATACCATATTTTTTTGCCTTACTCTATCACCTAACCCACTCAAACATCATCCTAATACCCTTCTTCCAGTGCACTACACACAACTGCACATGTAGTTACAACCCCACCATCAAAATGCACCTCATACAACATCAATCCTCTCTGTCCATATACCCCACTGCTACCACACTACATCCCCATTATCACTGCTATTACATAACTATGCTAAACCATCCTCTGTTGCACAAACAAACCACCTCACCTCATACCGCACTTCTAACTGCCTTCACAACCATACACACACAGTCTCCCTACATCCTACCCAAACTTCACAAGACAACCAACTGCACATCTACCAATTCCATTAACCTGTCAACATACATCAACATTTTCAACTTCACAACATATCCATCTCCCATATAACTACAACTCATCTCCATACTTCCATTGCCACAACAAAGTTATCACTGCATACATACTCACAGTAACCACCCAAACAACCCTTCACAAAACATCTCAACCACCACCCTTCAGCCATTACATCACTTACATTTGCACACACCTCCTGATCAACATCAAATCCTAGTGCATACATACTTACATTTGCACACACCTCCTAATAAACATCAAATCCTAGTGCATACATACTTCTCCCCTATGCATACATAGATCCAGAAACCATTTCTGCACATCTTCATACTTTCCTTCAACGCAAACACATTTCCACCACTATCAACTCATTTTCCACCACTCTATTAAATTGTCTTCTGTTACCATCTCCAACCACCGCACCTTCATCTGCTTCTGTACATCCATATACACAATTCACCCCAAACTGCACATCCTTCCTTCACCGTCAACCTATACAAACTGACTCTAATCTCCCACTGACATACCATTTCCACTGTTAACACTAAACTGCCAATCTCTTCACTGTTACACTATCATCATCCACTATTAGCCACTATGACATTCATCACTTCACTGCCCTCCTCATGTCCATTCACCCCACTGTCTACCCAGTCCAACCATTGTTTCACTTCCATATTGCCCTACAAACTTCAATGCACATAACTCATAATACTCACAATTTTGCTTCAATACTTCAGCGCATATAACTTCAGTGCACAAAAACTTCAAACACAAAACATCCCACAACCCACAACAGATCAATTCCACATTTCCATCACATCACTGCCCATTCATCATCACTGCTTGAATACCATTATAAAATCATGAATAAAATGAAAGTATCAAAACTTTACTGCATATAAGGATTTCATCAAAACAACTTCTAGAATTTGGAAGCCTAAAAATTAGATTTTATATATATATAAACTACTCCGTTATGAAACAAGTTAAAGAACTTAAAATCGATAACTACTTAAAAGTGCAACTGAGAACTGCTTAAAAGCTAGACTAATTTTTATAAACTTATTTTATTTTTAAAAAATTTAATTAATTTTATAAACTTAGTTAATTTTATAAACTGACTTAATTTTTTTAAACTTAATAATCTTTTATAAACTTAGTTATTTTTTGTAAACTTGCTTAACTTTTATAAAATTTAGTTAACTTAGACACCTTTATAAATTTAGTTAAATTTAATAAAACCTAGTCAACTTATTTTAATTTATCCATGAATATGAAAGTACATCAGCTTGAACTCAGGTTGTTGTATTTAGAGATCATGCATGAAATAATTGAAGAAATCAAATCAAAAAATATAATAAAATAATGGAATTTTAATGGAAGCAGTTTGACATGAAAGAAAATTGCAATTCTCTAATCATTGGGATTAACGGTGTACAATAATCAATCTCCATGAAATTTACACCACTATAGACCTTTATCTGAAATTGTTTGCATTTATGTGGCAATTTGTGTCTTTGCCGGAAGTTACATTGACACCTTGTGTAAGTCAAGCTTAACTTTCTTTAAAACAAATAATTAGGTACTTAGGTCCTAATTAGCATATGCATACTACGTGTCAACTGTCAATATATGTCCACCAGTACAAATCAAGCTACGCAAGTTATGAATATTTGATCTCTTAATTCAAAGTCGCAGCCCTAAATAGTGGGATAGTGGTGTTGTACAAACTATCTGTGTTTTCAACCATCAATAATTTCCTTGACACTTTTAAATGCATGATATGCGTAGATGCATTTGTACCAAATAAGACAATGTATACATATTCTGACCTGATAAGCAAGCATTGTTCTTTCAGCATCTGCAGTAGTAAGAATAATAACCATCGCAGTTGTACTGTCGATAACAGGTTTTGACAGAAGATTTACATTTGCTCGACCTAATTTTACCCTGTACAATTTTATAGAGTAGTTTAGATGGCTTTGGCCTATACTACAAATGTAATGGTCATGAAATCATTGTTATTGTTATTGCAGCCTACGAGACTAAAACTATGTTTTACTTCACATATACATAAATGTCTTTATTGCACATATAGAACTATCTTTATTTAAGGCTTTCATTATTTACCTGTAAAATTCACCAAGTGGATCTCCACCAACAATCCCAGCCATGGCTACATCCATACCAGGATTGGTAATCGAATGACTGCCTAATCTAGCCAATGCCACTAATGAATTTGAGAGGGATCCATCGGCAGCTGCTTTATAGCTGCAACCATCCATTGCTCGCAATACTTTCCTCTCTCTTCCTGATTAAGTTTTTTTGACCCTTTTTCAATACCAAATCTTTCAAGGAATGCCTCATCTACCATGCCAGAGAAATCTACCTACAAGCATGAAACTAAAAACATATCAGATGTAGAAAAGTAATGTGGACGTAGACTACATTAGAAAGCTTCATATAGAAAGGAGATTAACGTAAATTATTTCTGTTTGAAAACATGAATTCATGCACACATTATGATCAACACATTCACAATAGAAAAGTTGGAGAGTATACTATCAGTATGAGAATCCTTTCCAAAAATTTAAACATTTCGAATGTATCACTTAACTAATTCGAAACCTTTTATTTCCATCTTTTTCACAACTACTTAATTATTGTTAAATAAACCAAGAAAAAGCATACAGGTTTCATGATTAATCCTGGTAAAAATTACAAGTTCTACTTGAATGTTTGCTAAACACTTTACAATTCAAAACATTATAAATTACATCTTAATTCAGAGAGTTTATACAAAATACCCAGACTAACTTAAAATAGAATCGGGATTCAAGATTTTACAAAACATATCTGATAGTTGCAGCTACAATTAGAGCTAGAGTGCTAAAATATGTGCAAATAAAAGAAAGAATCTAACTACGGAGCAAATCAAGTAAGTAGAATAGGGAAAACAATTTTTAAAAAAATACAATTACCAATAAATATCATACCAGCTTCCCAAAACATATCACATAGCTAGCAACCAACAGGAATCGAAATAAAACCAAAATCATCCAAAGTAAACAACAATCCAATAGTTAATCAATCATACCTATCATCGCTTTTACATAGACAAATAATTATCTGCAAACTCGACAAAACGTTTAGCAAACTCGACAATTTTTTTCAAACTTGGCAATACTCAACCAAATTGACAACGGAAGCGCAATGTCAGGGTTCAGCACCAACAATATCAATTGACAACGGAAGTGGCTGTCAATTATATTTGAGCACGGATTCATTAAAGGCTTCTATAACCACTACTTAATCAAGTGAGGTTAATGTGTTAGCTCCAAGTGCTGACAGTGATTAGGTGGAGATACTTATTGGTTCAATAACTAGAATGAATAATAGTTCAATAATTGAAAAACTGCATGTTAATACCTATGTGCAGTCAATACTTATTTAACTTTGTTTGAGGGGACTCCAACTTAGTTTCAATTGTTCGTTATTCTTTGCTGAGTTTTAATTTTTTCTTTCAGCCTCCAACCAAAACAAACAATTAACCATTTTTGTTTTAGCCACAAATGCAAAAGACAATAAGCAAACAATACCAAATTGAAAAAGATTATGCCAATGCAAGGAAAAGACCACAACTGATATACAAAACGAAAACTAGAGTTAATACCATAGAGTACTTTTTGATTTATGGAAAAAAATTCAAATATAAAATCATCTTTTACCATATGTAAGTTTTAATTATGAATATGATAAATATGTTTAGTTCTTACCTGATATTTCATAAGATCGTGAACCATTGCGTCTAAATATATTCAATTAAAGAAGTCATTTCCTGCATATAAAACAAGAAAATGCTAATAGATTAGTGGACCTAATTTTATTACATTATATAATTAAAAAAAGCAATTTACATGCCAATTGCTTATATATCATAAATCAGAATAGAATGAGTTATTTTTATAAATAAATACAATGCAATTCAACGGATAGGCTCACACCTAAGGCCTTTTCTATCAAAAGCCAAATGAGATTGGTAGTTGAGTTGCATAAAAAAAATCAGTTAAGCAATCCTGCTTTGTTATACCCTATGATACTCAGTACATTCAACAATGTGTTTTACGTTACAGTAGTCCAAATAAGCAAACTCTACTATGGATAAGTTTAGAGTTTCTAACTATTTTATACATATTGCTCAAGGATGGAAAATATATCAAACCTGAACAAGCTCTTCATAGCCTAACACACATGGTGGTGTCTGATCTTTTGCTCTATAAGCGTATATTCGCACCACTTAGTTTTCTCATTTCTGAAATAACAGAACCACCTTCCCCAAGAACCCGACCAATTTGATTGGATGAGACAATAAGCCTTGCCAATACATTGTCACTAGGTACAGAGATAGCAATTCTATGTAATACTCGCAACAGACCATCTTGAGCCGGTGAAAGACCATCGACTGGGATCTGGTTTAAAGTCATGATAAAAGTGTACATGAAGCTGTTAACATAGCTAGAAAAATGCAATGGAACATCAGAGGACCGTATTACCAAATGTGTAGCAAAAGTTCATCAAATAAGCAAACAAAAGTCTAACGCAACTAATGTTACTTTGCTGTATTGTGTTGATCTAGAGATTGAACTGGTCAGAAACATGGGTATTTCTTGCAGTTTCCCAAAAGCCATTATGTTAATCAAATATGAAAATATATATAGGCATTTATTGTGTATTATGGAAACTTAATATCTCTACTACTAATAATGAGAATTCGATGAATATGATTTCAATTTTTTATGAAATCATGTTAGAACAAAATTTAACATCATAGATTGAAAACTATATGTTATATAAAATGCATAAATAATCATATAATATTACTTCCTCTTGTTTACTCCCCGCTGTCCATGTATTAAAAGAAACACTATTTCCCTAAGTCTTTAGAGAAACATGTTTACTGGAACCTTATTGCTAACCTTTAGTATTCTTTTGTGTAGTACTGGCCATTTTAAAAAACATAGAAATAAGTTGGTGTTATCAACAGGTAAATATAAATTCTAATAAATATTGAACTGGATGTAATCATAGTAGAACCAAAGGTTACCTAAACAGCAAACGGTTGGCGCTTTTTCCCAAATAAGAAGAGCAGCAACAAGAACCAAAGCACTAATTATAAAAAGCCTGAACATAGGAAGAGAACAAAAACAAAACAAATGAGCATGAAAAAAATGCATATGGTATTATGAATTCTTACAAAAGAAATGTCAGTAATTAACCTTGACTTAATGGCTTACTATCTTCTATAGGCATTTAAGAGACTATCTACAGAATAAATGGTCAATTGAAAATAAAATACTAGCTTCTTATTATGTACTTTCTATAGAATAATAAATAAAATTTCTATACTACATCTAAAATTGTATAGGAAATACAAGAGTTAATGAATAGCGCATAGATTTGGTTAATCTTTGATCAGTCATCATTTAAATGATTGATCTCTGGTCCAAATCCATCGTCCAACCATTTTTACACGCTATTGACAATTATATATTTCAATTTTGTATGCAGTGCTTTTGGCATCCGATCATATCGGATCAAATCATTATTTACTAGCCGTTAAACTTGAACCCGAAGACATTGCGATTCCGAAAATCAAATATAACTGCATGTGTACAAAGGTACGTACCACAGCTCCCACCACATAAGAACATCAAGTTCACCATCTAACAAGTATCTAAGTACCCAATGTAATTTTGGAAATTAATGGTAAAATTATTGAAGTAATTACTGACGTAAATTCAATTTGCATTTGTCGAATATTTGGTGGATAGTTTGTGAAATAATCAACTCATAATGAATAGTTATTCACCCTAAATAGGTAAATTTGATTCAAAGCTTTTGATTAATTAATAATAGGATTGGTTGTACTTGCTGGTTTATTTGTCTGTAATTAAACATGCATATGTTCTATATTTGATTTTGCTTTGTATGACAGATGTGATTCAGGACAATATATTCATATGATTTGATGCATTTTATATCAATTATTATGTGAAATTATTTGATTAATATCAGAAAATTTGTGACGATTCCAGCATTTAAATTGTAAAATGTGGGGAACCACGGTTCTATTAGTGGTTCAGCATGCAAAACTTGATCTGTAAGTATTATAGGTTTCTTGAATAACAAAGTTCCCACCATAAAAACTTACAACAACTTAAGTAGCGTTTCATTATATCATTTAATTTACTAAAAATATATACCCAAATGATAGATCCACGTCCATATAGTGCAACGTGCATGCAGTGTTATTAGGAATATATGTTAATGTTTCTACCAAACCCACATGTTCAGCCTGTGCCCAAATGCATATAGTAGTTACCATTAAAAAGAAAGAATACTCCTTACTTTCAGGTTATAGCAATATTACTAAACTCACTAAACATTGTCCTTGACTTAATGGCTTAAATTGAAGTATTGCTTCATATTTTTCCTTTGATACATGCATATAGCATATGCAGCTTTAGGAGAGTAGTATTTTCACATGTTACACAACCTGTTCACTGCTGAATTACAATATACAACATTATAGTGTTATATATATTGATTTAGATTCATCTTAGTGTGGTATTTCTGTATAATACTAACTCACCATGCCTCACAATCAAAATCCATCTTATCATTTGAAAAGCTAAAATACAAATATAAAGATGAATCTAGATCATGAGGCATGGAGGGTAGTATTCAAAAATACAGTAGGATTATCTAGATAGAATCCAACCTTGATTCATGAAGAATAAGGTTTTAAATAATAATGATGAATTATATTTGCCTTATGTGTTGCGTACTTGTGCTGACATTAGGAGCCAAATTTAGCTGTGCACTTTAAAACAAATCAGGTTAGGAAATAATTTAAGCAAGTCTTCTTGACTCCTTCTCTAAAGAACATACAAATGAATAACAACGTTAGAATTATCCACCTCAGATTACGTGTGCAAAACATAAAAGTACATTTGTCAGGTTAACCAATACCTTAATGCCGGTGCATCCATTTACATCAAGAGTTGTAAGTGCTTTTAAGCAGAATTAAGAGAGCGCCTCAAGACATTTATCAGTTACCCCAGTGTTTCCAAACAAACTTCAATATACCTATATATATAAGCACGGTATACTTCCAAATAAATTCGAAACAATTTTTTTTTGCAAGTGTCTAGCATGTACATAAATAAAAAATATCCAGATATACAAACAATTAAAGATTACAAACAAGGTAATTTGACATTTATCAATGAGAATTTTTGAAACAATCTTATTAGTTATCATAATGAGAAAAAAATCCTTCTTACTTTACATATTATAAATTAAGCTCTGAAATTTAGAAAAAAAATCATGTACAAATTCATTATAACACAAACTTAGTAATCTAAATCAAAACTCCAAATCAAATGCAAAAACAACGAATCGAGTAGCTTGTATGGTTTAAAATGCGACGTTTGATGCAATAAATAAAAAGGCAAAGTTAATAGAATTTGAATATGTAATATGCTTATATCATTTAATTTTTATGAGATATAACATTTTAAAACTATAATTTAAGTTATTTTAGCAAAAACATATAAATTTAGGTAGAACTAAATTACACTTTGACTTTTATTTTGTACAGGAAGGCTGATAAATTAAGGTAGTTGTATGAAATTTGGGCATTTAATTACTCAAAATAGTGAGATACTAGATAGAATGTTCTTGCTCATTTATTAGCCAATAGCCTATAAATGATAATTTCCCTTTTCGAAGCAAGTATTTTTCTTCCCATGAAGAAACATGTGAGAAATTCAACGGACTTGCAACTTTGAGCAATGGCCTCCATTCCCATATCAGTTATACATGCACATCTAAAATAATCACATCAGAATTCAGAAGCTTTATTTCTTCTATCAGATAAATATACAAATATAAATTACCATGTCAAATTCAGTCATAACAAATTCTTGCACATGGCTATAGAAGAAAGACCGTGATTTGAAAGATTCTAAGAAATATATCAGCTTATCTAGATATGTCAACCATTACAAACATGACGAAATAGGAAATCACTAGACGGATGGATAAACACCTGAGCCCCACATAAATCTAGAAACTTCAGATGCATTAAACATGCAATATTGTTATAGGCCTTATCTGTGAAACTACATAAAAAAACAAAGAAAATTGTTTACATGCAATAATTATGATAAATGATGTGATTAACTAGAACAACATTGCATAAGAATATCAACCTCGAAAGAGCGTATAGGTTTAAAGTTTGCAGACGTGAGCACTTGAGAAGTATGTGGTTTAATCCAGCGTATGTTAATTAAATACACCTGTTTCAAGGATTATAATATAAACAAGAGGTTTCAATTGCAAAAGTAAATCCATTAATTTAGCTTTCTAATGTTGCTAACAAATTCCTATTTCTACCATTCTGTTTTAATTTCTATTATAAACATTTGATCCTATAAGGACTAAAACACTTCTAGATCAGATTACCAGATGACAAAATGAATCATTAATTATATTAGTGATGCTCTCAAAACCCTATAGGTTATCAAACTAACGAATTGGGTAAACTCATGAGCATATGCAATTTGCAAACATAATATTCCTGAAAAGATCATCACATGCTGGCACCCACCTAGTGATATTTAATGCCCTGAGCTCTTGGTAATTATCAACAATCAATGACAAACTTTGATCTGATAAACTCTGCAATATTGATCAAGTGTATCATTTATTGCTTTGATCAGTTTGTAGAAATATGCTTATTAGTCTAACATCCTCCAGTAACAGACCAAGGGAATCATCTATCAATGTTCTATAAAACACAATATGTTTCCCAAATAGATGCATAAACACAGTATAATGCTTTTGAGACAAACATATAATTGAGATTTTATTCACGCTTTTTTTAGCATCTTGTATGAAATTGTTGTTTTACCAGCTTCATCAAGACCAACCATCAAAAACATAGTTCTTCCCATCGAGCTAGTAAACCCTAATATTCAATTAAAAAATCAAGTACCGTTTTATATTAACACAAAAAGTCAAAATAAGGAATTTGAAATCCCAAAATCAACAAGGAAGGAGGAAATTCAAAATGGAACTTGAATTAGTTCAAATTGGAATGAATTTCAAATGCAAATTTTTTCAAATTAGAAGGAATTTCAAATCAATTTTTTTCTTTTTGAAATCAAAGGCGGAGATTCTTACCAGGAGCAGGTGATAAGGAGCTATTTAGGAGGAAGAGGCAGTGATCAATTGGTGATTAGCTATTCACATGGACTTATAGTGTGAAGGCGTAGGATGAATGTTGCTTTGAAGAGACAAGAGAAAGGAAGGAGAAATTTGTTTAGGGTTTTGTTTCGTTCTTCTTTGAGGCGAGATGAAAAAATAAACGGGATGAAAGCAGAAGCGGGATGAAAAATGAAAAATGGAGCAGTCGAAAACATTATTGAGGGTAGACAGCATTTCCTATTTCTTTATTTATATTTATTTAACGAAGGATTGCATATGGGTTAAAAACGCTGAAACAATTTGCTATTATAAGCAACTTTTGTTGTAGTGATCTTAACTTAAATTTTTATTGTAAGTAATTGTTAATATTAATTTACATCAAATATGATCATTTTTATTCATCTAAAGTAATAAGAAATTGGTTTTCAAATTTTATTTACAAATATATGTACGTTAATTTATAAGTGAAAATACGACCGTAAATTGAAATTAAATTTTGTAACGGTTTGACACATATAAGTTATACAAAGTTGTTTATATAACTTGTACATCTTTGTGGCATGCACATACACATGTTAACATATACATATACATATACATATACATATACATATACATATACATATACATATAACAATGGTAGAAAAGTAGGAATATATATACATATGGTAAACGTGGAAAAATATCTAAGTTTAAAAAAGCAAACATCTTCTCACATCAAATCCACCTTACACCACAATCACCTCCACATCATCCATCGTATGGGGGGACGGGGTGCCGTGCATATTAGGGTAGGCTAGAAGGGATGGCAAGGGGTAGTTTCGTCCATCCATGTTACGATATTTTGGTTTTCAAAAATCCTATAAATACACCACTATTTCTTTATATTTTTCACACAACTTTTTTTACTTCCTTCTCCACATTATCAAGCTTATTAATGGCTCTCACATTAACAAAGTTATGAAGAAAAATATCTCAAAAAGAAATTAAATAAGTATATTATATATATAGTAGTAAAATATCTTAAACCAACTTCAAAACTCCTCCTCTACCTCTTTAATACCCAAGAGCACTACTTCCCAAAGCCAAGGCTGCGAGCATCCTAGGCCAAGGCCAAGCTCATTCAAGGTCAAGGAGTTCGATTTCATGGAGTTTTATTTCATGATAGCGAAGCTATAGCGAATTTTAAGTTAGCTTGTGAGAAAATGAATGTGAGAAACCCCTAAACTACATTTATATATACTATTGGATGATATATATGTTTGGATATAATTGTTAATGATGGTTCTTTAATATGGTTGTTGAATATATATGCAAGTTATGTTAATACACGTCGATAAGCACAAAGGAAATCGCTTTCCTTTATTGCATTAAATGGTGCATATGGTTTGTTCAAACCTCTTAAAAATTATTTAATATGATTTAAAAATATTTTATAATTTTTTAAAACTGTTTTGGCAAAGTTTAAATTAATATTGAAAATTGAGTCAAAATTAGGCGTGTCGCATAACGGTAGTTCGCGATTTCACACCATAAAGGTCAAACGAATATATAGAATGGAATATAACTTGGAATTTTTTGAGATAAAAATTTTCAAAATTTTATATACATAGTTTTCAAACAAAGAAAGAAAATCGAGGTTTTGATATGCAGATTTTGAAATATCAACAAAATAAGTTTCTAGAAATATCATAGTTTTGTAGTTCGGAATTCATAAAGGAATTTCTTTAAAAAATGATATTTTAAAATTGTTTAAAAATATAAAATAAATTCTAAAAATCTTTTAAAATGTTTATAAAGTGATTTGAATTATAAAAATGAATTCCAAATGTTATAAAAGTTGTTTTGATCAAAATCGCTTAAAAAGCATCATTCGTAGCACTTTTCACAACATTTTTGTATAACTTTTGAAATATGGTTTTAAACTTGACGATTCTTTTTCAAATCTTTTATTAATGTTTTCAAATAAATAATTAAGTTTTTTTATAATGATTTGTAAGTTTTATAATTTATTTTAAAATGTTTAAATAAAAGAGTTAAAGAAAAGCTATCAAAAATCAAGTGATTTAATCTTGACTCTAAAAGTCGAGGAGTAGACTGGATTTTTCTATACATGAAATCCGAGTGAGGTTCTTAAACTAAGGAGATTTTCAGGAGCAACCGACCCCTGGCTCACCTGGCCTCTCTTGGGCGAGGGATAGATAAGGTCGAAGTGTTAAAAATGAGTTAAATATAAAGGACTAAATTTTCCAAATTTAAACAACTTGGATTTTATGGAGATAATCTTCTTATACATAATGTTAAAGCCAAAAGAGGAAACTCGCCCTATTCGTGGAATTTAAAAGGTGATTTCACCGATATTCCGCTCATAGTACTTGTTGAATATGATAATTGATACCGAGTAGAATTAGATGATTTCTATAGATTCTACTCACTAATATTTACTGATTTTGAATTAACATCCTAGAGAACCTGGTTTTAACTCAATCAAAATTTTGATTTTTGAGTTAAGAAATTTTGTTAAGATTTGAATGAAATGATTTGGAAATATTTTCGTAGGTGAAAATGAAATAATTTAGAATTATTATGAGATTTAAAAAGTTTTCAAGTAATCAAAGGATTTGATAAGAGAGATTTAATGATTTCGTATATACCAAAAAAATATTTTAAAAGATATATATCTCTTGAATATATTTTTGATAAAAATGAAGTAATAAATCAAAAGAATAATTCCCTATTTACTTAACATTCCTTTTATTGATGATGGTTCGAAGGAATCGTGGTCGAATTTGGGTGATTCCTATCCGAAGACCACTTTAAACCAATTTGGAAGATAGAATGCAGGGCTGCTTGTAACTGACCCTCGGTGGAAATTTCCCATATCATATTATTGGCAGTAGTTCTTCATTTTACATCTTCGATGTAAGGCATCTCACTACTAATCCTACGGGTAATTCCTGACGTGAATGGTAGGAGAGTTCTTTCGGTTTGTCATGTTCCTGGATAACTTGTATGAACGAATGTCTGACATTGCATTTCTAATTAAATTGACTGATCTCTACAAACGTATTATCAATTTGGTGGCGGAGAAGACAACTTCTCTTAGCTTAACACCATTTTCTGAGACGTAGGAGCTCAGAAATTATACATTTATAGAAATTAGTTGTGTGACTATGAAATGAAAGTGTGGCATTCATAGTGAAATGTGCTATGTGAAAGGTAATCGCTACCTCAGGCCTCATCACCCAGTAATGGCTTGATAAGTTACGTTATCGCTATGTGGTTCGCAACCATTAGGGTATGATCATCGCCTTTCTAGATTACTGTCTATATGTCGAGTATGTAGTGCATGCTATGAGGCCCCGGATAGGTCGGTAACGACCGGAGTGATGTCATATTCGGTTTCTATCTAGGATATGTATGAGTGTCAAATAGAGATAGACCGGTCTTGCGAGATGCAGAGGAATTTTTGTGTATCCTCGGTACATTCCTCTAGCATTATACCGTACGGGAGGTAGTCCTTTACCTACCATTGTATGGAAATCTATTTTCCAATAAGTGCCTACGGGCTTGATTGTAAACCTATTATGCCATAAAATTTAACAAATATGATAATTTCGGCTATGATTCATAAGTTTATTTGAAAAGTATTTTCAAAAAATATCATTAAAAATAATATCAAATGATTTTACATAGCAAATGTTTTGGTTATCATAAGGTAAAACCTCATTCCGTGTTTATATGCGGCGTGGTCTTACGAGATACCTTTGTTCCCAAAATACATATTTTGAGTTTCTCAATCCAATCCCACGACTAACCCAGAGTTTATTTCCCTTTTGCCTTAAACTCTGGGTGCCCTAATTTTCCCAGGCAACCTAGTATTCAGGTTTAGTTAGAAAAATTCTGGATGGAGCTCAAAGTTTAGAGTTAGAATATTCTTCTAAAGATTGTTATCTGTTACCACCACACTTGTGTATCATTATATTCCACATTTGCAAAGATGGATATTTATAATTGTCCATGTTTAACTCTAATAAATGTATATAAAATTTCTGCTGTAAAGATTATATGTTGAAATAATATATGTTATTCCATTCGTGTGAGATTTTGTTCTGTCTTTATTTTCTTTCTTACCCTTGAGCATCCGCCTCTCTGGATCTTAGATTTATGACATGTGAATACCGAGCATGTATTAGTGTCGATCTTCGAGGGTTGAAGAAATGAGTCCTCGCATTTAGTATCAGTGCTTAGATTGAGCAAATACTTAGGCTTTGGTAGGGGTAAAGACTCATCAGAGATAGGGTTAGCAATACCCTAGGATGAATAACTCATTAGAGATAGGGCTGGCAACATCCTAGAATGAGTTTAAGAGTATTATATATGATCGTGTAATTTTTTAATGATATATATAAATTATTTTGGGTTAAAATATATATCGTTTTGAAAAATGTGTGTATGTATATCTTTTTGAGAAATTTTCGTCAGGTGTAATGATTTAAAATTTTATGAAAAGAATTCTTAGAAGCGATAGCAATAAAATTAGATGAAATTTTCAAAGGATTTTTGGGAAGATAAACCATTTGTCATATAAAGAAATTTAAGTAGGAAAAACTACCTTTAAAAGTAGATTGGACAAAGATCTCAGATTATTTTCTAAGTATTGGTCGAACATTGATTTGAGGAAGGTTATACCAAGCGTTTAGCAAACCTCTCTACTTGAAATAGGACATGCCTAAGTAATGAGATATAAATAACTCAACATATGAATAAGTTAGATTAAGAAAATTGCCTAGTACCTATATCTAAGGGAATGTTGTTTGCATTGTAGCGGCCATATAGATGAATGTACTTTAAAGGAGAGACCTCAAGGGAAAACTGGGGCGAGAAGGACAACCTCATTATTCTCTCTGGTGATGAGGAAGAACAACCAAAATATCTACCTAGTAATGATTGGTCCTCGATTAAGGAAGAGCATGCCTCGTACACCCGAAGAAGTGAAGACGAGTATCCAATGGCAGAAATGTTCATACCACACACGACTCCCGAGATGATTATAATTTCAAGTGATGACGAACCCAGGTTGGTCTGGGAAAGAATATGGATTCTTGCTAGCTTTGCACTAGAACTCATAGCAGAATCGAAACCTATGGAAGAAGAATCAAAACCCATGGAAGAAGAATTAGAACACATGGAAGAAGAATCAGAACTAATTAAGGAAGAAGCAGAACCTATGAAAGACCCAAATGTCATGATATCTAGCGAATGCAGCAATATGATATGGGACTTGGACGGGGAGCATATTATTTGGCAAGAAGAATAATCCAGTTCATATATTAATTGGGATGAGATGGAGGGGGGTGATAAAGAAGTATCGAAAGAAGAAAAAGAAGTGTTCGAGAACCCTTGGGAAGTTGGTGTGCAAGGCCTTGAAGAGACAGAAGAGGGAGAGGTAATCCCAGGAGTACCAGTTGATATGGGACATGTTCCATGGAACCAACCATGGCTACCCTATGTGTAGGGTGAAATGCAACCGAATGAAGATGACAATGAGGCCGATGATGAGATGGAAAATGATGAAGGAGTAATTGGGGAAGTTTTAATAGATCTTGGACAATGGAGCGCGCCATCGGTTTCAGATTCAGAGGAATAAAGGTGATATTAAGTATGGTGATTAAGAGCAGCTCTATTTATCTTATATATATATATATATATATATATATATATATATATGGTAGTGTGGCTAGGGGTGAAATGTTGTTATGATCAGTATTTTGTACCGTACCTATCAGTATTGGGAGGTCTTGACCCAAGTCTAAGTTGGAATGTTGAATGCAAAATTATAGAGATATAAAATATGATATTTTTTTAACTTCGCATTATATAAATCTCTTAGTGAGAATTCTTGAGGAAAGAAGCAAGAAAATTTAAATAAAGGATTTTCTTTTATAAGAGGAAATTGTCTTATGAAATGATTAAAAGACTTGAAAACAAGATCTTTCAATAAATATTCTAGAGAAAATCAAAGATAAGAGAAATTACAACATATGTATTAAAGGAATATTAAGTTTTGACTAAAATGAAGTTTTATCAATATGAAGGTATTGAAGAAAGTATATTATGATAGGAAAACTAAAAGATAATGAAAATGATTTCTTTAAAAGAAGATCAAATAATATTTTTATGGATGAATATTTTTAAGACATAAATAATTTATGAAATTATAGATAAAGGTTTTATGAAATATTATATAGAAATTTTTATAGGATTAATAAGCATGTATGGAATACAAGGATTATTTCGTCGCACGATTATGATCTAAGGTTCGAGTATAGAGTTTGAGGTGTTTTACACCAATCTGAAAAAGGATTTATCACTCGATTCTTGACGATGAACATTAATGAGGGTTTGTGGTTGGATACTCAAGTTTCTTTCCTAGTTGAGATCTATGCAAGGAAAACTGAAAAGTCTGATCGGAACGCTTGATCGTAGTCCGCACTAAAGGTCGGTGGATCAATACTAGTTCAGAAGTAAAGTTGTGAATTCGAATAGAAGATCGGATCATATATTGTATACGGATGATCGCTGTACATCGTACTAGTGTAAGTTTAATTATAAATATTTTGGAGAAAACCTCTGGGTTTTTGTTTTGGGTAATTTCAGGGACAATTTAAGGGCGGAAGTATGTAACGACCCGTAATTTGATAACTTTAATTAAAGATATTTAAATTAATTTAAATATTTAAATGTAGATTATTTTCAACAAATAACCAAGTTTTAAGTGATAAATAATAATAATGGACTTATTTTGGAAAAATGTTCACAAAAATAGTTCGTTTAAAAAGATATATCAATAAAATGGCCAAAAACTGTTTTATTGATAAATAGCTCTATAGTCATAAAATGTAGCGCAAGGAGCTGCATACGTACACTTATTTTTATAATTGAATAGGAATATGAAAAAAACAATTAATTTGTTTTTGAAAATAAAATGTGTTATGACATCATCAGTGATGCTCTTATATTTAAATATTGATTGATTGAATTTAATTGAGATTTAATAATTTAATAATTCTTATCTTTATTCTAATAATTATTAAATGCTTATAATTGATTTTAAATAGTTATAAAGTGATAATGAATCAATTGTTTTATAAAAATATATATTTTATTTGAAAATATAAGGAAAAATCGATATCGCTTTATTGGTATGATAACAATTATTGTAAATAAATATTATTATTAATTTATATGGCTTTATAATTCAAATATGATTATTTTTATTCATCTAAAATAACAATAAATTGGTTTTAAAATTTTATGTACAAATATATGTACGTTAATTAATTAGAAAAATATGACCGAAAATCGGAATTAAAATTCATAAGGTTTTACATATACAAGTTATACAATTTGTTTATGTAACTTGTACATCTTTGTGGCATGCACACATATAATATGGAAAAATATGTAAGTTTAAAAAATAAACATCTTCTCACATCAAATCCACCTTTCACCACCATCATCACTACCATCACCTCCACATCATCCATCACATAGGGGGAAGGGCGACCGTGCATTTTAGGATAGGCTAGGAGGGGATGGCAAGGGGTAGTTTCGTCTATCTATGCTACGATATTTTGGTTTTCTAAAATCCTATAAATACCCCACCCTTTCTTTATATTTTTCGCATAATTTTCTTCACTTCATCTCCACATTATCAAGGTTATTAATGGCTTCTCATATTAAGAATGTTATGAAAAAAATATCTCAAAAAGGAATTAAATGAGTATATTATATATAGTAGTAAAATATCTCAAAACAACTTCAAAACTCCTCCTCTACCTCTCTAATACCCATGGCCACCACTTCCTAAAGCCAAGGCCGAGCTTACCGCCAAGCAAACCCAAAGCCGTGAGCATCCTAGGCCAAGGACAAGCCCATTCAAGGTCAAAGAGTTCGATTTTGTGGAGTTTAATTCCGTAATAGCGAAGCTATAACCAATTTTAAGTTAGTTCGAGGGAAAATGATGGTGAGAAACTCCTAAACTATAGTTATATATATTATTGGATAATATATGTTTGGATATGATTGCTAATAATGGTTGTTTAATTTGGTTGTTGAATATATATATATATATATATATATATATATATATATATATATATATATATATATATGCAAACCACTTTAATACACGTCAATAAGCACAAAGGAAATAACTTTTCTTTATTGGATGAAATACTATATATGGATTGTTTAAACCTCTTAAAAATGGTTTAATATGATTTAAAAATATTTTATGAACATATAAAAGCATTTCGAAAAAGTTTAAATGAATAATGAAAATTGAGTCAAAATCAAACGCATCGTGTAACGGTAGTTCGCATTTTCGTGTCATAAAGGTCAAACATATATATAAAATGAAATATAGCTTAGAATTCTTCGAGATAAGAATTTTTCGAACTTTATATACATAGTTTTCAAAAAAAGAAAGAAAATCAAGATTTTGATAAGTAGAATTTGAAATATGAACAAAACAAGTTTACAGAAAAAGCACAGTTTTGCAGTTCGGAATTCATAAAGGGATTTTTAAAAAATGATATTTTAAAATTATTTGGAAATATGAAATAAATTATAAAAATATTTTAAAATGTTATAAGTGTGATTTAATTTATAAAAATGAATTTCCAAATGATAAAAAGGTCGTTTTGATCAAAATAGCATAAAAAGCACCGTTCACAGCACTTTCCTATAACTTTTGAAGTATGATTTTAAAATTAACGATTATTTTTCAAATGTTTTACAAATATTTTCAAATAAATAATTAAGTTTTTTAATAATGGTTTTATGTTTTATAATTTATTTAAAAATGTTTAAATAAATGATTTAAAGAAATGTTGTCAAAAATCAAGTGATTTAATCTTGGCTCCAAAATTCGATGAGTAGACTGTTTTTTCTATTCGTGAGATCTAGGTGAGGTGTTTAAACTAAGGAGATGTTAATGAGCAACCAATGCCCTAGCTTAACTGGACTCTCTTGGGCGAGGGATAGATAAGATTGAAATGTCGGAAACAAGTTAAGTATAAAACACTAAAATTTCCAAATTTAAACAACTTGGATTTTATAGAGATAATTTTCTTATACTTGGTGTTAAAGCCCGAAGAGGGAACTCATACAATTCTTGGAATTTAAAAGGCGATTCCATCATTATTCTGTCCATAGTACTTGTTGAATACGGGAATTGATATTGAGTAGAATTAGGTTATTTCTATAGATTCTGCTCGCTTAATATTTACCGATTTTGGATTAACATCCTAGATAACATGGTTTTAAGTCAATCAAAAGTTTGATTTTTAAATTAAGAAATCATTGTCAAGATTTAAATGAAATGCTTTGGAAATATTTTCCTAGGAGAAAAATGAAATGATTTAGAATTAGTCCGAGATTTAAAAAGGTTTTAAGTAATCAGGGGATTTGATAAGAGAGGCTTAATGATTCCGTGTGAATCAGAAAGAATTTTTTTAAAACATATATATCTCTTGAAGATATTTTTGATAAAAAAAAGAAATAAATCAAAGTAATAATTCCTCATTAACTTAACATTTCTTTTATCGATGATTGGTTCAAAGGAACCGGGGTCGGATTTGGATGATTTATATCCAAAGATCACTTCGAACCAATTTACGTATTCAAAGTAAAGACATGGAAATAATTTGGAAGATAGAATGTAGGGCTACTTTTCGCTGACCCTCGGGGGAAATATCCCATACCATATTATGTAGCAGTAGTTCTTCATTTGAGATCTTCGATGCAAGGTCTCCTCGCTACTTATCCTAGGGGTAATTTCGGACAGGATGTGGTAGGAGAGTTCATTCAGTTTGTCCTGTTCCTGGACAACTTGTATAGACGAATGTCCGACGTTGCATTTTCAATTACATTGATTGATCTCTATGAACACATCATCTATTTGGTGGTGGAGAAGGAAACTTCTCTTAGCTTAACATCCTTTCCTGAGACGTACGAGCTTACAAATTATACATTTGTAGAAATCAGTTTTGTGACCATGGAATAGCAGTGTGGCATTCAAAGTGAAATGTGTTATATGGAAGGTAATCACTACCTCAGGCCTCATGACCCAGTAATGGCTCAAACAAGGTATGTCATATGGCTACATGGATCGCAATTTTTTTTGCATGATCATCACCTTTCTATATTACTCTTTGTAGGATCGATTTCACCGTAGAGAGGGGGTGAATAAGGTGATACTATTAATTATAAAAATTTAATGCAGAAGTTTATAAAATATTTTCAACACTGATATATCAGAATAATAGCAGCACAGATAATAGCAGAATAATAAATGCAGAAATAGAACAACATAGAATTTACCCAGCTTCGGCAAAACCCTACCTACGTGCTACCCTCAAGATTTCTACTAGAAATTAAGCAGTCAGACGCTTACACACGTAAACTCGCGACACCTGCTATGGACTAATCTTAACTCTAGGCTCAAATCCCTGCCACAACTCAGCCACTGAGTTGCGAATTCTCGAACTACACCACCGTAGTTCATCCCCTCGGCACACGACTAGAAATTACAATGGTTTAAAAGAGAAAATACAAATTAAACACAAACTAAATCAAAACCCTAATTTTAAAAATAAAAGCCCAAAACAGTATATAATAACCGGCCCAAAATAAATGATAAAAATTACGTCCCTCTTCTCCTTTTTATTTTGTTGGCCGCTTCCTTGTTCTTCGATGGCTTCGGCCTCCTTTCTTTGCTCTGAAATTATGGCTTTGTATAAATTGAAGACGCCGACTTTAGTAGCTCGATCGAATGATGATTTACGTCCTTACTTTGTCGATCGATGCTCTCTTCTTTTAGTACATGGCTCCTTCAATTTTGATCGAGTTCGAACTTGCTTCGGTATGTAATTTGTTAATTTTTGCTTTACTGTTTTTGCATACTTGAACTCGATCTTGATTCGAGTTGAATGATTATTGTTCTCTATTTAGCTCGAACTCGAATGCTTTTCACGGCCGATGATGATTGGGTTTATATAGGAATTGAATTCCTATAATTTTGTTCATTCAAATTTGTGATTTATTTTGTTTCGGTCGTTCGATGTTGCTTGGATGTTGATGATGAATTCGGATGTAACAACCCGAATATTTTAACGGTTTTAATTAATTTAATTAACTAAATTTGTGTGAAATGGTAAATGATAAAACTTTGTAATAACAATTTAATATTTGAAATGCGTCTAGTTAAACGTAACAACCGGTAAATTTTCGTTTGAAAATATGAAAGTTTATTTCGCGCGTATATTTACTTCAATTTAATCAGTTAAAAATCATTGAAAATAAAACATTCTCGAAACCTAAATATTTTTATATAGAAAATTCTAAATCATCTTCTGAGCAAGATGTCAGTTTGTCGTTTTTCCAACTTCGAACATCTTTAGCTCCGTCGATCTTATTTTTCTGTGTTTTTCATGTATTTTCCGCCAGTAGAAATTTCGAATTTTTATAATTCGATCATGCCACTGATAATTTTATACCGTTTTGATCGTCTCGTCGTGTTGATCACTGCTGTATATCCAATTCTGTGTTTCGGTGTCTAGATACGTGACGAAACTCGTGAAATGGTTACATGTATCGGTACGGTTCAAGTTCATTTGTTTTCTTTGTGATTATCCAATTTCCTACCGAGAACATCAATAGCCAGCAGCTTTTATTACTCTTTGAATTCAGCATATAACTTTCACAATTATCTAGGTTTCAAAAAATTCAAGCGTGTGCCAAGCAAAATTTATTGCTTTTAAGTTTTCAACCGTTGCCTTGCTGCTTTTCCAATATATGCCCATTTGTAACTTTTAGCATTGATTTGTACGTTGTCTTCCCTTCTTTTATTTTGCTTACGTATTATGGATCTTATTCTTTCTCCCTCTCTTATAAAAAAAATATAATCAAAAGCATGCAGCCTACAACCCACCTTTCACAAGCACCACTCCGCCTACAACCGCGACCTCCGACCTTCCTTCTCCTTCCCAGATCTCGACCGAGCCGATAGTTTCCACACCCCTTCCCAAAGCTTGAGTCGCAACCCATTATCGCCTTCACCTGCTTGTCTCCGTCATGCTCTCCACGTCTTCTTCCTCCGACTAGCCTCGTCTACAGCAGCACCCACTCGAAACCAAACTTTTCCTTACATGCACGTGCTCAACCTCTCCCCTACCCTGAACCGAGACCTCCCTACCCTGAACCGAGACCTCACCACCATTCACCGCCTTCCACCTCCTCGCGTCAGCACCCATGGCCACGCAAGCTCGGCCTTGTTAAATGCACAGCCTGACCTGAGCCGAGCACTGTTCCTCCCTCCGTCGCTAGCTCGGCCCATCATCCCAAACCACACCTCACCCATTGGCTCTGTCTCTCTGCGTTCTGTAGCCTGGCGACCAGCACCTTCCTCGTCCTCCTTCTGGCCTATGCTCTTGCCTCGCATGATATGTAAGCCTGTTGTATATAAAGCTTATATACGTATATATGTACTATATATATTGATCCAGTGAATAGTTTACATTATATTAGTATATATAGATTAGAAGATATATGTATTGTTGTATATGGCGTTTACTATATGTTATACATATTTTTATTTTTATTTTTTAGTTACTGTGTAAGTTGTTACTATATAAATAATGTTACTGGTCCATATTGCAAGTTAGTTAATTAATAGCCATTGTTTTAATTTGTTAGTTATAATAATTGGTTGTTTTTCAAGACTGTTTGTAACAGTATATAAATAAGTTTACAATATAGTACTATATTCAAGGTTATTTTGCTGATAGCTGTTATATAAGGTATGTTGTCATTACTGTTTATTTATTTATGCAATAGTTGCAACATATATTAGTGTATATACGGTTTTGTTATTTATTGTTGAAATCTTACAAAGTTGTTTATAGCAGTATATATATTCGAATTGTTTAAAGTTGTTTATTTCATAGGTGTGTATAGTTATATTAATTATACATATTAAGTGATACAAAGTATATTTGAGTTGTGTAATATTATACCAAGTCATACACCTATATATTTTATTTTATATATAATGTTGGTTATGCATACCTTTGGGTTTCAATATACAAGTTATAATGGTTTATAGTAATCACAAGCTGCTGTTATAATTTTAAAACATTGAAGTTGTTTGTATGTATTTTATTTGTTGTATATAACATGGGTTTGCTGTTGTATAGTGTAAATTTGTATACTAGTGTAGATATAATATATATTATACTGTAGAATATAGGTTGTTTAATGAGCAGAATATGTACTTATACTGGGTAGCTTTCGCATATATTGGTGTTTCGATTTCTAGATGCTTACTCATTCTACTTTATATGTGTATTTTATTTAGTTACTGTATATATAAGTTATAAATCTGTTTAAAGGGTTGCATTTAAGAGTTTGTTTACACATGATTTCTTAAACATGTATGTCTGCATATATTATGCTTAGTAAGTTTTTCACATATTATACTTATAAATATTGTAAAGTTTATCAAGTTTTCATTTGTTTCGCATGTAAATATATTTGCTTATATTATGTCTGACATGATATATAAAGTTTACTTGAGTTTAAGATATAATGGACTGTTTGTCTGTATAACAGATGTTAGTTTAAAAGAAATATTACATATAGTTTTACAGTTTATAGTTTTACAGTATATGTTGCGTTTGGGCTGTTTTGTTTATGCATATTTTTTTTAATATTTGATATTGATTTAATAAAATAATCGTATTAATAATAGCATATACGCATATCTTGTTCCAATTATATCAAATTGATTATGTTTCGTTTTCATCGATTCCTCTATCAGCTTATTCATCGAATTCATGCCCATCTTGATTGCTTTGGAATTCGCGCTTGGAATCGCAACTGAACTTCAGTATCTGTATCAGTTGCGTATCCGCGTCGATTTCTCGATCATCTATAGCCTCGAAAGGTGAGCAATCACTCACGATTAATGTTCTTTTATTTATTAAATTTAATTTCAATTGAAACGACAATTGAAATATGCGACTGTTAGTTATATACACTGTTACATATATGTTATTACCTGTATCAGTTCACCTGTGACATCTGACACATTTATCTGTTATTTATACGATAATAATCCAGTCTGATTGATAATTGATTGATTGTTGATGTTTACATTGGACGTTAAATTGTTAATGCTTAAAGTGATAAATATTATGCAATTGAATTTGGCGTAGGATAGTTAAAAATTTGAATCGACATGTGTGTTGAATTTGATAAGTTAAATTTGTATAATATGACCCCTTAAATGTTTAATTATTCGACACGTAGAAAAATAGTTAATTACCCTTGAACCATTTGAATGTATGATTGTATAAATTGATGTAGTATGAATTGAATAATGAATATCAAGTGAAGAACCGTAAAAATATTTGTGTAATAATCTTTAATCTACATGAAATGGTAGTGTAGATTCTAGAAATAATTATATTAATTTGCACAAACAACAATGTGAATTAATACGATTATTTCGGGATTATTTGCAATAATTATTGAATTGTTATTGATGTTGTTATTGCTTGTTTATTTACTTTGACGCCATCCCAGTTATCACACTGCAAGTTCCCTTTGTTTTGCTTTGATTTTTGGATTGAATGGAATTGGGTTGAAATGATAAAAATACCCAAATGAACTTGACTTAGGATAGAGAATTAAATAACCGATTGGTCAATAATTTGGTTTGAAAATGAAATAAAGATTTTATTTAAATAAAGAATAAGATTTGCAATGAAGTTGGAATTTGAATTTAATGAAAAGAAAAGGTTAATATTTAAAAATCCGAAACAAAAATATTAACATAATAGTTATTGAAAGAAAGTTGTTTTAAAATAAATTATTGGACAATAAAATTTGGAATTATTCATTGAATTAAGTTTGAAATGATTTAATAATTAAGTTTGAATTTATAAGTTGAAATTATTAATAATTAAATTGAAATTATTTAATAATTGAATAAGATTGAATTATTTGATAATTAAATAAAATTTGAATTCTTTAATAAGAAAAAAAATTGAACCTTTGAATAAGTGAATATGAACTTCGTTAATAAATGAAATTGGGTTTCTTTATGAATTAAGTTTTGGAAAATTATTTAAGTAAGTTAATAAGTGAAATTGAGTTTCTTGAATATGTGAAATTTAGTTTCTTTATTAATTGAGTTTTGAAATTTATTAGTGAAATTGAATTTCCTTAACAAGAAATAAAACGTGACTTATTGAAATTAATGTAAGACTTGAATTTAATGAATTTGATTTGTCGAATCCAATTTAATTAAATTTGTAAGCTTTTTAATGGAGTTGAACTTAAGTAATTGATTTAATGAATTGGAAATTAAATAGAAGTTGTTTTGTATTGATAAATTAACCTAACGAATATTGAATGTAATCGTTCGATGAATTTGAATTGACTTGAATGTTAAATTAAATGAAATTAATTGATTTCGAAATGAAACTTATATACGAATTTGAATCAATATTGAATTGTTTTAATAAAAATTGAAATTGAATTATAAGTTCTCAAAATTATGAATTTGGAAGTTTTGAAACGTAAATTTTGAAAATTGATTTAGAAAGACAAACGAAACGTCGATTTACGAATTCTAATTAAAATTGAAATTGATTTGTTTTTGAAATATATTAAATGACCAATCGGTGTAATAATTACGAAAGTTATTAAAGAAACCGGAATCGGTTATGGATATACTTTCTATCTAAACCGAAAACTACTTTAATAACAATATCCCACTAGTTTACGGTGGAGTTTACAGCGCTGTATAGACTATAACGCTTATTTAAAATGTGTTAAGGGGGATAATGGTAACGCCTTAACACTATTTTGATACTTTATATTACTAATAGGCATTATCTATTTAGCGTATATTACTATCTAGTAGATAGTTTAATGGATCCTTAGAGGATGGTGATTCCAACATCCTTTGAGTTACTTGTATTTCGATTGTTATTTCACTTGAGTTGGATTTATTGATATGAGAATATTAATCCCGACTCTAGTGTTTTGTGTTTTGCTTTACGCTAGGGTCTGACTGAGTGGTTCGGCTTTCGAGACTCACCTTTGGAGTTGGAGCTTCGCCTGGAGATCCAGCCATATATCAGCTTTCAGATATTCAGAGATTCCAGTGATGTATACTGATTCTTGTATTTGACTATTGTATTCGAGACTTCTGTTGTAACTTACTTAACTCTGTTATATATATATAGTAGCTTCATGAACTACTATCTTTTGCTTCCGCTGCATATTATTACTCTGTGTTTGTGATTCTGTGATTATTTATTTACCGTATATCTGATTTTTGTCAAATTTAAATTAACAATTCGATATTTTGAATTATTCAAGTCCGACATGTACGGGTGCGAATAGTCCAAAATAGCGGGTCGTTCCATCTGACTTGTTCATATCGAATAATTTCGTTTACTTGATTAACACGGTGTTGATTTCTGACTTGGTTTGATTTCTTGGCCACCATGGTTTTGGTTTGAAACTACTTGTGACACTATTTGATTTCTTAATTACAATGGCTTGATTTTCAGTTGACTTCGTATTCTTTGTCCATGATCAAAACTGCTACTTGATGCTTGCATCCCTGTGCTTCATGTTGTTTGGTCTGGTTTTCATTGTGTATCCACACATCTCTGTTAGCATTGTTCCTTTTCATTGTGATGCATTGCATTTATTGAGCCACTGGTTTGATTTTTATTCATATGCACAGTTTATATGAGGTCTGGCATGCTCGATGTTGTTGTCTTCATTTTGCCTGACCATTTGAACCATTGATTGATAGCTGTAGTTTTCATTGTACATTGATGTTGGTCTGATGCACTTGAATATGCTATGCACTGTACTTCATTGTGGAGGCTGCTGCACCATGTAATTTGATGTTGTTGTCTTTGATCATACTTTCAAGTTGACTGGTCTTGGTCTCTTGATGCATTCTGGTGAGTTGCTCTGACCAGTTGACTGTTGCATTCATGCTAACACTTGAAGTTTACATGTGAGTACGCTTCGAGTCAGTAATGCTTGCAGGCATGGAGTCCTTGTACATTTGAGTCATATGCATGTTGTTCATTAGCTTGGTATTATTCATCACTGCATTTGTAAGTTTGGCCATTTGAACCATTTCTGCCTTTGTTCCGACCAGTTCATTGAGACTTGTTTATGCTCTATACTTAAGTTTGGTTGCCATGTATATGATGCATGTTTTGTTGACTTTATTTGCTACCTGGTCGACATGTATATATGCATACTTTGATCATAGCATTCATGTGTACATTTGAGTTGCACCTGTGTTGAATCCAGCTAATAGCTCGGGTTTGACCTTGTGCTAATATCGTGACTTTATTTGTGTTTCACTTGAGTTGAACCCGGCTTTTAATTTGGGTTTGACCTTGTGCTCACCTATCCCTGCATTTTTATCAAGTGTATATATTAGTGCGCACGGCCTTGTGGCATGTATAGTGATACACCGTGCATGTCACAAGCTGTTCGTGTATGATGAATTCAAAATTAAATGATGACGAACAACCCAAATAACTGAGGCGAATAATATTTTCAAAATCATATTTTATTTTACACTACAAAAATATTTCAATTTTACTACTTCAGTTTATATTTTTGCAGATAGCTCAGATGCTGGATTCAATCTGGAATGGAGTTGAAGATAAATACGAGTGAATGAGTAATATGTAGTGAGGTGCTAATGTAAATGAAAATTGTGATGTAGTCAAATTTGTATTGTTTGAAAATTGTATATATAGTGAGAGTTCAAATTTGTATTATTCAAAATTGTAATAAATATTTGTTCGAATAAAATATCTGTTTGAATTTAAATTCTGTGTTATTTATTTTATTCAGCAAATATTTATTTAATCAATGAAAATCAAATAGTACATTAACAAATACATTTAAATGAATATATATATATATATGTGTGTGTGTGTGTGTGTTTATTATCATCAAACATAAATCATATACGAGCATATTCAATAATCTCCCCCATTTGATGATAACAAACATATATTTAAGATTTTGAATTTATTAAATGTATTTGATCATGCAATTTGCTCCCTCTATTTGAATGCTCCCTCTCTACACAAAGCTCCCCCTTCATATATGTATGTATATAAAAATATGCAAATGAGCCTACATGCAAATAGAAAATATTTGACCTTTATTTGTCGAAATCTTAACTTTTCTCTCCCCTTTTTGTTATCAGCAAAAGAGTAATGGGGTTAGAAAAATTGAGATAAAGTGATGGACATTAACAACATTAATAGCCATCGATTATAAATATTAAATTTCAATAAAATATCAAAAAAAGTCATAAATACTTTGTTTGACGCATATTCCACTTTAGAATGATAGGGATAATGTCATCATATAAAACCATACAGTTATGTCTAATTGTGGTATATTCAGGAATTTGAATATCTACTAAACATGCATAAATGTTAGGACTTTTAAATAAGATTAGTAGTATTTTAATTTTTTATTAAAAAAATGAATTCAAGTATCTTCTAACCACGCCACCGTGAAGACTTTTAAATGGGATTAGAATCAACTTGTCTATTTAATCAATCAATTTTGATATGCGTTCCATACATGCATAACCGTGGGGACTTTTAAATGAGCATGGAAGCACATAAAATTTTTTTCAAGTAATTCACCCATGCATAACCGTGAGGACTTTTAAATGAGAGTGAATACTTTGGATGTTTTTATTACAAAAAAATGAAAAATGAATGATTTCCCATTTAAGATACCACATATTAACATACTATATTGGATTTTAATGAATGATGGTCGGTATAAAAATGATAGCAATAGAGATGGTCAAGGAATTTTTACCAAACAAAAAGTTTTTATGACTCTTGTTTAAAATTCTAAACAAATTTATTAATTATACCATCTCAAGTTGTAATATATTATCAATATCAACACTCGTCACTTTTTCAATCACTATTTATCTTTTCAATAATCAGTAAGGAGTCAGATTAGTTAATGTAGTCATTTAAGATCAAATCTAAAAATAATTATAAAATCAAATTTTCAAAAATAACTAATCTAAAACAAGGTCAACAAAAATTATTTTCTTGAAGAGGCTTTATAAAAGAAAAATGTTGGCTAATTGAAAATTATATGAGATGAAAAATATGCATATATTTTCTTTGAAAAATGATGCGGTTACTGAATGTCTCAACATAAATCACGTTTCACTAGTAATTTTTCTACCAACTAAATTACCAGTGTAATCTGCATCTGAATTTTCCTTTCACTCGAAATTATCATTAGTTGGATATGATGGACCAGACCGTGAAGTGTGCACCAAAATATCTTGAAATCATTTTTAACAGTTCTTAAATGAATCTCTCTTGATTTTGAATTTTAAGCGTATAAATTTACCAACAGTTACCATCGTGTGAGATCTATAAATATATTCACGTGTATCATCAAAAGTCGATACAAGACAATATCTCTTATCATTTAATCTTGCAATATCATTAGTCCAAAAACTATCGGCATATAAAGATAAATGGCCAACTATCAGAATCAAAAATAAGAACAAGTCAAATAAGAACATATCAGAATAATTCAGAATCAGAATCATCATTTATTTTATTATCACGTGACTGGCTGATTTAATTCAGATTACTGTGCAGATTATCACATTTAATATATCGTTCAATATACCATTATCTGTTTTACCTTTACGATATTTTTCTATTGTTGCCCATTGTGATTCTGTTACCTTTATAATAGGCTAAGGAACTTTGATTTGTCACCTGTTGTGTGCTTGGAACAACCAGAATCCAAGTAACGCTATTGTAGTTCCCTAGCCCACCACCACACCTACACAATAAAAGATTTTTGTGACATATTTGTTTTTATAGGTCCATGTTGTTAGTGGCAATAGATTTTGAAAAATAAATTTGTGGAGACCCAAAACTATTTATGTATGTTCCTTTCGACACCCAGATTTGTTTAACTTTGAGGTATTTTATATTTGTGCCTTTTGGAACCTAAATTGGAATAGTTTTCATATGTTTGGGTCTATACCAGCAAATATAATGATTGTGTCCAAATTTTCTACAAATTGTGCACATGGAATTGACTTGATTAATTTCATTTCTAGCACGTTCAGATTGATTACACCCAAGTCCTTGTCTAACAGTATTAACAGTTTGTTTTCCTAATAGCATATTCAACGATTTTTCACTTTTGGAAAATTTATCTAAAGTAGTAGATATTCATTTTCATTCAATAATTGTGTGAACTTTTAAATAGAATTTTCTCTCCTAGTGTTTTCATTTTCTTTCAAAATCAAAATTTCATTTTCAAGTGATTTTATTTTAATTTCTGATTTTTTAATCTCCTCTTTGAATGATGGACACTTATCACGCTTAGGACCCTACTTTGATAATTTTTAACTAATTGGTCAAGTTTCTTATTTAAATCTATCAAAGTATCTTTTTGTGATTCAAGTTTGGCGTACTTCTCCCTAAGTCGTTCAAAACAACCATGCACTTTGTGGAAATATATAAGTAATTCTGAGTGAGTGAGTTTTTATACCTCACTTGGCTTTTCATCGTCGCTATCAGTTATATCACCTCGAAGGCGCATATCTGTTTTCTCACTCTTACCGCTAGTACTTTTATTATCTTCATCACTTGTATTCCACGTGGCTGCAAAACTTCTTCCTTTTGATTTCTTTACTTGGCCGTGTCGATTTCGAGGACAATTGGGCTTGATGTGTTTGGGTTTATTGCACTTGGGATAGATGATTTCCTCCTCTTTTGTGTTGTCTAGTGCTTTGGCTATTATGCTTTTCAATTTCTTATTTAGAGCTAGATTTCCGTATTTGTGATTCCACTTTTTGAATTTCTTCATTAATAGTGCCATCTCAGCTCCTACATCATCATCGTCATCACTTTTCGTTGTTCCCTTAAGCGTTATTGACTTCTTTCGAGTATCACCTTCTTCTCGTTCTTCCTTGAATTTCATTTCTAGCTCGTAAGTGGTGAGATTTCCGATGAGCTCTTCAACTTTGATTTGTTTCAAATTCTTTGATTCTTGAATGGCTGTAACTTTTGCTTTAACATTCCATGGAAGGACTCTAAGGTTTTTTCAGACTATTTCCAACTCTGTGTATGATTTTTCAAGAGTTGTTGATTTGTATATGAGATTTGAAAGTCGTGCATACATCTCTTTAACATTCTCGTCCTTGGCCATTGTGAAGTTCTCGTATTCGCTACTAATCATTGCAAGATGAGATTCCTTAACTTGAGATGTTCCTTCGTGGGTCACTTCAAGTGTGTGCCAGATTTCCTGTGCAGTTAGACAATGTGAGAAACGATTATATTCAATTTGATCCAATGAACAGATAATAGAATTTATGGCATTAGCATTAGCATTCCATAAATTATTTTCTAGATCTGTCCATTGATCAATTGGTTTTTCAATTTCCTGATTATTTACTACTATAGTTGGCGCTCTGTAACTTGTCTCAACAATATTCCAAGCACCAATGGTTTTAAGAAAAAATTTCAATCTGTTTTTCCAGTAAGCATATTCACCATTGAACATTGGTGGTCTAACTATGGACCGACCCTCAGCAAAAGCGTTATTGAAAGAAGTCATTTTAAAATTTTAAATTTTACAACAAAAATTGGTTTTTGAAAACAAATCAATTTTTTTTAAAAATATTGCTTTTATTGCTAGCTCTGATACCACTTATAGGATCGATTTCACCCTTGAGGAGGAAGGTGAATATGGTGATACTATTAATTATAAAAATTTAATGCGGAAGTTTATAAAATATTTTCAACACAGATATATCAGAACAATAGTAGCATAGATAATAGCAGAATAATAAATGCAGAAATAGAACAACATAGAATTTACCCAGCTTCGGGTAAACCCAACCTACGTGCTTCCCCCAATGTTTCTACTAGAAGTTAAGCAGTCAGATGCTTATACACGTAAACTTGCGACACCCACTATCGATTAACCTTAACTCTATGCTCAAAACTCAGCCACAACTCAGCCATCGAGTTGCGAATTCTCGAATTACTACACCGTAGTTCGTCCCCTAGTCACACGACTAGAAATTACAATGGTTTAAAAGAGAAAATACAAATTAAAATCAAAACCCTAATTTTAAAAATAAAAGCCCAAAATAGTATGTAATAACCAGCCCAAAATAAATGATAAAAATTACGTCCCTCTTCTCCTTTTTATTTTGTTGGCCCGCTTCCTTGTTCTTCGATGGCTTCGGCCTCCTTTCCTTTGCTTTGAAATTAGGGCTTTGTATAAATTGAAGATGCCGACTTTAGTAGCTCGATCGAATGATGATTTACGTCCTTACTTTGTCAATCGATGCTCTCTTCTTTTAGCACACGGCTCCTTCAATTTTGATCGAGTTCGAAATTGCTTCGGCATGTAATTTGCTACGTTTTGCTTTACTATTTTTGCTTGCTTGAAATCGATCTTGATTCGAGTTAAATGATTATTGTTCTTTGTTTAGCTCGAACTCGAATGCTTTTCACGGCCTATGATGATTGGGTTTATATAGGAATTGAATTCCTATAATTTCGTCCATTTGAATTTGTCATTTATTTTGTTCCGGCCGTTCGATGTTGCTTAGATGTTGATGATGAATTCTGACTTGTTCACGTCAAATAATTTCGTTTACTTGATTAACACGGTGTTGATTTCTGACTTTGTTCGATTTCTTGGTCACCATGGTTTTGGTTTGAAACTGCTTGTGACACTATTTGATTTCTTAATTACCATGGCTTGATTTTTAGTTGACTTCGTATTCCTTGTCTATGATCAAAACTGCTACTTGATACTTGCATCCCTATGCTTCATGTTGTTCAGTCTGGTTTTCATTGTGTATCACACATCTCTGTTAGCATTATTCCTTGTCATCGTGATGCATTGCATTTGTTGAGCCACTGCTTTGAGTTTTATTCATGTGTACAGTTTGTATGAGGTCTGGCATGCTCGATGTTGTTGTCTTCATTTTTTCCTGACCATTTGAACCATTGATTGATAGTTGTAGTGTTCATTATACATTGATGTTGGTCTGATGCACTTAAATATGCTATGCACTGTACTTCATTGTGGTGGCTGCTGCACCATATAATTTGATGTTGTTTTCTTTGATCATACTTTCAAGTTGACTGGTCTTGATCTCTTGATGCATTCTGGTGAGTTGCTCTGACCAGTTGACTATTGCATTCATGTTAATACTTGAAGTTTACATGTGAGTATGCTTCGAGTCTGAAATGCTTGCAGACATGAAGTCCTTGTACATTTGAGTCATATGCATGTTGTTCACTAGCTTGTCTTATTCATAACTGCATTTGTAAGTTTGGCCATTTGAACCATTCCTGCCTTTGTTCTGACCAGTTCATTGAGACTTGCTTATGCTCTATACTTCAGTTTGGTTGCCATGTATATGATGCATGTTTTGTTGACTTTATTTGTTGCCTAGTCGACATGTATATATGCATACTTTGGTCATAGCATTCATGTGTACATTTGAGTTGCAGCTATGTTGAATCCAGCTAATAGCTCGGGTTTGACCTTGTGTTAATATCATGACTTTATTTGTGTTTCACTTGAGTTGAACCTGACTTTTAATTTGGGTTTGACTTGTGCTAGCCTGTCCCTGCATTTTTATCAAGTGTATATATCCGTATGTACAGCCTTGTGGCATGTACAGTGGTATACTGTGCATGTCACAAGCTGCTCGTGTATGATGAATTCAAAATTAAATGATGATGAACAACCCAAATAATTGAGGCAAACAGTATTTTCAAATTTACATTTTATTTTACACTGCAAATATATTTCATTTCAATTTTACTGCTTCATTTTATATTTTTGCAGATAGCTCAGATGCTGAATTCAATTTGGAATGGAGTTGAAGATAAGTTCGAGTGAATGAGTGATATGTAGTGAGGTGCTAATGTAAATGAAAATTGTGATGTAGTTAAATTTGTATTTTTTGAAAATTGTATATATAGTGAGAGCTCAAATTTGTACTATTCGAAATTGTAATAAATATTTGTTTGAATAAAATATTTGTTTGAATTTAAATTATCTATTATTTATTTTATTCAGCGAATATTTATTTAATCTGTGAAAATAAAATACTACATTAACAAATACATTTAAATGAATATATATATATATATATATATATATATATATTATCATCAAACACAAATCATATACTAGCATATTCAACACTCTTTATATGTCGAGTATGTGGTGTATGCTATGAGGACTCGGATATGTCGGTACGACCGGGCTGATGTCATACTCGGTTTCTATCCAGGCCATGTATGAGTGCTCAATTGGGATAAATCGGTCTTTCCAAATGCGCAGGATTGTTTGTGTATCCTCGGTACATTCCTCTAGAGATGTACTATACGGAAGGTAGTCCCTCACCTACCATTGTATGGGAATCCATTCTCCAAAAAGTGCCTACGGACCTGATTGTAAACCTATTATGCCTTCAAATTTAACTAATGTAAAAATTTCGGCCAAGATTCGTATGTTTATTTGAAAAGAATTTTCAAAGAATATCATTAAAAATAATATCGGATGATTTTATGTAGTAAATATTTTGGTTATCATAAGGTAAAAACTCGTTCGGTGTTTATGTGCGACATGGTCTAATGAGATATCATTGTTTCCAAAATGCGTATTTTGCGTTTCTTACACCAGTCTCATGATTGACCTGGAGTTTATTTCCTTTTTCCTTAAACTCTGGGTGTCCTAATTTTCCCAGGTAGCCTAGTAGTCAAGTTAGTTAGAATAAATCTGGATGGAGCTCGAAGCATGGAGTTATATTGACTATAAAATGAATGGTGATGCTGATCTTGTTTCCCAAACCCATGAATTAAATTTGATTGTTAGTAAACTCAAAAATGTGAGAATAGAACTTCTTGAAGCATTTCAAGTTGGAGTTGTAATTGCAAGATTGCCTAATACTTGGAATGGCTACAAGAAGAATTTGGTGTATGAAGAGAAAACGTACTCCTTGACATTCCTCATAGGACATTTGTATATTGAGGAAGAATCTTGCAAGAAGGATAAGAAAGAAGATCAAGAGATAGAGAAAGCAAATGTGGTTCAAGGAGAATTCTCTAAGAATCACAAGAATGGGAAGAAAAAAAGATTGATTCCAAAGAGAATAAAAATGAGAACTCTATGAAATCCAAAGGTGTTTGTTTTTACCATAAGAAACCTGGCCATTATGAATGAGAATGCAGAGATCAGATAAAAGACTGGAAAGAAAAGAAAAAAATAAGTTAACATTATTGCTAATTTTGAAAATAAACCAAAATTGGTTGCTATTATGGAGGAAGCCGTTAATATTGTTAGAGTTGATGACGGATGTTGATTAGATACAGGTGCTACCATTCTCACCTACAATGATAAGTCACAATTCTAGACTTTTAAAGAATGCACCACATCAAAAAATGTCAAAATGGGCAATGATGTTCGCGCCAAAGTTGCTGATATTGGAAATATAACTCTGAAGTTTACTTTAGGAAAAACTCGAACTTTGGCCTATGTCTTTCATGTTCCAGAAATGACTAAGAATCTATTTTCTAGATATTGTCTCAACAAAGGAAGGTTTAAGGTAGTCATTGAATCAAATAGTGATATTACATCCAAAAATAATGTATTTTGGAAAAGGATATTCATGTGATAGGATGCTTAAAATGAATTTAATAAAACTAGTTTTTGCTTATATAGTTAAATCTTTACCCTTATGGCATGGTAAATTAGGATATATTAACTATTATTTGATTCGAAATATGCATAATTTCGGACTTATATCCAATTGTAATAGTGAAAATGTTGACAACTATAAAATTTGTATACAAGGAAAATTAACTTGTAAATCACCTAAATATGTAACTAGGACATCTGAATGTCTTAGGCCTACGCATCCTGATGTTGTATTTAATAGTAAAGTTTCACGAGGAGGAAATAAACACTTCGTAAAATGTATTGATGATTTTTCAAAGTATACTTATGTATACTTACTAAGAAGTAAGGATGAAGTTCTAAGCAAATTTCTTATATATAAAGCAGAAATTGAAAATCAATTAACCCATAAAATTAAAGTACTATGGTCCGAAAGAGGTGGCGAATATAAATCAACAGAACTATTAGAGTTCTGTGAATCTAATGGAATAGTCCATGAATTTACACCACCTTATTCTTCAGACAAATGGTATTGCTAAAAGAAAAATAGAACTTTAATGAATATAGTTAATTGTATGTCGTTAAGTTCTGGCTTATCTGATTGTTGGTGGGGTGAAGCACTTTTAAGTGCACGTTATATCCTAAACAGAGTTGCTATTAAAAGAATCAATAAAACTCCCTATGAATAATGGTTTAATCGAAAACCTAGTCCTAGTCGTTTGAAGGTTTGGGATGTTTGGCTTATGTCAGAAAACCATTCTAAAATTGCCTAAATTTGAAGGTTTGGGATGTTTGGCTTATGTCAGAAAACCATTCTAAAATTGCCTAAATTAGGAAGTAAAACACTTAAATGAGTGTTTATTAGATTTGACAAGAATAGTTCTGCTTATAGATTTCTGAAATTTGGCACAAGTGATATTATTGAATCAATTAATTTTGTATTTTTAAGTATATGTACAAATCTTCCTCATAAGATAATACCAAAATTCACGGTACTACTAAGATTCATGAAGAATCGACTGAACCA
Organism: Allium cepa; assembly: GCA_030765085.1. Classification (NCBI taxonomy): domain Eukaryota; kingdom Viridiplantae; phylum Streptophyta; class Magnoliopsida; order Asparagales; family Amaryllidaceae; genus Allium; species Allium cepa. The sequence goes on from CM060932.1 coordinate 613,188,318, forward strand.
AATCTGGATATAGAACCCTGCAAAAGCAAGAGACAAAGGGTCAAAAAATATTTGGCCTATAGTTTGTGACATACTTGATAGAAGGTGATGTAAATAAAATTACACACCAGACAAAGATAAATCTTGGTAATAATGGTGATCCGTTGACTTATAAAGAGCAGTAACTTATCATGATGCAAGCTTTTGGAACGATACAATTAATGATGAAATGAATTCTATCTTTCAATTCAAAATTAGACATTGGTTGATCTGCCACCGAGATAAAAAATAATTGGAAGCAAATGGAATTTCAAAATAAAATTAAATGTTAATGGCTCTGTTAATAAATACAAAGCAATGTTGGTAACTAAAGGTTATAGGCAACGACATGGTTTCGGTTATTTTGGTTGTAGCAAGAATATCTTTAATACGTCTATTATTATCGCTTGCTTCAATTCACAATTTAACTATCCATCAAATGGATGTAAAAACTGCGTTTTTAAATAATGGTTTGGAAGAAGAAGTGTATATGGAACAATTTGAACGATTTGTTTACCCGGTAAAGAGAAGAAAGTTTGCAAACTCATAAAATCTCTTTATGGATTAAAACAAGCTCCAATGCAGTGGCATGAAAAGTCTAACAAGATCATGTTGTCAAATGGGTTAAAAGTAAATGAAGCAGATAAGTGTATATATTTCACGTACAAAGATGGAATATGTGTTTTTATTTGTTTGTTTGTATATGATATGCTAATGTTTAGTTCAAACGTAAAAAGTGTAACAGAAACTAAGAAGTTTCTAGAATCTAATTTTGACATGAAAGTTTTGGAAGAAGCAAATGCAACCTTGGGAACCAAAATAGTGAGAAAAGAAGGGTCAATCTTATTGATGAAATCTAACTATATTGAAAATATCTTTAAAATGTATGATCACTTAAACCATCCTTTAGCAAAAACTCTTATCGATCCTAATCTCAAGTTAATAAAAAATACTAATAGATGTTGCGATAAGTTAGAATATACTAGTGTGATTGGTAGTCTTATATATGTCATGCATTGCACTAGACCATTTATTTTATATGCTCCAGGAATGTTATGCTGATTCACTTGCAATCCACAAAAAGAGCTTTGGAATGCAATTTCAAGGGTTCTAAGATACTTGAAATGGACTATGAACTGTGGTTTACATTTCCAAGGAGATCTAAATGTACTTAAACATTATAATGGTGCAAGTCGGAATAACTTAGAGTCTAACTCTAAGTCCACTTCAGGATGGATATTTACATTGGGTGGTGCTACCATATCATGGAGTTCTAAGAAATAAACACGCAAATTTGATTCATCTATGTTGGCAAAATTTATAGCACTTGCAGATGCATGTAAAGAGGCTGAATGGTTGAGATCTATTGATAGATATTCTGATTTGGGTAAAGCCAACCCCGGCTATTAAGGTACATTGTGTTAGTCGAGCCACTTTGTATAAAGTAGCATAAGAGACTTATAATGTTAAGGAAAGACTTCTCAGTGTTATGTAATGGTGGTTGGATCAAGCTGCCCATCTTTGCACATGACGTAAGCATATGAGTTGACACACACTTTGTTGTAATAAAAAAATCTTTAATGTTACGTGCCTACCAACCTATATTTATACACCACTTCTTCAAGTTATTTAGCGATGCAGGAATATTCTAATTCCAAACCATCGTTCCTCCTTACAACATGCAAGACAACACTAACAGTCTCCCCCTTGACTCGCATCCCTTGGAGTAAGTTTTGAGAGCACTATTGGTTTGCATGGTCCAGTTTGCAACATTCGGCTCTGATACCACTATTATGTAACGATGGTTAGACCAAACTCCACATATCCAGCATGTTGCGTACGCATATGAGTAGACACACGCTTTGTTGTAACAAAAGGAATCCTTAATGTTAGATGCCTACCAACCTATATTTATAACCACTTCTTCAAGTTATTTAGCGATGCTAGACTATTCCAATTCCAAACCATCATTCTTGATTGCAACATGCGAGACAACCCTAACACTCAGCCTTAGACATCAATTTCTTAGAGGATTACTCAAACAAGGAGTAATTACATTTGACTTTATCGAATCACAGAATAACTTAGCAGATCCTTTGACGAAAGGGTTGGCTAGAGAGATGATTGCGAAAACATTAATAAGAATGGGATTAAGGTCTATGTGAATTCATTCTTTAAGAGGAATCATATTTATGTTCTGAAAAATAAATAAAGTTCAAGTGATACTAACAAGTTGAAGTATGATGTAGTAGATACACTAGATTACAAAATTAGATTCAATTTATGAATCTCTGGTGTATAATTTCTACAAGATAGAGGATGATGCAAATTCTCAATGAGTTCAATCATGTAAAGGAGTGACTCACAAAATCACTTAAGTTAGAACTCACTTATATGAGTGAGAAAGTTGGGCCACTTTCTATAGGATTAGACTGTCTCTATAACACCCATGAAACCAGGATATTACGCAATGCCATTAATGCGTAGGAACAAAGAATTACACTTTGCTGTGAAATTGGTATGTGTGATGACTTCGATAAGTCAGTAATAAGGTCATTGGTTCAAGAAATGTTCACCATAGCACCTTAACAAAACTTTTAGCTGTTTACATTAAGTAAAATTAAGTTCAAAGTCACAAGCTACTTTCGTAGATGTACTAATTTCTACGATCATGCTTAATCAAGTTTTTGTATTCAATCTATGACATCTTAATCCCGAAAGGGTACGTAGCCAACCATATAGTGATGCGGCCCATTTAAATATAATATCATTTCACAAATTTTTCAAAAATGGTGGGGACGGTTGAAAGCATGTGTGCTGGCTGTTGAAAGGATATAATTTTCTTTTTTCTGATTTCGAAACTATCAAATAAGCATCATCAGAAAAACTTCCGAGCGCTCTTCAAATTTTTGCAAGCAATCACAACTTGTATAGATATTCTCTATTATATCCTGAAAGAAGTTTTCGATCAAGCTTTTATGATAACAAGAGGGAAAGCATTCTTGAAAGAAAAGGATTCATTCGTGCCTTGGAGCGACAAATCCTATCTGAATATTACCAACGCAATGTTTTTCTCATTTAATAATCAATCGAAAATCTAGTTCTTTTTGAGCTTTTTTCTTCACCATATTTTGCTAAAAACAACACCAATATTTTCACTGGCATCAACAACCTTCATCATCCCCTTATTTTTAATTTCATTTTTTGTAACTTTTGCACCTACATGCCTTGAAGTAGCGTTTTCATATAATAAATTGTTCTCATTCAGTGTTTCTTTCACACTAAGTTTACTAACAACTACATTAAGGACAATAGCATCATTTGAATCAAATTCAATAAGTTATACATCATCTCTTGCTAAATCTTCAATTGATTTTTTTGAACCAACATTCCTAATTTAAATTTCTTCTTTATGATTTGAGTTGTCGTCCGATAAAATAGCCATCTAGGTTCATTTGGTAGAAGTTTAAAAGCTTTATGAGATAAGTGTGCTCCCACCATTTCATAATAGGCTTGGTTAATCACATCTTTATTATCACTTGGAGTTTGACCACTTGCAAGCGCATAACCAACTTAAGCGATGTCCCTAGAATACAGTGCACACTATGTTAAGGTTCTACCATGGCGTTTTATTATTCACTACTTCGTCTATTTTAACAATCTGGATCAGAATTATAAGCTATGTTAATACGATAATAAAAGTACGTAATAGTCATTTACTTGACCTTTAGGTACAACAGGTTCAGATATCCATGTTCTATCAAGTACGAAGTTGTCATGCTCAAGCCATGATTCACATCATTTTCCTTTATCATTTGATTTATCAAAAAATCATTGGCAGCGGCGGATTTTCTCCTTTCATACCTTTTATTTTTCTTCTCATCATAAGTTGTCTTATATCATCATTACTAATTGGGAAAGTGGTATGTTGATCTGGATAAATGTTAGGTTAAGGGTATTGAAATAGACGAGCATTGTATATGTTATGTAAAATATGATTGAAATTGGTTTTGATTTGAAATATTTTCTTGCGGCATTGAAAATTTAAATGATCTGATGAAAAAAAGCTGACTTTGTTTTTTATATAATCAAGGATCAAACGTGTTGGAAATTTTATTGCATATTGTCAAAGATGATTTTGTCATTGAGGAGAATTGTTGGAATGGATGAATCTGTGTTGTTTGTTGAAGATACAGTTGGATTTTGAGAAAAATCCATATTTTTCGCATTTAGAAGAGAAAGAAATTAGAGCATATTAGACCACCGCATGAAATTTTGACAAAAAGATATCGTACCGATTATGCAGGTGCTATAAAAATTATTGTGCTATAATAATCCGTTGATAACCACTGCACTTGGCGATGGTTTTTAAAAAACCGTCGCGACATAGAACGGTTATTAGAAAACGGCTATGACGATGTTTTTCAGTTGGGAGAATTTCTTTCCAGTAAAAGTATCCTCTACCTTATTTTTTTATTAACTCTCACTTAAAAATCAGTGGTTTTCAGAATTTTATAGTGGGAAATGAACTTTTGGACATGTTCTTGCAAAACACTCAAACAACACAAACGCACAAACAACAGAATAGTTTCTCTCCAAAGCGTATAACCGCCGCCACGTCCATTTCACGCCCTCAGATTTCGAGCTTATACGCACCTAGTAATTTACAAACCAACAAAGGTGGACCCTGCTGTCATTCTAAGGTAGCCTTTTGTTTTCAGAGAGCCCCGCTAGTACCGTTGAAAAACCACCCAAACGGGCGGTCTACAGTTTCAGAGACAACCCTCCTAACTTGAAATTATTACTACCCTTGCCCTTCTCCCTTTACTATAAATTCCACCCTCGAGGTAAGCTAGGTTTGCCAAAATAGCAACCAAACCCCTCTATTTTCTCTTATTAAACCCTTTTCCCCTCTTTACCAACTTAAAAAAAAAAAAAAAGTTTAACAGACAAAATAATGTCTTCATCTAGATCCAACAGCAGATCTTCTAGAAACGGATCAGTCGTCTCCAACTATTCGTCCTTCTCCCAGTCTCCCGCCGTCTCCAGCAGTTATTCAGGTCGCAATAACTTTGCCTCGTCTACATCGTCGTTCTCATCGACGTCCTTCTTCAACACCAGATCTACTTCGCCAACACGCGTCCACTTCGCCGGACTGTCGTCATCTCCCTCAGCATCCGTCCGATTTGCCATCGACAGCCGTCCGACCTCTCCTGGCCGCTCAATCGCCTTTGTCCCTGCCAAAAAGCCATCTGCTCCTCAACGTAAAACTTGTATGTGTTCCCCTACAACGCATCCTGGATCTTTCAGGTGCAGTTTGCATAAAGGGTTTTCGAATCCTAACTCGCAGCAGAATAATCGGATCAGTAATTCCACTCGATTGAACGCTAGGAGATCTGCTATGGTGAATTCGCTGGTTATGATTGGTACCGTTGAGGGCGATTTGGTAAAACGATCACTTGCAGCTTTGATTAGACCTAGTTCGCACCAACAGAGGAGAAGGGCTTCGTTTCAGCCTAGGCCTAGCAGGCTTTCAGTCATGTCTAAAGCCGAGTGATTTTATTGCTCGATGCAGGTTCGTTAAAATTTTGAAGGAGCGGAAAAGAGATCATCGGCTTAGTCCAAAAAGAGGGCAGATAAATGAAGCAGCAGATTTTGAACTAAGAATTATTCGTTTGTAAATAGATTTTTGGTAGCTGATAATGCATTTGGTACTGTTTATGAAGCAAACATAACTGGATGAACTCTTGAATATTAAGATCAAATCTAAAACACTAACAGAGTCAAGGATACTAATTCCTAATTCATACTTAAGTCAAAGAGTGAATCGATTGATTATGCCGTCTCATTTGGGAGTAATGTTTTTGTTGCTGACTGCAATTTCATCGTCTCGTTATAATTGTCCGTTATGTGTTTGGAGAGCGATTTCCATGAGCACGTCATAGTTTTCCGTCCTGTTCCGTTTAGCTATCTGTGCTTTGTAAAGTGTTACGTGCAGTCTGCTCAGGTAAACTGTTTGAATTTTATTTTTTTTTCCTTTTGTTTTCTGATTATATCCACGGTTAATTTATGAGCATAAGTTTTCTTGATCAACAGGTTAGAAACGGGTCCTCCAAGAAAATTCTGATTCCAAGGTTGGATATGGTGAATGCGTTGCAGATACTTAGACATGACAATGTTTGGACCGCAACAAGTGACATAACTGTCCATAAAATAAATTAGGGTCTTTTCTTTAACTAAAGCGGTTAAAAATATCATTACGCATTCAATGCGATAAAAATATTGATGTTCACTTACATGCGTATCTTCAAGGTGCCGTGGTTTGATATTTTGAACAAGCAATTGGTGTCGAGTGGTCCCACGAACGTGAAAAAGTACACAATAATGTGATTAAAAACGACGGATAGCTGGACACAATTATTGACATATAGACCAACTTGCTAAAAGATAAGTCAGAAATAATTTTCTATCTTTTTTGTTAGGTGCAGCTACAGATATTTAAAGCCGTGGGAATAATAAATCGACAAATATTAGGTTAGACGTTTAGCAATTCTTGACCTCTTCTTTCTTAGAATTTGTCACAAGACCGAGAACTTTGAAATTTGACAAAGTCGGAGAATGAAATAGAAATGAATAATTCATGACGAGTGACTGGTCAATGGCGGGAAACACTATTTAATGAAGAACAAATTTTCAAAAAAAAAAAGCGGTTCTTATAAGTATTGATATAAATAAGCTACTCTGCAAACTATTTGCAATTGTAGGCTAGTTTTGGTCAGCTCAGCGATGAGCTGACCATTTAAAAAATAAAATAATACAGGATGCATTTGTAAAATGCGTCCCTTAAAACTTACACTGACGCATCTACCAAATGTGCCGGTGCAAATCTTAGATACAAACCTGAACATCAACCTTCACCAAACAATCTAAATCAAAATACATAAAATTCAAATCGAAATGCACAATCTTAAATGATAACAAACGTTTATTTATATAAAAGCCAACAAAAAAAAACTACAATTAAACAAATTCAAGTATAACATAATTAAAATTCGATTACATTCAAATTAAAGTAGAGGTTATAGTTTGATTACAAAAGCAAACTAATAGTAAACTAAAAATAGGAATACTCATCGTTGAGTTGGATCGTCTTGAGTAGGTGGGGATTGAGAAGGTCCAGCGGGTTGCGATTGGTGTGTATCCTGTCTTCTTTTAGTTCTTCGCTCTCTAGTCCACATAGCTTGTTCGGAAGAGCTTGAACGTGTTAATCGATTTCTAAAAAGAAGTGTGTCAATAAGTTTCTTAAAATCAAGACATCGTGGTTGGACTTCTTGTTTGGGTACTCTACCATGTCTGATATCGTCCAACCCTCTTCCTACGTTTCTAGTATATCGACCTACAAACTGTAGTTATTTATTCAAAATTAGAAACATAATTCAAGTGAATGAATAATTCAACCCAACGAACTAAAAATATCACGATAATGTGAATATCATATCGCTCAAGCGGTGCACGAGCGACGTATGCTCGTTCGTGAGAAGTCCGATCTGCAACAACGAATCTTCGAGTAATCTTGGAGTTTGCTGTCATTCCACTGAACGATAGCAAATTCCAAATCTGACTTTGGTTTGCATGGATCAGGTAAGCGTTGATGAAGATCAAACTGTCGCATCACTCAATCAGGATTATACATCTCTTCATCTCGCATGCATATGATAGGTGTCTTACAAAGCCAACTATGCATCCCACTTAGACATATATGGAAAATCGACTGGCACATTCTGTGTGTACGGATTCTATATAACAACTTCATCTGTTAATATGTCGAGCTGGTACGATAGTAAGTGGTCACATTCTTTGGAGACTCAGCTCAACTTGTAACGTTTGCGATTTTTCGTCCACGAACGCCGACATCAATACGTCCACTGTATCAACTGTCGAGCAATCGAATGCCGGAAAACCGTACCGTTATGGCTAAAGAAGAAGAAAAAGATAGAAGAAGAGAGAAAAGATAGGACAGAACAGAAAACAGCAGAACAATATCACAATCTCACAATCGCAGCGGAACAACAAATAATAGATAAATGAATAATCTTTAAACAAAGAACTATACCAGTTATTACATTACATTACATCATCATCAGAGTGTACAACAACAAACAACAACAAACAGCAGAAAAGAAATACTATATACTAGTAATACGCCATGCCATCCAGTTTGCCTCCAGCAACTCCTGAATTTCAGAATATCCTGATAAACCTTAACTCTTGACTGCCCGTGTGGAAATTGGTGGGCACCCAGAGTTTAGGAAGGAAAATAATAAACTCCGATTCAGTCATGTGACTGGTGTGAGAACTCAAAACAGTTTATCTATCTTTAAAATCAAAATAGAGGAATATTTTTAAAGTCAATTCGCAATGTTTTTGAAAATGTAACTACCATAAGACCTCCCACCACACACACAATGCAAATGCAGACTTGGAGGAGATTTCTTCTTATGTTAGTCAAAGATGCTTGATACGCATTAAAAGAAACATTTGATATTATTGCTAGTGCATAGTGTAGGAAAAATCATTTCGAAAGTAAAGATATAAATCTTAGCCAGCATAGGTACCATTATATTATGCCTACTATAGCTAACATATTAGATGACAGATTCTACAACTAAAACCGTACAAGTCTCGTATTGTTTCTTTGGATTTCCAACAAATGGTCAGCCCAAGGAACTTCCCATTGCCACATGGAAACGCCTCTGGAAGGACGTCCCGAGAACCTAACCGGATCTCTACCAACACAAGGCCGGGTTACCCTTCAAACTGAGTAACAACTGACACGAGTATGCCATCCCCCGGTCCTTTGGGACCTTTATCCGAGAGCTCGTAACCAACATCACACCGTAATGAATAAAGTGTTTCAACATGAGTAAGTATCTGGGCTCCATACCATGATACCACCCTTTTGCAGAAGGAAATGCACATACCCTAAGGGGCGCTACCCCCAATAACCTTGCCGCATCTTTCCTATTTTGACCATTCCGGGGTGTGAGGCTCGACGAAGTCTCGTCCACAAAGCCACGCTTTATACAAAAGCCGTGCTTTGGGTCAACAAATGATCAAAGAAATGATCACAAAGATAAGTGATCAAACAAATGATCATATCACAAATGATCAAACAATGATTATTTCACAGCAACACTCAGCATGTCACATTACCAAATTGGGAATATATCACTGATAATATTCAACTACATAACCTCTGAGCTCGTACGTCTCAGAGAAGGGTGTTAAGCTAAGAGAATAAATTCACCGCCACCAACAGAAATATATTTGAAAGAAATCAGCTTTATATCTCAATTTGTAATGTCAGACATACAATCCATACAAGTCTGTTCCGGGCTCGAACAGAACCGGAGGCACTTACAAAGAAGTCCTTGCAATCCGGATATTCACTAATCACGTTCGGACTTTCCATCACATATGGAGTCTCTATACCGTAGCTACTTGGTGCAGAGACAATCGACGAGTTGTCCTTTCGCTTTTGAAAAGATCCGGTCTTCAACACAGGTCTTCAAATGTAATTCATAACGACGTATCACATATTCAGAACGGGTTATACGACCCCGTGGTCCTTTCCCGGCTAACCCGAATAGTGAGCGCTTATTCAAAAATAAGTGTAGCATTCAAATTCAAACAAATCACAACAAATACCCATTCAAAGGTAAATATTGATAGTCGGTTATTGAACTATCAATGGATATGCACAACATCACCAGATTCCAAATAATTTTCCAAATTATTTATTTCCCAAAAATATCTTTACAAGATATATAATTTCAATACCTCAAAAATAAATCAATATTTATTTTTAAACAAATTCCACTTTCTTTTATAAATTCCATAGTGAATTTATATTTCACAATATCTACTGATATACGATTTTAAATAGGTTTCAAATATTCATTTTCAATTTATAAGTTAAATACTTATAATTTATTTGTTTATAAAATCGTTCTTTTTAAACTTCCCAAATTATAAATCTTATAACTTATAAGATTCATTTATTTACCCAATCTATTCTTTTAATAACTTTACAAATTTTATAAACCTACCGCTTATAAAATTCCATTTATAACTTCACCGTTTATAATTCTATAAAATTCATTTATGAAATTCATTCACAATTCATTCTAACACTTATAAAAACTCGTTTTATAATCCCAATATTTTAATTTATAAATATCAATTTATAAATCTCTTATATAAATCAATTCATATTATTATTTTAAAACGTCTTTAAACTCCTTTATAATTTCACCGTTTTTATTTATAAATAATCAAATTTTATAAATCCTATTTTTAAACTTTTTATAATAAATTCAGAAATCCCAATTTAAGCTATTTTATAAAATCATTAACCACGTATTTTCAAAAATCAACTTTTAACTATATTTCTCAAAAATCATAATTTTTATAACCTTAAAATTATAACGTTTATTTATTTAACATGGATCCATTCCAAATATATTTTATAAACGTATACTTTCAAAAATCACTTTAAAAATCCTTTTAAAATTCCAAAATTGGCCCAATGATGCTACACACCAAATAGTCAATCACGACAACAACGATATCATACATCTGTATATGATAATCAACGAATATCAAAATATCCATAATCAAATAAATACTGTTGAGGAATCCAGTTGGATCCCTTCAACCTGTTTTCCTGCATCCAAAGATGTTAGCACAATACCAATTCCGTTCCAGTACAGAATTATCGCGGTATATGGGATTTAAAATATTATCCGCTTAATAGACGGCGCAATAGGGTCTCATCCGCTATATAATGCGGGAAAATCAATTCCAAGTACATAAATAATACCAATTTCACTGTACTATGAAATATTCGCGGTATATGTTTTTAATAAATAACCTCCGTTTACTAACGGCGTATAGGGTCTATTCACATCCAATATATATATATATATATATATATATATATATATATATATATATATATATATATATATAACAACCATCATTCAAGCATTCAATCAAGACAGTCTAACAATTTTAAATCTAACTATTTAAAATTTAAATAAACCCTTTTGAATGAGAAGTTCTCACCTTTGCTTTTATTAGCAATCCATTTTCCATCTTGACTCGATTTTCTTGATTTATACCTTGTATAAATATTTACACAATTTATTAATATTCGAATCAACTGAACAATTAATTTCCGTTTAATAGTATTTTTTTTATTAGCTGATAATTCTTTTTAATCAATTTTCTCCTTAAATAAATTTATCTCTGATGATTAAATTTCTCTTTTTAATAAATTTAATTAACCAAAAATTTAAAATTTATACTAATGATTTTATTTAAACGAATCATAAATTTTAAACTAATTTTTATTTAGTTTATTAACTCAGCCAATAATTTCATTTAAAAATTCAAAATGTGATTTTTAACTAATTCCTTTAAATTCTTCAACTTTTAAATCCCTAAATATATTTATTCTTCTTTTTCACAAATATCTTTTCTGTTTTACAACTTACTGTCATTTTTTTTAAATACTTCAAAAATTATTATACAGTTAACATTTTATTTCAACTAATAATTTCATTTTCACTGCATTTTTTTTTAATATTGATTTCAAATAAAAAAAGATTTGAAAATTTTCCTAAATTTCTTACTGTAAATTTTACTACATTTATATATTACTTACTGCCTGCATATAAAATAAAACATACCATCGTCGAACTCACTTCGATTCGCGACCATCATCGGTTCCCAAACCTTGCGAGTCGCCACTGTGAACCCAAGCCGATGCCGCGACCCTCAAATTGACAACGATAATCCCTCCTGCCTTCGAGCTTCCCCACGATGTCGCCGAAGTCCCCAACTCTCTGTCGCATCGCCACTTCGAACATCGCGGCCTCACCCAAATCGTGCTTGCGAATCCCCAGATCGACACTCGATCGCGAGATTAATCCTTCAGTTTGCCTGTTCGATTACACCTCGCGACCTCCCACTTAAACGCGGCATCGCGACTAGCTCCAGGTCGCTTACGAGATTCTTCCCCTCTTTTTTTTTATTTGGGAATAAAAAAATGAAGCTCGGCCACCATTTTTGAACGAGATTCTGAATTGAATTCTGTTGTACTTTGATAAGCAATGGGAGGGCTCGGTTATTTGATTTTTATTTCGTTTATTTTGAAACCGATCGGCCATTTTTCTTTGTTTTGAGATTTGTTTCGATTTTCTTTCATTTGAATCTGAAGAGGGAGAGGACGGTGGTTATTTAAAAATAAACCGAGGCATGGTGTATACGATGTGGTATCGTGATTCTCTGCGTGAATTTAGGCTGAAACAAAGGGGCGTGTTTTAAGGAAGAACGTTCTGATGTCGACAAAATTTAAATTTAAATTTTAAATTGTATTCGTTTTAAAATTTCAACGCGTTTACTTACCGTGTGCTCACATAACAGCTCCGAAAAATTACGAAATTTGAAATCCGATAATAATTCGATATTACGGACCCAATGGAACTGGTTTCGTCGAATTCCGAGACTGTACCACGGAAGACTATTTTTAAATATCGATTCAAACGATATAATTTCAAAACTGAACAATTCACTTTCGAATTCAATTCTAAAGTTTCTATTATCTTCAATATTATCAATACAGATTTTACAAGCCTTTGAAATATTTTTAACCAGCTTAAAATTGAAGATTCAAATTTTTATTCAACTTTCAATAGATTAAATTCAAAAATTTAATCGCCAAATTCATTCTGATAATTTAAAATTCAAGTCAAACCATCATTCAAATATTTAAAATTAATTAAATATTTTCAAATTAAATTGTTCAAAATTCTGGGTCGTTACAATCTTCCCCCCTTAAAAGAATTTCGTCCCGAAATTATCAAGTAAGAAAAGTTACAAAATCCATTAACTTTCCAAAATTCATAGTTAAACTTCTTACAATAACTTTACTAAGTTTTCAAATCATACTTAGTTATCTTTTCAAAAACAACTAATATTTTTTAACTTTCAACTTCAAATCAAAGTTAAAGTTTTCAAAACTTTCCAATTTTTCTCAAAAATATTCTAACGCCTTAAATTTTCGGAAAAATTCGCCAGAGTCTCCTTTGCGCGGCTAGCTCGGTACGACTACAAAATGGCACCACGACCCCTCAGATCCAAAAAGAAAAGAGAAAGCCAAGTGGCTGGAGAAGAAAATCACCAAATTTCATACTGAAATTGAAATACGTACCTTTTTGTCGAGCAATTCAATTTTTTTCTTCGAAATCAAAATTCCAATTCTATTTCCTTTAATACACCTGTATATCCTGCTAGCCATAATATCCAATTACTTTATATCAATTCTATCTACATTCAATTGATTTACATTCCATTCATTTATTAATTCCATGGCTGATTCATTTTAGAAATAAAATTGAATTCCATTTATATAACTTAAGTTCATATTTATCACTTGACTTTATTAATTTACTTTGATACCAATATCAACTTCATTCAACATCACTTAAGTTATATTCCATTTAAACATTATTTGGGTTAACTTAACTTAAATTCCCACTTATAAATAAATTTCAGATTCCAATTCTAAAGTAAATTTCCATTTAACTTTAAATTCATTTTTATTTACAACTCATATTCATAAATATATTCATATAGTTTCACTTCTTATATATATAAGTTTATTTCACAATTGTAAATCACTTTAATTATAATTCAATTCTTATAATTCTTTTTACTTATACCATTATTCCTTAATTTAGATTATTTCAAACAACCAAACAATATACTTATATACACTTTAATAATTCTGAAAAATTATTCCTTTATATAAAAAACATAATCAAGGTAAAATTATTTCATTTACCCAATTTAAAACAATATTATGTCGAATTGTTCTGTACAAGTGTTTAGAGATCCCTATCAACAACGCTGATCACACGTATTAACCAGAATCCATATACCACTCAACAAACCAATCATCACAATATAAAACAATTTTATATTCACTAACAAATACGCTCTCATAGCTATTATTACCCTCAGCTCATTCTAGAGTACTACTGACTCTATCTCTAATGAGTAATACCCAACAGAGCCATGGTTGTCGCTTAACCATATGCTCTTGTACCAAATGTAACGTTTGCGATTTTTCGTCCACGAACGCCGACATCAATACGTCCACTATATCAACTGTCGAGCAATCGAAGGCCGGAAAACCGTACCGTTATGGTTAAAGAAGAAGAAAAAGATAGAAGAAGAGAGAAAAGATAGGACAGAACAGAAAACAGCAGAACAATATCAGAATCTCACAATCGCAGCGGAACAACAAATAATAGATAAATGAATAATATTTAAACAAAGAACTATACCAGTTATTACATTACATTACTTCATCATCAGAGTGTACAACAACAAACAACAACAAACAGTGGAAAAGAAATACTATATACTAGTAATACGCCATGCCATCCAGCTTGCCTCCAGCAACTCCTGAATTCCAGAATATCCTGGTAAACCTTAACTCTTGACTGCCCGTGTGGAAATTGGTGGGCACCCAGAGTTTAGGAAGGAAAATAATAAACTCCGAGTCAGTCATGTGATTGGTGTGAGAACTCAAAACAGTTTATTTATCTTTAAAATCAAAATAGAGGAATATTTTTAAAGTCAATTCGCAATGTTTTTGAAAATGTAACTACCATAAGACCTCCCACCACACACACAATGCAAACACAGACTTGGAGGAGATTTCTTCTTATGTTAGTCAAAGATGCTTGATACGCATTAAAAGAAACATTTGATATTATTAATAGTGCATAGTGCAGGAAAAATCGTTTGGAAAGTAAAGATATAAATCTTAGCCAGCATAGGTACCATTATATTATGCCTACTATAGCTACCATATTAGATGGCAGGTTCTACAACTAAAACCGTACAAGTCTCGTATTGTTTCTTTGGATTTCCAACAAATGGTCAGGCCAAGGAACATCCCATTGCCACATGGAAACGCCTCTGGAAGGACGTTCCGAGAACCTAACCGGATCTCTTCCAACACAAGGCCGGATTACCCTTCAAACTGAGTAACAACTGACACGAGTATGCCATCCCCCGGTCCTTTGGGACCTTTATCCGAGCGCTCGTAACCAACATCACACCGTAATGAATAAAGTGTTTCAACATGAGTAAGTATCTGGGCTCCATACCATGATACCACCCTTTTCCAGAAGGAAATGCACATACCCTAAGGGGCGCTACCCCCAATAACCTTGCCGCATCTTTCCTGTTTTGACCATTCCGAGGTGTGAGGCTCGACGAAGTCTCGTCCACAAAGCCACGCTTTATACAAAAGCTGTGCTTTGGGTCAACAAATGATCAAAGAAATGATCACAAAGATAAGTGATCAAACAAATGATCATATCACAAATGATCATTTCACAGCAACACTTAG
This sequence comes from Allium cepa, assembly GCA_030765085.1. Taxonomy (NCBI): domain Eukaryota; kingdom Viridiplantae; phylum Streptophyta; class Magnoliopsida; order Asparagales; family Amaryllidaceae; genus Allium; species Allium cepa. The sequence goes on from CM060932.1 coordinate 613,203,826, forward strand.
CATGTCACATTACCAAATTGGGAATATATCGCTGATAACATTCAACTACAACCTCTGAGCTCGTACGTCTCAGAGAAGGGTGTTAAGCTAAGAGAATAAATTCTCCGCCACCAACAGAAATATATTTGAAAGAAATCAGCTGTATATCTCAATTTGTAATGTCAGACATACAATCCATACAAGTCTGTTCCGGGCTCAAACAGAACCGAAGGCACTTACAAAGAAGTCCTTGCAATCCGGATATTCACTAATCACGTTCGGACTTCCCATCACATATGGAGTCTCTATACCGTAGCTACTCGGTGCAGAGACAATCGACGAGTTGTCCTTTCGCTTTTGAAAAGATCCGGTCTTCAACATCGGTCTTCAAATGCAATTCATAACGAGGTATCACATATTCGGAATGGGTTATACGACCCCATGGTCCTTTCCCGGCTAACCCGAATAGTGAGCGCTTATTCAAAAATAAGTGTAGCATTCAAATTCAAACAAATCACAACAAATACCCATTCAAAGGTAAATATTGATAGTCGGTTATTGAATTATCAATGGATATGCACAACATCACTAGATTTCAAATAATTTTCCAAATTATTTATTTCCCAAAAATATCTTTACAAGATATATAATTTCAATACCTCAAAAATAAATCAATATTTATTTTTAAACAAATTCCACTTTCTTTTATAAATTCCATAGTGAATTTATATTTCACAATATCTACTGATATACGATTTTAAATAGGTTTCAAATATTCATTTTCAATTTATCTTCAAAAAGATAAATTCTCAAAACGTTTCATTTCATATTGGAAAAACATTTCCATACTTATTTATTAAGTAATTCACAAATCTTTTTATTTTCTACACTTGGAAAATATTCAATATACTTAAATCGAAATTAAGTATATATTTCATTCTTTAAAGAAATCATTCTCTTAAACATATTTATTTGGGCCAAACGAATGTTGCGTAAAACATCGTTACGACAACCCAAAATCACTAGTTTAGGGATTCGAAATTAAAATAGATATATAAATCCCAATACTATACAAAACATTTCCTTTCGGAAATCATTTACTATAACAACAGTGTTATAGTCCACCATTTCCTTCTATTTCTTGAAAATATCTATTTCAACAATAAACGTTGAAATCTATGGTTTCGAATCTTAACACATTTAAAACATCGTTAGATTGTTTTAATTCTATTTAAAACATCACATCCAAAACATTTTCTTTAATATATTATTCACTATTCAAAAACGTGAATATACCTTGTTAACCAATTTCATCCTTTCTATTCATTTTATTTTAAAGGATTATTCACTGTATAAAACGTGAATATAACTCCATTAATAAGTTACAACAATTTACTTATCAAAATAAGTCGTTTGCGAATTTATAAAACAACGTTTATAAATTCCATTTCTATTTATTTTTATAACAACTTCCTTTTATAAATCTCCTTTATTAACCTATCCGATTTATAACTCAATTATATACCGAAAGTCCTTATTATAAGTTAAATACTTATAATTTATTTTTTTATAAAATCGTTCTTTTTAAACTTCCCAAATTATAAATCTTATAACTTATAAGATTCATTTATTTACCCAATCTATTCTTTTAATAACTTTACAAATTTTATAAACCTATTGCTTATAAAATTCCATTTATAACTTCACCGTTTATAATTCTATAAATTTCATTCATTTATGAAATTCATTCACAATTCATTCTAACACTTATAAAAACTCGTTTTATAATCCCAATATTTTAATTTATAAATATCAATTTATAAATCCCTTATATAAATCAATTCATATTATTATTTTAAAACATCTTTAAACTCCTTTATAATTTCACCGTTTTTATTTATAAAATAATCAAATTTATAAATCCTATTTTTAAACTTTTTATAATAAATTCAGAAATCCCAATTTAAGCTATTTTATAAAATCATTAACCCCGTATTTTCAAAAATCAACTTTTAACTATATTTCTCAAAAATCGTAATTTTTATAACCTTAAAATTATAACGTTTATTTATTTAACATGGATCCATTCCAAAAATATTTTATAAACGTATACTTTCAAAAATCACTTTAAAAATCCTTTTAAAATTCCAGAATTGGCCCAATGATGCTACACACCAAATAGTCAATCATGGCAACAACGATATCATATATCTGTATATGATAATCAACGAATATCAAAATATCCATAATCAAATAAATACCGTTGAGGAATCCAGTTGGATCCCTCCAACCTGTTTTCCTGCATCCAAAGATGTTAGCACAATACCAATTCCGTTCCAGTACGGAATTATCGCGGTATATGGGATTTAAAATATTATCCGCTTAATAGACGGCGCAATAGGGTCTCATCCGCTATATAATGCGGGAAAATCAACTCCAAGTACATAAATAATACCAATTTCACTGTACTGTGAAATATTCGCGGTATATGTTTTTAATAAATAACCTCCGCTTACTAACGGCGTATAAGGTCTATTCACATCCAATATATATATATATATATATATATATATATATATATATATATATATTATATATAACAATCATCATTCAAGCATTCAATCAACACAGTCTAACAATTTTAAATCTAGCTATTTAAAATTTAAATAAACCCTTTTGAGTGAGAAGTTCTCACCTTTGCTTTTATTAGCAATCCATTTTCCATCTTGACTCGATTTTCTTGATTTATACCTTGTACAAATATTTACACAATTTATTAATATTCGAATCAACTGAACAATTAATTTCCGTTTAATAGTTTTTTTTATTAGCTGATAATTCTTTTTAATCAATTTTCTCCTTAAATAAACTTATCTCTAATGATTAAATTTCTCTTTTTAATAAATTTAATTAACCAAAAATTTAAATTTTATACTAATGATTTTATTTAAACGAATCATAAATTTTAAACTAATTTTTATTTAATTTATTTACTCAACCAATAATTTCATTTAAAAATTCAAAATGTGATTTTTAACTAATTCCTTTAAATTCTTCAACATTTAAATCCCTAAATATATTTATTCTTCTTTTTCACAAATATCTTTTCTGTTTTATAACTTACTGTCATTATTTTTTTTAAATACTTCAAAAATTATTATACATTTAACATTTTATTTCAACTAATAATTTCATTTTCACTGCATATTTTTTTTTAATATTGATTTCAAATAAAAAAAGATTTGAAAATTTTCCTAAATTTCTTACTGTAAATTTAACTACATGTATATATTACTTACTGCCTGCATATAAAATAAAACATACCATCGTCGAACTCACTTCGATTCGCGACCATCACCAGTTCCCAAACCTTGCGGGTCGCCATTGTGAACCCAAGCCGATGTCGTGACCCTCAAATTAACAACGATAATCCCTCCTGCCTTCGAGCTTCCCCACGATGTCGCCGAAGTCCCCAACTCTCTGTCGCATCGCCACTTCGAACATCGCGGCCTTACCCAAATCGTGCTTGCGACCCAATATCGCCGTGAAGCCCTAATTTGAATCCCCAGATCGACACTCGATCGCGAGATTAATCCTTCAGTTTGCCTGTTCGATTACACCTCGTGACCTCCCACTTAAACGCCGCATTGCGACTAGCTCCAGGTCGCTTACGAGATTCTTCCCCTCTTTTTTTATATTTGGGGATAAAAAAATGAAGCTCGGCCACCATTTTTGAACGAGATTCTGAATTGAATTCTGTTGTACTTCGATAAGCAATGGGAGGGCTCGGTTATTTGATTTTTATTTCGTTTATTTTGAAACCGATCGGCCATTTTTCTTTGTTTTGAGATTTGTTTCGATTTTCTTTCATTTGAATCTGAAGAGGGAGAGGACGGTGGTTATTTAAAAATAAACTGAGGCATGGTGTATACGATCTGGTATCGTGATTCTCTGCGTGAATTTAGGCTGAAACAAAGGGGCGTGTTTTAAGGAAGAACGTTCTGATGTCGACAAAATTTAAATTTAAATTTTAAATTGAATTCGTTTTAAAATTTCAACGCGTTTACTTACCGTGTGCTCACATAACAGCTCCGAAAAAATACGAAATTTGAAATCCGATAATAATTCGATATTACGGACCCAATGGAACTGGTTTCGTCGAATTCCGAGACTGTGCCTCGGAAGGCTATTTTTAAATATCGATTCAAACGATATAATTTCAAAACTGAACAATTCACTTTCGAATTCAATTCTGAAGTTTCTATTATCTTCAATATTATCAATACAGATTTTACAAGCCTTTGAAATATTTTTAACCAGCTTAAAATTGAAGATTCAAATTTTTATTCAACTTTCAATAGATTAAATTCAAAAATTTAATCGCCAAATTCATTCTGATAATTTGAAATTCAAGTCAAACCATCATTCAAATATTTAAAATTAATTAAATATTTTCAAATTAAATTGTTCAAAATTCTGGATCGTTACACAACTCCTTGAATTAAACCACCTATATAAATAGTTATACAATTAGGGTTGTATTAGTACAAAAATACACACATGTAAATGTAGTTGGAAATTAACTACCTTGCACTATAATGCAACGTCCTGTCGATCTGCATGGATGAAGTCACATTTGGATGACCATTGGTAAGATGTGTCGATGACCAAAGCTGTAAAATCAATCAAAAATTTGAATACATTAGAATTAAATATTATATATGAGTGTATACCTATTCATATTATACATGTAAAAGCGAGAGACAACCAACTATCGATTTGGATTTCACGAGTGCAACATTTGTTAACTCATTATATAATGTTGCCAATATATCACTGCCCTAAGAATATCATGCACACTCATCCAAATTTTGAAAAAACATAACCAAAAAGTGTTTAGTCGTCCTTTAGAATGATTGAGAAATAGACGATAAGATATCAATTGTAGAATAATAGCTCTCGCATGATATTCAATTTTTACATCCGAAGCATCCGGTGATGGCTCATCTGCAAACATATCACAAAGCCATGTCAACTTAATTGTTGCACCTCTTATCTCACTTCGAGGTGGAACCACATCTAAACACTCTTGACAAATATCTTCGTAATTACTCAGCTGTCTAATAGTATCATGATTTCCTTCCACTATAACACCTAGAAGACAACTAATATCTGATAATGTGATGGTAATTTCACCAGTAGGAAAATTGAAAGTTGGAGTCTCGGGTCTCCATCTATCTACCAATGAAGTAACTAACGAATGATCTATTTTGAAAAATCCCAATCTAGATATTTCCCTGAATCCAGCTCTTTGCAATGCAAGTTGAACTCCTGAAGTATTAGACTTGATGAAATTTAATTTGCTTGAATGATCATGACACTCAAGTGTTTCATCACTCTACACATTCAAAAACGTACAAAAGGAAAAAAAGTGGAATTAGTAACCAAATAAAAACATTTTAATGTAAGCACATTTTTTTAGAAAAATTACCTGCATCAGGTTCCATTATTGCTTCGATGCTCACTTTGAAGATACAAAACGCTTGCATTCACCGGAACGGGTACCAACTCTATAAGGAAAAAATGATCAAGTGTGAATATCATGCAACTGAATATAAATTTTGAACAATTAAATTGCATGAGACTTGAACTAGTATTTTTGAGACTTCACAGGTATTTGAACAAACTAAATTCAAATGGTCAATAACTTGAACAATAACTCCAATCCTCGTAATAAACTAAATTTCATGCATTTGGAATTTGTTACAAGTATTTTTTAGATTTGAACAATAACTCCAATCCTTGTAACAAATTAAATTTGAACAAATTAAATTCCAATGAAGATTATACTTGAACAAACTAATTGTGGTCACCGAACAAACTAAATTTGAACAATTTTTGAGACTTTAATTCAATTCATCAACTCTATGTACAAGCTAATTTCCTAAATTTGAACAAATTACTTGTAACATATGTGTATACTTCTAATTTGAACAAAATTCTTGCAACAAAAACCATATTTTGAATAAACAAAATTCCAATATACAAACTAAATACTAATGAAGATTATACCTCTAATTTGAGAAGATGATGATGATCCTTACATTTTCTAGCAAATTTGATGAAGAAATAATTGCAATTGATGTTGTGGTTATGAATTTAGAAAATCTGAGGTTTTAGGGATTTTGAATGAAAGGATGGAATAGAGTAAAGTGAGTAAATAAGGATGCATGGCTTTGTATATACGCAGCACGCGGCGCATTTCAGAAGTGCACCTTCACAAATTAACAAAGGCGCACCTGCCAAATGCACCCTATTAATTAAGCCACTAAACAGAGAGCTGTTAGTACACTGAGCGCACTTATGAAATGCGCCTTCACAATTTTACATTGGCGCACCTGCCAAATGCGCCCTGACAATTCTGCCACCAAATAGAGACTTGCTGCTGCTACTTTCTACTACTTCAGACAATTCAATATGAACAAACGAAATATCTTACCGTAAGAAGCTAACATACAATATACAAATACGTTCAAATCATCCAAACGAGATATCTTGGCACAAAAAGCTAGCATACAACATACAAATTCAAGAAAAACATCCAAACAACATATCAAATATAAAATATGTTCAAATCATTCATTTACGATACAACATACAAATGACACATTACTTCGACACAAGAAACTAACATAAATCAAATACAAATTATTTTGACGGACAAATTGATCATTTATGTCCTTTTTGACCATATTTGCTACAAGTATTTTGTTTACTTCCTTCCATTTTATCCATCATGCCTTTGATTCTTGTCGATCGTGTACGTTTTGTCTTTCTTTTCGTAGACGGTGGCAATATGGTCGGACCGTGATATGCATCCCAATATCTACTATCTGGAATAGGATGAAAACTTGGAGCGTAACTTGCTTTAAATTTTTCGACTGAAAATCACTTTGAACAAGAATCGTAATACGATCTATTCGCTCCTACAACGGTTCGAGCACAAGCGGCCATCACATGCAAACATGGCAACATTCGCAACAAAGGTATGTTGCAAGTGCATCTACATATATTATCTTATAGTGTCACTATAAATGCTCTTCTAAATTGATCATTCACTTACCATTTGGTTTGATTGAATCTAAAAATTTCACAATATCTTGCTTGTTTTGGCTAATAGAGTTTCAAATTTTGGACTCATTTGCGTTTCAAATCACTCGGCATCGGAATGACGTTTCATGAAATAGTCGTTTAAACAATAAAACATTTTTGCTACGAACGACTTAACTGGCAAAGCTCGAGCATCTTTTAGAACTCCATTAAAACTTTTGGACACAATTGTTGTCATCATCATAAATCTTCCACCATTATACTTGCATAGAGCCCAATTTTCCTCTACACCTCATAAACTCTTTTCAATCCAAGCATGTGCATCTGGAGCAATGGTTTTCAAGTGTCCCCTTAACTCTTTGTACTGCAAATCATCTGTAACATCCCGGAATTTTGAGCACTGGATTTGTGAACATTTAATTCATTTTAAATGTTTAATGTGGATCCTTAATTGACTTTGAAATGGAAGGAATCAGATGCAATCAATAAAATAAGCTATAATTTTTAATTATAGTTATTCCATTCGATTTTGAATAATGAAGAATAATAATTAAATATTCAAAATTGGAATAAGTGGTGAATCTGGATGTGAATAGTTATACAAATGGTTTTCAAATTTATTTTTAAGTCTATTTGGATATGAATAGGGTGGTTGGATTTTTAGACAGGCTTAAAAGTCAATAAGTTATTATTTGGAATTTTATATTAATTTAATAATTGAATTTAATATTATAAAAATGCAATTAAACATATTTTAGTCAGGAATGAGCCGGAATTAATTTTTAATGTGATTATAAATTTTATATGATTTATTGTTAAGTTAATAAAATTTTAAAAGCGAAATTTTAAGTGTTTTCGTTATTTTTGTAATATTGCTCGATTTAATAGTCGAGTTAAAATAGCCTTCCGGGGCGCAGTCTCGGAATTCGACGAAACCAATTCCATTGGATCCATAATAGTTAGTTATTATCGGATTTCAATTTTCGTAGCAATCGGAGTTGTCGTTTGACCGTGGCAGCTCGAAACGCATCGAAATCGTTTTAATCGATTTAATTTAAAATTGATCATTTAATTCCATAACTCGCACGTATGACCGAATTATCTTACGAAACCTATTCCATTGTGTCCGGAACGCGGGAAAACCCTAGAAACGCCTGTCGGAACGCGTAGTTTGGAGGTCATTTGCATAAATTGTTAAATTGAGAATTTTATTAATTAAATAATATTAAATATATATATTAACTTTCTTTTTTTATCAAACCCTAGTCTTTCGTTCAGGCCGCCGTCTCCCTTTGTTCAATGGCCGGAAACGATTCTCCCTTTTCGCCAATTTGCATTATATCCACGCATTAATTCACATAATTTCCAACTAGAAGATTGAAGGGGATGTCGAGATCTTCAAGGTGGACGGTGGTGATGGGTTTTGGTGAAGCGTGGAGGGGATAGAAGGGGTCGCGTTGGCTGGGCGTTCGCATTCGAACTGCGACGCATAGGGGCGATCGAGTACGGCCGGTTCTTGGCCACAGACGCGCGTAGGTGCGGGGCGTTTCGTGATGGTGTTGGATCATCTTCTAGGTGGCTGTGTGGGTTGCGGTAGAGGAGGAATCGAAGGCGATTTTGGGTTTCTAAACGCTGGAGTGTTCGCATGGGAAGAAAACATACTTGCGGCCGAGATCTCCTTTTCCATTCTAACGACCTGGATGTGTTTGGGGTAATAAATTAAATAAAAAGAAAATTTGTTTTAAAATGTTGTTGAACTTTATAAAATCATAACTAATTCATACGTTATCCGATTTTAACGAAACTGGCGACATTGGAATCGAAGAGACGAACGCTACACGATGGTACAGATCCGGAGTCATTCTGTGCAAGTAGAAATTTGAGTTAAATCGGACATTGTTCGGTTTAATTTAAATTTCGAACGCTCGCCGAAACTCAAGGTGAGTTATTCTCACTCACATCTGGATGCTAGGCATTTTAAATAGTTAATATTTAAATATCTGTGTGGTTGGTTGAATATAACTGCTGTTATCTGTCTGGATTGATGTTTATATTATGATGTGCTAATATTTGTGATGCAGGGGAAAACAGGTTGGAGGGATCCAACTGGATTCCTCACAATGTAGTAATTATTTTTATAATTGATAATGATGCATGTTTATATATTGTGATTGATAAATTTGAAATTTAATTGTATTGTGATATTGTGGAATAAACTATAAACCTAGAATGTCAATTATAAAGGAATTTGGAGTTTTAATTATGAAGAAAGTAAATTGGGTTTTAAAAGAAATCAAAGGAATTGATAAATAAGGAATTTAAAAGAATATAAGAATTTGAATCTGTTTTGGGATGAAAAATGTAAATTGGTCAAATTGGGATTTTAAATAATGTGGAAAATTTATCAATCGATAAATGTGAAGTATAGATTTCTGGAAATGAATTCTATGGAAATTATAAATTTGTTTTGGAAAAAAACAATGGGGTTATTTGATGATGTTCCGGAAAATTAAAATATGTTGCAACGAAGCTTCCAAATATAAAATGTACAGTTTTAAATGTAAATAGAATATTTTGAAATGCCGCTTTCACCAGTGGGATTTTATTTAAGTAAATTGTAAATATGGTTTTTGATTGAAGAAATCTCCAAAATGTTTTATTTGAAAATGTTTTAAACCTATATTTAAAAAAAAAAATGAAATTTCCGAGAATGGGAAATTGTGTTTGAACTTCGGAAGAAGTTATGTTAAGCATGGGATTGGGGATTTATGTTGTAAACATAAATTGAATTGAAATAAATCGGCTAGATTTATGAGACGGATTCTTTGGAATGTTTGAATGGGTTGTGTTTCCCTGGGAAAACCAAGTTAGTGTTTTTTTTAAAGGATTTTATCTTAATAAAGGTCAAAGCAGAAATTTGTTTAAAGAGTATTTTTAAGAAATGGTTATGTTAGAGAAGGAATTAATAAATTTGTTTTACAATTATTTGTTTTACGTTATTGGTAAAGGCTAGTATTAATTTTTAAACATTACCTTTAAAATTTAGTAACCAAACCCTTATTTAAATCGAGTTTATATCTTGTTAAATAGTATTATTTAAATTAGTTTGAAATTATATTTTGAGTAAATAACTAGAAGTACATATATATATTTATAACTATATTTGCTATAAAGTATTTTAATTATTTTAAATCTAAATTGTTTGAACTTGGTTGTTTTCCAAAGGGAAATAAATGTTAAAAGGATTTACCGTGAAAGGAAGAATTTTTGGGAATTGTTCAAATGAGTTTTGAAATGTGAAAAATATATCTTTTAAAGATATTAGAGGAAAATAAATAATGTGGAGAATTATTTATTGTGTGATGGATGTTGTGAACATTAATTGATAGTTAAATCACCGACTATCAATATTGGACAAATGCGTTGATCGTTTCGAAGAGACCGGGATCGAGAATTATTTCTCGAAAACCACTTCGATCCGGTTTGTACGTTTCGTGAAACGTGTTCGGAGTCGAAGATGGAGCAGTGAAGTGCAAGGGCTAGTCGCTACTAATCCTGGGGATATTTCCTAAATGGATGTAGTAGAAATAGTGCCTTCGGTTCCGTTCGAACCCGGGACAGACTTGTATGGATGAATGCTTGCGAAACATCGTCAGGTGGGCGATGGGCATTCTAAGTGAAACGTTCTAAAGGTAACGCTTAGCCTCAAGCCTCATCAAATGGAATGACTGAAAATCAGGGGATATGCAGCAAGGCTTCGTGGGTAGCCCCCACTGGAGAGTAAGGTCATCCCTGTCTAGATGTCCCTTTTTATTTCGGCTTAGTGATGCGGTTGTTGATCCCAACCGCGGGGTGATCTTATTCGGAACTGTCCAGTAAGGGATGAGTCCGGCTTGTGTTTTAGGGGATCGGGAGTGGTCCTCGGTACGGTGATCTTGGCCCCGTACTATGACAGGTGGTACCCCAGTGCCTAGTCATTAGTTGGAATTCATTCTCCCTACGAGCCTTTTACGAGTTTTGTTTGTATTACCCACTCTGTGGCTAGTAGATGGAATTTAATCATGTAACAATTTCGGCTATTTTATAAGTATTTGTATATAGACCCTATTATAATATCAGAGGATTTCTATAAAAAGTGTTTTAGCTATCGTAAGGTAAAAACCCGACATGTTTATTTGTGGCGTGGTCTTACGAGATGCTTTTGTTGCTAAAGGATTTTTGAAACTTTAATAATCAATTTGGATGCATTATAATCAGCTGGTATTCCAGACTGACTTGGGTGTTGTTTCATATAATTCTCGGGTCAGACCGAGTATTATGTATTCAGGTCAGGATGTTATGGAACAGGAGAGGAGCTGGAGCCGAGACGTATTCTTCGTACTTATATATATTTCCGCTGCCATGATTGTATGATTGTCTGACTGATTTGTATTTATTGATTGTATGAGATACTCTGATGATATGATGTATAAAACTGATATAGTTTTCATTTTGTGTAAAGCTCTATTATTGAGTATTATATTTTATTCCGCTGCGACTGTGAGATTCTGATATTATTTAGTTTCTTCTTCTTCTATCTCTTCTTCTTTAATCCCTAATGGTTCGTATTTCTGTTCCACTTGAGTTAATTAATGTTGAAAAGTGTTGATTCAAGGGGTACGGATTTGCGGGATGTTACACTTGGTATCAGAACTTAGATTGGCGACAACCTAGGCTTTGGTGGGGAAATTACTCATTAAACAGAGTCGATAGTACTCTATAATGAGCTGAGCGTATTAATAGATATGAGAGCGTACTTGTTAGTGAATATAAAATTTGTTTTTATACTGTGTTGACTTATCGGTTGAGTGTTTATGAATTTTGGTCGGTACGGAAAGTACAACCGTATCGATAGGGGTTTCTAAACTCTTAAACAAGATGAACCGACATAGTATTATTTTTAAAGGGGGTAAATGAAATAATTTTACCCAAAATTATATTTTGATATAAAAGAAATAATTTTCTGAAATTATATATATATTTGGATGTTTGGTTGCTAATATTAAAAATCAAATAAGAATCTAACATTTGAAATGGTTATAACCAAATAAATTATGTAAGTATAAATTACACAAAAGAGAATACCTAAATTTAAACTGAACCAGAATTTTAATCTCGGAGGTTTTGGAAAGGATTTTACATGTAATGAAAATAAAAGGTTTGGAAATTTAAAATCCTGGGAAAGTTTGAAATGTTTGCTAAGGCGTTTGAAGGCAATATTGGAATATTATTTTGGGTAATATGTTTGAATGGAAACTGTTTTGAAATAAATTTGGGAAGGAAGAAAGCATTGAACTCACTTCAGTTGCTGGAAAATCATCCTGATGATGCTGGCCACATCATTAGAATTCATTTTCGAGTTTCTAAAGTGATGGATTGCTACCAAGGTGATTGGTTATGATATTGTTTGGGACTTGTTAGGTATAACAAGCGTTTTGGAAAATTCAAAATGAGGAAATTGTTTTGGTGCAACCAAATTGTTTTGGAAATCTGGAGATTTGATTTGATATACCACATAGGTATATATTTGTTATATTTCAAATGGTTTTGGAATAAAACCGAGTAATAGAATTCTAGGAAAATTCTATTTAATTAATGTGTAAAATAAAATGAATCAACTATTAGACTTATTTGGTGAAGTTTATGCTAATAAGAAGGAAATGAAAATTTTAATCTTAGAATTAAAATTTGACTTAAGTAAATGGAAGTGAATAAAATGGATTGAAGTGAATTGAAATTTGAATTTAACATGGATAAGTTAAATAAATTGGACATGGAGTTAAATTGATTTGGGTTAAGTTGACAAGTAAAATAACTTTGTAATTGTGGGTCATTGTGTAACAAACTGTACCCATAAGCTTTTAAATGTTATACTTATAATATGGAATTGTGAATTTAAAATTTGTGCAAGAAGTTAAATGAAAGAAAATTTGTACCTTTAAGAATGCCGTGATACATATATGTATATAATTTGACTTTGTGATTACTAGATGCAAATGGATTGAAATGAGCAATATAAACTTATAAATAAATAAGTTGAAGAATTTGAATGGGCAATTTGATTTTAACCCAAGTAAAATGGTATTATAGTCACAAATGGGAAATAGTGAAAGGTATGGTGGATTCAAACTTAATCTTAAATGTAATGCAAAGTAAGATTAAGTAATGTGAGATATAAAAGAAGTGAATGAACTTAAGTTAGAAAATAAGTTTTGAACTTATTTATGGAGGAATAAATTGGATATAAAGGTGAAATGTAAAATTGCTTATAATTGCATAAAGAAATTCATATTCTTAAGTTATTAAGTGTTATAATTTGAATTGGTGATTATAAAATGGAAATGGACTTAAGTAAGCAATCTAAGCTCTTTAATGGAAGTGAAATTTTTATTCATTAATGGAAAGAGTTGAATGGTTTGGCAAATTCAAACTTAACCATAACTGAAATGTAAAGTGTAATGAAGCAAAGTAAGAATATAAAGGTGAATGTTCTTAAGTTGGAAAATAAGTCTTGAACTTATGTATGGGGAAAATAAATTTTTTATGGTAATGAAATTGAAATTAAATTTCAGTTGTGCAATAAATAATATTGAAAGAAATTTAGATCCTATTTAAAGAAGTTAAAAGGAAAGGTAGAAAATTTAAATTTGCTAAATTAAATAATTGGAAAATGGTGATATTATAAATGAATTCAGAGTAAATTGAGGAAGCAAATTAAAACCTAATATGGATTAATTAAATGGGATTTGTATTGTAATGGATAGAATTTTGATAATTGGTCAAAATTTGGAAAGTAAATAAAAATCCAATTGTGGCATGGGATTTAAATTTGTGGTAACAAATATTGAAGTGTGAATGAAAAATGGAATTAGATTATAATGGTGATCGTTTGAATTGTGAATAAATTCAAAGGAATGAAATAATTTAAAATGGTTTCTTTGCTAATAAAATAAATCTAAAAATGGATAAAATGAATAAGCAAAGTGCATTAAAGTTTGTAAAAGGGATTGGAATTGATTTGGACGAGAATCAAATGAAAATAAAATAAAATTGATATAAGAAGATAATGAAAATGTTGTGAAAGAACTTAAGCAACTTAAAGGACAAAAAAAAACAAAATGATTGTGAATAAGCTTTATTAAGTACTCTTGAATGAAATTTGTTAGATAATAAAATTGAATTGCAAATGAAATGGTATTTATTAATTATTGTGATAAATTAAGGATGTATGGGTTGTAAATAATCCAGGATGGAATGAAATTAATATAAACCTGAATTGGTTAATGAAATAAAAATGTAAGGAAAATTTAATTTAACAATTGCATTGGAATAAAAATACTTGGCTTGTGAACTAGGCAAAATTGAATAAAATTAATATAAATCTAAGTAGAATAATGGTTATAAGCTTAAGTGGTGGTTATTTTGCTCGAATGACATGAAAATTGCATGTATTCGGAATTGAGTTGTTTAACTAGCAATTGAAATTGATTTTTAAATAAATAGATATGGATTGGAATAAAATTCAAAGAGTTTGTATATGGATGCAAGTGAATTGATTTGAGAAGCAAATAAAGATGGTTTTAAATTAATGAGATAAATGCAATCTAATTAAGTGATTTTTTTTGGCATATGAATGGAAATGGATCATAAAAGAAATGCAAATGTAACAAATTGAAATGAAATTTGCTTGGAGAATCAATTCGAAAATTGGGTAGAGTATGAATTGAAATAGCGAAACTTGTATGTAAATCCTTTGTGTGAAATAAAGTGGGATTTGGCATTAGAAAAGGAAACTTTATGCATGTTATAAACTATGGTTTACGTATGGAACCATGCAAAATGTTGATATGATTATGAAATGAAAATGTTTGGCTTACATTTATATTGGAAATGTTGTTAAAATGTTCATATCCTTGAAAACTGATGAGTTTGTTGAGTAAGTACAGGTATGAGAGGCGTTCGATAGAGTTGGAGCGCATATATGCTAAAATATTAGCCGCTTGCTTTTAAAATTTGCTAAAAAGGTACGCCTACGCAAATATAATTGGGAAAATGATATATATATTGTGATATATTTTGGTTTCCGACCGTGTGGGTCGATGTATATATATATATATATTTGTATCACGATATCGTGAAAGCTCCTCCGTACAGGGGAGACTCTGTCAAAATTTTCCAGAAATTTTGGGAGTTAGAAATTTTTGGGGTTTTGGGAAAAGTTTAGTGACTAGTAATGTTGTTTTGAAATAATGTTGAAACAAAAGCTTTTGATTATAAATGAAGCACATGGGTTTGGAGATTGAGCTAAAGGATTTTGGAAAGTGTATATAAGCTTTTAACTAAGCAAATTGGGTAAGTAAATGAGTTTGAGAGTATGTTCTACCTTAGCAAATTTCGAGGAAGAAATTTTAATAAGGGGGGAGGAATGTAACATCCCGGAATTTTGAGCACTGGATTTGTGAACATTTAATTCATTTTAAATGTTTAATGTGGATCCTTAATTGACTTTGAAATGGACGGAATCGGATGCAATCAATAAAATAAGCTATAATTTTTAATTATAGTTATTCCATTCGATTTTGAATAATGAAGAATAATAATTAAATATTCAAAATTGGAATAAGTGGTGAATCTGGATGTGAATAGTTATACAAATGGTTTTCAAATTTATTTTTAAGTCTATTTATACATGAATAGGGTGGTTGGATTTTTAGACGGACTTAAAAGTCAATAAGTTATTATTTGAAATTTTATATTAATTTAATAATAGAATTTAATATTATAAAAATGCAATTAAACAGATTTTAGTCAGGAATGGGTCGGAATTAATTTTTAATGTGATTATAAATTTTATATGATTTATTGGTAAGTTAATAAAATTTTAAAAGCGAAATTTTAAGCGTTTTCGTTATTTTTGAAATATTGCTCGATTTAATAGACGAGTTAAAATAGACTTCCGGGGCGCAGTCTCGGAATTCGACGAAACTAATTCCATTGGATCCGTAATAGTTAGTTATTATCGGATTTCAATTTTCGTAGCAATCGGAGTTGTCGTTTGACCGTGGCAGCTCGAAACGCATCGAAATCATTTTAATCGATTTAATTTATCGTTTAATTCCGTAACTCGCACGTATGACCGAATTATCTTACGAAACCTGTTTCATTGTGTCCGGAACGCGGGAAAGCCCTAGAAACGCCTGTCGGAACGCGTAGTCTGGAGGTCGTTTGCATAAATTGTTAAATTGAGAATTTTATTAATTAAATAATATTAAATATATATATTAACTTTCTTTTTTTATCAAACCCTAGTCTTTCGTTCAGGCCGCCGTCTCCCTTCGTTCAATGGCCGGAAACGATTCTCCCTTTTCACCAATTTGCATTATATCCACGCATTAATTCACAAAATTTCCAACTAGAAGATTGAAGGGGATGTCGAGATCTTCAAGGTGGACGGTGGTGATGGGTTTTGGTGAAGCGTAGAGGGGATAGAAGGGGTCGCGTTGGCTGGACGTTCGCATTCGAACTGCGATGCGTAGGGGCGATCGAGTACGGCCGGTTCCTGGCCACAGACGCGCGTGGGTGCGGGGCGTTTCGTGATGGTGTTGGATCATCTTCTAGGTGGCTGTGTGGGTTGCGGTAGGGGAGGAATCGAAGGCGATTTTGGGTTTCTAAACGCTGGAGTGTTCGCATGGGAAGAAAACATACTTGCGGCCGAGATCTCCTTTTCCATTCTAACGACCTGGATGTGTTTGGGGTAATAAATTAAATAAAAGGAAAATTTGTTTTAAAATGTTGTTGAACTTTATAAAATCATAACTAATTCATACGTTATCCGATTTTAACGAAACTGGCGACATTGGAATCGAAGAGACGAACGCTACACGATGGTGCAGATCCGGAGTCATTCCATGAAAGTATAAATTTGAGTTAAATCAGACATTATTCGGTTTAATTTAAATTTCGAACACTCGTCGAAACTCAAGGTGAGTTATTCTCACTCACATCTGGATGCTAGGCATTTTAAATAGTTAATATTTAAATATCTGTGTGATTGGTTGAATATAACTGCTGTTATCTGTCTGGATTGATGTTTATATTATGATGTGCTAATATTTGTGATGCAGGGGAAAACAGGTTGGAGGGATCCAACTGGATTCCTCACAATGTAGTAATTATTTTTATAATTGATAATGATGCCTGTTTATATATTGTGATTGATAAATTTAAAATTTAATTGTATTGTGATATTGTGGAATAAACTTTAAACCTAGAATGTCAATTATAAAGGAATTTAGAGTTTTAATTATGAAGAAAGTAAATTGGGTTTTAAAAGAAATCAAAGGAACTGATAAATAAAGAATTTAAAAGAATATAAGAATTTGAATCTGTTTTGGGATGAAAAATGTAAATTGGTCAAATTGTGATTTTAAATAATGTGGAAAATTTATCAATCGATAAATGTGAAGTATAGATTTCTGGAAATGAATTCTATGGAAATTATAAATTTGTTTTGGAAAAAAACAATGGGGTTATTTGATGATGTTCCGGAAAATTAAAATATGTTGCAACGAAGCTTCCAAATATAAAATGTAAGTTTTAGATGTAAATAGAATATTTTGAAATGCCGCTTTCACCAGTGGGATTTTATTTAAGTAAATTGTAAATATGGTTTTTCATTGAAGAAATCTCCAAAATGTTTTATTTGAAAATGTTTTAAACCTATATTTTAAAAAAAATGAAATTTTCGGGAACGGGAAATTGTGTTTGAACTTTGAAAGAAGTTATGTTAAGCATGGGATTGGGGATTTATGTTGTAAACATAAATTGAATTGAAATAAATCGGCTAGATTTATGAGACGAATTCTTTGGAATGTTTGAATGGGGTGTGTTTCCCTGGGAAAACCAAGTTAGTGTTTTTTTTAAAGGATTTTATCTAAATAAAGGTCAAAGCAGAAATTTGTTTAAAGAGTATTTTTAAGAAATGGTTATGTTAGAGAAGGAATTAATAAATTTGTTTTACAATTATTTGTTTTACGTTATTGGTAAAGGCTAGTATTAATTTTTAAACATTACCTTTAAAATTTAGTAACCAAACCCTTATTTAAATCGAGTTTATATCTTGTTAAATAGTATTATTTAAATTAGTTTGAAATTATATTTTGAGTAAATAACTAGAAGTACATATATATATTTATAACTATATTTGCTATAAAGTATTTTAATTGTTTTAAATCTAAATTGTTTGAACTTGGTTGTTTTCCAAAGGGAAATAAATGGTAAAAGGATTTACCGTGAAAAGGAAGAATTTTTGGGAATTGTTCAAATGAGTTTTGAAATGTGAAAAATATATCTTTAAAAGATATTAGAGGAAAATAAATAATGTGGAGAATTATTTATTGTGTGATGGATGTTGTGAACATTAATTGATAGTTAAATCACCGACTATCAATATTGGACAAATGCGTTGATCGTTTCGAAGAGACCGGGATCGAGAATTATTTCTCGAAAACCACTTCGATCCGGTTTGTACGTTTCGTGAAATGTGTTCGGAGTCGAAGATGAAGCAGTGAAGTGCAAGGGCTAGTCGCTACTAATCTTGAGGATATTTCCAAAATGGATGTAGTAAGAATAGTACCATCGGTTCCGTTCGAACCCGGGACGGACTTGTATGGATGAATGCTTGCGAAACATTGTCAGGTGGGCGATGGGCATTCTAAGTGAAACGTTCTAAAGGTAACGCTTAGCCTCAAGCCTCATCAAATGGAATGACTGAAAATCAGGGGATATGCAGCAAGGCTTCGTGGGTAGCCCCCACTGGAGAGTAAGGTCATCCCTTTCTAGATGTCCCTTTTTATTTCGGCTTAGTGGTGCGGTTGTTGATCCCAACCGCAGGGTGATCTTATTCAGAACTGTCCAGTAAGGGATGGGTCCGACCTTGTGTTGCAGGGGATCGGGAGTGGTCCTCGGTACGGTGATCTCGGCCCCGTACTGTGATATGTGGTACCCCAGTGCCTAGTCATTAGTTGGAATTCATTCTCCCTACGAGCCTTTTACGAGTTTTGTTTGTATTACCCAATCTGTGGCTAGTAGCTGAAATTTAATCATGTAACAATTTCGGCTATTTTAGAAGTATTTGTATATAGACCCTATTATAATATCAGAGGATTTCTATAAAAAGTGTTTTAGCTATCGTAAGGTAAAAACCCGACATGTTTATTTGGGGCGTGGTCTTACGAGATGTTTTTGTTTCCAAAGGATTTTTGAAACTTTAATAATCAATTTGGATGCATTATAATCAGCTGGTATTCCAGACTGACTCGGGTGTTATTTCATATAATGCTCGGGTCAGACCGAGTATTATGTATTCAGGTCAGGATGCAATGGAACAGGAGAGGAGCTAAAGCCGAGACGTATTCTTCGTACTTATATATATTTCCGCTGCCATGATTGTATGATTGTCTGACTGATTTGTATTTATTGATTGTATGAGATACTCTGATGATATGATGTATAAACTTTTATAGTTTTCATTTTGTGTAAAGCTCTATTATTGAGTATTATATTTTATTCCGCTGCGATTGTGAGATTCTGATATTATTTAGTTTCTTCTTCTTCTATCTCTTCTTCTTTAATCCCTAATGGTTCATATTTCTGTTCCACTTGAGTTAATTAATGTAGAAAATTGTTGATTCAAGAGGTACGGATTTGCGGGCTGTTACATCATCTGTAGCACTAGCACATGAATAAAAAAAGTATACCAATTTTTTTTTGAGTAAATCCAGCAACTTGGAAGTTAGCTTTGAGATGTCTAGCACAAAAGCGGTGATGGTATTCTTATGGCCAATTATCTAATGCTCTTGGAATACTTTTCATTCGATCGGATATGAAAGTTAAACACCTATCGCAAACACTATGTATGTAATAGTGCATGCATCTAAGAAACCAATCCCAACTATCTTTCGATTCAAGGTCTACGATTGCATATGGTAATGGAAATATACCATCATTTGCATCTACTCCAGTCGCGACTAGCAACGTACCTTGATATTTTCCATATAGATAAGTTCCATGAATGCAAACAATGGTCGACAATGTGTAAAACCCTCAGTAGATGCACCAAATGCCCAAAATTCATTCTTAAAAAGAACTTTATCATTGGTGATTCTTTCAATATCAACTTTAAACATTGTTCCCGGATTATGTTTTTTAATAGTAGCTAAATATTGTGGTAACTCAGCATATGATGTTTCCCAATCTTCAAAAACTCTCTCAAGTGCTTTACGCAATGCTCTATACACGTTGAAGCAGCTAATTTTAATAAAAAATGTTTACAAAATTAGAACTTGAATCGTAGAAGGAGTGGTATTCAAATCCGATTCACAAAAGGAAGAATTCCATTAGCAATAAATCTGCTTGTAGCTTGTTATGGTTTGAATTAATAATCGAATTAACACAAGTATGATTGCCATCATATTTTCTAATTTCCCACCACCCGACCAATGATTTTTTAGGGACAATTACATGTATTCTCCAATGGCTATTTTTATCAACATTATAAATAGCGGTGTGCTCTGCTTTGCGGGATTTTATGGGTTTAAAAGAAACAGAATTCTTAATGGACCGCTCACTTAACCGCCGAATAAGTATTTCCTTTTGAAATTGCATTTCCAGTTGAAAACCAGAATCAACACATTTTGGGGTAAATACGTCTCTAATAGGAGTAACATTTTCAATCAATGATGCCATCATAATTTTCGCACTAAATAAATCATATGTCAAAGACATCTCAAATTCCATGTGCTCGTCGTTATCGTCATCATCTTCTTCCAAAAAAATGCTTCATTATTTTCATTTTCTTTCTCATGATCAATTTCAAACTCTAGAGCTTCATTATTAACTTCCATATTATCCATCCATGACATATCATTATCCATTGAAGCAACTTGCATGCTATCTATATGCGGTGAACTACGACCTCCATCATCATTGTTAACCTCTCTAGCATTTGAAGGTACGGAGTGTAAAAATTGATCATTTGCCAGTCTAGAGCTTGAACCACTAAGATGCACCATAAAATTGTGAAAAAAAGAGTATGATATCAAAACATTATAAATTTCAACTACTCAAATGTAAATACTTTAACAAATTACTTAGTTTGTATTCACACAAGTAGGAAATACTGGACTTGGATTGCTCTAATAAGGATAACTCGGAATAGCACCAAGAATTTGAGTATAATGTTGGTTCAAATTAGTAGCAATTGCCTCTTTAAAAGTCTCAATTCCTCTTTTTTCGCAAATAATTCAATCACTTTCATATTAACGGAAAACATAGCATCGACATCCTCATCATCTACGTCGATAGAGAAGATCCAGAATCCGTTACCGACTTGCTTATTAGTTTTACATCATACTCTTGTGAATCAATTTTTGTAACCCTATACACTGCTTCTTTTAGTTCATGTAGGAGCAAATTTTTTTAACCTTTGAACCCTTTTGTTCACCGCCAACATATACCGGTATATTGTTTTCTTTCATAGTCAATTTTCTATCAAAGTATCAAATAATTGGGATGAAATCCGACATACTTCTACAAAGGAAAACATAATTAATTTTAGAACAATCAACTGCTAAACAAATACTAATGACATAATAAAGCATAAAAACGAGAGAGGAGATTTGTGGAAAGTAGAATATGAAAATACCTAAAAATTGAGCTAGGGTTTGAGTTTAAACTAGATTTATACCTTCAAATTGATGCCAAATAGCAGATATAAGTTATCCGACTGGTAATCTTTGTATATTTTAAGATTTTGATGAATTTTGAGGTGAATGGAAGAAAGTTATGAAATTGAGTTTTTTAGCTCGAATATGCTGTAAGAGAAATGACTAACTACTGCTTGCAGTTTGTTTAAGGTTGAAAAATTTACACTGGCGCATTTGACAAATGCTCCAGTATAAATTTCAAGGGGTGCGTGCATTTCACCAATGCGCTCCGTATTCTTTTATTAAAAAAATGGTCAATTCATCGTTGAGCTGGCCAAAACTAGCCTACCATTGCAATTAGTTTTCAAAGAATCCTATTTATGTCAACATTTTTAAAAACCGGTCTTTGTGAAAATTTGTCCTTTTATGAATTATTTCAACATGAAAAATTGTAGAAGCAACTGTGGTTTATATAGTAGAAATTCCTGTCATTTTACAGATCAATATCTTTTTCTTTTGCTTTTTTTTAACTAGAGGTGATTTAGTAAATGTTTATTATAGTTAATTAATAGATGCAACCAAATTGATCTTTCATTTTACTTATTTCTTGAAAGCAAAATAAGTTCTAAAAATATAATAATAAACATTTCCTTTTTAAAAAGAACATTCTTCTAGTTGATAGAAGTTCTCTAGCTGAAAACAATTCAACAATTGATAAACATGAAGCAGAAATAGAAAGACAAATTTATATCATTGTTGGTTGGGACTGTTGATCTGGGTATTGTAACAAATAAGATATTTTTGTTTCTTTTGATATTTGGACCGTCACTACGCCAGAAATGTCATTTAGCAACGGCTTTGAGCCGTTGCAAAATAAGCAGTGCTAAAAATATGACAACGGCTTTTAGCCGTTGTAAATTTCAGTTTTAGAACGGCTAATAACCATTGCTAAATTTAATTTAGTAACGGCTGTAAGCCGTTGCAAAGTCTAGTTGGGCAACTTTGTTAATTCTGTTTTGCAACGACTCAAAACCGTTGCTAATTGTAATATTTTTTTTTTTTAAAATGCATTGCTTTTCTTGACTCCCTACAGTAACATTCATTTCATTATCATACTCAATATAAGCATTTACAAATTTAACATAATATCACAAAAGAAAGCTCATTAAATCAATTTTTTTTCATAGATTCAACACAAAAACCAAACATAACAAATCTTTTAATTATAATGTTCAACAACAATACATAACACTACATAGTTCAACAGCAGCAGCAATACATAACACTACAATGTTCAATAGTAGCAACAACTAGTATTGCGTACTAATATTAGAGAAACACTATAAAACCGTATATCAAAAAGTGTTTTTCCAAGCCAATGTATATTACAGAAGAACTCACAAAACCATAATCACCTCTCATTCCTCACTTCAGGCTAATCTTTTTTTCTACGTCGTCTGCATTATGAACAAACACGCAATTAGTTAAAGCATAAAGGTAAGTACAAATAAAGTAATGGGAGTATGGTACATTTTATTAATATATTGTCTAGAAGTAAAAATATCTTTAACAGCAGCAGTACGTTCATATTGCAGCATTTTGAAATCCAAAAAATGCATACTAATATGGATGTGATAGTATCCACGTTAGAAAATTATCCATCTAAGTTTTATCAAAATGGTAGTTGCGACCATGCATATTTCACTACATAAAATGATTGATATGTGCCGTTTTATCCTAGTAACAATTCATATTATGTAGGTTTAAACTACTGCCTAACTAAAGTACCATACACGTTTGAAAACTCATACCAATTACTGACAGAGACTGTAAACTAATGTATAACTTTCAAAATGCTCCCATAACCGAACAAAGCACAATCTTTGAGGATGTGTCGAATACTGATGGCAAACGATTGCTTTTCACTACGAATTACAATGGGGGAAAATTTACGAACAAAGTGCCTGATTAAGTTTCATAATTTATAAATAGTTGCTTTTCACCAGGAATTACAATGGGAAAAACTTATGAACAAGGTGCCTAATTAAGTTTCATAATTTATAAACACGTGTAGCAAATATTATTCCCTAATTTGGTAATCTCGGGATGATGGTATTTTTCTCAATGATAAAATTAAGGGTCATATTGAGCTAACAAGTGGACGGAGCAGAGTGCAGATAGGTATCATCACTGAAGTAAGTTCCATTCACTCATTGCATTCGCAAAATTTAGCGTTTTCCCTTGAAAAGTTATATTGCAGCATTTTGAGCACATTCAGTATCTTGTATTGAATATACTGGAAAGTATACACAGCTTGTATTGGTGCTAAAACTAAAAAAAGTTTGTATTTTTATTCTATGCTTTCATTTTTATTCTATGGCCTATATTCTAATCAATGTGTTAGGTAATGAAGACCGAGAGGATATGAAAGTAGGAACATAGACATACACTGGCAACCAAGGAAATTGAGAAGCATTCAAGCAAACACCTAGCAGGTCAAATCCAAAGCAAGGAAAAAACAAGAGAAGAAAGACGAGTTCTCCCTCCAGTATCTCGGAAACTAGGGGTTGGACACTGAATAATAATTAATGACGTTCCTTTTTTGAAATGAAAGTTGGACATTTTGGAACATATAAAGAGACTTAAGCCTTCATTTATAGCTCTGACGAGACATAAATAAAATGAGAATGCAGTTACCACTTTTGTTAAAAGTATTAACCTTGTCCAGTGCCAAGACCAAAGTGTAATAGAGGAAGATAAACATAGGATCTTAATCTTATGGGATGCAAATTTTTGGTACATTATCCCTGTTAAAAAAAGCAACCAGACAACCACTTGCATACTTCATAATAAGGGAGGTTTTTTTTTTGCTGTAACTACTGTTTATAGGCTGCATTCTCTATACAAATGCAAGGCTTATATAAGCATATAAAGGAAGCACAATGGTGTATTTCAATACCACGATTAATTTCAAGTAATTATAATCATGTACTTCATAATACAGACAGAATTGGTCCGTACAATAATGTAAATAATACAGACAAAGAATTTTATAACATAATTCTTCTGACTTGACCAATAGAACTGCAATATATTGGAAATGAATTTACATGGAGAGGTGGTACAAATTTTGCTACTCATAGTAAAATAGATAGAGCCTTCTCCAATATTGATTTTTTATGCTTTCCCTTAATTAGTAGCTCAAGCACTGGATAGTTCAACTAGTGACCATTGCCCGACACTGATTGACATCACAAAATTGGAAAATCATAATAATAGAACTCCTTTTATGATAATAATACTTGGGTTAACATGCAATGGTATTTAAATGCAATGAAACACATCTAATTAAAATTAGACGAAGAACATGTAGTAGCAAGAAACAGTTTACGACGGACAAAGATTAGTTTAAATAGATTAAAATTAGACTATTACCTGATCTCGCGTCTAAAGATATCGAATTGAAATCTTTAGATGGCACAAAAAACCACCGATTCCAACTTCACCAAAGGTCGTTGCAAGAGGATATTTTGTTTGGTTGTGTTCTCATTTGGTAGTAGTATGTTGTCCACAATCAACTTCTCGTGTGTTGGAGGTACAGGCTTCGCATGTATAACGGATGCTGTCGAATCTCTACATACAGAACCTATTGCAATGACCTCTAGATCAAAGTTCAGGATTTCACATTTTTGATTTGCCGAACCAGACGAACTCAATGGATTATTAACTTCGTTGTTCGACAATTTTCCAACAATTTCCTGTCGTGTCCCACTTCCTTCTTCATTGGAAGGAATGTCTGGTATGTGTTTTCCGTTATTCATGTATCATTTGAACAAGTCGACCAACGACTTCAGTGTACCCTCCATATTGTCCATCCTAGATTTCAAGTCTTTTGAATCTACTTTGGTCTTTTTGATGTGTTTACGTGCAATAATAAAAGCCTTTACTTGTGTTCTTAATATCTTGGTTCCAATACTATGAGTCCGGCCCCGTCGTATCCTTGCCAAACACTTGTGACAAGATGTCTTCATCCAATGGCAAATCTTCTTTATCGTTGTCATTGATTGCTTCCTTCATTTTGCAATTTTACTCTAAAATATGATACTACTTGAGAAATTACTATTAATTAATAGGTTACTAATCTAAAGTAGTAGACTAATAAAACATGTAAACATATATGTCATAAGCAATCATTATTAATTTATTATCTCAAACAATAGACTGTTTAACTTACGAAGTAGGAAGAAGTCGAATCTGATATGCTACCATCCTTTTCGTGTGAGTTTTCTTCCATACTTGACGATATGATTTCTTTTTTTGGATTTTCACTGGCCTGCAACCAAAATGGAAATAATTGATTATGTTAGTTCAACATTTGAATTTCCAACTGAGGCACTATAGTATTACTGTTATTTCAACACTACAAAAATTACATGTGTTTCTTTAGTTATCTTTTAAAGTCTTAATTTGATTCGGACTATCAAATAGTGTAAAGGCATAATGGAACTTCTCGGTTGATAAGAAGGTGAGGTAATAGGTGCTGAAGCAAAGGTTAAATGCAATCACCTTAGTACCTCAACTCTTTGTTCTTACCAAGCACAGCAGGAAAGCCAACTACCAACCTAACTTTCATTGTCACAAAATTATACAAACTTCTATAATTTCTATAAATACACAGCTTCATTCTATGTAATCGTCAGACAATAGATTTCAGAATAATGGCTACTGCCGTGTCAAAGATTAGTCATCTCTTTGCAATGCTGCTATTAGTATTCAACAACTTAATAGTGAATTACGCTGCACGTATGCTTCTAGAAGCACCAACAATCCCAAAACCAGAGCTGCACTGCCTTCACTGCTAGAGATCCCTTCTTTACCAAAGTTACAGTTGCCACCTCTTCCTGAGATCCCGACCCTTCCCAAGTTTGAACTACCTCCTTTGCCTGAACTACCAATTGTTCCTCAAGTTCCAACTCACCCTTCTGCTACCCCTTGAGTCTCGTAGATGATATGGCACTATTGATTGTAGTTTCATGAGTTTATGTTTGGTCTTGATTTATATATGTACTACATTACTTATTGCCGTATGTATACTGTATGATATATGATTCTATCTTCATACTTTTATGCATTATTGCACCTTGTAAATTATTATTCTCTACTTATCAAAAGAGCGGTGATACTTAAACTAGAATTAATCCTAATATTTTCTCTCAAGGCATTACTTCTTCTGACATATATGCTTCACAAATATATTTTGTTGCTGGGACACAGAAGTTACTGGTTATATGCAAACCGTAGTCCATAAGTTCGATAGAGGATATATTTTCCATAGCGCATGCAATGCATACCCTCACAGATTAAGAAGCCTAATCAGTTATAAAGCAAACTACCAGTAAAATATTAATCAAGTGTCATTGAAATTTAGAGCAAACGCTACAAACCAAGAATATTTAATAAAAAAGATGAAACAAACGTACCATTTTATGTTCTACTACAGTGTGACTTGTACGACCAGTGTGATGGCCATAGTTGTATAATGATCTGTTTTTTTGCCTACATCTCTTCTTTCGCATGCACCGAGTTTTGCTTCGTTTTTCAAGAAACCATCCCATCTTCTTGGCTGATTTTGGGAGGACAATTTTTCCTCCTCTCTTCATCATTATCAAATTTGTCATAGTAGCTTGTCCGCAATTCGCTCTTGTATCTCCTAAATGACTCTTGCATTTTTTTTAAAAATAAAACTCTTTTGCATCTGATTCTAGTTCAAAAAAAGTCTGTGAAAATTAAGAATTGCTTGCTTAAAAAAAGCAATGTGGAAAAATATACTAACAGAGAAAACCGAAATTGATATATTTTAATTTACCTGTAATTCAGCCCAAACGTCATCCTTAAATTTTTTGGGTACTTTATCCCAACTTTCATATGAGATTGGTACATGCGTTCGTACCAATTTACTAACTCGACTGCCTATTTTTCTAGCATTATCTGAAATTGGAGCACCATATGCATTGTCTCAACTTTCTCCGGCTGTGTAGATAATGATTGCGTTATTGAATGGATTGATGCTTCTGTGGCTTCTGACATTGTTGCTCTCATTTATAGCATTATCAGCACCTCCCTGCATATATAACAATTTTTTCATTCACAGGTGTAGCTATTTATTGCAATCGATGCAAGAATAAATAGTTCATCGGTCACTCGATCTTTGGTCTTTAATTTCTCTAAGTTTATTGTGACCAAGTTTGAAACAAGATCAATCTTGCAACCATTGACCTTGTCTTCGACCTTTACCCAATCACAATAAAAAACTATTTGTTTAAAGTCGATGTAATCCAACTCAATTATCTCCTGGACAACTCCGTAATACATTGTGTCTGCTTCCTTATAATTTTTATCCTTCCCACTCGCTCTAAATTTTGTAATTGCTCTCAAACATACACCGCTGTCTTGTGTTACTATCCGCTCTTTGTAACTTTTCAAGGAAAATGCAAATCCATTCACTTGGTACTTCTTATAACTACTCGTCTTGAACTTTGGCCCATTCACCAGCCGCCAAAGAGTTGAGTCAACATCGTTGGTCTTCATCAACTAAAAAACAAAATCAAAAGTGTGTTCATGAAGGTGTATGATCCACTTAAGTACATATGAAATAATTAATTAGATGTAATATATACCTCTCCACGTAACCATAGAGTAAAACTTTGACAAGCTTCCACAGATGTAACCCCACTTCGAGGTTGATATTTAGTACTTTTCACATATATGTTATACCTCCTATGACACAACATTTCGAAACATATATATGAGTTGATTTACAATAATGTGAATTCAAGAGTTATTCGTGAACTTACTTCTCTCATTCATCCAATCCATCGTACTTACTAAGGACCCATCTACGAGCTTGTTCAAACCGCACTTGGGTTAAGGTTATATATTTACCATTACCTAGAGGCATCTCACTAGCAAACTCATCATCCTTGTCTAAAAATGCCTCATGAGTATGTTTATGAGTGCCATCACCTCCTTCTATCATATACTCCATGCAATAAAGACTAGCTACTTGTACGATATATCCTTCTACAATACATCCTTCAATATATCTTTTGTTGCGCACATATCCTTTATATGTTTTCATTAACCTATGAAGGTAATCAATTATACATAACCAGTAGCTATTTAAACTGAATGATGATGAACAAAACTGAAATTAGTAATTTACCGTTCAAAAGGATACATCCACCTATATCTAACAGAACCGCAAATCAATGCTTCATCAGCTAAATAAACCATAAGAAGGATGTTGACATCGAAAAAAGCAGGTGGAAAATGTTTTTCAAACACACACATTGCTTCCACCAAACTAGCCTTTGCTTCTAAAAGATGTTCCCTGTTGATCACCTTTTAGTATAAAATGTTGAAGAATAGACTTATACGATGTATAGCATTACGTAGATCCTTATGTTGTGGATAAGAATGTTGAAGCAATATCAGAAGTAATTGTTGCACTATGACGTGGTATTCATGCGATTTCATATTTGTTAGTTTAGGAGGATTGATGTTCACATTGTTGTGGAAGTTGGAAGAGAATTTGCTAGGCACTTTCAGGCTTTTCAAAACGGTGCAAAATCAAAACTTCTCTTCTTTGTTCAAGATGAAAGTTGCCTCTGGTATGGTTATTTTATTTGTTTCAGGATCTTCCATCACCCATAATTTTTGTTTTATACCCATGGTTTTCAAATCCTTGCGTGCGTTGATGCCGTCTTTTGACTTGTCTTTATGACCCATGATTGTGCTAATGAGATGCTCAGTGACATTCTTCTCTGTATGCATAACATCAACATTATGTCGGACCAAATTTGCTTTTCAATATGAAAAATCAAAGATGATGGACCTCTTATACCATCCCTAAACATTGGCAAGTTCTTCCTCATCGGTTTTCTTTTTTTGTTTTCGACCAATCTCCGGATTTTTTACCAACTTTCGTCTTGGTGTTCGCTACCTTCTCTTTAACTTGATAACCATTTAATGGCCATGGAGGATGACGATATTCTTGTTTGTTATTAAAGTTTGTTTTTTCGTCTCAAAACTTGTGTTTGGAAGAAAAAAATCTTCGATGTCCCATGTAACACATCTTCTTACTTTCGGGAAGGTAATACGCACAAGTGTCTTCCCCACATATAGGACATGCAAAATATCCAGGAGTTGTGCACCTCGATAAAGTCCCAAGTGCAGGATAATCATGAATTCCCCATAATACCCTAGCTCTCAATGTGAACTCCAATTTATTAAATGAGTCAAATGCAACGACTCCTTCCCATAACTGTTTAAACTCGTCTATCAATGGTTGCAAATAAACATCAATATCCTTCACTGGTTGTTTTGGCCTTGAAATCAACAATGTCAATATTGAAAACTCCCTTTTTATGCATTAATGGAGGAAGATTATATGGTACTATAATTACTAGCCAGCAACTGTAATGGTTAGCTAGAGATGCATGTGGATTGAAACCATCCGTTGCTATTCCAAGTGTGACATTTCGTGGTTCAGCAGTAAACGTTTTGTAAAAAGAATCTGTTGCTCGCCATTGAGAAGTGTCACAAGGGTGACGCATTACAGCCGAATCAGACTTGGCACGGCCATGCCAAGTCATGGAATCTGCTATCCATGGTATAGTTTACAATCTCCTCAATCAAGAAATTAAAGGGAAATGACTCAATGTCTTTTGAGGCACTTTGGTGGCTTTTTTCTCTTCGCTGAATGTTGTCTTATATCTTGGCTCATTGCAAATTGGACAAGAAACTCTGTTTGCATCATCTTTCCAGTATAAAATGCAGTCATTAATGCATGCATCATAATATTCGTAATCCATCCCAACTTGTTTAATCATCTTCTTCATGTCGAAGTACTTTGTTGGTAGTGAGTTACCTTCGGCGAGTAATTCATTTATAAATTCGAGGAGTGCAATCAAACCATTGTCAGAAAAGCTGTACTGAGTTTTCAAGCTATTCAGCTTCAAAATGGCATACAATTTTTTTACCCCCTTTGGACATAAAGGATACAATGACTCTTTTGCACTATCAAAGAGTGATTTATACTTAGTACTTTGATTGGCCTGCCAATCGACATCAACTGTAGGCGATTCTCCAATATTATCGAGCAATGAACTTGTAGGTTGAAAATAATGAAATCTATCGGCATCATTGACCAGATCTTCCATCCAAGGAAGTTCAAACTCATTGGTAATTATGGCTTGACTAACGGTTGTTTTTGCTTCCCCACCGACTCTTCCCCATGAAAAATGCCAAACTGTGTATGATTGGACAATTCCCCATCTAAGTAGATGATAGTGAATGTCCTCTAATTTAATATTCATTTTCATATTTTTGCAATGTGTGCAAGGATAGGAATAGAATTCCTTATTACCACCGGTTTCCACAACGAAATCAATAAACTTCTGCACTTCTTCCACATATCGTGCAGTTCTTCGATCAAATTCTTTCATCCATGGTTTGTCTATACTAGAAGACATACTGACCTGTTATATCATATACGATATGTTGTCAATTATATTTCTATCAGCTCATTATATTATCCTACGACATACACAAACACATAACACAACTCAAACTATTTTGATGTATAAATTCTTATGTTCACTTACATGGAGATCTAACCCAATGAAAAATAAATATAGATCGTTTTATGTTCACTTTCTTGGTAATGTTGTAGTTCATCTATTAATATTTTGATGTCTAATGGCACTGCCATGGTAGCGTCATAGTGCATATATTTCCTTTAATTCAAAGGATAATTCATTGTCCAATATCGTCAATATATTTCCTTTAATCCAAATTCATTATTTCTACACCTTTAATTAAAGGATTATCCACTGTCCAAAATCGTTTTTTCTTTTAAATTACAGTACAAGAAATAAGCGTCCTTAAAAATGTTTAAATTCAAATCAGTTTTTCTTTTAAATAATTGCTTACATATGAGATCAGTGTCCTTTTTTAGTCCTGGTGAGGAGTTCACATTTTAGTTTAAAATCACATTTGCACCAAGATGTACCTTTCATCAACTTTATTATACAATTTTTTCTGAAATTCCAAGTTTCTGGCTCATAATTCAAAATAATGACACCATAGAAAACTCTCAACACTAAAACACTATTACATGACCTGCAAATAGTTCAGTATTAGCTTTAGGAAATGGCATGAAAATTACCTTACACCACGCACTTAAAACAGACTGACACACAAACAAAAAAGGGTAATACAGGAAAAAAATATATCTGATAATGCAGTTGCACTGCACTACTGCCAGGTAGAAGTGTATTTGTGCACTGCTAAGTGCTTCTACGTTGCTGCAGCAGTAGTGAGAAGCACTGCACTGCTGGGCATCGGTGCACAATTGTGCATTTGTGTACTGCACTACTGCTAGCAGTAGTGCCTACGGATAAGCAAGAGTGGAATATGTTATCCGGATTTATCTCACGATCTTAGGTAACATGTTGGATATATAACTAATAAGTTACAGAATGAAGGTGTTTGTTTGAGTCATCGTTACACTATAGCTGAACAATGCAGGAATTAAATGAAAAGGAAATGCGGTCTTAGGTAAACATAGAATAATAATAGTAGTAGTCCCTGTCATGGTCCTTCGATTGAGACTTGCTTGTTTCCTTTTTTGTCAACTTTCTTAGAACTATTATTAAAGTATTGATGCATGCACTAATATAACCATTATTTACTATGCTACTTAGATTTGCTTATTGTATCTTGTACATAAGTGATAACAATTGTGTGACTTTCACTTTTCTATGTTAATTTTGTTCAGTACTTTCAATTTAAGAAACCAAAACGACCAAGGTTTCTACACAAAATGCATTTACTCTTCTCAAAATAACTCTTTCAAACAATCAAATATCACACGCCTCATGTGATTTTTAAAGAGGAAAAATCAAAAAATTATTATTATGTCAAAGTAGGTATACGGAAGAGAGAATAAATTGAGGACCCATGGTTTTTTCGTTCCCTCAATTTTCATTCCTCTTCCCACAATTCCTGATAATTTATTATTCTTTATATGTTAATAACAACCGAGTATCAGTAAATCAAAAGATCTTCACTTGTTCCACTACTAGCAAAAGTTTTCCGTCAAATAGAAAACTTTTACTAGAAGTACCAATTTCATTAGTGAAAATTGCTAAACAGCCACTCTATGTCTGCACCGTCCAAATCCAGAGAAATTAAAAATGATTATGAACCTAACATGATTATCATACAAACACCCATGCATATGCAACAGGCAACTAATGTTACAATAGTATTTTTAATTGACATTAATTTGAATAAATACTTCAATAATTATAAGTCGATAAGAGAATATGTAATCATGATATCAATTGACGTAAAGAAACTCGATAAAATATTGTATATATAGCACTATATAGTACATTCTTACTATATAAAATTCTTTTAGCAAGCTACATCAAAAACTAAAGAGCCAATTCGTAGATTTTGGTAGATTACATAGATTGGCATCAGTAACCAAGCTGATACCATATTACTTGGTTAATAACAGTGTTTAATGCAAGCTATTTATGAAATACACTAGTTATATTGACAATAGCAGAAAACATAAGTTGAGTATAATGTATATAGCATATGTGCATGTTCATTGAGCGACGAGTATTTCTGATATTTTTTGGCCATCTCAAGTAAAACCTTATGAGATGCATGGCTGTAAAAGCAAATATTTTATCAGAGGATCAGAAGACAACATTTAGCAGCTATGATATGGCATGGGGGACAGCTAGATATTAATATTTGGCACAAACTTTAATAATTGGCCTGTAATATACGCATGTGTCTAGGTGTATTGAAGGTTTAAGTTATTATAGTAGAAGATGCAAGCATTATACATTTTAGATTTACCCCAATATGTTTATTGAACTAAAATTTGGAGAATTATTTTCCCTCTCTATTCCCTAATTTATATGCAAACATTTTAAAACAATTAACCATAATAATTATAGCTATAGCCTATTTTAAGGTCCGAGGAAGAAATTTTACATGTTTACGTATGGGAACACAAAGTTCTAAAATTCAATGTAAGTCTTATGTGTTGTTTTACTGAAAAAGCAAGGCTTTGGATCTTCACATTGGCAGCATTAATGATGAGAATGACTATTAATCGGTGATTTCATGGAATGGATCTTTCAGTTAATACAAAAAAAGTGATACAGCAGGGTCTAAATTCTATTGCCAAATTCAATCTTATCATACTCTTGAATGCAAAAAATATAAAAGTACTTGGCGCTAGACATATATTATATCAAAGATCTTGGCGCTAGACATATATTATATCAAAATTTAAAAATAAAAACAAAAATAAATAGAAAATAGTATCATGATAATGATCGACAAATATTGACTGAATTGAAGGAAATATTGAACGATGAGAAGTCACTTTTATAATGTAATCGATTGACTTTAACTGAACGAGGAATTGAAGAATCATATATAAGAGTCAGTAACAAGATGCATGCAGCTTTATTATCAATATGTTGAATTTATCATAAAATGCTATGAATATATTTGGAGATATAATAAACTATTAAATGGATTATATACAATCAAAATATACAGGAACCGATATAATAGATATACCACTCAAAAAATAGTCAGTGCATCTTTTCTTTATGCAATTGACGTAAAATTTTCAGGTTCGATTTTTAGCTTTGTTTATAATATGATCCATAGTGTATGGTATTTTCTTTGAAAAATTAACGAATATAATAATTATATTTGGAGTAATATTTTGGATGAGTGAATCAATAAGCTCCTATTGAAAACAATGGATACTAGTACTCATTATATGAAATACTTTAAAAAGAAATGAATGGAAAGATTATATTCCGAGATAACATTTTGAAATAGTGAATAAAAGTTAATTTTTTTAAGAAATAATTGTTTTTAACTTTATATTTTGAGGCTATACGTATTTTCTTTATTTGCAAATCAATGCATTGATTTGTATTTATTTTTAACAGGCTACGAAATTTGAACAACCACTTACCACTTCATTAGTGGATGTTGAAACTAATGAAAATTTCAAAAATAGTTTGTACTCAAACAGTTATAGTGGGTCAAAAGGTGATATTAATTTAAACGATGAGGATGGTAGTTTGATTGAAAACATAACTAATGTAATTGAGGAAAACCCTGTTCTGAAAGTGGGAAGGACTTCTTCAGATATGTTAGTGAGAATTCATAGAGTATAATGGTTTAACGCTGGAAAAAAAATAAGAAGTTTAGAAGGAAAAAAGAACCTAAAATTATTACTCATAAAAGAGATAATTGTAGGAGCAAAAGCATGATTAAATGAAAATTACAAACTAGAACTTAGGGTGCGAATTCAAAAAACAGAATAAATGGCATAATGAAACTCCTTACAAAACAGAATAATTAGGTACTTTGTAATTTTGTATTTGGTTTGCTTAATCCATAATGCAACTTCCTTTCATATTTAACTCTTTATCAGAGATTAAACTGCAAAAGGGGAAGAATAACCGTTCACCTCAAGCAGCAACTTCTAACTACCAACAATAATGCTGTAAGTTAAAAAGTACACCATATATCAATCTTGCATCTGTAGGTATTCCAAATGTTATCAAAAATTAACCGGTAAAAGTTTCAATTAACTGAACAAAGATAATCATAATCTCCACCAATTTAATATATTCCATGCTACAACTGCTGCTGGGTAAACTTTATAGGACTACAACCATAAAGGGAGGGAAAAAAGATATGTTAATATAAGATTTTCAAGTGAGCCAGAAAGGATATAAGTGAAAATATATTTTAAATATATACTAAGCATCAAAAATGGTTCTACTCTATTACATCTGGACAGGTATGTAGCGTTATGGCATGCTAACATTCATGTCATTTACTAAAGAAATGTTTTTCCTACCGACTTACCATGTAATTGTTAATTGCATTTAACCCCACATTAAATGGCTACTAATCATCCCTCAGTTAACCAAGTTTTGTATCATTTCAAATGGATTAGTATAAATAAATAATATTCAAACTCTTAAATTTGTAACCAAGTACAACTTTGTATGAAAGTAGGCAAACACGCTTTACCATACTTGAAATCAAGAAATAAAATGGTATGGTACAGATCCTAATTCGGTTGATAATCTGGTCGATAAACCATTAACAAGCAAGTATTTTCTGATTATTATTTTTGAAATAAAAAAATAAATACCTTTGATTTCCACTTGTGAATTTTCTCCCCCTCTGATTTCAAGCCACTGGACTGGTGAATTCATGAAAAAGAGGAGAAACGACGCAGGGGATAATAGGGCACGCGAAGGGAAAGGAATGACGCGGGGGCGATTAGGGCACATGGAGGGAAAGGAACGACGCGGGGGCGATTATGGAACACGGAGGGAAAGGAAAGGGAGGGGGCGATTAGGGCAAACACGATTAGGATTAGGGAAATGAAAAGGAGGGGCGTACTGTTTTGGGTACGTGGGGTTAATACCAACGAATTAAAAGGAAAAAAATTTAGGAAAACTTTACAACGGCTTTAAGCCATTGAATAATTAAAACGGCCTGTAGCTGTCCTTAATAGTTTTACAACGGCCCAAAGCCGTTGCTATTTAGAAACGGCTCAAAGCCGTTGCGATTTTTCCACATGGGGGAATTACAAAATTGCCAATGTGGTGTAGTGCGTTGTGCAAAATTTTATTAATTTGCACTAAATTCAAAACTGCAGTGGAATACTAAGGTGCAAAAGCAACCAAAAGAAGAATCTATCTTGTCGATTACTTATCAACCACCAATTCAATGAAAAATAATCACCAAATAAAGAAAAACAAAAGAGTAGAGAATACAAGATTTAACATGGTTTGGCTAGATGCATACATCCACTGATCTAACAACTATTCGTTATTTTGTTGAAGAAAGAGAGTACAAAAAATAAATTACAAAATTATAGGTAACAAAGTGTAGAGACTAACCTATAATTACAAATTGAATAATCAATTTCTCCAAATACTTGTTTGCACTCAAAATCCCTAACTTGATTTGACTACAAAAATTAGGGTTTCCTGAAGAAGAGGATAATGATGGATGCTCTCTCACATAGTAATATGAAGATAAACTTCCTTCATTTAAATAGACCTGATGAAGGAGTTACCTGGAGATTAAGAAATTTAATTTTCCAATTATCTTGAAATCTTTCCAAATATCCATGATTTGAAATCTATGCAAATGGATATCAGTGATCTTAGTTTCTATAATTTTCCTTGCTTGAATCAATCTCCGGCAGCAATCTTTTCTTTCTTCATATAACAAATTATTTGACTAATTACTTGATTAGGTAATTAATTAGTTTTCTTTCTTCAAAAGCAATCACGCATAACTTCCCTTTTTTTCTTTTCACATATAACCTAACTGATTAATAATGTAAATTAGCTAAATTTATTTCTTCTTTGTCAAATATTCGAATCATCAAATTTAGCACTCCATCTTGATTCAAATATAACAATCTCTCTTCATCACCATATTTCAATAAATTGTTGGGTCGCGCGTCACATGGTGCAAAGTTCAATATGAACTAGTTTAGGCATTGTTACCCAAACGTGGCTTCCAAGTCTTTCCCAAGCATAAAAAAGATAGTATGCACATCAACAAACAAAATGCATACGAGCAAATACCAAAATTCTTTAATATATCCAATATAGGAAATGAATATGTAGATATTAAACTTTGAAAGACCAAGAAGATTTAATAATGCACTTCACCTTCTCCATTCCAAATTGAATGAGGACATGCTCAAACTTATCTACTCCAATCTCTTCCATAAGAATTTTGCTAGACTTTCCTAAGTCAACACTAACAGACTCACCAACAAGCTCCGCAACATTCAAAGCATAAGATGAAGAATCATCGCTACAAATATGCTTACAAATAGGGCCAACTGAGCCAAAAATTCTTTCCTGCAACTGAGCTCCTCCTAAAGTCTGAACCTCTATAATACTCTCATTAACTATGGTATCATCAAAAATACCAATATCTCTCCAAACATGGAAACAATCTGATGACTCCAAATGTGGTTGGCAATTTTTTGTTCTCCCAATGTCATCACTTAATAGAGGCTCCACCGTTAACAAAGAACTCTCTTCAAATATCGCATGTCTACTAGTCATAATTCTCCTAGTTGTTTTACACAACAACCTATACCTCTTCACTCATTCTCTATAGCCTAATAAAATGTGCTTGCTTTCCCTAGGCTTCAACTTATCATATCTCTCATCTTCTAAATAAGCTGAACAACCAAACACTTTAAGAAATGAATAATTAACAAACTCTCTTTTCCATATCTCTTCTGGGTTCTTTGTGTCTATGGCAATAGAAGGTGTATGGTTAATGATAAATGCTGCCATAAACATCACTTTTATCTAAAATCTCTCTTTTAGGTCAACAATCGTTCTCAAGCTGATAGCTCTCTCCCATAATATCCGACACATGCTCTTCGCCACTCCATAACAATGTGACTCAACATAAATACAAAAATCTCTTACTATATGCTCGGACACACAATAGTTATTGAATTCTTGTGGCAAAAATTCAATACTGTTTCCAAATTTGATAACCTTCAAATGCTTCCCTGACTGATTCTCTACCAGGGTCTTCCACTTACAAAACTGGACAAATATTCTGTTTTTGGCCTTTAAGAAATAGACCCAGACCTTACGTGAGAAATCATTCACAAATAAGACGAAATAACTGGCTCCACCAAAAGATAAAAATGGGGTGGGTCCCCGTACATAAGAATGAACATACTCTAGAAACTCTGTAGCTCTGGATCTCCAGAAATCAAATGTGGCACGCTTCTTATTTCCAAAAAAAAATCTCCACAAGAGCTAGGCTTCGACTGAAAAACAACACCAATCAACCCCCGCTTCTTTAATACTTCAAGACTCTCCTCATCAACAAGACCTAAACGAAAATATCATAACTGAGTATAATCTGGAATACTAGAATCGGTAAAAACTACTAACTCTCCTAAGACTGTCTCTCCATGAAGCACATATATGCCATCAACTCGCACCTCTTTCATCACTACCAAGGAACCTTTCGCCACTCTCAGGTTTGCTCCATCAATTATTATCCTCATACCAAGTCTACTCAAAGCTCCAACTGACAACACACTTCTATGCGGCATTGGAACATGTCTAACATCCATAATTGTCCTAATAACACCATCATGCGTCTTAAACCTCACACTTCCGACGCCCATAACATGGCAAAATGTGTCATTCCTCGTATGAAATGCTCCGCCATCAATCTTCTTATAGCCGACATAACAGCTCATATCTGGCATCATATGACAAGGGTCTCCAGAATCAATCACCCAATTTGTACTATCTGAAGATGAAATATTGGCTGAAAATCTACATTCGATCTAACTACTGCCGAAACTAAATCTTTCTCCTTCTTCTCTCTCTTCTTTCTAAGAGCTGGAAAATCATGTATTAAATGCCACTTCTTCTTACAATAGTAGCAAACACCCCTTCTAGAGCCCTTGAAGTGGGGGACCTATGCATATCTCTTCGACCTCCTAGGTGCTTCTGTCTTTATCTCTTCCTCTAAATGAACGAAATTGTTGCTGAATAACGCCGTCATTATCTTCACCTTCCATGTCCCAAAAACTTCTTTTTAACAAATTCGGTGACGCCATAATTTTTCATACCACTATTAAAAGAATTTGCCATTAATTACTAATCTAGAACAAGACAGCTGGCTCCGATACCAATCTGTTGTGCAAAATTTTAATTATTTTGCACTAACTCCGAAACTGCAGCGGAATACTAAGGCACAGAAGCAACCAAAAGAAGGATCTAGCTCATCGGTTACTTATCAACCAACAATTCAATGAAAAATAATCACCACGAAAAGAAAAACGTAAGAGTAGAAAACACAAAGATTTAACATGGTTCGGTTAGATTGGCTACGTCCATGGACCCAATAACTATTCTTAATTTTACTAAAGAAAGAGAGCAAAAGAGAGAAATTAGAAAATTATAGGTAGAAAAGTGAAGAGACTAATCTATAATTACAAATTGAATAATCAATTTCTCCATAGACTTGTTTGCGATCAAAATCCCTAATTTGATTTGACTGCAAAAATTAAGGTTTACTAAAGAAGAGGAAGGCGATGGATGCTCTCTCACATGCTAATATGAAGATAAACTTCCTTCATTTAAATAGACTTGATGAATGAGTTACCTGGAGATTAAGAAATTTAATCGTCCAATTACCTTGAAATCTTTCCAAATATCCATGATTTGATTTCTATAAAATGGATACTAGTAAGCTTGGTTTCTATACTTTTCCTTGCTTGAATCAATCTCCATCAGCAATCTTTTCTTTCTTCATATAACAAATTCTTTGACTAATTAATTGATTGGCTAATTTATTAGTTTTTTTTCTCCAAAAGCAATCACACATAACTTTTCTCTTTTTCTTTCCACATATAACCTAATTGATTAATAAGATAAATTAACTAAATTCTTTTCTTCTTTGACAAATATTTTTATCACCCAAATTTAACATGGACAATGAAAGGAACAATGTGATGATGTAATTAAGTACTTTGGCATTCATTGACCAGTTTCAACAATTTGATGGCTAAGCAACCATTTTTTAGTCAATAGTTACGTACAAACCACCATTATAAATTCGACTTCAAATCTTCTAATTTCGTATTTATTTATATGTTTTTACTTGCTTTTAGTTTATTTTTCTTCAATTTTCAACTGTTTACTGGTTCATTTTTATGTTTTGAGGTATGTTTAAATTTCAGCTGTAATTATAATCGCACAACATTGAAGTATGTTATATTTTTTTCTACAAAAAATTGTTATTTCTATTAGTTTCAATTGAACACACAAGAATTAGAGGTAGAGCCTTGACGCAACGGTTAGGTCATCCACATGGTGACCTAGACACCCAGGTTCGAGTCCAGAAATATCTTCTTTGCAATAAGAGAGAAAGGCGGCGTACATTATCGATCTCCGCAGAGCCCGTTATGGTGTGGGAGCCTCATACACTAGGTTCTGCCTTTTATTTAAGAATTAGCTAGATGGTGTAAAGAAGAATATCTAAATAATGTGTTTGATTGTGGTTTTCAAAACGACAATATGGGATATTATTCAAATTTGTGCTTATGCAGTGATCTTATTAGTTATCTTTATAAGTAGGATAAATTAAACGAGGCATGCTATTGTAGAAAATTGGATATGCTATTGTATATTCAGATTATGATAACTCCTTAGAAGAATTATTATTTCGGTTGTGATAATATAAACATGCATATTGTCTCAAATTCATTTAATGAACATGCGTGTAGAAAGTTTTTTCCTAATAACTTCGTTTGTAGTTTTTTTATACGGGCTTTACAAGGATAGAAGAACTGAAGATGCAAAAATCTATTACTCAAAATTGTTGCTTTGGGGATTTATTCTCGATAAGTTTACTTTAATCATTCAAGGTTATTTAGTATCCGATAATGTAACACCCCTAATTTTTAATAACATTACTCAAGAGATTTAATTAGATAAATTAAATAAAGTTACATACATATTAGAGTGATGAGGGGATTGAGATTT
This sequence comes from Allium cepa, assembly GCA_030765085.1. Lineage (NCBI taxonomy): Eukaryota > Viridiplantae > Streptophyta > Magnoliopsida > Asparagales > Amaryllidaceae > Allium > Allium cepa. The sequence goes on from CM060932.1 coordinate 613,245,353, forward strand.
GAAAACATAACTAGAAGCCATGCTTAATTAAAAATAAAGAATTGGTTTATGGAAATGGTTTATTAGATAACTAATAAAAGAATAAAACAAGGGCTTAATAGGTAATTGCCACACCATAATCCCATTACCCTTAAAATCTCGTTTCCTTAACTTAGCACATTCATTTTTCAAAACAAAAAAACGTAAACAAAAAGATCAAATTCGGCCATAACCTAGGGAAAGAAAAGGGGAAAATCAATCGAAGCTAAGCAATCAAGCAACGAGAATTAATCAAAGATCAAATCTCTAGCTCCTTATCTTAATCAAGGTGAGTAATAATCAAAACCATCTCTTTTTTTTAAAGATCATTTGATTTCTGGTTTATGTTTAAACCCTTATGTGATGATTTTAATGATGATATGTACGAATTTTATGTTATGTTTAATTCAAACAAGATTGTTTGATAAATGTTTAATTCGGTTTTTAAGAGAAAAAAAAATCATATTTTCTGAATTTCAATGCCATAAGGAATTTATATGTTATGTGAAATATTACTTTAGAGATGGGTTTTAATTTTTGTAATTTTTTGAGTTATGGTATATTTATTATGAATTTTTGAAGGAAGAAATGATTAGAATGGGTTTAAAATTATTTCGGCTATTTTATAAAGGAATTTGGGTATGAAATTACTATATTTTAGACAACATATCAAAAATTAATTTTTATAATTTTGGGGAATTTTTCCTAAGTAATATACTACAGAAATTAAATCAATTTAGTTGAAGGACTAAAATCGTGTAATTTTTTTGCTTAAGGAATGGCTTACTTGTCAAATTATTTTTTTGTAGATCTGAAATAATTACGATAGTTTTAGGGAAAGAATTCGAAAAGCTTATGACAACCAATTAAATGTTTACAAATAGACAGGTTAGTTAAAAAGAAATTACTTAAAAAAGGCATTAAAACAGTTGTTACCCAGAAATTATGTTTCTCCTCTTTGAGGCGCTTCCTTTCGACCATATATTGCCGCCTCAACCAAGTTGAAACCAACCAAGTCGAAACCAATACACAAGGTATCAATAAGTGGGTGGTTGTGAATTGGAGAAAGGTGGAACGTATAGAGTCGAACCCTAGCTTACGAAGGGGTCGAAGCCTTTATTTTACTATTTAAAGAAATGCGCTTGCCTTGTTTTCAAAAAAATGCTTTCGAAAAGGTTTACTATAGCTTTCAAAGAAGTCGCCGCCTTTTTGTTTCGAAAAGATAGCTTTCGAATGAGTTGCCTTATTTTTAAATCAATGCTTTTGAAAAGGTAGTTTGAACCCAGTCCAAACCATGCTGCCGACTTTATTCCTTTCGAGGGATTGAAGCTATCAACTAATTCGAAAGGTAGCTTTTGTTTTATAAACACAATAAGCCACTTCCTAATGCTTTCGAGAGGGTTTAATGGTTTCGAAGGTAATGACTTCGAAAGGGGTTTCGAAGCTATCCTTACTAATGTTTTCTTAAATGATTTGAGATTTCGAGAGGATGGTTTCAGAGCCATCAATCTTTCCCCAATCACTTTTATTTGAGAGTTAATGGTTTCAAAAGGGGTACTTTCTTTTGTATTCACTTTGACCCAAAAGATATTTTTAAGAAAAAATTCAATGGTTTCGAAAGGGGAACTTTCAAATAGTTTCGTAGCTATGCTTCTAAGAGTTAATAAGTTATATTTTAATTCTTTCAGAAGGTATGTTTTGATGGTTTTAAAAGAGATGATTAAAGTGTTTCGAAAGGCATATGTTTAGTTTTTTGAAAAAAAGATTTGAATGCTTCCGAAGGAAGTTATCCAATGGTTTCGAAAGTAAAGGTATAAGGTTTTGAAAGCCTTAGTTTTCAAAACAAAGAACCCAATCTTATTTTTAAAGGAAAAACCATGGCAAAAATAAAGGAGTTTTAAAATGGCTTTTAAGTTTGGAGTTTTTGAAGAAGCTTTCCTTGATAAAATAATAGGTTAATGAGATTAACCATGTTTTGTATGAAAATGATTTCAAGGATAATAAACATAGGTGTTGGTGTTATTATGTTATTATGTTTACTTCTTCTAATATATATATATATATATATATATATATTCACAGTTTAATGGACCAATAATTGTATTTTAGGGAAAAAGGGCAGAATAACCAAAGAGGTTGACACAGTAGTGAATATAAATTGAGTTAACTCCTATATGGGTATAATTGCATATAGGAGGTCAAGTATACTAGAATATAGGATGCCTAAATACCAATTAGAGAAGTTTTTAAATAGACAGGTTCATAGTAAACCCATGAAAACTGTGTTTATAAAGAGTTATTGGTAGGGGCTAATAGGTTTGTAGTGAATCCATGAAAAATATATACGAATTAAGTTATTGATAGAAGTGAATAGGTTCATAGTCAACCCATGAAAACTATGATAAGAGGAAAATTATTGGAGATACCAATAGGTTCGGGGAGAACCCATGAATAATGAAGTTATTGGCAGGGGCCAATAGGTTTTTAGTGATCCCATGAAAACTATGGGACCAGATAGGAAGTACATAAGCTTTAAACAAGTTATTAGTTAGACTATGAAAACGAATAGGTTAATAGTGATCCTAGAAATTATAACTAAGACAGATAGTCAAAATGAATGGGGATGGGAATTCCAAAAATGATTTACTTGTTTACATTTCATCATAATATTTTGAATTGTTATGTTTTTAACCATTGTGGATGCAGGAGCATAGTATATGGTTATTATAAGTTTTTGATATGATACTAGCGAGGGGAAAACCTATTCCACTAAGCGGCATGGTCTCATTAGATATCTAAATGGTTCGAGATGGTAGGTTATTATGCATTCCAGAATTTATGTTTGACTTGAATTTTATGTTTTCCCCTTAAACTCTCGGGTGCTCAATTAACTTTGAGTACTTTGAGAGTTGCAGTTTTCAAGTACCTCTTTATACGAATAAGCTTCCGAAGATGTGCAGGAGACGAGCTAGATAGTAGAAGTTCTTTTCTATTTTTATTCCACTTTGTTTTGTTGTAAAGGCAAAGTTGTTTAAATGCCTATATATACATGCACTCTGATCATCCAAGGGGGGCATCTCCATCTGTCGCTCTTGGCGTATATTCTAATAATTATATTTTCTCTGAACGAGGTTCTCGAATTTGAGATTATGTAATGAATTTGGAATTATTTGAAATGGAATGAGAGATTTTTTTAATGATTTAAAAAAAATTCAATATCCATGTATTTTTGTTATATCAATATATCTAACATTATCGTATTTGGTCATCGAAGATTAATAAGTATGATGACTGCAACATCCGTAGTCGATATTTTTGGGCCTCCAAGTGAGGGGTGATACATGTTGGTTCAGAGCATAGGTTTATGAAAATATAAAAGAAATTTAAGCTTAAAAGATTTTATCAAAATATAATCCAATGAATCAGAAAATAAAATCAAGCCTTGGGTTAACGCTATAATAAAGTACTTATATTTTATATATATATATATATATATATATATATATGTATGTATGTATATAAGTACGTATTCTCCTCTCTCTTAGATTGTTCTTCTGTATCTTACTAAGGCTCGTATGCAGATTTGCGAGAAAGAAGATATGGAGGCAGGAAACGGAAGAGGAAATCTTAGTGGAGGAAGCACCACAACAAATGGTAATGTTCGACCTACCAAGAGGAACCCGGATCAACAAACTAATGCTAATCAAAATGTAGATGCCAATGTAGGTGTTGGAAATCCGCCAGTAGATATTGGGATGATGTATCAATTCTTCGTGAATCTGATGCAAGTAGGAGCAGCCGCTGGGGTAGTTCGGAATGTTGGAGGAGTTAATCCCGCGGCTGCAGTTGGAAACAATTATGCTAAGTTGAGTAGGGATTACACCAGTCTTGGTGGAAATCCATCCGTGGGAACAGAGGATGCCATAGAAGTTGATAATTAGTTGTTACATTGTGAGAGAATCATCATTGATTTGGGTTTGAATGATGAGAAAAAGAGTGGACTAGCCTCCAAGCAGTTGCAGGGAGCAGCGCTTCATTGGCGGAATAATGTTACAGCCGGAGTTCCTGAGGAAGAATTGACTTGGGCAGAATTTCGAAGGAGATTCAAGTAGACGTTTTTGTCTGAAGTTTCTAAGTCGACATTGTTGAGAAATTTTATGGATTTAGCATAGGGAGAGATGTCGGTAATTAGGAATTCTACTAAGTTTGATGAGCTGTCTAGATATAGGTATGCGACTATTGATACCATTATTAAGAGGAATAAAAATTTTATTCGGGGATTGAGACCCGAGATAGGGCGACCCTGCCACATCTCTGTGATCCTTGTAATTTTGTTATGGACATGGCAATCCGATATGAGGAAATGCTTGCTATTTATGGAAAGGAAAAGCCGGTCGAGACCCATTGTTCTTGAGGGAAAAAGAGAAAGTTCTTTAAGAAGAAGGAAACCCAGAAGAGAAAGACTGCCAAGAAGGGAAAGGCTGATCTGGTCTGCTTTAAGTGTGATAAGAAATGCCATTATGCTTATGAATGTCGGACAGGCAAGGGGAAGAAGGCTGCGGAAAAGAAGAGCATGAAGTGCTTTAACTGTGGTCAGGTTGGGCACTATAAGAATCATTGTCCAGAACCAGTCTGGGCGGACAGGGGAAGAGTTTTTTCTGTTGGACCATCGGCTGCTAGGCCAACTACTGTTGAGAAGGGGAAGACTGTGATGGAAGGTACGCTTTTTATTCAAAGTATACCGGTTAGGCTACTATTTGATACTGGTGCATCACATTCATTGGTATCCCAGTGTTTGGTTGATAGGTTATGCTTAGAATCCACATACCTTGTTACTTTCTTAAGGATTGAAAATCTGATAGGAGGGTATGCAACTCTAGGGATGAGATATAACCAGTTAGAACTTGATTTGTTAGGCCATAAGTTTGCATGCATTCTGTATTTTTTTGATTTCGTAGACTTCAGGATCATATTGGGTATGGATTGGTTAGGTAAGTATGGGGCTTGGATATTTTTCTAGGATAGGGAAATATCGTTGAGACACCTTGATAGTCATAACTGAATCATAGTCTCGCTGGAGAATTCTGGTAGAAGTGCTTACGCCTTATTAAGAGCTATGGAAGTAGAAGAAGAGTTATGTCAGATTCGGGTAGCAAGAGAGTTTGTAGATGTTTTTGGGTCGATTACAAGACTACCACCAAAATGAGCTATTGAGTTTCGAATGGTCCTTGTGCTAGGAGATCAACCTGTAAGTAGACCACCTTGCAGAATGACACCAACCGAGATAATGGAATTGAAGATGCAGTTAGTGGATCTAGAAGGAAGAAATTTTATTAGACCAAGCAGTTTGCCTTGAGTAGCGGCCGCGTTGTTCATGTAGAAATCAGATGGATCGTTGAGGATGTGTAACTTAACTATCTTAAGTTAAACGAGAAGACGATTAAGAATAAGTATCCTTTGCCATGAATCGACGATCTATTTGATCAATTGTGTGGAGCTAGAGTATTTTTCCAATTAGATTTGGCGATAGATTTCCAGCAATTAAGAGTGGCAGAGGACAGTATTCCATTGATCACGTTTCGGACTAGATATATTTGTTACGAGTGGTTAGTAATGCCATTTGGGTTAATGAATGCACCAACTTTCTTTATAGATTTGATGAACCAAGTTTTCCAGGAGTACTTGGATAGGTTCGTGTCGGTGTTTATAGATTACATTTTAGTATATTCTAAGGATGAAAGAGAGCATGAAGATCATCTTAGGGCGGTGCTTAAATGCTGAGGCAACATCAGCTAAAAACGAAGTTTTCCAAGTGCCATTTTTGAAAGAAAGAGGTTAAGTTTCTTGATCACGTGGTTTCATAGGAGGTTTTGTCATTCGATCCAGATAAGATCGAAGCTGTTAATAACTAGAAGAGACCCGTGATGGTGATCGAGATTAGAAGTTCTCTTGGACTTGTTGGCTATTACCGGAGATTAATTGAGGACTTCTCGTGGATAGTAGTGCCTTTAACTAAGTTAACCAGGAATGATGTGAAGCTTATCTGGTCCAAAAAAATGTGAGGAAGCATTTCTTAAGTTAAAGCATTCGTTTACCAACGCACCTATGTTAGTAGTCCCAAACATAAACCAAGGGTTGGTGGTGTATACCGATACATGCGGGACTAGATTGGGAACTGTGTTGATGTAGAAGGGAAAAGTTATTACCTATGCTTCATGACAAATTAGGCCACATGAAGTGAGATATCCTATTTATGATTTGGAGTTGGCAGCGGTGATCTTCACGCTGAAGATATGGAGTCATAATCTCTTAGAGGAGAGATTTTAGCTATACATAGATCATAAGTTCTTAAGATATTTATTCTCTCAGAAGGAGTTGAATATGAGACAACAGATGTGGTTGGAGTTTTTAGCTACTTATGATTTTGGTATAGAGTATACACCTAGGAAAGGAAATAAGCCAGCAATTGCTCTTAGTAGAAGATATCAGAATGTGGTGTTAGTCATGTTGGCAGAATGGAAAGATTAAGAAACTTTTATCACTTGTAGTCTGCAGTTAAGATCCACTACTAGTTCTAGTCGGAGCACCGCCATGTTGTCTTATTTAGAAGTTCGACCAGTATTGATCGGAAAGATTGCTTCTAAGCAGAGTGATGATCCATTATTAGCCGAGAGGATTAGAAGGTTTCGGTTAGGAAGTTAGATCAATGATCTAAAGGGTTTTAGTCTTGACCTAAGAGGATGGTTGAGAAAGAAGGGACGGTTGTGTGTTCCGAATGTAGTGAACCTGAATAAAGAAGTTCTTAAGGAATTTATCTATTCAAATTTACGAGTCATCTTGGAGGAACCAAGATGTATCAAGGTATGAAGTGGAGCTTCTACTGGGAAGGTATGAAGAAGGATGTTGGCTTGTGGGTTGGACAACATGTAAGCTGTCAACAAGTGAAGGCCGAACATCAAAACCCGAGTGGAGTGCTTCAACCTTTGGAGGTACCAGTTTGGAAATGGAATTCTATATCCTTGGGTATATAGATAGGTTGCAAAGGTCAAATAGAGGAAATGAAAGTATATGGGTCATAGTGGACATGTTGACTAAAAGTTCCCATTTCATTCCAGCTAAGTCAACTAGGACGGCACCTGTTTTAGCTAAGTTGTTCATGAAGAACATAATTAGACTGCATGGAATTATTAGTAGTATTGTCGGTGATAGAGATGCCTTGTTTACTAGTGAATTCTAGAAAAGTCTACAGGATGTGCTAGGTACCAAGCTTAAAATAAGTACTGCGTATCATCCACATATCGATGGGCAGACAGAGAGAGTCAATAAAGTACTCGGGGATTTATTGAGAGCCTGTGTGCTAGACTTCGGTGGATCTTGTGAAGATCACCTACACTTAATGGATTTTTCCTATAACAATAGTTATCAGACTAGTATAAGAATGTCACCTTTTGAAGCTTTGTATGGAAGCCCATGCAAATCACCAACATGTTGGTTAGAGATTAGAGACTGATTAGTCTTAGGTCCATATTTGTTTAGAGAGGCAACATAAAAGATTGAGTTGATCCAAGAAAGGATGAAGGAAGCTCAGTACAAACAGAAGAGTTACGTAGATAAGAGATGTGAAGACCTAGAATTCTCAGTTGGAGATATAGTTTTCATTAAGGTACATACCGATGAAGGGTGTGGTGTGATTTGGAAAGTCAGGGAAACTGGCATCGAGATATGTTGGTCCATTCCTAATTATAGAGTGGATCAGAAAGCTTGATACAGAGTAGAATTGCCGAGTAGTATGGCAGGAGTCCATAATGTGTTTCATGTATCTTATATTCGCAAGTATGTGCATGATCCAAAGACTACTATTCCTTCGAAAGAGTTGGAAGATTTGATAGTAGAACTGAATTTGACTTTTGTTAGACAAACAGTTCGGCTTGTAGAAAGAGATGAGAAAATGTTAAGAAACAAGATAATCAAGTTGGTAAAAGTTCAGTGGAGCAACAACGAAAAGGACTATACTTGAAAGACAGAAGGATTAGAGATACTTATCCTGATCTACTGTGAGGGTATGTTCTATATTTGCTTTATATAGACTGTTGCCAGTCAAGTAGGCTAATATGGTAGTTAGGAGCTGTTACAGATGATTGTTATGTTTAATATTGAGTTCTTACTGAATTTCATGGACGAAATTCTTTAAGGAGAGGAGCCTGTAAAACCTCTAATTTTTAATAACATTATTCAGAAGATTTAATAGATAAATTAAATAGATTAATGTTAATATTAGAGGGATAAGGGGATTGAGGTTTGAAAAACTAACCAGAGGTCGTGCTTAATTAAAAATAAAGAATGGGTTTATGGAAATGGTTTATTACATTACTAATAAGAGAACAAAACAAGGGCTTAATGGGTAATTGCCGCACCATAATCCCATTACCCTTAAAATCTCGTTTCCTTTGCTTAGCACGTTCATTTTTCAAAGCACTAAAATGTAAACAAAAATATCAAAGTCTGCCATAACCTAGGGACAGAAAAGGGGAAAATCAATTAAAGCTAAGAAATCAAGCAAAGGGAACTAATCAAAGATCAAATTGCCTTATCCTAATCAATGTGAATAATAATCAGAACCATCTTTATTTTTGTTTTATAAAGATCAGTTTGGGTTTATGTTTAAAACCATATGTAATTATTTTAATGATGATATGCATGGATTCTATGATATGTTTGATTAAAACATGCTTGTTTGATATATGTTTATTTCGGTTTTTAGACAAAAATCGTATTTTCTAGATTTCAAATGCCACGAGGAATTTATATGTTATGTAACTGGAGATGGGTTTTAATTTTTGTAATTTTCCAAACTATGGAAAATTTATTATGAATTTTGAAGGAAGAAATGATTAAATTGGGTTTAAAATTATTTCGGCTACTGTATAAAGGAATTTGGGTCTGAAATTTCTATATGTTAGATAATATATTAAAAGTGGATTTCTATGATTTTTGGTGCTTGTTCCTAAGTAATATACTATGGAGATTAAATTAATTTAGTTGAAGGACTAAAATGTTTTATTTTTTTTGCTTAAGGAAGTACTTATTTGTCAAATTATTTTTATTTAGATCTGCATAATTACGGTAGTTTTTAGGAAAGAATTTGAAAAGCTTATGGCAACCAATTAAATGTTTACAAAAGGCAGGTTGGTTAAAAAGTAATTACTTAAAACAGATATTAAAACAGTCTTTACCCTGAAATTTGTTTTGCCTCTTTTAGACGCTACCTTTTGACCCTATACTTCCGCCTCAACCAAGTCAAAACCAACCAAGTCAAAACTAGTACAAAAGGTATCAATAAGTTGGTACGTAGTGGATTGGAGAAAGGTGGAAGGTATGGAGTCAAACCCTGGCTTTCGAAGGGGTTGAAGCCTTTGTCTTACTATTCAAAGAAATGCACTTGCCTTGTTTCCAAAAGAATGATTCTGAAAGGATTTACTATAGCTTTCGAAGAAGTCGCCGCCTTTTTTCCCCAAAAAGATAGCTTTCGAATGATTTGCCTTGTTTTTGAACCAATGCTTTCGAAAGGGTGGTTTGAACCCAGTCGAAACCATGCTGCCGACCTTATGCCTTTCAAATGGATTGAAGTAATCAACTAGTTCGAAAGGTAGCTTTTGTTTTATAAATATAATAAGCCACTTCCTAATGCTTTTGAGAGGGTTTAATGATTTCAAAGGCAATGGCTTCGAAAGGTGGTTCGAAGTTATCCTTCCTAATTTTTTACTTAAATGATTTAAGTTTTCAAAAGAATGGTTCTGAAACCATCAGTTTTTCTCCAATCACTTTTATTCGAAAGTTAATGGTTTCGAAAGGGGTACTTTCGTTTGTCTTCACTTTGATACAAAAGATATTTTTAAGAATAAACCTAATGGTTTCGAAAGGGGTGCTTTCAAATGGTTTCAAAGCTATGCTTCTAAGAGTTAACAAGTCATACTTTAATACTTTTAAGAGATATGTTTTGATAGTTTCGGAAGAGAAGATTTAAAGTGTTTCGAAAGGCGTATGCTTAGTGTTTTGAAAAGAAGATTTGAATGCTTTCGAAGAAGGTTATCCAATGGTTTTGAAAGTAAAGGTTTAATGTTTCGAAAGCCTTAGTTTTCAGAACAAATAATCCAATCTCATTTTTAAAGGAAAAACCATGGCAAAAATAAAGGAGTTTTAAATGGCTTTTAAGTATGAATTTTTTGAAGAAGCTTTCCTTGATAAAATAATAGGTTAAAGGGATTAACCATGTTTCATATGAAAATGATTTCAAGGATATTAAACCATAGGTATTGGTGTTATTATGTTATTATGCTTGCTTCTTCTAATATATATTCGCAGTATAATGTACCCATAGCTGTATTTTTGGGAAAATGGGCAGAATAACCTGCTAGGTTGACCCAGTAGTGAATATAAATTTTGTTAACTCCTGTATGAGTAGAATTGCATTCAAGAGGTCAGATAGACCAAAATATAGGATGCGTAAATGCCGATCAGAGAAGTTGTCAGATAGACAGATTCATAGTAAACCCATGAAAACCATCCTTAGAAAGAATTATTGGCAGGGGCTAATAGGTTTGTACTGAATCCATAAAAACTGTATCAGCATTAAGTCATTGACAGAAGTCAATAGGTTCATAGTCAACCCATGAAGACTATGATAAGTTGGAAGTTATTGAAGATACCAATAGGTTCAGGGAGAACCCATGAATAATGAAGTATTGGCAGGGGACAATAGGTTCTTAGTGATCCCATGAAAACTATAAGACTGGACGGAAAGTCCATATGCTTTAAACAAGTTATTAGTTAGCCCGTGAAACTAATAGGTTAATAGTGATCCTAGAAACTATAACTAAGACAGATAGTCAAAATGAATAGGGATGGAAAATGTAGAAATGATTTACTTATTTGCATATCATCATAATATTTTGAATTGTTATGTTTTTAACCATTATGGATGTAGGAGCACAATATATGGTTATTATAAGTTTTTGATAAGATACCAGTAAGAGGAAAACTCGTTCCACTAAGCTGTTTGGTCTAATTAGATATCTAAATGATTCGAGATGGTAGGTTACTATTCATACTGGGCTATATGTCTGACTCAAAGTTTATGTTTTCCCTTTAAACTCTCAGGTGCTCAATTAACTTTGAGTTGTTTGATAGTTGAGCTTTTCAATTACCTTTTTAGATAAATAAGCTTTTGGAAACGTGCATGAGGCTAGCTAGATAGTTAGGGTTCTTTTCTATTTTGATTTCGCTGTGTTTTATTGTAAAGGCAAAGTTGTTTAATTGCCTATTATACATACATAAATACATATATATATATGTATATATATATATATATATATATGTATATATATATATATATATATATATATATATATATATATATATATGCGCTCTGATCATCCAAGTAGGCATCTTCATATGTCTCTCTTGGCTTATGCTGTAATAATTATATTTTCTCTGAACGAGGTTCCCGAATTTAGGATTATGTAATGAATTTGGAATTATTTGAAATGGAATGAAAAAGTTGCTTAATGATTTAATTTTTCTTTTTGTATCCATGTGTTTCTGTTATATCAGTGTATCTAACATTGCCGTATTTGGACGCTGTGGATTAATAACTATGGATGACTGCAACATCCGTATCCGTTAGTTTTGAGCCTACAAGTGGAAGATGTTACAGATAATATGGACAAAGCTTTCAAAATGCCAAATAGATTGATCGAAAAGGGACATATGCTTTACTTTCATATACAAAAAAGGTAAAGTAGATTAAGAATGATTTCATGTTACTTCACTATTACAGGAAGCATGATTTGACTGTAGTCCATTTTCATGAATATAGCATTACTTTCACAAAATCAAATGCAGTATTTAGATTTGGATATTGCTATTTAAATCCGTTAACGTATACGTAGGTAGGATGACATGCATTCAATATTATTGTCTATGAATACATCATATAACATAAGTGTGGTTTTGTACACAAGGCTTACAAAATGAAACAATTTACTCAAATATGGTAACATTACATTTTGTAAAACAACATTACATGTAAGTTAATATCTAGTTTATAGAAATATACGTCTAATCATCATTTATCTTCAGGCACTATGGAACCCGTAGTAGCATGGTAAAAGTCCATCTGTAACTTAAGAATAAGACACTGCCATCTTGATTCTATTTTAGATCAATAACTTGGAAAATGGACTGCTTACATAGCAAGCTCCAAACGCACTCCACTGCATAAACATGTTATTACCTAATTTTAGGAGAATGAGAATCTGTCTAACCATCATCAACACAAAAACAGTTCTCGGATTCTAACATAGATGCATTTACACATCACTACTTCCTATGTAAAACAAATATATGTATAGCAACAATGCACACCCGCTATTATTTGATCTGGATCATCAGCTATTTGTAAAGATAACAGACTTCATACTTCGCAACAAAAATCTCTTCTTTACTAAACTATACAAATATTACACTAAGAACAACCTAAGAGCAACATAGTTAATATCAATACATCTCTAATGGAAATGAAAAGACTAACCCTCATCAATTTCTTTTTGAATCCAACGAATATCAAGGTAGAGGAAAGCTTTTCTATATTTCCTGAGAGCCATAATATAGTCCTATTTCTACAGGTCATGGTTTATAATTAGTTAATATGCCAAAAGATTACATGAGTTGGTAAACATATTGCATAAAACAACCAAAAGAGAAGGAAATTCTCTCTCGCAAATCTAAAACTGTATCTCTCAGAGATCTAAAACTGTATCTCTCACAGATCTAAAACCATCAAAGTTTCATAACTATAGCATCAAGTATGATATGTACATAAATCATGGAGATTGTTACGTAAGCATTATTAAGGTTATAATATAGATCTAAAACCATATTTTTCTCTTAATTATCATACATTTTCTTAGTTATAATATAGGTTTGCTCGGTTGGGATAAAATTTACAGACTTGATGGATAAATTACCTAATACCCGATATGATATCAAAAGACAAATTTTATGCATATCATAAGGTTACACAAATAAAACAATACCGATGATCCATCGTAATAGCATATAATTCATCATAGGTATTCCATCCAATAGTCGATGAACCGCTAAACTAGCTAAAGAAATTGTTTTCATAAAGTATTAATATATGAAAATTTTCCCTTATAATATTTCAATGCTTCAATAGGATATAAGATCAAACATATCAGAAAGTATAAGGAAATCATTTTCTACAAACTTAGTATTATCATTTACATTAATAGTAAAATGGAAGACTATATGGTTAATTGATCTAGAGAAAAATTATCAAATTTCCAGATTGGCTATTTGTAGTGTGTGAGAAGAGTGTCAATTATGTACCGAATAAGAAATGTCTTATTGAATATCAGATTCTCCACTAAACTAAAAACCTCATTTGGTGTATGTTGTGGGAATTTTCGTCCATAGCATGGTGAATGCGAAAAGATATCAAAGAGCGGAGAAATGGTTGAAAGCTGCATAATAAAGACGCCATCTAGTAATCACATGGCCAAGTGTTAAAGATAATACATATTTAAGTTATATAATCAAAGCATTTATAAAATGTTTCTAAGATCATAAATGCACCTATGTCAAAATTGCATCTCAATTCGTGCTACAGATTGGAAGGTGTGATCATCTTGAAATTTATCCACCACCTAAGTTGGGCCCTATCTTGGAGAACTATCACTTACTTCAAGAAAATGGAATATTTAGAGGCATTGGAATATTCTACTCATTGATATGAAGTCATCAGCCCAAGTTTTCATTGGAGGAGTTATGGCACAAAAAACATGTATAGCTTAAGTGGTTGTGCATTAAGCTTACAATGTGAGTTAGAAGCTTGATTCCTGACAAGCGCATTATTTTTATGGATAAAAGAAATGGTATGGTACGGAACCTAATCATCTATGGCCTAACAGTTTGCTACCCAGCAGGTCTCTATCCAACCTCACACCTATAAATACCTTACCGATGAGCACAACTAGTGAAGGAGAGGGGATGAACAATAATGGAAAGCAAGCTACGAGATTTAGAGGCTTCCTAACCAAATCCATGTTAAACATAGTCTTGCCTAACAAAATCATTAGAGCAACATCACTTTGTCTATGTACCCCAAACGAAGAGGTAAGAAGTTGGCAAGAACCTTCTAAGGTAGCACGAGTAAAAGTGCAAGAAGTAAGCAAGGAAATACTTCCCCAACTCACCTATTCGGTAGTCAAGCTACCAGACAAGACTTCCTATCTGGTGTCCTAACCAACAAACAAAGAATCATGTTTGGTGCTAGGAACACCAAACATAAATTCTTATCCGGTATTGAAACTACCAGATAGTAATATTGGCCTGGTGTAAGGGGCAGCCAAACAAAGGAAGGAAGATCCTAGACATAGCCAGGAATGCAACAAGGTCCACCTACCAAAGAAGCCACCATCGAACCGTCCCATTATTTCCTAACCAAAACTGCCCCGGAACCAACCACCCACTGAATCAAGACTCCGTCGCATCAAGGTACAGCCAAGCAAAGCATCATCGAACCAAGGCACCGCCGAACCAAGCACCATCAAACACCACCTACCGAGCATAGATTCCTATTCTGTAGCTTATTGCCAAACCTAAGCATGTTGAACCATGACATGACCACCAAATTAAGCACACCTAGCCAACTCCCTCCGTGCCAACTACCATCAAACTGAACATAGTATGTATGGAAATGCAATCTTGAATATATGGAAGTTCTTGAGCGTATCTTCTATATATGGAAATAACCGAACCGAACATGTTATTTAAGGAAACTGCCTATCTTATCGACCTGACCTCCCTTGTAACAATTAGCACCTTAATAGGCATGAACTTCGGCTAAATTGAATACCCAAGTCCATTAGGGCACGAATCATTTGTTTTGTTAACTCGTAATAAGCATAAGTTTATTAGAGAACGTACTCATAACGAAATAGTAAAACATAATAGAAGATATATGCTGACGAAGGCTACTCCACTTAATATTATCCGCTTTGTATCTAATTATCTTACTAGCACCGAGCATGAATCAGAAGACCTCACCATCTACCGTTACCGTCTTGTACCAGTAGCATATCCCTCTAAATCTATCCAATGGCTTGTAATAAAGAAGGGGTCAGAACAATGTTCTAGTGATTGAAAAATTACATACTTTATCTATAACACTATTTATGCCGATTGATTTCTATTTAAGTGTTATGACCATTATTCATGACTATTCTGTGGAATTTCGTCTACGTGTATGATAAAACTAGCTTTCTTTGAGGTATAACTATATATATATATATATATGTATGTGCATATATATATGTATGTATGTATGTATGTATGTGCATACATATATATATATGTATGTATGTATGTGCACACATACATATATATATATATATATATATATATATATATATATATATATATATGGGTAAGGATTGGATATACCTTAAATTGGCTACAACTTTACCTCCTTTTGATTTCCACCACACATTTCGAATTAAATAGTATTACTTTCTCTCTATTCCCACTAACTGCATTATTTAATTCAGAATGTTTGATGGAAATCAAAGGGAGTTAGAGGTGTAGCCAATTTGAGATGTAGCAGATTATTGCTCTCTCTATATATATAATAGTTGTATTACCTAAATAAGACTTTGGTCACTTGATACTTGTAAATAGGAAGAAGGCAGGCCCAACATGCGTTTAATACATTAACCTCAAAGTATGTCCTTCGTAACGTAATCGCTAGTCAATTGGCTCTAGCTACAATGACCTATGACTCCTACATACGGCCTTTTAATTTGATTGTCATATTACTAACGCATCTCAAAGACTTATTTAAAGGTTAACCAACTCATCTTTGAAAAACAAATAACTAATTAAACTGTAAGGTATGTGCGTATTCCATATGGGTTCTACACTAATAGGAAACGAAATCCATCAAGGCATAACCCAAGTCTTTGCTAATGACCGCTCGGTACCATTGGTGGTCAAAGCCTACATGTCAGTCCTACTACTAAATACCGATCATGTAACAAACTTGTTTTCGTATCCATAATATTATATAAATTTAATTAAAATAGAAGATTTTGAATTTGATATTTTGGTTATTATCATTTTTGGAATTCAATTATTATTCATCTAAAGTTTAACTAATGAAGAGTGCTCCGCTTAAATAAAGTATCACTTATGTTATCAAAAAAGTTTAACAATTTAAAGATTTTATTATAATAAAAATTTGAATTAGGTGATAAATTCCCTTTTATATAATATATTATAATTCAAATAAAATATTTTAATAAGCGAAAATATTTTAAAGTGTAAATAATTTTATATACTTGAAAACGATGAAAAAAGTTTTAATAATTATTCGATAAATTCAATAAATCGATGAAAATGAATAATTGTTGAATTTAAATAATTTGAAAAGAATATACGATAATCAATTATAAATGGAAATGAATCTATATTTAAATAATAGAATTATTCATATATTAATGAAGTGATTTCAAATATGCAATTCAAGGAAATGTAATGGAAATTGAATAATATAAAGACCAAACTGATAATAACATGGATTATAGATTAATATATTGCATTTCTTCCCTTTTTGCACTTAAAAGCCCAACTATTACCTTATTTCCTAAACCCATACCACTTCTCATTTATGGCACCCGCCCACTCCTTTCCCTAAATCCCCAAAATAAAAGAACCAATTCATGTTTCAAAAAACATCGATCGAAGTGAAGAGGGGGAAATAACTGAGGCCATCGCCTCATTCATGCTTGCCAATGGGTCATTGATGGCCATGATGGAGGGCTAATAACTAGAGATAGATGGACATATGTGCAAGTCAGGCCAAAAGGCAGAGGAGCAGGGATCAGTGGTGGCAATGCTCGAGTATGGAGGCATTGACATGGGTTGGTGGCTGCATTCATGGAGGCCGGTCGCGCTATTGCTGAAGGGCAAATGCGATATACGACATTGTGTTGAGGAGGTTGTGTAGACCTAGGGCAGACGGTTTCAGGTGATGCTTGGGTGGACAGGGCTGATCTACAGCTACGACAATAAGCAACACTTTTGGTAGTGATGGAGAAAAAGTTCGCCGTTGAATAAATGATTTCTCTCCACTTTTCGAATCTATGAGTTATTTGTAACTCACACTTCAATATTTATCAATATGAATTCCTTATGCATGCTGTGATATGGTTGTTTGGATGACAATTGTTGATTTCTAACTATCGAATTAGTTAAAATATGAATTTTTCTTTGCATATCCTTCCCGAATTATAGATCTTAATGAATATTTGTTGTTTCTGAATGAATTGGATTAAAATATGGTTGCATGTTATGATTTAGTTATTACATCGAATAATTAATTATTCGATGAGATCTGATTGTTTGACGCTACATCGATGTGTTGTAGGGATTGATAGTGTAAAATTACAAATGGAACTCCATCCAATTGTGAATTAAAATTTTATAGCATGTCGATACTTGTGCATTGTTGTGTGTGGAGTTTGCTGAAAGATCAACTCGGATCAGTAAATAATTCCATATTTGAAATAATATTTTATAGAGTGATGTTGGCTCTAAAAGTTATATTCTTGATGCGTTTATTGTTTGAATTGTTTAAATGTATTTATAGGTTTTCAAAATGAAGTTTTATCTATTTTGATTCTTATTTTTTTTTGAAATGGTACTTTATATATAACATGTCACTGGGACAACATATCACGTGCCAATAAACATTCGAGTCATGCTAAGCAAGTTTCGAACTTATGACCTCTTGCACCAAAGCCGAATCATTTAACCACTCGGACAATGGTGCTTGTCTGTTATTTGAAATTTACTTTATAGAATATAGTTAAATTATATTACCTTCTTAACTTATTACTTATATCAAACTTTGCATTTGAAGTTTTTAAAGATAAGTAATATTTATTGACAAAACTTTTTTAAGTTTACTGTTATAAGGATAGTATGATTTTGGAAATGTTTTAGAAGATAAAGACAAGATATGGTGTTATTTAATAAAAGGTTTTGTTTAAAAGAATTTAAAGTAAGATTTTTAAGTCAGTAATAGTTAGCAAATGTGTGTGTATATGTATATAAGTTATAAAATAAAGTAAGTCGTTATTTTGAAAGAGAAAGAATTGGTTTAATTCCAAATTTTAGTAATGAAATTATATTCTAAAAATAAAATCTTTAACTCTTTTCATTTTAATTACAACCAAATTAAATTTTGATTTTTCATTTTTATTGGATTTCCTATTTTTCTGTGAAATAAAGAACTTTAATAACGATTGAATTATCAGAATGGTAAGGGACATTCCGTACAATTCTTTCTCTTATTACTATAATTTGTTAAAATAGAGTTTGAGTGGAAATTACTAGCTTTTAATAAATACTTGAATTTACAATCTGGTATAGGGCAGTTAGTTAAATTCTTGTGACCACTTGAGTGATAATTATTAACATTTAGAGTTGTGTTATCTTAGGGTATTCAGATTTCAGACCGATATATCCTCGAGAGACAATGACTTATTCTTCATCGACATTAGAGTCATTACCTTTTTTGATTTGGGTAGGCGGACCTATTTCTTTTTGTTAGGTTTGCCATAGTATGACATAGCTGCCCTTTCTTTCTTGAACATGTGTTATATGCAGGCCTATTAGTCTATTTCATAACTGGACAATGTTTACCTATTTATTTTCGTTAGGTAAATTCACATAGTTTTTTCATAAACACGACTACCTATTTCTTCTCATTAGTAGTCGGGTTTAATACCCGGTAGTCTATTTCTTTTTGTTAGACTATTGCGCTTTGTGGCGAGTTTTATTTATTTTAGCTCGACCCCATGTCACACTATATCATACTAATAGTTGACTACCATTATTATTTCATTAGTGATGATTATTTCTTTAGAGATTTTGGGAAAGATATTTTGGTATCTTTTGGCTCTGAAGAATTTTGAATTGTTTCACCATATTTTTGATGACATCAATTTGAGACTTGATATGGATTTCTGAAATGGTGATTTCGGATTGATATGCCATTTTTTGTTTAACTAGTTTTTAGTCATATTTTGAGGTGGCTTATTTTATGGTTAAATCATAAATAGATTTATGAAATAGTTATTTTAACAGATATGCCTTATTTCGATCATTTGTTCTGGCATGTTTTATTATGACTTATTTGTTATTAAGTCATATGTTTATGATATCCTTATCTCACCTTTCTTTTAGATATAGTATGACACATTCATTTCTATGATACTCGGGTCAGGCGGAGACTTTACAGGAGCAAGGACTCGTTGACCTATGGGTTTTGGGCTGGCAGCGAAGTAGACTAATTTGACTGTTTTAGTTCATACTTGTGTATGTTAGGATTTAGAAGTTGATTCATGTATATAATTTAGTAGTCGTTGTGTATCTGATATAGTACTTTTGGATATGATGTATATATTATATGGGTCTAGTACCGATATTTTATAGACTCGCATTCCATTATGTATATGATGTATATTATTCCGCTGTGATCTATAGTTCTGATTTTGATTTATTTTACATTACATACTGTTCTGAATATTTTAATCGGTGTGTTTATTACTTTGTATAATACTGTGCACATTAAATTTTTTTCAGTTCAGATCCTCAAAAGGTAATAAAGAATGTCAGCGTTAGTGTAAAGATACATTCACATTCGATCACCTTTAACCTGTCGTATTCTCCGTATTATTAGACAACATTACTTGTAATGTTCTTTAATATATGGTTATAGCGATGGGGTCGTTACAACTTGGTATCAGAGCTGTGTTCAGAACATTATAAAATATAATTTCATAGAGTCGAGATCTAAATCTAGATGACGTAGAGCCCCATCCCTTGGTGTGTGATAGATAGTTTTATTTTTATCTATTTAGGGATAAGGATATAAATGATTATTGGGAATAATCATTGGTACATATTTGAAAATTTTGAATTATACAAATTATTGTTATGCAAGCATTGATAAAACCTAGAACTCACTTTTATTAAAGAGTGAGATTTAATGGATAATACAAATTAGACCTTAGACGGCTTAGAATTGAATATTATTATGTATGATTAGAGTAATGCAACAGATGCGGGAAGATAGCTTTCCGCTGAAGGTGAATGTTTGTTTGGTTGAAATTTATGTTATTTGCATCGATATTTGTTTTTTTAGGTAATTTTAAAATGTGAAATTGAATAAGACGTTACCATTTAAAAAATTTATAATCCTATTTGAATCTAGACAAACCCAACTATTAATAAAAACTAGTGGTTTTTGCATAATAGAATAGCTAGGAATAATAAAAATATCTAAGCAATTTATAATTGTAAGATATAGAATGATAAATAATATGTATGTAATTAAATTTGGAATTATAAAATATACTTAATAAATAAAATAAGATATAATAAAATTTGAATGCGCTTGCTGTTAGGAATAAACAAATGTGTTATGATGTATTGTTTCGAATACAAATAGTCGATAATGAATGTGTATATACATAACATCATAAGTTAATATTTTATATAAGCAGGAAAATGGTTTTGAGAAAGTATGAATATTATTTTCCAAAAACGGTTGAGAAGAATTTTAATGGTATATTTTGTGTCAATTTATCCACTGAGTGTTTAAGAATGATCGAAGCGTTTGGCCAACGATATCGATAGAGATTCTTAAACATTAGAACGAGGCATTTTGACACAATAGTTTGAAAAGAATAATATTTTTTGGAATAGAAAATGATATTTTGAAAATAATACAAGGAATGGAAAAATATAATAATAAATATAATGTTTTAGTTCAGAGTAAACAAGCTATGGTTTGGAAAATTCATTTAAATTTTAGATTTTTGAATTACTTATATATGATATTTAAAAAAATATCAAGATTGAAAATCTTTATAGTATTTTTAGATTATCTGAATTTAAATTCAAAAGGAGGGCTTTTAAGTATGTGAATATTTCAAATGAAGAAAAGATTGATGTAAATACTTGTTTATTGTTTTCAAAATTAAATATATCATATATATAAAATTTGAGACAAAATCTATATTTTTTTATGATTGAATTTGAATTCTATCAAAAATAATTGAATGATTTGGATATAAAGCATACACATATATAAGGTTGGCATATACGTTAGTAAATATAGATGAATGGATATAATTAGATTTGCAGAATGGAAAACGAAGTTAAAAAATATCGCACTTTCAAACAGATTTGCATCATCTAAATTTTGAGTAACTTTAGATGAATAGATTTTATAATAAGTTAGTTTTAGGTTTAATTTCAAGTTTAATTTAACAATATATTTGTATTTTGAATTTTGATTAGAAATTTTTTCTAAAGAAATGAGGGACTTCCTTTTAAATACTTATAATGAGTATATCTTTAGCCAAGTTCCATTTGTTATGTCATTCACCATGGTGGCTACGATGACTTCTATTTTTATGACATACCAGATGTTAATTGACTGCATTGTCCTTCTATTAGAAATTATATCAGTTAGACTCATCAACACAGCCAATTTTGGTTCCATCCAGGATGTTAATTTAATAGAATTGGTGATATTGTGAACCTAGACTTGTAAGCTGAGTATCACACAACATAGATGTTAAGCTTGAATCATGATATAGGATCAACTTGCATTAGAATTCTCTTTATCTTGTAATATGATATTACTTTCTTAACTTCGGATCACCGTATACTAAATGGTCTGGAAGCCAGCTTCTCTCTTCTGCAAGATAAATTTTATTTTTCATGCAGTGAATCATATGAAGCTATCACTGTTTTTTTTAACAGAGAAATGTTTTTAACAATAATAAAATTAAAATATGTGGTTTAGATCACAGTTGATCAATGCTAGTTCTAAATTTACCTTGAATAATGAAATGCTTTTGTAAGTATATGCACATGCATAAATAATTTTGACCGATCACCATTGAATCCCAAGTGTACTCGACCAAATGTTTTGGTTTACCATATGACAGGTTAAAAAAATAGTGGTCGGCAAAGTTGAATTGAACTTGCATCTATTTTGACAGTGTATGCATTTAGTTGAAAATACTTTTCATGCTACAAAATAACACTATATATGTTGAGGACTGTCAAAATATGATACATGCCATATTTCTAGATACTTTAAACTTTTTCGTTCACTTAACCTTTTCTCTACACGGATTGAAGCAACTTATTTGATCGCAATAATGATTTCCATGTCTTTCCAACTTTATATATTCAAGAATAACATAAACATGAAATGCTTGTTGAAACTTTTTGTTGTGAAATTGTAATCAATGATTTAATTTTAACATGCTTTAGGTTTCGATAATCAAAGTTCCTGCAATTTACATGTGTTTAAAAAGGGCCATGACTTGAAACCTTAAAAAGAAAGTTTCATATTTGTTTGAAAAATAAGAATAAATGTATGTTATTTCATAATTTTAACTTATTTATTTGAGCATAATTCTTGAATGCCTTACTCGAATTCGTTGATTCCTTTTCTGTTAATTAGACAATGGTATGAGTAATAACTTTGTTGTTCGGAACTTTCCAAAATTTTAAAGTTTGTGAAGGTTTGAACATGAACCAATGATAACGGTATTTGCTGCCTCGAAATGTAAATTGCTCAAAACTGAGATGAACCATTTTTCTCATAACTTTTGATCCATTTGTCTGATTTCAATGATCTTGTATTTTTGGAAAGCTAAGAAAATAATGAATAATTTTTTAACAGTTATGAAAAACTTGAATTTTTTCTATTCAAAAACAGAGTTGCAATGAAATGGACCTGCTAGTAAAATGTTGATTTTCTGACTTGTAGTGTTTGGTAAAATGTCCATAATTTATGTTGTAATTCACGATTTAATAATTTAGTTTTTTTTCAAAAAAGCCAATGAGTTATGCTACAGCTCAATTTTTGCAACTATTACAAGAATTCAGGTTTAACCGACCCGACTTCTTGGAAAGTTGCGCATATATGTTCGTTGATTGAATAAATGATTTATTATTAAACTATATGTGAATGAGACTTATGGTTGTATTTGTGTTAAGTATAGGTTATGGAAGGCTACATAGACTGGCATGCAATGTAAACTTGCTCTCGCTCGCATAAGAATGTAATAAATTGCTTTAAAATGCTAAATAAATGTACGATTTTGGATTAAATACAGAAGTATTAGAAATATCAATATTTTATATTTCTGACCCTGTGGTCGATATATATTATTTAAATTATATTTGTGAAACTGTAAATGGCTCTTCGTACAAAAATACTGCTAATTTTTTTTGAAAATTCTACACTTAGAAATTTTTTAATAATTTTTCGTATGTGTGGAAATAAAAGTTAGTAATTGAATCTATTTAAGTTTTAAACTTATGATAAGTGTAAGTCTAATGTTCACCACTTAGAAATTGATTGAGTTTCAAATTAAGTATAGATGTCAAATGGAGTTAACGTTTGTATGTATGTGACGTCTCCCTATAAGAAATTGCAAGGATGCAATTTTCGTAAGAGGGGAGGTCTGTAACAACCCTGTTTTTGCATACGTAATATTATATAAATTTAATTAAAACAGAAGTATTTGAATTTAATTTTGTGATTACCATCATTTTTGGAGTTAAATTATTATTCAATTAAAAGTCTAACTAATGGAGGATATTGTTATAATAAAAATTTGAATTAGGTAATAAATTCCATTTTAGATAATATATTATAATTCGAATAAAATGTTATAATAAGTATGTAAGTATAAAATATTTTAAAGTGTAAATAATTTTTACCAAAAATCGATGAAAAGGAGTTTTAATTATTATACGATAAATTCAATATTTCGACGAAAATGAATAATTGTTGAATTAAATAATTTGGAAAGAATATACGATAATCAATTATAAATGAAAATGAATTTATAGTTAAATAATAAGATTATTTATATATGAATGAAGAGATTTCAAATATGCAATTCAAGGAAATGTACTGGAAACTGATTAATACAAAGACCAGATTGATAATAACATGGATTATATGTTAATATAACGCATTTCTTCCCTTTTTGCACTTAAAATCCCAAGCCCAATCTAATGCCTTATTCCTAATCCATACTACTTCTCCTTTATGGCAATTGTTCACTCCTTTCCCTAAATCCACAAAACCAAAAAACCAATTCATTTTTTCAAAAAAAAAAACATCGATCGAGGTGTGGTATCGATCAAAGCAAAGTGGGGGAAACAACCGAGGCCGTCGCCTCATTCATGCTTGTTGCGGGTCGTTGATGGACATGATGGAGGGACTACTATTGGAGATCGATGGGCACGAGCACGAGTTAGGCCAGAAGGTGGAGGAGCAGAGATCAGCGGTGGCGATGCTTGAGCATGGAGGCGTTGACACAGGTTGGTGCTGGCATTCGTGGAGGCTATTCGCACAGTTGCTATAGGGCAGGGTTGATCGACGACATTGTATTGAGGAGGTCGCGCAGACCTAGGGCAGGCGATTTCAGGTGATGCTTGGGTGGATAGGGATGATCTGCAACTAAGACAATATGAAACACTTTTGGTAGCAATGGAGAAAAATGTCGCGGTTGAGTAAAAGTTTTTCTCTCCACTTTCCGAATCGGTGAGTTATTTTTAACTCACACTTCAATATCTATTAATAAGATTCCTTACGCATGCTATGATATGGTTGTTTGGATGGTAATTGTTGATTTCTAATTACCGAATTAGTTAAAAATATGAATTTTGCTATGCATATCCTTTCCTAATTATGGATCTCAATGAATATTTATTTTGTGTGAATGAATTGGATTTAAATGTGGCTGCATGTTATGAATTAGTTATTTCATCTAATGATTGATTATTTGATGAGATTTGATTATTTGGCGCTACATTGATGTGTTGTGGGGATTGGTCGTGTAAAATTACAAATGGAACTCCATCCGATTGTGAATTAAACTTTATAGTATGTTGATACTTGCATTGGTGTGTGATCAGAGTTTGCTGAAAAGCAACTCAAATAGGTAAATAATTCCATGTTGCAAATAATGTTTTATAAAGCGATGCTGACTTTAAAAGTTATATTCTTGATGGGTTTATTGTTTGAATACTTTAAATGTGTTTATTAGGTTTTCGAAATGAAATTTTTATCCATTTTGATCGTTATTTGAAATTTAATTTTTAGAGTATAGTTAAATTATATTATCCTCTTAACTTATTTCAATTTTTCCGTTTAATTTTGTTAAAGATAAGTAATATTTATTGACAAAACTTCTTTAAATTTACCGTGATAAGCATATTATGATTTTGGAAATGTTTTACAGGCTAAAGACAAAATATAGTGCTATTTTATAAAAAGTTTTGTTTTAAAAGAATTTAGAGTAAGATCTTTAAGTGGATAAATATTTAACGAAAGTAAAAACATGTACATATAAATACATACATACATATACATATACATATACATATACATATACATACATATATATATATATATATGAAAGTTATTAAATAAAGCAAGTTTTTATTTTAAAATAGAAAGAATTGGTTTGATTCCAAATTTTAGTAAAGAAATTTTATTTTAAAAATAATTTTTTTATCTCTTTTCGTTTTAACTGTAATTGAATAAAATTCTTATTTTTCATTTCAATTGGATTTCATGTTCTTCTATGAAACGAAGAATTTTAATAAACGATTGAATTGTCGAATTAGTGTGGGACATTTTGTATAATTCTTTCGCTTGTTATTATAATATGTTAAATAGAGTTCTAGGAAAAATTACTATGTTTTAGTAAATACTTGAATGTAATATCTGATATGGATAGTTAGTTAAATTCTTGTGATTACTAGAGTGGCAGTAATTAACACCTAGAGTTGTTTCATCTTAGGGTGTATGGATTTCAGGTCGATAGATCCCCGAGAGACAATGGCTTATTTTTCACCGACCTGAGAGTCGTTACCATTTTTTATTTGGGAAGGCAAACCTACTTCTTTTAGTTAGATTTGTTATGATATGGCACAGCCACCCTTTCTTTATTGGACGTGTGTTATATGCAGGCCTATCAGTTTATTTTACAGCTGGACAATGTTTACCTATTTATTTTCGTTAGGTAAATTCATGTAGTTTTTTCATAAACATGGTTATATATTTCTTTTCGTTAGAAGCCAGGGTTAATACCTGATAGTCTATTTCTTTTCATTATACTATTGCACTATTTGGCATGGTTTATTTAATTTAGTTAGACCTCGTGCCACACTTTGTATCATACTGATAGTTAACTACCATTATTATTTCACTAGTGATGATTATTTCTTCAGAGATTTTGGGATAAGTATTTTGGTATCTTTTGGCTCTAAAGAATTTTGAATTGTTATCACCATAATTTTGATGATAGTCAATTTGAGACTTGATATGGATTTGTGAAATGGTGATTTTGGATTGATATGCCCTTTTAAGTTTAATTGGTTTTTAGGCATATTTTCAAATGACTTATTTTATGGTTAAATGTAGCGACCCTGACTCGAGCTTCGAAAATCGGCACCGAATACGACACTCGTATTCAAATGCCGTAGATCCAAACGTCAAATCTGGTTCGTCGGAGCTTATAACACATTACGTACATCACAGTGGAAGAAATGAATAATACATATGATATACAACATTGATACAATATCTGATACAACAGAATGATACAATGAATATCAATACACATCAGAGATATGATACAAGACAATAGTAGCGGAAAGAAAAGATAACACCAACAGCAGAACAATATCTCCAATATGGTCTTCAAGAGAGAACTCCAGCTGCGGTAGTCTCCATCTCCAAGGCACCAATCCAGAAATAGCTCGAACTCCCAATATCGATGCACAAAGATGAGCAAGTGAAGTCATGATCCAAATACTGAACTAACTCCAGATAATCTACTAAACCTGACTATCTGAAAAACCCAACTCTAGACTGCCCATGTGGAAAAATTGTGGGCACCCAGAGTTTAGGAAAGGAACAATAAACTCCAGGCCAGTCGTGGAACTGGTATGAGCAAACAAAAACAGTTTTTATCTTTAAACCAAATAGCAAAAGAATTTAAAATAAATCCGCAATGCTTTTTAGAAAATGAAACTACCATAAGGCCTCCCGCCACACACACAATGCAAACGCAGAATTGGAGGAGATTTCTCCTTATGATAGTCAACTATACTTGATACGAGAAAATTTCTTTGATATTATTACTAGTGCATAGTGTAGAAAAACTATTTCGAAAGTATAATATAATCCTAGCAGCATAGACATTCCGAACTATGCCTACTATAGCTACCATCTAAACAGTGGTGACCACCCTAAGTAAATGGCAGGTTCTACAACTAAAACCGTACAAGGCACATATTGAAGATTGGATTTCCAACAAATGGTCAGGCTAAGGAACTTCCTACTGCCACATGGGTACACCTCCGGCGGGACGTCCCGAGAACCTAACCGGATCTCTGCCAAGACAAGGCCGGGTTACCTCTGTAACTAGATAACTACTACTCGAGCATGCCATCCCCCGGTCCTTTGGGACCTTTATCCGAGGCGCCTCTCAACCACAAAGCAATCACAAAGGAATAGATTTGCAGTGACCACATGAGTAAAGTATCTGGGCTCCATACCATGATACCACCCTTTTCCAGAAGGGAATGACACACCCTAAAGGGTGCGACCCTCATAACCTTGCCGAGTCTTTCCTGTTTCGACCATTTTCGAGGTGTGAGGTCCTGATGCAGTCTTGTCCACAAAGCTACGCTTTATACAAAAGCCATGCTTTGATCAACACATGATACACAGCAGCACTCAGCATGCCACACTACCAAATTGGGAGTATATCACTGATAAATATCAACTACATAACCTCTGAGCTCGTACATCTCAGAGAAGGGTGTTAAGCTAAGGGAATAAATTCTCCGGCACCAAGCAGAAATGTATCTGATAGGGATCAGTTCTATATCTCAAAGTGTAATGTCAGATGTACAACCATACAAGTCTGTTCCGGGTTCGAACAGAACCGAAGGCACTTCCGAAGAAGCCCTTGCAATCCCGGTATCCACAATCTCGATCAGACTTCCCATCACTTAGGGAATCTCTATACCGTAGCTACTCGGTGCAGAGACAATCGATAGGTTATCCTATCGTTCTCGAAGACACCCGGTCTTTACCACCGGTCTTCAAATGCCATCCATAACGTCGTATCATTATTCGAAATGGGTTATATGACACAAGGTCCTCTCCCGGCTAAACCGAATAGTGAGCGCAATATTAAAAACATATGAATATTGGGATTTCAGTTAAGTCACAACTTTCAAAACTCAAAACTTTTCTTTCAAATGGTTAAACAAATTACCATTTCAAATCTTTTAACAAAAAGATTCGTTACACAAAGTTCACCTAGTTTCACAAAGATCAATTCATAGATTTCAAAACAATTTCCATTTCAATTGGATTAACTCGTTAAATCTTTAAATTAAAGATTTAACTTATAGCTTTCAAACCCATTTTCAAAGATTTATTCATAACTTGGAAAACCATTTTCATTTTAAACTTGAAATCCTTTTAACACAAATTGGACGTTCATTTCTTATGTGAAAGTTTTTTATTATTTGACAACAAATAGTTTTCGTTTCGAAAAAATCCGATTTCATTTATACAAGTTAAAATCTTTGGGTTAAATTTAAAGTCCCAAAACAACCCTTTAAAAATGGTTTAAAACCTATATAAACTTGTATAACCTCTTTAAATCATAAATGGAATTCAATTTCAAATTTTGAATTCAAATTTAAATCAAATTTCAAAACTAAATCAAGTTATTCAAAAATAACTTTTATCTTTGAAATCCCTTTTCAAAAGCTTTTTATTTTAAACCCAATCCATTTCCAAAACCATTTGGATTCGAAAATTCAATTTTAAAATTATTTCAAAAATCTGTGACTTAACCCATTTCCACGTGCAATCCACATTTGTGTGTGTATAAGTGTGGTCCAGGGGTTTTACACAATAGTGCAACAACATCAATCAGTACAGATTCAAATACAGCAATATATTTGATAAGCGGTATGAACTATAACGCTTATATTTGATAAGCGGTATAAACTATGACGCTTATCTTTTATTCGTAGATCACAGATATATATCACAGATAATAAATTACATCAAATACAGCTCAAATCAAAACAGAACATATCAGGGGTATCAAACAATTCAATCATCTAATAGAATCCAAACAATCATAAGTGAGATTAGTTAATCGTCTGATTAATTCAAATCAGATTAATTACTTAAGAATTACTAATCCCGGTTAATTAATATAAATTTATTACAAATCATTTCGATTAATTATTCTTTAGTCATTTATCACTTAACCTTTAGTAATGAATTAATTAACCTTTAATCATAATTCGTCAATCTTTAATTATTAAATAATTAACCTTCAATTATTTAATCCACTATTTAATTAGTTATCTTTAATTAATTAATTAACTCTTAATAAATTATCGTTTTATTAATTTCACTAAGTAATTAGCTTTTATTTAATTACACATAGTAATTATCTTTCATTTAATTTCACAAAGTAATTACTTTTTATTTAATTACACAAGGTAATTATCTTTGATTTAATTACACAAAGTAATTATATTCAATTCACTTCCATAAATAAATTTATCTTTAAATTAATTATCCTTTATTAATCTTAAATTAATTGCATTAAGTAATTAGCCTTTAATTGTTAATTAATTAAATTTTCTATTAACTAATTATTCCTCAATTAATTAATAATTAATTACAAATTAATTACCCTTCAACTATAATTTAATTAACTTTTAAATTATTACTTAATTAACCTTTAATTATCCATTACATTAATTAGTTAACCCTAGGTTAATCACATTAACGAATTATTCTTTAGGTAATTAAGTAAGTCAACCTTTAACTAATTAATTTATCAATTAATTGTACCTTTAATTAGCTACCTTAATAAATTAAAGATAAACCTTTTTATCTGAATTCATTACTTAATTACATCATTTAAATTAAATACTCGAAATTAGTTTATACAAGAAATATTGATTAATCAAAGTTCAATATACTTACCATAATCACCTTCTTAATTCAAACATTATTGAACTCCATTTGAAAATACTTAGAAATTTATTCATTATTATCATATCATTTCAAAAGCAATTTACAATTTAAAATATTTAGCCTTAACATTTAACCCTTGAAACTTGTTTTAAAATCTGATTCAATAATTCTAGTTCGGAAACTTATTTGATTTCTTGTACTTTAAAATTTGAATAAAAATTGCTTGAAAACTTTGTACACTTTTTATTGCCTTTAAATCTGGACAAAATTTACATTGTAACTTTAAAACTCCTTGTATTTTAAAATGCCTATATAATCATACAAATTTCCTGAGCCAAAACTTTGTTTACCCGAGCTACTTTTCGATCTCCCCAGATATGACTTCGAGTTATCTCCCCACCTTTTTCTTCGAGTCACCATGCATATTCCTTCGAAAACGAACCCAAGCTACTTTTCGTCTCCCTGAACTCAAAAACCCACTGATACAATTTGAAGGCTCGTGCACATGCACTACTTCTTCGGTCACTTTCGATCAACGCCGTGAGCGTCCACGAGTCATCCACGACCATCTCAATCCAAACAATCCTCCAAAACCTTGAAAACCCAAGAAACCTGAAATCGAGCACTTCGACATACCCATAGACAAATTCGATCATCAGGAAATCACTTGCGTCGCTACCTTCAGCCATCAGAGGCCACGAAAATTTGGTCAGAGCTTCGCCACGATCCACGAACTCTTTTCCCCCGATCTAATGCAGCTCGATGAAACACCGATGAAGAAATTGATTCGATTACGACACTGCTCAAATTGGGTTGCTAAACCCTAAACTAACGTTGTGCCTCTACTCTGATCAACATAAAAATCTCCATGCATTTTCCCCGTGTTCCCCTGATCCACAGCTATCACCTGCTATGATCTCGAGACCCACTACTTCATTGTTCATCTGATTTTGACAAAAAACCCAAAACTGTTCAATTCAAGAAAACTCCATATTCCCTTCCTTACAAATCATGAAATTTCTTTTAAAAATCAGTATTTAGCAAGACGAATCTGATAGAATGATCAGGATTTAGAATTAAAATATTTGAACTTTCTGTTTTGAGTATTTTTTCTGTAAATCCTACATTTTTAAATTATTTATCATATATTTTTACTCTATATTATTTTTTTAAATAACTTTACAATGTTACAAACACCTTTCTTTCACGAATCATAACCTAAAATTAATTTTATGAGGAGGTATTGAATTTTATTATAAGTAGGTTGAGCATGTGATAACAACAGATCCCTATTTTCCAATACACACATATATTCACTCAGACATTTGCAGACATGCAAACAAATCCACTTCACGATTCAAAAACGTTTCAGATCACACTTCAAAGATCATCAAGATATTTAAGTTTAAGGTCTGATAAAGAGGAGATTTGCTCACCTGTGGGTTTTGCAGGAAGGAACAGAGACAGTTGCAAAGAAGAAATTGATTTTTTTATCTTCGAACTTGATTTCTCTTGCAACTTAGATTGATACAATTGCTTAAAAACCGTTGCTTTATTACTGATTAACAACATTAAATTCAAATCTTTAAAGAAATTTTACTTGCCTTAATTTGTTTGAGAGAATCTGCACTATCTCTGGCCAAAAAAACTGCAGTTCTGTTTCCTTTTTTTATCTGGAATCTTGAATTTGTTTTATGTTAAAAACTTGATTTTGAAACCATAAATTTATTAAACTTTAAAGCTAAAAACTTACATGAGAGTTGGAGACATAAGCTTGAAGTTTTCAGAAGATTTCCAGATTTTTTTTTACTCTTTACTTTGAATTGAAGAAAAATTGGCAGAGCTTCTTTTTTCTGATTTTTTTCTTCTTTCCTTTGGGTGTTGGAGTTTGTGATACCCAATCTTTTTTACTTTTCTTACAAAGATTTGTTGAGGCTAAATAAATCTGAACATGGAGAGATGAAAAGTTTTTTGTAATTTTTAAATCGCATTATTTAATTCAATTAATTATATTGGATGCTATTTGTTAAAAAATAATCATGAGGTCTCAATTATGTTGATTGCTTTACTCCATCTCTTCCATGTGAATGTATGTTTAGCACTTGTGAATTTTACAAGGAAAAAGAATTTTTAAATAAATTTTTTTATATCGTATTTACTTTATAATTAAATGTACTTCTTTATTCATTTGCATATATATATATACACAATGTTAAAAGAATTGCTTTAACCAATATTTACATTATATAAAATATAAATTACACCTTAATGATTTTCAAAAGCCAAATATTTTTTCTAAAACATTTATTTTAAATTTAAATTCAAATTCCAATTCAAACTTGAAGTATAACCATTTTTGTCCATTTATATATACACACATCTCTTGAATAAATTTAAATTCAACCTCAATATATATATACAATACTACTCATATATGCAATATACATGTATGTATAAAATTTCAAATTTAATTGACTTTTTAAAACATTCATTATTTCAAAACTTTAAACTCAGAAGAAATTGGAGTTTTATCCATATAAAGTTTATTACTCATTTTATTTGTTTGAGACTTTTCAATTTATTTTCAAATTAAATTCAAAAGTTAAAAATGTATTATTAATTTTAATTGACAAATTTTTGGGATGTTACTTTTTATTAATAAGATATTAAATATCCAATTTCAAATCCACGGTTAAATTTAAAATCAATGTCCAAACAACAAATATCCTATTTAAATTTGGAAAAATTAATTTAATTTACAATTTGAATTCACAAATTTATTTTAATTATTAATTTAAATTTAATTAAAAATCGGGATCGTTACATTAAATGATAAATGGATTTATGAAATATTGATTTTAATGAATATGACTTACTTCAATCATTTGTTCTGGTATGTTTTATAACGAATTAGTTATTGTTAAGTCATATGTTTATGATATCACTATCTCATCTTTTTATTTGATAAAGTATGACTCATTTATTTTTCTAATACATGGGTTAGGCGGAGACTTTACAGGTGCATGGACTCGTTGACCTTTGAATTTTACGCTATCAACGAAGTAGACTAATTTGACCATTTTAGTTTACTTCATACTTGTGTATACTGACATTTAGGAGTTGTATCATGTATACTATGTAGTAGCCGTTGTGCACTTGATATAGTACTTTTGGATATGATATATATATATTATATGGGTCTAGTACTAATATTTTGTAGACTCGCATTCAATTATGTATATGATTTATATTATTCCGCTGTGATCTATGATTCTGATTTATTTCATATTATACACTCTTATGAATATTTTAGTTGCTATTTTTATTACTTTATATTAATATTGTACACGTCAAATTTTTTCAATTCAAATCCTCAAATGGTAATAAAGATGGGTTAGCGTTAGTATAAAGTTAAATTCACATTTGATCGCACTTAACCAGTCATATTCTCCATATTATTGGTATAAGATATATTCACAAATGTTTATACGTTCCGCATATTTGTAAAAAGGTGTCGTTTGCAGAACCAACTGCCCCGTCTGTGTTGGAGGTGGTGTCCGACGTGTCGGATGCCACAACGCAGGTTGGCCCATAAAATGGCACGTTGGGTTGAAAGACCAAATTTGGTCCCCTTTTTTAATATTTTAATAATTATAATTAATTAAAATTTAACTATTTTTAAAATTATTAAATTAATAATTTGTGAAAATGAGGTCCATTTGAAATGCTATTTTTTGCGTTGCGATCGTATGAAGTGCTCTATGCCATGAAGTTGGTTTGAACTGAATCAGAGCAATTTATTGTTTTCCAATTTATTTATTTATTAAAAAAATTAATTAATTAATTATAAATCGATTAAATTAAAAATCACAACATAAATTTCTCGCTCAAATACCTCATTCGTAGCCGCAAATGCGTTCTCCTTTCACCAATCTTCCCCACTCAAATACCCCATTGTTGTTCGTCGCAAATGCACCCTAAATGAAACCAAGCATAGAAATAACATGCTTGACCATTAAAACGCGAAGGCTTCAGCAATTATTGGCAATGACATTTATATACGACGATGACTTTTATATATAATATACGATAGCACTAAAATATGCAAGCAAATAGGTCGTTATGATTTTACACACAAAGGTTAAAATGCATAAGATGACTCCATGCGGATTGAATGCGATGACCTCTATTTTTATGCGATGACTATGAGGTTGTTAACGGACCACATCTATTGACTAAAACACGCGATGGCAGTTATATTTAGCAAATGTCAACCATGAATTTTTTAATGCAGATGACCTATAGTTTAACTATTGAAAAATGTTATTTTGGTTAAGTATTTTAGAGATTTCAAAAGAAATGAAAAATGCATTAGCCCATTTGTGAAAGAGTTTTAATGGAGGAAGTTACTACTTTGGAAAAGTAATTTATGCATAAATTGGCTATCATATTGAACATATATTTAACTAATTGTTGATATGTTGTAATCTTTATACCTTGATAAGTTATTATTGCATATAATGAATGTTGACATGCTCACTTATATATTATATGATATCACCTAACTTTATGGCCTTGAGGACTTTGGGAACAAATGACCAGTTAGGGATAGGAATAATAATAGGGATGGTCAGACTTAAACTCCTGAGTGAGTAGCACTGCATCTAGAGATCGTGAAGATCAAATTTGTGTTGGGTTGCTTGAGCTGATCAAAAGATATGGCTCATCGACATTTTGAAAACTTGATTTTAAGTTTAAAGATGGAGAACGGTGTATGGTCGCTCCTTATGCTCCAACCACGTAGCCCAAGGTTGGTTAGGTCCGCGGAATCAATTATGTAGGGACTAGCGAAGAACAAGCGAAATTTATTTTATGCAAAGTAGGGAACTCATTTCTAAAGTATGCTCACCATTTTTTTTCTTTTGGTAGACAAAAGCTGAGGTTATTTCCTCTCGTTGGACAAGAGCTTATGGATTTTATAGCTATATTTTTGGCTTGAGTTAGCTCGATAGGTTTCTAGCCAGGTTACAAAACTACTATAGATTTCTACTTAACCAGCAAAATTACTATGGATTTTTTGTCAGCTTGAGGAAACTAATATAGTTCCCTAGTGACCCTGGAAAAATTATGCTATGGACTGTTATTAGGTATTGGGTAATTATGGGAATGTGTACCCTTGATCTTAATGAATGTTGGACTTTTCATTTTGCCTATTATTGCATGATTATATTATGATTATGTTCTAATCATTTTGATTGCAGATATGATATGATTTTAGTGCTAATGGCAAAGGGAAAACCTATTTCACTCAGTGGTGTAGTCTCACTACATATTCATTTTGGTTTGGGATTATATAACATTATTCACAATAGACTTTTTGTTTATCCCAAAGATTTTGATTCCACCTAAACTCTTGCGTGCTTAATTTGGAATTGAGTAGGCTAAGAGTAGGGTATTTCAGATTTAGACGAATAAGCATTCGGAGACATGAAGGAGCCAAGCTATTATTTAGACGATTATATTTCCATTGTGCAACAGTTTAGTAGTTTTTATTTGGTTGAATGTACGTAATGATGGGTAGTATAAACGTATAAGTAATTTGAACTCTGATTATCTAAGAGGGCATCTTCATATGTTGCTCTGGGAATTATATATATAATTATTATATTTTTTCTGAACGATGTATTTGTGGGATTATGGAAATGAAATGTTGTAAATCTGTAAATTAATGAATGAATTTTTTGTTATATTTTTTTAAAAATTCTAGTGCTCTTGATGTTAATAATTTAATAACTAACTTCATTTTATCATTGAGAAAAAAAGCAAAGAATGACTGCAACATCAATAACATCTATTTTCAAGCCTTGAAATGGGTGATGTTATAACTTTGTTTCAGAGCACATGATTGTATAGAACTTAATAAGATTTTGAAAGAACGTAACCCAAATGAAAAGAGAAAGAATAAACTAGGGCTTGGTATAGCAATATTATAACATACTTGCTATTTGCTATATACATAAGTATGTATATCTATTTAGCATCCGGTGAAGACTCATATGTAGATTTTGAGAGAAGGATAATAGAAGTGGGGTCAACTTAGGAGGCGGAAGCAACACAATTTATGGAAGCACTTGGGCTAATGCTAGGAAAGCTAACTGAATAATCGACACTAATACTAATGCTAATATGATGGCTAATGTGGGTGCTAGAGTCGCACTGAGTAGAAACTACAGTAGTTTGGGTAGAAGGCCATTTGTGGAGATAGAGAATGCCATCGAGGTGGAGGATTGGCTTCTTCAGTGTGAGAGGATTTTTTCTAATTGGACATTAAATTAAGATCAAAAAAGGAGTTAACTTGGGCCGACTTTAGGCAAAGATTAAGCTGATTATTCGTGGAGTTAGAGTAGGGTGAGATGTCAGTGCTGGAGTATGCGACAAAGTTTGATGAGCTTTCTAGACATGGGCAGACCATCATTAATATACTTATTAAGAAGAATGAGAAATTTATCAGGGGATTGAAGCAGAAGATTCTAGGGAAACTATGTTATATCTTAGTAATCAGTTTATTGTTGTGGAAGATGAAGTTAATCAGGTGCCTGTCGTAAGGGAGTATGCCAATATTTTGGAGCCTTTTACTGTCTATTGCAAAACATGCCATAGAGTTTCGAATAGATCTTGCACTTGGAGCTGAACCTGTAAGTAGACCACCTACAGAATGAATCCTACCGAAATGAATGAGTTAACGGTGTAGCTAGTGGATCTAGAAGGGATGAATATTATTAGACTAAGTAGTTCGCTTTGGGGAGCTGCAGCAATGCTTGTCAAGAAACCGGATGGATCATTGAGGTTATGTTTCGACTATAAAAAGTTGAATGAGAAAACGATAAAGATTTGACATCCTTTGTCTAAAATAGATGATTTGTTCGATAAACCAAGTGGAACCAAGATGTTTTCGTAGTTGGACTAGCTATGGGTTTCCATCAATTGAGAGTGGCAGAGGGACGTACACCGCTAATGGCATTTCAAACAAGATATGGTTCATATGAGCGGTTAGTCATGCCCTTCGAACTGACCAACGCGCTTCCTTTGTTTATAGATTTGATGAAATGGATCTTCCAAGGGTATCTAGATAGATTCTTGTTGGTATTTATAGATGACATTTTGGTATATTCAAGAGTGAACGTTACCATGAATTCATCTTAGAATAGTGCTAGATACGCCAAGGCAGCATCAGCTGAAAGAAAAGTTTTTCAAAATTTTATTTCTAGAAAATAGAAATGAAGTTTCTTCGGCATTAAGTTTCAGAGAATGGATTGTCGATGGATCCGTCTAAGATCAAGGCTATTAATAGTGAGAGACCCAAGGCCATGAATGAGATTATAAGTTTCTTAAGGTTGGTTCGCTACTGTTAAAGATTTATTAAAGATTTCTCTCATATAACAGCACCATTGACTAAGCTAACGAGGAAATACATAAAGTTTGTTTGGACTGATAAATGTTAAGAAGCATTTCAAAAGCTAAAGCATTTATTGACAAATGGGCCCGTATTAATTGTTCCATACGAGAATCAAGATTTAGTGGTGTATACCGATGCATGTAGATTTTTTTAGGAGCCATATTGATTCAGAGAGGTAAATTTATTATTTTTCTTCCGATATCTTCGACTGAATGAAGTTAGATATCATAGACATGATTTGGAGTTGGCAGTGGTGATCTTTTCATTAAAGGTATATAGACGCTATTTGTTCGGAGAACTATTCGAGTTGTTTACAGATCATAAATCTTTGAAGTATTTATTCTCTCAGAAGAAGTTGAATATGAGCCAACAAAGGTGCAGGAGTTTTAGCAGCGTATGACTTTAGGAACGAGTATACGCTGGGGAAATGAAACAAAGTAGTAGATGCACTTAGTAAAAAACATCATAATGTTGTGTTAGGGATGTAATCTGAATGAATGATTCAAAGGTATTGGCTTCATGTGGAGTTAGGATGAGGTCGACAACCAATTCTAGTCAGGGTCGCAATGATTTCATGTTTAGAAGTTTGACTAGTATTTATCAAAAGAATTGCAGCAAAGCAAAAGGATGGTCCAATATCAGCCAATCGAATAAAGAGACTCGAAGCAGGAACTGTGATTGATGATTTGAAAGATTCTTCACTTGACCAAAAAAGACAATTGATTAAGAAGGGACGGCTGTGTATTCCAGATGTGGACAATATGAGAAAGGAAGTTCTTAGAGAATGCCATCGATCAAAGTTTACCATTCATCCCAAAGGCATGAAGATGTACCTAGATATGAATGGGAGTTTCTTCTGGGTAGGTATAAAGAGAGATGTAGGCTTATGGATGAAGCAATGTATGAACTGCTAACAAGTAAAAGTCAAGAATCATTGATTCAAATAAGGGAAAGGAAAGCATTTGGATCATGGTGGATAGACTAAATAAGAGTGCATGCTTTGTCCTTGTCAAGTGAACAAAGACGATGTCGAATTTGGAAAAGTTATTAATGAAGATTGTGGTGAGACTTTATAAAATACCGAGCAGCATCGTACGTGACAAAGATCATTTGTTTACGAGCGAGTTGTACAAAAGTTTGCAGAATGAATTGGGTACTAAGGTCAAGATGAGTGCTGCATACCATCCACAAACTAATGGGAAAATGGAAAGGGTTAACAAGGTACTCAAAGATTTGTTGAGGGCTTTTGTATTATATTTCAGAGGATTATGGGAAGATTATTTGCACTTAGACGTGTTTTTCTATTGTAATAGTTATCTGACTAGTGTGGGAATGGAACCTTTCGAGCACTTTATGGAAGGCTAGGCAAATCACCTGCATGTTGGTTGGAGATAGGTGATAGGCCGATATTTGGTCCACATTAGGTAAAAGAAGCAATCGAAAAGATTAAGTTAATCTAAACAAGTACGAAGGAAACTCAATTAATGCAGAAAAGTTACATAGATAAAAGGCGAAAAAACAAGGAATTCTCAATTAGAGATTTTGTTTTCATAAATGTATCACCGATGAAGGGTGTTATACGATTTGGGAAGATGGGAAAATTGGCACTAAGATATGTTGGTCTGTTTTCTATTATTGAGAGAATCAATAAACTCGCTTATCACATCGGATGTACCGAGTAGTTTGGGTGGGTCCATAATGTTTTTTATGTATCTCATCCAAGGAAGTACATGCATGATACATAGACCACTATAGAGCCAATGGTTTTGGAAGAACTACTAGTGGAGCTAATATGACTATCATTAGGCGACCTAGTCGTATAATCGATAAGGATATGTAGCAGTTAATGAATAAAACAATCAAGTTAGTGAAGGCTCGGTGGAGTACCGATGGACATGACTGTACTAGGGAAATAGAAGATAAGATTAGGGAGGCATATCTGGATCTATTTTGATTATATGATCTATTGTTGTATAGACTATTAACTAGTAGATATGACAAGCATTGTTGCTTTTATATGCTTGTTGTTTTCCTTATCGCAATCTCGAGGACAAAATTCTTTAAATGGGAAGCTTGTAACATCCATAATTTTTGTATATTAGCATATAATTTAAATATTTAGTTATGAGATCATTAAATGTGAAGCTAAGAAATGCATGATTTTCCATAAAAATCAATTAATTAGCTTGGCCTTCAATAATAAAATTAAGAGAATGTTTTAATAAGAAATACAAATGTTGGTAAGATTTATTGTCTCCCAAACTCTTGAGTATTTTTTATGAGCTAATTATGACGTTTGAATGCTTTCGCTGCTATAAATCAACAAAATTAAGTGATTTAACTTTGCCTTAAAGAGAAATAACTATATTACCTTTTATGTATACAATATTATAAAGTGTATACGCAGAATCAATTCGTTATCTAGGTATTCGAGTAATGGAACAAAAAAATAGTAAAGATACAAAGTACTGGAATAGTAAATGGACATAGAGAATTTACATGGTTTGGATGTTAAGAAATCCTACGTGCATGGGTAAAATATCACTTTATTCTCTTTATACTCCGAGTATAAACAAATAATGGTAGAGGGCATAAAGTTTTTGTTTTGTGTTCCTAAAGAAGGTAAAGTGAAAAAAAATCCCCTTTTCTGCTACAACTTCATTTCTATTTATAGTACAGAGATGCACGTGGATCGTTAACGTTCTTCTTCTTTTCTTTTAGTTTCCACCTTTGGATTGCATCACTTGTCATCCATCTGTTTCATTTGTTTGATGTACATGGATTGCTGACATGTCCTTGGTAGGAAACTGTATTTTGAGCGGTTAAATTCTAACTTTAGGTAGGAAACTTGAAAATTGTAGCTGGAGTACTTGAAATTGAGTGGGAAAATCCAATGTTTTGAGCAGCTTATATGTCTTGGATTCCGCACAATGCCATGCTTATATTTCTGCATCTACAAGTGGATGGTGTTGTCATGGGGTGCTAGTCTCCTTTTCTGGGAGAGCACATACTTTAATCGGTACTTCAGGACAACGCATTGCTTCGTTGAATGTTGTGATGCTACATTACTTAGTACCGCACAGATGTTTCCGAAGTGTACTATGCCGTCTAT
Organism: Allium cepa; assembly: GCA_030765085.1. Lineage (NCBI taxonomy): Eukaryota > Viridiplantae > Streptophyta > Magnoliopsida > Asparagales > Amaryllidaceae > Allium > Allium cepa. Next base: position 613,286,159 of record CM060932.1, read on the forward strand.
TCTGTGGTTTTAACATATCCTAATGTGGGGATAGCTGGAATTGGGCTTCAGTACTTGGTAGGAAAGAACTAGTTGTCATCTTCAGAGTTGGTTTCCTTTTGTGATTCTAGTCTAATCTGCTCTCAATCATTGGAGGATTGCGCCCCTCGCTTTTGTCTTTGAATCAGGTCTCCTGATTTTGGCGATGTGGTTGGGTCATCTTGGTTTGCCTTTGTGGTGTGAGGTTTGCCACAACTTCATATTATCTTAGTGCGATACCATTGTTTCTTTTCTTCACTTCGACTCATGTTATTATGAGAGCAGTTCTTTCGGCTCGGTTGCTGCATCAATCTTTCTTTGATAGTGTTTGGGAAATATGGCTGTAACACTCGCCCTTTAAGTCTGTAGCCATACTAGACGGGTGTAGAATTGTCGTTGTGCTCATTCTCTTCATGTAGCCCATCACCTATACCTTTTCCTCTCTATCTTTTCGAGAGGAGGATAAGATCTTAGTATCCGTTTCACATTTAATGCTATAGTACATGTGTCATTTTTCCATTAGATGGCCCTTCTAAAAGCCGCAAAATCAGTCTCTTCGTTTTTCAGATAAATCAATCTTGACTCTTGCATTTATCATTCTTGCTGCTAATAAATTGACATTTAGGAAAATTTCCATTATTCGAATTGTGTGACAAAATTCGAGTTAAGGTACATTTATATTTTCCTCTTCTTCTTCTTTCACTTCTTTTACAGGTTTTTGAAAAGAATAAGTTACAAAAATCCTTCCTGCTAATCTTGTTTTCTCCCAGTTTTTTTTCCTCTTTCGAACCAAAGTAAGGATTTCCTTCGCTTGTTATTCCCTCTGCATTTTTAGAAGTCATCAGTGATTAATCTTGTAGTTTCATTATGGCAACTTCTTCCCCATCATCTTTTCAGTCTAAGATAATCCATTTAAAAGACATAGGAAATATCTTGGACCATTTCGTGTTCGAGGGTTATGAGGCTAGAGTCTCAAATTCTCATGGGTACATCCATACCCCTCCCGATGGGTTTACCTCTATCACCTCTAAGCATATACGGTGTAGGTTTTATCTTCCCCTATACCCAATTCTTCATGAATGACTAACTGCCATCGACTTTGTTTATATTCAACTTGCTTCCCTATCTTATTCTCTTGTTATTGCTACCTTTATCCTTTATACGGAGAACGGTTCTCCTTCTTCCTATGAGGAGCTTGAATTTTTTTTTGACGTTCATTAAAGTCTTTCAGGGAGGTATGTTGGGTTCCATTACATGCTAGACAAATAAATCGATCCTTATATCCGTCCCTCATAAGACAAAGAAATGAGTTGATCAATATTTCTTTATTTCGAATTCTAATAACTTCCACTCTTCTTTTCGACCACACCCTAATCGACCTGTTTTTCTATTCATCCTACTGAGTTATATGAGTCCTATAGGAACCGCATCTTAGGTTTAGGAAAAAAAGGAGAGAAAGATGTAATCATTTTTCACCGGTTCGATGAAGTAGAAGCATGACTTCTTGCACTAAAACCATCACTTTTCTTGTTACATTTTTATGTTTTCCCAATTTCGAAGGAACCGGAGGTATAACTTGCTAACAATAAATTAAAGAATTATTACTTTATGATCCTAACTTTAATGAGAAATTTTACGGACCTTTGAATTCCTTTTTGCATGAGTGAAATGGCTGGTAACCTTTCTTTTATGTTTCTTGACCCCAAGAAGTTAGCGACAACGAAGAAGAAATGTCGAAAGAGGAAACCTGATGGAGGCAATGCTTTTGGCCAACCTATCAAAAAGCCTAACATGATTCCTTTCCCTCCCTCTTTAAACGTACTTCCTATTTCACACCTTCAATCCCTTCAAGACTATCACACTCGATACTTGCCCATGCCTGAGGGTGCTGTTACTAGGGGTGAGCATATATTGGTTAAAACTGAATAAACCAACCGAATCAATTAAGTTTGGTCGGTTTGGTTTGATATTGTTAGTTAGTTATTTGTTTTGGTTTTTGTCTTATATTTTTTTAGTTAATTAGTTAGGTTTGGATTTCTGTATTTAAAAACTAAATTGACCAATTAAACTAAATTAAAAAATTAAGTTATTTTAAAATAACAGAATTACTAGTGGAAACACTATTATTTACAATGTTTTCATAATAACATCATTGTTCTTTCAATTCATATTGATAGTTTTCAAAAGAGGGGTTTGTTTTTCAAAATGTTTGCATTATATGAACTCAGATAATTATTTTAATTTTATATTATATGAAAAACCATAAGATCTAATTTATTTTAAGGTAAACCAAAAAAACCTACCAAACCAAACCAAATATTATTAGTTTGGTTGGTACTAGTTTTAAAAAAAATCGATTTAGTTTGGTCGGTTTATGTTTCTTGCGTGGTTATTTTAGTTTCAACATTTTTGATCAATTTCAAACTAATCCAACCATTTTCTCACCCCTAGTTGTTACTGACCTCGCTAAGAGGTTAGAAGGGATGCTCTGGATAACCTATCCAGTACCACCTCGTCTTCTCCTTATCTTCTTTCCCTTCCACCTCCCTAGCTTTCCCCCTCTGAGCTCGTGGCCGAAATGGAGAAGTCTTGGATTTATGTAAGTGTTTTTCTTTCCTTCTTTGTTAGTGGTGGCTTACTTAGTCACTCCTCATCTGTTATTGTTTTACAGCTTGGAGCCTTAATGATTGAGGCTTTGAAGAAGTTGGAAGGCGACCAGGTCATTCCCCTTGCTCGTGTTGCCAAACTCGAAGTAGATCTTACTTTGGCCGGTTCTAAGAAGGTCAAAGTTATTTCCATGAAGGCCAAAGTTGGGGAAAATTTTAAGGCATATCAGGACAAAGCTAAAGGTAGGATATGGCTGTAGCAGAGGGCTTGGAGTTGAAAGGTCATCACTTGGAGGAGAAAGAGAAGGTTCTTAAGGATTCCCAAAAAGATCATGGGCGGATTACTTACTATATGTTTTATCGGTTGTACGCATCAGTTCAGCGTTAGTTTTCCTCTAAGGTAGATATTAGTTTCTTGCGTGACTCCAATAGAATCAACGATGCTTTCAGCTACCTTAGATCTAATTGGGCCGAGGAACTTGTTGGGGATAATGCCTCCCCTTCTACTTTTGGGCACCTAAGCAGGGATGTGACGTCCATGTAAGTTGAGGCATCTAAGGATGTTAAGACGTCTATGGAAGCTGAGGTTACTTTGACCTCTCATGTTCATGTAATTACCTAGCTTTATGTACGTAATCCTAGACCTTTTCGGTATGTAATAAAAATTGGCTTGTTACTTAATTTTGTTATGGTTAATTTATTTTGTTGTCACTTTATTTTTTTTCCGTTCTATGAATGAACATGTCATCTTCATTGCTTTGTTTGTTTTGTTGTCTTCTAAAGAAGATTTGTTTACTAAAATCTGAAGGAAAGCATGGACAGGCTTCAAACTCAAACCATAGATCGTCTTGACCTTAGTGCTATGGTAATTCGCTCACATGAAAAAGAGTTAAATGATTCATTTATGCAACTTAGGGAGGAAACCCATGGATTTCTCTCCAAGATTTATTAAGTAGTTAAAGAAAAAGAGGTGCTCAGTGATGTTGTATTGCATTAATGGTAATATACTTTAGAAATTGGATTTTTCCCTCCTGATAGCTCTCACTTGTAGTATTGTAGGAATAGGCTTAGAGATTTAAATAGAGATTGAGTCCTGTTTATTATTGTCCAATTTTTATATGGATTTATCGGGCCTATTGTATGATGACATTCTTAATTCTTAATAATAGTTTTCTTTTTTTTAATTTTTTCCTTGTATGACTTTATTTTCTTTGAATCAAATTTTAATTCCTACCAACTAGGTCATTCCCCACGAGTCTCCATCTGAGTTCACCAGAGCCTTTAACTCCAATATTCCCTTGGTCCCTACCACACATGGCCCAAATGATACTAGTGCGCCTGAGTTTGAGGTTGTAGTCACAATTCCTACCACACCCTTAGAAGAGGAGAACATCTATCAAACGCATACTAATGAAAGGCTTGAGAATGTGTTAAAAGAGACCCTTTTGAAGCTTATGGAGGAAATAAATGTGCTGGATCGTCAATATTACCATAATACTAAATTACATGTAGGGGTTGAGGCTGCCGGTCAAAGTTGAATGAACTGCATCAACTCTTGAAAGATGGTAAGTAACATTGTAGGATCGTTTTTGAGGTGCAAATAGCAAGGCTGAATAAAACTATAATGGATATATCTACTTAAATTTCTCACCAATTTGAAGGGAAGGGAGGTGTTGAAGTAGGAAAAGCAGGAGACCGGTCTAGCTCACATGTGTCGCCTACTCCCTCCGCTAGTATGGACCCTTCCTTGGCAAGTGTATGGAAAAAGAAAGTGGAACTTCACTTCCAGGGAAAACTTAAAGAGATGGAAGCTCATTACAAGCGGGAAATAGCGCAAATGGGGCCGAAGATGCTTCCTCACTCATAGAGGAAAGGGTGGATATTTGCGCAAATGAGGCCACTCTGATGGGACGATTGGCCTCTTGCTGAATCCCGTTGGGACCTGCTTGCAGACATTGACCTCTCTGTTCCGCTTCGTCTTCAGACCCCTCGCCTGCAAGATGCGCCACCTCCCCAGCCTGAAGCTCAATCATTAACCTAGGAACTACATCCTGCTTCTCAACAATTAGCAACCCTCTCCCCAGCCCTTGTTTGCCACAGCAACAGATTGAACTATGCAGACACTCTTCCCGGAAGCTCGGGTAGTTTTTTTTAAACCTATTGTCTTTTCCTCTGCGAATTCTAAAATTAATAAGAAAATGGCATGTTGCATGGGTATAAGTTTATCTAATGAACACTATACGGCCATGCAAACACTAGAATCCGAGCGTCTGTTCCTTCCCCAATGAAAATAGTCTATTGGAATGTTTGGGGTTTGAGGGACCCCTCTAAATGTCATGCTATCAACCTTATTCTAGCCCCACAAAAAATAGACATCTTTTTAATCCAAGAATCTAAACTTTTGGACCCGTCCCCATCTCATCTTATACTTTTAGGTGGCCCCGCCTGTCTGGCTGGGCCCATATAGATGCTATTGGCTCAAGGGGTGGTATTATTACCGCTTGGAGCAAATCAACATCGTCCCTTTGTCAAATCATTTATCATCTTGCTGCACTACATGTTGTCCTTCGCCATCTTCACTCGGGTGTACTCTACTTCTTTTCCAATGCTTATGGTCCTTAAAATATCCATGAGAGATCTGCCCTTTGATCGAACTGCTTGGAATTTGCCTTGCATATCAATGGTTCTTGGGTTATTGGAGGGGATTTCAATACGACCAGATCTCCTTCTGAAAGAAACTCCAAAAGCAGATCACAAGATTCTGATGCTTTTAATGAATTTATCAATTCTTGTACCCTCATGGACCCGCCTATCAACAACCGACTCTTTACCTGGTCAAACTGTAGATCGGAGCCAGCCCTAGCAAAATTGGACCGTTTCCTTTTCAACTCTGCCCGGGACGACCTACACTCCCTCTCTCTAGTTAATGGCCTTGCCACCACCTTCTCCGATCACTGTCCTCTGCTACTTGATTTAGGCACCACTACAAATCCTTAGCGTCCATTCAAATTTGAGTGCCTTTGGCTCCTTGAACCATCGTTCGACGACTTTGTAAAACTAGCATGGACGCAACCCTCTCCGATTCAATTTGCCGCTGCTCGAGTTGTATTCAAACTTCGATCGCTTAGAAAACTCACCAGACCTTGGGCCAAATCCATTTGGGGCTCGATCCATTCCCGTATTGCGGTGACCTAAGATGACATTCCGCATCTCAACATTCTGGAAGAATCTCACCCCCTATCTATCTTCGAATCTAATCGCCTGTGCGAGCTGGAGCTTGAATTGGACAGACTTATCAAGCAAGAAGAGATTGGATGGAAGCAATGCGCCAAACCTAAATGGATTGACGAGGGAGACAAAAATACTGCTTTCTTCCATCGCCTCGCCAATGGTCATTGTAGATCCACCTTCATCTCTGAAATCTCTCATAACAATACCACCTTCTCTGACCAATTAGATATCCTTCGCCTATTCATTGATTTCTATCGCAATCTACTAGGTAAACCCTCTCCTCCGCTCCCACCCATTGACTGGAATCTACTTTATCTTAACCCTTCTCTGATTTCTATTGACCATCCCTTCTCTGAAGATGAAATTTGGTCGGCCCTAAAAGATATGGCCGATAACAAATCCCCAGGTCCAGAAGGCTTTGGTCCCCTATTTTTCAAACACTTCTAGGACACTGTTAAATCTGATATCATAGAGATGTGCTCTGAATTTCAATCCAACCCCTCATCTGTTGCACGTTTGAATTATGCCGTATTCATCCTTATCTCCAAATCCCCCGGTTCAATCACCCTGCCTTCCTTTCGCCCCATTAGCCTCCTCAACACCACCTTCAAAATCATCACTAAAATCCTTGCCAATCGCCTCCAAAGGGTTATTGGATCTCTGGTAGGGGTTGAAAAATCGGCCTTCATCCTGGGCCGTAACATCCTTGATTGTGTGCCGGCCACACAGGAAGTCATCTCCTTCTATCACCACTCTACCACTCCAGGAGCCCCACTCAAACTTGACTTTTTACTCGATCTTATGAAGTATAGAGGTTTTACTGATACATGGTGTAGTTGGATCAAGTGCATTCTCAGTACAAGTTTTTCATCAATTTCCATCAATGGCACTCCAGGTGGGCATATAAAATCAGCTCGAGGTTTAAGACAAGGCGACACCCTATCGCCACGCCTTTTTGTCCTCATTTTGATGTGTTTAACCACATGGTCAAGCTTGCAATATCCAACAACCTCCTTGCTGGCATTAAACTTCCCAACTCGGACCTATCGGTCTCTCAACTCCCATTTGCGGATGACACCATCCTATTCGTTTCCCCAGAACCTGATCATGTTCATTGTCTTAAAGTTCTTTTATATGTCTTCGAACTCATCTCCGGCTTATCCATCAACTTTAAAAAGAGCTCCACCATCATGCTAAGTGCCTCCCACCACCTTGGCCCCTCTTCCGCCTCTCTTCTCAACTGTAAACTGGATCACTTCCCCATCACTTATCTTGGCGTCCCCCTTCACCCCACTAATCTCGCCCGACTGGACCGGTTCCCACTTATCTCCAAGATTGAATGTCGGCTTTCATCATGAAAGGCCAAATCTCTATCCTCTACAGGCTGTCTCATCCTTGTCAAATCAGTCCTATCAGCCATCCCTTCATACTGGATGTCGTTTCGTAAATTGCTGAATTGGGTCATAAACAAAATTGATGCTATTAGACGATGTTTTCTCTGGAATGGAAATGAAGCAAAATGTTTGATCAATTGGAAGTCTATCTGTTTGCACCAAGATCATGGTGGCCTAGGAATAGTTAACCTCAGCTCTTTCAACATAGCTCTCCTATCCAAATGGCTTTGGCGTATCATCACACCGAGCAATTTTATCTGAAAGAGTGGATACTTCAGCTTCATTATCACTCCAACCCTCACCTGGTTCTTCATTCCACCCCTCGTCTTAAACCTTCTCCCTTCTGGGCTGGCGTTTTACAATCCATACCCCGTGTCAAATCCTTATTCCATGTCTCCATTGGCAACAGTAGTAGCTGTCTTTTCTGCCCAGACATATGGCATGATCAAACACCCCTCGCCCGCTCGTTCTCTAACCTATTTTCCCCATACCTGCCACCATAACTCAACAGTTGGCGAGATTTCAACCCTTGGCCCAGACTGCCTATGTCCCCCATCTCTCTTTGACCTTAACACCTTGAATGACCTCACTTCAGCCACTAACCTGCTCCTTTCACTTCAGCTCTCTAACACAACAGACCAATGTACCTGGGCCTTATCTCTTGAGAAAGGCTTTTCAGTCGCCTCATGCTACCCATTCCTTAACCACTCTGGCAGATCATTCTCTTTCGCAAGGCTATGGAAATGCAGACTCCCTCCCCGCATCCCTCTAAATCCTCTTTGTGCCTTGTGCTCTATGCAAGATAAATCCATTTCTCATCTCTTTTTTGGCTGTGATTTCTCCTATTACATTTGGGCCACGACCAGTGCTAACCTCATCGGCAACATCCTTGTCCTTCACTCGTTCTTTGACTACTGGAAGTATAACCCTTCGGATAGAAAACTTGATTCCTTCATTGCCATTTACAGTTGGTGCATTTGGAAAGATAGAAATGCACATGTTTTCAACAAGCCCAAATGCAGTATTGAAGGAATCTGTAACCGAATCTCTTACCTGTTTTCTCTCTGGATAGGATCATGGTGAAGGATGCCTTTCACTTCGCGTCTCCCTCCCAGTGACAATGCTCCTGCTGACTAATTGGAAAGTACATGGGAAGTCTCTTCTTGCTGACCCCTTTCTAACTCATATGTATGATCATCACCTTAATAGTCGGTAGTAGTAACGCTCTTACTTTGGCTTGGTACTTTTACACAATGCTGCTGTTTTTTGTATATATTACTGTCTATGTATGTTGAACTTGGGACCAGATTGGTCCGTGAAACTTATTTTTTGGCTATCGATCAGGCCTATTTGTCGACTACTACTTATTTATATTTATATCTAATCGGCTATGTAGTCTCACGCTACACACCCGTTTCCCTCTAAAAACTTTACGATGTGGATATAGATGCTAAGATTCATGTGATCATGAGTTAACTTTAGTAAATATTAATAAATCTTTGGTCTTTGCATTTACTTGGCAAGCATTATTTTTCTTTTTGGAACTATATTTGATTTGTAGGTTGTTTACATTCCATATATGGTCTCTTCATGCCATTTTTGCTTAGCTCCTTGCATAATTCACAGATTCAGAACTGGGCTTTTGACATGCATGTTTTATTGCAAGCTTGATATGACATGCCCCACTGTTTGGGAGAAGTTTCATATTCATGTGCTTGGTAGGTCTGCTCTGCTATTTAGGGGTGGGCTGAATTTTGACTGTGAAGTCAGGTAATGTATTTACAACCTTTTTAATTCATACGCATGGTTTTTTGTACTAGTTCAGGCCATCTAATATCTTTACGTCTAATGTAAGTGTTAACTATATTAGAAAAATTAACATAGAGGGATTTTTATACTGGTTTGGACCGTCCAATATCCCAACGTCTAGTTTATTGTATTAACTATATTAGAGAAATTAACGTAGTGAGAATTTTGTACTATTTAGGGCCAATATCCCTAAGTCAAGTTCATTGTATTACAACCTTTCATAAAAATTACAATGATTGTTAGACAAATAACATAGACCGTACAAAGCAAGGTCTAAGGTTCTCTGAGTTCCATGTTCTTGGAATCAGATTTCCATCATGTTTTGATAGTCGGTATGTCCCATTTGTTAACACTTCTGTTATGACCAGCGATCCCTAATTTAGGTGCAGAGCTCCATCTGCAAGTTCTTTTGTGTTGGCCATTACTCTTTCCAGCACCAAATCTCCCTTGTAGAAGTTCCTCTTCCAAAGCCTAGCACTATAACCTTTTTGCCATCCTTTGCCAGTAAGTAGTGGATATAACTACCATCTTATCTCTTTTCTCTTGAATGAGATCAAGGGAAGCTTCCTTTAGCACCCTATTCTTCTCGATCGTGTATGATATTTTTCTATGTAATGGGACTTTAATTCAATGAGAAGAATGACTTCATATCCATAGTTTAAGGGAAATAGGGTATGACCAGTTGTGGATCTAGCTGAGGTCCTATAGGCCCATAGTACCAAAGATAATTCCTCCACCCACTTCCGCTCTGCCTTCTACAGTTAGTAAGTTGTTGATAGTGTTGTTTGCTTTTTAGACCCTCCAATTTGCTTATCGGTGCGCAATGGAGGAGAAACTAAGCTTTGTAAATTCCTTGCTTTTAAATTGGGTTCCATCATTAGAAATTATTTTGTGGGGGATTCTGAACGTACTAATTATCCTTCTAAGTACAAAAGTGACTACTTTCTTTGCGGTGATCGTAGCTATTGGTTTTGCTTCTATCAATTTGGTGAAGTAATCTATTTCTACTATAGCATATTTCACTCCCTCCTTTGACATGTGATCTAGCCCTATTAGATCTATTCCCCATACATAGAATGGCCATGGACTAGCTAGAGGGATGAGCTCATAGGATGGTTGTCTGTGGATACTTACGAACTTTTGACATTTGTCGCATCTTCTCACCAATTCTCTTGCATCCTGAATCGTTGTGAGCCAATAGTAACCATGCCTTGGTACCTTCTTTTCAAACTTGGCTCTCCTGGAATGTTCCCTGCACTGCCCTTCATGTACTTCTCTCATGACGCGTATCCCCTCTTCTTTGGAAACGCATCTAAGATAAAGGGAAGAATACCCTCTTTTGTATAATATACCATTAAAGAAGGAGTACTATGGAGCATGATATCTTATTTTTTGGGCTTTATTTTTATATTAGGCTAGGGTTCCGTTTAACAGGAACTGCTTAATGGGAGTCGTCCAGGTGTTTCCTTTAGTTTACTGAAGGATGGGCTCGATTGAGGGATACCCTCGATTTAATCTGTTTTTTAGTTTTGAGCCCCTTGGATCAGAGCTCGTTGGGCCCGGGTTAGGACAAGTATTTGGTTTTCTTTTGTGATGCTTGGGCCTGATGTCCTATCGGAAGGACTTTCATTTCATTTGTTATTTTTTCTTGCAAACTTATCCAGTGAATCAGCAGAAGAGTTGTCCTTACGTGGAATTTTTTTCTACACCAAACTATTTGAACTGCTCTAAATTTTGTATTAAAAAGTTCCACATATTTGGCTAAAGTTAGATCCTTTGCTTGGTAATTACCGTGCATTTGATTTACAACTAATTGGGAATCGCTGTGAATTTTAATAAGGGTTACCTTCATTACCTGATCCAATCTTAAGCCTGCAAGGAGAGCCTTATATTTGGCCACATTATTAGTCACCTTAAACTCAGCTGTACTGCTTCACATAGCTTCTGTTTATATGGAGTAATTAGTAGATATCAGATTCTAGCCCCCTATTCATTTGAATCTCCATCCATAAATAGTTGCCAGAACTATGGGGTTGGTGCTTCTTCCTTTGGTTGGGGCTCGATCAACCATGTGCATTCCATGATAAAGTCAATTAGTGCTCGACCTTTGATCTCTTTTCTTGGATAGTAAGTGATATCATATTGGTTGAGCTTTATCACCCATTTCAACAAGCGGCCAGATGTCTTTGGCTTCTATAGTATTTACCTTAGTGGTTTATCTATGAGGGCTTTGATGGGACGTGCTTGGAAATAGGGCTGTGGCTTTCTTACTTTGAGGAGCATGTTGTAGACTAGCTTTTCAATGACCGAGTAATTTGATTCTGCTCCAGAAAAACGCTTGCTTATGGAGTAATTAGTCCTCTGGGTTCCTTCATCCTCTCAAATCACTACAACACTAACATTTTTAATTAGTTACAGCTAATTCTACATACAAGTCCTCACCTGTTACCCTTTTAGATAGTATAGGAGTGTTGACCAGATGGTCCTTTAGGTTTTGGAATGTGGCTTTGCACTCCTAAGTCTACTCGATAATTTTGTCCCTTCTTTACCTGATCGAAGAATGGAATGCATTTGTCAGTTGCTTTGGAGACGAACCTACTTAGCACAGCTACCTTACCGTTTGGGCTTATGAGATCTTTTGCCTTTATTGGGATCCCCATTCCCTTTATGGCATCAATATTTTTTTGGGTTTGCTTCTACGCCGCGTGCGCTGACTATGTATCCTAGAATTTTTCTAATTGGATGGAAAAGGTACACTTCAGTGGATTCAGCTTCACATTATACCGCCTTAAGACCGTGAATGTCTCCTTAAGATTTTGTACATGTTTTGATGTTGCTTTTTATTTGACTAACAAGTCATCAATATATACTTCAACATTTTGGTTGACCTGCTCTAAGAACATCATATTAACTAATCTTTGGTAGGTTGCTTCATCATTTTTGAGTTCAAATGACATCACTTTGTAGCAGCACAAGCTTTTATCGGTTATTAGACTATTATGCTCCCATTCCTAGTTCAAACATAGTTGTCTGATTATATCTTAAACATGCATCCATGAACGAGAGCAGTTTGTGTCCAGTAGTTGCATCCACAAACTAATCAATTCGAGGTAAGGGGATGATGTCTTTAAGACAGGCCTTAGTGAGGGTGGTATAGTCCATGTAGGTTCTTCATTTTCCATTAGGTTTCTTGGCAAGTACTGGATTGGCGATCCATTTCGGATAGTACACTTCCTTGATGAATCTGTTTGCATTCAGCTTCTCGACTTCTTCATGTGAAGTGTTATATCTTTCTTGATCTAGGGTTCTGTGTTTTTGTCTAGCCAGATGTGTATCATATTCGATATTGAGTGCATGGTAGATGATGGCTAGATCTATTCCCCACCATGTTTAAACTGAATGCATCCAAGCAAATGTGTCTGTTGATCTTTTTAAGAAGTCTATTAGTTTAATTCGAGATTCTACACTAAGATTCCTTCCAATCTCGAGGACCTTTATAGGGTCTTTTGGATCAGGTTGTACATCTTCAAGGTCATCCATTGGCTCTAACTCTTTCTTTATTTCCCCTAGTCTTGGGTCTATTCCATCTTCTCCTTCCTCTTTGTGCTGCAAGGGTGCTGAGAGTGCCTGTTCCGACCTTTTCGGAGAAGTACCGTACCTAGAATGAGTTTATATTCATCGGTTCCGATCACATGCGTATATTTTCTTTTCCCTTTTCTTAATGGTGTTATGATCACATGATGACTTGTTTCATCGTTAATCATGGTACTTCGTGTCAGTTCAGTCTTTAAAACCAGCATAAACTTTTTTCCATTATCGTTATTCTTATAGTAGAACTAGAAGAAATAACGAATTATTTTTCAACAATTTTATTGCTAGAGTTAATGTTTAAAGTCTATAATTCCTTAGCTAGCAATTTCCCTCCTCTAATCGACCTTATCCTTATGGTGGTGTGAAATTTGATAAGCAGATCCTTTTGAGAGATAATTACCCCCAAGTCAATCACTGTAGATCTTCGCAAGAATGCATTATATGGCGACACCTGATCGATGACTAGGAAGCTTGCATTGATATATTAGGGAAGGGGTATAGCTTTGATAGTGACTAGTAAGAGGGCCGACCCGATAGGAGTGGTTGTAGCATTGTTGAAGCCATCGATTGGCTCGGAGTTAGGCTTCAATACTTCTGCTAGAAGCTTCAATTGACGTATGTAGACTTGAAAATGAAATTTATGGAACATCTAGAATCCACAGAGACCTTTTTCGCGGTGTAGTTCAAGATCTACACTGTAATAGAAAATGGAACTTAATGTGGAAAACAACTCCAGTGGCATCAGATGTGGTGAAAATTATGTCCTGCATATGTTTCTATCTTATATGGAATAGGGTTCTTTGCTCTTCCTACACATACTGCATTTATTCCTTTATGCTTTTTCTGATCCCCCATGGATTGAGGCTAGGATATTGGATGGGTTTTGTACTTGGTTTTCAGTCAAATCCATGGTGAGGTTTGCAACCCATTCTTCGTTATTCTCTTTTTGGAAGCTGCCTAAGTACCTATTTTGAATCAACCTTCCTATCTCATTTTCAGGTGTTCGCAATTGTCTATGTGGTGGTTGTTTGCTTTATAGAAGCGGTAGTATGCTCCACTTTGACTCTACTCTACCTTTTTCCCCTTATTCGGTACATTATTAGCAAGCTTGGTCTTGGTTGTTTCATATATACTCCCAGGGGTATGAGTGAGGGGAGTTTTTGCTATAAAGTTGATCTCCTTCTGTCCTATTACAAGCAGATGATTTCTTTATGCTCCCCTTTTCTTTCGTAGCTTGGAATAGAAGTTTTTAAGATTGCATTGCAGATCCATCCTCTTCTATCCTAATATAGCTGCTTTCCCATTCATAGAAAGCCTTGATGATGCGACATGGCTTTCAATTGTTTTTGTCCCACATTGCAGTACCTCTCATAATCTCGTCGTGAGTTGCCATTAGTAGTGCTTCTTCACTAGTCACCCTAATATAGAGTGCATTGGTTTTGATGCATCTAATGAAGTTGCATAGGCTTTTTTCCCTCATATTTCTTTACGCATTACATGGTACTTACATCTGGGAAAGCTTCTCTCCACAAATTGAATTGCCTCTGAAATTCTACAAACACACGTCGTTAAGAGCAGACCTCTCTGGGTCCATACCTCCCAAACCATCTAGAGGCTGCACCGGCTAGAAAATGAAAAGAGTTTACATTCGGCCATCCTTTCTACTTTTAAAATGTCCATACAATTCTCAAAGGTGCATATGTGGTCGTTAGGATTAGTGGTTCAATAGAATTTGTCAATCGATGGAGCTCTAAATTTTTAGGGAAATCTTCCTTTTTGACGACCTCACTAAATGGGTAAGAACCCTCTTTCCTTACTTTTTCCTTGGTGCTTTGCTGGCATAAATTTTCTAGCCGCCCTATACGAGCGTTTAACTGACAAATCTTATCTTCTTAGGATCTATTTGGTATGAATCGCCCTTATAATGCGAAGTGACATCTCTTCATCCAAAGCAAATTAAGCTTGCTTCTTCAGTAGTATCGGGTTAATGTTAGAAAATTTTGATTTAATCTGGGGTTAGCCTAGAACTTGATTTTGAGTTTGGGACTGGTTTTTGGGCCAGCTTCACCATTCTTATTCCAGAGAGTGCCGTTGTCACCTATGCACTGCATAGCCGACACAGTTGCTGAGTGAAGGCAGTGACCTATGGATGGTTGAGAAGTGGTTGGCTTAAGGGCGGTATGTTAGGCCATAGTTTTTTCTATTCCCTCCATGCCTTGGTTCATTTGGTTAGTGAAGGCCTGGAATGGGGCCAGAATGGGATCGAAAGGGACTTCCATTAAAGGTTCTGCCTCAACTAGGACTATTGAGGTTATGAGTGGCTTCTTCGAGATTTTTGAAGCCAAGTGTAATTTTTTGTGCAGGAGGTAGTGGATTCCATGGTATTGTAATAGTATTTGATGAAAATGCTGGTAAAATTTGCTGGAGTGGGAAATGGCCTTCTTTTAGCGCTAAAAATGTTGGTGGTATTTTTCGTCTCCCGAACACCTAAGTATTTATTTTATGAAGTAATCATGACACCAAACGCTTTCACGATTAGAATCGAAAAAATTAAGCGATATTAACTTTTCTTAAAGAGGAATAATAGTATTACGTATTATGTATACAATATTATAATGTGTATATGCATAATTAGTTCGTTATCTCAACATTAGAGCTGATGGAACAAAAAACAGTAAAGATACAAGGCAAAGTGTTAGACATTGGGAATTTACATGGTTGGGTTGTTAAGGAATCCTACTTCTATGGGTAAAATATCACTTTATTCATTTTAAATTCTTAGTACAAACATATAATGGTAAAGAGTACAAAGTTTTTGTTTAATGTGCCTAAAATAGGTAAAGGTAAAAAAATCCCCCTTTTCTACTTTATTGCCTTCTTATAGTATGGAGATGCACATGGATTATCAACATCCTTCTTTTGCTCTTTTTGTTTCCACCTTTGGACTGCGTCATGTGTCATCCATTCATCTGATTTGTTTGATGTGCATGGATTGATGATGTGTCCCCGATGGAAACTGTATTTTTAGTGGTTTAATTTCTTACTTTAGCCTAGAAAGTTGAAATTGTAGCAGGAATTTCTTACTTTAGTCTTGGATTCTACACAATGCCATGCTTATATTTCTGCCTCCATAGGTGGATGCCGTTGTCATGGGGTGTTGCCTTTTTTTGTGGAGTTCTCACACCTTCATTGGTACTTTAGGACTTCGTCTTGCTTCGTAGAATGTTGTGACGCCACATTTCACTAGTATTGCACTAATTTTTTTGAAGGTGTATTGCCCTATCTATTCTGCGGTGTTAAAATATCACGATATGGAGATAGTTGGAGTAAGCTTCATTGTTTAGTAGGAGATATCAAAATGTCATCTTCAAAGGTGGTTGCCTATTGTAATTTTGTTCTAATCTGCTCTCAATCATTGGAGGACTGCACCCTTTGCTTTTGTCTTTGAATTAGGTCTCATAATTTTGGGAAATAGGTTGGGTCTTCTTGGTTTGCCTTTATGGTGTGAGGTTTGTCCCTAGTAGTGAAGTAGTTTCTTCTTCGTTCCATCCCTTGAGCTTTTGGGTTAGGGGTCAAAGTTTGCAGATTTCGGCACAATCTTTTTAGTTTGATATCGATGTTGGATTGTGTAATTGTCCAGTCACATTAAGATGGCGATGCTTCCCCGTTGTCCTTCGATACCAAATCGCGGTGCAAACCTGCCACAGTTAGTTGTTAGTTTAAGAGTATGTCACATCCCCATTGGCATGTAAATGCTTAAGAGGATGTTCCACAATTTTACATTGATGATTAGGCTTTTATGATTAGCCTTCATACCTTACAGAAGTTACCAGTTTTCGATGCAACATTATAATGTCGAATGTATATTTAATGAAGAGTGGAGCCATGTTTCCACCTATGAGGACTGGACGTAGTATCACCTAGGTTTTGTCATCGCATCCTTTTCATAGCTTGACTTATATTATGGATGTAGTCCCTTTATCTTTCCTCGGCTTCATGTTATCATGGTGCAACATCATCTGGGCTTTGTTGTCATTTCTTTTCTTCATTTTGACTCTTGTTGTTGTAAGAGCAGTTCTTTTGACTTGGTAGCCGAATCAAACTTTCTTTGACGACATTTGGGAAATATGGGTGTAACAATAAACACATGAGCAAGGAAGGGTACAAGTGGAAAAGAAAATAACATATCGTTCTCCCCTCTCCCTTATTCATTTCCCTTCCATTCCCTAAACAAAAATAAACAAAGGCTAAGTAGATAAGGCCAACATTTGGAGTTCAAGAAGAAAAGAAGAAGAAAGATTAAGGAAAAAGAAGCTATGACAAATCTCATCATTTCAACAAGGGTTAAGTTGAATAATATGCATCCATCTCATGTTTTTATGCGATTTAGAATTTTGTTTGCTATAAATCAAAATTTTAGGATGTTTATATCTTGCTTTTATATTGATTAATCATGGGTATGGATTTTTTGATGATTGGATATTAAGTATCTAATTTTGGAATTTTTCTAAAGGGTTTTAGTGAGATAAATTAAATTTTTAATCTCCAAATGATCTTAATTTTGATATGATGTTTGAATTATTATTTCGGAGATTGCTTTTAAATTTCATAGTTTTTGGAACTAATATGAATATTTCATGAATTTTCTAAGTGAGAAAATAGTTAAAATTCAAAAATTAATTATTGAAAATATGTATTTAACTATTTCGTTCGAAATTTTTACAAGAGATATAAAATGATAAATAGATTTTTGGTAAAATTTTGGGATTGTTCTCATATGTTTTCTATTTTATATGAATTATTTAGCGCATAAAAATACTAAGTGATTATGGAAAAATTACTCAATTAATCAATTGAGTTACTTAGATGGGTTAATATTGTCTGTTAAGTTGATGAAATAATAAGAGAACCGACTAATAAAAAATAAATACCAAATTGGATTTGGTAAAATAAAATTGCTTAAGATGGCAACAAATCGGTTTTTAATTTTCTTATAAAAGTGATATTGAATCATTTTCGTCCGAGTAAAACCAATCACCTAAGACTAATCTTTATACTGTGTTAAGAAAATCTATGCCTAAAAGCTAGAATAGAAATATAGGCACTACATGAGGATCCAGTATTTTAATTCATAAAGGCGTAAGTCAATGAATTGCTAGCGATGACCTATATTTTCATGCAAAGGCTTTTAATATATATATATATATATATATATATATATATATATATATATATATATATATTGCATGGCAAAGGCTGTTTCCAGCTCATATATATTATTTAAAGTGAAGGCAACTAAATTGAAGTATCGATCGAGACATCTTGTTATTCATTATAGCACGATAGACGTCATAGGAACAGTTGACGATGATATATATAGAAGGCTATTAAGACGAAAAATAATATATACCGGCATGCCAAAATAAATTCTAGTGAAGGAATGTATGCATATGCATATGTGTGCGTGTTAGTGCATGAAGTAGCACACATGGACAAGCTAGGGAAGCACATGCACATAAATATATATAAATTCATTTCCATGCGACGATTGGTAGTAAATAATGCATCATGAAGGCTCTATGTCGCATGCAAACGCTAGTTGAAATAAAGATTTAGCACGAAGGCTATAGGGAAAAGACATGTGAAGTAACTTGTTACAACAAAAATTGGCAAAAACACCAAACCAGATAATAAATATGAAAATTTCAAGAAAAGGCAAGAAATTGAAAAGAAAAACACATAAATTTTATAGTAGTGTGGTGAATACTCCGGCTCATGTCCAATTAAACTTTATAATTCAATTTTTTTCGAGTTTTTACAAAGCTGTTCTTGCGGATCAGTGATGGTCAATGAGAATAAAGTGATGATGCAGAAATCTGTTGAAAAAGAAAAAGTTCCTTGAAACAATGCCCATCCTTTATTTATAGCTGCAGGTCATTGAGAATTCCTGTGCCTATGTTCCCTACGTCCTGAAGATGTCGAGTTGAAGAAATCTTGGCCATTTAAGCAATATCTATGGATGGATACTAATCCATGCCCGAGGGATCGGTAGCAATCCATGAGATAGTCCATAAGGCCTTCTTCGATTCTTGTAAATTGCTTAGCTGACTTTATTCTTGACTTTGGCACTTTATTGCATTGATATAAGCTCGAACTTGAGTGAATTATTTGGTTCGAGGTTGAGCAGGCATTCGACTAATTAATTTATTGCTTAGGTCAAAAAAATAGAGCGAACTATCTCTCTCGACTTACACTAACTAGAAATCACCTTGGCTTCCCACAACATGAACTAGGTGGTGATTTGGGAAAGGGTCGGGTATCAATACCAATCCAGGTCATGGATCGGTACTGATACACGACATTGCTTAAATCTTGGATTATTGGCCATTGAGTGACATGTTGGTTATTTCAGGGAGCCTTATCATGTTTTTTTGCTTCATCTATCGTTTTAATTTGATATTTTAGTTTGGCAGCTGTTGCTCTTGATTCGTGCTTGCTAGTTTTTTGATTGACCGACCTGATTCATTTGAATATTGCTTAGTCACATAGCTGGATAACATTTTCCCTTTAAAGCATGCCTTTTGAGTGGAAGATGTGCTTTGCTTAAGAAATAAAATTGAAGTTGATTATTCAATAGTATTTGAATTTTCTCGCCATCGATGGATCAAATCGTAGTGAATCGTCCAGTTTCTTCGGCTTCACCTGCAAATCAAAGATCGTTTCCGACCATTAGAACTAAGGGCATAAATCCTTGTATGAGTATTGGTCATAAATAATCATTATTTTGTGTTCTTCCGAAGTTATCATATCATATGTTATATTGTAAATCATAATCGTCCCATGTTCATCCTAGAGTTAACAATCATATGTCAAAATAAGTGTTATCCCGTGTTCGTTCAGGATCTAAGTTATGACACAAAAATCATATGTCTAGGAATCAAAGGTTAATAATCAAGGAAGCTTATTGCCATCAGTTGAAACGTTAGGTATAGATTGTTTATTGTTACCTAGAATCCTATTATAAAAGCACCCAACCGAATTGAAGCAGTGGCTTAATTTGATAACCGTTATCAAGTTGTTTCAAAATCAAGTGGCATTCAAGTCCAAAGTTTAGTCTTCAATCTCTTTGGATTATATTATCAATATCTAGGTTGGTTTCCGATCCATTTGGGTCATGTAATAATGATCAATTCAATTCTTGATCTCTTTAGATCGTTAATTAAATCATTGACCTCTTCGGATCGTTGAATCCTTGACCTCTCTGGATCGTTAATTGAATCCTTGACCTCTTGAGTTGTTAATTAAATCCTCTACCTCTTTTGGTCATTAATTGAATCCTTAACCTCTTAGGGTCGTTAATTGAATCCTTGACCTCTTCGGGATATTAATTGAATTTGCGACCTCTGTGAATCATTAGTTGAGTCCATAACCTCTTCGGATTGTTAGTTCATGCTGAGTCCAATCTGCTAGCTCTTTGACGAGGGAACCCAACAACTGAATGAGTCCAAGATGCTCACTAACTCTTGTAAAAGATCAATGCACTTGCTTTTCAGCAAGGGAACTTGCACCTTATGGTCATCTCTCTCTCTATGTACACAGCTACCATATTTAATCGATTCATAGATCAATATTAGATTGTAGCCAATCTCTATTGGTTTTTGGAAATTAATATTAGTTATCACATTCTAGTGATTTTCAAAGTCAATCGTCCACTAATAGAATTCAAATTCCAACATCCAAAAAACATCACAACATCCGTCCAAGCATTATGCATCAAACTTAGAGCCTGCCTTGAGATTGATCGAAGTTCCATACATGAATAAGTGGCTAGACTATAATGTCGTGTCATTTGTTGAAATAAAGGTGAAGTGTGGGAATCAAACCTGACTCACTGCCGTCTCGATCATGGGATAACTATTCTTGGCCCAGACCAAAGCTGCTCCCGATCGTTGTAGATGATAGCTGCTCCCGCTGTATCACTACCGCTTCGCTTCTCATGTTTTGTTGCAGCTGATTGTTCCTAATGCGTTCTTCATTCAGGTCAAGAAGGTGCCTATAATCATTTCTTTCATTCCCATCTAGATCATGGAATTGCCAATATTTTCTCGATCTTCTTTCTCGATTGGTGGCTTCTCTCTTCATCGGTTTTTGATCGGGAACCTTTCTGTTGGAGTCATAATAAATCCACTTTGGGGTTTCATTCAAATCAGTGTAAGAAGAGAATTTTGGTTCCCTTCTCTACTACTTTGTTCCCCCAAAGTTATCATCCAGCTTTCGCTTTCATTTGTCCTTTCCAAATCCTTCCTTGGATGGTCCTTCGTTATCTAGAACATTAACCTCTACTTTTTACGTTTTAGCATCCTCCTGATGCAAGTATCTCTTGGCCTCATGGGAAAATTCTACAAGATCCGCCAGTGGGTCCCTTTCCAAAGCAATCTTGTAATCCATTTTACCAGCAACTCCTGAACTACCACCATCAGAACTACCGATGGATTCAGCTTATGAACTGCAGCTGCTACCATGTTAAACCTATTCAGATAACTCCTTATGATCTCTCAGGTCTTTTTCTTCATGCTTGATTAGCGTCATCACGTTCTTTGGTTATGAAATGTGAACTCCAAACTACCTCATGATCCTATTCACTTACTCGGTCCATGTGCTAGTGGAACCGTTTTCCAACTGTCTGAACTACATTGCCACCAAGTCCGTCAAGTATAAAGGGAAAACTGCCCCCATTACATTTTCGAATGCATCTATCACTTCTCTATGTCGGATGTATCTCATCAGATGAACCGTTGGATCAGTATTTATATTGCTTATTTGAGAGAATATATATATATATATATATATATGGTATGGAATACCTTATATAGTTAACAGATATCAGATATCTGTTAACTACATAAGGTGTTCCATACCATATATATATATATATATATGTTCTCTGCTTGAAATCAGGGGATTCCTGGTGTATTAGATGTTTGGGGTTAGTTGATTTCTATTCATATCCTCCAATTCTGGTCTGGCGGTCCACCTATCATCGCTTGTCCCACTGTCTCAACAATTGTGTCATTATCATCTAGTGAAAGCCTCTATTCCATATTTTCATTTTGCCCTCGTTCCTATAGGGAAATTCTGGCATATACTTCTGTAGTTGAGGATTTGCATTCTGATTTACGTTCTATTGCACAATATCGTTTCGTGAGCATGTCCCATCTCTATCCAAGTTTAAGTTCGTTATGCCCACAAGTTCTTGGGGATTGGTACCAATCTGTGCTCGGGGATGGATGCCAAATCGTGGCACCTCTTCCGGGGTTGCTTACTTTGTTCTATTGTATTCCCAAGTGCGTTCGTTCTAGCTTCTAGCCCCTAGTTTTGTTCTGCAGCGATTTCGGATGTTCCCAATTGTTCTATCCTTCTGATGAATCTTTCCACCATCTCTTTTTGATGAGCTACCGTGCGGTTATGCATTTCTATCATCATTGTCTCCATCTCGTCTCTAGGTATGTACATAGAAGGGGGTTCAATCCTGAGGATACCTCTTGACTGCCCTCCATGCCCTTATTGGCTTCCTTTGACAGTAGTTCTCATGGTTGATGGTCTTGCCATCTTCTTAATTTCATGTTTTAAGTTATCAAATCCTAGAATTTTCAATGAAAGCTTTAAAATGTTTAAGCCAAAAATTAGCAAAAACACCCAATGAAATAACAAAAATGAAAATTTCAAGAAAAAACCATAAATAGAAAAGAAGTACACACAATTTTTATAGTGGTTCAGCGAATACTCCAGCCAACGTCCACGTAACTTTATTACTCGATTTCTGTCGAGTTTTTACAAGGTTGTTCTCATGAATCGGTGATGATCTCCAAGAGTATAGCGATGAAGTAAAAATTTGTTAAACAAGCAAAAGGATCCTTGAAACAATGCGCCTCCACCTCTATTTATAGCTGTATGTCACCGTAAATCTCTCACTCACATTCTTGCCCATGTTCCCCACATCCTGAAGAAGTTGAGCTAAAAAGATCATGGCTACCTAAGCAATATCTAGGGATAGGTACTGATCCATGCCATAGGGGTCGGTACCTATGCATGAGATATGCCACAAGGTCTTCTTTGATTTTTGGAAATTACTTAATTGACCTGTATTCTTGACTTTGGCCCTTGATTGCATTGATATGAGCTCGAGCTTGAGTAAATTCTTTGGTTGGCGGTTGAGCAAAGGCATTCAACTCATCAATTGATTTCTTGGGTGAAGAATACAAATCAAACTATATCTCTTGGCTTTCATTGGCTAGAAATCACCTTGGCTTTCGACAACATAAACCATGTAGTGATTTGGGCATGGATCGGGGATCGGTACCAATCCTTGGTCATAGAACGGTACTGATCCATGACTTTGCTTGAATCTTGGATTGCTGGCCTTTGAGTGACATGTTCGCTATTTTAGGGAGCTTTTTACTTGTTTTATGGATTCATCTATCGTTTTTATCTGATATCCAAATTTAGCAGTTGTCTTCTGGATTCTTGCTTGGTAATTTTTGTAATTGGTCGATCTGATTCGTCCGAATATGGTTGGTCACATGGCTGGATAACATAACTATTCACAAAAAGAATAGTACATGATATATAATATAGTACATGAAGTAAATTAGACCAAAGCTTAGCATGTGAAATGGTGGGATTGTGTAAGGGTAGCATAATGGCAATTAGTAGTATATAAATGTTTATATGTAGCTGCATATTTGTATTAAATGAAACCAAACATTGCGGCAACACATAGTAACCGTTAAAATGCGTAGGCTTATGCAATTATAGGCGATGACGTTTATGTTTATATACATCGATGACTTTCATATATAATATATGATGACACTAGAATGTGCATGAGAATAGGCCATGATGATTTTACACACAAAGGTACAAATGCATATGATGATTCCAAGCGGATTGAACGTAATGGCCTTTATTTTTTATGCAATGACTATGGGGTTATTAATGGACAATGGCTATTGAATAAAACGCTTGGTTGCATATATTTTTAGCAGCGTCGACAATGAAAATTTTAAGGCGTGATGGATTATATTTTAACTCTTGAATTATAAGCAAAATTTAAAGGTGGGTTAGTCCATGAATTTAAAAAGTGAGAGGCAGCTATTCTATAAAATTTGGAAAGTTTTCACTCTATTTTAGGGCTAATATCTACTTAAATAGAAAGATGAATTTTAAATATTTTTGTGAGATTTCAAAAGAAAGAAAAAATATATCAGCCTATTTTTAAAAGAGTTCTTATGTAGGAAGCCGTTACTTTGGAAAAGAGATCTGTGTATTAATTAGCTATTATATTGAGTGGATATTTAATTGAATGTTGACATGTTTTATGTTCATCTTTATATCTTGATCAGTTATTATTGCATATATTGAATTATTGACATGCTTACTTATATACAACATGATATCTCCCAACTTTGTGACCTTGGGGAAAAGATGACTAGTTAGCATTGTTCCAATAGTGGGTATGATCAGACTTAAACTCTAGAATGAGTAAAATTGCATCCAGGAGATCATGATTATCAAAATTGTGGCTAAAATAAAAAAAATCATAGCAATATATAATAATATACAAATCACATGATCATAAATCAGTCACAATGAAATATGAATACAAGTCTGAAGGATACTTAATAGATACATGATGCAGACTACAAATATACAAAGTGCTACATCTCAAATGAATATGTACACAAAAGGAGTCTAGTTTCAATGAAAAATATAATGATGTCAAATATATGCATAAGATGACAAAAGAGAACTGCTAGCCGACAGGTGAGATATCCACTCTAAAGCCTCAAGTTGAAGAACCTGAAACATTTTGATCTAACCCAAGTATTACAAAATAATAAACGGGTCGGTCTAGACTAAAATAAATGAGTTAGCGCGATAGTGAAGGGTGAAGTGATCTAGATCTCAAATATGATTATAAAGTTAAGTACCCACAAATGATATACATACTTAAACAACTTTGAATATAAAATCACCTAATGATCAAACATCAGATAGCTTATTAAAAGAAAAACCTCAAAATGATTCAGTGATAAAATAAATAAAACCAAGTTCCAAAAATCACAACTACAAATTCGGAGAATCTCGTAAAAAGGGGATATGTGCCAAACTCGCATATTGGTGAATAAATTCACCTATATGCATGTAACTCCAAGATAGATGTGTATGTCTATAACATCAAGATAGGTAAGAGACCTATAAACACCAAGATAGGATCAAGTTGTATAAACATCGAGACAGGAACCAGTCCTATAAACATCAAGATTGGTACAAGACCTGTAACATCAAGATAGGCACGTGACCTATAACATCAAAATATGAACACGTCCTATAAACATCAAGATACAAGTGTTATATACTTTCATTAGCAACCGAATAGGTAACGACTGTGGGTGTTGTACCGCATGTGTTTACCCAAATGTTTGCTATATGACAATAAACTCCAGTCATGTGTAGTAATGTTTGGTCAAATAAGTCCGATAATTAACTGGTAAAATAAATGCGAGTGTCCCTTATCGCTCATTTTATTTAACCATTTAAGTTAATTCCTCATCCAATATATATTGTGCGATTTATAAAACATTTTACTTTCAAAAGAATACTTATACTTATTGGTTTATAACAAATATATATATATATATATATATATAAGTACACTTTTCAAATCATTGTACGAAACCGTTTAAAACCATTGCAAAAAGGAATAGTTAATATATATATATATATATATGTATATATATATATATTGATTTTTAGAATTCTTTATATATATTAGATTAATATTTTAAATGATTTTGCTAAAATGATTTGTCTTTGAAAT
This sequence comes from Allium cepa, assembly GCA_030765085.1. Lineage (NCBI taxonomy): Eukaryota > Viridiplantae > Streptophyta > Magnoliopsida > Asparagales > Amaryllidaceae > Allium > Allium cepa. The sequence continues at coordinate 613,311,688 of CM060932.1, forward strand.
CAGTCTTTTCATAAATTTGGTCTAAAAATGTGCATAAAAATGTGCATTGCTTCTCAAGATCTATAGAACATCTCTATGGCATAAATCATTAAACAAATTCATCATTTCATAATCAAAATCTAAAAATATTAATGATCGACATGGAAAGCATCATCAAAATTCAAATAATCAATTTCCAAGAGTCAACATGGGTAAATTAGTGACAAACGGGTCGATCGGCAGTACCGAAATATAGGCTATGTATCAAGTCCAGAAAGCAACCGGTGTATTGGTTGGACTAACTGGTCCACTATTCAGCTCGCCTGGACTAACATCTAGGAAATTTCGATGACTCCTCATCGATCCGTTTTCGCTTGTTTCTCCAGTGTGACTTCGCTAATGACCTGAGGTGCCGAGTATGTAGTCATGCAAGCATAAAGTGACGTATTAATGGATGAAATGCAAGATTTCACAAATTGGTTTCAGTAAACGGCAAACATAATTTATATTAATAAGTAGTTAAACAATAATTTGAGGTCATAAACACTTCTAGAATCAAGCACATTCATGTAACAACAACTACATCCAATTTATGTCTAGAAACTGTGAGATAAACTCACCTAAACAAACCTGGGATGGAAGATTAGGGCTTGGAATATCATATACCCTTCTAATTCAATCTCAACCTAGGCTATGAACAAAAATCAAATAGGAATCGATCAAAACTAAAATTCAAAACTGAAATAATGAATAAAGTTGATGCATAGATAAATGGAGGAGATTAACTTTTATTAAAACATAGTAAAATAAGTTTAAAGCCCCTTGATTACACCCTTTAATTTGCATATTTGGGGATTTAGGATTTTTGTACTTAGAAATTTTTGATTTCTGGCTTTGAGATGAAAATGAGAAATGAGAAACGTTGTACGTACATTTTTCTCATTCCTATTTCTTTGGTTTTAGGCTAAATTAGTAAGGTATATGGATTCAACAGCCAAGTGTTGCTAATTCTCTCAAAACCAAAGTGTTACTAATGTATTGTGTTTCATTTAAACATTTTATACATACTAATTTAATTAAAACAATCTTCTAATTTAACAAACATTTATTTCTACAGTTTTCTTAATGTAAATAATATGTCAAAATCCCACTTTTATAAATATTAAAATATTTTATTAGAATTAATTACAACTTTTAAAATGAAAAGTTATTCGTCATATTTTATGAAACGAACCCTTAATTAAGAAAATCATTTTTCAACAATGAAATTATTTACATAAAATTTATTTTTTCATTTTCTCCAAAATTATTCTTGTATAATTAAATATAAGAATTAAATATCATAAAAAGAGAAAATTCATTAAATTCCCAATTTTTTGAACTCCAAATGCATTTTTAATTCGAAAATACAAAAAATTACAATTTCCCTAAATTATTTCAATTTAATTATTTAAAGCAAATAATGTTTTAAATTTAGATTTTGGGTAATCTCGACTGGGGTTGTTATAGACTTCCCCTTTTATAAAAATTGTGTCTCCTCAATTTCTTAAGGAAAAGTCAATAACAATTCAATGATGTATGTAAAGAGGATAAAATCATCGGCATAAAACAATTAAAATAAGGGACTTACCACTAATGAACACAAGAAAGGATCTACAGATGCGTTCACTTGATGAACTCTTTAGTCTCCCGTAAACGGTCATTTAGATTGCTAGACTATTGGACTTTAACGAGCAGAATGCCTTTATTTCAAAGGCGTTTAACCTCTATTGTGACAACATATATAAGCCTCAACTCATAAGTAAGGTCGGGCGAACTCTTAAGCTCCTCAAGAATTCTTAGCTCAAGAATAGAATCTAAATCATGAAAACACTTCCGAAGTTAAGAAACATAGAATACATCATGAATCCTGAAGAATTAGGTAGGAAGAGATACCCAATAAGCAATAGGATCGATACGCTCTGTGAGAGTGTAAGGTTTAATATATCTCGGAGCCAACTTCCTGGAACGACTAAATCGCATCACGCCCTTTAATGGCATACACGATTAAAGACTTGATCTCTTATAGGGAATTCCATGGCCTTTCTCCGATTATCCATAAAGGATTTCTGCCTGCTCTGTGCCTCTTTCATTCTCTGTCGAATGAGATCGATCTTCTCAAAAGCTTCACGAATAGAGTTAGGGCCTAAAATAGCTTCTTCCTGGACTCGAAAGGTGCCATGCTAATACTAAACTAAAAGCTGTTGTTGTATGACAATTCACAAGGTAGATATTATCTTCCCAACTCCCACCAAAGTCGAGGATACAAGCACGAAGTAAGTCTTCTAATATCTTATTCACTCGCTCCGTCTGCCCATCTGATTAGGGATGATAAGTGGTGCTGAAATTAAGCTTTGAACTCAAAGCCTTCTAGAGACTCTTCCAAAATCCACTTGTAAGAAAATGATCTCGGTCACGAACAATGGCAGGAGGGACGTCACGAAGTCTTATGATCTCCCTAACATAGATCTTAGCCAGTTGAGATGCAGTACAATTGGACTTAACAGGCAAAAAGTAGGCTGATTTGGTCAGACGATCAACAATCACCCACAAGCTATCATGGCCAACCCTCGAACAAGGAAGACCATCGATAAAGTCCATGGAAACCTGAAAAGGAAAAAAGAAGAATAAGATTATGATCATTATAAGATCGACACGAAGGAAGATTCAACTATGAACTTATGAAAGTAAGTTCATAATACCTGGTCTCATTTCCACATCATGACCTCCAATGGCTGCAAAAGACCACTTATATGTTGATTTCGGTCTTAATAAGCTGACAAATCAAGCACTGCTTCACAAACTCCGCCATGTCCCGCTTTATACCTTCCCAATAATAAAGATGCTTTATATCGGCATACATCTTACCAATACCAGGATGAATAGTATACCTGGAGTGATGACACTCCTCAAGAATATTTCTCCTGATATCACTATCATGAGGAACTAAAAGCCAACCACTACGATGAATATAACCACGAGCGTCACTAACAAAATCCTCTGACTCATCAGTTTGGGAAACACCACTATACCGCTGAAAAAGATGAGATAGATTAGGATCATGCTTCTAGGCTTTCGCGATCTGATTAAAATGACAAGGACGAGCCTCCAAGCTTAACAACAAGATAGAAGAAATAGAATCTAGGATACGATCACTAATCTCACAAGAAGATAGAACTTAAAGACCCATCCACTCGGCTAACATCAATGAAACAACAGCCTGTTGGTTATAACAAAGATCATCCACTGCTCGATTACCCTTCTCCGGAGTGTACTGAATATCAATGCCATAGGATGCAAGAAATTTAATCCATCTCCGTTATTGCATATTAAGATCCTTCTGAGTGAATAAGCACTTCTACGACTTATGATCGATATAAAGCACAAATCTCTCATCTAACGAATAATAATGCCAAATCTTTAAAGCAAAGACTACAGCCGCAAGCTCCAAATCATGGGTGGCATATCTCAACTCTTTTGGCTTCAACTGCCTCAAACAAATGCAATGACACGGACTTGCTGCATAAGAACAACACCCAAACCAAACCTAATAGCATTTGTATGGACCACAAGGTCTTGATTTCCGTCTGGAACTACAAGAACGAGAGCGTTGGAAAGGAGTTCCTTCAATATTTGAAAAGAAGCTTCACACTTATCCGACCAAATATACTTAATTTCTTTTCTAGTCAAAGAAGTAAGAGGTAAGATGATCTTGAAAAGTCCTTTATGAATCGACAGCAATAACCCGCCAATCTAGGAAAACTACAAATCTCTGATACATTCTCAAGCCTCTTCCAATTCTAAATAGGTTCGATTTTTGACGAATCAACAAAAATACCTTCTTCGAAAACTACAAGCCCCAAGAATCTTACTTGCCTCCGCTAAAAGTGGTACATAGAAAATTTGGCTTTCAACCGATTCTTTCTAAGCATCTACAAAACAAATCTAGATGTTCCATATGCTTTTCTTCAGATTTAGAATAACCAAGAATATCATTGATGAATACAAAAATGAATCAATCAATGAACTCTTGAAAAACACGATTCATCAGATCGAAAAAATAAGCTAGAGCATTCGTTAATCCGAAGGGCTTAATGAGCCACTCATAAGATCTATAACGGATACGGAATGAAGTAAGAGGAATATTATCCTCAACTATCCAAAGTTGAATTTGATCTCTAAGTCTAATTGAGAAAAGACTTTAGCACCGTAAAGCTGATCGAAAAGATTATTGATCCTAGGAAAGGGATACTTGTTCTTAATGATAAGCTCATTAAACTTGCAATAATCAATGCAAAGCTTAAGAGTACTATCACCTTCTCCACAAACATGGAAGAAGCTCCTCAAGGAGAAGAACTAGACTGGATAAACTTCTTTACTTCCAACTCCAAAAACTGCTTCCTCAACTCCTCATTCTCTCTAGCCAACATATGATAGGGAGGACGAATAATTGGATTAGCTCCAGGAATAAGATCAATTCAGAACTCAGTCACCTGCTTGGGAGGCGCCCTGAAACAGGTTCAAAAATATTAGGATAATCGCAAGCAATAGGGATTCCGAAGTTATCATCGTCTTCCAGAGCCTCAAGTGAAAATAAGGATGCTCTTGGATTAGAATCATCATCATAAAGAATGATAAAAATCTGTTTAATAGATTTAGGATGTCTAAGATGAATAGTTCTTTTAGGACATATGATATGGGCTTTATAAAGGTTAAGCCAATCCATTCCCAAAATCATTCCAAATCCAAGATAATGCATAACATGAAGATCGGCATAAAATGAATGACCGCATAAGATAACCTCGACATCCCTACAAAGCATATAAGGGCTGTGGACCCGTCGGCTGGATTCGCAATTTGCAGTGAAGTCACTGAGCACGCAATGTCCAAAGATAAATCATTAATTAATTCCTTCGACACGAATGAGTGAGATCCACCCGTATCAAAGTGAACCCAAATAGGAAGGTTCTGAAAAACAATTACACCTTTAAGCATAAAAGAAGATATATCTCGATGCTGAAAAAATCTACTAGAAGCCTATACAACAGTAAGCTTCCTACAAGTGAGGCCTTTAGCTGCTTGGGGAAAAGAAGCTACAAGATGACCTTCATACTTGTAATAGCTACAAATAGGAGCTTTATGACAATCCTTAATGAAATGCTCCTTAGAACCACAATTGAAGCACTCTCCTTTAGTAGGCTGTGATGGAGTGAAACTAGAATCTTGCTTCTTGATCTTCTTACTAGGATAAATGGGTTTTGACTTGTTGAATGGTTGCTTTTTCTTCTTCTTCAGATGGAAGCCCTTCTTCTCCACTATGTCTTCCGCACTACTATAACTTTCGACCGCTTCAAGATTAAGAACTGAATCATCTAACTTCTCAAAAGACACCTTCAATTGCAACATCATTGCCTTCTTAAGATGCTTCTTCAGACCATCCAAAAATCTTTGATTCTTCTTTGGTGGAGTACTTATGTGTTTGAACCCATATTTGGAAAGGGCTTTGAAGGTCGACACATACTCTGCTAAAGAAGACTTCCCCTGCTTCAACTCAATAAACATCTTGGCAAACGAGGCTTTCTTCGATTTGGGAACGAATTTCAACTCAAATTGTCCCCTAAACTGCTCCAAAGAAAGAGTAGACTCATTCAATTACCCTATAAAAAGCTCATACCAATTAAGAGCCAACTTTTGGAGATGACTAGAAGCTACCAAAACCCTCTGTTGATCCTTAAGACCCATGCGAGAAAAGATCCACTCGCATGTCATGAGCCAAGCCTGCACCTCAATCACACCTTTAGAACCTTTAAAAGGCTTGCCACTAAGATGTGCAAAGTCACTGCACATGCGTGCAAAACTCAACTAGTGAGAAGAAAATCCGAAAGAGGTCTGATAGGCTAAGCTTTCCTAAAGAGTTCATAATCTACTTGGCAGACAAACATTCCGTCCAGAGGAGGGCCACCAAACTGCCCACCAACATAACATGCAAGTGGTCTATTGCTAGCCGTCTAAGATTCTGAAAGGAATAAAATAAGATATAATATTATTCAAGAGTAATATGATTCGATATTAGAAATTTTAAAGATAGACACTAAGGATTATACTTTATGAAAACGTAAAGGACGATCCTAAGACTTGCCTTATCCAGGATTCGTATTTGTTGTATCATACTTTATTCCGAACTCAGCTCTGATACCAAGCCATGATGTCCCATCCCGAGACCCGCACTAACAGAGAATATTACAAAGTTATATTGTCGGATATTTCAGAGAATATGGCTGGTTAGGAGCAACTATCTGTGAATTTTACCTTAGACAAGCATTGGCACATCGATTTATGTTATATACACATTTCATGAATCAGGTGGATTCAACATATACAATTCAGGCTTAAAACAAAACTATAGTGGCCTGAATGATACATAATGGATACATGATGTAGACTACCAACATATAAAGTGCTACATCTCAAAATGACTATGTACACAAAAGGAGTTTAGTCTCAATAAAAATACAACGATGTCAAATATATGCATAAGATGACAAAAGAGAACTGCTAGCTAACATGTAAAATATCCATTCTAAAGCCTCAAGCTGAAGGACCTAAAACATCTCACCCGAGTATTATAAAATAATAAACGAGTCAGTCTAGACTAAAATAAATAAATTAGCATGATAATGAAGGGAAAGTGATCTTATCTCAAATATAATTATGAAGTTAAGTACCCACAAATGCTATACATACTTAAACAACTTCAAATATGAAATCACCTAATGATCAAACATCAAATAGCTTCTTAAAAGCAAAACCCCAAATGATTCGATGGTAAAATAAACAATATCATATTCCAGAAATCAAAACTAGAAATTCAAAGAATCTCATAAAAGGGGGATAGGTGCCAAATTCCAAGATTGGTGAATAACTTCACCTGCATGCATATAACTCCAAGATAGACGTATATGTCTATAACATCAAGACAGGTATGAGACCTATAAACATAAAGATAGGATCGAGTCGTATAAACATCGAGATTGGAACGAGTCCTATAAACATAAAAATAGGTATGAAAAATAGGTATGAGACTTATAACATCAAGATAGGTACAAGACCTACAACATCAAGATAGGAACTAGTCCTATAAACATCGAGATATAACTGTTATACACTTTCATATAACGACCGAATAGGTAACGACAATGAGTCCTATACCACATGTGTTTACCTAAATGTTTACTATAGGATAATAAACTCCACTCATGCATACTAATGGTTCAGTCGAATAAGTCAAGAAATTAATTGGTAAAATAGATGCGAGCCTCCTATACCACTCATTTTATTTAACTGTTTAAGTCAATTTGTCATCCGATCAATATTGTGTGATTTATAAAAAAAATTACTTTCAAAAGAATTATTATAATATTAGTTTATAATGTCTATATATATATATATATACACTTTTCAAATCATTGCACGAAATCGTTTAAAACGATTATAACTCAAAATAGTTAATACATATACATATATATATATATATATATATCTAAAATTCTTTATATATATATACATATATATTAGATTAATATTTGAAATGATTTTACTAAAACGATTTGTCCTTGAAATTACTCTTTTAATAAATTTGGTTTTAAAATATGCATAAAAATGAGTATTGCTTCTCAAGTGACCTGAGGTACCAAATATGTATTCATGCAAGCATATAGTGATGTATAAATAGATGAAATGCAAGATTTCACAAAGTGGTTTCATTAAACAGCAAGCATAATTCGAATTTCCAAGTAACTCAATAATAATTTGAGATCATAAACACTTTAAGAATCAAATACAATCGCGTAATAACAACTACATCTTATTTAAATCTAGAAATTGTGAGATAAACTCACCTAAACAAACCCGGGTGGAAGAAGTAGGATTAGAATCACCTATGCCTTTCTAATTCAATCTCAACCTAGGTGATGAAGAAAAATCAGATAGAATTTGATCAAAATCATAAATCTAAACTAAAATGATTCATAAAATTGATGCGTAGATAGAAAAAGGTGATTACCTTTTATCAAAAATCACTAAAATTAGTTGAAAGCCCTTTGATTTCACTCTTTATAGTGAATATCCGGATTGCAACGACTTCTTTGGAAGTGCCTTCGGTTCTGTTCGAGCCCGCAACAGACTTTTATGGATTGTATGTCTGGCATTACAAATTGAGATATAAAGCTGATTTCTTTCAAATATATTTTTGTTGGTGGCGGAGAATTTATTCTCTTAGCTTAACACCCTTCTCTGAGACGTTATTTGAAATGAAAATGAGAAACGAGAAACGTTGTACGTTCATTTTCTTCACTTTTATTAATTTGGTTTTGGGCTAAATGGGGATGGAATGTAGATCTAACAACCAAGTATTGCTAATTCTCTCAAAACCAAAGCATGACTAATTTATTGTATTTCATTTTACCAATTTATACATACTAATTAAATTAAAAAAGTATTGTAATTTAACTAACATTTCTAAAATTTCCACAATTTAAATAATGTGTCAAAATCTCACTTTTATCAATATTGAAATATTTTATCAGAATTAGTTACAAATTTTAAAATGAGAAGTTATTCTTCATATTTTATAAAACGAACCCTTAATTCAAAAATCATTTTTCAACAGTGAAATTATTTCCATATAATTTTTTTATTCGTTTTATACAATTTATTTATTCGTTTTCTCCAAAATTGTCCTTATATAATTAAATATAAGAATTAAATATCATAAAAAAGAAAATTCATTAAACTATCAATTTATTAAACTTAAAATCCATTTTTAATTTGGAAATTCAAAAATTTACAATTTTCCCAAATTCATTCAATTTAATTATTTAAAATTAATTAAATTATGTTTTAAATTTAGAATCTAGGTAATCTCGACCAGGGTTGTTATAACTAGTCTAATTTAACTCAAGGAAAAATGCACATCCTAGTGAGTTAATACCTCTTGTTAGAAATTAGGCAAACCCAACTTCTCTATTAGGTCCCTACGAAGGTTATTTAAGACGTCTTATATGTTATGACCTGCTTTTTGACCATCGAAAGTCGACACCGTGCACCACCGCTATGTTCCAATGTCGCACATCCAATCGACAAAAGGGCATATTGTTAGGGTAAATAAAAAGAAAGAGCGGAGAATAGAGAAAAAACATAATCTCACAGCGGAATCAACAACATATAATATAACAATGACAGTAGAAACTGTCACATAAAAAATACAGAATATATCAGAGTAGAAAACAAACCTTATCAGCTGGACAGTTATAAAATCCCGACCTTATAAATGCCGATAGGTATACTATATAATATAGGAGAAAATAAAGTACTACGATAGGTGAATCTTCAGCTCCCCTACACGATCTCCAAAACTTCAACGACAACCTAGGAAAATACTCGGTCTGACTCGAGCATTATAAATAAATAACACCCGATTCGGTATAGAAACACCAGTGTGAGATAATTAGAATAATAGGAAACATATATAAAAGTTTTGCGAGACCATGCCGCTAATGCGGATCAAGTTTTTACCTCATAAGAATAACATCCATACAGGCAAAAGCAGAAATAAATATCAGAAAACAAATTCAAATATGAATGTGCATAAATAATATTAAACTAGGCTTGAAAGAATGGAAATAAACCGAGTAAAATCCAAACTGGGCAGAATGGATAGAACAAGGAAAACAGTCCAACTTGATAGAATGGATTAAATAAGGTAACCGTCCAAACTCGATAGAATGGACTAAATAAGTTAATAGTCCTATAACGACCTAGAATTTTGGTCGTTGGTTTCTGAGATTTAGTTTATTTTAAATGTTGAATGTAAATTATCAATTGATTTGAATATGGAGGATTAGGTTGAATTAGTGAAAAGGTTTATAATTTCAAATATGACAATTTAATGGATTTGGTAAAATAGTAAATTAATATTTGGAATTGGGGATAACATGTGAATCTGGAAATAAATGAACATGAAAATGATTTCTAAAATGAATGTAAATTCTATTTGATTTATAGATGAGTTAGTAAGTTTTAAAAATTGAAAGTTAAACGGTTTTGATGATTTTGAAAATCGCTCAATTTAATCGACGGGTTAAAATTGCCTTCCGGGGCACAGTCTTGGAATTTGATGAAACCAGTTCAACTGGATCCATAATAGTTTATGATTATCGAATTTCAAATTTCGTAGCATTTGAAGTTACCGTTTGGTCGTATGGGAGAGAAACGCGTTGAAATAAATATCGAAAATTTAATATTTTAATTCGATTCAAAAAGCTATCTTCCACATATTATCGAATTAGGCCCCGATACATGTTTCATTGTGTTTGGAATAGGGGTAAAATATTATATACTCTAGGAGGCAAGCTTCGTTTGGGGTTCGTTTGTAAAAGCACGTTTAAATTGGAAATAATAATATAATATACAAATATAGAAAGCACAGTAAACCCTAAATCAATTTCACAAGCCGCCGCCTCGAAATAAAGCAGTGGCTAAAGTTTGATCACATTCCACTTAAAATTTCTCTCAATCCATCGTGTGTTAGCAAAAACTTCCTAAATGATAATCGAAATGCTTGGTGAGAGCTCCCCATCCATAAGGTGACGATGGGCTAGCACGCTGTATTGAGGCCTTAACCGACCCATTTAGGGTTTGCAGTTATTTACGGTTTTAGAGAAAAGGGAGCCACCGAGTTCGTAGTGGTTGATGGGGTGGGGGAGACATTCATAGGTGAAGGCAATGGTGGGGATGATTAAGTTGCCGCTAAGTGCGGAGGCGCGAAAAATTGTGAAGAAAAAAGTGGCTGAAGGGTTCAGAAACAACCAGGCAGTTACTAACAGGGGAGAAGACTAAGTAAGTGGCCAAATTTCTCCTATCCAAAACGAATGACCATAATCGATTGGTCTGTTTAAAAAAAATTTGTTTACAAATTTATATTCAAACGTTTAAAAATTCATATCCCATGCATACGAGACCGAAATTGTACAAAACAAGCAATGCTGAAATCGCAGAGACGGGATCTTTACTGCAGTGCAGACATGGAGAAATTTGGAGCAGGTGAGAATTTTATGTTGAATCGAACGCGCTCGATTTAATTTAAAATTTGAACGTTTTGGCAACGTAAAACTCAAGGTGAGTTAATCTCACTAAATTTTGGACTACCAATATTAATTTTAAACAGTTAAAATTTATAAATGATTGATTGGTTAAATTGATGCAATTTTTATCAATTGGATGTGATATTATATATAATAGCATATGTATTCGAGTGATTGATATTCCCATATTTATATAGCGGACGAGACCCTATGCGTCCCGCATAATAGCGGATGACCCTATATACCGTGATACTCCACCTCGAAGTGGAATAGGTATTTCTATGTTGTGCTTGCATCTGTGGATGCAGGGAAACAGGTTAGAAGGATCTAACTGGATTCCTCAAAAACATTGAATTTAGTTGCATATATAGTGATATATATTTTGTTAAATAATCTATGACAAGTTATCATGTGATCTGAATTGGTTGAATGTTATGACAGTTAACCGGGGTTTTGATGCTTTTAGATACCAATTAAATATACGGTTTAAATCGGTAAAAGACTGTAAACAGGGATTTTTGGAATAAAAGTATACAAAAGGATTTTTAAATAATAATCCTTAAACGGTAGTTGTTTAAAATAGAAGGTTTTAAAATAAAGATTTAAAGTTTTTTTGAAGGATAAAAGCAAATTGGGAAATAAGAATAAAATTGGTTAAACTAGAGTTCAAGTGAGATTTCCAAATTTTCGGATGAAATTGGAAATCGGGATTGGTCTTGTTTTAAAAAGAGGGTTTTAAATTATTAATTTGGTAATTTAAAAGTGTTTCAAATATTCTAAAAAATTAGTTGTTTAATTTTTTTTTTTAAAGCATATATAATTATAAATAGTTGCTTCATAATGATATTTAAAGGATTTATTTTTATTTAAGAACAAATCTGCATCTTTGTTAAATAGGGATAAATTATTAAGTATTAATATGGTTTTGTATAATAACTTTTATTTAAGTATATTTGACTATGCTGGACTTGAAATTTACTTTAGAACTTACAAGCATTATTTTGAAATAATTATTAAATAATGTTTTTAATGGTATACTCGTATGGTGTAATCGGAGGCAGTGAGTGCTTGTAGCTAAGTATTGAATTTCTCTGGGATAGAGACGTAACCATTGAGCTGTGATTCATGGTTAGATACCGCAGTGGTACTTTCCACATTATTTTAAAAAAAGGGTTTCAAATATTTTTGAAAGGATACTTTGCGAATATACTGTTTTCGATAAGATAAGTATATAGTTTTGGGAAAATAGATTTGATTTATTTAAAATTTAATTCAAAATTAAAGACTTGGTGTTTTCGGTGAAATTGAAGTATTTAGTTGAATTGATTGCTATTTGATAGCTAAATAACTGACTATCAAATCTAGACCCAAACATAACTTTGGAAATATTTAGAAGAACTACGGAAATTATATGATACAGTAACCATTCGAGGTGCTATACCGTACGTATAAACTTGTTTCGTTGTTCTAGGACATTTATAAGGAAATCCGTCCATAAACAGTTAGTAGGTGATCTCCGTCTTTGTCTGTTTATTTCCTAAAGAACCAGGGTTGAGTTTACCGGGTAATATCGAATGTTGTTTCAAAGAGATCGGGATCGGATTTGTGATCCGAGAACCACTTTGATCCAACGAGTACGTTTTCAAAATGAAGACAAGAGCATGGAGTTGAAGATGGAGTAGTGAAGTGAAAGGGCTAATCGCTACTAATCCTGAGGGTGATTCCAAAATGGATATAGTAGGAATAGTGCTTTCGGTTCCGTTCGGACCAAGAACAGACTTGTATGGATGAATATTATCAGTACATTGTCATTGGAGGACAATGAGCATTCTAAGTGAATGTTCTAAAAAGGTAATCGTAGCCTCTAGCCTCTTCAATGGGAATGAATGAAAATCAGGGGGGACGTAGCAAGGCTAAGTGGGTCGCACCCAAGTAAGGTCTAGCTATCACCTTTCTGGATAATCTTGGATATTATCACTACGCGTGAACGGAGCTAAGAGAAGGGTGGGAATACCATAGTTGATGGCATATTCGGTCTATTTAGGTTAGTAATAGTCCGGTCTTGTGTTGTAGGGGATCCCAAAGTGGTCCTCTATACGGTGTTTCTAGACAGGTACTATAACAGGTGGTACCCCAATGCCTACTCATTTAGTTCCATACGCGCCCTTACGATTTTGACTGTAGAGCCTAGTATTGCTAGAATTTAATTAATGTAACGATTTCAGCTATTTGAATAAGTATTTGTACTTAGACATTATTATAATATCATAGAATTTTGATATGAAATGTTTTGGTTGTCGTAAGGTAAAAACCCGACATGTTTATTTATGGCGTGGTCTTACGAGATACCTTTGATTTTCAAAGAATTTTGAAACTTTAATAATTTAATTTGAGTGTGATTTCTCACGCTAGTTTTCTAGACCGACTTGGGTGTTATTTTATTATAATGCTCGGGTCAGACCAAGTATTTCAGATTCAGGTTAGGATGCTATGTAGATCACGAGATGAGTTGGATGGCGAAGACGTATTACTCGTACTTGTTTATTTCCGCTGCTATATTTGGGTTGAAGTAACCAGCCAATTGTGAGGGCATGTTGTTATAACTGTCCAGGATGGTAATTACTGATTTATGGACTCTGATTGAACATGTATATTATAGTTTGTTTTTGTGTAAAGTGTTATTAATATTATATGTTATTCTGTTCCACTATAAGATTCTCTTATTATTTAGTTTCTTCTTTCTTTTACCTTCTTTCTTTTCCCTCAACAATCTATCTTCCGGAATTCGATCGTTCAGCATGTTATACAGTGAACGTATTTACATTGATTTTCGTGTGTTCGTGAAGGGCGGGTCGTCACATTATGGTATCAAAGCTTAGGCTGGCGATTTACCTAGGCTTTGTTAGGGAATTACTCATTAGAGATTGAGTCAATAGTACTCCAAAATGAGTTTGAGAGTATTAATAGATATGAGCGCGTAATTGTTAGTGAATATGAAATGTTTTTATATTGTGTTGATTTATCGGTTGAGTGTTTATGAATTCTAGTCGGTACGGAAAGTACAACCATATCGGTTGGGGTTTCTAAACTCTTAAACAAGATAAACCGACATAATATTGTTTTAAGTAGGTAAATGAAATAGTTTTACCAAAATTATATTTTGATATAAAAGAAATATTTTTCTGAAAATTATTATACATATTTAGATGTTGGTTGCTAATGTTGTAAGCAAAACAAGATTTTGAAACTTGAAATAGTTTATAGGTATAACTAAATAGAAGTTATAAATATAATTTATGCAAAGGAATATAACTAAAATTTGATTTAAACTAGAATTTAAATTTTGGAAAATTTTAGGGAAAAAGTTTTAAAATTGGGTTTGAACTAAGTGTTGGGATTTTTAAATCTTGAGAATTTTGGAAATGTTTTCCAAAATGAATTGAAGGGAATAATGGAGTATTATTTTGGAAATATTTTCGAATAGAACTTTTTTTTAAACAAAATTTTGGAAGTAAGGTGTTTAACGACGAAATTTTTATCGAGTTAGAAAACCGCCGATAAATTTTGAAATAAAATATAACCGCAAGCGCACGATGCACTATCGTAGTGCGTGGCTAGTAGGGTCGATCCGCAGAGAATTGTGATTTGAAAAATCTATTCAATCAAATTAAACCAAAGTTGAAGAGTGTGAGGCTAGAAATGTAGAAAAATTGTCAAAAAGAAAGTGAGAAAAATATGAAAATAAATGACAATTTATAGATAATTCCGCTCTCTATCATATAGTTCAACAAAACATGAAACTATTATCTCTCTTTTTAAGTCGTTAGTGAGTTTAATTGATGTGCTTATCATAAGTATGACCCATTTGTGCTATTAATTAGCTCAACATAAGCCATCAAACTATAACGCACCGTTTAAACAACTTTTAAACTCTCATGAAAAATGATAACAAGTTGAAAACAAAATCTATATAAGTGTGGTCTATTAACTATTAATTAAAAATATAGACCATCAAATTTCAATTTTAACATTCACTACTTTGCCATAATCATATTTAGATGAAGAGGCAATTTTTTGTTTGTGATTGTTTAAGCATGCCAATTTGTTATGAACAACATAGACGATCAAATTCAACATAAAAAAATAAATCACATCAACATCATTCTTCCATTAAGCACAAAAAGAGGGAAATAATATTAAAATGTTAAAGCTACATGATTAGAGGCTTCATTACCCCTAAATTGAAGGGATTAGCCTCTCATATTTGTTATCAAAACAACAAATGTAGCATGCAACATGAAACTAAAAAAAATATAAAAAGAAATCTAATGGAAAAGAGAGTTATTCTACTTGCATAAAATAAAGAAACTACTAGCATGAAAGAAAAATAAACAAGAGAAGAAAAGAGAAATATATTAAAGTTGCATAAAAATTACATAAAATAAATGGCTAAGTAGCCATGAAAAGAGAAAGAGAGCTTGGATTTTTATTTTGAGCCTAAACTAAACTAAGAGAGACTAAAGGAGAAAGGAGGGTTACATGAACATATTGGGTATTTATACAATTAGAAACCCTAATTCATTATTTTGGAGAATGCCCAAAATACCCTTGAGGTACTGTGGCCATCATGTAATTATTAGCATGTCTTAATCCTCCACTTAAATGTGCATGAAGCTTTAATGGTATTTAGCATGTGCATTAGCCTTTAATTTGTACATGAAAGTATGTGGGTAGGTGGGGTCCTTTATTATCATGCCTTTGAAGTATTTCAATGTTCATTCCTTTATCTTCACTCTTGTGCATGCATTTAGCTTCATGAAACCACTTGTATATGTAGCCAAATTCCTAGAAAATAATATAGAAATTTTCAATTAAATTTTCTTAGATTAGTATATGCACAAAAATGACCATTTTGCCCTTGGATGAAGATGAACATGTGACAATTTCAAGTAATTTGAATTTTGGTTTAAACAAGTTAAAACACCCAATATAATCGTTTATTTAATTTAAATAGATTAAATATGGTGGTAAAAATATGCACATTTACGTGCATATCAAATACCCTCACACTTCTCTTTTTATTCATCATCGAATAAAGAAAAACTAAGATAAATCCGTTTTCGTATGGAGCACGATTGCATTAAGCGTATGCAACAAGCCGTTAAATCTCTAAGTGTATCCAGTAGGATGAGTGTTGTATCGTGAGGGTTTTCAGGAGATACTACCTCCAAAATCAAAATATAGGATGAAAATATTTACAAAATGCAAGATTTATTTACAAAGAGATGAATGCGAATTTTTGAAAATATATATAATGAAGGATTTACTTTTAAATTGACAAAAATAAGTTAAATATAGGTTTTGGTCATTATCTTGAAAATTTTAGTCATTTACTCGTCAAAATTTCCAACAAAAATCAAGTTATCATAACAAATAAACTATAATTTAACTCGTAAGTTCAGTT
Organism: Allium cepa; assembly: GCA_030765085.1. Taxonomy (NCBI): domain Eukaryota; kingdom Viridiplantae; phylum Streptophyta; class Magnoliopsida; order Asparagales; family Amaryllidaceae; genus Allium; species Allium cepa. Next base: position 613,328,311 of record CM060932.1, read on the forward strand.
GATAATAAAGTGTAATTATGAAATGGATCCTTAGTTGATTGTCAAAGTTTATCAAAGTGGTATTTTCATTTCTTTTCAATAACAATTCAAATCAAATAAGTTAAAATAGTGCTTGGATTTCAATTGCTTACTCTCTCTTATTTGAAAATTTTATTGATATTAACAATATCTACATATGCCTAACTCAGATAGACTGAGGTCAGATATATTATCCATACACTGCCTTGCAGACTTATGTGAGGGGAATACAGAGTGTGGCGAGTGAACACACAAGTGTGAACACTTATTGACTGTAGGCGTTATTAGTAAAAGAATTTATATATATACACCTAACTCAGATAAACTGAGGCCAGATAAGCTAATCGTGCACTGCCTTTCGGGCTTACGTGAGAAGGGTACAGAGCGTGACGAGTGAACACACGAGTGTGAACGCATGACTCTAGGTGTTCATTAAGAAAAATATATACAAGAATTTTTTTTGTTTTTGTTTTTGTTTTTGTTTTCTTTGTTGTTTTTTTTGTTTTTTTTTGAGGAGAGAGTTTTGCAGAATCATCTTAGCACCATTTAGCTTAGAAGACAAAAAAAAAATGTTATATCCTTTAATTTAAATCAACCACTTTTTAAAACTAAGATTTTCAATTTGAATATATTTCATAATTATCACGTATGAATCTTCCTATATACTAGATAAACCATAGTTATTTCTAATCAAACTTCATTTTTATTTTTGTTAAGACAAATAAATTTTCAAAAGTTTCAATTTAGTAAACCAAAACCATATATTTATCCTATAGCGTTTCTTTAAAAATAAATAAAAAGAAAATTGATTTTTGGATTTTTATTTTAATTCTTTTTGAGTTTTTAAAAGAAAACACAAAAGTAAACTATGAAAAATTAAAAATGAAGATGAGTCTCCCCCCACACTTGATTTTAACTGTGTCCCCACTGTCAACCCAATTGGAAGAAGAAAAATAAAAATAAAAAACATGACCTTTATTTAAATGAAAATCAAGGGTATTTACACGAGATCAGAAAGTATATCGTCAAAAAGTAAATGAAACAGTCTTCCAAAGACCAATTCATTTGTCTCGTCGAGTATGCAAGACACAGCTTAAGCTCAGAAAGCCAAACCATAAAAGATTTTGAAGTTGAACGTTGATTTGGAAAAACGAATGTCGTTTTATTAAAAATCGTACGAGTTGTTTTATTGTCGATGATTTTTGGGGTCGATAAAACAATTGGTTAAAGTTCAAATTTATTTTCACCAAATTGAGATTCATGCTCTTCATTGAAAACTTTTTCAAAATTATTGATTTCAAAATCAAAATGGAGATGTAACTCTTCCCCTTCAGAATTCGACAACTCGTTTTCAAAATGTCCAAAGAAATCATGTTCGTTAAATTCGTCTTCCTTTGTTGGATTATCAACAACTTCATTGCGTATCTCAAGTTCAAAATCCAAAGTCGGTGTATTCAAAATTTTGAAATCGAGAAAAGGAAGATCGAATTTTAAATTTGGTTCTACACCCTCAAAAGAATTGAAATCCAAGTCAATTACCAAATTTTCAACAACTTCATTAAGATTTTCATTTTCAATTTAAAAAATTGTTGTTTGAAAATCATCGATTTAGGTAAAAGGTGAATTATCACTTAACTCATCACATGTTGGGATTTGCTTTTGTTTCTCACGTTGTTTCATGTATGTTTCAAACAACGAATCCGTGTAATCATCGTAAATTTCGTTCATTTGTTCAACAAATCCAATTTATAGTTATTAACATAAGGATTTTCACTTTGAAATTGTTGAGAATAAAGATTTTCAATCGTAATGTGGTTAAGATTATTCTTATTGCCAAATTCGTTTGAAAGGTTGTTTTCATTTTCATTTTGATTTTGAAGCTCATTTTGGAGTTCGAAATTGAATTAGCATGAGTTATAATCAAAATCATTTGAATTTTGAATTGAATTCAAGTATTGAAATCCTCGACTCGAGTTATTACAAAAATAGGAATTATACAAATCATTTATCATTTGATTTTGTTGTGTAGAGATTTGAAGTAAAGATGAAATGTTATTTTCGAGATCTAAGGGTTGGTCATTGTTTTGAAAACTCTATTGTACAAAATTCGAATTGTTTATACAATAGTTGTCATTGAAATATCCATAAGAATTTGGAGTGAAATTGTATGGATTATATTGATTTTCATAACTATTGTAGAATTCATGTAGGTGGGGAAACTCAGACATTTTCAAGATTTTTTTTCTTTTTTTCAAAGGAAAAATATTTACAAAAAGAATTTATTTTTCAAAAGGAAATTTGTTTTTTTTTTTTTTTTTTGGGTTTTCAACTTTTTTTTGTTTTTGAAAAGATTATATATATATATATATATATATATATTGGATTTTTGTTTTTCTAATCACTACACCAAAAAGGTGTATTTGTAACGAATATAGTCGTTACAAATGAAATTTATAACAGATATAATCGTGAGCGGTACAGGCGTGAGGTATGTCGTTACAAATATTTATAACGGCCTCTACCCGTTATTAGATATATCACTTACCAACGGACTTTGTCGTTAGAAATCTAAATTTTTGTGACGAAAAAGTTTATTATCAGTTGCATCAGTTTGTAACGGGTATTTTCCGTTACTTAGTTTCCCCTTTCATGATAGAAGAAGGGGTTGTCATTCTAAATAATCACGACCTTATCCGTTACAAATTTCATCACTAGTAACGCACTTGTTCGTTACAAATTTCATCAATAGTAACGACTATGCTCGTTATAAATTTCGTCTTTAGTAACGAATATGTTCGTTACAGCTACCAAACCATGTAGAGCTGCATTATTGCTAGCATTTACACTACAGAAATTATAAATTGAACATTAATAAAATTCAATATTTTACAGCAGATTCATATACAATAATCACATTCACTTGACATGGTATAATCTTTAATACAACACAATAGAAAATGTAAATAATTGTACATATTATACAAAACACGAAACCAAAACATGCTTCCAAGTGCAACCAACACAATTATTACAAAACACAAGGCACTCATTCACATCCATAACCTAAGATTGATTCCCATTCATTTGCTCGAAAAACTTACCAAGTTTTGCATGCTTTGCTGCCCATTGCTCCGCAAGCTTCCGCTCTGTCGCTATCTTGCCCATTCCTGTAATCAAAGTTCGTTGCTGTAAGGCATGTTATTTTCAGTTTTCGCATATGCTGTTGTGTGAAACTGTAGAGCTCTGTATTTTTTTAAGCTACAAAATTAAGATTGAAAGGAACTATATTAGCTTTTTGAGATTCATTTCATCAGTGGAGTGAATCTATGAGAGTGTGGCATGTATACATAGTGAGTATGAAGTTATACATGTTTTTTTTTGGTTCCAGATTTTGTTATGGTTAACACTCCTTGATGTCAATTTTTTTGGAATTGATGTACTCGCCTCAACTAACTAATAAATATATACACAAACTACCTTGTGTGACACTATTATATGAGAAGTAAATTATGTGAGGACCATCATAAATAATACAGAAATTCCATAAATATAATAATAGGTAAATTCCATACATATGACAATAAATAACTAAATTTCGACCATTACAAGTTACTAATATTTACTGTAAGAATATTTGCTGCTAAAGTTTTGTTTAGCAATATCGCCGCTTTTACTTTCATTACCACATATAAAATGTCCAAATATTCATCTACCTATTACGCTCAATAAGTAAGATCTTAATATCATCGATAGAAGAGCATAATGGGCATAACAAATATTACACAACTGTTTTCAAATACTAATGCTCATTAATACCTGAACAGACATTGTAATGAACAGACATTAATACCTGAACAGGCATTGTAATTATTAATCTTGTCTTTCAGAAATACTGCAAGAATAATGAGCATAACAAATATTTCACAACAGTTTTCAAATACTAATGCTCATTAATTCTTGATCAGACATTGTAATATTTTCTGATAAATGTATACACTTGTGTCCGTTCAATTTCAATGTATTTTGGATCTAATTTTTGTTTTCTATTTTGTTGACCTGTAATAGTTTGAGGTAAATACCTATATCGAGGGGTATTCCTGTTCTTAAGCCCTTTTAGGCCAGGGCAGCAGATTTCAGGACATGTCTTTGTCACCAATTAAGGCTTACCCTCCTTAACCTATAATTAAACTATCAAATACAACATTCACGTTCAGAATATTTATGCTAAGTCAACTACTTAATATACTTCTTCTTGTTTTTAGCTATCTTGAAATAGTCTCTCATGTGCCTCGCAATAAAAAATGAATTCGGTTTTTAGACTGAAGCATAGCTTGCTACAATTAAAAACCAAAGCTCTTTTGTTTGAAAATGAAGCGTACGCCTCTAAAAACTGAATTCAGTTTTTACACTAAAACATACGCTTCAATTAAAAACTGAAGCTTGCCTCAATTTTTAGACCGAAAAGTACGCTTCAGTTATAACAGTACAATTGATGAATATATTTTTGGACCAAGGAATCTAAGAATCATATGTTTTTTAATAAAAGCCAACAAATTGAAATTATAATAGTATAATTCATAAATATGAAAGCAATATTCTTTAGCTTTTAAGTCGATGAAGTTGGATAGAATACATAGTTCCACAACAACAAAAGCACATAGGAACATCATATTATAATTCTTTAAGAATATAGTAAATAAACTTAAAAAGTAAAAATAACATATTGTTGATAATTGAGAAATAAAACCAAAAATTATAAATGTCTACGGAAAGGTTAATAATAGCAGTGTGAGGTTGAGACCCATTACTGAATTAGAGAATTATTAACTAGCGGTTATAAATGCATGAAATGGGTAATAAATGAAATAGTTAAAGGGATAGTTATTACCAATGTCAATAACTAAGATCTAACGGGGATCCAAGCCTTTCCAAAGCTCCAACCTTGGGAATGAATCAAACTACTTTGATCACCTGAAATCCAAGAGTCTTTCCTGTTATGAAGAAATACCATTAATTTAAATTAGTTTAATTATTATAGAATATACATACATACAAGCACACACAATATATATATATATATATATATATATATATGTCTCACACATTATGATGTACTGTCCATGCCATATGAAAGATAGAAGTTTATAATATAGTAGATATAGTTTACAACATAGTAAAGAAGATGATTTTAAATTGCTCGGTAAAATGAGAAAGACTTAAAATAGAAAATATATTACGATCAAAAGATTTAATACAAAGAAAATATTAACTTTTGCAAATACCTTACGAGTATGTAGAAGATCATGAATTAATCTTAGAGTCTCGAATAAAGCAACTAATGCTACTATTGTGTGCAAGTCATCGCACATAGAGCTTTCAAATTCTGAGCAAAACTTAGTAATACAGTCTAGAGTTTCCTTTGGAGGAGAATCCTTGTAACTTTTGTCGTCATTTTGCCTCAACATTTCTTCACCATCATATAGTCTGCAATGAAAAAAGCACCAAAATTTACTATGGCTGTATGTATTAGAGTCGTAGAAGGAAATAAAATACCATAATGATTACCTGAATAATGTAGTATAGTCGTTTGGATGCAGTCTCGAGATGAGCATTTGGGTAGTTAATTGGAGACCGATAGTGTGCGCCCATTAAGAAGAGTCTTAATGCAAGTGGATGGTAGAGATCAATCACCTGAAATGGTATTTTGCTTTGAGAATATTTTGGAAAATGATAAAATTAAGATGTTTTAAGTGAAGTGGGATGATTGACATTTATGTAGACGAGTATTCAGCACGCGCTTCATGCATAGTAAAGGTACAATGATGAAATCGGAGCATACAAATTAGTTTCCAAAGAAATTATCAATTTTCACAGGAGGAACGTGAGTAATGCCTAAAGAAAACGAGTGGTTGCATTCATAAAGACTTTCACATTGCATGCTGCAAAGTGAGTGGCAATAAATTTAACATAAATCAACCTTAACAGCTTGATTTCAGCTAGAAACAAACCACCATTGTCATAATCATCATCTCTCAATACCTACTCATTACCGACTTACATTTCTAAGAGAAAAAAAACTCTCTTTAACCTTCGGTAATATGATTGAATTCTGTATATGTACAAATATACTGTTAAATTTCATGCCAAATTTCAACTAACATAAAATGTTAGTTTCACATAACTGAATTTTCTTCAAAAATGGAGGCCAAAGGTATATGCTAATAATTCTATAAAAAATTCAATAAACAAACACTCCACTCCTTTAAATAAATCTCAGCTCGGTTTCAAACAACTATTAATATATTATCAGCTCCATAGCTGACACTCAAAAGGCTTGAAGCTGGCATATCGGTTATCCATCACTATGCACCGCCATCTTTACTGATTATATTGTATGCATATGAAAGAAACCGCATATCTAATTCATGTGTCCTCTGAAGAACTACAAGACTCGAGAAAGTAGAATAACTATTACAAACAAATATATTTGCTCTCAAGCACACTTCAAAATTCATGGCAGCCTGAACAACATTGCATGTGCATGAAAATTCACGTTTTTATTATTATACCGTTGTTTTAATGCTTCTATTTACAAGATTCTAAATTAATCAAAAAGTCTCTTTTGTTTCACATGAACAAGGAAGAGTGCATGGATGTCGCTGACAAGCATGCCAATATCAAGCCTGTAATCACATCCACTAGTATTTTTCATGCATTTTAGTCATGTTAAAGATTTAAATATATTTGACCGACACATTCATAATCTTCATATGTCTTAAGATATTTACACTACATTACAAACTAACAAGCTAGTGGTTTTCGTATGTTGTAAATGTTATCTTAAATGATGATGGAACCTAAATCAATGTTCTAAAAGAGGGGAATTCTACATTACTGATCTGTTTGTATCAATATCATTATATACCTTCTTGATATATATATACCCCCACCCCCTTTTACACTCGAGATAAAACTATAATTTAAGCTAAAAGAGTACAAACTGTATAAAGGAGTTAGAATATATATAACAATATTTTATATAGGTAGAAAGTGCAACTTTTCAACATGCATCAAAGCCCACTGGTGTACACACCATTCAACATGCTAAACCCGCAAGACATAAGATTTTATTTTCTAAAAGAAATACGGTTTCCATATATACAAGTAGTTGGCATGAGGTTTTCAACTTGATTCTAATGTAACATGCTTCAAGAAAGTCAACAATTTCTCAATACATAGAACTAAATGCATGTTTAATTACAACTGACACTAGATAAAAATATAAGCAATAAAGAAATCAGAAAGGAAAAACTTAAACATGCAATAGAAAGTGGTTCTTAGTTATAGTATTTATGTACCAGTATATGAATATTAATATAGCAAAAACCTATGGAATTGATTGTTACCGGTTAGTGCCATTGTGCCATCGAGATTAAGCTCGCGTCGAAATTAAGCCTAGAGAAATTGGGATTATTTACGGTATCCTGAGGAACTTCTCAAACATAGGGTAATCTTTTGACTACTATATATTGTATATATTATTTACTAAGATTAATAAATTAGATAATTTGATATGTTTGACATACACGATAATTACTCCTTTTCTAATTTTAAATATTAATGCTTATGAGAATATTTTGAGCTTAGTTTGTAAATCAAGATGATAATAAGGTTAACATACTTTCTGGAAGTGATTGCCATTTTGTATTTCAAAAGTGAAACGAGACTTTGAGTTTTACAAGTTTACCTATTATTCTATAATCTATTCTGCAAAATTCAATGGGAAAATTTTATGTCATTAACATAACTACGCAATATGCCATTGAAGGGTGGCATAAAAATAGTTATATCCCAAAATACATTCAGTGTATAGTCTGAATACTATTTAGGCCTACATGATACATTACATAAAATAACGAAATGTGAATTTTAAGAATTCTGTTTTACAGTGTTGTAAACCTCAAAACAAAAACCATAGGAACTCTATTTCTAGTCCCTTTTTAAAGTACAAATATATAATAAGATATACATTACTCTATTTAGAAGATTGAGTCGATTTTTTAATATAAGAAAACAAATTCTCGGCAATTAAGTACAAATTAAATATTATTTTACTTTTCTAACTTAAAAATATGAGGAAATCATAATGGAACACAACTAGCGAGCACACAGAAGTTGAAACAAATAAAAGAAATTTGTGAAACTTCAAAATCAACTATTGAAATTCACGATAAGTCTCGAAAAGGTTAACAATAAACCTTTAAAGAAAGCATAAAAAATCAATTCAGATTTTTAAGCCAACCTTTTGAACTTATTCAAAATTTATATACAACAGTTAAACAACTGAAGCTTATGCTTCAGTATAGAAAAACTAAAGCATATGCTTCAGTTAAAAAAAATCAACATATAATAATGTTAAAAATAAAAACAATACCTATTATCCTAGAATATTCAATGAGGAATCGTTGCAACTATCGATGACATGAAGGGGAACCCAATCGAGAGCAAATTAAGAGCAGGTAATGGGTTCAATTTGAGAGCATTGTAAGAATACCTGAACAAAATAAAAAACATACATGAACTGAAATTCAAAGACAATAGAAAACCCCAATTATAATTTGAGATTAAAAAAAATGAAAAGCACCTGGCCGAGTCGGCTCTGGAATTGGTGATAAACTTAGGACAGATAACAAGGCGAAGGGAGCAGTAACCCTAAAATGATAACAAGGTAGAGGGGGCGCTAACCATAGAGGCGGAAGGGAAGATAAACCTAGAACGATAAATTTTGATTTAGGAAATAACAATGTCAGAAAAGCGTGAGAAATGGGACATGTATTGGTAAAAAATAAAATGACATTCCTATCCATATGTTTTTTATCTATTTACGGAAGTACCATATTTGGTAACGGAAATAAGTGTTGTAAACATTTATAACAAAAATATCTGTTAGAAATTTGTAACTATAATAACTGTTACAAATTGAAACGAAAAAAATGTTACAAAGTAGCCTGTTTGGTGTAGTGAATTTTTTTTGGAATTTTGAAAATTCAAAGGAAAAGGGTTTAAAAATTTCAAAGAAAAAGAAGGGGAATATTTACAATTTTTTTAGTTTTGGATTTTGATTTTTTTTTTTTTAGTTTTTTGTAAATATGCATGAACTAATGCAACTAAATGAATGCAAGGGTCTAATTACAAATTATTTATCCTAAGTTAACACAAAATTATACAATCATATTTTGTCTTAAATCAACAAGATAGTTCTCAGTCAAGTAACGAGCAAGAGTTATTGATGCACCACGAATTAGCATAGCAATACAGCCGAAGGTTTAAGTGCCTTCAGAGAAGCAATTCAGTATAATGTTTATGAATCGCCGTAATATTTATAACTGATTATTACTCTGCCGTAGCTTAGACACCAAGAAATTAAATTGTTGAAAGAGGACAATTTGTCAATATACAACTAAGCGTTATCGATTTCTAACCGTTATTATTAGCAAATTCTAAGATGAAATGCAAAACAGATATTAAACGTGTATTAACAATGCAATTACGAATAAAATTTGTTTTTGTTTTCGAAACTACTTTTTTGAATTGTTTATATATACAAATGCAAATGTAAGAAACCAACAATGCGAATAAATAAAAACAATAGACATATACAATGCAAGACAAATAAAACGAAAAGTATAAATAAGCAAGCAGTTTTTTTGTGGCAAGCTCAGCAAATTAAGAAATTTATTTTAGTAAGCACTTCTGCTCCTTCTGCAATTCTGCTTTGACAACCTGAAAAGAAGTTAAAAACAAAATATACCATTTTTATTTTTTTTAATATCAAAGAAGTAGCTAAAACAAAGGAAAATCAAAACAAAAAAAAAATTCTATAACAATTATTTGCCTTTTTTTGAAAAAAAAAAAGAAACTAAGAAAATTTTAAAACCAATACAATTTGTTTTTTTTTATAAAAGAAGAAGAAAGATCTAAAACAAAAAGGGAAATGGATTTATAAAGAAAAATTACTAGCAAACTAATCAATACCCACCGACCCCGCTAAAAAACTAAACCAACCCTTCTCTTTCTTTCTTTTTTCTTTTTTGTTCTAAAAAAAAACGTCAAATAAACTCAGCCCAACTAAAAGAAACATAGTAAAACACACTACCACATTCTCAATCAAAGAACAATATAAAATAACAGAACGCCCTGAATTATGAAATTTCCTATCGAGTTGAATATTGCAAAGCGAAAGTTTTTTTTTGTTTTTTTTGTTTTTTTTGTTTTTGTTCGCGAATCGAGTTGGTTAGCAGTTGTTCGATTGGCAAGGAGATGCGGCGCAAGTGGGTTGACTAGAATCGCTAGTTGGTGCGGCAATTTGGGTTGGAAATTGAAGTCTGGCGATTTGGATAGGGGATGGGCGAGGTGCGCGGCAGAGGATTTGGGAAATTGTCGGCAATTGGTAGTTTAGGCGATGGGTGGTCTTGAGGTCGAGGCAGTGATTGGTAGGGAGGCAGTAAAGCTCGTGGGTGTGTGATGATGTCGCGACTGTGCTATTGGCTGTTGAATGGTAGCTGCTGTGTTGTTGTAGATCTGAGGCTTGTAGATATAATGGTCTACATATGATGATCTGGGTATTGCCTGTCGTGGTTGATGAAGGCAAGTGGTTGATGGGGGAGATGCTGGTGGTAATTCAAGGAAAGTGATTGATGTACAGAGCAGTTTTGATGGTGGTATGGAGAGGGAAATGATGTGGTATGGTAACTGCAGTGATGTACGGTGAAAGGTGGAAGCAGGTGGTTGCGGAGTTTGATGAAGTTTGTCGAGGCAATGAAGTTTGATGGTAGAAATCAGAGGGGATGTATGAATGTTGATGTGACAGTTTGATGTTATGGCAGTGGATATTGTTCTGAGTGATGAAGGGGAGTTATACGTTGCTGGCAGTTTGGTTAATGGCTAATGGTGATGCTCTGAAGTGAAGAAGGAGGTGATGGATGCTGTTGAATTGATGTATGACAGGCGCGTATTGCTGGACGTAGGGGTTGTTTGTTGAAGAAAGTGGGATGTGGTGTTGAACTGTGGAGATAGAGTGCTGATGAGTGATTGCAGTGACTAGTTGATGCAGGCCGAAGTGAAGGCTATAGCAGTGAATGAAGTGTAGAGTTTAGTTTGATGGTTGAAGAAACGTATGATATGCAGTCGGTGGAAGTAGGCAGTAGTGATGGTGGTTTTGTATGATGTTGATGGTAGTGGGAGGATGTGGTGTGTAAGGTGATGATGGTTGTTATACTTGACTGGGTGAATGGAATTGCAGGCAGTTGGAGAATAATGGTGATTGTATGTTTTGGTTGTGAGGCAGATGCAAGTGGCAGGTGACAGTGATGAGAGAGTGGTAGAAGTGGGTAAGGAGATTTGTGATGGGGAGTGGTTGTTGTTTTGCACTATGCTTTGGTTGGAGATGGGTGATCAAAGACAGGAGACCGAGCAGTTTTGGTGAGAGGAGGGTTGTGAGTTGGTTCATAAGTGGTGTTGAATGTCTGTAAGGAATGAAGAGTGGAGGGGTTGATTGGATTTAGGTTTGTGGTGGTGATGAGTATGTTGTTTGAATGTTTGTGAATGCTGTATGAAATATGCACAGATGCTGTATGAAATGTGCACAGATGTGCTTTATTGCAATGTTAAGGCAGCATGGTGGTTTGGTGATGAATGTTATTGGAGAATGGACTGTGCAGGGGAGAGAAACAAAGTGGCAAAGAGGAAACGGAGAGGCAGAGAGAAAAGGATGTATTGAAATTCCAATGTAATTGAAATTTGTAAATGCAAGGATGAAACGCAAAATTGTAGATGCAAATGAAATTGTAAATGGAAACTTTTTTGCTTTTTCAATTATACGCACGTGTGTGTATATATTTTTAAATATGAAATGCAAATGCAAATGAAACTAGAAAACGACAATCACACAAACAAATATAGGAAACGACAAAAACGCAACAAAAACTTTATTTTAAATGCGAATTAACACACAAAACAAAATCACATAAAAATCAAGCGAAAAATAATTCAAAAAATAGAAAAATAAAATCAAACAAATCCCCGGCAACGGCGCCAAAAACTTGTGTAACGATGGAATTTCTATCGAGTTAGAAAACCACCGATAAATTTCGAAATACAATATAACCGCAAATGCACAGCGTACTATCGTAGTACGTGGTGAGTACGGGTCGATCCGTACAGAATTGTGATTTTAAAATTTTTTTCAATCAAATTAAACCAAAGTTGAAGAGTGAGAAGCTAAAAATGTAGAAAAAATGTCAAAAACAAAGTGAAAAAATATGGGAATAAATGACAGTTTAGAGATAATTTCACTCTCTCATATAGTTCAACAAAACATGAAATTATTATCTCTCTTTTTTAGTCATTAATGAGTTTAATTGATGTGCTTATCATAAGTACGACCCATTTGTGCTATTAATTAGCTCAACATAAGTCATCAAACTATAACAAACCACTTAAACCACTTTTAAACTCTCGTGAAAAATGACAATAAGTTGAAAGAAAAATCTATTTTAAGTATGGTCTATTGACTATTAGTTGGAAATATAGACCATCAAATTTTAATTTCAACATTCACTTCTTTCTATAATCATATTTAGATGAAGATGCAATTTTTTATTCGTGATTGTTTAAGCATAGCCGATTTGTTATGAATAACATAGACTATCAAATTCGACATAAAACAATAAATCACATCAACATTCATTCTTCTATTAAGCACAAAAAGAGGGAAATAATATCAAAATGTTGAAGCTACATGATTAGAGGTTTCATTACCCCTAAATTGAAGGGATTAGCCTCTCATATTTGTTATCAAAACAACAAATGTAGCATGTAACATGAAACTAAAAAAAGAAAAATGAAAGCTAATGGAAAAGAGAGCTATTCTACTTGCATAAAATAGAGAAATATATAATACTAGCATGAAAGGAAAATGAACAAGAGAATAAAAGAGAAATATATTAAAGTTGCATAAAAGATACTGAAAAGAAATGACTAAGTAGCCATGAAAAGAGAAAGAGAGCTTTGAGTTTTATTTTGAGCCTAAACTAAACTAAGAGAGACTAAAGGGAAGAGGAGGGTAGGTGGGATCCTGCATTATCATGCCTTTGAATTATTTCCATCTTCATTCCTTTATCTTCACTCTTGTGCATGCATTTATCTTCATGAAACCACTTGTATATGAAGCCAAATTCCTAGAAAATGATATAGAAATTTTCATTAAATTTTCATAAATTAGTATATACACTGACCGTTTTTCCCTTGAATGAAGATGAATATGTGACAATTTCAAATAATTTAAATTTTGGTTTAAACAAGTTAAAATACCCAATATGATCATTTATTTAATTTAAATATATTAAATATGGTGGTAAAAATATGCACATTTCTATGCCATCATTAGGAAGCATTGAACTCACTTCAGTTGCTGGAAAATAATCCTGCTGATGATGGCCACATCATTAGTATTCATTTTCGAGTTTCTAAGTGATGGATTGCTACCGTGGTGATTGATTATGATATTTGTTTGGACTTGTTTGATAAACAATTTTGTTTTATAAATTCCAAATGGGAATTATTTTGAGCAAAACCAAGTTATTTGAAAACCTAGAAGTATGATTTGATATACAGGTATATGTTATTTTATGATTTCAAAAAAGTTTTGAAATAAAACCGGGTAATTGAATTCTAGGGTTTTCTATTTAAATGATTTGAAGTCAAGAAGAATCAGTTATTCAACTTGTAATTTGAAGTTGATGTAAATAGAAAGGAAAGTGTAGAAACTAAATCTTGGAATTAGAAATTAACTTAAGCAAGTTAAAATGAATATTGAGTTAAGATTTAACTTAAGCAAGTTAAAATGAATATTGAGTTAAGATTTAACTTAAGGTAAGCCGAATAAAGTAGAAGTTGAATTTGATTTGAATTGTGTATTAAGCTGGAAGTGTATGATGATTATATAACTATAAGTTATAATTATTGAATGAGATAGATATACTTAAATATAAAATGAATAGAAAAGAGGTAGTATAAGTTGGAAATAAGGTTAATAGGAATGAAAGTGCATAGACCATGTTATGCTATAATGAATTGTCAAAAATTACATAAAACGATTTCCAAATGGTATAGAATAAATGAGATATACTAAGTAAATGGAAGCAAGCAAATTGAATGAGATACAATTTAAAATGAATTAGAACTGGGTGGCAAGGAAAACTTAACTTAAGTGATTATTGATGAAATGGATTTATAAATGAAATTAACATGGATTGGAATGCTGTTTAATATAACAAGAAGTAAACAAAGTTGGTGAATAACATAAATGGGAATCAAATGGAAATTAAATACATTGAAGTTTAATCAAATGGATTTGCATATTATGGAAGTAAATATAAATAGAATGCAAACTAAATTTATTGTGAACCAATTTGAAATTGAATAAGGGTGAATTTATACAAGTAAGGCTCATATAAATCAAATTTGGAATGAATATGAGTTGTTTGTTGTAAATATGAATTAAATGCAATAAATTTGGTTGTAAATCATCTTGATTTGAATGAAATGATGTATGGATCCATGAAAAGAAATTTAGGTACTGTTGGAACATTTTTTTTTTTTAATATATATGAGAGGCATGTTTGGGTTGTGAAGTTTATATGTTTGGCTAGTAAATAAAATGAAATGTTATAAAATTGTAGTATTTTGAAAACTTATGTGCTTATTTCGAGTAAGTACAGGTACAGGAGGCTGCTTGGATAGATTATGGTTGCGTAAATGCATATAAAATAAGTCGCTCGGTTAAAAACGCTATTATAAGGTACGCCAACGTAATAAAATAAAATAAAAATGATAATATATTATTATATATTTTGTTTTCCGACCATGTAGGTCGATGTATCACTTTTGTGATATTGCAAAAAGCTCTCTATACAAAGGAGACGCTGTCAAAAAATTTCGAAAATTTAAGGAGCTAGAATTTTTTTGAAAATTTTGGAAATTTTTTGTTAACTTAAAAGATGATTTTTGGATTATATTAAAAATCAAGGTTTTTGAGTTAGGAATGGAAGCAAATTGTTTGGGTAAACTAAAAGGGTTTTGGGAAGTGAATGTTGGATATTAATTAAGTGGGATTCGGATAAGTAAATGGGTTTGGGAGCATTTTTCTACCTTAGCAATTTCGAGGACGAAATTTTATAAGGGCGGAGGAATGTAACGACTCGAAATTTTGGTCGCTAGTTTTTGAGTATTTAATTTATTTTAAATGTTGAATGTAAATTATTAATTGATTTTGAATACAGAGGATTGGGTTGAATTAGTGAAAAGGGTTATAATTTCAAATAGGACAATTTAATGGATTTGGTAAAATAGTAAATAAATATTTGGAATTGGGGATAATATGTGAACCTGGAAAAAAGTGAGCCTGGAAATAAATGAACATGAAAATGATTTATAAAATGAATATAAATTCTATTTGATTTATAAATGAGTTAGTAAGTTTCATAATTTGAAAATTTTAAACGGTTTCGACGATTTTGTAAATTGCTTGATTTAATCGATGAGTTAAAATAGCCTTTAGGGGTACAGTCTCGAAATTTGATGAATCCAGTTCCATTGGATCCATAATAGCTTATTATTATCCGATCTCAAATTTGGCAGCGTTTGGAGTTACCATTTGGTTGTACGGAAGATAAGCGCGTTGAAATAAATATCGAAAATTAAATATTTTAATTCGATTCAAAATGCTATTTTCCACGTACGATCGAATTAGTCCTCGAAACATGTTCCATTATGTTCGGAATAGAGGTAAAACATTATAAACGTCATACGGTAAGGGTTTGTTTGTAAAAGCACGTTTAAATTGGAAATAATAATAATATAATATATAAAATCATATATAAATACAGGATGCACAGTAAACCCTAAATCAATTTCACAAGCCGCCGCCTCAAAATAAACCAATGGACGAAGTTTGATCTCATTCCACTTAAAATTTCTCTCAATCCGTCACGTGTTAGTAAAATCTTCCTAAACATTAATCGGAGTGCTCGGTGAGAGCTTCACACACATGTAGTGATGATGGGCTAGCTCGCGGTATTGAGGCCTTAACCGACCCAATTAGGGTTTGCGGTTGTTTACAGTTTTAGAGAAAAGGGAGCCACCGAGTTCGCCGTGGTTGATGATGTGGGGGCGGCGTTCGTAGGCGAAGGCAAGGGTGGGGGCTGATCAAGTTGCCGATAGGTGTGGAGGCGCGAAAAATTACAAAGATAAAGGCGGCCGATGGGTTCAGAAATAACCAGGTAGTTATGAACGGGGGAGAAGACAAAGTGAGCGGCCAAATTTCTCCAATCTAGAACGAACGGCCATGATCTAAGGATTTGTTTTAAAAAAAATTGTTTATACATTTATGTTCAAACGTTTAAAAATTCATCTCATGCATACTAGATCGAAATCGGACGAAACAAGCGGCGCCAGAATCGTAGAGACGAGATCTATGTTGCAGTGCAGACCTGGAGATGTTTGGAGCAAGTGAGAATTTTAGGTTGAATCGAACATGCTCGCCTTAATTTAAAATTGAACGTTTGGCAATGTAAAACTTAAGGTGAGTTAATCTCACACAACTTTGAATTGCCAGTATTAATTTTAAGCAGTTAAAATATTATGCATTTTTTTTCAATTGGATATGATATTATATATAGTAGTGTATATATATTGGAGTGATTGATATTCCCGCATTTATATAGCGGATGAGACCCTATGAGCCCCGCATAATAGCGGATGACCCTATATGCTACGATATTCCATCTCGAAGTGGAATTGGTATTTTATGTTATCCTAACATCTGTGGATGCAGGAAAACGGGTTGGAGGGATCTAACTGGATTCCTCAAAAATTTTGAATTTAGTTGCATATACAGTGATATATGTTTTGTTGAATAATCCGTGATAGGTTATCGTGTGGTCCGAATTGGTTGAATGTTATGACAGTTAACCTGGATTTTGGTGCTTTAAAATACCAATTAAAAATGTGGTTTAAATTGGTAAAGGACCATAAATAGGGATTTTTGGAATAAAATTATATAAAAGGATTTTTAAATAATAATCCTTAAATGGTACTTGTTTAAAATAGAAGGTTTTAAAATCAAGATTTAAAGTGTTTTTGAAGGACGGAAGCAAATTGGGAAATAAGAGTAAAAATGGTTAAACTAGAGTTCAAGTGACTTCCAAATTTACGGATGAAATTGGAAATCGAAAAATTGGTCTTGTTTTAGAAAGAGGGTTTTAAATTTTTATTTTGGTAATTTTAAAAGTGTTTAAAGATATTCTAGAAAATTAGTTGTTTAGTTATTTTAAATTGTTTAAAGCATATTTAGTTATAAATAGTTGCTTCAAAATGACTTTTAAAGGATTTATTTTTATTTAGGAACAAATCAACATCTTTGTTAAATAGGGATAAATTATAAAGTGTTAATATGGTTTTGTATAATAACTTTTATTTTAGTATATTTGTCTAGATTAAACTTGAAATTTATTTTAGAACTTACAAATTTTTTTTTGAGATGAATATTAAATAAATTTTTTGGGAGGTAATGGTATACTTGTATGGCGTAAATCGGAGGCAGCGAGTGCCTGCAGCTAAGTCTTGAATTTCTTTGGGATAGAGACGTAACCATTGAGCTGTGATCCATGGTTTGGTACCACATTGGTACTTTCCACATTATTTAAAAAAAAAGTTTCAAATATTTTTGAAAAGATACTTTGTGAATACTCTGTTTTCGATAAGATAATTATATAGTTTTGGACAAAGAGATTTGATTTGGTTTAAAATTTAATTTAAAATTGAAGACTTGGTGTTTTCAGCGAAATTGAAGTATTTGGTTGAATTAATTGTTATTTGATAGTTAAATAACCGACTATCAAATCTAGACCCAAACATAACTTTGAAAATATCTAGAAGAAGTACAGAAATTATATGGTACAGTTACCGTTTGAGGTGTTATACTGTACGTATAAACTCGTTTCGTTCTTCTAGGACGTTTATAAGGAAATCCGTCCACAAACGATTAGGAGGTGATCACCGATCTTATCTTCGTTTATTTATTTCCTAAAGAACCGGTGTTGAGTTTACCGGGTAATACCGAACGTTGTTTCGAAGTGACCGGGATCAGATTTGTGATCCGAAACCACTTCGATCCAACAAATACGTTTTCGAAATAAAGACAAGAGCATAGAGTCGAAGATGGAGCGGTGAAGTGCGTGGGCTAATAGCTACTAATCCTAAGGGTGATTCCAAAATGGATGTAGTACGAATAGTGTCTTCGGTAACGTTCGGACAAGGAACAGATTTGTATGGATGAATGCTATTAGTTGTCATTGGAGGACAATGAGCATTCCAAGTGAATTTTCTAAAAAGGTAATCATAGCCTCTAGCCTCATCAACCGGGAATGGCTGAAAATCAAGGGGGATGCAGTATGGCTAAATGGGTCGCACCCAAGTAGGGTATGGCTATCACCTTTCTTAATAACCTTAGATATTATCATTATGCATTAAAGGAGCTCAGAGAAGGGTGGGAACACCCAAGGTGATGGCATATTCGGTCTATTCAAGTTAGGAATAGTCCGGTCTTGTGTTGCAGGGGATCTTGGAGTGGTCCTCGGTACGGTGTTTCTAAACAGGTATCGTGATTGGTGGTACCCCAATGCCTAGTCATTCAGTTGGAATCTATTCTCCCTACGTGCCTTTACGGTCTTGATTGAAGAGCCTAATATTGCTAGAATTTAATTAATGTAACAATTTCAGCTATTTGAATAAGTATTTGTACTTAGACACTATTATAATATCAAAGAATTTTGATATGAAATGTTTTGGTTATCGTAAGGTAAAACCCGACATGTTTATTTATGGCGTGGTCTTACGAGAAACCTTTGATTTTCAAAGAATTTGAAACTTTAATAATTCAATTTGAATGTGATTTTTCACGCTGGTTTTCCAAACTAACTTGGGTGTTATTTTATTATAATACTTGGGTCAGACCAAGTATTTCAATTTCATGTTAGGATGCTATGGAGCTAAGGAGACGAGCTGGATGGCGAAGACATATTACTTGTACTAGTTTATTTCTGATGCTATGTTTTGGTTGAAGCTACCAACAAATTGTGAGGGCGGATTGTCATAACTACCCAGGCTGGTAAATATTGATTTATGGACTCTGATTGAATATGTATGTTACAATTTGTTTTTGTGTAAAGTGCTATTGATCTGATATGTTATTCTGTTCCGCTGTTAGATTCTGTTACAGTTTAGTTTCTTCTTTCTTCTACCTTCTTTCTTTCCCCTCAACAATTTGTCTTTTCGACACTCGATCGTTCAACATGTTATACAATGCACATATTTACATCAATTTTCGAGGGTCATGAAGGGTGGGTCGTCACAAGTCCAAACTCGATAGAATGAACTAAATAAGGTAACCGTCCAAATTTGATAGAATGGACAAAATATGGCAACCATCCAAACACGATGGAATGGACTAAATAAACACTTAAATGCTGTGATGAGGAGTTGGCTCAACTCGTGCAAATTGAAAGCTAAATAGATTTAGGGATTTCGAATCTATGAAAGGAAATTTTCCGACAAGTATACCTCTCACCCAAAGTATACCTCTTGAAATATACTTGAGAGCTCTGTTGGTTCTCGAAAACCTCCAAACCGAACCCTACCAGTTATTGCCGAGTATCCGAGTATTTCACATCTCAATGTGCAACATCGGATCTAATCTAGAGTAGATGTGAAAATAACCTAATGGAAATAACCCCACATACCTTGTCCCCACTCGCTCTTTGGGTTTAATCATTTTTGACAAAGGATAACAAGGCTCGATTGAGCAAAAAATTGTATTTAAGGTGGCGATAAACCATGAAGAATGCTGAATCCGATAATTAATAAATCAACTATCGGGGATAATTAAAATGTCGTATATAAAAATTAACTTTTATAGATTTACCACTACTCGTTGATTCTAGAGAAGTCTTATCTCTTGGTTAAAAATGAAGCCGGGCAAGTTGAGGTAGTGTTACTCTAGGCATCACCTTGATGACATTTTTAACCTTCGAGATAGAAACGAGTCCAAACCTCAATGTTTACGTAAAATGCATGACTAGATATTTTCCATATAAGCGGTATCGATTATGGAACTATTTTCTATAACCGAAATTGAACATTCACTTTTAAAAGAACTGGACTTGTGCTTGACTTCCATATTTCCATATTGTGAAACATTTTTAGAATTAATTCCTGATTGTTGAATATTAAGAGAATAATTTTTCCAAGTGCGCGACCCCGAAGCCCTAAACCAACAATAGACCAAATACCCAAAAGGCTATCCAATCTAACATCCCAATAACTGAGTTCCAATTCCTTTTTATAACATTAAACTAATGTTAATTATCCTAAAAGATAATTAATCACATTTAAAATCTCTTTTAAATAAACAATCCATTATCTTTAATAAAACAGATAATTATTTACAAATACTTTTATAACATAGGTAAATTAACTTTAAATCAATTAATTAAAGCAATTTTATCATATTAATTAATGTACTTTAATCATTTTTTATTAAATCAATTAATTAACTTTAAATATCATTAATTAAAAAGAATTATTAAATTCAAATAATCATTTGTTAAAAATGAATAAGTCACCTCAAACATCATTTGTCAAATTGATAAGTAAGCGTTTAAATACCATTAATTAAAACAATTAATCAAGTTCAAATAAGCATAACTTAATTGAATTAATTAAACGCAAACTCCATTAGCTAAAACAATTAATGTAAACATCATTTGTTAAATTGATTTATTTAATTATAAAGCATCATTAACTAAGATATTTGACTAATTTTTAAACACCACTAGTTAAACCAATTGATTAAATTTAAACAACCATCAATTAAAATAAATAATTAAAGCTCAATATCATTAATTAAAATGAATTAATCAAATTCAAATATCATTATTTAAAATGATTAACTACTTTTAAATATCATTAAATTACAATGATTATTAATTAAAATAATTACTAATTAAAATAATTAATTAAACTCCATCATCATTAATTAAAATAATTAATTATAATAACCATTAGTTAAACGACTAATTAAGTACAAAACATTATTAGCAACAATGATTTGTTAAATCTACAGATAAACCAATTTTTAAATCATCATTTATTAAATTGGTTAATAAATCTCAAAATCATCTGTTAAAATGATTAATTATTTTTGAATTATCATTAACCCAAATGATATTTAAATTTTAATATTCTGTGTGGTGGAAACACAAGCTCAAGTTCATACAATAGGGTTTTGGGATGAAATTTTATAAATGGCGATATAGAAAATCACTACAACGAAAATTAACAAGTTAAATGGAATAACAAGATTTAATTTAATTATAACATCATAAAGATGAAAATAACTTATTGGTGAGAAACCCCCTTTGGTTCTCTCTGCGCATTTTCCCTGCAAAACAATAGTTAGGGATTTATATATATATATATATATATATATATATCATATGGGTTTATAACGATCAAATTTATATGTCATCCACTTTCCAAACAAAAATTCAACCAAACAATCAATCAGACATTTTAATTAACATCCAAGCAATCAATAATCATTTATAACATCACTGATGTGATAAATAACGAGTTAAACTCACACTGATTCCAATTATTACTGAAGCGTTATGGTTTGGACTAAAGTCGAACGGGTGTTCAACTTTGGCACAAAATTTTACATGCTCTAATGTCCTCCAATCCACTCCATAATGTAGCGTTCGTCGATGCGATCGCAACGCGACTCGTTTCACTCAAAACAGACCTCGTATGCAAAAGTTACGAATTTATTAATATCGATATATTAAACGTAATTAACTTAATAATTAACTGAAAATAAGATTATAACCATTACCCTCTTCCTCTCAACGTGATCAACATTCAGGTAGAAAGCCAATCATGCAATCGCATTCTTCCACGCATGCACCACACACGACCACCTGAGCTCCATCAGGTGATGCCATGTCTAGCGCCTCTGCCCTACATGCCACCGCCCTAGGCGCTATCACCCCGCCGTTTTCATTGACGCGAAAAAAGAGAAAAACCGCAGACCTTTGTGCCCCGATTCTGGTGATCCCGTGATGCTTCGCCACGATCCAACCGTTGGATGTGTAGAGCTCGTCGAGCTCTACATTTTCCCTTTTGGCGTCGTTCAATTTTAATGAGCAGATTTGGAGAAATCGAGGAGAGAAGTTCGACCATTTTCGACAATTAAACATTTGAGAACAACGCTGAATGAAATGGTTAGGGTTTTGACGAAATGAAAGAAAACGCTGCCCTATTATAAAAGTTTCCGACCCGATTCATCCACGAAAATTTCGTACTCCAAATGAGACATGCTGCCCAGCGTTCCATTTATTGTACCCCTATTCCGAACACAGTGGAACTAGTCTCGAGACCTAATTCCATCGTGTGAGGAAGATGAGTTTTTAGACCTGGTTATTATGTTAATTTAAATTTCTAAAATTAATTTCTACGCATTTCGAACTTGCACGACCAAACACTACAAGAAAACTTGGTTATCTTTGCAGTACAGTACAGCGTTTTCAACCTAGGCGCCATTACATGTCAAGTGGAAAAGGCCGAAAATCCCAAATGCAAAAATCGAGCGCGAATAAATGAAAATTGTACATTATTTCTTACTCGCCCTTCGTTCTCTCCCTCCCTCCTCTTTCTACTTATAGAACCCTAAAATCCAAATAAATATGAAAATAATGAAATCAAAACAAAATTCATATTATTCAACTAAATAAGAGAAAATCATTAACTAAATCATAGAATACACAACATTCAAATGGTCTACGATCTCCCCATCACCACCTTTTCTCCTGATTCATGTGGATCAAGTATGCTGCCAATGTCATCAACAATACCAGGTACTTCTTAATTTTTTCTCTCTTTTGTTTTCTTGCAAAATTCCTTATGCTTTTATACAAAAATGCCTCTTTGAGGGATCTGGATTGCAGTGGGCATCAAATAAAAAATGGGGTAGTCCTAGAAAGTTGTTTGACTTATTATTTTAGGTGATGTTTGTGGAATTAAAAGGCTTTATTTATTTATATTGGTTTTGTTGTTTTTGTAGGGTCAAACATGGTAGTTTTGTCGATTTTAGTTTAGTTATTATGAAATATCATATTTTGTTAACTAGACTAAACTTCAAATTACTATAGCTATTGTTTCCATTTAGACTATTTTTGTAATTATATGAATATAAACTATGCATATAAATTACTACATTTATACTCCAGTACCATGATAATGCTGCCTTCCCTATTGCTTTATAAATATAATGAATTATATGGAATCATTCTTATTAGTCTTTATATTACCAATCTCCTCGTTTGTAGTTTATTCTATATTAGTCTTTATTTGTTGTACCCGAGTGTTTCTTTGTAGTTTATTCTATATTACCCATCATAGACTTTGGTTAGTAATCTGGCTGTGAGAAACAAATTGTAGGCTTGTAGCTGGTGGATTTCAACTTTCAAGGAGTGGTAATTTCTAAGGTAATTTTGTTCTTTTTGCATCTTGAAAATTCTTAAACCTTTTATATGAGGATCTGCTTGGACCCGTGGTTAGGTTTCTGGACATTATTTTGTGAAGTATTCACTATTCATATAAGCTCATTTTTTGACACTTTACCTAACCCAAATAACAGCATCAGATTTTCCCTGACTTTGTCACATATGGAGATGACAAGTCACATTTTTAGCAGATCTTCCCTTCCGTGTACATCCTCACTCTTATGTACATTTATAACTTTCAGTTTACTTCGGTTTAGTTGTGCCTACGTATGCAAAATTTTGTGTCCCCTTCGCTACCATGTACATCTTCAAAATTATGTTCTTCCAGTACATGAGTTATTATCTATGCTTACGTAACCATGTCAGTATGTGCATTTGCATTATTAGGGTTGCTATCCTATTTTGTACTTACCTGTACTTAGTCCTTCTTATTGCTTGCCGCTTGAATGTTGACCTTTGTCTGTTCAAAAAGGGCACAACATCACAATATGATCTAATATTACCATGCTTGAATGTTGGTGCCTGTAGCTTAGTTTATTTCTACCGCTAGCACTGGGAATTAATTGTGTAGTATTTTAACCGTGTTCGTTATTTAAACTACTAAAATTATGTACATCCTTTTTGTTTCTCTGTTTAAGATGCTTTTGGCCCAAAATGTGGTTTTCTTTCTTGTATTCTTTCTTGTTCCTAGGTATTTTTTGTTCTTTCGCTTTGATTGTTAAAAAAAATAGTTAATTTATCATTATTATTATAAACTTAGCTACTTTTTATAAACTTATTTAATTTTATAAAACTTATTTTTTATAAAATTTAATATTATAAATTTATTTAATTTTATATAAATTTATTGTTACATTTCATCGCATTCACCTTTAAATCATATATTATCATTACTTAAGAACGTATTAACTTATCTTGTTTTCTTTTCGAATGTAGTGTCCATAATTTGGTATTGTATCCTACCTTTCAAGAATAAGAGAAATTTTTAGCAACATACATCTACTGGTAGTTTTTTTTCTCTTCTTGTTACTTCGTAGTCAGTGGACTCTTTGTATCTATTGTTTGACACGTTGAGATGAGTTCTTGACAGTAACTTGCAAAATGAATATCCAAATTGAAATTTCTTAAGACCCATTGAAAAGTATTGATGATATAGAAAGAACGTCAAATCAACTTAAACTTTGAATTGTCTCTTATAATCTTTTCCTGCTTGTAGATTATTCAGTTGTTGAAGGATGATTCTCACCATATGTTGATACCTCGAACAATATATCCACACAAACAATGGTGTTGTAACAATGGTGTTGTAGCGATGGCATATAAATTACTACACTTATACTCCAGTACCATGTAAGTTTGTTTAATTTGATTGACTACTTTAAAAACCTGTATACTTTGTAGGTTGGCTCTATTGCTGCTGGTAGTAGGAAGTCGGTTCCTGTAGTAGGTGTCAGCCTTAAAATTGAGCGTGTGTTGCAATAATCTAACACTGAAAAGATCGCAATCAAGTAAATGTGTTGAATGAACTTGATAAGTCATGGATTTGTGCCCTGGCTTCACAAAAATTCATATCTAATTTGTTGTAATCAAATATATTACTTATTCGCATTTGACGAAGAATGTCTTTCTTGCCACTATAGAAGCAGTACATAGTATTATTACCAGAACTTGCTTGTAACTGGTCCACTAACCCCAAGCTTCACATGCCAAATACAATTTTTTTACAGTATTCTGAAAGTGAAAGATCTAACATAAAAAGAAGGTAAAGCATATATGATTGGGAAATCTGATTAGTATAAGAACTTCGGTCCCAAATGAGTAGTTATGTCATTCTACCATTCCATCCATCCTTTTTAATCTTAATTTTCGGTATAAAAAATTGGCACCGCATCATATTTCTATGATTAAATTTGATATTATATCATAATTCATGTCTATTTTTGTTTAATTGTCTTTATATTGGCAGTTTATTTGCTCCTAGTTTAAATTTTAATTGATCAATCTTCTTAACTTGACCCATTCAATTATTTTTTCCCTTAAAATTAAATATGACAAAACTAGATCACATTGTTGTTTTTACGCATTGATGAAATTTATGTCTTTCAATGTATTTGAACGTTTACATTATTTAGTTAAAGAAAGTAATCTAAACTGTCACATAGTATTTAAAATAGTATCATGATCAGTATTTGTATGTTATATAATGAGTTTCATGTGATATGTATTGCAACTTCAACAATTGACAGATTAATAATGATTGTTTTACAGGTCAAGTTTCAGTATTAGGTGCATAATCAAGTGCTCAAGATAGCATGAAAGTAGAAATGACGTCCTGCAACAAAGTGAGTAATTTTTTCAAGCTTATAATTTTCTAGTTTCTTACCAAACATCTATTCTTTTATCGAATGATGATTTTTATGCTGTTGGAAACTTAAAATATTATATTATTTTTTCTACTTATAAAATTAATCAGTTATACAAATTTAGAATCAGCATATGCATTGTAAGTACAGATGAAACAAAGTAGACTTTGGTTTACTGATATAAATTCTCTGTTGAATTTTATTTTTCTTCAAACGATGGAAGTAACAGAGATTGCACTTCATTTGATGCTTTGTCTATATCCTCAAACACAACCTAGTATCCTTTTGAAAATTAGCCTATATAACAATTATTTTATTGTTATCTGTGGATTTTGACTACACGCCTGCTGATGTGTGTGTTAGAACTAAAAAGTTCAGAGAATCCCAACTCTTATAGAAGAACCTTATTAACTTTACATAACAAACCCATTATGGTTTAGCATTGGATTCACTTCAGGATGTTACGTTATGTTGAAAGATAGTGGACTTCCATTTTGTATCCTCAGCAAATCGATTCAATAATATAATCCTTCTTGTATAGAATTTAAATGCAGTTATTGTAGACTATCACAAGAAAATACAACATACTTGTGCTAAAGAACCATGCTGCCATTTAAATTCAATTTCCAGGCCTTTTTAAAAAATATTAATAATAGGTATTTTCAAGAGCCTTTTCTACCCTTTTAAATCAAAAACTAATTTAATATTCTTTAGGTACTTTCGGCATGCATCTAGAGAAATTTTTGTTATATCCTGACATTGGCATGGTTTATATCAATAAATAGGTAAGTCTATGCATATAGTTTTGAGCAATATTCATTCTTCGACTTTGAATGCAAAAGATTTTGAATAAGTTTCTTAAACTGAGTTTTAGACCCATTCTCTGTGCATATGCACATGATGATGTTTGTGTTGGATCATGGTTCATCGGACTTGATATAGAACATGTTAATGAAGGGAAGCTATGTTGTTCATCATGGTCTTCCGGTAGCCTTTGCATTAGGCTTTACTCTTTCTTCAAAACTTATAAATAAACTTGTCTATAGATTTTATTCTTTGTCTACCATATATGTTTTAGTCATTCATCATGTTTTCAGTTGTAACAATATCTCCGTCATGTTTCAACATGCTTAAGATCAATTCTGTTTTTTCTAGAAGGTTGAATTTACAGTTTGTGCCATGTTTTAATCTCACATTCCAAACCATGTACATGCATAATTGCTGTAGTTAGATCTGGAATATAAATCTTCAACTAATTCCTCGTTGTTGACCTTTCTAGTGAATAACATACCTTTTATCATACGAGTGAATGAGGAAGTCATGTTAACAGTATTACATCCCTGTATAAATCTATTATGGTGTTCATAATGTTTTTATAATTTGTCAAACATTTTAACATGCTCATGAGCAATCATAGCTGTATCTGAAATTGACCAATCTAGAGT
Source organism: Allium cepa (assembly GCA_030765085.1). Taxonomy (NCBI): domain Eukaryota; kingdom Viridiplantae; phylum Streptophyta; class Magnoliopsida; order Asparagales; family Amaryllidaceae; genus Allium; species Allium cepa. Next base: position 613,355,818 of record CM060932.1, read on the forward strand.
GTATTCGCTCTGGTTTTAGTAAGAAATTCAACAGGGGTTTAAATTTGACATGTAGACTTTTAATGGAGATAAAACTGAAGAAATTGCCTCAGTTAAAACTTTCAGACTCAGGTAATTTTGTGTAATATTATGCAATTGTATGTTTATTATAATTTGTAAATGCTACTTGATTTTATGGCATGTTGTATACTTTGTATTAGTCAATCGCCTAATGAAATAGTGTGATGAATATTTAGTATTTGCATTATGAATACGATTTAACTTTGTGTACACTTTTTTGATGAATTGATTCTCAAGCATTAGCTTTGCTTTACAGGTAGATAGATGACTGTGATGCAAAGAAAGGTTGCAACGAGTTATGGATCGAAGTTATTTTTGCTGCTAGAACTACTTTTTGAGTTTAACGTATGTACTACTTGCTTTTGTTTTGCTATTGCTACTTGTTTTTTTTTTTTGAACTATTGATGACAAACTATTTATGTTTGGTGTAAGAATATTATATATTTTGATTATGAATTTCATACGTTGGTTATCAAATATGTGTCCAAAATGTGCTATTGATGTAATATGTTGATTTTGAAACGTGATATTGATGTAATATGCTAATTTTGAAATGTGGTATATATGCACATTGTGGCGGATGTTTACTAAAATGAAATTAAAACATTCCACAGCGTTTTTAAAACGCTGTTAAAACATTCCACAATGTTTTTTAAACGCAGTTAAAACCACAACGTTTTTAAAACGCCATTGAAAGTTTTAACAGCGTTTTATAAATGCCATTAAATTGTATCTAAATACATAAAACACGATCTATTACAACAACGAAACGTTGTAAATAAATATCACAGCATTGAAAAAATGCTATAAAATCATATCTTAGCACGAAACAAACGCTAAGAAAGATCTCTAACTGCACCCAACCAAATGCTGTTAAAAGATTTCATGACCCAGGAAACTCTGTTAAAAAGGACATTTAACAGCATTTATTTCTTTTCATTGTATATCCCTGACATATAACTGCATGTCCATATACAACATACAAAAAAAAGCTGTTAAAAGCTTTTATAGTGTTTTTTAAACGCTGTTAAAGATCCTATTTGTTGTAGTGGAACGATCGTCCAATCACCATGAAATTTGACGACGTAATATAATTTACTATTACGGTTCTATTGAAAATAATTTCATCGAAATCCGAGACTGTGCCCCTAAATGACTATTTTCACAGATTTCAAAATCGTTTTTATTTAATTATGGATATTTATTTGATCTATTTATATTTGTGAACGAATTTTTACAAAGTGAGTTCACCAATATTCTTTATTAATTAAAAGGAGTAAGATAAAATTATTAAATCCATTTAATTAACATTTAATTCGCAATTCAAATATTTAATTATTCCTATATTTGAATTACAAGTTAATAAATTCTAAATCCAATTATTTAAATATTTAAAATAAATAAAACATTTAAAATCAAATGACTCAAATTTTGGGTTGTTACATCCCCCCAAATGAATTCCATCCTCGAAACTCCTAAGGAAGAAAATGTTTCCAAACCCTTAAGTTTAAAACTTATTAATTAAAATGAGTTGTCAAACTTATTTCTAAAACCAATTAGCTAGAGTAGGTTTTAAAATTTCCCAGTCTTTTAAATTCATTTACCTACACTAACTAATTTTCTTCTATTCATTTGTCCCAAGATATAACTCAGAAAATCAGATTTTAGTTTTCAAACATTTTCCAAAATTCTTAAAAATTTCTAACTTTTAAATTTTCGGAATATTTCTCCAGTCTTCTTTACGCGGCTCAATCGAAACAACTACAAATTGCCACTACGGGCCTCAATCCAATCAAAAGAAAACAAAAACCATGTGGCCTTCCATATTTGGGGTATAAAATCATCAATCAATTTAAATTTTCTAGATTTATTATGTACCATTTCGTGTTTGATTTATATTCTTAGCTAGCAGTTTATTATCTTCAATGCAAATGCAGGTGCACAAGAATCTAATAGCAGTCTCTTGCCAACCTGAACTTCTTAAATCTAAAAAAAAATCAGGCTGATCAAAAGCAATGTAATGTAACTCTACATCAAAAATTAGCATGACATAAATCCACATGCAATCAACCATCCATATCTCAATCATATGCGACAAACAAGAGGATATTCTAAAATAGATGCTATGCATTCAATTATTTCGAATGATAATTTAGATCAAAATATCCGGATTTTTCATTTCAAAAATTTATTTTCAAACTTCTCAAACGAGAAAATACAAAGATCAAATTCAAAATATTAAGGAGGGGATTCCTCCAAATAAATTATGGTGAAACTCTAGAATCAAAACAATATGGAGCGTCTAGTGGTATTCCTGTTGCTCTAAAAACATCAACTAGAGTGAATAATATCATTCCTTTCCCAAAATCTTCAAAAAAATTCTTTTTTCCAAAATCACCGGGATTTAGTTCCTAATAACAACAACTTTAAAATCCTTTGTCTATAAATTTAAACTTTATAAACAATGGTATAAGAAATCAGACAACCAATTAATCAAGTTCCGTGAAGGAATAGGCTAACACTAGCAGTCAATCAAATTCCATCAGGGAAAACTATCACTTGACATTGTATCAAAATGTCAAATGACAAGCAAATAAATCTTAACTTAGGTTCAAGACTTCCATGGTTGTTCAAAAATATAGATAATTATCTATGCGTGCCATTTTTCTCATTAGCCTTTGGTTATTGCTTAGAAGATTATCCAAACTCATTCAGACAAAATGGAAAGTTATACTCTATATTTTATTAGTTTCTTAATTATATTAATTTCTAATTCACTTATATTTTCACTTAGTATTTTAGTAAATACAAAAATTATTTATGAGTTACCTTATAATTTATCACCCAAGTTTTAAAATACCTTATAATGTTATTTCTTTATAAAACGTCAAATCATAACTTATTCCACTTCATTTACTTATATAACATTCTTTTATGTCCTAGGAATACATGCAAATTTTATTTTACTTTTTCAAAGATCTGGATGGAGATCAAATCAAATTGTAGTTTCTTAAGACCGAGTCAACCTATTAACCTTTTTAACTTAGAGTGTTAAAATGAATCATGTTTCATGGGCTAACCCAAAAACTGCAAATTGTTTACACTACTTAGATGTTTTAAACGAATATATGATCTTAATAAAACAATGTTTATCACAACTTTCTTATATTTAACCCAATTTACTTGTGTTAAATTATCCCTTATGTCATGTAAGGGTAAAATCTCATTTATCTAAACAACCTCTTACTATAAATACTTTCTGTTTTGAAATCAATTCCCTTTAATCTTAAAATTTTAAAACCTGGTTTTAATTTCAAAAACTCATTCTATGAAAGCATACTACATACACATTTATATATAATAAATGCAAATAATTTATTTATTAAAACTCACTTTGGGTTTATTTGGATTTGAACTCATTTTGATTGCACAATGATAATGAGAATAATTTAATAAGTACTCCACAACATTCGCTTAAGCGAATAATCCGATCGTCACTTAGAAGACTATTTAGATTACCACAAAACTAATCGAAGCAATTTCCTTCTAGTTCTTCCAGAGAAAATGCATTCTATTTAAAATTCCACTTTCTAAAATATTCTTACTTTCAATTACTTTCAAAAGTACCGCTATTTCATTTCTCAAAAACCTTTGAAATTATTTTCAAAAATTTTAGGATTTAAATTCATAAATTCTCTCTCTTTTTTTAAACATGTTTTATAAACTAAATTTATATAAAATTTCCTTTATATAAAAATCATTTCATATTATAATAATTCCTCTTTATTATAATATAATATCTCGAATACTTATTCTCTAAATATTCTATCCCACTATTTAGATTATCCGAATACCTTTATAGTCAAATTGTGAAAAGTAATTTATAACGGGTTCGTTTTAAATCAAAGCGATTAATGCTCCTAAATAAACCGAACACAAATTAATGATTAACAAACAACAGTTAATGCTTCTTATTTAAATTAAGCGTAACCAAGCAAACAATAGTGACAATAAATAAATATTATCACATTTAAACAAACACAGCTTATAACTATATAAAGTTTTAAAAATTATACCTTTATATATATAAAATATAATCATAGGCAAGATATTTAATTTGCCAAAATTTTCAAAACTTCAATACCATGTCCGTTGGCCTTGGTCTTGTGTTTAGAAATCCCTATTGATACTATAACGTCCCACGTCTCGACCAAAATTCATAAAAAGTCGGCAGACCAATTAACATAATACGTTTTTATAACATTAACAAATACGCTCTCGTATATACAATACTCTCGAACTCATTATGGGGTGTCTCTTATCCTATCTCTAATGAGCCAAACACTACCAAAGCCAAGGTTCTCACATAACCTTGCGTTTTGATACCAAATGTAACAACCGACCTTTTTTATCATCGAAAGTCGTCACCAACCACTACCACTGTGTTCCAACATTGCGCATCCAATCGACAAAAGGGCGGACTATTAGGGTAAATAAACGGAAAGAGCGAAGAACAGAGAAAAATAGAATCTTACAGTGGAATCGACAATATGTAATATAACAAGGACAATAGAAACTATCACTTCAAAAATACATAGTATATCAGATTTAAAAACAATCCTTATCAGCCGGACAGTTATAAAATCCTGACCTTACAAATGCCGATAGGTGTACTATATAATTTAGTGAAAAAAATACTGTAATAGGTGAAACTTCAGCTCCTCTTTACGATCGCCAAAACTTCAAAGACAACCTGGGAAATACTCGATCTGACCCGAGCATTATAAATAAATAACACCCGGATCAATCTGGAAATACCAACATGGATAACTCAAATAATGATCATGAGATAAATAAATATAGGCAAGAGCAGAAATAAATATTAGGAAACAAATCCAAATATGAATGTGCATAAATAATATTAAACCAGACTTGAAAGAATGGAAATAAATCGAGTAAAATCTAAACTGGGCAGAATGGGTAGAACAAGGAAAACAGTCCAACTTGATAGAATAGACTAAATAAGATAACGGTCCAAACTCGATAGAATGGACTAAATAAGTTAAAAGTCCAAACTTGATAGAATGGACTAAATAAGGTAATAGTCCAAACTCGATAGAATGGACTAAATAAACACTTAAATGCCATGATGAGGGGTTGGCTCTACCTGTGGCAATATAAAGCTAAAATAGATTTAAGGTTTTCGAGTTAAATAAGGAAAAGAAATTTTCCAACAAATGATTAGGAGGGCGCGCCCTTCTCACCAAAAGTATACCTCCAGAAATATACTTGAGAGCTCCGATGGCTCTCGAAAACCTCCAAGCCAAACCCAGCGAACTATTACCGAGTATCCAATTATTTCACATCTCAATCTGCAACATCAAATCCAATCTAGGTTGGATAAGAAAATATCCTAATGGGAGCAATCCCATATAGCTTGGCCCTCACTCGCTCTTTGGGTTTAGTCATTTTCGACGACGGATAACAAGGCTCGATTGAGAAAAAAATCATTTTTAAGGTGACGGTACACCATGAAGAAAGCTGAATTTGATAATTAATAAAGCAACTACCAGAGATAAATTAAATAAGCGTATATGGAAATTATATTTCATATATTTAACACTACTCGTTGATTCTAGGCAAGTCCTATCTCTTTGTTGAAAATGAAGCCGGGCAAGTTGAGGTAGTGTTACCTCTAGGTGTCACCTTGATGACATTTTTAACCTTCGAGATAGAACGAGTCCAAGCCTTAACATTTAGCGTTAAATGCATGACTATATCTTTTTCATATAAGTGGCATCGATTATGGAACTATTGTTCTATAATCGAAATCGAACTTTCACTTTTAAAAGAACAGAACTTGCGCTTGACTTTCATATTTCCATATTGATGAAACACTTTTAGAATTAGTTCTTAATTGTTAAAACGTCAAGAGAATAATTTTTCCAAGTATGCGACCCTGATGGCCTAAAACAACATCAGACCGAACACCCAGAAGGTTATCAAACCTAACATCCCAATAATCGAGTTCCAATTCCTTTTTATAACTTTAAACCAATATAAATTATCCCAAAAGATAATTAGACACATTTAAAATTTCTTTTAAATAATAAAAATACATGATCTTTAATAAAACAGATAATTATTTCCAAACACTTTTATGACATTGGTAAATTAACTTTAAAGCAGTTGATGAAATCATTTTCATCGTATTAGTTAATTTACTTAAGTCATTTTTATCAAATCAACTAATTAACTTTAAATATCATAATTAAAAAGATTTATTAAATTCAAATAATCATAGTTAAAAATGAATAAGTCATCTCAAACGTCATTTATTAAAATGATAAGTAACTTTTTAAATACCATTAATTAAACCAATTAATCAAGTTCACACAAGCACAACTTAATTGAATTAATTATACTCAAACTCCATTAGCTAAAACAATTGATTTAACAACATTTGTTAAAATGATTTATTTAGTTATAAAGCATCATTAATTAAGATGGTTAACTAATTTTTAAACACTATTAGTTAAACTAATTAGTTAGATTTAAACAACTATCAATTAAAATAATTAATTAAAGTTCAATATCATTAATTAAAATGAATTAATCTAATTCAAATATCATTATTTAGAACGATTAATTTCTTTTAAATATCATTAAATTACAATGATTATTAATTTTAATTATCAATAATTAAAATAATTAATTCAACTCCATCATCATTAATTAAAATAATTAATTAGAATCAAATAACCATTAGTTAAACGATTAATTAAGCATAAAACATTATTAGCAACAATGATTAATTAAATCTAAAGATAAACCAATTTTTAAATCATCATTTATTAAATCGGTTAATAAAAGTCAAAATCATTAGTTAAAATGATTAATCATTTTTAAATTATATTAATCCAAATGATTGATTAATTTTAATATTCTTCATAGTGGAAACACTAGCTCAAGTTCATAGGACTAGGTTTAGGGGATGAAATTTTATAAATAGCAATATTGCAGAATCCCTATAACGACAATTAGCAAGTTTAATGGAATATCAGGATTTAATTTAATTATAACAGCATAAAGGTGAAAATAAATTACTTATTGGCGAGAAACCCCTTTTGGGTGTTTCTACATACATGCATACATACATATACATACATACATACATACATACATATATATATGTGTGTCATATGGGTTAATAACGATCAAATTTATATATCGTCCATTTTCCAAACGGAAATTCAACCAGACAATCAATCAAACAATTTAATTAACATCCAAGCAATCAATAAACATTTATAACATCATTAATATGATAAAATAAAATTTTATGCAAATTAAACTCACTCTGTCCAGTTATTGCTGAAGCATTACTGTTTGGACTAAAATCGAACGTGCGTTCGACTTTGGCACAAAATTCTACAAGCTCCAATATCCTCTAATCCAACTCCATAACGTAGCCTGCATTGATAGATCGCAACGCAACTCGTTTTGCTCGAAACGGACCTCCTATGCAAAAGTTACAAATTTATTATTATCGATATAATTAAACATATTTAACTTAATAATTAACTAAAAAAAAGATTAAAACTGTTACCCTCTTCCTCTTAACTACATCAATATCCAGGCAGAAACCCGATCATGCGATCGCGTACTTCCATGCGCATACCATATGACGACTACCGGAGCACCATTAGGTAAAGCCACATCGAGCGCCGCGGCCCTAAACAGCCGCTGCCCCAGACGCCATCACCTATGTCGCCTCCATTGACGCGACAAACGAGAAAAACTACAGAACTTTATGCCTCGATTCTGGCGATCTCGTGGCGCTTCGTCACGTTCCAACCGTTGGATGTGTAGCGCTTGTTGAGCTCTACATTTTACCTTTTGGTATTGTTCAATTTCGATGGGTGGATTTGGAGAAATCTAGGAGAGAAGTTTGGCCATTTTCGGACATTATATGTTTGAGAGTGGCGCTGAATGAAATGTTAGGTTTTTGACGAAATGAAAGAATATGCGACCCTATTATATAAGTTTTCGGCCCGATTCATCCACGAAAATTCCAAACTCCAAACGAAGTGTGCCGCTTGGCATTCTATTTATTGTACAACTCTTCCGAACACAATGGAAGTTGCCTCGAGGCCTAATTCCATTGTATACGAAAGATAGGTTTTTGACCCAATTATTATATTAATTTAATTTTCTAAAACTAATTTTTACGCGTTTCGAACTCTCACGACCAAACGATTCGTCTACCCGACATGAAATTTGACGATGTAATATAATTTACTATTATGGTTCCAATGAAACTAGTTTCGTCGAAATCTAAGACTGTGCCCTGGAATGACTATATACTCATGCTAGCCAAGGACACTACGGAGTAACGCCATCAACTAGTGCGAAGAATAAGGCTGTTGAGGAGCGACCATCCGTGTAATTGCCTTGTACGAGCAACGGTATGTCGGATAGTATAATAAGAGGAAATCGACACACCGATACAAACTCAAAACATCAACACAGTGGCTATATATGATCTTCGGAAACAAATATAGAAATATCATAACATAAATCAATCACAAATATCCATATCACAAAGGTGGAAACATATATGAATATAACACTTAAAAGTGTTTATCAGAGTAGTGGTCAAACAAGATCCCCAGTATAACAAAAGAATAGATACAAGTGCTAGACAAAAGAATATGTATACATCAAGGTGTCTCTATCTCGAATGTATATGTAACGACCCGCCTTTTTGGACAGTTTAAAACCGACGATCAGATACACATGTCAATTCCAAACCATTCAAAAGGGCAGATGGTTATTGGGGTAAATAAGAAAAGAAAAGGAAGAGAAATAAAGGAAATGAAACAACAAAGAATCTCGCAGCGGAACGATAAAATATAATAGTCAAATAAACAGTTCATGAAGCTGTTCACTATACTTTGACAATTAATTATACAACATTTATCAGAGTTATACATATACGACAGAACAATTAAAATAATGCAGCAGATAGCATGATGCAAGGGTAATAATAGTAATAGTATACCAAATCTTCGTCTTCATCCTCCAGAATAGATCTTCAAAATCTGAAAAACTCAGGATTGACCCGAGCGTAATGAAAAGACAAAACACTCGAGTCAGGACTAAAATATCCCTATGAAAGTTAAATCAATCGTAAATAAATATGAGTGTAACGGCGTCAGAGATGTTTACGGGGTTTGACATCTCCTATCCAGTGTCAACGTGCGTGCAATAACTCAAGAGATGTTATGGGATTTTCCATCTCTTAAGGATCCGTTAAACTATCTACTATGTAGTAATGTACGCTAAGTAGATAATGCCTATCAGTAATATAAAGTATTAAAATAGCGTTAAGGAGTTACCATAATCCCCCTTAACACATTTTTATAATGCCATAGTCTATACAGCACCGTAAGCCCCACCGTAAACTGGTGGTTATCAGAGGGTACCCCATAGGTATAACACAAAACATAACGTAGTGGTCGCGAATAGGATAATAAGTATGCCAAGGTACATGAGGCGATACCAACTAGGATACTAGTAGTTGCGTGATCCGGACTGATGTTGAGCATAGCCAGCAGCTACCCCAACACCGCGAAACGACACTCCCAAATCAAGGGGTGCACCCAATCGAATCACAAATGTAATAGATATGGTATCGAAGAAGTGTGTCCGCTAGAGGTGGCGAACCTCAATAGCCCGACGCGGCTCCTGTTTTAGTCATGTCAGGGGTCATCCAATATCGTTCTCTTTCTTCAGTCAACGCGTTCACCAAACCATCCACTTCATTCTGGATCAACACTCCACGTATACAAGTTATTAAAGTGGTTTTGGGTATCGATAGGGAGTATGTCCATATTCGATCCCGGTCTCTTTAATAACTACGTATTATTACACCGATGGCTCTTTTACATTTCAAATCGATTCATAATTGATATCAAAATATCATATTCGCTTCAAAAATCAAATCCAGTTCAAATATCGTCGTATCTATTCAAAATGTAAGATTCCGTTTCAAAAATCATTTTTCGCCTCAATATCTCATTTCGGTTTCAAAATCCTTTCGAATTTCAATTTAGGTTTCAACTTCATTTAAATCAATTCGTATTTACATTCAAGATTTAAACATAAACATTTCACCTTATTTACCTATTTGAAATTTTAGAAAATAGTTTTAAGTAGTTTAAAAATAGTTTAAATAATTAAAATAGTTGAAAATACTTAAAATCTTTAAAATGGATTTAAAATAGATAAATTAGTTTAAAATAATTTAAATTGGGTTAAGTAGATTAAAATTGTTTAAGTATTCAAAAATGGTTTATATAACTGAGTAATTTGGAAAACAAAATAAAACAGCTTCAAAACCAAACCATTTCAATTATAACTTCCCAATTCAAAACAATTTCAATTTCCCTTCTACCGATTCAATCTCGATTTCAATTCAATCAATGTCAACTTTGACTTCAAATTTATTAAATTTTATATTAACCTTCAATTAATTCAATTTCAATTTATATCGATTTGGAGCTTGATTTTCAAAATATCCATTTATAACACTTAACAAAATTTCCCATCAATATTCAAGTTTAAATCCAAATTTCAAATATGATTCAATTCCAAGCTCGATTTCAAAATATCATTTTTATAACACTTTTACTTAGTAATACTCAAAGCTCGAGATAATGTTAAATCTTTAAAACAAATAAATTTCCGAAATTCAATCATATCCAAATTTTAAATCTCAAAGTCTTAACTTAAATTATTTAACAAAATTCCTTTAACCAAAATTTATTTCAACATTCCAAACTCAATTTTTCGATAAATTCGATTTCTATAAATTGATTATAACTTTTAAATCAAAACATTTAAATAAATTTCAAATCGACGATTTTAAAAATTATTAATTTAGCCAATTCGGTGTCCGTATATAATTTTCTATCCTATGGCCAAGTAATTATTTATTTCAATTAAATGTCAGGGATGAATATATATCACTTAAACCAATCATAGCGTCATATGTATGCGTAACAGGTTATATATAAGCAAATAAACATCCAAACATTTAAATATCAACCAATAGCACCCGTCGAAATAAATCATCCAATAGACAATACAATTCATGGCAATCATGGTTATCAATGTCAGGTAATTTAATCGCAATTCAATTTTAATTTCAATTTAACTGTCAATTTTAATTTTCAATGGTTAATTCAAATAACAATCTATATGACAATTAAATTTTATCAAACAACGACAAATAAAATTCATATCACTTCATAATATCAAATTTAACTAGCATAAAGATATTTAGTACGTTGTGAGTGTTATAAAACACTCACCTTGATTTCTGTGCAGTTCCAACGTTTTATTTCGAATAAAATTAAACGAGCGTTTAATTTTACCCGAAATTTTCACTAGCTCCAAACGACTCCAATCTAATTCCATAGCGTAGTACTCGTCCATACAAACCCAACGCAACTTGATTCGCGCGTTTTCGACCTCGTATGAAAAAGATACGATATTTATAAGTTTACACGAATTTTTAATATAATTATTTACAACATATATTATATTTTAAACCTAGCTACCATCTTAGCCTTTGATTTCTTGGCCTGTAAATCTCGGCCATGATTTCCTTTCCCCCTCTTTTTCATTCCAGTAAAACACACGCACGCGATAACCCATTTTCACGTTCGACTCCACCAAAGTCGCGCCCCCCAAACGACGACGAAACCCCATCTTAACCACACCACATCGAAGCTCGCAACATGCACTACCTTCGGCCGAAAGTTGGAGGAGCTCGGCCTCCATATGACATGGGAAAACGTGCGCGACTGCTAGGCCTTCAAGCTCGAATTGCAGACAATCTACTTCGTATTTTACGATCATCACCGTTCATATTGAAGTCTCGCCGAGCTCTACATTTTGTTAGTTTGAGATTCTTCGAATTGGTTAACGGATTGTGAGATAAAAGAGGATGAAGTTGAACAATTTTTGGCCATAGGTTGGTATAAGGGGCGGCGGCTGTAAGAAATCCTAGCCCTTTTTTTCTTTTTAATTTTAATTTGTGAATAAAGGGGCTATTTATAGGAAACGACGAATACTATTCATCCGGCTTTTCCAAACTCCGAATTTCGCACGGTAACTGACGTTCCTAGGGTTTATCCCGCATTCTGACACAATGGAATAGGTTTCGGGAGCTAATTCGATCATCTGTGCGAGTTATGGCAATAAACGATCAAATTTAAATTAAACTGATTAAACGAATTTCTATGCGTTTTGGCTCGCCCCGAACAAACGGTGAATCCGATTGACACGAAATTTGAAATCTTACAATAATATCACATTATGGATCCGATGAAACTGGTTTCGTCGAAATCCAAGACTGTTTGAAAAATGAGTGTTTTAACTCGTCAATTAAATATTAAAACAATTTCGATGCGTTTCGAGCTGCCACGGTCAAACGAAAACTCTGATTGCTACGAAAATTGAAGTCCGATAATAACAAACTATTATGGATCCAATGGAACTAGTTTCGTCCCATTCTGAGACTGTTCGAAAATTGGCTATTTTTCAGTCGATAATTAAATATTAAAATATTCAATTTTCACAAATTTACTTTTAATTCAATTTTAAAAGTTCTACAACATCAATCTTACTTTAATATGATACGATAAAATTTTACAAATCATTTTTAATCATATTAAACCCGTTATTCAATTATCCAATAATTTCCAATTTTAAAATCTTATTAACTCTATTATAATCCCAATATAACTTATATTCACTTTGGAAACCAATCTGAATCATATTAAATCAATTTCAATTATTCACTCTATTTTCATATATTAAATTTCAATATCAAATTGATCGTATCAAATTCGGATTTTAATTATTCAAACATATGTAATCTTAAATTTAAACAATTTGATTATTCTTAAATCACTATCTTTTGAGATATTCAAAACGAACTTAAAATTTTAACTTTTGAAACAAATTAAAATTATAGAACAACTATTTCCATTATACGGTTATTCAATTCCCATTATTAAATTATTCAATAATTTCCAAATATTTAATTTAAACAATTTTGATTATCCAATAATTCATTATCTTTTGAAATATTGAAATTGAACTTATAAGAATCAACTTTTAAAACCAATTCACAATTTAGAACACTATTTTTATTTTACAGTTATTCAATTTCTCAATAAGTTTTAAATATTTAATTTAAACAATTTACCCGTTCAATATTTGATATTTGATTTTAAATAAATTTTGCTTATCAATCAGTTACTCTATTATACCCAATGAATTCAACATTTATTATCCTATTCAACTATTGATTGCAAAGGCATTCACTAAATAGCATTTATTTTTCATTACTTGGATAATTATTGTTGCAATTCATTCCAGTTATTATTATTCCAAACGAATTACAATTTTTTTTCTAACATTAAATCACGTAATCTTATTAAATTAGCTATTTTAATTATCGAAAATTTACGGGTTGTTACACTCCCTCCCACTCAAAACTTTTCGTCCCCGAAAAGGAAAAAGAAGGGAAAAGAAACTAAGTATAGAATTCAACTTTAGATATATTTTATTCAAAGTTACCAACTTATAAAACAATGAAATTCCATTTATAAAGTAATAACTACGCTTCCACTAAGTTACTCCGAATGGCTTTCTAACTTTAAAGTTAGTTATCAAAACTAGTTATAAAAACAAAACAAAAATTAAAACTTGAAAAAAATTCTAACGCCCGGATTTACGAAAAATTTCGGCAGAGTCTTTTTTGCGCAGCTCGATCGGTACAGCCACAAAACACCTCTACGGACCCCAAAACAACAAAAGAAAATCAAAAGCCAAGTGGCTTATCAAAAATCACCAAATCCAATGACAAAATAAACATGTACCTTATATTTTATTAGCGATCATATACGACTAATATAGTGCGAAAGCGAGCTCCAAATGCGAAGCAAGCGCAATCCACACCCATTAAACACTCAACAAACAATGAGAATCATGCATATATGAAAATAGTATCAATATACATCATATAGCAACATAACAACTACATGTGCCAACATAGCAAATGCAACAAAACAATAAATGCAACCATCAATCAACTATCATCCAACAAATCCATAACCAATCAATATAAATTCACTTCTCATTAATATTTATTGACTTGGGTTTCAATTTTAATCACATTTGATTCATTAACGTTGGATTTTACTAACATTCATTCTCAATTCAATTAGTTAACATTCACTAATTATATTTTACATTGGTTCACTTCCAATTTGAATCAAATTAAATTCTATTTAAACTCATTTAACTTCCAAATTTGATTTCAATAATTTATAGCTTTCAATTTCATTAACACTTAGTGAATTATATACAATCAACTAACAATCATATAACAACCCAATCATATATCCTGTTATATAATTTTAAAAGAATCATTTATATTTGGCATCTTAAATTTCCAATATTAACTTTAATTATGTCCGTAAGCCGTACATATATCATCCGTGAGCAATATCAATCTAATCGCTTATTCGATCACACAATTTCACTTCCAACTAGTATCGTTCACACGACTCTCTAGTGCGGACTCAGATTTGGTTCCTTGATTGGAAACTGTAACTCTCCTCGCATAGCCATATACTATGATAGAGAATTCCAGAATCAAATTAAAAAATCCATATCCAGGGTTCGCCGTCGAGAATCGAGTGAAAAATCCTAACTTGGATCGATATAAATCATCTCGAAATTTTGTGCTCGAATTTGGATCAAATCGTTATGCGAATAAAATAATATACGTACAATCTCACGTATTACCTTCCAATGGATTTCTATCCAATTTATCTATACTAAATTATTTTATTGACTTCTATTTTTTTCACTTAATTACTCACAATCCATTATTCAGTTAGTATATTCATTTCTTTACATAGCATGTTCTTTAACATTATCTTTTCTTAAACATCATGTTAAAGAATTTGCTTACTCAAGTTCATTTTAAACATTCTATATAATTTAATTAAATTCAATTTCATTTTCCGATTGATTTTTAGCTATACCAAATTCTTTTGTTTACATTTACTTCATATTCCTAGTTTCAGTTAATACAAATTTATTTGTGGAACATTTTATTAATCATCACTTTAGTTTATAGTCATTCCATAAAAGTCTAACTTCTCATATATGACTTTTCTTAGTTTACGGTTGTCTCAAAGTTACAAATTCATAATTTTCCTATGCAATTTATATTTTATTTTCCATAACCAATTTACAAAGATATAATACGATTCATTTATCTTCTTTCTTAAGTTCACTTACTTGTTCCATTTATCCATTCATCATTTCATGCTATATTTAAGTATAAAACATTTCTATCACAACCAATTTTTTCATTTATATACATTTTAATTCCTTTTTGAGTTTTCCTTACCTGTATACTTCAATTATTTCAGGTTCTGTTTATTTATACAATATCTCATTACATATCCAAAACATCATTTTAACTTTTAACATTTGGTAAGTCATATTATATGTTATTAGAATGCAAATTCGGTATCATACAAATTTATAGAATTTCCTTTTTCTTAATTAGTATGTTCACAAATTTAATTTGTTTAAATCCTCTTTACCTTCCAACTTTAAAGTTTTCCCAACCAATAGCTTAGATATCTTAATCCTCTTATTTTATAAATTCTGGTTATTCACATTTCATTCAAATAATTTAAAAATTACTAATTAACAGAACTTAGAAATTTAAATGCCCGGTTCTTTTCACATCGTTTGAAATAAATATATACACTTATCTCTTTTTTTTTATATATATCAAATCATACCTTTGGAGTTTAAACCAAAACCCATTTACCCAAAATAATTTTGAAGAAAAGCAAAACTTCTTAGAAGTCTCCCCCACTTTGAGACTCGAAAATGAACGTCGATGATGCTGCGCAGTCATCACCGAAATTATTTTCCAGCGACAGAAGAGAGGAGTACTGAATTCATTCCTTCTTAAAATCCTTTCAAAATATTTCTCATAAATATTTTCCAACTAATATTACGATATATTTTCTTCAAAGCTTTGAAAACCATTTTTCAAAATCTCCGGGTCTTAAATTCAATATTTTCCAATTTATATCTATTTTAATTCATAAGTCACCTTTATAAAATATTCTTATAGGATCTTCTTTCTTAAACCACAAGTGTTTTATTATTGTTCATTTTGTGATTCACCTTATTTATTGAATTACAATATCAAATTAGTGATAATAACCAATATTTTCATTCCTAACAACTAAGTAAGCTAGATAAGTCACACTAATTTCTAAATTTTTTTCTTTATATGCAAAATATAATTAGAGCAAAATTATTTCATTTACCCAATTTCAAAACAATACTATGTCGAATTGTTCTGTTTAAGTGTTTAGAGATCCCTATCAATGACGTTAATTACTCGTATTGACCAGAATCCACAAGCCACTCAACAAATCAACCGACACAATATAAAACATTTTATATCACTAACATATACGCTCTCTCATATGTCTACACTCAGCGACTCATCATAGGGTATTACTACCCTATTTATAAAGAGTCAGACCCCACAAAGCTAAGGTTATCGA
Source organism: Allium cepa (assembly GCA_030765085.1). NCBI lineage: Eukaryota > Viridiplantae > Streptophyta > Magnoliopsida > Asparagales > Amaryllidaceae > Allium > Allium cepa. The sequence continues at coordinate 613,372,566 of CM060932.1, forward strand.
TAAACCAAAGCTCTGATACCAACTATAACGACCCGCCTTTTTGGACAGTTTAAACCGACGATCAGATACATATGTCGATTCCAAACCATTCAAAAGGGCAGATGGTTATTGGAGTAAATAAGAAAAGAAAAGGAAGAGAAATAAAGGAAACGAAACAACACAGAATCTCGCAGCGGAACGATAAAATATAACAGTCAAATAAACAGTTCATGAAGCTGTTTACTATACTTTGACAATTAATTGTACAACATTTATCAGAGTTATAAATATACAACAGAACAATTAAAATAATGCAGCAGATAGCATGATGCAAGGGTAATAATAGTAATAGCATATCAAATCTTCGTCTTCATCCTCCAGAATCGATCTTCAAAATCTGAAAAACTCAGGACTGACCCGAGCGTAATGAAAAGACAAAACACTCGAGTCAGGACCAAAATATCCCTATGAAAGTTAAATCAATCATAAATAAATATGAGTGTAACGGCGTCAGAGATGTTTACGGGGTTTGACATCTCCTATCCAGTGTCAACGTGCGTGCAATAACTCAAGAGATGTTACGAGATTTTCCATCTCTTAAGGATCCGTTAAACTATCTACTATGTAGTAATGTACGCTAAGTAGATAATGCCTATCAGTAATATAAAGTATTAAAATAGCGTTAAGGCGTTACCATAATCCCCCTTAACACATTTTTATAATGTCATAGTCTATACAGCACCGTAAGCCCCACCGTAAACTGGTGGTTATCAGAGGGTACCCCATAGGTATAACACAAAACATAACGTAGTGGTCGCGAATAGGATAATCAGTATGACAAGGTACATGAGGCGATACCAACTAGGATACTAGTAGTTGCGTGATCCGGACTGATGTTGAGCATAGCCAGCAGCCACCCCAACACCTCGAAACAACACTCCCAAATCAAGGGGTGCACCCAATCGAATCACAAATGTAATAGATATGGTATCGAAGAAGTGTGTCCGCTAGAGGTGGCGAACCTCAATGGCCCGGCGTGGCTCCTGTTTTAGTCATGTCAGGGGTCATCCAATATCGTTCTCTTTCTTCAGTCAATGCGTTCACCAAACCATCCACTTCATTCTGGATCAACACTCCACGTATACAAGTTATTATAGTGGTTTTCGGTATCGACAGAGAGTATGTCCATATCCGATCCCGGTCTCTTTAATAACTACGTATTATTACACCGATGGCTCTTTTACATTTCAAATCGATTCATAACTGATATCAAAATATCATATTCGCTTCAAAAATCAAATCCAATTCAAATATCATTGTATCTATTCAAAATGTAAGATTCCGTTTCAAAAATCATTTTTCGCCTCAATATCTCATTTCGGTTTCAAAATCCTTTCGAATTTCAATTTAGGTTGCAACTTCATTTAAACTAATTCGTATTTACATTCAAGATTTAAACATAAACATTTCACCTTATTTACCTATTTGAAATTTTAGAAAATAATTTTAAGTAGTTTAAAAATAGTTTAAATAATTAAAATAGTTGAAAATACTTAAAATCTTTAAAATGGATTTAAAATAGATAAATTAGTTTAAAATAATTTAAATTGGGTTAAGTAGAATAAAAATAGATTAAAATAGTTTAAGTATTCAAAAATGGTTTATATAACTGAGTAATTTGGAAAACAAAATAAAACAGCTTCAAAACCAAACCATTTCAATTATAACTTCCCAATTCAAAACAATTTCAATTCCCCTTCTATCGATTCAATTTCGATTTCGATTCAATCAATGTCAACTTTGACTTCAAATTTATTAAATTTTATATTCACCTTCAATTAATTCAATTTCAATTTATATCGATTTGGAGCTTGATTTTCAAAATATCCATTTATAACACTTAACAAAATTTCCCATCAATATTCAAGTTTAAATCCAAATTTCAAATATGATTCAATTCCAAGCTCGATTTCAAAATATCATTTTTATAACACTTTTACTTAGTAATACTCAAAGCTCGAGATAATGTTAAATCTTTAAAACAAATAAATTTCCGAAATTCAATCATATCCAAATTTTAAATCTCAACGTCTCAACTTAAATTATTTAACAAAATTCCTTTAGCCAAATTTATTTCAACATTCCAAACTTAATTTTTCGATAAATTCGATTTCTATAAATTGATTTCTATTTATAACTTTTAAATCAAAACATTTAAATAAATTTCAAATCGACAACTTTAAAAATTATTAATTTAGCCAATTCGGTGTCCGTATATAATTTTCTATCCTATGGCCAAGTAATTATTTATTTCAATTAAATGTCAGGGATGAATATATATCACTTAAACCAATCATAGTGTCATATGTATGCATAACAGGTTATATATAAGCAAATAAACATCCAAACATTTAAATATCAACCAATAGCATCCATCGAAATAAATCATCCAATAGACAATACAATTCATGGCAATTTCATAGTTATCAATGTCAGGAAATTTAATCGCAATTCAATTTTAATTTCAATTTAACTGTCAATTTTAATTTTCAACGGTTAATTCAAATAACAATCTATATGACAATTAAATTTTATCAAACAACGACAAATAAAATTCATATCACTTCATAATATCAAATTTAACTAGCATAAAGATATTTAGTACGTTGTGAGCGTTATAAAACACTCACCTTGATTTCAATGCAGTTCCAGCGTTTTATTTCGAATAAAATTAAACGAACGTTTAATTTTACCCAAAATTTTCACTAGCTCCAAACGACTCCAATCCAATTCCATAGCGTAGTACTCGTCCATACGAACCCAACGCAACTTGATTCGCGCGTTTTCGACCTCGTATGAAAAAGATACGATATTTATAAGTTTACACGAATTTTTTATATAATTATTTACAACATATATTATATTTTTAAACCTAGCTACCATCTTAGCCGTTGATTTCTTGGCCTGTAAATCTCGGCCGTGATTTCCTTTCCCCCTCTTCTTCGTTCCAGTAAAACACACGCACGCGATAACCCATTTTCACGTTCGACTCCACCAAAGTCGCGCCCCCCAAACGATGACGAAAACCCATCTTAACCACACCACATCGAAGCTCGCAACATGCACTACCTTCGGCCGAAAGTTGGAGGAGCTGGGCCTCCATATGACATGGGAAAACGTGCGCGACTGCTAGGCCTTCAAGCTCGAATTGCAGACAATCTACTTCGTATTTTACGATCATCACCGTTCATATTGAAGCTCTCGCCGAGCTCTACATTTTGTTAGTTGGAGATTCTTCGAATTGGTTGTCGGATTGTGAGATAAAAGAGGATGAAGTTGAACAATTTTCGCCATAGGTTGGTATAAGGGGCGGCGGCTGTAAGAAATCCTAGCCCTTTTTTTCTTTTTAATTTTAATTTGTGAATAAAGGGGCTATTTATAGGAAACGACGAATACTATTCATCCGGCTTTTCCAAACTCTGAATTTCGCACGGTAACTGACGTTCCTAGGGTTTATCCCGCATTCTGACACAATGGAATAGGTTTCGGGAGCTAATTCGATCATCTGTGCGAGTTATGGCAATAAACGATCAAATTTAAATTAAACCGATTAAACGAATTTCTATGCGTTTTGGCTCGCCCCGAACAAACGGTGAATCCGATTGACACGAAATTTGAAATCTTACAATAATATCACATTATGGATCCGATGAAACTGGTTTCGTCGAAATCCAAGACTGTTTGAAAAATGAGTGTTTTAACTCGTCAATTAAATATTAAAACAATTTCGATGTGTTTCGAGCTACCACGGTCAAACGAAAACTCTGATTGCTACGAAAATTGAAATCCGATAATAACAAACTATTACAGATCCAATGGAACTAGTTTCGTCCAATTCTGAGACTGTTCGAAGATTGGCTATTTTTCAGTCGATAATTAAATATTAAAATATTCAATTTTCACAAATTTACTTTTAATTCAATTTTAAAAGTTCTACAACATCATTCTTACTTTAATATGATACAATAAAATTTTACAAATCATTTTTAATCATATTAAACCCGTTATTCAATTATCCAATAATTACCAATTTTAAAATCTTATTAACTCTATTATAATCCCAATATAACTTATATTCACTTTGGAAACCAATCTGAATCATATTAAATCAATTTCAATTATTCACTCTATTTTCATATATTAAATTTCAATATCAAATTGATCATATCAAATTCGGATTTTAATTATTCAAACATCTGTAATCTTAAATTTAAACAATTTGATAATTCTTAAATCACTATCTTTTGAGATATTGAAAACGAACTTAAAATTTTAACTTTTGAAACGAATTAAAATTATAAAACAACTATTTCCATTATACAGTTATTCAATTCCCATTATTAAATTATTCAATAATTTCCAAATATTTAATTTAAACAATTTTGATTATCCAATAATTCATTATCTTTTGAAATATTGAAATTGAACTTATATGAATCAACTTTTAAAACCAATTCACAATTTAGAGCACTATTTTTATTTTACAGTTATTCAATTTCTCAATATGTTTTAAATATTTAATTTAAACAATTTACCTGTTCAATATTTGATATTTGATTTTAAATAAATTTTACTTATCAATCAATTACTCTATTATACCCAATGAATTCAACATTTATTATCCTATTCAACTATTGATTGCAAAGGCATTCACTAAGTAGCATTTATTTTTCATTACTTGGATAATTATTGTTGCAATTCATTCTAGTTATTATTATTCCAAACGAATTACAATTTTTTTTTCTAACATTAAATCACGAAATCTTATTAAATTAGCTATTTTAATTATCGAAAATTTACGGGTCGTTACAGTATAACAACAAAAACTACCAATATAGTGTAGTTAGCCAAAAGTTAGGTAATACTTCCAGATGAGGAGTCAAGTTGAAGCACCTGTAACATCTCGGTCTGACCCGAGTATTATTTAATAAGAAAATAATAAATGGATCAGTCTAGCTGCAAATATTAGATAAAATGAGATGGAATAAGAGATATAACAAAATGTATGATAACAATAGTGCCATACTATAAAAAGTATACATTTGACAACAACAAAAATCATACAATATCTCAAGAAATCTCATAACATCAAAAAGAATGTCATATTCTCTACTCTAATCACCAAACCACAAATATTGACATCATATCGATGCCAATCATAAAAATTGATGAAACACAAATTCTAGAAATCATCAATTAGAAATCCAGAAATCACAAAGGGGGAGGTCTATCATAAATGGGAGCATGTAAACTCACCAACACGTGTATCAAAAACGGGACGCTATCCCATGGTCGCTAACCATAGAGCCGGTGCAACGACGTAGTACAATATCGGTACGCCCAAGGAACCTGAAACTCGAATAATTCGGAACAAGGATGTAGTACAACGGTACGCCCGATGATCTTGATAAGCTGGTACAACAACGTAGTACAAAGGTACGTCTGATGGACCGAACTCCATAAAAGAACATGGGTCGCTAGCTCACAAAAGAAATGAGACGAAACTCAATAAAACGAGGTACCGTCCCCTACGCGGACAAAGAGACATATCATATTGCTAGTCTAAATCACAAAAAATGATCATCAATGATCATCAAGAAGTGTCAATTACACTAAGCTAGTTAATAGATGAGTTTAGTTTCATGTCCTATAACCACTTGCTTAACTTAAGTATTTAAGAACAAATTGTATATCTCCACTCGAAAGTTGTCACAAGAGTTTCAATCGAACGAGTCTAAGAATTAACCGACAAAGTAAACGCAAGCATTTTATACCACTTGTTTTGCAAAGTCGTTTAATTGGATTTCTCGAACGAATGAGGTTAAGGTTTGTATATGCTAATAGATTGGAAAATGGTTTTATAAAGGACTTTTTATTAAAAATAGAGTTGAAATCATCTTTGTGAAAGAGTTTGAATATTTACTACTAGTATAGAAACCTTTGCATTTTAAAGTGATAAACCATAAAGATGATTGTAAGAACAATCAACCACCAAAATTTCACGTTCAAAGACGTGAATTAAATCTAAAGAAATCGATTCCCAACCCATCAAAATGGATATACCCAAAAATTCCAAAATAGAAGTCATCAAGGTCGATAATAAATGATAACAACAAATCAAAAAACCACGAATCGATAAAAATTGGAATTTCAAGCAAAATAGGCTAAATAGGCAAAAACAAGCAGGTCAGTCGACTGATTACAGAGGTCAGTCGACTAATTGCAGCAAACAGAGACTTCTAGCCTCTGCCGACTGCCCAAGGAACATTCATTTGCTATAGCCAGTCGACTGACTGCAAAGGTCAGTCAACTTACTGGCACTGGGACTGTTTTTCAGCCTATCAAATGAAGAGCAACTCCTCCAAAATTGCCACCGGACGAGCAATGGGCGCTAGGGGTTTATGCCAATCGATGACTCGGCCCTATGGGCTCTTCGATACACCACTAAAAGCATGATCAAACATCAAAGCTATGATTTTTAAAGATTTGAGTTCAAACACCAAAAATTGGAATACTCATAAAACCAATTCAATCCAAGGCAAATGGGCATGAAATAGAAGTTAGGAATTCATACCTAACAACAAATGAAGGTTATAGACGTAGATTGAGAAAAAAATCTCACCTTTGCACAAAAACAAGGAAGAAGGGGCTATAGAGTAAGGTAAAAAACAATCACTCCTCAATTCCAACCCAAGAAGCTTGAATCTATGCTTAAAAGAAAAATATTTCCTAAGTTAGACTTTAGGAATTTCTTAAATTGAAGGTAGAATGAGTTGGAGAAGAAGAAGAGGATGCTTACCAATAGCTTCGCTTTGAATTTGGAGTTAGAACTTGGATTTGCAATGGAACTAGGGCTTAGGAATTCTAATTCTCTTTCTCTTCCCCCATTTTTATTAAAGCTTATAGGTATTAGGAAATGAAGGTGAACGAAGAGAAGTGGGGGTGGAGCTAGAGTTAATAGTTTAGGCTAACCCAAACTCAAAGTCCAAAGTGCATAGGTCAAATTTTAGCTAGCTCCAAACATATCGAAGTTTATACTCAAAAGGTCGCAAATGGCGTTTTGAACTCAATGGAAGTGGTCCCGAGTCCTAATTCGACCGTATGCAAAAAGTAGCATTTCGGACTATAATCCGACTAACGATGCTGTAGTTAAACAAAATATTTAAATACACAATCGTAAAATATGCGGGTTGTTACAGACACCCCTCCTTAAAGAAATTGCGTCCCTGCAATATTTAAGAAGAAAAATAAAAGTAACAACCATAAAAGCATATCAACACAAAAGAAATTTGAAATAAAAAGTTCACCTCAAAGAGAACAAGAAAGTAAGTCCGGATGTGTTCGCTCGATGAATTCTCTAGATTCCCAAGAACAATCCTTAGATTTGAGGACCATTAAACCTTCACAAGAGGGACATCTTTATTTCGAAGGCGTTTAATCTCCGATGTAATAATACGAATAGGATGTTGCTCATAAGTCAAATTAGGAAAAACTTCAATTTCTTCCACAACACCGGGCTCAAGAATAGAATCGGAATCTCGAAGGCATTTCCGTAATTGAGAAATGTGAAACACGTCATGAATAGCAGAAAACTGAGCCGGTAATAAAAGGCGATAAGCCACGGAACCAATACGTTCGGTGATGGGAAATGGACCAATATATCGAGGTGCTAATTTTTCCGATCGACGGAAACGCACAACACCCTTTATAGGTGAAACACGAATAAACACAAAATTCCCACAGAAAATTCTAATTTCCTTCTTCGGTTATCGGCATAGGATTTGTGCCTACTTTGAGCTTCTCTCATCCTATGACGAATAAGGCCAATCTTTTCTATGGAATCACGAATAAAATCTGAACCTAAACCAGCCTCTCGTCGACCTCAAGCCAACAAGAAGGAGATTAGCATGGCCTTCCATATTGTTTCTCAAAAGGTGCCATGCCAATACTAGATTGGAAGCTATTATTATAGGAAAACTCAACAAGAGAAATATGATCCTCCCAACTTCCACCAAAATCAACAACACATGCACGAAGAAGATCTTCAAGAGTTTGATTCATACGCTTGGTTTGTCCACCGGACCGAGGATGATAAGCGGTGCTAAGATTAAGCTTCGTTCCCAATGCTTTTTGAAGACTCTTCCAAAATCCACTAGTAAACAATAGATCACAATCGCTAACAATAGAAGTAGGGACCCCATGCAATTTAATAATTTCTTTAACAAAGAGTTTGGCCAAAAGAGGCACGGTCCGATTAGACTGAACGAGAATGAAATGGGCGGATTTTGTAAGTCTATCAACTATCACCCAAAAACTATCATGACCTGAACGAGAATGGGGAAGTCCGTCAATAAAGTCCATAGAAATTTGGTCCCACTTCCAAATTGGAATGTCCAAAGGTTGCAATAACCCACGGGCCTTTGATGCTCGGCCTTAACAAGTAGGCAAGTCATGCAATGCTTAACAAAGTTAGCAATATCGGATTTCATTCCATCCCAATAATAAAGTCGCTTCATATCCGTGCACATTTTACTACTACCGGGATGAATGGTAAATTTAGAACGGCGAGAATCTTCTAAAATGTCTTTTCGAAGATCATCAATATTTGGCACGATAAGTCTGCCAAATTTTCGAACACCGCCACGAGAGTCAATATTAAAGTCTTTCAAACCTTCAATACAATTTTATCCCTATAACTTTGGCTAAGAAGAGCTAATTCAGGATCTAAATTTTGAGCTTCAAGGATGCGGTCTAAAAGAGATGGATGAGCCTCAAGGCTACATAAAACAAGAGATGAACATAAATCGGATTGACGATTTCGAATCTCACAAGTGGATAAAGTCTCGAGATCATTCCATTCAGATATCATCATAGAAACAACTGCTTGTTGCTTATGACCAAGGGCATCGGTAACACGATTTCCCCTTCCGAGAGTATAAAGAATATCAAGGTCATAAGATGCAAGGAATTCGAGCCAACGTTGTTGATGCAAATTAAGTTCCTTTTGAGAAAACAAATACTTCAAATATTTGTGATCGGTATAGAGAACAAATTTCTCTCCCAAAAGATAATGATGCCAAACACGAAGGGCGAAAACAATAGCCGCGAGCTCTAAATCATGAGTGGCATATCAAGTCTCGGCAGGCTTCAGTTGCCTAGAAGCATAAGCAATAACACGTTCCCTTTGCATAAGAACGGCACCCAAACGAACCCGACTAGCATCGGCATAAACAATAAAATCTTGGTTCCCTTCGGGAATCACAAGAATAGGAGCATCGGAAAAGAGTTCTTTTAATTTCTGAAAAGAAGCTTCACATTTGCCCGACCAAATGTATTTAACTCCTTTCTTTTTCAAGCTAGTAAGAGGCATGGAAATTTTAGAAAAGTCTTTTATGAATCGACGGTAATAACCCGCCAATCCAGGAAAACTACGGATTTTCGTCACACTCTCCGGTCTCTTTCAATCTTTAATTGCTTCAATATTTGAAGGATCCACGGAAATTCCAGATTCAGAAATAGTATGGCCAAGAAATTTCACACGAGATTGCCAAAAGTGGCATTTAGAAAATTTTGCTTTCAATTGATTACTCCTAAGAGTTTCCAACACAATCCGAAGATGCTTTTCATGCTCTTCCTCGGTTTTAGAATAAACAAGAATATCATATATAAAGATGAGAACAAATCGATCAAGGAAGTCTTTGAAAACTCGATTCATAAGGTCAACGAAATAAGTTGGAGCATTCGTTAAACCAAATGGCATAACAAGCCATTCATAAGATCCATGACGAGTACGGAACGATGTCAAAGGAATGCTATCCTCTGTAATACGAAGCTGACAAAAACTGGTTGCTAAGTCTAGCTGTGAAAAGATTCTAGCACCACTAAGTTGATCGAATAGATCATCAATCCGAGTTAAGGGATATTTATTCTTAATGGTGAGATCATTAAGCTTGCGGTAGTCAACGCAAAGCCTAAATGTACCATCGGATTTCTTCACAAAAATAGCCGAAGCTCCCCAAGGAGAGGAACTAGAGCGAATAAATTGCTTCGTCTCCAATTCGGATAATTGCTTACGCATCTCCTTATTTTCCTTATTGGACATCCGATAAGGAGGACGAGTAATAGGTAAAGCTCCAGGAATTAGATTAATTCTGAACCCAATTGCTCGCTTAGGAGGTAATCCTAAAACGGGCTCCAATATGTCGGAAAATTCACGAACAATGTGAATAAGAAAAATGACATCTTCTTCATCATCATGATCATTATCGTGAGGATTTAGAGAATATAAAGATGCAGCCAAGCTGGAATCCGAATCTTTAGGAACAATAGAAATCTGCTTAACAGATTGAGGATGTCAAAGATGAATAGTCCGCTCAGGACATAGGATATGGGCTTCATAACGGTTAAGCCAATCCATTTCCGAAATCATTCCGAAGCCTAAGTAACGCATGACATGCAAATCGGCTCGGAAAGAAAAATCACACAAAATAATCTCGACATCTTTACAAAGTAAACTAAGTGTTGCGGATCCACCAACCGGATTCGTGATTCTCAAAGAAGTCATTAAAGCCATAGTACTCAAAGAAAAAGTATCAACAAGCTCTTTTGATATAAAAGAATGGGATGCACCCCTATCAAAAAGAACTCGAATAGATTGATCACAAAACATAATAATGCCATCAAGGATAGAACGAGAAATACCTTGATCACGAGAATTGTTACTAGGGGCTTGCACAACATTAAACTTTGCCTCCTTCTTACCTTGAAGTTTGAGACATGAAGATAAAAGATGGCCCAAACCTTTGCAATAACGACAAAAGAGAGGTTTCGGACAACTATTGGCATAATGGTCCTTAGAACCACAATTGTAGCATTGCCCACAACTAGGGGTAGGAGTCTTTGCTACAGAAACTGCTTACTTTCCTTTCTTGTTTGGATTAGGGCCTTTGAACTTAATAGGCCTTTTCTTGTTGTTATTGAAGTCCGGTTTGAAATTAACAACTTCAACGTCACTCTCTTTATCTGCCTCTTCAAGTCGAAGAGCGATATCAATAAGTTGATCGAAAGCAACTTCCAATTTCAGAAGTAATGGCTTTTTGAGATTTTTATTCAAGCCATAAACAAATCTCTGATTTTTCTTCAATGGGGTATTAACGTACTCAACCTCGTATTTAGAAAGTGATTCGAAAGTTGCGACATACTCTGCCACAGATGATTCACCTTGAACAAGGTCAATAAAATGACGGGCCAAAGTCACTTTTTCTGCTTCCGGCACAAACGTTGATCGAATCTTTCCTAGAATTGCTCCTAAGTAAGATCCGCTTCAATAATTTCGGAAGTCAGAAGCTCATACCAATCTAATGCTCTTTCTTGGAGCATACTAGAAGCCACTTGGACTCGATGAAGACCAATAAGATTCATGCGAGAAAAGATGCGATCGCATGTTCTAAGCCAAGCTTGGACTTCGATAACGCCCTCGGAACCCATGAATGGCTTTCCACCCAAATTTGTATAATCACTGCACAGGCGTGCAAACCCGAATTTTGGGTGAGCAGGCACGAGAATGGGTCCGACAGCTTGAGCATTCTTTACAAGATCAAGAAGCTGTTGGGTAGACATAAATACTCCATCCTGGGGAGTAACACTGGATTGACCGGTGCTGGGACACCCTGGTCTAACCATTTCTCATCTCTTTTAGAAAGAAAGAAATAAGAAGAAAAAGCTATTCTCAAAATGAATATCAAACAATAATGATTCATAAAACAAGGCATCACAAAGAAAATAGGATAGAACGGGTCCAATGACTCGAAATAAATCCTAAGGCACGACTCCTAAGATGGACTTAGGACGACGATCCTTGCTATAATATTTCGTATTGTTCCAAAGTTTGGCTCCAATACCAAGCTGTGATGCCCCACCTATATACTCACGCTAGCCAAGGACACTACGGAGTAATGCCGTCAACTACTGCGAAGAATAAGGCTGTTGAGGAGCGACCATCCGTGTAATTGCCTTGTGCGAGCAACGGTATGTCGGATAGTATAACAAGATGAAATCCGACACAACAATACAAACTCAAAACATCTACACAGTGGCTATATATGATCTTCGAAAACAAATATAGAAATAATCATAACATAAATCAGTCACAGATATCCATACCACAAAGGCGGAAACAGATATGAATATAACACTAAAAAGTGTTTATAAGAGTAGTGGTCAAACAAGATCCCTAATATAACAAAAGAATAGATACAAGTGCTAGATAAAAGAATATGTATACATCAAGGAGTCTCTATCTCGAATGTATAACAACAAAAACTACCAATATAGTGTAGTTAGCCAAAAGTTAGGTAATACTTCCAGATGAGGAGTCAAGTTGAAGCACCTGTAACATCTCGGTCTGACCCGAGTATTATTTAATAAGAAAATAATAAATGGATCAGTCTAGCTACAAATATTAGATAAAATGAGATGGAATAAGAGATATAACAAAATGTATGATAACAATAGTGCCATACTATAAAAAGTATACATTTGACAACAACAAAAATCATACAATATCTCAAGAAATCTCATAACATCAAAAAGAATGTCATATTCTCTACTCTAATCACCAAACCACGAATATTGACATCATATCGATGCCAATCATAAAAATTGATGAAACACAAATTCTAGAAATCATCAATTAGAAATCCAGAAATCACAAAGGGGGAGGTCTATCATAAACGGGAGCATGTAAACTCACCAACACGTGTATCAAAAACGGGACGCTATCCCATGGTCGCTAACCATAGAGCCGGTGCAACGACGTAGTACAATATCGGTACGCCCAAGGAACCTGAAACTCGAATAATTCGGAACAAGGATGTAGTACAACGGTACGCCCGATGATCTTGATAAGCTGGTACAACAACGTAGTACAAAGGTACGTCTGATGGACCGAACTCCATAAAAGAACATGGGTCGCTAGCCCACAAAAGAAATGAGACGAAACTCAATAAAACAAGGTACCATCCCCTACGCGGACAAAGAGACATATCATATTGCTAGTCTAAATCACAAAAAATGATCATCAATGATCATCAAGAAGTGTCAATTACACTAAGCTAGTTAATAGATGAGTTTAATTTCATGTCCTATAACCACTTGCTTAACTTAAGTATTTAAGAACAAATTGTATATCTCCACTCGAAAGTTGTCACAAGAGTTTCAATCGAACGAGTCTAAGAATTAACCGACAAAGTAAACGCAAGCATTTTATACCACTTGTTTTGCAAAGTCGTTTAATTGGATTTCTCGAATGAATGAGGTTAAGTTTTGTATATGCTAATAGATTGGAAAATGGTTTTATAAAGGACTTTGTATTAAAAATAGAGTTGAAATCATCTTTGTGAAAGAGTTTGAATATTTACTACTAGTATAGAAACCTTTGCATTTTAAAGTGATAAACCATAAAGATGATTGTAAGAACAATCAACCACCAAAATTTCACGTTCAAAGATGTGAATTAAATCTAAAGAAATCGATTCCCAACCCATCAAAATGGATATACCCAAAAATTCCAAAATAGAAGTCATCAAGGTCGATAATAAATGATAACAACAAATCAAAAAACCACGAATCGATAAAAATTGGAATTTCAAGCAAAATAGGCTAAATAGGCAAAAACAAGCAGGTCAGTCGACTGATTACAGAGGTCAGTCGACTAATTGCAGCAAACAGAGACTTCTAGCCTCTGCCGACTGCCCAAGGAACATTCATTTGCTACAGCCAGTCGACTGACTGCAAAGGTCAGTCAACTTACTGGCACTGGGACTGTTTTTCAGCCTATCAAATGAAGAGCAACTCCTCCAAAATTGCCACCGGACGAGCAATGGGCGCTAGGGGTTTATGCCAATCGATGACTCGGCCCTATGGGCTCTTCGATACACCACTAAAAGCATGATCAAACATCAAAGCTATGATTTTTAAAGATTTGACTTCAAACACCAAAAATTGGAATACTCATAAAACCAATTCAATCCAAGGCAAATGGGCATGAAATAGAAGTTAGGAATTCATACCTAACAACAAATGAAGGTTATAGACGTAGATTGAGATAAAAATCTCACCTTTGCACAAAAACAAGGAAGAAGGGGCTATAGAGTAAGGTAAAAAACAATCACTCCTCAATTCCAACCCAAGAAGCTTGAATCTATGCTTAAAAGAAAAATATTTCCTAAGTTAGACTTTAGGAATTTCTTAAATTGAAGGTAGAATGAGTTGGAGAAGAAGAAGAGGATGCTTACCAATAGCTTCGCTTTGAATTTGGAGTTAGAACTTGGATTTGCAATGGAACTAGGGCTTAGGAATTCTAATTCTCTTTCTCTTCCCCCATTTTTATTAAAGCTTATAGGTATTAGGAAATGAAGGTGAACGAAGAGAAGTGGGGGTGGAGCTAGAGTTAATAGTTTAGGCTAACCCAAACTCAAAGTCCAAAGTGCATAGGTCAAATTTTAGCTAGCTCCAAACATATCGAAGTTTATACTCAAAAGGTCGCAAATGGCGTTTTGAACTCAATGGAAGTGGTCCCGAGTCCTAATTCGACCGTATGCAAAAAGTAGCATTTCGGACTATAATCCGACTAACGATGCTGTAGTTAAACAAAATATTTAAATACACAATCGTAAAATATGCGGGTTGTTACAGACACCCCTCCTTAAAGAAATTGCGTCCCTGCAATATTTAAGAAGAAAAATAAAAGTAACAACCATAAAAGCATATCAACACAAAAGAAATTTGAAATAAAAAGTTCACCTCAAAGAGAACAAGAAAGTAAGTCCGGATGTGTTCGCTCGATGAATTCTCTAGATTCCCAAGAACAATCCTTAGATTTGAGGACCATTAAACCTTCACAAGAGGGACATCTTTATTTCGAAGGCGTTTAATCTCCGATGTAATAATACGAATAGGATGTTGCTCATAAGTCAAATTAGGAAAAACTTCAATTTCTTCCACAACACCGGGCTCAAGAATAGAATCGGAATCTCGAAGGCATTTCCGTAATTGAGAAATGTGAAACACGTCATGAATAGCAGAAAACTGAGCCGGTAATAAAAGGCGATAAGCCACGGAACCAATACGTTCGGTGATGGGAAATGGACCAATATATCGAGGTGCTAATTTTTCCGATCGACGGAAACGCACAACACCCTTTATAGGTGAAACACGAATAAACACAAAATTCCCACAGAAAATTCTAATTTCCTTCTTCGGTTATCGGCATAGGATTTGTGCCTACTTTGAGCTTCTCTCATCCTATGACGAATAAGGCCAATCTTTTCTATGGAATCACGAATAAAATCTGAACCTAAACCAGCCTCTCGTCGACCTCAAGCCAACAAGAAGGAGATTAGCATGGCCTTCCATATTGTTTCTCAAAAGGTGCCATGCCAATACTAGATTGGAAGCTATTATTATAGGAAAACTCAACAAGAGAAATATGATCCTCCCAACTTCCACCAAAATCAACAACACATGCACGAAGAAGATCTTCAAGAGTTTGATTCATACGCTTGGTTTGTCCACCGGACCGAGGATGATAAGCGGTGCTAAGATTAAGCTTCGTTCCCAATGCTTTTTGAAGACTCTTCCAAAATCCACTAGTAAACAATAGATCACAATCGCTAACAATAGAAGTAGGGACCCCATGCAATTTAATAATTTCTTTAACAAAGAGTTTGGCCAAAAGAGGCACGGTCCGATTAGACTGAACGAGAATGAAATGGGCGGATTTTGTAAGTCTATCAACTATCACCCAAAAACTATCATGACCTGAACGAGAATGGGGAAGTCCGTCAATAAAGTCCATAGAAATTTGGTCCCACTTCCAAATTGGAATGTCCAAAGGTTGCAATAACCCACGGGCCTTTGATGCTCGGCCTTAACAAGTAGGCAAGTCATGCAATGCTTAACAAAGTTAGCAATATCGGATTTCATTCCATCCCAATAATAAAGTCGCTTCATATCCGTGCACATTTTACTACTACCGGGATGAATGGTAAATTTAGAACGGCGAGAATCTTCTAAAATGTCTTTTCGAAGATCATCAATATTTGGCACGATAAGTCTGCCAAATTTTCGAACACCGCCACGAGAGTCAATATTAAAGTCTTTCAAACCTTCAATACAATTTTATCCCTATAACTTTGGCTAAGAAGAGCTAATTCAGGATCTAAATTTTGAGCTTCAAGGATGCGGTCTAAAAGAGATGGATGAGCCTCAAGGCTACATAAAACAAGAGATGAACATAAATCGGATTGACGATTTCGAATCTCACAAGTGGATAAAGTCTCGAGATCATTCCATTCAGATATCATCATAGAAACAACTGCTTGTTGCTTATGACCAAGGGCATCGGTAACACGATTTCCCCTTCCGAGAGTATAAAGAATATCAAGGTCATAAGATGCAAGGAATTCGAGCCAACGTTGTTGATGCAAATTAAGTTCCTTTTGAGAAAACAAATACTTCAAATATTTGTGATCGGTATAGAGAACAAATTTCTCTCCCAAAAGATAATGATGCCAAACACGAAGGGCGAAAACAATAGCCGCGAGCTCTAAATCATGAGTGGCATATCTAGTCTCGGCAGGCTTCAGTTGCCTAGAAGCATAAGCAATAACACGTTCCCTTTGCATAAGAACGGCACCCAAACGAACCCGACTAGCATCGGCATAAACAATAAAATCTTGGTTCCCTTCGGGAATCACAAGAATAGGAGCATCGGAAAAGAGTTCTTTTAATTTCTGAAAAGAAGCTTCACATTTGCCCGACCAAATGTATTTAACTCCTTTCTTTTTCAAGCTAGTAAGAGGCATGGAAATTTTAGAAAAGTCTTTTATGAATCGACGGTAATAACCCGCCAATCCAGGAAAACTACGGATTTTCGTCACACTCTCCGGTCTCTTTCAATCTTTAATTGCTTCAATATTTGAAGGATCCACGGAAATTCCAGATTCAGAAATAGTATGGCCAAGAAATTTCACACGAGATTGCCAAAAGTGGCATTTAGAAAATTTTGCTTTCAATTGATTACTCCTAAGAGTTTCCAACACAATCCGAAGATGCTTTTCATGCTCTTCCTCGGTTTTAGAATAAACAAGAATATCATATATAAAGATGAGAACAAATCGATCAAGGAAGTCTTTGAAAACTCGATTCATAAGGTCAACGAAATAAGTTGGAGCATTCGTTAAACCAAATGGCATAACAAGCCATTCATAAGATCCATGACGAGTACGGAACGATGTCAAAGGAATGCTATCCTCTGTAATACGAAGCTGACAAAAACTGGTTGCTAAGTCTAGCTGTGAAAAGATTCTAGCACCACTAAGTTGATCGAATAGATCATCAATCCGAGTTAAGGGATATTTATTCTTAATGGTGAGATCATTAAGCTTGCGGTAGTCAACGCAAAGCCTAAATGTACCATCGGATTTCTTCACAAAAATAGCCGAAGCTCCCCAAGGAGAGGAACTAGAGCGAATAAATTGCTTCGTCTCCAATTCGGATAATTGCTTACGCATCTCCTTATTTTCCTTATTGGACATCCGATAAGGAGGACGAGTAATAGGTAAAGCTCCAGGAATTAGATTAATTCTGAACCCAATTGCTCGCTTAGGAGGTAATCCTAAAACGGGCTCCAATATGTCGGAAAATTCACGAACAATGTGAATAAGAAAAATGACATCTTCTTCATCATCATGATCATTATCGTGAGGATTTAGAGAATATAAAGATGCAGCCAAGCTGGAATCCGAATCTTTAGGAACAATAGAAATCTGCTTAACAGATTGAGGATGTCAAAGATGAATAGTCCGCTCAGGACATAGGATATGGGCTTCATAACGGTTAAGCCAATCCATTTCCGAAATCATTCCGAAGCCTAAGTAACGCATGACATGCAAATCGGCTCGGAAAGAAAAATCACACAAAATAATCTCGACATCTTTACAAAGTAAACTAAGTGTTGCGGATCCACCAACCGGATTCGTGATTCTCAAAGAAGTCATTAAAGCCATAGTACTCAAAGAAAAAGTATCAACAAGCTCTTTTGATATAAAAGAATGGGATGCACCCCTATCAAAAAGAACTCGAATAGATTGATCACAAAACATAATAATGCCATCAAGGATAGAACGAGAAATACCTTGATCACGAGAATTGTTACTAGGGGCTTGCACAACATTAAACTTTGCCTCCTTCTTACCTTGAAGTTTGAGACATGAAGATAAAAGATGGCCCAAACCTTTGCAATAACGACAAAAGAGAGGTTTCGGACAACTATTGGCATAATGGTCCTTAGAACCACAATTGTAGCATTGCCCACAACTAGGGGTAGGAGTCTTTGCTACAGAAACTGCTTACTTTCCTTTCTTGTTTGGATTAGGGCCTTTGAACTTAATAGGCCTTTTCTTGTTGTTATTGAAGTCCGGTTTGAAATTAACAACTTCAACGTCACTCTCTTTATCTGCCTCTTCAAGTCGAAGAGCGATATCAATAAGTTGATCGAAAGCAACTTCCAATTTCAGAAGTAATGGCTTTTTGAGATTTTTATTCAAGCCATAAACAAATCTCTGATTTTTCTTCAATGGGGTATTAATGTACTCAACCTCGTATTTAGAAAGTGATTCGAAAGTTGCGACATACTCTGCCACAGATGATTCACCTTGAACAAGGTCAATAAAATGACGGGCCAAAGTCACTTTTTCTGCTTCCGGCACAAACGTTGATCGAATCTTTCCTAGAATTGCTCCTAAGTAAGATCCGCTTCAATAATTTCGGAAGTCAGAAGCTCATACCAATCTAATGCTCTTTCTTGGAGCATACTAGAAGCCACTTGGACTCGATGAAGACCAATAAGATTCATGCGAGAAAAGATGCGATCGCATGTTCTAAGCCAAGCTTGGACTTCGATAACGCCCTCGGAACCCATGAATGGCTTTCCACCCAAATTTGTATAATCACTGCACAGGCGTGCAAACCCGAATTTTGGGTGAGCAGGCACGAGAATGGGTCCGACAGCTTGAGCATTCTTTACAAGATCAAGAAGCTGTTGGGTAGACATAAATACTCCATCCTGGGGAGTAACACTGGATTGACCGGTGCTGGGACACCCTGGTCTAACCATTTCTCATCTCTTTTAGAAAGAAAGAAATAAGAAGAAAAAGCTATTCTCAAAATGAATATCAAACAATAATGATTCATAAAACAAGGCATCACAAAGAAAATAGGATAGAACGGGTCCAATGACTCGAAATAAATCCTAAGGCACGACTCCTAAGATGGACTTAGGACGATGATCCTTGCTATAATATTTCGTATTGTTCCAAAGTTTGGCTCCAATACCAAGCTGTGATGCCCCACCTATATACTCACGCTAGCCAAGGACACTACGGAGTAATGCCGTCAACTACTGCGAAGAATAAGGCTGTTGAGGAGCGACCATCCGTGTAATTGCCTTGTGCGAGCAACGGTATGTCGGATAGTATAACAAGATGAAATCCGACACAACAATACAAACTCAAAACATCTACACAGTGGCTATATATGATCTTCGAAAACAAATATAGAAATAATCATAACATAAATCAGTCACAGATATCCATACCACAAAGGCGGAAACAGATATGAATATAACACTAAAAAGTGTTTATAAGAGTAGTGGTCAAACAAGATCCCTAATATAACAAAAGAATAGATACAAGTGCTAGATAAAAGAATATGTATACATCAAGGAGTCTCTATCTCGAATGTATAACAACAAAAACTACCAATATAGTGTAGTTAGCCAAAAGTTAGGTAATACTTCCAGATGAGGAGTCAAGTTGAAGCACCTGTAACATCTCGGTCTGACCCGAGTATTATTTAATAAGAAAATAATAAATGGATCAGTCTAGCTACAAATATTAGATAAAATGAGATGGAATAAGAGATATAACAAAATGTATGATAACAATAGTGCCATACTATAAAAAGTATACATTTGACAACAACAAAAATCATACAATATCTCAAGAAATCTCATAACATCAAAAAGAATGTCATATTCTCTACTCTAATCACCAAACCACGAATATTGACATCATATCGATGCCAATCATAAAAATTGATGAAACACAAATTCTAGAAATCATCAATTAGAAATCCAGAAATCACAAAGGGGGAGGTCTATCATAAACGGGAGCATGTAAACTCACCAACACGTGTATCAAAAACGGGACGCTATCCCATGGTCGCTAACCATAGAGCCGGTGCAACGACGTAGTACAATATCGGTACGCCCAAGGAACCTGAAACTCGAATAATTCGGAACAAGGATGTAGTACAACGGTACGCCCGATGATCTTGATAAGCTGGTACAACAACGTAGTACAAAGGTACGTCTGATGGACCGAACTCCATAAAAGAACATGGGTCGCTAGCCCACAAAAGAAATGAGACGAAACTCAATAAAACAAGGTACCATCCCCTACGCGGACAAAGAGACATATCATATTGCTAGTCTAAATCACAAAAAATGATCATCAATGATCATCAAGAAGTGTCAATTACACTAAGCTAGTTAATAGATGAGTTTAATTTCATGTCCTATAACCACTTGCTTAACTTAAGTATTTAAGAACAAATTGTATATCTCCACTCGAAAGTTGTCACAAGAGTTTCAATCGAACGAGTCTAAGAATTAACCGACAAAGTAAACGCAAGCATTTTATACCACTTGTTTTGCAAAGTCGTTTAATTGGATTTCTCGAATGAATGAGGTTAAGTTTTGTATATGCTAATAGATTGGAAAATGGTTTTATAAAGGACTTTGTATTAAAAATAGAGTTGAAATCATCTTTGTGAAAGAGTTTGAATATTTACTACTAGTATAGAAACCTTTGCATTTTAAAGTGATAAACCATAAAGATGATTGTAAGAACAATCAACCACCAAAATTTCACGTTCAAAGACGTGAATTAAATCTAAAGAAATCGATTCCCAACCCATCAAAATGGATATACCCAAAAATTCCAAAATAGAAGTCATCAAGGTCGATAATAAATGATAACAACAAATCAAAAAACCACGAATCGATAAAAATTGGAATTTCAAGCAAAATAGGCTAAATAGGCAAAAACAAGCAGGTCAGTCGACTGATTACAGAGGTCAGTCGACTAATTGCAGCAAACAGAGACTTCTAGCCTCTGCCGACTGCCCAAGGAACATTCATTTGCTACAGCCAGTCGACTGACTGCAAAGGTCAGTCAACTTACTGGCACTGGGACTGTTTTTCAGCCTATCAAATGAAGAGCAACTCCTCCAAAATTGCCACCGGACGAGCAATGGGCGCTAGGGGTTTATGCCAATCGATGACTCGGCCCTATGGGCTCTTCGATACACCACTAAAAGCATGATCAAACATCAAAGCTATGATTTTTAAAGATTTGACTTCAAACACCAAAAATTGGAATACTCATAAAACCAATTCAATCCAAGGCAAATGGGCATGAAATAGAAGTTAGGAATTCATACCTAACAACAAATGAAGGTTATAGACGTAGATTGAGATAAAAATCTCACCTTTGCACAAAAACAAGGAAGAAGGGGCTATAGAGTAAGGTAAAAAACAATCACTCCTCAATTCCAACCCAAGAAGCTTGAATCTATGCTTAAAAGAAAAATATTTCCTAAGTTAGACTTTAGGAATTTCTTAAATTGAAGGTAGAATGAGTTGGAGAAGAAGAAGAGGATGCTTACCAATAGCTTCGCTTTGAATTTGGAGTTAGAACTTGGATTTGCAATGGAACTAGGGCTTAGGAATTCTAATTCTCTTTCTCTTCCCCCATTTTTATTAAAGCTTATAGGTATTAGGAAATGAAGGTGAACGAAGAGAAGTGGGGGTGGAGCTAGAGTTAATAGTTTAGGCTAACCCAAACTCAAAGTCCAAAGTGCATAGGTCAAATTTTAGCTAGCTCCAAACATATCGAAGTTTATACTCAAAAGGTCGCAAATGGCGTTTTGAACTCAATGGAAGTGGTCCCGAGTCCTAATTCGACCGTATGCAAAAAGTAGCATTTCGGACTATAATCCGACTAACGATGCTGTAGTTAAACAAAATATTTAAATACACAATCGTAAAATATGCGGGTTGTTACATAACCCACTAATTCACGCTCATACTAGATGTATTATTGTGGCTATACAATTTCCTACTATGAAAATTATGCCACCACCTAATATTTAATTCCTATCTTACAAGCTTATTAATATATTCTTTATTTTCCTCTTACGTCCATAAATGTCAATTGTCTATAATAAAGGGTCACCATTATTCAAATAAGATAATTACTAATGATATTTATTTCTTGTTCTAATTGGACCTATCATGCCTATTTCATTTCCCCATGAATTCCAAGTTAAATTCTATAACCAATCCCATTAAATGTATATATGTTCTCA
Organism: Allium cepa; assembly: GCA_030765085.1. Classification (NCBI taxonomy): domain Eukaryota; kingdom Viridiplantae; phylum Streptophyta; class Magnoliopsida; order Asparagales; family Amaryllidaceae; genus Allium; species Allium cepa. The sequence continues at coordinate 613,395,096 of CM060932.1, forward strand.
TTTAGTTTTTATAACTCCATATTGACTACATATTTCTTGTCGTACTAATTTTGGACTTGTTGTTCCTTTTCCATCTGCACCTCATTGTCCTTTTACTTAGTTATTAATACCTAGTCATCCTAATTATAATAATACCGATATCAATGTTACGCTATATATATATATATATATATATATATATATTCAGTAGGCGCGATTATAGACGTGTGTGTGTGTATAATATTAGTATTTATAACTCATTAATCCTTACGCTTAGGATTTAAGAATATACCCATATATACAGATTCTACAAAGAATATTTATTTTCACATTTTAATATAATAGAGCCATCCTTTCCAAAAAACATTACAATTATAACTTTCTTTAAATTACACAAAAGTGAGACTTTTGCTTCATTTGAAATTACAAGAAATTATCTCGTTTCTTTTATTGAAATAGATAGTGCAAACGAAGGAGGAAAACAACCATACTTTACACATCTCTTTCCTTTTTGGTATTTTCCTTATTATTTCAAATGATGCATTTTTTGTATATAGTTGTAGAATTAGATAATTTATGGAAATTGCACAAAAATAGATATTAAATTGCACCCACAACGCTTCTAATAAACTAAAACATAGAAGTTTACATTCCAAGTCAAATTTGGGCAATATAAATTAATAATAACGGTTTACAACCCGATTATCAAAATCTAGGATAAAACTTGCGATCTTATCAACATTCTACTTTGATAAATTTAGGAACTGATTTTCAAATTTTCAGGTTACGATGTAAATACTATTTCGGTTCCAATTACCTAACTTACAGAATATGTATGCAAGATTTCAATTGAATACGTTCTACCTAAGCAGACAACTCAACATATCTTAATAGGCATAATAATTAAATAAAACTCCACAATATAAATTTCAATATTATTTATAAATCATCTCACCCACCTTTCAAGCTTTCCAGATCTCCCGAATTCAAATTCATCCCTTTAACTAACTCCTTTTACTTTCCCATCAAAATATACACATATCCTTTAGAATTATAGATCTAAAAGAAGATTTGAAATAAGTGGAATATAGATTTATAATTATGAAATTTGTCGTTTTCCGCAGTATTGATTTTAAATTTCTCCTCTTCTCTTTTATTTTTTCCCTTCTCCACACACACACACACACACACATATATATATATATAATATTTTGTAATTAATTGAAATAGTGGAGAAGGGAAAAACGAAAGAGCTCTGCTGCTTTGATTAAAAATTATGAGAAGTGAGGGACTAGGTCTACATTTATAGTTCTCGAATCAATTGTATCCATTAGATTTAAAATAATCAAATCCAGGCCATTCGGGCAAGGTTCAACCTTAACCGTCACCATTCCAACCGGTCGACTACTTCCATATAAGTAGTTAATCAGTAGTGGTCGACCGACTCCAGTGGGAGTCGATCGGTGGGATCCATGCAGCTAATATTATTTATTTCATTTTTAATTTCTATTTGATTATATTCAGTCAGATTTCTTCAAACGTTGATAACTTCTTCGTTTGAACTCCAATCGCAAAACTTCAAATACGAAAGTTGCTTAAAAAATGGCCACGAATACAATGGTTCAAGTTTTGTGGCCAAATTTTAAAGTATTCTCAGATTCCATTTTTGAGTCTTAATGATTATTTACTAATTACCATTAATTCTACGAGGTGTTACATCCCTATACATTCACTACTATAAATACCGATGTTCCCAAAAACAGTAGTAGAATTTTGGATTACCAAGCTCACATTAGTAATGGCGAAGAAGTAAGAGAAAGTCATAAACTGCCTAGCAGGAATTGGCTATCAGGAACTGCCTGGATGAAGCGGCTTAATTGGAACAACCTAACAGGAACTACCTAACAAGAATAGCCGAACATGGACATGCTAAAAGGAATAGCCAAAAAAAGATAGGTAAGAATAACAAAATAGGAATAGTCGGACATGAATAGTCGAATAAACTTCCTTGGGCTATATCTTCATAACCCCATCAATTCTTAACAAAAAAATTCAAAATAATTTTCTAAATTCAAGTTAGAAGTGACTTTATGAATCCATACCTCAAAGTTTATATTTTGGAAGAGATTTAGGCCAGATCTTGGGAATTGGTTGAAAGCCTCAAATTGGGTTTTATTAAAACTTGGGTTTCTAAGGAATTTGGTGAGTGGGGTCTTTCCTCTATGATTACTAGGTATGATAGAATCATGATTTAGTACAAATTTTTGGTTAGGGCTTGGGTAACAAACTTGATTTAGGATTTTGGAGATGAAAATATTATTAAATAAATGTTTTTGACGTATAAATCATATAATTTGATGTGTTTTTCGTATTAATTGAATGGTGATTGACCTGAAAGTATATTTAATTGTTAATTGTATGATTGGTAGAATGATAGCATTAAATCGATTAGTTATAGAAGCTGTCATTAGATGATGAAGTTTTGACGTGTTGAACGTTTGAAAAGCATCCAAGATCTAGGACATTTTGTTGAATTTCCTTCAAGTGGTATAATTGATTCCGTGGTGGATCGCCGATGATACTAACTCAGGTGCAAGATGTAGAATTATAATGGTTGATTGAGTTGTCAAACATAAATGGTTACAAAATAGGTTCATTGCCTCAAATCTATTTGTCGAGTGTAAAGTAGCACTCGTCTGAATGTTGAATGACTTATAACAAGGATATGAAATGTCAGAGTATATCCATGCAACGTTTCTCGGTGATATAGAGCCATACAATGAAAGCATTCATAGGAATAAAACACTTACAAACTCGGTAAATTAGCGATCCGAAGTCATGGTTGCAGATAAATTATTTGTGATCACAATGGAAGAAATAAAGAGTAGGTTGGAGCTACGGATCAAAAGTTATGGACATTTGAAGTCTATAGTTCACGCATTTCAAATTTCCAAACGTCTGAAATTAAATATACAAATTTAGGGGATCTTTCTTGAAACTTTTCTTTGCAAATTTTGATATTCAAACATCTAAAATTAATTCAGACATCTTGATTTCCATTTTAGACATCTTCTATGTTGTTCCAGTTATTTATCACCTGGTTCAATTAAAGCTTCAAAATACAATAACTTTCACATATGAACTCGGATTAAGATGCGATGTGGATTAGTATTCAAAATTTTCAAGGGATACAATCTAAAAAAAATTGGTAGATTTTGGAGTAATTTTATTTTATGGTCCCATGCAGGATCTATTTCAACATGTATTCCAAAATAGTAGACTTTGAGACAAATCAGGAGGGTGAATCCAAGAAGTAAGATGATTTCGTGGTCATAGTTGATAAGATGATACTTTGGATTTGTATGGTAACTTTTATAGAGCAGGCCGATGGATTTGAGACGTGATGACTAGAGTATTGTGATATATGATTCCATACATAATTGCGCATTTGGAGTAAGTCCTTTTCCTCGGCCTCGGCCATGGGATTTGATAGTTATAACCAATTTATAGCATGAGCAGTTGTTATTTCGTTTGCGCATTTTAGGGCCATGATGATCCGAGGATATGATACATTTTTACTACAGATATGATTTTGAGCTATGGTGTAGAAAGGGTCATGAGCTTAGATGTACTTGCCATTAGTTTTCATGATAAACATATGGTAGCGATTAGGCATGTATATATCTATTTGGGTTTGATATGATTCTTAGGTGATGGACGACTTGTTGGGAACGTCGTAAATATTAGTCTTATAATTGTGGCTATGCCTAGTGAGTTTTGTCCTTATAAGAAGTCCCATGGGCCATTAGCTTAGTGTATGACATTTGAGTCATGATTAATGCTATTTTGTTTTATATATGATATATTTATCATATAGCATAGCATATGAGCAGAAATGTACTAACTTGTTGGATGCAGGTGATGGTGCAAGTCGAGATGCGGTCCTATTACCTTGGGCATTACCATTTGGTATTACTCATGATATATTATCATATTAGCAATCATGTAGATTAGTGATAGTTTCTTTTCACCATACTTTATGTCTGGCACTCTCTTCATTGTTCCTTTGTTGTTAATTCCTTGAGTAGTAGACATAGAGATTGAGATCTCTACTAGTTGGAGGAGATTAGTAAAACCATATCTATGTTACAGCCATGATTGTATCTATCTAGTTTTTGGTGTATTGACATGCATACCTATGTATTATTTTGAGATATATATTTTTAATGGGATTTGATTGTATCATCTATTTAAGTAAATTGATGTTTAATCTTATGTCTCTTTATATGATATACATTTGGCTATTAACATGTTATATTGATATTATATTTTTTGTCCTTTCACTATGAGAATTAAATGTTTAGTGACAGTATGCTTTGTGAAATTTGTTGACGTTTACATATCTTACCCTTAAAGGTACGTCATCCATGACAACATTAAGGAATCCAGCTGCTTGGTGCATGGATTCTGGATGTTATGGAAGGCGGATCATTACAATATTGTTTTACTATTTTATACGGTTCTCATTTCCAATGTCTCTTCATGAAGTAGAGGTGGTCATTCACACTTTCTATCCCAACTATGCCTATATAGCCTCCATTCTCATTCATTCACTTTTTTTCCAAAAAGTTGGACTATTCAAAAAGAAGCATTTGATATAAAATGTAATGAATTCATCACCAAAAAATATTCTCGGCCATCCTTAACATTTAAGGATATTAAATAAGTTACACTTTACATAAAGTGATCAAGCTGAATTTTAGAGATTGAATTTCTAGATATATCTTATAGCTCTTGGTCTAGTGCTACATCTAATACAATAAGATCATTTTGTGATCAATCGTATTGAATACATAATCATGCATTATGGTTTACTTGCTTATTTCGAAAGAATTAATTTTACTGAAGTCTCATGCAATACAAATCATGACTATTCAACGAATAACATTTATAAGTGATTGAATATAGACCAATTATTCATATTCTTATATTGTGTTAGAGTTCAAAACTCATAAAGACAATATGTAGCCTTGGGCAAATAGATGCTTGAGTGACTTCGGTACGAATGCTATAATGGTTACATAAATTAGTTGTGTATAGATCTTAAAGTGACAATATGCTAAAAGATCTATTAGTAAGTATGTTTTATTTGTATGTCTATCTTAATTTAGTTCATTTGTATATTTTAATTGATAAATATTTTATCAATATATTATTTGCACAAATATAAATAAGGAGATTATTTTGATTAGTATAACATATATTATTACAATATTATAATGATTAGATGTGTTTATTTCATTTTTCTATTTATGTTTTTCTAAATAATAAGAAAAAACATAGAAATCTTTCAATTTCTTTTATGGCCATTAGGACCGCTTGTCTTGGGATTTTGACCTCGATGATGATCAACAAATTATAAGCCCCTAGGCGATGGATAACACTTCATCGATTGTAAAATTTACAACTCATAACTCATTGTCTTTGTCATAATCTTATCTTGACCTTGAGGAACATCAACAAATCGAAAGAGATTATCATCCGTGCCCAATAATTCGTAAAGGCCTAAGCATAATGCATGTTCCTTAAGGAAGACAAAAGAAACGTGCATGTATCTTACCTCATCTAGCTAATATATTAATAATATTACACATAACATCTTTATCTTAAGGGAGATCAACAATTAAAGAGTATGCATGTGGTATATTAATATATAAATTGTATGGAAAAACTTGTATATATGAATGATTCATAATCTTTAATATATATTTATATTGAGTGATATCAATTTAGGGAATAATGTATTTCTTAAGAAATACCCTCGTGATTCAAGTGTTAGACACATCTGAAATCACGGTATGCATACAATATACATGTGCTCATTCCTTAATCCTATATTGGATTTCCTACGGTTCCATTTACATTATTTTATACAAATATAGTAATACATATGTTTTGTTTATTTATAACCATTACAATTCAATTTAAGCTATACTATATATGTGTGTATATTAATTAAATCATATTTATTTAGATTTTATATTATTAACTAATTTATATTTAATTAATTTTCAACCTTGTTTAATTAACCAATTTAATTAAATGTTACTCAAATTTCAAAAATATATATTATCCATCTTAGAGTATTTGAGATGGATAACCGGTTATAACATTTATAGTTTGCTTATGTATGCATATCAGGATACATACACACACATACCAATTAATTAAATTTTAATTAATTTATTTATTTGATAAATTATTTTAGTTACATAGTTAGTTATATATTTAACTTAAATTAAAATTTAAGTCTATTTCATCTTTAAAAAATCTAAGATGAATATATGAATATAATAATTATAGCTCATTTCATGCATATACCACTATATATACATATTTATATTAATCAACGTTTAATTAATTTGTTTATCAAATAAATCAATAATCTAACTGAAATATTTTTAATTAAATATCCTTGATAATTCAAAATTTAATTTATAATTTATCTTAAACAATTCAAGGTAAATATATAAACATATATTGTTGTATAAGTTCATTTGTAATCTCTTATTTTTTAATTACTTATTTATGCAATTAATTCAATTGATTAAATACTAAATAAATTTTTAAAAATATTATGTTTATTTTCAAACAATTTTGAAAAATTCAAAGAAAAAAATTAACTTATAACCTTTGAAAAATTTATAACTTTTGAATTTAAAATATGTCTTAAAACTTCAAACTAAATTAGAAAATCAATCCAAGGCGCAAATCAATCTAGGACATTCATTTGGGTCAAACTTTGGGATCACTCTATCACTTGGGCTAAGCCAGAAGCCAAGGAGGGTTGCATATTTGATTGCTTAAACCAAAGCCTAGACACTACTTTTTGAAGACACCTGTTGGATTGGTAGGCTTAATTAATTGTCCCATATGTTTACTAATTTAGACCGCACAAGCTTTTAGGCTATGATACCGTTGAAGGTCCGGACTAGTTGGTACTGGGTATAATAAGTGAATTTTGAAAAAATTCCCTATTTACATACTTATTGGGTGAATGAAGTCTAAATGCGTTTATTGGATCTGATCTAATTATTTTGAATAAAATCCAATTTTTTTTAATGATTAATCAATTAATAAATTCAAGTATTTTGTATTTTGTATATTACATGAGTATATAAATGCTCATGTGTATATAGTGCATATGCAACACATAATATGGTGTGCATAGTTAATGTGTATGTATATAGATGTTAGGATTTACATTTATAACAAACACATTCGCTATTCATATACGCATCCGCTATCCCTGATCTATTATTTAAATATGTATGCATTTAATTATATGCGTTGAGATAGAAAATTGAAGGCACGTGTTGGTTTTAAATAGAAAGAGATCAAGAGATAAACTATTCTAATTAACTCCTTCCTTTATTACAATGTACTAGATCTAAATTTAGTAATTCAAATGCTTGTTTGATTATTTAAAATTAATACCCCTTGGTTCAATATTCAACATTCAAGATGTGTGTATAAGGAGGCATGTCTAAAGAAATTTCCATAATACCCCTTGGTTTTTATGATAATTCACAAGATTGTAACAATAGGCAACATGTTCAAGTCATGTCCTTTTTATTCAATTATAAGCATGTTACAAAATTTCAAATGTGCAGTTTTCTAATCGTTTAAGCCCTTGTTTATAAATATATCATCTTCTTCCTCGTTATCCTCTATGACATTAGTTTGTCCTCAAGCTCTCAATGAATAGAACTAGGAGAAGATCCTATATGGAAGAAGTGATAAGAATGAGAAAGAAGTTAGGAGCCCTTTTCCATGAAGGGGTATATCTTTATTTACAGCGGTTGGAAGGAGGTAGCCTTGCTTCCATTGACGATGTAGAACTTGATGTTATTTGGTGATGGCTTCAACATAAATGCAAGCTTTATGGAAGGAAATACACCTAATCCTCTTGAATTTGCTCTTATGAATGATTTTGATCCCCTTTCTTTGTGTGGCCTTTGGTATCCCCACATCACTGAGGTTGTGTGACATCGATAATATAGGAATGCGGCATCAACTAACATATGATGCCTAGGTGACTTTCGAAATGACAACATCATCATAACCCTTTGATATTCTTTTGTCCATTAATCATTTGTGATTTCCTTCTCATTTGTTGGTATTTGACATCAACAAAGTGCGATATGGTTGAAGAGCGATATTGATTGAATGCAATATGGAAAAAGTGCGACACTAATAGAGTGCAGCATCAACGAAGAGCGACATTGATAAAAAAAAAGGCCATGAATTTATACATGGCATTAATAATCGCATGGTTTTAATGAAATGTGGCATGGATGGTGCTTATATTCATGAAATGCGGCTTCAATGGAAGATGACTTTGATGACGTGTAGCATCATTATTAGCCGTAGGCTTTCGATATTACTTACTTTGACATGAATCCTTAACTTTGACTTGGAGCTGAATTACGACATGAAGAACTTAACTTTGATATAGACTCTTCTAGTTGGCTTAATTCATTCTTCGGTATGGAGTTCTTAACTTCGGTAACTACCCTTCGTTATTGGTCACTAATTTCCACCTAGCGTCGAGCGTTGAAATCATATATTTTCGAGATTAGTAAGCCTTTGGCATCATTGATTGCGACATCATACTTCAGTTTCGATATAAATTCCTTTCGTTATATCCTTTAGAAATTATATGGATAACAATTTGTGCTATAAATTCTAAATGAGTTTATTAGATCCAATCCGATTACTTTAATAAAATCCAATTTTATTTTGTTTTTTAATTAATCAATCAATGAGTTCAATTATTTAGTATTTTGTATATTACATGAATATATAAAATACTCGTGTGTGTATATAGTACATGTGCAACATATAATATAATGTGCATAGTTAATGTGTATGTATATAAACGTTAGGATTTACATCTATCATAGACACATTCACCATTCATATACACATTTTCTATCTCAAAACTATTATTTAAATATGTCTGCATTTAATTATATGCGATACAAAATTGAAGGCACACGTTGATTTTAAATAGAAAGAGATCAAGGGGCAAACTACCCTTTATTAACTCCTTCCTTTATTACCATTTACTATATCTAAATCTTGTAATTCAAATGCCTCTTATACTATTTAAAATAAACAAATTTATGTATATGTATATATAAAAAAATTAATTAACAAAGTTAGGACTTTAGATTTGAAAATTCAATATCAATAAAAATATAACTTTGATTTAGTATAATTCATAAGACAAACTTTCTTAATTCACACCTTCATTTATTACCATTTATTAGAGCCAAATCTAAATTAAAATGCATGTAATTACAACTTTGTACACACACACATTTGGTAAAATAACATTTTGATGACGAGTGATTTTAAGACATTAAATTCAAAACATTTGAATAATAACTACCATTTGTTAGGCTGTTTGAAATCTATAATCGTATACGTCCAGTTTCAATTCAACCATGGATATAAAATCAAACCTTTTGTAAATAACACATTAAATTTTAGGTTGAAGTTCAAACTAAAATAATTATTTTGAGATACTGAAATATATCTTAATAACTTTTAAAATAAAGAAAAAGAAACATATATGTGTGTGTGTGCGCGCGCGCTTGTGTGTGGGTATGTATATGTATGTGTGTGTGTATTATATAATGTCCAAATATGAAATAACCTTTTTTTTTTAAATCAATAACCTACAATTCAATATTACTTAGTGAATAAAAAACACAAGTTTAATCATAGACAAATTTCTGAGATAATATATGCGATCATGGAATAATTCTACAAATTATTCAACAATTGATATATGTGAATTAAAATGTAAACAAGAGATATAGCTTGAAGATGTCGCGATTGATCGCACATTCAAATTGTATAACATCCTAGATCTAATCTAAAAAGTCATGTCCTTTATAACACCTTGATTTGGGATTTCTCCTTAAATCTCTAGTAGATGCACACCTAGATTTACAAGAACTGGTGAAGCACTTAGTTTTAGTTTCTATTTTTACATTTGATTTAGAGTTGATAAATTTTTGTAAATGTCTCATTTAATTTTTGGCCATTGGGGTAAGGAAGAGAGAAAAAAAGTAAATGAAAGAAAAATGAATTATAGAAAGAAAATGAATGAGGATTTGTTATCTCTTTATATCTTCCACTTTTAATTCATAATTCATTTTCACCCAAATCTTCATTCATATCCCTTCCTCTTTCTTCAGCATGGAGGCCACGTTATTTCTTTGTAGGGTAATTAATTCCAAATGCTTGTTAAGCAATAAATATATGCCAATATCCTATATTGATATGCGCATATAAAACTTGTATATACATCTAAGTAATTACTAACAACAAAAATTAAATAATAATCAAAATATATCAAATGTTAATTAATTACAACATTTTACAAATTACTTAAACGTGTGTTTTTTTCGAGAGTTCACAAATACGGTTGTGTTACGCAAAGATTTGAATTCAATCTGTAATTAATCCTAAATAGCTTAAATGTTACACACGTCACTTTATCTAGTGTTATGATAGTTTGGCTGAATTTATCCCTTATAGGCCATTTTAATAAAATCACATTTCATAATTTCTTAAGTGGTACCAATTAATGTTGTTTATTTACACCAGTTCTCTTTGTAAACACTATATCATATTAGGACGTATGGAATTGATTTTGGTTAAAATTCCAATATCATCCACATTCAACTTGGTTGGTCTATAATAAAGTCCTTGGTTCAATAATAACATTTAATATTAACCATACTATAATGGTTTGAGATTCTGATTTTGAGTTGGCTATAGTTGACCATGATACTAACCTCCTATAACTGAGGAGATGAATTCTCCATTGAATTGTATTATAGTTCCAATGCTTCAACTCAGACCCAACTATTGTTGTTCATGTCATAATTTAATTATAATCAAGCGGTGTGTTACACTGAAGTTCAAAAGCATTCTTAAGTGGAGAAAGCAATGCAATATCGTCAATTCGAGATTTCCTTTTTGACCTTAATTATTATTAATAGGAAACTCTCAAAAGAGTTGTTCCATAGTTATCCAATAACTTTTACTACATAAATCCTTGGTACTTCCTGCAACTGTGAGTAATAATACACTATCCAACATTTGAAGAGCGTTGTGTACTGTAGTCTCAATGGATGTATTAGTATCCTTTCTTAAAATATCTCGATAAAGAACATTAAAAATAAGTTTTATTTTATATTATGATTAATTACTCATGATTTTAACTATTTGAAAATAAAATCACATAACATTTCACTTAAGGATTTTTTATTTATATATTTAAGTTAATTAAAAAATTAATTATATCAATGCATAACAAAGTATATAATAGAAATCAACTACCTTTATTATGAACGAGATCGGTCATAGAGTTAGATACATATAACAAATTTCATAATTTCCCCTAGGGCTTACCCCTGACTCTATTATGTATGGCTTACCTTCTGTAGACAAATGGTATAGAAAGAGTTAATTAAGCACTAGAAGATTTGTTGAGAGCATGTACCCTAGATTTTGGTTGATCTTAGGAAAATCATTTACATTTTGTAGAGTTTGCTTATAATAATAATTACCATTCAAGTATTGGAATGACATCATTTGAGGCACCCTATGGAAGACCGTATAAGTCCCTTGTTTATTGGTTGGATATGTGAGACAGACTTGTGTTAGAACTGGAGCTGGTAGGAGATGCAACTGAGAAGATAGATTTGATTCATGCTTGAATGAAGATTGTGCGGTCAAGGCAAGTGATTCGTACTGATAAGAGACAAAAGGAACTAAAGTTCGTGGTATGCAATCATGTGTTCATGAAAGTTTCACCAATGCAAGGTGTTGTGCACTCTGGAAAGGTGGAAAAATTAGCTTTAAATATGTGGGTATGTTCCTAGTGATAGATGGAATTGGTAAACTTGCATATCGAGTCAAATTACCTAGTAGTTTGGTGGGTGTGCATAATGTTTTTCGTATTATTTATTTGAGGAAATGTGTGCATGACCCTAGTGCAGAAGTGGAACCACAGGCGATAGAGACTGGTCTATAAAATCAGATTTTATGTGTTCTGAGTTTTTTAGACATTCATGATATCTAAGAGGGTGCTTTATGGAACTAGTAAAATATACGTTTCTGAAATGACCATGTGGTAGTAGTTGCGTTAGTGCATTATGGTTGATGGTTGATGATTTTACATTAGTATGGTACTAATGGTACTAGTGTAATTGATACCTGTATGCATGCATATATTGATGACTGGGGGCTATTTATCTATTTTGTTCAAATTTCATTGTAAAATTCCTATAAGGTGGAGAATAGTAACATCCTATATTTTGTAGTGCCATAAAATGAGGTTAAATCAATAATAAGAATTTATTAAATGGTAATTAAGTGAAGTTAATTAAAAGAATTACCCGAGGAAAATTAAATTAATTGAGAGTGGACACTTAAAATATTTATTAACTTGAATTAAGATTAATTATTGTATAAATAAATTTTGGCCCTAAATGACTAAGGCAAAGCAGGGAGTTTTATAACAAAGGGTTGAGGAATTAACAAGATCAGAGAATAAAGGATTTTAGCCTTGGCCCAAATTATAAGCCCTTATACCCATTAGCATACTATTAACTTCATTCATTTTTATTTTGTTAAAACAAAACAAAGATAAGAAACCTAGACCGCCATTATCAAAAGTAGAAGGAGGTGGAAAACTAAAAGAAGATTCGAGCTTTCATTATTAGGGAATAAGTGATTTTTAGTCAAATTTCCAACTTAATTGAGTTATACTAACCCTCTTTCATATCCAAATCTATTTAGACTCGGATTTCTTATGTTTTTGTTGTCTTAAATGATGATAATCATGTTTCAATGATAATAAAATAATCACATACATGTTTTGGTGTTAAATGACATTACCTATGAGATTTTAAGAGTATAACATGAATGAATCATCTAAAAGGATTGCTAATTTAATATGATGTTTATAACATCAATATAGAGGCGGGTTTTAATTTTTATAACTTTCGAACGAAGAATAATTTATTACAAATTTTCTAGGATGAAAATGGTTCATTTGGGCTGTAATTTAATGTTCCAAAATATTTTAATAATAATGGGCTATACAAGTTTAAACGTTGATTACCCTCTTAATCTCTCTTCCTCCTTAATTCGATTTGCATGACCTATACATTCATACGCAAAGCAACCCATGCCCCAATCCTCTATCTCCTTTCCTCTCTTCTCTCTTGTTTCACATGAAAACCCAATCCGACTTCGCGAACAAATTCACTTCGCGAACTCTTCTTCCCCGACTCGACAAATTTAATTCAGTTGAATAATGAATGCTCATAAATTGGTCGAGCATAAATAATCAAACAATAAATGATGATAACTGAATATTATTATCTCCTAACAAACAAACACATCATAAATAACTATACCAGTTTTTGAAAATTACCCTTTATACATAAAATATAAATCTAGGTAAAATTATTTCATTTATCAAATTTCAAAACAATACTATGTTTGTTTGTCTTGTTCGAGTATTTAGAAACCCCTTTCGATATATTTGTACCTTTTGTATCGACCAGAATTCATAAACCACTCAACTGATAAATCAACATAATAGAAAATATTTTATAGCTCCAACAAATATGCACTCACACACACACACACATTTAGCTCATTCTAGGGTATTACTAACCCTATCACTAATGAGTCTACCACCAAAGCCTAGGTGTTCGCTCAACCTCGCTCTGGAACCACGTGTAACAACCCGACTTTTTGAACCTTACAAGTCGACATGAATACATCCACGGTATTCACGTCCCGAGCATCCTAGAGCAAGAGAGAGAAATTGTTAAGGAAAAACAAAAATATGAAAAAATAGAGTCTCACATTGTGATGATTAATATATAATATACAACATATCTTTACAAAAGAAAACAGTAATATGCATACATCAATTAGAATAAAGTAACGTATCATCAACTGGATAGTTATAACAACATGTCCTCACAAATGCTGAAATACAAACAACCGATGCAGCGAAAATAAAATATACGTGAATTCATCTTGGCAACATCTAGCCCATCTCCTGAAGATCCAAAGTATCTAAACTAAATCAGAAAATATGTTTGGTCTAACCCAAACATGATAAGAAAATAATGCTTGGATTAGTTTGGTAAACCAGTGTGCGAAACACACATCAAATTGATTTTAATGTTGTAAAAACTTTCAAAAATAAAGGTATCTCGAAAGACTACGCTGCATATAAACACGAACGGGTTTATAACTTATGATAACCAAATCATTTTATAAGAATTCTTGTGATATTATAATAATGTATAGGGTTTAAAATAAATATTGAATTATAGCCGATATTATTACATCAATTAAATTTTGGCATAATAAGTGTACAACTAAGTTCGTAAAGGCACTTATTGGAGAATGAATTCCATCAATGACAAGGCACCGGGTACCACCTGTCATAGTACACCTCTAGAAAAATGTACTGAGATCAATAAGAATATCTTGCACCCCTGCCAACACAAAACCGACATACTCCTTCCTGGATAGTATCATATATGTCATCACCGCGGTTGTTTTACAACCTTTTACAAGAGCTCTCATGCACATACCAAATCCATAAATTTATATTTAGAAGGGTGATGACGTACCCTAATGGTTGCGAACCACATATCCCTGTTGCATCTTCTCTGTTTTAGTCATTCTCGGTTGTGAGCTCGAGGCTACGTTTTACCTTTATAGCAAATCTCACTTGGAATGCTAACATTGCCCTCCATGCAATAATGCAATGCTAGCATTCATTCATACAAGTTGTCCCGAGACTAAACAAACTGAAAGCACTACTTCTACTACATTCGTATTGGGATCACCCTTAGGATTAGTAGCAAGTAGCCCTTGCACTTTAAAGAACTACGTCTTCGATCATTTTCAACATGCCTCCAAATCGAATGCTTATGTCAGTTCGAAGTGGTCTTCGGACAATATATCTGATCCTTATATCTCTAAACCTACAATGATAGTTTTGAAAACTAGCCAAGATTTGATAGTCAGTTATTTAACCATCAATAACAAATAATTCAACTAGAAATTTAACCAAGCATGGTTTAAGCACAAAGCAATCACTAAGCCTCGTCAATTAATCCTTTCATTAATTAAAACCACTTGGTTAATTCTTGTATTAAAATAATTTTATGAAGATATATATCCACAAACCCGCTCTACTCTTTTCCATACTTGGAAATATCGATATATTTATCGCAACTGTATAAATATACTCATAAAACATTTCTCTTTCGAAACTTAGATAAACTTTCCTATATAGTTATATCAATGTTATAAGTGTACTCACAAAAAACTACATTTTCAATGCTTAGAAAATATACCCATATACTTATCTCAATGGTATAAGTATATTAACAAATCTTAAGTAAGATTTCATTTTCAAAAACCAAACTTATTAGGGTAAAACAAATGTCATTTAAAATATTGATAACAGTAAACTCAAACACTTTCCTTTTGGCATGAGTAAATAGATCGTATAGAAATTGATCAAGTATACTTACCGCCACTTTTCGATTTCAAACAGTATTATCCCTTGATTAACAATGAAATCGAAAAGCTAGAAAACTGTTCTTGCCTTAGTACACATTCTTAATTATCAAGACATAGACGAGTTTTCATACCTCGAAATTAGGTATTAAGTATGAAAATAATGCTTTCCATGTCCTTATAAATTATAAAGATCATTTATCGAAAACCAATTTCATTCCTTTTATAAAATTCCTCTTTATAATCTCTTTTATATTTACAAACTCCTTTACAAATTCCTTTATAAAACTTCATTTGTGGGTATCTTTTATAAAATATCATTTATAAATATCCTTTATAAAATATCATTTATAAATCCCCTTTTTTAAATCCCAAATATAATTATAACTTCTTTTATACGTAACACAGATCTTCATTTTCAAATAAGACCAAATATTTCAATAAATCAATCATTTCACGGATCGCCATAAATTCCCAAATAGAACTTATTATTCAAATTTCTCAATATGACACTAATTTCCTTTTTATAAAATATTAGTTATAAATCCATTCTTTTATTTTATAAATACCTTTTTACAAAACTATCGTTTTATTTATAACATATCATTTATATATCTATCATTTTATACGACATTTTATATAAAAGTTTCACAAATATTTACTCCAAAATATTTATATCTTCTTATTAAAACAGAATCCCTTTAAAATAAATGGTAAACTCATTTCCTTTAAATTAAACATTCATTATTACAATAACTTTTTATACAGATAAATACTTTTCAAAAACAATTTTAAAACAGTTACATATATATGTATATTAGAAAGGAATAATAAAATAATTTCATGTAAAATAAAGAAGTTCAAAAACTCATTTTAAATAAAATATTATAGAAATTCCACAAGTGTCAGATTTCAAAATCATTTCCCGAATCAAAACCATTTTCAAATCAAACAACAATTAATAGTATACCAAAATACTACGACGAGGCCAATGACTACTACAGCACTTAATCAATATTATTGCTACATTTTCCACTAAAAGGTCCAACATTTAACATATATCAATGTCACATCCAATAGGGCCAAACCACCAAGTTTTTGACATTTAACAATCTAATAATGGCTATATAAATGGAATTAAAATCAGTAGGTATATAACTGAAATTTAAATTCATAATGGCGGGAAATCCAAATTTCTCTACAAAATTTCATGTATTTCATTTTAAATGTCATTCTCTTTTAAAAGCAAATATTCAACCAAACCAAACCAACAAATCATCAAACACAAAACGGTAATTTATAACTACTATATATCATTATAATAATCACTCAGATGTGAGATAACTCACCGAAATTCCAGCGGATGCTTAGGCATCCCAATTTGATCTAAAATCGAAAAACATTCGATTTAAATTCCACTAGCTTCTAATTCAAAGAAATCGGTTCCATCGCCTAGATATCACCTATACGAGCGCAACGCAAAAGACCACATCTTGATTAGACCTCGTTAGATAGAGATATTCATTTTATAAGATTTTGATTTAAATTAAATTAATAATCAAAATTAATTGCAAATTTAAATGTTTATTACCCACCAACCTCCCTTCCTCCCCGATTTGATTTGCATAACCTACACACGGATATGCAAAGCAACCCACCATGTTAATCCTCTCTCTCCTCTCCTATCCCTCTAGTTTCTCAACAAAAACCCAATCCGACTTCGCTAACAACTCTCACTTCGCAAACTCTCCTTCCCCGACCCGACCATTTTCCTCTTGACGCTTTCCCCTTGAATGTGACTAAAACCCTAGCCTATTGTTGCTCACCATGTCAGATTAAACACTGTCCACTGCACCATGCCAAATGTCCACCGCACCTTTGTCTTTGCTCAAGAAACATGAATCTACAAACATTAAGGCCCCATATCCCTTAAATCGCCTCCTTGACCAAATCCTAGGCACGACTCTTTACATGCCACCCACCAATCATAGTTGCAACCAATAAAACTAGCATGGATTTGTTGATCTAGGTTATGCGAATTCAAAGAATAAAAATTTATATTTTTCGATTAGTATTTGATTTGACTTTAATTTTTACGTGGAGAGGCCATTTTATTTTGTTTACGTAAGATTGAAAAAAGAAAATAGAAAGAGGAGAGGGAAAAGTAAGAGGGTTAAAATTTCTAAATGCAGAGTTTAGCTTATAATATGATTTCCAACATCTCGCTACAAAGAATTCTGTTCATGTAAGAATCGCGAACGAAAAAAAATACGATCATGCACAAATATGCAATACATCCTAAAATAATAATATACACTGGTTATCATATTCTATAGAATTATAAAAATACCATAGTTTGCCTAAAATAACAAAAATTTAAATATTTTCCAAATTAAACATAATGGAAAAATCAAATAAATTAACATGAAAATAGGTCATTAAAAATCGAATCGTTTTATTAACAACTGATTTTCATATTATTTATAAAATTTGAATCAAATCTGAATATTTAAATAAAGTATATATCCACATTTGAAATGTTAAAAATTTCGGGTCGTTACAATGTAATTGTGATATCAAATGGAAATAATTCTATTGATTAAACATAAATATTATTGGAAGTATTTTAGAAGCCGGTTTCCAAAATTTTAAATTCGAATTTCGTAGCACTTGCAGTTATTGAAGAAGAATAATAGGTTAGAATATATTAAATTATGTGAAGATGGAAATGGCCAAGCTTGGGGAAGATAATAAATGATAAGTTATATCATTTAAAAAGAAAGATGAAATGTTTTATATGAAGAATTGAATGTTTATTAGGGAAGATAATGTTTATTAGGGAAGATAATAAACATAAAGATCGATGGAATGTGTAGCGTATACAGCTAATAATAAAAGATACGAATTGAACTAAAGATATTAAAATGTGTCCTTTTATACAAAGATATTGAATGGCAGAGTACCAAGGCATAGTGAACTCTAAATTCAGTGGGTATATGGGAGGGTGCTATGACATGGGAAGTTTGTTGTGTTCAATTCAGAAAATTTAAGTCTAGTGTGAGTAATGACATCAAGTGGATATAAATAATGAATGATTCGGCAATGTGAAATGAAAGTATTATGGAACTAAGAGGAGCTATTGGCGCATTGTAAGAACGCTTGCTAGAATGTATTTAGGGTGGATTACATTCAACCTCCTAGAATAGTCAGTGTGGCTCTAGTCAGATGGATCCTAAGGTGGATAAGTGACCATTTCACCAGTAACGTTGTTCATGAAATGTATATTAGTGATAAATAAAACTATGGAGGCAATCACTAAATTGTTGAATATGCTAGTATATGATTTTTGTTTGATGAAAATAAACATATATATATATATATATATATATATTCATTTAAATGTATTTGTTAATGTACTATTTTATTTTTCATATAATTAATAAGTATTTGCTGAATAAAATAAAAAACACAGAATTTGATTTCAAATAGATATTTTATTCAAACAAATATTTATTACAATTTTGAATAGTACAAATTTGAACTCTCACTATATACACAATTTTCAAACAGTACAATTTCGTTTACATTACAATTTTCAATTTACATTTTCACATCACTACATATCACTCACACTCGTATTTATCTTCAACTCTATTACAGATTGAATTCAGCATCTGAGCTATCTACAAAAATAAACACTGATGTAATAAAATTGAAATATTTTTCCAGTGTAAAATAAAATGTGTATTTTTAAAATATTATTTTCCTCGGTTATTTGGGTTGTTCGTCATCATCTATTTTTGAATTCATCATACATAAACAGCTTGTAATATGCATAATGAATCACTGTACATGCCACAAGGCTGTGGACGCCAATGTACACTTGATAAAATTACAAGGACAGGTGGCACAAGGTCAAATCCAATCAAAATCCTGGTTCAACTCAAGTGAAATACAAATTAAGTCACGATACGAGCACAAGGTTAAACCCGGGCTATAAGCTGGATATGAACATACACTTCGAAAAAGTCAGGTTTAAATGCCAAAAGCAAATGTTTTCACAAAATCAACTACAAACAAAGGCCGAATTCAAAATGGAATCAAATGCAATGCCAGAGAATTCAAAAAGCAGTAGTTTCAAACTAGAATCAAAACCATGCTGATCAAGGAAGTTCGAACAATTCAAAATTGAAAGCCGCAATGACCAAGGAATCGAGCTAGCCTAAATTGAAGCCATGAAAATCAAGCAACATAAAATATACGAATTTGAACAAGTCAGAGAAATCATCAACATCCAAGCAAGTTCAAATGGCCAAGTCAAAGTTATCAGACGAATTCATATAATATATACGAATGAAATTATAGGGGATCGAACCCTATATAATCCCCAAAACATCATCGGCAAAAATTGAGATTCGAGTTCAAGAAAAACAGAGACCAATAAATCATTAAACTCGAATCAAAGTTGAGTATTATCAAATATCAAAAAAGGGAAAAAAAAACTACATATCAGTTTAACAGACGAACTCGACTTGATTGAAGCAGCCGCTAGTAAATCGATCGACAAAGCAAGAAAAGAAATATCACCTATTCAATCGATCAATAGAAGTCGGCGGCTTCAATAAAGGAATCCCTAATTTTATCAAAGAGGAACGAACAAAAGAGAACGCAACCATTTTTCGCAAAGAAGAAGTATCGGGCTGAAGAAATAAAAAAAGAAAGGGGAACATATTGCTTTATCACCTTACCTATTTTTAGGCTGGCTTCAAATAGTATTTTGGGCTTTAGTATATTTAAATTAGGGTTTTATTTTTAAATTATATTTAAATTTTGTATTTTACTTTTATACTTCTATATAAATCTGGTCGTATGACTAGGGGACGAACTACGGTGGTGTAGTTCAAGAATTCACAACGTGGTGGCTGAGTTGTGGCAGGGTTTTGAGCATAGAGTTAGGTTAGTAGATAGCGGGTGTCACGAGTTTACATGTGTAAGCGTCTGACTACTTAATTTCTAGTAGAAACCTTAGGGGCAACATGTAGGCAGGGTTTTTCCAGAGCTGGGTAAATTCAGTGTTGTTCTATTTCTGCATTTTTATATTCTGCTATTACCTGTGTTGCTTTTATTCTGCTGTGATCAGTGCTGCAATTATTTATATACTTCAGCAATAAATTTTTATAATTGATAGTACCACCCTATTCACCCTCCTCTAGGTTGAAATCGATCCTACAAGTGGTATCAGAGCTGGGAACAAAAGCCATTTTTTGTTTTAAAAATTTAACTTTTCAAAAACCAATTTTTATTTAAAAGTTTGAATTTTTAAAATGACTCCTTCTAATACTGCTTTTGCCGAGGGTCAGTCCATAGGTAGACCACCAATGTTCAATGGTGAATATGCTTATTGGAAAAATATAATAAAATTTTTTTGATAACCAATGATGCTTGGAATATTGTTAAGACAGATATAGGACACCAACTATAGAAGTAGATAATCAGGAAATTGAAAAACCATCCGATCAATGGACATGTCTAGAAAATAAGTTACAGAATGCTAATGTTGAAGCTATGAATTCTATAATTTGTTCATTGGGTCAAACTGAATTTAATCGTGGCTCACATTGTCTAACTGCACATGAAATATGGCACACACTTGAAATGACTCATGAAGGAACATCTCAAGTCAAAAAATCTCACCTTGTAATGCTTAGTTGCGAATACGAGAACTTCACAATGGCCAAAGACGAGAATGTTAAAGAGATGTACAGACGACTTTCTAATCTCGTATACATATCAAAAGCTCTTGGAAAATCATACACAGAATTGGAAATAGTCCGAAAAATCCTCAGAGTCCTTCGACTAAGTTTTGAAGAAAAAGTGGCAACCATTCAAAAGTTAAAAGATTTGAAACAAATCAAAGTTGAAGAACTCATCGAAAATCTCACCACTAATGAGCTATAAATGAAATTCAAAGAAGTGCGAGAAGGAGGATATACTCGTAAGGAATCAATAGCTCTCAAAGGAACAACTGAAAGTGATGATGACGACGATGATGATGGAGTCGCTGAGCTGGAACTATTCATAAAGCAATTCAAAAGGTGGAATCACAGATCTGAAAATCCAGCTCTAAATCAATAATTGAAAAGCAGAATATCAAAGCATTAGAAAGCTCTGATGCGCAGGAATCATTTGTTACAAGTGCAATAAACTCGGTCGTATCAAACCCAATTTCCCTTAGAATCAATTCAGCCATGGAAAGAAATAGAAAAAGAAAAGTTTTGCAGCCACTTGGGATGAAACGAATGAGGATGATAAAAGCACTGGCAGTGAGAGCGAAAAAACAAATTTGTGCCTTCAAGGTGACATAACTAATAGTGATGATGACAACGAGCCAATGGAGATATCAAAACTTACTCATTCAGAGTTGCTTATATATTTTCACGAAGTAAATGGCTATTTTGAAGGACTTAGGGAAAGATACGCTAACAAAGAGATAGTTTGATAAATCAAATAAACAACTTAATCAATTGGTTAAAAACTATCAAACAAGAGCCCTAAGTGTGATAAGTGTTCAAAATTTGAAGGAGAGATTAAAAAATCAAAAATTAAAATTAAATCACTTGAAAATGAAATTCTGATTTTGAAAGAAAGTGAAAACACGAGGAGAGAAAATTTTGTTAAAAAGTGCACAAAATTATTAAATGAAAACAAATCAGTCAAAACACAAGTCCAACACATGTCTACAACTTTAGGAAAATTTTACAAAGGAGAAAGATCATTGAATATGCTATTAGGGAAACAAACTGTTAATACAGTTAGACAAAGACTTGGATATAATCAATCTGAAAATGTTAGAAACGAATTAATCAAGTCAATTCCATGTGCATAGTTTGTAGAAAATTTGGACACAATCAAAATAAATGTTGGTATAGACCCAAACACGTGAAAACTATTCCAATTTGGGTTCCAAAAGGCACGAATATAAAATCCATCAAAGTTAAACAAATCTGGGTGCCAAAAGGAACACATATAAATAGTTTTGGATCTCCACAAAATTATTTTTCAAAATCATTTGCCACTAACAACCATGGACCTATAAAAACAAATAGGTCACAAAAATATTCTATCATGCAGGTGTGGTGGCAGGCTATGGAACAACGAAAGTGTTATCTGGATTCTGGCTGTTCCAAACACACAAGGAGTGACAAATCATAGTTCCTTAGCTTAGTACAAAGGTGATAGAATCATAATGGGCAACAACGAAATATTATCAGTTAAGGTAAAATGGGTAATGATATATTTATTTGAACGATTTATTAAATGTGATAATCTGCACCATAATTTAAATTAAATCAGCCGGTTATGTGATAATGTTAATTTTGATTCTGGCTTATTTGATATTTTCTTATTCCACTTGTTCTTATTTTTGGCTCTGATTTGTGCAAAAATGTTGACCAATCATCAACTATTTCATATAGATTTACTTGGACTAATGATGTTTTATTAGTTGATGATTACTTATGATACAAGTGGATATATTTATTTATCTTATCTGACACTATGATCACTATTTATTTATTTACATGGCTTCAATACAAATTCAACAGAATTTCATTTAAAAGTTGTTGAAAATGATTTTAAGATATTGTGTTGCACATTTCACAGTCAAGTTTATGACTTTCTTCGAATGATAATCTTGAGTCAAAGGAAAATTCAGATGTAGATAACACTGGTAATCAAGTTGATAGAAAAATTACTAGTGGAAAGTGATTTATGTTGAGACATTCGTTAGCTGCATCACATTTCAAAGAAAATATCTGCATATTTTTCATTTCAAATAATTTCCAAATTAGCATACATTTTTTCTTACAAAACCCCTTCAAAAAAAATCATTTTTGTTGACCTTACTTTTAGATTAGTCATCTTAGAAAATTTGATTTTAAAATTATTTTTGGATTTGATCTTAAATGACTACATTAACTAATCTGACTCCCTACTGATTATCTCAAAGATAAATAGTGATTGAAAAAGTGATGATATTAATCATATATTATAACTTGAGACAGTATAATTAGTAAACTTCTGCAGAAATTTAAACAAGAGTTGTAAAAACTTTTGATGAATAAAAATTCCATGACCATCTCTATTTCTATCATATTTCTATCGATCATCACTCATTAAAATTCAATATAATATATCAATATGTGGTATTTTAAACAGGAAATTATGCGCTTTCATTTTATTATATTTTTAGTAATAAAAACATCTAAAGTATTCAGTACCATTTAAATGTCCTCACGATTATGCGTGGTTAGGAGATACTTGAGTTCATTTTTTTAAATAAAATTGAGAGTACTACTAATCTCATTTAAAAGTCCTAACGGTTATGCATGGTTAGTAGATATTCAAATTCTTGAAATAAATATGCCACAAATAGACATAACTATATGGTTTTGTATACCGACATCATCCCTATCATTCTAAAGTGGAATATGCGCCTAAAATAGTACTTATGATTTTTGTTTGATTTTTTATTGAAATTTAATATTTATACTCTATTAGGTATTAATGTTGTATTAATGTCTATCACTCTATCTCTATTTTTCTAACACTATTACTCTTTTGCAGATAAAAAAAAGGGAGAGAAAGGTTAAGATTTTGACAAACAAAGGTCAAATATTTTATTTTGTGTTTTCTATTTGCATCTAGGTTCATTTGCATATTTTCATTTATATTATGCATATATGAAGAGGGGGGAGGGGGCTTTGTGTAGAGTGTTAGCATTCAAATAGAGGGAGTGAATTGAATGATCAAATACATTTAATAAATTCAAATCTTAAATGTATGTTTGTTATCATCAAAATGGAAAGATTGTTGAATATGCTAGTATATGATTTTTATTTGATGATATAAACATATATATTCATTTAAATTATTTGTTAATGTACTATTTTATTTTTCATATAATTAAAAAATATTTGTTGAATAAAATAAATAACACAGAATTTTATTTCAAATAGATATTTTATTCAAAAAAATATTTATTACAAGTTTGAATAGTATAAATTTGAACTCTCCCTATGTACACAATTTTCAAACAGTACAATCTCGATTACATTATAATTTTCAATTTACATTTGCACCTCGCTGCATATCACTCACACTCGTATTTATCTTCAACTCTATTATAGATTGAATCCAACATCTGAGCTATATGCAAAAATACACACTGACGCAGTAAAATTGAAAATGAAATATTTTTACAGTGTAAATTAAAAT
Source organism: Allium cepa (assembly GCA_030765085.1). Classification (NCBI taxonomy): domain Eukaryota; kingdom Viridiplantae; phylum Streptophyta; class Magnoliopsida; order Asparagales; family Amaryllidaceae; genus Allium; species Allium cepa. The sequence goes on from CM060932.1 coordinate 613,419,996, forward strand.
GTGTATTTTGAAAATATTATTTTCCTCAATTATTTGGGTTATTCGTCATCATCTATTTTTGAATTCATCATACACGAATAGCTTGTGACATGCATAGTGAATCACTGTACATGCCACAAGGCCGTGCACACCAATGTACACTTGATAAAATTACAGGGACAGGTAAGCACAAAGTCAAACCCAATTAAAAGCTAGGTTCAACTCAAATGAAATACAAATAAATTCACATTACGAGCACAAGGTCAAACCTGAGCTATAAGCAGGATTCAAATCAGGTGAAATTCCAAAATTCAAGACGAAGTCTGAAAACAATGCAAGCTTAAATCGAAGTATGAAAACAAAGCAGCTTGGACTAGACTGCAAATGTACATGAGAACAGTTCAGCATGCTCATATTTACGCAGTGATGTAGTACACTGAACAAAATGATCTACAAACCAGTGCAAACAGCAAGTCACAACAGTTTGAAAATGCTCAAGTGACTCGATGCAGAATGAAACTACACCAGACCAGGCACAAGCTTGACCTCAAAAGAAAAGGCCTCAAAGACAATTTCAGACTAGACCACTTAAACATATATACATATGTACATATGATTGTACACAAGTAAGTATATATATATATATATATATATATATAGGTCCAACCAAACAAAGTTCAAGCAAGGGAACCAAAATGCAGATAAGTTCGGTGGCAACCAAACTGAAGTAAAGACCAACAGCAAGTGTCGACCAGGCTGTAAATTACAACAGACTCGACCAAGACCACAATGCAAACTCAACTGAAGTCTATGAAACTGCACTTGGATCAACTCATGAATAAAAGACAAATGTACACAGTGAAGTACAACATCAAGGCCAAATGACAACAGACAAAAGAAAATGCAGACTCAAAGTACAATGGACAGAAGTCGATGCAAACACACATGTACACATAGATAGGCACTACACATGTATAGTAGACTAGGCAACTACCAAGACATAGTTCAACAGACTCCAACACTACAGGAATGAACACACACACTTTGAACAAGTCAAGTTTAAATGTCGGAAGCAAATATTTTCACAAAATCAACTACAAACAATGGCCGAAGTCAAAAGGGAATCAAATCCAATGCCAGAGAATTCAAATAGCAGCTTCAAACCAGAATCAAAACCGTGGTGATCAAGGTAGTTCGAACAGTTCAAAATTCAAAGCCATGATAACCAAGGAATCGAGCTAGCCTAAATTAAAGCCGTCGGAATCAAGTAACACAAAATATACGAATTTGAACAAGTCAGAAAAATCATCAACATCCAAGCAACCTCAAGCGGCCAAGTCAAATATTATCAAACGAATTCGTATAATATATACGAACGAAATTATAGGGGATCGAACCCTATATAAGCCCTAAAACATTATTGGAAAAAATTGAGATTCGAGTTCAAGAAAAACAGAGACCAATAAATCATTAAACTCATGACATGGTTCATAAAATGTTGATACATAAAGTGTGATGATGCAAAATTTCTGGATATTTGAAATTGAAATATTTAATTGATTTTAAATATTTGAAAGTTATTTAACTTGAATTTCAAATATCACTGTTTATTTGGCAACTAAATTATTGAATTTAATAAGTAGAAATTGATTAAGATAGTGAAGCTTGGTTTTAAAGCAGGATAAAAATATTTCAAAGACTTGGAAAATTTATATTTATAATACTGGAGATAATAGAAGTTTTGAATTTGAATTTGAGAGTGTTTTTTCAATTTTGAAAATATATCGTCTAAATTGACATTTAAAAATAGCCTTCCGAGGCACAGTCTCAGAATTCGACGAAACCAGTTCCATTGAATCCATAATATTGTATTATTATCTGATTTCAAATTTCGTAGGATTTGGAGTTGTTGGGTGATCGTAGGGTAAATAAACGCGTTGAAATATTTATAGAAAATTCAATAAAATAACTGGTCTGGAAATCTATCTTCTCTATACGATCGAATTAGGACTCGAAACATTTTCCATTACGTTCGGAGTAGGGGTATAACATTATAATCGCCTAGCGGCACGCCTCGATAGGGGTTCGGGATTCTAGGGTGTGCAAATCAAGACGAATTAAATTTGAATTTAAATTCAATATATATATATATATATATATATTATAATTTCTTTGCAACACTATTGCAAGCACAAACACGTGAAGAAAATTTCAAAACATGTGTTCATTTGGTTTAACACGCGTTCGTTTAAAAAACATAAAAAAATAAAAGAAGTAAGAGCGCTTTGAAAAAAATAGAATAGCAGACGAATCAAAAGAAATAAAATCGAGACTTCTGTCTTTCAAAAAATTTCTAACCCAGTTCGAAATAGGTTCGAGTTCGATTTCTGCTACTCTTCATCATTTTGGATTTGAAATCAAAAATTTCCCTTCCTTAAATCATGGCGATTATAATCATGAAATTCCAAAATTAAATCTTGAAAGTGTACGTGTAGTACTAAGGATCGTGTAATATGGTACATAAATGTGGAAACTGATAATAGCAGTAAAATAAAAATTAAAGTAAGCACACCAGGAATTTTTATACTGGTTCGAACTTCCCGTTCTACGTCCAGTCCCAGAATACCCTCTGGATTTAAACTAAACCCCTCACTTCACCCGGAGGAATAGGTATACGACACCTGAGCAGCCGAACAGGAATTTTTCCGCCTCAACAGCCGAAGAGGACTTTAACTTCAATACAAATAGTTTGTTGACGAATGTGTTCTGAATAACACTGATTGTCTTTTGATAGTAAAACTTTCCTATAATTAAATCCTCAAGAGTATATATGTGTGTGAAGATTTAGCAGGAAGATAATCACATAGAATCGAAATTTATGATTTAAATCAAGGATTCTAGTGATATTAAATAAGAATGAATGCTTTTATTTGCAGAAATAAATAGAGAATAGATTTCAGAATTATAAACAAGAATTTATATAGTTGTAGAATAGCTACAATCTTTCATGAAGAGTTTCAATCAAAAATTGTGTCCGTATCTCTTGAATTGAGGGACGTATCTCTTCATGAAACAATCGCAACTCTTCAGAAAACTAGCCGTTATATGCAGGTCGGTCGACCGGAAAAACTGGCCGGTCAGCTGAGTTTGAAATCGTGTGTAAAACAGAGAGTACCTGTGCACTGACTACAGGGTCGGTCGACCGAATTTTCTGGTCGGTCAGCCGACCTGTAGTTATATGCACAGTGTACACTTATTTGTGTATAAATTACTTCGTGTGTGTATGTGACTACTTGAGGAATGATTTTAACAATATTCTAAGACTAAATACATTAAAATATTCATAATAAACTCTGGATTGTAGTCTTGTCTCCTTTGTAGTGCATAATATACACTTATTCTCTTTTTGTCGCTTTCGTCGTATGATATATGAAGCTTGTGTTATGAATCAAAACTCTTGAATCAACATTCTCCCCCTTCTTGATTGATGACAATACCTATGTGACGAAGTAGTATATATTGTAATTCTCCCCCTGAATATATGGCGATATTTCTGCAAAAATTTGTTAGCTTGCATATATTTCTCCCCCTTTGTCATCGACAAAAAGGAATACTTAGTGGATGTTTAAACAATATGGAATATGTGACACAACATAAGAAAAAACATCTAGTTTTAAATAAGACATACTCAAAGCAAATAGGAATATTGATGTTTTACTGTAGTACACAACATCTAACAACAAAAAACTATGAGATAGCAAATTGTAAAGCAATATGATCACTCCTCATCATCATCGGAATCCCCGAATTCTGGACGGATATTTTCTTCCGGAGGAGCATGTTCCTTACCACGTCTTTGAGTGTTAGAAGTGTGAGTTCCTGATGTACCGGAGCTTGTATTCTCTGAAGTGGAAAACGAGAAGTTTGGTGCTGGCCTTTTTCCGGGAGCAACAAAAGAGGCATCGGCTTCGGTAGTACATGATAATGCATCCCATAGATTGACGAAGAAGCCCTTGATTTTCTTAAAACGACCGTTAATTTTTCGAAGGCGAGCATCTAAGGCTATTTGATTTTGAGCCAAAATATCAATAGCTGCCTCTGTACTCATTCCGAGAGTTGGTCTTTGAACAGAGTGTTGACATGTTAGACGCTCCGGAGCATGAGTTGATGGATGAGGTGTAGATTGACTACGGCGTAGTTGTTCTCGAGGAGTACTCTGCCATTGGTTAAAGGTTAAAAATCTAGGTGGTGCATCGGGCAACTTCATTAGTTTTATGGTCCTTGAATCAAAAGAACGAACTTTGGAAGTTTCGGATTTCGGAGCATGTTGGATGAAGCTATTAATCAATCTCATTATGTATTCTCCATAATAGATATGAAGCATCTTTCCTTGATTGAATGTAAGAAACTCATCCATGAGTAATTGTGCCCAATTTACTTGTGTATTTGAACACAAAGCATATAAAGCTTTAAAATTCTCAAGATACACTAAGTGGTAGGAGCCACCTCTTGGTATAATTGATTTCATCATGAAACGATGAAAGAGTCTAGCTTTGGGTCTAAGTGATGATGTCTGTCTAAAATCCGTAGCATCATCTTCGAAAAATAAATGACTTATGTGGTCATGACTTGATATATTACAGTCTACGTCGTGTAATGAAATTCCACCCGGTCTTGCATCTAATATATGGTTAATTCGATCAATGGAGAGAAAGATTGAGGTGCCACAAACCGATGTCCAAACATAATTTTTAGTGTTTCTAGGTGGATTGACAAGATTTAGGTTAGCAAAAAACAATTTTACCATAATATGGAGTATAAAAGTTTATTTAAAAAATTGGATTTTTGGATCTATATAAGTTATTTTATAAGTATTTATGCGGTTTCAAAAGAAAAGAAAGGATAAATATACATACATATATATATTGACTTAATATTAATTTTAAAGATAAGTATTAAGGTGGTTAACTTGTTTAATTTGCTTACTCAATTATTTTAGTCATTTAAAAATAATTTGTTAAAGAAATTAATTAGTTTAAATTAAATGATTAAATATGGATAGATTGTTCGATTAGTTCAAGTGTTAATAAAACGTATAATGTTGATACAAGGTCAAAAATCGTGAAAACAAGTTGGAATGGAAATGGATTGCAAAAGAAAAGCAAAGATGAGATCTTCACTCTCAATCGGATTACCTAATTTACTTTAAATAGTTAAATTTAAATTTAATGGTTGAACGATTGAATTGACTGGATGTGATATTATATACAGTAGGTTTATATATATATATATATAATATATATATATATATATATATTGGAGTAATTGGATTCCCGCATTATATAGTGGACGAGACCCTATGCCCCCCGCATAATAGCAAATGACCCTTATACCGCGATATCCCGCCTTGAAGCGGGATTGGTATTTTAAATTGTTGTGCTAACATCTGTAGATGCAGGGAAACAGGTTGGAGGGATCCAACTGGATTCCTTAAAACGTTTAATTTATTTTTATATTCGACGACGTGATGTATGTGATAATCTGTGATGATTATATTGATTGTATGGGTAATGGAAATTATTTAATTCTATGGTTTGGTTGAATATATTGGATATTTTGAAGATATGAAAAATATAAAAGACTTGATTTTGGAAAGAGTTATAAGAGAGAAATGCTAAGTAAAACAATTTTAGATAAATTAAAGAATAAATTCGGAAAGAATAAAGGTTTGATTTTAAATTCTATTAAATAAATGTTGAGTATGGAAAGAAAAATATAGAGGATTTAAATAAATGAAATTAAAGAAGTTTGGAGACTTAAGTGATATTGCTTAAGAATTAAAGGATTTTATTTTAAATTTTAAGATTTAAAATGATTGGGAAGAATTAAAACGGGGAGTCTTGAATAAAGAATGAAATGGATATTTTCAGTGTAAATTAAGAGGTTGAATCATAAATAAAGAAGTGAGTTTGGAATTAACAGATTTTGAAATAAATTTGGATAAGCAAAGGTGTAATTTCTAAATGGAGTAAATTTTGGAAAATGATTTGGAAATTGATTTAGTGTTGAAACTGTGTTTTTAAGGTAATGAGACTATAGAATTTATAAACTAGGGTTATAAAGAGAAATAATATATCGGTGGATATTTGGACGTATAAATTCACGGTGGGAATTTATAAAGGAATGGGTAATTTGTTTTAAAAATAAATAGTGGTTTATGTCTAAAGGTGCGAAAGGAAAGTGTATTTCCCTGTTAAGCCAAGTACAATTTCAAGCAGATTTTTAAGTATAAGTAAAAAGTTTTTAAAGTTGTTTAAAAGAATGATTTTTGATAATTATTATTTAAGTTTTTTAAAATTTAAAAAGTAATCATTTTATTAAATTAGTTATAGTAGTAATAATTTTAAAGGGTTAATTGGTATTATGATTTAAAAAGTTAAATATTATTTTATAAAGTAGTTTTGTTTTAAATATAGTTTGTCTAAAGTTTTATTTGGAAAACTTGTATAGAATTCAATAACTTTTATTTTTAAAATTAACTTGGCTTAAGTTTTACATGAAAAATTATTATTAAATTTGATAATTGGTATTTTAAATAAAATGTTTCAAATAGTTTTTATTTTAAGTATTTTAAAGTATATATTTTTAGATAAAGTGATTTAAATTATTTTAAAATCTAAAGCATTTAGTCTTGGCGATTTTCAGTGGAAATAAACAATATTTGGAATTTATTCCATAAGAGGAAAGTGATTTGAAAACTGTTTTCAAAGGGTTGAAGTGTAGGAAAATATCCTGCGACGATATTTTGAAATAATAATTTGGGAAATTATTAAGGTCTGATGATTGTTGTGAATATTGTTTGAAAGTAAATAATCCACTATTAGTATTGGCCAAACCGCTGATGTTTCGAAGATACCGGGATCAGGATTAATTTCGCGAAAACCACTTCGATCCGGTTTGAATGTTTTCGTGAGGAAGACAAAAGCTTGGAGTTGAAGAAGGTGCAGTGAAGTGCAAGGGCTAATCGCTACTAATCCCGAGGGTGATTCCAAAATGGATGTAGTAGGAGTAGTGCATTTGGTTCCGTTTGGACCCGGAACGGACTTGTATGGATATATGTCTGACATTACACTTTGAGATAGAAAGCTGGTTTCTATCAAATATACTTCTGTTTGATGGCAAGGTTTGAGATAGAAACCTCGATAAATGGTCGAAACAGGAAGGATGCGGCAAGGTTATGGGGTTCGCGACCCTAAGGGTACATGTGTTTCCTTCTAGATAAAAAGTGGTATTCTGGTACGGAGCCTAGATATTTTTACTTATGTGGTTGTTGGAATTTGAGGCGCCTCGGTAAAGTCGGTTACGATCGGGGGTTGGCATACTCATGGCAGTTAGTTACAGAGGTAAACCGGCCTTGTGTTGGCAGAGATCCGGTTAGGTTCTTGGGACGTCTTTCTGGAGGCGTACCCATTCGGATAAAGGAAGTTCCTTAGTCTTGGCCATTTGTTGGAAGTCCAAACAAAACAATACAAGCCCTTTACAGTTTTAGTTGTAGAACCTGTCATTTAACATGGTAGCGATAGTAGGCATACTATAATGGTACATATGCCGGATAAGATTAATATTATACTTGCAAAATGTTTTTCCACATTATGCACTAATAATAATATCAAAAGGAATTTTGCGTATCAAGCATGTTTGACTACTATAAGGAGAAACCTTCCCTATGTGTGCAATTGCATTTGAGTGCGTGTCGGGAGACCTTATGGTAATTTCATTTTCCAAAGAGCATGAATGGATTTCTTTTTGTACAAATAACTGTTTTTATATCTCACACCAGTCCGATGACTGACTCGGAGTTTATTGTTCTCTTTTCTAAACTCTGGGTGCCCCTAATTTTCTACACGGGCAGCCTAGGGTCAGGTTATCAGTAGGTTCTGGAGCTAAGTCAGGAAGTAGATGTGGATTTGGAAGCTTTTGGATTTGAGCCTATTGTTTTGGACTTTGGAGCTTTGAAAATGAAGATGCAGTATGTTGAACTCTCTTGGAAGACCATGTTGATGTTATTTTTTCGTTGTTAACTTATATTCCACTATTGTGTCATATATATAACTCTGATGATGTAATGTATAAGTAGATATAGTTCTTTTGTTTAAATAGTAGTCATTTACCTATTATATATTGTTCTGCTGCGATTGTGAGATTACGATATTGTTTATCTTTCTTATTCTACCTCCTTCTTCTTTAACCCTAATAGTTCGGTTTTCCGGCATTCGATTGTTCAGCATTTAATACAGTGGACGTATTAATGTCGATTTTCGAGAGTCAAAAAATCGAGTCGTTATAATTTGGTATCAGCACTGAAGGTTAAGCGAGAACCTTGGCTCTGGTGGGGATTACTCATTAGAAATATTGTCCGTAGTACTCTAGAATGAGTTTGAGTGTATTAATAGATACGAGCGCGTATTTGTTAGTGAATATAAAAAATTGTTTTTATATTAAGTTGACTTATCGGTTGAGTGTTTATGGATTCTGGTCAGTATATGGGACGCCATGTTATCGATAGTGGTTTCTAAACTCTTGAACGAGATAAACCGACACAGTATTGTTTTAAAATAGAGTAAATGAAATAATTTTGCCCAAATTATTTTTGTATATAAAATAAATAATTTTCTATAAATTATTATAGTATATATATGCATGCTTGATTGTCAGACAATGATAATATTAAATTATTATCATTATTGTGTGGAAATTGAACTAGAAATTAAAATTATAACCAAAGGTTAAGGAATAAATTTATATAACAAAATGAGATTTGTAAATATAAATTTTAGATGTGGTTTATAATTCGAAATGAAACAAAAATTACAAAGTAATTTTTGAATATGGATTGAAAGGATTTAGGATCTGAAATTTTGAGAAATTTAATTCCATTTGAGTTTGGAAATGATTTTCAAGATTTTGGGGGAATAATAAGGATATTATTCAAAAATATTTTTTAATTGGATTTTAAATCTAGTGACATTTGGAATTTAAAATGTTTTTGAAGAGATAAAAGCACTAAACTCTCTTCGGTCGCTGGAAAATAACTTCGGTGATGACTGCAGCATCATCGATGTTCACTTTCGAGTTTCAAGGAGAGGAATTGCTCCAAATTGTTTTAAATAGGAGTTGTTTGCAAAATTAGGTTTGGTTTTGAAATTCAAAGGGTAATTTGATACGCAAATGAATTATGTATGTAATTGATTTCAAAAATGATTTTGAAATACTTAAGTGATTGTTAAAGACTCTGGAGTTTAATTAAAAATGTTTATAGCATATAAATGGGTTTGATAACTTATAAATATTTGAAAAAAAATTTGGGATAAAATTTAACTTGAAGAAGATTTAAATTAAAATAAGTGTGAAATGTAAATAAGTTAGGAAACTTATAGAAATTTAAAATTAGAATTTAATTGGAAGATAATTGAATTAAGTAAATCTTGAGGAAATGAATCTAAGTAAGCTAAATGGAATGGACATCGAAATGAAAATTTATCAAGTAAGAAATAAATTTGTTAATGAAAAAATAAATTTACATTTGTTAATAAATGAATTGAAATTTAAAAATTGGAATGATATTTAATTTAAACTGTAAGAAATTAGAACTTGAACTGAATACTCGAATTCAATTTAAATTGGGTTAAGTAAAGTAAAGTTGAAGAATCAGCTCGAAGTGGACTAAAGATAATAAAGATTTGGAAATAAAAATGGTTTGAGATAAAATGAATTGGAATTTGAAATAATTAGTAAATAGAACTAATTCAAACAATGATATAAATCAGTTGTGAATGGAAGATAGTAGATAAAAAAAATTAATATTCAGAGTTTAAAGAAAAATTGAATTTACATGGATTGGAACTCAATTTGAATAAAAAAGGATATAAAGGCTTAAGAAATTTGGTGAAAATAGTATAAGAAGTATGTAAAATACTTATATTGAACTTAAGAAATGAATGGTGGAGTTCTTAAGGTAAATCTAGAATTGAGGAAATATTCTACGTAAATATTTGAATGAGGATTTAATAAAGACGTGTGAAATGATTAGTGTGAATAAAAAAGAGAATTTATATAGCTAATAATCAATTCATAAATATGTAGGATTTACTTATGTTATTTTATTCGCATAACGATTCGATCTAGAATTCGAGCACATAATTTCGAGATAGTTATATCGATCCGAGTTGGGATTTTTCACTCGATTTTCGACGACGAACCCTGGATATGGATTTTGATTGATTCTAGAAATTCTCTACCATAGTTTAGGACTATGTAAGGAGAATGACGGTTTCTAATCAAGAAACTAGATCTGAGCCTGCACTAGGAAGTCGAGTGGACGATACTAGTCCGAAAGTTAAATTGTGTGATCGAGTAAGCGATCAGATTCGGTATTATGTACAGATGATATACGGATATCGTACAGGCTTAAATGAAATGGATATTGATTTTTTTTTTTAAAAATGTATAAAATGATTTTGAAAGCTATGATTGGATATTATTGCTAAGTAGGATATACAGGTGTTTAAAATGCAAAAAGAAATTAGGATTTTGATTTCTGATGATAAATTGATTTGCTCGACAAAAGGTATGTATTTAAATATCTGTATGAAATTTGATGATTTTCTACTCTAACCATATGGCTTTTCGTTTTCTTTTGAAATATGGGGACCCATGGAGGCATTTTGTAATTGTACCGAGCTAGCCAGTGCAAAGGAGGCGTTGGCGAAATTTTTCGAAATTTAGAGAGTTAGAATTTTTTTAAGAAATTTGGATAATTTAAAATTTGGATTTAAATTTAAATTTGAATTGTTGAGAAAATAATATTGTTTGGAACCTATGGATGAGTTTAGAAAGTTATTAAGGGTGATAGTGTCTTTAATAAAAATTGTTTTGGAAAGTTGAAACTGTTAGATTTTGGGAAGTTGTTAAAAACTATTTGGATTGGGAAAATAGTGAACGGATTATGGATCATTCTTCTTAACTAGTAATTTCGGGGATGAAATTATTTTAAGGGGGAGGAATGTAATGACCCGAAATTTCGAAATATTTGAAATTGAAATATTTAATTATTTTAAATACTTGAAAGTTACTTTAACTTGAATTTCAAATATAAATGTTTATTTGGAAATTAAATCATTGAATTTAATAATTGGAAATTGATTAAGATAGTGAAGCTTGGGTTTAAAGCTGGTTAAAAATATTTCAAAGGCTTGGAAATTTTATATTTATAATACTGGAGATAATAGAAGTTTTAAATTTGATTTTGAGATTGTTTTGTTCAGTTTTGAAAATATATCGTTTAAACTGGCACAGTCTCAAAATTCAACGAAACCAATTCCATTGGATCCCTAATATTGTATTATTGTCGGATTTCAAATTTCGTAGGATTTGGAGTTGTCGGGTGATCGTACGGTAGATAAACGGGTTGAAATCTTTATCGAAAATTCAACAAAATAACTGGTCCAAAAAGCTATCTTATCCATAGGATTGAATTAGGACTCGAAACCTTTTCCATTGCGTTCGAAAATAGGGGTATAACATTATAAACGCCTAGCGGCACACCTCGATAGGGTTTCGGGATTCTAGGGTGTGTAAATCAAGACGAATTAAATTAGAATTTAAATTCAATATATATATATATATATATATATATATATATATATATATATATATATATTATAATTTCTTTGCATCACTGTTGCAAGCACAAACACGTGGAGAAAATTTTAGAACACGTGCTCGTTTGGTTTAACACGCGTTCGTTTGTAAAATAATCAATAAATAAAAGAAGTAAGATCGCTCTGAAAAAAATAGAATAGCAGATGAATCAAAAGATTTAAAACCGAGACTTCTATCTTTCAAAAAATTTCTAAACCCAGTTCAAAATAGGTTCAAGTTCGATTTCTGCTACTCTTTTTCATTTTCGAAATGAAATCGAAAATTCCCCTTCCTTAAATCATGGTCGCTGTAATCATGAAATTCCAAAATTAAATCTTACATCTAAAAATAAAAGAGAAGAGCAAAATCACGACCAGGAGGTTGTCGACATGGGAGGCTTGCGATTTGGTCAGGAGATTGGTGGTGGCCGAGACATCGTCGGCATTACAATCACTCGATGTTCATACACGAGCTGTAGGTGGTCTCGGGGATGTGTATGCCTAGGAGGAGGGGGCGATGATCTGATGCTGCAAGGAGAGTTGATGTGAGGTTCTGATGGTGGATGCAATAGATAGGAGCATGACGAGCCCAAAATCTCGTATCATGATTTTTAGCAGAGGTCGATGGTATTTGTTGCCGGTTTGCAGCAAGGTAGTTTCTTTTTATTAATATATATATATATATATATATATATATATATATGTATGTATGTATGTATGTATGTATGTATATGTATATGTATATGTATATATGTATGTATATGTATATGTATTTATACAGAAATTAAATTTGTGTCGCAATAAATAAATTTCTTTTGGTTGTTTACAGAAAGGAAACATAAGTATAAATCTATATATATATATATATATATATCTACACATTTAAAATCTTATTGTTTAATTTGAAGTAAGTTTTATTTTTTGTGGAGATTTTGTAGTCAAAATATGCATATGAGTACTCAGAATTTATATATACATGCATGTAGAAAGCAGTACACAGTAAACAAATAAATATATATATATAATTTTGGGAGTATAAAAGTTTATTTAAAAAATTGAATTCTTGGATCTATATAAGTTATTTTATAAGAATTTATGCGGTTTCAAAAGAAAAGAAAGAATAAATATAAATATACATACATATACATACATACATACATACATACATACATACATACATATATATATATATATTGACTTACCGTTAATTTTAAAGATAAGTATTACGGTGGTTAACTTATTTAATTTGCTTGCTCAATTATTTTAGTCATTGAAAAATAATTTGTTAGAGAAATTAAATTAGTTTAAATTAAATGATTAAACATGGATAGTGTTCGATTAGTTCAAGATTTAATAAAACAGATAATGTTGATACAAGGTCAAAAATCGTGAAAACAAGTTGGAATGGAAATAGATTGCAAAATAAAAGCAATGGTGAGATCTTCTCACTCAATCGGATTACCTAGTTTAATTTAAATAGTTAAATTTAAATTTAATGGTTGAATGATTGAATTGACTGGATGTGGTATTATATATAGTAGTTTATACACACACACACACACACATATATATACATATATTGGAGTGATTGATTTCCTGCATTATATAGCAGATGAGGCCCTATGTGCCTCGCATAATAGCAAATGACCCTTATACCGCGATATCCCGCCTTGAAGCAGGATTGGTATTTTTAATTGTTGTGCAAACATCTGTGGATGCAGGAAAACAGGTTGGAGGGATCCAACTGGATTCCTGAAAACATTGAATTTATTTTTATACTCAGCGACGTGATGTATGTGATAATCTGGGATAATTTGTGATAATTATATTGATTATATGGGCAATGGAAATTATTGAATGCGATGGTTTGGCTGAATATATTGGATATTTTGAGGATATGAAAAATATAAAAGATTTGATTTTAAAAAGAGTAATAAGAGAGAATTATTAAGTATATAGATAAATTAAAGAACCAATTCGGAAAGAATAAAGGTTTGATTTTAAATTCTATTAAATAAATGCGGAGTATAGAAAGAAAAATATAGAGATTTTAAATAAATGAAATTAAAGGAGTTTGGAGACTTAAGTGATATTGCTTAAGAATTAAAGGCTTTATTTTAAATTTTAAGATTTAAAATGATTGGGAAGAATAAAAATTGAGAGTCTTGAATAAAGAATGAAATGGATATTTTCAGTTTAAAATAAGAAGTTGAATCATAAATAAAGAAGTGAGTTTGGAATTAATAGATTTTGAAATAAATATGGATAAGTAAAGGAATAATTTTTAAATGGAGTAAATTTTGAAAATCGATTTGGAAATTGATTTAGTGTTGAAACTGTGTTTTTTAAGGCAATGAGAATATGGAATTTATAAAATGGGCTTATAAAGAGAAATGATATATCGATGGATATTTGAAAGTATAAATTCACGGTGGGAATTTATAAAGGAATGGGTAATTTGTTTTAAAAATAAATAGTGCTTTATTTTTAAAGGTGTGAAAGGAAAGTATATTTCCCTGATAAGCCAAGTACGATTTCAAGCAGATTTTTAAGTATACGTTAAAAGTTTTTAAAGTTGTTTAAAAGAATGTTTTTGAGAATTATTATTTAATTTGTTTAAAATTTTAAAAGTAAATTTCTATTAAATTAGTTATAGTAGTAATAATTTTAAAGGGTTAATTGGTATTATGAGTTAAAAAGATAATTATTAATATTTATATTTTATAAAATAGTTTTATTTTAAATATAGTTTGGCTAATGTTTTATTTGGAAAACTTGTATAAAATTCAATAACTTCTATTTTTAAATTTGTTTTGGCTTAAGTTTTACATGAAAAATTATTATTAAATTTCATAAGCGGTATTTTAAATAAAGCGTTTTAAATAGTTTTTATTTTAAGTATTTTAAAGTATATATTTTTAGATAAAGTGATTTAAATTACTTTAAAATCTAAAGCATTTAGTCTTGATGATTTTCAATGGAAATAAACAAAATTTGGAATTTATTCCGCGAGAGGAAAGTGATTTGAAAACTGTTTTTAAAGGGTTGAAGTGCAGGAAAATATCTTACGAAGATATATTGAAATAAGTAATTGGGAAATTATTAAGGTCTGATGATTGTTGTGAATGTTGTTTGATAGTTAAATAATCCACTATCAATATTGGCCAAAGCACTGATCGTTTCGAAGAGACCGGGATCGTGATTAACTTCTCGAAAACCACTTCGATCCGGTTTGAACATTTTCGTGAGGAAGACAAAAGCTTGGAGTCGAAGATGGACTAGTGAAGTGGAAGGGCTAATCGCTACTAATCCTGAGGGTGATTCCAAAATGGATGTAGTAAGAGTAGTGCCTTCGGTTCCGTTCGGACCCGAAACGGACTTGTATGAATGTATGTCTGACATTACACTTTGAGATATAAAGCTGGTTTCTATCAAATATATTTCTGTTCAGTGGCGGAGAATTTATTCTCTTAGCTTAACACCCTTCTCTGAGACGTACGAGCTTAGAGGTTGTATAGTTGGTAGTTATTAGTGATATGTTCCCAATTTGGTAATGTGGCATGCTGAGTACTGAGCATTGGTTGATCGAAGCACGACTTTTGTGTAAAGCATAGCTTTATGGGACGAGACTTCATCGAAATTCACACCCTGGGAAATGGTCGAAACAGGAAGAATGCGGCAAGGTTATGGAGTTGGCGACCCTAAGGGTATGTGCATTTCCTTTTGGATAAAAAGTGGTATTCTATTATGGATCCCATATATTTTTATTTATGTGGTTGTTGGAATTTGAGGTGTCTCGGTAAAGGTCGTTTACGACCGAGGATGGCATACTCGTGACAGTTAGTTACCTAGTTACAGAGGTAACCCGGCCTTGTGTTGGCAGAGATCCCGTTAGGTTCTCGGGACGTCCTTCTAGAGGCATGCCCATTCGGATAAAGGAAGTTCCTTAGCCTTGGCCATTTGTTGGAAATCCAAACAAACAATACAAGCCCTTTACGGTTTTAGTTGTAGAACCTGCCATTTAACATGGCAGCTATAGTAGGCATACTATAATGGTACGTATGCTGGCCAAGATTAATATTATACTCGCAAAATGTTTTTCCACACCATGCACTAATAATAATATTAAAAGGATTTTCGCGTATCAAGCATGTTTGACTACTATAAGGAGAAACCTCCCCCATGTGTGCGATTGCACTTGAGTGTGTGCTGGGAGACCTTATGGTAGTTTCATTTTTCAAAAAGCATGAATGGATTTCTTTTTGTACAAATAACTGTTTTTAGATCTCACACCAGTCCCATGACTGACTTGGAGTTTATTGTTCCCTTTTCTAAACTGTGAGTGCCCCTAATTTTCCACACGGGCAGCCTAGAGTCAGGTTATCAGTAGGTCCTGGAGCTAAGTCAGGAAGTAGATGTGGATTTGGAAGCTTTTGGTTTGAGGCTGTTGGTTTGGACTTTGGAGCTTTGGAAATGAAGATGCAGTATGTTGAACTCTCTTGGAAGATCACGTTGATGATATTTTTCTACTGTTAAGTTGTATTTTGCTGTCGTGTCATATATATAACTCTGATGATGTAATGTATAAATAGATATAACTCTTTTGTGTAGGATCTAGATTAACCCTAGAGGGGGGGGGGGTGAATAGGGTTATAGCAAATTTTCTCGAATTAAACACAGAAATATAATAGCAGAAATAAATATGCTGAAAAGTAAATCACACACAAAATTTACCCAGCTTCGGCAACCCCTGCCTACTGCTGCATTCACAGATTTCTATTAGAATTAAACAGTATCACGCTTACAAACACTCTACTAGACTCGCAGACCCTTTTGCTCCCGCTCACAAACACTCTACTAGACTCACACACCCTGCTCCCGCCTATAGAGTTTCGCTCACTCGCAAACACTGCTCCCGCCTATAGAGCTTTGCAAACTCGCACTCCCTGCTCACTGAACTAATTCTAAATAGACAATCTGACACTACCTAATCCCTAGGTGGTGATTTACAGATTCTTCGACTCGAAAAGAAAAAAACAACTTCAAAAATAACACCGGAGAAAAAATTAAACTACAACTTGAATACGTGATTTTTGCTCAAAATAAAATAACTAAAAAACCCCTTTTTTTAATTGAACCCTAAATAAAAAACTTAAGCCCTTTTATAAAACAAGGCCGGCCCCTTGTTTTTATTAACCCGATTCACTTTCTTTTGATATCTCCAGTCCGATCCCCTTTTGTCTCGTTCGTGAGAATAATGGCAGCTTCGTTCTAATTAGGGCTTCGTTCCCTTTTGTTCCAGTTAGGGCTTCGGCTCTTTGTTCCAATTAGGGCTTGAAGTCGCCGGCTTTAATTCGATCGATCCATTGATATTTTGCGTGTCGCCTTGATCGATTTATTCCTTGTTGCTTATGCGGCTGCTTCGATGGAGTTCGTGTTCGAATTGGTATGTTCTTTTTATTGCTTGCAATTGCTTAATTTCTGTATTGCGAACTCCTCCTTATGCCGATGATGATAATTTGGTTTTTATAGGGTTCGATCCCCTGAGTTTTCGTTCGTATATTCATGTTTGAATTTGTCAATGAATTACCTCGGCCACTTGATGATGCTTGAATGTTTGAGATTGATTCTGACTTCTTCAAATTACTTGAACAACACGGTTTCGAATTCATGTGTTGACCACGGCTTTAAATTGATTTCGTGATTTGTGATATTTGACTTTGTCACATGCATATTTTCGACTTGTTTAATCATCTTGATTTACACAGCTTCATTCATCTTTGCATTCCTCCACTGTAGCATTGATTTTGTGATTTTTCACTTTGTTGCTCAGTTACTGATGCATTAAGTTGCTTGTTGATGTTGTATATGTGATGCATTCATTACTGCAATACTTGTTGCACTTTAGTTGTTCACCATGTTGCATTCACTCCATTTTGCATTGCATTTGTGATTGATGCAGTTTTGACATTTGGTCATGTTACAGTATTCATTGTTGTTGTGTTCCTCACTGATGCATTGTTGTAACTCCTTCTTGACTTAGGCTTTTCACTGTAACAGATGCTACACTTGTTCATGTATATATTGCTTTGTTTCACTGGTGGCCTATGTGCATGCTTCACTGTTCTTTGCATTTGTTCATATGAGTCTGCTCACTGTATCATGCTTGGCTTTGTACACTGTCTTGTGCATTGCCCCCATTCACTGTTGCTGTGCAGTTGCAATGCCTTGCTTGGTCTCTGTTACATGCTTGCTGTTGCATGCTTGTGATATTCATGTTGATTTGATGATGCTGGTATTTGCTGATATATTACTTTGAATTGCATACATTTTATGTTGACATTTTCTTTGACACAGATGCTATATCAATGCTGCTTCACCATATTTGTTGTTGCAGCTGTCTTGACTTATGCTGTCCACTGCAGTTTGTAGTGATATTGAGCATTGCATATTTGATTCCTGTTTGCATTTGAGTTTGTAACTTGGAGTCTGCAACTTGATTTGTGCCTTGTCCATTCTCATGTATTCATGTTGCTGGACTTGAATACATCTGTGCAGTCCATTGTAGCTTTTGTGCACAGCACTGCATGTTATGTTGGCCATTTGGTCGAGTTGTAGTCCAGTCCACTCATGTACATGCTTCACTGCAGCCTTCACTGTCCACCTGTTGCACTCTGGTCTCTTGTTCACCATAGTTTGTACATGCATTTGCTATACTGTTTGCTGTAATATTAGCTTGTGACATTCATGTTGCAGTCCATGTTCTGTTGATCACTTGTTTGCATTGTTGCAGTTGGTCAATTTTTTCATCTGTATATTGCTGTAATCTTCATTTCCTTGTATTGTCATCACTGTGTACTGATGGTCTTGAGTATTTGCACATTTGTTCACAACTGCTTCAAGTCATTCTCTTTTATGTTCACTGGCCTGTACATTTGAGTTGCAGTGCTGTCTTTGATGTTGTACTTTGGTCTATTGGGCTGCATTTGTGTATATTTGATCATTTTTACAACCTGGTCTGGTGCACCTTGTTTCATGCTTGAGACTGTGCTTGCATTGTCTAGTCAGTGGTGCTTTGAGTTGAACCTATCTTGGGTTTGACCTTGTTTTTGATTTCTGTGCTTTTGTTTGATTTTTGCACACGAGTTGGCGAGGCAGTGCACACGTATACAAATGTACACGTGTGTACTGCAGCCACTTGTAATTACCTGTCCCTGATAAAAAATACCGATATGCACAGATATTGCACAGTCAAAAATGATGACGAACAACCCAAATAACTGAGGCAAACAATGTTTTCAAAATCATCGTTTCTTTCAAATTTCAAAAATATTTCTCTTTCAATTTTACTGCGTTTGAAAATATTTTTGCAGATTACTCAGATGCTGGATTCAAACCGGATTATAGTTGAAGACAAAAATATGAGTGTGAGTGATATGTAGTAAGGTTGTGATGTAAATGTGATGTGATTGTAAACAAAAATGTATATGTATAGTGAGAGCATGAAATTGTACTATTTACAATTGTAATAAATATTTGTTTGAATAAAAATTTCTGTTTGAATTCAAAATCTGTTTAACTTGTTCTGTTTGAATTCAAATTCGAATTCTGTGTAATTTAATTTTATTCAACAGATATTTATCTAACCAAATACATACTATTCAAAATATTTGTTTGAATAAAATTTCTGTTTGAATTCAAAATCTGTTTAACTTGTTCTGTTTGAATTCAAATTCGAATTCTGTGTAATTTAATTTTATTCAACAAATATTTATTTAAACTATGAAAAAACAAAATAGTACATTACCAAATACATTTATATGAATGTATATATGTTTATTATCATCAAACAAAAATCATATAGCGCAAAGCGCATATTCAACAATCTCCCCCTTTTGATGATAACAAACATATATTTAAGATTTTGAATATATTAAATGTATTTGATAATTTCATTTGCTCCCCCTATTTGAATGCTTCCTTTTTATGTGATACTCCCCCTACATATATGCATACAAATAAAAATATGTAAATGAGCCTATATGCAAATTGAAAGTTATTTGACCTTTGCTTGATTCTATTTGACAAAATATTAACTTTTCTCTCCCCTTTTGTTATCAGCAAAAGAATAATAGTGTTATAAAAATAGGGATGAAGTGATAGACATGAATCAAACATTTAACTCAATTAAATATAAATATCAAATTTCAATAAAACTCAAACAAAAATCATAATTACTCTTGTCAAGCGCATATTCCACTTTCAGAAGTAATGGAGATAGAATCATCAAAAATTCATATAGATATGTCTATTTGTGGTATATTTATTTCTTGAAATTTGAATATCTACTAACCATGCATAACCGTAAGGACTTTTAATTGAGATTAGTAGTATTCCAATTTAATTTAAAAAATGAAATCAAGTATCTTCTAACCACGCATGACCGTAAGGACTTTTAAATGGGATTAGAATCAACTTGTCTATTAAATCAATTATTTTTAATATGCGTTCCATACATGCATAACCGTGAGGACTTTTAAATGAGCATGGAAGCACATAATCAAAAATCCAAGTAATTCACCCATGCATAACCGTGAGGACTTTTAAATGAGAGTGAATACTTTGGATATTTATTTTTATTGCTAAATATAATAAGTTGAAGCACAAATAATTTCCTTCACAGATTTAAGATATTGAAGAACAAATGATTTCCTTTGTAAACTACCACAAATTTACGTACCAAATATGATCTTGATGAGTAATGGTCGATAGAAAGATGATAGAAATAGAAATGGTCATGGAATTATTACCCAACAAAAAGTTTTTATAACTCTTGTTATGAAATTCTAAAGAAATTTTCTAATTATACTTTCTCGAGTTATAATATATGATAAATATCAACACTCATCTCTTTTTCAATCACTATTCATCTTTTCGATAATCAAAGAGAGTTAGATTAGTCAAAAATTTGTCATTTAAAATCAAATTAAACATTATAAAATCAATTTTTCAAAAATGATTAATCTGTAAATATGGTCAAACATGATTTTCTCGAGGGGGTTTTATAAGAAAATTTTCTGCTAATTGAAAATTATTTCAAATGAAAAAAATATGCAGATATTTTCTTTAAAAAAAAAGACGATGCAGCAAATGAATGTTAAAAAATTAATCACATTCCACTAGTAATTTTTCTATCAACTATATTACCAGTGTAATCTGCATCTGAATTTAAATTTCACTCAATATTCACTCGTTGAACCATGAAGTGTGCACCAAAAATTTCAAAACATCATTCTTTTGAATTTGAATTTAAGCCGTGTTAACACTAAAACAAATATCATGATTTTAATTTCAGAAACCAGAGGATAAACAATTATTTTCATGAGTAATCAACAGTCAATCAACATCATAATTATTTCAAAAACAATTTCTTAAAATCCTTTTTCTCATGAATTTGAAATCGTGCAAATTTACAAGCAGTGATCAAAATGTCAGAACCAATATATCTACGTGTAGCATGAGTAACCAGCATTTGACTGAACAAATTTATATAAATTAGTTCAAAAATTGAAAATCTGATTGGTCATCAATTAAGCACAAATTAATGTCATAAATAAGAACAAGTCAAAAAATCATATCAATTAAGTCCGAATCAGTCAACCATCATAATTACTCCAAGTAATTCTATTTGAAGATATAAAAAAAAAAAATCATAGCATCAAAATCATCATCTTTTGTTCATCTCAATATTGGCTGATTTTAATTTAGAGTATGGTGCAGATAATCACATTTAAAAAAACAATTACCTGTTTTACCTTTACGATAATTTTTCGTGATTGCCCATTGTGATTCTGTCACCTTTATATTAGGCTAAGGAACTTTGCTTTGTCGCCCGTTGTGTTTCTGGAACAGCCGAAATCCAGAGAACACTGTTGTTGTTCCTTAGCCTGCCACCACACCTACACGATAAAAGATTTGTGTGACCTATTTGTTTTTATAGGTCCATTGTTGTTAGTGGCAGAATATGAAAAATATGTTTTTGGAGACTCAAAACTATTTATATATGTTCCTTTTGGCACCCAAATTTGTTTGACTTTCAAAGATTTTATATTTGTGCCTTTTGGAACCCAAATTGGTATAGTTTTCACGTGTTTGGGTCTATACCAACAATTATTTCGATTATGTCCAAATTCTCTACTAAACGTGCACATTAAATTGACTTGATTAAATTTTGTGTTCCTATGACTATGATTTTCAACATGATTTCCAATTATTTCAGATCGAGCAACACTTTTACCTTTACCATCATCTTGTGATTTTCCATAACCTAGTCCTTTTCTATTGTTAGCAAAAATTTGATTTCCAAATAACATTTTGAAAGATTTTTCGCCTCTTGAAAAGTTATTCAAAGATTTCTCAAGATTTTGGACTTTGGTTTTTAATGTTGAATTTTCAGTGACAAGTGAGGTGCATCGATTAATAAAATCCTTTCTCCTAGTGTCGATGGTTTCCTTAAGATTCAAGTTTTCATTTTCAAGACTTTCAAAGTTATTCCTCAGTTTTGATAATTCTGAATCTAAAATCTTACATTTTTTACATTCTAGGTTTTGAATATTTTCAAGTTCAGTTTTTAACCTAAAATTTTCACGAGCAAATTCTCTCCTATCAGATTTCAGTTTTTCAATTTTAGATTCAAGAGTATCCACTACCTTAGTAAGATCAGAACACATAAAAACAAGTTCTTTATAAGAAAACTCATCTGCCTCACTAGATTCGTCAGAGGTTGCTTCTAATTCTGATTTTGCCATGCAACACAAGTTAGCCTCCTCTGGGCTGCTATCCGAAGCTTCCTCTCCTTCTTCATCATCCCAAGTCGCTGCAAATACCTTCTTCGCCTTTTTCTTTTCTTTGTTGTTTTTGAGAAGTGGGCATTTTGGTTTGATGTGGCCAGGCTTGTTGCAGTTATAACATGTCAGTTCATTATCGGAATTTTCGGAATCTTTTGACCTATTGCCCTTTGTTTTCTTCTTGCGTGGCTTGAATCTAGACCATCTTCTAAGATTATTAACAGCCATTGCAAGCTCTTCAATTGGATCTTCTTCATCGCTTTCTTCTTTACTTTTTAAGGCAATCGTCTTCTTCTTTGGTTCGGAGTTGTTGCGTTCTTCCTTTGCTTTTAACTCAAGCTCATATGTCATCAAGTTGCCAATCAACTCCTCCATGCTTAGTTTGCTCAGATCTTTCGATTCTTGGATTGCTGTGACTTTTGCCTCAAAGTTCATTGGTAAAACTCGTAGTATCTTCCGCACAAGCTCTACCTCAGCGAATACCTTCCCAAGCGCTCTAGCATTGTATACCAAGGTTGAAAAGCGTCCAAACATATCCTTTATGCTCTCGCCTTTGTCCATCACAAAATTTTCGTATTCATTGCTGAATAGGGCTAGCCGAGACTCCTTGACTTGAGAAGTTCCTTCATGTGTCACCTCCAAAGTATGCCATATTTCCTGTGCTGTTGTACAATGAGAAATTCTATTAAATTCGTTTTTATCAAGAGCACATATCAAAGCATTCATGGCTTTAGCATTTGTCGTTTTTAATTTCTTATCATTTGCATCCCACCTATCCTTAGGTTTAGGAATCTCAGTACCACCAACGATTATAGTGGGAGGTTTATAGCCAGTTTCAATAATATCCCAAACATCATAATCAACGGAACTAAGATAAATACTCGTCCTAACTTTCCAATAAGCATAATCGTTCCCGTTAAACATGGGTGGCCTAGCAATAGATTGCCCCTCAGAAAAAGCATTATTTTGTCGACTCATGACTCTAGAGTTAAAAAAAAATATACCGGGCTCTGATACCACTTGTAGGATCTAGATTAACCCTAGAGGGGGGGTGAATAGGGTTATAGCAAATTTTCTCGAATTAAACACAGAAATATAATAGCAGAAATAAATATGCTGAAAAGTAAATCACACACAAAATTTACCCAGCTTCGGCAACCCCTGCCTACTGCTGCATTCACAGATTTCTATTAGAATTAAACAGTATCACGCTTACAAACACTCTACTAGACTCGCAGACCCTTTTGCTCCCGCTCACAAACACTCTACCAGACTCACACACCCTGCTCCCGCCTATAGAGTTTCGCTCACTCGCAAACACTGCTCCCGCCTATAGAGCTTTGCAAACTCGCACTCCCTGCTCACTGAACTAATTCTAAATAGACAATCTGACACTACCTAATCCCTAGGTGGTGATTTACAGATTCTTCGACTCGAAAAGAAAAAAACAACTTCAAAAATAACACCGGAGCAAAAATTAAACTACAACTTGAATACGTGATTTTTGCTCAAAATAAAATAACTAAAAAACCCCTTTTTTTAATTGAACCCTAAATAAAAAACTTAAGCCCTTTTATAAAACAAGGCCGGCCCCTTGTTTTTATTAACCCGATTCACTTTCTTTTGATATCTCTAGTCCGATCCCCTTTTGTCTCGTTCGTGAGAATAATGGCAGCTTCGTTCTAATTAGGGCTTCGTTCCCTTTTGTTCCAGTTAGGGCTTCGGCTCTTTGTTCCAATTAGGGCTTGAAGTCGCCGGCTTTAATTCGATCGATCCATTGATATTTTGCGTGTCGCCTTGATCGATTTATTCCTTGTTGCTTATGCGGCTGCTTCGATGGAGTTCGTGTTCGAATTGGTATGTTCTTTTTATTGCTTGCAATTGCTTAATTTCTGTATTGCGAACTCCTCCTTATGCCGATGATGATAATTTGGTTTTTATAGGGTTCGATCCCCTGAGTTTTCGTTCGTATATTCATGTTTGAATTTGTCAATGAATTACCTCGGCCACTTGATGATGCTTGAATGTTTGAGAATGATTCTGACTTCTTCAAATTACTTGAACAACACGGTTTCGAATTCATGTGTTGACCACGGCTTTAAATTGATTTCGTGATTTGTGATATTTGACTTTGTCACACGCATATTTTCGACTTGTTTAATCATCTTGATTTACACAGCTTCATTCATCTTTGCATTCCTCCACTGTAGCATTGATTTTGTGATTTTTCACTTTGTTGCTCAGTTACTGATGCATTCAGTTGCTTGTTGATGTTGTATATGTGATGCATTCATTACTGCAATACTTGTTGCACTTTAGTTGTTCACCATGTTGCATTCACTCCATTTTGCATTGCATTTGTGATTGATGCAGTTTTGACATTTGGTCATGTTACAGTATTCATTGTTGTTGTGTTCCTCACTGATGCATTGTTGTAACTCCATCTTGACTTAGGCTTTTCACTGTAACAGATGCTACACTTGTTCATGTATATATTGCTTTGTTTCACTGGTGGCCTATGTGCATGCTTCACTGTTCTTTGCATTTGTTCATATGAGTCTGCTCACTGTATCATGCTTGGCTTTGTACACTGTCTTGTGCATTGCCCCCATTCACTGTTGCTGTGCAGTTGCAATGCCTTGCTTGGTCTCTGTTACATGCTTGCTGTTGCATGCTTGTGATATTCATGTTGATTTGATGATGCTGGTATTTGCTGATATATTACTTTGAATTGCATACATTTTATGTTGACATTTTCTTTGACACAGATGCTATATCAATGCTGCTTCACCATATTTGTTGTTGCAGCTGTCTTGACTTATGCTGTCCACTACAGTTTGTAGTGATATTGAGCATTGCATATTTGATTCCTGTTTGCATTTGAGTTTGTAACTTGGAGTCTGCAACTTGATTTGTGCCTTGTCCATTCTCATGTATTCATGTTGCTGGACTTGAATACATCTGTGCAGTCCATTGTAGCTTTTGTGCACAGCACTGCATGTTATGTTGGCCATTTGGTCGAGTTGTAGTCCAGTCCACTCATGTACATGCTTCACTGCAGCCTTCACTGTCCACCTGTTGCACTCTGGTCTCTTGTTCACCATAGTTTGTACATGCATTTGCTATACTGTTTGCTGTAATATTGGCTTGTGACATTCATGTTGCAGTCCATGTTCTGTTGATCACTTGTTTGCATTGTTGCAGTTGGTCAATTTTTTCATCTGTATATTGCTGTAATCTTCATTTCCTTGTATTGTCATCACTGTGTACTGATGGTCTTGAGTATTTGCACATTTGTTCACAACTGCTTCAAGTCATTCTCTTTTATGTTCACTGGCCTGTACATTTGAGTTGCAGTGCTATCTTGATGTTGTACTTTGGTCTATTGGGCTGCATTTGTGTATATTTGATCATTTTTGCAACCTGGTCTGGTGCACCTTGTTTCATGCTTGAGACTGTGCTTGCATTGTCTGGTCAGTGGTGCTTTGAGTTGAACCTATCTTGGGTTTGACCTTGTTTTTTATTTCTGTGCTTTTGTTTGATTTTTGCACACGAGTTGGCGAGGCAGTGCACACGTATACAAATGTACATGTGTGTACTGCAGCCACTTGTAATTACCTGTCCCTGATAAAAAATACTGATATGCACAGATATTGCACAGTCAAAAATGATGACGAACAACCCAAATAACTGAGGCAAACAATGTTTTCAAAATCATCGTTTCTTTCAAATTTCAAAAATATTTCTCTTTCAATTTTACTGCGTTTGAAAATATTTTTGCAGATTACTCAGATGCTGGATTCAAACCGGATTATAGTTGAAGACAAAAATATGAGTGTGAGTGATATGTAGTAAGGTTGTGATGTAAATGTGATGTGATTGTAATCAAAAATGTATATGTATAGTGAGAGCATGAAATTGTACTATTTACAATTGTAATAAATATTTGTTTGAATAAAAATTTCTGTTTGAATTCAAAATCTGTTTAACTTGTTCTGTTTGAATTCAAATTCGAATTCTGTGTAATTTAATTTTATTCAACAGATATTTATCTAACCAAATACATACTATTCAAAATATTTGTTTAAATAAAATTTCTGTTTGAATTCAAAATCTGTTTAACTTGTTCTGTTTGAATTCAAATTCGAATTCTGTGTAATTTAATTTTATTCAACAAATATTTATTTAAACTATGAAAAAACAAAATAGTACATTACCAAATACATTTATATGAATGTATATATGTTTATTATCATCAAACAAAAATCATATAGCGCAAAGCGCATATTCAACATTTTGTTTAAAGATTAGCCATTTATCTATTATATATTGTTCTGCTGCGATTGTGAGATTCTGATATTATTACTATTTATTCTTCTACCTCCTTCTTCTTTAACCCTAATGGTTCATTTTTCCAGCATTCGATTGTTCGGCATTTGATACAGTGGACGTATTGATGTTGATTTTTGGGTGTCGAAAAATCGGGTCGTCATATAAGCGTATACTTATACTAAAATGGAACAATGTATGACATGGTTTGTAATTGGATATTATGTATATAATATACTTATATTTGAAATGATGTATGTTTATGCTCATGATGTACTAATGTTACATGACAGGATGTAATTGTTTTTCATGATCTAGTAAGGGCATTGCGACTTCTCACTATATGTTATGCTTGGAAAGTGCATTGCCCATACCAAGCTTTTTGTCTAATCTTTTCTTATTGTTTTCCCATAAACTTTCGAATTCTCATTCATCTAGGCCGAGTTTATGAGATTAGACGGGTAGTATTTAGGAAGACAAATAAAAGCTCCCAAGATGAAGTAGGGGGCTCAGCAGATAATAAGTTTTATTTTAGATTTCGCTGTTATAAAACTAGGTTACATCACTAATTAAGTGTTTATGGTGACATCTTCATATGTCAGGCACGATTTAAGTCTATTATATATTTACCAATACGTGGGCACGAATTGTGAAATGAAAATGTAAAGACAATTTGTGTATGAAAATTATTTAGTTGCTCTGTTTAATTAATATTATTGAAAAAACTGATTTAATTATATTCGTCGAAAATAATTTTGGCGATGAGTTTAGCATTATTATCATCCATTTTCGCATTTTTAGATTAGGTATCCTAAAGTAACTTGATTAAAAATAAGGCACACCATATCGTATATCTAATTGATCGTGTACTTGTTAATGGATTAGATGTAGTTGGGAACATAAACTGTTTAAATTTGGGACAATTTATTTGGTCAAAGAAAACACTAAGGGAGATGATTTGATGGTTTCCATGAACGTAAGTTTCCATATGTTATTTGAATATATAGAATATGCACTTATACCTACTGGGATTTACTCATGTGGGTCGCTATTGATAAGGCACTATTGAATGGTTTTGTAAATCTACACATATAAAGAAGAATTAAATTGTAAGTTGCTTAAAATTAAGAATAAACTGTTCGTATTTTCAAGCATTGAAAGAAGCCTATTCATGTTTTCAATTTTAATGCCCGATATACCATAGAGTGGGGGTCAGTTCAATTTGATTTTGAGTTTAAATCTACAATGCATCAAACAAAAAGCAAGTTGTAATCTACTTTTTAATATGGTCTGGTTTCTTATTTTAAAATATGATTTGGTTTCAGTTTAAACTTAGATTACATATATCAAAATATTTTTAGTAATTTTCAATAAATTAATGAAACAGAAACTTCTCTTTAGAAGTCTAACATCAAGCAATCAATAACTTATACGACAACAAACAAATCTAAAAGTATGTCAAACGAAGTGTTCTTTGAAAGTATATATCCATATACGACAAGTAATGGTAGTCATATATAAAAAATATTTGTAATAATCTATGCTACTTTAAATCCTAAATTCTTATAAAACTCGCCAACATTTTAATTAGTTGTTTAATCTGATTTAATATGATTAGTTCAAACTTTCAAACCATAGTTTAATGGCATTGGGCCATATTTCACTAAATCATTCTGTTATGGCCAAAATTTTCATCGTCCTGGAACATACTTAAATAGATAGATTGGCCAAAAGAATGTTGAAGGAATAGATCCAAAGACTTGGAGAATATTAAGAATGATGAAATAAAGGAGTGCAAAAGTTTGATGAAGTTTGGAATAACCTAATCATATTAGTGCCGATATGATTTGGTCTCTACCGACATGAATTCAAGAATTGGATTGGTAAAGCACGAAAGAAGAAAGCTCGAGCACGGAGTAAAAATGGACCCTAAATGCCTAAATTCATGTCAGTAAGTCGGTATTGACATGAATTTATGTCGATATTGACATGATTTGGTTTTCGAATTGATGAGGGACGATCAGTTCTTCATGCTGGAATCTCGGATCTAGACATTTACCCGGTATTTCATGATTTACCGACTTTGACGAAGGAGCTTTGTGATGCACCACCTCTATACTATACTGGCCAAGGACACTATGGGGTAATGCCGTGAACTAGACACGAAGAATAAGGCTGTTGAGGAGCAATCATCTGTGTAATTGCTTTATGCGAGTACTGATATGTCAAATAGTATGACGTGCATTTCATTTCAAGCGTACATCTGGCATATCAAATACAAACTCAAAGCTACTATACAGTGGCTTTGTGTCCTTCGGAAACAAATATAAAATAAGCATAATATAAATTAGTCACAAATATTCATATCACTACGGCGGAAACAGATATGAATATATCACATAGAAGTGCACATCAAAGTAGTAATCATACAAGAACCACTACACCACAAAAGAATAGGCACAAGTGCTAGACAAAAGAATATGTATACATCAAGGAGTCTTTATCTCGAATGTAGAAAAACAAACACTACTAAGCTAAAGTAGTTAGCCAAAAGTCAGAAGCTAGTCCCTGCTAAGAAGTTAAGTGGAAGCACCTGAAACACCTCGGCCTGACCCGAGTATTATTTAAGAAGAAAAATAATAAACGGATCAGTCGAGCTATAAATATCATAAAAGATGAGACAGGATAAAAGATATGACAAAAATATATATAACAACAAAAATCATACAATATCTCAAATCTCTTCAAATACCCAAAAAGAGTGTCATATCTTTATTTTTGTTCACCAAACCACAAATATTGATAAAGCTTATCAATAAAAATCATAAAAATTGGTGAAACACAAACTCTAGAAGTCTATAATTAGAAACCCAGAAAACACAAAGGGGGAGGCCTATCACAAACGGGAGCATGAAAACTCACCAACATATGTATCATAAAAGGAACGCTATCTCATGGGTCGCTAACCCATAAAAATACGATGTACAGTCCCCCTTAGGGACGAATGAGCCGAACATCAACGCATCTAAAAAGATACGTCCCATGCACAGCCGAACATTGACACACCTAAAAAGATACGCCCCATGCACAGGGTTATTGATCCGAACATCGACACACCTAAAACGATACGCCCATGCGCAGAATTATTGAGCCGAACATCGACGCATCTGAAAAGATACTCCCCATGCACAGACTCATTGAGCCGATTGCTCCATGAACGGTCCAAAGACCATGGGTCGCAACCCCACCAAATTGAGCCAAAACTCCACAGAATGATCATCATAGATCAATAAGTGTAAATTACACTAAGCTAGTAAATAAAGGAGTTTAGCTTCATGTCCCATAACCATTGGATTAACTTAAATATTTACGAAAAAATTGTAGATTTCCACATGAAGATTGTCACGGGATTTCAATCAAACAAGTCGAAAATTAATTGACGAAGTAAACGCAAGCATTTCATACCACTTATTTCGCTAAGTTGTTTAATTAGATTTCTCATACGAATGAGGTAAACGTTTGTGTATACTAATAGATTGAAAAATGTTTTGAAAGAGTTTTGTGTTAAAAATAGTGTCGAAATCGTTTTAGTTAAAGAGTTTTAGTATTTACTACTAGTATAATAACCATTATATTTTAAAGCGACAAATCACAGAAATGATTATAAAAACAATCTATCATCAAAAATCTATATTCGACGACGTGAATTAAAACCATATAAATCGATATCAAATCCATCAAATGGAAACACCAAAGATCCAGAAATGAAATCATCAAATTCGGTATTGATTAACAATAACTATTCAGATCGTCAAAAATCGATAAAATTTGGAAATCCACTTAAAATCAAGCAAAATTCAGCATGATCAGACGTCTGTTAGGTTTAGCCAAACAACTGAACCTGGATTTTGGAAGTTTATATTTTTTTTTTCTTTTTTTCTTTTTATTTCTTGAAGCCCCCCAAATGTCTGGTTGGGTTTAACTAGACGACTGGTCATGGGATATGCCATTTTATTATTTTGCCATTTCTTTTTTTCTAAGGAACCCTAACCAGACGTTTGGTTGGTTCAGTTGGTCAAAAATTTGCCTAGGCCAATGATGGCCAAATCGGTTCGGAAGCGGTCGGACGAGCAATAAAGGCTAGGGATTTATGCCAAGCGACAACCCAATCCTATAGGCCATCGATACACCCCAAATAACATGTCCGACCATCCATAATTGGATTTTCATAAATTTTTTGACTTCAAAACCCAAAATTGAAAAATTCACCAAACCAATTCAAATCAAAAGCAATTGAATATGAAATAGATGTTAGGAATTCATACCTAACAACAATGAAAACTATAAACATAGAAATGAGTTCAAGAACTCACATATAAACTCAAAAACAAGGAATGATAATCTTTAAAACAAAGCAAGATCATTTTTTCTTCACTACACCTCTAGAATCCACAATCTATTATCAGATGCACAGTTTTTCCTAAGTTAGGCTGCAGGAAATTATGAAAATTGAAGAGGGATTGAGATGGAGAAGATAAAGATAATGCTTACCTAAGCTTCACTTTGATTTTAAAACTAGAACTTGAATTCCTAAGAGAAACTAGGTCTTAGGAATTTTGTTTTCTCTTCTCACCATATTTCCTAAGGGTTGAGTGTTAGGAAATTATGAGTGGAATGAATGAATGGAGAGGAGTGGAGTAGGAGCTATTAGGTGGAAGAGTTTGGATTATCTTTTTGGGTTGGTGGACTAGAACCAAACCCTAAACCCAAATGAAAATACCAAAATCCTAATCAACTCCAAACATATCATTGTTTTACTTAAACAGGTTGTAAACGTCGTTTTAAACTCAATGGAAGTGGTCTCGAGTCTGAATACGACTGTTTGCAAAAAGTCACATTTCGAATTTTAATTCAACCAATGATGCTATATTTAAATATAAAATCGTAAAATATGCGGGTTGTTACAGACTCATCTCCTTAAAGAAATTGCGTCCTCGCGATATTTAAGAAGAAAATAAAGAGTAACAACCACTCTAAGGCATGACAACACAAAAGAAAATTTTAAAGTGAGAAGTTCACCTTAAGGAGCAAGAGAGAGTAAATCCAAGTGTGTTCGCTCAATGAATCCTATGGATTCCCAAGAACAAACCTTAGGATTTGAAGACCAATGAACTTTCACAAGTGAAACAACTTTATTAAGGAGGCGTTTAACCTCCATAGCAATGATACGAATAGGATGTTGCTCATAAGTCCGATAAGGTGAAACGTCAATTTCTTCAATAGCAGTGGGCTCAAGAATAGAATCAGAATTTATAAGGAATTTCCTAACCGAGAGACATGAAATACGTCATGAATATTAGAAAATTTGAGCCAGTAATAAGAGGCGATAAGCCACAGAACCAATGCGGTCGGTGATGGGATATGAGCCACTATATCGAGACGCTAATTTTCCCAAACAATTGAAATGCACAACACCCTTCATAGGTGAAACATGAATGAACACCAAATCTCTCACAGAAAATTCTAAATTCCACCTTTATTTATCATCATTGGATTTGTTTACTTTGAGCTTCTTCCATCCTATGATTGGAAGCTATTATTATAAGAAAACTCGACAAGAGAAATATGATCTTTCCAACTTCCACCAAAATCAAGAACACATGCACGATGAAGATCTTTAAAAGTTTGATTCACGCTCTCTCTTTGTCCATCGAACTGAGGATGATAAGCAGTGCTAAAACTAAGCTTCATTCCCAAAGCTTTTTGAAGACCCTTCCAAAATCCACTGATAAATAATGGATCACGATCGCTAACAGTAGAAGTAGGAACTCATGTAATTTAACAATTTCTTTAACATAGAGTTTAGCCAAAAGAGGTACGGTCCGGTTGGACCGAATGGGAAGAAAATGGGCGGATTTTTTAGGTCTATCTACAATCACCCGTAAACTGTCATGACCCGAACGAGAACGGGAAAGGCCATCAATAAGTCCATGGAAATTTGATTCCACTTCCAAACTGGAATGTCCAAATGTTGCAATAACCCAATGGGCCTTTGATGCTCAGCCTTAACGAGTTGGCAAGTCATTCAACACTTAATAAAGTTAGCAATATCAGATTCCATTCCATCTCAATAATAAAGTCGCTTCATGTCCGCGTATATTTTACTACTACCGGGATGAATGGTAAATTTAGAACGTTGAGAGTGCTCTAAAATATCTTAACGAAGATCACTAATATTTGGCACAATAAGTCCACTAAATTTTCGAATGCCTCCACGAGCATCAATATCAAAATCTTTCAAACCATTAATCTTATTTTTATCTCTACAAGTTTGGCTAAGAGGAGCCAATTTGGGATCTTGCTTTTGAACTTCAAAAATGCAGTCTAAAAGAGAAGGATGAGCCTCTAGGCTACATAAAACAAGAGATGAACATAAATCGGAATCACGATCTCGAATCTCACAAGTGGACAAAGTCTCGAGATCGATCCATTCAGATATTATCGTGGAAACAACCACTTGTTGCTTACAACTAAGGGCATCGGCAACATGATTTCCATCTTCGGGAGTATAAAGAATATCAAGATCATAAGATGCAAGGAATTCGAGCCAAAGTTGTTGAATTGGACAAAAAGAAACGAAGTGACTTAGACAAATCTTGTTTGTCGATAGCTTCGGACCAATCAATCGAATATTTACTCATACATAATCGATCGAACACTACTTGAAAACGGTTCTTCTGTTCAGAAACAAAATGTTCCAAATGTTCCTGTAAATTCTTGCTCCCATTGGGCCTGTTTTATTGGACTTAACATGAGTACCCTGCTAATGCTAAGTAGAAAGAAAGGCCACTGCAGCAAATTAGTCTCCTAAAACTAGAATCGCCTCCCTCTGAATCGTACAGGTCAACGAAAGAGGCTCGAACTACTTATGCTTACTAGTTCATTTTGAGAGAATAAATACTTCAAAGATTTATGATCGACGTAGAGAACAAATTTCTCACCCAAAAGATAACGATGCCAAATTCTAAGGGCAAAAACAATGACCGCGAGCTCTAAATCATGAATGGCATATCTAGTCTCGACGGGCTTTAATTTCCTAGAAGCATAAGCGATAACACGTTCCCTTTACATGAGAACGGCTCCCAAACTGATACGACTAGCATAGATATAAGCAATCAAGTCTTGGTTCTCTTTGGGAATCTCAAGAATAAGAGCATCGGAAAGGAGTTCTTTTAATTTCTGAAAAACAGCTTCACATTAGTCTGACCAAATGTACTCAACTCCCTTCTTTTTCAAACTAGTAAGAGGTGCGGAAATTTTAGAAAAGTCTTTTATGAACCGACGGTAATAGCCCGCCAATCCAAGGAAGCTATGAATTTCCATCACACTCTCCGGCCTCTTCCAATTTTGAATCGCCTCAATCTTTGAAGGATCCATGAAAATTCCGGATTTAGAAATAATATGTCCTAAAAATTTCATTTGGGATTGCCAAAAGAGCACTTAGAAAATTTTTCTTTTAATTGATTGCTCCTAAGGGTTTCCAACACAATTCGAAGATTTTTTTCATGCTTTTCCTCGGTTTTAGAATAATAAGAATATCATGGATAAAGATGAGAAAAAATCGATCGAGAAAGTCTATGAAAACTCGATTCATAAGGTCAACGAAATAAGTCGGAGCATTCGTTAAACCAAATGGAATAATAAGCCATTTATGAGATCCGTAATGAGTACGGAACGATGTTAAAGGAATGCTATCCTCTGCAATATGAAGCTGATGAAAACCGGTTCTAAGTCTAACTGTGAAAAGATTCTAGCACCATTAAGTTAATCGAGTAGATCATCAATCTGAGGCAAAGGATATTTATTCTTGATGGTGAGATCATTAAGCTTGCGGTAGTCAACGCAAAGCCTAAGTGTACCATCAGATTTCTTCACAAAGATAGCCGGTGCTCCCTAAAGAGAGTAACTAGAACGAATAAACTATTTTGCTTCCAATTCAGATAATTGTTTATGCGTCTCCTCATTTTTCTTATTGGACATACGATAAGGAGGACGAGTGATAGGTTGAGCTCCAAGGATTGGATTAATTCTAACCTCAATTGCATGCTTAGGAGGTAATCCTAAAACTGGCTCAAATATATTAGGAAATTCACAAACAACCGAACGAGGGAAATGACATCTTCCTCATCATTATCATCATCATGTGGATTTAGAGAACATAAGGATGCCACCGAATTGGAATCTGAATTTTTAAGAACAATAGAAATCTGCATAAAAGATTGGGGATTCGAAGATGGATAGTCCACTCATGACATAGGATGTGGGCTTTATAACGATTAAGGCAATCCATTCCCAAAATCATTTTGAAACCTAAGTAAAGCATAACATGCAAATCGGCTCGAAAAGCATAATCACATAGAATAATTTCAACATCCTTAAAAAATAAACTGAGTGTTGCGGATACAAAAACCAGATTTGCAATTCTTAAAGAAGTCATCAAGCCCATAACATTTAAAGAAAAAGTATCAACAATTTCTTTAGATATAAAAGAGTGAGATGCACTCGTATCAAAAAGTTTAATAGGATGGTCACGAAACATAATAATGCCATCAAGGACATAATAAGAAATACCTTAACCAAGGGAAGTGTTATCAAGGGCTTACACAATATTCAGCTTTGCCTCTTTCTTGCTTTGAAGTTTGGGACATGTAGATATATGATGACCTAAACTTTTGCAGTAGCGACAATAAAGGTGTTTCGAACACCTATTTGCATAATGGTCCTTAGAAACATAATTGTAGCACACTCCACGATTAGGGGTAGGAGTCTTTGCTACCGAAGTTGCTTGCTTCCCTTTCTTGCTGGGATTAGGTTTGAACTTAATAGACGGATACCTCTTCTTGGTGTTATTGAAGTTCTATTTGGCACCCCCAACATCACCATCACTTTCTTTATCGACCTCTTCAAGTCAAAGAGTGATATCTACAAGCTGAGCGACAGAAACTTCCAATTTCAAAAGTAAAGCCTTTTTAAGGTTCTTATTCAACTCATAGATAAACCTCTTATTTTCCTTCAATGGGGTATTAATATACTCGACCCCATATTTAGAGAGGGATTCAAATGATGCGACAAAATCTGTCATAGAAGATTTACCTTGAACAAGGTCGATAAAGTGTCAAACTAAAGTTACTTTTTCAGCTTGCAGCACAAACTTTAACTTGAACCTTTCCCAGAATTGCTCCCAAGTAAGATCCGCTTGAACAGTTTCCGAAACCAGAAGATCATACCAATCTAATACTCTCTCCTGGAGCATGCTAGAAGCCAATTAGACTCGATGTAGATCCACAAGATTCATGCGATAAAAGATACGGTCGCATGTTCTAAGCCAAGCTTGGACTTCTATAACGCTTTCGGAACTCTTGAATGACCTTTCACCCAAATTGGTATACTCACTGCACAAGTATGCAAACCTGGATTTAGGATGAGTAGGCTCAAGAATGGGTCCGACGGCTTGGGCATTCTTTACAAGATCCAAAAGCTGTTGGGAAGACATGAATACGCCATCCTGAGGAGTAGTACTGGATTGACCGGCGTTAGGACCGCCAGGTCTAACCATTTCTCTTCCTTAAGAAAGAAAGAAAGAAGAGAAAAAAGGTTATTCTTAGAATGAATATCAAACAAACTTGATTGATAAAACAAGGCATCATAAAAGAAAATAAGATAGAACGGGTCCTAAGACTCGAATGAAATGCTAAGGCACGATTCCTAAGGGAGACTTAGGACAACGATCCTTGCTAGATTATTCTACATTGTTTTGAATTTTGGATCTGGTACCAAGCTGTGATGCCTTACCTCTATACTCACAATAGTCAAGGACACTACGAGGTAATGTCGTCAACTAGCACGAAGAATAAGCCTGCTGAGGAGCGACCATCTGTGTAATTGCTTTGTGCGAGTACCGATCTGTCAGATAGTATGACATGCATTTCGTTTCAAGAGGAAATCTGACATATCAAATACAAACACAAAGCTACTACACAGTGGCTATATGGCCTTCAGAAACAAATATAAAATAAGCATAACGTAAATCAGTCACATATATTCATATCACTAAGGCGGAAACAGATATGAATATATCACATAGAAATGTACATCAAAGTAGTGGACATACAAGAACAACTACATCATAAAAGAATAGGTACAAATGCTAGAAAAAAGAAGATGTATACATCAAGGAGCATTTATCTCGAATGTATAAAAACAAAAACTGCTAAGCTAAACTAGTTAGCAAAAAGTCAGAATCTAGTCCCTGATAAGAAGTTAAGTGAAAGCAACTGAAACACCTCGGTCTGACCCGAGTATTAGTTAAGAAGAAAAATAATAAACAGATCGGCCTAGCTATAAATATCATACAAGATAAGATAGGATAAGAGATATGATAAATATATATGATAACAACAAAAATCATACGATATCTCAAATCTCCTCAAATACCCAAAAAGAATGTCATATTCTTTATTTTTGTTCACCAAATCACAAATGTTGATAAAGCTTATCAATGCAAATCACAAAAATTGGTGAAACATAAATTCTAGAAATCAATAATTAGAAATCCAGAAAACACAAACGGGGAGGCCTATCGCAAAAGGGAGCATGAAAACTTACTAACACATGTATCATAAATGGAACGCTATCCCATTGGTCGCTAACCCATAAAAATACGGGATACAGTCCTTCCTTGGGGACGAATGAGCCGAACATCGACGCATCTAAAAAGATACTCTCCATGCACAATCGAACATTGACGCACCTAAAAAGATACGCCCCATGCACAGCGGAACATCGACACATCTAAAAAGATACGCCCCATGCACAACCGAACATCGACACATCTAAAAAGATACGCCCCATGCACAGCCGAACATCGACGCACCTAAAAAGATACGCCACATCCACAAACTTATTGGGCCAAACATCGATGCACCTAAAATGATACGCCCCATACACAGACTCATTGAACCGATTGCTCCACGAAAGATCAAAGGACCATGAGTCGCGACCCCACCAAATTGAGCCAAAAATCCATAGAATGATCATCATAGATCAATAAGTGTAAATTACACTAAGCTAGTAAATAAATGAGTTTAGTTTCATGTCTCTAACTATTGGCTTAACTTAAATATTTACGAACAAATTGTAGATTTCCACTCGAAGATTGTCATGAGATTTCAATCAAAGAAGTCCAAGAATTAAACGACGAAGTAAACGCAAGCGTTTCATACCACTTGTTTTGCTAAGTCGTTTAATTGGATTTCTCATACAAATGAGGTAAAGTTTTGTATATACTAATAGACTAAAAAATAGTTTTAAAACGAGTTTTGTATTAGAAAATAGTGTTGAAATCGTTTTTGTGAAAGAGTTTTAGTATTTACTACTAGTATAAAAAACTTGTGACAAATCATAGAAATGATTGTAAAAACAATCTATCACCAAAAATTCACATTCACCGATTGAATTAAAAGCTTAAAAATTGATATCAAATCCATCAAATGGAAACGCCAAAAATCCAGAAAAGAAATCATCAAAGTCGGTATTGATTGACAATAACTATTCGGACCGTCAAAGATCAATAAAATTTGTAAATCCACTCAAAATCATGCAAAAATGTCAAAATTCAACAGGACCAGACATTTGGTAGGTTTAGCCAGATGTCTGAACCTGGGTTCTGGAATTTTATATTTTTTTCTCTTTTTTCTTTCTATTTCCTTAAGCCTCCCAAACGTTTGGTTGGGTTTAACCAGACGTCGGGTCATGGGCCATGCCATTTTATTTTTTTGCCTGTATTTTTTTTTTTCTCAGGAACCCCAACCATATGCCTGAAATTACCAACCAGACGTGTGGTTGGTTCAGTTGGAAATTTTTTTGCTTAGGCCAATGATGGCTAAATCGATTCGGAAGCGATCAGACGAGCGATGAAGGCTAGGGATTTATGCCAAGTGGCAACACAGTCTTGTAGGCTATTCGATACACTCCAAATAACATGTCCAAACATCCATAGTTGGATTTTCATAAATTTTGACTTCAAAACCAAAAATTGGAAAATCACCAAACTAGTTCAGATCAAAAGCAATTGAACATGAAATAGATGTTAGTAATTCATATCTAACAAAAATGAAAGCCACAAACATAGATGTGAGTTCAAGAATTCACCTTCAAACTCAAAAACAAGGAATGAGAAGTTCTAAAACAAAGCAAGATCAATTTCCTCTTCACTACACCTCTAGAATCCTAAATCTATTATCAAATGCAAAGTATTTCCTAAGTTAGGTAATAGAAAATTATGAAAAATGGAGAGGGATTGTGATGGAGAAGATGAAGAGGATGTTTACTTAAGCTTGTCTTTGATTTTAGAACTAGTACTTGATTTCCTAAAATAAACCAAGGCTTAGGAATTTTAGTTTCCACTTTCAACCATTTTTCCTAGGGATTGAGTGTTAGGAAATTACGAGTGGAATGAATGAATGAAGAGGAGTGGAGAGCTATTAGGTGGAAGAGTTTGGGTTATCTTGTAGGGTTGGTAGGCTAGAACCAAACCCAAAGCCCAAATGAAAATATCAAAATCCTAATCAACTCCAAACATGTCGATGTTTATACTTAAACAAGTTGTAAACGTCGTTTTAAACTCAATGGAAGTAGTCTCGAGTCTGAATTCGACTGTTTACAAAAAGTCACATTTCGGATTCTAATTCAACCAATGATGCTATATTTAAATAAAACATATAAATATATGATCGTAAATTATGTGGGTTGTTAAAATTTTGTATATAAATAGCAGCCTAACTTTAGCCCAAGAGGAGGATTGTCATTTTTGAATCTAAAACCTATCTTCTTCCTCCTTGAACTTTTAA
This sequence comes from Allium cepa, assembly GCA_030765085.1. Taxonomy (NCBI): domain Eukaryota; kingdom Viridiplantae; phylum Streptophyta; class Magnoliopsida; order Asparagales; family Amaryllidaceae; genus Allium; species Allium cepa. Next base: position 613,459,758 of record CM060932.1, read on the forward strand.
GAACCTCTAGAGAATTCTAGATCCACTAAACTATGGTCAGACTTGATTATGATCATCATATTCTAAAAAGGAAATAATTAATAACAAAGATTAAAGTGTATGAAGGTTGGAATATTTGTTAAACCACTATATAAATTATGTGCCTTGATTGCTTTCTTGTTAATTTCACTAGATCTACTCGTTTGTCTACTTTATGGTGCTGTGTTAATTTTTGGTGCAATATTTTTGGTGTTTTCACTAAGAACCGCTTGAATCTGAGATTCGAAGAAGATGAAGAGGCCTACTATAAAAGTTATTACTAAAGGAAGTTAATCAATACATGCGGGTAGCTAGAAGGAGTCTTCGGGCCTTAACCGGCCTTCTATCTATATTACCAGAGATGATATGGAAGGAATGATGAAAAGAATACAAGATTGACTGATGGCTCGACAAGAAGAAATAATGGATGGAATTTTCAAAAGAATGAAGCAATAGAGAACAACCATAGAAATTCGTATTCAAAACCAGGGGAAAGAAAGCAGAGCAATTACATAAGGAATCAGAGCAGAGCGGGCTAGAGTCTTCCCCCACCACAAATTCATGTCGTTGCCGACATGAATCATATCGAAATGACATGATTGGCTAGGGGCACGACTGATTTGAATCTTAGGCAGGCAGGGAATTCGATATTGGGCGATGTAATGTAAAAAGCGCAGACTAAAATGCAATCGTACGACCATGGGGACTAAGACTGGAAACTTCTCATAGGAATGGGAAGTAAGATCAAAACCTAAGGCAAGGGATTATCGAGCTCCAAAATTTATGTGGAATGATAATGAAAAGATTGTTGATATGATAAGACAAGTACTGAGAGGTGGACCCCCTTATCAGAGTTTAGCGGACGTAAATAGAAACTCATTTACCCCAAACATCTGATACGTTAGGAACCAACTAATTTTAAACTACTTACTTTAGAGATATATAACGAAAGAATGTATTTTGACCGTTCACTTGATGAGATATATCCAACATATGGTAGAGTTGGATGCTTCGGAGGAAGCGACGGGATGATGTTTCCCATTTTATCTAATATATTTAGTAGCAAAATGGTTTAGACAACTGAAAAATGAGTCCATCAAGACGTGGACCCAAATAGTGGACAAGTTTATGAAGTAGTTTAGAGTCCATATTACACGACCGAAGAACATAATGTTACTTTCGAGCATGAAGTAGAGCACCGGAGAGACCTTGTGGAGTTATCTAGCTAGATTCCATGCAGCAGTTGTTGTAAAATAGAAAACAGACCCGTCAATAATTCCGATGGAGGAGTTTTTTGAAATTGCGAGTAAAACTGACTTCAAGATTGCAAGAGACTTGCCAGTGGATCTAACGGATTTCTACTATTAAGCCAAGAGATTATTATGCTAAGGGGATGTTGAAGCGAATGAGGCTACTGAGGTAAATGCCATGGATGAGAAGGACCATCCAAAATAGGATATGGAAATGACAAAGGAAAGCGAAACGCTTACAACAATTTCGGATGACTGAAGCAACAAAAAAAGGGAGTCGAAGTTTTACTTCTACACTAAATTGACAACGACCTCATAGAGGATCTACTTGGGTACTAGAGGAAGATCTCTTATCAGAAGCCAGCTAAGAGAAATCCCATGGATCAGGAGAAAAGGTCCGGAAGGTTTTGCCTATTCCATGAAATGGATGGGCATGAGATGAATGAGTGTTGACATCTACGTGGTTAAATAGAAGATTAGGTTCGAAGCAACATATTACAATAGTAAATGAGGAACCAAACTATAGTAATGTAGTGGGAGCAACCACCATTTGTAGCGAATATATCGAGATACGATGGGTGATCTGGATTGAGAATGATTATCCAATGATCTTGATGGATAAGAGTCAGGTTCCATTCTCTTGTTTTGTGTTTTGCTTTGAATAAATAAGACGATATTGCTCTTAGTCCGCTTACACGTGTATAGGACCTCAATTAATCTCTAAGCATGCTCTGAGTTGGATGTCTAGGTGTAATCGTTGATAGGATTGATATTTAGGATATTTATTTGTTGCTATGATTTAAATTTTGTGAATGAATGCTTGACTTTGAAAATCATTTTGAACATGATAACCGATACTAAATACGAAACATCAATGGAGATTGGTGACCCTCCCAAAGCTGGTATATAAACCGATTGGATATGGTTCTCCTGACCGGAGAGATGGGGTGATGAACAATAAGGTGCAAGTCGCCTTGTCAAAGAGCAACAAGATGGGCTAGTACATGATAGCTAGCCCCTTCATCGGAGAGTAGGCGGATGGGCTAGCCCGAAGGTTAGCCCCCTCACCAAAGAGTGAGCAGACGGGCTAGATCGAAGGGTTAGCTCCTCACCAAAGAGTGAGCAAATGTGCTAGTCCATATAGTAAGTCCCCTCGTTGGAAAGTGAGCGATGGACTTGCTCGGACCTTGGGTCTACTCACCGAAGAGCGAGTGGATTGGACTCAATATGGATACACGATCCGGAGAGATCGGGTTATAGGTTAGAAGCTGATTGTGCGATCCGAAGAGATCTAGACTTGACCTCACATTATGATTTAATAATAATTATTAAATGATTAGTGATTGTCATTGCCTTAATTCGGTCGGACCTACTTATAACGAAATGCTAGACGATACTAAACGATTTATAAGTAACGTCCCAATCGGTGGCAATGCACCTCTATGACTATTGACAAATGATAGCATGATATATGATTAACCTAAGATAGAGAAATTCCAAGCAAACACGAGATGCTATTGCTTTATGATAACCTACATCCCGGACGAACATGGGATGACGCTGATATATGACAACTTAACCCCCGGCGAATAGGGATGATTTAGATAATGATATTTGATATTGATAACCTTGATTTACGATATTGATTCATGATATGCTAATTCAAGGGTAACATGGGATAATTATGATTTGCGATTGGTATTTAAGGAAGGAATTGAATCTTTAACTATGACGGGTCTAGAACGACCCCTGATTTATAGGTGAAACTAGTGGAACCAGATGGTTCATCACGATTGGTCCAGTAAATAGCCAGAGAGCTCAACTACCGATGATTGATCACTTTTGATACTTGTTCTTGAGTAAAGAACACCTTACATTCATAAGGCGTACTTTGAGAGGCATGTATTATGGTCAAATTTTCCACGTTCTGGGAATAGACTCAAAATGATAGATTAGAAAAGAATGATGAAGGAATAGATCCACGGACTTGGAGAATATTAAGAATAACGAAATGAACGAGTGTAAAAAATTTGATGAAGTTTGACGGCATCGACATTAATTTGGAACTTGGATTGGCAAAGCACGGAGGAAGAAAGCTCGAGCAGGGAGAAAAAATGGACTCAACCTAAATTCATGTCGGTACCGACATGATTTGCTTCTCTAAATTGACGAGGGACGTCAGGTTCTTCATGCTAGAATATTGGATCTTAACTTTTATCTAGTATTTCATGATCTACCGGCTTTGATGGAAGAGCTTATCTATTAATAACGGCCTAATTTCAACTAGTAGAGAATCCGAAATCCACTGGAATGTAGTCGGACTTGGATGTAATATTTGTATTCCAAAAAGAAAACAATTAATACCAAAAATTAAAATGAACTGCAGGAGTACTTACTGGACCACTATAAAAATTGTGTTTTTATTGCTTTCTTAGTGATTTTACTACATCTATTCGTTTCTATCTGCTTTGGATGTTGTGTCTGTAGGATCGATTTCACCCTAGAGGGGGGGTGAATAGGGTGATAGTGTTAATTATTAAAATTAATCGCGGAAGCTTATAAATTAATTTCAATTCAGATCACAGAATAGCAGCACAGATATCGCAGAATAAAACAGAACAACACAGAATTTTCCCAGCTTCGGCAAAACCCTGCCTACGTGCTGCCCTCAAGGTTTCTACTAGAAATTAGATAGTCCCTCGCTTACACACGTAAACTCGCTATACACCGATATTGACTAATCTAACTCTACGCTCAAAACCCTGCCACAACTCAACTACCGAGTTGCGAATTCTCAAACTACACACCGTAGTTTGTACCCTAGTCACACGACTAGAAAAAATTAAACGGTTTAAAAAGGAAAATACAAATTAAAAACAAATTAAAATACAAAACCCTAATTTATAAAAAGTAAGCCTAAATTAATTATTGGTGGAAACGGCCCAATAATTAGATGATTAAAAATGCGTCCCCTTTTCTCCTTTTATTTTGTCGGCCTGGTTCCTTTTTCTTGAGAATAACGGCGTTCGTCCCTTTTCCAGATTTAGGGTTTTGTATCTCGAAGCGCCTGTTTAATTCAATCGAATCACCGATGATTTGCGTGTTGCCTTGATCGATTTGGTTCCTTGAAGCTCACTGTGGCTGCTTTGAGTTGATGGAGTTCGATTCGATTCGGTATGTGATTTTTAGTTTATTCTATTCTGTAATACTTGATTGAACTCCATGCTCCTTGCCGATGATGTGAATTTGATTTATATAGGGTTTGTAACCCTAGATTTGCGTTCGTACGAATATATTTGAATTTTTCTACTGAATCACTTCGACCACTTGATGATGCTTGAATGATTGAGATTGATTCTGACTTTTTCATAATCGTATAAACTTGGTTCCTTGGTTGACACGGTTTTAAAATCAATTTCGTGATTTTCTCTGGTTGACTTCGAGTTGGATTTTGTGATGACCACCGGCTTTGACTTGGTTATATTCCTTCATTGCCAAGGCAATCTCGGCACTGTTTTGATTTCGTGACTCATGGCTCTGCATTACTTCGGCCATGATCTTTGACGTTGAACACTGATAATTTATTTTTGACTTTGGCTTGAATCTGTTCATCTGCACTTGTGTATATTTGGCTTCACTGTGAATTTTGGTCTTCATGATAATGTATTGCTGTTGTCATGATTGTTGTGGCACTGAACTTTTGATCATGTTGCCTTCGTGTTGTTGTTTGCAGTTTGATTGTGTTGTTTAGTATGTTCATTTGAGTCAGTGGAGTTGTTTCATTTCCATGATTTGCATTTTGATGTTGCAGTGCTTCATCATTTGAACTACTCTCTGACTTGTAGTGTTCATTTGTTATGCTTTGGTCATGGCTGATCTGTTGTTCAGATTGCATTATCTTATAGTCATTCTGGCCTTGAACCAGTTGTATCTTGTTTATGTGCATATTGCTGAGGCTTGTGGTATTTGCTGTCCACTTTCCATGATTTCAACTTCACTGTGAACTTTTGCTTGTTGCCTGTCGAACTTGTTTTGTATCACTGCAAAACTTGTTGTTCATGTATGAGTTGATATATTTGTGTATGTCTCATTTTGATCTAGTTGTGTAGTTTGCCACTGTTTGTTCTGACTTGAGCTCGTACCACAGCAAACTGCATGATGGTCTTGTGACTCTTGCTATACCTTTGTGCATTTTTCTGTATTCAGTTGAGTTGATTGTAGTTGCTTCTGTGCATATATATTGACCGCTGCAGTCTTCAAGCATTGTTCACTTTCCTGATCTTTACATTTGTGAAACTGTTCATTCCTAGTTGCCTTGAGTAGCAGTGCTTCATGTTGTATTCACTTGATATTCATTCCTGTTGTTTGCAACTGTGTTGCACTTGCTTTTGATGTAGCTGATGGTCTTTGTGGTCACTTGTGCAGTTTGGTCTTGCTGTTTGTCGAGTTGCATTTGTGTTACATATTGATGCCTCTGTTTGCTATGGCTCTGACCATCTGATTGTTGTATTGCATGTTGTTGTTTCATTTCATGCATGTTGAACTGGTTTTGCTTGGTGGTCTTGTACTTGTATACTGCTGGTTTGAGGCTGTGTCATGTTTGAACATAGCATTCATGTCATGTCGCCTTGTGTTGAATCCAGTTTCAAAACTCGGATTTGACCTTGTGCTTATGTCGTGATTTTCAATGTTATTGCACGTGAGTTGAACCCGGTTTTTCATTTGGGTTTGACCTGTGCGCACCTGTCCCTGTAAAACAATCAAGTGTATATATCGGCGTGCACGGCCTTGTGGCATATACAATAATATACTGTGTATGTCACAAGTTGTTCGTGTATGATGAATTCAAATATAAATGAAGACGAACAACCCAAATAACTGAGGCAAATATCATTTTTAAAATTCACGTTTTATTTTATATCGCAAAAATATTTTATTTTCAATTTTACTGCGTTAGTTTATATTTTTGCAGATCGCTCAGATGCTGGATTCAAACTTGAATGCAGTTGAAGATAAATACGAGTGTGAGTGATATGTAGTGAGGTGCTGATGTAAAATAGTGAAATGTCATGTATTGTAGTCAAAATTGTATATGTATAGTGAGAGCTTGAAATTGTACTATCAAAGTTGTAATAAATATTTGTTTGAATAAAATATTCGTTTGAATTCAAAAACTGTGTTATTTATTTTTATTCAGCAAATATTTATTTATTCTGTGAAAAAATAAAATAGTATATTATCAAATACATTTAAACGAATGTATATATGTTTATTATCATCAAACAAAAATCATATAAGCGCATATTCAACAATCTCCCCCTTTTGATGATAACAAACATATATTTAAGATTTTGAATATATTAAAAGTATTTGATAATTTCAATTGCTCCCCCTATTTGAATGCTTCCTTTCTATATGATACTCCCCCTACATATATGACTCCCCCTACATATATGCATACAAATAAAATGTGTGAATGAGCCTATATGCAAATGAAAAATTGTTTGACCTTTGCTTGATTTTATTAGACAAAATCTTAACTTTTCTCTCCCCCTTTTGTTATCAGCAAAAGAATAATAGTGTTAGAGAAAATAGAGATAAAGTTATCGATATTAATTCAACATTAAAACTCAATTGAATATAAATATTAAATTTCGATAAAAAATCAAACAAAAATCATAAATATTTTGTTAGGCGCATATTCCACTTTTAGGATGATGGAAATGATGTCATCATATAAAACCATACAGTTGTGTCTATTTGTGGCATATTTATATCAGGAATTTGAATATCTACTAACCATGCATAACCGTTAGGACTTTTAAATGAGATTAGTAGTATTCCAATTTTAATTTTTAAAAAAAATGAATTCAAGTATCTTCTAACCACGCATAACCGTGAGGACTTTTAAATGGGATTAGAATCAACTTGTTTATTTTAAAAGAAAGAAAAAAAATCAACTTTTGATATGCGTTCCATACATGCATAACCGTGAGGACTTTTAAATGAGCATGGAAGCACATAACAAATTCCAAGTAATTCACCCATGCATAACCGTGAGGACTTTTAAATGAGAGTGAATACTTTGGTATTTATTTATTTTTTGCTTTTTTTTTTAAAAAAAATGTGAAAATGAAAAACGAACGATTCCTGTTTAAAGTACCACATATCGACAAACTATATAGAATTTTGATGAATGATGGTTGATAGAAATATGATAGGTATAGAGATGGTCATGGAATTTTTACCAACAAAAAGTTTTATAACTCTTGTTTACATTTCTAAAGAAATTTCTAATTATACTTTCTCGAGTTATAATATATAATCAATATCAACACTCATCACTTTTTTCAATCACTATTTTTCTTTTCGATAATTTGTAGGGAGAAAAAAAATGTTAAATATTCAGCAAATTTCTAAAACACCTAGACTGAGTCGTAGTTTACAAAAACTATTTTCTGGTAGGGGTTTTGTAAAGATGTCTGCCAATTGAGAATCAGTTGAAATAAAATTTATGCAGATATTTTCTTTGGAAATATGATCTCTAATAAAATGATGTCTTACATCTATATGTTTTGTTCGCGAATGATGTACAGGATTATTTGTGAGATCAATTGCGCTTTTGCTATCACACATTAGTGGTACACGTTTAAAATTTAGGCCATAGTCATGCAAAGTTTGTATCATCCATAAGATTTGAGCAGAGCAACCGCTCAAAGCAATATACTCTGCTTCTGTTGTGGATAATGCAATACAATTTTGTTTTCTACTCGACCATGCAACTAATGAATGTCCTAACATAAAACATGCTCTACTAGTACTTTTTCTATCAACCAAATTTCCAACATAATCAGCATCTGAAAAACCTTTCAATTCAAAATTATCATTTGATGGATACCAAAGACCAAACCGTGGGGTGTGCAATAAATATCTTATAATTCTTTTAACAGCTTTTAAATGAGATTCTTTTGGGTTAGATTGAAAACGCGCACATAAGCAGACAGAAAACATGATGTCAGGTCTAGAGGCGGTAAGATAAAGGAGTGATCCAATCATACCTCTGTACAGCTTTTGATCAACTGTCTTACCCTTTTCATCTTTGTCAAGTTTAAGTGTTGTACTCATGGGAGTTCTTGCTGGTTTAGCATCTTTCAATCCAAATTTGTTGACAAGTTCCCTAATATATTTTGTTTGAGAAATGAATGTGCCTTTATTGCTTTGTTGGATTTGAAATCCTAAAAAGAATTTTAACTCTCCAACCAAGCTCATTTCAAACTTTTCCTGCATGACTTTTTCAAATTTCTCATACAATAACTTGTTAGTAGCACCATAAATGATGTCATCAACATATATTTGAACAATCAAAATATCATTGTTTTCATGCAACAGAAATAGTGTGGTATCTACACATCCCTTTTTGAACCCATTTTCAAGGAGATAAGAAGTAAGACATTCATACCAAGCTCTGGGAGCTTGTTTTAATCCATATAATGCCTTCTTTAGTTTGTATACATGGTTTGGATATTCATGACTTTCAAAACCTTCTGGTTGTTCAACAAACACATCTTCTTTTAAAACTCCGTTAAGAAAAGCACTCTTAATATCCATTTGTCTTAGTTTAAATCCTTTGTAGCAAGCAAAAGCTAACAATATTCTAATTGATTCTAGTCTAGCTACAGGCGCAAAGGTTTCATCAAAGTCAACTCCTTCAATTTGATTGTATCCTTTAGCAACTAGTCTAGCTTTATTTCTAATTATATTTCCAGATTCATCATATTTATTTTTAAAAATCCATTTTGTTCCTATAACTGGATAATCCTTAGGTCTAGGTGCTAGACTCCAAACATTATTTCGTTCAAACTGATTTAGTTCTTCTTGCATGGCCATGAACCAGTTTTCATCATTAAGGGCTGAATCTATGCTATTTGGTTCTATTTCTGAAATAAATCCACTATACAAGCACAGATCACATAGATTTTTAAAGGATGAACGAGTTTGTATACCTGCTATAGGGTTTCCAATTACCAATTCTGGTGGATGGTCTGTTTTGTATTTCAGCTTTTCTGGATCCAGATTTCTTCTGACTTCTTGAGTTGTGGAAGTTTCTCTAGCATCAGCAGTTTCTTTTGGTTTTTCAAATTCATCTTTTTCTTTATCCTCTTCAACGTTGCTTTTGGATGTATTCTGTTCGTCAATGCCTTCATCAAATTTCACATTGATTGACTCTACGATTGTTTTAGTCTTTTTGTTGTAGACTCTATAAGCTTTGCTTCTCGAAGAGTAACCCATGAAGATGCCATCATCAGCCTTTGCTTCAAATTTTCCTAACTGATCACCTGTATTAAGAATATAGCAAGGACATCCAAACACTTTGAAGTAAGCGATGTTTGGTTTTTTTGTTGAACCATAACTCATAGGGGGTTTTGTTAAGAATCGGTCTGATGATAACTCTATTCATTACATAACATGCTGTATTTACAGCTTCTGCCCAGAGATGCAGAGGTAGTTCATATTCATTTAACATAGACCTAGCCAATTCTTGTAAAGTACGATTCTTTCTCTCAACTACCCCATTTTGTTGTGGAGTACGTGGTGCAGAGAACTCATGTTTGATTCCGTTTTCATCACAGAAAGTTTCAAATTCATAATTTTCAAATTCTCCACCATGATCACTTCTTAACGAAACAATAGAGACTTCTTTTTCATTTTGCACAAATTTTGCGAATCTTGTGAAGTATGAAAAAGTTTCTGATTTTTTAGCTAAGAAGTATACCCATGTATATCTTGAGTAATCATCAACTAACACAAAGCAATATTTCTTACCTCCTAAACTAGCAATGTCATTAGGTCCAAATAGATCCATATGAATTAGTTCAAGAACTCTAGAAGTGCTTACATTGTTTTTGGCATGAAACGATGATTTTCTAAGTTTTCCCAAAGTACATGCTTTACAGATGTTTTCAGTTTCAAACTCATGTGATGGCAACCCTCTTACCAAACTTTTCCTTTTTAATTTGTTTAATAAGTTCATACTAGCATGCCCTAAACGTCTATGCCATAAATTCACTTCTATATCCTTAGCTACCAAGCATTTAGAGAGGATGAGATCATCAAAAGATAGAGAATATATATTACATTTTCTTTTTCCTGAAAATAAGATTTCTTTTGATGATTTGTCAACAATTTTGCACATGTCAGAATCAAAGATAACATTCATACCTTTATCACATAGCTGGCTGATTGATATCAAATTGTGGTGCAGATTTTCAACATATAAAACGTCATTTAAGGTAAATGTATTGTTACCTACTTTACCTTTACCGACAATTTTACACTTGTCATTGTTCCCCATTGTGACTCTGCCACCTTTGTACTTTTCTATGCTAAGGAACTTCGATTTATCGCCTGTCATGTGCCTGGAAAGCCAGAATCCAAGTACCATTGCTGTTGTTCCTTAGCCTGCCAGCATACCTACACGAGAAGAGAGTTTAGTGACCTATTTGTTTTTATAGGTCCATGGTTGTTAGTGGCAGAAAATTTTGAAAAATGATTTTGTGTAGACCCAAAACTATTTATAATTGTTCCCTTTGGCACCCAAATTTGTTTAACTTTGAGAGATTTTATATTTGTGCCTTTTGAAACCCAAATCGGTATAGTTTTCACATGTTTGGGTCTATACCAACAATTATTGTGACCGTGTCCAAATTTTCTACAAATTGTGCACATAGAATTAACTTGATTAATCTTGTTTTCAACAATTTTCGAATTATTATATCCAAGTCCTTGTCTAACCGTATTAACAGTTTGCTTTCCTAATAGCATATTCAACGATTTTTCACTTTTTGAAAATTTATCTAAAGTCGTTGACAATTGTTGGACTTGTGATTTGAGAGATTCATTTTCGTTTAACAACTGTGTGCACTTTTTAATAGAATTCTCTCTCCTAGTATTTTCATTCTCTTTTAAAATCAGAATTTCATTTTCAAGTGATTTTATATTGATTTCCGATTTTTTAATTTCTTCTTCAAATGTTGGACACTTATCACACTTAGGGATCCTACGTTGATAGTTCTTAACTAATTGATCAAGTTGTTCATTGCATTCTATCAAAGTATTCTTTTGAGATTCAAGTTTGGCGTATTTTTCCCTAAGTCGTTCATAACAGCCATTTACTTCATGGAAATAAATAAGTAATTCAGAATGAGTGAGTTTTGATACCTATCTTGGCTCGTCATCATCACTGTCTGTAACTTCACCATGAAGGCACATGTTTGCTTTTTCACTCTCACTCTCGGTGTTATCACTTTCATCTTCGTCAGTTTCATCCCAAGTAGCCGCAAAGCTTTTCTTCTTTAGTTTCTTTCCTTGATTTGATCGTTTTTGAGGACATTGTGGCTTGATATGACCGGGTTTGTTGCATTTGTAACAGATGATTTTCTGTTCTTCTGGGTTGTCTAGTGCTTTGCCTATTCTGCTTTTCAATTCATGATTTCGAGCTGGATTTCCGTATTTGTGATTCCACCTTTTGAATTTCTTTATTAGTAGCGCCAGCTCTGCTTCTCCATCATCATCATCATCGTTATCATCATCACTTTCGGTTGTTCCTTTGAGCGCTATTGATTTCTTTCGAGTATCTCCTCCTTCACGCTCTTCCTTCAATTTCATTTCTAGCCCATAAGTGGTGAGATTTCCAATGAGTTCTTCGACTTTGAGTTGTTTTAAATCTTTCGATTCTTGAATGGCAGTTACTTTTATTTCAAAGCTTCGTGGAAGAACTCTGAGAATTTTCCGGACTATTTCCAATTCGGTGTATGTTTTTCCGAGAGCTTTTGATTTGTATACGATATTGGAAAGTCGACCGCACATCTCTTTGACATTTTCTTCCTTTGCCATTGTAAAGTTCTCGTATTCGCTGCTTAGCATGGCAAGGCGAGATTCTTTGACTTGAGATGTTCCTTCGTGAGTCACTTCTAGTATGTGCCATATTTCCTGCGCAGTTAGACAATGTGAGACACGATTAAATTCAAATTGATCTAATGAACAGATAATAGAATTCATAGCTTTAGCATTAGTATTCTGTAATTTATTTTCTAATTCTGTCCATTGTTCCTTTGGTTTCTCTATTTCCTGATTATCTACAGTTATAGTTGGTATCCTATAACCTGTTTCAACAATATCCCAAGCGTCAATGGTTTTCAAAAAAAAATTCATCCTATTTTTCCAAAAAGCATATTCACCATTGAACATTGGTGGTCTAACTATCGACTGACCCTCTGCAAAAGCATTATTAAAAGAAGCCATTTTAAAATTTTAAATTTTTTTAAAACAAAAACTGATTTTTTCAAAAAAAAATCGAATTTTTAAAACAGATGTTGACTTCTATTCCTCGCTCTGATACCACTTGTAGGATCGATTTCACCCTAGAGGGGGGGTGAATAGGGTGATAGTGTTAATTATTAAAATTAATCGCGGAAGCTTATAAATTAATTTCAATTCAGATCACAGAATAGCAGCACAGATATCGCAGAATAAAACAGAACAACACAGAATTTTCCCAACTTCGGCAAAACCCTGCCTACGTGCTGCCCCCAAGGTTTCTACTAGAAATTAGATAGTCCCTCGCTTACACACGTAAACTCGCTATACACCGCTATTGACTAATCTAACTCTACGCTCAAAACCCTGCCACAACTCAACTACCGAGTTGCGAATTCTCAAACTACACACCGTAGTTTGTACCCTAGTCACACGACTAGAAAAAATTAAACGGTTTAAAAAGGAAAATACAAATTAAAAACAAATTAAAATACAAAACCCTAATTTATAAAAAGTAAGCCTAAATTAATTATTGGTGGAAACGGCCCAATAATTAGATGATTAAAAATGCGTCCCCTTTTCTCCTTTTATTTTGTCGGCCTGGTTCCTTTTTCTTGAGAATAACGGCGTTCGTCCCTTTTCCAGATTTAGGGTTTTGTATCTCGAAGCGCCTGTTTAATTCAATCGAATCACCGATGATTTGCGTGTTGCCTTGATCGATTTGGTTCCTTGAAGCTCACTGTGGCTGCTTTGAGTTGATGGAGTTCGATTCGATTCGGTATGTGATTTTTAGTTTATTCTATTCTGTAATACTTGATTGAACTCCATGCTCCTTGCCGATGATGTGAATTTGATTTATATAGGGTTTGTAACCCTAGATTTGCGTTCGTACGAATATATTTGAATTTTTCTACTGAATCACTTCGACCACTTGATGATGCTTGAATGATTGAGATTGATTCTGACTTTTTCATAATCGTATAAACTTGGTTCCTTGGTTGACACGGTTTTAAAATCAATTTCGTGATTTTCTCTGGTTGACTTCGAGTTGGATTTTGTGATGACCACCGGCTTTGACTTGGTTATATTCCTTCATTGCCAAGGCAATCTCGGCACTGTTTTGATTTCGTGACTCATGGCTCTGCATTACTTCGGCCATGATCTTTGACGTTGAACACTGATAATTTATTTTTGACTTTGGCTTGAATCTGTTCATCTGCACTTGTGTATATTTGGCTTCACTGTGAATTTTGGTCTTCATGATAATGTATTGCTGTTGTCATGATTGTTGTGGCACTGAACTTTTGATCATGTTGCCTTCGTGTTGTTGTTTGCAGTTTGATTGTGTTGTTTAGTATGTTCATTTGAGTCAGTGGAGTTGTTTCATTTCCATGATTTGCATTTTGATGTTGCAGTGCTTCATCATTTGAACTACTCTCTGACTTGTAGTGTTCATTTGTTATGCTTTGGTCATGGCTGATCTGTTGTTCAGATTGCATTATCTTATAGTCATTCTGGCCTTGAACCAGTTGTATCTTGTTTATGTGCATATTGCTGAGGCTTGTGGTATTTGCTGTCCACTTTCCATGATTTCAACTTCACTGTGAACTTTTGCTTGTTGCCTGTCGAACTTGTTTTGTATCACTGCAAAACTTGTTGTTCATGTATGAGTTGATATATTTGTGTATGTCTCATTTTGATCTAGTTGTGTAGTTTGCCACTGTTTGTTCTGACTTGAGCTCGTACCACAGCAAACTGCATGATGGTCTTGTGACTCTTGCTATACATTTGTGCATTTTTCTGTATTCAGTTGAGTTGATTGTAGTTGCTTCTGTGCATATATATTGACCGCTGCAGTCTTCAAGCATTGTTCACTTTCCTGATCTTTACATTTGTGAAACTGTTCATTCCTAGTTGCCTTGAGTAGCAGTGCTTCATGTTGTATTCACTTGATATTCATTCCTGTTGTTTGCAACTGTGTTGCACTTGCTTTTGATGTAGCTGATGGTCTTTGTGGTCACTTGTGCAGTTTGGTCTTGCTGTTTGTCGAGTTGCATTTGTGTTACATATTGATGCCTCTGTTTGCTATGGCTCTGACCATCTGATTGTTGTATTGCATGTTGTTGTTTCATTTCATGCATGTTGAGCTGGTTTTGCTTGGTGGTCTTGTACTTGTATACTGCTGGTTTGAGGCTGTGTCATGTTTGAACATAGCATTCATGTCATGTCGCCTTGTGTTGAATCCAGTTTCAAAACTCGGATTTGACCTTGTGCTTATGTCGTGATTTTCAATGTTATTGCACGTGAGTTGAACCCGGTTTTTCATTTGGGTTTGACCTGTGCGCACCTGTCCCTGTAAAACAATCAAGTGTATATATCGGCGTGCACGGCCTTGTGGCATATACAATAATATACTGTGTATGTCACAAGTTGTTCGTGTATGATGAATTCAAATATAAATGTAGACGAACAACCCAAATAACTGAGGCAAATATCATTTTTAAAATTCACGTTTTATTTTATATCGCAAAAATATTTTATTTTCAATTTTACTGCGTTAGTTTATATTTTTGCAGATCGCTCAGATGCTGGATTCAAACTTGAATGCAGTTGAAGATAAATACGAGTGTGAGTGATATGTAGTGAGGTGCTGATGTAAAATAGTGAAATGTCATGTATTGTAGTCAAAATTGTATATGTATAGTGAGAGCTTGAAATTGTACTATCAAAGTTGTAATAAATATTTGTTTGAATAAAATATTCGTTTGAATTCAAAAACTGTGTTATTTATTTTTATTCAGCAAATATTTATTTATTCTGTGAAAAAATAAAATAGTATATTATCAAATACATTTAAACGAATGTATATATGTTTATTATCATCAAACAAAAATCATATAAGCGCACATTCAACGGTGTCAATTTTTATGCACCGTGTTCTGATTTCTAATTCATTTTTTTTATTAGATCAATTTATGCCCACCCCTACCGTTCGTCACTTTATTCAAAGATCTGTCTCTAACAAGGACCTGGAGATTTTCGCACTTTTTTCTTTCTTTTTTTTCTTTTTCATTTTTTGCGCCCTATGAAAAATGTGTAAATAAACCAGTTTCAGTAAATAGCCTCAGTAAATAGCCTGAATGATAAAAAGATAAAACACCATAATATGCACAGGGCTACAACTGGATAGATATGAAGCACCAAGCCTTTAAACTTTGCCATGTTCACCAACAGGCCTATGCCCTTCCCTCCTAATAAACTATTTTCACATCAGGAAACGAACATCTCAAACCAAGCCTTTAAACTTTGCCATGTTCACCAAGAGGCCTCTGCCCTTCCCTCCTAATAAACTGCTTACTGTACTTGCGATGTCTCCTCTCCCTCACATAAACAGCCCAGAAAACAAGGGACGCCATAACTGCTGCAGAAACCAAAGCCAAAGCGATGTAGACGTAGTTGCTGCTTTGGGTAAGTCCTGGGCAGTTGTTGCTGCTTATACCCTTAAAAGTTTCTCTAACGAAAGTGCAATCCACAAGCTGAGTCAGAAACGGAGAGTACTGGTACAGGCCCTGACTAACTCTAACTGCAGACGTGAATTGGTTGTAGAGGGTCGGGGTGAGTCTTCCGGGCGTTGTACATATTTCTTTGCCGTCCTTGTTTGTCGTCTTGCATATAAAGCGTTTCCATACCTGCATATAAACTCTTGAGTAGCTTATCAATTATAATTATCTCAATGCTTTTCAATTATAATTCTCTCGATTTTTTCATATAAATTCATCATTAATCATAATTAACATCATCATTAATTTAATACAGAGAGTTAATTTAAGTTCAAATTTGTAATTCATCATCTAATGCATTTATTACTCTAATAGAATGAATCCGTCTTATATCTAAACAAAGAAAGGGTATATACCTCGGACGCATTGTCAAAATTGACCTCGCTGGCGAGACATGCACGGTCTTTCATATCAGGGAGATAAGGGCTGCATAGAGTAGGTGCCAAAGGTCCCGATTGATAATAATTAAGAGGCGGGGGTATAAAAGGCGGGTAGTCTACGTTTGATATATTCACAATCGCCTGATTGACAATGTTTACTAGCTGGAAAGTGACTTCTTTGCTTCTGTTCATTGATTCTGTCGCAGTTGTTGTGTCTACACATGGTAAAATGTCGTCTAATGCTGTGTGCGAGTGAGGGTGGTGTACCCAATCGTCCATTGCCACACATGTGTCTGCCACAACACTGCATTTATGACACCAAAATACAATGCGAATTTCAAAAACAATAATAATGGTAGTAATAATAAATGATTTTACGTTAAGTACAAAATATTAGGTACTTGTGGAAAAGGAGAGCAATCCCGCATAATAGTAATGTTCCAGCAACAAGAATCCATCCAATGATCATTAAGCTGCAAATATGATGAAGTTCAATATTGATGTCAAATTATGCACACCTCAACTACTGCAGAAAGCCAAATGAAGAATATAGTGTTTCTAGTTATTACTCACAGGTAGACTATAAATTGGAGTCCACATACGGAGAACACTGCAAAAAGAAAGATTCTTTTTAATCAAAGAATGATGAAGTATAAAGGATATTGAAACAGTACCCAACACTGTGTATAAGATAAAACATACATAATCCAAGAAATGATAAAAGAAGCATCACAGCTGAAACAATGATCAGAAACAGTTGCCTGCAATGCAGAAATATGTTAAGCCCATTACTGAATGAGTGGGTGCATAAAAGCTCTTTACTCTTATGTTATATGTGGAACTCCATTTAACACCTCTTTACTCTTATGTTATATGTGGAACTCCATTTAACACCGAGAACTACCAAAATACCCCATATACACCACTTCAATCAGCTAGGCTCGGGGTAAATTGGTAATTCAATTTGTTAAATCTTTGTGCCTAGTCACAGGAATATGTAGCTTCATGTTAATAAATTTCAAGTATTCATACACTTCATTCAAAGCCGAATGAATCTTATCAGCATTGCTAGATGACCGGGATGAAAGTTCACTGGCTGAAGTATTAAGCTTTTTCTGGATAGAATCAATTCTTCCTTGAACGTCAGCTGGTAGGAATATATGATCCACATCAATAGTTTTTGCAGCCGACAAACTGCTTGAAAAATTGCGCAGATTTTCCACTGTCAAATTTGCTTGTCCTTGGATGTAATTTAAAGTGCTTTCGGTGCTGTTATGAAATTTTCCCTGACTGCTGTAAAGAAGTACACATCCAATGCTGGAAACGATACAAAAATATGTTACTACTCTTTAACTATGAAATTTAACTAAATATCAGTTGTTTCATGAAAAAATAAACAGATTTCCAACTTACACTGCAGCACATGTGAACAAGAGGAGTAGGATCAATGACAAGGCGTAAGCTATGCGAGAATATGAATAAGTTTTTCGACTGCAGCAGCAATAGCAGCAACATATGGCTACCAATGCAATCCCGAATAACACAGTCCAAACAAGAGAAATGATAAACAGTGGAAATGCAGTGTAGCCTACTGACTGTTAATGCATTATAAGAACAAACAAGAGACATAAGAGTTGATAAAAATTTCTGCTCAACAGCAAGAAACCAACCAAAAATTGCATGAATTTCATGTTATATATGCATAGAAGTTGGCAAACGTCATTTCAACAAAATTAAGAATTCTACGGTGTTACATAACATACCAACTTTAATTTACACACAACATCTTTTGAGAACATATTTGTTGATGCGATACGTGCTAGGTTGTCTCGCATGTGTCAACTGGAACAATGGTTTAGGATTGGAATAGCCTCACGTTGTTAAATAAATTGAAGATGTGGTGTATAAATATGAGTTGACACACGTAATATTAGGATTCTATTTGTCACAACTTTCAACTTTTTTAGCAAACGCCTAATTACATTGCTCTAACAAGTGATATGTATATTAAACGCTCCAATATTAATGTTGGTTGTATGGAAATATGAACACTTGAAGGTGATTTCTTGCCATTATAATATGATGAAAATACAGCAACAGATTTATAGGAAGAGAAGCTTACAGCCCAATAGTTCTGATCACTAATATTCCAACCACCAGTATAACGATTGTAATTATCAAGAGGATTTGGCCTATTTGTTCTTTTTGCAGCTAGGACAAAAGGGGAGTCATCCACCAAAGAGTTAGAGTCTTCAGCTGTAAACCTTCTTGGTGAAACCAGCTCATTCTTACCTACAGATTGAAATCCATTTATTGAGGACTTAATGTATACTAAGACATGTAAGTTGGACTTTCATTTGTCAATCCCAAAATTTTGTTATGTTAACAGTATGAATGCATATTCATTTGCGTAACTTGTATTTACAAAATTACGTCCTCCAACAAGTAAAGAAGTCCGCGAAACTACAATTTAAAATGTAACAACACTTGTTTTCTTTTTAATCATGAAACAAAAAATTATTATACTGGCATAGGCTATTGAAAACCAACAAATCACTTGTTTCTTAATTATATTAGCTAGAAAGCAGTACAGATACTGTCGCACATTTATTGACAAACATAAAAAATACATTAAGAGAAGTAAGTACTATTCTCCTATTAACAAGAGCAAGAATACCAGAAGCTTGAATCTCAAGTTAATCACCTATAGTTAATTATTTGCATTCATATCTATACCTGGTATGGTCACACTATGTAGATAGACTAATCCACTAAGTTAATTTCAAGTCTTCTGTACTTGATTGTGACTCGGGTCACTCCAAAGCATCTCTAAATAAATTATGAAAGATGGGTCATCTAGGATTCAAACTTCTATCAATTGTTTGTTATTGTGACTGAAAGTTTATTTTCTCATCAAATTAATATATTAAATTTAAAGTGACAATATATTAAGGAGGTACAGGAGATAGATAGGGAAATGTATTAACTTTTTGGTAAAACGAGCTAACCAAACTTTACAATAAATAAAAATTGAAACTGTGAAATACATACATGATATGTACAAAATTTAAACTCAGTTGTAAACAGGATGAATTTTTTTTACATGTTTCACCTTCAAAATTTATATATTATAATAATAACCAGGCATGTCATATTACAATAGTTAAATTACAGGAAAAAATTAACAAGAAAAAAAAAAACATTAAGTTCGCGGGCTGATGAGCAGTTACCACTTACCACCATCGCAACAATATATCAAATAATGAAGTCTGAATCGAATAAATCAGGTTAAGATAGTGAAAAATTGATTGTAGAAAAAGACGCACCCGTTCAATGCAAATGCAAGAATACTGATACATATACAAAGAAATACATACCTCAGATGGGAAAACATATATACCAATTGCACATACAATGTGACAAATTTCATACTATAATTTAAAACTACTCTTAAACATTGCAAATCCTTATATTATCATGTTTATATACCTATCCGTAATGGAAAAAAAATAAAAATAAAGCTTCTTCCTAATTTCACACAAAAATAAACAAAAACCAGATTATAACAATTGGCCAAATTCAAAACACCAATTCGGTTTTGCACTCCCTATGTTGTCAAATAATAAGCAACATCCGTATATGCAATGAGAATGCTATTTCTCTGTAATTAACATTTGATGAATGATTAAAAGGGGGTAAATTGGAAAAAGAACCTGAGGTAAATAGCTGAGCGTCAGAATGACACAGCGAAACAACTACAAAAAGGATAATTAAAAAATTGAAAGGATAGGCCTGAATTCTACAAAGTAATGACATTCCTTGAAATAAAATCTCTCTCTTTGAAACGAAATTCTCTTCTGTATAAATTAATTTATTCTCCCTGGAGGAGAGAGAGACTTCTCAAGAAATTCGATGGGTCACCAAATTAAAGATTTTTATTTTGCTTTTATTATTTCAGGTCTGCTATTTTTAAGGGAATTTTGGTTCTATTTATTTTTGTTTTATAGAACGGTCAAAAGTTTAGGATGGCTCTTAGTATCTCCAAATATATATTTACCTAAAAGGACGGATATTTTGTTTAATTTACAGTGACCCTGTTGAGAATGATATGCAAAATGACATGTACGTTTGTGAACGACACACGTAGGTTTCAGTAATGGATCCAAAAATATGTTCTGTACTGTAGTCAACTTAGAAATAAATTGGATGGGGACCGATCAGTTACTATGCAGTTATGCCTGTAATTTGCTTCGCCTATCATTTCCTGGAAGTCTATCCGTTAAAGAGAGGACGTGATAATCAAGTCCAATCTAGTCATACGATCCTTTTGAAGTAACTATTACACTAAATTTTACTAAAACAAAACAAGAAAAACAACTGAAATTTTCAACATGTAGACTTCTGTACAATTTGCATGTATAATAAAATATTTACTAAAACGAAGACAAAAAAACAAATGAAAATTTTGACCATTGAACTTTTGCACCACTTGCATGTATAGTTAATGCGTACAGATTGTACTTTCAGATATTCGTTAGTTTTCCAAAATGAGAGGTCAATCAAAGTTGTGTTTTAAAAGTCATGGCCGGTTTGGTTTTAAAGTTTGAAGTAGAGTCAAACTCGATCGTGAAGTGTTTTTTCCATCAATCAGTCTCATTTCTGGCACGTAAGCGAGAAAAACAAGGATCGTAAGTAGAAACACTCCACGGTCATCCTGTGCAGTTAATGTCATGCTATTACCTCGCTATACTCCTGCTATGTTTCATAGTGGATTTCTACCTCCATGATTTTTCCACATAGTCCTAAATATAGCATTTCCGCTTAAGCCATGTTGTTCCGTTGTTTCCGCTATATCCAGTTATTCCCGCTATATTCCACTATATCTTTTTTAAAAGAAATGAATTGGAAAAAAAATGACATTTATACATTATAAAAATTATAAAATTTATTTATTTAATAGAATTTTTAATACATTTTCAGAAATGAAAATACTCTAATATTCTATTAAATTCAATTATATCATATAACAGTTTTACATTTATGTACAGTATATTCACACATGTTTTTATTTAAAATTATTTATGTATTAATTATAATTCAATTGAATGTTAATTTTTCATTTAATTACCATTTATATATTTGTAAAAACATTAAGTATGAGTCAATTGAATGTTGATTTTTCATTCAATTATCATTTGTATATTTGTAAAAATATTAAGTATGAGTTTTATATGCTATTTTAGATTCATCTGCTATATCCCGCTATATACTCGATGCATCTCCGCTATGACTTTTTGCACCTCCACCGTATTGAATCTGTCGAGCGTTTTAACTGCACAATGGCCATCTCATAGACAATTTTGTCTAATTTGAATTGCTTTGTGTAGTTTTATGAATTTTTCGTCTGTCATTAACAACGTTGACCTATTAGCATTTAAATATAATGATTGAGGTTAATTTTATGTGTTGAACGTTAACCTAACCTTCATTTTCTTCCAAAATGAGCGATCCCAAAAATCAAAACACACACACACACATACATATATATACATACATACCCCACCCTCCCCCCTCCCCCCTCTTGTACTTTTGTTGAAAGAAAGAACCACAATATTAGATGGATCTATGAAAGTAGGTAATTAAGTCAAACCACAATAAATTCGTCATTCATATTTGTCGTTATTGCCAACTTTGGTGATTAAAAATTATTGTCCTGCTTTTGGATGGTTGTTGGTAATTAATCAATGGGTTAAATCTCAGGTATTCCACCAAATACGTACCACAAAGTGGCATTAGAGTTGATTGTCATGTTCTAGAGTATTCATCGATGGCTAGTTCTTCAAAGAGTGGAAGTAGATGTTTTAATAATTATTTGGTCATCTAATTTAATCAACAAGGGGATTCTGAAACTTGAAAGATTAAGATGGAAGTGGCAGTGAAGAAGGGTAAGACATATAAGATAGTTTCAAATCCTTATAGATTGACATGCCTAGAAACTGATGTATTGGAAAAGATGGAAATGAAGCACTTGCATCTGTTTAGTTATCCCTAGCATATGAAATGCTTGGGGAATTTTCACATGTGAAAACGATGAAGAAACTTTGTGATGCTTTACAGGTAGCATTTCAAAATAAGCCTTTCAAGAGCCTTATCATCTTACAATAGCAAATATATTCCTTAAGGATGAAGTTTGAGATTACACGTTCAAAACATATTGTATCAACTCAATACCTCAGTTATGAACTTAAAGGCGTGAATGTTAATATCGGTGATGAGGCACATACCATCGTCTTCCTATCTTCATTACCAATGTGCATGGCGTTGGGACTTCAATGATTTATGGAAGAAAATTGTCACACCCAAGAATTTTTAAAAATAAATTAAAACACCAATAAAGGTAAAAATGTTATTTTACATAAAAGAACAAGATAGTAAATTTTCCTAGACCTATTCTATTGCGTCCGGAATATCGTTTACACTTAGAAAACATATATAACTTATTAAATTTAGTAAAACGGGTCAAAATTAGCGTAAACTAGATCCATTGACATTTTTGTGACTAATATTTTCAGGATTTATCCTGATAACCCTAATTCTCAAGTATAAATATAAACCTAACCATAACTCTTTTCATTTTAAACCCTAGCCCTAGCCTCTTTAGTTTTATACATTCTTTATCTTCTTCTTTCTCCTTAAAACTTTTCAAATCTAAACAATTTCTATTCTCTTTTCCAAATTTTCTGAATCAAAATCAAACTGAAATAAACCAAATTAAATGAGAGAGAGAATCAAATTAAAAAAGAAAGAAAGAAGTAAGGGTGAACCAATTAAGGCTTGGAGATTTAGAAAAGAAGATTCGTAAAGGTTTAAAGAAGAGGAAAAACTTTCAAAAGGTGAGTGGATCAATTATGATGTGTTATTTTGTGAAACAAGTAGTTAAATTTCTCTTTTACATTTACCTAAATTAAAAATGTATGAATTTGTCATTTGAATTGATAATTTAAAAAATCTATATAGATAGGAATTGTATGAAAAACTTTAGATGATAGTTTAATAATATAATTATTGAAACACTAGGGAGGGTAATTAGTGTAATTCACCTCTAAAATATATCGATCTAGGTTGGATAATGAATCTAATCAATAAAAATAGATCTATGTATGTATTCCTTGAACCACCTAGATTTGACTACATCCTTTTTGAATAGCTTAAATACACAAAATAAATAGGTGAGTATGTGTATACAATCAAATAGAAAAACTACACAAATTGAGTATAAATAACTTTAAAATTTATTAAAATTATTTGCTGAAAGTTTACCTCTCAGCTATATATAAATTTGGAACAAATATGAAAAAATAAAGATGATGAAACGAAAATAAAACAACGAAAAATGACGAAAATCCCAAGTCAGACGTCTGAAAAATAAACTAGACAACCGAGTTATTTTACAGTGTAAAACAGAAAGGGAACAATTTAATTCTAACTGATTCAGAGGTCTAAACCAATATTCAGACGTCTAGAATCAAAGTCAGATCTTTGAATAGATGGTCATACATCTGGGCGCTCAAAGTTTGTTTTTTGTACAGGTAATAAGACATCTGGACCAAAATCCCAACGTTTGAACTTGGGTTAAACGTTTGAATAAATCGTTTAGATAACTGAATGGCTGAAGCTAGCCCAGGTAAAACCTGGACCTGGTGTAGGCTAAGTACGATGAATTGGGGAAACTGTTCCCACTTTCTTGACCTTTAGGAATTCACGTAGCTGCATGGAGCAGTGTAACGGATGGTATCAGTTATACACTGGATGACGTACCTAGATCAACACTTCATAACATCCATAGCGTGGAACTCAAGAAGACGTGTGATTATAGCAAAACTAGATGCTCTTATTATTACTAGGGCATGCCCTGTCGCATGTTTAACATGTTGGATAGAAAGGAAGGGAGACAAAGATGCAATAATAAGGCTATATAGCTGGGTAGTGGATGAACCTACATGGGAGTCGCGTTAAACAATTTCTTTAACTTTAGGGTTAATGATATAAAGAATAGAACACATTTACCATTGAGAAGGTGACACAAATATTTCGGTAGGCCATAAATCGTCGAGGCCGTATACTTGGCGCGTGTCCAGCCATTGCGATGTTCGCTCAGTGTATATATGTGATTTAAGTAGTTCATCATTGAGAATGTTAACTCAATGTTGATTAGACGATTATTTATCAAGACCATATACTAGGTCTCCTAGAGTAGTTTAGTTTTTGGTTTGTCAGAGAGTACTAGATGGTAAATTAATTTGAGAGCATCTTATCACATGACCACAAATAGGAAGATGATGATTAATTTGAGAAGGTTTAGACGATATAGGAAGATTACTAAGGACTAGTTCATTTTGGGATTGTAGCATCTTGTCGAGTTGTTGGCTTAAGGAGTGTAAGATTTAGGATGTTTGATTATGTTGTCAAGACCATCATGCATGTTATGCATGTTTTGAAGTTGGATTAGAAAAGTTTTTTAGCGGTACGGGCTTTGAGTAGACTTGTTGTGGGGATTTTGGTGGGCATCAAGAGATTTTGAGTGGTGATGGATTCACCAGTGATGATTAAAGGTATTCAACCATACGATATTTATATTTTTTAGAAAGAGAAAATCTTGAAGAGTCAATATTTTCTACTTACTTTTATGTTTTATATTTTACGTAGTTATGCCATCACCATTAACTTTATTTTGTTAAGTAATGTCTTGATACATTGCAAAACAAGGAGTTAAGTATTAGTGTTTATCGCATTGTGTTTTTGGAAATAAGAAGCATGTCCATTTTATTTTAGGAACAAATGATGATAAAGTTTCTAAAGCGAATCTACTCTTATTTGTAGGGCACCTCACCAATTGCATCATTACGTTGAGCTAGTTATTACATCTTATTCATTAATGATTTCTCAAGGGATGTTTAGGGTTATTTCATGAAGATAAAAATGAAATATTTAAAGAATGTAACTGAAAACTAGTCGAAAAACCATTTGAGAGTTTTAAGAGATAACAATAGTTGTGAATTTGCACATAATAATTTAGTAGTTATCACGATTTTGAGTGTTTTGAAAAGTTGTTGATATTATTAGGGAGTCAAAGTGTTATGAAGTGGTTGAGAGTATAAATCAAGCATTTTTGGAGAGAAGTACAGGCTTGAGAATGATTATTGGATTGGAGAAGAGATTTTGATCAAAATTGTTATCTATTTTGGTTTTTCTCATCAATGCACACCTTCTATAACTATACAAATGAATATCAATGAAGAAATAGAAAAACAAGCTACGAAGTATTCATTTCATAGAGTCTTTGATTGTCCAATTTATGTATATAGTGAGAGACGGGATAGTTGGGCCAAGGTGAAGAAAATAAATTTTACTAGGCAAGAGAAAGGTGAAGGTGTTGATGATTTTCTTGATCAACTTTTGAATTGAATTATGGCGATTTTGTGAACGACCGTTGACTGTTTTTTACAAGCCAAAATGTGCTAGGCATAGTCAAGTTATCAATAAAAAAAATTAAAACAACAAAGTGAACACACGATTTAGAGTGGTTCGATTCGTGAGGATCTACGTCCATTATTAGAGCTTTCGAGGATTTTATTGCTCAAATACAATGATGGGTACAAGTACTTTTCCTTTTACAATAATATTATGATTATGGAAAATTAAATCCCTTCCCTCATGCAAGAGAAGACTATATATGGTGCTTTAATGTTAATTTAGATGTATGTTGGCATGGATCTACTGAATGTTGAGGCGATTAGATTAGATTGGATGATTTTAGTCACGATGACTAATTGGTTATTGATCTGAGTCGATATGTAATGGTCGTCATGACTCTCTAGAGTAAAGGATGGGTTATGAAGCATGCGAATGAGGAGTAATTAGCCAAAACAAAGTATGGGTTAAAATAACATTTATGTACACACATATTTATAAATAATATCAAAAATAGGTTTTATGTTTGAAAATAACAAATATACATGAATTTTTTTTTCAATTTTATAAAATAATTTTAAGCAAATAATACATGTAGTTTACTTATATTTATATATAATTTGTTATAAAAGAAATTTCAACTAACTAAAATAATTTACATCCTTTTTGTTTAGGACTACGATCGAAAACTATTTCAATTTAATTTTGTTATGAATGTTTTTCCATTAAACATTAACTTCTAAAAAAACAAATAATAGATTGGAAAACATAGCCATATATTAAATTTGTTGTATAAGACATGGGATCTAAACATACTAAAATGATTTAGTATATAATCAAAATGAGATTAAATAATTACCTTATGAAGTAGCCTGAAATTCACACCTTAAATAATTGAATAACTCTTAAATTTAACCAAATCAGTCTCCAGATTTTGCTACGATCTAGAGACGAACACCACCTTGTATTGATTTATTTTACTTTGATTTGCTTTGGGGGTTTTGAGGGCTTTGAAGCCATGGAATTTTTCTTGGAATAAACAAGAGAGAAGCATCCAAAAAATGACAATTCATATGTTTATGTAGACATTTAAGAAGAGAAAAAGGCCAGATGACTTTTCTTATTTCTTTAACGCATTCGTTTAATACTACTTAAAATTATTTTTAGGCATTTAAGCCCTCTCTTGCCATGTAATGTTCGGTTGAAAATGAGGAGGAGGAGGAGGAGGGAGAGAAACAATGACAATCAATCGTGTTTAAGTAGGAATTTACGAAAAGGTGGAGCACTTTCTCATTCCTTTACTGATTCTTTTAATACCATTTCAAAATTACTTTGAATAATTAAATTCATTTCTTTGCACCCTTATGGTCGGCCATATACATGCCTTAAAATGCCTTTATAATGACAAAACCGATTTATAATTAATTAACTTAAATCAAATTCAAATTTTTATCGATATCGTATACTGTTATCGAGATATGTAGTTTTATATATATACTTTATTAGATACTAATGATATTTAAAAAAATTAATAGTTAATATTTCATAATTATTAATTAATTTAATAAGTTATAGTAATTATACTAATTAAATTATGTGGTGTGTCATAGTATTTATTATTATGGTTATGGGACTCATAGGTGTAAATTCAATTAATGATTAATATTGAACAATTTGAATATTAACATTTACATATCATCTTTTTTAATAATGTGACGTTTGGTCAAATTTATCACTAACATGTTGTTTTAGTAAAATCAACATTACCTTTTAATAATGATTGTTTGCACTGATTCTCTTCGTCAAAACTGTACCACTTTAGTACTTATGGAATTTGGTTTTATTCAGAACTCTAATATCATTCACATTCAACATAGTTAGTCTAAACACCAAAGATCAATGGTTCAATATTTGCATTTATTATTATATATACTACTCTATCCAGAGTCTTTGACTTTGAGTTGGCCACGGTTGACCATGATACTAACCTCTTATAACTGAGAAGACAAATTTTCTATTGAATATCATTTCACTTCCAATGCTTCAACTCAGACCCCAACTATAGTCATTTAATGAATCGTCATGCCATGATTTACTATAATCAAAGTGGAGTATCCATATTAAAGTTCCATAACATTCTCAAGTAGAGGAAAATGTGTAACATTGTCACTTTGAGATATCTTGTTTGACTTTAGTTATCATTAACCAATATGAAACTCCGATTGAGTCGTTCCATAATTATATAATACCTATCTGTACGTAACCTCTTGGTGCCTCCAACATTAATGAGTAATATAGTATCCAACATTTGGATTAATAGAATTTATGAATGTACTAAAAGAATTATCTCTTCATTTTCGATTGTTCAAATTTCTCATTACAGTTATGGTTAACAGAATTTATGGATGTATTAAAAGCATTGTCTCTTCATTGCCCCAACTGTTCTTATTTCTCAACTTTTGAGTGCTGAGCTACAATTTCTACACTCACACCTATTTATTGCTATTCCTTTGAATGAGAAAATACATGGAAAGAAATCCAATTCATCTTCTCAATAATTCTTTTAAAACCCCCAAGCAATTTCCTTTTTGCACTCCTTCAAAATTTTCAACCTTGAGTGCACAAATTTGAAGTTTGTTGTGTGAACCTTGAGGAGCGAAGACAATCAACGGTTGCACTTTAGTAGTGCTAAAATTCGCTTTCAAAGCAGTGGTCTATCTACAACACAACCTCTCTTTCCTACTCTTTACCGACTATCTTTTCTTACAATTTGAAAGCGAATTCTCACAGTAAAGGGTAATGGCCTTTCCAATCAACTGCATTCTTCATGATCCTCTCGGATTTGTAGCACTGGATAGAATCAACAACAAATGTCGGTCCCGAAAACTACTCATCCTATTTGAGCAAGTGGATGTTGATTATGTCCTAGATATTGAACCCCTTATTAAGGTTTCAGAAGCTACCGCTTAAGTCATAGTCGAAGCTGCACAACAGTGCATCATACCAAAGAGGAATTATGATGAAGTCGAAAAGAAATTTGAAAACGACAACAAGTATTTAGGAGACACATATTGACATACATATCAAACAAGCTGTTTGATTTGTTTGTTAGTCAAAAATCAATAGTGATCATTTGGGAAATGCTGGAAAAGAAGCATGAAGCAGATGACGCTGGAAGAAAAAAGTACGTGTAGGTAAATGGTTGTAATTTTAGACGGCTGACAACAAGTCAATTATGGAGTGGATTCATGAATACGAAAGCTTGGTATCTGACATTCCCAAGAGGGAATGAAGATGTATGAGATCTTACATGCCAACGTATTGCTGGAAAATTTCCCACCATCTTAGAACAATTACAAAAGTTATCTCAAACACAAAAGGAAGGATCTTTCTCTTTAAGAACTAATCAGTCAAATGCAGACCGAGAAATGAAATCGTTTGAGGAATAAATTCAGTGTTGTTATCATTGACTCTGATAATCCTAATCTTTTGAAAACTGAAAATTATTCTAGTGCTGATAGATTTAGAAACAAAAAAGTCTTAGAATTTTTCTAATAAAAAATCCATAGTGTGGTAAATAAAACAATAAAATTCAGAAGAAAATGATGATCTATTTTATTTGTGACAGATTAGGTTATAAGATGCATCAATGCTTCTAATGGAAAGGATGACATAATCAGAAGGAAGCTACCAATGTCAAAGCACAAGCAAATATTGCTAAGGATGAAGATATCGTGGATGCAGTCATTGACAAAACTAACTTGGTGGAAAACGAGACTGATTAGGCACCAAACATAGGAACTTCTAGACATCTCTGTGCAATTCAAGAGCTTTTCCATCGATTCGAGGATGCAGAAGATGGTGAGTGTGTCTTATTAAGTGATTTTTCCTAAGTGATTTACTATGGATATTAAATTATTTTAGAAGGAGGACTTAAATGATTTAATTGTTTTGTTTAATGGAAGGGCTTAGATCTGAAATTATGCGGTATTTTTATTTTAAGAAATAATTTGAAAAGTTTATGGCAACCAATTAATTGTTTACAAATAGGCAGGTTAGTTAATAAGCAATTACTTTAAAAGGCATTAAAACAGTCTTTATCTAGAAATGTTATTTCGCCACTATCAGAAGCTACCTTTCGACCCTATGCTTCCGCCTTAACCAAGTTGAAACCAACCAAGCCGAAATCAATACAAAATGTATTAATATGTTGGTACGTAGTGGATTGTAGAAAGGTGGAAGGCATGGTATCAAAACGAATGCTTTTGAAGGGGTCGAAACCCAATTAAATAGCCTTGAATATGTTGCCGCCTTTTTGTGTTGAAAAGAATGCTTTCGAATGAGTTACCTTGTTTTAATTTCAATGTTTTTGGAAGGGGTGGTTTTAACCCAATCGAAACCCTACTACCATCCTTATGCTTCTCGAATGGACTGAAGTCATCAACTAAATCGAAAGGAAGCTTTTGTTTTATATATGAATAAGCCAATTCCTATAGCTTCCGAAAGGGTTAATGGTTTCGATGGCAATGGCTTTGTAAAGTGTTTCGAAGCTATCCTTCAAATGTTTTACTTAAATGATTTAAGCTTTTTGAAGGATGGTTTGGAAGCCATCAATTTTCACCCAAACTCGTTTATATGAAGTTTAATGGTTTTGAAAGGGGTACTTTCGTTTATATTCACTTTGGTGCAAAAGATATTTTTAAAGATATACTCAATGGTTTCGAAAGAGATACTTTCAAAAGATTTTGAAGGGGACACCTTTAATTGTTTCAAAGTTATGCTTCTAAGAGTTTATAAGTAATAACTATGTAATAACTAATACTTTCGAAAGGTATGTTTTGATGGTTTCAAAAGAGATGATTTAAAGCGTTTTGAAAGGCATATGCTTAGTGTGTTTAAAAGAAGATTTGAATGCTTTCGAAGGAGGTTATCCAATGGTTTCGAAAGTAAAATTGTAAGTTTAAAAGCTTTAGTTTTCAAGACAAAGAACCCAATCTCATTTTTAAAGGAAAACCCATGGCATAAATAAAGGAGTTTTGAAATAGCTTTTAAGTATGACGTTTTTGAAGAAGCTTTCATTAATGAAATGATACGTTAAAGGGATTAACTATGTTTTATATGAAAATGATTTCAAGGATACTAAACCACAGATGTTGGTGATTATATTTTTATTATGCTTGCTTCTTCTAATATACATGTTCACTTTAAAATGGACCCATAACTGTATTTTGGGGAGATAAAGGGAAGAACAACCAGTTAGGTTAACCCGGTGGTGAATATAAATTGATTTATCTCCTTAATGAGTAGAATTACATCTAAGAGGTCAGGAAGACCAAAACATAGGATGCCTAAACAATGATTAAAGAAGTTGTCAGATAGACAGGTTCATAGTAAACCCATGAAAACTATGATTAGAAAGAGTTATTGGCATGGGCCTTTAGGTTTGTAGTGAACCATGGAAACTATATCTGGATTAAGTTACTGACAGAAGTCAATAGGTTCCTATTCAATCCATGAAAACTAGTATAAGAGGGAAGTTATTGGAGATGCCAATAGGTTCAGGGAGAACCCATGAATAAGGAAGTTATTCGTAGGGGCCAATAGGTTCTTAGTGATCCCATGAAAACTATGAAACCGGACAGGGAGTCCATATGTTTTAAATAGGTTATTAGTAAGCCCATGAAAACTAATAGGTTAATAGTGATCCTAGAAACTATAACCGAGACAGATAGTAAAAATGAATGTGGATGGGTAATCCAAAGTTGATTTACTTGTTTGCATGTCATCATAATATCTTTTTTTGAGAAAAATGTGTGATCCTCTACAGGAGAGGAGAGCACACAAGCACATATATATAACTATAATAGAAAAGGAGCTGCCAACAAGCCTGATAGGTAGCCAAAAACACTCCCGTATAAAAGAAAATTCAAACCCACCCAAACTCAACACCGACCTGATACCATGGCTTAAAGCGACACCAGAAGAGAAGTAGACGTCTGAAGAAACTGCCGCAACCGCAACCTCAACAATCAAGCTGAAAAAACTCAATATACTATATCTACACAAACCATTAACAAACTCCAAAACCACAAAACAACCCTCAATCGAAAAACTTAAAAGCTTTACGATTCAAATGAGGACTTCTCCTAATAATACCAGCTGAATAGCTCTTACTATTTCTTTTCCTTACTTTGGCTGCACGTAATAACTCTCTAGCATGGGCAGAAGAACGACGAAATTTTCCTATAGACGCAAGGCAATAATACATAACGAATCTGAAACCCCTAGTCCAATAATAAACAACTCTATCAGAACCGAGGTTATTATCTAAATCTACATCTATAGCTTCACTGCTCAGATTAATCATTTCAGAACTCTTAGAACCAACAATATGTGTAACTATTGTACTAGTGTCATTTTGTACAATTACAGAATCTGGCTAAAACAACCTTCAAAGTTCCTACTTATATCATTCCCCATTTTCTTACCCAATTTCACTGCTGAGTTCATTAAAAATAAACCATCTACAACCTCTTCCAAATGCGACATTACCACTTCTTATGAATTTATAGAAATACCATCCTTCAAGAGTAAGTTACCCAAAGCATTTGAATTATAAAAAGAATCTAAGTTATATTGTTTATCATCAACACAAGATTTCAAATTCTTAACAATGCTATTAGCTAGCCCATCATCTAAAACCTCCTCTACCAGATTAATCCTTTTAGCGCTCATAGAATAAACAGATTGTTTATCTGTTGCATTTCTACAACCAGAGAAACCATTGCCCATTGTAACTTCAGAAAGATCCATTCCAAATCCAATGTCTTCTTTGTCAACCTCTGCTAGGCAATTAAATCTACTATTGGTCTTTATCTCGAAATAACAATTATCTGAAGAAGATCTAGCAGCAGTATTAAAGCTGGAATCAACAGACTAAATTGTAGAAGATATATGATTCACCACTTCTGATGATTTGATCAAAACCATATTATCCTTTTCAGCAACGAATCTCCTTATGTCTGAACAA
Organism: Allium cepa; assembly: GCA_030765085.1. Lineage (NCBI taxonomy): Eukaryota > Viridiplantae > Streptophyta > Magnoliopsida > Asparagales > Amaryllidaceae > Allium > Allium cepa. The sequence goes on from CM060932.1 coordinate 613,492,783, forward strand.
TTCACCATCTAAGGGACAACAAACTCCTGAGTACCAGAAACATCATCATCTAAATTGGAACTGTTCTCTAAAAACAACAATCTATTCACAACACCAAAAACTGAATTATCAAGAGTAACATCATTTATAACTTCATCAATCAAATAAGGTGCAGCGTCTATATGATCTACAGTCTGCATATCATGCACACCGTGTGCACTGATATCATTGAGCGAGTTATCGGTATATGATACTGGACAAACTAACTTCTCTTCGATTACTACAGGCAAAGAACTTGACAAAATCTCAGCGAAAACCTCTCCATGATAAGACTTAGTAACCTCAACAATATTATCAGATGTTCCAGCTAACGAAGACTTTCCAAACAAAGAAACCAAATTACTAACCTGAACTGAAGTGTTAATGATATATTGCATTTCATCACCAGCAAAATTGGAATTCTTTTCAATACTAACATTAAAATCTCCTTTTTTATTCTTTTCAGACAAGTTATTATTTCCAGAAGTCTTTAAACAAATCGAACTTGCAGCAGATACTCCTTTGAATGCTAATGAATTACTATCTGGTATGACATCAAAAGATTCCAGTTCAATATCCTGATCAGGCAATGACAGTATTCAAGCAATCAAATATGTTACTAGTTTCTAACTCGAAATCCTGAGAAATTGCTCTCATACCACTAACACGAGTAAAATCAAGATCTTCATCATTAACTAGAATATTTTAAATAGACGAACTCGTCTTTTGTTTGCCATATATCTGCATATAAACAAAGTTTCACAGAGGCATCCAATAGCATAGGATCTTGATTAATGATCACATCTTCTTTATTTGCAGAACTGACATAGATTGCAGGTTCTTTTCCTCTATCTGATTATCAATTATCAAATCACTATCGACAGGACTCTTGAAGGACGATTTTCCAAAGTAGTCATTTAGATCCCCAAATTTATCCATGCACCCCTTGCCTATATTAGGTGAATTTATCACATCAAAGTGAGAAAATAATTCTTCTAATAGCTGCAATCCTTCATATCTATGCTGCCATAAATTGTCAAGAAGCAATCCTTTAAGCATCAAGAAATTTAACGTGAATTGAAAAATATGGTCAATAAGTTGTGGTCCAGAGGCTATGAGTTTTGATTTTAATAGGTATCTATTCCGATCGGCACTTATCTGGGATTCGGGATCTACAATCTTAGAATTCAACAAGCAAGAATCTTTCTTATGCCCGAGTTTGCCACAGGCGAAACACCTAATGGGGTCACGACATTGATACGCAAAGTGATCTTTATCCCCACATCTATAGCAAAAATTATTCCTTTTCCTCAAATCAGACCAGATTCGCTGGCGATCCCATAAACGACCATGAGATTGAGAAGGCTTAACCGGTAAACTATCCTTAACAATTTGGGCATAAGATCGAAACTTAGAATCCCATCCAAAACTCCAGATTGAATTAGGCAAGATTGGTCTCGAATTAAATTGAGAAATAGGAGGGAAAGATTGATTGTAAGTTGTTGGATTATCTCGAATTAGCATAGAAGAAAGCGAATATCTAGAATCAAGATTGAGAAACATATTTGATGAACAATCGCCATTTTCTTAAAGACGATAATTATTCTAGAACGGAGGTTTTTTTCCAGCCATTGCTCATATCATCATAATATCCTAAATTTTTATGTTTTAACCATTGTGGATGTAAGAGCACAGTATATGGTTTTAATAAATATTTGGATAAGATAATAGTGAGGCGAAACTCCATTCTGCTAAGCCGCGTGGCCTCACTAGATATTTAAGCGGTTTGATATGGTAGGTTATTATTCATACCAGGCGTTATGTCTGACTCGAAGTTTATGTTTTCGCCTTAAACTCTGGGTGCTTAATTGATTTTGAGTAGTTTGAGAGTTGAGATTCTCAGGTTCTCCTTCGACGAATAAGCTTCCGACGATGTGTAGAAGGCAGGATAGTTATTAGGAGTTCTTTTCTATTTTGATTCCTTTGTGTTTTGTTGTAAAGGCAAAGTTGTTTATTTGTCTAGTTATACACTCTGATCATCCAAGGGGCATCTTCTTATGTCGCTCTTTGCATATGTTATAATAATTATATTTTTTCTGAACGTAGTTTTCGAATCTGGGATTATGTAATGAATGTTGAAATGATTTAAAATGGAATGTGAAAGTTGTTTCATGATTTTTAAAATTTTCCATATCCATGTTTTTCTGTTATATCAACATATCTAACATTACCATATTTAGTCACCGATGATTAAAAACTATGGATGACTACAGCATCTGTAACCATTAGTTTTGGACCTCTAAGTGTGGGATGTTACAAGTTGGTATTAGATTATAGGTTTATGAAACTTAAAAGAAATTTAAACCTAAATTATTTTTCAAAACATAATCCAATTAATCAGAAAATAAGATCGGGTTTGGAATAACGCTATAGTAATGTATTTGTATTTGATATATATATATATATATATATATATATATATATAAGTATGTATTCTCCTCTCTCTTAGACTATTCTTATGTATCTTACTAAGGCTTATATGTAGATTTACGAGAAAGAAGACTAAAGGCAGGAAACGGAAGAGGAAATATCGGTGGAGGAAGCACCACAAAAAATGGAAATGTTTGACCCACCAAGATGAACCCGGGTCGACAGGCTAATGCTAACCAAAATGCAGATACTAATGTGGTTACTGGAAATCCACTAGTGGGTATAGAGGCGATGCATCAGTTCTTCATCAACCTTATGCAAGCAGTAGCTGCTGCTGGATTTGCTAGAAATGTTCGAGAAGCTAATCCTATGGCTCCAATTGGGAATAAGTATGCTAAGCTGAGCAGAGACTACACCACTCTTGGTGGAAATCCGTTTATGGAAATGGAGGATGCCATAGAAGTAGAAAATTGGCTGTTACATTATGAGAGGATCTTCGTTGATTTGGGACGAGCAGAAGAGGATACTGGCATCTAAGAAGTTGTGGGAAGTAGTGCTCCTTTGGTGGAATATTGTTGAAGCTAGAGTTCCGGAGGAAGAGTTAGCTTGGGCTGAGTTTCGAATGAGATTTGAGCAAAGGTTTTTGTCTGAAGTTGCTAAGTCAGCATTGTTGAGGAAGTTTATGGATTTGGTGTAGGGAGAGATGTCGGTAATTGAGTATGTTACTATGTTTGATGAGCTATCCTGATATAGGTATGCTACTATAGACACCATCATCAGTAGGAATGAGAGGTTCATTCGAGCGAGATTGCTTGGGCGACCCTGCCACATCACCGCGATTCTTGTAATAAAGTTGCGGAGATGGAAATCCAACATGAGGAGATTCTTGCTATTTGTGCAAAAGAAAAGCCGGTTGACACCTAGGATTCTCAGGGAAAGAAGAGAAAGTTCATTAAGAACAAGAGAGCCCAGAAGGGAGAAGCCGCCAAGAAGGTAAAAGCTGATCTAGTTTTCTCAAGTGTGACAAGAAAGGTCATTATGCTCATGAGTGTCAAGCAGGCGAGGGGAAGAAGGCTGCATAAAAGAAGTATGTGAAGTGCTTCAACAGTGACCAAGTTGGACATTATAAATATCAGTGTCCAGAACCAACCATGACGGACAAGGGAAAGGTCTTTGCTGTTGGACCATCATCTACGATGCCAACTGCAGCTGAAAAAAGAAAAACTGTGATGGAAGGTACGCTTTTGATACAAAGTATACTAGTTAGGGTACTATTTGATAGCCGTGCATCACAGTCATTTGTATCTCAGTGTTTAGTTGATAGATTATGCTTGGAACCCATATACCTTTTTACTTCCTTAAGAGTTGCAAATCCGATAGGAGGGTATGCAACCCTAGGGATGAGATGTGACCAGTTAGAACTTGATTTTTTAGGTCATAAGTTTGCATGTAGTCCATATGTTTTGATTTTGTAGATTTCGGGATCATCTTAGGTATGGATTGGTTGGGTAAGTATGATGCTAGGATATTTTGCCAGGATAGGAGAATATCATTGAGACACCTTGATGGTAATAACCAAATCATATTCTTAGCGGAAAGTTCTATTTGGAGTAGTTGTGCTTTAGTAAGTGCTATGGAAGTAGGAGAGGAGTTGAGTAAGGTTCGAGTAGTAAGAGCATTTGCAGATGTCTTTGAGCCGGTTACAAGACTACCACCGAAATGAGTAGTTGTGTTTCAGATAGATCTTATGCCAGGCTCTGAACTTGTGAGTAGACCACCATGCAGGATGCAGCTAGTGGATCTAGAAGGAAGCAATTTTATTAGACCAAGCAGTTTTCCTTGGGGAGAGACCACGATGTTCGTGAAGAAACCAAATGGATCGTTGAGGATGTGTATCGACTATCGTAAGTTGGACGAGAAGACGATTAACAATAAGTATCCTTTGCCGAGAATTGACGATCTATTTGATCAGTTCCGTAGAGCCAGAGTGTTTTCCCAATTTGACTTCGCGAAAAAGTATCCATTGGTTAGGAATAGCAGAGGACGGTATTCCATTACAATATTTCGGACTAGGTATGGTTTGTATGAGTGGGCAGTAATGCCACTCGGATTAAGGAATACACCTGCTTTTTTCATGGATTTGATGAACCAAGTTTTCCAAGAGTACTTGGATCGGTTTATGTTGGTATTTATAGATGACATTTTAGTATACTCTAAGGATGAAAGAGAGCACGAAGATAATCTTAGAGTAGTGATTGAAACGCCGAGGCAGCATCAGCTAAAAGCAAAGTTTTCCAAGTGTCATTTTTGGAAGAAAGAGGTTAAGTTTCTTTGTCACGTAGTTTCAGAGAAGGGCTTGTCAGTCGATCCAAATAAGATCGAAGCTGTTAATAATTGGAAGAGACCAGAGATGGTGACTGAGATAAGGAGTTTTCTTTTATTTGCTAGCTATTACCGAAGATTCATCAAGGATTTCTCGCGGATAGCAACATCTTTGACTAAGTTTACCAGGAAGGATGTGAAATTTGTCTGGTCCAACAAATGTAAGGAAGCATTCCTAAGTTAAAGCATTTATTGATCAATGCATGTGTGTTAGTAGTTCCAAACAGAAACCAAGGGTTGGTGGTTTATACTGATGCATGTGGGACTGGACTAGGAACTATGTTGATGGGAAATGGTAAAGTTGTTGCCTACACTTCACGACAGCTTAGACCGCATGAAGTAAGATATCCCACTCATGATATGGAGTTGGCTACGGTGATCTTTGCATTGAAAATTTGGAAACATTATCTCTTAGGGGAGAAATTTGAGTTATACATAGATCATAAGTCTTTAAGGTATTTATTCTCTCAGAAGGAGTTGAATATGAGATAGTAGAGGTGGCTGGAGTTTTTAGTAGCTTATGATTTTGGTATAGAGTATATACCTGGAAAAGGTAATAAAGTAGCGGATGCTCTTATCATAGATATCAGAATATGGTGTTAGATATGTTGGCAGAGTGGAAAGATTTAGAAGCTTTGACTACTTGTAATGTGCAGTTGAGATTGACTGCTATTCTAGTCAGAGCACTGCCATGTTATCATGTTTGGAAGTTCAGCCAATGTTAATCGAAAGGATTGTTTCAAGGTAGAAAGGGGATCCATTATTAGCCGAGAGATTAAAAGACTTGAGGTTGGAACTGAGATCGATGATCTAAAAGATTTTAGTCTTGACTAGAGAAGATGATTGAGAAAGAATGGATAGTTGTGTGTTTCGAATGTTAAGGACTTAAGGAAGGAAGATCTTGAGGAATGTTATCGGTCCAAATTTATGATTCATTCTGGAGGGTCAAAGATGTATCAAGATATGAAAAGAAGCTTCTATTGGGAAGGTATGAAGAGGGATATTGACTTGTGGGTTAGGCATTGTGCAAACTGTTAACAAGTGAAGGCCGAACGTCAGAAGCCGAGTGGGTTGCTTCAACATCTAGAGATTCCAGTTTGGGAATAGGATTCGATATCTGTGGATTTTATAGACCGTTTTCCAGGGTCAAATAGAAGAAATGAAAGTATATGGGTCATAGTAAACAGGCTGACCAAGAGTGCCCATTTCATTCCAGTTAAGTCAATCATTCCAGTTAAGTCAATCAGGACGACAACTGTTTTAGCTAATTACATGAAGAACATAGTTAGACTACATGGAATTCCTAGTAGCATAGTCAGTGACAGGGATGCTTTGTACACTAGCGAATTCTGGAAGAGTCTACAGGATGTGTTAGGTACCAAGCTTAAGATGAGTACTATGCATCACCCTCGGACGGATAGGCAGACAGAGAGAGTCAACAAGGTACTCGAGGATTTATTGAGAGCTTGTGTATTGGACTTTGGTGGATCTTGAAAAGATCACCTGCATTTAGTGGAGTTCTCCTATAATAATAGTTAGCAGACTAATATAGGAATGTCGCCTTTTGAAGCTTTGTATGGAAGACCTTGCAAATCACCAGCATGTTAATTGGAAACTAGAGACATGTTAGGTTAGATAGGCGACATAGAAGATTGAGTTAATCTGAGAAAGGATGAAGGAAGCTCGGTCCACACAGAAGACTTACACAGATAAAAGGCATAAAGACCTAGAATTCTTAGTCGGTGATAAGGTTTTCGTTAGGGCATCACCGATGAAGGGTGTGGTACGATTTAGAAAGTCATGAAAACTAACACCGAGATATTTTGGTCTGCTCCAAGTTATAGAGAGGATCGAAAAGCTCGCATACATGGTAGAGATGCCAAGCGGTATGACAGGTGTCCATAATGTGTTTCATGTGTCTCATCTTTGCAAGTATGTGCATGATCCAAAGACTACTATTCTCCAATAGGGTCGAAAATTTTGATGGTAGAGCCTAATTTGAATTGTGTTAGACAAGCAGTCTGGGTTGTAGCGTGAGATGAGAAAAGGTTGAGGAACAAGATAGTCAAGTTGGTGAAAGTTCAGTGGAGCGACAATGAGAAAGACTATAATGGTATACAGAAGACGGGATTAGAGATACTTATCCTGATTTGTTTTGAAGGTATGTCTGTATTAGCTTTATATAGATAGTTGCAGTCTGGTAGGCTAGTATGATTGTTAGGAGTTGTTACGGATGATTGCTATGTTTAGCATTTAGTCCTTACTGAATTTCGAGGACGAAATTCTTTAAGGAGAGGAGCCTGTAACACCCCTAATTTTAATAGAGATTTAATTAGATAAAATTAAATAGAATAATTTAAATATTAGAGTGATAAGAGGATTGAGATTTGAAAATTTATTTATAGGTTGAGCTTAATTAAATAAATGGGTTTATGAATGGTTTTATATGTTAGTTAATTAATGCAAGGGAATATTAGGAATCACGCACCATAATTCCATAACCTTAAAATTTTGTTTCCCTTGCCACTAACGTTCATTCTTACAAAACAAGAAATGTAAACAAAAGAAAAGCAAAGCCGTCCATTACTTAGGAAACAAAGGGGGAAAATCAAATTAAAGCTAAAGAATCAAGCTAAGGGAATTAATCAAGGATCAAATCTCAAATTCCTTATTCTAATCAAGGTGAATAATATTCTAAACCATCTCTATTTTTATTTTTGTGATCGTTTGATTTACAGGTGTAAGTTTAAATCCATTATAATGATTTTGATGATGATATGCTTGGATTTCATGATATGATATTCAAACGAGTTTGTTTGATAATTGTTTTATATGGTTTTAAGGCTAAAATCATTTATTTTGGATTTCGAATGCTATAAGGAATTTGTATGTTATGTAAAACATTAACTTGGAGTTGGATTTTAATTTTTATAATTTTCCAAGCTACGGAAAATTTATTATGAATTTTCAAAGGAAGATATAAACAATTGGGTTTATAAGTTAATTTTAGAAATTATATGAAGAATTTGTCTTTGGGATTTATATGTGTTAGATAACATGTTAAAAGTGAATTTTTGTGATTTTTGAGGATTTTTCCTAAGTGGTTTACTATGGATATTAAATTATTTTCAAAGGAGGACTTAAATGATTTAATTGTTTTGCTTAATGGAAGGGCTTATTTATTAAATTAATCTTTATTTAGATCTAAAATTATGCGGTGGTTTTATTTTAAGAAAGATTTGAAAAGTTTATGAAAACTAATTAATTGTTTACAAATAGGCAGGTTAGTTAAAAAGCTATTACTTTAAAAGACATTAATACAGTCATTATGCAGAAGTGTTGTTTTGCCACTTTCGAAAGCTACCTTTCAACCCTGTACTTCCGCCTCAACCAAGTCAAAACCAACCAAGCCAAAACCAATACACAAGGTACTAATGTATTGGTACATAGTGGATTTTAGAAAGGCGGAATGCATGGTATCGAAACCAATGCTTTCGAAGGGGTCGAAACCCAGCTAAATAACCTTTGGATATGTTGTCACCTTTTTGTTTTGAAAAGAATGCTTTTGAATGAGTTGCCTTGTTTTAATTTCAATGTTTTCGAAAGGGTTAGTTTCAACCCAGTCGAAACCCTGTTGCCTTCCTTATGCCTTTCGAATGGATTGAAGTCATCAACTAAATCGAAAGGAAGCTTTTGTTTTACAAATGAAGCAAGCCACTTCCTATGGCTTTCGAAAGGGTTAATAGTTTCGAAGGAAATAGATTCTAAAGGGTTTCAAAGCTATCCTTCAAATGTTTTACTTAAATGATTTAAGCCTTCGAAAGGATGGTTCCGAAGCCATCAGCTTTCCTCCAAACTCATTTATATGTAGTTTAATGGTTTCGAAAGTGGTTCTTTCGTTTATCTTCACTTTGACCCAAAAGATATTTTTAAAGATAAATCCAATGGTTTCGAAAGAGATACTTTCAAAAGGTTTCGGAAGGGCTACTTTTAATGGTTTCGAAGCTATGCTTCTAAGAGTTTATAAGTAATACCTTAATACTTTCAAAAGGTATGTTTTGATGGTTCGAAAGAGATGATTTAAAGTGTTTTGAAAGGCATAGGCTTAGTGTTTTGAAAAGAAGATTTGAATGCTTTTGAAGGAGGTTATCCAATGGTTTCAAAAGTAAAAGTTTAAGGTTTGAAAGCCTTAGTTTTCAAGACAAAGAACCCAATCTCATTTTTAAAGGAAAAACTATGGCATAAATAAAGGAGTTTTAAAATAGCTTTTAAGTATGAAGTTTTTGAAAAAGCTTTCCATGATAAAATAATAGCTTAAAGGGATTTACCATGTTTTATATGAAAATGATTTCAAGGATATTAAAACATAGATATCGGCGATTATATTATTATTATGCTTGCTTCTTCTAATAGACATATTCACTTTAAAATGGACTCATAACTATATTTTAGGGAGATAAAGAGCAGAATAACTAGGTAGGTTGACCCGGTAGTGAATATAAATTGAGTTAGTTCCTGAATGGGTGGAATTGCGTCCAGGAGGTCAGGAAGACCAGAACATAGGATGTATAAACACTGATTAAAGAATTTGTCAAATAGACAGGTTCATAGTAAACCCATGAAAACTATGATTAGAAAGAGTTATTGGCGGGGCCAATTTGTTTGTAGTGAACCCATGAAAACTATATTTAGATTAAGTTATTGATAAAAGTCAATAGGTTCCTAGTCAACCCATGAAAACTAAGATAAGTGGTAAGTTATTTGAGATACCGATAGGTTCAGGGAGAACCCATGAATATGGAAGTTATTGGCATAGGCCAATAGGTTCTTAGTGATCCCATGTAAACTTTGAAACTGGACAGGGAGTCCATAATTTTTATACAAGTTATTAGTAAGGCCATGAAAACTAATAGATTAGTAGTGACCCTAGAACCTATAACATAGACAGTAGTCAAAATGAATAGGGATGGGTAAACCATAATTGATTTACCCTTTTGCATATCATCGTAATATTTTAAATTATTTTGTTTTAACCATTGTGGATGCAGTAGCACAGTATATGGTTCTAATAGAGGTTTGGAAATGATACTGGTGAGGGGAAACCCTTTCCGCTAAGTGGCGTGGTCTTATTAGATATCTAAGTGGTTTGAGATGGTAGGTTATTATTCATTCCAGATTTTATGTCTGACTTGAAGTTTACATTTTCCTCTTAAACCTCAGGTGCTCAATTGATTTTGAGTAGTTTGAGAGTTGAGGTTTTCAGGTTCTCCTTAGACTAATGAATTTTCAGAGACGTGCAAGAGGTAGGATAGCCGTTAAGAGTTCTTTTCTATTTTGATTCCGCTATGTTTTGTTATAAAGACAAAGTTGTTTAATTGTCTAGTTATATACTCTGATCATTCAAGAGGGCATCTTTATATGTCGCTCTTGGCGTATGTTGTAATAATTATATTTTCTCTGAACGTGGTTTTTGAATCTGGGATTACATAATGAATGTTGAAATGATTTGAAGTGGAATGTGTAAGATGTTTTATGATTTAAGTTTTTTCCATATCCATGTGTCTCTGTTACATCAATGTATCTAACATTACAATATTTGGTCGTCGAGGATTAATAAATATGGATGGCTACAGCATTTGTAGCCGTTAATTTTGGGCCTCCAAGTAGGGGATTTTACAGTTTATATAAACTTTGTTGTTTCTACTGATGAAATTACTTCTTCTTTTGTGTATGTGACTGAATCCTTTGACTTATGACATAATAGATTGGGACATGTTAATGCAGGCTCAGACAATAGAATAAGAGAGCTAAATATGCTAAATATAGAAAATAACACTTTGTCTTCTAAATGTCCTACATGTGTTGATTCCAAACATACTAAAAAACCTTTCAAATCAGTCATAAGAGAAGCACTTAGTTACTATAATTAATATACTTAGAGTTGGCAGATTTTAAGAACATAATTAGTAAGGAAGGTAAATGCTATTATGTAACCTTCATTGATGACTTTTCTAGATACACCAAAATCTATTCACTTAGATCTAATGATGAGATTGTAGAAATGTTCTTAACATTTAAGGATAAAGTTGAAAACCAATTAGACTGAAAAATTAAAAGACTTAGGTCTGATAGAGGAGGAGAGTATTGTACCGACTTTCTACGAAGTTTATATGAGAAAAATGGATTTATCCATAAAATTAGTGCTCCTTACAACTGCCAACAAAATGGAGTACCTGAAAGGAAAAATAGGATTCTTAAGAATATGACAAATGCAATGCTTTTAAATCCTGGTATGACTGACAATACGTAGAGGGAAGATGTATTATCCACATATTATATACTTAATAGAGTGCCTCATAAAAGGTTGGATATAAACCCTTACGAAATTGTAGAGAGATTTTCCTTCAAACCTCCTTTTTTTTGAAATTGTGAGGGTGTCTTGCTAATGTGGGTTTAGCATATTTTAAAAAAACTAATATAAGACCTAAAAATTTTGATTATGTATTTGTTGACTATGCTTCTAAAGGTGTTGCATAAAGATTCATGCCATTAAATGACTGAATTATTTGTAAGGTTAGAGATATTGTATTCTTTGAAAAGACATTTTCTTTAAAGAATTCGAATAACGAGAGCTTTTTTGGCTCTTCTATTGTCACTATTGTGCCAATATCTTTGCCCATTCTACCACCCATTACTAATGAATCTAACAATGTATTTAAAAGGAGTAAAAGACAACGTACATAGACTAACTTTGGACCAAACTTCATTACTGTCTTTTCGATAGAAAACGCCAATTTTGAAAGGAATGATGGTACCATTGATTCTGTACTTTTAATTGAGTAAGATGCTAAAACATACGAAGATGCATTTAACTTTAGAGATGGTAATTCTTGGAAAGATGCTATTAAAAGTGAATTTGACTCTATAATATCTGACCGTACGTAGGACTCAGTTGACCTACCCAATGGATGCAAACTAAATAGGATTAAGTGGATCTTTAGAAAGAAATTGAAAACTGATGGTTCTGTAGATAAATTCAAGGCTAGATTAGTGTTAGTTAGGTTTTTCATCTTACAACGCTTCAACTGAAGAGGAAGTAATTATCGTACTAATTACCTCAATGATTTTAATTAAAAAAGTTAAATAGTATTAAATTTTCCGTTAAGTAGTAATTATGTCGCTGGATGCTTATACAATTAGGTAGTTGCACTTTAGCTGTTTGTTAAAATGTCAAATCCAACTAGTATTTAATTCTAGTACAGAAAATATGAGATCTAGTACTGAAAACTAGGTATGAAAATAATAAAATGCAGAAATAGCAAAGGGCATAAAGGAACTTACATGATTCGGTTGTTAAGAAATCCTACGTCCATGGAGCAAAATATTTCTTCCTTTATATTTTCTGGTATAGGTTTTCATGGTAGATAATATAATAAAACCTTAAAAATATCAGAAAGTGGAAAAGGTAAAAGTCTCTTTCTTGCAACAGTGCCTTTTCTATTTATGGTATAATGGCATACGTGGATCGCTATAATCTGTCTCCTGTCATTGTGTTTCAGTCCTTAGATCATGTCAGGTGTCGTCTATCTGCATTGTCTGTTTAATATACTCGAATTACTGACATGTTTTTAGCGAGAAGTTTGATGTGAAAGCGGGAACTCTTGAAATCATGGCAGGAATATTTGAAATCGTGGCAAAAGACCTCAAAGACCTTGCATGCAGGTCCTTTGGAGGATAACGAGAGTTACTTGTTGGTTTTGGGGTGCTGCTGAAAAATTTAGAGTGAGGCTATGTTGATTGGTGCGTGATATTTGTATGATGATGCGGTGATTTTCTAATACCCAGGTGCGATCGTTTTGAGCTGCTTTGGGCTTTAGGGTACGTGATTTACCTAACTGAGTTGGTCAATTTACGTACTAAAGTGATCAGTGACTGGAGCTGACTGTGATTTAGGTTGTCCTTGTTGCATCGGTTATTCATAAGGGTGATCTCATATCTTCGCTATTTTCCTGTAAGTGTGGATCATTGGGTGGAGATTGCTTGAGTGGCCCTTTTTGCAGCCCTTTAAGATGCTTCTAAACTCATGTGGTTCCGCTTATGTAGCCCTCAATATGCGCAATGTTGGTTCGTCTTGAGAGGTTGAATGAAGAATGAATTTTGGGAATATAGGTAGCACAGTTCAATCATTAATTTATTATGGCTTGTAGGCATAGTACTTCTTCATCTTCTTCTAGCAACTATATCGGAACTTGGCTTTAGTATCTTAATGTGGTATTAAAACCTGGAGATGGACGCGAATCTTGTATCTTTGTGACTCGTATGATGAGCGTAGTATTTTGTTTTGTTGCGCCTTCCTGCCTTTGTTTGTAGTTCTTTTGGCCAGATCGAGTATAGTGACCGCATATCGGCTCTATTAGCCCAAAAATTAGTATAACACCCATGAAGTTGAGTATGAGGAGCCTAAGTTCGATTTTAATCACGTTTGATTACATGACTAAGCATGGCTTAGTTGGTGCTAACTAAGTGGTGTTAAGGGATCAAGGTTTGGCTTAACATTCAACGCATAGTACAAGATTGTATCATTAAAGAGTGGCTCCATGATGCTTATGGACTTTTGGAATGAGCAATTCAAAGCCCATATAGTCTGTTGGAACAAGTTGTCCGAAAGCTTAAATATTCTTTTGGAATAAAACATTCAAAATTTCATGCCGCATATCAAAGAAAATAAAAGAATAGGCTGTAGATATGTATGGTAGCCCACTAGGCATGTTAATGGACGAGATAGAAAATCCTCATAGTTCACAGTTCTATGTCCATATGTAGATAGCAAGATAGTGATTAACACTAGTTTAAACCGAAGCCCGTATGATTTATATAAAATCACGACAAGCTTTGTGTCCAAAGAGCTTTATTGTGCATATCTATATTCACGTCCAAAGTGCACAATCACGGTATTATGCATATTCAAACCTTTGTTCATATAATTTCGTCATGATTACGATCAAACCAAATTTTTCCCCAATTTTATTTAGGATTACAATTTCTTAATTTTAAGAGGAAAGAAAAGAAATGATTGCCCTTTCCTCCTTGCTCCTAGTTTCGTATTCATAGGGGTAGAGGAGTTCGACATGGCTGCTTTATGCTACCTTTATCATGCAATATCAATGGCCATCTTAATGATGTTAGGCCTCAGACTTCATCTTCATCCATATTTGGTTTTAATAAACTTGCGACATCATTTGTGTCTCGACTGTTTTCGTGGATATTGATAAAATATGTTATTATCAATGTCGCGTTGAATACTTAAGGCGTCCTTTAATAGTTGATGAAGTGCGAAATTACCTAGGCAAGACATTGATAATTATCAATTTAGAAAACATGTGACATTACTAAGAGACGTCATTAGCGGGAAGCGACATTGATAACAAGCGACATCAATAACAGGCGACTTTGATAACAAGCAACATCAATAATAGGTGACATTGATAATGGGCGGCATTAATAAAAGGTGATGTTGATAACAGGCGGCATTAATAATATGCGACATTGATAACAAGCGGCTTCAATAATAAGCGGCATTGATAATAAGATGCAATGATAACATGCATCATTGATAATACGTGGCATTGACATATCATACGACATTGATAATTAACAACATTAATAACAAGCGGCATAAATAAAAAGCGACATTGATGGTTGTGCGAAACTGACAAGAGATTATATCAATGTAGAAGCAATATTGATATTGTGCGATATCCGTTTGTTCGACATTAATCTCGGCTTTGATGTATCATACACCCCTTTTTTGCTAGTGTCTTGCGACATGCGACATTAATGATTTTGTACTTCTCTTATGATCTATGGTGTCATACTTCCAATATTACTCCAAATATTCAATATTGATGATATGCAATATCAACGAAGTGCGACATCAATAGGATGCAGTATTCATGATAAAAAGGCTTCATTAATGATGCTTTTTGACATCATCATAAACTAAGAACTTCCCGGTGGCTATTGTTCACTTATGAGAGTCAATATTCATATTATAAACCTTAAGTATGTTTTTTTTACCTTCCTCTTATCATCTTTGATTTTGACATTCCATTCATATATCTCCAACATTACTTTATTGGTGTGTGATGCCCTTAAGGTCGACATAGTTCCTTGATAAGGCCTTCGACATTACCTGTTTTCAATTCAACATTATATTTTCGTTAGAAATTACATGGATAAAATTTTCCCCCTCCTTGTATAAAATAAGCTTTTAAAACTTCAGTGTGAAATCAAGAATTTTGCCTTCTTTTCTTATTCTTTGCGAAGTTTTCTGCCTAACCATGTTTTCCTGCTAAACACGAAACAAAGCCATGATTTTTATTAGTAACCCTTAAATTTAATTTCGAGTCAGCCTTTCAGGATTTTAACAATATCATAAAGGACCTTTATTTGTAATTCAATGTTACTTTTGGATTCTATAGATTTACCTGAAGATGCCAAAAATCCATTTGGCAGCAATTTTACTTGAATGGAATCCCATAGAATCAGGATTAGTAAATTATTTAGAAATAATGATTTCATCAGTGAACTATAATTTCCTAAGTAAAAGTTCTATAAACCATCTGGAAATATCATAGCAAGGAGGACCATAAACTCTTCTGGTAATATCGTAAATTGAAGACCGAAAAACCATCTAAATAGAAAGTCTTGAAAATTCATTAGGTAATAATAATTTTTGAATAATAATTTTTGAATATTACTAAATCGTCTAGTAATAAAAGAAGACCCAAAAATCTGTTAGTATTAATAATTTCTAAATAATAATAGAAGACCAAAAAATCTATCGGACAATAAAGAAGACTAGAAAATCCATAATAGAAGAAGACCAAAACATCCATATGGAAATAATAGAAGACCAGAAAATCTATCTGGTAATAATAGAAAAATACCAAAAAATCCATCTGACAATAATAGAAGACCAAAAAATCCATCTGTGAATAAAAGAATAAGACCAAAAAATCCATCTGGCAATAATTGAAGACTAGAAAATCCATCTGACAATAATAGAAGACCAGAAAAACCACGTTATAATAATAGAAGAAGACTAGAAAATCCATCTGGAAATAATAATTTTTGAATAATAGAAGAAGACCAGAAAATCCATTTGGCAATAATAAAAGACCATAAAATCTTTCTAGTAATAATAGAAGAAGACCAAAAAATTCATCTAGCAATAGTAATTTCTGAATAATAGAAGAAGACCAGAAAATCCACCTGGTAATAATAGAAGATCAGAAAATCTTTCGAGAAATAATGCTTTCTTTCGTAGAGAAACCCACTTTCTTTGAAGTACAACAGCTCATATTTTATAGAACTTCCTCCAGAACATTACTTTATTCTTGTTTAGAGTGCAAATGGCTCATTTTTGATTGAGTGGTTTTGCCTCTCTGGGCTTTGGATGTCTTAGACCCATTTCTTCGTGCCACTATTTGGGCTTTGGAGATCTCAGTTCCTTTTCTTTGCACCACTCTTATGGCTTTGGATGTCTAAGTCCTCTTTTTTTGCACAACTCTTTAGGCTTTGAATGTCCTAGTCACATTTCTTTGCACCACTCTCGTGGCTTTGGACGTCTCAGACTCTTTTCTTTGTGCCACTCTTTGGGCTTTGGACATCTCAGTCCCTTTTCTTTACGCCACTCTTTGGGCTATTGACATCTCAGTCCCTTTTCTTTGTCACCTTCTTAGGTGATGATCTCAACTTGAATCAAAACCCTTATCACTGTATTAGGTAATGATTTAAGTCTATTGTTCGGTGTGTTTGGTTAGCTATCTGAAGCAGAACCAAACACTTACCTAACTTTCCACTAGGTGGCACATTAGTAAGGCCTTGGAGACGGTATTAAAGGCTTGTTCGGTGCTTTAGTTAGGCCATCTTAGATGAGACCAAAGGATTACTCTGCCCTCCCTCTTGGAGGTGCTCCAGCCAGAATGTGTAAGCATGAGCTGAAATCTTACATTACAGATGCTTTGATTAAACCTTTATAGACGGGACCAAAGGTTTACTTTGTCCTCCCTCTAAGAGGTGCTTTGACCAGGCCTTCTTGGCGGGGACAAAGGCTTTTCACCCCTTACTACCATCTTAGTTATGGTTTAGCATTTTCCGTTTATTTTAGGAGAGTTATTCCTTAACCATGTTGATATACTTATTTCAACATCCTTATTCATCTATTATTGGAAAATATGGCCGCGGATGATCAGCACTCCACATTCTTTCTATTACATCGCCGTTGGGTTGGGCATAGTCTATAGGTCCCTAGTGGGATTACTTTTTGTATGATTAAAGATCCTACCTAATTTTGCTTGAACGGTCCATCCATTGGATTCTTAGTATTTGTCATAACTCTTCAAAGCACTAAATCTTCTTTTTGAAACAATCTTTCTCTTGCGTTAGAATTGTAATATTTGGATATTCTTTGTTGATATTCAGTCATCCGTATTGCTGCTTTATCTCTTAACTCATTGATTAAGTCTAGAGATTCTTTCTTTAATTCTTGATTTCGATTGAATGCATATGCAATCCTTCTATGAGAGGGTACTTCAACCTCAATCGAGAGTATGACTTCGCATCCATATGTTAAGAAATATGGGGTATTCCATGTTGCAGTTTTTGTACAAGTTCTACATTCCCATAATACAAGAGGTAGTTTTTCTACCCAATTTCCTTTAGCCTTGTCCAATCGATTTTTAAGAACGATCTTAATAGTTTTGTTGGTAGCCTCAACGGCTCCATTAGCCTTGGGATGAGCTACGAATGAAAATCTCTTGATGATCCCATTTCTATTATAGAATAAAGTAAAATTTTCATTTCCAAACCGAGTTCCATCATTAGATATTATCTTGTATGGAATTCCAAATCTAGTAACAATATTCTTGATTACAAACTTGAGAACTTCTCCTAATGTGATATTTGAAAGCGGTTCTGCTTCTACCCATTTTGTAAAATAATCAATGGCCATCTTTGCATTTTAGCTCCTCCTTTAGATATAGCTAGTAGTTGGATTAGGTCAACTGCCCATACGTCGAAAGGCCATGGGCTTGAGACTGAAGTCAATTCGCTTGGTGGAAAACATGAGATCATAGTGAACTTTTGGCACTTTACACACCTTTTCACATAATCAGTGGCATGACTAGTCATCTGAGGCCAATAGAAGCCCTATCTCATAACTTTTTTGGCTAACTTTATGTCATTAGTGTGATCTCCACATAATCTTCTGTGTGCTTCACTTAGTAATTTTGCTCTTGTTTTCGCATTAACACATCTTAAGTAAGGGAGTGATATCCTTTCTTACAGATTATTCCATTCATCATGAAGAAAGTTGGAGTTTGGTGTTTTATTCTTCTAGCTTCTTTTTCTCTATTGGCAATTTTCCATTTATCAAGTATTCAACAATGAATGTCATCCAATTATTCTTATATTAATCATCTGTCTTTGGATGAAATTATTTCTCTTAAACTTTTTCATTTCCATTTCTAATTCCTCCTCTGCTTGTGTTAACGCTTGAGATCCGATTAATACCATGGATTCATTTCTTAAGTCGGGTGCTTTCTTTTTTATACTGAGGTTTGGTTGGTAGCCTGCCAATATAATTTGTGTTTTTGGTGCTCCCAGTGAGTCAGCCAATTTAGTCAAAGAATTAGCTTGAGAATTCTTCCCTCTCGATACTTGGTGTATGGAGAAATTCTCAAATTGAGTTAACATTTTTAACACTTCTTGACGTATATGACCAATTTGGCATCCTTTGTCTAATATGTTTGGTTCAATTGATCTACAATTAGTTAGGAATCACTAAAAATCTCAATTCTAAGGATCTTTAACTATAGGGTAAGGGTGAGTCCTACCACCATTGATTCATGTTCTGCTACATTATTAGCGGTTAGAAATCCCAGTTCCATTGCATATTGCAAACGATGCCCATTGATGGTAATAATCACATATCCTGCTCTAGCATCTTACTTGTTTGAATCTCCATCCCCAAAAAATTGCCATTTAGGCTTTAACTCCTTCTCCTTTTCTAATTGTTCTTTAGTGAACCACATATATTCATGAACAAAATCAGCTAGGGTTTGTCTTTTGATCACCACTCGGGGTAGAAATTCAATATCATATTGGATGAGCTCTATTACCCGTTTTGCCAATCTTCCTAATACTTTTGGTTTACTAAAAACTTTCTTAAGTGTAAAGTTGGTCAAATCCTTAACCGAATGTGCTTAAAAATAAGCCCTAAACTTTTGTGCTGTGAGCATCAGAAAGTATGTCCATCTGATTTTTGCAACCATAAGCCTTTTGCTTGTATAGTACAGTGGAAGTTGAGTTCCTTTCTCTTCTCTTATTAGAACAGAACTAACTGCGTGTTCAGAAACCGCCATATAGAGGTAAAGGTTTTCCACTTCTATGTGGCTAGATAGAACTAGTGATTTCTCCAAATGATCCTTTAGCTCCTTAATACTTTTTGACAATCATCACTCCATTCGAAGTTTTTCTTCTTCTTAATCACATCGAAGAATGGGATGAATTTGTCTGTGGCCTTGGAAATGAATCTATTCAATGCTATAACTCTTCCACTCAGGCTCATTACATTTTTACTTGTCTTTTGCCATATCCTTTATAGCTTGAATTTGGTTTGGGTTGGCTTCAATTGCTCTTGGATGACAATATATGCTAAGAACTTTCTGGGTTTAATTCCAAAGGAACATTTTATGGGTTAAGCTTCGTCTAATATCTCTATAATACATTGAAAATTTCTTCAAGATCTTTTAGATGGTTGCTTTCCTCATGAGATTTTATGAACATATGATCCACATATACTTTCATGTTTCAGCCAATTTGTTCTCTAAACATTCTGTTACCATCTCTGGTTTGTCGCTCCGACGTTCTTCATTCCGAAAGGCACTGCCTTATAGCAATATATTTGCCAATCAACTATAAAACTAGTATTCTCCTCATCCGATCTTAACATTGGAATCTGATTGTATTTGGAATAAGAGTCCATAAAGGATAATTGTTTGTGCCTACTTATTACATCGATTAATTGATCTATCCTTGGAAGAGGGTAGTAGTCCTTCGGGCATGCTTTATTCAAATCAGTATTAGACACATGTCCTCCATTTCCCATTAGATTTTTTGATTAGTACCGGATTAGCTAACCATTTTGGGTAAGGTACTTTTCCAATGAATCCATTCTGAAGCAATATCTTGACTTCTTCTTTCAAAGCGTTAGATCGAACTTTATCGAACTATCTTTTCTTCTATCAAATAGGTGTAATACCATGGCCTGTATTCAAAGCATGATACATAACGGTCAGATCTATTCCAAGCATATCTAAATGGGTCCAGCCGAATACAACTTTGCTGGATTGAAGAAATTTTGTCCTTTAAGTTTACTACCCAATTGTTTTTCAATTTTATGGTCTCTGTTGGATCAACTTGATCCAAGCATATTTCCTCAAGGCTTCATTTTGTTTTGTTCACCCCTACAATCTAATTCAGTGATGATCTCCTCATCTTCTATTTCATCTTCCACTATGTTTTTTTCGTTTCTCTTTCTTTTCTTTGCAGTGCAGTCAAATTTTATCAGTGCATACTTAGGCTTTATTTTCACTTTGATGATAGGCTTGAAGAATCATCGTCTAAAGGATTTTTAATATCAGTTTTGATTAATTCATTTTTTTTCGAGTCATAACAAGGAAGATTGTTTCATTTATATTGCTCAAGAGTGGAAAAGTATATTTCACGAGAGCTAAATTGCTCTCCCTTCATGGTTTACATCTGCTTTTAATCAAGAACTTTACCATCAGATACTTTGGTGAGACAAGAGCATTTTCCTCATCTAAGGATGGCCTCTCAAAGAAGGTATTAAAATAAGAAGGCTAATCTATGACGACGAAGAGAGTCTCAAAGGTCTTAGAACGTTGTGGAATTCCCATTTGCATGAGAAGTCTTATCTGCCAAATAGGGGTCGACCCTTTGTTATTAAATCCAAAAATGGGATCAAAGCTCGACTCTAATTTCTCCTCCAAAATTCCCATTTGGTTGAATGCATGTTTAATGATCACGTTGACTGCACTTTCAGTATCTACCAAAATTTTAGTAACCACAAAGAGTCTGATTTGTGCAGTGATCATAAGCGGATCGTTATGTGGATGACCTCTTAGCCCTTGAGGAGTGATGGTTAGGTTATGCATCTAGATTTGGAACCTTGGTTTTTGAATAGCGGCTCTTCCTGAATAGAGAAAATCCCTTCTTTTGTTTCTCTAATGTAGTGATTTTTGGCTCCTCTGCTACTTCCAGCTAGGTGTGGGCCTACATGAATAACATCAATTCTGTTAAGAGGTGTCCAAAATGAATCATACGTTGAATTATGCCTGCCATTACTCGATATTCATATATTTTGTGCCCATTATCCTTATGATAGGCATACTAGTCCTCCCTTCCTTTTCCTTCAGGATTGGTCTTAGCTTTGTAAGAATCAGAATGTTGCCATTTTATTTCACTGTAGCGAATATGCTGGATATTGACTTGTTCAAAGCAACATGATTAGTGTTTAGGGCCTCCTCCTATCTCAACTTCCTATTATTGTGGTTATAGTCAGCTTTTCTCATTTCTTTCTTGGTTTGAACTTTTTTCTTAGTGCACTAAATTTCATCCATATGGACAAACTTATCCACTTAAAAGCGAAAATCTTGTAAATTCATGCATCCATGAATATAGAGCTCCCGCCACAAAGGTGTTTTTTCGATCAGTCCTGAGCGCACAACCATCAACTTGTCTCTATCAATCATACATTCCACCTTCAACGCCTCTGCACTAAATCTTTTAAGATAATCACCCAATAGTTCCCTCGGCTTTTGCTTGACATCAATTAGCACTCTGTAGTCAATTTTGGGATCTTTGTAAATAAAAAATTGGGCCAGAACTCATAAGAGAATTGTTTCCAGGAGTAGATGTTTTTCTAACGATAATGTTTGTATAACTTAGCTACCACGCTTTATAAAGTAGTAGGGAAAATCCTGCAATGCACTGCTCTGGACGTATTGTAAAGGTCCATCTGGCTTTCAAACGCCATTGGATGATCATTTGGGGTCAGTGGTTCTATTGTATCTTAAGGAAGGAATCTTGATGTGGGATGAGATTTCAGTGGACATGATTTCATCCATGGAGGAAGCTTCTCGGTGATTATTGTTGACTCTTTCATCAAGAGTTCTTTTCCCTTTAAAATTATGCATATCTTTTGCTTTTTTTGGCCATATGTATTAAATAAACCTCATCGGTGTGGTAATTGTATATATCAGGCTTATACTTTTTAGAGGTTGAACATCGAAATTGCTCATTAGACTTATTCACCAATCTTCCTTAGCATTTTGCTTTAACCTTATTTCCTGCCATTGATTTAGGGGAGATTTCTATTACCTCAGCTTCTTGATTTCCTTTCCTCTTTTTAGAGTCATAGTGAACTTGTCTTTGCCTCTATTCCTCACCAAAGAAGCATCCAGATTCCTTCTCGGAGATATAACGTTCATCCCTTCAGTGATCTCGGAAGTTTTGACAGACTTTTTGTGATGTCCCGGAATTTTAGGCAATACTTATTTAATAATTTCCATTTATAATTTATTTTAAAATATGTTATATTGATTTAATAATCTAATTTAACCAAATGTTATGTTTTCAAAACTAATAATTAATCTAATTTAACAAATGTTATCTTTTTAAAACTTAATAATAATAATTTAATTTGGAATGTTTATTCTTTCAAAAGATAATAATATATGTATAATTAATAATAATTAATCTTTCTAAGTTAATAAAAATATTCTATTTGTAGTTTATATATGTATACATTGTAAAAAGGAAATTGGTTTCAATTTAAATTTAATAAAAGTATTTTCTAATTTTAATATAAATGTTTATATATTGTGATTTGAAGTTCTGTTTTAAAATTCAAATAATTTCTGAAGTTAATATTTAAAATGTTCTATTTATAATGTATATATTTGTGTATATATATATATATATTGTAAATTGAAAAATAATGGACTAAACTTAAACAGAAAATGTGTTTTCAAATTTATAATATACATATGTTTATATGGTGATTTGGAAGATTTTTGATTTGATTTAATAAAATGCTTTACAAAAGCTATTTAAAATTTATCTTTTATTTTCAAAACACTTAAAGAAAAGTTTATTTTATTAAAAGTATAATAACTTAAAAATAGTATATTATTGTAAAAGCTTAATTTGTTTTTCTTTTAAATTGGTTTTTGACAATAAATTTAGTTTTTATATATAATATCAATGTTAGATATAATAACTTAAAGTTTAAACTTGTAAAATAAAATTTAAATAAATGTTTATTTTCTTTCTTTTAAACTTATCCTTAGGAAATGGAGTTTTAAATAATTATAAATTAAACATAAAGATAAATACATTTCATAGTTTATATTAGACATAAGTATTAGGTTAATATTGTAATTAAAGTTTAAATCATTAGTAATAATAAGAAATTAATTTCATAATCAAATCTAAAAACACTTGGCAACATAGGAATTTACGAAAATACACTTGTATACATAATATTTCAAGTTTGGACATTTGTAGATACATGGATTTATGTAAGAAACAAGTGGCAAATCTTTGTTTTAAAGGAAATTAAGTTTATAATTAATGAAAGAGTGAAAACCTGTTACTTTTTTCATTTTCAGATCAAACTTCTTTAATTTTCTTCAACTAAAAAAAAGAAAACCAAATGCAAAATTCAACAGTAATCAAATCTGAAGAACATGCAATTCAACATGGAAATCAACAGCAAATTCAACAACAAACTTTTAAAAGATAATCAAAGAAATTTATAGATGTGAGCATCATCAGGTTTCAAAGTTTCAACTGAGATCAAAACAATGACTGTCAAATTCAGTGTTCTCTGCTTCTAAAAAATCAATGAGTAAACCTTTTATTTAAAAACAGTTTCATATTTAATCTAATATTATGCTGACATATATGGAATTTGTGTAGTAGAATAAATGATGTGAATATGTATGTTTGCATGAATATCTTCAACTTGAAAACTGGATTGAGTTCCTGCTATGTATTGATAAATGACTGAATATACTTTCTGGTTTTGACTTTGTTAAACTATTTGGCAAGAACAACTAATAAAATTTCTACCTCCCAAATGAATGTTATAGTAAATATGATATCAATGTTTTCATGTATGATTTGAAGATGAATACAAATATATATATAGTAGTAACTGTGAATGCCTGAAGGGATGCAAATTTAAAACTCTATTCTTGATCATGTTCCAGTTTTATAAAAAAATTCCTATCTTCCAAGTTGACCACTAATAATCATTGATTATTGAAAGGAATTTGATCATAATGAAGTAATCTTGTGTTTAAAAATAAATTCAAATTTTTATATTGAACAAATATACAGTAAATTTTAGATTTATAGTGAAAAATCAAATCTTAATGAAAATCAATATTAATAATGTAAGTTTTGGATCACATGGCCTGAATTGATGTACAAAATCATGAATTTTAACATGAATTTGGGAATTTTTAATTTGGTATTCAAAGAGAAATTGAGGATTACTTGAATTTGGGTTTTGGGTCGATTGTCGTTGATCGGAGTTGAGGTGGTGGTCGAGTTACGGCATGGAGGTGGTCGTGGTGCCTGGGGATGCAGGAAAAATAGTGGAAAGCTTATCTGATGGTTGTGGTGATCAGAAAATGGCGAAGTAGGGTTTTGTGTCTGCTTTTTGTTTGGATCGGAATCGTCATAGGATCGTTGATGCTTCGGGTTGAATCGCTTGAGGGGAAAAAGTTTGTGTGGTTCGTGATGCGGGTGTGGACGATGTGGCAGACCTCCGGTGATGGGATTCGCCGATGGCAGTGTTTCTTTGGTCGAGTTTCATTTTTTGTTGACGTGCTAAAGCCCTCTTTTTCGAATCAGTGGCGATTTTGTCAATCCAGGGAGACGAGATGGTCGGTAGGGTCAGGAGCAACTTGTGGAGTGTCGCGACGATGTTCGCCGTCGACCAAGTCCGGTGTGCATGTGCACGGTGTCGATCTCGTGCATCTGGAGTTTTGGCTCGTGGAAGAAGATGTTCGACCGGGTTTCCCTTCGTGTCTTCCTCGTGTGTGACTCGAAGTCATTAAAACTTTGTTTAAAAATTAAAACAAACTAAGTTTTTTTAAATAAAGTTAAAACAGTTAAAAAATGTTTGAAATGTTTAAATTAAAACTTTGTGTTTAAACAAGTTTAAGTTAATCTTGCTTTAAAAATAGTTTGTTTCTAAAAGTTTAATATTATCCGGATTTTGTACTACATAAAATGAATTTCCAAAACTTGGAAGCAAATTGTGTGATATCCTGGATTTTCGAGCATCTAGTAATTGGTAATTAATAGGATTAGAATTATTAAAATATTAATTTATGTATTAAACAAATAAAATTCTGTTAATAAAGGATATCGGGATGTGTAAATAAATTTGAAAATATAATAAAGGATATCCGTGATATCGTAGAAATTTCAAACAAATTCAACCATAATAATCTCCTTTATAAATTATTTAAAATTGGCAAAATTGTTATTTCCAAACAATAGTAATAATGTAATGTTTTTCAAATATAAATGGATTTAAAATAAAATTTATTATTTACAAATTTAATTTATATTGACTAAATATACATATATTTGAGTTGATTTCAAATTGGATTTTGAATTGAGGTTGAATTTGAAGTTGAATTAGAATTTAAGATTTTAAAAGATAGATATTTTAAAACATTTTAGATCTAAATATATATTATATATGATTTTATAGTTTGTTTTACATTAACTTCTTTTAAAGGATTTTATTTTATAAATTAAGATATGTAATTATTCATTAATTTTTTTTATGTAGATAAATATTTAAGCTTTGATATGAATATATCTTTTGAAATCTAAGTTTAAGAATTTAAGTACACATGAAATAATTTAATTCACAAATTAATAAAGGATTCAAAATAAAATCTATAAATTTAATAAGATAAAGGGGGTATACCTAAATTTATAAATAAATTAGTCAAGGGTTTAAAGCATAAAATACTTTATCTTGACATGTGTAAATTTATTAAGCATGCATTAAAACAAATGTAAATATTACCCTCTATAATCAAACAAGTATAGCTTAGAAAAGATAAAATGGCAAAAACTTAAATTTCCTTAATTTGAATTTTAAGTAACATAGGCTGATAATAAACCATGTTTTCATTTTTCTCTCTTTCAATAAAAAAGAGAGTCAGTAGAATCAAATCCAACCTCAAGCAAGATTTAGAGTTACAGTTCATCCTAAAGTAGAGATTCAACATCAACTGGAACTTGAAGCAAAGATGAAAATCATGATCTCAGCAAACCTGAAGCATTATACAAGGTGCAAATCAAAATTCATCATACAATCAAGTCGAGTTCAAAGGCATGAATCATTTTCCCAGGGTTACTCTCTGTTCGACTTCAAGAGGTGAGTAGACTTTTAAATTAAAAGCTTAACTAAACTATAGCTTGTTTCACGTGGAAATTTCTGTGATAACTGATGCTGGCTTGGAAATATTTATGTGATTTTTTTTTTCTGTTTGAAAGTTGAAATATGTGATTTTCTGTGCTACCCTGTTCCAGATACAGAAATTTAAATTTTTGAAAAAAAAAATCAATTCTTTTACATGATCTTTGCCAAGCTTGGATTTTCAAGCAAATTAGTTAAGTTTTTAACTTGATCTAAGATTTTAAAAATATGTACCAATGTTTTAAAATTTAAAAATATCTAAACCCTGTAAACACTTTAACAAAGATCAAAAGCCTGTGACAGATTCAAGCTCTGTTCTTCAGCAATGGTGAGGAAATTTAAATTTAAAAACTTAAGTAATATGTGAATCACTGGGTGATGGTTGCTTTGCATGTTTGCATATATGGAAGCCTGGTGTTCTTGATGATTTTGTAATATCTGTTCTTAGTATTTGCCTCTGTACTTTAAACTGTGAGTTTGGAAATATCTCTAAACTTATTGCATGTGACATTTAACTGAAGTTAACAAGTGATGTATGCCTGAAAATGTTTGCATGATGGTTTTAAGTTCTGAAAATATGTTTATATGTGTGTAACTGTGATGCATGTCTAAGATAAACCAGACAAATGTAATTTTGTTTTCCAGGTTCAGGCATTTATCTGTTCAAAAACAATTCCTCATCCCTCTGATTTATTTTTAGAGATAGGTTCTGAACAAAACTGGTTAGATTTAACAAGATTTAAACTTTTAAAATAATTTTAAGTGAATCAAAATAAGGTTCTCTGAGAATATGGAAATTTGCAGACAAATTCAAAATCAGTTTTTTTTTAAAAAATCAAATCAAACATCATAATTTGATGATTCGATATTATAATTCGAATCCATGTAGAAAGTTGTGATTTTTAAAACGAAAGACAAGATTTTTAATAATGTATTGAGTTCGAAATTTGGGATTATCTAAAAATTGTTTATTTGGCCACCTCTGACGATCAAATGGATTTGAAGGGTCGAAATTCCTTCTGGAGTCAGCAAAGGGATCGAGTTGTTGGGTAAAAATGTCAGGAATGATTTTTGATGGTCGAGGCGGTGGCGGTGTGGCGATTTAGTTTTTAAACCTAGTTTTGGTGACGTTTGGGTTTTGGTAAACTGCATTGCCTAGGATTGATCGAGTGGCGTAGGGTTTTGGCGAGGGTTGTAAGGAAGTATGATGGATGCGTGGTTGAGGTTGTAGCGGTTCTGGTGGTCGAGATAGCTTGGTCGAGGAGTTTTCTGGCGATCGTTTAGTTTACAGGTTCGAATGGATTGTTCGATTTCGATCGAAGGCTGGAATTTGTGATTTGATGATGGGAAGTGGTTGCAGTGTCGAAAGTCGACATGCCAGAAGAATGATCGATGGCTGGAGGTGGCTTTGGCAAAGGTGTACGTGCACGGTGACTTGTATGTATCAGTGAGTTGGTGTGGGAAGTGATTCGAAGGTGAGCTCGAGTATTGGGGTGAGTGACTCGAGTAAAAACTCGAGTAAACGAGAGTGATATTTTTAGATCCAAGTTTTAAATTTAAAACTAAACTAAACGAAACTGAATTTGGTGAATGGAAGGTAACTCGGGTTAGACCCGAGTAAATCTTGGGGTTGACCCGAAGCAAATCTTGAAGTTAAAAGATTTTAGAACAAAGTTTTGAAAATTTAAAATACATTCTTTTGTTTAAAACATTCTTATATAAATTACTTTATGAAATTATTATTTTCCTTGGTCAATGGTTGAGAAGTTTGAATTTGTTTGATTTAAATTTTGTTAAGTAAAATTTAAAGTTATTTTAAAACTTAGTTTTGAATGAAATTTTTAAGCAAGTTATTAGGGTTTAAATTGAAAATAGTTTTAAACTATTATTGGATAAATGTTTAAAGTTATTTAAAAGAAGTTTTAACTTGATTTATTAAATTGAAGAATTATTTCATTCCAAACTTAATTAAAATGATTTCATTTGGTAGAGTAAATTATTATGTTAAAATGTTAAGGGTAATCAAGACATTAATAAGATAATGTTAGTCTTAAGTTAATTAAAGAGGATCACTTGATGATGGATTAGGTATACATACTTAATGAGATAAATAAGTGTAATTACTTAGTAAAAGTAGATGATAGAAATTTTCAGAATGTAATTAACTAAAGAAATAATTACATAATGGGATGTAATTCAAGGGTAATCACTTAGTAGAAGTACTTAGTAAAATAAATTACTCGGTGTAATTTATTGAAGGACTAATAAATTAACTAAGGAATTAATTTATTAAGGTCAGTAGTGGCAGAAAGGTTAATTACTGTTTATGATTAATTATGGTTGATTAAGCTTACTCATAAAAGATTGGATGCGTTGGAATTATTGATATTTCTGATATAAAATATCAGTGATAGGTTTTGGATGGAAAGTGATAAGGTGGTTACCTTTCTAGGATGAATTATTATGTAAATGACATCCTATATATATAGTGAATTGTATTTCACTTGAATAAATTGGATTAGAATGATATTGAATTCGTAGTGACTAGGGTCGGGTATCTGTATTACCCGAAACCACTTCGAATTAGCAATCAAAATTATCATAATTATGATGTGTGGAAGCAAACATGCTGGAATGGAATAAATTTCAAAATATGAACATTAACCTGAATATTTTGTGTGATAAATGATGACTAGGAGAACTCGTAAAGGATACGAGTTACCCTAATATTCTCATGTGTTATAACTTGGAATTTCATATTATATGGGTTTACACACGCTGGTTTCCAGCCTGACCCGGGTGTTACTTTGATGTAATGCTCGGGTCAGACCGAGTATTACAGATTTTCAGGTAAGGACGTTCTAGAGCTCAGGAGACGAGCTGGATGGCAGGAACGTATGAAGAGTTTCCACCATGATATTGTAGTATCTGGACATGATTGTTTTGTCCAGAATTTATGTATATGTGCAACCCTGATGTATTAAAATGTAAATTAATTGATATAGTTTTCTTTGTATAACTGTTATTTTATTTGATATTATATTTGATCCGCTGCGAATGTGAGGTTTCTGTGACTTGTTTCTGTTTCATCTTCTTTCTCTTTTCTTCTTTTCCTAACTATCTGGAATTTTCGGGATCGAAATTTCCGGGTCGTTACATTTGGTATCAGAGCAGAAGGTTTAGCGAGAACCTTGGCTCTAGTGGGATTACTCATTAAGGATAGGGTAAGTGGTACCCTAGGATGAGTTGAGTATATATATCTGAGAGCGTACTTGTTATTTTCTTATATAAAGATTTTAAATGATTTTATATAAGAATATATTTTGATATATAAAGCAATATTTCTTTCTAACAAATATTAAGGGAATTGGTTGTTAAATTATTAAATTAAATTAAGAAGTAATAGAATACAACCAAATTGAAATTGAATAAAGATAAGTTTGAAATAAATTCAAACTGAAAATTTAATTCGTGAATTTTGGGAAAGAGTTTCAGAATAAGATAGTTATTAATTGGAATTCAGGTATGATAATTTGAGTTGTTATCATAAATAATTGTTGTATTTAATAATAAATAAAAATATTAATGAGTAAGCTAAAAAGGAATTGTTTTAAGAAAGTAAACCATTTAGGTAAGTATGGATTATAATTAGAAATTGAAGTTGATCTAAATTATGAAGTTTGAATCTTAAGATTTAAAAACATTTGAAATTGTTTTCAAATTATTAGAAGGAATTTGTTTAGATTAAATGACAATGGGTTGTTTGAAGATTGGACTTGAATCTAAAACCAAAGGTGGTTTAAATTTTTAAAACATGGCTGGGAGGGCCAAGAAATAAAAATGTATATATGTATGGATATACATGATATCAAGGATAATTTGAAATAAACTTTAAATATTGAGTTTTAAATTTGGAATGAGATATGATACCCAAAGTGATAAGTTTTTGAACTTAATAAGTGGAAAGATTATTTATGGATGGTTCAAAATTTAAAACGGAAGTTCAAATTGGGTAAGGTTGACTGGATTAAGTGAATTGAGTTTAACTTGGGAAAGAGTTAAATAATTTGGAATGATCAACCTGATTTAGAAATTTCAAGGTGAAATTGGAATTTACCTTGGGAAGTTAAATCGTTAATTTGAATTGGGAGTTTGTGTGATCTCAAAATGGGTTTGAGATCTGGAAATTTGAAATTGATGGATGTTTAAAAATGAATTGGATGATATCATCCTATTGTTATTAATTATCTTTAAATTGTAAATTGGATTTGTTTAAATAAATGAGAAATGAAGTGTGGTAATATATCCATTATAGAGATAAATAAAATTTAACCTAAATTTAAGATTAAGATATGGAATTCCTTTAACCTTAAGATTTGAATGTTAAGAAATGAATTTGTAAATTAAAATTGTTTGAAACTCTTACTTGAACCATGTGATGAGTTAAGTAAAGATAATTTGAAATGGAATTTTGAGAATTGGACTCAGAATTAAATAGTTTAAAGATTTGGATTATTGATTTAAAAATAAAGGTTAATTTGATTTAAGGGGTTGAATCAACAGTTGGAAATTTAACTCAAATTTATATAATTCGAGATGGGTTAGAGTTAAGATGTAGATTTCATTTGCTCAAATTGAATTTGATTTGAATTAATTAGAATTGTGATTGAAGGTGGATAAGTTTAAAAATTCAAAAGGAAAATTTGAATTGGATTGTTTTGAAATGAAATTGAAGTTGAATAAGATCAAATTCAAATAGGAATTAGGATTTATTCAAACAGGAGTTGAAATGATTGAAATAGAAGTGGGTTCAATTGAATGGATATTAGTCCAAAGTGATTGGAATAACTTGGGATTGTAATTAAAGTTGAATATGTTTAAAATCAAATGGAATTTGATTTAAATGTGAAAGGAAATTGAGAATTAATTGGGAATAAACCAAGTCTAATGGAAATTGGAGTTATATAATATTGGAATTGGATCAATTTCAATCAAAGTGGAAATTTAAATTGAATTGATGAGAATGGAGATTGGGAAGTGAGCAGTTTTGACCCTGGACTATTTTTAATATAAATTGTTTTAATATAAACCTATTTTTCCAAGCTATTAATTATATATACAATCTTTCTTTTAAAAGCCAAATTATCTTATACTTGTTTTACAATTATTTTTGAAACTGTTTAACAATTTTCCAACTATTTTATAAACTAATTACTATTTTACACTACTAATTATTCTTTTATAGCTATTTTGCAATTATTTAAAATTTTTGTGACCATTTAACTATTTTCCAATTATTTTACAATTACTGAACTATTTTACAGCTATTTCACAAACTATAAATTGTTTTTCAACTACTTATCTATTTTTAAAACTTTTTAAGCTATTTTTAAATTTAAAATGGACAAGTTTAAACTGTTATTGGTTAAATACCCAATCGAGATAGGAATAGAGGTGATAATCCAATGGATTGAAGCAATCGTGAGTAAGTGAATGAAAATCAAAGTGAATATGTGAATAGAAATGGAATTGATTTGGCTAACAACCAATAAAGATAAATACGTAGGGTGTACGTATGTTATTCTATTCGCATAGTGATTTGATCCAGATTCGAGCACAGAATTTCGAGATAATATGTCGATCCGAGTTCGGATTTTTCGCTCGATTTTCGACGGCGAACCTGGATATGGATTGTTGATTGGATCGGGATATTCTCTATCATAGTTATGGCTATGCGAGGAGAATGGCGGGTTTTGATCAAAAACCAGATCTGTGTCCGCACTAGGAAGTCGGGTGGACGATACTAGTTCGGAAGTGAAATTGTGTGATCGAGCGAGCGATCAGATTGGTATAGCGTACGGATGATATGTGTACATCGTACGGATTTAAATGAAAATGATATTGAAAGAAGTAATCAAACTTGAATATTTGATTTTGAGTAAACAAAGTTAAATATCTTTGTTTTATAAAATGAAACTCGGCTTGTTGAATCTTTTGCCAGAAGAAAAGGGTTTTTGAAAATGTTTGAAGTATAAAAGGAGTTTTATACAAGTTTGAAATGATCCAAAGTTTTAAAATTATATATATATATATATATATATGTATGTATATATAAAAAGGATCTTAAGAGGATTTTGGAAAAGGTTTTGGGAACTTTTGGATTTGGAAAGGCTTTTGATTTTTTAGGTAAAATCAATATTGAGAATTTGGAAAGCCTTGTTTGAGAATTATCGATTTTGGAATAATCGATTTTGTGTAAAGGAGCTTTGTATGTGATCATACTAGATGTATGATTTTAAGATATTATATGTGTATAGTATAAAATGTTTGATGATGGCTCTGGGGAAAAAGGCGCTCCCTTGAAATGAACTTCTCAGGAGTGCCACCGGGTAGTGCTGCCTTGAGCCCCAAGGGGGGTTCTAAAGTTGATCCTGTGAGGAGTCCAGACAAAACTAGTTCATGGGGATTATGAGTAAAGTATACCATAGCAAAAGTCGTGTGTGCCGCTGAGAGCCAACAGTCTGCGTTTGATTTTATATCGGTAGACTGCTACCTATGTAGGAGTGGAGAAGTTTCATTTTGACAGCGAAAATAAAAGGCCGCGGGGAGCCTGCAGTTACATGGACTTTTGCTGTGATGGCAACGTGAGCCTGCAGTTACATGGACTTTTGCTGTGATGGCAACGTAACCCTGGAATGTAACTGCGATCTGTCGTGGGATCCATGGCGTAATCGAGAGGCCGCGGAGAGCCTGCATTTACATGGACTTTTGCTGCGATGGCAACGTAACCCTGGAATGTAACTGTGACCATGGATGTGGGTGATGATTTCCAGAGCATTCTCATAAATATATTCTCTCTATTTTCAAAAATGTTTTCTATATTTTCAATAAAATTATTTTCAAAGTATTTTCACTGGGTGATGAAACGGGTCTGCCAAGCACTTGTAGATTTTCAGTCATACGCCTGATCAATGTATGACCGAATTTCTATGAGAACAAGGATGGACTGGTTAAAACATCGAATTATAAAAAGTATTTCTAAAAAACTATTTTGGAGCATTACAGAATTTAAAAAGTGTTTTAAAAATGATCAAAGAAAATTTATATAATTTTAAGCATTTATTAATTCTGGCTTCGTTCCTTTTCGAGGACGAAAAGATTCAAAGGGGGAAGGAATGTGATAACCTGGATTTTCGAGCATCTAGTAATTGGTAATTAATAGGATTAGAATTATTAAAATATTAATTTATGTATTAAACAAATAAAATTCTGTTAATAAAGGATATCGGGATGCGTAAATAGATTTGAAAATATAATAA
Organism: Allium cepa; assembly: GCA_030765085.1. Classification (NCBI taxonomy): domain Eukaryota; kingdom Viridiplantae; phylum Streptophyta; class Magnoliopsida; order Asparagales; family Amaryllidaceae; genus Allium; species Allium cepa. Next base: position 613,526,533 of record CM060932.1, read on the forward strand.
AGGATATCCGTGATATCCTAGAAATTTCAAACAAATTCAACCATAATAATCTCCTTTATAAATTATTTAAAATTGGAAAAATTGTTATTTCCAAACAATAGTAATAATGTAATGGTTTTCAAATATAAATGGATTTAAAATAATATTTATTATTTACAAATTTAATTTGTATTGACTAAATATACATATATTTGAGTTGATTTCAAATTGGATTTTGAATTGAGGTTGAATTTGAAGTTGAATTAGAATTTGAGATTTTAAAAGATAGATATTTTAAAACATTTTTGATTTAAAAATATATTATATATGATTTTATAGTTTGTTTTACATTAACTTCTTTTAAAGGATTTTATTTTATAAATTAAGATATGTAATTATTCATTAATTTTTTTTATGTAGATAAATATTTAAGCTTTGATATGAATATATCTTTTGAAATCTAAGTTTAAGAATTTAAGTACACATGAAATAATTTAATTCACAAATTAATAAAGGATTCAAAATAAAATCTATAAATTTCATAAGATAAAGGGGTATACCTAAATTTATAAATAAATTAGTCAAGGGTTTAAAGCATAAAATACTTTATCTTGACATGTGTAAATTTATTAAGCATGCATTAAAACAAATGCAAGTATTACCCTCTATAATCAAACAAGTATAGCTTAGAAAAGATACAAATGGCAAAATCTTTATTTTCCTTAATTTTAATTTTAAGTAACATAGGCTGATAATAAACCATGTTTTCATTTTTCTCCCTTTCAATAAAAAAAGAGAGTCAGTGGAATCAAATCCAACCTCAAGCAAGATTTAGAGTTACAGTTCATCGTGAAGCAGAGATTCAACATCAACTGGAACTTGAAGCAAAGATGAAAATCATGATCTCAACAAACCTGAAGCATTATACAAGGTGCAAATCAAAATTCATCATACAATCAAGTCGAGTTCAAAGGCATGAATCATTTTCCCAGGGTTACTCTCTGTTCGACTTCAAGAGGTGAGTAGACTTTTAAATTAAAAGCTTAACTAAACTATAGCTTGTTTCATGTGGAAATTTCTGTGATAACTGATGCTAGCTTGGAAATATTTATGTGATTTTTTTTTTAGTTTGAAAGTTGAAATATGTGATTTTCTATGCTACCCTGTTCCAGATACAGAAATTTAAATTTTTGAAACAAAATTTCAATTCTTTTACCTGATCTTTTCCAAGCTTGGATTTTCAAGAAAATTAGTTAAGTTTTTAACTTGATCTAAGATTTTAAAAATATGTACCAATGTTTTAAAATTTAAAAATATATAAACCCTGTAAACACTTTAACAAAGATCAAAAGCCTGTAACAGATTCAAGCTCTGTTCTTCAGCAATGGTGAGTAAATTTAAATTTAAAAACTTAAGTAATATGTGAATCACTGGGTGATGGTTGCTTTGCATGTTTGCATATATGGAAGCCTGGTGTTCTTGATGATTTTATAATATCTGTTCTTAGTATTTGCCTCTGTACTTTAAACTGTGAGTTTGGAAATATCTCTAAACTTATTGCATGTGACATTTGACTGAAGTTAACAAGTGATGTATGCCTGAAAATGTTTGCATGATGGTTTTAAGTTCTGAAAATATGTTTATATGTGTGTAACTGTGATGCATGTCTAAGATAAACCAAACAAATGTAATTTTGTTTTCCAGGTTCGGGCATTTATCTGTTCAAAAACAATTCCTCATCCCTCTGATTTATTTTTAGAGATAGTTTCTGAACAAAACTGGTTAGATTTAACAAGATTTAAACTTTTAAAATAGTTTTAAGTGAACCAAAATAAGGTTCTCTGAGAATATGTAAATTTGCAGACAAATTCAAAATCAGTTTTTTTTATAAAAAAAAATCAAATCAAACATCATAATTTGATGATTCGAGATTATAATTCGAATCCATGTAAAAAGTTGTGATTTTTAAAACTAAAGACAAGATTTTTAATAATGTATTGAGTTCGAAATTTGGGATTATCTAGAAATTGTATATTTGGCCACCTCTGACGATCAAATGGATTTGAAGGGTCGAAATTCCTTCTGGAGTCAGCAAAGGGATCGGGTTGTTGGGTAAAAATGTCAGGAATGATTTCAGATGGTCGAGACGGCGGCGGTGTGGTGATTTAGTTTTTAAACCTAGTTTGGTGACGTTTGGGTTTTGGTAAACTGCATTGCCTAGGATTGATCGAGTGGCGTTGGGTTTTGACGAGGGTTGTAGGGACGTATGATGGATGCGTGGTTGAGGTTGTAGCGGTTCTGGTGGTCGAGATAGCTTGGTCGAGGAGTTTTCTGGCGATCGTTTAGTTTACAGGTTTGAATGGATTGTTCGATTTCGATCGAAGGCTGGAATTTGTGATTTGATGATTGGAAGTGGTTGCAGTGTCGAAAGTCGACGTGCCGGAAGAATGATCGATGGCTGGAGGTGGCTCTGGCGAAGGTGTACGTGCACGGTGACTTGTATGCATCAGTGAGTTGGTGTAGGAAGTGATTCGAAGGTGAGCTCGAGTATTGGGGTGAGCGACTCAAGTAAAAACTCGAGTAAACGAGAGTGATATTTTCAGATCCAAGTTTTAAATTTAAAACTAAACTAAACGAAAACTGAATTTGGTGAATGGAAGGTAACTCGGGTTAGACCCGAGTAAATCTTGGGGTTGACCCGAAGCAAATCTTGAAGTAGAGTATTAAATGATTTTAGAACAAAGTTTTGAAAATTTAAAATACATTCTTTTGTTTAAAACCTTCTTATATAAATTACTTTATGAAATTATTATTTTCCTTGGTCAATGGTTGAGAAGTTTGAATTTGTTTGATTTAAATTTTAAAGTTATTTTAAAACTTAGTTTTGAATGAAATTTTTAAGCAAGTTATTAGGGTTTAAATTGAAAATAGTTTTAAACTATTATTGGATAAATGTTTAAAGTTATTTAAAAGAAGTTTTAACTTGATTTATTAAGTTAAAGAATTATTTCATTTCAAACTTAATTAAAATGATTTGATTTGGTAGAGTAAATTATTATGTTAAAATGTTAGGGGTAATCAAGACATTAATAAGATAATGTTAGCCTTAAGTTAATTAAAGAGGATCACTTGATGATGGATTAGGTATACATACTTAATGAGATAAATAAGTGTAATTACTTAGTAAAAGTAGATGACAGAAATTTTCAGAATGTAATTAATTAAAGAAATAATTACATAATGGGATGTAATTCAAGTGTAATTACTTAGTAGAAGTACTTAGTAAAATAAATTACTCAGTGTAATTTAGTGAAGGACTAATAAATTAATTAGGGAGTTAATTTATTAAGGTCAGTAGTGACAGAAAGGTTAATTACTATTTATGACTAATTATGATTGATTAAGCTCACTCATAAAAGATTGGATGCGTTGGAATTATTGATATTTCTGATATAAAATATCAGTGATAGGTTTTGGATGGACAATGATAAGGTGGTTACCTTTCTAGGATGAATTATTGTGTATATGACATCCTATATATATAGTGAATTGTATTTCACTTGAATAAATTGGATTAGAATGATATTGAATTCGTAGTAACTAGGGTCGGGTATCTGTATTACCCGAAACCACTTCGAATTAGCAATCAAAATTCTCATAATTATGATGTGTGGAAGCAAACAGGCTGGAATGGAATAAATTTCAAAATATGAACATTAACCTGAATATTTTGTGTGATAAATGATGACTAGGAGAACTCGTAAAGGATACGAGTTACCCTAATATTCTCATGTGTTATAACTTGGAATTTCATATTATATGGGTTTACTCACGTTGGTTTCCAGCCTGACCCGGGTGTTACTTTGATGAAATGCTCGGGTCAGACCGAGTATTACAGATTTTCAGGTAAGGACGTTCTGGAGCTCAGGAGGCGAGGTGGATGGCAGGAACGTATGAAGAGTTTCCGCTGTGATATTGTAGTATCTGGACATGATTGTTTTGTCCAGAATTTATGTATATGTGTAACCCTGATGTATTAAAATGTAAATTAACTGATATAGTTTTCTTTGTATAACTGCTATTTTATTTGATATTATATTTGATCCGCTGCGAATGTGAGGTTTCTGTGACTTGTTTCTGTTCCATCTTCTTTCTCTTTTCTTCTTTTCCTAACTATCTGGAATTTTCGGGATCGAAATTTTTGGGTCGCTACAAATTGAATATGGAACAAAGTGTTTAATTAGTTTTATAAAGAATGAAGGTTTGAATAAAAAGATTTTTAGTTTTAAAGTTTGGATTTTTAAATTTTAAACTTTTGTTTAAAAATAGTTTGTTTCAATTTTGCTTTGTTAAATGATATAATAATGTTTTCAAATAAAAATGTTATTGGAGTGATTTAAATGTGATTGAAGTAAGGTCTTTAACTTAGATAAATTAAAAGATAATGATAAATTAAAAGATGATGATTTTGTGTAAAACCAAATACAAGCTTTTGAATTTAAAATTTTAATTTTAAAATGATTGATAAGAGTTAATGGAATGTATGGTCTATCTTAATCAAGTTTTATTTATAAAAGGCAATTAAAGTATAATCACTTAAATTAACTTAAATGATTAATGTAAGTAATTAAATTAAGGTAAACTAGTTATTGTAATTAATTAAGTGTAATTTATTACTTAATTAAAAATTAATTAACCAAAGGTTAATTAATTAAGAAATAATTAAGTAATAGGTAATTAAGAAGTTAATTACTTAATGATTAAGAAGAATTATTAAACATAATTACTTAATGAAGCAATTAAAGAAATTTATTACTCAGTGTAATTAATTAAGTTATTGTGGATAATTTTAGTTAATTAATCAAGTTTAATTAATTAAAAAGAATTACTTAATGATGGGATTAAGTATAATTACTTAATATAATTAAAGATGTGTAATTACTTAGTGAAGTAATTAATGAATAATTACTGAATGTAATTAATTAAGGAAATTACTTGATGGATAGTAATTAAAGGATAATTACTTGAGGAAAGTAATTAAGGGATAATTACTCAGTGTGATTAAAGGATTAATTAATGAAATTAATCAAGGTGTTGGTTTAATTGGTGAAGTAATTAAGGTAAGTTAATTACTGATTGTGATTATTCAGGTTTGATTAATAAATGTAATTAAGTTTATAATTAATTATTAAATGTACTTATGAGAACAATTGATTAATAAAGTAATTAGAGGGTCATTAATTAATGGAATTAATGAATAATTAATTGTTTAATTAATTACTAAATGTGATTAATTATAAGATAATTAGTCAATGAAGTGAGAAAAGAAGTAATAATTAATTAATGTAATTAATTAAGGATTAATGTAATTAATTAGAAATTTATTAAGATTAATTAATGATTAAAGATAGATTAATCTGTGTAATTAACTTTAAGGCTAATTACATAGTGTAATTAAGGAATAATTAACCTAGATGATTAATTAAGAATATGATTAAAGAACAATTAATCTAGGTGATTAATTACGAATATGATTAAAGGATAATTAATATGTAAATGAAGATTAATTAATTGAATTATGAAGGTAATTAAAGAGTGGTTGGTTCATTAATTGTAATTAATTAATGATTGTTTAAGCACGATTAGTTGTTTAATTCCCAAGTAATTAATTTAATTTAAAATGATTAAATTAATTATAAAGAAGTTAATGATGCCTGTTTATGTATGATTGTTTGTGGAATATCTGGATTGGTTGATATCTATTGGATGGTATGTTGTGATATTATGTGATATGATATTGATATATCAGTGATAAGTGTGTGATATTTATCTGTGAATGATGCTGTGTGAATTCAATGTTTTAAATTGAATTAATTTGTTAAACTTAAATCACTTGGACATTAAGATGGCGTTTGGATTCGATGAGACTGGGATCGGGTTTCCAAATTTGGAATTCCGAAAACCATATCGATCCAAATTAAACGTTAGGTCGTGAATCTCAAGTGAAGAGTGAAGACTCAAGTTGTAAGGACTACTGTCATTAATACTCTGAGGGTGATTCCAATATGAGTTTAACGGGGATAGTACTTTCAGGTTCGAGATAAAGATTCAAAGTGCAAGGGCTATTATCGTTAACTCTGAGGGTGATTCCAAAATGAGTGTAGCGAGATAGTACCTTCGGTTTCGTTCGAACCTGGAACGAACTTGTATGGATTGAATGCTTTCAGAACATCGTCAGGTGGACGATGAGCATTCTAAGATAGATGTGTTCAATAAAGTTAATCGTAGCCTCAAGCCTCATCAACCGGGAATGGCTAAAACAGGGGAGGTGCAGTAAGGCTAAGTGGGTCATGCCCAAGTAGGACGAGATTTACCCTTGTCTAGAGGTCCCTTTTTATTTCGGTTGTGTGGGCGGTTGATCATGACAACTACCGGGGTTGTCTTGTTCGGGACTGTCCAGTAAGGGATGGTTTCGGCCTTGTGTTGCATAAGAGTTAGGGGGCTCCTCGGTACGGTGATCTGGGCCACGTACTGTGACGGGCGGTACCCCAGTAGCCCTGCCATTGATGGAAACCCATTTTTCCTACGTGCCCTTTAAGGTTTTGATTGTATTACCCCTTATTGTGGCTAGTAGCTGTAATTTAATAGATGTAACAATTTCAGCTATTTCTTATTTACTTGAAACCCTAGACCCTATTATAATATCACTGGATTTCCTATCAAATGTTTTGGTTAGCGTAAGGTAAAAACTTACTCATGTTTATTTGTGGGGAGTCTTACGTGATACCTTTTGTTTTCAAAGGATTTTCGAAGTTAAACAACTTTAAGCCATTTACTCACACTAGACCCATATCTGACCCAAGTGTTTATTTTCTGTTTTATTAAACTCTTGGGTACTCATATTATGTATGAGTGGTCGAGGGATTCAGGCTTGCTTTGACGAGTTTTGGAGGAGATATGGAGCAGGTGGCTTCAGCGTGTAGATATATGTATAGTGTTCTGCTGTGTTAGAGTGTATCTGTATCTTTGTGTTGTACTTGAGTTGTACTATCTAGACAGGTGTTATAACTGTCTAGCTTGTTTTGTATTAGCTGTATAACTATGATGTATATGATGCTATGTAATATTTTATTTGATTAATATAATTTATTCGTTCCGCTATGAGATTCTGATGTTGTTTGGTTCTTTATTTTCTATCTTTTCTCTTTTCTATCCCTTTCTTTCTTCTTAATGATGCGTCTTTCTGTGGTATGAAAGGCAGGTCGTTACATTGTGGTATCAGAGCGCTAGGTTGAGCGAATACCTAGGCTCTGGAGTGGTGTCTTTCATGAGAGAGCGTATTTGTAATTTTGAATATATATCTATATACCTACCCGTTTTGTTGGGTTACCTGTTCGGGTTTGCCAACATAAGTTCTAGAAGTAGGAGAGATAGTGGTGTTTATAGCACGACTATCAATGGATGAAGTCTGTGTATTTAAGGTTGGAAGAGTATATGCCAGGGCAATTTTGGGCATCTTGAGTAAGTTTGGCAGTTGGGTGTATGGATTTCATCGATCTCTGAAGGAAACCTTTCAAAGGTTCGGAGTTCATCTTTGGAGTATAAGTTTGGATTGCGCTTGTGCGAGTGGATTTTCTAGAGTTTGGATCAGTCGGAAGTGCTGAAGCAAGTAATGGTATTTTGACAACCATTGGAAGGAGTCTTATCTGTATTGGAGTGGGAGACTCAGTTCAGCTAGGTGTTTGTGCTTGGTTTGAAGCCCGAGTTTCTTGAGAGGTTTCTTCTCATCTTGATTGTGGAATTGGATGATAGAGATTTGGGATTCAAGGAGCTTTTGGGTAGGAAGTCTTTGGTAATAATGGCAGCTCAGAGTTGTTGAATGTGCTGTCAGGAAGATCTCTTGGCTCAGCAGTATCCTAAAAGTGGAGTTCGAAAGCAGTTGTGTGGTCCGTTTCTTCGATGGTTCAAAAGTGTTTGAGATTCTTCCGTCAGTAGGTCGGGCAAATGGTGAAGGCTTGTCCACTTCTTCTGTAAGCTCCGCTGGGTAAGATGTTTGTGGTTGAGGTGGACCATCAGTTTCTTCTTTTAAAGGGCTTAAGCTGTTCTGTTATGTAAGAGAGAATAGTTTCTTTGGAATCTGAACTAGGTATTATCGTAAAAGTGACTTGCGATGGTTCGAAAGTTCTCTTAGTAATCTTTGCTTTAGTTTGAGACATCTCTAAAGAATGTTGGAGCTATCGAAGTGGTTTGAGACTTTCTGAATATCTTCAAGGCAGTCAAGGTTTGCATCCGCATCAGAAGATGGAGTTCAGTTTCGATTTGGTTCTTGGATTTTCCGGTGTTTTAGCCTAGTAGAGAGAAGGCTCCAGGATAGAGGATTTTGTGAGCAATCAGGATTGATTGGATCTAGTTTTCTGACTGGATTGCTGCTGTAGCATTTATGTCCAAATCAGATAGGTCATTAAGTTTTTATGGAATTTGATGGACAATGTTTCTGGATGAATTGATCAAGTTTGTGCTTGTATTCATCAAAAGCATTCTCATCTTATACGGATCAGAGTTGTGCAGTGGAAGCATGGTGGCAGCTATTCCAGAATAGAAGCGACCTCAGATTCATCAAAGATTTGTGTTTTCTTGGATTTAAGGATTTCTTTAGGAAATTCATTCGGGATCTGAAGGCTTGGATGTCAGGAGCATCTGTTCTGTTTTTCGGATAGGAGAAGCTAGTTTGAAGTTTTTTTTTGATGCTTGTATAGTAGATTGGTGTTATGGATTTCGATGGATCTTGGGAGACCATCTTGTTGAGTAGAATCAGGAGATCATCTCATTCTTGATTCGAATTTGATCAGTGAAGCATCTATGAAGTTTGGATTGTCAAGAAGGTTGAGGACAGCCTAGGATCAGTGGAAGTTGTAGTCAAGAGACGAAGAGATTCGTAATTCGAAGTTGGAGATTAAATTTTGGATATGTTTTCTCCGATCATAAGAGCGATGAGATTGGACAAGACGGAAAGCTAGCTCAGAGGTCTATTGGAATCTTTCTGTATTCTCTTAAGGATAAGTGTTTGATCTACAGGATTGAATTGCCAGTTCGGATGGCTGGGATTCGTAAGGTATTTCACATATCTCCGAGGGAGTACGTGTTTGATCTATCACAAGGTTTAGAACTAGCAAACCATGGACATTTGGAAGGTGAATCAGACTTGTCTGTGATCCGATATCCTGTTTAGATTGTAGATCTAGATATAGGAGTTATAGATCCGAGTAGTGTAGTAAGTTTAGATTCTGTAGAGCAAGTATCCCGGTGTTTGTACCAGGAAAACTCTAGGAAATTCTATCCAGAATTTTGTCTGTATAGTTAGAATTGATTGTTTGAATTGGATGTTATGGTTTCTAGTATTTGGTTGATAGCATGTGTTGCTATTTTAAAATTAAAATCTATATGAGATTATTAAATTATCTTTGCATTTAATTTCGGGGACGAAATTCTTTTAAGGGAGGAGGAATGTGATGTCCCGGAATTTTGGGCAATATTTATTTAATAATTTTCATTTATAATTTATTTTAAAATATGTTATATTGATTTAATAATCTAATTTAACCAAATGTTATGTTTACAAAACTAAATAATTAATCTAATTTAACAAATGTTATCTTTTCAAAAATAAATAATAATAATTTAATTTGGAATGTTTATTCTTTTCAAAAGATAATAATATATGTATAATTAATAATAATTAATCTTTCTAAGTTAATAAAAATATTCTATTTGTAGTGTATATATGTATACACTGTAAAAAGGAAATTGGTTTCAATTTAAGTTTAATAAAAATATTTTCAAATTTTAGTATATATGTTTATATATTGTGATTTGAAGTTTTGTTTTAAAATTCATATAATTTCTGAAGTTAATATTTAAAATGTTCTATTTATAATGTATATATATTTGTAAATATATTGTAAATAGAAAAATAATGGACTAAACTTAAACAGAAAATGTGTTTTCAAATTGATAATATACATATGTTTATATGGTGATTTGGAATTTGATTTGATTTAATAAAATGCTCTTCAAAAGCTATTTAAAATTTATCTTTTATTTTCAAAACACTTAAATAAAAGTTTATTTTGTTAAAAGTACAATAACTCAAAAATAGTATATTATTATAAAAGCTTAGTTTGTTTTTCTTTTAAATTGGTTTTTGAAAATAAATTTAGTTTTTATATATAATATCAGTGTTAGATATAATAACTTAAAGTTTAAACTTTTAAAATAAAATTTAAATAAATGTTTATTTTCTTTCTTTTAAACTTATCCTTAGGAAATGAAGTTTTAAATAATTATAAATTAAACATAAAGATATAAATACATTTCATAGTTTATACTAGACATAAGTATTAGGTTAATATTGTAATTAAAGTTTAAATCATTAGTAATAATAAGAAATTAATTTAATAATCAAATCTAAAAACACTTGGCAACATAGGAATTTATGAAAATACACTTGTATACATAATATTTCAAGTTTGGACATCGGTAAATACATGGATTTATGTAAGAAACAAGTGGCAAATCTTTGTTTTAAAGGAAATTAAGTTTATAATTAATGAAAGAGTGAAAACCTGTTGCTCTTTTCATTTTCAGATTAAATTTCTTTAATTTTCTTCAACTAAAAAAAACCAAATGCAAAATTCAACTGTAATCAAATCTGAAGAACATGCAATTCAACATGGAAATCAATAGCAAATTCAACAAAAAGCTTTCAAAAGATAATCAAAGAAATTCATAGATGTGAGCATCATCAGGTTTCAAAGTTTCAATTGAGATCAAAACAATGACTGTCAAATTCACTGTTCTCTGCTTCTAAAAAATCAGTGAGTAAACCTTTTATTTAAAAACAGTTTCATGTTTAATCTAATATCACGCTGACATATATGGAATTTGTGTAGTAGAATAAATGGTGTGAATATGTATGTTTGCATGAATATCTTCAACTTGAAAACTGGACTGAGTTCCTTCTATATATTGATAAATGACAGAATATACTTTCTGGGTTTGACTCTGTTAAACTATTTGGCAAGAACAACTAAAATAATTCCTATCAAATGAATGTTATAGTAAATATGATATCAATGTTTGCATGTGTGATTTGAAGATGGATACAAATATATATATAGTAGTGACTATGAATGCCTGAAGGTATGCAGATTTTAAACTCTGTTCTTGATCATGTTCCAGTTTTATAAAAAATTCCCTATCTCCCAAGTTAATCACTAATAATCATTGATTACTGAAAGGAATTTGATCATAATGAAGTAATCTTGTGTTTAAAAATAAAATTAAATTTTTATATTGAACAAATATACTGTAAATTTTAAATTTACAGTGAAAAATCAAATCTTAATGAAAATCAATATCAATAATGCAAGTTTTGGATCACATAACCTGAATTGATGTACAAAATCATGAATTTTAACATGAATTTGGGAATTATTTAATTTGGTATTCAAAGAGAAATTGAGGATTACTTGAATTTGGGTTTTGGATCGATTGCCGTTGATCAGAGTTGAGGTGGTGGTCGAGTTTCGGCATGGAGGTGGTCGTGGTGCCTGGGGATGCAGGAAAAATAGTAGGAAGCTTATCTGATGGTCGTGGTGATCGGAAAATGGCAAAGTAGGGTTTGTATCTGCTTTTTGTTTGGATCAGAATCGTCATAGGATCGTCGTCGTTGATGCTTCGGGTCGAATCGCTTGAGGGGGAAAAGTTTGTGTGGTTCGTGACGTGGGTGTAGACGAGGTGGCAGGCCCTCCGGTGATGGAATTCGCCGACGACAATGTTTCTTTGGTCGAGTTTCATTTTCTGTTGACGTGCCGAAGCCCTCTTTTTCAAATCAGTGGAGATTTCGTCAATCCAGGGGGGACGAGATGGTCGGTGGGGTCAGGAGCAACTTGTGGAGTGTCGCGACAATGTTCGCCGTCAACCAAGTCCGGTGTGCATGTGCACGGTGTCGATCTCGTGCATCTGAAGTTTTGGCTCGTGGAAGAAGATGTTGGACCGGGTTTCCCTTCGTGTCTTCCTCGTGTGTGACTCGAAGTCATTAGGAAGAATGTCGCGTGTTTTTGGTCTCGAGTAGTTTCGTTCCAGGATTTGTTCCTGTCTGATTTAACTGCATTTTTTTTTAATTTTAGAAATTTAAAGGCAAACTAAGTTTTTTTAGACAAAATTAAAACAGTTTAAAAATGTTTGAAATATTTAAATTAAAACTTTGCGTTTAAACAAGTTTAAGTTAATCTTGCTTTAAAAATAGTTTGTTTTTAAAAGTTTAGTATTATCCGAATTTTGTACTATATAAAATGAATTTCCAAAATTTGAAAGAAAATTGAATTCTGAACAAAGTGTTTAATTAGTTTTATAAAGAATGAAGGTTTGATTAAAAAGAATTTTAGTTTTAAAGTTTGGATTTTTAAAATTTAAACTTTTGTTTAAAAATAGTTTGTTTCGATTTTGCTTTGTTAAATGATATAATAATGTTTTCAAATAAAAATGTTATTGGAGTGATTAAACGTGATTGAAGTAAGGTATTTAACTTAGATAAATTAAAAGATAATGATAAATTAAAAGATGATGATTTTGTGTAAAATCAAATACAAGCTTTTGAATTTAAAATTTTAATTTTAAAATGATTGATAAGAGTTAATGGAATGTATGGTCTATCTTAATCAAGTTTTATTTATAAAAGGAAATTAAAGTATAATTACTTAAATTAAATTAAATGATTAATGTAAGTAATTAAATTAAGGTAAACTAGTGTGACGACCCGACTTCCTATCTCCAGGAAATCACATCATCTTGAAGAAAGAAAGGGATAGGAGAAGAAAAGAAAGAGAAAGAAGAAATAGAACAACATCAGAGAACTCACGGTAGAACGAATGAAATATAATAAATAACATAAAATATTACATAGTATCTCATTACATCAGAGTACACAACTTAAATAATAGACAATAGACAGTTATAAACTTCTGTCTAACTATACAACTCAAGTACAACAGAAATAGATACTAAACAAACACAGCGGAATCAATATTTATCTACACATCGAAGCCTCCTGCTCCATATCTCCCCCAGAATTCGTCAATCTAACCTGAATCACTTGTCTACTCATACTTAATATGAGTACCCAAGAGTTTAATAAAACAAAAAATAAACACTCGGTTCAGACAGGGGTCTGGTGTGAGTAAACGGTTTAAAGTTGCTTAACTTTAGAAAAACCTTTGAAAAGAAAAGGTATCACATAAAACTTCCCACACATAAACATGGAAAAGTTTTTACCTTACGCTAACCAAAACATTTGATAGGAAATCCAGTGATATTATAATAGTGTCTAGGGTTTTCAAGTAAATAAGAAATAGTCGAAATTGTTACATCTATTAAATTCCAGCTACTAGCCACAAAAGTGGGTAATACAATCAAAACCGTAGGGTCTCGTAGGAAGAATGGGTTTCCATCAATGGCAGGGCTATTGGGGTACCTCCCGTCACAGTACGTGGCCTAGATCAATGTACCGAGGAGATACCCTAACTCCCCTGCAATACAAGGCCGGAACCATCCCTTACTGGACAGTCCCGAACAAGACCACCCCGTAGTTGGCGCGACCAACCACACACTAAGCCGAAAAATAAAGGAACCTCTAGACAGGGGTAAATCTCACTCTCAAGTGGGGCTACCCACGAAGCCTTGCTGCACCTCCTATGTTTTAGCCATTTCGGGTTGATGAGGCTTGAGGCTACGATTACCTTTATAGAACACATCTATTTTAGAATGCTCATCGTCCACCTGACGATGTTCTGAAAGCATACAATCCATACAAGTTCGTTCCGGGTTTGAATGAAACCGAAGGCACTATCTCGTTGCACTCATTATTGGAATCACCCTCAGAGTCAACGACCATAGCCCTTGCACTCTAAATCACCATCTCGAATCTATAAGCACTATTCCGTCAACTCATTACGGAATTACCCACAGAGTTATACTGACGTATAGCCCTTACATCTCGAGTCTTCACTTGCTCCACTTGGATACACGACCTAACGTTTAATTGGAATCAATGTGGTTTTCGGATATCCAAATATGGAAACCCGATCCCGGTCTCATCGAAACCAAACGCCATTTTAATGTCCAAGTTGTACTTAAGGGATTAAACAATTTAACTTACATTCAGGATGAAATAAACAGATAGATGAATCATATTATCACAAGAGATAATTCATATCAATATTCATCTTCACAAAGCAGCATATCACATAACAAATATATCCAAATCATCCAGTATCAAACCAATATCAAACATCCAATATCAACCAATCATTCAATATCAATCTCCAAATATTGATCATCCAATATTAATCAATTAACCAATATAAATCAATCAACCCATATTAATCAAACATCCAAAACAGAATTGATTATCTTTTAATGAAATTGGATTACTTAAAACCTTCTTTATTAATTATTATCCCAAATAAAATAAATTAATCATCTCTAATGATCTTCACTAATTAATCTTCCTTGATTAATTATCCTTTAATTACATTCAAGTAATTATCCTTAACCATATTCAGTAATTAACCATTTAATTACTATCATTAATTACAATAATTAATGATCATTAATTAATTAATTAACTATAATTAATTACATTAAATCTTAATTATTTACCATTAATTAATCACATTTTAATTAATTACTTATGTTAATCAACCTTGATTAATATCATTAATCACATTAATTAATGATCCTTATTAATTAATAATACTTTATTTAGTTAACTAATTAACTTGTAATTAATCAACTCATTAATCATAATTAGTAATTAACAATTTGTAATTAATTATCTTAATTAATTAACTTCTTAATTAATTAATTTCTAATTTAATTATATTAATCCTTGATTAATTAATCTTTAATTACTTTTTTAATAAATTATTATTCAATTTAATTAACAAATAATCCTTAATTAATTACTTTATTAATTAATTACAATTTTATTAATTACCTTAGTAATTAATCTTAAGTTTTTTTTTGGCATGGCCGACGGGGTTGAATGGTCCCCGACCATATTTTATTGCAACACCAAAGAGTACAAACACTAGCAACAATATGAGCAATAGCTCAATGAAAACAGAGGAACTAGGTGCTACAAACACAAGGAAAACTACAAGACAAAGGAAAAAGGAACACTACAGTTACACTTCAGTTACACAGGTTGTATTGCATGAATATACTAGGGTCATAAGTGAAGAGCAGATCCAAGGAACTTTTAATCTCATGCATTATCCAGTGCTTTAATATTGCATCAACTTTCGCATTTCTGGCATCAAAAATTCTAGTGTTTCGTTCTCTCCAAACAGAATTGATGAAGCTTTTCAGCACCACAGTGAATATTCTTTTTTGTTTCTCCCTTCCCCTCGCCTTAGCAAGGTTACATTCCCACTCTCTCGAATTGTCTTGGGCAGGCACCGTACTATTTATCTTTATCATCACATTAGTCCAGATTTGTTATATTACAGAGCATTCAAAAAACAAATGTTCAGCTGTCTCAGGTTGGACACAGCAGAAAGAGCAATATATGTTCAAATTCATTCCCATACTCACAAGTTTCACTTTTGTTAGTATAGCTCTCTTCAGTACCTTCCATAATATTAAGTTATCACGCATACTACTGTCAGATGTCCAAGTACACTTCCACCTTTTGCAAGTAGGTTTGTCACTGTTTTGTTGTTTGTATTCATATGCATCACCAATTCTATAAGATCCCCTCTTCTCTCCCCAAACTAGTATGGCAGAAGTATTAGTCATCGCGGTGAATTTTCCTATCTTGTCCCATATGTTTTGGACCCTCTGATTAGAAGAGAGAGTACCCACCCCAAGAAAAGTGTAGAGGACATCCCTAACCTTCATAGCATGGTGCACTCCAGATTGATTAATTTCGTTGTGTGTAAGTTGACGTCTCAGTATGAATCCCTTCTCCAGCCAGGGATCATCCCAAAAGTTAACGCTGTATATGGGATCAGTATTCATTTGTATCAAAGGGAGGAAAAATTCTTTAAGCTTGAAGAGGCATTGCCACGTCCAACTTAAGTTTTGTGGCTTGTTCATATTCCAGATACTCTTACCTTTAATCACATTTTTCTCTGACCACTTGGCCCAAAGACTCTCAGAACCATTAAACAAGGTGTCAACATGCTTAGCAAAGGTAGCTTTATTCCACTGCTTGAGATTTAACAGTCCAAGCCCTCCCTTGTTCATAGGTTGCTCGAGAGTACTAAACTTAATAGGAGCAATGTATCTGCCCATAGTCCTACCCGTCCAAAAGAATCTCATAATTGCTGTTCTAATCATCTTAATTAACTTGAATGGGAGAACATAGGTTCTGGCCCAATACACTTGCGTGGCAAAAATAACAGACTTGACTAAAGTTAATCTGCCAGCTTGGCTAAGCTTTCTAGTGGTCCAACAGTTCATTCTCGATGTTATCTTCTCAAACAAAGGAAGACATTGATTTGTTGTAATTTTAGACGTGGTAAGTGGCAGACCAAGATAAGAGACAGTGGATAGGTTAAGTGATAAACCAGTGATCAGCGTGATCTGATTAACTCTTTCCAAACTCACACCAACCAGTTTAATATCAGATTTTTGTAGATTAACTTGTAGTCCAGTCATAGCATGAAACTGTTGCAATGTATTTATAATGTTGTGAACAGTATTGAGCTCAGGAGCACAGAACATGACAAGATCATCAGCAAACATAAGAGCAGAGATTTGTGGGTCAGTGCACTTAGGGTGAAGTTTATATTTACCTTGTTGTATAGTTTTGCTAATCAGCCTGGTAAGAAGTTCCCTAACCAGAATGAAGATGTAAGCAGATAAGGGATCACCTTGCCTTATTCCTTGTTTGCTAATAAAAAATCCTCTCATCACACCACTAACATTGACTGAGTAAGTAGGAGTCGATATACATTCATTAATCCATGCTACAAAATGAGGGGGGAAATTCATATATCCCATAATTCGTACAATGTTGTCCTATTGTAACATATCAAAAGCTTTCATGATATCAAGCTTCAACATCGCTTTCGGGGGAGAATTTGTTTTGTTATACCCTTTAATTAGTTCATGAGCAAGAAGAATGTTATCAAGAATATTCCTGCCTGGAAGAAAAGTAGCCTGATTAATAGACACTAAACGCGGAAGCACATACTTTAACCTGGAGGCAATAATCTTAGCGATGCATTTGTATATTGTGTTACAGCATGAAATAGGACGAAAGTCTTTAACTTCTTGCGCATTTTTGAGCTTGGGGATAAGAGCAATATTGGTGTAATTAAACGACCTGTAGATTTTACACTTCTTGAAGAAAAGGGTTATTGCATTACACACATCAATAGAAACAACCGACCAGCAAGAGGTATAGAAATATGCATTCAAACCATCCGGGCCTCCACACGAGTTAGATTTTAGTAAGAACATCGCCTTAACAATTTCATCATTAGTGACTTCAGAACAGAGAAAGCTAAAATCATTTTCATCAAGTCTTGGCAAGATATCAGAGGGGATGATATCAATATCAGGTTTGAAATCGGTAGAATTGCCATACAGTGTTGTGAAATATTGTTCAAAAGCTTCCTGAACATCATCAGAAGTAGTTTGTAGAACACCATGAGTATCAATGATAGAGGCAATATTCTCCCTATTCTGCTTATTTTTTAGGCAGGCATGGAAGTATGCACTATTTTTATCTCCTTTTTCCCACCATTTTATTCTTGACTTTTGTCGTATCATATCACTTTCTTTGGCTAATGCTTCATAGTATTGCTGTGACAATGTTGATTCAGCAGCAGAGAGTTGAGCATTGTTAACATCAGCCATCATAGCATTTTGAGCATCAACAAGTTTCATTTGTATGGTTGTGCTCATCCTATCACCTTTACCATATTTCTTATACGCCCAAAGCTTTAAGACATCCTTCACCTCTTTAATTTTTTCCTGCAAAACAAATAAATGATTTCCAGGCTTAGTTTTGTTCCATGCTATTATTACAGTAGATTTAAAGTCAGGCTTAAGAACCCAAGAATTAAAAAATTTAAAATTTGTTTTTCCTCTTATGTCCACTCCCCTTAGATGGATGATTTGTGGTGAATGATCAGAAAGGAGAGGAGGGGGAGGTGGTTGTATAGGAGAGGCCATTTGAGAAGGGCAGTTTGATTGGAGAAGGTGTGATCTATTCTAGAAAAGGTTCTGCTGCCATTTCTTCTTTTATTATTCCATGAGTATTGCATTCCCACAGTTTTAACAGAAACTAGTTCTGCATCAATTAGCGTTGCATTAAGTGGTTGTATCTCACTTTGGGACAGAGGATTCCCTCCTACTCTATCAGAGAGGTTATAACAGCAATTAAAGTCACCAAAAATTAACCATGGATGGGTGGATTGCCTGAGAGCAGGAATGACAGCATGTAAGGAGCTCCTTGCAGTAACAAAGTTGGCTGCATATATAATGGTTACATAATAAGTTGCATTGTCAGTGGAGTCCTTAGCATGACAGTGAATCATTTGGGCAGTGGAGAGTATGGGAGTAAGTTGAAGTGGATTATAAAGAATCATAATTCTCCCATAAGGAGATTCATTTAGGTTGTGAATGAGTTTCCACTCCGGTTTTATGTATGCTGCTACCTTGAGAGTTAAGGGAAGATTTAATTTTGTTTCCAGAATCGCCAGTAACGCTAATTGATGTGCACTAATGAGCTGCTTACATTGATCAAGCTTGATAGTGTTGTGACCCCCTCGTATATTCCATACTCTAATGGTCGACATCATTATAGAACACGAGCATTGAGCATTTCAGTCTTCATTCTCCTAGTTACTGCATGCTTCGATGTCAAGTAATTAGGAATAGTTGTTGAAAGTGGAGTTACTTCATTGCTTGTTGAACCAGCAAAAGTGGAAGAGGTCTGCTGGGACAGAAATGGTACGGTTGGGGAGGAAAGAGGTAAAGGTGGGGAGGAGTGGGCATGGGATATAGGAGGGGGTTTATAGGCCTTAGGTGGCTGGATATTGGAGTAAGAATGAGAATGTTTGTTTGGTGAAACAGTTACAGGTTGGAAGGTTGTGTCAGCTGTGCATGTTTCCTGAACTTTGTGCATGTTCTTTTTTCCAACGTCAATGTTGTTCTTGCCTTTACTCTTCTCGCTTTTTGTACTTGTCACGCTTGTACCTTCTTCATTTTCCTTTTCATTATCTGTTCCACTATCATTAAATCCATTGTTGATAGCTGTTGTTTTTCCTGTGATGTGTTCTTGGTGCTGTAATAGTGCTGTGTTTTGAGTCTTTACTTATTGCAAACTTTTGTTGCTTTGACTCCCTTGCGTAATTTCCTTTTGAGCTATACTTGTAGTTTTACCCTCCAAATTTTGCGCTTCACTTGCAGTTTTACCCTCAAAATTCCTCATTTCTTCGCCAGTTCCTCCATTCACTGTAACACTTCCTTTCTGTTCTTCCCTCATATTTTCAGTGTCTTCTAAATCAAGTAGAGCATCGAATTTGTTAGATACTATGACATCTTCAATCAACTCATCCACTGTTGTTTTTTCATTTTTCTTGGTTCTTATTTCAATGCTCATCTCTACTGTTGAAGTTTGTCTATTGTTTACTTCACTTTCTGTGCTGCATTCTTCATTCTCTTTTCTTATTTCACTTTTCTCTCCTTCCTGCTCTATCTCATCACCCTTTTCATTCTTATGTTCTTCATCAACTTTATTTATTACTTTTTCATTCTCTTCCATATCCTTGTCACCTCTGATTAATTGCTTCTTTGTCTCCTTTATTACATTAACTACTTTCTTTTTGTTCACTCGTTGCCACCTCCTGGCATTCTGTTTTTGATTTGATATGTACTTTTTATTACCCTGGTCAGCGACTTCAGCATCCTCATTGTTTATCTCCTATCATTCATTTTTATCTCTGTCACTCTGACGGTTTCACTTTTTTCTTTGACGTCACAGCATTCAGTTGCACGTCCAAACTTTTTACACAGCACATAAACATCTGGTCTCCATTGGTACTGAACATAGATTTTCTGAAAGCCTCCTTCAACAAGTTTAACCAAGAAATCATCTGGTAGTGTCTTATTTGGTTTTACTTCAATTAAGCATTTAGCATAGCTCAGTCTATTTTGCTTCTCCGTCCTTTCATCCATACACAGTAACTTGCCTAGATGACTGCACAGCCAGTTGATTCCAAGTGGAGACCACACATATAAGGGGAGGCTGTACAGGTGAACCCAAACAGGAACAACGGTGACAGAGCCTGAGATATTACTAACAGCGGCATCATAGGGTTTTATGATGAACATTTTGTTTTTTTATAATTACAGGGTCACTCTGAAGGATAGAACATCTATCTTCATTACATGTGAAGTTAAACAAGAAAACTGTACCATCAGATTTTACTTTTACTGAGCCTTTAAGCTTCCAGATAGATTTTAGCTTCGAATTACTGTCGTATACGATAGTGGCTTATCTAAGAAGAAGCCAACCAAGGTATCATTCCATATCATTGCACCAGCTTCTAAGACTTCCTTCGGTGGCACTAACATATTGTCTTCATATTCGGGAGAGAGATTAACAGGGATGTACTTTCCAGCATTTCTTGGTTTATGCTTAAATATCCATTTCTGTTCACCAAGGTATGGGGCAGCAGATGTGGCTGGAAAAGGGAGTAAAGGAGGCCTAGAAGGGTGAGGGTCGGGTATCTTAAGTTAAATTCACTAATTAATTAATCACATTGATTAATTAACTAAATAATTAAGTAATTAACTCTTAATTACTTACATAAGTAATTATCTCAAATTACTTCCATTAATAAACCTTAATTAATCTTTTAATTAATTACTTAATAATTAATCTCATCATTAAATAATTCTTAATTCTTTAATTAATTACTTCATAATTAATTATCTTTAAAACAATTATATTAATTAATTCTTCAATTAATATCATTAAGTGATTAACCAATAATCACTTCAACTAATTACTCCATGAGTAATTACCATTAATTACTTCCATAAGTAATTACCAATTCTTAATTACATTCAATAGCTAACCATTAATTACTTTATTAAGTAATTACACTTAATTAATCCATAATTAAGTGATTATTAAAATTAAATAAGTAATTAACTAATTATTTAAAATTAATTAAACAATTAATTAACTAATTCTAATATTTCAAAATTCTTTATCAATTAAGAAAACATTAATCTTAATTAATTTCTTTACTTATTAACAAGTCATAAAATCAAATGTTCTTAAGTTCATAATCAAAGATAAATTAATCATATTTATCTACATAAATAAATTATTTGAATTAATCCAATTCAATAACTTAAAAAACAAACTTTTTAATTTTTGATAACAAAATTATATCAATATCCTTATTTGAAAATAAGGCATTAAGAAGTCAAGTTTATAATTTAAAACACTTTAAATTATCTAATATAAACTTACTTATTTTCAATATAAATTTGAAAACTTTGTTATTAAACCTTACTTTAAAATTTAACTTAAAGCTTTGATTCCAAATTCAAAACACTCTTCTTTAAATTAAAAATTTAAATTAAATTAAACTATTTTCAAAAGAAATCATGGAAACAAATTTAAATTTTAAAATAATTTCAATTTGTGCTTTTACAACAAGCTTAACTTTGAAAATTTATTTCTATTATAAAACTTGTGTATACTTTAAACCTGATCTTAATTTGTTTCTAACTTGAGGTTTAATTTGCAACCCAAAATCATTACAGACCTAATTTAAAACACATCAACCAGATAAACTTACTGCCAGGAAACACTCGAGCAAATCACTATATCTACTCGTGCCAAACACTCGCAGCAAAACCAGCTACCCCCTTCGAGTCTTCTCCCTGAAAACACGAGAGCCATCCTGAGAAAAACTCCGTCTTCCAAAACACAAAACTTCACAGTGCACGATGCAAACACGGTGCACGTTGCACGACTCCTCCGGCCACTGATGATCTGCGCGCCGACCCACCACCATCACACGCAACCCCAACATCTCGATTCTCAACCCAGATTCAACAAATAATACGCGAGTGGAAAAACACCCATTTTCTCGAAACTGCAGCAACCACTCTACCTTAAACCCCTCTACGGCCATCGCCCTGACGCCGTACAACCCCTGCCGTCTTCACCATCGAGGCGTCACGACTCAAACTCCAATTTCCCCCATGTGTGCAAGACTCCGGTCACATATCAATGACGAAAATCCCATATCAGCATCGGCTTCAAATACAGGAACTAAACCCTATTTCGGTCGATTACGATCAAATTGTTTATTGGAAAAATTTGTAAGTATTTTTCCCATCATTTATAACATTCAAGCAAGCATCGATCCAAATATCAACTCAATTTATCAATTACACCATCTGCAGTTCATGAAAATCCCAAAAATGTTCAACCTCAAAATTCTCTTGATTCTTTAAACTAAATGTGACGACTCGAATTTTTCGCGCTCGAAAATCGACATCCATACTTCAAATCGTATTCGAATGCCATAGATTCGACCGTTCAAATCCGATTCATCGGAGCTTATAACAACATTAAGTAAATAACACAGCGGAATAAAAGAATAATACATTGATATACAGCTTTGATACAATATCAGATACAACAGAGATATGATACAAGAAATAGAAGCGGAAAAGAGAAATAGATAACATCAACAGCGGAACAAATAACTCTAAGATAGTTTTCAAGGAAGAACTCCAAGAACTGAAACTCCATTTCCAAGAACCAATCCAACAATAGCTCGAACTCCCAATAACGACGCACCAAGCTGAGCAAGACTGGTGTGATCCAGAGACTGAACTAACTCTAGATAATCTACTAAACCTGACTATCTGAAAAACCCAACTCTAGACTGCTCGTGTAGAAAAATTTTGAGCACCCAGAGTTTAGGAAAGAAACAATAAACTCTGGATCAGTCATGGGACTGGTGTGAGCAACAAAAACAGTTTATCTTTAAAAACAAACAATGAAATATTTAAAAATCAATTCGCAATGCTTTTTAGAAATGAAACTACCATAAGGCCTCCCGCACACACACACAATGCAAACGCAGAATCGGAGGAGATTTCTCCTTATGACAGTCAAAGATGCTTGATACGCATTAAAATAAACATTTGATATTATTACTAGTGCATAGTGTAGTAAAAATCATTTCGAAAGTAAAGATATAAATCTTAGCCAGCATAGGCATTCCGCACTTATGCCTACTATAGCTACCATCCAAACAGTGGGGCGCCGCCATAAGTGAAAGATAGGTTCTACAACTAAAACCGTACAAGATCGTATTGTTTCTTTGGATTTCCAACAAATGGTCAGGCCAAGGAACTTCCCATTGCCACATGAGAACGCCTCTGGAAGGACGTCCCCGAGAACCAAACCGGATCTCTGCCAATACAAGGTCGGGTTACCCCTAACTGGGTAACTACTGACACGAGTATGCCATCTCCCGGTTGTAAACAACCTTTAACCGGGGGCCCAGCAACAAATCACAAAATAATACATATACATATATGCGATATCAACATAAGTTAAGTATCTGGGCTCCATACCATGATACCACTTCTATCCAGAAAGAAATGCACATACCCTAAGGGGTGCTACCCCCAATAACCCTGCTGCATCATTCCTGTTTCGACCATTCCGGGGTGTGAGGTCCGACGAAGTCTCGTCCACAAAGCCACGCTTTGGTACAAAGCCATGCTTTGGGTCAACAAATGATCAAAGTAATGATCACAAAGATAAATGATCAAACAAACGATCATATCACAAATGATCAAACAATGATCATTTCACAGCAACACTCAGCATGTCACATTACCAAATTGGGAATATATCGCTAATAACCATCAACTACATAACCTCTGAGCGCGTACGTCTCAAAGAAGGGTGTTAAGCTAAGAGAATAAATTCTCCGCCACCAACAGAAATATATTTGAAAGAAATCGGCTTTATATCTCAATTTGTAATGTCAGACATACAATCCATACAAGTCTGTTCCAGGTTCGAACAGAACCGAAGGCACTTCCAAAGAAGTCCTTGCAAATCCGGATAATCCATAATCACGTTTGGATTTTCCATCACATATGGAGATCTCTATACCGGGGATCAGCCAGTGCAGAGACAATCGACGAGAAACCCTTTCGTTTTCGAAAATATCCGGTCTTCACCACCGGTCTTCAAATGCAATCCATAACGACGTATCACATATTCGGAATGGGATATATGTCACAAGGTCCTTTCCCGGCTAAACCGAATAAATGAGCGTAATATTTAAAAAAAAACATATGGATATGGGATTTCAATTTAGTCACAACTTAAAACCCAAAACTTTCTTTCAAATGGTTTAAACCAATTATTTTAAATCCTTTAAACAAAAGATTTATTTCACAAAGATCAATTCATAAATTTCCAAAATAATTTCATTTCGATAGGATTAACCCATTAAATCTTTAAATTAAATATTTAACTTATAGCTTTCAAATCGTTTTCATAACTTGGAAATTATATTCATTTCAAATTAGAGATCATTTTAACTCAAATTGGAAGTTCATTTCTTATGTGAAAGCTTTAATTATTTGAAAACAAATAGTCTTTCGTTTCAGAAAAATCCAATTATATTTGCTCGAGTTGAAACCCATATAAACTGGTATAACATCTTTAGTCCCTAGTTTCAAATCATAGAATTCAATTTCAAATTTGAATTCAAATTTAAATCAATTTATTTAAATTTTCAAAACTTAATCAAGTTATTCAAAATAACTTTTATCTTTGAAATTTCATTTCAAAAGCTTTTCACTTTAAACCCAAATTTCTAATTCCAAAATCAATTGAAATTAAAATTTCAATTTCAAAAACGTCAAATTTAAATTATCTGTGACTTAACCGATTTCCACGTGAAATCCATATTTGTGTGTGTAAAAGTGTAGTCTAAGGGTTTTACACAGTAGTGCAACATCATATAATCATCACAGACCAGAATACATAAATATAGTTGATAAGCGGTATTAACTATAACGCTTATCGTTTATTCACAGATCACAGATATATGTCACAGATAAGTAAATTACAGATCACAACATAAATCAGGATGTATCACAAAGCATCACAAATCAGGGATATCAAACAATTCAACATTCCATAGAATCCAAACATTCATAAGTAAGGTCAGTTAATTGTCTGATTAATTCAAATCAGATTAATTTCTTATGAATTTCTAATCCTGGTTAAGTAACATCAATAATTTTACAAATCATTTTGATTAATTATTCTTTAATCATTTATTAATTAATCATTAATGATAAATTAATTAACCTTTAATTATTATTCATCAACCTTTAATTATTAAATAATTAACCTTTAATTATTTAATTCACCATTTAATTAATTATTTTTAATTAATAATTTAACCCTTAATTGATTTATTACCATTTACTTTAATAAAATTCCAATAAGTGATCATCCCTAATCATTTACATTAATTAATTAATCTTTGATTAATTATCTTCAAATTAATTTCTTTAATTTATTAACCATATTAATTATCCTTAATTTATCCCTTAATTAGTTAACTATTATTTATTTATATAACTTTAAGAAATTAAATTTTAAGTTTAAATTGATTAAACACGAGATTATAATTATCAGTTTCTAATTACAAATTTATTTAACCTTAAGTTATTTATTAAATTACAAGTATAAATTAATTATATTTTAAATTTACTTACCTAAATTAATTAAACACTTTACATTATCCAACTTTCTTCATAAGTTTTAAATCAAAACTTAACTAAAAACCTGACAACATAGTTAGTTTTATTATTACTAATCTTTACTTAGCAAAATAACTTAAAAGTTCATTAAGTTGATTTGCAAAGAAAACCGACCCGAGGCAAACACTTGGTTTACCCGAGTGAAACCCGTATCTCCACCTTGTTTCCCCCGCGTCACATTCTTTCCCAAACCTTCCTTCTTCTTCTCCCTGTACTTGTCCCCTTCTTTTTTATTTACTTGTTTTTCCCTCAACATTTCAAAACTGCTATACACTCGCGTTTGACCCGATACAAGACTCGAGCCAACACCTATTTTACTCGATCGCCCTCTCGAGTTCTTCCCGGTCGAACGCTCTGACACCATCACCCACGTCGCACACGTGCACAACCCATCGCCAACGTTCTGGCGAACTTCCGCACCTCCAACAAGTCACGATGTCACCCTCCATTTGAAAAACAAACTCGGTTCGCCTTCTTAAATTTCGATTCGAAATCTAACAGTTCGATCCACCCTGCTGCATCAACCCAAATGACAAAGCCACATCGCCGCCACCGCTCACTTCACCGGAGACGCCTAAAATTCCAGCGTCGTCTTCGACTAACATCCCTTTGCCACCTCCCCGAGTCGCATCGCACTCGATCATCCCTAGACGATGAACGAAGCGAAAACCCAACCTTCAGTAAAACTAGGTTTAGAAATTTAAATCCTCGATTCCAAATTCCTCAATGTATAAATCATTGATACAATATTTTTCCAAGTATTATTGATCGATCACCTTACAATAGAAACACCCCCGACCTTCCCGAGATCATAGATCATGAGCTATAACCCAAAAACCCAATTCTGCTTATCACAGCAATGTACAACTAAAGTTTCATTTAAAAATCCAAATTTCAGTTTCAAAAATCTTGTTTTGATTTTGGCTTTTGCTTTCGAACCCTGAATCTATGAATTTTTGACAATTTAATTTTGATTATTTTCAACACTTACTACCTGTTTATGTTTAACAGAGCCTAACCAAATATGTTTTAATCTAAACCTATTTTTAAATTTAAATCTAAAGGATAACATATCCATTTTTTTTTCTCCATACTTAAGATTTAATACATAATGGACCTAGAGAATTTGATTTATAAACAAAGCTTATATCTGTAAGTTAACAACAAATAGGGTTCTAAACTTCAACATCAGGCATATCAAGATTTCTGCACACATACATCCATTCATACATTAACAAATAGATCATAAGCCACATGTATACATAACAACATCAAGTTATAAACCTTTATTCTGTTTTAAAAGTTTGTTACTCACCTTCCAAATCATTGTTTGAATCCACCTGAGCTTCCAAATTAAAGTTGAAACCCCTTTTCTTTTTCTTTCTTTTCTCTGAAAGTTGAAAATCTGGGCTGCGTTGCTACTGGTACTTCCTCTTCTTATAATCCCAGATTTTAATTCAATTGCTTGATGGTTTAAGTAGAAGTTTTAAGTTAATATTTGTTTGAATTCCAGATGATATTGTTTTGGTTCTACTTAGTTTTAAATGGTGAACGAAATGGAGATGATATACATATATATAAAAACATGCAGGCTTTGCTTCATATGCTTTGTTTAAGGTGATAAAAGAACTAATATTTTTTTTGTACACTTTCATCATCATTTTTTCTTTGTTTAGTGTTGTTGGAGGCTGATGTAAATAAAAGAAAGCTTACAGGTTAAAATATTGTTTTGTACAATACTGGTTATATATTTTGTACAACATTTCAGAGATATTTTTTTTTCCTTTGCATTGTTTAACTATGCTGAGATTCCTATAAACAAGTGGAGGCTGAAAATCTTATTTTAGTGGCTAAAGATAGTGGCATTAACTGCCTTGTACAATCCACACTTTATACCATACTTGTATATAATAAGGCCTGACACCTTTTTGCTTTTGAAAAAATGAACTTATCTTTGTTCCATGCCTTGCATTTCGGCTGAGAGATTTGTTTGGTGATATCTTTGTTTAATTTCCCACTTGCCTGCATACTTTATCTCAAGTATATATATTATTTGTCTTACTTACTTTGTTTCATATAACCACTTACAGGTTACATTATCCACTCATTTTGCCTAGCTTATATTTATCTCTTGTACAAATATACTTGCTTAACAACATACTTTATTTACAACTACAAATATACAAAGCCTGGCACATCTCCCTTTCATTTTATAAGCATACTTTTAGTTATGTTTGAATACTTTATTTATTATGCCTTAGTTACAGTTATTTGTTTATAAAATTTTAACTCAAGTATAAACACACTTTTATACTTAAACAAAAAAATTAAAATCTTACCTTTCCTTTATTTTTTTTAAACTTATATTATTAAATACTTAATTTACTTAAAATTATTTCAAACTATTTTATAAACATGTTCATTTTCAAATATCCAAATTAATTCTCGATTATCTAAAATTTAACTAAAATTTTATATTAATTACCAATTATTTCACAAATTTTATTCAAAAATAAAATTTAATTATCAATTTAAACTTGATAAAATTCGAGATCGTTACACTAAAAATCATGAAACTTGTATTAAAATTCTTGATTTACAAACACGAATCTATTCCTAAAATTCAAACTAGAAATTAAGCAAGTTGATTTTTAACCTTAATTTAAGTTTCACTGTATCTTATACATTTTCAAAATAAAAACATAAATAAATTTCCCAAGTTCATTTTGTATTTAACAATCTCATTATTATATACATTCAATCATCGTGTCCAAATACTGATCTTTAGTGGGAGATTAATTTTTTTTTTTGATGTAAAATCTGTTCAAAGAAACAGAATACAGAGTTCTACAAATAAACAAATATACACACTTGCATCACACAATAATACAGAGATAATTCATATAGATTTAAGTTAAAGAACTTCAATACCAGACAATATCACCACATGCATGATAGTAAAAAACAATTCAAACTGTTTTTAAAGAAGTTTACTCACCTTATTGAAATATGCAGAGCAGATTTGTATTAATACTTTCAGGTTTTGCTGTTGAATCACTCTGCATGCTTACAGTTTGTTGTTCTAAAGGTTGAACTCCATTTTCATAATGCAGATTTGAAGCTTTACTTTGAAATACAGTTCAAATTTGAAGGTTGATTGCAGATTTGAACTTCATTTGGTTTGCAGGTCGATTTGATGTTGTAGATTTTTAATTGGTAGTTGAATCATCATATTGAAAAGCAGATTGAAGCTTTGAAGTTGCAGAATTAAACTTCCTTTTGGTTGCAGTTTGAATTGAATTGCAGGTTTTAGATTGTAGTAGAGAACTTTGCTTTTAGCAGCTATTGATTTCAGGTTGTCATAAATTTTGGGTTAAGAAAAATAAACCAAGAAATGAAAATGTTTATGTTTTATTAATGATTAAAGAAAGTATAAAATTAAAAAATAAAGACACTTGTCCCTAAAATTTACATTTGTCATTTTATTGATAATTGCCTTACATGTGTTTTTGAAGGGTGTTAATATGTTTACATTTGTACTTAGAAATTTATTTATGAATTTTTTATTTAATTTAAAATCTAATATAAACTTACACAATTAAGTTACTTTGTTAATAAATTCTTACTTATGTATTTATATGTATTTATGAAATGTTTATACACATTAGTGAAATGTTTTTATAAAAATAAGCTTTTGAATTTTAATAAATACAAGTGTGAAATCTTTGTAAATCTTTATTTTATAAATAGCTTACCTTTTAAAGAAAATATTATAAACTAATTATAATACAAATAAATCTTTATACATGTATTTTTTAATCATTTTAAATTTAAACATTTTAAAGAAAACAAAATAAAACATTGATTAATTTCCTTTATAAACTATCATATTAAAAATAAATAATTATCTTATATTTGAAAACAAATAAATTAAACTAAATTAACTTTTGAAAACATTGATTCTAAAACAAAGCTTTAATCTATAATATTCATACATTATAAATTATTAATTGATTTAATTAAATTTCAAAACAAATTTCAAATTATAACATATACAATCATATATATTACAATTTGCAAAACTCAATCTTTAATTTGAAACAAAAGATCTCCTATTCACAATATATATCAAATGTATATATTATAAACAGAATAAAATCTGATTAATTCTGAAAAATAAATTTTATCATATTTTAAATTGTTAAAAAGATATTGATCACCATTATCAGATTAAATATTTATTAACCATAAAAGAATAAATTTATCAGTTTAAATTAAAATTATAAAGAAAAATTATCAAACCAATTCAATTATTAACACAGATTATTAAATTGATATTGCCTAAAATTCCGGGTCGTTACAACTAGTTAGTATAATTAATTAAGTGTAATTTATTACTTAATTAAAAATTAATTAATCAAGGTTAATTAATTAAGAAATAATTAAGTAATAGGTAATTAAGAAGTTAATTACTTAATGATTAAGAAGAATTATTAAATATAATTACTTAATGAAGCAATTAAAGAAATTTATTACTCAGTGTAATTAATTAAGATATTGTGGATAATTTTAGTTAATTAATTAAGTTTAATTAATTAAAAAGAATTACTTAATGATGGGATTAAGTATAATTACTTAATATAATTAAAGATGTGTAATTACTTAGTGAAGTAATTAATGAATAATTACTGAATGTAATTAATTAAGGAAATTACTTGATAGATAGTAATTAAAGGATAATTACTTGAGGGAAGTAATTAAGGGATAATTACTCAGTGTAATTAAAGGATTAATTAATGAAATTAATCAAGGTGTTGGTTTAATTGGTGAAGTAATTAAGGTAAGTTAATTATTGATTGTGATTATTCAGGTTTGATTAATAAATGTAATTAACTTTATAATTAATTATTAAATGTAATTATGAGAACAATTGATTAATAAAGTAATTAGAGGGTCATTAATTAATGTAATTAATGAATAATTAGTTGTTTAATTAATTACTAAATGTGATTAATTATAAGATAAATAGTCAATGAAGTGAGAAAAAGAAGTAATAATTAATTAATGTAATTAATTAAGGATTAATGTAATTAATTAGAAATTAATTAAGATTAATTAATGATTAAAGATAAATTAATCTGTGTAATTAACTTTAAGGCTAATTACATAGTGTAATTAAAGAATAATTAATCTAGATGATTAATTAAGAATATGATTAAAGAATAATTAATCTAGGTGATTAATTAAGAATATGATTAAAGGATAATTAATCTGTAGCTGAAGATTAATTAATTGAATTATGAAGGTAATTAAAGAGTGATTGGTTCATTAATTGTAATTAATTGATGATTGTTTAAGCAGGATTAGTTGTTTAATTCTCAAGTAATTAATTTAATTTAAAATGATTAAATTAATTATAAAGGAGTTAGTGATGCCTTTTTATGTATGATTGTTTGTGGAATATCTGGATTGGTTGATATCTATTGGATGGTATGTTGTGATATTATGTGATATGATATTGATATATCAGTGATAAGTGTGTGATATTTATCTGTGAATGATGCTGTGTGAATTCAATGTTTTAAATTGAATTAGTTTGTTAAACTTAAATCACTTGGACATTAAGATGGCGTTTGGATTCGATGAGACCGGGATCGGGTTTCCAAATTTGGAATTCTGAAAACCACATCGATCCAAATTAAACGTTAGGTCGTGAATCTCAAGTGAAGAGTGAAGACTCGAGGTATAAGGAATATTGTTGTTAATACTCTGAGGGTGATTCTAATACGAGTTTAACGGGGGTAGTACTTTCAGGATCGAGATGAAGATTCAGAGTGCAAGGGCTATTGTCGTTAACTATGAGGGTGATTCCAAAACGAGTGTAGCGAGATAATGCCTTCGGTTTCGTTCGAAGCCGGAACGAACTTGTATGGATTGAATGATTTTAGAACATCGTCAGGTGGACGATGAGCATTCTAAGATAGATGCGTTCTATAAAGGTAATCGTAGCCTCAAGCCTCATCAACCGGGAATGGCTAAAACAAGGGAGGTGCAGCAAGGCTAAGTGGGCCATGCCCAAGTAGGACGAGATTTACCCCTGTCTAGAGGTCCCTTTTTATTTCGGCTGTGTGGGCGGTTGATCATGACAACTGCCGAGGTTGTCTTGTTCAGGACTATCCAGTAAGGGATGGTTCCGGCCTTGTGTTGCAGGGGAGTTAGGGTAGCTCCTCGGTACGGTGATCTAGGCCACGTACTGTGACGGGCGGTACCCAGTAGCCCTGCCATTGATGGAAACCCATTCTTCCTACGCGCCCTTTACGGTTTTGATTGTATTACCCACTTTTGTGGCTAGTAGTTGGAATTTAATAGATGTAACAATTTCGGCTATTTTTTATTTGCTGGAAAACCCTAGACCCTATTATAATATCATTGGATTTTCTATCAAATCTTTTGGTTAGCGTAAGTTAAAAACTTACCCATGTTTATTTGTGGGGAGTCTTACGTGATACCTTTTGTTTTCATAGGATTTTTCGAAGTTAAACAACTTTAACCCGTTTACTCACACCAAACCCATGTCCGACCCAAGTGTTTATTTTCTGTTTTATTAAACTCTTGGGTACTCATATTATGTATGAGTAGTCGAGGGATTCAGGTTTGCTTTGACGAGTTCTGGAGGAGATATGGAGCAGATGGCTTCGGCGTGTAGATATATGTATAGTGTTCTGCTGTGTTAGAGTATATCTGTATCTTTGTGTTGTACTTCAGTTGTAATATCTAGACAGGTGTTATAACTGTCTAGTTTGTTTTGTATTAGTTGTATAACTCTGATGTATATGATAATATGTAATATTTTATTTGATTAATATAATTTATTCATTCCGCTGTGAGATTTTGATGTTGTTTGGTTCTTTCTTTTCTATCTTTTCTCTTTTCTATCCCTTTCTTTCTTCTTAATGATGCGTCTTTCTGTGGTATGAAAGGCGGGTCGTTACACTTTTGTGCAAGGATCTCCTCCAATAAGTCTTGCATTATTGCTACATGCTGCGTTATACCTTTGATTTGAGCTTCGCTACTGGTAGGCTTTGCTGGCTCTGATGGTTGTCCAGGTTCTAAGCTCCCTAAGTTGAAATTGGGGGAAACATTTTCTTCCAATGTTGTCATTTGTACGACTTCTTCATTCATAACATTAATTCATCTTGATCTCCCTATTTTCATGGAATAAAACGAAACTTCATGTAAGTAGTTTAGGAAGAGAGGTTTAAAGAATTGGCGGTTTGAGCCCCCCTTCTAGCGCCAAAATGTTATCCCAAAATTGGTATAACATCCATGATGTCGAGTACGAAGAGCCTAATCTCGATTTTAACCATGCTTAATGGCACATCTAAGCATGTCTTGGTTGGTGTTGATAAAATGGTGTCAATAGGTCACGATTAGGCTTAGCATTCATGGCCTAGTACAAAATGATATCATTGAAGAATGGCTCCATGATGCTCATGGAGCTTTGGAATAAGAAATTCGAAAGCCCATATAGTATTTTAGAACAAGTTGTTCGAAAGCCTATATGTTCTTTGGGAATAAGACATTCAAAAGTCCATGCCACATGATTAAAGGAAATAAAAGAATAGGCGATAGATATGTATGGTAGCCCATTAAGCATTTTAACGGATGAGATAGGCAATCCTCCTAGTTCATAATTCTATGTCCATATGTAGATATCAAGATCGCGATTATGCATATGAACGCTAGTTTATAGCAAAGACCATATGATTTATATAAAATCACAACAAGCTTTGGGTCCAAATAGCTTTATCATATGCGTGTCCATGTTCAATAACGTCCAAAGTGCACAATCAAGGTAAATCCTTGTTCAGATAATTCTGTCATGATTACAATTAAATCAAGTTTTTCCTTAATTCAATTTAGGGTTACAACAATTTAATTTTGAGAGGAGAAAAAAGAAATGATCGCCCCTTCTTCCTTGCCCTTAGTTCCATATTTATAGGGGTAGAGGAGTTTGGCATGGCTGCTTTATGCCACCTTCATCATGCAATACCAACGGCCATCTTAACGGCGCTAGGCCTCATACTTCAACTTCATCCATCTTCATATTGATAAACTTGTGGCATCATTTCTATCTCGATTGTTTTCGTGGATATTGATAACATCTGTTATCAATGTCACATTGAATACTTGAGGCGTCCTTTAATAGTTGATGAAGAGCAATATTACCAAGGCACAACATTGATACTTTTCAATTCTAAAGAGATACGGAATTACTAAGAGACGTCATTAATAGGAAGCGACATTGGTGATGAACGACATTGATAACAAACCGCATCAATAGTAGGTGACAGGGATAACAAGCAGCATTGATAAAAGACAGCATTGATGATTGTGCAACATTGGAAAAAGATTATATCAATGTAGAAGCAGTATTGATATGATGTGGTATTGAGAAGAGGCGATATTCATAGGGTGCGTATTCGTTTATTCGACATTTATCTCTACTTTGATGCATCATACAGACCTTTTTTGCTAGTATCTTGTGACATGCGATATTGATGGTCTTATACTCCTCTTATGGGCTATGGTGTCATGCTTATAATATTACTCCAATGTCATGCCTTTGCCATTATTCAATGTTGATGATATGTGATACCAACGAAGTGCGGCATCAGTAGGATGCGCTATTGATGATAAAATAGGCTTCATCAATGATGCTTTTCAACATCATCATAAGCTAAGAACTTCCCAGTGACTATTGCTCACTTATGAGGGTCGATATTCATCTTGTAAAACCTTGAGTATGCTCTTTTACCTTCCTCTTATCATCTTAGTTTTTGACATTCTAATTATATATATATGACACTACTTTATTGGCGTGTGATGCCCTTAAGATCAACATAGTTCCTTGATGCGGCCTTCAATGTTACCTGTTTTCAATTCAACATTATATTTTCCTTAGAAATTATGTGGATAACAGGCTTTTTGTGCAATACTAGTTGGATCACTTTATTCTCTTCTCTTTTTCGTCTTAACTTTTACTGTGAGGGCATCTCTTTCGGCTCTCTGCCTTATCTACCCCCTTCTATTTAGCTTGAGAAACACAGGTGTAACATATTATCCCCCAAATTTGTAGTGATCGCATGTTGATGTGGACTTGTCTCTACTCATTTCTGGTCTTCGCATCTTATGAGCTGCTTTCTAGATGTTGCCTTTCATGTAAACTTTTTCATGCATTTGGCATGGTCTGCCCCACTATTTGGGGACATTCCGTTTGTTGTTTATATGTTGTGCGGTAGGTATGACTATCAAATGACGGTGGTGATCTGCAAGAAATTGCTTATTTTAGTTTGGCATTACCGTTCTCATTTTCGAGATTTTCTTTGTCGTTCATATGTTGTGTTGCCAATACAACTGTTGAACGACGGCGGTAATTTATGAAATGTCGTTAGCTTTTAGTTTAGCATCTTCATTCTCATCTCTGAGATTGTTATTGTCGTTCGTGTGCTGTGTTGTCGAATGATGGCGGTGAGCTATGAAAAGGCATTTGTTTTGTGCGCTTAGCACGATCTTCCCCGTGACTTGAGGGAGGACTAAATTTTGATTGTGATGTCAGGTTGTGTGCTTACAGCCTTTTAAATCATGCATATGATTTTTTGTTCTAGTTCCGACAGTCTAGTATCTGTATGTCCAGTGTGTTATATTAATAGCATCAATATTGAGTCTTTTTACTAGCTCAGGCCGTCCAATATCCTTACGTCTAATTAGTTGGCTGAAGAAGCCAAGCTGCATTATTAGCGACTTCGTTTTGATGGCTGCTTCAGACAATCTAATATCCCTACGTACATCATTGATTATTTAGCTATGTCAAATGAATACTAACACATGGAGATATTTATACTCGTTCAAGCCATCCAATACTCCTACATCCAGGTCATTGTATTATTATTTTTCTATAATACTACAATGTACATTGCATAAGCAATATAGATCATACAAAGTAAGGTCTGAGGTGCTCTGAGTTCCATGTCCTCAGAGCTAGATTGCCATCAGATTTTGATAGTCGATATGCCCCATTTGTTAAGACTTCGGCTATGACTAACGAACCTTCCTAATTTGGACCTAATGCTCCATCTGATGGATCCTTTATATTGGCTATTGCTCTTTATAGTACTAAGTCCCATTTGTAGAAGTTTCTTTCTTGAGCCTAGCGTTATAGCTTCTTACCATCCTTTGCCAATATGCAGCCGATACTACCTCCGCCTCATCCCTTTTTTCCTAAATGAGATCTAAAAGAGTTTCCTTTAATTTTTTATTATTTTATGCTATATATGATATTTTCTATGGGATGGGACCTCTACTTCGATATGGCCACATATTTGCAGGTTAACGAAAAAAGGGTGTAGCCAGTTGGAGATCTGGTCAAAGTTTGGTAGTCCATAGTACTAAAGATAGCTCTTCTGCCCACTTTCCTTTAGCATTATGTAGCCTTTTTTTAAGTAGCTTCCTGATGGTTCTGCTTGCAGCTTCTACCTGCCTATTTGCTTATGGGTGAGCGACTGAAGAAAAATTCTTTATTATTTCATTATTTTCACAAACTTCGGTATATTCTTTACTTTCGAACCGGGTGCCATTGTCAGAAATGAGCTTGTGGGGAATCTCATATTTGGTGATTATATTCCTTTCCATAAAAGTGACTATCTTCTTTGCAGTGATCGTGGCTAAGGGTTCTGCCTCTACCCACTTAGTATAGTAGTCAATTGCCACTGTGGCATATTTAGCTCCTCCCCTTGACATTAAAAGTGATCCTATCAGATGTATGCCCCATTTATCGAATAGCCATGGGCTTGCAAGTGGGATGAGCTCAAGGGATTTCTATCTAGGGATACTTACAAATCGTTGAAACTGGCCACACCTTCTTACAAACTCTTTTTCATCTTAAAGCGCTGTAGGCCTATAGTGACCATGCCTTAATACTTTCTTTGCTAATTTGTTCCCCCTGAATGTTCACCACATTGGCCCTCATGTACTTCTCTTATGACATGTGTCCCTTCTTTGCAAACGCGCCTAAGATATGGGGTTGAATACCCTCTCTTGTATAATGTACCATCAAAGAAAGAGTATTATAAATCCTAGCATCTTATTTTTCGACCTTCATTCCAATTCATGGATAAGATTATGTTTAGTAGAAATTACTTGATGGAAGTCATCTAGTTATTCTCCTTGGTTTGCTGAGGTAAGGGTTCAACTGAGTGTTGCTTTTGATTATCCATTGCCTCTTGATCTCTCTTCCCTTAAATGGAGGCACGTTAGGCTCGAGTCAGGACTAGTACATGATTTGATTCTGTTATACTTGGCCATGCTTGATGCCCAAATGGTACTACCTTCATTTCACTAGTCACCTTGGTACTAGCAAGTTTTGCTAAGGAGTCAACGGATGAGTTGTTTTCACACAGAATTTGTTCTGTCTCGGATTATTCAAACTACTTCGGTAATTTTTTAAACAGTTCTACTTATTTGGCTAAGGTCGGATCTTTCGCTTAGTAATTGCTCTTCACTTGGTTCACAAAAAATTAAGAATCACTATAAATTTTAATGTGGGTTACCTTCATTACCTGGGCCATTATTAAGCTTGCAAGGAGAGCCTCATATTGTGCCATATTATTGGTTTCTTTGAAACTGAGCTACAGTGCTCCATACAGATTCTGTCCATTTGGAGTGATCAGTATGTACCCAATTCCTGCCCCCGCATTTGATGCTCCATCTATGAATAACTACTAGAATTGTAGGATGTTTGCTTCTTCTTCTGATCGGGGTTCAACTGGTAAGGTGCACTCTGCGATGAAATCTCCAAGTGCCTGGTCTTTGATTTCCATCCTGGGGAAATAGATGATGTCATGCTGACTAAGCTCCATTGCCCATTTCTATAGGCGAGCCGATGTCTTTGGCTTCTATAATGTTTGCTTGAGGAGTTTGTTTGTGAGGACTTTGATGGGATGCACTTGGAAATAAGGCCATGGCTTCCTTGTTATAAGGAGTAGGTTGTAGGCCAGTCAATGATTGGGTAGTTTATATTTGCCCTTGATAGCCACTTTCTACTGAAGTAGATGGGTCTTTGGGTACCTTCGTCATCTCACATCACTGCAGCACTAACAGCTTTATTAGTTACTACTAAATAAACGTACAATCCCTTGCCTGTCATTGGTTTTGACAGTATCGGAGTATTGACTAGATGATCTCTTAGGTTTTGAAATGCAGCTTTGCATTCCTCGGTCGATTTGAAGTTTTGCCCTTTCTTCACTTGGTCAAAGAACGGGATGCACTTGTCTATTGCTTTAGGTATAAATTTGCTTAGTGCCACTATCCTGGCATTTAGACTAGTAGGATCCATTAGCTTCTTTGGGATTCCCATTCCTCTTATTTCCTCAATCTTCTCAGGATTTACTTAAATTCCACGTGCGCCTACTATGTATCCGAGGAACCTGCTTGACTGGATAGCAAAGGTGCACTCAATGGGTTTAGCTTCATATTGTATTGCCTTAGGACTTCAAACGTCTGCTCTAAGTCTCGAACATGGCTTGATGCTACCTTGGACTTGATCAGCATGTCATCTACATGTACTTCAACATTTTTTCCCCATTTGTTCTGCAGACATCGTATTTACCGACCTTTTGTAGGTTTCCCCTGCGTTCTTGAGTTCGAATGGCATAACTTTGTAGTAGTATAACCCTTTATCTGTTATGAAACTAGTATGCTTCTAATCTAGCTAAAATATGGCTATCTGATTGTACCCTGGATATGGATCTATGAATGAGAGCAGTTCATACCCACTCATCACATCTACTAACTGATCAATTTGGGGCAGTGGAAAACTATCCTTCGGGAAAGCCTTATTAAGATTGGTAAAGTTTACGTAAGTTCTCCATTTCTTTTTAGGCTTCCTCACAAGTCCATTTGGGTTTAGTATACTTTTCTAATAAATCCGTCCTCATTTAACTTCTTAACCTCCTCGTGCAGAGCATTGTACCCTTCCTAGTTTAGAGTTCCATGATTTTGTCTAACCAGATGGGCATCAGGGTCAATGTTGAGTGCATTTCAAATTATGTCTAGATATACTTCTACCATATATGAGTGTGTCAAGACAAATACGTCTGCTAATTTTTTCAGAAAGTCTATCTGCTAGGTATGGGAATCTACACTGAGGTTCTTTCCGATTTTGAGAGTCTTTGAGGGACTTTTGGATCAATTTATACATCTTCAAGATCATTTATCGAGTTTAGCTCTTTCTTCAATGCCCCTAATCTCGGGTCTATTTCTCTTTCTGTCTCCTCCTCCGACGGGGAATTTAACAAGGATGCCTATTTCTGGCTTCTTCGAAGAAGTACCGTACATAAACTGAATTATCCTCATTAGTGACGATCATGTGCATATATGTTATCGTTTTCTTTTTCGTTGATTTCGGTGGAGTAGGATTACCCATTTCTACACTAGTTTGAGTACTTAGTACTGGCGTAGTAGTATAAACTAGTTTACCTTTTTTGTTGTTATTGATTATAAATATTACAGGAAATACCAGAGTAATTTCGAATAATTTTATTCAGAAGTAAGGTTTACATTATATAAATCTCTATTTAAAACTTGTTCGCCTCTAATTGACGCTATTCGTGCAGGAGTGTTGAACGTTATAGGCAAATCTTTTTGGGATACGATAGCTCCCATGTCTATCAAAGCAGGTCTTCCCAATCAGGCATTATACAGTAAGGGTTGGACAATGACTAAGAAGCTGGTATAGAACGACTTGTGCAGTAGGGTAGTTTTGGTGGTAAGAGCAAGCATGTTGATACCATCGGACGGTGGCAATGTTGTTAAAGCCAAAAATCAGTTTCGGACTTGGTTTTAGGATTTCTAATGGAAGTCTCATCTGATCGTATGTAGTTTTAAAGTTGACACTGATTGAGCTCCCAGAGTCAATAAAAAATTTCTCCATAGTGCAGGTTGATATATATACTGTAATGGTGAGTTGGTCTTGGTGAGGGAAGACAATTCCTATTACGTCAGCTGGTGTGAACGTTATCTCTGGAATAGGTCGTTGTTTAATATGGAAGATTGACCTTTTTTGAACCTTTGCCTCCTACATATACCTCTCTTGTGCCTTCTTACTCATACATGAAGAGTGTTGCCAACACAGATTGACGCTATCAGGTTAGAAGGGTTGCCAATTTGATTCTCATTTAGGCCAGGAGTTAGATCTCTCATTCCTCCTTCGCTATTATTCTTCTGAAAGTTGCCTAGGTATCCTTTCTTGATCAGCCTTTCTATTTCATTCCTCAGGTATCGACAATTGTCAGCATGATGGCCATTAGCTCAGTAGAAGCGGCAGTATGCCCAGCCCTGTTTCTTCTTTGCTTTCTTCCATTGTTGGGCAAGTTATAAGCCAGTTATGTCTTAGTCATCTCATATATTTGACTAGGAGTGGGAGTGAGTGGGGTTTCTGCTATGAAGTATACTTCCTTCTATCTCTTTACCAACGAGTGATATTCTACCCCCATTTTCTTATCATATCTTAGGGCATAAGACTTCCGAATCTATGGGTTAAAACAAGCTTCTTCCATCTTAATGTGGCCACTGGCACTTTCAAAGAAAGTGTTCACACTATGGCATGCCTTTCAGCTATTCTTCTTCTAGATTAAGGTCCCCTTCTGATCCCGACATGAGTCATTCATTGCTTACTCCAATCCTGAAAGCCCCGAACTTGAAACGCTTAGTAAGGTTGCATTACTTTCGTTCTTGCCCTGCTTAACGTAGGACAACCTATTTACATCAGGTGAAGTTCTCTTCCTGAATTGAACTGTCGTAGAAAATACATAGACAACTGTCGCCAGGAATGAACCTCCCCAGATCCAAATCCCCTAAACCACCAACCTGCAACTTCGGCTATGTAGATCATGAAAGGTTTGCATCTAGCCATCCTTCGCGCTTTCAGCACGTCCATATGATGTTCAAATGTGCAGAGGTGATCATCTGGATTTGTATTAATGGGGCCTTGAAGTTGCCAGGGAAATTTGCTTCGATGATGGTCTCGCTGAATGGAGAAGATCCTTCCTATCCTATCTTCTTCCCAGCTTCCTATTGACATAATTTAGCCAACTATTCTACACGGGCTTTTAACCAACAAATTTCATCT
The DNA here is from genome assembly GCA_030765085.1 of Allium cepa. NCBI lineage: Eukaryota > Viridiplantae > Streptophyta > Magnoliopsida > Asparagales > Amaryllidaceae > Allium > Allium cepa. The sequence goes on from CM060932.1 coordinate 613,567,610, forward strand.
TCTCTAGGCTCTGATTATGATGATTCTACCTTAAACAGTGAAGTGACCTCATCCTCTTTCAAGGTAGTCAATTTTGTTTCTTAAGCAGTAGAAGGTTAATACTGGCTTATTTGTCTTGGTTTTGCTTGGATCTTGCCTTTCAGCTTGATATCAATTCTTAAGCCAACATCACCATCCCATCATTGGGAGTGTCGTTATCGTTCCTCTGCAGAATGACCAACGCAGTAGGTGAACAAAGGCGACGAGCTATGGACGGGGGTGGAGAGGATGGTCTCTGGGCAGCATGTTTGGGCTATAGTTTTCTCTAGCCCTTCCATCCATTAGTTAATTCGGTTTGTGAACAATAAGAATGCAGTTAGGAGGGGATCTGCAAGGGCTTTGGTCGAAGCTCCTGCTTTATTTTGGGCTTTTGAAGTTATGAGCGATTTTTGTTAGTCTTGGAAGCTAAGTGCAAGTGATCTTGAACATGTGGGATGGGTGCATCGGCGAGATTCATGTTGTGTTGAACAAATGTAGGTAAAGTTTTACTGTATATAGGGAATAAACAGAGGTTCGGGCCCTCCTTCAAGCGCTAAATAATGTTAGTAGGATTTTTTGCCTTACAACACTTCAATTGAAGAGGAAGTAATTATCGTACTAGCTACCTCAATGATTTTGAATTAGCAAATTTAAGTAGTACTAAATTTGCCATTAAGTAGTAATTATGCCACTGGATACTTATACAATTAGGTGGTTGAATTTTGACTTATATATACTTTACAGAGCGATTTTGAACTATATCTAAATACATGATTCTCTAAAACTATTCTTCGAGATTGCCTTAATTTAATATATATATATATATATATAATATTTTATTATTAAAAATATTCCAATTTAATAGAATAGAAATTCTATATGCCTCACGATTACAGAATCAAGTGCAACAAAGAATTAGAAATTCAAAATCCATCATTTGAAGCCAATATCACTTTATATAGTATATAAATTATCCCTATAATCATTCTATATTCCTATCCCTAATAGATAATAAAATTACTATCCAGTTCAATGCTAACCTAAATAGTTTTAAAATTTACTTTAACATGTAACACTGTTGCTTGTATATATGTGTTGTTTTCGCTTTAACATTATAAAGATTTTGAAGTAATTTCTATTGAGTATAATCTTTTTTCTAAATTTCCAGTGAGGTTAAAATGTCAAATCCAACTAGTATATGATTCGAATACAGAAAAGGTAAGATCTGGTACTATAAACTAGGTATGCAAATAATAAATGTAGAAATAGTAAAGCGCAAGGAATTTACATGGTTCGGATGTTAAGGAATCCGATGTCCGCGGGGGAAATCTTTCTTCCTTTATATTTTCTGGTACATGTTTTCATGGTAGAGAATACAATAAAACCTCAAAAGTATCGAAAAGTGGAAAAGGTAAAAGTCCCTTTCTTGTTACAATTTTTTTTTCTATAAATAGTATGATGGCGTACGCGGCAATAATTTATCTCCTATCGTTGTGTTTCACTCCTAAGATCTTGCCAAGTGTCGTCTATCCGCGTTGTCTGTTTGATATATCCAGATTGCTGACGTGTTTTTGGCGGGAAGTATGAGGTGAAATCGCGAACTTCTGAAATCATGGTGGGAATATTTGAAACCATGGTGGGAGACCTCAAATTTGAATTGGCCTTGTATATGGGTCATTAGGAGGATAATAAGAGTTAGTCCTTGGTTTTGGAGTGCTGTTAGCACATTTAGAGTGAGGCTGTGCTGATTGGTGCATTATATTTGTATAATGATTTGGTGTTTGTCTGATACTCAGGTGCGATTGTTCTGAGTTGCTTTAGGCTTCATGGTGCGTGATCTACCTAACTTGGGAGTTGGTTGATTTATGTACAAACATGATCTGTGATTTGATCTGATTATGATTTGGATTTCCCTTGTTGCATGGGTTATTGACAAAGATAATCTCATATCTTTGTTATTTTCCTGTGAGTGTGAATCTGCGGTGGGGCATTGCTTGTATGGCTCCGTTTGCAGCCCTTTGAGATGCTTCTGACCTTGTGCGGTTTAGCTTAGGTAGCCCTTAGTATGCGTAGTGCAGATCCATCATGAAAGCGTTAACGAAATATGAGTTCTGGGAACGTAGTGCAGATCCATCATGAGAGCGTTAACGAAATATGAGTTCTGGGAACGTTGGCAACACAGTTCATCCATTCATTTATTATGGCTTGCAGGCATAATACTTCATCGCTTGCTTCTAGCAACTATATCAGACTTTGGTTTTAGTATCTTAATATGGTATTAAACCAAGAAATAGGCATAGATTCTGGTATCTCTATGGCTCATACAATGAGGCAATATTTTGTTCTATTATGTCTTCGCCTTTTAGGCGTAGTTCTTTTGGTCGCATCAAGCATAGTGACCCCATACCGGCTTTTTGTGTAGTATCAGTTGGATCACTTGAATCTCTTCTCTTTTTCATCTTAACTTTTATTGTGAGGGTGGCTCTTTTGGCTCTGTGCCTTATCTAATTCCCTTTTAATTTAGCTTGGGAAATACAAATGTAAACTAGCTGTTAGTTTCACTTAAAAGAAAGACATTGATTATTTTGACACTTATTCATCTGTCACCAAGTTTGGTACTATTAGAACTTTAGTTGCCTTAGCTACTATTCGTAATCAAGTAGTGCACCAAATGGATGTGAAAATAGCTTTTTTTAATGGTGACTTAGAAGAAGATATTACTTGGAATAACCTATTGGTTGCGTAGTACTTGGTCAAGAGAATAATGTTTGCAAATTAAGAAAATCTACTTATAGCTTAAAACCGGCTCCTAAACAATAATATGAAAATTTTAATGGGATCCTAGTAAATAATGTTTATATAGTGAATACCTCTGAATCCTGCATATATTTAAAGGTGTTTGGTCACTCATTGTGGGATTATTCGGCTTTATGTTGATGACATGTTGATATTTGGTACAAATATGGCCGTAGTAAATGATGCAAAAATTTCTTCTCCTAATTTGAATAAAGAATTTAGCAGAAGCTCATGTGATGCTAGGAATTAAAATAAGAAGAACCAGAATCAATTTCTTACTAAATCAGTCTCATTATATAGAGGAATTTTTATAAATGTTTAATTATTTTGATATGACTTCCGTTTGATCTCCATATTAAGCATCTCAAAAGGAACAAAGGGTCTAAAATGTCACAAGATGAATATGCCAAAGTTGTTGAAAGCATCGTGTTTCTTATGAATTATATGAGACCTGATATAGCTTACGCAATCAGTCGTTTGAGTAAGTACACTCACAACCCCAACAATGAGCATTGAGATGCTCTTCGTCATCTTTTGAGTTATCTTAAGGGTACAATTGATTGGTGCTTGCATTTTAAATATCCCGATGTTTTGGGGGGATTTTGTGGTGCAAAACGGGTTATTGATGACGATGAAGTTAGCTCCACTAGTGGTTATGTATTCACTTTGGGAGGAGTTGTTATATCATGGAATTTTTATAAACAGATATGCATAACATGATCTACTATAGGTTCTAAGTTTATTGCTCTTGAGTTGGAAGGTCAAGAAGCAGAATGGTTGAAAGATTTATTGGTTGAGATTCTACTAGGGGAAAAAACTAACGTTCTCATTCCTTTACACTATAATTCAAAGGATGTCGTTGGAACTGCAAAAAATAGTGTATGTAATGGAAAAGGAAGGCACATTCATGTTAGACACAACACAGTCAAGAAACTTTTGAAGGAAGGTGTGATTTCATTGGAATATGTAAGATCGTAAAGGAACTTGCAAGATCTAATCTAGAAAAGATTATCAACAAATGTGGTCTTTGAATTTTCAAAAGGAATGAGTCTCGGGCCTAGAGTAGAAGAAAATTTAATGAATACCTAATGACAGTCAAATAAGAGCACATGATTACTCTTTCCCTTCCTATTTTTATGGTTGAATCCATACCAGTTTTGGTGGTGCTCTTGTGACATACTTGATGGATTCATTCATGAAAGTATTGAATTTGAACTATACATTCATCATTAATCCATAGTCAGTTTTGGTGGTGCTTATTTTATGCCCTTGGTAGATTTTTTTTTAATGATTGAGTTAATTACTCTTACTGAATCCATAACCAGTTTTGGTGGTGCTTTTGGGACGCATTTGATGTATTTTATAAATTATTTCCTTATTAATCCATAATCGGTTTTGGTGGTGCTTTTGAGACGCACTTGATGAAGAATCATATTAATTTTTCCCTGTTAAATCCATAACCAACTTGGTAGTGCTTTTGAGACGCATTTGAGATATTTTACCAATATTTTTCTATTAATTCCATAACCAGTCCTGATGTTACTTTTGAGATGCACTTGATGGACATTATTTATTTTTCTCTAATCTTGATAAATAGAATCCACAACCAAAATTTGTGTTTTCTTTGAAATGTGCTTGATGGATTCTACTATATGACTTAAGGCTGAGCTTCATGCTCTTAATGAGACCATACCCAGATCTAGTGGTGGTAGGAAGACGCACTTAATGGAACCACCTACTTGATAGTGAATGCGATGCCACCTTTTACGGGATATTTTAGTTGATCTCTGTAGAGCACTCATACGTTTTCAAAGTAAGCGCATGACCATAAAAGCACATGCATATCGTAAAGAATTGTAGATATCAAAAGTGCAGTGCGAGTTGTGAAGTTTCAGTTAAATCTTGTAGTCCAAGAGAAATTCACAACGTATACAAACTTGTAGCTTCGCTTCTTGTGCTGTTGTGCATCAATTGAAATTGAAAGATGCTAATGCACATGTATGAAAATTTTCTTTGCTCGAGTTGTTTATCTTTCATCTGTTTGGAGTTTTTGTAGTTAGTAGGGATTGTTGGATAACCACAATGAAATTTCAGTCCCACCTTCCCTAATATTTTTTTATTCTCCTCTTTATATATCCTTATTTGTACTATTTATTAATTAGACGTGGGTAATAAAGATGACCACACAAGCATGCACATGTATGCGCATGCGCATGTGACTTACCGCAATGAAATGAGATTGGATCTCTGTTACTCTTCCCTTTTTTCAGTTCTCAAAACTAGGAAAAAAAATATTTTTACATTATTGTTTTTCATTGCATCGACTGTTCTTATTTCTCATCTTTTAAGTTCTGAGCTACAGTTTCTACACTCACATCTATTTATTGCAATTTCTTTTATAGAGAGAAAACGCAGAAAAAAATCCACTTCATCTTCTCAATAACTCTTCTAAAACTACAGAGCAACTGTCTTTCTACACACCTCTAAATTATTCAAGATTGAATGCACAAGTTGAAGTCTGTTATGTGAAACTTTGTGAGTGAACGATAATCAATGATTACACGTAGTCATATCGGAATTCGCTTTCATGATAGTAACCTATCCAAAGCTGTGACGACCCTATGCCCAGAAACCGTTTCGTCTTGAAGAAAGAAAGAGGTGAGAAAATAGAAAAGATAGAGAAGAAAGAACAACAATATCAGAATCTCACAGCGGAACGAATAAATTATAATAATCACATAAGTATTTTTATACAACATCAATCAGAGTTATACGGATAATATATCACATACTAGACAGTTATAAACACCTGTCCAGTTAATACAACACAACTCAAACAAATGACTCAAAGATACCAACACAGCGGAACTATATATATATATGTATGTATACACACACACACACACAACGTTGAAGCCTCCTGCTCCATTGCTCCTCCAGAATTCGTCAAAGCTAACCTGAATCCCTTGGCTACCCATAAAAATTTGGGTACCCGAGAGTTTATGAAAAACAAAAAAAAACTCCGGGTCAGACATGGGTCTGGTGTGAGTAACAGGTTAAAGTTGCTTAATTTTGAAAATCTTTTGAAATAAAAGGTATCACGTAAGACTCCCCACAAATAAACATGGGTAAGTTTTTACCTTACGCTAACCAAAACATTTGATAGGAAATTTAGTGATATTATAATAGGTCTAGGGTTTCAAGTAAATAGAAAATAGCCGAAATTGTTAATCTATTAAATTCCAGCTACTAGCCACAAAAGTGGGTAATACAATCAAAACCGTTGGCACTTATTGGATTGTGGATTCCATACAATGGCAGGGCTACTGGAGTACCGCCCGTCACAGTACGTGGCCTAGATCAACGTACCGAGGATCACTCCCGTCCCCCTGCAACACAAGGCCGGAACCATTCCTTACTGAACAGTCCCGAATAAGATAACCCCGCAGTTGGATGCAGACCAACTGCCCACACAGCCGAATAAAAAGGGACATCTAAGCAGGGGAAAATCTTGTCCTGCTTGGGCATGACCCACCTAACTTTGCTGCACCTCCCTTGTTCTAGCCATTCCCGGTTGATGAGGCTTGAGGCTACGATTACCTTTAGAGAATACATTTCTTAGAATGCTCATCGCCCACCTGACGATGTGTTGAAAGCATTCAATCCATACAAGTTTGTTCAAGGTTCGAACGAAACCGAAGGCATTATCTCGTTACACTCATTTTGGAATCACCCTCAGAGTTAACGACGATAACCCTTGCACTCTGAATCTTCATCTCCACTTCAGATTCACGACCTATCGTTAACTTGGAATCGATGTGATTTTTGGATGTTCCAAATGTGGAAACCCGATCCCGGTCTCATCGAAATCCAAAACGTGTCTTTTAAGGCCAAGTTGTCTATTTAGGCTTAACAGTTTAATTCAATATAATCAATATACACACAAATAGATAATTCATAATATCACAATAGATAATCACATCATCATAAACAGATAATTCATATTATCATCAAAACAGATAATTAAATATTATCATACTTAAACCAAGCATCCATATCACATATATTACTCATCTCATATCTGAGATCACAATCATCAAATGAAATATCAATATCATTCATCCATAAGCAATGATTTATTATCATACCATTTGTAATTAATTTAAAATGAATTAAATTAACTATTTCTATTTTCAATTAATTTAAAGTAAATTAAATTAATTCTTTATCTATAAATCCTGCTGATACAATCATTAATTAATTATAAATCAAATTAATTAATTATTCTCTAGGTATCCACCTTGATTAAATACCTTTAATTAATCATTCTCTAACATGTAATTAGTCTTTAATTAATTTTACAAATTAATTATCCTAAATTATTAATTAACATTTAATTACTTCATTTATATTAATTAAATATAACTAATTACATTTATTCTTAATTAATTACATAAATTAATCACCGCATTATTAATTATTCCTTAATTAACCAATTCTTAATTTCATCATTAATTATACTAATGATGATCTCTAATTTAGATTTAAATTAAATTACTTTGATTAAATTCATTACAATTAAGCAATTAATCTTTAGTTAAACACAATTATTAATCATCCTTGATTAATATCATCCCGTAATTAACTACCCTTAATTACTCATATTAATAAATTAATTATCCCATAATTAATTATCTCCATTAATTAATCCCTTGATTAATTACAAAAGTAATTATCCAAATTACTTTATTTACACATCAATTTCCACTAATTACATTCAGTAATTAACATTAATTACTTTCTTAAGTAATTATGCTCCATTGAATACATTAAGTAATTACACTTACCAGTTTATCAAATGAATCCTTAAATTAATTAAACTGAATTAATTAACTTAAATTAATCATTTACAAAATTAATTATAAAAAAAGTAATTAATCTCTTAATTACTTTTATCAAGTAATCACATTTAACAATTTACAATAGATTATCTAATTAATTATCCAAAATTAATCATATATATTAATTAATTAATAATCCTTAGTTAATTATCTTCATAACTAATAACATTTCTTAATTTACTTCTTAATTGATCTTTAGTTATAAATTAATTTAAATTATTAATTTATAACTTAAATACATAAGTCATTCCTTAATTAACCTATTATTCTTAAGATAATTTATTTCTTTATTAATGACTTCATTAACATTACATTTTAAATTTAAATTCAAATATCGTTTGAATTTAAGATTCAAAATGACTATAATTTAAATAAATGTAAATAACATTTATTATTTACATATAAACTTATATAAGAAAATCTTTTAAATTAAACTACTTGAATCTTAATTTAAATTTCAATTTCCAAAATACATTAATATTTTAACTTGCAATTTCAAGTTAAAACAATTTATTTACTTTTCATTCAAAAATCTTTAATAAGAGAATCCTCAAAATCAAGTTAAATATTTATTGAAACAAATTTACTTTTCAAAACTATTTTATTTGAACTTATTTTTAAAACATTCATATTTAAAAACTGATTTAAGCTTTCAGATTTAGATTCTAAGTAAACTTGAATTCCATCAATTTATCTTTGATTTAAAACTTTGATTTAAACTTTCTTTTAACAACTTGAATTAGAAACTCGATTTTCAAATCCAAATCTATTTTAAAACCTTAAGATTCAAATATTCATTTGAATCAATACTTTTTAAAAATTCGAATTTAAATGCTGTAGAACTTTTGTTTCATGTCTAATTTTTAAAATCTGGAAACTATCAGGTTTTTAAACCTGAAAATCATTTAAATATTTATACTTCATTTTAGATTCAAAGTATAAATTTGAATTCATACTTCAAATTAGATTTACACTTTGTTTTATCTTAGTTGACAAACTTAAATTCATTTGAATTTAACATCATGATTACAACTAGCTTACAATTAATTTGCTTTAAATTTGGTTTAAATTTAACTTCAGGCAGTCATACACTACTTGTAGCAAATTTATTCAACCCGAGACCAAAGCAGAAGTACTTCGGGTCAAACTCTCCCCTGCTTCGAGTCATATACTCGAGTGACCCGAGTACTACCCGAGCCAAAAACCCTGCACCACCCACAGTTGCTTCAACACCGAAATGAGCACGGTGCACGTGCACCGTGGCTCTGGCCATCTCCGGCCATCCACTCAAGCATCCACACACCAACGACCCTCACCTGACGTGATCGCGACCCCTCCGAAGCCACCCACTCGCTCGAATCAAAAATTGAGCTCATCTCTCTAACCTGGAACCACGAGCAGTTTCCCCCCTTGAAACCTGTTAACGCGAAAACCCCGCTCCTCCGACCACCAGACCGATTGCAACTCCGGCCATAGCTTCGATAGCTCTCCAACTTCCTTCACCCAAAATTCTACCGCGCTCGATCGACGAGAGATGCCGAGTCGATCAAAATTCCGGAGTTCTCCAAAACTAGGTTAGTAACTTAAAACTCATGACCGCCGCCTCCATCTGCTTCTGATCATCCACCACCCATTTTTCCCATCACCTCGGGAAGCTCCTCCATCATCAAGCAGAGCCCCGACCACCCAGATACAGCGATCACCCCAAAAATCCCAAATTTGCAATCTTAGTTCATATCAGAACTGCACTTAACTTCTTGCACTAAAAATCTTGACTTAAGTTTTAAAATTCGTATTTTGTTACAGAGATTCAATATATGTTCCTGAATTTAAAATTTAAAATGTTTGGGTTTTCTCTTATTCAAGTTTTTCACTGTTATTTTGATTTCCAGAACCATATTCAAATTTAGTTCAATTTAAATAACACTTAAACTCTAAGTTATATTGAAACAAACAATTTTTGTTTGTATTATAAATCCTAAAAGCTATTTGATCAAGTGATAAAAATGATTTGAATCAACTCAAGCCCAAAAACAAAATGAATATGTTTGTTACAGAGACTTCAAAATGTATCCAGACAACATCCATATGCACAGAAGATTTCATACATACAAATTACACTTATTCCAGATTTTAAACTTGCAACTAGTTTAAATACTTAAGTTTTAGTAATTAAAGTTACTCACAGAGGATACAATATGCAGTAGTTCCATCTCACAAATAGCCAGAGAAAGGAATATATAAATATTCACACAAATATATTAAGCATTCAAATATAAGCATGCAACATATTAAAAACTTAAGTAATTTTAAAAGTGTTACTCACCTGTATTTCAGAAATGAGCAGAGCATTTTATTTTGAAAAGCTTTGAATTTAAAAAAAAACCGAGAATGGTCTTGCTTATGATCTCCAAATCTTCTTGTCTTTGTTGGATTTGCAAACATCATTCAAGTTGTATAAATGGGAATGTTTGCTATTATTTCTTTGTTTCAGGTTTGATATGTTTAGTAAACGAACTAAAAATAAGAAGATGTATATAAAGAAGTTTCAGGGGATGGTGATAACTGGGTTTTGCAAATGCTAGTAAAATTATGTTTTTGTTTGTATCAGGCAAGATATTTTATTTAGGAGGCTGAGTTGATTTTTTAGCAATTCGAACTGACTTAAGTTGTGCTAGCATTTAATGTTTAAGTACTTATGTTCCCTACTTAGCTAATTTTATCATTTCTTATGTATAGATATTTTGCTTTTACTTTGTACATTACTCTTATCTGCCTTGATTTCTTTCACTTTGCTTTGTTAACTTGGCTTTGCCATTTAAAATCTATAGGCTACCTCTTTTTTATTTTTACTTTACTTTGCTTTACAAGCACATATTTTTACTTTGTCTTGTAACTTTGCTTTGCATTCTTTATTTGCTTGCATCATATTTTTTCTTGCTTTATTTTGTCTTATGTAATTTATGATCTTGTACTCATTTTTTTTATACTTGATGTTCATACTTGTCTGAATCTTAATTTACAAGCTACTTGTATATTTCTTATGCTTTTGCATTTTATTCCTTCTTCTTGCCTGAGTCTTTACCTACAAGCTATCAGCATTTACTTTATTTTGTTTATTTGCCAACATAACTATTTTACAGACATGATTACATGCTTTGTGTTTTACATTCATATTATAAAAATTGTTTTAGTCATTTGTTTGGTTTATTACTTTATTTACTTATTATTCCTTATCCTTATGTTAATATCACAATTTCTTAAGTTTATGTATTCGAACTTATTTTTTATAACCCTATACTTGGTTTACACTTATGTTTCATATTTATAAAGTTTATTTTATTTTTTGACATTGTTGAAAGATTTTATTTTAAATCATAGCTTTCCAAACTATGTGTATATATATATACATAAGTTTAAAATAATAATTCCTATTTATTTAAATCCATTGTAAAGATTTACATTATTAATATAGCTCATTATTAAATCAAAATAATTTATAAAAGAAACAATTTCTTCAAAATATAAATTACTTATTTTATAAAGCTAAATTAAAAAGAACAAAACAATCTTTTTATTTAAATTTAAACCTAGGCTAGAATTTATTTTTAAACAAATAGCTTGATCTTAAGTAAACAAAACATATTATTATTTATTCAATATTAAATGTCCAAATTATCAAAAATAGTAGAATTAGACAATATAGCTTTATCAATTAAATTTAAAAACAAAACTTATCTATTTATAATATATACCAATATATACATATATACACTATAAATAGAAACAATTTAAATTATCTTCTAAAAGATAAATTATCAGTTAAATTTTTATTTAAAAGAAGATTATTAAATCGATTCAAATATTATTAACAAATATTATCAAATCAATTTAATTTTTACTGTAGATTATTAAATTAATATTGCCCCAAATTTTCGGGATGTCACATTCCTCCCTTTTAAAAGAATTTCGTCCCCGAAATTTAAAACAAAGGTAATTTAATAATCTAGTTAAAGATTTAAATTTTAAACACAAGCATATATAAATCATATGCTAACAACCATAGCAACCAATTCATCCAAACAAACAAATCTAACTATCCGGACAAAATTCCGGATAGAATTTTCTCGAGTTCTCAAGTACAAATATCGGGATACTCGCTCTATAAAATCCTAACAACCAATACTACTAAGCTACAGAGCCCACTCACCTAGATCTGCAAAACAAAACAGGATATTAGACTACAAACAAGGCTGAATCAACAACCAAAACTCCCTGAACCGCTGATTCTACAACCAAAGATAAATCTTACATGTACTCCCTCAGAGATACGTGAAATACAACAAATTCCAGTTATCCAAACTGACGATTCAATCCTGAAGATTAAACACTCATCCAGAATCAAATCTCCCACTTCGAAATCTAAATTCCTCCGTCCGTTATCCACAAAACTCTTCGGACGATCCTGGGCTGTCTACATCTTCCCTGATCAGCTCAACCCTTGCTGATGCCCTTAGAAACAAACTGAACCAAAGACAATCCAACAAAGTGATCTTTCCAATATCAACCAAAACTCAGAGCACAAACTCTATTCCAAATCAGAAAACAGAACTCACTTCTCTTATCCGAAAAAGATTAAACAGGTGCACTCAAATCTGGCCTTAGATCCTGAAACATTTCCTATAGAACTCTATAGTCTAAACATTGAAACATCCAATTGCTTCCAAACCAAAACAGCTACCACCATGCTTCCACTGCGCAACTCTGATTGAACAGATGACAATGCTGATTATGAACTCAAGCACAGATTGGACAACACATTCCAAAAATAAAATTCCGAAGTTCCTTCAAAATCCGAGCTACTTCACCAAACTCAAAAACCATCCTATTACTAATCTGATCCATCGGTACTACCTCTGAAATCCCGTCAATACCAAACTCAATCTTCAGATGCTGACTAAACTTTGACTCCTTGAAGACATCTAGAAAATCTCTGAAACATAAGAAAACACTCAAATTATCGCCAGTCACTTTTGCGATCGATCCAGCCAAATTCTAAAGATACTGCTTTCTCTTTTACAAATCAGAACAGTTTACGCTTATGTGGCCAATCCATCGAAGAAATGGAACTACTCTGCTGCTTCTGAAGTTACCCAAGAAAAACTGCTAAGCCAGAAGACCTCCTAATCCAAAGCTCTTCGAGAAACTTGGACCTCAAAGCAACCAGAAACATTCTACTGAACTCATCTACAACACCGAAGCAGTTACTCTTCCTTAACTTGTTCCAAAGAAACATCTTCGGAGACATCCATAGTCACCGTGTCTCATCAGACAGCTACTACACCTTGATATATCAAGATATCATGACTTGCTTCTGTTCAATCGACAGACCCAAACTCTAGCTCAACCAAAACTCTTACACTTCAAAAATGAACTCCAAACCTTAACAGGTTTCCTTCAGAGATCCATGAAATCCTTACACCACCCAAAGTTCACTCGAGACGGTATTAGGTCTACAGTCTCGACAATTACACTTCCAACCTCAAACATCCAAACTCCAACCATTGGTAGTCGTGTTACAAACACCACTAACCAATCTACCTTTTAACTCATTGGAAAACCTGAACAGGTAACCCAACAATAGGTAGAAATAAATAAATATCTATATATATCAAAATTACAAATACGTTCTCTCGAGAAAGAAATCACTCAAGAGCCTAGGTATTCACTCAACCTAGCGCTCTGATACCAACTGTGACGACCCGGCTTCTATGCCCAGAAAACCGTTTCGTCTTGAAGAAAGAAAGAGGTGAGAAAATAGAAAATATAGAGAAGAAAGAACAACAACATCAGAATCTCACAGCGGAACGAATAAACTATAATAATCACATAAGTATTTTTATACAACATCAATCAGAGTTATACAGATAATACATCACATACTAGACAGTTATAAACACCTGTCTAGTTAATACAACACAACTCAAACAAATGACTCAAAGATACCAACACAGCGGAACTATATATATATATATCTACAACGCTGAAGCCTCCTGCTCCATTGCTCCTCCAGAATTCGTCAAAGCTAACCTGAATCCCTTAGCTACCCGTAAAAATTTGGGTACCCGAGAGTTTATGAAAAACAAAAATAAATTCCGGGTCAGACATGGGTCTGGTGTGAGTAACAGGTTAAAGTTGCTTAATTTTGAAAATCTTTTTAAATAAAAGGTATCACGTAAGACTCCTTACAAATAAACATGGGTAAGTTTTTACCTTACGCTAACCAAAACATTTGATAAGAAATTCAGTGATATTATAATAGGTCTGGGGTTTTCAAGTAAATAGAAAATAGTCGAAATTGTTACATCTATTAAATTCCAGCTACTAGCCACAAAAGTGGGTAATACAATCAAAATCGTTGGCACTTATTGGATTGTGGATTCCATACAATGGCAGGGCTACTGGGGTACCGTCCGTCACAGTACGTGGCCTAGATCAACGTACCGAGGATCACTCCCGACCCCCTGCAACACAAGGCCGGAACCATTCCTTACTGAATAGTCCCGAACAAGATAACCCCGCAGTTGGCTGCAGACCAACTGCCCGCACAGCCGAATAAAAAGGGACATCTAGGCAGGGGAAAATCTTGTCCTGCTTGGGCACGACCCACCTAAACTTGCTGCACCTTCCCTGTTCTAGCCATTCCCGGTTGATGAGGCTTGAGGCTACGATTACCTTTAGAGAATACATTTCTTAGAATGCTCATCGCCCACCTGACGATGTGTTGAAAGCATTCAATCCATACAAGTTCGTTCCTTATTCGAACGAAACCGAAGGCATTATCTCGTTACACTCATTTTGGAATCACCCTCAGAGTTAACAACGATAACCCTTGCACTCTGAATCTTCATCTCCACTTCAGATTCACGACCTATCGTTAACTTGGAATCGATGTGATTTTTGGATGTTCCAAATGTGGAAACCCGATCCCGGTCTCATCGAAATCCAAAACGTGTCTTTTAAGGCCAAGTTGTCTATTTAGTCTTAACAGTTTAATTCAATATAATCAATATACACACAGATGGATAGATAATCACATCATCATAAACAGATAATTCATATTATCATCAAAACAGATAATTAAATATTATCATACTTAAACCAAGCATCCATATCACAATATATTACTCATCTCATATCTAAGATCATAATCATCAAATGAAATATAAATATCATTCATCCATAAGCAATGATTTATAATCATACCATTTGTAATTAATTTAAAATGAATTAAATTAACTACTTCTATTTTCAATTAATTTAAAGTAAATTAGATTAATTCTTTATCTATAAATCCTGCTTATACAATCATTAATTAATTATAAATCAAATTAATTAATTATTCTCTAGGTATCCATCTTGATTAAATACCTTTAATTAATCATTCTCTAATAAGTAATTAGTCTTTAATTAATTTTACAAATTAATTATCCTAAATTATTCGTAGTAATTAACATTTAATTACTTCATTTATATTAATTAAATATAACTAATTACATTTATTCTTAATTAATTACATAAATTAATCACCACATTATTAATTATTCCTTAATTAACCAATTCTTAATTTCATCATTAATTATACTAATGATGATCTCTAATTTAGATTTAAATTAAATTACTTTGATTAAATTCATTACAATTAAGCAATTAATCTTTAGTTAAACACAATTATTAATCATCCTTGATTAATATCATCCCGTAATTAACTACCCTTAATTACTCATATTAATAAATTAATTATCCCATAATTCATTATCTCCATTAATTAATCCCTTGATTAATTGCAAAAGTAATTATCCAAATTACTTTATTTACACATCATTTTCCTATAATTACATTCAGTAATTAACATTAATTACTTTCTTAAGTAATTATGCTCCATTGAATACATTAAGTAATTACACTTACCAATTTATCAAATGAATCCTTAAATTAATTAAACTGAATTAATTAACTTAAATTAATCATTTACAAAATTAATTACAAAAAAAGTAATTAATCTCTTAATTACTTTTATCAAGTAATCACATTTAACAATTTACAATAGATTATCTAATTAATCTAATTAATTATCCAAAATTAATCATATATATTAATTAATTAATAATCCTTAGTTAATTATCTTCATAACTAATAACATTTCTTAATTTACTTCTTAATTGATCTTTAGTTATAAATTAATTTAAATTATTAATTTATAACTTAAATACATAAGTCATTCCTTAATTAACCCATTATTCTTAAGATAATTTATTTCTTTATTAATGACTTCATTAACATTACATTTTAAATTTAAATTCAAATATCATTTGAATTTAAGATTCAAAATGACTATAATTTAAATAAATGTAAATAACATTTATTATTTACATATGAACTTATATAAGAAAATCTTTTAAATTAAACTACTTGAATCATAATTTAAATTTAAATTTCCAAAATACATTAATATTTTAACTTGCAATTTCAAGTTAAAACAATTTATTTACTTTTCATTCAAAAATCTTTAATAAGAGAATCCTCAAAATCAAGTTAAATATTTATTGAAACAAATTTACTTTTCAAAACTATTTTATTTGAACTTATTTTTAAAATATTCATATTTAAAAACTGATTTAAGCTTTAAGATTTGGATTCTAAGTAAACTTGAATTCCATCAATTTATCTTTGATTTAAAACTTTGGTTCAAACTTTCTTTTAACAACTTGAATTAGAAACTTGATTTTCAAATCCAAATCTATTTTAAAACCTTAAGATTCAAATATTCATTTGAATCAATACTTTTTAAAAATTCGAATTTAACTGCTGTAAAACTTTTGTTTCATGTCTAATTTTTAAAATCTGGAAACTATCAGGTTTTTAACCTGAAACTCATTTAAATATTTATACTTCATTTTAGATTCAAAATATAAATTTGAATTCATACTTCAAATTAGATTTACACTTTGTTTAATCTTAGTTGACAAACTTAAATTCATTTGAATTTAACATCATGATTACAACTAGCTTACAATTAATTTGCTTTAAATTTGGTTTAAATTTAACTTCAGGCAGTCATACACTACCTGTAGCAAATTTATTCAACCCGAGACCAAAGCAGAAGTACTTTGGGTTAAACTCTCCCCTGCTTCGAGTCATATACTCGAGTGACCCGAGTACTACCCGAGCCAAAAACCCTGCACCACCTACAGTTGCTTCAACACCGAAATGAGCACAGTGCACGTGCACCGTGGCTCTGGCCATCTCCGGCCATCCACTCAGGCATCCACACACCAATGACCCTCACCTGACGTGATCGCGACCCCTCCGAAGCCACCCACTCGCTCGAATCAAAAATTGAGCTCATCTCTCTAACCTGGAACCACGAGCAGTTTTCCCCCTCGAAACCTGTCAACGCGAAAACCCCGCTCCTCCGACCACCAGACCGATTGCAACTCCGGCCATAGCTTCGATAGCTCTCCAATTTCCTTCACCTAAAATTCTACCGCGCTCGATCGACGAGAGATGCCGAGTCGATCAAAATTATGGAGTTCTCCAAAACTAGGTTAGTAACTTAAAACTCATGACCGCCGCCTCCATCTGCTTCTGATCATCCACCACCCATTTTTCCCATCACCTCGGGAAGCTCCTCCATCATCAAGCAGAGCCCCGACCACCCAGATACAGTGATCACCCCAAAAATCCCAAATTTGCAATCTTAGTTCATATCAGAACTGCACTTAACTTCTTGCACTAAAAATCTTGACTTAAGTTTTAAAATTCGTATTTTGTTACAGAGATTCAATATATGTTCCTGGATTTAAAATTTAAAATGTTTGGGTTTTCTCTTATTCAAGTTCTTCACTGTTATTTTGATTTCCAAAACCATATTCAAATTTAGTTCAATTTAAATAACACTTAAACTCTAAGTTATGTTGAAACCAACAATTTTTGTTTGTATTGTAAATCCTAAAAGCTATTTGATCAAGTGATAAAAATGATTTGAATCAACTCAAGCCTGAAAACAAAATGAATATGTTTGTTACAGAGACTTCAAAATGTATCTAGACAACATCCATATGCACAGAAGATTTCATACATACAAATTACACTTATTCCAGATTTTAAACTTGCAACTAGTTTAAATACTTAAGTTTTAGTAATTAAAGTTACTCACAGAGGATACAATATGCAGTAGTTCCATTTCACAAATAGCCAGAGAAAGGAATATATAAATATTCACACAAATATATTAAGCATTCAAATATAAGCATGCAACATATTAAAAACTTAAGTAATTTTAAAAGTGTTACTCACCTGTATTTCAGAAATGAGCAGAGCATTTTATTTTGAAAAGCTTTGAATTTAAAAAAAAACTGAGAATGGTCTTGCTTATGATCTCCAAATCTTCTTGTCTTTGTTGGATTTGCAAACATCATTCAAGTTGTATAAATGGGAATGTTTGCTATTATTTCTTTGTTTCAGGTTTGATATGTTTAGTGAACGAACTAAAAATAAGAAGATGTATGTAAAGAAGTTTCAGGGGAAGGCGATAACTGGGTTTTGCAAATGCTAGTAAAATTATGTTTTTGTTTGTATCAGGCAAGATATTTTATTTAGGAGGCTGAGTTGATTTTTTAGCAACTCGAACTGACTTAAGTTGCGCTAGCATTTAATGTTTAAGTACTTATGTTCCCTACTTAGCTAATTTTATCATTTCTTATGTATAGATATTTTGCTTTTACTTTGTACATTACTCTTATCTGCCTTGATTTCTTTCACTTTGCTTTGTTAACTTGGCTTTGCCATTTAAAATCTACAGGCTACCTCTCTTTTTATTTTTACTTTACTTTGCTTTGTTAACTTTTGCATTTCTTTCACAAGCACATATTTTTACTTTGTCTTGTAACTTTTCTTTGCATTCTTTATTTGCCTGCATCATATTTTTTCTTGCTTTATTTTGTCTTATGTAATTTATGATCTTGTACTCATTTTTTTTATACTTGATGTTCATACTTGTCTGAATCTTAATTTACAAGCTACTTGTATATTTCTTATGCTTTTGCATTTTATTCCTTCTTCTTGCCGGAGTCTTTACCTACAAGCTATCAGCATTTACTTTATTTTGTTTATTTGCCAACATAACTATTTTACAGACATGATTACATGCTTTTGTGTTTTACATTCATATTATAAAAATTGTTTTAGTCATTTGTTTGGTTTATTACTTTATTTACTTATTATTCCTTATCCTTATGTTATTATCACAATTTCTTAAGTTTATGTATTCAAACTTATTTTTATAACCCTATACTTGGTTTACACTTATGTTTCATATTTGTAAAGTTTATTTTATTTTTAAACGTTGTTGAAAGATTTTATTTTAAATCATAGCTTTCCAAACTATGTGTATATATATACATAAGTTTAAAATAATAATTCCTATTTATTTAAATCCATTGTAAAGATTTACATTATTAATATAGCTCATTATTAAATCAAAATAATTTATAAAAGAAACAATTTCTTCGAAATATAAACTACTTATTTTATAAAGCTAAATTAAAAAGAATAAAACAATCTTTTTTTTTAAATTTAAACCTAGGCTAGAATTTATTTTTAAACAAATAGCTTGATCTTCAGTAAATAAAACATATTATTATTTATTCAATATTAAATTTCCAAATTATCAAAAATAGTAGAATTAGACAACATAGCTTTATCTATTAAATTTAAAAACAAAACTTATCTATTTATAATATATACCAATATGTACATATATACATTATAAATAGAAACAATTTAAATTAGCTTCTAAAAGATAAATTATCAGTTAAATATTTATTTAAAAGAAGATTATTAAATCGATTCAAATGTTATTAACAAATATTATCAAATCAATTTAATTTTTACTGTAGATTATTAGATTGATATTGCCCCAAATTTCCGGGATGTCACAAAAGCACAAACTCTTTTTTCTATTTTTTGTAGTGACCATCTTTTCTTACATTCCAAAGTTTATCCTGAATTTCAAGTTGATTTTTGGCTTTGAGCTAACAAAATTAATTTTTGAACTACATATAGAAGAGTGCCTTGCATTCGTCAACACACAGAACGCACATATTTCATGGCCATTTAATTATTTTATCGAAAAATGCATAACTATTTGTGGAATCAAAAACAGACACAAATGATGGGTACAACTCTAAGGTCTCCCCAAATGGAGATCATTAAAAAAACATGAGATAACCACGCATAAAGGAGAATTTGAAATAGCAGAATGGATTTTATTTAGAGATTTTGATAATGATGTACAGAATACAATCGGTTTGTACATAAAGAGATAAAACAAATAAATGGGCTACTGGGCCAAGTAGGGTAGATAATACTTTGTATCCGAACTCTATAATACAGAGAAATAAAAACACTTGTATACACAGCCATATACACTATTACTCGCCCTCAAATTTATCTAAGGTTTTCGCTTTCTCTTCTCACTTGTAAATTTTTTTGTCAAAAAATCTTCAGATCTGAGATACAAAGTCGAGTTAGATCTCATGGATCCAACTGGCTTTGTCTACCCTAGCCTGGGTTTCTTTCGCTTCATCACCAGCGCTGCTATCCACTACTTTTAAGTCCATTTTGAGTCTCGAGAAGTTCTTAGTTGAGAATGCCTTTGTTAAAATGTCAGCGCGCTGGTATTCAGCAGGAACATGACAAACATCGAGCTTTGCTTTACTGATTTGTTCACGAACAGAGTGCAGATCGATCTCGATGTGCTTTATTCGTGAATGGAGGACTGGATTAGCAGAGAGCCACTGTACTCAGGTTATCACACCAAATTATTGGCTTGTTAGCTTAATTCTGATTTCGCATAATAATTTTTCGATCCAAATTAATTCTGCAGTTGTATTAGCAACCGATATGTACCCGGCTTCGGTACTGGAGCGTGAGACCGTCTTCTTTGAGCACCACGACATCGGATTATCACCAAGATAAATGCAAAATCCAAAGGTGGATCTTCTGTCGTCTAGGTCGGTAGCCCAATCGGTATTAGTGTAAGCTTGTATATTTAACTCTTTGCATGTATGTAATGATATTCCATGATTAATTGTTCCTCTAAGATGTAGATTACTAGTCATAGGAGTGGGAAGTGGTTTGGCTAGATCCATTATTGTTCTGGCAAGAGTCTTTGAAATATATTTCTTTGGACTTAAAACAAGTTTTGTAGCACTCTTCTCTATGACTTCTATACCCAAGAAGTAGCTTAAGTCACCAAGTTCTCTGATAGGGAAAGTTTGATTTAAATGCCAAATAGTTTTGTTGATTTCATTATCATCGCTGCTTGTGATTAGTATATCATCCACATATACCATTAGATAGACAGTTTGTCCATGATTTGTTTTCATGTATAGTGAATTGTCTGACTTGGTTGACTTATACCCTAAGTTGATCAAGGTTGTCTGAAATTTTTCATGCCATACCCTAATTGGGGCCTACTTGAGACCATAGATTGCCTTGTGAAGTTTACACACTAGATTTGCATTATTGCCTTGAATATAGCCTTTTGGTTGTTGCATATAAACCTCCTCTTGTTTCTCACCATTGAGAAAAGCATTATTTACATCTAATTGCTTGATTTTCCACTGGTTGTATAGTGCTATGGTCAGAATGATTCGTATGGTAGTTGGTTTTACTACAAGAGAAAAGTTCTCATTAAAGACAAATCCAAATTGCTGTGTATACCCCTTTATAATAAATCTTGCTTTATATTTTGCTATGTTGCCGTTAGGAATTCTCTTTACTTTGTATGTCCATTTACTTCCAATAACATTTTTGTGACTGGATAGATGGACTAAGCTCCATGTCTTGTTCTTTGTGAGGGCATTATACTCCTCATCCATGGCTAGTTTCTAGTGATGATACTTGGCTGCTTTTTCATAAGTAGTATGATCTTTTTGATAGAGATGAACTGCATGTATTTTGGGTTTAAAGATTCCACTTTTGCCATTGTAATCATATGATGTTCCGTTCTTGCAGAAATGTTGGGTTGATTGTTTTCACTGGCACTGGAGTGTTCATAACATGGTGAATTGCTTGCATTATGTTCTAAGCTTTCTTCAAGAATGGAACAGTTATGTGGTAAGATGTTGAGATGATCACTTGACTCAATTGTACTATAACCCGGTCTAATGTAAGACAGAGTGTGTTGTTGTTCTGATGTCTCATCATCCTTTTGCCCACTGCTCCAGTCAGTAACTTTAGGTATTGGCAGTATTGATACCTTTTATTGTTTATTTTCTGAGTGGTTTTTATTTTCTTTATTTGCAAAAGGAAAAATGTTTTCATTAAATACAACATGTCTTGAAATGTAAATTCTACCATTATTGCTAAGACATTTATACCCTTTATGATTACTGGCATGCCCTATAAATGTGCAAGGAGCAGATCTTAGACTTAACTTGTGGGTATTATATGGTCTGAGACATGCAAAACATAGGCAACTAAAGGTTCTTAGGTCTAAATAATTTGATTTTATGTTGAATAATACTTCAATTGGGCTTTTGTACCCAAGAACCTTGGTTCGTAATTTGTCAATTAGATAAACTGATGTAGTAAATGCATCAAGCCAAAATTTCATTGGTAAAGAGCTTTGAGCCAAAAGTGTAAATCCAGTTTCAACTATATTCCTATGTTTTCTTTCCACTAAGCTATTTGTTCAGAGGTGTGTGGACAAGTAATTCTATATATAATTCCTTTATTTTGAATGTATTCTTTTAGAGGTTTAAATTCACTTCCTCCATCTGACTGAATAATCTTAACCTCACTGTTACACTATTTTTTAGCTTGACTAATGAATTGAATAACTTCATTGCATACCTCTGATTTAGCTTTGAGAAAGTATATCCAAGTATGTCTAGAATAAGCATTAACAAATGAAATGCAGTACCTGAATCCATAGTCTGAATTTACTTGAGAGAGTCCCTAGAGATCTATAGCTATAAGCTCAAGCGGTTTATTGTAAACAGTAACAGAATCTGTAAAAGGTAATTTGTGGCTTTTGTCAAGTTGACAGCTTGTACATATATAAGAAACAGAAATATTCTCAAAAGAAACATTATTATTTTTCAGAACATGTTTTAAAACTTTAACACTGGGATGTCCCAGTTTACAATGCCATAGATCAAATACAATCCTAATGCTAGTACCATTAGTTTCTAAATTGTTGCACCATGATCTTTTATGAATAAATTTTGTTGTGTTCCCAAGATTGAATCTGTAATGCACAACATTATATCCTGATTTTATAAGTCCCTAGCAATGCAAAATTTTGGATGAAACTCAAAATATACATTGTTGTCATTGGCAAATTGTAAAACGCTAATAAGATTCATTTTAATTTGAGGGACATTCAAGAAGTTATTCAAGTAAAGTAGTTTTTAACCTTTGATACTGTCATTCCAACATGAGTTATACTTATAGCTTCACCATTACCCATATGAATAGACAGTGTGCTTGAATATTCCTTGTTACCAAGGTTCAAATTCTGAATGTTGTTAGTCAGGTGATTGGTGACACCTGAATCTGGATATCATTCTTCACAGTGAATGTCTTCAGGTCTGGTAAGTGTCTTTAAATTCATTTGAGCACTTTGTATATCCTTACTCTGACTTCATGATGATTTCTTTTGTTGAGCAATATTTGCATTTGGGTTAAAATTTCTTTGCATGCGTTGACTTTGTTGAATGTTGTTGTTGTAGGTACTGTACCTGAAATAGCATTTGCTTGCAATACGGTCAAAATTTTCACATATTTGACACTTAACTCTGTTATTGCTGTTCCACTTTCCACTTCTCCCTCTACCTCTCTGATTAAAACCACCTCTGTTGTTTTGATTCTTTTCTTGATTCTTGGTTCTTGAACTTAAAGCATAGTTAATTGAATAATCTGATGCACTTGACTTTCTTTGTTCAACTCTCTCTCATGAGCAAGAAGGAAGAAGTGAACAAGCTGCATACAAGGCAGTGTCTCTCTAGAAGAGATAACTGCAATGACAGATTCATATCCTTCCCCAAGGCCATTCATATGGTCAAGATTTGCTCAGTTTCAGAGATTTTATGACATACAGTTTCCAAAAGATCACAGAATGATTTAGTCTTGGTCAAACACTCCCTCATTGACATGTTTTACTTTTTAAAATTATGTAATTCTCTCTTATAATGCATGATACTTGCAACATATTGAGAATTGAAAATCTGCTCCACGGTTTTCCAGATTTCATACGATGATCCATATCCAACAATTTGATGCAGTAGATTAACACTGATAGATGATAAAAGCCATGCTAATAGTAGACTATCTTTTCTCTTGTATTTTACATAATCTTGATTGCTTATCATTTTGCCTTCTTTGTCTGCAATCATTATTGGTGGAATTGCAATGGTTCCTTTGATAAAATCTTCAAGCCCATAGTCATTTATTGTAGTTTCAACTTGATATTTCCAAAGCAAGAAGTTGTTTTCGTCAATTCGAACATTGTTGAGATGACTCTCGGGCTTTATCAGAGGGAGGCTGTTGTTTTCGGTGACAGATGTGGCAGTTGAATCGTTGTCTCCTCCTTTTGACATGGTGGGCAGAGGATTAGGGAAAGATTGCGACTATTTTGGCGAGGCACACTGAATTTGAGTATCACACTGAGTTTCAGTGTGTAGCTGAGAGTAGAGATACAAGATCGATGATGAGAAGATGACGCACATCTTCGCTGATGGTTGAGATGCAGCCAAGATTCAGTTGATCATGATTTGAATCTTTGGGCAGGGCACCCGGCAAGAAAACTGATCAAGAAACTGATTCTTGATCACTGTTGAGGGATAAGGGTATAAATTCTCTGATGATGATATTTAAACTAAAGCGAATTACCGATATGAAACAAACTCCAAATGATGAGAACTCTCTGATGGAGTTCAGTCGGTAAAGAAGATGATCAGCGTATGATGCCATTTGACAGAGGCTCTAATACTCTAAAGGAGAATTTGAAATAGCAGAATGTATTTTATTGAGAGCTTTTGATAATGATGTACAGAATACAGTAGGTTTGTATATGAAGAGACAAAACAGATAAATGGGCTACTGGATCAAGTAGGGTGGATAATACTTTGTACCCGAGGAGAAATAAAAACACTTGCATACGCAACCGTATTACCGTATTAACGCACCATGAAATACCGAAGAACTATAAGCAGGCCATACTTCCTAGCTGCACTGAGCATATGCAAAGCATGTTATGCTTCATTACCAGAAGATAAGTAAGATATATATCAGTGTAAAAACATCAAAAGACAATATTTAAAAAGTGACCTGTAAGCACATCATATGAATACATTATGCAATCACCACGGTCTCACTTTTGTCTAGTTGACATCTGTCACGGTTCATATTCTAAACCTGTGTAAACCTATGAATTAAAACATGGCTAAAAAAATGCTTCATCTAACATTTCACGTTAGTTATGCATAGTAAAGATTTCAGACAATTCTAAACATTACATTTAGAAAACATAAGTATCTTAACATAAAGAAAGAGCTAGAAAGGATTCACTTGGTTGCACTAGAGCTGCAATTATTACCAATTTAGAGGAGGAAGGGAATACCTTGATCCATCTTCATGATATATTACGTATGATTGGTAGTAGGTGATATAAAAAATAGCACAAATTTTCGATGTGGGCTACTTTTCGAATCAATTTCGCGATCGGCGTTAGCTTTGAAACTTATTACCAAACATGGCTGGTTTCTGCCCAGTCAGCAGCCCAGTCATGTTTTTGTAACTGCCATCAGAAAACGCAACTTTTAGTTGCGCATAGGATTTATTTTTTGCGAATGTGCAACTAAGAGTTGCGCTCGATGTTTTTTGAATCAGGCGCAACTGTTAGTTGCGCCTTTTACATTTTGGTGCAGGCGCAACTCATAGTTGCGCCTACATAGGTTGCTGCTGCTAAAACAGAGACAACAACAACCATCCTCCCAATTCCACCAAAACTCTTCCCAACCTTCAACCGCTCTTCCATGGCCGAACCCATCAACTTCCAACCCAAATTTTAACCAATTGCCACCATTTTTTCATAAAATTATCAAATTTCTTCCTCTTTTTTCGATTAAACCAAATCTACAACAATGGAAGCGGAATCCTCTTCAACACAAATAGATTTTGGTAATTTGTAAACCCTAGTTTTTTTGATAAATTTAAAGTTTGCTTATTATTGGTTGTATTTGCTAGAAATATTGTCAAAAAGCTTGTTATACATCTTAATAATCCAATTTGAAGCCTTGAATCACTAATTGATTGTAAACGATGTGTAAAAATGGGTTTTTTTGCATGAACCTTGAAGAACCGGAAAGCGGACCGGTAGACGGTAGCGTGCTTTATATGCAAGATAATCGCCGCTCTAATTTTGAAGAGTTAATGAGGGTAATATTATTCGCCTTGTAATTATAGTAAATTTTTGCATGTTATTTCGCCTTTTGAATTAACTAAAAGATATAATTCTTTGTTTTGCAGAGTGTAAAACCGATGGATTGCCTGGATCATTCGCAAAGTTTTGAAGAATTGATGGAGATGGTTGAAGATCAACGGGTTCAACAATTACTACATCAAACGGGATTTTGGTATTTCATGCAGATTAGATATATCAGATTTGACAGGTCATTACTCACAGTTTTATGCGATAAATGGAGACCGGAGACTTCCACTTTTCATTTTTCCGTTGGAGAAATGACCATTACATTGCAAGACGTATCTATTTTGCTTGGCCTTCCCATCGAAGGCGCCGTGTTGAACTACGGTGGTAACGTGGACGCCGATGAGGTTTGTCAACGTTTGCTTGGTGAAATTCCACCTCCAGAAGCGGTGGTCAATAGAGGAGAGTTGAAGGTCAAATGGCTGAATGACCTTATAATCGGCCGGGAGATTTCAGTCGATTCATCTATTGAGGAGATAGAACAGTTCACACGGGCTGTCATATTACTTCTAATCGAATCTCGTCTATTTTCAAACCACTGGAAAGGTAGAGTTAGCGTTAAATGGTTGTACTTGCTAGAGGATTTTGCTACCATTTTCGATTATTCATGGGGTAGCGCTGTTTTGTGCGCATTGTACAAGGAGTTGGATAATGTGGCACTAAGAAAGACGAATGGATTAGCAGGTTGCCTAACCCTTCTGCAGGTATGTCGGATTTGACTTATCGGTGTACCAAATTTATGAAATATTTTGAAAGACGTTTCTTAACACTCATAATTTGCAGGTATGGTCTTGGACGCGTATTTCTGTTGGACGACCAAATGTTAGTGCCAACGTTGCTCCGGGATTACCGTACGGGTCAAGGTAAAAGCATCTTGAAATTAGCAGTGAATTTTTTTTGATTTTTGCCAATACTCACACATTATTTTCATTATGACTGTAGATGGACCGGAGATAGATGTTGGAGAGATAATCCAGCCCGGCATCCTACATTCTATCGCAACGAGCTCGATGTTATGGATGAGCATGCTGTTGACTGGACGCCATACACGGCTGAGATCGTACAGGATCTCCCGCCTATATGTTTGGACGGGGAGCAAAGTTGGTATGCAAGGACCCCGATTATTTGCTTGCAAAGTGTAGCCATGCACTACCCCGACAGAGTGATGAGGCAATTTGGCCTTCATCAGCATATACCGGAACCAGCCGAGTAGATTTTCCCACATGGTTGGAATAGAGCCTTGTACAACACGTATGTCGCAAGGTGGGATCACATGTTGGATCATGTTCAGGTCGAACGCGTACCTAGAATTTCAATCGAACAGTACTATAGTTGGTACTGGGATATCACATGGCGATTTGTACTTAAAGAATCGTCAACTAGACTGCCCAGATATGCTCCACGGGGACCGGTGGAGCGTGATTTGGTAAGTGACAACAAGTTTTACTCTTTGAACTTCCTCAACAAGCGTTACTTACTTGCGTCGTTGATTCTTTTACTTTAGGTTCAAGGGTTGTATATGATTTCCAATGAAGTTGACGATGTCCTGGCAGATCCTACAGACGAGGACAGAGTAAAAGGAAAGTGCTTCAACATCAAGGAAATTACCAAGTCGCTTCTTGGTAGGCATAAGCTAGAAAGACCACCACCGTATACGCCTCGTCCGCCTCGGCTTTTGGTCCTACCTACCAAAGAAGACGTTTTAGAGGCACACGGGGTCCTTCACAAGGTAGTCAGCGGGGGTTTGAAATTGTTGAAGCTGGACCATCTCAACCGCCTCCGACGCAAACTTAAAGAATACTACGCGACCGCAAAAATATAATAAGAAGATAGGGTTGTGTTGGTCTGTCGTTTGGTTGCTATGTTTTGAATTTGTATTGACTTAAAACTGTTGGCTTGTAGGTGCTGCGTTGTTGTATTATTGACTTGGAACATGTTGTTATATGAAATATGATGAGTTGTATGAAATATTTCACCTCGTTGGATGAACTGTTGTACTTATATGTTGTTATTATATGAAAGTTGATGTTTGATGAAAGTTGCATATGGCATATAGCCTCTGGAAAGTTGCAGGCGCAACTTTGAATCGCGCAAAGTTGCATGCGCACCTGATAGTTGCGCACCTATGCACAACTTTGAATTGTGCTTAATAATTTCTTCTATGCGCAACTAAGAGTTGCGCCTGCATACCTGTGCTATTCTCTGGCCCAACAGCTGCATATAAACAACACAACTCCACCCAAGACAAACACAACTCCTCAAACCCATTTTCTTTCAGAAACCCTAACATCCATTTCCATTATTTTCACTACTATCAACACAACTTTCCACTCAAAATAATTCTACGGAGATAAACAAAAGATTTCACGTTCACCTACACTAGAGGTAAAGAATCGAAACCCTACTCCACCAATTTTGATAGGTATGGTGTTGACAATTAACTTTCTATAATTTTGATAGATCAATGACCACCGTGCCTATTATTTGTCACTATGACGGTGATTTAGTCATCGATGAAAATAGCAAGCCAACCTATGTTGGCGGAAAGCATAAGGGATTGAAAGTCAGGAGGGGTTGCAATTTTCTTGAGCTAAAAACGGCAATTTACAAAGCTACAAAGATTGCTTCTACGGAGTTCGACATCGCGTTGGTTAGTAAGTGGGTAACAGATGATGGACCAATTGCTATTGAGGTAAACGACAACGACGACGTCGATTCTATGTTTTGTGTGGGGATGAAAGTAATTGAGCTGTATGTTAAGAAGACGGAGGTGGTACATACAACTGAACAACGAGCTCAAATCTTTTATTATACCAGTCAACCCGGACCTAGTAATACTGCTGCGCAAAGTCAAACGTATTATCCACACTACTCCTACCAGCCACCGAACATTTATGCACAGGCAGCCGGGTATGCTTTTATGTGCTGTATTAATGTTTTATTCATGTTTTTAGCACTTAACAATCAAATGTTTGTGTACAGGTACGGTGTCATGGCATATCCATCGCAGTCACCCGGGTATGGTTTCCTTCCATATCCATCGTATCCTCCACAGTCAATTCCAACTTCGAATTCAAACGACTACTTGCATGGACTTCCACATGAAGATGTTGACACCGAGGATATGGAGGGTGGAAATGCTGATATTGAAATTTCCCAATTGGATAGCATGGAAATCGCTGCTTCACTAGACGACGATGAAACATGGATCAATGCTATGAATGTTAACAATGACGCTCCTTTAGATGATATTCCAGAGGAAGTTGATGACACCGATGAGCATATCGAGATGAAAGAACCGTTAGAAGATGACCAATGCAATGATACAATTATGGAAAGATCTATTGTGCAAGAATTTCAATTTACCGACGAAATGTTTGGGCTAGAATGTGTGGAGAAAGGCCCTCGAGTTGGTATGATTTTTAAATCGAAGGAATCTTTAATTGAACATATAAGTGAATGGTCGATAAAGTGTTCAGTTTCATTTAAAAACATAAAGTCCCGTGCTAGAGAGTTCACTGCTATATGTGATATTGATGCTAATTGTCCATGGCGGCTTCATGCTATTGTGTCTAAAAGAGATCATGCTGGGTGGTGGATGATAAAAAAATACGGTGGTGATCACGCTTGCTCAAATCCAATCATCAACTCGAACCACAAACAAGCAACAACCAAATTCATTTGCACCAAAGTCCTTCCACATGTTCGTTCGAATCCAAGTTACACTGCAAAATCTGTCCAAGAGCTTATGGCACACACTTACAAAATTCAAATAAGCTACATGAGAGCCTGGAAAGGACTTAGCAAAGCGGTGTCTACAATTTTTGGCGATTGGGAGTCTTAGTACAATGATTTGCCTCAGTTTCTTCGTGCTATACAGAAATGCAATCCAGGTACTGTTTATCATGTACATACAGAAGGAGTACAATTCTAGGGGGCTTTCTGGGCTTTTGGACCGAGCATTGCAGGTTTCAACCATTGTCGTCCGGTTCTTTCTATTGATGGAACACATCTGTATGGTAAATATTAAGGTACGTTGCTTGTGGTCACAGGAGTTAATGCAAACAACTCTCTTTTCCCTTTGGCATTTTCTATTGTAAGGACAGAGTCTGCGGAAACTTGGGGTTGGTTTTTTTTATGCATGTGACACTTAATTCCATTGTTAAATGCAAGATGCATTACATCCATTTCCAATAGAATGAAAGGAATTCCAACCGCCTTGCAAGATAAGTGGAGAAGACCACATCATCATCGCTTCTGCCTACGCCATTTAAAATCAAATTTTGAAAAAGATGGTTTTGGTAGAAAGATTTTGCAAAACTTATTTCATGCTTCTGCTAAAGTAAGAGATGAGATAACATACAAAGCACTCAGAGAGCAACTAAAAAATGTGAGTCCTGCTGCTGACAGATGGACTGATAGAAGTCTTCGACATAAGGATGAACAGTGGGCTCTTTACAAGGACAACAGTGAACGGTTCTGTATGATGACCACCAATGCTTCGGAGAGTTTCAATGGAGTTCTTAAAGGTGCAAGATCGTTACCGGTCAAGGCGTTAGTGGCACGTACCTTTCATCGCCTTAATAGCTACTTCTACAGAAGATGTACCGATGGAATGGATTACGCATCTTCGCTCACGCCAAATTATGACAAAATGATGGAAAAATATTCAGCAGAAGCACGTAATATGAGCATTAACAGGTTCAGCTTAACGGAGTGGCAAGTAACAGACACAAACGCGTGCAATTACACAGTAAATATTACCAATGACAGCTGCAGCTGTTCATGCAATATTCCTATTCTAGCCCATTTTCCATGTTCCCATGTTTTAGCTGCATGCGCACGATGTAGAGGAGGAGCGAACAGAGCTTACTATGATCTTATTTCATCTTGGTTTACGGCAGACATTTATAGGCATAGTTATTCTTCGGTTTTTCATCCAGTGCCCGACAGTAGATATTGGGATTTACCTGAAGGCCCTACCATACTCCCGCCACCAACGCGAAGGAATACAGGAAGACCGAGGTCCACAAGAATAAGGGGAGTCATGGACGAAATGGAGGACAGAAGACAGGACAGATGTGGACAATGCGGTAACTTGGGTCATAAGAGACGAACATGTGGAAAACAATAAATATTTTACTTGTTTCTACTACTTCTGTCATTCGTGAACTGTATAACTTATATTTTTATTCTGTACGCAACTTTGTTATCAAACGATATCTTATGTCAAACATTTAAATCCTGTTATGTTATGTTACTTTGATTAAATCATCTATTGCATATCCACTACAACAAACCAAGTACAAATAAAACCAAGTAATACAACATTCATTACAACTAAAGCATACATAACTCAATTAAACAAGTTTGATACAGATCCATTACAGTACAGTTGCACTATCCAGTTTACTAGACCCCTTTCCAAATTGGATTTACGGACTGCAAATACTCTACTTGATGTCGAAGCTGTATTTTTTCCTTTCCCAAACGTCTTACTTCGGCTTGCATCTCTAGCGCATATTCCACTCCCCTCGGGGTCAAGGGACGATCTAGCCATTTGAAGAAATTACAGCACTCAACACCTTTCGGGTTAGTTATATGATCAAGGTAACCGGCACATCCATAAGACGTCCAGCATTTGTTTGAGTCTTGCATACAACAACCTCACAAACATCTCCACAGTGGCAAAGTGGATGTTTATCTTCTCTCACTCGTCCTTCGCTGCTAATTTGTTTTTCCAGTCTTTGATTCGGTTTGTCTACACAGAATTGATTATCCAAAGCAGATTGAACATCAACATCATTGCCGCCGGAACTATCTCAAATTGAGTTTCAGGAACTGTTTCAAACTGAGTTTCAGGAACAAATTCATTTTCAGCTTCCATCCGTTCAACATATTGCACTAATACTGCATTTGAAATCTTCCAATTATCCATAATAATTAGTGATAATGTGAGTGAGGTGGAAGGGATTGTTGTAGCTTTGGTTTAATCGAAAAAAGAGGAAGAAATTTGATAATTTTGTGAAAAAATGGTGGCAATTGGTTAAAATTTGAGTTGCAAGTTGATGGGTTCGGCCATGGAAGAGGGGTTGAAGGTTGGGAAGAGTTTTGGTGGAATGGGGAGGATGGTTGTTGCTGTCTCTGTTTTAGCAGCAGCAACCTGTGCAGGCGCAAGTATGAGTTGCGCCGGCACCAAACTGTAAAAGGCGCAACTAACAATTGCGTCTAATTCAAAAGACATCGAGCGCAACTTTTAGTTGCGCATTCGAAAAAAATAAATTCTATGTGCAACTAAGAGTTGCGCTTTCTGATGGCAGTTACAAAAACGTGACTCGGAAGAAACCAGCCATGTTTGGTAATAAGTTTCAAAACTAACGCCGATCGCGAAATTGATTCGAAAAGTAGCCCAAATTGAAAATTTGTCCTAAAAAATATTTTAGTACATAAAATGAGTAATATTTAACATCCACTTTCGAAAGTATTCTAATAAGAATTATTGATTAAAGGGGCTGAGAAACTCTAACAAATAAATTTATCGTCCATGATTTGAGTCTCAGCAACTTTGCTGGAGAAGTAAAGACTCGAAAGTGAAGGAAAAAAAATGAAACATTGTTCGAATATTTTAACTATCAGCTAAAAAATCAAATAAAGTACGTAGGTAAAATGGCACTTGGCATTAAGAGAGAAGGTAACTAGGTGTGCAAGATTGGAAATGAAAAGACTAAACTCACCTTCCCCTTTTATATAAAAGATAAGTTATTTTAATTTCCATAATTCAAAGGGCGCTAAACAAAATTGTCCTAGAAAACAAGTCATCAACTGAGGCACATAATTTCACTGCAATATCAACAATCCAAAACAAAGTGCAGTAATAAGTAATGTTTTATTTGGCACTGTCTATGAAGAAAAAACATAAAACAAATCAAATTCATCATTCATACAAATCTAATTAGGTGCCCAAAACAATAAAGTGACGACATCTTAATTAATATGTGGTGCACAAGGCAAAAGTGTAGTACTCCACTTATTCACCATCGCTATCCCTTCTGCTTATGCCCATTCAATGATTAAAAATGATCAAAATATGCTCGAGAATTTCTTCAATTATTTCAAGATTTCAACATACAACAGCACCTCAATGATCCATTATATAATCCTTAGCAAAATCTCCTGACATCATGCATATCTTACACAACACAAACTAATATAAAATATTCACAGCTAATAACATAAACAAATAAAACACTTAATCAAGAAGAACATAGGTTCTACAACATGGGCAACTAGAACTGGACTCGATCCATGGCATGGCACAGTTCCAGTGAAATCTATGAGCGCAGGACAAGTGCACTAAAATATCTCCGTTTTTGAAGTTTTCCAGGCAAACAGCGCACTCTATTTGCTCTGACGCCTTCCACCCTAGTTTACTCCATTTGAATTTTCTGGAGCTTTTCTTGGAAAATACCTCTCTTTGTATGTTGTTGGAACCTTCGGAATGAGCTTCAACATTTCCCATGCTTTTATGCCTAGTTTGGGAAAAAGGGTATACGTATATGGTTGGCAAAATACTATTACTTTGTATAATTTGGGTAGAGATTAGATAGATATGTAGGTGGATTTAGTTCAGACATTAAAAGTATTATTACGAAGAGTTAGGTTGCGGTGGATAAATGCATGTAAATTTAGGTTGATTTTGTTAGGTATGAACTGTCAAGTCTGTGGAAAGAGAAATATACACATATGGATGAATCGTTCGTTTACGTAGCCTGGGTTCATAATGACCAAGAACTTTGCATTAAAGACTTCTAAGACCATTCCCAACCGAAGGAGGCGAGAGAGCTCGATTCAACACAATCAACCTCAAACCCATCCCAACCGAAAAAAAACTTAAAACTTAGCCGGTTTTTTGTAGTCAGCTAAAAAAAGATTGTCTTAGCTGGCTAAAAGAAAGACGGCTAAGAGAACCCAAAAAACCACAACCGATCCTCAATGGAGGTCGGTTGCTTCTCGACCGTGACACGGTTGAAAATGCTCTAAGTTTAATCTACACTTTCTCTTTTAATGCAAAAATTGCTGTAGATAATCTAAAGTTGGAGACATAGCGCATGAGTTTGAGTAGGCAACACATGCTAAGATTGCTTTTTAGTAAATTTCAAGAAAAAGAACTTGTGCTGATTTTAATATATACCTTTTAACAATTTCAGAAGCCTTTTGAGTTCTAAGCTTCTCATCCAACCTCTCCTTTGCCTCTCTAGCAACATCTCCGAGTTTTCCTCCATATAATTCTTTGCTCATGGAGGTCCTTTGCTACGAAGGCATGTACAATTATTGAATTATAGTGACATGCAAATAAAATTTGAAGCAAAATTAAGAAACTCAAACTTACCGTAGCAGAATTCATGTGTGGCTCTAGATTAGTAGTATAAAGGCGAAATCCAGGCCTTCTTGATGAATTAGCTAAACCTCCACCTTGATGGAACCTTCTTCTTCTTGCACATTCGACTCCAGCTAACATGCCCGCCATGTCGAATTACTTTATTTCTTTATCTTAGTATGGAACGAATTGATGACCAAGAAATAGAAATATTTGTACAGATCTTTAACGGAGCGAGTAATATTAGTGATTAATAGCAATATATAGGGGCTACCTATCTACAAAAGAAGTTAGGCAATAAATGCATGATACGAATTTTTTGTTAGAGATATGTAAATGAACAAAGCCATTGCAGTAAGCAATTTGGGTTAAGTGACAGGAAAGATTTAGAGAAGAAAACCAAATAGGAAGATTCTAATATAAAGAAATGGTAGACAATGAATAGGACCACAATTTCTACGAAGGTTCTATTTTATTATTAATTTTTTGGACAGGTAAACGTTCGATCAATTTCACATGATAGTTGCATCGAAATTATGTGTTGTGTACAGAAGGATGGAGAACATGAATATTAGAGACAATTTGTCAAATTCCACTTGAGGTTATTGATCCTCGTTAATAATGTAGGGGACTGGATCACCCAGAAATTTTAACCGTTCGATGTCAGACGTTTGGGTTGAACAGATAAACACCAAACAACAATTTAGAAACATTTTTTTTTACCCGTATCTTGTTAGTGCATTAGTGTGCGTAATCCGTGCGTTTCACACGGTAATGTTGCTAAAAGATATTATTTATATTTTAATTATTACTATTTTAGTATGCAATATATGATAAATTATTTATTGTGATATATCAATCATAAATTATTGCTTATCTGTAAGTGAATCTTTTTTTTTTAATCAGACGTGAACTTTTATTAATTTTTAAGTTTTCTTTTTCAAATGATTTTATCATTTTAATTTACCTTAAATTTCATGTTCTTCTAAAAGGGTTATACTTACAACTTTAGTAATTGTAAAATAATGTCATGTAGCATTTAGTTGAATTATGAGTTGGATATGGTTTGATTTAAACCTGTTGAAAGTGAGAATGTTTGTATAACTTAATTTTTATCGATTTAATCTATGCGTTCACATCATAATTGTAAATATAATTTTATTTTTTAAAGGTTAGTAAAAATGAAATTATGTAATGTTTGATATTTTTTGAGATAAATGAATTAAAAATTAAAAGAGTTATTATTATTATGTATACATTTTATGTTATGAGATTTAAATATCTTCGTATATCTGAATAAAGAAGAAATAATTTTATTAATTTTCTTATATACATGAATGTTGTATATATTGAAATCCTTTTATTTTTAGGACTTATTAGACGGATTAATAAATATTAGGTAATCACATATGGTTTAGATTTTGGATCACATAATTGATTAAATATATAGACCGGAATGTAAAATATTAAAAGATAACTGAGAAGAATTTTTAAGTAATTGGGAAATTTTTGAAATTTTTAGGTATTTGAAGTTAATAGAATTATATAGTGCAATTATGATAAATTCATTTATAAATTGTAAAATAAATTTGTTATTATCATTAATGTATGTAATTTATGTTATGTGATTTATATATATTTGCATCTAAATGATTTTTTCTACCAATTTGTTGATACATCTATAATATACATATTGAAAATTTCATCTTTTTGAATTTATAAATAAATATTAGTTGATTAAGTTTATCAATTAGTTTAAATTTTGGATTATGTAATTAATTTATGTGTGTAGAATATAACATAAAATTTTGGGAGAGAACTATGAAATATTTGTAAATAATTGTAGACTCTTTTAATAGTAGGTATTCAAATGTAAAATAATGTGAAAAACTTAGTAAAATAATTGTAAAGTGGTAAATCGTAGGATTTTGAAAATAAAATATCCACTTGGAGAGAATTAAGGGAAACATAGATAACTCCTAGAATTAATGAGATGGCTTCAAATTCTTTCGCTTTACTATTATTTAACAGATATGATGTAAATAATAAATTAGAAGTCGAAGTTTGGTTGAAACATTTTCATAAAACTTTCTCCCCGGGAACTATGGTAGGAAAATACTTACCTACTTAATATGTAGATGCAACAACTTCCAATTTAATTATTACTATTCATATATTTTTGTCAACAACAATGAAATAAGTTTTTTAAAGGTTGATAAATCATAAACAACAAATATTAGCGATCAATTTCAAATTTAACAACCGAATTTTATTACAATTTCAACTTATTCAGCACGACATAAAAGTTACATACTATTCGGAACTACTTTTAAGCAGTTATTAGATAAGTTCTTTTCAAAACGTACTCTTATATAGTATATTATATAACGACAAAACTATTTTACCAGAAATTCCACCCGAAATTTCACTCGAAAGTCATCTGACCATTGAAGTATACATCACCCTTGATATTGCCTTCCATTTCAATTTATGGTGTTTCGTGTTAATTTTTTTTTGATACAGTAGCAAGGTTCATTATATCATCTGCAAATTTCTTATAAGTAATAATTTCGGTGTCGAAGATGCACATTTTTCATTTTCAATTGTGATTATTAATTCATCGATTCTTGTTTTTTCTCTCCCAACCCCCTTAAATGCATCAAATTCAAATTAATTTTCGACTTCCAATTTCAAATCAATACTCGGATAGAAAGTAGATCAAGAAAAATTCAAATTTTAATCAATTATTTTTCGCAAGGCAAGAGGAGTTAAATGGTCTCCTACCATTAGTTACAACTTATGCATAATACAAATCACAAACCTATGAAAACGCTAACCATCACTTTTAACCCAAAAAGTGGATCAACACCAAATATCAAATGAAAACACCAATTCTTTAAAATAGATGTAAAAGTAGTGGAAATCCCAGATCAAACAAGTAAAGATAGCAGAAATGTAAAGAGCACACAAGAAAGTATATAGTGGTTCGACAATCTCTGTCCTATGTCCATTTTATAGTTTGTTATTCGTTGTCTTCTCTCCGGAATACAATGAATTATACCAGGCCCAACCACAATTTAGTAGATCTCAGATTTATAGTGGAGTCTCTAAATTGTTTGAGAGGTAGACGATAAGAGTGAAGAAAAAGAAGAAGTCTTCAATGGCAAAGAAATCACATCTCGTTTTGCCCGCAACTAGACTTATATTTTTAGGGAAATAGAGGTGTTAGAATAGAAGCCCACTTGCACTAAAGCCCGGGAGATAACCTAAAGTCACAAAAGAAAAATTGAAAACCAGCGAGCTAAAAACATAGCTCGGTATCGACCTATCTATAGCTCGATACCGAGCTGTATCTTAGTGTGAGTTAAATCATTCCACTTGCTTTGCTTTCCTTTCATCTACTCGAGTTGTTCTAAATCCTTTTCCTTCGGCTTTGAGTTGATTCCTGTGATTTTTTGATAGCACTTGAATTATCCCGCTTTCTTGACTTTTTTCTTGTAAATCCTTGGAATTGCTCATACAAATCATTGGAAAATCAATTGACCGTAAGTTGTTGGAGTAGCACAAGAGGCGTATGATGTTTGGGAAGTGAAATGAGGAGGATTCATAGGTCGGTACTGACCTATGATAGCTCAATGATGAGCTATGGCCTTAGCCATTTTCCATCCGACATTCTGAAGTTCAATTTTTTGGTCCATTTGATTATGTTTTCAAGTTCATGAATCGTTTCGTTCTTATGATCTTCTGAGACCAGTTGGATCTGCTTTGCTAAAACACGGGGTAACACTTTCCCCTCCCCCCAAAGTATGCCTTTCGAATGTAAGGTGTGTTTTTTTCAAGAACAAGTTCCACCAACAATTATTGTTCCATAGTTGAGCCATTTGACTGTTTCAGTCTTGGTAAATCGTCCAAGTCCTTCAGATTCTCTAGCAAATCATAGGTCATTTCAGACTCGCTACACCTAAGGACTCCGGCTCTTGCTATTGTTTAAACATCATAATCATTTCAATTTCATTCGGAGTTATTACATCACATATCAAAATCGTCCTTTGTTCATCCGAGATTCATCTATTTTATTTTATTTACAAGGTGTTCAAATCCTTTTATCAATTTTATTTCCATTCAAAGGTTCGATCTCTTTGGATTATTTTACATTCAATTTAATGTGTTGTCTCTCTGAATCGTTCATGATCAAATCTAGGATTCGATCTTTCTGGACGGTTTAGCTTCCAATCTAGGGTTCGATCTCTCCGGATCCATGCTGAATCCGCTTGCTCTCCGGTAAAGGAACTTAACGACCATGCGAGCCCATCCATGGGTACTTACTTTTCGTACAAGCCCATCCACTCGCTCTTTGGCAAGGGAGCTTGCACCCTGCACTTCGGTCCCGTCCGATCATACAAGTCCATACACTCACTCTCCAATGAGGGGACTTGCACCCTGCATTCCAGTCATGTCGTTCCAAACAGGACTTAAAGCAATCAATCGTTTAAGTCCATCCGCTTGCTCTCCGACGAGGGGAATTACACCCTACACTCCAATCCCCTCGCTCCGGACGGGACTTAAAGCAGTCAATACGTACATCACATTCAATATGGATTTTTCAAAATTCAAATCAAAGCAAACAGGAAGAAGTCATAATATCCATCCTAAACATCCGACTCAGAGCATGCCTAGGGACCAACCTAGTTTCTTTATACGTGTAAGCGGTCCGAGGTTATTATTGTCCTATATATTCATTATTATTGTGCAACATATCCATTACATACATCCAATTCAAAGCGTACCTAGAGACCTATCTAGGCCTGTGCACGTGTAAGCGGTCTAAGGTTATTATTATCCTGATTATTCAAAGCAAGAAAGCAAAGAGAGGGAGTCGAGCGAGACTCCCGACCGTCCCAATCATAGGATTTCGAGTCTCGGACCAGATCCATGGTTGTTCCTTGATGCGTTCACTATAGATGGTGGTTACTTCGATTGCACTATTATAGTTTGGTTCCTCATGTACTGATGCAGCTAATTGCTCCAAACTAGTTCTTCCATCAAATCATGAAGGTGTCGGCACTCGTTCGTTTCATCTCCATCTAGCTCGTGGAAGATGCAGAACTTTCCAAATCTTTTCTCCTGGTTAGTTGGCTCTCTACTAGCTAGTTTTTGGCAGGGATCTACCCCTAGTGTCTAGATATATCTTCTCGGGTGTTCCAATCAGCTCAGTATAAGAAGAGAATTTCAATTTTTCCTCTACTATTTCGTTTCTCCGAAATCATCATCAGCTCTTCTCTTTCCTTTGTCCTTTCCGTTTCCTGCTTCGGACAGTCATCTATCATCCACAGCAATAGTTTCACCATCCTCAGCTTCAACGTCTATGTGACCAAATTTCCCTTGGCTTTATGGTAAATTCCACAAGATCCATCTATGGATCCCTTTCCAGGTTAACTTCGAAGTCCGTCTTACTCGTGACTCTAAATTCTGCCATCATCAAGATTATAGATGGATCTAGTTTATTGACGGCTGCAGCTGTCGCATTGAATCTTGTTAAATAGTTTCTTACAGTTTGTTCAGGCCTTTGTTGCACACTTAATAGCATCATCATATTCTTTGGTCATGAGACATTAACTCTGAACTATCTTAAGAACTTACTTACCACATCGGTCTATGTGCTTATGAACTCATTCTCCGGTTGTCTGAACCATGTCGCCACCAAGTCCGTTAAGTATAATGGGAATCACCACCCATTACCTCGTCAGAAGTACCTAACACCTCCATATATCGAATGTATCTCATCAGATGAACCGTCGGCTTTGAATTTCTATCATACATTTCCAACGTCAAGAGGTTAAAATGGAGAAGATTCCTCGCATTTCAAATAATAAAAGTGAATTGATTCTAGCTTACGCCCTCTAAGCTTTGATCTAGGGTCTACCCTAAAATATTTGCCTTATAAATTTAGCAATTCAAATTTCACCATCCAACAGAGGTCTTCTTCAAAAAGCGATATTTGGCACCCAGCTACAGTATGGGAACTCCAACACATATTTTGGCATATATTCCTCTAGCTATATGTTAGCATTTCGACCCGCTCCTCTTGTTTCATTCTATCCTTCGATCCTACGAGGAAGCTCTGCTACATTTTCTCCTAGTTTTTGTGCATTTTCATTCTGATTCACGTTTTTAATTCTAGTAATATCCATTCCTGGCATCCTAATAGTCACATCAAGTATAATTCTCGGTACCAAGTAAATTTGGATCAATAGATCTGTACCGAATTGTTCTGCTTCTGGAGGCAGTATTCCAGTTTGCACTGCTCTAACTCCAAATGTTCCTGCAATAGCTCCTTGTCATTTGTTTTGAATTCCAGCAACTTTAGCTATATCTTGTTGTTCCATCCTTTGAAAAAATCCTTTAAGCATTTTCTGTTGTTAAGTTATTAATCCATCATGCATCTCCTTTATCATTTTCTCTATCTTTTCTTTGGTCACGTAGATGGATTAATGAGAATTTGAGGATACCTCCTGGCTGCCCCCATTGTATGGTTGGCTTCCTCCAGCCTGAAATCTAGTATCAGGTCCCTTCATCTTCTCCAAATTTCAGATCAAAGCTTTAGGTTATGAAATCTAACTTCACTCTTAGTGAAAGCACCAAAATGTTAACCCAAAAAATGGGTCAACATTCGAATATCAGATGAAATCACCATTTCTTTTAAAATTAATGTAAAAGTAGTAGAAATCCTAGATCAACCTAGTAAAGATAGCAGAAAAGTAAAGAACACGCAAGATTTTTTATAGTGGTTCGCTAATCTTTGGCCTACATCCACTTTATAATTTGTTATTCGTTGTCTTCTCTCTGGATTACAAAGAATTATATCAGATCTAACCACAATCCAGTGGATCTTGAATTTACAATGGAGTTTCTAGAGTGTTTGAGAGGTAGAGGACAAGAGTGAAGAAGAAGAAGATGTCTCCAATAGTAGATAAATCAGGTCCATTTTGATTGCATCTATGCTTGTATTTATAGAGAAACAAAGGTACTAGGTTTGAAAATGACTTGCACTAAAGCCTAAGAAATAGGCCGAAGTCACACAAGAAAAATAAGAGACCATCGAGCTAAAATAATTGCTCTGCACCAACCTAGCTATAGCTCAGTACCGAGCTATATATCTTGGTGCAAGTTAAATCATTCCACTTGCTTTAATTTTCTTTCATCTACTCAAGTTGTTCTAAGTCCTTTTCCTATGGCTTTGGGTTGATTCTTGCGATCTTCTTGATAGCACTTGAATTATTCCGCTTTCTTGGCTTTCTTCTCGTCAATCCTTAGAATTGCTCGTCCAATTCATTAGAAAATCACTTGACTACGAGTTGTTAGAGTAGCACATGTGGTGTATGGTGATTGGGAAGTGAAATGATAAGGATTCATAGGTCGGTACTGAACTATGATAACTCAGTGCCGAGCTATGGGCTTAGTCTTTTTTCCATCCAACCTTCTGAAGTTCAACTTTCTAGTCCTTTTGATTGTATTTCTAAGTTCGTGAATCGTTTTGTTTTTGTTTTTATCTTGTAAGTCCTGTTGAAATCTTCTTTGCTAAATAGCGGGTTAACAATCACTAATAAAATAGTTAAAAAGCATCACAAAAGTTTTAAAATGTACATAAATATCTAGGTATAAACTCAGGTTGAACGACACTCAAATCATAGTCAATCCCATTATCCTTGCCACATGAATCTGTGCCTCTACCATTGGAAGAATGGAAGCTGCATGGTCGGTAGGTGGTGTTGGTGAATGCAGCAGTAGAGGGGGTGGAGGTAACTAATGGATGAGAAAAGAGGTACAAGGCCCAATGGTTGAGGTGGTAATGAAATGAGCTATATAGCAAGTAAAGTCTACAAATGAGGTGGTAATTCTTGATTCTTATGGATTAGACAATTAAACTAGAAGTCAAATGAACAAAGTTCACACGTAGGCACTGTAACGACCCGGAATTTTCAATCCAGAAAATTCCAGATAGTTAGGAAAAGAAGAAAAGAGAAAGAAGAAGAAACAAAAACAAGTCACAGAAACCTCACATTCGCAGCTGATCAAAATATAATATCACATAAATAACAGTTTTACAAAGAAGAACTATATCAGTACACTTATATTTTATACATTAGAGTTACAACATTTTCACAACATCAGACAGTTTAAAACAACATGTCCTAGATATACAACTATAAACATAGCGGAAACACTCCATATGTTCCTTCCATCCAGCTCGCCTCCTGAGCTCCAGAACGTCCTTACCTGAAAATCTGTAATACCCGGTCTGACCCGAGCATTACATCAAAGTAACACCCGGGTCAGGCTGGAAACCAGCGTGAGTAAACCCATATAACATGAAATTCTAATGCATAAGCATATTTAAAAACCTGGGGCAACTCGTACCCCCTTACGAGTTCATTACTTGTTATGCTTAATGCTTATTTCAAAAATCAATCCCTAAGTACCTATACATTGTTTCCAAAGGACCATATTATTCCATTCC
Organism: Allium cepa; assembly: GCA_030765085.1. Taxonomy (NCBI): domain Eukaryota; kingdom Viridiplantae; phylum Streptophyta; class Magnoliopsida; order Asparagales; family Amaryllidaceae; genus Allium; species Allium cepa. The sequence goes on from CM060932.1 coordinate 613,610,779, forward strand.
AGCCTATTTATTGCAAAAATCAACCTATAAAGATTCGAAGTGGTTTCGGGTATTAATTAATACCCGACTCCGATCTCTTCGAATCCAATGTCATTTTAAACCAAGTTATTCAAGTGATTAAATTTTAAATACTGGATGTCACTCTTACACAGCAATTCATAATTGATAGATAACCATATTATCACCGTCCATCCAACATATCATATCACAAAGCAATTCATATCAGAGATATCACCCAATTCAAAGCACTCATCATTATTCAATCATTCATAAGCAAGATTGATCACTTCCATTAATTACATAAATTAATAATTCTCTAGTTACTTTCATTAGTTAATTATTCTTAGATTTCATTAAATAATTAACTTTTAACTTAATTACATTCATTAATCAACCTTGATTAATCACAATCAGAAATTAACTCTCCAAAATTTCTTCATCAATTTAAACCAACTCCTTGGTTAATTATATTAATTAATTCTTTAATTACACCGAGTAATTATCACTCAATTCCTTCCACCAAGTAATTATCCTTTAATTACTTCCCATCAAGTAATTTCTTTTAATTAATTACGTTCGGTACTTATCCACTCATTACTTCACTAAGCAATTACACCTCATTAATTACCTTAAGTAACTATACTTAATCTTTAATTAATTATATTTATTAATCACCCTTGATTAATCTCATTCTGTAATTAATTACCTTTAATAAATTACATCACTTAATTAACTTCCCATAACTTTTATTAGTCAATTCTTAGATTCATTATGCTAAGCAATTAATTATTAATCACTTCTACTAAGTAAATATTCTTTATATTAATTACACCAGGTAATTAACCCCAAACTACCTTCAATATTCAATTAATTGCACCCGTAATTACCATTACAGATTACTTCACTAAGTAATTGCACATATAAACCTCATTAAGTAATTATACTCAATCCTATCATCAAGTGATTTTTTTAAAATTAATTAAACCAATTAATTAACTTAAACAAATCACATTAATTAATTACATAGAGTAATTAATTCCTTTATTTACTCCCATTAAGTAATTATGCTTAAACAATTTCACAAATAATTAATTTTAAATTAATTAATTTCTCCTTAAATTACTTTGTAAATTTAATTAATCATTTATTATCCAAGACCTTCATCAACTTAAAGATAATTTTTTTTATCTTTATTAATTTCTAATAAATCTAGAAATCTCTTATCATTATAGTATAAAAACATATAACTCCTGTAATTAACTACTTGATTACATATTTAAATTAATGTTTAAAATAAACTTAAGATTCTACTTAAAATATTTAAGTAAAATATCATACAACTTCTTAAACCAATATTTAAAATATTATCATACAAAGGGATAACATTTTTCTTTAAAATTAGTTTAATCTTGATTTACTTAAAGTTTAAAAACTTGTTTTCATAAAACTTTAGAAACTGTTTTAAAATTTCACTTCAGGTCCAACCCAGGTTTTACCCGAGACCTTTTCCGAGAACTTCCCTTTTTTTCCTTTCTCTTTTTTTTCCTGTTAAAATTTGAGTAACTAGAACATAAATAAACTCATGCGAGCAACCTGATAAAATACCCAAGCCCACCCATTTTCTTCTCGAGCATCAACCCGAGTAGGAAACTTCCTCAACAAACAACACTGTGCATTGAACTGGTGCATGTGCACCAACGGTCGGCGACATTCCGACCCCCTCGACCATCGCTCCCAAGTCATTGGTCATCCTCTCTTTCGATTTCCCACCGCTCCAACAACAAACGAACTCGCAATCGAAAATCAACAAGATCGACCTACAGGAACAAATACTCCGACTGGAAGAATCGCCTAGTCCAAGCAACACCGATCACCGGAGATGCCACTCCTCCGACCCCAACATCACTTATAACTCAAGCTTCTTTTCTCCCTCGTCCCGATCAACTCAAAGCTCCATCGAAGACACAGTGCTCAAATTTCTGACCTACGACAGAACTAGGGTTAAAAAACTCAATTGAACTATCGCTGATGCCACGGCGCCCTCGAATTTCGCTGCCAAAAGAATAAAACTTCTCCACTCCACTCGACCATAGATCGCAGTCTACCGATGTTACGTTGCCTTCCCGGTAAAATCAAGCGTAGACCGTTGACACTCATCTCCACACGATTTCCGCTATGGTCCACACAGTAGATCGCAGCGACATCAAGTTACACTGTCGTCACAGCATAACACAAATGCCTCTGTAGGCATCAGCGCCCTCGACTTTCGCTATCCAATAATCCTCAGGAACTAGTTTTGTCCAGACTCCCCACATGATAAACTTTAGAACCTCCCCCTTAGAGGCTCAAGGCAGTACCAACCTATGGTACTCCTGTGAAGTTCATCCCAAGGGAGCCTTTTTCTCCAGAGCCATTTTCAAAACACTTTATACTATACACATATGGTATCTTCCAAATCATACACCTAGTATGAATCTCATATAAATCTCCTTTCTCAAAATCGATTATCCCAAAATCGATAATTCTCAAACTAGGCTTTTCAAATTCCCAAAATTGATTTTACCCAAAAATCAAAAAGCCTTTCCAAATCTAAAGGTTCCAAAAATCTTTCTCCAGAATCCTCATAAGATTCTTTATATATATATATATAATAATTTCTTTTAAAAAAACTTTGGATTATTTCAAACTTGTATAAAACTCCTTTTATACTTCATATATTTCAAAACCCTTTTCTTCCGACAATAGATTCAACAGGGGGAGATTTATCTTATATAACAAAGATATATAACTTTATTTATTTCAAATCAAATATTCAAATTTGACTACTCTATAGATCACCTACCAAATTACTTACTTCCAAAAAGTAAGTTATTACCATAGAAATATCAAATTTCCTCTTTACTTCGTCATATATTTCACAAAATATATTTCCACTTCAAAATCCATTTTTACAGTTCTTATCTATAAACTTTCAATATCAATTTCATTCCAATTCGTACGATGTACACATATCATCCGCATGCAATATCAATCTGATCGCTCACTCGACCACACAATTTCGCTTCCGAATTAGTATCGTCCACCCGACTTCCTAGTGCGGACTCAGATTTGGTTTCTTGATCGGAAACCGTCATTCTCCTTACAAAGTCATAACTATGATAGAGAATATCCAGAACCAATCAACAATCCATATCCAGGTTCGCCGTCGAAAATCGAGTGAAAAAATCCCAACTCGGATCGACATGCTATCTCGAAATTCTATGCCCGAATCTGGATCTAATCACTATGCGAATAGAATAACATACGTACATCCTACGTATTTATCTTTATTGGTTATTAGCCAAATCAATTCCCTTATCTATTCACATTCACTTTAATTTCATTCACCTATTCACAATTGCTTCAATCCCATTTGGATTATCACCTCAATTCTTTCCTCAAATGGATATTTAATCATAAACAGTTTAAACCCTGTTCCAGCTTAATTTTAGAAAATATCTAGAAAATTTAAAAATAGATAAGTAGTTAAAAAATAATTATTAGTTTGCAAAATAGCTGTAAAATAGTTAACTAATTGTAAAATAGTTGGAAAATAGTTAAATAGTTATAGAAATTTTAAATAATTGCAAAATAGTTGTAAAATAGTAATTAGTTTATAAAACAGTTGTAAAATAGTTAAATGATTTCAAAAATAATTATAAAATATGTATAAAATAGTTTTAAATTTTGAAAGAAAGGTTGTATATAAATAGCTTGGAAAATAGTTGAGAGATAGTTAAATAGTTCCAAAAATAATTGTAAAGCAAGTATAAGATAGTTTTAGGTTTAAAAAGAAAAGTTTTATAGTAAATAGTTTGGAAAAATAGATTAAAATAATTTATTTTGAAAATAGTCCAGAGTCAAACTATTCAATTCCCAATTTCTATTTTCAACAATTCAATTTAAATTCCCACTTCATTTAAATTTACTCAGTTTCAATTTAAATAACTTCAATTTTCCCTTGAACTTGATTTATCCCCAATTCAAGTTGAATTAACCTCAGTTTCTTTCCAAATTTAACTTTATTCAACTTTAATCTCAAATTCTACTAATTCAAATAAATTTCAATTGAACTAGTTCCAATTTCAGTTCATTTTAACGCCAGTTTGAATTAATCCCAATTTCGAATTCTATTTCCAAATCAAGTTGAATTATTCTTGATTTCCTTCCAAATTCAATTCAAATTCTATTTGAATTTAAAACTATTCAACTTTAATTACAATTCCAAATTTATTCAAATCAATTTGGACTAATTTCAAATTGAACCCACTTCAATTTTAAATCATTTCAAATCAATCCAATTCAAATTTTCCGTTTGAATTTTATACTTATACATCTTCAGCCACAATTCCAATTTTTAACCATCTGAATTATATAAATTCGAGTTAATTTTTTTTAAAATGTTGATTTAATACCTTAAATCAAATCAACTTATATCTTTAAACCATTTAATTCAGAATTCAAATTTCATTTTAACTTATTTCAAAGTTCAAATAATTCAAATCCTTTTTAAACAACTAAATCTTTGAAATTAAATTTTATCATCAAATTTCAATTTCGAAACCAAACCTTTGAAGTTTTATCCTAGACATTCATATCATATATCCAAAATGATTCCATTTTACCTTAATAATGAATATATTACCACAATCCATTTCTTTATTCGTTTAAACAAATCCAATTTACAGTTTAAAGATTATCAATAACAACAGGATGGTATCATCTAAAATATCCATACATTTCCAACTTCCAGATCTCAAACCCATTTTGATATCACACAAACTCCCTGTTCAAATTAACCATTTAACTTTCCAAGTTAAATTCCAATTTCATCTTGAAATTTCCAATTCAGATTGTTCATTCAAACTTATTTAACTTCTTCCAAGTTAAATTCAATTTACTTAATTCAGTCAAACTTACACAATTTGAATTCCCATTCAAATTTCAAAATACTTTCCTATCTATAAGTTAAAAAACTTATTACTTTGGGTTTTCACATCTCATTCCAAATTTAAAACTCAACATTTAGAGTTTATTTCAAACCATCTTGTATATCCACACATATATACATATTTATCTCTTGGCCCACCAAGCCAAATTTTAAATTTTAAACCACCCTTGGTTTTAATTCAATTTTTTTTAAAGTTTACAAACAACTTCTTATTTTAAAATAAGATTACAATCAAAATTGTTTGAATAATATTATTTCCTTTAACATTTTGAAAACAATTTCAAATGTTTAAATTTAGAATTCAGAACTTCACAATTCAAAACCCATCTCAATTTATAAGTTATACTCATTATCAAGTATTTCATTATTAAACATAATAAACATTTATGATAATAACCAAGATTATCGTATTTGGAAAACAATTCATTACCATCTAATTTTGGAACTCTTTCCCAAATTTAAGATTTTAAATTTCAGTTTGAATCCATTTCAAAATTATCTTTTTTTTTTCAATTTGGTTGTAATTCTATTACCACCTAATTTAATTCCAATAATTTAACAACCAATTATCTTAATATTTATTAGAAAGATATATTGCTTTATATATCAAAATATATTCTTATATAAAATCATATAAAATCCTTATATAAGAAAATAACAAGTACGCTCTCATATACACACACACACACACACACACACACACACTCAACTCATCCTAGGGTACCATTGACCCTATCCTTAATGAGTAACCCCACCAGAGCCAAGGTTCTCGCTTAACCTTGCTCTGATACCAAATGTAACGACCCAGAATTTTCAATCCAGAAAATTCCAGGTAATTAGGAAAAGAAGAAAAGAGAAACAAGAAGAAACAAAAACAAGTCACAGAACCTCACATTCGCAGCTGATCAAAATATAATATCACATAAATAACAGTTTTACAAAGAAGAATTGTATCAGTACACTTATATTTTATACATCAGAGTTACAACATTTTCACAACATCGGACAGTTTAAAACAACATGTCCTAGATATACAACTATATAACATAGCGGAAACACTCCATACGTTCCTTTCATCCAGCTCGCCTCTTGAGCTCCAGAACGTCCTTACCTGAAAATCTGTAATACTTGGTCTGACCCGAGCATTACATCAAAGTAACACCCGGGTCAGACTGGAAACCAGCGTGAGTAAACCCATATAACATGAAATTCTAATGCACAAGCATATTTAAAAACCTGGGGCAACTCGTACTCCCCTATGAGTTCATTACTTGTTATGCTTAACGCTTATTTCAAAAATCAATCCCTAAGTACCTATACTTAGTTTCCAAAGGACCATATTATTCCATTCCAGCCTATTTATTGCACAAATCAATCTATAAAGATTCGCAGTGGCTTCGGGTATTAACTAATACCCGACTTCGGTCTCTTCGAATCCAATATCATTTTAACCCAAGTTATTCAAGTGATTAAATTTTAAATACTGGATGTCACTCTTACACAGCAATTCATAATTGATAGATAACCACATTATCACCGTCCATCCAACATATCATATCACAAAGCAATTCATATTAGAGATATCACCCAGTTCAAAGCACTCATCATTATTCAATCATTCATAAGCAAGATTGATCACTACCATTAATTACATAAATTAATAATTCTGTAATTACTTTCATTAGTTAATTATTCTTATATTTCATTAAATAATTAACTTTTAACTTAATTACATTCATTAATAAACCTTGATTAATCACAATCAGAAATTAACTTTCCAAAATTTCTTCATTAATTTAAACCAACTCCTTGGTTAATTATATTAATTAATTCTTTAATTACACTGAGTAATTATCACTCAATTCCTTCCACCAAGTAATTATCCTTTAATTACTTCCCATCAAGTAATTTCTTTTAATTACTTACATTCGGTAATTATCCACTCATTACTTCACTAAGAAATTACACCTCATTAATTACCTTAAGTAACTATACTTAATCTTTACTTAATTATATTTATTAATCACCCTTTATTAATCTCATTCTGTAATTAATTACCTTTAATTAATTACATCACTTAATTAACTTCCCATAACTTTTATTGGTCAATCCTTAGATTCATTATACTAAGCAATTAATTATTAATCACTTCTGCTAAGTAATTATTCTTTATATTAATTACACCAAGTAATTAACCCCAAACTACCTTCAATCTTCAATTAATTACACCCATAATTACCATTACAGATTACTTCACTAAGTAATTGCACTTATAAACCTCATTAAGTAATTATACTCAATCCCATCATCAAGTGATTTTTTTTAAAATTAATTAAACCAATTAATTAACTTAAACAAATCACATTAATTAATTACATAAAGCAATTAATTCCTTTACCATTAAGTAATTATGCTTAAACAATTTCACAAATAATTAATTTTAAATTAATTAATTTCTCTTTAAATTACTTTATAAATTTAATTAATCATTTATTATCCAAGACCTTCATCAACTTAAAGATAAATCTTTCATCTTTATAAATTTCTAATAAATCTTGAAATCTCTTATCATTATAGTATAAAAACATATAACTCCTTTAATTAACTACTTGATTACATATTTAAATTAATGTTTAAAATAAACTTAAGATTCTACTTAAAATATTTAAGTAAAATATCATACGACTTCTTAAACCAATATTTAATATATCATACAAAGGGATAATATTTTACTTTAAAATTAGTTTAATCTTGATTTACTTAAAGTTTAAAAACTTGTTTTCATAAAACTTTAGAAACTGTTTTAAAATTTCACTTCGGGTCCAACCCAGGTTTTACCCGAGACCTTTTCCGAGAACTTTCATTTTTTTCCTTTCTCTTTTTTTTCCTGTTAAAATTTGAGTAACTGGAACATAAATAAACTCACGCCTTGTTAAAAATTTGGATCAACTCGAAGCTCCATCGAAGACACAGTGCTTAAATTTTTGACCTACGACAAAACTAGGGTTAAAAAACTCAATTGAACTATCACCGACGCCACCGTGATCTACCCAACTCCTTGTCATTTTTCCCAGCTTCAACGATCACCAAGCTAGCTCCAACCAAAACCCCAACCTACAGAATCACCCCAGTCACCAGAACTTGCTCGAAAACCAAAATCTGATCATTTCCAAATTGCAAACTCAATACCAAATTAAAAATCATGAAATTTGTTTTAAAAATTGAGTTTTCTAGAGTTGATTCAAATTACATGCTTGAATTTACAAATTAAATCATTTAATTTTCATCAAATAAAAAAATCTACTGTTTTATTTTATTTTTATTGATTCCAGAAGAATTTTAAATATATATTACTTAACTTATTTTTAAAACCAAAATCTCCTCTGCACAAACTTACTTTGTTTAGAATTTAAATCCTAATAACTCATAGATAAAGAGTTGATTTGATTTTTTTTCTCTTTGTTTTAAATACTACAGTCCCAGAACAGAGAAGAACAAGTTCAATTAATATACACATAACAGATACACACATATATCCATAAATTCTTGCAAATATTTACACATGCAAAGCACATATCTGATCTGGAAATCCATATGCACAGATTTACATCTACCTAAGCTTTTGAAATATATAGAATTACTCATAGTTTTAGAAGTAGATAAACAGAGAACAACCCTGTTGAAATTTTGTTTTCTGGAATTGTTTTGATCTGGTGTTGAATCTATTTGCTTGTTGGAGTTTACATCTTGCAGCTTAAAATTGGGTTTGATCATTGTTGCAACTTGTATTTATTTCTAGGTTTCAGTTTCTTTTGTTTTTTTTTTCTGATTTCTATATTTTTTTTAAAGAAGAAGAAAACTAAAGAAGATCTGATCTGAAGAAAAATAAATAGGCTTTTCTTAAAAAAACACATTAGTTATAAACTCAATTTCCTTTAAAACAAAGTTTTGCCACTTGTTATCTTGCATAAACCCATTTATTTACACATGTCTAAACTTGTATTATTATGTACACAAGTGTGTTTCTCATTAATTCTTAAATTGCCAAGTGTTTTTAGATTTGATTATTATTACAAATGATTTTAAATCTTAATTGAATATTTACCTAAATACTTATGTTTTAATCAAATTAAATGGATCATATATTTATATGCTTGAGAATTATTTTAACTCTATATAAAATTTTCAAACCAAATTTGCCGTATGTTTGAATTTTAAATATAAATGAATATTAAAAACAAATGGACTTCTAATTTAAATCTTATTTTAAATTCAAGCTTAAATATATATTTTAAGTAAATAAGAAATTATCCTTGTTGTTAAAATTTAAATTCCAAATATCACTTAAAAAGTATTATGTTAAATTGTAATTTCCAAATTACAAACTATATATATATATATATATATATATATATAAAGTTTGAAAACACTTTATAAAATTCAAAACAATATTTTCAATTCTCACTATATGCAAATATATACATTTTGAAATGGAAAACATTTTTAACATTGGTTTTGAAAATTACTATATTGAATTTTAAAACACAACTTTAAATCACAGTACATACATACATACATACATACATACATACATACATATATATATATATATATATATATTACAATTTGAAAACATAACTTTTATTATCAGAATTTTATCCGTTCAATTGATTAAAACGGTTAATTACCCATTTATCAGATGTCCAAAACCCGGGTTATCACAGGCACGTTGATAAAGTTATTCCTTAAGACATTTTTTTTCCATCACCATTGTTTGATTAAACAAATGTGTATGTCTAGTTGTGAAAATCATCTTTCGAGATACAGTGGAGTTTGAGGTTAATCTCTCCGATTGACTATGGCAAAACCACTAAAATCAATCTCAACTGTCGAACAAGAATACTGCAATGACAAGAGTTTTGAGTTTATAACGTATAGTGTAATGAATTTGTTATAAGTTTGTAAAAAATTCATAAATAAAAGATACAGAAAGTCAGAGAGATTACTTTATAAAAATTTCCATATGCATTTTGATTTTTGGGTAGGCCTATTTATAAACTAGAGGAGATCACCAAAGGACACTTTACGAAGAATTACTCCTCCTTGTTTGAAATTCAGTTATTTTCCAATAATATATTTCGAAACCAAACCCGGTCCGATATAGCACGGTCTAATGGACAACAACGCACACATATGTTATCATGCATGATTTCGTTTTACAACTCAAAAGAAAATATTTGTGTGCCCAAAGGGCACAACCTCTTTTTTTGATATATTTATTCGAATATAAGTTCAAATATTTCAAGATATTGGACTAATCCCCATCATCTTTTCATTCTTCTTCTCTTATTCTCTTCTCTTAAATTAAGCATACACAAATTTTAACATAAAATTTACTAACAATTCTCCACCAAATGTTAATCAAATTTCGCTTGTTTGTTTTCATATAAAAACTTATGCGTGGAAATAAATGTCTTGTGGACTTGTATCTATATAGATAACCCATCAAAGCAGGTCTAGATAAAGTATTTGATTGAGCATTTAAATATTTATTGTATGCGACAAACCAATGTGTTTCACACACCCGTTTTCATTTCTCTGGATGGTTTAATACGCCAACTTATGGATTGGCCTTGTGTTTGTATCTTGTCTTCATAGCCTTATGATATGTGGATTAGCCTGTGCCATGCCAGCTCGTATTCTTTACTACAACGTGTTGTTATTTATATCATTCTTGGATCACTTGGGCCGATGACATTCTTAGTATGGTTGCATTGTATGACGTTGGATTTAGCAGCATATGTTGCTTTCACTCAGGCTTTCCAAAAAATTAGCCGTGGATTACTACCCATGTAGGCTGGATCGTTAATTTCTGGGAATGGTTTTGAACGGTATTAGTGTGATTACTCATAGATGGATATTGGCACATCCATTGAAACTAGGATATGTAATGCTCTCCAAATGTTAGGCAGTATATTACACATTGCTATTGGAGGCACAAAGGAGTCAATAACTGATAGATATTGATAACTATAGAATGACCCCTTGATAGTTTTTTGTTGGTTAATATAAATAAGGTCAAACAGAAAATATCAATGTGACAAAATTACACGGTTCTCTTGACTTGAGAATACTACTGATCTTCAATATGGAAGCTCCACTTTGATTATAGTTAAATTGTAGCTTGACATACACCGAATGGCTATTGTTGGGTCAAGCGGAAATATTGAAAGTGAAACACTATTCGAGAGAGGATTCATCTCCTTAGTTATATGAGGTTACTATCATGGTCAACTAAAGTCAACTCAAAATCAAAGTCTTTGGCCAGAGCACTTCGGTTAATAATAGTTGTTATTTTTGTACCAAGAACTTTGTGTTTGGACTGTAGAGTTGACTATAAATAATATTCGAATTTTGACCATTACCCAATTCCTTAAATTTAAAATGATATAGTTTTGACGAAAAGAATTGATGTAAATAATAGTCACAACCGGGTAACGTTTTACACAGTAAATTTTGATTTTAGTGAAAACAAGTAAACGATAAATTTGGCTAAAATGTTACACAACCTGCTAATTAACATGAGAATGTTAATGTATGAATATATCGATATTAATTGCTGATTAAATTTACAACTAACGAGTCATACAATCGAAATGATGAATACTCTTTTAACCAAATGATTTAATTAACTTGTAATTGTTATAAATTAAGGAAAAATTATTTAAATAACTTATATAAGTAATATTTAAATATGTATATGCGATGTCCCGGAATTTCTAGCAATTTAAATTTGAATAGTTAATTGATTTTTCAAAATATTTAAAATTTAATTTTAGCTTGAATTCAGGATATCAATATTTACTTGATAATTAAATCATTTAATTGTATAGTTTAAACATTGAATTTAATAATTGAAAATTCGGTAAATTGTTGAATCTGAAATTTCTAAGCCTGTTTAAATATTTTAAAGGCTTATAAAATTTATATTGTTAGTACTGAAGGTAGTGAATGTGTTGAAATTGAGTTTGGAAGTGTTTTGTTCAGTTTTAATAATATATCGTTTAAATTGGAGTTTAAAAATAGCCTTCCGAGGCACAGTCTCGGAATTTGACGAAACCAGTTCCATTGGATCCGTAATAGTTAGCTATTATCGGATTTCAATTTTCGTAGCAATCGGAGTTTTCGTTTGACCTTGGCAGCTCACAACGCTTAGAACTATTTTAATCGATTTGATTTAAATGGATCATTTATTTCTGTAACTCGCGCAGATGATTGAATTGGGTTCCGAAACATGTTCCATCGTGTTCGAAACGCGGGTAAAACCTTGTAATCACCTAACGACATTGCATAGGAGGAGTTCGAAAATTTTAAGCAGTGATTAACGAGTCGTTTTGAAAGATTTATAGTATAATAAAGGTTAAGGCCAAATAGTAAAAGATATTTTATCAATACTCGTACGCAGGAAGCTACCTCAATAGATATTTTATCTCCGTCCTTTTGTCTTCAAACAGAAGGAAAACGAGTTCGAACTCACTAACATGAACAAAAGGAAAGAGGGGGAAAACAAATTTTTGGCCGAAGCCTATTCAATGATCAATTTCTCACCTTAAATTCAATTCTCGAATCCAATCTCGGAAGTAAAATCCATCATCTTCATTTCAAATCGGCATGGCCACACCTTTTCTCCTCAAGTTCGAATCGAAGGAATTCGAGTCAACCGCTTTGTTTTGCTTGAACTCGGGCATGGCGTTTTCGCGAGGTGCTGTTGGGTTTGGGAGTCGCAAGCGGTTCATCTTCGAGGGCGCGATTGTTCACAGTGGAGTAAGCGACACTTGGAGGCAGCTGCTAGGGTTGTGTTCGTGGTTCGAGCTGCTCCTGATGGGGATGCGAATCTCGAGTAGGTGGTTGGACCGTAAGGACTGCCAGAGTCGCGTAAGACTGGGAGTGAGGTTGGAAGGCCGTGGTGAGGCCGTAGGCGATGAGTGTGGGGTAAGGCAGTTGTGATAGCTGTGGTTGAGGATGCGACAGTGACGGGGAAGAAGCTCGCTGCTCGTCTGCGATTGTGGTGAGAGGTTTATATGCTATAATTAATTTTAAATTTTTATGATTAGTTAATTTAATTAAAGATTAATAACGAAGGTGATTGAAGGTGATTAAGTTATTTAAACAATTTATTTAATTATTTTAGTCAAAAATCTAAATATATTTATATATATATATATATATATATATATAAAAGTAGTATAAAACCATAGGTTAGATTTTTGGAATATATAACTTATTTTTATAGATGTATACGTAGTTTCAAAGGGAAAAGTTCTAGTTTAAATTTAAATCATTAAAATTTATTTATTTAAATTGTTCGAATATTAATAAAATCATTTAATATTTATACAAGGTCAATAATTGTGGAATCAAATCGAGGATGAAGTGGATTACAAATAAAGGCAAAGGTGAGTAAATCTCACTCGTCTGGTATTATTTAAATTTAAATGGTTAAATTTGAATAATTGGTTGATTGATTGAGTTGATTGAATGTGTGCTGATAATCCGTGACTTTGGTTTGTTTGATTCTCGAGTAAATAAGGGTTTAATGATTGGTGATTCATTAAATAGGTAAAATAATCTGAATGGGTAATGAACTAATTCAATTACTTAACGATGGTACTAATTAATTTAGTAATTAAGGGTTTGAATTAATTAACTAAGGATTAAATTAAATTCTTGTGTAATTAATCAAGAGATTAATTAAAATAGTTAATTAAGGAATAATTTATTTATTTCCTGAAAAAAAAAAGGAAGAAAAAAAAGTAGATAATTACAGGTTGAGATTGATCGAGAATGATTGAGATTGTGGATGAATTAAAATAATTTATTTAGATTAGAACAAATTAAAATATAAGTGGAAATCATTAATATATATAATAATTGATGTAACTAAGAATTGATTAATTAAGATTAAATTAAGTCAATAAATAATGACTTATGAGAAATCAATTACTAAGTAATTAAGAATTAATGTAATTAATATAGACAATTCACTTATGAGGTAATTGATTTATTTATAAAGTAATTAAGACTACTTATTGATTTTTTTTGGTTAAGATTACTCAACATCGAGAAATTAGTTAAAGGTAATTACTTAAATGGAATCGAAAAAGAATTCATCCATGGTGATTAACCAAGATGGAATCGAAGATTGTCTAATTAATTGATTTAGAATTAATTAATGTTAAATGAAGGAATCTAAATGGTTGAGGTTAGAAATTCCATTAGAATCAATTGAGTTAATTTTGGAAATGATCAAAGTTGATATGAATGATGCGATGGTAATGGATGCTTGAATGAGATGATATCCCTGATATGAAATGATGAGAATTTCACTTTGATAACTTGGGTTTAGATGACATGAGACTCGAAGAGGCTGGAATCGGGTATTGGGGAGATACCCGACACCACTTCGAATTTCTTATAAACTGATATGAGAAATTGATAGGTTGGAATGAATGGATTAAAATGAATTGGATTATTTAATCTAAATTTTAGCACATAGAATTCTTATTTGAAAATAAGTTATGACTATGACAAAGTGTGACTTTGTAAATTGATATGGGAAATCAAGGGCTGGAGATTTTATCCGAGCTTGGTATTTAGAATTGATATGTGAAATAAGAGTTGTCTATAGCAAATTGTGAATTGGATAAATTAACATATGTTACCCGGGTTTATATAAGTTGATTTATTTGGTATTCCATGTTAGTTAGATTTACTCACGCTGGTTTCCAGCCTGACCCGGGTGTTACTTTGGTGTAATGCTCGGGTCAGACCGAGTATTGCAGATTTTCAGGTAGGTACGATCCGAAGCTCAGGAGGCGAGCAGGATGACAGTATCGCTTAGTATATTTCCGCCGTAATCATATTATTGTAGTTCTGAGGTAAATTGATTGTATATAACCAGCATCTGAATATATGTGAAACTTTGATGTACCAAAAATGTAATCGACAGATATAGTATTCTTTTGTAAACTGTTATTATTTATTATTATATTTTATCCGCTGCGAATGTGAGTTGTTGATGATTCTGTTCTTCTTCTTCTATCTCTTTCTTCTTTTTCATAACTATTTGGAATTTTCGGCTTCAGAAAATTTCGGGTCGTTATAGTATACATAATGTATAATTTAATACTACTTAGTATATGAAAAATTGTTCTATGATTTTATATATAAAGTTGTAAAGGTATATTACTTTCGGTAGAAAAATAATAATTTCTTATATATATTATTTTTAAATACTATTTAAATCAATACATATATTTCAATTATATTAACAGTTTTTATATTTTAAATTTCTTTAAATATGTCGAAATCAAAAAATAGGATCAAAATTGTTTTTCAAATTATAAAATGGCCAATTAATTTTTAAAATCACAAAATAAATTTTATAATATTGATATAAATTTAAAATTCAAAATAAAGTTTTATAAAAAATTTACTTTACAAATTTTTATTAAATTTTTAATGAATCTCCATGCAGATATTTATTTAAATATATCTTAAAATTTTGAAATCATTACCATGCACATGACATGGTATTATGTACATTTATATAAATATATTTATATATTGTGCAAATTTAAAATATTAATATATATATACATATGTAATTTATTATAATATTATTTATGCATAAACATTTAAGAATATAATATATGTATGTATATTCTTAAAAAATTATATACATATACATCCATTTATTATTTTTGAACTTTAGAATAATTAATTTTATATTTTATGTAATTTATAAATGATTTAAATTTCATACACATGATTATAAATATAAATGTGTATACATATATATATATATTTACTTGTTTAAAAAAATATGATATATATATATATATGTTAGTAATATTTTGTAAATATATATAAATTAAAAAGATATATAAACATATATTTGGACAATATATTTGTATATAGGATGAGCTAACGTGAATTTTGCAGTGTAAATCTCAACATCTATACATGGGCATTTTATACCTTACACAAATTAACATGTTACACATGCACATATATATGTTTTTATGATACACATATATATAATACAACATTAATCAAATAATATAAAATCATTTCATAAATTTAAATAAAATAAAAAATTTATTTTAAAGAAATATAGAAATGTTCTAAATAAATTAGACTTTTTAGGTCCAATAAAAATCCAAGGTGGTGAAAAAGTTTGAAATGCACCTATAACTTCTACATCTAGCTGACCTATCCTCTATATATATATATATATATATATATATATATATATAGGCATCAAAATACTGTATAAATAAATGTATGTAAAAATATAATTATATAATTACTATAAAATATTTAATATAAATTATTTACACAAAGTATTTATAAAACATACATATTCGTGTGTGTGTGTGTGTGTATAATTAAATTAAAAATTATTTCAAATATTTTTTTCAATATATGAAATCAGAACTGAAATTATTTATTCATTATTTTTTAGATTAATTTGCGTACACTTTACATATAAACATCGAACTAGTTATCAATATGTGTGTGTGTATGTGTGTATGTATGTATATTACTGCTGCTCTTGGCCAAAAAAACTTGGTTTTATTTTATCTCCTTTTTGGTTTTAAATAATTTATTGATAAAGATATATATTTAATTAAAATTTGTGCATAAAAAACTAAAAAATATTAAATTCATTTTCAAAAATATAATGTATATTTTATATTATATAATTTTTTTACAGAATTTTATATTGTATAAATTGTTAAACCACCTTTTGACAAGGCAGTATACAGGCCGATTTAACCTAACAGACTTCATGATTATCAAGGCCAGTAGTCCAGAGCGATGATTATAAGGTCTAGAAATCAACTACAGGCAATGGTATGAAGCGACGATCAATTGGGACAAAGAGACAGACTCACCAAAATATTCTAAGTACGGATCAGTCTCCCTTAGACAGGGGATCGGTGTTTATCCCTTTCCCTAGGTGATCAGTACATATCCTCAATTTTTGTCCCAAACTAGGTGAGAACAGTATAAAGTGACAAGGAAGGCCCCATGAGGCTACATTTCCAGTCTCAAGTAATTAGGAGTTTGTATGCTCAAGTTATGGGAAAATACTTCATCTAAGAAAGGGATCGGTATAACACGGATCGTATAAAAAGGGATCGGTATAAAAGGAATCGTCATATTTCGGCCAAGCAAGTACAACTCAATGGTAAACAATCAATATTTCAAAATCCATAAGTTCAATGCATACGAAATTTTATGAGAAAGATGTGGGGACCCTAAGGAGCCTACCCTAGAGATCACACCTCAAAAGGATGAAGAAAGAGGATCGACCCTCTTTCCTTTTAGAGACAGCTAAACTCAACTTTATAGCAAAAATCGATCAACATCTTAACATCTACACATCCAATTGGCATGAAAAATGGAGCATAAGCTAACCCCCCATATGGATCGTGTATCATTTTGAGCAAGTTTGAGGGATCGTATATTATCCCTCCATAGGGCTCAGCTATAACTAGCTTTCGCACCATATTGCAACAAAGATCGATCAATAACTCGAGTTCTACTAATCCAATCGGCTTAACACTTGGAGGCTATACATAATATAACATGGAGAAGCTCCCTTAGGGATTGCATGTCATTTGGAGGAGTTTGGAGGGATGGGCCCCTATCCCACCAAAGGGATTGGCTGAAATCAGAATATATGCAACACCACTTCATGGAAAACATATTATCTCACAAACCGTAAGTCAGAATGGCACGAAATTATTGAATATGTTAGTATATGAGTTTTTTTTATGATAATAAACATATATATATATTCATTTAAATGTATTTGTTATTGTACTATTTTATTTTTCATAATTAAATAGAATATTTGTTGAATAAAATAAATAACAAAGAATTTAAACTCAAACAAATATTTTGTTACAATTTTAAATAGTACAAATTTGAGCTCTTACTATATATAAACAATTTCAATCACATTACAATTTTGATTACATCACAAATTTCAATTTACAATGTTAACTTCACTACATATCACTTATTCACTCGCATTTATCTTCAACTCTATTCCAGATTGAATCCAGCATCTTAATTATTTGCAAAATAAATACCGACGTAGTAAAATTGAAAAAGAAATATTTCCATAGTGTAAAATAAAATGTGTTTTTAAAATGTTATTTGCCTCGGTTATTTAGGTTGCTCATCGTCATTTCTTTTGAATTCATCATAACGAACAACTTGTGACATGCATAGTGTATCACTGTACATGCTACAAGGCGTTCACACTGATATACACTTGATAAAATTGCAAGGACATGTGAGCACAAGGTCAAACCCAAACCATGGCTGGATTAAACTCAAATGCAAATGCAAATAACAACAAAACAACCTCGACCAATAATTGAACATGAATATAAAGCAACTACTTTCACAAGACCAGCAGAATGTCTAAGCATAACAAGTTCAGTTTCAAGTGCACCATACACAGGAAGGCCAGAACACACATAAACATAACTCGACCTGGCAACATGAAAGCATGACAATACTTTATTGAGATAATTGTCAAAATATAAATAGCTAACCGGAGTTTTTAATAATATAGCTTGATATCGTGAATTTGTATATTGAAAACAAAGCCAACATCAACAAACAAAGGAAGCCCAGCTCTTATGAGCTTTAATCTATCCACGCCAGAAGACTGTTTAACACCATTTACATAAAGAAGATAACCCTGAACATCATTTCTGATACATTGTATCAAAAAATGGCCTGAAAGGCAGCAGCAGCTATTGTCACCAGGCTGCTATGAGCAGCATATTAAAAATAAAATTTAACAAAAAAGGGAAAGGAAATAAAATGTAAAGATAATGTTTATGCTAGGTTGTGATATCCCATTTTCATATGTTCGATTTCATTCGCTTTGAAATGAAATTATAGTATAGTAAATAACACGCA
Source organism: Allium cepa (assembly GCA_030765085.1). Taxonomy (NCBI): domain Eukaryota; kingdom Viridiplantae; phylum Streptophyta; class Magnoliopsida; order Asparagales; family Amaryllidaceae; genus Allium; species Allium cepa. The sequence continues at coordinate 613,629,779 of CM060932.1, forward strand.
AACGGGAAATCTATTAAAAAATAAAATGAAAAAAATAAAATAAAAAAATGTTTGCAGTAATGCAGAGCAAGGTAGCCAATTCCAGGTTGTATATCCTTTAACTTCAAATGATTAAATAGCCTCTACAATCATCTCAAATTATGTTTCACTACCAACAGTATGTTCACTAATCGTATACTAGTTGATTATCTTAAAATTTTAAGTTTTGCACATGTCGATCTCCAATAACCACTGACTTTGATTGTGGCCATCTTCCGTATGCTTTGAGCTGTAGTCATGTATATGCCAAATTTCATTTGTAAGCATAGGCTGAAACTTGATATTAAACAAAATTATAACCTGTCTATATTGTATAAACACTACACATATCAAAACCACTTCAAAAGTTATCGGTTCTATATGACGACATTTACTTTATATCTCTGTCTCTACTTCTCTTCTCTATCTCTACTTCTCTATCTCTATCACTATCACTTCATCACTATCACTCCTATTAATAATAAGAATTCAATGAATAGAACTCCAACCGTGTCCTTTTGAAATTCCGAAAATAACCTACATCTATTAATGGAATCCAAATCCTTGGTAGTGGTTCAGGCTTTAGGATAATATTAACGTCTTTTTTTAAATATTTTTATATCGAAATGAGAAGTATGTTATATTGCTAAAACTCTCTATTAAGACATCAACTTTAGAAACCAAATAATACAGAGTCTAAAGAGTTTATCCAAACTATACATTCTTGTGATAATCTAACTTATTGATTAAACGCTTCAATGATGTACAATATAGTTACCACAAATAAACAAATGATGAAAAAGAGAATACAAGATTCAACGTAGTTCAACAAACTGAGTACATCTTCGTATTTCAATTTTAATTTTCTTTTTAAAAAAATGAAAGTTACCATCAAATTACCGAATTATTTATTATATTGGAAAGAAAAGCGGATAGTTACGTGTTAAATGATAAATTTCACTAAAGACTTGAATAAAATAGTTGGACAATAAAATATTAAAATCAGTACTTTGACAAACATAACCTCATACAAAAACATCATCAGCTTTCTTTCAAACATCACAACCTACAACACCTTCTTTAACTCTAAAACCTGAATGAATATGTCCTATCTCATCAACAATCTCAGAATGTATTAAAGCCTCAAAATAGATAGACAATAAAATATTAAAATCAGAATTTACCAATTGCTTTTTAGCCTTAAAATGACTAGCTTTAGTGGAACAATGTTTTGAATACCTACTAATTCAACAGCTGACAAATCATCACTTATATCAACTAATTAATGAAGAATACCCTCTAATTCTATAATAGACAGATCCAGAAAATATTATCACCTACCAATCTCCTAAAAGATAAATCTTTATCCATCAAAGCCATTTCCGTAACAACACAATTATTGATAAAATTGTATCAAAAGAAAATTGTATCAAAAGAAAACTAATCTTATTATTCAATTACGAACATAAGAGACCTAATATGGTTCCAACATTTGATCTCAGGTTAATGATGATTTACAGTCTACTTTCAAATCTCAAACATATTCAATTGCAAAATTTGGCGATTTGGAAGAAGAAATTAGAGGGGGCGATTAGGGCAAACGTGGAGGGAAATGAAAGGGGCAACTGTTTTGGGAATGGAGGGAGGGGGATTACATACCCAAGTGGTCCAAAAAATAAAAAAACTTCACAACGGCTTTGAGCCATTGCAAAAGTAAAATGGCCCTTAGCCATTCTTAATTGTTTTACAACGGCTCCAAACAGAATCTATTTAGTAAAAGCTCTGAACCGTTTCGATTCTTCTGCATTAGGGAGTTACAAAACTGCCAATATGGTGTAGTGGAAGCTGTCTATGAAAAATATTGTAAGACCGCATGAGATTCCTAGTACTATAGTCAGTAATAGAGATGCTTTGTTCACAAGTGAATTCTACAAGAGTATGTAAGAAGTTTTAGGTACCAAGCTAAATATGAGTATCGCTTACCATCCATAAACGAATGGGCAAACATAAAGAGTTAACAAAGTTCTCAAAGATTTTCTAAGGGCTTGTGTACTAGATTTTGGGGGGTCATAGAAAGACCATTCATGCTTAATTGAGTTTTCCTATAATAATTATCAAACTAGTATAGAAATGGTGCCTTTCGAAAAGCTTTATGGAAAGCCTAGCAAATCTCCAACACGTTGGTTGGAGACCGGTGGCAGATTGATTCTAGGTCTAGATATGGCGAGAGAAGCCACTAAAAAGAATGAGTTGATCCTGGAATGGATGAAGGAAGTTTAGTCTACGCAGAAAATGTAACAGCCTAATATTTTCAACCATTCGCATCCATACATGCCGGATTTTAATTGCTCAAAATACCAGATTGTTAATTTATATTTGGCAAAACTCAGCATATACAGTAAATGAATAAATCACATAATCACAAACACAGAGTAATATACAATATGCAATGGAAACAAAATGAATAGTAGTTCATGAAGCTACTATATATATATATCAAAGATAAATAATACACAATAGAAGTTTCAAATACAATAGTCAAATACAAGATCAGAATACGTCACTGGAATCAACTGAATAACTGCAAGCTGAAAAGATGTAGATGGATCTCCAAACGAAGTTCCAACTCCAAGGTGAGTCCTAAAAGCTATATCACTCAGTCTGACCAGAGCATAAAGCAAAACACAAAACACTCGAGTCAGGATTAATATTCTTATATCAATAAATTCAACTCAAGTGAAATATCAACTGAAATACAAGTAACTCAAAGGATGTTAGGATAACCATCCTCTAAGGATCCGTTAAACTATCTACTATGTAGTAATATACGCTATTATAATAATGTCTATAGTAAAGTATACTATTTAAAAATAGCGTTAAGGCTTTACATTTTCCACCTTAACACATTTTTTAGTGCCAATACTATATACAGTACCGTAATATCACCAGATCGGGAGGCTACTAGAGGATACTCCATAGGTACGACACAAAACAAACTCGTAGCGGTCTTGCTAGGGTAGGTGGCATGGCACAACTAGGCAATACCAGGTTAGATATACCTATTACACTTCCGGACTAGTGGTTACGCATAACAGCCACCACTGCCCACCTAGGAACACACTCCCAAATCAAAAAAATCGAATGTGGCCACCAAATCAATCACAAAGTCAGAATATGGTATCGAAGGAATGTGTCCGATTGGAGGAGCTACCTCACTTGTCCCGTCGATTGCTCCTGTTTTAGCCACCTTATGCCAACTCATGGGAGTTGGATCCATGTGTATACCTCATATAGGATCGTAGCCACCATCCTACTTCATTCTAGAATCTCCACCGCGTACACGGTTGTTAAAGTGGTTTTCGGTATTGGTAGAGAGTATGACAATATCCGATCCTAGTCTCTTTAACAACCAATCGTTATTATAACACCGCTGTCATTTCAAAATATTTTATACTTCAAAACCAAAATATCATTGCCATTTCAAAACCATATCAATACGATATCATTTCCATTTCAAATATATCCCTTTCCAAAATCATAGCATTTTCAAAGTTATAACACTTTTGAAACCAAACACTTGAAATTATAACACTTTCAAAACATAATACTTTTAAATTCATAACGTTGAAAACATAACTTCCGCCACTTAAACAGTTTAGATATTAAAATAGTTTATATAGTAAAATAGTTTATATAAAATAGTTAGTATTAAAATAGTTAGTATTAAAATAGTTAGTATATTAAAATAGTTTATATTTAAAATAGTTTATATTAAAACAATTTATATAGTAAAATATATAAATAGTTTTAAATATAATTTAAAAATACTTTATATAATAAAATAGCTTCCTCACATTTCACAAATTGATTCCAAATCAACTCAATTTCAAAAATTCAAATTTAATCCAATCTCAAATAATCAATTTCAATTCAAATCAGTTTCTCAATAAACCATTTCAATTTCAATATATTTCAAAGCTTTAAGTATTCAACATTTTCAAAACTAAATTTGATAATTTCAATATATATATATATATATATATATACTTATATATATATATCAAATTCAATTCACTATTATTAAGTTTGAAATATTTACTTAATTATTCAAATAACATTTATAAAACTTCAAATTTTAAATTTAAATAAAACTAAATATACCATTTCAATTTATGAATTTTTTTAAAATCATTTTTAATCAAAATTAAGTTATAAAATCATATCTTTAAAATCCCAAATTTAATAAATTTCAAATCAAATTATTTGAATATAATTCTTAAATAAATATAATTTCAAAACCTTGGAAATCATTTCGAAATATATATATACATTGACCAACGGTGTCTGTATATAATTTTCTATCCTATGGTCAAGTGATATGGATATTTATCATTTCAATCCGTAATTTAAATATATACACGTATATATCATTTCAACCCACAATCATAAATTCAATTCAAATGAAAATCGCTTGGGTCTATCATTTCAACCCATAACGATTTTCTCCTATTCTACAGATCGTTCGGGTATATGTCATTTCAACCCATAGGGAATTTTATACTAACAGGGAACTTGCAGAGTGATAACATATAGGATAATAGCATAATGGGCATATAACATCAATATAATAACAAATAATGGTGTCAGATTCACAGGTAAACAGATACAGATAATAGCTTGTATAAAGCAATGTAAATAACTAACATTAGCATATTTCAATTGTCGTTTCAATTGAAATCAAATTTAACAAATATAAGAACGTTAATCGTGAGTGATTGCTCACCTTTCGAGACTAGAGGGGAATAAATAATGAAATGAGTTACGAATCCAAGCACGAATTCCAAAGCAGGCATGATGAACACGGATTTGACGAGTAAAGCTGATAGAGAGGAACTGATAAATGAATCAGAACCGTCTTTGTATGATTTGAAACTAAATATATATTAAAATTTCTCTAAACCTAATTTTTTTTCCTAAAATAAGATATATATTTTTCCAAATTACCAATTTAAATTTAATGCAAATAAAACAAAATCTATATACATATTTAGAATCCAAACTCGGTGAACTTGTATATATATAACACTATATATATAAAAAATCATATTTTAGTTCAACACATATTTTCTTCCTAGAATCAATATTTAAATTGATAATATATCTAAACCTCTATGTTATGATTTAATTCAATAGTTAATGAAACCCATGCTAAAATAAAACATTGTCTAAAGTATATATAAAATTACGGACATATATATGTCCAGATTTGCAGCCTCATGATTTAATATATTCAAAACCAACTCAGGTATATATAACTAATATATACCAATACATATACTTATACACTATAATATTATTATTTTTATAGTAAACAACATTATATATATACAGAATACATATACGCATATAATTATATATATTTGACACAACAAACATATAAACACTTTTCAAAAATGTTAAGATAAACGTAACTATAACATATTTTATAAGCATAAACATACCAAGATGTTAACAATGTATATTTTGTATAAAAATAAATATACTGCCGAATATATATGATAATACTTCTTCGAAAAATGAGGTACTATAACATATATACATATCAAAATCTACTTTTAAAACAAATACTTACAGTCTCAGTAAAACATATACATTGCCTATACTTACAAATTTGATATGTATTAGTCTAATAAAATATAATACACACACACACACAATATATATATATATATATATATAGACTATAGACTACAATGCATACAAAATAAACATCAACATCTCCTATATAAACTCATATACAAAACACGCAATATATACACATAATACATAACTTATATATAAGCCTTCATATACAAGTAGCCAAAATCATATACAGTTTATAATTTTTATGTGTAGCGGAGAATATCTTATAAAAGTGCTTTTATATATTATGTATATAACAATAGATCAGGATATATGTACTCATGTATATATATTAAACTATATATCATACCGAATATATATAAATATATATTACAAATTAAAGATAAAACCTATATATTACAGTCGAATGTCAAACCCAGGTATACTTCTATAAATATCTATATGAGCTAATATATACTTTCATATGTATAACAGCTGAAAGAAGGAAAATAACTAAGCAGGCTACAAAATAAAATAAACAAAAACTTTCAAATATATATATTTAGCATATGTTCAAAATTTCAATATTTAACATAAACATATATATGAAACAGTATCTATAGTAAAATCAATATAGCTGATATACATATAACATTCTTTTTTATTATAACTTATATTCTAGTTTAAACGTTAACAGAGAAAGGGGAGTGGGGATTCACGTGGCGGCCATGTGGAAGGGAGGAGTTTGTTCGGTGACGGGAAAAGAGGAGAGGTGAAGAAGCTTTAGGTTGAACGATGCTTGGTGGAGTTAGGCTCGCTTGGGTGGCCGTGGGAAAGCATGCGAGAGAGAGGAGAATGAGGATCGACATGGCTGTGTTGCTCGACATTCAAGGCGGAGGTTCGGTTAATGATGTGGAGCGAGAGGGAGATGGGATGAAGATGCGGGTCGCGTGAATAAGGGGAGCTCGGTGATGAGGCTAGTATGAGTTGTTGAGAAAAAAATGGAGGGGGAGGAATGAGTGAACAGAGAAAAAGACAACAGAAAAAAATGAGCATGTTTATATTGTTTTTGTCTCTGAAATGAGAATCGCATGTGAACCAACCAAAAATGAATTGTGAAAAGGTGTAATTGCAAAAGTTTGATATTAATATCTAGGAATACAAAATGTAAATGGCTATTGGTTTAAACGGTGGAATATGAAATGGTGTAGGAAACCAAAAGACACAAACTGGTTATCGATACGGTTACCATTTACACGGATTCTGCTTCGTACCAAACTTCAAAACACAGAATTGAATATATTGCAGAGATCAGCTTAACGAGATGATCAAAACAGTATAAAGATATTAATGATATGACTGAATTATCAAAAGTCGATATTCGGTACAGAAAAATGCTGCTAAATCGCCGAAAGTAAGTTAAATGGAGCAATAACAGTCCGAATTTGATGAAACAAAATATGACGTCTCACTCAGAAGATGATTTACAAATTTATTGTGCAAAAATATTCAGGTTAGGAAAACATTTTGTTATTATCAAATATTATCTGGAATTGAAATAAATTACACAAAGAAATATACTTCCATATTAATATATGAAAGTTTACTGTTAGTCATGTTTAAATAGACGTATCCAAATATTAAATTTTAATTTCAAAATTCAATTATTTAGATAATCTCAAAAATTTAATTAAATACGTTATTAAAACCCTAAAAATTTACGGGTCGTTACACTCTCCCTCGCTCAAAACTTTTTGTCCCCGAAAGGAAGGAGGTAGGAGAATGGAAACAACCAGAAAGAAAATAGATTGAAAAACAAAATAAACAATTAATTTAAACTATATAAATTTCAATTTAAACAAATTAATATTCAATAATTGATTTTAATTATCAAGATATTTCATTAAGTTGTTTTGATTTCAATTTAAAACAAAATTTATTTATCTTATTTATTACTCTGATAACATTTTTATAATTAAAATTTAAGTGTATTACATTTATTATAACCACTCAAATTTTATTTATAAATTCCTTTAACATTATTTTACTTTGTAAATTATCCAATTACATATTCAACTACTAAATGATTTAGGTAAGTTACATATTGGAAAGTAATTGAGTAATATACAAGTAAAATTTTCCCTAATCCAATTATTTCAAATTTAAATATTTATTCCAAATTTTGGCTTCATTTTAATAATTGAAATATTTCCTTACATAAATTCAAAAGTTAAATTTCTGATTTTTCTTCAAACCATTTAGATATATATACACACACACACACGCACACACACACATACTATATACATCAAATCAAATCTAAAGTCATATACTTATATATACATTATAAATAAAGTCATACTTAAGAAATTTAAATCAAATTCATTTTCCAAACAAAGTGTAACAAAGCTACGAAATGGGTCTCTCCACTTCGAAACTCGAAAATGAATGTCGATGATGCGACCGCCATCACCGAAATTATTTTCCTATGGCAAAAGAAGAGAGCACTAATTTAATCATTTAAAAATTATTTGAAAACCATTTCTATTCGAAAATAATATCAATAATATACATTTTAAAACTTTTAAAACCAAAGTTTGGAATCACCAGAAATTAAATTCTTAAATTCTAAATTTTAAATTCAATTAAATTTCCAAAACAGTTTCTAAACCATGTTTTTATAATTCCATTTATTTATATTATGTGACAAAAGACAATGGCTTACAAAAAAATAAATAGGAAATCAAATATTATCATTTATAATAGCCAACTCAATTAACTATTTAATTTTAGAAAATTATACTTATATATAATCTAATCATACAAAATTTATTTACCAAATTTAAAAATAATATTGTGTCATTTTCCTCTGTTAAGAGTTTTGGAAATCCTATCGACAGTGTTGATCAGATGAATTGATCGAAACCCCAAATCAACTTAACAACTCAAATAACATAATATATAAAACAAATTTATTATTAATACAAATACATTCCCTCGCTCGATAATACAGAATGGGCTTCAAAGCAAAGATAGAGATCCGAATTCAAGGGGACCCTAATCAAAGCTAATTCTAACAAGGAAGATAGGCTTGAATGGGAGATAAGATAATTGAATAAAAAAATAGAAGGATGGATAGATTTAAATAAATCGTGGGCAACCTTAACCGAGTCAACCGAGAATTTGAGAATCAGACCGAGGCAGAATTCTGAAGCAAATCAAAACCAGACCACAAGAGATGGAATTCAGGCATAGCAAGAGAAAGCAGCATCGTAAACTGAGGATACAGAAATCTTCAGTGAATCAATGCTTGTTGTAAAGGAGTTTCACCCCTTTACAATCATTCAGTGGAGTTATGGGACACTCCGGAATCAAGAAGAAGTTCGATACGGGAAGACAAGAGTGGATTTCAGAATGAATAGGGGAGTTCTAAAATTCAAAGGAAACCAAGTTAAATAGGAAGAGATTCAAGAACGAATGAAAGTGATTCTGTAATTAAATTTACTCTATATACTGAGTTTTGCCTAAAACCAAAGCTCTGATACCATATGTAATAGCCTGATATTTTCAACCATTCGCATCCACACATGCCGGATTTGAATTGCTCAAAATACCAGATTGTTAATTTATATTTGACAATACTCAGCATATACAGTAAATAAATAAATCACAGAATCACAGATACAGAGTAATATACAATATGCTGTGGAAACAAAATGAATAGTAGTTTATGAAGCTACTATACATATATATCAGAGTTAAATAAGATACAATAGAAGTTTCGAATACAATAGTCAAATACAAGATCAGGATACATTACTCGAATCAACTAAATAACTGCAAGCTGAAAAGATGTAGATGGATCTTCAAACGAAGCTCCAACTCCAAGGTGAGTCTCAAAAGCTGTATCACTCAGTCTGACCCGAGCATAAAGAAAAACACAAAACACTCAAGTCAGAGCATTCTTATATCAATAAATCCAACTCAAGTGAAATATCAACTGAAATACAAGTAACTCAATGGTTGTTGGGATAACCATCCTCTAAGGATCCGTTAAACTATCTACTATGTAGTAATATACGCTATTATAATAATATCTATAGTAGAGTATAATATTTAAAAATAGCGTAAAGGCTTTACATTTTCCACCTTAACACATTTTATAGTGCCAATAGTTTATAATGTACCATAATACCTCCAGATCGGGAGGCTACCTGAGGATACTCCATAGGTACGACACAAAAGAAACTCGTAGTGGTCTCGCTAGGCTAGGTGACACGGCGAAACTAGGCAATGCCAGGGTAGATATACCAATTACACTTCCGGGCTGGTGGTAACACGTAGCAGCCACTACCGCCCACCTCGAAACACACTCCCAAATCAAAAATGAAATGTGGCCATCAAATCAATCACAAAGTCAGAATATAGTATCGAAGGAATGTGTCCGATTGGAGGAGCTACCTCACTTTGCCCGTCGATTGCTCCTGTTTTAGCCACCTTATGCCGACTCACGGGAGTTGGGTCCACGTATATACCTCATATAGGATCGTCGCCACCATCCTACTTCATTCTGGAATCTCCACCGTGTATACGGTTGTTAAAGTGGTTTTCGGTATTGGTAGAGAGTATACAATATCCGATCTCATTCTCTTTAACAATCAATCGTTATTATAACACCAAGGTCATTTCAAAGTAGTTTATACTTCAAAACTAAAATATCATTGCCATTTCAAAACCATATCAATACAAAATCATTTCAAAACCAAATACGATATCACTTCCATTTCAAATATATCCCTCTCCAAAATCACAGCATTTTCAAAGTTATAACACTTTCGAAACCAAACACTTGAAATTATAACACTCTCAAGGCATAATACTTTGAAATTCACAACTTAGAAAACATAACTTCCACCACTTAAACAGGCTAGATATCAAAACTGTATATATAATAAAATAGTTTGTAAAGTAAAATAGTTTATATAAAATAGTTATGAGTTAAAATAGTTTATATTAAAATAGTTAGTATATTAAAATAGTTTATATTCAAAATAGTTTATATTAAAACAATTTATATAGTAAAATGTTTTAAATATAATTTAAAAATACTTTATATAATAAAATAGCTTTCTCATATTTCACAAATCGACTCCAAATTAATTCAAATTCAGAAATTCAAATTTAATCCAATCTCAAATTATCAATTTCAGTTCAATTCGGTTTCTCAATAAACCATTTCAATTTTAATATATTGATTTCAAAAACATATTTGAACCACAAAATAAACCGTTTCAATTTCGATATATTTCAAAGCTATAAGTATTCAACATTTTCAAAACTAAACTTGATAATTTGATATATATATATATATATATCAAATTCAATTCTCTATTATTTAGTTTGGAATATTTACTTAATCATTCAAATTACATTTAAATAAAACTTCAAATTTCAAATTTAAATAACACTAAATATACCATCTCAATTTATGTAAATTTTCTAAACCACTTTTAATCAAAATCAAGTTATAAAATCACATCTTTAAAATCCAAAATTTAATAAATTTCAAATCAAACTTATTTGAGTATAATTCCTAAATAAATTCAATTTCAAAACCTTGAAAATCATTTCAATATATATATAGATATATATATATATATATATATATATATATATATATAAACACACACATTGACCAACAGTGTCTATATATAATTTTTTATCCTATGGTCAAGTGATACGGATATTTATCATTTCAATCCGCAATTTAAATATATACGGGTATATATCATTTCAACCCGCAATTCCAAATTCAATTCAAACGAAAATTTCTTGGGTCCATCGTTCCAATCCATAACGATTTTCTCATATTTAACAGATCGTTCGGGTATGTATAGTTTCAACCCATAGCAAATTCTATACTAACATGAAACTTGCAGAGTGATAACAATAGGATAATAGTATAACAGGCATATATCATCAATATAAATAACAGATAATGGTGTTAGATGTCACATGTGAACAAATATAGATAATAGCTTATATAAAGTAATGTAAATAACTAACTGCAGCATATTTCAATTGTCGTTTCAATTGAAATCAAATTTAATAAATATAAGAACGTTAATCGTGAGTGATTGCTCACCTTTCGAGGATAGAGGGAATAAGCAATGAAATGAGTTACGAATCCAAGCACGAATTCCAAAGCACGACACGATGAAAACGGATTCGACGAGTAAAGCTGATAGAGAGGAATTGATAAATGAATCAGAACCGTCTTGATATGATTTGAAACAAAAAATATATTAAAATTTCTCTAAACCCAATTTTTTTCTAAAATAAGATATAATTTTTCTTCAAATTACCAATTTAACTTTAATGCAAATAAATCAAAATCTATATACATATTTAGAATCCAAGCTCGGGTGAACTTGTATATATATAACACTATATATATCAAAATCATATTTTAGTTTAACACATATTTTCTTTCCAGAATCAATATTTAAATTGACAATATATCTAAACCTCCATGTTATGATTTAATTCAATAGTTAATGAAACCCATGCTAAAATAAAACATTGTCTAAAATATATATATATATATATATATATATATATATAATTACGGATATATATATATATATATATATATATCCAGATTTGCAGCCTTATGGTTTAATATATTCAAAACCAACTCAGGTGTATATAACTAATGTTACCAATACATATACTTATACACTATAACATTATTATTTTATAGTAGACAACATTATATATACACAGAATATACACACGTATATAACTGTGTATATATTTGACACAACAGACATATAAACACTTTCCAAAAATGTTAAGATAAACGTAATTATAACATATTTTATAAATATAAACATACCAAGATGTTAACCAAGTATATTTTGTATAAAAATATATATACTGCCGAATATATATGATAATACTTCTTTAACAAATGAGGTACTGTAACATATATACATATCAAAATCAACTTTCAAAACAAATACTTACAGTCTCGGTAATACATATTCATTACCCATACTCAAAAATCTGATATGTATTAGTCTAGTAGTATATATATATATATATATATATATATATATATATATATATATATATATATATATATATATAGACACACACCCACACACACAATATATATAGACTACAGACTATAATGCTTCCAAAATAAATATCAACAGCTCCTATATAAACCCATATACAAAACATGAGATATATATACATAATACATAACTTATATATAAGCCACCATATACAAGTAGCCAAAATCATATATAGTTTATAACTTTTATATGTAGCAGAGAATACTTATAAAAGTGCTTTTATATATTATGTATATAATAATATATCAGGATATATGTACTTATGTATATATATAAAACTATATATCATACCGAATATATAAAAATATATATAACAAATTAAAGATAAAACCCATATATTACAATCGAATGTCAAAACCCAGGTATACTTCCATAACTATCTATACAAGCTAATATATATTTTCATATGTATAACAGCCGAAAGAAGGAAAATAACTAAGCAGGCTGCAAAATAAATTATAAAAATAAAATAAAAACTTTCAAATATTTACGTTCAGCATATGTTCAAAATTTCAATATTTGACATAAACATATATATGAAACAGTATCCATAGTAAAATCAATATAGTTGATTTATATATAACATTCTTTATTATTATAACTTATATATACAAGTTTAAACATTAACAGAGAAAGGGGAGGTTACCAGAAGATGAGTGTTAGGCTGTGCGGTTTTTTAGGGGAGTGGGGCTTCACGTGGCAGCCAAGTGGAAGGGGAGGAGTTTGTTTGATGATGGGAAATGAGGTGAGGTGGAAGAAGCTCCGGGCTTTATGGAGTTAGGCTCGTTTAGGTGCCGTGGGAAAGCATGTGGGAGAGAGAGGAGAATGGGGATCGGCCTGGCTGTGTTGCTCTACATTCAAGGCGGAGGTTCGGTTGATGATGTTGAGCGAGAGGGAGATGGGATAGAGATGTGGGTTGCGTGAATAAGGAGACTCGGTGATGAGGCTAGTATGAGTTGCTGACAAAAAAAGTAGAGGGGGAGGAACGAGCGAACAGAGAAAAAGACAACAGAAAAAAATGAGCAAGTTTATATTGTTTTTTCTCTGAAATGAGAATCGCATGTGAACCAACCAAAAATGAATTACGAAAAGGTGGAATTGCAAAAGCTTGATATTAATATCCAGGAATACGAAATGTTAATGGCTATTGGTTTATACGGCGGAATATGAAATGGTGTAAGAAACCAAAAGACACAAACTGGTTACCGATATAGTTACCATTTACACGGATTCCGCTACGTACTGAACTTCAAAACATAGAATTGAATATACCGTAGAGATCAGCACGACGAGACGATAAAAACGGTATAAAGATATCAGTGATGCGACTGAATTATCAAAATTCGATATTCGGTACAGAAAAATGCTGCTAAAATGCCGGAATTAAGATAAACTGAACAATAGCAGTCCGAATTTGACAAAACAAAATATGACTTCTCACTCAGAAGATGATTTACAAATTTATTATGCAAAAATATTCAGGTTTGGAAAATATTTTGTTATCATCAAATATTAACTGATTTAAATTGAAATAAATTACACAAAGAAATAAACTTCCATATTAAAAGATGAAAATTTACCATTAGTCATGTTTAAATAGATGTATTCCAAATATTAAATTTTTAATTTCAAAATTCAATTATTTAAAAATTCTCAAAATTTCAATTAAATACGTTATTAAAACCATTAAAATTTACGGGTCGTTACAGAAAAGCTATATAAATAAGAGGAATAAAGATTTACAGTTCTTAGTTGGAGACCATATCACCGATGAAGGGTGTGGTACGATTTGGAAAGTCAGGGAAATTGACACAAGATATGTTGGTCCATTTCCAATCATAGAAAGGATAGGGAAATTCGTTTATCGGATAAAGTTGCTGGATAGTTTAGTTGGAGTCCATAATGTTTTTCATTTTTCTCATCTTAAAAAGTATGTGCATGATCCAAGGAATACTATTGAACCGACTGCATTGAAAGATTTAGTAATGGAACTGGATATGATTTGTAAGAGTTTTGTAGCAAAAGATGAGAAGCTTAAGGAACAAGACATCAAAGTTAGTGATAGTACAATGGAGTGACACTAAGAAAGACTGTATTTAGGAGAGAGCGGACAGGATTAGAGAAACTTATACTGAGATGTTTTGATGGCATGACCTATATTTGTTATATAAACATTTAGCTAGTAGGATATGCTAGCATTTTTTTATATGTTTGCATGATTGATATGCTTGTTGAGTTCCTTAATTATTGTAATTTTGACGATGAAATTCTTTAAGGAGGGGAGCATGTAACACCCCTAATTTTTGTTAACATTATTCAAGAGATTTAATTAGATAAATTGTATTTGGATAATGTGTGTGTGGTGTGATAAGGAGAATAAGATTTTTATTTAATTTGAGGCGTGCCTTAAGTAATCAATCAATAAGGATGATTTGAACATAAAATAGAGAGAATATGTGATAAGGGAAAAATAGGAACATACCTTATTTCATTCCCATTGCTCTTCCTCTCTCATTTCATTCTCAAAAAATCAAAACCTCACTTAAAGAGGGCGGCTATTACAAGAAGAATAAGATAGGGGAAAACTAAAGGATTCAAGGGAAAAGTCCAGGGAAATCAATCTTCAAACAAATTCTCCCTTATCAAATTTAAGATGAATAATAGTATCCATCTCTTTTATTATGGTTACTTTCGGATCTATGCTTGATTTTCGAATCATGATGACGATATGTCATTGTTTAATAGTTTATATCGTTTCTGATTGAATGATAATTTATTAGAATTTTATGGAATTATTCTTAAGGGTTTTAAAGGTAAAAGTAATCTGGTTATTGATTTCTAATTAACTTAAAATTCAAATATGTTGTCTAAAACATTATTTTGAAGATGGTTTTTCAATCTACAATTTTCCAAGTTTATACGAATATTTTATAAATTTTCTATGATGGAAAAAGTGCTTATTTCAGGGTTTAATCATTAAAAAGAATAAAATTAATATTTTGGCCTCAAAATTTTTAAATGTAAAAGAATATGGAAAATCATATTTTGGTATTTTGGGGATATTTCCCAAGTGTTTATGAGTTTTGATGAATTTTTTATGATAGAAAAGCTCATACTAACTATTAATTAATGATATTAGTTGTAAAGGTTTGCAAATTGTTTTAAGAAAGTAAAATGTGATCTTCTAACAAATTTTGAAAAGTGAAAGGAGAATTTATTATCCAATAAAAATTTGACAAAAGGCAAGGGTGGAAAGTATTATTTTTAAAAGGAAATAATTTAGTTATCAAGCTATTTATAGAAATATCATTCCTTTGGCTAATAAAATTCTATAACCTTTAGCTGATGCCATCATTTTAGACATACGACATCAAGTTTGATGCCATCATTTCAGACTTATGACATCAAATTTGATGCCATTATTTCAGACCTATGACATCAAGTTTGATGCCATCATTTTAGACCTATGACAGCATGGTTGATGCCATTATTTCAGACCTATGACATCATGTTTGATGCTATTAGTTTAAACTTATGTTGACTAATTTTATGCCACCAGTTTAGACTTACGATGACCAGTTTTATTGCATTAGATTAGACTTATGACGACCGGTTTTATGCCATTAGTTTAGACTTATGTTGACTAGTTTTATACCATTATTTAGACTACGATGACCACTTTTATGCCACCAGTTTAGACTTATGTTTTAAATGCTATGTATAATTGTTAATGTTTTGGCATAAGATTTTGGCTAAGTAATGGGCGAAGTTTTCCTTGTTTTTAAAGAATAATTTTAAATGGTTTGTCAATGTTAAAGATAAATGGTTTCAAGGAAATAAATTGTGTTTTAGCCCAATTTTATGTGAACTTTGATAATGGAAAATATTACTTAACTTTAAGTAATTTTATTGTGTATGTGACTATTGATTGAACTTATTTT
The DNA here is from genome assembly GCA_030765085.1 of Allium cepa. NCBI lineage: Eukaryota > Viridiplantae > Streptophyta > Magnoliopsida > Asparagales > Amaryllidaceae > Allium > Allium cepa. The sequence goes on from CM060932.1 coordinate 613,646,502, forward strand.
ACTGAAGATGTTATATGTTCTTGTTATCGATCGATCGGTTAAATTTACATATTTTACCATTGTCATACTCACAATTCATGACCCAACACTACATATTTAGATTTTGGGGGTAGAATTACTAATTATATTGCCCAGGTAGTAAGATAGTCAGACTACACTCCTAAGTGAGTAGAATTGCATCCAGGAGATCAGATGGATCAATTATTTTAGGATGCTATGAACTGATCTAATGACATGACTAATGAATTTAAAACCAAATAAGATTGTAGGTGGGGCTGGTGTAGGGTCGCGTCCTATGCTTCAGCCATTAGCCCTCGGTTGGTAAAGGTCTACGATTCCAATGCATAGGGCTTTATCAGTTGTGGGACTAAAATGATGTTTATTCACAGAAAGGAACTCGTAGATCTATAAGCTTACTAGATTATTTAAGTTGTTTTACTGTTAACCATATTTGGGGATATTGGAATATATAGTTAAAAGTTTTGGCCCGAGTTAGCCGGATAGGTTATTCGTTGTCCTGCAAAACCATTAGATTCATAGTGACCCTTGGAAAGCTATGATTTTGGACGGACGAACTATTTTTACGTAGGGTAAACCTTGAGTATGCATAACTCTAGAACGATAGACTAGTCAGACCTACCTATGTTGCATGCATGCATATGATCGTGTTATGTTTGTTCTAATCATTGTGGTTGCAGGTGCATGATTATGATTAACATATTTTAATAAGATACCAGTGAGGGGAAAACTCGTTGGTCTCACTAGATATCTATTTGGTTCGAGATGGAATATTATTATTCATGCCAGAATGTTTGTCTGAACCGAATTCTTTATTTTCCCCCTAAACTCTCAAACGCTCAGTTGAGTAGGTCGAGAGTAGGAATTTTTAGTTTAAACGAATAAGTTTTCGGAGATGGGCATGAGGCAAAATAGCTAATGTTAGGAGCTCTTATTTCTGCCGTGTTCTTTAAATTTAGGCTATGTTTGAATAGATATAGTGACCAAGTTTATAACATTCAAGTATTAGACTCCGATCAACCAAGGGGGGATCTTCATATGCCGCTCTTGGAGTATTTTGTAATTATTATATTTTCTTTGAATGTGGGCAAGGAATGAGTTTATGTAATGAATGTGAAGTTCTTATTGCTGATATGTACTTAAAGTTTGATAAATGAAAAATGTTTTAAAAAATTTCATATTCATGTGCTTCTAATGTTATTGATATGATTAACGTAACTGCATTTTATCATAGGAGAATAATATTATTGATCATAGCAGCATCTGTAGCACTTATTTTCAAACCTCAAAATGGGGATTGCTGCAATACTAGGATTGATCTGGATGATTTGAACTCCTCCTTTCAGGAAGAGGAAATTTTGAGAGTTATCAATGATATGCCTTGCAACAAGGCACCAGGTCCCGATGGATTTCCAATTTTGTTCTATGATAAGTATTGGCCTGTTATAAAATAAGATCTAATGAATTTATTTAGCAAATTCAATGGCGGTACGTTGCAGTTAGTTAGGTTTAATTTTGCTAATGTTTCTATAACATAAGAAATTTAATGCAAATGAATTAAAAGATTTTATACCTATTTTGCTTTTAAATTTCTCTTCTAAAATTATATTTATAGTATTAGCAATATGCTTAGTTCTAAAATGAATGATCTAATTGATAATACACAAACTGCTTTCTTCAAGGGTAGAAATATCACGGATGGGGTTGTGGTTATTTAAGAGGTCATTAACTATTGTAGTAAAATAATGTCACATGTACATTTTCAAAACTAGATTTCTCCAAAGCCTTTGATTCGGTTGATTGGTCTTTACTTATAGAATTCTTACCGGCTAGAGGTTATAGCGAGATATGGGTGGGTTGGATTATGGATCCCTATAAAATAGGCAACTCCATCATTATAGTAAATGGTATTTTAGGCAATAAAATTCAATCTAAACATGGGATTAAGCAAGGTGATCCCTTATCACATCTGTTATTCAACTTAGTGGCTAACGTCTTTTCCAAAATTATTAAGCTAGAAAATAGAAATGAGATTTTACACAAGGTTCGAAACGAGATTATGAGTGGTGGTCTCTCCATCCTCCAGTATGCAGACGACATCATGGTCTTTTCATCACATTTGCCTCATCATATTATAACCCTTATATTTCATGCGGCTTTGATCTTTTATCAGGCCTAAATTTTTTTCTTCTTCTAAAAGCTTGGTATTTGTGCTAAATGACGTTTGCAACATACAAAGTTCGGTTGCTAGCACATTAAACTATAAAACTATGAACCTTCACATAGATTACTTGGGGTTTTTAATAAGACCAACCAAACTTAGGAATGATGACCGGTTAACTATCATGGTATATTAACAAAAGATTATGTAGATGGAACAGTAAATTTTATCAAGGGTGGATAGGGTTGTTCAAATCAACTCTTTTTTACCGGCACTAACTACTTATTGGATGTTGTTATATCTCTTTTCAAAGTAGGCAATCGATAAAACAGATAAGATTAGAACAGATTTTCTGTAGGTTGGCGATAGCTCCAGCAGTAGTTTAAGGTGTTTAGTTAATTAGGATTCAGTTTGTAAACCTAAAGAGAAGGGAAGGTTAGTAATAATCCACATAACCTCAACATTTCTTTATTATGAAAATGGTTATGGAAGTTCAATACTACTAACAATAACCGAATCTGAAAAGATCTAATTTCTAACCAATTTTATAGTGGCTCTTATAACCTACACCAATTAATGTTTAACAATCATAATGTCACATTTTTGAAAATTAATTTTTAAAGGTTTGAACATTTTTAAACTAGGTATTAGTAACATTGTTCACTCGGGGAATAACACATCCCTTCGACATGATTGCTGGATCTCTGCTAATCAAAGGTTGAACTTATTAATCTCTACGACATTTGAAATTTTAAAAACATATCAATTTCAAAAGTCTATAGATCCAACTCGAACTTTCCTTGGGGGTTCAGCTTTAATCAGTCACAAGAAGGAACTACATTCTACCAGTTTTCTTCTATGTGCCAAATTAGAATTGTACAATATTGATGATAACGATGATATTAAAATTTGGTTTTGGGAAACTTAATATTATTGAAATTTTTAAAAGAAGAATGTGTATATCGATAAAAAAATATCATCTGCAATATGAACCTAGAAACAACTACGCACCTATATTGTGATTGTCGGTTTACTAAATTTACCCTTCTACAAATTCATAGAATTTTATTTTTATATTTCTTTTATCACTCTTGACTGTGAGTCTTATTGGTCTAGGTTGGGTCTTTATTTTACTTCCGATCGACGTTTTTACTAGACACTATTTTTACTATTGTTGCTTGGATTGTTTGTGTTGAAAGGAATCAAATTTTATTAATAATGGTAATACTTTAACTATAGATAACTTGACCTACATAACCACATTATTTTATTTTAGTTGGATTCGAGCAATACTTAAAAATTAGCTAACATCAACGGCTTTAAGGAGCTTCTTAAAATGGTAAAATCTCACATTGAAGCCTTATGTCAGAGAATCATTTCTTATAATAGAACTAGTAATGCCACAAGCATTTTCCTGGTAGACGATTACGCATACTATCTTTTAACCCTCTGTTTTTATTAGATAACTAGCTCATGCTTAAAGTTTATGGTCCATTATCATCTTAAACTTTTGTAGTTTACAGGCCGTAGTCTTTCCTTTATTTTAGTATATGTTTATTCTCCTCTAGCGCGCACATACATATATATGTATGTATGTAGTAGGTATGTATATAGGTGACTAATATAGATATATGTGTTCAAGCCTCACACTATTTGTTGAGATTTTCCAGTTTTAGCCATAAAACTGGACAATACGGATCAGGCATCCAAATCCACTGGATATGTTGAGTATCGATATGCCACTAGGTGCTCTATAACTTCTTCTGGATAGTTGACGAGGTTTCTCTCTCATCAAGGCCTCATCTTCGATGCTATAGCCGGACTATGATGCTTATTATGCTTTTTTTCTTTTACATATATGCTTTTTAACTTGTTCCTACATTTTTAAGGGATGGATATTTATGTTTATTTTGTTCGTATGGGTTTATGAGGAAGAGCCGCCTACCAGACTTATTTGTAGCTCGTTTGTTAAGTATGAAATAAAACTTCATGAGTGCTCTCCTTCACATGGAGGATCACTTATTTTTTCTTAAAAATTAAATTTTGAATAGCATCTATATATACATACATATACATAATAACTTATAATTTTAAAAAATACATATTTATATACATAAATTAATATTGTAACTTTGACTTTTATTACATATGTATGTGTGTGTATACGTGTAAACTATTTTCAAATATACATACATGTACAAAAAATTTATATGAAAGAAATTTAATAGATTAAATTTATTTTAAGTGTATGTATAAGTACAAGAAATATATAATTCAAATTTTAATATAAAAGTTATTGTTTTGATTTTTCTATTAAAGTGGCTAAAAATATAAACATACATATATGCAAAAAAAAATTAACGTGTACGATTATATTCATATGAAAATTTGATAACAAATAAATATATAAATTTATGATAAAATACTATTCTAATCTATACATATGTTATGATATAACGAAACATATATATCATAAATATTAATTAGATATCACCTAGAATATGGCCTTGATATTGCACCTTGAAAGTCGAATTAGAAACTCCTTGGATCGAATCCTTTCTCTTTCGGGAACAAAACTAACTAAAGACATCACCACATCTTTAAATTTGTATTTTATTTGGTTTGTTGTATTTCATTTAGAAATGGTGAAGGTTGAGTGCTATGCTTAGGACTAAAGCTAGGAGGAAGGGAAGCAAAAAGTAAAATAACAATTAGGGGGATGGCCATTTTGAATAAGAAAAGAAAGGAGCAAAAAAGGGATCTACATCTCGCTTTTTACATCTTCTCTTTTATTATTCAAAATCCATATTTCAAAAAAACATCCTTGCCCCCCAAAATAGCCGAGCACAGCAGTGAGTTAATGGACCCAAAATCATTTTTAAATCCAATCAATATTCTACATAATTCAAATCTAATATAAATATTTATTGATATTGTATATCGATACATACATATATAACTTTTATATACGCAACATACCAAATATTAATGCAAATAAATAAAAATTTAATAACTAATACTTCATAAATATTAATTAATTTAATTTATAACAATATAACTATATCATGTGATATTTTGGAGTATTCAACATTACGGTTGTGCAACTCATAAGTGTAAGTTTTAGTCAGTGATTCTAATATTAACGTTCACACACATCTTAGCTAGTGGTGTGATAGTTCGGCTGAATTTATTGCTTATATAATGTTAGTGAAACATTAATTTCACTATTTTAAGCAGTTCATTGTAATATCGATTATTTACACCAATTCTCTTCGTCAAAACTATATCACATTAGGACTTATGGAATTTGGTTTTATTTAAAATTCATGTATCATCCCATTCACTTGTATAATCCAAAAATTATATCCTTAGTTCAATAATAACAATTATTGATAATGGAACTACTCTGACTAAAGATTTTGACTTTTAGTTGACTATAGTTGACCAAGATATTAACCTCACAAAACCAAGGAGACAAATTATTCATTGAATAGAGCTATACTTTCAATTCTTCAACTTTGAACGAAGTATAGTCATTCGATGGATGTTGTTCCATGATTAAACTATAAGTAAAAAGGAGTATCAATATTGAAGTTCAAAATATTCCCAAGTCGAGAGAACTATGTAATATCGTCACTATTATATTCTCTATTTTTCCTGAGTTATATCTGATAGAGTTAGGGGTATGCCCTAGGGGCTATTATGCAATTTATTGTATGTTAATTAACTATGTAATCGATTCTCGTTCGTAATAAAGGTGTTTACCTTTTGTTATATATTTGTTATAATATGTTATAATAATTAAATTTTTAGTTAAAATTTATTTAACAGAAATTCATATATGGTTGACATATGATAGTAATTACAAATAGTTGCAATCATGAGTACTGTACCATGATTTATAATAAGCACATCATTTTAAAAATTCCTAGTTAAGATGCATTGAGACTAGATATCGATGCATCTATTGAGACTAGAGTACTTAACACTATAAATGTGGGGAAATGTATTGCTCATGAGTACTGGGACACCAAGGGGTTACATACTGATAGTTATTGGATAACTATGGAATAACACACTCAATAGTTTTCTATTCATCAATAAAACTAAGGTCAAACAGAAAATATCTATGTGACTAATTCACATAGTTCTCTTGACTTCAGTATACCAATAACGTTCAATATGAAAGCTCCGCTTTGTTTATGGTCAAATCATCGCACGACGTCCATCAAGTGACTGGAGTTTTGACGAGTGGAATACACTGCCAACTAAAGTCAACTCAAAGTCAAAATCTCTGACCAAAGTAGTTCAATCAACAATTACTATTATTATTGAACAAGGACTTTGTATTTGTACTATACATTGGAATATGAATGATATTGGAATTTTGACCATTAGCATATTTCATAAGTTCAATGCGATATAGTTTTGATGAAGAGAATTGGTGTAAATAATCATCACTATTGGGTAATGCTTAATAAAGTGAAATTGGATTTTATCGAAACCAAGTAAGTGATAACTTTAGCCGAAATGTCACCACCTACTAAGTGGTGTGTGAATGTTATTTCTAATTGTTCAATATAAATCGCTGACCAAATTTAAACCTAAGAGTCACACCAATCGAAATGTTGAATACTCCTTTAACTACATGATTTAATTAATTTATAATAGTTATAAATTAATTGAATTATTTAATATTTATGAAATATTAATTATAAAGTTTTTATTTAATTACTGAATAATATTAAAAATTATGTTATAATAGTTATAAATATATTAATCGATATATGATATCGAAAAGCATTTAAATTGGATTTAAATGAAATAAATATTGTTTGGGCTTCAAGTTGGTTTGAAGCCCATTCGTGGCTTAAGATATTCGGCCATGATTAGATCATGGTATGGCTAGCCATATAATATTCTTAACGGTAGGATTTTGATATATTAAAAGGTAGAGAATGAGTAAGAGGAAAATAAGGATCTTGATCCTATTTTCTCTTTTTCCAGTCTCTCAATTATATAACGATCAAAACTCTTATTCTAAAATTAGTTTTAGAGCCTCGGTTCCTACATTTAGCTGGCAGAAACCATACCCATCCCTCCTCTAAAATTTCAAGCATCAAACAAAATAAAATAAAAGCGATATGATAGTTGGTAGTCTGCAATTCGAAGCTAGCATCTTCTGGACTGTGATAAGATTCAAGGAGTTTATTTGAACATCTGAATAAGCGAATCTTAGGCTTAGGTCAAAGGTGCATAACTTATTTAATAACTCATTTAATATTATTAATATATATTATTGTATTATATTGTAGGTTGTTAGTGTTGGAATTAAGTCAGCCTGTAGTAGAAGAAATGAGTTAATTTCAATTTTTTATCATTGGGATCTTTATTAGGCCTATGAAGTCTAAGTTATAGAATGTTTCTAAGTCATAATTAAAATCATTATTTCATTTAAATTTATAATGTAGTTTTATATTATGTCATTAATATTATATTATATTATATATATAGGTGTATCATAAACATAGTGTGTGCATGTGTAACATAGCAATCCATGAAAGGTTTTACATGCCCGTGCATAAGTGTTGAAATTTACAAAGCAACAGACATGTTATGCCCTCTATAATTCAATTGTATCATCAAATCTACATTTATATACTTTAATTTATATATACAAATTTTTACAAATATATGTGTATATATGTATGCATATGTATATATATTTATATTTGATTTTGAATATATATATATATATAAGGAATATATATATATATATAATATATATATAATTATATACAATATATATATATGTATGTATGTAAAATAAATACAAATATTTCAAGTAAAAGTTCGAAATATATATATTTATTTTATTACAGAATATGAAATCAAATTTATTTTTTTAAATATGGTATAAACTAATTATGTGTACATACACACACAAGTATTACAAACCATTTTTTAATAAATATATAAGTTAATACATAAATGGAAAATATGAATGTATGAAAAATTATATTAATATTTATGCATCACATTAACACCCACAACAAAACAAAATGTATTTTTTAATACTTATTAATATTAAATTTCGTTCGGAGTTCAATATTTAAAAACTTCCAAATTATAAATTTTATATACTGATATTTCATAACATTCTTAACCATATTTTCAACATTTTAATATTACCCATATATATATATATATATTATATAGAATAAATTTTAAAATTAATTATTAATTCCATGATTATATAAGTATTTAAATTAAATGTTAAACTTTTTCTGATGAAAACTTATTAGATAAGAAATCGATTTTATAAAATTTAAAATATATTTTCTTTGATATATTTATTGATATTATAGATTTATGAAATTTATTTAATTTAAATAATATATATATATATATATATATATATTTTTGTCAAAAACTTTCAGGTTTATAACTAATTATATAAAATTTTAAAACATAATTATATGATATAATCTGTTATTTTGTATTTATGAAAATTATATGTATTAAATAATATTATTTTAATTTTTTAATTTTAATTTTTTTCCCAAACCATGTCGTGAGCATCATGGTGTTTATACATTTTATAATATTTTATAATCACATAAGCACATAGATTTATAACCATCAAAATGTAACAATATATCAATATACTAGATTTGCCGATTATCGATCTAATCATATGATATAATATATAATATTAATTTATATTTGTAAATCAGTAACACACCTTTACCTAAACCTACAAAATGCATGTTGAAACGAAGATATAAGCTTATTTGAATCTTATTCCAACCCAGCATGGTGCTAGCTTCTGAACTTACGACCATTGGCTATCGAATAGCTTTTGTTTTACTTGATTTTTTGCTTTAAAATAGAGGAGATGGAACTGGATAATTCCGGTTAGCAAGGAGAAGGGTGGTGGCTCTAGAAATAACGGAAAAGTGAGGGTTATGATTTATTTATGAAGGAGATGATATAGAGATAAAATATAATCAAGATCCCCTTTCATCTCTTACTCATTTTCTTCCATTTAAAATATTAAAGTTCAACCAATAACCATATCATGGCCAGCTCTTCCTGGTCATATGATGGCCGAGATACCCCATATGCGCTTCAAACCCATTTCAAGCTTGAAAAATATTACCTCATTTAAATTCAATTTAAACGTGTATCAATAACTTATATCGATTAATACATTTATAACTATTGTAAACATATATATTGATATTGTTTTACTAATCAAATAAAACTTTATAATTAATATCTTATAAATATTAATTAATTAAATTATTTTTTTAACAATTACGAATTAATTGTATCATTTAATAAGGAGTGTCCAAAGTTTTGGTTGTGTGACTCTATGGGTGAAAATTTGGTCAGTAATTAATATTGAACTATTTGAATATTAACATTCACACGTCACTTAGCAAATGGTGTGATATTTGACCAAATCATTGCTTGCTTGATTTCGTAAAATCCAATTTCATTTTGTTAAGCATTACCTGATAGTGACTATTATTTACACCAATTGTCTTTGTCAAATTATATCACTTTAGACTTATGCAATTTGGTAATGGTTGAAATTCAAATATCATCTATATTCAATTCTATAGTGCAAACATAAAGTCCTTGGTTCAATAATACCATTTTTATAAAACGAACTACTCTGACCAAAATTTTTGATTTTGTATTAACTTTAGTTGACCGTGATGCTAATTGTGTATAACAAAGGAGATGAATCCTTTCTTGAATAGTGTTTCATTTCTAATACTTAACACTCGACCCTACTATAGTCACTCGACGGACATTATGCCTTGATTTGCCTATAATCAAACTAGAGCTTTCCTATTGAAGATCAATGGTATTCTCAAGTCAAGAGAATTGTATAAATTAGTCACATTGACATTTACTATTTGACTTCGTTATATTAACCATCAATAAACTATCAAGTGCGTTATTCCACAGTTATATAATAACAATTGGTACGTAACCACTTGGTGGCCCCAACGATCATGAGCAATACACTGCCTAATAGTTAGAAAACGTTACGTACTATACTCTCAGTCGATACATCGATATCTATTCTTGATGCATCTTTACTAGGAATATCTAAAATGATGTGTTTATTATATTATGGTATGATACTCATGATTACAACTCTTTGTAATTACTATCACTGACACATCATTTATGGATATTATGTTAAGTGCATTTTAATAAAATATTTAATTATTTATAACACATTATAACGAGTATATAATGAAAAGGAATTTTTTTATTACGAATAATAATTAATTCAGAGTTAATTAGTTTATAATAAATTATTTAATTTCCCCTAAGGCACACCCCTAACTTGAATTTGTTCAACTAGTGCATATAGTTATCATACCTTGTCTATTCAGTATATTGATAATACTACACATAACATCCCTAGCTTAAATTTGCTCAATAACTAAGGAGTACGCAAATTATATATATATATATATATATGTGTGTGTGTGTGTGTGTGTGTGTGTGTGTGTGTGGTAGAGGACGACATTATATTAAAGATTCATAACCTTCAATATATTATGTTGAGTGATATCTACTTATAGAATAATGTATTTCTTATGCTATACCCCCGTTATTTAAGTGTCAAACACATTGGAAATCACGGTATATGCATATTTACTTATGTATTCATTCCTTAAATGTATTTAAGTTTTCTTAATGATCCACCATTAAATTATACATTCATATTATATAAGTTTTATTATTATGTAAACTATTTAATTTAATTAAACATATAATAATCTCATGGATAATATTATATTAATTTAAATCTTTTTTAATTGATTAATATCAATTCTTTAATTAATTTTGCAATATTCTAGTATAAAATTTATATAGAATATTTATTATTATAGTATAAAACATATGTCATATATGTGTGTGTATGTGTCATTTAATTAAATACCCATTAATTTATTTATTAGGTCAAACATATTTAATAAAATTATATTAATTTTGAAATTCATTTTGTAGACATACATGTATACCTATGTTATTTTAAATTTAAAACAAATTAGCACATATCATAATATATAATACATGTATAAATTTATTAATTAATTATCTTATTTAATTAATATATGTTATTTACCTTATTAATAAATTTTTAAATTTCGAGATTAATTTTATAATAATTTACGAACATTTTGAATTTTTTTAGCAAGGCTAGCCGGCTTTATAGTGGTCCGTGCCACTTTATAAACCACAAATTTAACAGGTGTTTGGAATATGTGCCAGAATAACTAAGAGAAAAAATGAACAAGAGCTAGGCAGACGCACCAAAGTTACTAATAAATAAAAGGGGACCAGTACCCCTCTGAAGAGGAGGATCCACTGCCTTTATCCTCAAAAATAGATCGAATAACGTTCAAAAACTCAGAAAAAAGAGCAGCCAAGTTAGGCACATAATCAGCTGAATTAGAGGTGGATAAATACTTCGTATCCTAAGTGGAACCTTATAAGAGAACACTATTTTCATCACAATTTTCCCCAGTCGTAGCAAGCACTAAATCATCCCCAGACACATGGTAACAAAGAGCTCAATCCTCATCATAGATTCTAACAAACATATCATAGAAATAAGAAGACGGAGAATATCTCATATCAGATTTCACATGAACCCATGCTTTCTTAGAGGAATGCCAAATAATTTCATTACCAAAATAGGAGGAAGTAAATGAGCATCCAAAGTATCACTAGTAGATGACACTGAAGGAGACAGAGAATCGGGAGGAAATTATGATTATATCAATTACATGCCATGATAATATCATTAACTATAACAAAATGGATAGAAGGCTTGGGAACCCACCTCATAACCGAAGGCTGATGTGACTACCCACTTTTCTGTACAACTTAAGCTAACAACAAACCACACAAGTCCAACCCAAATCAAACAGAAATAAGGAGAGTTAAGGGAAAGAAAGAAGAAGAACATAGATGAAGAAGAAGAAAGAAACTAAAACACCACAGTATCTCCCAATCGCAGTGGAATAATATATAATAAAATATCAATGTTCCTTACAAAAAAGAAAGTGTTATATACGTACATCCATCATAGTACAACAACAATCACAATCATCAGCCTAGATAGTTATAACATCCTATCCTCACAATTGCTGATAATTTCAACAACAAAGCAGCGGAAATAAACATATATGGAAATATGACTTGAAGACCACCAACTCATCTCTCGAGCTCCAATGCATCCAAAGCAATGACCTGAGCATTATAATAAAATAACATCCGAGTCAGTCTGGAAAACCAACATGGGAATACACCCCCAATTGGACTTTTAATGTTATAGAAACCTTTCAAAAGCAAAAGTATCACGTATGACCACGTCGTACATAAACACAGATGGCTTTTTACCTTACAATAATCAAAAAATTCATATGAAATCCTTTGATACTGTGATAGTGTCTAATATGTAAGTACTTATTAATCATAGTCGAAATTGTTGCATTAATTAAATTGCAGCATGCTAGGTTCTACAGTCAAAATCAAAGGCTTGTATTGGAGATTGGATTCCAACTATGAAAGGATAAGGGTCTACCCACCAAATCTGTACACCTCTTGGTAAAATGTACGGGAGATAACAACAGGTTGCACCTCTACTCAGGACGGCACTGTCCCCTTCTCGAGTAGCACCGAATATGATCGCCACTTGGTTGCGATCAACAACCACACACTGGGATACCGAAGCATACATGAATATCGCTCTAGACTTGGAATGATCACACCTAACATGGGTGCGACCGACTTAACACCGTCGCATGTCCCTTCTTTATTCATTTCGCGAATGTAAGGCTTGAAGAGGCCATGCCCTTACCATTCATATAACACTTCCCACTTAGAATGCTAACACTGCCTTCCAGGCAACAGTGCAATATCAACATTCATCCATATAAGTTCATTATGGGACTAAACGAAATGATTGTGAGCTCTGCCTCTGATTCCATCATCTTCAAGATGTATTCACTTCGAATGCTTGATTTGGATCGAAGTGGTTTTCAGATAACATATTTGATCTCGGTCACTTCGAAACAACATTCGATAGTTTTTGGTAAACTCAATCCCGGTTCTTTAGAAAATAAACAGTCAAAGATAAGATCGAAGATCGCCTCCTAACCGTCAGTGGACGAATATCCTTATCATTGTCCCGGAAGAATGAAATGATATTTACATGCACAATACAACATCATTGGAGATGACTATGCCCTATAACACACGTGTTTCCCCTAGATATTTCCAAAGTTACATTTGCGTCCAAATTCGATTGTCAGTCATTTAACTATCGAATAACAAACATTCAATCAGGGATTTAATTCCATAGAAAAATGCCAACATTTGGTTAAGCACTAAGTAACACAAAGCCTCCTTAATTAATCTTTTCATTAATTAAAATCATCTTGTAAATGCTTGTATCAAAATACTTTTACAAAGATATATTCACAACCCTTATATTTTCAATACTTTGAAAATATCTATATACTTATCTCGACGGTATAAGTATATTTACCAAACATTGAGGAATCTCCTTTTTATAAACTCCTAAAATCATTTATAAACTCCATTATAAATTTCTGAAACCATTTATTAACCATCTATAATTTATTCCTCTAGTCATTTCTAAACCATTATAAAATCATGTAATTATTTGTAAATTTCCTTTTCTAAAGCTGTAAACCCATTTCTATAATTCGTTATAAATACCTCTTTATCTTGTAAATAATCTCCTTTTAATCTTTAAACCATTTTATAAGCTCTTGTTATAAAAATCCAAATCCGTTTGCAAAAGTCTATTTATGAATATTGAAACCATCATAAATAAATAATTGTTATTAATTTTTAACCTCTTAAAAGTAATAATTAATAATTCAAACCAGTATGGATAAAATAATTGTTAATCATTACTATATAAACAATAAAAGTGAATTACCAAAATATTATTAATAATCATTATTGTTAATTTCAAACATATTAATAATTTGAATAATTAACCTTTTAAAATTATTTAAATATTTATAAACAACTTCAAGCGATATTAACATGAATAACCAACCTAAAAACAATATACGTCGCCTTGGTTAAAATCAATTCTTAAATCATCGACCCAGCCATTTTCATATTTATAAACCTACATTTAAGAATCTCTTTCCATTTTATTAAAATTTCCTTTGATAAAACCCCTTTATTTATGAACTCTATTTCCTTTATAGATTCCGCTTATTCATAAATCTCTTTTAAACATCAATCACCATCTGTTTAAACGTTACTTCCATACGGATAAATTCCTTTTATAAATCCCTTCCTATTTATAAAAATATCGTTTAACCTTCTAAATTTATCATCATCTTAAATTTCCAAAGTAGGGTCAACTATTTCTAAAATATCGTTCCATTTCTTAAAATAAATCCACTGTTTGATTTATTTTTTCAATTATTAAGCGAAAATGGTTTCCATTAATTTATAAAACACTTTTATAAATCAATACCTTCTATTATCAAAAAACGATTTTGCAAATCTTCACTTCATTTGTAAAATATTATTTTTATAAATTATCACACTTGCAAAGTCTCACATTTATAATTAGTCTTTCATATATGTACACATACATGTACATATATATAAACTTTGTACAAATATGATGAATAAATATTAATATCAAAATATCTCCATTTTTCCTATAAAAACATACCCTTTCATTATAAAAGACGAACTTACTTTAAGATTTTAAAAATCTATATTTACAGTTTTGAAATCTGTATTTAAAATATTTTATAAACTATTAATTTATAATATACAAAATCACACTTTCATTTTATAAAAGTTATTAAAACATATAAAATTTTCAAAATCAACTTGAAATCCCTTTTTAAATCAAATCATTATTTTATAGTATTTTAAAATACAAAAAATGTGGCTCGGTGCTACCAAAGTACCATTAAACAAAATCATGTCCATGTCATCAACATGGCATTCAACAATTCATCTATCATTATATATATGAAAATAAAATCAATAGTGTGAGGAATCCTATTGTATACCTTCACCTTGTCCCCCTGCATCACATACAGTATATAATCATAAAAATATAAATCAACTAATTCGAGGTGAGATTCGTATACAAAGAGTCATCCGTACTTACACGGAAACGTAATAGGGTCTTATCCGCTCCAATATGCGGAAATATGTCCAATCCAACTAATAATAATTAGTAAATTATGCAAACAATTAGCAACTATCAATGATAAATATCCAAACATTCGATAGATAATTTTTATTGACTAAAACTATTTCTAGTTAACAAAAAAGGTTAGATTAACTCACTTTGATTTTAATAGTCGCTAAAGCATTTCGTTTTGCATTCAATTTTAATCCAAATTACAACTAGCTCCAAATTCGTCCAAACCAATTCCATAGCGTAGTGCTTGCTGATACCAAAGCAATGCAATTTTTCACGCTCGAAACAGACCTCGTACGAGAAAGTTATGGATTAATTTACATTCGACATAATGAATATTAAAATTAATTTAATTATAATAAATATTAAACTTTAAACCAGCACCTTACTTCCTCCATCATCACGTTTCCTTCTTCTAGGCCTTCCATGACTTTGTTTTTCATAAATATTTGACCGCGAATTGCCGCTCAAGCTAGCCGCTACCAGCCTCGCCGTGGCTGCCGACCTACCCTCGACCTGCACCTTCGCCATATGCACGCGCTTACACACGTGAAAACCCCATTCGCTGCTCGCGAACACGAGTGAATTCCAGTCACCTTGATCAACGATTCATCAATCCAACCATTATTTAAGCTCGTATCGATGCTCTCTACGTTTCACTAGTTGAAGTAGAAGGCTAATTCAGCCTTTAGAGGCTCCGATCGACGATAGCCATTGGATGGTGGATTTTTAATGGCGACTGAAAATAGAAGCTAAGGTTTGGTTTGCAAATGGAAGAAAATTGAGGGTTATTTATAGAAATTTAAACTCGGCATTATCCATCTGTGAAAATTTCAAACTCCAAAAGAAGCGAGTCACTTGGCGTTCTATATGTTATACCCATATTATGAACACAATGGAATATTTATCGAAAGCCAATTCCATCATATAGAGAAGATAGCTTTTCAAAATCAAATTATTTTAATTAAATTCCTTTAATTAAATCCTAGGTGTTTCGAACTCACACGATTAAAAGATATGTCTAATCGACATGAAATTCGACGGCAAATAAAAATTCCCTATTACAGATCCAATGAAACTGGTTTCGTCGAAATCCGAGATAGTGCCCCAAAAAGCTGTTTTTACACGTTAATTAAAATGAGCAATTTCTAAAGTCGACTACATCACCTTTAAATCAAATTTAAAAGTCTACTATCTTCCTCTTATTAAATTAAATTTAAATTAAAATTTTAAAATTTTTCATTCATAAGAAATTCAAGATTCAATTATTTAAACAATTTCAAATATTAAATTTAACAATTCAATTACCCAATAAATTGCTATATTTGAAATTCAAGTTATTTAACTTATAAAATTTACTTTTCAATCTTTAAAATCAATTAAATATTCAAAATTCAAATGACTAAAATTTTGGATCATTACACTCTTCCCCCCTAAAATGAATTTTGTCCCCAAAATTACCAAGTAAGAAAGATGTCACAAACCCATTAACTTTTGAAAATAATTATTTAAAAAGGGATTGCCAAATTTTTAAGTCTTTCAACTCAATTCCTAGTTACTAACTAATGCCATTCCATGTTATAAACCAAAATAAAAATTTTAAGTTATAAAAAAAAAGATTCTCCAAAATTCTCAAAAAATTTCTAACACCTTAAATTTATGAAAAATTTCGTCAGCGTCTTCTTTGTGCGGCTCGATCATAATAAATCAAAATATTTATTAATTACAAATATCCATCTCATCTTCGAGGATGAGGCATCCCTTAGGAAAAATATAAAAATACGATATGTAATCCGAGATATGTACCTTATTTTAGTTTTAACAAGCATATATAATCAATATAACACGAAAGCGAGCTCCAAATGCAATGCATACGCCATCCACACCTACTAAACACTCAACAACAAATGATAACAAGTATAGGAAAAGTAATATCAATATATAACATATACTAATACAATAACCATATCCAGTTGTAGCAAATGCAACTAGAGAAACCATCAAACGATTAATATTCATAATCATATTAGTTTGCATCTTCCAATGTCAACATTTAATTTATTTAAGCCAGTACGATGTAAATGTATCATACGTATGCAAAACCATACCTGATCGTGCACTTGATCACACGATTTCACTTTCGAACTAGTATCGTTCACCAACCGCTCTAGTGCAGACTCAAATCCGGTTTCTCGATTAGAAACCGCCATTCTTCTTGCATAACCATATACTACGATAGAGAATATCGGAAACAATCAAAAATTCATATCCTGGGTTCGCCATTAATAATCGAGTGAAAAACCCTAACTCGGATCGGTATAAATCACCTCAAAATCATATGTCCGAATTTGGATTAAACATTATGTGAATAAAATAATATACGTACAACTTACGTCTTTTTTCAATTTACTTCCATTCAGTTGATTTACATTCACTTTATTTACGCTCGATCCATTTATATTCATTGGTTCGCACCCAATTTAAATCAAATTCAATCATTCATATAAATTTTTACTTTCAATTCTATGTAGCTTAGCAACATTTCATTACATATTCAATTTACTTATGGATCACTTATAAAACTATTTCATTTTAGCTCTTCCTAAGTTAAATTTTATTTTACTTTCACTTAGTATATTTCATTAATTCTATATCTACTTAAGAACCATTCCATACAACAATTTACTTAAGTTATATTGTAAACATTTTTATAACAAACTTCTACTATTTACTTTTACTGCACAATTTAGGTTCATATTCAATTTTCTCCAACAACCTTTCAAACTATTTTCAATCTAATTTACAACCTAAGTTGAATTTCATTTTATAACCCAAATTCATATTCATTTTATTAATTCATTACAAATCAAATTCAATCTCATTTAATTCATTTCATCCCAATTTACTAAACTTTGAGCTAAATTTAATTTTAAAATTCAAATTCAGATTTTCTTTCCTTAATATTCACATTTAACAAATTTAGAATTTGTTTTAGCTTAATATTCCTCAAATCTATGTTATACAAACTTATTTACTTAATATTTCATGAAATTTATTAAGTTTGTTTACGAATTATATCTACAATTCAGGGTTACATAATCACTCTATGACTTAAATGTGCATTCATTTCATTATTTTATCCAATTCTATTCAAATCCCATTTTGATTTCATTTAACTTTTACTCAATTATTTAACTTAACCTAAGTTAAATTTTTATTTCATATCTCGATTCCAAATTCTTTTCTTATCTATACTATTTTTAAATTATTAGTTCAAAATCTTATTATCTTAGGTTTTCTCAAAACATTTAGATAAAATGTTAGGTATTTAACACCGGGTTTTGTTTTCAAATCATTTTGAAATCATATATATGCACGCACACACACATAACTCCTTTATATATCATATCACACTTCTGGAATCTAAAACAAATTTATTTAAACTTCAACGGTAAATTATTCAGATAGCAATTCCTCACTTAGAAACTCGAAAATGAACGTTGATGATGCTGCAGTCATCACCAGAATTATTTTCCAGCGACTGAAGTAAGTTCAGTGCTTTCTATATCTTTAAATCCTACTTCAAAATATTTCTAACCATAGTATTTTCAAAATAATACTTTTATTATTTTTCCAAACCTTTGAAAACAATTTTCAAAATCAATAGATTTTAAGTTCTACAACTTCTTATTTTAAACCTATTTTCATTTACAAATCATATTTATGAATATACAACAAAATTTCATTTCCTTTCCATTATAAATCATATTTATATATCATATTTATAAAATATCACTTCTTATGTAATATTATGTTACCAATGTTAATTATTTTAATCATAATCAATTCGCTATAATTCATATTTACACATGTTTATCATTGTTTAAATTATGATAATAACATCGTTCATTAAAACAACAAACAACAAATGATAATAATCAAATATTATCATTCTCTAACAACCAAACACTCCATATACAACTATAACAATTATTAAAAAAGTATTCTTTTATATTTAAAATATAATTTAGGTAAATTTATTTCATTTACCAATTCTCAAAACAATACTATGTCTGTTTGCCTTGTTTAAGTGTTTAGAAACATCTATCGACATCATGGTGTCCCACGTACCGACTAGAATTGATAAGCCACTCAATAGATAAATTAACATAATATAAAATGTTTTTATAACCAATAACACACACACACTGAGACGACCCGACTTTCTCACCACAGAAAATCGCATCATCTTGAAGAAAGAAAGGGATAGAAAAGAGAAAAGAAAGAAGAGAAAGAAGAAACAACTTCAGAATCTCAACAGCTGAACGAATAAATTATATTAATAACATAAATATTACATAGTTTACAACCATTATCAGAGTTACACAGATTTCACATCACATACTAGATAGTTATAAACACCCGTCTAGTTGTACAGCTCAATACATTACAAGGAAACTACTTAGAGAAACCAACACAGTGGAACACTATCTATAGCTATAACGCAGAAGCCTCCTGCTCTATTTCTCCTCCACAATTCGTCAAAGCTAACCTGAATCCCTTGGCTACTCGTAAAAATTTGAGTACCCAAGAGTTTAAAAAAATAGAAGATAAACTCCGGGTCAGACATGGGTCTGGTGTGAGTAACAGGTTAAGGTTGCTTAACTTTCAAAAACCTTTGAAAAGAAAGGTATCACGTAAGACTTCCCACACATAAACATGGAAAAGTTTTTACCTTATGCTAACCAAAACATTTGATAGGAAATCCAGTGATATTATAATAGGTCTAGAGTTTTCAAGTAAATATGAAATAGCCGAAATTGTTACATTTATTAAATTCCAGCTACTAGCCACAAAAGTGGGTAATACAATCAAAACCGAGGGCATTTACTGGATTTTGGATTCCATACAATGGCAGGGCTGCCGGGGTACCGCCCGTCACAGTACGTCGCCTAGATCACCGTACCGAGGATCACTCCCAATCCCCTGCAACACAAGGCCAGAACCATCCCTTACTGGACAGTCCCGAACAAGACAACCGTAGCAGTTGGAGCTCAACAACTGCCCGTACAACCGAAATAAAAGGGACCTCTAGACAGGGGAAAATCTCGTCCTACTTGGGCATGACCCACTTAGCCTTGCTGCACCTCCCCTGTTTTAGCCATTCCCGGTTGATGAGGCTTGAGGCCACGATTACCTTTATAGAACACATCACTTAGAATGCTCATCGTCCACCTGACGATGTTTTAAAAGCATTCAATCCATACAAGTTCGTTCCGGGAACGAACGAAACCGAAGGGATTATCTCGTTACACTCATTTTGGAATCAACCTCAGAGTTAACGACGATAACCCTTGCACTTTGAATCTTCATCTTCACTTGAGATTCACGACCTATCGTTAATTTGGATCGATGTGGTTTTCGGATATCCAAATATGGAAACCCGATTCCGGTCTCATCGAAATCCAAAACATGTCTTTTAAGGCCAAGTTATTTTAAAGTTTAAAACAATTCAATTATCTATATACATACAGATAGATAACTCACAAACCACAATAGATAATCATCATTATCCTAATAAACAGATAATCCAGATAATCCATACTATCATCAAAATAGATAAACCATATCATCATAATGCAACCAAAGCATTCATACCACACTGCATTACTTACCTCATTTCTGAGATCACAACCATTCAAGTAATCAACATCATCAATTCATACATATGCAAAGATTTACTTCACCATAACATCTATAATTAATTTAAAATGAATTAAATTAATTACGTCCATCTCTAATTAATTTAAAGTGAATTAAATTAATTACTTCATCTTTAATTAATTTAAAATAAATGAAATTAATTACTTCATCAATATAAATCTTTCTTACTTAACCCTTAATTAATTACAAGTCAATTAATTAAGCATTCGAATTAATCACCCATGATTAATTATCCTTTAATTACGCTCATGTAATTAATTTCACAATTAATTATCTTACCCAAAAACAGTAACTAACCTTTAATTACTTCAATTAATTAATTAATTATAATTAATTACATTAATCCTTAATTAATTACATTAATCAATTACCTTTAATCACTTATCATTGATTAATTAAACCTTATTAACCAACTTTAATTAATCATTAATTATATTAGTTAATTATCCTTAATTATATTTAATTAATTATCCTCTTAAATTAATTACCTTAAGTAATTAACCCATAATTATTAATCCCTCTTGATTAACCATATTCAGTAACTAACTAACTAACATAATTACTTCATTAAAATAAATAAACAATTCCTTAATTAATTTCTTAATTAATCCCTTGATTAATTACAAAGTAATTTAATCCAAATTACTTCCATTCTTGAATCGTCTCCAATTAATTACATCCTGTAATTACCAATCAATTACTTCACTAAGTAATTTCAATCCATCAATTACATTAAGTAATTATCATCAAATCATTCAGTGTTTAAAATTAATTAAACTTAATTAATTAATTTAAACAATCGCATTAAACTTAATTAATTACATTAAGTAATTAATTCCTTAATTACCTCCATTAAGTGATCACACTTAAAAAATTCACAAATGATTATCATTAAATTAATCAATTTAATTAATTGTTAAAATTAATCACATTAGTTAATTATTAAATAATTTCAAGTTAATGACCTTCATTAACCATTCTTTAATTACTTCCATTAAGTAATTAACTTAGATTAACCATTATTAATTTACAAATTAATTTATCTTTAATTATCCATTAATTAAACTCTAATTATTTAATTAATTAAGTGTTAACTGTAACTTAATTAATTCTTAATTATTTAATAAATTAACCTTGATTATAACTTAATTGCTTAATTAATAAATCTTTAATCATTAATTAATAATCTAAATAATGATCTTTGATTACAAATTGATTAATCCTTAATCAGTTATTTATCAATCCCTAATCATTAATTAATTATAATTAATTATTGCTTATTTATCTCATTAATTAAATTAATTTCAAATCATTAAATCTTAATTAAATTTTAAGATAAAAACATTCTTAATTATGACTAAATTGTTATTAACAAAACATTTGAAATCAAATTTACTTTTTAATTTACTTTAAAATTTCATTTCAAATACAAGATTTAAATGGAATATAATTTAGCTTAAGCAAAGTTTTAAGCAATTTAAAA
Source organism: Allium cepa (assembly GCA_030765085.1). Lineage (NCBI taxonomy): Eukaryota > Viridiplantae > Streptophyta > Magnoliopsida > Asparagales > Amaryllidaceae > Allium > Allium cepa. The sequence continues at coordinate 613,669,143 of CM060932.1, forward strand.
ACCCTTTTTAAATTACTTAGTAAAGAAATGCTTGTCTTATACAAGAAATTTATAAGAGTTTAATTCAAATTCATTTTTAAATTCAATAATTTAAATTCACACTTTAACATACAAATTTGTTTAAATCTTTCAAATTTAAAACCCTCTTTATTTCAAACTGAAATACCAATTTAAATCGTTGATTTCCAGTTTTAAATTTAACTTTAAAACTTGCTCATATTTTTAAAACTTCAGTGTTTAAAATTTTAACTACTTACTATTATAAAGTAGGTTAGCAATTTCAAGTTTAACTTTATTATTATTCTTTAAACTGAGATTTTTAATTTAAACTTGGATTCTAAAATTTCAAACTTAGATTTAAAACTTAGTTTAAACTTTTCTTTACATTTAAAAGCTTCAGTTCTAAAATTTTAAACAAACATAGTACAGGTTTTGTTAAAACCTATAACAACCCTTAAAACCCGAGACACCCCAAAATTGCTTCGAGTCATTACCTCATCTGCTTCGAGTCAAGTACTCGAATAACTCGAGTCTTCCCCGAGTTCAAAATTCTACACACCACTAAAGTTCATCAGAACATCAAAATGCACGGTGCACGTGCACCGCGGCTCTGGCCATCTCCGGCTTTCCACCAACACTTCAATAAATCAGCGACCATCCCCTGACGACATCACGACCCTCCAAAGCCACCACACTTGCTCGAATCAAAATCGAGCACCCAATCTCAAACCTGGAAACACAATCTGGTTTCCCCCTCAAAACCCGTCAACAGCTCAACCTCGCCGCTCCGACCACCTGATGGTCTGCAACTCCGGCCTCGACTTCAACTACGACCCAACTACCTCTACCCAAAATATCATAACACTCGATCAACAATACTAACTGTGGTGATCGATTCTTAAATCACAGTAAAAACTAGGTTTTAAAAGGAAATCTCAAAGCTGCAACTTTCCTAATGATTTTCATCACGATCAACTATTTTTCCCATCCACTCCTAACTCTTCTCCATCACCTGGAAGAACCTCGAGCCCTTACGATACAAAGATCACCAGAAAATTCCTAATATCCTCATTCTAGTCATCTCTTAAGTGCACCTTTATCTTATGTCTAAAAATATTGATTCTTGATTTAAAAATCATGTTTTAGTTAGTGTATTCAACCTACAATACTAAATTTATAAATTATACAATATGAATTTTGATTATATCAACATGCATTGATGTTTTCAAATATTTCCAGAGGCAACATGCTTATTTTGTCTAATTTAAATTTTTAAACATTAGACTAGATTAAATCAAACTACATTTGTTTGATAATCACATCCTCTCAAAGACAAGATAATGTGGTAATGATTTTAAATAAAAACTTTAAGCCTGAGGAAAAAAACAAAGCAGAACAAAACAATTACAATCAGCATGCACATAATATAAATATTCTCATCAGATTCTTATCTATATACACATGCAATATACTTATTTATATCCAACCATACTAGCATGTAACCTAATTTATAATTTAAGATTTAAAAGTTACTCACCCTTTTATTTGAAGATGCTGAACAGGGCTTCCTAAATTTTGAAAAAGCTTTGGAATTCTTTTAACTGAAATGCTCCAGATTTTTTTTTTGAAAACAGCCCTTTTGATACTTTGAATTCCTTTAACTGACTTGCTTCTATAAAATCTTGTGCTTGAAAATGAAGTTTGTTTGCAGAACCAATTTTCCAGATTGCAGAAAAATGCAGTTTTTCTTTTCTTCATGAACTACAGGTTTGAAAAGAAAATGCTTTGCTTTTTTGTTTGATTTTAAAACTGATTGCAGGCTTTAAGATTTTAGAACAGATTTTCAAATTTTCCTTTGTGTTGAAAATGGCAAGTGCATGGTTTTGAAGATGCAAGCTGCAGATTTGAAATTTGCAGGTTTTTGAAGATGATTGCTGACTTTTGATATGAGGGGCATGTAAACTGATTTTTGGTTTTGATGATGTTTACTGGAAATTTGGATTTTGATCTGAAGAGTTTGTAAACTGAATTTGTTTTGAACTGGATTCTTTTGTTTGAAGAGTTGTTTACAGGGAAGTGGTTTCAGATTTGATAAATGAGCAATTTGAAGTTTTCTTTAATTAGGAAATGAGAAAAAGGGATAGGAATGAAAGATGATTACTTATATAGGCATATTTTCAGATTTTATTAAATTTTAGAAAATGAAAACAAAATGTGACACTTGTTAATTATTTCAACATTTGTCAATTGAAATGTTTATCTTTTAACATTTGTTAAATGATGCTTAAGAAATCAACACATGTCTTTATAAAGTAATTTTTATTTTAATTTAAATGTTAATATATATATATATGTTATGCCTAATTAATTTGTTAATTAGTACTTAATATGTATAGAATTTTTTTAAAAAGAAATCAAAACCAATTATACTTATAAATAAGAGTTTATGAATACATTTAGAAATCCAAAACAATTTAAAATCTATACTTTGGATTTCAAAACTTTATATTCAAATTCAAATCAAATTCAAAAATCTAATATTTAAAAAAAATTAAGTTATAAATACAAATTAAATTTGAAATAACAAATGCTATTTTTATTCAAAATCTAATTATAAAACAATACATTATTAATATTGTTTTTAAAAATAACTCATTATCAATTAAAATAATTATGAAGGAAATTATTTCTTAATTAATAAATTACTGATTTTATTAAGCCATATTTTAAAAAGAAAACAAACAAACCTTTTTGTTAATTCATTTAAATTTAAAACTTAAGACAAAATCATTTTAAACATCTTTCTTAACAATTTTAAAATCATATACTTATTTATTAAATAGCTTTGAAAAACTTAATATTAAATTAAATCAAAATTTCAAATTATTAATATATATATTAGAATTTTAAATCAAGATTCATTTATTAAATTCAAACCAAGATTATTTATTAATAACTTTGAAAAGCTTTATATTTAATAAAAACAAATTCTCAAATTACTAAAAATATTAGAATTAGAAAATATGCTTCATTTATTAAATTTAAAACAAAGCAAATCTATTTACAATATAAACCATATATTTATATTATAAATAGAAACCAATTTATTAGCTGAAAAAGATAAAATCTACCAATTAAATATTTATTAAAGGAAAATTATTAAATCAATTTGAATTATTATTAACAAAATTATCAATATCAATTTAATTTTTAATATAGATTATTAAATTGATATTGTCAAAAATTCCGGGATATCACAATCCGCCCCCCTTAAAAGAATTTCGTCCCCGAAATTTAAAACAAATGTAATTTAATAATCTCATTAAAGATTTAATTTTAAAACACAAGCATATATCAAATATATGCTAACAAACATAACAACCAATTCATCCAATCAAACAAATCTAATTATCCAGAAAAAATTCTAGATAGGATTCCTCGAGTTTCCCCAAGTATAAATACCGGGATACTCGCTCTACAGAATCCAAACAATCAATATTACTAAGCTACAGAGCTTTTATTCATCTATATCTACAACACTTGATAGGATATCAGACTACAGACGAGTCTGACTCAACAACCAAAACTCCCGAACTGCTGGTTCCGAAACCAGAGATAGATCATACATGTATTCCCTCAGAGATACGTGAAACTCATCGAATCCCAGTTATCCAAACTGGCAATTCAATCCTGTAGATCAACCACTTGTCCTTACAAGAAAGATCCAAACACTTCAGAGTTAGCTTCCCAGCCTTATCCAATCTTATAGCTTCCTTTCCGATAGGAGAAAACTTATCCAAAATCAAATCTCCGACTTCAGAATCCAAATTCCTTCGTCTCTAATCCACAAAAATCTCTGGATGATCCTGGGATGCCTACCACCTTACTGATCAGCTCAACCTTCACTGATGCCTCTAGAAATAAACAAAACCAATCAACTCAACAAAATGATCTCCTCAAGATCAATCCAAAATCAAGAACACCAACTCTACTCCTCAAACATCAGAAGACTAAACTCACTTCTCCTATCCGGAAAAGAAAAGCAGATGCACTTCCAAACTGCTTCCGCTGCACAACTCTGATCCGAAGTAGATGAAAATGCTGAAGAAGAACTCGAGCACAAACTGGACAACACATCCTAGAAATATGGTTCATCAGATCCATAGAGAAAATTCAGAAGCTTCTCCAAAACCTTGAGCTGCTACACCAACTCAATCTCTAGATGCGAACAAAACTCTGACTTCTCTGAAGACATCCGAAAAAATTCTGATAACCTAAGAGAACACCAACTATCGCAAGTCACTTTTGCGATCAGCCCAAACCAATTCCAAGAAAAACTGTTCTCTCTTTACCAAATAGAACAGCTGACACTTATCTAGCCAATCCATCGAAGAAATGGATCCGCTCTACTGCTTCTGAACTCCTCTTTTAGAAAAACTGCTAAGCTAGAAGACTCCCTGCCGACACAGAACACTCCAAGTTGCACTGCTGACACAGATGCCAAAGATCACCTAATCCAAAGCTCTTCGAGAAACTTGGACCTCAAATCAAACAGAAACACCATGCTGAACACAACCCCATCACCGACGCAGACCTACTTCCTTAAACTTGTTCCAAAGAAACATATTTGGGAACATACAAGTTCATTTCGGGTCCGAACGAAACCGAAGAAATTATCTCGTTACACTCATTGTGGAATCACCCTCAGAGTTAACGACGATAACCCTTGCACTTTGAATCTTCATCTTCACTTGAGATTCACGATCTATCGTTAATTTGGATCGATGTGGTTTTCAGATATCCTAATATGGAAACCCGATCCCGGTCTCATCGAAATCCAAAACATGTCTTTTAAGGCCAAGTTGTTTTAAAGTTAAAAACAATTCAATTATCTATACACACACAGATAGATAACTCACAAACAACAATAGATAATCATCATTATCATAATAAACAGATAATCCAGATAATCCATACTATCATCAAAACAGATAAACCATATCATCACAATGCAATCAAAGCATTCATACCACACTACATTACTTATCTCATTTCTGAGATCACAACCATTCAAGTAATCAACATCATCCATTCATACATATGTAAAGATTTACTTCACCATAACATCTATAATTAATTTAAAATGAATTAAATTAATTACCTACATCTCTAATTAATTTAAAGTGAATTAAATTAATTACTTCATCTTTAATTAATTAAAAATAAATTAAATTAATTACTTCATCAGTATAAATCTTGCTTACTTAACCCTTAATTAATTACAAGTTAATTAATTAAGCATTCAAATTGATCACCTTAATTAATCACCCTTGATTAATTATCCTTTAATTACACTCATGTAATCAATTTCATAATTAATTATCCTTACCTAAAAACAGTAATTAACCTTTAATTACTTCAATTAATTAATTGATTATAATTAATTACATTAATCCTTAATTAATTACATTAATTAATTACCTTTAATCACTTATCATTGATTAATTAAATATTAATTAATCAACTTTAATTACATCATTAATTATATTAATTAATGATCCTTAATTATATTTAATTAATTGTCCTCTTAAATTAATTACCTTAAGTAATTAACCTATAATTATTAATCCCTCTTGATTAACCATATTCAGTAATTAACTAACTTAATTACTTGATTAAAATAAATTACTCATTCCATAATTAATTTCTTAATTATTCCCTTGATTAATTACAAAGTAATTTAATCCAAATTACTTTCATTCTTGAATCATCTCCAATTAATTACATCCTGTAATTACCAATCGATTACTTCACTAAGTAATTTCAATCCATCAATTACATTAAGTAATTATCATCAAATCATTCAATGTTTAAAATTAATTAAACTTAATTAATTAATTTAAACAGTCACATTAAACTCAGTTAATTACATTAAGTAATTAATTCCTTAATTACCTCCATTAAGTGATCACACTTAAACAATTCACAAATGATTATCATTAAATTAATTAATCCAATTAATTATTAAAATTAATCACATTAATTAATTATTAAATAATCTCAAGTTAATGACCTTCATTAACCATTCTTTAATTACTTCAATAAGTAATTAACTTAGATTAACCATTATTAATTTACAAATTAATTTATCTTTAATTATCCATTAATTAAACTCTAATTATTTAATTAATTAAGTGTTAACTATAACTTAATTAATTCTTAATTATTTAATTAATTAACCATAATTATAACTTAATTGCTTCATTAATAAATCTTTAATAATTAGTTAATAATCTAATTAACGATCTTTAATTACAAATTGATTAATCCTTAATCAATTATTTATCAATCCCTAATCATTAATTAATTATAATAATTAATTATTCCTTATTTATCTCATTAATTAAATTTATTTCAAATCATTAAATCTTCATTAAATTTTAAGATAAAAACATTCTTAATTATGACTAAATTGTTATTAACAAAACATTTGAAATCAAATTTACTTTTTAATTTCATTTCAAATATAAGATTTAAAATGAATATAATTTAGCTTAAACAAAGTTTTAAACAATTTGAAAACCCTTTTTAAATTACTTAGTAAAGAAATGCTTGTCTTATACAAGAAATTTATAAGAGTTTAATTCAAATTCATTTCTAAATTCAATAATTTAAATTCACACTTTAACATAAAAATTTGTTTAAATCTTTCAAATTTAAAACCCTCTTTATTTCAAACTGAAATACCAATTTAAATCTTTGATTTCCGGTTTTAAATTTAACTTTAAAACTTGCTCATATTTTTAAAACTTCAGTTTTTAAAATTTTAACTTCTTACTGTTTTAAAGTAGTTTAACAATTTCAAGTTTAACTTTATTTTATTTTTAACTGAGATTTTGAATTTAAACTTGGATTCTAAAATTTTAAACTTGGATTTGAAATTTAGTTTAAACTTTTCTTTACATTTAAAAGCTTCAGTTTTAAAAATTTTAAACAAACAGGGTACAGGTTTGTTAAAACCTGTAACAACCCTTAAAACCGGAGACACCCCAAAATTGCTTCGAGTTATTACCTCATCTGCTTCGAGTCAAGTACTCGAATAACTCGAGTCTTCCCCGAGTTCAAAATTCTGCACACCACTAAAGTTCATCAGAACTTCAAACTGCACGGTGCACGTGCACTGCGGCTCTGGCCATCTCCGGCCATCCACCAGCACTTCAATACATCAGCGAACATCCTCTGACGACATCACGACCCTCCAAAGCCACCACACTTGCTCGAATCAAAATCGAACGCCCAATCTCAAACATGGAAACACAATCAGGTTTCCCCCTAAAAACCTGTCAATAGCTCAACCTCGCCGCTCCGACCACCTGAAGGTCAGCAACTCCGGCCTCGACTTCAACTACGACCCAACTACCTCTACCCAAAATATCATAACACTCGATCAACAATACTAGCTGTGGTGATCGATTCTTAAATCACAGTAAAAACTAGGGTTCAAAAAGAAATCTCAAAGCTGCGACTTTCCTAATGATTTTCATTACCATCAACTATTTTTCCCATCCACTCCTAACTCTTCTCCATCACCAGGAAGAACCCCGAGCCCTTATGATACAAAGATCACCAGAAAATTCCTAATATCCTCATTCCAGTCATCTCTTAACTGCACCTTTATCTTATGTCTAAAAATCTTGATTCTTGATTTAAAAATCATGTTTTAGTTAGTGTATTCAATCTACAATACTGAATTTATAAATTATACAGTATGAATTTTGATTATATCAACATGCATTGATGTTTTCAAATATTTCCAAAGGCAACATGCTTATTTTGTCTAATTTAAATTTTTAAACATTAGACTATATTAAATCAAACTACATTTGTTTGATAATCACATCCTCTCAAAGACTAATGATTTTAAATTAAAACTTTAAGCCTGAGAAAAAAACAAAGCAGAACAAAGCAATTACAACCAGCATGCACACAATATAAATATTCTCATCAGATTCTTATCTATATACACATGCAATATACTTATTTATATCCAACCATACTAGCATGCAACCTAATTTATAATTTAAGATTAAAAGTTACTCACCCTTTTTATTTGAAGATGCAGAACATGGCTTCCCAGATTTTGAAAAAGCTTTGGAATTCTTTTAACTGAAATGCTCCAGATTTTTTTTTTGAAAACAGCCCTTTTGATACTTTGTATTCCTTTAACTGACATGCTTCTATAAAAGCTTTTGCTTGAAAATGAAGTTTGTTTGCAGAACCAATTTTCCAGATTGCATAAAAATGCAGTTTTTCTTTTCTTCATGAACTACAGGTTTAAAAAGAAAACGCTTTGCTTTTTTGTTTGATTTTAAAACTGATTGCAGGCTTTAAGATTTTAGAACAGATTTTCAAATTTGCCTTTGTATTGAAAATGGCAAGTGCATGGTTTTGAAGATGCAGGCTACAGATTTGAAATTTGCAGGTTTTTGAAGATGATTACTGACTTTTGATATGAGGGATTTGTAAACTGATTTTTGGTTTTGAAGATGTTTACTGGAAATTTGGATTTTGATCTGAAGAGTTTGTAAACTGATTTTGTTTTGAACTGGATTCTTTTGTTTGAAGAGTTGTTTATAGGGAAGTGGTTTCAGATTTGATAAATGAGCAAGTTGAAGTTTTCTTTGATTAGGAAATGAGAAAAAGGGATATGAATGAAAGATGATTACTTATATAGGCAAATTTTCAGATTTTATTAAATTTTAGAAAATGAAAACAAAATGTGACACTTGTAAATTATTTCAACATTTGTCAATTGAAATGTTTATCTTTTAACATTTGTTAAATGATGCCTAAGAAATCAACACATGTCTTTATAAAGTAATTTGTATTTTAATTTAAATGTTAATATATATATGTTATGCCTAATTAATATGTTAATTAGTATTTAATATGTATAGAATTTTTTTAAAAAGAAATCAAAACCAATAATACTTATAAATAAGAGTTTATGCATATATTTAGAAATCCAAAACAATTTAAAATCTATACTTTGGATTTCAAAACTTTATATTCAAAATTCAAATCAAATTCAAAAATCTAATATTTAAAAAAAATCAAGTTATAAATACAAATTAAATTTGAAATAACAAATGCTATTTTTATTCAAAATCTAATTATAAAATAATACATTATTAATATTGGTTTTAGAAATAACTCATTATCAATTAAAATTATTATAAAGGAAATTATTTCTTAATTAATAAATTACTGATTTTATTAAGCTATATTTTAAAAAGAAAACAAACAAACCTTTTTGTTAATTCATTTAAATTTAGAACTTAAGCCAAAATCATTTTAAACATCTTTCTTAACAATTTTAAAATCATATACTTATTTATTAAATAGTTTTGAAAAACTTAATATTAAATTAAATCAAAATTTCCAAATTATTAATATATATACTAGAATTTTAAATGAAGATTCATTTATTAAATTCAAACCAAGATTATTTATTTAATAACTTTGAAAATCTTTATATTAAATAAAAACAAATTCTCAAATTACTAAAAATATTCGAATTAGAAAATATGCTTCATTTATTAAATTTAAAACAAAGCTAATCTATTTACAATGTAAGCCATATATTTATATTATAAATAGAAACCAATTTATTAGCTGAAAAAGATAAAATCTACCAATTAAATATTTATTAAAGGAAAATTATTAAATCAATTTGAATTATTATTAACAAAATTATCAATATCAATTTAATTTTTAATACAGATTATTAAATTGATATTGTCAAAAATTCTGGGATATCAGATACACACTCAAACTCATCCTAAGGTCTCGCTTACTCTATCTCAAATAAGTAAATTCCCACCAAAGCCTATGTGTTTGCTCAACCTCGCTCTAATACCACGTTGTAACGGACTAGGCTTTTCAACCATCAACAGTAGGTACAACCACCGTGGCACACAGTGGTACCTCGAATTTGCTTTTACGGCTAGCCTCTCGACTCACAACCATCCCGTTATTAGTAAGGACATGTAGGAGTAAAAGTCTTCTGCTTGCCACCAAACACAAAGCGAGAACCCTCTATCACGTTGCTGTAACATCCCTACTTTTTGATAACATTATTCAGAAAATTTAATTAGATAAATAGAATAATGACGATAAGGAGATTGATATTTGATTAAATTATGTTTATAAGGCCATTCTTGTTAACAAAGTAAACGGGCTTTAAATTGGTTTAAAGTTTAATTAAACTACACATGGGCATATTGGTAAATTAGACAATTAATTGTATACGGCTGTACACTCCTCGTTTTGTTCATTTACGTTCATTTCATTACTTAATTAAAAATAAACATATGAACCCTAACAGAGTCTGCCATTAACAAAGGAGAAGAGGAATTTTAATCTAAAGCTAAGGATCAAAAGCTATGGAGGATTAATCAACAACAAATCCCGAATTCCCTATGAATTTTAAGGTGAATAATAATCTCCTACCGTCTTTATTTTTATTTCAGAATTTATGGTTTCGGATTTATGGTTTGAATTTGTTTTTTTGACAAAACGGATGATGAAATGCTTGAGTATATTTTGATGATTAGTTTTAATTCATAAGCCCATGAATTTGCAAGGTTTTGATACAAAACCGAAAATATATGATTTTAGATTGCCATGGAAAATTTTTTATGTTATGTAAAAATTTAGAGTAGGGTTTTAATTTTCAGAATTTTCCAAGCTACGGAATTATGAATTTTTAATGAAAAATATGATAAAATTAGGTTTGAAATTTACTTCTTGAATTTCAAGAAGAAATTGAGTCTAAAATTTTAAATGCTTGTTTACATGATGAAATCGATTTAATATGATTTTTGGGAATTTTTCGTAGCTGATTTATTTATGGAAAAAAATTATTTTAATTGAAGGACTTTTTAGCAAATGTCAATTTTTGGTTATATGGAAAGGTTTTATAGTTTAAATCTTTAATATTGGATCTAATTAGTGTGGTAGCTTTTATTTGTAAAGTAATGGAAAAGTTTAAAGTAGCCAATCAAGGTGTTATGAATGGCAGGTTAGTTATAAAGTAATTGATATTTTCGGATACAAAACAGTGTTTTAGGAATAAGGAGGTTCTGCTTATTTTAGAGGCACCTCTCGAATCCTTTACCTCCGCTCCATCCCAGTCGAAACCATCACTGCCGAAACCCACATAGTCGGAACCAAGATACATGGTATCAATGGAAATTGGTACAGAGTGTACTGGTAAGTTGAGGAAGGTAGGTGTCGAAAGCTATGCTTTCGTCAGAGTCGAAACCAAGGATTCGATTTTAAAAAGATCAACACCTAACTAGTTTTGAAAGGCTTTCGACTATGTCGAGACCCTTTAGAGTCAGAACCTTGGGATTTACTTAAAGTTTTCAGCATAGTCGAAAGCCATGCTTTCAAAAGGGACTTTATAAATAGTTTTCGAAGGGGAATCTTTTCTTAAGATAACAAGCTTTCGAAAGGACTGGTTTCGACCAAGTTGAAATCAAGCCGCTAAATTCCCTTTCACTACATTGAAGTCATCCATATTGTCGAAGGCGTTACCTTTATTTTAACTTAAGCCGCTTCCTTATTGCATTTAAAAGGGGTTGGGGTTTCAAAGGAGATGGAGTCGAAAGAGGTTTTGACTCAGACCTTTGATTTTTAAAATTCTTTTGCTTTAGGCTAAGATGGTTCTGAAACCATCAATTATCCCAAAGCTGATTTTTGTTGGTTTCTAAAGATATACTTTCGTATATAACCATTTTAACCCAAATGATATTTTTAAAGAATAAACCCAATACTTTTGAAAGGGATACTTTCATTTGTTTCAAAGATCTAAATATTAAAAAGATAATTTAATACCATCGAAAGGTATAATATGTTTCGTAAGAGAATGTCTATTAAGGGCTTCGAAAGGTATGTATACAATGTTTTGAAAAGAGGGTTTTTCTATCGAATGAGACTATCAAGAAGTTTCGAAAGAGATGTTTTTATGGTTTCAGAACATAAACCCAATCTCAACTGAAAGTAATAACCATGGTGTAAATAAGGATTTTGAAATGTTATTCACATTGTTATTAACCCATAACTGTATTTTAGGAGCAGAATAACCAGTTAGGTTGACCCAGTAATGAATATAACTTAACACATATTAAAACTTTAATTAAAGATATTGATAGGGCCAATAGGTTTACAATAAGCCCATAAAAACTATATGATATTGGCATTGACCAGTAGGTTCATAGTCCGCCCATGAAAACTATGGTTTGATACTGGTAAGGGCTAGTAGGTTTGTAGTTATCCCACGAAATCTATATCCAGATTAAGATATTGGCAGTCGGCCAGTAGGTTCCTTGTCAGCCCATGAAAACTAGAATAAGAAATAAAATATTGGAGTTACCAATAGGTTCTTAGTGACTCCATGAAAATAAGTAATTGGGCAGACAGTCCATAAAAATTTAATGGGTTAATAGTAACCCTGGAAACTATATATTGAGACAGATAGTCGGAATGAATGGGGATGGGTAATCCAGAATTGATTTATTGTTTTGCATATTATCATAATATTCTGAAATATTTCGTTTTAACCATTGTGGATGCAGGATCATAGTACATGGTTTTATAAATGTTTTGGAATATTAATGAGGGGAAACCCGTTCCGCTAAGAGGCGTAGTCTTACTAGATATCTAAATGGCTTGAGATGGTAAATTATTATTCATACTAGGCTTTATGTTTGACTCGATTTTTTTGTTTTCCCATTAAACTCTAGGGTACTCAATTGATTTTGTGTAGATTGATAGTTAAGGTTTTCAGGTGTTCTTTTAGACAAATAAAAGCTTCCGAGGGCATGTGTGATAACCCGAATTTTTGGACATTTGTTAATTGGTAATTAACTGGTTTTTATTAGTTGAACAGATAAAATTCTGATAATAAAAGATATCTGGATGTATATAAATGGATTTGAAACTATAATTAATATTAAAATATAAATATCTGGAAATGATAAATCTTATAGTAAATTAAAAAATATATATAAATAGATATATGCAAACTCCATAATGTTGAAATCTTAAGTGTATACATATACAAATCCATTGTGAATATATAATCACAGCAAACATATTAATATAATAATTTAATTGGGCAATAATAATTTGATTACCTTCTTTTATAAATATTTAATTTGGCAAAAATTTATCCTTTCAAAGCTAATAAAAATGATTTTCTAATCATAATATATAATATATAGGTAAATATATTGAATTTGAAGTTATGTTTTGAAATTAATATGATAATTTTCAAGAGTTATTTTAAGTTGAATTCTATATTTTTAACACTAAAATAGTATATATATTTATTTATTTATTTATTTATTTATTAATTTAAAAAGTATTTTATCTCAAAATAAGATTTGATAAGAGTATATATGCTTTCTTTTAAAATTTGAAAAAGAAATAAAGATAGTTTGTATATATATAAGGATTTTAAAAAAACTATTGAATAAAAACATATTCATTTATAAATATAAAAACCAATTGATATAGAATATAAATATCATATAAAAACATTTAATACATGCAAATTACATGTGTAAGCATCATAATAAGAAATTAGGCAAGTGTAATCATCTTAGCATGGGATTTAACAAGTGTTAGTTTGATTTTATCATGAAATAAACAAGTGTCATACTTTTAAATTCTCTTTTCATTTTTTTTAAATTCAATAAATAAAGGGAAAACAAGTTATATACATCTACTTCTCCTCTTTTCATATTTTCTTTCATATGATTCAAAATCTTGAACCTGAGCAGATTAAAAACAAAAACAAATACAAAGCGTTTAAAACTAGAATAATCAAACCTAAAGCAACATAAACAAGCAGATCAAGATTCAAAAAAAGTTCCAGATCAAAATTCAAAAACCAGGCTTCTATGTTTCTTCTTAAACCCGTGAGTAAACAATTTTCTTTAAAGGGTTCAATCTGTTTTAAAATCTGGATGCATGCAATAAATAAATGGAGTAAAGTGTGATAATTGTTTGCATGATTTTTAAATATGAATTGTATGTATTTATATCTGAATATATGGATGTGCATGTGTGTATACAGAATGATGGCTCTGTTCTTGTTATACAAGTTGCAAAACTTGATCAAAAATTCATATCTCTTCCCCATATTCTTTTTAGTCTTCAATATATAAACAAAATTTATCTGTTATAACAAGATACCAATTTTAAAAATATTTTCAACTTAAATCTGGAGCTAGTTTTAACAAGAAGGAAGAAGTACAGTGAAACTTTAATTATATCTAAATCTCGATCTAAATAATTTGTAGTTTCATGAATATAATCTCTTTTATCTTCAAGAACTATGATTTTTAAAGAAAGAATAATGATTTTTAAGGTTGTAACTCGAGAGAGATTGAGGGATGAACGAAATTCATGTTTGTGTCGATTTTTGGTGATCGGAGTGAACTGGGTGGTCGAGGCCATTACTGAAGCAAGCTGGGAGGTCGGAGGTCACGACAAAAATGGTCAGAGGAATTCTCGTCCACCGCGGTGACCGGACGAAGTCGAAGTAGGGTTTTAGCTCAGTCTTGGTCGAGGTTGGAATTTGGGCTACTACGTCGACGACAAGGCATCAGAATTGATCGGTCATGGGGAAAATGGAGCGCGGGTCATCGATGAGGGTATGGCTGGAGTTTCAAAGTGTCCGGTGGTTTGTAGCGGCAAGACGAGGTGGATTTGTGGGTGTCCAATTTTGTTCCTTTGGGTTCGATCGAACTTAATTTTGTTTTCGAGATCGATTGGGATATCTGGGTGGTCAGATGGCTAGAGGAAGTCGAAGACGACTTGTCGGCGATGGCTTGGGTGGTCGGAACGTCGCCGACAGTCGGTGCATGTGCACAGGTATCTATCGTATCAGTATTTGCTTAGAGAGGAAGAAGAAGGGGAGTGCCTCGGGGTCGATCTCAGGAAATATTGGGTTGGTCTCAGGTTCGTATTCGTGTTGTACGCGAGGGTTATCCCGCTTATAACTGTTTAAATTTAAACAAAGTTTAAAGAAATAAAAAAAAGAGAAGAAGGGTGGAGGCTCGGGTGTGAGCACGAGTAAACCCTGGGTTGTCTCGAGTAAATATAAGGTGTTATCAAGTTTTAAAGTTAAAACAAAAATTAAGTTTTATAACTAATTTCTTAAAACTATTCCTTTTAAATAATGATGTTATTCAAATATTTTGTTAGTTGAAAGTTGTATATTTTATTTTAACTAATGTAGGTTAATTCTTAAAGTTTATTTAACTTAATTAATAATATAATTAAGTAGTAATTAAGAAGACGTATTGTTTTTATCATTTAATAAACTTAAGGTCTTAACTTAATAAGCTAATGATAATTAATTTCAAGATTTATTTAAATAAGACTTTAAATGTTAATTAAGAAGTTAATTAAGATAAATGACTTATTCTTTTAATTAATTAAGGTTTGGATGATTAAAGATTTATTTATAAAGGTAATTAATGGGTAATTAATTAATTAATTATTAATAATTAAAGTTTTATTAATTAGAGTAATTAAAGATTAATTATTAATTAATTAAAGGTAATTAATTGATAACTAAAGGATAATTAATTAATGTGATTAATTAATGGATAATTAATTAAGATTAGTTAATCAATGTAATTAATTAAGGTTAATTAATTAATGAAATTAAGTAAGGATAACTAATTATTAAGTAATTAAGGAATAGTTAATTAATGAAGTGATTAAGGATGGTTAATTAATTAAAGTAATAACAAATGGTTTGTAATTAATTAATGATAATTAAGTTGGGTTAAGTAATTAATTCATAAGTAATTAATTTAATTGGTTAAATTAAATTAAGTGGAATTTCACTATAAGGGCCTGTTACCATCAACTAATTATTTTCTAGGACATGTGTTCAAAAAAATTAGTTTCCAAGACACAGGTCGAAAATAAACCCACTGCTTCTCACTAATCGATATCTGTCGCCAAACCTTCGAATGAAAAACAAAACTAGGGCTTAGAAACAAAATCGCCTCAGTTGGATTATCGATTGGTTGAAGAAATCGTACCGCCTAACTTTTCTCAACTGAACAAGTAGTTGTTTATTTCTACTGTTTTCTATATATCGATTGTTCACTTTTCTTCAGCTGAACAAGCAAATTGTTAATCGCCTCACCTTTCTTTAGCTGAAGAAACGAAGACGCGATTTCTATTCACTAGTTGCAAGACGCAATTTCTATTCACTAGTTGTAGAACAAGTTAATACTTGTTTATCTTTGCTGTTTGTTGTTCATCGATTGTTTTTTTTTGCTATATATCGATTGTTATTGTTAGCTGAAGTAATTAGTCATTCATTGATTTATTTTCTTTGCTATTTATGGGTTGTTTTTGCTTGTGTTTGAACAAGTAAGAAATAAGTTCTATTGATTGTGTTTATATATAACATTTTTTGTAATGCATGTAAGGTGTTTTTTTGTTTTTATAACGATTTAACGTTATCTAAAATTGTTTATATTCAACCACTTAAAAAGATAAATCTGTTTATATTTTAATCTAAATGATTTAATACAAGAATGTAATGGATTTAACATGTTTTTTTATCTTTGAGTCGCTTTAACGTAATTTTAACTTCAGTACTTCAAAAATCGTATGTATTGTGTAAACATAGTTATGTTGTAATGTTCCTATGTTCAACAGCTACGAAAGATAAACATATTTATCTTTCTATAATTGGTTCAAATCAACTAAAGCCTTAGTTATTTTAAATAGTGACTAATATATGTTATACATGTTTGCCCTTTTTTTCATGATTTAAAAGTTATTACAAAAGATATACAGCAAATTTACACCCTGCTTAATAAAGATAAAATATTTATGTTTTTATACAAAACGATTTAATTAGATAATGGACTATATATGATTTCATAGTGAGTAATGCATATATGTACAACTCTTCATTCTTCCTAACATATTATTACACATGGTAATATTCATGCAGGATACAAATGCAGACAAGATCAAGAAAATGAAAAGTTTTTATTGAAGAAGCTACATGCATCTTCATTAACAACGGAAAATAGTTTATCAACAGAAGACCAATATCTAGTCCATTTTATGATGAACACAGTCAGCACAAATCTTTATCACTAACACCGTTGGTAACTTTTTTCCTTAATTATGTATACAATAATATTTAATTACATGTTGAATTGTTACATACCATGTGAACATGTTACTGTATTTAACTGCTGAAGAAAGATAAGCACATTTAGCTTCATTTATGTAGGACTTAATTAGATGTTTAGCTTTACTTATATTTTAAAAATAGCGATACATGTTAAACAAGCTATACGTGTTTAGCATTAGTTATATTTAATTACACGTTTAGCATTAGTTATATTTGAAACAAGCTATACATGTTAAACTATTTTCAAGTTTTATTCATTATTTAAATTTGTTTCATACCATATGAACATGTTACTGTATTCAACTACTGAAAAAAGATAAACAAAATTAGCTTTATCTGTATGAGATTTAATTAGATGTTTTGCTCTACTTACATTTGAAAAACAATAATAAATATTAAACAAGTTTGCTGTTTTATTCATTATTTACAATTATTACATACCATATGAACTTGATTTAAAGCTTGCATAAAAATGATAAAAGCATTTATGCTTTTGTAAAAACAACTTAATTACTTAATAAATTGTAACGAAATGCTTTTAATTGTTTATGAATATCAAAAGATATGCCAATGTATTACTACATAGTTACTTATTTGTTATATACGTTAACTATCAAAGCTTATTGGAAATGTAAATCCCTTTATAATCAGTAGGGTTTAAGGGCACCGTTGAATTTGCAGCATATTTTTTTAGGGACCATATTTTTAGCATTTTAGTCACTAGCTTCTACATTATTAACACTACTGTACACAAACTACTTAACAATTCTTCATCGACAAAAAATATCTTAATCCCAAGAAAATACAAAATAATTAAAAAGATAAACCATATTATCTTTTTATACAGACTATTGTGCAGTACGATATTTTTTGATAATATTGCTTTGATTTATGTGCATTATGATTCTTGAGCAGAATGATATTATCTTCATGAATATGTAGAAATAAATGTAGGATCCTAATTAATGATATTATTTTCATGAATGTAGGATGAAGCTGAACCAACACAGCAAACCTCACAAATTTCTGAAAAAGAGCAACTAAAAAACTCAGATAAAGAGGCAACAATTTCGAAAAAAATGAGTGAAGCAAATTCTAATTCTGAAGAAATAAATATTGAAACAGATGAGTCAGATGATGTTGAGAAATATGAGATTCAAAACAGACCGAAAAGATAGAAAAACATCTGTACAATGGAACATACAGATGTAATTTAGATGCTGTATACAAAGTTATGATGACTGTTAAAGAAAAAAAACATTATGTCTTCTTATGCAAAAAGTTATATCAACAAAACGCCATTCAAAAACTTTTTTAATATGTTTCTCACCAATGGCATAGAACGGCAAAACGTATGGAAGAGTGTTTAAAATTTAGACCAAATAATTACTTCTTTCAGTATCAAAGAAAAAGCCTTCAAAATTGGAAACAAACTGCTGAAAATCACATCTGAAGAAGTTAGCCTTATATTTGGACTGCATTTATCTGGAGAGGACATGTTTCCGATACCAACTTCAAATAAGGCCACAACAACGGAAAGTTTTTCAGAGTTTCTGACTACATATTTCGAAGAAAATGAAATAATTAGCCAGAAGATAGTCACAAGAAGGTTTAAAAAATGATAGAGGAAGAAAACGGGAATGAAGATTTAGTCAAATCGTTGTTGCTCTTGTTGATTATTACTTTTCGCTTTCCTAACAATCAAAGCTACATGCAGTGGGGCTTCTTATCAAAGCTATTAAACTTAAGAAAATTGAACTCAATCTCTTGGCCGAGAGCAATATGTGAAAAAGTCATGAAAAATGTTCAAAAATACTATGCTAAGCCAAGAAGCACACCTGGATGTACTATGGTCTTATTGGTATGATTTAAAAACCTTAAGTAAATATAAATATATTCATACTAATGCTTTTTACAAAAATGTTAAATATTAATGCTTATTTGTTTGGTCTTATTGGCAGTATTGGTTTTGTGAAAGGACGCAAATCATCGATGAAAAAGAAATTTGGAAAGCAAAATCCCAAGGATGAGAAAATGGGATTTGAATTAAAAGATTTTGACCTCGACGAAATAGACAATGATAAGGTATGCTACTTTTATATATATTTCTTGATATAAAAAATCATATATATAAGTACATAATGATTTAAGTACAATTCAGTTTCTGCCCAACTCCACAGTTCATAATTAATTTTGCATCGCTACCAAGCCACCAGAAAATCACCACGAACACCCCACATTCAATTTCTGCCAAACTCCATAGTTCGTTACAATTCAAATTTGTTGAACAATGCTATTCAAACTTCGTAAATGGTGCAATATATCCACCCCACATTCATCACAAACTACTCCTCTTCTCCACCTAATTTCATCTTTGTCTATAACCTGGCTGAACGAACAACAAACTGCTGCACCAGCCACATGCTACTTGAAACACCTAAATAAATTCAAGAACTCAACCAAATTCAACCAAACAACCTTTTATCAACTCCTTTTCCTGCAAACCCATTACTGCTTACATCACTAAAGGTGGTTTGCCAATGATGTTATGTATTCTGTTAACAGATTTAAGTTTCAATTTTACCATGCTTAAAAGCTATAAAAGATAAAAACATTTATCTGTTAATGTAAATGATTTAATAAAAAGTTAGGCCTTACTTATATTTGATATATAGTTATACATATTAAACATTTTTCTTGATTTACCCATATTTTAAATTTATTACAGAAAATATGCAACTAAATTAAACCCTAGTTAAAAAAGATAAAAGCATATATATTTTTACAGAAAATGATTTAAGTACATAATGAAATTTATATATTTGTTGATATACAAAATTATATGAGTACATATGTTTATATGTGTGTTATTTAATAGGGATAGTGTTCAAAATTTATGTAGTTTGTAGGTCAGTTAATTACATATCTATATTTATATGTAATGACTATTGTGTGTGCATTATAGATTTTCCTGGTCTTCTCTCCTTCCCATATGAATGTGCTTACATGTTGTATCCATTTATCAAGTGTCTAAAATTTTCTTACCTGTACATTTTTAATAAATTCTGATTTCTAACTTCATAGTAATTTAATGATATTGCATATCCAAATTTAATTTCAAATACCTTCCATGCATATTTTAATGGAATTTTCAAATGAAACTAAAGAGGAAAAAGACTTTATTTCAAAAAAAATTGGGCTGGAAGATGACAAATATGCTACAGACTGCTCTAGTAGCATAAAAGAGTTAGAGACGAAAGTGAACTTTTTATCTGCTGAGATGAAATGTGGCAGAACAATTGAATGAGGAACAACATTCAAGACAACTGGCTGAACAAAGACTCCACTATCTTGAAATGAAACTTCAAAATCTAGAAAATTTTAAAGAGCATAATGTGGAGAGAAAAAAACGATTTCAAAGAAAAAAGTGAAGCTGAAAAGATATGAAAAAAAGAAAGATAGTTGGTATGACGCACATAAATAGTTTTGCAAACTTTCCATGTTTTGATTTGATGCAAACTCAAGATTTCATTCTTGAAACCAAAGACGGTTTAAAATCTGAAAATATCAAACAAGATAGTGAAGAAATTACTATAGAAAAACCATTGTTGTTGAAGATGTCAGTCCTAAAGAACAAAAAAAGAAGAAGAAGCAAAAGAATGTTGAAAAATGTCCACTCATGAAGCATCTTACCGAAGAACAGCAACAAAATGTAAAACATTTTTTCAAAGTATTGGGAGGAAACAAGTAAGTAATTAAACTACTTTTCACTCATACAAACTATATATCAATTATCCATTAAATCAATTATTAGTTCTATTTTGGTTCTGTTTTAGTTTGGTCGACTATCAGTATATCTGTCAACAACTGTACACTCACATACTTACTCAAAAATAAACAAAAACTAAACAAAACTAAAAAAGATAAATTAATTTATCCTTAACTATTCATACATATCTACGTAAAGGCTTCTATTTTGTTTTACTACCAAATGCAAACAACATAGTACATACTAAACTTACTTTCTTTTATTAACAACCATCCAATTTTTTAACGACAAAGCATTTAGTTGTGATGATGAAAACTTCATCACCATAACAAAATTCATGATAGAAGACCTCCTCTACCAACAAAATATTTCTGGTTAAGTAAGTACAACAAATCTTAACTTTCCTTCATTATAAATTTTATACTTTATCCATATTATTTTTCAAATATAGATCATTGGTTGGTTTTGGTTTCGAAAAACAAAGCAACTAGAAGAAAGCAATATCATTATTTATGTTAACACAACTATGACAATGAGTGAACTATATTCTCAAACTAACATATTTTTATACAACATAAATTTTCTAAAACAATTTTTTTAAAGAAAAGCGCTACAGATGGAAGCTTGGAAAATACCAAGAAACAAATGTTCAATATATTTATGAAAAGAACACTTTTAGATCCATTATGTTGCAACATATTATTCCCAATACATGGCAATGAACATTGGAGCCTGCTTGAACTAGTTGTTGGAGAATGCACTTGGAACCACTACGACTCTTTGCAGTTGACCATGAGATAAAAAACCTGCAAAAGTGGACGTATAAAATTTGCCATTAATGTGGTAAGTAAAAATACACAAAAAGTAAAAATGATAAATGTGTTTATATTTATTCTAATTTTCTTTCGTTTTTTGCAGAAATAAGCAGTAAACAACCTAAACAAAGAGCTACAAAAAGAAGGGCACAAAACAATTCTCAGCAAAAATTCAGTTCTTAAAAATGTTGACTATGCTTAACAAAGCAATGGGTAATTTTGAAGATAGTTCAGAATTTTATACAAAAGTTCACGATACACAATAACTACCTACACACATATTACCAATTAGATAATATTATTTACTCACATACAATTACTTAGATAAACATAATACTAATTACAATTCGTTATCAAAATAAAGAAAAGATAATCTGTTTTATCATTATATTCAAAGCACTAAACTTCAAAAATACAGGTACGACTGTGGAATTTTTATGATGATGTTCATGCAAAAAATAGCACAAGGAATGCAGACTACATCAAAAATTAGTCTTGAACAAGTTAATGCATTCAGAACACAGATAGTTTCACAAATACTCTCTGACGAACCATACTGCTGGCTTGACAAGTTTTGCAGCTCTCTTTCAGCCCATAAAAATGTAATGGATGAATGAGATGATGAATTTGTAATGGCTGATGTTAAAAATTAGATAATGAATTTGGTGATGAATTTGTAATGGCTGACACTAAATTGATCCTAGATTTTAGGGAGTATATTTGAATTTACTAATGAATTACATGATGAATTTGTAGTAACTGATATTGAAATTTGGTGATGAATTTCTAATGGCTTTGTTGATTTGATGATGTTATTTAGATAAATATGGATCATGAATTTGTAATCCAAAATATTGTAGCGACCCTGACTCGACCTTCGAAAATCGGTACCGAATACGATACTCATATTCAAAGCCGCAGATCCAAACGTCGAATCTGGTTCGCCGGAGCTTATAACACATCAAGTATAACAACACAGCGGAAGAAAAGAATGATAATCATATACAACTCCAATGATACAATATCCAAATATACAACAATGATATCAATATCAAAGATACAAGAATATCAGAGACCAAAAACAGCAGCGGAAACAAATAGCCAGGAAATAACTACAATCCAATGCTCCAGAGCTAAAACTCCAAACGGCTAGCTCGAACCACCATCACGTTGCACAAAGATAAGCAAGACTTGTCCGAACCAAATACTTCAATATCCAAAGTCTTCAAAGGATACCAAAGAGAAAGCCGAAAGCTACCGAACCGATATTTATATCTGCTACCTGTAAAACCTAACTCTAGACTGCCCGTATGGAAAATAGTGGGCACCCAGAGTTTAAGAAGGGAACAATAAACTCCGGGTCAGTCATGGGACTGGTATGAGAAAACAAAAACATTTTTATTTTTTTTTAAAAACAAATAAAGAATTTTTAATTTGAAATCCACAATGCTTTTTGGAAAATGAAACTACCATAAAGCCTCCCGGCACACACACCATGCAATCGCACACTTGGAAGAGATTTCTCCTTATGATAGTCAAACATGCTTAATACGCAAAAACCATTTTGATATTATTATTAGTGCATAGTGGAAAACATTTTGAAAGTATAATATTAATCTTATCCAGCATACGTACCATTATAGTATGCCTACTATAGCTACCATGTTAGATGGCAGGTTCTACAACTAAAACTGTACAAGGCGCGTATTGGTGATTGGATTTCCAACAAATGGTCACGTCAAGGAACTTCCCATTGCCACATGGGTACGCCTCTAGAGGGACGCCCCGAGAACCTAAACGGATCTCTGCCAACACAAGGCCGGGTTACCTTTGTAACTAGGAAACTACTACACGAGTATGTCATCCCCCGGTCGTAACCGACCTTTATCCCGGGATTCACCAACTACCACAAAGTAATAAATTTGCAGCAACCGCATAGGTTAAGTATCTGTCTCCATATCATGATACCACCTCTATCCAGAAGGAAATCAACATACCCTCAGAGGGAGCTACCCCCAAATAACCTTGCTGCATTCTTCCTGTTTCGACCATTCTGGGTTGTGAGGTTCGACGAAGTCTCGTCCACAAAGCTACGCTTTTTACAAAGCCATGCTTTGATCAACAAATGATCAGCAGCACTTCGTATGCGACATTACCAAATTGGGGATGTATCACTGGTAACCATCAACTACATAACCTCTGAGCTCGTACGTCTCAGAGAAGGGTGTTAAGCTAAGAGAATAAATCTCCGCCACCAAACAGAAATGTATTTGACAGATTCCAGTTTTACATCTCAAAATGTAACATCAGACACACATCCATACAAGTCCATTCCGGGATCGAACGGAACCGAAGGTACTTCCGAAGAAGTCCTTGCAAATCCGGATAATCTCTAATCACGTCCGGACTTCCCATCATAATGGTTGCTCAAATCTCTATACCGGAGATCAGCCGATGCAGAGACATTCGACAAGAATCCTTTCGTTTTCAAAAATATCCGGTCTTCACCACCGGTCTTCAATTGCTATCCATAACGTCGTATCACTATTCGAAATTGGTTATATGACACAAAGGTCCTCTCCCGGCCAAACCGAATAGTGAGCGCAATATTTAAAAACATATGGATATGAGATCTCAGTTAAGTCACAACTTATTACCCAAAATTTTTCATTCAAATGGTTAAAACAAATTACCATTCCCAATCTTTTAAACAAAAATATTCATTTCAAAAACCTTCCATGGTTTAAAACAATTTCCACATTTAAATCTTTTAAACAAAAGATTCACCTTTAAGACCCCTTTCAATTTAAAACAAGGTTGCCAATCTTTTAAACAAAGATTCATTCATAGCTTTTCAAAACAGTTCCATTTCAAATCGGATTAACTCATCCGGTCTTTAAATCAAAGA
Organism: Allium cepa; assembly: GCA_030765085.1. NCBI lineage: Eukaryota > Viridiplantae > Streptophyta > Magnoliopsida > Asparagales > Amaryllidaceae > Allium > Allium cepa. The sequence goes on from CM060932.1 coordinate 613,693,883, forward strand.
CTCATTTCATAGTTTTCAAAACAATTCCCGTTTTAATCTTCTATATATAAAAGATACACTATTTGAAATCCTATTCAATTTAAAAATAGGCTTCAACTAACTTTCACAAAGATTCAATTATAGCTTTCAAAGCCATTTCATTTCAAACTTGAAATCTTTTCATCATAATTCAGAATTCTTTCCTTATATAAAAGCTATTATTATTTGAAAACCACTTGTTCCGTTTCAGAAAACCCGATTATATTTGCACGAGTTAAAGCCTTTAAATATAAACTTGGGTTAAATTCAAATTCTCAAAACCATATTTTTAAAATGGTTTATATAAACACATTTACAACTTTGTATAACCTTTTACGTCATAAATACCAGATATAGAATTCAATTTCAGATATTGAATTCATTTAAATCAAAATTTTCAAATTTCAAATCTTTATTAAATTATTCAAAATAACTTTCATTTTTAAAACACCTTTTCAAAAGTTTTTCACTTTAAACCCAATCCATTTCCAAAACCATTTGAATTTAAAATTCAAATTCAAAAAAATCTGTGACTTAACCGATTTCCACGTGCAATCCATATTTGTGTGTGTATGGTGTAGTCCAAGGGTTTTACCCAATAGTTCAACAACATCAACCATCACAGATACAAACATCGAAATATCGATAAGCGGTATAATCTACAACGCTTATCCTTATTCACAGATAAAGTAAATTTATCAATTAAAAATATTCATCATTTACGATTCGATGTGGGTTTCGGATAACCAACTGTAATCCGACTCCCTATCGCATCAAAATCCAAATGTCGTTTGACGGGTCAAGGGGTATTTACACATAAGCATATCACTGAAATCACATATCAATACACAACAGCTCACATCATAAAATATCACAAAGCATCACATATGAGGAATATCAACCATCCAAACATCCAATAGAATCCAAAACATCCATAAGTAAAAATAAATTAAATTATCTGATTCAAAGTAAATCAGATTAATTACTTATGAATAAATTTTAAATCTTGGTTAATTAATATTAATAATTGCAAATCAATTTGATTAATTAAAATTTTAATTTATAGTTAATCCTTTGATTAATTATCCTTGATTACTTACAGAAAATTAATTAATCCTTAATAAATAATCCCTCCTTAATCCCTCTCATTAATTAATTGACCTTTAATTAATCATCTAAATTAATTACATTGATTAATTAACCATTAATTAATTACCATTTAATTAATTACAATAAGAAATTATCCCTAATAAATTTCATTCATTAAATAACCTTTAAATTAATTGTCCTCAAATTAATCACCTTAATTAATTAATCACATAATTCAATTATCCTTAAATTATAAATTAATTAACCCTTTATTCATTAATCATTAAATTAATTAAACTAAGTCATTAGCTTTTATTTAATTACACAAGGTAATTATCTTTTATTTAATTCCACAAAGTAATTATCTTCAATTTACTTTCATAATAAATTTGTCCTTAAATAATTACCCTTAATTACAATTCGTCAACTTTTAATAATTTTCCTTAAATTATTAAATTTCCTATTTCATTCATCATCTTTCAATTAATCATATTAAGATATTAACTTTTAGACAATCACATTAATTAATCCACCCTATTGATAAATTTTCCTTTTACATAATTATATAAACCAAAAATCATTTTAGTTAATTACTCTTAAATCATTTAAAATTTTGTTCATGCTTTACAACCGAACCTGGTAACCAATTTCCTTTTAGCTTTTTAAAACCTGGAGCTTAAGAATGTTTCTGCTTTAAAAACTCAACTATTACACACCTAAACCACATGAGCTGCATCGCACACGCCCTGAGCAAAAACCCATCCTACCCAAAGTTATACCCGAGCAAATCCACCATGTACTAGAGATAACTCGTCTTCTTCCCTATATATTTTTTAACTTGTTTAAATTTTTACATCAGTGATAGTTAAACACTCACAAATTCGAAGTGGAACGCGAGCCTCAACCCAAGTCGAACCATCGTCTACCCGAGCAATTCCCTTAGAATACTTCATCTTCCCCAAATCGCGAAAAAAAACAGGACACCACCATGGCCCGTGCACGTGTACACTTGATCGAGTTGCCGCCGACCATCCCCAAAACCTCCGGCACGTCACCAACAACATCTACAACAAACCCAAACATCAAATTCGACGACATCTTCATGAATTCAAAAATCGAGCTGTCGAGCTCAATCTGAAAACCAAAAAAGTTGCCTAAATCAATGCCATGCCGACGATCTCGACCTCCGGTCACCCCGCCACTCTGACCTAGTCTCACCCAAAGACCAACTCACCTTTTCCCCTTGGTTTCGTGAAACCCGATCATCCATAGACGCCGCGATAGCAATTTAAACCCAGTCAACTAAAATTAGGAATCAAGCCCTAATTCGATCCCGACACCCCACCATAATGAATTATAAAATCATCAAGTATTTTTCTGATGATTTACAAACCTCCAGCCACCTCTAGCTCCAATCCCGATGATCAATACTTCGTCGATCTCCGTGAATCAATGATTTAAGCGTTTTCGATCAACTTGAATTTTCTCTTTAAATACAAAATTAAAAATTCTGAAATGATTTTTAAAAATCACGATTTTATAATACAAATTCATTCCTGTAATTAAATCTCGAAATCCATACATTTGAATTTTGGGTTTATTTTGATTCTCTACTGTTATTTCAAAATTTTAAAGTAAATCCCCAATATAAATACTTGAATTTAATTTTAACATTGATGTTATACCATTTCCATCATCTTTCCTTTAGAAATTGTAACCTAAAACTAAATAAATGAAGAGCAATTTGATTTTTATCTAAGGGTTGTAACCTATAAAACAACAGAGTATAGGTATATATACATATACCAGACATGCATTTTATATATATAGCCTAACTCAATTTTAACCAAATGAATACATCCATACAAACACATGCACACAGTATCAAAAGATTAAAGATCGAAAATTTGCTCACATTTCTGAAGACAAAGGCCTGGAATTCGGGAATTTTGCTTTGTTTCCAGTTTTGTTTTAAAGCCTCCAGATTTTAACTTGTTTTGAATTTCTGAAACTGCTTGAAGCTTTGATACAGTTTGATTGCTTCTTGTTGCTTCAGATTGAAATTTGATTTTCCAGACTTGAAATTGTTTGATGCAGCTTTGAGTAGATATTGCTTCAGGCTTTTAAATTTACCTTTATCCCAGATGAATCTGATCATCCACATGCTTGACTAAGGTGCATTTGCATGTCTCAGATTAGTATCAATTGAAGAACTTGCTTGCTGATGATTAGGTTTTGATTTTGAGAAAACTTCTTTTTGAAGATGAAAGGGTTTTGAACAAAAATAACAACCAGGTTTAAGCTTTTGAACATTTGAATTTGGTTTTGATTTTTGTGTTTCCAGGTTCCCCCATTCTTTCTTATATTTTTAAATTTGTTTTTGGGTTTTTATTTTGATCTGAAGCATTTTGATTCAGTTTTTTTTTCACATGAAAGACAATAGGCCTGGTTATTTCTTTGTTTTATATGATTTTCATATTTTAAATTTTTAAAAGAAAATTTTGTTTTTCCACTTGTTCCTAATACCATACACTAATAAATTTTTATGTCATATAGTTTACATTTGTTAAAAATAAGGAGATTCATGTTTGAGACCTTTAGTTCAATCAATTTTAAATTTTAGTTTTAAATCCTTACTTTAAATTAATTTATACGTTTTGTTTTTTTAAACCTTATTTCATTTCATTTTTTTTAATTTACAAGCCATGTTTTCATGTTTTCTTACTTATACAATTTAATAATGATTTGAAATCAAATTATCAAATCCTATTCAAGTTGAACTATTATGTTTTAATGTTTTAAATACATACACAAACCTTAATTCAAATGTATTGTTTTCATATTTATTTATATATTTACAAACTTATATTAGGAATCATATTTTAAAATAGTTTAATTCCAATTTATATTCCAACTTATAAATGAATAAATAATCAAATACCTTTTCATAATATATTTTTATATTCCATTCATCATCTACTTCTTTTAAAGTTCAAATCAAATTCTTATTTATAACAAACACATATCCTATTATCTTTGAAATATAAAGTTTGATATATCCAATATTTATTTATAAAAAAGCTTATTCTTAAATTCCAAATCAAATTCTAGTTATAATCCATCGGATTTCAAATCAATTAATTTTATTTATTCTAATAAATTTTTTGATTAATTTATAATTAAATTCACAACTTAATTTCAAAAATAAAATTAATTATCAAATTAATTTAACTAAAATTTCAGGGATGTTACAGATTTCCCTCCTTAGAAAATTTCGTCCTCGAAATTTGAAAGCAGGGAGACAACAAAAAAATGGATACACAAAGATAGGGAGATAGTTTCCAAATCAAACTGGGTATCTATTCTGCATTTGGCTTACCAAATCAGAATATAAATAACGGATACAAGAACGAATCAAGATACTCAGGTCACCAGATCTACGAATACATAGAGGTATTGGTTAGTTCGAAAGATAACTAACCATTCGTAGAATATATATGGATCCCAAAAGAATAGACAGATATATGGATACAATCCCAAAACTTTTAGTTTAACCAACCAAAATATATCTATCAACCATAGCAACCAAAAGAAAACAATTCATCCAAACAAACAACTCTGACCCATCTGGAGCTTGTGTCCCATGCAAATATATCAAAGCTTCTTCCTGGAGCTGCCAGGAATCATCGAAGAATCGAAAAGACGAATCAAAGGAGATTGATAGAGAAAGGATTGTTTCCGCTATAGTAGGGTATTGACCATTTATAGTAGTATTCCCCTGTCCCCTATCTCGTTCTCTTCTTGCACTCATACTCTCTATCAGTGGATAGTAAGAGAATTTACTGAGGCATTCGAACGGATATCTTAGGGATATACTCATTCTAGGGTATACTACACTCTATCTCTAATGAGTTACCTAATGTGTTATACTCCTGAGCTAAAGTTTCAACCTTCATCTCTGATACCAAATGTAGAGACCTTGACTTGACCTTCAAAAATCGGCACCAAATATGACACTCATATTCAAAGCTGCAGATCCAAACGTCGAATCTGGTTCGTCGGAGCTTATAACACATCAAGTATAACAACACAGCGGAAAAAAAGAATGAATATCATATACAACTCCAAGATACAATATCCAAATATACAACAATGATATCAATATCAGAGATACAAGAATATCAGACCAAAAACAACAGCGGAAACAAATAGCCAAGAAATAACTCCAATCCAATGCTCCAGAGCTAAAACTCCAAATGACTAACTCGAACCACCATCATGTTGCACAAAGATAAGCAAGACTGGTCCGAACCAAATACTTCAATATCCAAAGTCTTCAAAGGATACCAAAGAGAAAGCCGAAAGCTACCGAATCGATATCTATATCTACTATCTGAAAAACCTAATTCTAGACCGTCCGTGTGGAAAATAGTGGGCATCTAGAGCTTAGGAAAGGAACAATAAACTCCGGGTCAGTCATGGGACTGGAATGAGCAAACAAAAACATTTTTATTTTTTTTTAAAAAACAAATAAAGATTTTTTAATTTGAAATCTGCAATGCTTTTTGGAAAATGAAACTACCATAAGGCCTCCCGGCACACACACCATGCAATCGTACACATGGGGGAGATTTCTCCTTATGATAGTCAAACATGCTTAATACACAAAAACCATTTTGATATTATTATTAGTGCATAGTGGAAAACATTTTGAAAGTATAATATTAATCTTAGCCAGCATACGTACCATTATAGTATGCCTACTATAGCTACCACGTTAGATGGCAGGTTCTACAACTAAAACCGTACAAGGCGCATATTGGTGATTGGATTTTCAACAAATGGTCACGCCAAGGAACTTCCCATTGCCACATGGGTACGCCTCTAGAGGGACGCCCCGAGAACCTAACCGGATCTCTGCCAACACAAGGCCGGGTTACCTTTGTAACTAGGTAACTACTACACGAGTATGCCATCCCCCAGTCGTAACCGACCTTTATCCCGGGATCCACCAACAACCACAAAGTAATAAATTTGCAGCAACCGCATGGTTAAGTATCTGGCTCCATATCATGATACCACCTCTATCCAGAAAGAAATAAACATACCCTCAGGGGGAGCTACCCCCAAATAACCTTGCTGCATTCTTCCTATTTCGACCATTCTGGGTTGTGAGGTTCGACAAAGTCTCGTCCACAAAGCTACGCTTTTTACAAAGCCATGCTTTGATCAACAAATGATCGGCAACACTTCGTATGCCACATTACCAAATTGGGGATGCATCACTAGTAACCATCAAATACATAACCTCTGAGCTCGTACGTCTCAGAGCAGGGTGTTAAGCTAAGAGAATAAATCTCCGCCACCAAACAGAAATGTATTTGATAGATTCCAGTTTTACATCTCAAAATGTAACGTCAGACATACATCGATACAAGTCTGTTCCGGGATCGAACGGAACCGAAGGCACTTCCGGAGAAGTCCTTGCAAATCCGGATAATCTCTAATCACGTCCAGACATCGCATCACAATGGATGCTCAAATCTCTATACCGGGGATCAGTCGATGCAGAGACATTCGACAAGAATCCTTTCGTTTTTGAAAATATCCGGTCTTCACCACCGGTCTTCAATTGCTATCCATAACGTCGTATCACTGTTCCGAATGGATTATATGACACAAAGGTCGTCTCCCGGCTAAAACGAATAGTGAGCGCAATATTAAAAAACATATGGATATGGAATCTCAGTTAAGTCACAACTTATTACCCAAAACTTTTCATTCAAATGGTTAAAACAAATTACCATTCCCAATCTTTTAAACAAAAATATTCATTTCAAAAACCTTCCATGGTTTAAAACAATTTCCACATTTAAATCTTTTAAACAAAAGATTCACTTTTAAGACCCCTTTCAATTTAAAACAAGGTTCGCCAATCTTTTAAACAAAGATTCATTCATAGCTTTTCAAAACAGTTCCATTTCAAATCGGATTAACTCTTCCGGTCTTTAAATCAAAGACTCGTTTCATAGTTTTCAAAACAATTCCCGTTTTAATCTTTTATATATAAAAGATACACTTGAAATCCTATTTAATTTTAAAATAGGGTTTAACTATCTTTCACAAAGATTCAATTATAGCTTTCAAAGCCATTCCATTTCAAACTTGAAATCTTTTCATCATAATTCGAAATTCTTTCTATATATAAAAGCTATTATTATTTGAAAACCACTTGTTCCGTTTCGGAAAACCCGATTATATTTGCACGAGTTAAAGCCTTTAAATATAACATTGGGTTAAATTCAAATTCTCAAAACCATACTTTTAAAATGGTTTAAAATCCATATAAACACATTTATAACTTTGTATAACCTTTTTACGTCATAAATACTAGATATAGAATTCAATTTAAATCAAAATTTTCAAATTTCAAATCTTTATTAAATTATTCAAAATAACTTTCATTTTTAAAACACCTTTTCAAAAGTTTTTCACTTTAAACCCAATCCATTTTCAAAACCATTTGAATTTAAAATTCAAATTCAAAAAAAAATCTGTGACTTAACCGATTTCCACGGGCAATCCATATTTGTGTGTGTATGGTGTAGTCCAGGGGTTTTACCCAATAGTGCAACAACATTAATCATCACAGATACAAACACCGAAATATTGATAAGCGGTATAATCTACAATGCTTATCCTTATTCATAGATAAAGTAAATTTATCAATTACAAATATTCATCATTTACGATTCGATGTGGGTTTCGGATAACCAATTGGAATCCGACTCCCTATCGCACCGAAATCCAAATGTCGTTTAACGGGTCAAGGGGTATTTACACATTAACATATCACAGAAATCACATATCAATACACAACAACTCACATCATAAAATATCACAAAGCATCACATATGAGGAATATCAACCATCCAAACATCCAATAGAATCCAAAACATCCATAAGTAAAAATAAATTAAATTATCTGATTCAAATAAAATCAGATTAATTACTTATGAATAAATTTTAAATCATGGTTAATTAATATTAATAATTACAAATCAATTTGATTAATTACTCCTTAATCATTTATTAATCAAATTTTTAATTTTTAATTAATCCTTTGATTAATTATCCTTGATTACTTACAAAAAATTAATTAATCCTTAATAAATAATCCCTCCTTAATCCCTCTCATTAATTAATTGACCTTTAATTAATCATCTAAATTAATTACATTGATTAATTAACCATTAATTAATTACCATTTATTTAATTACAATAAGAAATTATCCCTAATAAATTTCATTAATTAATTAACCTTTAAATTAATTGTCCTCAAATTAATCACCTTAATTAATTAATCACATAAATCAATTATCCTTAAATCATAAATTAATTAACCTTTTAATCATTAATCATTAAATAAATTAAACTAAGTGATTGGCTTTTATTTAATTACACATGGTAATTATCTTTTATTTAATTCCACAAAGTAATTATCTTCAATTTACTTTCATAATAAATTTGTCCTTAAATAATTACCCTTAATTACAATTCGTCAACTTTTAATAATTTTCCTTAATTTATAAAATTTCCCATTTCATTCATCATCTTTCAATTAATCGTATTAACATATTAACTTTTAGACAATCACATTAATTAATCCACCCTATTGATAAATTTTCCTTTTATATAATTATATAAACCAAAAAACATTTTAGTTAATTACTCTTAAATCATTTAAAATAACTTTAAAATTTTGTTCATGCTTTAAAATCGAACCTGGTAGCCAATTTCCTTTCAGCTTTTTAAAACCTGGAGCTTAAGAATGTTTCTGCTTTAAAAACTTAACTATTACACACCTAAACCACATGAGCTGCATCGCACACGACCCCGAGCATAAACCCATCCTAACCGAAGTTATACCCGAGCAAATCCACCAAGTACCAGAGACAACTCGTCTTCTTCCCTATATTTTTTAAATTGTTTAAATTTTCACATCAGTGATAGTTAAACACTCCCGAATTCGAAGTGGAACGTGAGCATCAACCCGAGTCGAACCATCGTCTACCCGAGAAATTCCCTTAGAATACTTCATCTTCCCCAAATCGCGAAAAAAACTGGACACCACCATGGCCCATGCACGTGTACACTTGATCGAGTTGCCGCCGACCATCCCCAAAACCTCCGACACATCGCTAACAACATCTACGACAAACCCAAACATCAAATTCGACGACATCTTCATGAATTCAAAAATCGATCTGTCGAGCTCAACCTGAAAACCAAACAAGTTGCCTAAATCAATGTCGTGCCGATGATCTCGACCTCCGGTCACCCCGCCACTTTGACCTAGTCTCACCCAAAGACCAACTCAACTTTTCCCCTTAGTCTCGTGAAACCAGATCATCCATAGATGTCGTGATAGCCATTTAAACCCAATCAACTAAAATTAGCAATCAAGCCCTAATTCGATCTCGACACCCCACCATAATGAATTATAAAATCATCAAGTATTTTTCTGATGATTTACAAACCTCCAGCCACCTCTAGCTCCAATCTCGATGATTAATACTTCGTCGATCTCTGTGAATCAATGATTTAAGCGTTTTCGATCAACTTGAATTTTCTCTTTAAATACAAAATTAAAAAATCTGAAATGGTTTTTAAAAATCACGATTTTATAATACAAATTCATTCCTGTAATTAAATCTCGAAATCCATACATTTGAATTTTGGGTTTATTTGGATTCTCTACTGTTATTTCTTATTTTTAAAGTAAATCCCCAATATAAAAACTTGAATTTAATTTTGACATTGATGTTATACCATTTCCATCATCTTTCCTTTAGAAATTGTAACCTAAAACTAAATAAATGAAGAGCAATTTGATTTTTATCTAAGGGTTGTAACCTGTAAAACAACAGAGTATAAGTATATATACATATACCAGACATGCATTATATATATATATATATAGCCTAATTCAATTTTAACCAAATGAATACATCCAGACAAACACTTGCACACAATATCAAAAGATTAAAGATCAAAAATTTGCTCACATTTCTGAAGACAGAGGCCTAGCATTTGGGAATTTTGCTTTGTTTCAAGTTTTGTTTTAAAGCCTCCAGATTTTAACTTGCTTTGAATTTCTGAAACTGCTTGAAGCTTTGATACCGTTTGATTGCTTCTTGTTGCTTCAGATTGAAATTTGATTTTCCAGACTTGAAATTGTTTGATGCAGCTTTGAGTAGATATTGCTTCAGGCTTTTAAATTTACCTTTAGCCCAGATGAATCTGATCATCCACATGCTTGACTACGGTGCATTTGCATGTCTCAGATCAGTTTCAAGTTGAAGAATTTGCTTGCTGATGATCAAGTTTTGATTTTGAGAAAACTTCTTTTTGAAGATGAAAGGGTTTTGAACAAAAATAACAACCAGGTTTAAGCTTTTGAACATTTGAATTTGGTTTTGATTTTTGTGTTTTCAGGTTCCCCCATTCTTTCTTCTATTTGTAAATTTGTTTCAAGGTTTTTATTTTGATCTGAAGCATTTTGATTCAGTTTTTTTTCACATAAAAGAAAATAGGCCTGGTTATTTCTTTGTTTTATATGATTTTCATATTTTAAATTTTTAAAAGAAAAAATTGTTTTGCCACTTGTTCCTTAAAACCATACACTTGTAAATTTTTATGTCTTATAGTTTACATTTGTTAAAGTAAGGAGATTTATGTTTGAGACCTTTAGTTCAATTAATTTTAAATTTTAGTTTTAAGTCCTTACTTTAAATTAATTTATATATTTTGTTTTTTTAAACCTTATTTCATTTCAATTTTTTTTTAATTTACAAGTCATGTTTTCTTACTTATACAATTTAATAACACATGATTTGAAATCAAATTATCAAATCCTATTCAAGTTGAACTATTATGGTTTAATGTTTTAAATACATACGCAAACCTTAATTCAAATGTATTGTTTTCATATTTATTTATATATTTACAAACTTATATTAGGAATCATATTTTAAAATGGTTTAATTCCAATTTATAATAATTATGGGTTTTAATGTTATGTACTTATAAATGAATAAATAATTAAATACTATTTCATAATTTATTTTTATATTCCATTTATCATTTATTTCTTTTAAAGTTCAAATCAAATTCTTATTTATAACAAACACATATCCTATTATCTTTGAAATATAAAGTTTGATATATCCAATATTTATTTATAAAAAAACTTATTCTTAAATTCCAAATCAAATTCTATTTATAATCCATTGGATTTCAAATCAATTAATTTTATCTATTCTAATAAATTTTCTGATTAATTTATAATTAAATTCACAACTTAATTTCAAAAATAAAATTAATTATCAAATTATTTTAACTAAAATTTCAGGGATGTTACAAATATGATTCTACTACTCTTTTAAGAAAGATAATTCCTTTTATCTTTTATTGATAATTTATAGTTTTATATTTATTATTATGTTTTCTAATTTCGTTGTTCTACACAGCAAAAGAATGCAGTATGGGCTACTTTTCCTAGACAAGAAGAAGCTTTAAGATTTGTCCAAACACATACGTTTTTTGCTACGAAGATCATTTGACTGTACAAAGAAGGTTCCTTGTTTCTACATATGATGAGTTCTGGAGAAGGTACAAAACCATGAATCCTAAGTTACGCCGCCATTACGAGGTTATTCAAGTTGGACTGCCTTGCCACTTGTATTATGATCTGGAGTTCAATAAAAAGATTAACACTGGAAAAAATTCCGATGAAATGGTAGACATTCTGATATCTATCACCTTCAAAGCGCCAAATGACAAATACAAAATCCAGGGTTATAGAGCTTGATTCATCTACTAAAGAAAATTTCTCTCGACATGTGATCATTCGTATCCCAAATATTGCCTTCAAAGACAACTCGCATGTTGGAGCATTCATCTCTGAGGTATGCTCATGTATAATAAATTTAAGAGTAAGTGATCCATAGTTTGAAAAACTGTACATCAAGAAAGATTCTAGCTCATCTGACAATATAGAGCGTCTTTTCGTTGACACTGGAGTTTAAACCCGTAATCGTTGTTTTCGTCTTCCTTTGTCATCAAAAGCAGGGAAGAATGCTTTACTCCTGCCAAGCAGACGCTTTGGATGTAAAATCTGAATGAGGAACAAGTGTTTATCAAACCACTTATTTGCAGAATAGATGCTGATTTGATAAGCTATTAGAGTGCAAAATGGATCTGGACTGTTGCAAAATTCTTCATTTTGAATATGGGGTCAATGATAATAGCACCTACACCAAGGGAGATAAGTCATTATATGTTTATGGTGGCAATATACCAAAGTCCTATTGTTCAGGCTTTGGATAATAAAATTTCATCTTTTGCCTCTCATGGAAATGTTTCGGGTACAAGCAGAAGGTGATACTGGTTTTCTGCACATGGCTACATAATTTATAGCATGTCCGGAAGTCGATATTGTGAACGAATTGGAAGAGAACATAAAAGTAATCATGTTATGTACATTGTTGATTTCCACAGGTGTGGCTACTATCAGAAATGCTACGACCCCGATTGTAGAGGCTATCGATCTCTAGTGCGCCTAGTACCAAGGGATGTATTGTCAAACTGTTATGATATTGTGAACCAAGAAGGCATGACTGTCTAGAACCAATGTATCTGTCAAATGAAATATTAACTACATAATCATTTCAGTCTATGTTGCTTTTGTGTATTGTTAACTAGCAAGTACTTACACAACTGATTTTAAATTTGATAATGAAATTCTGGTAATTGATAACGAATTTGTAATGGCTAATGTTTCTAATGCTCTGTTAAAAAGATAAAAGCATTTATGTTTTATTGACAGTATGTTGTATCACTTTTATTGACAATTCTGTGTATGCTCTGTTAAAAAGGCTATACATAAGAACATCACTTTTATTGATAGTATGTTTCGGGTAGCAATATACTAGTCATACTTATCTCTAGTTGTTCTTTTTGATTTGCATTCCTACTACTGTGCGTGAAACTCGTGGATTAACAGATGATTTGGTTCGAATATCTGTTGGCATTGAGGATATAGAAGATCTCATTGCAGATTTGGATTATGCTATTAAAACTGGTCCTATTTGATACCATTTTGATTTTGTTGTAGTGACCAACGTCAGGGCTGGAGTGGATGAATAGAAAAGAATATATCTTAAGAATATACATAATAACTATAGTAACATATAATAACAAAAAAAAGACTATACATAAGAATTAAAAAGATATATCAGTTTATCTTTTTCAACAGAACTAACAACATTGTATTCCAAATAATAGTTAAACATAAACAACTGCATACAACCAAAAGTAATCAAAATCAGATCATAACCAATTCAACATATGCAATTATCCAAATATTCAACTCAAAGTATTCATAAAACAACCAAGTATTCATAGAACAACCAATGAAATACATTGGCTAAAACAATCAACTCAATTATTCAACTCAAAGTATTCATAAAACAACCAATCAAATACATTGGACTAAAACAATCAACTCAATTATTCAAAGAACACCCCCTTCTATTATGTCCTAGTTATTTACACTTTCCAGATCTGTTTTGCTTAGCATGAAAATCAGCCCCTTCAATCCTATTCATCCTAGGCATACCAGCTCCACGAACAGGCTTAGGAGGAAGAACAATAGATGATTCTTCAGCTTCAATTGCTTCCTGATCAAAAGTTGGAATAGGATTGATCAAATGTGAATACGAAGCTCGATAATACTTAACAGCAAAGTAATTCTCAATATATTCATAAACATAATTTCTGGTTAAAGAAATACACTTCAAAGCATGCGCACAAGGAAAACCTATCACTTTCCATTGATTGCAACTGCAAATGCAATTTTTAAGATTAACCTTTTGAGATGTTGGACAATGAACTTCAAAAATATACCCACAAAATTTAAAATTAAAAACAGTTAAAACATATAAATAGATTGCATATCCAAAAAAGGATTATTAGCACTATATATATTCTCTCTAATCTATCTAATAAATAAGACCCAATTCATGTGCAGCGAACTAGTAGTGAAAAATAAGACTCGTAAACCAAAACAATTAACAACGGTCATACTGTTCATATTCTTAAAGATCACAGAAGCTATGCTATAAGGGAAGAAAAAAAGATAATGTATGTTTGCTCATGAATTCTGCATGTGAGCATTGCTCAATGTTTCCATTATATATTTACTATTAATCTTTAAATTTACAAACTTGAAAATATCTTGTCACAGCTTTCATTTAGACCAAAAACCATAAATACTGTCAAAAATAAAACACTCATGCATGTGAATAAACCCTATGCAGACAAACTAATGCATCATACTGCTATGCACAACATTAGTTTTTACCATAACAAAATCTCAAAAATAAAACACTACAATGGTACTTGCTTTATATTACTTGGTCCTTACAATATTCATATTATCATAAGCCTCAATGCAGACAAAGAGAAAATATGTAGCAAGCGACACCAACAAAATGAAATCATAACACAAGCTACATAGCAAGTTGAAAAAAGATAAATGCATTTATCATTTTTCAGAAAATGTGAACATCATGTAAAAAAATAGAAATACATACCTAGATGATTTAGAAACACTCCACCCAAATCCTTCTTCCTTTAATTTCAACAAACGAGCTTCCATTTTTGGACATAGCACACTAGTCCACTTTGATGCCTCTTCTCTACGATTAGACATTTGCATCATAAGTTTTACCCTAATTCCATCAAGACAAGCATTAATATGCAAACTTCTTTCATCCAAAATCCAAAAATTAAAACTCTCAACTACAGTGGACTTATTTTCACCATATCGCTTCCCCGAAAAAAACAAATCGGCCCAATGATCATATGGTTTATCATTCAAGTACTCTTTAGCTTTGGCACCTCCAATTTCTTTGTACTTGGATATGGCTTTTTCAAACTCATGATGATTAGAAACTATAGCACAACGCTCAAGTAAATGAGCTACCCAAACACCCCTTCCACTTTTTATAATGCTACCAATATTATTTTGCATATGATGCAAACAATAAGAATGATGATTATTTGGAATTTTTTTTGCAATACTTAACAATAAACCCCAGTGTTTTTCACTTAAAAAGTTAATGTTCTATCACAACTAAGAGCATTCTTTAGGTGTTTTAAAAACCAACTCCAACACTCTTCATTTTCTTTGGGAACAAGAGTCATTGCTAATGGGAAAAACCTGGAAAAAATACAAAAAATATATAATGTTTATGTATTACATTTGAAACAACAAAATGCACTATATTTGAAACAATATTATCTACTAGTAGACAATCACATGAACACTATGCCCTCTGCCAAAATAAAAAAGGAAAAATAAATTTGCTAGAGGCAATTCATCATTTTTTTTTCTTTTCTTTTTTTAAATTTTGCTACTTGAATGTGTAGTCTACGTAGGAAGGGTAGAAATTGCAAAGATATGATACATAATTCATGCATAAAATATAAAGACTTATATGCGAACTTCTAAAAAATATATGCTTTTATCTTTTCTATATGTTGTTTAAATCATTTGTATACCTTATATAATAACTTCAAATAATGAGAAAAATGATAAATATGTTAACATGTAGTAGTAACTATGATATATATGTACGTCTTAATATGTTATTTTATTCTTTATCTTAAAAGATAAATGCATTTATCTTTTTTAACTCCTGTATATAGTAACATTTTGTACATCAAATTAAAGAAAATTAAATCTTTTACAGTGTTTGTTTTGGATCAAATTTACAATAAGAAGGAGCATGGCTGTACATTGAACAATTGTACCTACTTTGTAACTAGTGTAACCTGATTGAAGATGTTAGAGATAAAAACATATATGCATTTATCGTTTGAAATATAACAAATTTCGGTGAATCCAGTATAAGCAGTAGGTATCATGACATTTGGCGGCTAAACTGAAAAAATAAAACATCTAAATTATGTATATATCAAGAAAAAAACAACCAACATTAATCATCATTAATTTTCAGTAGAACTAAATTGTGAGTCTGAATTCATTTCTGCAATAATTTCACATGCTAATCCCTAACGCAGAAGAAACTATAATGAATTAAACTGGATATTACTACATTTGAAACAACCAAATGCACTATATTTGAAACAGTAGTATATAACAGTAGACTAAGCACTTGAACAAAATGCAGTATGTACACAACAAAATTCACTAGAACAATCACTTAAAGAAACAGTACTATGTTACATAAATTTATAACAAGGAACTATGCAAACTGTACAAAGTAAATACAACAACAACAAAAAAATTAGTACCTTGATTCCCATTTTTTGCAGTGGGAGCCATCACCACTTCGCCCTTTCAAAAAGGTAGCATCTAAAAACACCATAGAACGACAATAGCTGAATCCAAATATACATGCCTCATAACATACAAAAACTCTCTCAAATTGATTAGTGTCAGAATCCACATCCATACTTGAATAACTATTCAGGTTATTTCTTTCCAATGCCTTCAAATACCAAACTAATTCATTGTAAGATTTCTTTTCATCACCGTAAATATCATTCATAGCTAATTTCTTACCCTTATAAGCAAAATAATAGCTCAGCTCCACATCATAATCTCTTCTAAAACTTTTAATGATATCCTTGGTTTTTCTTTTGGCTCATCACGAATTTGATTGACAATTAAACTTTTCACAAGATCACTATTAATAGTTGGACTACCAAGCGAGCGAAATCCACCACCACAAGTATGAATCGGATAAATGTTTTTAACAAACAATTGGTCCAATTGCTTCAGTTTGCAAGAAGCATGAATCCTAAAAGGACAACTAGCTATAGCACATCGGACTGTCAATCGTTCTTTACAATTCTTAATATATTGTACTTTAAACCCATTCTTCAAACAATAAGCACTAACCGTTCTACGGAATCCAATAACAAAATCAATCTGTTGACCAACCCCAGTATTCCATATTTGAATTCTTCTTCAACAACTCATGTAAATCCTTTTGTTGAGTTAAACCAGAATCTAAATCATCATCATAACCTAACATATTATTACTTGACTCACCACCAACTATTGAATCAGACTTGCTACTTTCACCAACAAAATTATCCGTTGAATCATTCTTTAACCGTAGAAAAAATACCAAAAATTCTTCCTTTTTAAACCAAGACAAACACAATACAGCTTGAAGATCACTATCCGTTTCAACAAAGGTAGTCTTTGATTCTTGAATATAAAAAATATCAAAGAATAATGGACTAAAATTATTCCACTCCTCGCAAATCATATTTGTAACAGAATAAATAGAAGCATCCAACCAAAAAAGAGCACTAAAACAATTGTTATTGAAATCAAACACAACAATAACAGATGAATCACACCTGCAAAAAAAAAAGTAAACAAAAAATAACCATTTGAAACTGATTATAATTAGAAACTAATAGCATAAAATACTACATAACAAATCATTTTCTATCCCACTTTTCAAAAAAAGATAAAACAATTTATCATTTACAGATCACAAATCACCAAAAACTAAAGAACAAACAATGTCAACTAATATTATTTCAGATCCAATTTCATACCCAAAGTGAGTACAAATAGAATTGAGTGATGCAACCAAGCTAAATACACAGTGCTTGTGTTATCAGAATAAATGAATACCATTCAGAGGCCATTATTCCAACTAAATCAAACAAAACCATCCTTCAATAGATCAAAACCGCCTCCCCTGATAAGAAATATACAATAACATCATGAACATCATAAAATATCGAATTGACAATGAAAAACACCAAATAGAATCGAGACTCGCCAAAGAACAAGCAATCCAATAGAGAATCGATTAGCCTATCCAAATGAGGTAAATCGCCTCACGATTTCCCGCAATTAAAGTCGAAGTTGATTTCGGAAGAAACTAAAGCCTAATTTTTTCCAAAAAAATAACGAGTGCTTTGATTGCACAAGAAATGACGACCTAATTTTGCCTAATTTCCACGAGCACTAGATTTCAAAAGATACGAACGTCGTTTGAGACGATGAAGATGCATGCCGCCTATCTTGAAAAATGATAATTTCAAACCCATGTCCCAGAAAAAAATTGGGTCGTATAATTAAGCCTTTCACACTAATTTATAGTTAAATTAAGTGTAATTATGTGATTAATTAATCTTGCTTGGAGATGATGAATTAATTAGAATGTTTGAATTGATTAATATTATGTTAATACGTGATGATATGTGATGTCAATACTTTGAGTATAGCTGTGATAAATATAAGTTATTTATCTGTAATGTAGTCGCTATGTGAATACAATGTTCTGAATTGAATTAAACTGTTTAAACTTAAAAACAACTTGAATTAAAGATGACATTGAATTCGAAGAGACCGGTGTCGGGTATTAGTAAATACCCGAATCCACTTCGATGAGAAATCTAAATTCTTTTTAGAATCATATAGTCTGGAATGTAATAGTTAAGTAAACCGAATGGTACTTGGATATTGTTTTGTAAGAAAAGTGTTTGACCCTAACAAGTTATGAACTCATAGAAAAGTACGAGTTACCCTGGTATTCATATAAGTTTTATAGCTTAGTATTTCAAATTATTTGAGTTTACTCATGTTGTTTTCCAGCCTGACCTAGGTGTTACTTTGATGTAATGCTCGGGTCAGATCGAGTATTACATATTTCTAGGTTAGGACGTTCGGGAGCTCAAGAGGTGAGCTGGATGGCAGGAACATATGGAGTATATTCTGATGTATGTTTGAGAGTTGTATTGGTTATTCTAGGATAAGTCAATTATAACTGTCCAGTTTATTTGTAATGGTTGTAACTCCGATGAATTGTATGTAATCTGACAATTATAGCTTTTCTTTGTATAAATGATATTATTTGATATTATATTTTAATCTGCTGCGAAATGTGAGATTCTGTGCTTTGTTTTCTGTTTCTTCTTCTACCTCTTTCTTCTTTACCCTAACAATTTGGGATTTCAGGCATTTGATTGTTCGACACTTCTACAGTGACCGTATTAGTGTCGAATTTTCGAAGTCGAAAATTTTGGGTCGTTACATTTTGGTATCAAAGCTGAAGGTTACGCGAGAACCTTGGCTCTGGTGGGTTACTCATTAAGGATAGGGTCAGTAATACCCTAGAATGAGTTGAGCGTATTATATACGAGGGCATATTTGTTATTTTCTTATATAAAGTTTTTTAAATGGTTTTAAAATTAGGCTTTATACAAGCTTATATTTTGATATATAATGGAATAGTTTTTCTAATATATATTAAGGTAATTGGTTGTTGTATTATTTGAATTAAGTGGTAATAGAAATACAACCAAATAGGAATTGAATAATATGAACTATATAAATAAAATAAGCTAGAAATGGATTCAAACTAGAAAATAAAATCTTGAAATTATAAAAGTGTTTTCAGAATTGAATTAAGTGACCCTGATTTTATTTTCCAATAAACTATGAGATAATATATAGTAAATTGGTTTCTAGATATGATAATCTTGGTTATTATCTGGTTGTGGTATTTAATAATGGGATGCTTGTTTTCTAAGGATAGCTAATGAAAAGCAGAATGAAATATTTCAAAGAAATTACAATTTCGATAAGTATGACTTATAAATTGAAAATAATTTAAATTGTGAAGTTTTGAATGCTAAGTCCAGAAAACATTTGAATTGTTTTCAAAATGTTAACAGAAATAATAAATAACATTATTCAGAATATTTTTGAATGTAATCTTATTTTAAAATAAGAATTGGATGGAAACTTTAAAGAAATTTGTTTTGGATTAAAACCAAAGATGATTTAAAATTTAAAATATGTCTTGGGGTGCAAAAGAAATGGATATGTATATATGTGGGATATACATAATAACAAGTTGATTGGGAGTAAATACTAAGTGTTGAGTTTTGAATTTTCCCTGAATAGTGATAAGTTTCTGAACTTATAAGTGGGAAGGAATAATGATAAGAACTTTAAAATTTGAAATGAAGAATTCAAATTTACTAGGGTTGACTGGACTAAATGAAATTGAGATTTAACTTAGGGAAGTTAAATAGTTGGTTTGAAAGGGAGAAATGTGTGATCTCAAATGGGTTTGAGATATGGAAATGGGTAATGGATGTTTAGATAATTTGGATGTTTATTTACTTTAACTTAACCTGATGTCATCCTATTGTTATTAATAATTTATGGAACCGTAAATTGGATTACTTTAATTAAATTAAGGAGTGGATTGAGGTAATGAATATCCATTACTGAAATTAAATGTAAAGAAAGCCTTATTTTGAAACTATTTAAAAGGCTTTGATTCTTGAAATAAAATTGTAATTATGGAAATGGAATCACTTTGAACTTAAGATTTGAATGTTTAAAGTGAACTTGCAAACTAAAATTGTTAAGAATTGGTTTCAAAGTTTGAAGTTAAAATTGGGTAATAAATTGGATTCTGAAGATTCAATTATTTTTGAACTTTTATTTGAGCTTTGAAATAAGTTAAGTAAAGGTAATTTAAAATGGAATTTTGAAATCTGGACTCAGAATTAAATTGATCAAAGATTTAGGATGTTGATTTAAAAGTAAAGGTTAATTTGATTTAAGGGATTAAATCAATATTTAAAATTTAACTCGAATTTTTATAAATCGAGATGGTTTAAAGGTTGAGATTGAAGTTAGTTTAAATTGAATTGATTTAAATTAATTAGAAGTGAGGTTAAAGTTGAGTAAGTTTAAATTCAAATTGAAATTGATTTGAATTTTGGGAAGGGAATTGAATTTAAGTTAAATTGAATTGAAATTGAATTAATTTAATGAGATTGGAAATTGAAAGTTAATTGGAAATGGAGATTGGGAAATTGAACGGTTTGACTCTGAAACTATTTCAAATAGATTGTTTTAATATAAACTGTTTTAAAACTATTTTCCTAGCTATTTACTGTACAACCTTTCTTTTTAAAACCCAAACTATCTTATACTGATTTTACAACTATTTTGAAACTAATTACTATTTTCAACAATTTACATCTGTTTATAAATTAATTTCTATTTTAAAACTATTTTGCAACTATCTAACTATTCTATAACTATTTAACTACTTTACTACTATTTTATAATTACATAACTATTTTACTGCTATTTTATAACTACTTATCTATTTTAAACTTTTTTAAGCTATTTTCTAAATTCAAGTTGGTCAGAGTGCAAATTGTTTACCGATGGAGATAAGAATTAAAGTGATAATCCAAATGGAAATTTGAAGCAATTGTGAATAAGTGAATAGAATTCAAAGTAAATGTGAAGTAAGAGAAAATTGATTTAGCTGATAATCGATGGAGGTAAATACGTAGGATGTACGTATATTATTCTATTCGTATAATGATTTGATCCAAACTCGAGCACATAATTTCAAGAGAGTATATCGATCCGAGTTGGGATTTTTCACTCGATTTTCGACGGCGAACCCTGAATATGGATTTTTGATTGATTTTGGAAATTGTCTATCATAGTTAGGCAATGTAAGGAGAATGACGGTTTTTGATCAAGAAACCAGATCTGATTCCGCACAAGGAAGTCGGGGGACGATGCTAGTTCGGAAGTGAAATTGTGTGATCAACAGAGCGATCAGATTTGATATTGCGTACGAATGATATGTGTACATCGTACATGCTTGAATGTAATAAAAATTGAAGGTCTTGAAAAGAAATGTAAAAAATGATTTTCTGAAAAGAAAAGAATATTTTATGAAATATATGATGAATTAAAATGGAAGTTGGATATCTTTATAATTGAAATTCGCTTTATGAAAAGTAAGTAATATGGTAAATAACTTTTAAAAAAGAAATCATATTTAAATATTGATTTAGCATAAATAAAGTTGTTTTTAATTGTTATATATGATAAACTTCCCGTGATGAATCTATAGCTAGAAGAAAAGATTTTTCTTTAAGTATAAAAAGGAAATTTTTGTAAGTATGAAGTGATCCAAGATTTTTCAAGATTATATATACGATATATATAAATGATTTTATGAGAATGATTTTGGAAAAAAGGTTTTGGAACCTATGGATTTTGGAAAGGCTTTTGATTTTTGAGAAAAATGGGAAGCTGAAGAGCCAAGTTTGGAACTATCGATTTTGTGTAAAGGAGATTTTTATGCGAATCATAAAGGGTATGATTTAAAAGATACTATAAGTGTATAGTATAAAATGTTTTGAGATTGGCTCTGGGGAAAAAGGCATTTCCATCGAAATGAGCATCATAGGAGATCCATAGGGTGGTTCTACCTTGAGCTCTAAGGGGGACGCTCTAAATTGAATCCTGTGACGAAGTCCGGACAAACTGAAGTTTTTGAGAATTTTGTGTGGGTAACGAAAGTCGAGGGCGTTGATGCCTACAGAGACATTTGGGTTATGCTGTGACGACAGTGTAACTCGATGTCACTGCGATCTACTGCGAACCATTGCGGAAGTCGTGTGGCCGTAAGAGCCAACGGTCTATGTTTGATTTTGCCGTGATGGCAACGTAACATCGGTAGACTGTGATCTTTGAAGACATAGCGAAAGTCATGAGGCCATGAGAGCCTACAAGCTACATTGGGACTCGACTGATGCAGTCTGCAATCTATGTAAGAGTGGTGAAGTTTCATTTGACAGCGAAATTCGAGGGCGCTGATGCCTACAATACATAGATTTTTGTCGTGATGGTGACGTAACCTTGGGTGTAGCTGCGATTTGTATTGGTAACAATGTCGTAATCGAGGGGAGCGGAGTGCCTACAGTTATTTATGGATTTTTCCAGGATGGCAGCGTAACCATCTGGTTAACTGCGACTATGGAGGAGGTGATGATTTCCAGAGCATTCTCACCAAAAATGATTTCTAAATTTTCAAAAATGTTTCTATATTTTCACAAAGTTTTCGAAAATGTTTTCCAAATATTTTCACTGGGTGTTGAAAACGGGTTTACCAAGTACTTATAGATTTTCAATCCTACGTTGGATCAACGTATAACCGAATTTCTGTGAGAACGAGGATGGACTTGTTGAGACATTGAGTTATAAAAAGGTATTTTTAAAAAACTATATTGGCAATATTATATAATTTTTTAAAAGTTTTTTAAATAAAGAGGTTTTAAGAGTTTAAAATTTGTTCAAGAATAATTTAACCAATAATAAATAGTGTAAAACTTCTAGCTTCATTCCTTTTCGAGGACGAAAAGTTCTAAAGGGGGAGGAATGTGATAACCCGAATTTTTGGACATCTATTAATTGGTAATTAACTAGTTTTTATTAGTTGAACGGATAAAATTTTGATAATAAAAGATATCTGGACGTATATAAATGGATTTGAAACTATAATTAATATTGAGATATAAATATCTGAAAATGATAAATCTTAAAGTAAATTAACAAATATATATAAATAGATATATGCAAACTCTATAATGTTGAAATCTTAAGTGTATACATATACAAATCCATTATGAATATATAATCACAGTAAACATATTAATATAATAATTTAATATGGCAACAATAATTTGATAACCTTCTTTTATAAATATTTAATTGGGCAAAAATTTATCTTTTCAAAGCTAATAAAATGATTTTCTAATCATAAAATATAATATATATATATATATATAGGTATACATATTGATTTGGAAGTTATGTTTTGAAATTAATATGATAATTTTCAAGACTTATTTTAAGTTGAATTCTATATTTTTAACACTAAAATAGTGTATGTATATATATATTAATTTAAAAAGTATTTTATCTTAAAATAAGATTTGATAAGAGTATATATGTTTCTTTTAAAATTTTAAAAAGAAATAAAAATAGATTGTATACAAGGATTTAAAAATAACTAATGCATAAAAACATATTCATTTGTAAATATAAAAACCAATTGATATATAATATAAAAATCATATAAAAACATTTAATACATGCAAATTACATGTGTAAGCATCATAATAAGAAATTAGACAAGTGTAATCATCTTAACATGGGATTTAGCAAGTGTTAGTTTGATTTTATCATGAAATAAACAAGTGTCATACTTTTAAATTCTCTTTTCATTTTTTAAATTCAATAAATAAAGGGAAAACAAGTTTTATACTACTTCTCCCATTTCCATATTTTCTTTCATATGATTCAAAATCTTGAACTTGAGCAGATTAAAAAAAAAATTAAAAGCATTCAAAACTGGAACAATCAAACCTGAAGCAACATAAACAAGCAGATCAAGATTCAAAACAAGTTCTAGATCAAAATTCAAAAAACAGGCTTCTCTGTTTCTTCTTAAACCTGTGAGTAAACAATTTTCTTTAAAGGGTTCAATCTATTTTAAAATCTGGATGCGTGCAATAAATATCTGAAGTAAAGTTTGATAATTGTTTGCATGATTTTTAAATATGAATTATATATATATATATATATATATATATCTGAATATATGGACTTGCATGTGTGTATACATAATGTTGGCTTTGTTCTTGTTGTACAGGTTACAAAACTTGATCAAAAATTCATATCTCTTCCCCAAATTCTTTTTAGTCTTCAATATATAAACAAAATCTGTTTGTTATAACAAGATACCAATTTTAAAAATATTTTCAAGTTAAATCTAGAGCTATTTTTAACAAGAAGGAAGAAGTACAGTGAAACTTTAATTATAGCAAAATCTCGATCTAAATAATTTGTTGTTTCACGAATATACTCTGTTTTATCTTCAAAAACTATGATTTTTAAAGAAAGAATCATAATTTTTAAGCTTGTAATTCGAGAGAGATCGAGGGGTGAACGAAATTCATGTTTGTGTCGATTTCTGGTGATCGGAGTGAACTGGGTGGTCAAGGCCATTACTGAAGCAAGCTGGGAGGTTGGAGGTCAAGAAAAAAATGGTCGGAGGAATTTTGATCCATCGTGGTGGCCGGACGAAGTCGAAGTAGGGTTTTAGCTCAGTCTTGGTCGAGGTTGGAATTTGGGCTGCTGCGTCGACGACAAGGCATCGGAGTTGATCGGTCATGGGGAAAATGGAGCGTGGGTCATCGGCGACAATATGGCCAGAGTTTCAAAGCGTCCGGTGGTCTGAGGTGGCAAGATGAGGTGGATTTGTGAGTGTCCAGTTTTGTTCCTTTGGGTTCGATCGAACTCAATTTTGTTTTCGAGATCGATTGGGATATCTAGGTGGTCAGATGGCTAGAGGAAGTCGAAGACGAATTGTCGATGATGGCTTAGGTGGTCAGAACGTCGTCGATGGTCGGTTCATGTGCACAGGTATCTATCATATCAGTATTTGCTTAGAGAGGAAGAAGAAGGGGAGTGCCTCGGGGTCGATCTCAGGAGATATTGGGTTGGTCTCAGGTTCGTATTCGTGTTGTACGCGAGGGTTATCCCGCTTATAACTGTTTAAATTTAAACAAAGTTTAAAGAAACTAAAAAAGAGAAGATGGGTGGAGGCTCGGGTTTGAGCATGAGTAAACCCTGGGTTGTCTCGAGTAAATATTAGGTGTTACCAAGTTTTAAAGTTTAAACAAAAATTAACTTTTAAAACTAATTTCTTAAAACCATTCCTTTTAAATAATGATGTTATTTAAATATTTTGTTAGTTGAAAGTTGTATATTTTATTTTAACTAATGTAGGTTAATTCTTAAAGTTTATTTAACTTGATTAATAATATAATTAAGTAGTAATTAAGAGGATGTATTGTTTTTATCATTTAATAAACTTAAGGTCTTAAGTTAATAAGCCAATGATAATTAATTTCAAGATTTATTTAAATAAGATTTCAAATGTTAATTAAGAAGTTAATTAAGATAAATGACTTATTCTTTTAATTAATTAAGGTTGGGTGATTAAAGATTTATTTATGTAATTAAATAGTAATTAATTAATTAATGATTAATATTTAAAGATTTATTAACGAGAGTAATTAAAGATTAATTATTAATTAATTAAAGGTAATTAAGTAATAACTAAAGGATAATTAATTAATGCGATTAATTAATGGATAATTAATTAAGATTAATTAATCAATGTAATTAATTAAGGTTAATTAATTAATGAAATTAAGTAAGGATAACTAATCGATAAGTAACTAAGGAATAGTTAATTAATGAAGTGATTAAGGATGACTAATTAATTAAAGTAATAACAAATGGTTTGTAATTAATTAATGATAATTAAGCTGGGTTAAGTAATTAATTCATAAGTAATTAATTTAATTGGTTAAATTAAATTAATTTTAATTATGTGATTAATTAATATTGCTTAGGGATGATGAATTAATTAGAATGTTTGAATTGATTAACATTATGTTAATCTGTGATGATCTGTGATGTGCAATACTTTAGGTATAGCTGTGATAAATATAAGTTATTTATCTGTGATGTAGTTGCTATGTGAATACAATGTTCTGAACTGAATTAAATTGTTTAAACTTAAAAACAACATGGATTAAAGATGACATTGAATTCGAAGAGACCAAGGTCGGGTATTAGTAAATACCCGAAACCACTTCGATGAGTAATCTAAATTCTTTTTAGAATCAAATAGGCTGGAATGTAACAAATTAAGTAAAGCGGACGGTACTTGGATATTGTTTTGTAAGAAAAGTGTTCGACCCTAACAAGTTAAGAACTTATATAAAAGTACGAGTTACCCTGGTATTCATATAAGTTTTATAGCTTAGTATTTCAAATTATTTGCGTTTACTCATGCTGGTTTCCAGCCTGACCCGGGTGTTACTTTGATGTAATGCTTGGGTCAGACCGAGTATTACAAATTTCCTAGTTAGGATGTTTGGTAGCTAAGAGGCGAGCTAGATGGTAGGAACATATGGAGTATATTCCACTGTGTGTTTGAGAGTTGTATTGGTTATTATAGGATAAGTTAATTATAACTGTCCAGTTTATTTGTGAATGGTCATAACTCTGATGAATTGTATGCAATATGACCATTACATCTTTTCTTTGTATAAATGCTATTATTTGATATTATATTTTAATCCGCTGTAAAATATGAGATTCTGTGTTTTGTTTTCTATTTCTTCTTCTACCACTTTCTTCTTTACCCTAACAATCTGGGATTTCCGGCGTTCGATTGTTCGGCACTTCTACAGTGAACGTATTAGTGTCGAATTTTCGAGGTCAAAAATTTTGGGTCGTTTCAATGTGCAGGAGGCAATATTGTTACTAGAGTTATTTTATTTCCACTATGTGTTTTGTTTGTAAAAGCAAATTGTTTTCCTTGCCTATCTATATGCTCTGATCTTCCAAAGGGGCATCTTCATATGCTGCTCTTGGCATATTTTGTGATAATTACATGTTATCTAAAAGTGATCTAAGAGTTGGGATTTTGTAATCAATTTAGAAAATTTTGAAATGGAATGTGCAATTTGTTTACTGTTTAATTTTTTTCCATATTCTTGTATTTCTATGTATCAATGTATCTAACATCCTCGTGTTTAGTCGTCGAGGATTAATAACTGTGGACGACTACAACATCCGTGGCCGTTAATTTTAGGCCTCCAAATAGGAGGATGTTACAAGTTAGTATCATAGCATAGGTTTATGAAACTTTAAAAGAAATTTAAACCTAAAAGATTTTCCAAACATAATTCAATGAATCAAATAATGAGATTGAAGTTTGGGTTAACGCTATAGTAATGTACTTGTATTTTCTATATATAGCTATATATCATTACTACGTATCTCCCATTCTCTCAGACCGTTCTTTTGTATCTTACTAAGGCTCGTATGCAGATTTACGAGAAAAGAGATATGGTAGAAGGAAACGGAAGAGGAAATCTCAGTGGAGAAAACACCACAATTAATGGAAATTCTCAACCCACTACCAGGAGAAACCCAGGTCGACCGGTTAATGCTAGTAACCAAAATGAAGAAGCAAATGTGGGTGTTGGAAATCCACTAGTAGATATGGAGGCGATGTATCAGTTCTTTGTACTAGTTTGATGCAAGCTGGAGCTGCTGTTGGAGCTACTGGAAATGCAGGAGGAGCAAATCATGTGGTTCCAGTTGGGAATATTGCTTTATGTCTCTTGTAGTGTAAATCCCAACACCTATACATGGACATGTCAAACCATGCACACTTTATTTTGTTGCAGTACACACATATGTGTACAAGATACACATATTCAAACATAATACAAAATAATATAAAGTAAAATTATATCTATAAAATTGAATAATGATTTTATTTAAAAAAATTAGAAGAGTACTAAATGAATTAGACTTTACAGGTCCAGTAAAGATCCAAAATGGTGAAAAAAATTAAAATTCACCCATTTCTTATGCTGCGGTGATCCATTTCTAATAATGTTATCAGAGCCCAATAGCCTATGCGGTCTAAGTTAGTCATGCTAAAGCAAACTAATTAAGCTCATAGCCCGATAATTGGATGTTTAGAACAGTAGTGTCGAAGGATTGAGTTTGGATAATTAAATACTCTGCCCTACTTGGCTACTAGCCTGACCCAAACATACATGTGAGCTCATATGTCACCCTTAATAGAAAAGGTCCAACTTAAATTAGGCCTTGGGCTAATTTTGAAATTTTTTTGAAAATTAAAGAATGTTGACTTTAAATTTAAAATCATATATATATATATATATATATATATATATATATTATAAAAGTTATCGTACAATAAATTTTTTAAAATGTTTGAAAATAAATATAAATTAATTTTAAAATTAAATTTTATTAATAAGATTAATAAAATAATTAAATTAATTAAATTAATTAAATAATATATATGCATGTATAATATATAGCGATGCATGTTATGTTGTCTTGAAATTTTAAAACAATATAAGTATAGATGTATGTACATATAATATAATCTTGGAAATTAATAAAATTTAATTAAAATAGTTTAATTAAATTAATTAATTAAAATTTAACTAATATATTAAATACATATGTATATGATACATGTGTATACCTATAAAGGTTAGAGTATATAAATATTCAATATAATATGTTAAAATTAAATAATAGATAATTACTTAAGAGTTAATTAAGTAAGATTTAATTAATGTAATGTTATATATAATAATATATATAAGTTAATTAAAATACAAATGTTATATAATAATAAGAATTATATAATATGAATGTATAAACTAAAAGTGAAATATTAATAAATTGCTTGCATACTCCTTAGTTGTTGAGCAAAATCAAGCTAGCGATGTTATGTGTTGTATTGTTAATATATTGAATGGACTAGGTAAGATAATTAGATGTATTTGTTAAGCAAACTCAAGGTACATATACTATATGTAGGTTTTCGCGATATGATAGGTATGAGTGGATAATTTAATTTTTATTTGTCATGCAAACTGATGGTTGAAGTGAAATTAGGATAATGTACTATGGGTTAGTGTAACATCCTTAATTTTTGATAACATTATTCAGAAGATTCAATTAGATACATTAAATAGCATAATGATGATAAGGAGATTGAGATTTGACTGAATTATATATATATGGTCGTGCTTATTAATAAGATAAATGGGACTTAAATTGGTTATTGGTTAATTAAACTGCACATGGGCATATTAGTAAATTAGCCAATTTATTACACACGGCCATAACTTCTCATTTTTTTTACATTCACGTCTCATTTTCCCACAATCACAAATACAATTCTAAACCCTAAACTAACGCCGGCCATTACCAAGGAAACAAAGAGGAATTTTAATTTAAAGGTAAGGATCAAAAACTAGGTAGGATTAATCAACAACAAATCTCAAAATTCTTATCAAGTTTAAGGTGGATAATAATCTTCTACCACCTCTATTTTTATTCTATGATTATATGGTTTTGAATTTATGATTTAAATTCATTTTTGGTGATAAAATGGATGATGATGTGCTTGAGTTATATTGTGATGATTTGTTTTAATTCATAAGCATATGAATTTGCATGGTATTGACATAAAACCGAAAATATATGATTTTAGATTGCGATGGAAAAAATTTATGTTATGCAAAACATGATTTTGGAGATGGATTTTAATTTTCAGAATTTTCCAAGCTATGGAAATTTTATAATGAATTTTTAATGAAATATATAATTGGGTTTAAAATTTATTTTGTGAATTTCAGGAAGAAACTGGGTCTAAAATTTTAATATGTCCGTTTACATGATGAAATCAATTTTCTATGATTTTTGAGGATTTTTTACGGTTGATTTATTTGGGGAAATAAATTATTTTAAAAGAAGAGCTTTTTTTTGCAAAATGTTGGTTTTTTATATGGAAAGGTTTTAACGTTAAATTCCTTTAATTTGAATCTGAATATATACGGTTGTTTTAAAAAGGTAAGTATTTGAATTTTTTTGTGACAGCTAATCAATAGTTCACAAATAGGCAGGTTGTTAGAAAGTAATTACTAAAAGTTGCTATAATTTAGCCTTTAAACTAGAAAAAGGTGTTTCACCCCTATTAGTAAGGACCTTTCAACTCCTTTAATTTTTCCTCATCCGAATCGAAACCAACACAGTTGAAAACCTACTTTGTTTTCAAAAGTTAAAGTCTTGCCTTGTTTTACCTTAAGCTTCCAACATCGAAAAGGTTTTATAATTAGCTTTCGAAGAAGGTTGTCATATGGTGTTAAAGTATTTTCTTTCAAAGAGGTATCTTTTTTCCTTTAAATAATTGCTTTCGAAAGGGTAGGTTTCGTCCTTGTTGAAACCAAACCGCTAATCCCTCTTTCGGCTGCATTGAGGTCATCTAGGTTGTCGAAGGGGTTATACTTAAATCTTTTTCCTAAATGCTTTTGAAAGGGTTGAGGGTTTCGAAGGTGATGGAGTCGAAAGAGGGTTTTGACTTTTTCCTTCAAACTTCTAATTTTTAAAATCTTTTGCTTTCGACTAAGATGGTTCCGACGCCATCAATTTTTTCACAAACAAATTTTTGTTGGTTTCGAAGAAGATACTTTTGATATAACCATTTTGACCCAAATGATGTTTTTAAGGGTAAACCTATTGCTTTCTAAAGGGGTACTTTCATTTGTTTCGAAGCTCTACATTTTAAAAAGATGACTCGATGCCATTGAAGGGTATAATAGGTTTCGAAAGAGAATGTTTACTAATAGCTTTGAAAGATATGTATATAATGTTTTGAAAAGAGATTTTTACTTACGAAGGAGGCAATCCAGAGGTTTCGAGAGAGTTGTTTTTATGGTTTCCATTACCTCGCCTTTTGTGCAAAACTGGGATATCAACAAACTGGCTGAAAAAGATGGATATCAGGATTGGAGATCAATTGGAAACACGGCCGTGATCGATACCATCAAAATTGGACCAATCTCCACTCAAGGTGGAATCGATTGGAAATGATGAACAAGGCTTGGAGAAGGTACATTTCAAATTTCAGGTCAAACGAAGTTCATATGCTCGAGTTATGGATGGAATAAGGTTTATGGAAAACTAGATCGTATCGATAATTTCGTATCGATCAAGATGGGCATGGTCGCATACTTCGTATCGATGGCTTTCGCATCAATGCAATGCATATCGATTTGGTGGACATGGCAGGGATGTAGCAGCACACTTCGTATCGATCAAGGAAAGGATTGATACGAAGAATGAAGCAGTGATCACTAGACGAGCATTTCATATCGATCAGTTATTTATCGATTCGAAGGACGCACTAAAGGATGTATACGAAGAAGGGATGCAAAGGATGGATACGATAGGCGGCAGCACTAGATGGATACGAATGCTTCGTGTTGATCGTGTTCATATCAGTCAAAATAAAGCAATCAAGGTTGAATGCGAGACATAGATCGATATGAACATCATGAATATTGGTCGATATGAAGGCAATGGATATGAATGGATGGACCCAAAATGATGGATACACACTGTTTCATTGATATGAAGTTGCCAGCATACATTGAAAAATACAAACTTGGATCGATCATAACTCTCAAACCATGGATCCAAATGTTACGAAATTTTCCCAGAAGCTTCCTTGTCCCCTCAAGGATGTTCATGATCGATCCCAACTTAATTGGACCATTTTTGGATTGATGTAAATTATACTTGGATCGATTGGAATCGATCCCAAACGACCCCAGATCGATCTGGTGGGCCTACTTGTGCATGAGAAGAGGTATTCCAAGTTTTGGGGTGGATATTTTCAGATCTACACCTATAAATAGCAGATCTATGGCAACTAAAAAGGGATCTTCTTTTTCTTTCTTAGGCGAAACTCTGCCATTTTGTTTACTAATTTCAAAGGCTTGTAACTGTAATTACAGTATAAAAGGAATAAAATGATTGATTCAAAGTGGACATAGGCTGGAGATAGCCGAACCACTATAAACCTTGTGTTCTTGGCTTCCTTACTCATTTTAATTTTTCTATTTCTTCATTTGTACACTCTACTGTATCTCGATATGTGTCTCAATATCGTGGATATGTGTGCAAACACTGGTGCTTTCGCGACTTTCGAGGTTTGTGACCAATTTTGACGCAACCGCTTTGGTGATTTTGCTGAGAAGGACTAGCACCTGCTATATTAGTCTTGGGGTTCAGATTTTGAAAGCTAAAGGCTTGGATCGAGGAGGAACCATGTTTAGGCCATCGACAAGGAGATAAGTGACAGAAAGGAGCATCTGAAAGGAAGTCAAGAGGCTTCTTTTGGAGCTTGATCAGATCAGGCATCCATCTACATCACGAGGGACAAATGCAGACTATGCTGGATTCTATGCAGGAGCAGTTGATGAAAAGACAGTAGGAGATGATGTAGAATCTTCTCAGACAGTTTGGACAAGCAGGAACAGCAGGAAAGGCAGGAGCTACAGGTGATCAGATCCATGGAGCTGGATCAGGGGGACTCAATAGGCAACCAGATAGAGCAACTCAACAGGAGGCAGCCCCCAATCAACATATGGCTATCAATTTGGATGGATCTAGAATTCCAACTAACACTACGCAACATTATGCTGAAAGGAATGCTGGAATGTGTGATGAAGAGTGTGTACCAGAATTCCCTCGATGACTTGGAGGGCAGCTAGGAAATGGAGATGGGAGGAAACCCTTAATGAATAGGACCAGATTAGCTGAGATTAACAAACGAACTATGCACGAAGGTCTGGCAAACAAGAATCTAGAAGGAGTAAACAAGAGTTCGTTTACTCATGTTATTAGAATGGCTAGGAACCCGCTAGAGTTCAAGTTGCCTACTCTGGAAGTATACAACGGTCGGATTGGTCCAACTCATCATCTGATGAGATATTCAAGACACATGGAAGTGCTATGGGCATCAGAGGAGGTTCTAGCCTGGTGGTTTCCCCTGTACTTGATGGATATAGCTGCTATGTGGTTCAGGCAGTTAGAAGATAGACCTATTAGAACGTGGATAGGATTGGTAGATAGGTTTTTGAAGAAGTTTTGGGTTTATATCAAGAGGCCGAAAAACGTGATGACACCGATGTCAGTAAAACAAAGGGCAAGAGAATCATTCGGGGCTTTCTTAACCTGGTTTAATGCGACAGCTGCTTCGGTGGATCAGCCAGATCCATCAATGGTTCTAATGGCAATAGTGTCAGGAGTCGAGGATAACTCAGATTTCAAGGTACCATTAACACGGGATCCACCAATGGACCTCGGGGAATTCTTTCATGAAGCCGAGAGATTTCTTAGACAAGAGGATTCATGTTCAAATATGAAATTGAAGGAAGTGACATAGTTAAGGATGGAGAACCATCCGGTGAAACCTCGGGTAAGGATAAGGATAAAGAGACGAGGAAGTCGAACGGCAGAGCAAGGAAGCGGTAGGGAGAGCCAAAATTCTCCACTTACATAGGACTGAATGAAACATTCAAGCAGATATTCAAGGAAACTCGGGATCGCCTTCCTTATCGAAGGCCGGCAAGGAGGGAACCCTCAGAACGTGAGAGGGCAACGGGAAGGCACTATCTTTTTCATGACCTGAACGGGCATGATACCAACAGCTGTAGGCATATAAAGGATATATTCGAGGAGCATATAAGGAGTGGTTAGTTGCAGCAGTATGTCGAAACTAGAAATGCGACGGTGGAACAGAAGCAGCCACCATCAACTTTAAACAATGACGGCACATGGCTCAGGAATGATGGTCGATTGGTTATCGACTAATCCAGATGGTATAGAATAAGTAGAGAACTCTGGGTAGACGGCCAAGTCACTTACTCATGTACAGGGACGGAGATAGCCTCTAGGCATGCTCTGAGATGACGATAAACCGCAGCGCTCTAGTTTGTGAAATCTGCTCTTTCTTTTGATTTGGATGCTTGCTTTTTTTGTTTTGTTTTGGAGTTTGATTTGAACTCCTGGTATTATTTGTTTTCTAGTTTGGATTTTGGTTTGGATTCTTATATAGATTTCTGATTTTTTGGTTTTAGTTGGACTTGAGATTGGATTTTTATCTAGTTTTTGGTAAAAGGTTGTCGAGTATGGACTATGCTTGGCAAGGGTCTGGAGCGACCAGGATTAGGCCTAGGACTTAGACCCATATAATCAATCATTTATAATTACAGGATATCCAGCATGGACTATTCTTGGCAAGGGTCCGGAGCAACCAAGATTCGGCTTAGGACTTAAGTCATGGCACTACTCAGCGTTCAGGGACATTGAACCAGGAGCACTAAGGCATTGCTTGACACAGTTCGTTTAGTGTAGGTGGCGCTCATCAAGGACCCAAAGAGGTTGTGGATTTAGATTTCGACTTAGAACAGCTAATGATTGGCCAAGGACTCGGAGTGGTCTCGGATTTGGCTATAGGCCCGGAGCGGCCTCGGATTTTGATATCAACCCAAAGAGGTCATGGATTTGGTTATTGGCTAAGGGGTATGGATGGATTAGAACTTGGTTGTCAGGTTTGGATGGATATAGAACTGGCTAAGGTTTTGGTTACTTGATTCGAAATCGGATGTCAACTCGGAGCAGTTGCAGATTTGGATAAGGATATGGCTATGGCACTTGGATATAATGGCTTGGTAATGGATTGGACTATGGATCAGATGGTATGGCTATGGATGAAATATGGACTTTGAATGTTGAATTTCAAGCTATTTAAAACACGGCTTCTTATCGCAAGGCATGTTTTGGGGGGCAATCATTACGCCGCCTTTTGTGGAAGGCCGAAAATATCAACAAATTGGTTGAAAAAGAATGGATATCAGGATTGGAGACCGATTGGAAACACAGCTTTGATCGATACCGTCAAAATTGGACCAAGCTCTAAGTAAGGTGTGATTGATTGGGAATGATGAATATGGCTTACAGGAGGTACGTTTCAAATTTTAGTTCAAACAAAGTCCATATGCTCGAGTTATGGATGGATCAAAGTTCATGGAAAAATGTTTCATTGAAAATTTTGTATTGATCAAGATGGGTATGGTAGCATACTTCGGATTGATGGCTTTCATATCGATGCAATATAGCGGCACACTACGTATCGATCATGGCAGGGATCGATACGAAGAATGAAGTAGTGATCACTGGATGAGCATTTCATATCGATCGATTGTTGATCGATACGAAGGGCGCACTAAAGGATGGAGACGAAGAAGGGATGCAG
This sequence comes from Allium cepa, assembly GCA_030765085.1. NCBI lineage: Eukaryota > Viridiplantae > Streptophyta > Magnoliopsida > Asparagales > Amaryllidaceae > Allium > Allium cepa. Next base: position 613,729,690 of record CM060932.1, read on the forward strand.
AGATGGATACAAAAGGCGGCAGCATTGGATGGATACGAAGACATGCTTCATATTGATCGTGGTCATATCTGTCAAAACAAAGTGGTCAATGTGGAATATGGGACTTAGATCGATACAAATAGCATGGATATTGGTCAATACGAAGGTAGTGGATACGAATGGATGGAGCCAAAATGATGGATACACACTGTTTCATGGACACGAAGCTGCCAGCATACATTGGAAAACACAAACTTGGATCGATCATAACTCTCAAACATGGATCCAAATGTTATCAAATTTTCACAAAAGCTTCCTTATGCCCTTAAGAATGTTCATGATCGATCTTAGCTTGATTGAACCATTTTTGTATCGATGCAAATTGTACTTAAATCGATCGGGATCCGTCCTAAATGACCCCGGCCCACCTGCGCATGAGAAGAGTTATTCCAAGTTTAGGGGTGGATATTTTCAGATCTACACCTATAACTAGCTAATCAATAACAACTAAAAAGGGATCTTCTTCTGCTTTCCTAGGCAAAACTCTACCATTTTGTTTACTGATTTCAAAGGCTTGTAACTGTAATTACAGTATAAAAGGAATGATTCAAAGTGGACGTAGGCCAGAGATAGCCGAACCACTATAAACCTTGTGTTCTTTGCTTCCTTAATCATTTAAATTTTTCTATTTCTTCATTTTATTCTCTACTTTATCTATATATGAGATCTAGGCTTGAATATTGTGGATTTGTGTGCAAACACTGGTGCTTTCACAACTTTCGGGTTTGTGACCAATTTTGGCGCAAATACTTTCAAAACATAAACCCACTGGCAATTAAAAATAATAACCATGGCATAAATAAAGGTTTTGAAATTTTATTCACTTTGTTATTAAACCATAAATGTATCTTGAGGAAAGGGAAAAATAACCAGTTAGGTTGACCTTGTAGTGAATATAACTTAACATATATTAAATCTTAATTAAAGATATTGGTAAGGGACAATAGGTTTACAGTAAACCCATGAAAAATGTATGATATTGGTAGGGACCAATAGGTTCATAGTCAGCTCATGAAAACTATGATCTGATATTGGCAGGGGCCTGCAGGTTTGTAGTTAGCCCATGAAAATTATATCCGGATTAAGATATTGGCAATCAGCCAATAGGTTCCTAGTCGGCCCATGAAAACTAGAATACGAAATAAGACATTGGAGTTACCAATAGGTTCTTAGTGATCCCATGAAAACTAAGTATTTGGATAGATAGTCCATAAACATTTAACAGGTTAATAGTAACCTTAACAACTATATATTGAGACAAATACTCAGAATGAATGGGGATGGGTAATCCAGAACTGATTTATTTGTTTTGCGTACCTTCATAATATTTTGAAAACTTTTATTCTAACCATTGTGGATGCAGAAGCACAATATATGGGTTTATAAAATTTTTAGGGTAATAGTAAGGGAAAAATCCGTTCTGCTAAGCGGCGTAGTCTCATCAGATATCTAAAAGGTTTGAGATGGTAAATTATTATTCATACTAGGCATTGTGTCAGACTCAAAGTTTTTTGTTCTCCCTTTAAATTCTCGAGTACTCAATTAATTTTGAGTAGGTTGAGAGTTAAGGTTTCCAGGTGTTCTTTTAGATGAATAAAGCTTTTGAGGACGTGCAGCACGCAAGCTTGTAATTAAGTTATTTTATTTTCATTGTGTGTTTTGTTTGTAAAAGCAAATTGTTTTTTTGCCTATCTATATACCCTGATCTACCAAGGGGGCATCTTTTATGCTACTCTTGGCGTATTTTGTAATAGTTATATGTTATCTGAACGTGGTTTGCGAATTTGGATTATGTAATCAATTTGGAATATTTTAAAATGGAATGTGGAATTTGTTTGTTGTTTAAATTTTTCTATATTCTTGTGTTTTTGTGTATCAATGTATCAAGTGTCTTCGTATTTGGTCATTGGGAATTAATAATTATGAATGACTACAGCATCCATAGCCATTAGTTTTGGGCCTCCAAGTAGGGGGATGTTACAGTTATAAGTTATATATGATACAACCAATAAGAAGTTATCCATCTTCTGTGGAGATATGACTTTTTGAGAAAATTCAAGGACAAAATTCCAAGATGGATAGGTCCTAAAATCTACTAGTGAAGTCGACGGACTTCTATGTTTTGACATAGGGTTTGCCAAAACATAAAAGACAGGTGGGAACTTATTTGTAAAATTAAACATAAAGTTTTTCCTTGCCAATATTATAAGAACACTTTTATGGTATTGTACGAATAATCTACTAGTTAAAACTAGTAGAAAATGGCAACTCCAAAACTGTTCTCTATTGCCAAGCTTAGTGACCAAATTATATCAATTGGCTAAGAGCGATTAAGATGGCGTTGACTTATGGGCATCCTTAATAGGCTATTAAATGCAAACCTAAATAACAACATGTTGATGTTGTAGACCTCGAACTTAGATTTGCTTATGAGAAATGACTTTGCTAGAAATCGCCCAAGGTTTTATGCTGTCTACATTAGATAAGCATTGCAAAGACAACACGAAAACATATCTGTCCATGAGATATTTGATAGTCTCAAGGTCTACTTTAAGAACAGTCGTGTTCCACGTGGTATGAGCTTACGAAGAAGCTCTTCGATAACAAAATGACTAAAGGATAAAAGGTGGACGATTATGTACTAATGATGAAGGGCTATATCTGTTGGCTTTCACAATTGGACGTATAAATAAGCAATGAATTACAAGTTGATATGATCCTTAACTCTCTTACGCCACAGTATGAACTGTTGATATTGAATCGTAATATAAACCAGTTGAGTGCGAATCTCATGGAGCTTCTCAATATGTTGAGGCCAGCCGAGTCTACATCTAAGGACCAAGGGGTTGTGCTTACTGTAAAGGGTGGTGCATTATCTTTGAAATGTTCGAAGAAGAAGAAAATAGAAGGTAAAAAGAACCAGAAAAGTAAGAAGATTGATGATAAGGGTGAATGTCACCATTGCCACAGAAAAGATCTTGGAAAGAAACTATCTTGATTACTTAAAGATTTTTTGGGAAAGAAAGCAGAACGATTCTGTAGCTCTATCAGATACATTTATGATTCAAAATTATTTTGTAATCAATAAAATATCTTGGATTTTAGATACTGGATCTAGAACTCATATACGTAATTCGTTATAAGGGCTTAGGAACCGGCGTCGCTGGTAAAAAGAGAGATGAGACTCTAAGTTGCTGATGGATCTATTGTAGATGCAACTGCAGTCAGAGATTATCATTTATGTTTGCTTAGTGGAGTAGTATTAATATTAAATTATTTCTATTTTGTAAAAGACTTTATTTGTGCAATTATTTCTATTTCTGGATTATCTTAGACTGGATATATATTTCATTGTGCAAATAATGTTATGAAATTAGTTTAAGTGGAAATAAAGTCTGTGATGCTATTCTTGAAAATGGCATTTATATGATTAATACTAATTATGTGTGTTCCATGAATAATTTTTCTAACAATATAAATGATTGTTATCTTCGAAATTATAGGCTAGGTCATATAAGTAAAATGACTACATAAACTGAAAACCATTTGGTTTTCCCCCATCACTTGATTCTGAATCATTTGACACGTGTAAGTCATGTCTTAAAGGTAAAATGAACAAGCACCCATTGAATAAAAGCAACGAAAGGGTTAATGAACTATCAGGGTTAGTACATAGCGATGTATGTGGCCCGATGCCTATATTCATCAATGATAATAGTTCTTATTTTTTTTTACCTTCATTGTTGATTTCTTGAGACCGGGATATGTATATTTCATGAAGAACAAATTCGATGTCTATGAGAAATTTATTGAGTATATAAATGTTGTATAAAACCAAACAGACCACAAGACTAAGATTCTTCGATCAGATCGAGGAGGTGAGTACTTTGGATAGTAATTCCAACGATACTTGGAAGATAATGGGATTATCTCTCGAAAACTCAATCTACTACTCCACAATACAATGGTGTGCCAGAGCAAAGGAACCGAACCCTATTAATTTGGTTCATTCTATGATAAGTAAAATCGAGTTACCTCTGTCCTATTGGGGATATATGCTAGAGACCGCAATACATATGTTGAACTTGTTGCTAGCTAAATCTATACCTAAAATACCATATGAGATGTGATTTGGTAAGAAACCCCAACTCAAATGTTTGAAGGTGTAGGGTTGTTCGGCCCACGTTAAGAATGTTGGTTTGAATAAACTAAAGTCAAGATTGGTACTGTGAAAATTTGTAGGATATAACAAAAAATCGATGGGATATATATTTTATAATATCAAAGAAGAAAAGGTTAATTTTTCCCGATATGCTGCCTTTTTAGAAAAGGAATTTCTATCAAGGAAAATTAATAGCTAAGTTGTAGACATGGATGAGATCCGAGAAGTTAACAATAAGTCCGAACTAGTGGAAGAACCAAGTTCATTTATATAAAAAAACATGCAATCTATTGGAAGGTCTAGTAGCGAATATCGTGCATCAAAGAGGTACTATAGTTTTCTCATAAATGGTGAGAAAGAGGATAGTGTCTTAGATGATGACACTCTCCTATCTTTCTAATAAGCACTACATAGTAAAAAATCTACACTTTGGCTTGAAGCAATGAAATCCAAGATGGATTCTATATACGAAAACATAGCATGGACTCGTCGGAAGTACCTAAAGGGTTAAAACCCATCGGCTGCTAATGGATTTTTAAGAAAAAGCCGAATTCAGATGGTAAGGTAGAGACTTATAAGGATAGGCTAGTTGTGGAAGGATTTCATCAAATTCAAGGTGTTGGTTATGATAAGACCTTGTCACCCATAGCCTTGCTTAAGTCCATTCGAATTAAGTTGACCATTGATGCATTCCATGAGTACAAAATATGGAAAATGGATGTAAAGACGACATTTCTGAATGTGATTTAGAAGAGACCATCTATAAGTTGAAGGCGAGGGATTTGTGGTCAATGGGAATGGAGGTAAGGCTTGCAACTTGTCAAAGTTCAACTTTAACCAGCTTCAAGAAGTTGGAAAAAGTGTTTTGATAAGGTAAACAAACAGTTTGGTTTTATTCAAAACAAAAAGGAAGCATGTGTATACAGAAAGGAACAGGGAAACACGATCGTATTCTTACTGCTATATGTCGATGATCTTCTCTTGATTGGAAGACATTTCATTGTTGTAATCAATGGAAGCTTGGCCTTCCAAGAACTACTCCATAAAGGATTTGAGAGTAGAAACATACATACTAGGTATAAAGATCCATAGAGGTAGATCTAAGAGGTTGCTAGGATTGTTCCGATCCCTGTACATAGATAACGTGGTCCGGAATCAACCATTCTAAGAAGGATGCTCCTCATACTTCTAAGGAGAAAGAGTATACGAAGAGAATTCCCTATGCTTCAGCCATAGGATCCATTGTAATAACCCGGATTTTTGGACATCTGTTAATTGGTAATTAACAGGATTTAATTAATTAAAAATACTGATTGTAAGTTGTACAAATAAATTATGATAATTAAGAAGATATCTGGATATATATATTTATTAATTAATTTATACATATATATATTGTGATTTGGAAGCTATGATTTGAAATTCAATATGTATATCTTAAAATAAATTGGATTCAAAAATTTTACATTTAAACACTAAGTATATATATATATATAATTATTAATTAATGTATAAGTAGGTTTTGCATCATTTTTTCCTTTGAAGTTATATAAGTATAAATTAAAGAAATTGTATGAGTAAAAAGTTTTAATGTATATATTTTTTGAATTATACATGAGATAAACATAGTTAGTACAAAAATAAATATAAAACAATAAAAAAATATAAAAAAATTCTAAGGACATTTGTAAGCTTGAGAATGTCATGCAAATACAAGTGGCAATTGTTTTCTTTTAAAAAATAATAATATATATAACATGATTTAAGGAAGGCTGTATACAGTTCATAATTTTCTACATATTCATTTCTCAACTCTTTTCTTTCTTTCATCTTTCAACCAAAAAATAAAATAAAACTAAATCAAACTACTTCAAGCCTTTAAACTAAACAAAGCATAGAAAGCAAGTTTCAAGTACATTTTAACTCAAACTATATCAAGCTTCCAGTTTTAGATCAGTAGCAGTTCCAGGTCAAAAGCTTTCCTCTGTTTAACAAATAATATGAGTAAACATAAATCTTTTAAAGTTAAAACATCTGTAATACCTATGCAAGCAATCATAGAAATGATTCAAACATGTTTTACATGGATGTATAAATGGGTTTGCCTGGTATAAAGATTTGTTTGCTATGTATATGTGTATGCATGTCTTGGTAAACAATTTTTGGCCTTTGTTCTTGATTTACAGACCAAAATCTCCCAAAATAAATTTGTATCTCCTCATCTAAACAATTTTAGGCTATGATCATCAAGGGAAAAATGTTTGTATGGATATAATAACATATTTAAAAATATTTTCATGTAAATATATTAGGTAATTATTGGGAAAGCAAGGAATTACTGTAAGAATCAAGTCAAGTCAGAAAATGAACTGTTTAAATTTCGTGTTTTGGTTATATAAATAGATTCGCCTTTAGGAATGATGATTTTTAGTAATAGAATCATAATTTTTAAGCTTGTAATTTGTGTGAAAGTGTGAGTTGAACTGAATTAGGTTTTTATTCGAATTCCGGCGATGGGTTAGGTTTCCATACAAGTCGATTGGTCGTGGTGGAGCGTGGGGTATAGGCGAAGGTCAGAAAATGGTGAGGCAATTTCTAGCAGTGTATGGATGGTATACATGGTCAAAGTAGGGTTTGACAGTGGAGGTTCTGGGACTTCGGTTCGGCTTTAACGGTGACATAATGGGGAGGGTATGAGCGTGCGGTCTGGGGAGAATCGATGGAGGGGATGATGATGCGTCTCTGGGTGGTTTCCGGTGGCAAGACACAGACTATGGTGGCGGAAAGTGGTGATTAAAGGCTCGGGTCAGTTTATCGAATGGGATTGCAGACCCAAATATTCGAAACCCTAGTATCGGTGCATTTCAGTTGGAGATCGAGGCATGGGGGTGGAAGGCGACTCGCAAGGGCAATGGGCAGCGAAGTCCATCGGCGGAGGTTCGTGTACGGGTACACGAGAAAGGACGTGCATGTTTTCGTGCTCCTACCTGAAGCAATATAAGAAGTGATGGGAACAAAAGATGAGGTTAAGGGTTCGGGTTAGAGGGATGGTTGGCGGACCGAACTATGTGGCTACGGCTTGAGTTCGATGTGCAGTCGAGTAGAAAAAGTAAGGTGCAAAGTAGGCCGGAAGATTTGGGCCAGAGGAATTAGAAATAAAATATTGTATAAGCAAGGTAAAAAAAGTAAGGAAGTAGAAGAAATCAAAATTTATAATAGGACAAGTTCGTAATTCTCAGTTTGATTTTAAATGAATGATGTTTTATAATTTTAAAAGTGAAAACTCAATGGAAATGAATCTTTAATCAATTAAAGGACTTAAGTTAATATACGTGTTAAATATTGGTTAAGTCCCAGATTTTTAATTAAAATAAAAAAATAGCTTATAATCAGTTTAATGATAATTAAACATGATGTGAAAAATATTTAATTAATATTAACTGATTTGAACTTAGAGATAACGAATAATATTTTATAATGTTGTTATTTAGTAAATTGTTTTATTTGTAATTAACCTGGTTCTAAATATAAAGGAATACAAAATCAAATAATTAAGACTAAATGAGTCGTTTGGATATTGGTTATAGGTCGTTAATTGGGTTAACGATCTACACTCTTGCTAAATTCTATGAGGTATTTGTTTTTAAATTAACATAACTAAACAATGATAGATTCTATTTGTAATAAATCTGTAATAAATACCCTATATCAGATATTGTCCCCATAAATGATAAATGGTTAATTTGATCAACTAACTTCCTCAAATTTACCCTTGGGATTCGAAGAGATCGAAATCGGATATCAACGATATCCGAAACCACTTCGATTCAAAAATCACTAAACCTTTACGGGTTTGATCAAGGAATTAAATAGGCCTGTTTGAATAAAATGGGTGAACTGGGTTGTTATTATTAAATAAGAAGCTATATCCAGGCGATATCAAAATATTTATGAAATTTCTGTAAAGGAGTTGGATTTAATATGATAAAAACTTGTTTGATATACGAGTTACCTGGATTTTCAAGGATGCTTTTCAACTTAGTATTTCAAGTTATATGGGTTTACTCACGCCGATTTCCAGCCTGACTCGGGTGTTACTTTATTATAATGCCGGGGTCAGACCGATTATTACAGATTTTCATGTTAGGACGTTCTGGAGCTCAGGTGGCAAGCTGGATGGCAGGAACATATGGAGTATACCGCTGTGTATTTGAGATTGTATTGATAGTAGTCTGGGACAAATTATTATAACTTTCCAGTTATTTGTGAATGATTGTACTCTGATATATTGTATGTAAATTGACATTTACAGCTTCATTTTTTTGTGTAAATGCTGCTATTTGTATGTTATATTTTGATCCGCTGCAAATGTGAGATTCTGTATTTTTGTTTTCTGTTTCTTCTTCTACCTCATTTCTTCTTAACCCTAATAATTTGGAATTTTTGGCGTTCGATTGCTCGGCACTTCTACAGTGAACGTATTAGCGTCGAATTTCCAGGGTCGAAAATTTCGGGTCGTTACATTCTGGTATCAGAGTTGAAGGTTAAGTGAGAACCTTGGCTCTAGTGGGGGTTACTCGTTAAGGATAGGGTCCGTAGTACCCTAGAATGAGTTGAGTGTATTATAGGAGAGCGTACTTGTTATTTTCCTATATAATGATTTTAAAAATGGTTTTAAAAGTAGTTTTCATATAAGCTTATATTTTGATATATAAAGCAATAATTTTTTAATTATTATATATATTAAAGTAATTGGTTGTTGACTATTGAAATTAAATAAGAACTAAGTGGTAACACACACACACACACACACACACACACACACACACACACATCCAAATAGAATTGGATAATATGAACTATACAAATAAGATAAGCTAGAAATGGATTCAAACCAGAAATTAAAATCCTGGAATTTGTAGAAGTGTTTTCAGAATGCTGAATTAAGTTAACTGATTTTATTTTCCAACATATTATGAGATAATATATAATGAATTGGTTTCTAGATATGATAATCTTGGTGATTATCATAAAATGGTTGTTGTGTCTATAATGGGATGTTTGTTTTCTAATAATAATAAATAATGATAAAGCGGAATGAAATGTTTTAAGGAAGTAACAATGTAGATAAATATGACTTATAAATTGAAAAGATTTAAATTATGAAGTTTTACATCTAAGTTCAGAAAATTTAAATTGTTTCAAAGTATTAAAAGACACAATAAATAATATTATTCATAATATTTTTAAATGTAGGAATCTTATCTTAAAACAAGAGTTGTTTCAAAAAATTTAAGACTTGTTGTGCAAATAAATAAATATGTATATGTATATACATGTGGGATATACATAATGTCAAAGTTGATTTGAGTAAACACTAAGCGTTGAATTCTAAATTGAGAGTATAACCCAAAGAGAAATAAGTTTTTGAACTTATAAGTGAGAAAGGATATAGATAAGAAGTTTAAAATTTGAAATAGGGAATTCAATTAAGGTTGCCTGGATCAAATAAATTAAAATTAACTTAGGGGAAGTTAAATAAGTTTAGAACAAGCAACTTGAACTGGAAATTTGAAGATGAAAATGGAGATTTAACTTAGGGAAGTTAAATGGGTTGAATTGAAATAGGAGTTATGTGTGATCCCAAAACAAGTTTGAGTTCTGGAAATTGGTAATGGATGCTATTGATGGATGTTTTAGATAATTTGATGTTTATTTACTTTGTCATATCCTGCTATCATCCTGTTGTTATTAATAATCTATGAAACTATGAATTGGATTATTTTAAATGAATTAAGAAGTGGATTGAGGTAATATATATCCATTACTGAAATTAAATGAAAATAAAGCCATATTTTAAAATAAAACTATTTTGATTTTAGAAATAAATAGAAATTATGGAAATGTAATCACTTTGAACTTAAGATTTAAATGTTAAAAATGAATTTGCAAACTAAAATTGTTAAGAATTGGTTTCAAATTAGAAGTTAAAATTGGGTAATAAATTGGATTCTGAAGATTAAATTGTTTAAAAATTTTTGAACTCTTATTTGAACCTTGAAATAAGTTAAGTAAAAGTAATTTAAATGAATGTTATAAATTTGGACCCAAAATTTAATTGTTTAAATATTTAGGTTGTTAATTTTAAAGTAAAGGTTAATTTGATTTAAAGGGATTAAATCAAAATTTAAAAATCTAACTCGAATTTATATAATTCGAGATGGTTTAAAGTTGAGATTGGAATTGAAATTTGTTCAAATTGAATTTGATTTGAATAATTTGGAATTGTGATTGAAGCTGAATAAATTAATACAAATGGGAATTGATTTGAATTTGGGAAAGGGATTGAAGTCAATTCAAATTGAATTGAAAATTGATTGGAATGTAAAATTGGGAAAATTGAACCAGTTTGACTCTGAAACTATTTTCAAATAATTTGTTATAAAGTAAACTATCTTAAATCTATTTTTCCTTGTTATTTACTACACAACCTTTCTTTTTAAACTCAAACTATCTTATACTTATTTTACAACTATTTTGAAACTATTTAACTATTCTACTACAATTTTACATCTATTTTACAAACTAATTACTATTTTACAACTACTTAACTATTTACAACTATTTTACAACTAATATCTATTTTACAACTACTTATCTATTTTAAACTTTTCAAGCTATTTTCTAAATTCAAGTGGAATAGAGTGCAAACTATTTAGAATTGAAGTGATAACCCAAATGGAAAATGAAGCTATTGTGAATAACTGAATAGAAATCAGAAATGGGAATAAAAAGGAAATTGATTACCTAATAATTAATGAAGATAAATACGTTGGATGTACGTATATTATCATATTCGCATAACGATTTGATCCAGATTCGAGCATAGAATTTCGAGATAGTATATCGATCCGAGTTGGGATTTTTCACTCGATTTTCGACAGCGAACCCTGGATAAGGAATTTTGATTGATTCTGGAAATTCTCTATCATAGTTATGGATATGCAAGGAGAATAATGGTTTCTAATCAGGAAACCAGATCAGAGTCCGCACTAGGAAGTCGGGTGGACGATACTAGTTCAGAAGTGAAACTGTGTGATCGAGGAGCGATCGAATTTGATATTGGGTATGGATGATATATGTACATCGTACGTGATTGATTGAAATATATATTTTGAAAAGAAATGTAAAAATGATTTTTGAAAAAGAAAAGTATATTTTGAATAATATATAATAAATAAAAGTGAAAGTTGGATATCTCTATAATTGAAACTCATTTTATAAAAAGTAAGTAATATGGTAAATAACTTTATAAATGAAATTAAAATTGGATATTTGATTTAGCATAAATAAAGAATGTATATACATTTCTTAGGTATATTAAACTCTCTTTGTTGAATCTATAACCGGAAGAAAAGATCTTTGAAAAATATTTGAAGTATAAAAAGGAATTTATATAAGTAAGAAGTAATCCAAAAATATTTTGTTCTAGTTAAAAGAATAAACTTATATATATATGATTTTATGAAATTGGGAAAAAAGTTTTTGGAACCCATTGATTTTGAAAAGCTTTGATTTTTGGGGAAAATCAATTTTGGAAATTTTAAAAGCCAAGTTTGAAACTATCAATTTGAGATATTGATTTTGTGTAAATGGGATTTATATGGGATACATATAAGAGTATGATTTGAAAGATACTATATGTGTATAGTATAAAATGTTTTGAGAATGGTTGTGGAGAAAAAGGCGCTCCCATTTAAATGAACTTCTAGCAGGAGATCCACATGGTGTTCTACCTTGCGCCCTAAGAGGGTTCTAAATTTGATCCTGGAAGGAGGTCAGGACAAACTGAGGTTCCTGAGGATTGTATTGGGGTAGCATAAGTCGAGGGCGCCGATGCCTATAGAGACATTTGGGTTATGTTGTGACGACAGTGTAACTCGGTGTAACTGCGATCTACTGCGCACCATAGCGGAAGTCGAGGGAAGTGATTGCCTACAGTCTATGTTTGATTTCGATTGACGGCGACGTAACATCGGTAGACTACGATCTATGAAGACATAGCGAAAGTCGTGTGGCAGTGAGTGCCTACAGGTTACATTGGGACTCGACTGATGTAGTCAGTAATCTATGTAGTTTGTGTGGAGGAGTTCCATTTGGCTGCGAAATTCGAGGACGATGATGCCTACAGTTACATTGGTTTTTGCCGTGATGGCGACGTAACCACGGGTGTAGCTGCGATCTGCGGCGGTTCCATGGTGTAATCGAGGGACGCGGATGCCTACAGTTTTCTATGGATTTTGCCGGGATAGCAACTTAACCATCAGACTAACTGCGACCATGGAGGAGGTGATGATTTCCATAGCATTCTGACCAAAAAATGTTTTCTATATTTTCACAAAAGTTTTCCAAGTATTTTCACTGGATGTTGAAAACGGGTCTGCTAAATACTTATATTTTTGGCCCTACGCCTGATCAACGTATGACCGAATTTCTGTGGGAACAAGGATGGACTTGTTAAGACATCGAGTTTTAAAAAGTATTTTCATAAAGCTATTTTGGTACTATTATGTAGATTTTAAAAGTGTTTTAAAAATTTAAATAAAAAGGAGTAAAGAGCTAAAAATGTTCAAAGAGTAATTTAACTGATAATAAGCATTTGTGATTAAAATTCTTGCTTCATTCCTTTTCGAGGACGAAAAGTTCTAAAGGGAGGAGGAATGTAACAACCCATATTTTTGGACATCCGTTAATTAGTAATTAACAAGATTTAATTTATTAAAAATACTGATTTGTAAGTTGAACAAATAAATTCTGATAATTAAGAAAATATCTGGATATATATATTTATTAATTTATATATATATATATATATATTGTGATTTGGAAGCTAGGATTTGAAATTCAATATGTATATCTTAAAACTAAATTGGATTCAAAAACTCTACATTTAAACACTAAGTATATATATAATTATTAATTAATGTATAAGTAGGTTTTATATCATTTTTTCTTTTGAAGTTATATAAGTATAAATTAAAGAAACTATATAAATAAAAAGTTTTAATATACATATCTTTTGAATTATATATGAGATAAACATAGCTAGTATAAAAATAAATATAAACAATAAATATAAAAATTTGCTAAGGACATTTGTAAGCTTGAGAATGTCATGCAAATACAAGCGACAATTGTTTTCTTTTAAAAATAATAATATATATAAAATTATTTAAGGAAGGTTGTATGCAGTTCATAATTTTCTTCATATTCGTTTCTCAACTCTTTTCTTTCCTTCATCTTTCAACCAAAAACTAAAATAAAAGAAAACTAAATCAAACTACTTCAAGCCTTCAAACCGAACAAAGCATAGCAAGCAAGTTTCAAGTACATTTCAACTCAAAGTATATCAAGCTTCCAGTTTCAGATCAGTAGCAGTTCCAGATCAAAATCTTTCCTTTGTTTAACAAATAATGTGAGTAAACATAAATCTCTTAAAGTTAAAACATCTGTAATACCTGTGCAAGCAACAATTAATCATAGAAATGATTCAAACATGTTTTGCATGGATGTATAAATGGGTTTGCCTTGCATAAAGATTTATTTGCTGTGTATATGTGTATGCATGTCTATGTAAATAATTTTTGGCCTCTATTCTTGATTTACAGACCCAAATCTCCCAAAATAAATTCGTATCTCCTTATTTAAACAATTTTAGGCTATTATCATTAAGGGAAAAATGTTTGTATGGATATAATATCATTTTCAAAAATATTTTCAAGTAAATATATTAGGTAATTATTGGGAAAGCAAGGAATTACTGCAAGAATCAAGTCAAGTCAGAAAATGCACTGTTTAAATTTCGTATTTTTGTTATATAACTAGATTCGCCTTAGGAATGATGATTTTTAGTAACAGAAGCATAATTTTTAAGCTTGTAATTTGTGTGAAATTATGAGTTGAACTGAATTGGGTTTTTATTCAAATTCCGGTGGTAGGTTGCTTTTCGATGCATGTCGATTGGTCGTGGTGGAGCATGGGGGATAGGCGAAGGTCAAAAAATGGTGAGTGATTTCTAGTTGTGTATGGATGGTGGACATGGTCAAAGTAGGGTTTGACTGTGGAGGTTCTGGGACTTCGGTTCGGCTTTAACAGCGACATAATGGGGAAGGTATGAGCGTGCAGTCCAGGGGGAATCGATGGAGGGGACGACGATGCGCCTCTAGGTGGTTTTCGGTGGCGAGACACGTACTTTGGTGGCGAAAAGTGGTGATTAAAGGCTCGGCTCAGTTTTTCGAATGGGATTGCGGACCCAAATATTCGAAACCCAAGTATCGGTGGGTTTCAGTTGGAGATCGAGGCATGGGGGTGGAAGGCGACTCGTGGGGGCGATGCGCGGCAAAGGCCATCGGTGGAGGTTTATGTACAAGTGCACAAGCAAGGACATGCACGTTTTCGTGCTCCTCCCTGAAGCAAGATAAGAAGTGGTGGGAACAATAGATGAGGTTATGGGTTCGGGTTAGAGGGATGGTTGGTGGACCGTACTATGTGGCTACGGCTTGAGTTCGATGTGCAGTCGAGTAGAAAAAGTAGGGTGGAAAGTGGGCCGAAAGATTTGGACCAGAGGAGTTAGAAATAAAATATTGTATAAGCAAGGTAAAAAAAGTAAGGAAGTAGAAGAAATCAAATTTTATAATAGGACAATTTCGTAATTCTCAGATTGACTTTAAAAGAATGATATTTTATAATTTTAAAATTGAAAACTCAATGGAAATGAATCTTTAATCGATTAATGGACTTATGTTAATATACGTGTTATATATTGGTTAAGTCCCAGATTTTTAATAAAAATAAAAATAAAATAGTTTGTAATTAGTTTAATGATAATTAAACATGATTTTAAAAATATTTTATTAGTATTAACTGATTTGAACTTAGAGATAACGAATAATATTTTATAATGTTGTTACTTAGTAAATTATTTTATTTGTAATTAACCTAGTTCTAAATATAAATGAATATGGAATCAAAGACTAAATGAATCGTTTGGATAATATAGATCGTTAATTGGGTTAACGATATATACTCTTGCTAAATTCTGTGAGGTATTTGTTTTCAAATTAATATAATTAAAACAATGATACGTTTTATTTGCAATAAATCTGTAATAAATACCCTATATCAGATAGTCCCTATAAACGATAAATGGTTAGTTTAATCAATTAACTTCCTCAAATTTACCCTTGGGAACGAAGAGATCAGAACCGGATATCAGCGATATCCAAAATCACTTTGATTCAAAAACCACTAAACCTTTACGGGTTTGATCATGGAATTAAATAGGCATGTTTGAATAAAATGGCTAAATTGGGTTATTATTATTAAATAAGAAGTTGTATCCAGGCTGTATCAAAATATTGATGAATTTTCTGTAAAGGAGTTGGATTTAAACTAATAGAAACTCGTCTGATATATGAGTTACCTGGATTTTCAAGGATGCTTTTCAACTTAGTATTTCAAGTTATATGGGTTTACTCACGCTGGTTTCCAGCCTGACTCAGGTGTTACTTTATTGTAATTCTCGGGTCAGACCGAGTATTATAGATTTTCATGTTAGGACGTTCTGGAGCTCAGGTGGTGAGCTGGATGGTAGGAACGTATGGAGTATACCGCTGTGTATTTGAGATTGTATTGATAGTAGTCTGGGACAGATATTATAACTATCCAGTTATTTGTGAATGATTGTACTCCGATATACTGTATGTAAATTGACATTTGCAGCTTTATTTTTTTGTGTAAATGCTGCTATTTTATATTATATTTTGATCCGCTGCGAATGTGAGATTCTCTGTTTTCGTTTTCTGTTTCTACTTCTACCTCTTTTCTTCTTAACCCTTACAATCTATAATTTCCGACGTTCGATTGCTCGGCACTTCTACAGTGAACGTATTAGTGTCGAAATTTCGAGGTCGAAAATTTCGGGTTGTTACATCCATAATGTATATTATGCTATGCACTAGATCGGATCTTGCATATTCATTAGGATCACAGTCTAATCCTGGAGAAAAGCATTTGACAACTGTAAAATGTATACCAAAGTATTTAAGAAATACTCATGACTTATCCCTCATTTGTGGGAATGGAGATCTCCTTGTGAAGGGGTACACAATTTTAAGCTTTTAGAGTGATATTGACGTAAGTAAGTTGGTGATAGATTATGTTTTTACACTTCATGGTGGAGCAATCGGTTGGGAAAGTTCCAAACAAGAAATAATAGTTGATTTGACGATGGAGGCCGAGTACATCACCCTAAATGAAGCATCTAAAGAGGTAGCCTTGATGTGCATGTTTTTGAGGGAGATCAGAGTGATTCCCGATACTGAGAATCATATACCAATGTTTTATGATAATAATGCGGTAATAAAGATCGCCAAGGAGCCAAAGAAAAGAAGAATTCACAGCATATTCTATGGAAGTTCCACCTCATTAGAGAATTTGTTGAGAAGAAATAGGTCTGACATAAAGGACGGATACTAAGGATAACATAGCAAATCCATTCACTAAGATTCGGTCAGTTCTCAAGGAGCTGACTGAAGGGATGGGATTGAGATTCCATAATTGGTCTTAAGTGTATGTGGGAGATTGATAGAGTTTGGGAAATTCCCTAGGGGAAATTTTGTAATTTATTGTAAATTAATTAACTCTGTAATCGATTCTCGTTCGTAATAAAGGTGTTTTCTTTCTGTTATAAATTTGTTATAAATACTTAAATGTTTAATTAAAATATATTTTAAAAAAAATCCATAAATGGTGTGCTTGTGATAGAAAATACAAATAGTTGCAATCATAAGTATTGTATCACAATTTATAGTAAGCACATCATTTTAAACATTCTAGTCAAGACGCATCGAGACGGGATATCGATGCATAATGTTCTTTAAATATTAGACAATGTATTGTTCATGACTATTGAACGCACCAAGGTATTATGTACCGATTTTATTGGATAAGGATGGAATGACTGACTCGACAGTTTTCTATAATTTAATATAACTAAGGTCAAATTGAAAATAACGATGTGGCTAATTTACGTGGTTCTCTTGATTTGAGAATGCCAACAGTCTTCAATATGAAAGCTCTACTTTGATTAAAGCCAAATCAAGGCACATTGTCCATCGAGTGTCAATAGCTAGGTCGAGTGGAAGTATCAGAAGTGAAACACTATTCAAGAGAGGATTCGTTTCTTTGACTATATGACACTATCACGGTCAGCTCAAAGTCAAAATTTCTTGCTAGACTAGTTTGATTAATAATAATTTTTATTATGAATCAAGATATCTGTGTTTGGACTACATAGTTGAATATGAACAATATTGGAATTTTGACTATTACCGAATTCCATAAGTTCAAAGTGATATAGTTTTAACAAAGAGAATTGGTGTAATGATCATCACTATTGGGTATGCTTAACAACATAAAATTGGATATTACTGAAACTAAATAAGTGATAAATTTGGCTAAACTGTCGCGCCACCTACTATGTGACGTGTAAATTTTAATATTCGAATTGTGCAATATTAATCACTAACCAAATTTAAACCTAAGAGTCACACAACCAAAACATTGAATACTCCTTCAAGCACGTGATTTAATTGCTTTACAATTGCTATAAATTAATTGAACTAATTAATATTTATGAAATATTAATTATAAAGTTTATATTTTATATGTTGAATAATATTAAAAATTATGTTTATAATAGTTATAAATATATTGAACGATATACGATATGGATAGCCGTTTAAATTGGATTTAAATGAAATAAATATTCTTCAGTCTTGAAGTGGGTTTGAATCCCATACAGGGCTTGAGATATTTGGCCATGATTAGATCATGATATGGCTAGCCATAGATAGTCTTAAGGGAAGGATTTTGATATGTTAAAAGGTAGAGAATAAGGGAGAGGAAAACAAGGATATTAATCCTATTTTCTCTCTAGTCACTCCTTTATATGATGATTATAGCCCTCATTCTAAAATTAGTTTTAGAGTCTTCATTCTTACCTTTTACCGCCTGAAACCATATGCATCCCTCCTCCAAAATTTCAATTATCAAAAAAGTAAAATAAAAGTTATACGATAGTCGGTAATCAGCAATTCGAGGCTAGCGTCTTTTGGACTTTGATAAGATTCAAGGAGTTTATTATGACATCTCAACGTGCGAACGTTAGGCTTTGTTGAAAGGTACACAACTTATTTACTAATATATTTAATATTATTATCTATTATTGCATTATATTATAGGTTCTTATACCATGAATCTTGTGCATCGATATTTTGTCACATAGTACATGGTTGAATATATTAGTAAATCCACATATATATTATAAAAAACTTCATTTTGTATACATACTACTATTGAACTTACAGACTAAATAAAAAACATTTATTTAATCAAATAATATTACATATGATTTTATTAATTAGTAAATTATATCTTAAAGATAAAAATAATATAATAAACATTTAAATTTTTTTAAATAATAATAATTCGACAACAAAGAATACTCAATTTTAATATATATTTTTTATATTTTTTTGGAGTTTAAGCGAGGTTAGGTGGTCCCCTACCACTTTATTGAATAAAAGACGGGAGAAAGCAACTTGCAAAAACATAAAGGAAGGAAAAACAAAAAATGGAAAAGCAAAGAAGACAATTAAAAAAAACAGATGAAAATATTGATCGCAATCACCATAGAGCGCCAAGATTGAGAGCACTATTTGATCTAAGGATGGAAATAGAGTTTCTACTATCGTTAACAACAGCATGGAAGAGCTACTCATTAGTTGAAAATTTTTGCTCGAACAGCCTTTGGTTTCTTTCATGCCAGATATGATGTATGGTTTTACGTAAGATGAGAAGAAGCATACGTTCCTTATTAGTTTTCCATCTAGTGTTCATGAAAATCCAGTGCCATTGTGAAGAATAGAACTGATGCTAGCAACATAGCCATAAACGACAAGGATTCTGTGCAATAGTTTCTGAAGGAAAGAACATTCAAAGAAAATGTGTTCTCTGGTTTCAAGATTTTAATTATAGAAATTGCAGTTTGCATCAATATGGAGGCCATGAGTGAGCAATTTATTTTTGGTTGGGCAAGCATCATGAGTAACCTTCCACATCAGCAGGTTGTCCTTAGGTCTCCCAGTACGATTTCATATGCGATTATGTCAAGGGTTAATGTTGGGATGTATGTTCTTGGTAAGGAACTTACACACCTTTACAATGGTTCGAGGCTTAAGAGTGGTTCCCCAGGCAACATCAGCTTTAAAAGTTATATGTTGTTCGTCAGTTAAAAGTGACCATAAATTTTTGATATCCTAATTACAGTAGTAAGGAAGATTGATAATTCCATCAAGAACATAGTTTCTAGCGAGAGCATTATCAAGGATGCTAGTGCTAGCTTTCTGACTGTAGGATAGAAGATGATAAAGGATAACACCACTTTTTTCCCAAGGAGCGTGCCAGGACTTATGGTTGCTTAGAGGAGCAAATTTGTATTTGACCATAGGCAGAAAATCATTTTTGAGTTTGAGCAGAGTTCTAAATGACCAACTGGACGAGCTGTTCCAGTCCATAGTCCAAATTTTTTTATTTTTAATCTGATGATTCAGCATCCAAGCTCCCCACGGAGAGTGATCTGGAAGTAATAGGGTTTCCAATAGTTGTAGTTTTACTATGATTTTTGGAATAACCTTTTTAGTTATTTATTTATAGTTTTTAGAATTATTTTCAGTCTATTTCTTTTAGCTATTATTTTCAGTTAATTTTAGTTTATTTCTGTTAATTATAGCTTTTCCATTTATTTACAATTTATTTACAGTATTTTAATTTATTTACAGTTATTATTGCGTTATTTACATCTTTTTCCTATGCTTTGGATTTTCTTCTATTTTTATTTTTCGTTTATTTCTCCATCTTCTTCACGTATGGATTAGAATAGATTAAATGCGAAAATGGATTAAAATTATAAGAATACTGAAATAACGGAAGATAAGATGTAAATTGTAAAGACGGTAATAAAAATGGAATTAAGACTAAAATTGAGCCTAATTAGGATATTAATGTTAGGATTGGACTAATTAAAGATAATTGGCCTAGTTATAACTTAAAATTATAACTAAAAAGAGTATAAGATAAAAGTAGCTTATTTTTACACTTAGACCTTGGGTTAAGTAATAAGCATGATTATATCGTATGTTATAATAAGAAATAGAACAGAGTGAGGCTTATTTTATGACTAAGGATAAATTAATAAGCACATATAGCAAGACAATAGTAAAGGGTTATTTAAATAATTTATCTAAGTTAATAAGCGAGAATTAAAGTAGGACCTGTACCAAATAGCATTCCCTTAGTATTTCTATGGACACGGTGTTTAACATAATCCTGAAGTGAGATGAGGGGCATGTTGATGCTAATAATGATAGTAATAAGTTAGTAAGTAGAAGTCTAAATCATGGGGATTTGGGCAAGGGGAGAAACTAGATATTATCTGGATGATGGGCCAGTACCAACAGCATTTTCTCTATTTTCTATGGATACGGTGATTTCACATTAGCCTGAAGTGGGATGAGGGGCACACATATGCTGGAGCTTGAGGTGATAAGAAGACCCCAGTTGGAACAACAGGTAACATGAGCATGGTGGTTGTTACGCGTGCGACTTCCATTCGGGTGCTCAGTAATCGTCATGAGTTCCAAGCACTAGTATGAGTGCCTTTCATAGGCACCATTGCTTTTGTCTTTTAGGAGCTATATAACGCCTAGTCCATAGTAGATACTTTGCATGTCATTCGTAGACACCATTTTTATATAGGGAGTTATATAGCGTCTAGTCCGCGGTAAGATCTATGCAGTAGCAGGCCGATCAAAGGGTAGAATTAGAATTTCATCCTAGTTATAGGATTAGGAATTCATCCTAATCAAAGCAGCTATCAAAGACAAGTGCAAACAATCAAAGTTAATCAATTATGTTAATTTGTATTTATTTCCAGCTTATTCCTTATCCCCATTTCCTTTATTTCCTTCTATATACTAGAACTGTTGTAAGGTCTATTACTTTTACTTTGCTTAAAGATTCTAGTAATTACTATCATCTACCAGACTTTTAGTCTGACTTGCTCCTCTATTTTCCCCTCTTCCCCCATAGGAAATCAGAGGCAAGGAAGTTAGACAGCAGCTTCTTAGAGACTTGGAGACCCTATCATGTATTCCTTCTTTTTATTTCCAACTTTTAGTTCTTTTATTTTACTGGCACTGTATTGAGGGAAAGTTTGTGTTTGTACTCTGGTTTTTATGATAAGACTGAGATTTTATTTTCTTAAGACAATTGTATTTGGAACATAAGTGGTTTGTCCGAAGTATTAATTTTTTAAAATCACTTTTTGTTTTTAATTACTTCCGTCGTGTAATTAACTATCCATGTTTTCTTGTGAATCTTAGTTTCTGCTAGCTTTAGTTATACCTACAATGCACCAAATCTTTTAGCCTGTCCTTTTGGGTATACTAAGGGGCGTGAGGTGTTTCACTTGGTATTAGAGCCTAAGGTTACAAGATTCCTAAAAATTTATTTTAAAAATAAAGTATGTTTCAAATATAACTTGCTTTAAAGTATTTTTCAGAAAAGAACTTTTAAAAGTGGTTTTTAAGTATAAAAAAGCTTTTATAAAATTCCCCTCAAAAGTCCAATTCAATCTCCCTTCGATTCTTTACTAAACTATCATTTTCTTTTCGTACAATGGCAGATGCCCCGAACCTTCCAAGAGCATTACAGACCCAACCTGGTTTTACAGGTATCTACATGCTATAACTCTGGAGGGGCAAGGGCAAGCGTCCAACCTAGCACCAGCAAGTGGGAATCCCATCAATCTACCTGTCGCTGTCAATTTCTCTAAGGTTTGTAAGGATTTTACAAGTTTGGGTGGAAAGACTTTTTCTGGTAAGGAGACTTTTATGGAGGCGGGAGCTTGGCTTAGAGGCATAGAAAGGATATTCAGTCTATTGTGATTAGATGATCAGCAGCAAGTTCAGCTAACATCTTGGCAGCTGAAAGAGGAGGCTTCATATTTGTGGGAGGCCATTGAGTTAGAAGAAAGAGGGGTGACTTGGAAGGGGTTTCGGGAGCGATTTGATAGAAAGTTTTTGTCTCAAGCAGAGGAGAGTGTTCAGCTGGACCGATTCATTAATTTGAAGCAAGAGAGTCTGTCGGTGAATGAGCACATCAATCAATTTAATGAATTGTCTCGGTTCAGAATGGAGTTGGTGAATACCCCGCACACGAAAGCTATGAAGTTTGTGAAGGGATTGAATCGACCCCTTCAGGGATTGTTGTTGACTCACATACCGATGGGAGCTACTCATGAGTCTTTGGTAGAGATGGCACTTATGTCTAACGCGGTCAAGGAAGGAAAGTCTAGGAAGTTGTTAAGTCGGAAGGTCCAAAGAAGAAATGGTGGAGGAACAACAAAGAGAAGAAGAAAGGTGATGGCCCTCAAAATTAGATTAAGAAAGGATTGAGGTGCAATAGCTATGGAATTATGGGACATATCGCCAAGGATTGCAAAAGGGAGAAGACTGCTTTAATTGCGGCCAGCCCGGTCACTTGAGTAAGAGTTGTTCCCAGAGGACGCGACATGGAGCTAGTACACCAGTTGCGCAGATTGAGGCATTAGACGCAACCCCTTCAGGCGGCATTCCGAATAGAGTAGGAAAGTCACAATTGAAGGTTTGATTTCCTTTCTGATTTTTCCATTGAACTTTATTCGATTCTGAAGCATCACACTCTTTTATCTCTAGTTCTCTTGTAGATTGTTTGCACTTAGACATTTCTTTAGTAGTGGACCCCATCGTTATTCCAAACCTATAGGAGGATCATCACACTTATCTATGGTTTGTAGGGGTTTGAAAATTTATATTCTAGGCATAGAATTTGACAGTGATGGCTATGTATTAGGATTTTCGGGGTATGGGATGATCTTGGGAATGGACTGGCTACCCACATATGGAGCTATATTAGACTGCGAGAGGAGAGTCCTTAGACTAGAGACATGCAGCAGCCAGACTCTCGAGGTTTCTTGCGACCCTCAAGGGTCAGTCATGTTGAGTTTCCTTTATTCCCTCGATTCTTCATCGTCAGAGTTAGATATGGTTCATGTCGTCAAAGATATTCCAGATGTTTCTAAGGAGGTTAAGAGACAAACCCCTAAGAGGGGGATTGACTTCGGG
Organism: Allium cepa; assembly: GCA_030765085.1. Lineage (NCBI taxonomy): Eukaryota > Viridiplantae > Streptophyta > Magnoliopsida > Asparagales > Amaryllidaceae > Allium > Allium cepa. Next base: position 613,753,177 of record CM060932.1, read on the forward strand.
ATTTATTTAAGTGAGAATTCTAAGCTAGTAGCATTACCTATGCGGTACATGGCACCTAGGGATAGGAAGGAATTGAGCAAGCAGATCGGTGAGCTTTTGGAGACGGGTTTCATAATAAGGAGCATATCAGAGTGGGGAGCACCAGTCGTATTCGCTACTAAGGCAGATGGTTCTCTTCGACTTTGCGTTGATTATAGAGAACTAAATAAGCTCATAAAGAAGAACCGATATCCACCCCCTAGGATTGATGATCTTTTTGACTAGTTAGTTGGCTCTTCGGTATTCTCCTAGCTTGATTTAGCCATAGGATTCCATCAGCGTAGGGTTGCCGATGACAGCATAGATAACACTACGTTTAGGACTCCAAACAGATTTTATGAGTGGTTGGTTATGTCTTTTGGGCTAACCAATTCCCCAGCCTACTTTGTGGACATGATGAGCCGCATCTTTAGAGAGGTCCTAAATAAGTTTGTGGTGGTATTCATGGATGACATCTTAGTATTTTCTAAGAATATGCAGGAGTATGTTGTTCATTTAGAGGAGGTTCTTCGCACACTTCGTAGTCATCATTTGAGAGCTAAGTTTTCGAAGTGTCACTTCTGGAGAGAGGAGGTACATTTCTTAGGGAACGTGGTCTCGAAGGAAGGTTTGGTTGTTGACTCCGCTAAAGTGATTGCAGCGCAAGATCAGAAGGCCCTCAAGAACGTCATCGAAGTTAGGAGCTTCCTAGGATTGGCGGGCTACTATACGAAGTTCATTAGAGACTTTGCCAAGATTTCAGCACCACTCAATCCCCTTACTAAGAAGAATAAAACTTTGGTGTGGAACGTGGATTGTGAGGATTCCTTCAAGAGACTTAAGAAAGCCCTTACTAGTGCACATGTGTTAGTTCTACCGATGAAGCTAAGCCTTTTATTGTATACACTGATGCATGTGGGATGGGTCTAGGAGCGGTGTTGATGCAAGAAGGAAGGGAGGTATGTTATGGTAGTAGGCAGTTGATGACGCATGAGAAGAACTACCCAACCCACGATTTGGAATTAGCTGCCATAGTTTTTGCACTCAAGTCTTGGAGTCACTATTTTCTTGGAGAGAGGTTTAAGCTTTTCACCGACCATAAGTCATTGAAGTAACTATTCTCGCAGAAGGATTTGAACTTGAGGAAGCAGCGGTGGATGGATTTTTTGGCATCGTACGATTTGGAGATAGCTTATACCCCTGGCAAAGGTAATGTAGTTGCGGATGCAATGAGTAGGAAGAAAGCAACCCTTAATCCTTTATTCATAGAGTGGAGGAACTTGGAGTTTATTTCTACTTTTGATTTTAAGCCCTCTACGGATATTACCCCTGGATTGTTGGCTACACTTGAAGTGAGACCTACTCTTATGGATCTGATTAGCTCGAGGCAACGAGAGGATTCAGAGCTCATGGACATTATGGATAGGATTAGCCGAGGAGAGGTCTCTAGATATCTCCAATGTTATTCCATGGATGTCAAAGGATGGATTAGCAGAGATGTGAGGCTTTATGTTCCCTGCACTAGTGATTTTTCAAAAGCGGTTTTAGAGGAAGCACACCATTCCCGTATGACTATTCATCCGAGTGGTGACAAGATGTATATGGACATGAAGAGGATGTTTTATTGGAATGGCATAAAGAAGGATGTGGCAGAGTTTGTAGCTAAGTGTCTTATTTGCCAAAGAGTTAAGGCGAAGAAGTAGAAACCCGATGGTTTAATTCGGCCCTTAGATGTGAGTGGAAGTGGGACAACAATTTGTTAGATTTCATAGATGGTTTACCCCGTTCTAGAAAGGGGAGTACTAGCGTTTGGGTGATCGTAGATCGTTTGACCAAAAGTGCCGACTTCATTCCTGTTAAGAGCAAGAGGATGACATCTTATTTGGCATCCCTATATGTTCATGAGATAGTCCGACTTCATGAAATTCCCTCTAGCATCGTGAGCGATAGAGACCCTTTTTTTACTAGCGAGTTTTGTAGATGCTTGCAAGAGGCTTTAGAGATGCAGCTTAGATTGAGTACGGCCTATCACCCTCAAACTGATGGCCAAACAGAAAGAGTTAATAGTGTGCTTGAAGACTTATTGCAGATGTGCATTTTGGAGTTTGGGGGAGCTTGGTAGGATCACCTTCCGTTGGTCGAGTTCGCATACAATAATAGTTACCAAACAAGCACAGAAATGACACCATTTGAGGCTTTATATGGGAGACCTTGTAAGTCAACTTCATGTTGGGTGGAGTCTATGGAGTAGTTGCTACTTGGGTCTGATATGGTTAGGGAAACATCGAAGAAGGTGGATTTGATTCGATGAAGGATGAAGATAGCTCAAGACAGGCAGAAATCTTATGCACACAAGCGGAGTAGAGACATTGAGTTTGAGGTTAGAGACTTAGTTTTAATTAAAGTATCTCCACTTAGGAAGGTGGTATGGTTTGGGTCGAATGGAAAGTTACCATTTCCTATCTTAGAGAGAATTGGGAAGATGGCATACCGAGTGAAGCTACCAGAGAGGCTCGTAGGAGCGCATGATGTTTTCCATGTTTCGCACTTGCAAAAGTGCTTACATGACTCAGCGGAGGTTGTAGAGCCTAGTCAGTTAGAAGAGGTGGAAGTAGAAAGGGAAGCATCGGTTCGCCATAGTCCTACGAAGATCATTGGACGAGAATCCAAGTGACGTTGGAATAAAGATGTTTCGTTAATAAAGGTGCAATAGAGAGATTATGTTGCAGACGCTTTGTGGAAGAGTGAAGAGAAGATTCGTACTTCGTATCCTCATCTCTTCGATATTATGTTTTTGAATTTTCTATTTTCCATCTTCAGTTCTGAATAGGTTTTTTCCTTTATTATCCTTTGCGAGGGCAGAACTTAGGATTTAACATATGGATGATAGGATTTGATGTAAACATGTTAATATAACATGTTATGAATGATGTATGCTAGTGGTTACAAGTGTTTGCTGGTGGATGCTAGTGGACGCATACACTTACACTAGGCACTATTTTCTCTTAGGGATCGACCTAATTAGGACACTAGAGCATATGCATATAGATGTGTGCGCATTTTATTTTATTTTCCATGATTTCTACAGATGGATTATTATAACATTATTGTTGCATTTGGATGATGTTTAAAGCACGCATATAGAACCATCAGTTATCATTAGGAATTTTTGCATTCATTTGGATCCATAGCACGGGCATGATTGCATAAAAGGAGGTCAACTGAATCGGTGGACAGTCTAATCTTTTGCATTAGTTAGGGACATTGACACTATACTAATTGATTAAGTAACATAAATTGCATTAGAAAACTTAAGGACAATGGATGAATGGTTGATGATTGAGTAGTTGGGTGTAGATATTGGATGAAAACATTTAGTTCATTCTTTTATCCTTAGAGATTTCGGGGACGAAATCTCTTAAGGAGAGGAGAATGTAACAACCCGAAATTTAACAAATAATAATTAATTCTTTAATTAATGAAATAATAAAATAACTTTATGAAATTATCATAATCAAGCAACATGACTTGAACCGTTGTATCTGTGGTAATTTTCTAGACAATTTCCATATATATAACATCAGGGTCCGAGCTAGTATGAGCTAGAAACAAAATAAACAAGAAATGAAAGAATATATATATATATATATATATAATTGGTCTAGGTCGACCAAGAGGTCGACCTAACCACGCCCTTGGTCGACCGGCCAGTCGACAGAGGAGGAAGGGTGGTCGACTGCCCGGTCGACCCGCCTATGGGTATGGAATGAAGGAAATTTTCTTCGCTCCAGAGGTTTTCCAACATGTATTTTTCATTCTTTAGCCTATCTGGTTGCATCCTATTCAATCTCTAAATCCAACGGTCTGAGATCCACTTCTACCCCTATAAATAGAACCCTATGCCTAACACTTTTTCTCATTCTAGATTTTCTCCACTTTGGTTGACCTTTTCAGGAAGGACCTTAAAAGGAATAATTTTCCAAGGAGAGAATCTTATTAATAAAAATATTTTAATACTCTCAAGTGGATTCGGGAAGACCAAAAGGGAAGAGTTTAGGACCAAAGGTGAGTGATTGTAATTATTTAGGATTTTAAGTAATTTAAAAATAGGGTTTCCAACAGTTGTAGCTTTACTATGATTTTTGGAATAACTTTTTTAGTAATATATTTACAGATTTTAGAATTATTTCTAGTTTATTTATTTTAGCTATTCTTTTCAGTTAATTTTAGTTATTCTGTTAATTAAGGCTTTTCCATTTATTTACTGTATTTTAATTTATTTACTGTTATTTATGCATTATTTACATCTTTTTTACGCTTTGGATTTTCCTCTATTTTCGGTTTTCTTTTATTTCTTCCTCCTCTTCGCGTATGGATTAGAATAGATTAAACGCGAACATGGATTAAAATTATAAGAATACTGAAATTACGGAAGGTAAGATGTAAATTGTAAAGACTGTAATAAAAATGGAATTAAGAATGAAACTAAGCCTAATTAGGATATTAATGTTAGAATTGGACTAATTAAAGATAATTGGCCTAGTTATAACTTAGAATTATAACTATATAAGTTGAAAGAAGCTTTTTTTACACTTAGACCTTACGTTAAGTAATAAGCATGATTATAACATAGGTTAGAATAAGAGATAGAACAAAGTGAGGCTTATTTTAAACTTAGGATAAATTAATATGCACAGATAGCAAGAACTAAAGTAAAGGCTAAATAATTTATCTAAGTTAATAAGCAAGAATTAAAGTAGGACCTGTACTAAGTAGTATTCCCTTATTATTTCTATGGACACGGTGTTTCACATAATCCTGAAGTGAGACGAGGAGCAAGCTTATGCTAATAGTGGTAGTAATTGCTCGATAAGTAGAAGTCCAAATCATGGGGATTTGGGCAAGGGGAACAACTAGATATTATTTGGATGACGGGTCGGTGCAAACAGCATTTCCACTATATTCTACAGACACGGTAATCTCACATTAGCCTGAAGTGGGATGAGGGGCACACTTATGCTGGGCTTGAGGTAATAAGAAGACCCAATAGGTGGAACAACATGTAATATGAGCATTGTGGAGGTTACGCGTGCGACTTCCATTCGGGTTCTCGGTAATCACTATGAGTTCCAAGCACTTAGTATGTGTGCCTTTCGTAGGCACCATTGTCTTCTATGTAGGGATCTATATAACATCTAGTCCATAGTAGATACTTTGTGTGTCATTCGTAGATACCATTTCTGTGTAGGGAGTTATATAGCATCTAGTCCGCAGTAAGGTCTATGGAGTAGCAGCCCGATCAAATGGTAGAACTAGGATTTCTACCTAATTATAGGATTAGGAATTCTGCCCAATCAATGCAGCTATCAAAGACAAGTGCAAACAATTAAAGTTAATCAATTATGTTAATTTGTATTTATTTCCAGCTTATTCCTTATCCTTATTTCCTTTGTTTCCTTTTATATACTAGAACTATTGTAAGGTCTATTACTTTACTTTGCTTAAAGGTTCTATTAATTACTATCATCCACCAGACTTGTAGTCTGACCCACTCCTCTATTTTCTCGTTCCTCTCATAGGAAATCCGGGGCAAGGAAGATAGACTGCAACTTCTTGGAGATTTGGAGACCTTATCATATATCCTTCTTTTTATTTCCATTCTTTTGTTATATTGGCACTGTATTGAGGGAAAGTTTATGTTTGAGCTTTGGTTTTTCTAATGAGACTGAGATTTTATTTTCTAAAGACAATTGTATTTGGTATTTGAAATATATGTGTTTTGTTTGAAGTATTTGTGGAGTATTAATTTTTTAAAATTACTTATTGTTTTTAATTACTTCTATTGTGTTATTATCTATCCATTTTGTCTGTTGAATCTTAGCCTCTGCTAGCTTTAGTTATAACTACAATGCACCACATCTTCTAGTGTGTCCTTTTGGGTATACTAAGGGATGTAGGGTGTTTCAACAGGGATAGAAGGAAGGGGTAAACGAGAAGGTACGGTATAATGAGACAAGATGGAAGGTAAGGAAGGGTCGGAATAGAGAGAGAAAGAGTACATGGAAAATAATTGAATTAATTGAAATTAATATAACTATTTATTTTACTAGAAATTGATTATGTATATATAAATAAATATATACATTTAATGTATTTTTAAACTAAAAACAAAATTTTACAAAATAATATTATAAAATATTCAAATTTTCAAAATGTTTTTTTTAATAATTTTAATAATTAAAAGTTTTATAATTGTTTAGTAAAAAAATCATTTTATACATCTGGTAAAAACTTACCTTTTTTGTGCCATGAGCTTAAAGTTGGTATGTATGTGTGTGTGTGTGTGTGTGTGTGTGTGTGTGTGTGTTTGTACGTATGTATGTATGTGTGTGTGCATATGTGTTTGAATATTTATGAATGTTCATAATTGAATAAAAATAATAATTTTATTCTTGTTTGTCACAACAATAAAAAAATTGTTTAAATTTTATATTAATTACGATTTTGTTGTTAATAAAAATAAATATCTGTACAAATCTACCTTAAATAATTTGTATACAATACAATCAATATTTCCATATATATATATATATATGATTGTTTGTTACATATGTATAATATATATATAATACTTGATGCACATATATGTTTGACAGCACATAGAATACTAGAGGGGCTAACATGTCCGATGTAGTGTAAATCCAATACTTATACATAGGCATGCCAAACACACTTTATTTGGTTGTGTATGCACATACACACATATGTGTATATGATATACATTCAAACATAATACAAATTAATATAAAGTTAAATTTTACTTATAAAATCAAATAAAGTAATGATTTTATTTAAAAGAAATTTAGAAAATTTCTAAATAAATTAGACTTCATAAGCTTAATAAAGATCTAAAATAGTAAAAAAAAAATTAAAATTCACTCATTTCTTTTATTGGTCCAGTTCCAACAAATTAACCAATAAAAATTCACTCATTTCTTGTCTCGATATATCTTTACTAGGAATATTTAATGCAATATGTTATTTTCAATATGATAAATTTCTCATAATTACAACACCTTGTAACATATCGTTTAATGATTTTCTATTACATATACTTAAATTAAATAAATAATTAACATAACACATTATGATAAGTATATGATAAAAAAACATCTTTATTTCGATAAAAATATTCTGTTTCAAAGTTAATAATTTACAATAAATTTAAAAAAAATCCTCTAAGGCATAACCTTAAATCTATCAAAGCCAATCGAAGGAAACAAGAAATCTCATCATCTAAAGATAAACCATATGCTGCTCAAAAAGAGTACCAATGATGTCATATACTCTAAAAAATGAGCCCGAGTTATACCTGCCTGGGCTGCTGCGAGTATTGGAAGGGCATGGGATCAAAGGAAAATGATCTACTTGATCATAGTACACCCACCAAGAATAGTTTGGTAACATGTAGCATTATGTAGCAGCTCCGGTCTAATAGATGTCGAAATCACCAGCAGTTAAGAAACGCCGAAACATATAATCATTCGGAATGTCTAAGAATCGATGGATACTAGGATCAAATAGTTCTACATCTTCCAAACAAGTCATGGCATGGAAAGGATCCCTTGGTATATGTAGGTCGCGGTTGTCTAATACCATCATTTATCTCCCAAATACAAATTAGGAATAAATGATGGTGTAAAGCAATCCTATGCTTAGAAACTTGATATGCAATCGCAATAGGATAACGATCGTACATTTTCCCATTCTTTGTCAGTACATGGCACCCATAAAAGTTTAACCCCACTCCTCAAGTCAATCTAAGATCTGTCTTCCATCAAGTCATGCCTGGCCCTTTTGGCATATGTATACGTATTATATATGCTCCCATCGTTTCATGTGGGGAAAGTATGACTCTACTGCCTAGCTCGTTATTATGCAGGGATGCGTATTTGCTGTGTACTAATAGTTCCAACACATAAATATATACTATAATGAAAACATTTGCTTCACCTCCCCTAAAGCGTACCTGTCAAGAGCGATGTACAAACATCTAAGTATGGATGCCCCTAGTCTATGGTGAAGCTGGTCTAGATTGGTTATTGCTGCAAGATAGCATAACCGAATGGCCCGCTTTTTAGCTTGAAATGAATGTCAAACCAAATAAATACAAAAGAAAGGGACTTAAGACTACATCACTCATCACATCTTGGTCTCTATACTATGTAATATACCACAGTAGATATGTCAAGAGAAAAACACCGCAACTGATAGCTCCGTTATCCAAATAACGTTGTAGAGAGCAGGAGTCTTATACTCATCATCAAGAGGAAAATTTATTCTATCTGAACCACCAATGTCTACACCAGAAATCATGTAGAAATCGACTAGAGTAACGCCCAAATCTAAATAAAAAATGGAATGCGTGTGTAGTAAACCACTATCTCTCGACTATGGCCGATATGAGTGGATGATCGAAAAATTAGATTGGTTTAACCTGTAAGAACTAGGCAAATGGACTAGTTCATAGCCAATCTACTAGCGCATGAAGGAGTGTATCGTAAAATTGCACAATGCACTTGGATCAACTATTCTTACAACAGATATACTTAGACTATATAATAAATAACAATGCATGATTGATATACGGTTGACCTATGTTTATGCCAAAAGTTGGCACAAACACCCAAAGATTGATAGTAAAAAATAAAACGAAGAAAACAAATTGAAAATGAGGAAAACAAGAACACACGATAATTATATTGGTTCGTATAATCAGAGGCCTATGTCTACCTAAAAGTTATTGAAGTTTCCACCAAGTTTCAAAAAACTGTTCTTATGGATTAATAATGATCCATGGAGTTACAAAGAAAATGCAGATTCGTTAATAAGCTAAAAGGATCCCTCAAACAATGCCCCTCCTCCTCTATTTATAGCTACATATGGAAGGAATTCTTTCCACCATGATTCTAGCCCATGTTCCCTAAGTACAAGAGAGGTTAAAATGAAAAGATAATGGCGAGGTCATCAATGTTCAGGGATTAGTACCGAGCCGTGTTTAGGGATTGCTACCGATCCATTAGTTTCCTTTGAGGATCTTGAGTTCTTTCTCGTGGATGTTTGGTTGACTTGTATCTTCATCTTTATTATCTTGATTGCATTACTATAGGCTTGAACTTGAGTGAATTCCTTTGTTCGGTGATTAGTCAGAAGCACTTAGTTCATCCATCAATTGTTTAAGTCATTTCAGGCTAACGAACCACTCCACGTGGCAAGCACTAACTAGCGAATACTCCAATTTGACGTGGCATGAGGTTCTTGGAAATTTTGAGTAAATGCTAGGGATATGTTTCAGTGAAATAGGGATCTTAAAGCTAAATTAACATTAGAGATGAGGGAATAGTGTATAATGAACTATATGAATATTTTTCAAATTCTTTAAGATTCCACTGGGAATGATGTAATTAACAATCACAGAATCAAAGTGTAGATAAAATAAATGTAGTAAATGTAAAAAGGAAAGGATGCACTAGGATTTTATACTGGTTCGGAGATACCCTTCATTTAGTCCCGCACAATTCATGTACGGATTTCTTTCAACTAGTAAATGTAAATACAATCTCAATTCAAGGCTACGAGACACATCCTCCAAAATCCCAATGTCTTGGTAGAGTCGCATGATTTACGGACTGCGAGCATACCTACTAGATTTGCATGCTACTTAGCACACCCAGTTGATTTTATGGGCTATAATCACACCCACATGTATAGCAGTATGATTTGATAGAGTTTTACGAACTCATATCTTCGATCTTCATTACAATTGATCCTATAACTCTTGAATAACACTTTGATCTTGATTTGAGTGAGCGTGGTAAGAGAAATCAAAGAGTAGTTGAAGGAGAATCAAACTAGTGATGATTATATTTGATTCTGGCTACATTTCGATAGAGTATGGGTAGAAATTGATTTAGAAATCAAGATAGTGAAAAGAGGAGAGAAGAATAAGAAAGTTGATGTTAAAAATTTGTTTAGAAGTCTAGCATATACATGGAAACAACGGTCATGTCCATTCACGAAGAGATACGATTAAAATACACTTCCATTCAAATTTGAATTTGGAAAATTACAGCCACTATGTTGACATATGTGGATAGAGTATGTCGATATACTCTTAACAAAATTGAAAAACACTTAAAAATATAAATTTGAAAATCCGTTGCTTTCTAAAATAATTTGATACTTCACATTTTAATCAAAATATAACTTAATAAAACTTTATAAAATAATTTTGAAAGATTCAATAAGAGTATTCAATAATATATAAAAATTAAAATAATTATATATTACTAAAGTATAACCAAAAATTCAACATATATATAAACTTTAAAACACAAAAATAATATCTTTATAAGTATAAGAGATTGAAAATCATTTTGAGAAATATTTTGAAAAGATTATTTTAAAACAGGCTATTTGGAAAACCAATATAAAACAAAATTAGAGAAGGCGAGAGAGATCAGGAAAGGCTATCAAGATTTTAACATAAATTATATAACTCTATAGCTTATCTCAAAAATCTTGAAATCTTGAACTCTTTTATACTTATGAGTCTTCAATTATCATCATCATGAATCTACTCTTGATACTGTACAGTCTTCTTAATCAACACATGTCTAATATCATGCAATATATATATATATATATATATATCTTGATAAACCATTAGTATTTATATTTTATATAATGTCCTTCAGTTGTTATCATCAAAACCAAAACCTAAGATACTAACAAGGGATCAGTACCGAACCATGGTCAAGGATCGATACATATCTGTAACTTCACTAATTTCTTGGAACTTGGGCTTATGGTTGGAATTTGTTGCTTTAATAGGAGTTTCCTTGCATGTTTATGACTTCACTTCTTGGCTTTGCTTGACATGTGAACTTGGTGATTATCATTCTGGATTCCTGCTTCGTGATTCTCCCATTTAAATATGTCTTGGTCACTGTTAGCACCAGAATTGGTCACTAACACCCTTGAGTAGAGTTATGTAGAGAGATTAATGAAGAAAGTAAAGTTAAACAGAGATCAGTACGAAAACCTAAACGCAGAAAATACGGACACCGGATTTATAGTGGTTCGGCGTAATTGCCTACGTCCACTTTGAGGTTAATCTTTCTTGCTTTCTCAATTACTTGAATACAGATACAATCTGTAAATCAATCACTTGAATACAAGTTTGAATTAAAAAGAGGAGAGTGTAAAAAATGGCAGAGTCTCTCCAGTATTCTCGAAAAAATGTCCCTTTCACTGTGCCCCTGCCCTTCTATTTATAGACGAAGATGGGTTGGACTTCCCTCATGGGCTTAGGAAAAAGGTACCTCGGCCCATAGTAGGTGACTTCTGTGCACTGGGTCAGGCAGGCCAAACGCTCTTGCTTTGCCTTAGGCCTGACAACTTGCTAACACCTCCATTCTGCACCGTGCCAGGGATGCCAAAACATGTCGATTGCATCAAACCTTTATACCTTCAGGGTCTTCTTGGTCAGAATCTTGTCCAGTGTTAATAATAATATCTTCACCTGTCGTTTTGTAGCCGGCCCAAGGTGTCGAGTAGCACTTCCCTCCAAAGTGTGTCGTGTGAAGCAACATGACACGCTTTGAATCAGCGAGTATTCCTTATTTACAGAAAGAAATCCATCATGTTTCCTAAATAGTCATTATTCTTCAATTTTATCCTCTCACGGTTTCGTAACCTTCTTTGGTCGTCATGACGCTTGGTCGATTCCTAATATTATAAATCCAGGGTTGTAGTTCATCAGTGGCCATCCATGTCCGGTTCTACAGGATCAATAAGCTTCGACTATTTGATCCAGTCTTTTCTTAGTAACCTTAAGTGAGAATTCAATTCCCTGTTGATTTCAAGAAGTCGAACTTTTTTCGGATGTACACATGCATGTTCGGGTACATGTTCTAGTCATTGGCTGTCGGATGCATTTTATATGCTCATAAGTCATCGCCAATTCCATCTAGTTTAATTGCAATTCAATTGCGATTCCTTGTTTGTATTTTCTCAAAGCAGTAAGCAAGGGTGAATGGAGTACGGCCAGTCACAGACCCATGGGTAGTTCTATAAGCCCATAGTGTTGTTGGAAGTTCATCCACCCACTTGCCTCTAGCCTTTTCCAAACTTCTCTTCAGAACAGGCTTTATGATTTTGTTCACATCTTCAACCTGTCCATTTACAATAATAATAGATCATAGACGGTCATAAGGACAGATGACGTTACGGACAGTGAGGTTGATTATTATTTTTCTTGGTTGTGGCTAAAAGTTATTTGTCTGCCTATTTAGTGAAGTAAACAACTGCTATGATGGTGTATTTCGCACCACCTTTAGGATCAGCAAGAAGATGATTTCAATGCCCCCAAAGTGGCAAACGGCTATAGACTAGCCATTTGAGTAATTTCCATCGACGGGGTTCTTGGATTTTTTGCAAACATCTTGCACTCGTCGCATTATCTAACATGATCAACCGCATCTGGATTGATAGTTGGTCAGTAATACTTGTAGCAGAGTATTTTCTTTATCATGGCTTTTCTCGTGTTGCTATCACCACATTCTTCTTCATAGACTTCCTTCAGGACTCATTTTATCTCATCATGGGCTATGCACCGGAGTAAGGGGGTCGAGAATCCCCTTTGATGCATTATTTCGCTCTCCGTTACATATCGTGAAGCCTTACGAATGACTTGTTGTCTTTTGCTCCTTCTTTCGGGTAAGACCCCATATAGTATGTGTTGCTTAAATGGGGTCATCCATGATTCCTTATCGATTTTGGTTTCGAACACGAAATCTACCTCCATCATATTTATACTCGGAGTATGTAAGGTTTCAACGGGAAACAATCCCATCTGCTGCGCATCGCCAGTGCTTGCAAATTTTTCCAATGAATCGCCTGCTCTGTTTTGCTCACGCGGGACATGTGAAATATCATAATACTCGAGATTCGCTAGCAGCTCCTGAACTCGGACCAAATACGGGGTAAGTCTCTGCCCCTTGCTTGGTAGTCTCCCCACACTTGGTACACCACCAGTTGCGAGTCGCAAAAGATTTCAACCGATCTTACTCCCAGTTCTTTGATGAGTCTTAAGCCGGTAATCAATGTTTCATACTTGGCTTTGTTATTTGTTGCTGGGAATTCAAGCTTCAAAGCATAATAAATTAATCGGTTTTCAGGAGTCACAAGAACTATGCCAGCCCCCGAACAACGGTCGTTAGATGCCCCATCGGTATTCATCTTCCATCGAACGGGAGGTATGACATTGTGGTCGTTTAAGTCGTCTGATACAGTGAATTCAGCAATGAAGTCTGCTAGTGTTTGCCCATGTATGGCCCTTCATGGCAGGTAGGTAATATTGGATTGACTCAACTCGATATTCCATTTTAACATCCTTCCAAAAGTTTTCGTCGTTGGAGTACCTGTCGTAAGGGTCGATCAGTGTAAACACCGATTGAGTGTGCCTGAAAATATTGGCGAAGCTTGCGTGATGCAATCACCAAGCAATAGGATAATTTCTCGATCTTGGGCTAATTTCTTTCTGCCCCCGTCAGACGTTTACTAACATAGTAAACTGGCTTTTGAACTCAGTCCTCTTCGCGGACCAAAGCCGAACTGATAGCATGTTGGGATACTGCCAAGTACACATACAACATTTCGTGGTCTATTGAATTCGATAGCACCGGGGGACTTTCCAAATGCTTTGCCAGAGCTCGGAATGCTTCCTCACAATCAGATGTCCACTTGAAATTCCTCTTTCCTTTCTTTATCACATCGAAGAAAGGAATACACTTGTCTGTAGATCTGGATATGAATCGACTCAGCGCAGCCACCTTTCCATTCAAGCTTTGTACTAACTTCATAGTTCTGGGCACTTGTATGTCTCGGATAGCTTGAATCTTCTCCGGGTTAGCTTCGATTCCTCATGCATTCACAACGAAACCCAAAAACTTTCCCGACGCTACACCAAATGAATACTTGAAAGGATTGATTTTCATTTCATAATGCCTGAGTATATCAAACATCTCCGCTAGGTCTCGGATGTGATCGTTTGACTGCCGTGTCTCCACGAGCATGTCATCCACATAGACTTCCATCGTTCTACCAATCTGGTCTTTAAACATTCGATTCACTGGACGTAGATAAGCTGCTCCCGCATTTTTCAATCCAAAAGGCATTACTTCATAGTAATATAGCCCCACATCTGTGACAAAACTTGTGTGCTCTTGGTCTGGAATGTGCATCGGGATGTGATTGTATCCCGAATACGCATCCACAAAAGACAATAATTCGTGTCCGGCCGTAGAGTTGACGAGCTGGTCGATTCTAGGTAAAGGGAAACTATCCTTTGGGCATGCTTTATTCAGATCAGAGTAATCAACACAAGTTCTCCACTTCCCGTTTGCTTTCCTCACAAGCATAGGGTTAGAAACCCATTCAGGGTAGAGGGCATAGCGGACGAACCCATTGGCTTTGAGTTTGTCCACCTTCTCTCTGAGAGCGGCGGACCTCTCTGGGTCCATACCTCTTCTTTTTTGTTTTACAGGGACGTATTTCGGGTCTATGTTCAACATATGACTCGCAATAGCGGGAGAAATCCCGCACATATCAGAATGTGTCCAAGCGAAAATGTCAAGGTTCGCTTGGAGGAAATCAGTAAGATCTTCGGCCAATGATGGGTCGAGTTGCGATCCAACCTTAAGGACTCGTGACGGGTCACCCCGGCTGACTGGTATGTCAATCGTCAGCTCAACCGGTGTTGTATTCGTTTCCCTTAGTCCCGCATCATCATCTCTCGGATCTATGCCACTATAGATCCAGGAATGCTGCTCGAGCCAGGACTCGGGCACTACTTGCCAATTGTCAGTGTTTTGGATGCGGACGGAGCTGTCCACCTTGTCTGCATCTCGACTTCTAAACACTATATCATTTGTCATCATGCGTTGTTGTTTTGCAGGGGTTCCATCTTCCACATTCGAGCAACATTCATGATCCGCATGCCTCGGGTTGGAGTGACAATCAGTTTCCCACTCTCTTAGGTATCGATTTAATGATTCTATCCCTAGGAATTCTTTCGATCGTAGCCTTGAGTAGTTGCAAACATTATATATAAGTTTCAATATTGAGAAATCGCAGCCAGTCTTTGGATGACCACACGTCTGCTCCCAGTCTCGGGTTGATAAATGTACTGCATGGACGGTTGAGTCTCATCCTAGCTATGTTTATATCTCCACCTAAACTTCGAAAACATAGAGTTGATCGATGAATAGTCGGTTCACATTCATGTTGCTTCTAGCTCATGCCCCTAGGTCTGGGGCATATATACCAATAAGTAGGAAGGTCATCCATGCCCACTTTAGCATTACTCTCTTTCCCATTGAATCGGGGATCAGGTCATTCGATGGAAGACAGGGTCTCGCCTACTTTGGATTTTATCATGGTTTTTCATTCCAAGAGGAATACTTCGATGCCTCGTCAATTTTATGGCGTAATTTGGACACTGGACGGTCATCCACGTCCACTTTGGTTCATGTTATGTAATCAGATCTCGAGGTAAAGTTGGCTACAAATGCAGTCGGGTCATGCCCATCCAGTTTCATACTCCTCCTAATGGATCGAAGGAGGGTGATGGAGAA
Organism: Allium cepa; assembly: GCA_030765085.1. Taxonomy (NCBI): domain Eukaryota; kingdom Viridiplantae; phylum Streptophyta; class Magnoliopsida; order Asparagales; family Amaryllidaceae; genus Allium; species Allium cepa. Next base: position 613,768,893 of record CM060932.1, read on the forward strand.
TTTTTGACCAAGTCTTCATGGTTTACTTTCCTTTCCACACTCCGGAGGTTATAGTTTTTCAAGGAACATCCTAGTCACATTCGTATGTGCTTAGTGCGAATCGGTATTGACCATCGATCTGAGGTATGATATAGGCGGTTTCTCGTAGCTTTGGATGCTGTTTCGATTAGTTCTGTATTAAGGCCTCCATGTAGTCGTTTCCTTAAGTTATAAAGAATGCCAAACTAGAGCTATAGTAAGCTGTCGTATTCAGCTTTTAGCGATTTGTACCCCCACTCCCAGCATTGATTTAGCCAGCCCACTAGTTGGATTGTCGAGCTCCATCCTTAGCGAGTTAATAATCCTCCTGTCGATTTTAGGCCGAAGTTTGCAGAATAGAGAATGGTCAGAATCCACTCGTCTATTTGTCGATATTTATACACCACCATTCTGGTGACTTAGTGTTATTCTCCTCTCGTTCGACTCGCGCCCAATTTGTGTTCATGCTTCGGTCCATGCTCTAGGGACTTAGAGATTTGTCAAACGATTTATACTTTAGTCCACAGTTCGGGACGCAGAGATTTTCGTCCATTCTCTATACTCTAGTCTGCATTCCGGGGACTGAGAGTACTCTAGTCCGCTTTAGGGACTTAGAGGTATTTAAGTCATTTACACCCTAGTGCACGCTCAGGGGACTGAGAGTACCCTAGTCAGCTTTAGGGACTTAGAGGTTTTTAAGTCATTTATACTCTAGTCCGCACTCAGGGGACATAGAGTACTCTAGTCCGCACTCTGGGGACATAGAGGTTTTTAAGTCGTTTATACTCTAGTCCACACTCTGGGGACTCAAAGTACTCCATTCCACACTCCGGGGACGTAGAGGTTTTTAAGTCGTTTATACTCTGGTCCGCACTCTGGGGAATCAGAGTACTCCAGTCCACACTCTGGGGACGTAGAGGTTTTTAAGTCGTTTATACTCTAGTCCACACGTACGCCAGTCCACACTATGGGGACATAGAGGTTCTTAAGTCGTTTATACTCTAGTCCGTACTCTGTAGACTTAGAGCACTATAGTCCGCACTCCGGGACGTAGAGGTTTTTAAGTCGTTTATACTTTAGTCCGCACTCTGGAGACTCAGAGTACTCCAGTCCACACTTCGGGGACGTAGAGGTTTTTAAGTCGTTTATACTCTAGTCCGCACTCTGGGGACTTAGAATACTCTAGTCCGCACTCTGGGGACGTAGAGGTTTTTAAGTCGTTTATACTCTAGTCCGCACTCTGGGGACTCAGAGTACTCTAGTCCACACTCCGGAGACATAGAGGTTTTTAAGTCGTTTATACTCTAGTCCGCACTCTGGAGACTTAGAGTACTCTAGTCCGCACTCTGGGGACGTAGAGGTTTTTAAGTCGCTTATACTCTAGTCCGCACTCTGGTGACTTAATTACTCCAGTCCGCACTCCGGGGACGTAGAGGTTTTTAAGTCGCTTATACTCTAGTCCGCACTTTAGGGACTCAGAGTACTCTAGTCCACACTCCGGGGACGTAGAGGTTTTTAAGTCGTTTATACTCTAGTCCGTACTCTGGGGACTTAGAGTACTCTAGTCCACATTCCAGGGATGTAGAGGTTTTTAAGTCGTTTATACTCTAGTCCGCACTCTGGAGATTTAGAGTACTCTAGCCCGCACTCTGGGGATGTGGAGGTTTTTAAGTCTTTTATACTCTAGTTCGCACTCTGGGGACTCAGAGTATTCCAGTCCACACTCCGGGGACGTAGAGGTTTTTAAGTCGTTTATACTCCAGTCCTCACTTTGGGGACTTGGAGTACTCTAGTCCGCACTCTGGGAACGTGGAGGTTTCTAAGTCTTTTATACTTTGGTCCGCGTTTTGGGGACTTAGAGTACTCCAGTCCGTACTCTGGAGACTTGGAGATATTGAGTCGTTTATACTCTGGCCCGCACTCTGGGGACTCAGAGTACTCCAGTCCGCACTCTGGGGACGTAGAGGTTTTGAGTCGTTTATACTCTGGTCCGCACTATGGGGACTCAGAGTACTCCAGTCCGCACTCTGGGGACTTGAAGATTTTGAGTCGTTTATACTCTGGCCCACACTCTAGGGACTCAGAGTACTCCAGTCCGCACTCCGGAGACTTGGAGATTTTGAGTCGTTTATACTCTGGTCCACACTCTGGGGACTCAGAGTACTCCAGTCTGCTCTCCAAGGACTTGGAATTTTTGAGTCGTTTACACTCTGGTCCGCATTCTAGGGACTCAGAGTACTCCATTCCTCACTCCGAGGACTTGGAGATTTTGGTTGTGAGCGGTCGTATTTCCATTCTTTAATTTTTACTTCATTTACCGCATGGAGGCTAATGTTGTCGAATGAACGATCGACCCACGTTTGCTCATGGAATGAGATTCTTCCGCCAGCATGAGGGATGAAACTTGAAAAATGGACGGTTGATTCTCGTCTGCTTGGTGATTATAGCTCTTCCAATCAATTCAAGAAAGGAGGTATATGACAGATGGTTGGATCACATCCATGCTGTGTTAGATAGTCAAATCTCACACAATTTGCTTCGTATCTCCTTCTAGAAAATAGGATAATGGATTATTGAAAGCGATGGTTGACGAGTAGTAGTCCATCACAACTACTCCAAGTCGGGCTTTCGGACAATCTTTTGTGTTCATGGTAGGATTTGATGTGTAGACGATCAAATCATGTCCACTCTAGACAGATCCCAACGTCACTGAGCTTCAAGAGGGGCATCTGTATTTTGTCGAACTTTGTTCCGTGACTCGATTTGAGTGGATGATCGCGCCATGCTCATTCCTAGCCTCGCTTAGGTCTCCAAGTCAAATGTGGAGGTCGATGAATGTGAGGTCAGTAGTGTTCACTTTGTATTAGGCTCTGATCGTGATGAGCTTTTCAATATCTAGTCCATAGCCCCAAATCAAAGGCATATGGTTGATGATGAGTGATTGAATTATGCTCGTCTAGATGTAACTCCACACGTCCGATCATGGTCTGCGTGGATCGGTTAGCGACCAAATCTGAGTACCTGGTCACCTGCATCGTTTTGAAAGTAGTTTAGTTCAACTTAGTCTTAGTTCACAGAACAATTGAAATAGAATTAGAAATGGAAATAATTCAAAGAAAATTGGGATAAATCTCATCGATAAGTGAAACAGCGTCATGTGCTCGCTATTTGACTTTTCCCCTGGCTCCTTTCAAAGGGATGTCGGCCGTCGGCAGCCCAATTGATAAGCATAGCCCTTTATTAATAGGCATCAGATGTCCGCTGCCTGCCATTCTGCAGGACTTGTACATACTATTGAAGCTTTCCTTTCCAGCTCGGCTTTTCGGCCACACCTCGGAGGTGTTTATAATCGCCCGTGTTAGGATAGTGAGCATCTAGGAATATACAACATTCCTCTGATTTTCTTTAGACTTTGGTATACTCTCTCGAGGTTGGTTTCCAATACCACTCCGAGTCGCGAGTCTTCAAGTAGAGGTTGTCAATTGAATCTTTCAAAGAGCATATGAGTCGAATTTTGAGGTCTTGTTTTGTCTACTGGAATCAGCGTCCTTAGCCAATGGGCCTTCATTGTTATTTTTTCTAGTGTGTTCCACTTCTCCCCACTTTGGTTCTGATTCATTTTATAAAAGAAACAATCCATGGTCACAGGAGGCTTTTAAGCTAACTAGCTGCCAACATATATATGGAAGTCGACTTTCCGCAAATACGATCAGTGTGATATCCTTGTTAGCATTTGGAATAAATTGCTTAGAGCCAAACATTGGTCTGCTAGGAGTCACTAAATTCAAAGTGCTGGGTCAGTGAATAATGGTCCTTGGAGTCATCTAGGCATTTTCTTAGATTCATATCATCTATGTTCTCCAACCTTTCGGAGTATCATTTAAGTAGCGGTTGCTTGTCCATTCCTTTTTTGTCGTTCAGAAGCCATCGCTAGATTGTCTATGCCCTGGTCGATCATGGGATGTAAGGGAAGTGGATAGAATGTTCTTTTATTAAGTTGAGTTTTGAATTCACTATCCGAAGGCACTGCGCTGCGGCTAGGGTTCTTATAAGAGACTGGTGTAACTTAAGTTTGGAATGGCCTGGATGCTGCTCGGCATAGGAATGCAGCTCGGTATAGATCCCATTCGGCACAATTGGTTCGATCGGCATCCAAGCTCGTTCGGCTTCCAGGGATGTTCGACACAACTGGATCATTCTGCATTCAAGAGCATTCGGCATTCAAGAGCGCTCGGCATTCAAGAGCGCTCGGCATTCAAGATCTCTCGGCATTCAAGAGAGTTCGGCCTGGAGGTATGGATCGGCATTTGGATGTCGCTCGGCCTTGAGGTATTGTTCGGCCTGGAGGTATGGATCGACATTCGGATGTCGCTCGGCCTGGAGGTATGGTTCGGACTGGAGGTATGGATCGGCATTCGGATGTCGCTCGGCCTAAAGGTATTGTTCGGCCTGGAGGTATGGATCAGCATTCGGATGTCGCTCGGCCTGGAGGTATTGTTCGGCTTGGATATATGGATCGGCATTAGGATGTCGCTTGGCCTGGAGGTATGGTTCGGCTTGGAGGTATGGACCGGCATTCGGATGTCGCTCGGCCTGGAGGTATGGATCGGCGTTCAGATGTCACTCGGCCTGGTGGTATTGTTCGGCCTGGAGGTATGGATCGGTATTCGGATGTCGCTCGGCCTGGAGGTATTGTTCGGCCTGGAGGTATGGATCAGCATTCGGATATCGCTCGGCATAGAGTTATGGATCGGCATTCAGATGTCGCTCGCCCTGGAGGTATGGAACGGCATTCAAATGTCGCTCGGCCTGGAGATATGGATCGGCATTCGGATGTCACTCGGCCTGGAGGTATGGTTCGGCCTGGAGGTATGGATAAGAATTCAGATGTCGCTCGGCCTGGAGGTATGGATCGGCCTGGAGGTATGGAACGGCGTACGCCTTTTCTGGGGCGATCGACATATGCCTTTTCTGAAACGATCGGCCGAATTCCCTTCAGAGGAGGGTCGGCCTTTATTCAACTCGAGTGCAAACTTCAACGTCCAATCCTCAGATATTGCATACATCAGTGAATCCAATCCACGGCTATCAGCTTCCTTTAGATTTCTTTCAAATCTGAGTAGAATAGGAAGTTTTCTAATAGACAACTGGATCTATCTCGCGAATATGGAAATCCACTAGTAGACGACGAGATCTAATCAAGCTGAGAATTCAATTCTCAATCAAAGCGCCAAAATGTTAGCACCAGAATTGGTCACTAACACCCTTGAGTAGAGTTATGTAGAGAGATTAATGAAGAAAGTAAAGTTAAACAGAGATCAGTACGCAAACTTAAATGCAGAAAATACAGACACCAGATTTATAGTGGTTCGGCGTAATTGCCTACGTCCACTTTGAGGTTAATCTTTATTGCTTTCTCAATTACTTGAATACGGATACAATCCGTAAATCAATCACTTGAATATAAGTTTGAATTAAAAAGAGGAGAGTATAAAAAATGGCAGAGTCTTCCCGGTGTTCTCGAAAAAAGGTCCCTTTCACTGTGCCCCTGCCCTTCTATTTATAGACGAAGATAGGTTGGACTTCCCTCATGGGCTTAGGAAAAAGGTACCTCGGCCCATAGTAGGTGACTTCTATGCACCGAGCCAGGCAGGTCAAACGCTCTTGCTTTGCCTTAGGCCTGACAACTTGCTAACACCTCCAGTCTGCACCATGCCAGGGATGCCGAAACATGTCGATTGCATTAAACCCTTATACCTCCAGGATCTTCTTGGTCAGAATCTTGTCTAGTGGTAATAATAATATCTTCACCTGTCGTTTTGTAGCCGACCCAAGGTGCCGGGTAACAGTCACAAAGCTAGATAATATTTGCCCCCGAAGTATATCTTATGTTGACAAGATATGCTTTGGAATTAAACAAACTGAAGATTCTACATCATTGCTTTCAAGCTTCACTTTAAATAGCATTAACTTTCCTTTGAATTGCTTTCATGAAGTACAACATTTTTTATCAATTGTTGTGTCACGTCGAGCAGTTTTGAACGTGCAATTTCCATGTGGTATAAAAACTTAAGCATTCTTCAAGTTTGCCATCTCTGCTTCGAAAAGCATTCAATAATATCCTTTGTACTACTTGGGTAAGACCTTGGTTTCTTGGATTTTCAGTTGCTTAATGTCATGCATGCATGCATACAAACACTTATTGTTTGTATATTTGTACGTATTCATGTTTATTGCATACATATTTGCGCTGCATACATATTTCTATGTATTTATGTTTATTACATACACACGCAGATATACACACACACACATACCCATATATGTGTATGCATATATTTTGTTATTTATACATATTTTTTTAGGGTTCCATAACGATCTGTGAATTAGGGATCAGTACCGATCAACACTGCCTGAAAATTAGGCGAATTATCTGCCTAAGTCTTTAGTTCGAAGGCTACTTATACGTTGAATCCCACTTCACTCTTTCACTTTATTTCTGTCTCGAGTATTTAGTTTCCATAGCCACCATTGCTAAACTTTGCACTACCAGTCCGACTTCCACCTCTAGCTTGCCATTCGAACTACCACCTTCATCTCTTTTGAGCATCAATGTTGATGTAGAGCTTCCACACCAACTATCGAGGATCGAATCGCCTTGACCATTCATAAATCAGATCCAAATACCTCGAACTAGTTAAGACGAACTGCCGACTCAGGTTGGCGATGTTGATCGATGACGTTCATCGCCGTTGTGAAATCGCTAACCTTGGTCGAAGGCCTATGGAATACTATTTTCTCCCTTTTTAGGGATCGAGGCCAATCTCTAACTTGGAAAATTTTCATTGAAAATTTAAGTGCATAAGCCTTTCTTTGCAAGATCATAGGTTAGCTCAAGTTTTGGCACTTTTTCTCGAAGCACAACATGAGCCAGCATCTTGATGTCTTGGCTCGGATTGACATTAGGTTCTACTCAAGTTACGATCGAGTTTTTGCAAGGTTCAAACTTTTCGCTGAAATATTTTCCAAATCACTATGCCATAAAGTGAATCAGATAACGGTGATCACACGGCATAAGGTAGATTTTCTGTTATCCCACTTTTTCACACAACACATGACAAAACCATTTGTTATCCGAAGAGCCATTGAATCTTTCATTTGTTGTCTAAATAGCCTGTGAAATCCCTATGAGCAAGCTTTTTATTCATAGAACATTTCATATATCGTCTAATTTAAGTTATCAAAATTTTTATTTTTGGTTCTGCCCTTTCCCTCTTAATTATTTCACGGCCGCGTTTTTATTTTGCTCTCCTCGTGTATATTTTTGTTCCCCTATTTCTTCCTATTCTATTTTTTTACTCATTTCTTTCACTCCATAAAAAAAATTCGACCGCGTTGAAATTCGTTTGAATCGTCTTGCTCCTTCGATTGCCATTCTTCTTCAATCGCCTTTGTTTGCGAGCTTGTTTCTAAGTTGATTGAGTGCTTTGCTTTAGGATTTCTAATTTGGAACCGTCGCTTTGAGATTGTTGAAATAAATCACCTTTTTCTTTAATCGATGCTCGTGTTCATCGATCAGTAGGCAATTTATGGTTGCAACTGCTTCTTGTCGAGAGTTCTTCGATTTAAATTGGTACGATTTCTGCCCCTTTCGATTTATATTGTTTTCTACTTCTATGTGTAAAGGCTATAATGATTTGGGTATATTTATAGGGTTTTATTCCCTATATTTTTGGTTTCGAAAATTTCATGCTTTGATTTATGTTGTTCCATGCCCACACTCGTGTGTATTGCTTGTACTTGCTTACAATGTTGTATTTCATGCTTAGTTGATAATGAAGGCAGTTTGATTAGTTCTTGTTGATGCTTATGTTGGCTGTTATTTGATTTGTTTGCTCTGTTGAATTTGATTTTCCTGGAGCTTGCTTGCGTGTGAGTATATTTTATTATGTTTATGCTTATGTTGGCTATTGTTTGGGTATATCTATAGGATCTTTCTCGGCTATGGATTTCTCTGCTATTTTAATTTTCTTATTCATCTTGTACTTTGATGGTCCATGTTGCTTTTGCTGTCTTGGTTCATCCATACATGTTGTTGATTTGCCTTTCTACTCACTATGTACATATATACTTGTACATATATATACACATATACATATATCTGTTTGTGTGTGTGTGTGTATATTAGCATGCCTAGTTATGTCAAAATGTGTATGCTAGGTTATGTTGAAACTGTCCCTTGTTTACTGTATCTGCACTGGCACTTGTATATACATATGTGTATATATGTATGTATATGTTCATATTCGCATATCACTATATATATATATCACTACATGTGTATGTATATATCTGTGAACTTCCATACATATACATACGTATGTATGTATATATGTGTGAATGTTCTTACATCTGCATATATATGTTTTAATTTATGGCACTTGCTTTTGCACCGTGATTTCTTGTTACACTTTCAGCTTGCTGTTTAATGTGTGAACTTCCATGCGTGAACCATTTTGAGGTTTAGTTGAACTTGTTTTCAGTTTTGAACCATTTTGAATTGCATTTGAGTCAATATGTGTGCTTGGTTTTACTGCCTGGTTCAAGGCAGTATTAAGATACTTTTGATACTTTTGAGATGAACCGATTCCGAATTACTTGAGCTTGTGCCACTTTGAGTATGTACATATATACGTATGTGTATATATGTAGATTATTTGAGCTCTAAAGCTTTCTGTTTGGTTTGCTTCTACTTGTACTTGTATATGTGCCTAGTTTGTTTTGATTTACTCCATAGTTCTTGTTGTTGGTTGAATCTCTGAACATGTGTTGCATATATATATATATATATGTATGTATACATGTATACACATGTGTATATATGTGTTGCTACAACACTTGTTGTTTTGCTTGAACTTATTTATTTGCACTGTAATTTCTTGTTACACTTTCAATTGCAAATTTGTTTTTGTTTAGTTATCATATACACCTATATGTACTTGAGCTTGAACCATTTTGAGTATGTACATACATACATGCATATACATATGTGTATATATGTATATTACTTGAGCTTTGAAGCTTTCAGTTTGGTTTGCTTGTACTTGTATATGTGCCTAGTTTGTTTTGATGGACTCTTTGAAGCTTGTTATTGGTTGAATCTCTGAACTTGTATGTGCACTTGTTGCTTACATACAAGAGATTCAGCACTTGTCGTTTTCCCTTAAACTGACACTTGTTAAGTTTTGCCGCCTGAAACTAATTTTGTTCCATATGGTTACAGTGCATTGTTGGCTGAACCTCATTTTGTTTTTCATGTGAATGTTCCTTGAATCTGTTTCTCGTTACGCTCATGTTTGGTTTGTTGTCTATGAGATACAATCGATGTCTGGCCTTGTGATATTCACAGTGATACATTGTGCATATCATAAGTTATCCATGCACATCTATATATTTGTTCCTGTCTAAAACATGAGAAAACAAGCCCATCAACCGAGGCAATATCAATATTCAATTTGATTTTCGCAATTTAGGTTTGTTTCTTTTTCTATTTTACCGCATTGTTTATTTGACAGGTACAAGAGATAAATGGACACAAACAGGAGCAACCAAATCATGATCAACATCAAAAATAAACTTGTGTGAGTGTGAGTAAAAAAATGTTGTATATGAGAGTAGAGAAATGTTGTATATATGAGAGTGATAATGAAAATTGTATTTGAAAATGCAAGTAGAGTGATAGTGAAAGTAGTATTGTATTTGAATTTGATTTGAAATGAAAATTTGTTTATTTCTATTTCATTCAGTGAACAATTATTCATATTAGTCAATATTTAAATGTTGTCTAATAGAAATTTCTAGAAATGATACTATGACATCAAACAACAAATGTTTATTTGTTGTGCTTTTGCATATCAGATGACAGGGCATCTCTGTGGTCTAATGTGCAATGAGACAACACAGGATTTAATGACAGATAGGTATGTAATCTAACAATGGAGAATATCTGTCGTCCGGTTCATTTTTAACCATAATGAATATTGCCATAAAATTATAAATCAAACTATATAATCGACTTTGGTCGAGATGTGGTTAATGATGCATGATCCATTGGGATGGTCAACGGTGACAGTAACTTCGGATATCAAATCGACGCTTAAACGAGTCATCTGCCAATCTTTTTACTGAATGATAAATCTAAATTACATGACATTAGATGCATGCACTGCATAATTTTAATTGCAATATATTGCCCTCCACGTCGATGTATGAGACTCGATAGATCAACACATGTTGATATCCATCGAGTTTCATACATTGACTTTATACGGCCCTTTTCCATTATGAAGACTATAGATTTTAATGTACCTGACATCACTTATATATGAAGCTTTGGTAGTTATGGATCATGGATGCACCTCGGGTCTCTCCATTATGGCCCCAGGTCCGTTGACCTCATTATACGCATAATCCAACATATAATCCAATTCTATAAGTTTACTTGCAGCGAGGATCAGTTAACCGATCACCAAATAGTATAGACTTTGGAAATAATCCCTTTTATGCCGCCAAGGAGCCTGCAGTAGGTGTTGCCCCTGACATTGATATGGGTGACACCATTATTTTAGAGGATCCACAGGATTCTCCTACATCGAAGGACGATGAAGGGTCTCTCTAGAGGATATGCAAGAGGCACGACATTCCATATTAGGATGTGTTGGTAACATCACGCCATCAATGGGCGCACCTCTCGTCAATAGGATATACAACTTGTAATCTATATATGTGCACGATAGGTGGTGTCTCACCATTCAACCGCTTCATTTGCATAATTCTACAATTCGTGAAACTAGCTCCGGCCCAGCTACTTCCTAACAGCTATGCTTTATTGAATAGAATGCATAATATCTTCATCCACCATATGAAACGCGAGCCCAACACTTGCTAGATTTGCATCTGTATAGCTTCAAACAACGAAAAGGATATTGCTCACTTACCTACCTAGAACCTTCCATGGGTTATTGCATGGTGATGGGCCTTAGGAACATGCTGAGCTATTTCAAGGACGAATTTTTCTTTATTCACTGCCCACATGGCTTTTCTCAAAGGTGGTTATCCGAACGTAAGTGTTATTTTATCCTTTTTTATGATCTCGATTTATAGCTTCAATGATCTATTATTCAGATCATCATTCCTTGCCTTCGTCGATAGTTCGAGAAGGCCTGGCGGTGCAGCCTTAGCAAGTACTCTTATTAATCTCCATCGAGTCTTTCTCGAAGAGAGTTAAATGATAACACTCCTTATGGATGAGAATCTATGCGCTAACAACTTTTTAGAAGAAGGCCATAGTTTCGACCATATTCCGAAGTTGTGGAGGATGATGACCCCTTACAAAAACACAAGATGCTATAGATGCTAATGAAGATTGTGAGTTGCCACCGGTTTGGAGCCTCGTTATCGATCCTAAAATAAGTCAAAGAGCCAAACATCGAAGAAAAGAGTGAACATGCTAAGGAAGGAAAGAGTGTTGGTGGAGGAAATAATGATTTCGATATTGGTTATGAGTCCTTTAGCAACGGGAGTGATGATGATGCTTAGGAGTTTCTTATTACTCGATGGCCTAAAATAAAGATTATCTCGCCTTGGACATCTATACAACCTCCACTAGCTACCACGGTAGAAGAGACCCCCATTCCACCCTCTAGGGTTATCTCCAGATCCTTGGGAAGTATCTAGATGAGTTTGACTCCTTTGGCCTTGAAATATTAGCACCGAGGATATCGGTTCCCCTATTTGTCTGCATGATGAAGTTCCTGCTACTTGTATAGGGAAAATAACTCCTATCAGCAAATTCCAAGTCCATGATCCACGGGGGGAACCAAGACATATTTAACTTGCATGACACTTTATTTTGATCCAATTGCACCACATTTCTATCTTCCTAGTGCAAACTCATTCGTGATTTATTTACAAATTTGATGGAGCATAGAGTTATGTATGATACTATTCAAAGCCAAGAGAGTAAATATAAGAGACATGGATTGACTGGCTAATCTCATGGTTTTTCCTACAATTCTAATCCAGGAAGGTGCTCAGGCCAAGACCGTAAGGGTCGAGAAAGAAGTTATAAGTCTCGCGAACCGCCTCCGCGACATAGGTCTCATTCGCCCGTGCGACATAGTGTGGATCTGAATTGCACAAAATTCGATCCTATATCGACTATCAAGGTATCGATCGCTATAGTTTTAGCTCCCTCATCAACACAACCAATAATATCTTTTCACCCACCCTGACGCTCCTAGCGGTCATCTGGGATAGGTTCTTCTGATGTTTCTCACTTGAGAGCTATGAAAAGAGCAATTCTACCCCTATCATTACTGTAGAAGGAACTGTTTCGAATCCTCAGCTGGATGTTGTGAAGCGCATGTTTCCAAATAAAATCTTTGTTGATGCACTCTTTGTTCTTCAACTTAAAGATGTCCCTCATAGGATTGGGTCAGATGTCGTGGTCTACGTGGATGATGTATAGGACCAGTATTTCAAATAAAGGAAATTAGCCAAGAACATCTCAGAGGGTTCCTATAAGAGATACGTGGAACTTGGTGGATTGAAACAATTACGAGATTAGGATAAATGTATCATCTCTACCCTCAACAAGGAGGTTGAAAAACTAAACGTATCGTTGGCTAAGGCCAAGAAGTAGGTGGAAGATGTGATTAAGTCAGCTAAGTTGGAGTGTCAAAACGAACAAAAGAAAATTGAGGTTGCTCATTACAAGAGAGCCACACTCTATCACTAGAGAATGAGTAGCTTAAAAATAGAATAGAGGAGTTAAAAAATCTATTGGAAAGTGAGAAGAAGGAAAAGGATGATGCCCTTATCTAAGTGCAGGGCTACTGTGAGGAGTTATTAGATGCTCGTAAAGCGAGGGATGATGCAGAAGCCTAGGTGAAGGATGTCGAGAGGCGGTAGAAGCTGCAGAGAAGTAGGCTAAGGATGAGCTTGAACCCATGCTCATTAGCTATATTGCAAATGTCATCAAGTTTGGAAATTTGAAGTGACTGGAAGAAGGGCATCCCAAGGCCTTAGCCTTGGCATAGGAAGAGAATGTGAGCTAAGAGAGAGAGCATTCTGAGGGAGCTGAGATCGATGTAGAAAAACTGTAAATCGACCTTTTTGATGATAAGAACTTGGAGGCGCTCAAAGCCGGTAAGCTTATCCTACGTCCGTAGTGGTGTGCTTAGGTTCAAAAAAACCGAGGAAAAAGTTCTGGTTCCGCTCTTCACTATTTGACGGCAGGTATTACCGCCCTTTGACTACAGAGCCGATAGTTTTCGAAACCGCAATCTCTCTCTTCCGTTTCACTATTAATCCCATTACTAGGGCAGTTTCCATAATTTCAACTGCTTCGCACTTACATCTGATGCCTCATGATCCCGTGAACCTTCACTCCCGGAGCATCCTATTTTGTCTCCCATTCTGAAGGGAGGCTTAGGCAGTATTTCCGCTCACAATAAATCCATATCTCCCATAGGTATATCATTAACATCACCCATAGTCGAGATGGCTCACATGAAACCGGTCGATGTCACTAATCTTTATTTTATGTTTCTCAAGTTTTAGGTCAGCCTTCCACTGTCCCTCTGCCTGAGGAGATCCTAACACTAGGAATGCATACCACTTTGACCGAGTCAATCGTCTTGTCTGTCCCAATGTCGATTCTAGCTTTTAATATGAGCATTACCCTCGGTCTCGATGCTGAAATGATCCATGCTTTGGATGAAGAAACTGAGGGTAATGATCATGGGGCTCAGTAATAGGAGGACATCATAATCATTGGGGCTTCTGATCCTTTCTCGGGGCCCACCATCAAAGAAATTATCAAAACTCAAGCCCTATTGGCCAAAGAGATCAAGAAATAAAAGATGCTAATGTACCTCCTTCCCTATCTATTTCGTTGTCCAGTCAGCCTGACTTTATTCTTGGTACCATCCCTACCTCAAGAGGTGTTCAAAATGTACCACCTGAGTCCTTGGTGAGCGACCTTCTGAAAGGCCATTAAGGAAGGGAGAAAAGCAGAAGGAGACATAGTGATTCTGCATGCATTTCTTTAGGGAAGGAAGAAGGAGACGAAGAGGAAGAAGAAAACTTAGTTGCATATTCTTTGTTTTTATCCTCTTTAGTTTTGTTGTTTTTAGCTTTGTGACTTACGTTCATTGGCTGGCTTTGTGTCGGTGCAGCCACTGCTTTTTTTGCTTGTAAAAACTTGCAAATAAAAGGTAGGTTTATTTCTCCTCAGACTTGTGCCAATCAGTTTAAGCATTAAAAAATGTGTGAATTATTTCCATGTTATCGTTTAGCCAAATTAATAGTTTATTCCATCAACTTTGGTTGAGTTTCGTTTGACCAATGATAATATTTGAAACTACATTATTTCCATTTTTAGAATGATGGCTTGGATGCCCATCTCTAAGCATCTGGTTTGGTCTAGCCTATCTTTGAGCATCATCCAAAATTAGTCATTTAAAGTAGTGGTGTGAACATCCATTTCTTGGATGTTTTCATCCAATTTTTCCTAGCTACGGGCATTGATCGGGATTGATCACATTAAGCGGTGTTTTGAACGTCTATTTCTTAGACATTTTAATCTAATCTCGCCTAACTCTGGGCGTCATTCATATGAGACTTTTTCATAGGCACCGCAACGCCCATCTTCGGACGTTTAGATAGGATCCCACCTTACTTTGGGCATAGACTGTATTTTCCCCATTCGTGGGGAAAAGCAAGCATGAAACCTACCTCTGAGCATTCAAATAAGATCTTTTCTTACTCCAGGTGCATATTGTTGGATTTTCCTAACTTTGGATTCTTAAGGCGAACTAGCTCGTTCATCCCTTATATGTTTATACTCCAATAGCCAAGTTGTGGGATAATAGAGTTATTCGGCATCTTCTTCGAATGCCTGGAACATTTACATTCCTTAAGTCTAGTCATGAACCATAAAGTCCGATTGGTAAATTTCTCAAAGCACCTGCATTTATGTATTATATAAGTATAAATCATGCAATTGCGTGGTTTTTCACAGCACAAGGTTTAGCTAATGAGATTGCAAATTCATCGATCCAAATGCTAATTTACTTTAATCCACAATAATGACAGATCATGCCTCATTACATTGAAATCAAAAAAGTATGTACAAAGATAGTTTTAAGTGAAATATTATTGTAAATACTCATTATTCAACGCCCTCGAAAGTGAAATTCCATTGGTAGTCTCCAGCTTGAATGTTTCATTTCCAAGCTTATATTTGATAGCATACTGACTTTCCTAAGTTAGGCACATGTTCACCGGACAAGGGAGGATTCATTTAAGAATGAGATCGCCAATCTTAAAGGTCCAGTTACTGACCTTCATGTTGTAATATTGGGCTATTTGCTTCTGGTGAGCAACGGCTCTCCAATCAGCTTCATCATGCTTCTCATCGATCATATCAAGGGACTCTGGTAAGAGTTCCTTGTTCATTTTTTCTAGTGGATCTTTCAATGAGATTGCGCTTTTAATTGAATTGGAATCATAACCTCCGATCCATAGGCCAATGTGAATTGAGTGCGATCAATCGTGGATTTATATGTCATTCGATACGCCCAAAGTGCTAGCAGAAATTCATTGACCCACTTGCCTTTGGCTTTGTCAATTTCTTTTTTAGAATGGACTTGATGATTTTTTTCACTGCTTTCACTTATCCATTTTCCTATTGATGTGCTACTATAGAAAATCTTTTCTCAATTCGATACTGGCTGTAGAAGTTCTTGAATTCTGTGATATCGAATTGGGTCCCATTATCGGAAATGATTGTTTGTAGGATCCTAAATCAACATATATTATTTCTGCCTACAAAGTTAACCCTCTTCTTTGTGGTGATCATGGCAAGCGGTTTAGCCTCAACCCACTTCATGAAATAGTCAACCGTGATAATGACATACTTCGCTAGCTTTTGACATCGGCAACACACTATCAGTGTCAATTTCGTATACTGCAAATAGCCGTGGACTGACCGTTTGTGTAATCTCCAAGGAAGGGCTCTAGGAATTTTGACAAATATTTATCATCGATCACACCTCCTAGTGTAATTGGCTGCATCTTTGTTGACAATCAGGCAAAAGTATCCATAGCGAATAACCTTTTTCGCTAATGTTCACCCTCTAGTGTGATCGCCACATGCACCATTGTGAACATCCGCAAGGATCCTTTTGGCTTCTTTATTAGTGACACACCATAGCAGGAGAATAGAAACCTCTTCTATATAATAACCCATCTTGGACAATAAACCGTGGAGCCTGGTGCATTAGTTTTCTTCGTTTACTCCTTCTGGAAGGGTTCCCTTTAGTAAATACTCCTTAATCAGAGTCATCAATGATTCTTTCTTAGGTTCAACCTCCAATATCCAGTCGACATCCATTTGGCTGATGCTTTGAGCAAATAATACCTCCACTGAAACTAAATCATTGAGCTGCACATCTCCGGAGCTAGCCAGCTTGGCTAGAGAATCGGCATTTGAGTTTTTTTCCCTGGGGATATGCGTTATCGTGTAATACTCAAAATAGTTGACTAGTTTCGGAACCTTCACCAAATAAGGGGCTAACCTAGCTCCCTTTGTCTATAATTCTTTCCTCACCTAGCATACCACCAATTGAGAGTCATTGTATATGTGCAAGGCCTTGACTTCCAATTCTTTCACTATCCCGTGTCCCGCGATCAGTGCTTTATACTTGCCTTTATTGTTCATTATAGGGAACTTAAGTTTTAAGGCATATCAAACTAACTGTTCCTCGGGAGTTACCTAAACCAGTCCTGCCTCCGAGCAACGTTCATTGGATGCTCCATCTATGTACAACTTTCACCGTGCACTCCGCTCTATGGTTTATTCTCTATCATCATCCCAAGCAGTGAATTTGACAATGAAATCGGCTAACGTCTATCCTTGGATTGCTCTTTTGGGATGATACAATATATTGTACTAATTTAGTTTGATTTTCCATTATAACAATTTCCCAAAAGTTTCAGGCCATTGCAGTACATGTCTCAAGGGTTGACCAGTTAGCACCTTAATTGGATGAGCTTGCAAGTAAGGATGGAATTTCTTTGATGCGATCAACAAACAATGTGCCAACTTTTCCAACTTGGGATAATTTTTCTCTGCTCCCGCTAATCACTTGCCGATATAATATACCAACCTTTGGATTCTAGTTTCTTCTTGTACGAGGGCAGCACTCAAAACATGAACGGATATTGTCAGAAAAATAAACAAATCCTCTTATTCCAATGGCTTTAATAAAGATAGGCGGTCTCTTTACATAATCGACTAAGGCTTGAAAAGTGTCCTTGTATTCTTGTGTCTAGGCAAAGTTTCTCTTCCCCACTTTGAGGACATCGAAAAACGGTATGCATTTGTCTATAGCCTTTGAAATGAATCGGCTTAGTGCAACTACTTTCCCATTCAGACTCTATACCTTCTTTATCATTTTTGGGGCTTCAACATTCCTCAAGGCTTCCATCTTCTTTGGATTGGCCTTAATTCCCCTTGAGTTTACAATAAAACCTAAGAACTTTTGTGATGCAACTTCGAATGAACATTTCAACGGGTTGAGCTTGGTCCCATGCTTTTGGAGCATGCCAAAAATTCCTGACAAGCCCTCTAAATTGTTTGTCGATCGTCGTGATTTTACCAATATATCGTCTACGTAGACCTTCATTGAACATCCAATCTGATCTCTGGAAACAAATTCACCAGCCTCTAGTAGGTGGCTCCAGTGTTTTTCAGACCGAACGACATGATAAGGTAATATTACAGTCCCAAGTCGGTTATGAAGCTAGTATGTTCCTAGTCTAGGGCATGCATTGGATTTTGATTATAGGTAGAGTAAGCATCCATAAAAGACAGTAATTCATGGCCGGCGCTTGAATCTACAAGTTGGTCGATCTTTATTAGTGGAAAACTATCCTTCAGGCATGATTTATTCAGATCAAAATAGTCAATGCACGTCCTCTATTTTCCATTAAACTTCTTAACTAGAACTGGATTAAATACCCACTCTAGGTATAGAGACTTCGTGGATGAAGCCATTGCCTATTAGCTTAGCAACTTCTTCTTTCAATGCAACGAATCGCTTCAGATCCAAACTACACCTCTTCTATTTCACAGGGAGATACCCGAGGTTCACATTCAATGCATGGCACACTATCTCTGGCGATATTCCACACATGTTAGAATGTGTCCAAGAAAACACATCCATATTTGCCTAGAGAAAACCCATCAATTCCTTCTTTATTTTGATGCAAAGTTGAGAACTAATTTTCAAGACCCATTTAGGATCATCCTGATTAACCGAGATGTAGGTTATTACCTTGACAAGGGCCACCCTCGCATCCTCTGGCTCCTTTCTTGAATCCATAGCTTTGTGGAATCCGCTATGCCGATCAAGCCAGAGCTTAGGTTGTGGTTGTTATGCATCCATCTACTTGACGTGGAGAGTCTTCTCTATATTCTTTCCTTTCTCACGTCGCTTTGCTTCCCTCAACTCGACGACATAACATTATCGTCCCAAGTTTTGATCACCCTAAATGACCCTCATTACGTTTTCCATGGGGAATTTTCGCGTTAGGCACCATAGAGCTAAGGCTACGTGGAGACTAGCGAGGGATAGTTTGCCTAAAAAGGCATTATAGGCTGAAAAAATATCCATTACAACGAAGAGCACAACACGCACTCTCTTGTGGTCACGTTCTCCTAAAACCACTGGTAAATCAACACTCCCCATAGACTTTACAGCCTCTCCAGTAAATCCCGAAATCTAATATTTACATGGCTTTGGATCCTAATCGTCCATCATTATTTGATCATATGCTTTTTTAAACATAATATTTAGTAAACTTCCGCAATCAACAAGCACTTTCTTCACTGTTGCTAGCCCAATCACGGCCTTTATTACTAAGGGATCAAGTAAAGATGCTTCGACCCCATCTGCTTCATGACTTCTAAACACATTCATCTTTCATGGTTCTCAATTGCTTCACTAGAGCTCCATCTTTGATGGCAAAGCAACTTTCCCGCCCTACATGTTTCAGAGAACTCCCATATTTCCATTTCATTCCAAGTCTCCATGGCTGGATGAGATCCACCGGTTATTGTGTTGATTACAAGTCTTTTCTAAGCAGCCTAGGCTTGTTGCCACTAGGACCAACTTGTCCATGTTGGAGCTGTTGCTCCTAGAGTTAAGCATTCTCTTGCTCACCATTCTACGGGGCTTTCACATACTGTTGAAGCTTCTTCTTATGGATTGAATTCTCAATTACATCTTGTTATGTTGCATTCATTCGTTTTATGACAACGAGTCTCGTGGAAGCAACTAAAGTTTCCAGATCTTTTCTCCCATTCAATCGACTCCTCCGAAGCTAGCTTCTTATATTGCCCAGTATCCCATGCCACAAGGTATATATTCTGAACTGATTTGTTCAGTGGTATATAATTTTTGTATTTCAGATGCTTTTTGAAATCAGGTTATCTACCTCTGTCACCTTGATTATTTCTCTTCTGGTTGTTAGATTTTTCCCCACATTCCCGAAACCTTCAATAGATTGTTTCACAACCACATTACTCTGAATTACTTCAGCTGATTGGCCACCATCGACCTTTCAAGCAGTTGTACTTGCCTCTTCCAAGCGTAAAAACTATATTTATGCCAAAAGTTAGTGCAAAAACTAAAAGATTAATAGTGGAGAATAAAATGAAGAAAACAAACTGAAAACAAGGAAAACAAGAACACACGATAATCATAGTGGTTCAGCTAATCAAAGGCCTACATCCACTTAAACTTTATTGAAGTTTCTACCGAGTTTTACAAAACTATTCTTATGGATTTGTGACGATCCATGGAATAATAAAGAAAATGCAGATTCGCTAATAAGCTAAAAGGATCCTCCAAACAATGCCCCTCATCCTCTATTTATAGGTGCATGTCGACGAAATTCTCTCCACCATGTTCTAACCCACGTTCCACACATTCAGGAGAGGTTAAACTAAAAAGATCATGGCCAGGTTATCAATGTTTATGGATCGCTACTGAGCCATGTTCATGGATCAGTACCGATCCATGAGTTTCCTTTAAGAATCTTGAATTCTTTCTCATGGACGTTTGGTTGACTTGTATCTTCATCTTTAATATCTTGATTGCATTGCTACGGGCTTGAACTTAAGTGAATTCCCTGGTTTAGAGGTTGGCCAGAAGCACTTGGTTCATCCATCAACATTTTGATTCCTTGTAGGCCAACGAACCACTCCACATCACAAGCACTAACTAGTGAATACTACAACTTGATATGACAAGAGTTGTTAGGCAATTTTGGGTTAGTGTTAGAGATCTGTACTGAACCATGGTCAAGGATCAGTACCGATCCATTACTTCATTAATTTCTTGGACCTTGGGCTTATGGTTGGAGTGTGTTGCTCTAATAGGAGTTTCCTGGCAAGTTTATGACTTTGCATCTTAGCTTTGCTTGACATCCGAACTTAGTGGTTATTGCTTTGGAATCCTGTTTTGGTAAATATGCTATTTGAGTGTTTTGATTCTATCGAATATGGCTTGGTCACAAAGCTAGAAAACAACCTAACAATGATATAGTAATAATTATTTTATATTTATTATTACGTAGTCACGTTTATGATTTACGATTATAAGTAGAAGAGTAGAAACAAATATAAGTAATTATACATTAACATAATTATACATTAACACAATTCATTGCGGTTCATACGCAAAGCGTATCCAGGTAGAAGCTCTCTAGTATCTGTAAATCAAAAAGGAACAATCAGAACATCTTCCTCCTGCGTCTGCATCTGAATGGTCCGTCTTGCAAGTTGGTAGCATACGGTGTAATTTAGTCGTTTTTTTGCTATTAAAAATGTAAGGTGCGCGTGCCATTTGTAGGTACTTGTTCTTGGACATCTATTCAATAAGCGCTTAAGGGTCAAGCTTCTACTGTATAAGTGCTTGAACATCATGTGCTAATTTAGGATGTATTCTAATGCAAAATGAAAAGGGCATGAAAACGGATATTTGAAAGAGGAATGAAAGGAGAGAGTGTAACGAAAGAAGAATGAGTTCTTGTATGACGAAAGAAGGAATAAAATGAGCATTTGAACGAGGAATAACCGTTTTGTTATTAATAATTATATTATTAATGTGTTTGTATTGTTTAAAAATAGAGTACGGTTCTATCGAACAAAGTAGAACTAGCTAGTGGTAAATATCATCGATGTCCAATGCGTCGGATTTACAGCGAGACAATTTCAATCGTTCAGCCATCAGTGTAAACTAATGGATCATAGCAATCACTCGTTGAATGCGTCTAATGCATCAGATGCAAGTTGAATTTCGACCAGCCAAAATAAGTTGCAAACAGACCCTTGATGGTGCTTATATTTGGACGGAGGTTAAATAGATGTTTCATGGTTGGTTATTTACCTAAATATTTGTTTAATATGCAGGTCGTTAATTTGATGGAGTTTCAATTAGTTACCGTATTTCACTATCACACCTTCACTTTCTACTTTTTCTTTAGTTACTTTTACACTCTTTAGCCCTTTAATTAATAAAATTAAGAAAGCGAAGCACGAGGTGAATAGATGTTTTAAGAATAGTAGGAGTATCGTGCGAGCAAAAAGCCAAGCTCCAAAGTGTAAAAGAATGTGCAAGTCGATGATATAAAAGTGAAAGTCACTTTACAGGCTAAAAGCCGTTACTAACCACCCTCTGCCATTCATAAGATTTGGCAACAAAAACAAAAAAATTGAATGAAATATACAAATCATAATGAAAACAGTATGCGCCGTTGTTTATCATATTGTAGCTCTAGCAAATCTTGAAACGAAGACGGAACCGCTGAAAACCACACACATCTTGCATGATCCTTTCACGTATTGACGAAGGAAACCGGTGCACAGCAGGTAAGATCACACGAAAATGGCACGCATGCGTCAGTCACCTTGGGCTTGGATTGTCATCAAATTTGATTTGAAGTTCCTTTGGGACATTGGAAAATAACAAAAACCTCACACATGAGATGCGTGCAGCATCTTAGACAAAAACAAACCCCATTTAATGTATTACTACTGGCTTCCACGTCACATTTTTTTGGCTCTGATTTCAAAATTAATATAGACAGCTACATATGCCCTACACGGTCCTCCGTTTCCTTCCCATTTCGGTTTCCTGTAGACCCCTAAGTCATTGGATTTTTATCCGTATTATGTTTGAATCCGCAATTGCTATATGGATTGAATTTCGTTTACCCAGTCAGTTGTGGGTTAGAATGTTTGCTTGAAAGATAACATTGCAATGCAGGCCGATTCTATTTGTGCTTCAGTTTTAAAGTTACACCTCGAAAAACAGCTTATTTTGAGTACTTTCCTTTCACAACCCGCTATTTTACCATTTTGATCTAGTGGTTTTCTTTTTCTTTTTTCATCGAGGGAACATATACTACAATATCATATAGATTTGAGCCATGCATGGAATCAAATAACACTCACGTCGACAACAACATGGGTGTTGTTGTTACCCACGCTTGAAACAGACGAGAATACTATTATCATCCACACCCGCTACGAGCGGGGGTGTTGCTATTATCCATGTCAAAGACAAACATGGAACTCTTACTTATTGCTCAGTTAAACAGGTTTCACCGTGAAATAACTGTTTCATCCATATAAATAAACGGATGCAAATCATTCATACCTAAGTCTGTCAACTGATACATTCGGATGCAGATAATGTCATATCCGCACCAAAATCATTTTTGAATATCGAATATCCGCATGCACGGATAAGGATGGATATCGGATAATTATCCTATCCACTGACGACCGATAAATCAAGAAACATAAATGGAAAATTTTAGTTTAATTTAAACTTTTTTCAATCCGACAGATTATTAAAGTGTCCAAAATAAACAAATACGGTGATAGGAAATATTTTTTGAACAAGTAATATGCATATAGTACAAATAATATAACCTTCTAAATTAATAAAACAATAAACAAATATCTTTCGTTGTACTAAAATACACATAGACTATAATCTTGAAAAAATCTGGACGGATAATTTTCAGATGCGGATGTCTCCGTATCCGCATCTGCATACCTTTTTTTGGATATCGTATATTTATCCGCTTTACATATACGGATGCGGAAGGATTTCGAATTTTACGGATATCCATGGGCAGCCATATTCATACCAAAGCAGACCAGTTTTGTGAAACTGAAAAATTATATCTAATATTTGTCTTCTTATCAAGAAATAGCAAAATCCTCCTGTTACTTTTTCAATATATAAATCAGGTAAATATAAAGGATAAACAACGTCCCATATACATACCAAAGACAAACTAGACCTAGATGGGAATAACTTTGTAGTTAAAAATAAAATATTATTGCAAACGGCAAGTGCAAGTAGTATATTTTTGTTAAGATAATAGAGTTTGATAAACACAAAATGAAAATAGCTTTATTTAGCATATTGTCGAATAAAGCATAATTTGCTTTATGAAAAATAATAGTTACAAGTAAATTTAAAGCTTAAATCTATTCTATTATATATAAAAGAGAATAAAAGATTTTTCGTATTCTTATTTCTCATTCAATGTGAAGTCAAATACTTATGTCTACACAATTTGCAATCGACCCCTCAACTCTTTTCCAATCACAATTCATATATTCATTGTATTTATTGTTATCCATTGTTTTGTCACTTAGGATTCTTCTGCTCTTAATTTATTTTAGTAACTAAGAAAACGTATTGATAATTCCTCTTTTTTTTGTAACTTCGTCCTATCTTTCCATTAATTTGCAAATTCATCTTCCTAAAACCCTATCTCCCATTTCTGTTTAATTCAATCTTCTAATATGTTTTTTAGTTTTGTCAACATTTCTAATTTCTATTTCTCTCTTGATTTTCATAAACTATATTTCTTTCAAATCATTACCCTTTATTTTGTAAGAAACCGTTGAATTGGAACCATCTGGATCTGTGATCTAGATGTTTTTGATTCGGTAACTTTCTTTTCATCTTTTTCACAGCAGTTTAAAATTGTTTGTTGATTACTTTCATTTCATCATTGTCGAAGTAGTTAAAAGTTCTACATTATTTGCTAATTTTTAATTTTACCATCGACTTTAATCCAAACCTTTACCTTATCTTTTTTTTACAATAGGGTTGGTTTTTCATCAATCTACGTTGGTTGGTTCGAAAGGGGGAGATAAAAAGTAACAATAGAGAGAATTCTCATTAATAGTAAGACCGTTAATACACACAATAACTTATTATAATTTAAATAATTTATTTCATAATACATATATTTGTTTACTTTTATTGTAATAAATATTTCACAATAAATGCATTTATTTATTTATTCTAATTTAATCCACCTAAGGTTTCTTCCTATTTTTAACACATTTAATGCAACACAAATTCTTATTTCTTTAATTTCTCCATCTTCAATTTGTACTTAACATGATTATAATTTGATTGAATACATCGATATTATTATTTTTTGCAAATCTAGGAGAACCTAGCGGGTCGGTAAACTCGCGAGGATAGTATAGTAAAGTCATCCGCTGATCCAAGCCCCAATACCCCCTGGTAAATTTGTATAGGATAGGGAAGCGCATGATAGAAATGGAACCTAGGTCCTTTTACCAGAACCCAAACCTCCTTTCCGCTGTGTCGCACCCATGGACACACATTAATAGATCTTCATCTTTTGTATTCACCTTAATTGTTTTTTATATTTTTTCCACATTATCCACCGGTTTTATTTCTACCGTTTGCTCGATTTAATGGTTAGATATTTATACTATTATATTTTTTTTTGTCTGATTCAAGTTTGAATTATTTCTTTTATCTATCCTAGATCTATGATTTTATATCATTGATTCAAATTTTATTTCTCCTCTTATCTTTATTTCATTTATATGACTATAAATTTAGTTATCTTCATTTATTTTGTATGATTTTATAGGATTTTTAATTCACAACCACCGTAGACGCTTCTATTATTTTATGAAATCTATTATAGTTAATGTTGAGTTATTTCTTATTTCTCATGTTCTATTACAATCATATTTTTATTATAAACCAAATAATAACCTCCTTTATAAGGTAATACTTTATAAAGGGAGTTGCTATTGGGAGGTAATTTGTTCTCTTTACTTCATTTATTTTGAAGTGATTTATTGGTTTATTAATTGTAATACATAAATATTGAAAGAATCTTTAATTTTTTTCTATAACCATATAAATGTAAAGTCTATCCTTATTTCATTCTCAAACGTATGCATATAAGAATATCATGTTGGTAGAAAAACATAATATTGCTAAAAGAAATTTAGCATAATAAATTTCACACTATATTATGGGGAGAAGTATGATTATATAAGCAGCAATTCTATTCTGCTTCCAGTAATTCTAAATTTTGCTAAAAGTTTAGTGTTTAATACATGTTTTGAAAATTTATGTACTTTAAAAAATTTATGAAGTTTTAGTCAATCCAAACTCTTTTTTTTTATAAATTCTAACATTGTTATTCTTGGTCAATATAGGCTTTTAATTTTTTTATCATGTTATTTAATGGATTATGAATCATTCATATGCAGAACACATTCATAGTTACCATCAAAGTCTTTGTGATCTTATTCACCACTGAGATGTTTTGAACTTTATGTAGTTTGGTAATTTTTATAAATAATTATAAATTAGGGATATAGTTATTCATAATGGTTATATGCGAACTATTTCAAATAGGAAGGATATCAAATATTTCTACCATACAATAAATGAAAGTAATTAATTGATTTTAGTTTAGATCATTTTGATTTCAAATAGGAAGGATATCAAATATTTCTACCATACAATAAATGAAAGTAATTAATTGATTTCAGTTTAGATCATTTTGAGTCCAGAGTACTTTCAAAATTAAACTATGATCGAATCTAAGAAAGAATTAATTGTACATTTTGTCTTTTTGATGCTAACCAATTACAACGTTAATAGTAGTAAGTTATTGTTTTTATTCCCTTTAACCAGCAACAATTCAAATGCATTACAACACCAGAAGCTTCTATAATTCTTTAAAATATACTACATGTAAAGATGAACTAATTATCATTTCTCATGTTTTATATCAAATTCCCTTTCATTATTTTGCTTTTTATTAGAAAGACTAGGAATTTGGGTTCTTTCGTATATTGTATGGAGTTATTGGTTTATTAATACATATATAAAAAACCCTTAATTTTTCTATGTAATCAAATACTTTATTTCATTCTCACACATAAGTACATAAGAAAATCAAGTTGGAAGGAAAATACTATATTTGAAGTAAAATAATGTTCAAATAACAAATTTCACGCTCTATTGATGTGAAAGGTACAAATGTATAAGCAACACTTTTATTCTTCCTTCAGCAGATAATTTCAAAATTTTGTTAAGAATTTAGTGTTAAATACATGTTTTGACAACTTATTTATTTCCAAAATGCTCTTAGCACACTTAATAGATGTAAACTTCATCTTTCCAATAAGTCTTACATTGTCCTTTTTAATCAATTTAGGCTACTAATATTGATCTATTACGTTTTAGAAAGGACTACAAAATGTCATGCAACACATATTCATGCTTATCATCAAAGTCTTGGTAATCATTTGTGATAATTAGGTAATTATCTATGATTTTTTTAATAATTTGTTTTATGTTACATTAATTGGAATTGCTTGGAGTTGTAAATAGTTTACGAATAATGCATAACTATAAATTAAAGATACTATTATTCATAATGATTTTGATAAACTATTTTTAGTATGAAGGTCATATGCATAATTACCAAGCAATAAATGAATGAAATTCAGTGATTTTAATTTTGATCAATTTGAATTCGAACTATAAACATTAATTCAAATTAATGAGAGAATTAGTTGCATATTGATTCTCGTTAATGCTAATAAATTATGGAATTAATACGATGCATAACTCTACTATATTAGTAGGGAACATACAACATTAGATGTTGTGCAGATTTAACAAATGGTTCGTCGATGTAAGAAATATGTGCATCAAAGAGAAATAGTAACTTTGGAACTCATTACCAACTCGTAACAAATAGTTTCCTTTTTCTTTAATAAGGTTGGTAAAAAAACTAATAGGATCGAGTACAAATATATTTATAAATAGCTTTCTTAACAAACTTACCAAGCTAATATTTGGGTAGTACTTATGCTTTTATGGCAACATGATATTTTTAGCATATTGTTTTATGCTACAAAGGAAACAACGTATATTTAGTATATTTCTAAACACAATTTATTTTTTGTCTTTACATGCATAACAATGGTATTGGGTAATAAATATTGTAAAATAGCGGTGTTAGATGTACAAACAATTTTTTATAAACATTCATAATGGTATTAAATTGATGATATTCTAATAGTTTGCTATATAGATTGTAGTGTCATCTTTATGTTTTATGTGATCCCTATGTAATTCTTCTTATGGTAAGGAATTATTTTTATTTCAAATTATTCTAAATTTTGTATTATTCAATGTTGTACCCACTTAAGAGCGAATGAAACTGTTAAGTTTAACTAGGTATTACAAAAAATAGCCTATAATATGTTTATGGTTTACATATATTTCTCATGTTATATTACGTTTATGTAGTAAAAATATAACTTTTCAAGCTACTTAAATAATTTTGTTACTACTGGATAGTGTGAAATAGTGTACTATTGCAAATGTTAGAAAATTGTTTATTTAAATTGGCTTTGAAACATTATCTTTCTTTTAGAATGGTTTCTTAGTCATAAATGGAACGTTATTATCACATTAAATGTGAACATATTTGAATTTATATTTTAATTACATAAGATGAATCTACGTTGAGGAAATGCATTTTTTAAAGTAATAGGCATGCTCAATCCTGTAATTCTTAACAAATAAGGAATAATAAGCAGTTGAAGTTAATGTTCTTTTTGTATGTCCATTGTTCTCTAAAAAGATTTATTATACTTTGTGAGCATTGTAATTACTTAACTGGATATTTTAGTGGAAGTGTGCAAGTGGTTTTTAAGAAAAGTGCTAATATAAATAATTTCAATCCATAAATATGCGTTTAATTTTAATGGAAATCTTTAGTTTAATTTTGTACTTATATAATTTATTTAACAGTCTACTTTCAATATTTTGATCAGATTCAAGTTTATGGATTGTAGTTAACCCTCATCACTGAACATTATTGACAAACAATTATTGTTAACTCTACTTAAGCAATCTCAAAGCACACGATGTGTAACAAATCTTTATAAATTGGATGAATTTATACATCAAACATCAGTCACCAATTAATTCTTACTTAAAAAGCGTGACATTAATGAGCATGTCAAGTAACTTTCAAACATAAGATATGCATAACTATAACATTGTATCGCCTTGTATATAACATATAAATCAAATATATACACATTTTTATATGGTAAGAGTATTCTAAATCTAATTATACTAGATTTATAAAAAAGAAAGTTAGTGATAGACTTTTTAAGAAAAGAAACATTAAAAGAATTACAAGTACCTTACTTATTAAATGAAGTAAAATTAGCTTGATACAAAAGAAGTAAATTTGGTAGATATTATGTAAAACCAACTTTATATTTGGAAAAAAAATACTTTCCTGAATATTATGTAAAGTTAGCTTTATATAAAAGAAGTTTTCGTGTATGTTAGCTTTATAAAGCTTGTTCACGTTTATGTTTTATCACAAAACTACACCTATATAACATTATTTCAGCTATTAGAAAAATATTTGTACATATTACTAACTGAATTAGCATGCAAATGTATAAATAACATTACTTTTTAGGTGATAAAGTTTTCGTTTATTTGTTCCAACTGCATATTTCTATATTTTTGTGCTAATATTAATCGATTAAAATGTTTCCTCAGAAATTACATATTTTACTTTTCATACATCATTCTTTCTTTCTTGAAGTAACTTTATTGAAAACGAGTAATCAAAATGAATTTGGTGTGTATATAATTCGACGGGATCCTTAATTTTACCATTAAAGTTCCTTTATCTTGGATTTAACCTTTTTGCTAATAGAAATTTTAAAAGAAAGCAAAAATATAAGCTAATGTATTTATGCATTCATTTATTAAAACCTGTGTTAATGTTATTAAATGAAATGGTGTATGATTGTAGATCATTTAGTTTTCAGTGTCACGTCATTATAAAAAACTTGGCGGATTCGTTGTACATTGCACTTTTAGTCTAATTGAAAATTTGAATTTATTTATTTCTGTAGAAACTTTTTGCACTATACAATAAAAATAACATGTTAAATGAGGATAAATGTCATAAATTGGGAAATGTTTATAGCGTTGTGTTTTTGTGCAATTTGGTATTTTTACTGTAAATTTGACTTTGTATTGTGCCACCTACCTACTTCAATCGGTCTATTTCATTGCATTATTGCAATGAATGCAAGTTATGTAGATATTTTAGTAACTTGGGTTATATTATATTTCATGCATACATGCGATATAAACATTCTAGATGTTCAAAATGTTATCAATTGTGCATTTTTATTTACTTTATTATATAACTTGGGTTATATTTTGAATTGTTGTTGTTGCACTTGATTTGAAGATGTTGGATCTTAATTTAAGATTTGGATTACTAATATGAGTTTTCTAGCTATTATGGTATATAAATAAGGGTGCATAATGCTCATTAATTAAAATGGGTTGATTCTTGATAGCATCTTGCGAACTAAAGAGTTGAAAGAACATATAGGAATCCAAACACTGTCATAAAATTTGACTTGGCCAAAACCTATAACAAGGTCTTTTATTTTTAGGACCTTTTGGATTCTCAATGAGAGTAATAGAAGTGATTTGAATAATCGTGTGGCTTGTTGATATATACTCTAATTGCACGGACGATCCTCTGGATGAATTGTTCAGGTAATGGAGAGATATGAAACAAGAAGATTCGTTCTATCTGACGATATTCATCATTGTCTCGAAAGCACTAAACGTGGTCATCCATGAGCTAATAAGGAAATGAGATGTAGAATGGTATACAATTTCCAACGGTTACCTACTACGATATGTACGCTTCCAAACACAAAGAAATGAATTATAAACTCTAAGAGGTTCAGACTCGGATATTTTACCCACTACCTGTCTTGATGGAAGTAGGAAGAGAAACTTTTTGTTCGACTTGATAGAATGTTAGAATTTGATGATGATTATAATTTTTTATTTGATTACCGATCTAAATTGATATTGAGATCAAAATGAAGCAAAATGATTACCTTTATTTACTAAAATGATTGAATACAGTTATAGATATCTGTAGTATCATTTATATACAGGTTGAATACTAATGGGTTGAAAGAATATGGCCTAGACCCGCTTTCCGTTTGTTTTAATAAACAACTTCGTAGATATCTTTATTTCCTAACACCCCGCCTCAAACCAATGTTAGTGTTTCCATGTCGACTCTATCTTCTTACACCGCCTCAAAAAATCTGGTGAATTTTACTCAGATTTAGAGTAAAACTTACTCAGATTTGAGTGAGTTCATCGTCATACTAGGCTTATGAGCGATTTATTTGTCATACAAAGCTCTTTCTGTACTGCTACCTGCCTTGATGTCAATTTTGTTGACGAATCTGTTGCTCTTTGTGTCAAAGTTCTCGACTTTTCTCCATTAAGACTATGAAGCTTCTCTGACGAAATAGAGATCTATCTCGATATGTTTAGTTCTCGAATGTAGTATTGGATTAACCGACATATACACCGTGCTTTAGTTGTCACACCATAATGTTGGTTTGACTTGTAATTTGATGTTTAATTCATGTAGTAAATACTATATCCACATAATCTCTGCAGTTACACTTGCGACACTCCTGTATTCGACCTCTGTGCTGGATCTGGAGATGACAGATTGTTTCTTTGAACACCATGACACTGGATTGTCTCCTATGTATATACAGTACCCTGTTGTTGATCTTCAATCATCCGGGTCTGTTCCTCAATCTGCATCAGTATATCCAGTTATATTCAGATGATTGCTTTTCTTCATAAACAGTCCATAATTTGTTGTTCCATTTAAGTATCTCAAAATTCTCTTTACTTCTTTCCAGTGGTCATCCCTTGGTTCCTGCATGAATTGACAAACTTTGTTAACACTAAAAGAGATGTCTGGCCTTGTGATGGTTAAATATTGTAAAGCACCAACAACAATTCTCTATTGTTTAGTGTTTGTTATGTATTCTCCCCTATTTTTAGATAAGTATTGATGACTTATCATGATGGGGTAGGTTAAGGCTTGGCATTGTCCATTTTAGTTTTGGCCAGTAGCTCCAGAATGTATTCCTGTGAATAAATTTCCGAGTTTGATTTTCTCCTGACTTATGTGCCTAAAAAATATTTCAATGAGCCCAAGTCTTTGATGGAGAATTCCTTGTCTAAATATTGAGTAAGACATTTGATTTCATCCTCATCATTTCCTGTAATGACAAGGTCATCAACATATATTAAAATATAGACACTTGTCTTATTGTTAATTTTAATGAATATGAAGTTGTCAGATTTGGTAGACTGATATCCAAGTTGAATCATTGTGGCTTTCAGCTTATCAAACCAGACTCTTAGAGCCTGTTTAAGACCATATATAGCCTTTTTTAGTTTGCACACATGACTTGAGTTCTGCCTGTATCCTTGTGGCTGCTCCATGCATATTTCTTCCTGTAATGTTCCATTCAAGAAGGCATCGTTGACATAATATTGTCTAATATTCCACTGATTATATGGAGCAATACTCAAAATAATTCTTATAGTAGTTGGTTTAACTACAGGAGAAAAGGTTTCATTAAAATCAAACCCATATTGTTGTGTGTAACATTTTTCTACCAGTCTTGCTTTGTATCTAGACACTGTTCCATCAGGGTTCTTTTTTAGCCGGTATGTCCACCTACACCCTATGATATTCCTATTATCTGGTGGGTATACAAGGTCCCATGTATTGTTCTTTATTAAAGCATTGTATTCTTCATCCATTGCTGTCTTCCAGCGTTTATCCCTTGCAGCTTGCTCAATGGTTTCTGGTTCCTCTAAATTTGACGCAGCTGTATATAATTTTGGTTTAAAGATTCCACCTTTTGGTCTTGTAATCATTGGATGACCGGTTCTAGCCTGTGGTGATATTTCTCTACTTATTTGACCATTGTCATTTTCTGATTGTACTTGTGAGTTTGCTGACTCTCTTTCATTGGCTGACTGTGTTGAATGCTTTGAACGTGCAGGAGTTTGACTGAGATAGCTGGGTAAGTTTAGTGATTCATGACCTGGTTGATTAGACACTGCAAGTTGTGGATCATGAGCCTCAGCAGTCCTTTCGATCACCTCAGGATAAAGGTCATCGCTGCAAACAAGTATACTAGGTATATAATTTTTTGGATTATATATCTTTTGAGTTGTTTTAATACCTTTATTGCTAAAGGGAAAAATATGTTCATTGAATACAACATGTCTATTAATTATAACTTTGCCACTTTCATCAAGATATTTGTACCCTTTTTGATTTGATCCATATCCTATAAAAGTGCGTGGTTTTGCCCTGAAACACAACTTGTTGTTATTATATGGTCTTATATAGGGAAAGCACAGACATCCAAACATTTTTAGACTTTGATAGTCTGGCTTAACACCTAGTAGTTTCTCAACTAGGCTGATTCCTTTATGAATTTTGTGGAAAGTCTATTAATTAAATAAACAGCAACGTTAAAGGCCAGAATTTTAGTGGCAATGATGCTTGAGCAAGTAGTGTTAGCCCAGTCTCAACAATGTGTCTGTGCTTTCTCTCTATTAGATCATTTTGTTCGGATGTGTAGGGATATGTACTTCTGCGTACAATTCCTTTCTTAGCAAAGTAATTGCAAAGGGTTTTGTACTCAGTACCACCATCTGACTGAATGATTTAACTTGGTTTCCAGTTTTCTTTTCAGCTAATAGTATAAAGTGTACCACTAACCAATGTATATCTATGTATATCCATGTATATCTAGAATATGCATCAATAAAATATATGTAATACCTATAACCATAGTCTGAGTAAATTGGGGCAGGTCTCCATAAATCAGTTGCAACCAATTCTAAAGGTTTTGAATACTTGGTTAATGAATCATTAAAAGGTAATTTGTGACTTTTACCCATTTGACAATATGTACACGCATATGGTAAAGAAATATCATCAAACATGATTTTATTTTTCTTAAGCACTTGTTTCACAACATTTGTGTTTGGATGACCAAGTTTATAGTGCCACAAATCAAACACACTTCTATTCTCTTCTGACTGACCAATTTCACATATATTACAACAATTCTGATTTCTCTTAAATTTGCTACTGTTTTTAAGATTGAATCTGTATAATCCCTTGACTGCTTAACCCTGCAAAAGATTTTCATTAGTTAGTATTTCTTTAACAAAGCAGTAATCTTGATAAAATTCAAAGTACACATCATTATCTTTTGCAAACTGTGACACACTCATGAGATTTTTCTTTATTTTTGGTACTCTCAATAAGTTATTCAAATATAATTGTCTTTTGCCATCAATACTAGTTTTTGCCAATGTGAGTAATATTAACTGACTCACCATTCCTCGTGCATATTGACTGTCTACTTCTATACTCCTTATTGCCAAGATTTAAATTGTCAAGATTATTTGTTATGTGATTGGTTGCTACTAAGTCTGAGTACCAGCTTTCATCATGTATGTATTCTGATGTTGTAATTGTGCTTTGATTGACTTCACAACTACTGTTATTGTCTGACTGTATTTGAACCATGTTAGCACTGGCTTTTCCATTTCCTTAATTGTTTTGGTTCTAGTTTGGCACATAATTAGCATTGAATCTGAAATAACACTTCATTACAATGTGACCAATTTTCTCGCAAATTTGACACTTAGGTCTGTTATTATTATTATTCCATTTGCCTCTAGATCTGCTTGAACTGCCTCCTCTTTGATATGTTTGACCTTGCTTACTTTGATTCTGTCCTTTGTTCCTTGAGTTGAAGGTATAATTGATTGACATATCTGTATCTTGAGGTTTCTTATGACCTATTCTTGTCTCATGTGCAAGAAGTGTGGCATGAAAAAACTGTACAGGTGGTAAACTTAGTTGAGAGGACACAACTGCAGCAACTGTTTCATATTCTTCACTGAGTCCATTCAACATGCTCAGTACTTGCTCTATTTCATATACTTTATGTCCCGTTGCTTCTAACATTTTACAAATATTATTGACTTGTGACAGGCAATCCCTCATTGCCGGATTTCCTTTAGTAACATTTTGCAATTGTCGTTTATAGTGCATAATCTTAGCAGCAGACCGAGTATTGAATATTCTTTCAATAGTAACACATATATCATTTGCTGACTTGCAGCCTATAACTTGTGACAGTAATTGTGTATCAATTGATGACAGAAGTCAAAAGCTTATTAGTCTATCTTGCCTGTAGAATTTTGTGTATTCCTCATTGTTGATCATTTTGTTTTGTGAATCAGAGATAAATCTTGGAGGAATTGAAATTGAGCCAAGAATAAAGCCTTCTAGCCCATATCCTTGCATTGTTGTTTGAACTTGTAACTTCCATAAGAGATAGTTGTCTTCCTCAAGATGTACAGTGATTGGTTGGTTATGAGGGCTGATAACAGTTTTGATTAGTCTCTCTGTTGCATCAATGAAAGTTTGTTGCAGCGGGTTGTTAGTATTATTTGATGTTGCTGAAGCATTATCTCCTTCAGCCATGATTACAGAATTCTGGAACAGATGCTAGAGTCTGATGGTTTAGAGAATTTACCAATTCAAGATTACTTTAATTATGGCAAGAATAAGATAGTTGCAGCCAAGATTCAAGTGATGAATCTATTCTGATGAGTCTTCGCAAGGTAATTACTTTCTTTTGTCTTTGACTACTTTCTTGAGTTGGTTTTTTGATTTTCTGAACTTTTTTGCTATGAATTTGCTTTACTTTTTTTTGATGAAAAACTTGTCGCAATCAGAAATCTGTCTGATTTTTTGGTATGGCACATGTTTTTCAAGTAAGAACAGCAAATTCAATAACTAACCTAAATGATGAGATTTCACCTGGTGGGTTAAAATCTTTCAAATGATGATATTCTTTCTGATGAAGCTCTGAGAATTAATTGTGTATTTGAGACTGTCGTCGTTAGGCTTTGAAGATTGCTTGATCTTTGTATTTAGATGCTATTGACGTAAAGCTTGAATTGGCTCTGATATCATGTTAGAATTTGATGATGATTATAATTTGTTATTTGATTACTGATTTGAATTGATATTGAGAGCAGAGAAAATGAAGCAAAATGATTATCTTTATTTATCAAAATGATTGAACACAGTTACAGATATATGTAGTATCATTTATATACGGATTGAATACTAATGGGCTGAAAGAAAAGGGCCCAGACCCGCTTTCCGTTTGCTTTAATAAACAACTACAGAGATATCTTTATTTCCTAACATAGAGAACAAAGCAAGATCAGGATTGATGTGTGGTTGGAACTCTACCTACTTATCAGAGTTAGGAGGCCTATTCTTATCAACTAGATACTCGGTCCATTTAGAACACACATTTCTTGTGATTACACCTACGAAAGCTGTCTTTATTTCGTACAAGTCTATGCGTTAACGTTCCATTTCAATTAGATAAATAAGAAAAACACTAAATACTGGGAGGAGAGGGAGAGTTTTACTTTAAAGATGATTCAGAAGGACATTAGAAGCAAAAGTTAGGCAGAGATAATTTTCAAGTGCTTTTGGAACAAAAGGATTTCTCCAAAGCTTTAGGTATTGTGAATTTTTTTTAATAATACACATTCATTAGATCATGATATGAAGAAGATTGATAATCTTATGGTATCTAGATGTGTGTGTTGTGCAAAGAGCACTAAAGCGGAGACATCACATATTTCCAATGCCAGCGAGATTATCATAGCTGCATGAACACTTCAAAATTCATAGAGGACTAAGAAACGTCCGCTCTTCTTTAGCAGATTGCTTAAAATCTTGGTGATTGAAGATTAAAGACAAACCGTTTAATAGTTTGTTATAGATAATGATCCTATGCTACATTAGTGGAAAGATCTGGTACGTCGGAAACAAAACTAAGTATGAGAGTTATGTCAAGCTTGTACATGAATACATCAGCTGTCTTCAACGCTAAACCATATGCAGGAGGATGCATCACCAGATTATCAAAAAGACTCATGACAGACTTCAATCTTACTTGAGCGACTACTGCCAAAAGCTCTAGGATGGGTAGGGTGTACAGTAGATTCACAACCCATGAAGCTATTTACTTTTACTTCTAAGATTTGTTAATATAATATACGCATGTTAATTCCTTCCTTTTTTAACCGAATATCGTGCTTCCAGCACCGCTGTCTCAATGATTAGACGTTCCGGCTTTGATCCAAAAGATCACAAATTCGAATTTTACGTAGTATGTAATTCGAATCACTGAACATAAGTTAACTTGTAATATACTATATACTACATAAGACTTGAAGTACAACTATGTACTACCACATAAACGCTCCATTTCTAAAGGGAAAAAAAAACATATCATGCATTGTACTATGTATCATTTATCACTAGCGAATACACCTCATTTGTGTATGCATGCTTCAAGCATCCATTTGCTCGCTCGCATAAATCGTACATATTATCATATGTTGTTCGTTATTGGTTTCCTCATGAACTTCGGGTTATTTTGGACTTATATATATTATATTCCTTCCGGTGTTGAATTTTGGCGGTTTTGGCGACACTATATCAAAAATCGAAGAGGTCGAGGATAGCTTGATAATGGTGAAAACGACGTCCAAATTGAAGCTCGGATGCTCAAGTTATCGCGATTTAAAACATGGTGGTTCACAAATATGCACTGTGAGTCAGACATCTGGCAAGAATTCTCGGACGCCTAACAACAGGTTTATTGTAATATGAGAATTGTACCCGATGTCTGAGAGTACTTGCTAGGCGTTAGGCAACAGGAAATTTGAAACCTGAGAATTGCCCTAGACGTTTACAAAGGGGGTCAGACGTCTAAGCGCCTGTAGCTTGCAAAAGTGATTTCGAAGCCAGACGTCTGAGAGGATTTGCCAAACGTCCGACGCGCTGCACATTGACTACTCGATCCAAGTTGTGATGCGTTTGTTTGTGAAGGCTTCAAGGGGAAAATCATGTATTTGCCATGGAAAGATAGTTCACTATATAAGCTATTTTCTGGATTCAAAGAAGACAATCCAAGAGATCAAGGGTTTTGATCAAGGTTTATTAATTCTCCATTAAAATTATGTTTATCAAAACCTAATTTTCTTTTCTTCTTCAATTCTTTTCTCCACAGATCTATTCTATTTGAATATTGATCATTATAATCATTTTTCATACTCTTATCATTGATATTAATAAAGACTCTCTCAAAGTAGATGTACACTAGCAAGGCGTTAGTGGAACCACTATAAATCGGTGTGTAATCTATTTTTATCGTTACTGCTTTGTTTCTTTATTGCTTATTTGGTGAATGTGATTGGTTTTAGATTGGATGAGATTTGAACTGAGATATTAATTAGTTGTTTTTGCACTTTTCATCACAGTCTCGTTTTCTGCTGTGTTTTAGGGTTTGATTTGAATGGTCTTGAGTTGGAATTTCTATAATACCCCGTACTTAAATTAGAATTTATAATTGGTTAGATGATGTGTAGGATTCACAACTATTGGTATATCATATTTATTATGTTTTCAGTATATTTCCCCATGGTAAAAATTTTGGAGAAATAATATAAAACAGTAATGTAATGGTTATTTATATTGTGAAAAAAAATTACTAATAAAATTTTATTGTTTGAAAATAACTGCATTTCTATCATTTTGAACAAAAATTGTTTCAACAAATAAAAGAAAACATACTTAATTGATTCTAGTTTCGCTGTAATGCAAACAGCACCAGCACCAGACAGACGCTGAATAGAAGCAGCGATCACCAGAATCCATTATTAGATCACATGTATGACTTCTCTTGTAATCAATAAAATCCACAAGTATTTTTAACTTGCCTTAAATGATAGCATCCTCAGCATCTAACAACATTGAAACTCCATATCATAGGACAAGATTTAGTAAACATTGAAAATCGCCTCTTTGTCATCTCCCCTCTTTAGCATAAGATTTCATGCCTTCGTGGATAAATACAGTAACTAACATGGAGCAACATACCTTTATGCATCCTACGCATGCATCTTGAATATTAGTTTAGAAACAAATAAATAAAGAAAGAAAAAAAATTGAAACATGAAATTCGCTAAGGTAATCAAGAAGGAAAAATATTTTGGAAAAAAAAAAGCTGGGTAATGTTGCTTAAGTAATTAACTGCAACTTACAATTGACTAATGAAAAAATGCCCGGCCTTTCACGTCAAAAGTCGGCCTTAAACCAAAGAGAATTGGAACTGAAGGTTTTCCACAAAATAGACTATTGAATTTCATTGTCAATGCTATATGATATGAATTACTTTCACATGCGAATGAGATTGTAGTACGTTCTTGACCACATTTAGCACATATATGGTTGCAGCTCTTCTATTCTGCATGTTCCTCCTACACCAAGGTTGGGTTTCAAGTCACATGTGTCTGCATCAAATGCTTGGGAGACACCAACAATCGGGTCTGGTGCGGCCACAGCCGCACTCTCAACTGGAGACACAATTTGCTGCAACAGCCATCCTTGCTCTTCCAAAAGACTGTAATAAGAATGCAATGAATGTTTGAAACTGAATCATAAACTCTTCATTCCAAACCATTTGCAATGGACTTTGTATTAAGACTCGTGAGATCTTCAAAGAAAATTATACATTGTATTTGTTTGTTATGTGGACAAAAATGTTGAATCTGGGTAAGAACCAATTTATCTTACTCAAAAATGACAAAAACAATCAATTTCTGACATAACTCATACGAAATTGCAAGTATGAATCCACTTTACAAAACAAAAGGTGTTGGCGATGATATTGACCACACTACTCACATCAGGAAGGCGCTGGTAGGCTTCATAATCGATGAAGATGGATTCCAACTGATCCAAAATAAGCACGGTAGAAGGAAGTAATTTAGGAAAATGGTTCAGGAGTTTCCGCCGGCTCAGACTGACATAGGCAATGAGGACAGATCAAAGAACTCCAAATCCTCCTAACAATGGTATCAAAAGGTATGATAGCACTGTTAACAGGAGCATGGCCACAGTCCCTCGAAATAGGACGCAAGGGCCAAAATCTTAGGTAGAATGGTTGCGGAGAAACCATCTATAGAAAAATGCAATCTTGAGTACTTGCTGCCAATCAAGATTAGTAACAAGAAATACGACATCACTATGGAGCGGTATGCAAGAGAACGGATGAGTGTTGGAATAGCTCTGTTTTGCCTGTACTGTTGGGGCGCATAATCTTATTTCATGTATTTTAAACCTTATATCCAAATGTATGGAAACCCGTTGGAGATTTTAAAGTGCAGTCAAGAGAGAATGAATCTTTCTTATTAAATTTAAAAATTCAAAAGATTGTGAGAACTTTGAAAAAATGGGTCATTTTTTATGACGACGGACGTCAGAAGGTGGTCTAATAAATTAAAGGGAATTTTTGTTGTACGTTGTTACGATTATGAAAAAAATTAGGCTTAGTTCTCTTTAAATTTTCTTTCATAAATTATATTCTTATTTTTTTTTAATAAAAAGGCAAAATTCATGGCGTTATTTGAATAATTTTACTAACTTTAATATACGTTTTTAGGATATACGTTCATAACTTAAAATTGTCATAATACATGTCAGAACGATCGCTTATAAACTTAAAAACGAAAGACGTAAAAAAAAGAAATTCAAAAAAGAGGATGTAGAAAATAATTTCTAGAAGAAAAGAATGTAAAACAAATAAGCTTAGAAAAATGGGACGTATTCCTAATTTCCACTAAATTAAAACTGGATAGAGATTTGTTGACATCCATGTCGATTTAGATCAAAATACTTAATGTAAACAGGTAAATAGGCACAAGGAAGAAATTGAAAAAAAATTTAGTCTTAAAGACAACAAGTTTGCATTTTAGTCTGAAGGACACTTATTAGTGTAAACTGAAAATGATAGTTACAACTATCATTCTGTGATTTACACTAAAAAGTGTCCTTCAGCCTAAAAAACAAACTTCTTGTCTCTGAAACTAAATTTCTTTCTAACTTTTTCCTTCAGGCTAAAATCCCCTAATATAAATATGAAACTATGGGTAGGGCTGTCAACGGATGTGGATATTACTGTATCCGCATCCGCAACCGAAAATTTAAATCCGCATTCGATATCCACGGATATCTGAGAATTAACATCCGTATCTGTATCCGCATCCGCATCCGCGGATATTTTTCGGATATCCGAAAATATCCACCTCCGAAAATAAAAAGCGGATATTTTCGGATATTCGAAAATATCGAAAATATCCGCATCTGAAATTGAATAAGATTTTTATTATACTAATAATTTTGAACTAAAACAATCACTTTCTCAAATGACAATACACACTACAATACTTATCATTTTTCAAATAACAAAATGGCAACACACATAATATCAAACAAGTTTACACGATATTACATCAAGTCAAATGATAAAATAGCAACGTACATAATGACAAAATGACAACACTCATAAAATTTCGGATCGGACGGATATTTTTCAAATGTGGATATGCCCATATCCGCATCCGCGTCTGATTTTCTTTTCGAATATTGGATATCCGCATCCGCTTTTCGGATATCGGATAATATCTGTTTTTTCGGATACGGATTCGGATGGATTTCGACTTTTTCGGGTATCCGTCGACAAGCCTAACTATGGGATCATGAGGCATTCTACGCTATGCCAAGTAATATAGGAAAATCCATGAAACTTGATGCAGCCACTGTCACGAAGATGAGATTGAATTAATTTTCTGGTGGAGGTGACAGCAGATACAAAGTAGCCAAATGAAATCTTTTTAACACATTATAATGGAGAAAACATCATGTAGAAAGTAGAATACCGGTGGGTGCGCCCAAAATATGAAGTATGCATGTGCTTTGGGAAAACAAAGGAGCAATGCAGTATAAGAAAAGCTTGGGTACCAAAGACTGACAATCAAGTAAATCAAGGAAATATCCAGGGGAGTCAGAGAAGTGTTGGAGAAAATCCAAACACAAATATCTATTTCAACCAAGAAAATTATAACTTCAGAAATGATTTTGAGTCAAATCGCTAGTTCAACCAAAGAGGCATCACTACTAGCAATGTGAATAATCATACCAGCAATGTCAAAAGGCCAAGAAATATATGCTATACAACAACTTACTGAACAAGGAGTTCAGGTCCTAACTGAGAATGTTCAAGTAATAACAGAAACGCCGGGTGAAAACATATCAGAAAAACTACAAGACGTAACAATGAGGGAAATAAAAATAAACCGGTCTTTGAGCACTACAAGAAACAATAGGAATTCTGATAGTTGGATACCGTTGACAGCCGTCGAAAACCATTGGAAACTGACGGAAATAGCCGTCGAAATATTGATCGTTGATGAACTGTTCTTCGACGACATTTCCAGCGGCTCCATCGCCTGACTTATGTTTGTACTCCAGTCCACACTTTGGAGACTTAGAGTTATTTCGAAAAATAGTCGGATCGTACTTTCCTTAATTGATTGATTTAGCCCAAAGTTTGGGCTTTGACTTAGCGAGCGATCGGAAGCGTCACGGTCGCTTTTAATTCATATATGTTCCATCGCTCAGAGGAATTAATTAAATTATTGAATGGTCGATTCACATTCATTACTTGTTATGTACTTTGTTCATCGGGTTGTGAACGAGAATTATCAAATGAATGGTCAGACCATATTCATTTTATTTAGTTCAATCGGGAACTAACGTAAGTAGCTAGCTCTAAACTCTGGGAACCTTGCTTGGACATGTCAATACCAGTTAGTCCGGTATCGTAACTAATATGTAATGCTACAATAACCATCGATATGAAGGAAGTTTCTAAACTTTATTTGACAAACGAAAATAAATAAAATAATATGTCTTATTACATATGTGGAAACTCAAATGCTAAAGCAAATCCTAAAATTAAATACTACTGAATGGAAAAGAAATAAATTAAGTGATATAGCATCGTAAATGCTCGCTATTCGATGCCCTTGTGGGTGTGATGCCATCAACAGTCGCTAGCATGAAAGTTCCCTCTTCAAGCCTCTGTTTATTGGCATATGGTCCTTCGGAAGTAGGATTCATATGCGACGGTGTAGGAAAAACCCACTTCAAGATGAGATCGTCGATTTCAAAGGTCCTAGGTCAGAATTTAGTGTTGCAGTACTAGACGACTCGGTGTCGGTACGCTGCTTCCCTCAAATCAGCTTCTTCGCGCTTCTAATATACAAAGACTAGATATTCCAAGAGGAGATCTTTATTTATTCTGGGATCGTAGTAGGTCACTCGATGAGAAGGGAATTCGAGCTCAATAGGAACAATGGCTTCGAAACCGTAAGCAAGAACGAATGGTGTATAGCCAGTCGTGGACTTGTGGGTGGACCTATAAGCCAACAGAGCTGTCGAAAGTTCATCCACCCACTTGCCTTTAGCCTTTTCCAAACGCTACTTCAGAATGAACTTTATGATTTTGTTCACAACTTCAACCTGTTCATTAGCTTAAGAGTGAGCGACTATTGCAAATCTCTTTTCAATATGATGCCGATGACAGAAGCCTTTCAATACAAATTGAGTCTCATTATCTGTTATAATAGTTCGTGGAAGACCAAAACAACAGAATATTTTCCAAATGATAAAGTTGATTACTTTATTTGTTGTGATCGTGACTAATGGTTCCGCTTCGACCTATTTGGTGAAGTAATTAACTATGACGATGACGTAATTCGCACCATCTTTAGAGATTGGTAAGAAATTGATAATATCTATGCTCTATATGGCAAACCTCCATGGACTGGCCATTTGTATGATTTCCGTCAATGGAGCTCTCAGAACTTTTGCATACATCT
The DNA here is from genome assembly GCA_030765085.1 of Allium cepa. Lineage (NCBI taxonomy): Eukaryota > Viridiplantae > Streptophyta > Magnoliopsida > Asparagales > Amaryllidaceae > Allium > Allium cepa. The sequence goes on from CM060932.1 coordinate 613,812,173, forward strand.
GGAACTTGTCGCATCGCCTTACATGATCAGCAGCATGTTGATTGACAGTTGGCCAATAATACCAGTAACGGAGTATTTTCTTTGCTAGGGTTTGCCCCTAGTATGATCATTACATTCCCCTTCATGAACTTCCTTCAGGACCCATTTTATTTCATCATCAGTGATGCACCGGGGTAGGGGGACGGAAAAACCTTTTCTATACACAATTTCTTCCTGCATGATATAACGTGAAACTTTACGAAGGACTTGTAATTTTTTATTCCTTTGTATTTCCATTCCTTCATTCGAGAAGAACTCCCTATAGAAAATAGTCTTTAATTGGAATCATCCACGACTCTTTCTCAAGCTCCATCTCTAATACCCGGTCCATTTCCATCAAGTTTACGCTTTAAGCATTTAATACTTCGATTGGAACCAAGCCTATTTGTTGTGCGTCCCCGGTGCTAGCAAACTTTTCCAATGAATCAATCTCTTTGTTTTGATCCCGAGGATTATGTGTAATATCATAATACTCAAAGTCAGTCAATGGCTCCTCGACTTGGTTAAGGTATGGAGAAAATCGTTGTCCTTTAGCTAGATAATCTCCTCTGACTTGGTTTACCACCAATTGTGAGCCATAAAAGATTTTCAGAGATTTTATTCCTAGTTCTCTGGCGAGTTTAAGTCCAGCAATCAGAGCTTTATACTCAGCTTCGTTGTTTGTTCTAGAAAAATCAAGCTTTAAAGCATAGCAAATTGACCGATCTTTGGGAGTTATTAGATCATTGGATGCTCCATTCGTGTATAACTTTCACTATATGGTAGGGGTTTCACTGCTCTTTGGAAAATCATCATGTGCGGTAAAGTCTGTTATAAAATCCACCAGGGCCTGACCTTGGATAGCCCTCCAAGGAAAATAAGTGATGTCAAATTGGCTCGGTTCGATGTTCCACTTGAGCAACCTTCCAGACGTCTCAGGTCGCTGTAGGACCTATCGTAATGGCTGGTAGGTGTAAACATTGATAGGATGTGCCTGAAAATTGGGACGGAGCTTTCGTGAAGCAATTAACAAGAAGTATGCCAATTTATCTATCTTCAGATAGTTCCTTTCAGCTCCAGTTAAACGCTTACTAACATAATACTGGTCTCTAGGTTCGATTTTCTACGTGAAGCAATGCGGCACTTATAGCATGTACCGACACAGCCAAGTAGATATACAAATCTTCATAGCCTACCGGATTTTACAATATGGGAGGTCTCTCTAAGTGATTCATCAAAGCTTGGAATGCGTCATTACAATCTTGTGTCAACTCAAAATTCCTTTTCCTCTTCTAATCAAGTCAAAGAAAGGAATGCATTTACCGGTAGCTTTGGAAATAAATCGGCTAGGGTGGCAACCTTTCCATTCAGGCTTTGTACTTGTTTGACAGTATTTACTGCTTGGATATTGCCAATAGCTTGGATCTTCTCAGGATTAGCTTTGATTCTATAGGCATTAACGATGAGACCCAAGAACTTTCTTGATGCAATGCCAAAAGAACAATTCAGATGATTGATCTTCATTCAGTAGTACCAGAGGATATCGAACATTTATGCCAAATCTATAATGTGGTCGCCAGACCATCATGACTTTATGAGCATATCACCTACATATACCTCCATGGTCTTTTCGATTTGATCTTTAAACATTCTATTGACTAGGCGTTGGTAGGTCATTCTTACATTATTAGTCCAAACAGCATTACCACATAACAATATAATCCAACATCGGCAATGAATAAGGTTTGCTATTGATCGGGAATGTGCATTGGGTTGGTTATATCCTGAGTACGCTTCCATAAAAGATAGCAATCCGTGTCCCTGCGGTTGAGTCTACCAGCTGGTCGATCCTTGAAAGGAAAAAACTATCTTTCGGGCATGCCTTTTTCAAGTTCGAGTAATCAACGCATATCCGCCATTTCTCATTCACCTCTCACAAGTACAATATTAGATACCCACTTAGGTAGAAGGAGTCACAAATAAACCCATTGTATTTGAGCCTATCACCTCCTCTTTAAGGGCAGAAAATTTATTCGGATCCTTGCCACACCTTTTTACTTTCACCGGGACATGCCTCGGATCGATATTCAATGCATGGCACATAATGGCAGACAAAAATCGCACATCTCAGAGTGAGCCCAAGAAAACACGTCGAGATTCACTTAAAGAAATCCAGCAAGTTCTTTCATCATCGGGGGGTTGAGCTGTGATCCAATCTTTAGGACCTATGGCGGGTCATTGTGGCTAACTGCGATGTCAATCATAAGCTCAACCAGTGCAGCCTTAGTCTTTTTGGGCTCCTTATCATCATCTCTCGGATCTATATCTCTATATAACCGACTGCAGCACTCGAGCCAAGGCTTGAGCACTGATTGTCAATCTTTCAGTGGCTTGGATGCGGACAGACTTTTCCACACCCTTATCTTTCTCCACTCGTTGAGCATCCCCTAATTCAGGTACAAAGCAGGCACGTCCGACCTCTTGATCACCATGAACAATTCTAACACCATTATTTATTGGGAACTTCAAAGTCAAACAACATGGGGCAAGAGCTGGTCGGAACTCATCTAGGGACGGTCGGCCCAAAAAAGCGTTGTATGGAGAGTCAACATCCAGAACAACAAATGACAAAATCCACACTCTCCTGTAGTCACTTTCTCCCCAACTCCACGGGCAATTCAACATAACCAACAGCTTCGGTTGCAGCACCGTTAAAGCCATGAATGCGAGCTTTAGATGGTTTCAAGTCCTTGGCTTCCATCCTCATTTGATCATAAGCTTTTTTGAGAATTATATTTAGAAATTCCAAAATTAACCAATATCCTTCAAACTAAAGTGGGGCCGATCATGGCCGAAATGACCATTAGGTCAATTATCGGAGCGTCGACCTTGCCTGCATCCCTGTTTCTAAACACAACATCATCTGCCATTCTACATTGTTGTTTTGCCAGAGCTCCATATTTTGTACTCGAACAACATTCAAAATTACATGCTTGATCGCGCTAGCATAGCGCTCCATCTCATGCTAACTCTTATCAGCTGGATACGGTCCTCTAACTATTGTATTGATTACTAACCTTTCACCAATCTGTACAGGCTACTCAGCCCTTTGCGATGCTTGTCCTCGGTTGGGGTCGGATGTTCTCTGTCCGCCATCCTGTAGAGCTTTTATGAACTGCTGTAACTTTCTTTCTCGAACCAGTTTCTTGATAACATCCTGGAGAAACCTATACTCATTGGTGTTATGACCATAACATTCATGAAACTGACAATACTTTTCAGTTGTTTCTGCTTCTCCGTAGCTTCTTTCGTAGGTAGCCTCATGTACTACATGGTATTGTAGGTAGACAAATAGACATTCTTTAGGGATGCACTTAGTGGCGTCTATGTATCGTACATCAGAATCTTAGGCTTTCCTTTTTCAGAATGCCTCTTTCGTTCTCGACTCCTATTTTTATCTTTCTTTTGCTGATTCGGTTTGTTTTGGATATTCACTTGAACTTTTCCAGAACTATCACCAGAGTACTTCATTGCAATGTTACTCTCTACTATCTCTTAACTTGATCCTACAATAATCTTTTTCCTAGAAGATCTGGATTCTTCTTTTCTCAAATACTAAGCCCCTTTGCATAAAAGCGCTCTAATGTTGCGGGTGGCTTGCCAGCTAACCAATTGTCAAAATCAGATTCTAAATCAATCCCTCTCCTTATGACCATCAATATGGCATTGTCAGTCGATTACTGGTTTCTGTGGTAGCTGTATGGAATCTCTCCAAATAATACTTCAGCGATTTTCCCAGAGCCTGGATCACACTAGATATGGACATTACATCTTTGTGGCAAGTTCTGTGCAGTTAATGCGCTCGGCAGATTCAAAGCGGTGGAGGTGCAAAAAGTCAAAGCGGGGATACATCGAGGATATACCGGGATATAGCGGATGACTCTAAAATAACATGTAAAACACATACTTAATGTTTTTACAAATATACAAATGGTAATTAAATGAAAAATTATCATTCAATTGAATTATAATTAATACATAAATAGTTTGAAATAAAAACATGTGCGAATATACTTTAAATAAATGTAAAACTGTTATATATAACATAATTGAATTTAGTAGAATATTAGAGTATTTTCATTTCTGAAAATATAATAAAAATTAAATCAAATAAATAGTTTCATAATTTTTATAATGTAAAAAAACAATTTTTCAGTTCATTTTATTAAAGAAGATATAACAGAAATAGCGGAATATAGCGGAAATAACAAGATATAGCGGAAATAGCGGGGCTTAAAGCGGAAAGGCTATATTTTGGGGCTATATGGAAAAATCGTAGCGGTAGAAATCCGCTATGAGATATAGCGGGGTTATAGCGGGGTAATAGCGGGGCATTGACTACACAGGGCAAATTGCATGTACATGGAACTGTTCCACAAACCTTGTTGCTAAATCTTCAAATCTAGAGATCAATCGTGGGGGTAATCTCATAAACCACGTCATTACTATTCCAGAGAGAGTTATAAGAAAACATCTACACTTGTTTGCATCATCTGCTCGTGTGGAATCCATCAGCCATTCATACCCCATTATGTGCTTCTTGGGGATGGTTTTTTCCTTGTAGGTAGGCATCGACGGCATGTTGAACCTCCTCGGGTACTCTACATGTAGAACATTATCAGTGAACGAGGTATGGCTTCTCGAGATTCCCCTGTCGATATTCGTCAAGCCATGGCTCTTTTTCATTAACTGTCTAACCATAGCAGACAAATCCGACGTTTGGATAGTTGGTGCTAAGCAGTGGTTGTGTTCCACCTCACATGATTGGTCATGTCGATGTCTATGGGTCATTCCATGCCTTCTTGATTCAACATCTTCTCGATGTATATCATGTAAATTCACTTCGTCGTCATTTCGGAGAAGCAATTGGTCAACACTCAAATAAACTCCATCATCCAAATCAGTTGCAGCAGCTCTAGCTTGGATTCCAGCATGGACGGGTAAGTTTCCTCTCTGGAAGAGGGATTGGTACCGATCCCTATGGAGGGATCGACATTGATCGGCCTTGGTAGATCAGGTAGGTTTGCCTGTTGATTCCCTGAAGTTTCGGCATGATATCCATCAATTCTCCAATGCCTATATGTGATACTTGTCCGACGAACTAGAACTCTCCGAAGTAGAGGAAGGGGTAGAGTCCCGCCTTACTTTCCCATGCTATTGTTGACTGAGTTGATTCATTAGATCAATAATGGCTTGAATCTACTAATTCAATTGTCGATGGATGTCCACTATCTCTCTCATCAGATTCTGGAATTTAGCTCTTGTAATGGAATCAACTAGATTCCAGACTTCAATTGGATTGACATTCACATCCATTGGTTGGCGGCTCGGGCTTCCTTGCTGGATGCTAGCATTCTCGTTTCCTTCTGCGCTTTAAGAAGTAGATTTGGTATTCCTAACCACAGTTGATAGCTTTTCTTAAAATTTTGCAAATCTAGATAAAACAAGCAAACTTCTTGAAGATAACTTTGGATCATCCTCGGGGGATTTATGCAATCCAGTAGCAACAAAAGGAACATAATAAGCTGAGAATCAAGGCTTCCTGTGAAAGCACCAAAATGTTTGCACTAAAAATTGGCACACACCCAATAGAAGTTTAGAAGATAAATAAATGAAGAATATAAAATGAAAACAGAGGATAATAACCAAGAAATAGCGGTAAATTGAAGATATAACATGAACACGATGATTTATAGTGGTTCGACATTGTTTGCCTACATCCACTTTGTACAAATTGCTTTATGAATCACTTTATAAACTGAGTACAATAGGGATCGAATGAGAATCCTTAGTTACAATAGAGTACAAAGCAACTAGCAGGGTCAAAGTCCCGAAAATGAATAACCAAGCATGTGTTTATAGACGAAGATGGCCAAATATCTCCCTGAAAATTCAGCAAAAGGGCCTTCAAAACCATATGGACCCACAAAAGGGGTCACATGGCCCAACTCCCAAGGAATAGGGAATGGTATCGATCCCTATTTTGTAGGAATTTAGGGATGCGATCTCTTTGGTAGCTTCCCATGTTGATATATGCTTAGACTTTAATTTTCATGCCAATTGGATTAGTAGAACTTGAGTGATTGCTTGATCTTTGCTTCAACATGAATTGCTTCCTGATTTCAACCGATCCCTACTGAGGAAACAAGGTTGATCTCTCTAAATCTATCCACTTGAGGTGTGATCTCTAGAATAGGCTCCCAAGGATCCCAACATCTTGCTCACAAAATGTAACGATCTCGAATTTTAATTTATTTTAAATTGATGATTTAATTTTATTTGATTTAAAATTGTGAAATTAAAGGATAAATTGATTTGAGTTTATCCAAATCCAAATAAAATATGTTATTTGTTAAGAAAGATATTGTTTCTTTTATAAATTGTTTTAAAATTTAGTATTGAGTTATTTTTAAACAATATTAATATAAAGATATTTGAATTCAATCTTACGAAATGGATTTTTAGAAGTTGTGTAAATATAAAAAAAAATTTGAAATAAATATTTATGTTAAAATATAAACAAATATACAAAGTAAAATAAAGCACAAACAAAAAAATGTATTATAAAATACATCAAAAAAATGTATAGTGTGAAAGTGAAACAAACAAACAAAACTTTATATTAAAGTATAAACTTGTAAAAGCAAGATCAAAGTAAAAATATTCAGGTAAAGCAATGTACAAAGCTTCAGCCGAGCAAACAAGGAAAGCAAATAAATGCAAACATCTTAGCCGAGCTAAAAGATGTAGGTTGTAAACTAAAAAGAAACAACAATATGTATACTTAAGAATAGATTTGTACAAAGCAATAAATGCAGATCTCCTTAGCCACCGAAAACAACATACCAGCCATGCCTATTATACTAAACAAAACAAAGAAAAGTGATAAAGGACTCATGCATTTAATACAAAACATCTCAGCCATGCTTATTGAATAAACAAAGACATCACTCTGTACAACTCTCCCTGTTTATCAACCATCTTCATTTCAGTTTCGACCATTATTCAAAGTAATATCATTCAAACTTAAACAAAAATATTTCAACAACTAAAGAAATCAAACCCAAAGATCAAGGAGGGTTTTCAGCTTGTATTTTCAAAACTGTTTCAATATGAAGCTCTGTTCTTCTTCTTTTGGGAAAACAAAGTGAGTAAACTTCCCCTCACTTGATCCTCTTTACTTGAAAATGCCTGTGATGATGAGTGAAAATGATGATTGGGAAATGTTTTTTTTTGTTGGTAGATATGCATTTTATCTGGGAACACAAAGGTAAGTTATGCATGCCTGGGTACTTGTATATGCATGTTCTGTTGTTTAACAGGTTTAAGATTTTTCAAGAATAATTTTTAACTCCTCATCTAAATCATTAGGAAATGTGATGTCTAAAAGGAAATTGTTGGGCAAATTCTCACCCATGAGATCACGAGGCCAAGGAGCATCAATTTCGTCCAGAATCACCATTTACATACGGTATCCATGTCCATCTGGTACCTATGCCTAGCCGAACCAAAGCCTCTCCACTCCATCACCGAACCATGCTCCACCGGACCTCCTCACCGGTCCAACTCCACTTCCCTACACCACCGAACCTGGTACCACTCCCCCCATTACCGAATGAACCCACCACCGAACCAGCCACCTTCCATCCACTGCCGGTCCAAAGCCTATCCACACAACACGGATCCGGTCCCATGACCGAACCAACCTACCACCGAACCAACCTCGCCTCCATCACCGGACCAATCCCCTATCGAACCAACCCATGTCCACTCACCACCGGACCAACGTCCCACCGAACCAAGCTTCGGCCGAACCATCCTCCTCTATACAATACCGAACCAACCATCACCGGTCCAAACTCCACCTAACAATTACCGAACCAACCCCCTATGCCAGACCAAGTTGCTTCCGCCCAGGCCCACCAGCAGCTATATACATCCAAGACCCCTGCCCCTAACCTCACTCTATAAATAGAGGGGCATGGGTACAACAATGGCAGACAAGTTTGAGAGCTCAAGCAAGGAAGGAACTTTCAAACAACTTTCTTATACTTGTACTTAAAGCTTTGTACTTGTAATCTGAAAGAAAGGAGAGAATAACATATAAAGTGGACGTAGGCATGTTCTGGCCGAACCACTATAAATCTGCGTGTCTTTTACATTTTAGTCCTTGCTTTTTACATATTTGCATAAGTAACCTAAAACCTTGAAAATAACATATAATCAACTAAATAATACGGATTGGAGGTGTTTGTCCATTTTTTGTGCAAACATTTTTGGTGCTTTCACTGAGAACTTAGAACTCGAAGCTTCAGCTTCCCTCACTCAACCTTCTTTCCCAGTAGCACCCTTCATTGCCTAGGAAACATGACTTCCAGGCCGAGAAAAGACGCCAACAAGGGAAAGAACGTTGCAACCAGCAGCGCTCCAGATGCAGTGGATCCAGATCAAGAGAACCATCCCACTACGACAGCAGATCAGGCAAATCCAACAGCCCCTGCCGCGGAACAACCGGCAACAATCACTAGGGCAGATCTAGACAGAGTTGTGACTGAAGTAACTAACCGCTTCGCATCCCAACAAGAAGCTTTGGTGAACCAACTCATGTCACGCTTGAGGGATGCCGAAGAATCCAACCGCAACACTGAATCATGGGGCGAGTCTCAATCTGGAGGATCTCAGAGACAGCAAAGGTCTTCCCTCTTCGAAGAAGATATCAACAGGAACAACAATGATAGGGGCCACGCCCGGACTCAGCCCGAACTCCGACTCGAGGAAGCGCTTGGAACCGAACCCAATCGGGGAGGCACCAGGTGAGGGTCAGATGTAGCTGAACCGGTCATGCCGCCTAATCATGGAAACCCCGCTGAACGGAGCCGAGCTAGAACCCAGCCCGAAGTTGACCCCATGGAAAAGCTTGAAACAGAACCCCACAGGGGAAGATCAAGGCAGGGGGCAACTGTAGCTGGTCCTAGCATGCATCCGAGCAGCCAAAGACAGCCACTGGATAACGTCAGAAGTGATAGGCTATACCATCCCTACAGGTCATCCGGACGAGATCGATCCCGTAGTGAAGAACCAAGCTCATTTTTGTCCGCTCCAAATTCTTATCAAAGAATGGCACGATTATTTCGGTAATGCGTCCGACGGGAGCAAAGGGATCGAGGGATAGGCGCTAGGGTAGCCAGCCCTTTCACCCGCGACATCGAAACCGCCATCACCCCTCGAGAATGGAAAATGCCGACGATGGAACCGTACAAGAGAACTTCCGACCCCGTTGTACACTTGCAGAGATACACACAGCATATGCTCATGAGCGGAGCAACGGAAGGAGTGTTGTGTAAATGCTTTCCGCTATTCCTAGCAGACCTAGCTACCTCCTGGTTCTGCCATCTACCCCAAGGATCTATCAGATCATGGGAGATGTTGAAAGAAAAGTTCATTAGCCAGTTCCGCATTCATGTGGAACAACCCAGGGATGATTATTCTCTATCCAATGTCAAACAGAAATCCGGAGAGACACTGCAACAATATCTAACCCGGTTCAACGCCGCAGCGGCCGCAGTCCAAGATGCCGATGAGAAACTCACCCTAATGGCCCTCTGTAGTGGTGTGCACCCGGATACCAAGTTTGCTAGAAGACTAACTAAAGAAAAACCAGCTACCTTGCCCGATTTCTTCCATGAAGCTGGGAAGTACATGAGACTCGAAGAGGCTGCCACTAAAAGGCAGATAGGACTACAGGCTAAGGCAGCTCATGGAAACGCCCCCGCCGCAGCAAAGGACATTCAGAGAAACAACTCCAGAGACAATACAGGGGGCAAGAAGGGAGAAAAGAGCTTGTACCGACCAGGACCGAGATTTGACGCTTACACTCCCTTGAATGAAACAGTCGAGAACATCTTCCTGGCCACCCAGGACGAACTTACATACAAGCGCCCCCCGTACAAGAAAGAGTCAGATCGTGCAATCCAGTCCGGAAAATTCTGTCGTTTCCACGAGTCTCATGGGCACGATACCAACGAATGCCGTCATCTCCGGGACTTAATCGAAGAACACATCAGAAGGAAGAGGCTGGAACGCTATGTGAAAGGTCAGGATAGAACTCCAACCCCTGTAAGTGGAAACCCAAGGCCACCTACCATAGAAACGGGTGGAGGAAATCGCAATACCAGTGGCTCCAGTCAAGAAAAGATAGTGGTCCACACCATATCAGGAGGGCCACACATCGCCGACAAAAGCTGGGCAGAAATGGAAAGATATGGAAACTCACTCAGAAGCGAGCGGGACCGCGTCAATTCTGTTATGGAGGAACGCCACCCTAAGCGGAAGGAAAATAATGACATCACATTCAGTGGGCGCGACCTAGAAGGAAGGCAGTACCCACACATGGACCCTATGGTCATCTCTGCCTGGTTTGGTCCAGCCAAAGTTTTCCGAATTTTAATAGACACTGGAAGCTCAGTGAATATTCTGTTCAAGCATGCTTTCGACAAAATGAAGCTGTCAATGAAGGACGTTTCTCCCTGCAACAAACCGCTGCACGGTTTCACTGGAGAAGCAAAGATGCCTCTTGGACAACTGGATCTCTTTGTTGAATTGGGAAGTCATCCCCGCTCCACCGTTCGGAAACAGACATTCGTGTTAATAGACAATCATTCAGCCTACAACGCCTTTTTGGGAAGGCCAGCTCTGTCCGACTTCCAAATCGTCCTAGCCCCATGGTGTCTGAAGATGAAATTTTCAACAGATGACGGAATAGGAGAAGTGGAGGGAGATCAAGACGCTGCTCGAGACTGTTATGTAACTGAACTTCGCAATAACCGCAGGAAAGATAAAGGGAAGAATGCAGAGACCATTCTCTGCATGAAAAGCTTGGAAGCATAGCAACTAAAGAAATCCCCTCCTCTTCGATATACAAGTGATCCCATCAATGAACTAGATCCCAGGGACGGAGAGGAGGAGGCTACCGCCGAGCCTGCAGAGGCTATGGAGTTTGTATCTATAGACAAACACGACTCAAGTAAACTATTGAAAATCGGATCTCAGTTAAAAGCAGAACTAAAGGATCAACTCATTGATTTTCTCCGCCATAACCTAGATGTATTTGCGTGGACGCATGCTGACATGACTGGAATCTCCCCAGATATAGCATGCCACGCATTGAACTTCGACCCTACCAAGACACCAGTGAAACAGAAAAAGAGAAGCATGGGGGCAGAACGATCGGCAGCCCTCGAAGAAGAAGTAAGGAACCTACTTGCCAATAACTTCATACGAGAAGCCATCTACCCAGAATGGATCGCTAACCCGGTACTGGTAAAGAAGGCTAATGGAAAGTGGCGAACATGCATTGACTTCTCCAACCTAAATGATGCTTGCCCAAAGGATTGCTTCCCACTTCCCCGAATCGATCAACTTGTGGACGGTACCGCCGGGCACGAGCTCTTATCTTTCATGGATGCCTACTCCGGATATAACCAAATCCCTATGCACGCCTCCGATCAGGACCACACCAGTTTCATCACGGACCGGGGGTTGTACTGCTACAGAGTAATGCCTTTTGGACTTAAGAACGCCGGAGCCACTTATCAGCGCCTCGTCGACAAGATGTTTGCAGAACTGATAGGACGAACTATGGAAGTTTATGTGGATGACATGCTGGTTAAATCAAGAAAAGCCAACGATCATGTAAGGCACCTGGGCGAGATGTTCCAAGTGCTCCGCCAATACGGAATGAAGCTGAATCCTCTAAAGTGCTCCTTCGAAGTGTCATCAGGAAAGTTCTTGGGATTCATCATCCATGCCAGAGGGATCGAAGCAAACCCCGAACAAGTCCGAGCCTTGCAAGATATCAACATACCATCCACTCGGAAAGAAATGCAAAGCCTAAACGGGAAGGTGGCCGCCCTAAGCAGATTCATCTCCAAAGCAACAGACAAATGCATCCCTTTCTTTGAAGCACTGAAGAGAGACAAAGGAAAATTCGAGTGGACCGACGAATGTTCAGCAGCTTTCCTTAACCTAATCAAGCACCTCCAACGGCCACCAGTACTCTCAATGCCAAATGAAGGCGAAGAACTATACCTATATCTTGCTGTGTCATCCCATGCCCTAAGCGCCGCTTTGGTAAGAGAAGAAAACCGCACACAACGGCCAGTGTACTTCATAAGCAAGAGGTTCACGGGAGCAGAAACCCGGTATCCCAAACTCGAGAAACTGGCGTACTGTTTACTAATCACATCAAGGAAGCTGCGACACTATTTCCAATCTCATCCCGTCAGAGTCCTAACCGACCAGCCATTGAGGCAAGTGCTCCATCGTCCCGACACCTCTGGGCGACTGCTCAAGTGGTGCATCGAGCTAAGCCAATATGATATCACTTACCATCCTCGCACCGCTATCAAGGGACAAGCCGTAGCTGATTTCATTGCCGAATTCACTACTGGCGAAGGTAAGGACCAATCTGAAATAGCAGAAGATATCAAATGGAATCTCTTCGTAGATGGAGCGTCGAACGAACAAGGCTCGGGGGCAGGTGTTGTGATAATCACCCCTAAGGGAAAGAAGCTGCGCTACGCCCTAAGATTGGAATTCGCTACCACCAACAATGACGCAGAATACGAAGCAGTGATAGCCGGATTAGAACTTGCATTGGAAATCGGAGTCAGTTCTTTATGTCTCCATAGTGATTCTCAACTTATTGTGAATCAAATACTAGGAGAGTTCCAGACTCAAGGAGAACGACTCACAACATACCTAAAGAGGACCAAGCTGCTACTTAACCAACTGGATCACTATTTGATCAGACACATTCCTCGAGAGGAAAATCGAGAGGCCGACGAGCTGGCAAAACAAGCTAGCATGGGAAATGACACCGCTTCTGGAGCGATAACTGTCTCAAGGCTGCTAACCCCGAGTTTCGAGCAAGTACACCTGATAGCAGCAACCGAAAAAGAAACATGGATGACCCCTATCCGAGAATACTTACAAAACGGCATCCTACCAGACGGGCGAAATGAAGTTAAGAAAATTCTAAGGAAAGCTTCCCGCTACACGATGTAAGAAGGCATCCTCTATCGGCGCGACTTCTCTAACCCCTTATTGAGGTGCGTTGCTGGAAGAGAAGCCAGGGAAATTCTATCCAACATCCATCAGGGAAGTTGTGGAGACCACATCGGAGGGCATCCTCTGGCAAAAAAGATACTCCGATATGGATATTTCTGGCCCACCTTGAACAAAGATGCCTTAGACTTCGTCAAAAAATGTGACAGATGTCAGAAATTTGCCAAAATCCCTCGACTACCAACCAATGAGATTACTCAGATGACCAGCCCTTGGCCCTTCGCAATATGGGGGATTGACTTAATCGGCGAACTGCCAACGGGCCGAGGCGGAGCCAAATATACTATAGTGGCAGTCGACTACTTCACCAAATGGGTGGAGGCGGAACCTCTAAATAAAATATCTTCGGCAAAAGTCATCAACTTCTTAATCAAAAATATTCTGTGCAGGTACGGAACACCACTCAAGATCATATCAGACAATGGACTCCAGTTTGACAGCGAAGAATTCGTCGACTGGTGCCAAAAGCACGGAATTCATAAAAGCTTCTCATCTGTGGCTTATCCTCGGGAAAACGGACAAGTCGAAGCTGTCAACAAAATTCTCAAAACCCTAATCAAGAAGAAACTTGAAAAGTCAAAAGGCGCTTGGGTGGATGAACTTCCTACGGCACTTTGGGCCTACCACACATCTTATAGAACATCAATAGGGCATACTCCTTTCTCTTTGGCATACGGATTGTAAGCCATACTCCCAGTTGAAACTGTAGTGCCCTCTCACCGTAGGATCCGCTACAACCTAGAAGAGAACGAAGAACTCCTTCTCATGTCTTTGGATCTAATTGAGGAGAGAAGAAATGATGCAGCGCAATACAACTCCAAAGTCAAGCACCGCAGTTTACAAGAGGGAGATCTTGTCCTCAAGCGGATCTTCCCGCGACACCGAATCGTGGGGTGAGTCCCAATCTGGAGGATCCGGGAGACGACAAAGACCTTTCTTCTTCGAAGAGGTTAATAACAGAAATAGCCATGGTAGGAGCCGAGCCCGGACTCAGCCCGAATTCCTACCCGAGGAAGCACTTGGAACCGAACCCAACGGGGGAGGTGCCAGGCAGGGGTCGGATGTAGCTGAGCCTGTCATGCTACCTAACCATGAAAACACCAGTAGACGGACCCTATGTAATTCATCAAGATCTTCACAACGGAGCTTATATTTTGTCAACAGTGGACGGAGTGATGTTCCAGAGGGCATGGAACATCCGACACCTCCGTCGATACTTTGCTTAACGTGTACTGCCCATATGAAGCATATAAACAATGAGAATCGGTGGACGTAGGCATTTTCGTGCCGAACCACTTTAAAAATCTTATCTCTTGTTACCTTGTTCCTTCATATCTTGGCTACTTGTTGAGCCTTATCCTTTTCTGTTGAACAAAATCCTATGGCATCTCCATTCAAGACGCATCACAACGTGACTCCACCTGGACAAAACCTAACAGATATGCTACGATCCTATGCCCTCGCCAATGAGACACTTTGCTCCGGTATCCCTCTACCGCGAGTTAACTCATTGTTTGCCTCGGACCTTAAAGCCGACTGTAATGAGCCGAGTACAAGTCATCAAAATGGCAGACTATAGCCGATGGCAGCTCATTACAGCGATTCGGCTCGCCGGCAACTGTGAACCGATTATAAGCCTCAACATAAGGTGTGGCCAGCCAAGGGCAGTTCACGGTTGACGATCGGCACCCACGCTAGCCGGCCACAGTAAATTGAATAATACCCACGATTACGGGCCATAATGGCCCGGGTAGTTACTTTGCGCGATCGGCTCCGATGTGTCTTAAGTGCGGCTGTGGTAAAAAAGAAAACTCCCCGCAGAGGCGTAAGATGGGTGACAAATGTCTCCAAGATCCACAGCTAGGGAAAGTGACTACAAAACCCGTTTGCCACGAACTTAACCACATCGACGGCCTTCCGTGACTGGAAGTTTTACTTTTCCTATATTTCCATTTCATTTAAAACTTTTCTCCTCTTCTCCGTAACGGTGCTTGAAAGTACAGGACATGAAATAGGGAATGCCCGCCAATGGAAATAGGAACTCACAACTGGATGGCATAATACTCACCTGCAATCTATATCCAGTTACGCAAGGCGTTCAAAGCTACCGTCTACAGCCGAAACATGAAGGGCGGTACCTTCTACTTTTATACATTAATGCATAGCTGCAGTTCATATTCACACATCACATTCACGTTGCAAAATGAGAAAATCATACTTTAAGCAAAAAACTTGGCATCAGGCACAGTCAAGTTACTAGTAACATGCATAGTTACATCACTTACGCAGCACAACAAAATAGCGATAAAATTCCAACATAAAGGAATCAGCTTATGTTATGAAATTACATAAAGTCATTCATCACAAACAATATTATTACAGTTACATCAATGTTTTGGACTAACATGAACAACAATAAAAAGAAATCAAAAGGTAACCAGCTGTATTAGTGCTAACCACTACACCTCAGAACCAGCTCTCCGAATCTACTTGGTTGCTGGATCGGAACTCCCAGCGTGTTGACCAGAGGTCCCACCTGTCCAATTCAGAAGAAGAATCCATCAGATAAACAGCGAACGATCAAGTTGTGAAAAGCTAAAAAGGGAAAACTCACCAACGCACGCTTCTTGGTCCTCATCCCCCAACTGCACACCGGCTTCCTCCGCAGCAAGCAGCCGCATCCCCTCCTTCACCGCTACCTTCTCCTCCTTTGAGAACTGGGCGGTTACCACGTCTATCCTGAATGCCGCTCCACATTCCTTATCTGCATCGGCCTTGGCCTCCTCCAAAGCCCGGAGATATATCCTAGCCATGATCCGGGGATAGTCATCCATCTAGGATAGATTACCCTGCTTCCAGGTACGGAAGTACATATCCTGCAACATCTCATCCATCATCCCCTCATTCTCCTCAAACTCCCTCACCCGGGCCTCGGAGGACAACAACTTAGCAATGACAACATCCCTTTCCGATCGATATCTCAAGCGGTCAACCTGGAGAGACCTCCTCATTTCCTCCATCTCTTCCTTTAGCTTGGCCTGAGCAAGCTCTGCGGCCTCAAGCCTCCCAGACAACTCTTCAATCCGCTCAAGATCCGCATTCCGAACCTCGTCCACCGTCGCAATGGCCATATCAATCCGCCTCTTGCAAGCAGCCTCCATTTTTCGCATTTCTGCCCTGCTGGCCTTTTCCAGACTCCCCCCTATCCTTGGACTTCCTACTGTCCGATCGAGTTTCCGCTTTGCGAGACATTTATCTGCGGCACAAGAAAAACAGGATATTAAAACGAGGAATATGGGAATATAAACGAATAGTTGTCAAGTCCATTCGGTGCCAAATGCTTCCATGTTTCATTCGGGATCAGGTCCATTCGGCACAAGCTCATTCGGTAGTATATCATGTAGCATTCGACATTAAAAACCTTTCACGATTCATTCGGCAAAGGGATATATACCTGGCTAGGCACGAGATTGATTCGGCAAGGGTTTGATTCGGCTAGGGTTTGATTCGGCTAGGGTTTGATTCGGCTGTCTCTGATTCGGTAAGGAATAACGAAGGGGTGAACCCCCTATTTATAGACGTACACAGGACAACCGAACCAGATGGTTCGGCACTGAAAACCGAATATAGCTACACCAACTGGAAGAAAAACAAAGTGCGACACCTGCAAGCGCGTGCCCCACTTTGGGGGGCAAATGTTGGGCAAATTCTCACCCATGAGATCACGAGGCCAAGGAGCATCAATTTCGTCCAGAATCACCATTTACATACGGTATCCATGTCCATCCGGTACCTATGCCTAGCCGAACCAAAGCCTCTCCACTCCATCACCGAACCATGCTCCACCGGACCTCCTCACCGGTCCAACTCCACTTCCTTACACCATCGAACCTGATACCACTCCCCCCATTACCGAATGAACCCACTACCGAACCAGCCACCTTCCATCCACTGTCGGTCCAAAGCCTATCCACACAACACGGATCCGGTCGCATGACCGAATCAACCTACCACCGAACCAACCTCGCCTCCATCACCGGACCAATCCCCTGCCGAACCAACCCACGTCCACTCACCACCGGACCAACGTCCCGCCGAACCAAGCTTCGGCCGAACCATCCTCCTCTATACAATACCGAACCAACCATCACCGGTCCAAACTCCACCAAACAATTACCGAACCAACCCCCTAAGCCAGACCAGGTTGCTTCCGCCCTGGCCCACCAGCAGCTATATACATCCAAGACCCCTGCCCCTAATCTCACTCTATAAATAGAGGGGCAGGGGTACAACAATGGCAGATAAGTTTGAGAGCTCAAGTAAGGAAGGAACTTTCAAACAACTTTCTTATACTTGTACTTAAAGCTTTGTACTTGTAATCTGAAAGAAAGGAGAGAATAACATATAAAGTGGACGTAGGCACGTTCTGGCCGAACCACTATAAATCTGCGTGTCTTTTACATTTTAGTCCTTGCTTTTTACATATTTGCATAAGTAACCTAAAACCTTGAAAATAACATATAATCAACTAAATAATACGGATTGGAGGTGTTTGTCCATTTTTTGTGCAAACAGAAATTGATAATAATGAGGTAATACCAATTCTAAAAATAAAAACAAGTAAAATCATTAAGTAATTTATCTAAAATTTGAATAAGATGGCAATAAGTAAACTCAAGATAAAAAATCATTGATTACGATTTCTCGTTTGGATCTCAGGAAACGATTCGTAACAGAAAATCATGATTTTAGGATATAGTTTCAAGATTTTCAGATTCAAGAATTGTTTGGATTTTCAAGTTGAACGAAATTGACAAAAAGGTCAATTCCCATCGATCGAGGAAAAATCAAACTTCCAGATTTAATCTGGAGGGGGATGATATAGGATAGATTGTAGGAAAAATGATTATAAATTTTTTTTATGATTGGAGAAGTGGATTGAAGTGAAATAGGGTTTTATACCCAACATTTATCGTGGTGCTTCTCGGGGCATTTCAGGTGTCGATGGGTGATCGGAATGGATCACGTGAAGGCGGTTCGAGGCGTTGCGATGTGACAAAGATTTCTGCTTGGTGGTTCGTGTCCAGGTGGTCGGAATTGTGGTTGCGTGATAGATTTCCAGGTGATGTCGATTTCCAGTTTTGAACTGGGATACTCGTTCTCGTTTTGGGTTGGGTTTTGTCGAATTGATAGCTTGCATCGGCTGCGGTGTCGATTTGTGACTTGTCAGAGGGTTCGTCGGAGGTCGGAAGTGGCTATGGTGCTGGTACACGTGCACGTGCACGTTTGAGATTTGGGTTTGCTGTGGGTTGCGTTGTTGAAGAAGAAGCTGGGAAAACTCTCGTGTGTTGACTCGAAGCTTTGCTCGAGTTTCTGCGCGTTGGACTCGAAGAAAGCATAGTAGTGGCTCGAGTAGATGGGTTTCCAGGTTTAAAAAAAAAAAAACAGAAACCTGTCTGCAAATTGAAATTTTAAGGCAATTCAAATGAATTTGAAACTGGAAACAAGATTTAAACAGTGGTTCAAAATTTTAAAGTTAAGTTCAATTTTCAAATAAACTCTTAAATCTTTAAGTTTTAAAATAAAGTTGGATTTTAAATAAAGAATTTAAAATCAAGAATTTAAAGCAAGTTTAAATCAAAGTTAAATTAGAGGATTCAAATTCATTTTTGAATCCTGGAAATTTGAATCAGTTTTTAAATCTAACTGTGTTTTAAACAAGTTTAAAATCAAATAGGTTTTTTTAAAATAAAAATAAAAATAGATTTGTTTTCAAACAATTATTTAAACTTGATTTTTGATAAACTTCCTTTATAGAAGGTCTTTAAATGAAAGTTAAATAATTTGTTTTACACTTTAATATTATTGAAGTCATTTACAAAGAAATGAATTATCTTAAAGATAATATGATAATTAAGTAATTTAACTAATATTATAAATAGGGATAATTTATTAAATTTATAAATTAATGATTTAGATCTATTTATAATTAGAGATTAATTAAAAGTAATTAAGAAATGTTATTAGTTAATGAAGATGATTAATTAAGGATAATTAAGTATTACTTAATATGATTAATTTTGATAATCAATTAGATAAATTAATTTAGATAATCAATTATAGATTGTAAATTGTAAATTACATAATGAAAGCAATTAGAAATAATTACTTATTATGATTAATTAAGGATAATTTAATTAATTAAAGTGTTTGATAAATTAATTGATATCGAATGATTAATAAATCAGGATTGGTTAATTAACTCATAAGAAATTTATTGGAAATAAATTGAATTAATTAGGATAAATAATTTATAAATCCTGCTTATAAACGACTATTGAATACTTGACCATACTTATGGATGATCATATTATATGTGATGCCTTGAATTGATTGTCCTGTCTGATCTGTGATATTTTATTCTATGGTTTGTGCCATGTATGATTTATTCATTTATTTACATCTGCATATTATCTATGAATCTGTGAATGGGCGATAAGCTTTATAGTTATATCGCTTATCAACTATATTTATGTATTTGATCTGAAATGATTGAATGATGTTGCACTATTGTGTTAAACCCCTTGACCACACTTATACACACACCAATATGGATTTCACGAGGAAATCGGTTAAGTCACAGTTTTTGAAACGATTTTTAAAGTTGAATATTTAAATTCAAATGTTTTGAAAATGGATTGGGTTTAAAGTGAAAAGCAACTGAAATAGAATTTCAAAGATGAAATTATTTTGAATAACTTGATTAAGATTTGGAATTTAAATATTTTGGTTTCAATTTGAATTCAATACTTAAAATTGAATTCTATGATTTGGAAACTACGATATAAAGAAAAGTTATTCAACTTATAATAAGTTATATGGGTTTTTAAACCATTTTTGAAGTGTTGTTTTTGGGAATTTGAATTAACCCAAAAGATTTAACTTGTATAAATAAGATCGAATTTCTTCGAAACGAAAACTACTTGTTTTCAAATAATAATAGCTTTCATTTTAAAGAAAGGATCTCCCAATTATGTTGAAAAGGTTTCAAGCTGAAATAGAATTGAAATGTTTGAAAGCTATGAAATAAATCTAGATTCAAAGACCGAATGAGTTAATCCAACTTGAATTGAAATTGGTTTTGAAAGGCTATGAATGAATCTTTGGAAATGATTTTGAAAGCTATAAGTTGAATCTTTGATTTAAAGATTCAACAAGTTAATCGAATTTTGAAAGCTATGAGTTAAATCTTTGATTTAAAGATTTAACGAGTTAATCCAATTAAAATGGAAATTGTTTTGAAATCCGTAAATGGAATGTTGTGAAATTAATCTTTTGTTAAAAAGATTTGAAATGGTAATTTGTTTAAACCATTTGAAAGAAAAGTTTTGAATTATTAAGTTGTGACTTAATTGAAATCCCTTATCATATGTTTTAAATGTTGCGCTTACTATTCGGGTTAGCCGGGAATTTTAATTTATTTTAAATTGATGATTTAATTTTATTTGATTTAAAATTGTGAAATTAAAGGATAAATTGATTTGAGTTTATCCAAATCCAAATAAAATATGTTATTTGTTAAGAAAGATATTGTTTCTTTTATAAATTATTTTAAAATATAGTATTGAGTTATTTTTAAACAATATTAATATAAAGATATTTGAATTCAATCTTACGAAATGGATTTTTAGAAGTTGTGTAAATATAACAAAATTTTTGAAATAAATATTTATGTTAAAATATAAGCAAATATACAAAGTAAAATAAAGCACAAACAAAAAAAATGTATTATAAAATACATCAAAAAAATGTATAGTGTGAAAGTGAAACAAACAAACAAAACTTGATATTAAAGTATAAACTTGTAAAAGCAAGATCAAAGTAAAAATATTCAGGTAAAGCAATGTACAAAGCTTCAGCCGAGCAAACAAGGAAAGCAAATAAATGCAAACATCTCAGCCGAGCTAAAAGATGTAGGCTGTAAACTAAAAAGAAACAACAATATGTATACTTAAGAATAGATTTGTACAAAGCAATAAATGCAGATCTCCTTAGCTACCGAAAACAACATACCAGCCATGCCTATTATACTAAACAAAACAAAGAAAAGTGATAAAGGACTCATGCATTTAATACAAAACATCTCAGCCATGCTTATTGAATAAACAAAGACATCACTCTGTACAACTCTCCCTGTTTATCAACCATCTTCATTTCAGTTTCGACCATTATTCAAAGTAATATCATTCAAACTTAAACAAAAATATTTCAACAACTAAAGAAATCAAACCCAAAGATCAAGGAGGGTTTTCAGCTTGTATTTTCAAAACTGTTTCAATATGAAGCTCTGTTCTTCTTCTTTTGGGAAAACAAAGTGAGTAAACTTCCCCTCAAAACTTGATCCTCTTTACTTGAAAATGCCTGTGATGATGAGTGAAAATGATGATTGGGAAATTTTTTTTTGGTGGTAGATATGCATTTTATCTGGGAACACAAAGGTAAGTTATGCATGCCTGGGTACTTGTATATGCATGTTCTGTTGTTTAACAGGTTTAAGATTTTTCAAGAATAATTTTTAACTCCTCCTCTAAATCATTAGGAAATGTGATGTCTAAAAGGAAATTGATTGTAATGAGGTAATACCAATTCTAAAAATAAAAACAAGTAAAATCATTAAGTAATTTATCTAAAATTTGAATAAGACGGCAATAAGTAAACTCAAGATAAAAAATCATTGATTACGATTTCTCGTTTGGATCTCAGAAAACGATTCGTAACAGAGAATCATGATTTTAGGATATAGTTTCAAGATTTTCAGATTCAAGAATTGTTTGGATTTTCAAGTTGAACGAAATTGACAAAAAGGTCAATTCCCATCGATCGAGGAAAAATCAAGCTTCCAGATTTAATCTGGAGGGGGATGATATAGGATAGATTGTAGGAAAAATGATTATAAATTTTTTTTATGATTGGAGAAGTGGATTGAAGTGAAATAGCGTTTTATACCCAACATTTATCGTGGTGCTTCTCGGGGCATTTCAGGTGTCGATGGGTGATCGGAATGGATCACGTGGAGGCGGTTCGAGGCGTTGCGATGTGACAAAGATTTCTGCTTGGTGGTTCGTATCCAGGTGGTCGGAATTGTGGTTGCGTGATAGATTTCCAGGTGATGTCGATTTCCAGTTTTGAACTGGGATACTCGTTCTCGTTTTGGGTTGGGTTTTGTCGAATTGATGGCTTGCATCGGCTGCGGTGTCGATTTGTGACTTGTCAGAGGGTTCGTCGGAATTTGGAAGTGGCTATGGTGCTGGTACACGTGCACGTGCACGTTTGAGATTTGGGTTGGCTGTGGGTTGCGTTGTTGAAGAAGAAGCTGGGTAAACTCTCGTGTGTTGACTCGAAGCTTTGCTCGAGTTTCTGCGCGTTGGACTCGAAGAAAGCATAGTAGTGGCTCGAGTAGATGGGTTTCCAGGCTTTTAAAAAAAACAGAAACCTGTCTGCAAATTGAAATTTTAAGGCAATTCAAATGAATTTGAAACTGGAAACAAGATTTAAACAGTGGTTCAAAATTTTAAAGTTAAGTTCAGTTTTCAAATAAACTCTTAAATCTTTAAGTTTTAAAATAAAATTGGATTTTAAATAAAGAATTTAAAATCAAGAATTTAAAGCAAGTTTAAATCAAAGTTAAATTAGAGGATTCAAATTCATTTTTGAATCCTGGAAATTTGAATCAGTTTTTAAATCTAACTGTGTTTTAAACAGGTTTAAAATCAAATAGTTTTTTTTTTAAAAAAAAAATAGATTTGTTTTCAAACAATTATTTAAACTTGATTTTTGATAAACTTCCTTTATAGAAGGTCTTTAAATGAAAGTTAAATAATTTGTTTTACACTTTAATATTATTGAAGTCATTTACAAAGAAATGAATTACCTTAAAGATAATATGATAATTAAGTAATTTAACTAATATTATAAATAGGGATAATTTATTAAATTTATAAATTAATGATTTAGATCTATTTATAATTAGAGATTAATTAAAAGTAATTAAGAAATGTTATTAGTTAATGAAGATGATTAATTAAGGATAATTAAGTATTACTTAATATGATTAATTTTGATAATCAATTAGATAAATTAATTTAGATAATCAATTATAGATTGTAAATTGTAAATTACATAATGAAAACAATTAGAAATAATTACTTATTATGATTAATTAAGGATAATTTAATTAATTAAAGTGTTTGATAAATTAATTGATATCGAATGATTAATAAATCAGGATTGGTTAATTAACTCATAAGAAATTTATTGGAAATAAATTGAATTAATTAGGATAAATAATTTATAAATCCTGCTTATAAATGAATATTGAATACTTGACCATACTTATGGATGATCATATTATATGTGATGCCTTGAATTGATTGTCCCGTCTGATCTGTGATATTTTATTCTGTGGTTTGTGCCGTGTATGATTTATTCATTTATTTACATCTGCATATTATCTGTGAATCTGTGAATGGGCGATAAGCTTTATAGTTATATCGCTTATCAACTATATTTCTGTGTTTGATCTGAAATGATTGAATGATGTTGCACTATTGTGTTAAACCCCTTGACCACACTTATACACACACCAATATGGATTTCACGAGGAAATCGGTTAAGTCACAGTTTTTGAAACGATTTTTAAAGTTGAATATTTGAATTCAAATGTTTTGAAAATGGATTGGGTTTAAAGTAAAAAGCAAGTGAAATAGAATTTCAAAGATGAAATTATTTTGAATAACTTGATTAAGATTTGGAATTTAAATATTTTGATTTCAATTTGAATTCAATACTTAAAATTAAATTCTATGATTTGGAAACTACGGTATAAAGAAAAGTTATTCAACTTATAATAAGTTATATGGGTTTTTAAACCATTTTTGAAGTGTTGTTTTTGGGAATTTGAATTAACCCAAAAGATTTAACTTGTATAAATAAGATCGAATTTCTTCGAAACGAAAACTACTTGTTTTCAAATAATAATAGCTTTCATTTTAAAGAAAGGATTTCCCAATTATGTTGAAAAGGTTTCAAGCTGAAATAGAATTGAAATGTTTTGAAACCTATGAAATAAATCTTAGATTCAAAGACCGAATAAGTTAATCCAACTTGAATTGAAATTGGTTTTGAAAGGCTATGAATGAATCTTTGGAAATGATTTTGAAAGTTATAAGTTGAATCTTTGATTTAAAGATTCAACAAGTTAATCGAATTTTGAAAGCTATGAGTTAAATCTTTGATTTAAAGATTTAACGAGTTAATCCAATTGAAATGGAAATTGTTTTGAAATCCGTAAATGGAATGTTGTGAAATTAATCTTTTGTTAAAAAGATTTGAAATGGTAATTTGTTTAAACCATTTGAAAGAAAAGTTTTGAATTATTAAGTTGTGACTTAATTGAAATCCCTTATCCATATGTTTTAAATGTTGCGCTTACTATTCGGGTTAGCCGGGAAAGGACCTTTGGGTCGTATAACCCATTCCGAGTATGTGATACGTCGTTATGGATAGCATTTGAAGACCGGTGATGAAGACCGGGTATTTGCGAAAGCGATAGGATGACCTATCGATTGTTTCTGCACCGAGTCGCGCCGGTATAAAGACTCCCTAAGTGATGAGAAATCCGATCAGGATTGTGGATATCCGGATTGCAAGGACTTCATTGGAAGTGCCTTCGGTTCTGTCCTAAATCCAGAACAGACTTGTATGGATTGTTATGTTTGACATTACAATTTGAGATATAAAGCTGATTTCTTTCAAATATATTTCTGTTGGTGGCGGAGAATTTATTCTCTTAGCTTAACACCCTTCTCTGAGACGTACGAGCTCAGAGGTTATGTAGTTGAAGGTTATCAGCAATATATTTCCAATTTGGTAATGTGACATGCTGAGTGATGCTGTGAAATGATCATTGTGTTGATCATTTGTGATATGATCATTTTTTTGATCGTTTATCTTTTTGATCATTTCTATGATCATTTGTTGACCCAAAGCACAGCTTTTGTATAAAGCGTGGCTTTGTGGACGAGACTTCGTCAAGCCTCACAACCCGGTAATTGTCGAAACAGGAATCGTGGCGGCAAGGTTCCAGGGATCGCTTCTCTAGGGTAGGACCATTCCTTCTGGAAAGGGGTAGTATCATGGTATGGAGCCCAGATACTTACTCATGTGGATACACTATATCTATTACTGTGTGGTGTTGTTGGAATCGAGGCCTCGTATAAAGGTCCCAAAGGACCGGGGGTGGTATATCTGAGGTTTCTTACTCCCTGGGAGAGGGGTAGCCGGCCTTATTTGGCAGAGATCCATTTGGGATGCTCGGGGACGTCCTTCCAGAGGCGTTCCATTTCGGGGTTTGGGAAGTTCCTTTGCCCGACCATTTGTTGGAAATCCATTCTTCAAATATGTACCTTGTACGGTTTTAGTTGTAGAACCTATCATTCCCTTATGGTGGCACTCCACTGTTTGGATGGTAGCTATAGTAGGCGTAGTTCAAAATGTCTATGTTGGTTAAGATTTATATCTTTACTTTCGAAATGATTTTTTACTACACTATGCACTAGTAATAATATCAAATGTTTCTTTTTAATGCGTATCAAGCATCTTTGACTATCATAAGGAGAAATCTCCTCCGATTCTGCGTTTGCATTGTGTGTGTGTGCGGGAGGCCTTATGGTAGTCTCATTTCTAAAAAGCATTGCGAATTGATTTTAAAATATTTCGTTGTTTGTTTTTAAAGATAAACTGTCTTTGTTGCTCACACCAGTCCCATGACTGATCCACAGTTTATTGTTTCTTTCCTAAACTCTGGATGCTTAAATTTTTTTCTACACGAGCAGTCTAGAGTTGGGTTTTTCAGATAGTTAGGTTTAGTAGGTAATCTGGAGCTAGTTCAGTCTTTGGATGTGGACGAGACTTGCTTATCTTTGTGCATCGTTATTGGGAGTTCGAGCTATTGCTGGATTGCTTCTTGGAGATGGAGTTGTAGTTCTCGGAGTTCTCTTTTGAAGACTATCTTAGAGTTATATTGTTCCGCTGCTAGATGTCATCTATTTTCTTTTCCGCTGCTATTTATTATATCATATCTCTGATGTATATTGATATCTATTGGATCATTTGTTGTATCAGATATTGTATCAAAGCTGTATATCAATGTATTATTCTTTTATTCCGCTGTGTTATTTACTAAATGTTGTTATAAGCTCCGGCGAATTGGATTTGAACGGTCGAATCTATGGCATTCGAATACGATATGAAGTATGGATGTCGATTTTCGAGCGCGAAAAATTCGAAACGTCACACAAAATCTCATATTCATCGGACTAATGGATCGTGAGATATTAATTATTTTCTATTCAACTGCATTAACATCCTGAAACATACAGATCCCTATTTTGTAGGCTGATTTTTTGCTGACCCCTCCTATATGTTGAACCACATTCCATACTTCAAATATTCTACCTTGCATATCTCTCAATTCCATTCAATCTCGACTTCATTTACCATCTGCACTCGACTTCTAAACCCCACAATTATCACCCTAAAATATTTGGTCACACTAATGATAATTCTTCTATGATTAGCTATGGTCGTCAATTTTATATTTTAAAAGAATAAAATGATCCTCAACTAAAAAGTAACAAATTGTCGTGCAGTTGCAGTTTTCCACATTGTGTTACTCCATGGTTGAGTTTTACAACAAAAACACAATATCGACATCCAGAGTATACACTTCTATATAAATACATAAAGACTCTTAAATCCCTACAACACAAAACCATTTTGTAATCTTTAGGTCAGTCAACAGATGTTTTTGGATGTGAATAGTGTCATATCCGCATCCGCATCCGAAATCGATTTCAAATATCGGATATACGCATCCGCGGATACGGACGGATATTAGATAATTATCATATCCGCTAATGATCAATAAATCAAGAATTATTAAAAGAAAATTTTAGTTTAACATAAATATTTTTCAATCCCATTGATTGTAAAAGTGCTATAAATTAACAAATATGGTGACAATAAATAGTTTCGAGCATGTAATAAGCATTAAGTGCATATAATATAAACTACTATCTTTAATATACACTAAAATACACATAATATGAACTATAATCTCGACAAAAACCAGATGGATATTTTTCGGATGTGGATGTCTTTGTATCTGTATCTGTTTTTTCAGATATCAGATATTTATCCGCTCCTTGGATGCGGATGCGGATACGGACGGATTTTGGATTTTTCGGATATCCGTTGACAGCCATAGCAATCTTCGGTCTATCTATATTAAACAAAAATCTAATCACCCACCCATTTACTTAAGAAAACCCTAGTACAATCGATAAATGCATAACTAAACAATAAGTAAATTCATTACCATCTCATTATGCAAGTCAGTTATATTTCCATTCTACTCGTTCACACCAAATAATTTATTTAGACAAATGACTTTAGGTCTAAAAATCAACAAAGCATACCCACAATTAGCTTAACTTAAAGGGCAACGAAGAAGAAAACTACAATCATATTACACAAAGCTGTTTAAAATATTTAAGTATTATCCACATCGAATGAAATCTGAACACTCTTCATATAATTTGCCTCCACAAAATCTCTCCATATCTCTACTACTAATAATGAAAGTTCATTAAACTAATTTATTCGGTGTCTTTTTGAAATTCCAAAAATGCCCTTACTTTCTGTTTACATATTTACGCTCAAACAAAATATTAACGAATATGATCACACAAACAACCTGTACATAAACAACCCGTGTACGAAGCACGGGACCGTACTAGTAATCTATAAAATGCTTCTTGGACATAAAAGAAAATGTTAGCAAAGCACTAAAGCTAATTACCTCTGCCCCTTCATATGAAATGACTTTGAAAAAAACTTACAATAAAATAAATGAAGTAGAAGTCTCTCATCAATTACCATTTGAACAGTCCAGTAATTCTGCTTCCACCCTCGACCTTTGTTTCGTCAGAAGAGTTGAAACAGATTTCCATGCCATCATCAGCCCTCTTTAAGATCATCATCGAGCTAAATTCTACTCCTGTTCTCTGTAACATTAACTTGAACATGGAAGAGGAAAAAAAAACTTAGGTTAAAATACAGTGAAGAAATTTCGGATCAAAAATGGAAAGAATAAATAACTAATGGATCTATGTCGGTCGTGATAAGTGAAAAGAAAGACGAGCACACAATATCTTCTAGTCCCAATCACAACATGAGAAATCAGTTGCAAAATAAAATTGATTGCATAGTAGCTACTAGCTAGATTCATATTCTGAACTTTTAATTCGATGATGCAAGCAATTTAGTCGAATAGGATTTGAATAGAAATCAATCTTAATCAATATATCAATCCATACGCCAAAATAGATTGTTAAGGCAGTTGGTTTTCGATCGACTACGAACATATTTTGCAGCCTTAAGCACTAAAAAACTCTTTTGCCCAATTGATAAACAATTTTTCTTCTCAATTCAAGGGCTTTAACATTTTTCATCCTTAGAAAATTATTTCTTACTGCTTGCAACTCTAGTTGTTCTATAGCAGCTTCCTATCGGGGCTGGGGATAAGAGAAGAATGATAATAATAATTAGCATAATGGAGCACTCATTCAAAAGTCAAGTTAAGAAATACAACATGAGAAGGTGCTTAGTTTTGATTTGAAGTAACTATATACCCATGATGTATATATTGTTTCAATGGATATTTTTATGCGCATCTGTGCGTGCAATTATTCCATTTTTGGTTCGATTTCAGACGATGTTTCACCTTCTAATAACTTGCTGTTGAATACTGAGTTTCGACACATTTTTATCATGATAAATCGCCCAGTTAATGGTTGATTAGTAATGAATCTGGTTCCGTAGAACACCCTCCTTTTAAGTGAAGGGTAACTGTACTCAGACTTTGTCTAATAGCGAATGCATCGAAGATGGACTATTTTTTCCATCACTATATCTCTTGAGGGCATAATAAAAGTATAAAATGTTCCCTCATATGGAGCTTCTAAGAAGAACTTAACTTTCACTACAGTCCAGAATTTATATCAACTTACCGTTCACAAACGGTAATTTGCATTCATTATAACCAAAAGCTTTGTTCTTTTCACAAGACAACTGCAACCACCCACCTCTCCTAACATCCAAAATCCATGCACCTAAGTATTCGGATCCCCAATGATGTCACAGATAACGTTACATTAAGGGTAAAATATATAAAATGCGCTAATTACCATAGAGCATAGCAATCTTAATAAACTAACTCTCCCGGTGGAAGAATATAAAATATAATACCAACATAAACATGTAGTAAAGACTAGATGCATAATATACCAAGAGACATTAGATTCAATATCATCATCATTGTACATAGTGTAAATAGTACATCAAATCTCATATGGATACATGTCCCAAAATAATTAATATAGTCTACATGTCAATGTACCAAAAATTGGATAGATATAGTCATAGCGTTAATATGGCTATGACTCTATGAATTGCCTCTGGGTAGCAGAGATCCTCATCTGTAAGTCAACATATTCAAACAATCAACAACAAAAGAGGGTCAGACATAAATATGATTATATCTACCCTAAATAATACCAATTGGTACCACTCAAAGTAATGAAACCATACTTAAACTAGCATCTTCATCTGCATCCAACAAGTCAGCACACTTCTATTATAGTACCACCTAAGCGATAAACTATTATATACAAAACAATAGAACGTCAGTCGTGACCCAAACGTTGTATACTAAGCTAATGGGTCACGTGTCTTCTAGTACAGCCAAAAGCCGCCAAGCACGGTCATCAGTATAAGCCCAATACTTAAGATGCTTTCGATGTATTGTTCACTATCTATAATTATATCGAACCTGAATCGATATACACATGCTTACCGCTACCATCTGGTTATCATGAGAACATATGACAAGTAACTCGAGGCTCATTACATTTGCATACAACGTTGCCCAAGGTCCATGGTCTATACTACGATATTGAACTTACTCTATCCACAATGTTGATGTCGTCCAAGGATGCACAACTAACATAACAACTGCCCATAACCCAAATTGCCAATAAATATTTATCACAACACGGAATTCAAGAGACATAGAATTATCTCGTATACGCAGTATCATTTGGAATCGTATATAATAATACACTGGTCATTGCATCTCAAAAATCACTTGACGACTCTATAAAAGTTACCATATGAATCAAAATGCCTCGCAAGCATGAATTATGACCTCCTTGCCATCCATCAATATCGATACTCTTCCGATTTATCTTCAAATCTACGATTTTAGAATACGTGATGAAGTGGGTCCTTCTTGTTTCCTAAAGTAAAGTTACTCAAAAACCTAGTAAAGCATCATGGATTGTAGCCCTTGAAAATGATAGACGCTAGTCGAAACCGTTCTTTAATTTGAGTTTGTATATGAAAGTAATCGCATTTTGAAAAATCAGCTGAACAACCTAATAATAACCAATTGCATGTACAGTAGGTCGACCGATTTCCCAAACTAGTTAACTAAACGCCCCTAAAAGAATTATTGGTGCTCGTGTTCCTTCATGGGTTCAATCGATCGATTGGATGGTTCCACCCGTCGGCCAATTAGCCATGCCTAGTTAGTTTTTCCCTTTGAACTTCAAATTTCTATATCATTTGACACGCAGCTTCAAATAGCACATCGTTTCTTCCATTATGATCGTGAAAAAGTTCTATTCGATCTTTATATTTCATATCATGAATTTACACACATTTTGATGTGGTTGGTATCCATTGAAGGCATATACGACTCCATAATATCATCATAGGGTGCACGAACATCGCTCGACGTGACTTCACACCCTCGTTATAAGTTGTTTGACATTCGAACAGGTTTAACATTGCCTACGATGAACGATTTTGAGGAAATGAACCAATTTCACTACTATTTAAGTTTAACAGGGTCAACCATTTCAATTCTACATCTTCACTCGAGTTCGCATCATTGACAATACACCATGGGACGAATACCTCTTAAAGGCAATTCAACGAATCATACTGGAACTCAAACACTTTACTAACCGTTCGAGTTTAACTAAATGATTGACCACTTCGACTTCATATTTCCACTATTCAATGGAAATTATAATGAATTACTACTTAACCATTCTACCCATCACCAATATTAAAAATCAAACAAACCCAATTCAATACCAAATGTTATAACCTATCAAGCTATGTAGTTTGTTCATTCAAAACATTTATTAACAAGAGTCTCATTCCTAAAACCTCACGCTCACTACTGAGTAACTAATATTTGAACATTTATCACGATTATAACATATCTAGTGATCATTGAGTATAGAAAATAGGTTCCACTCACCAAATCTCTTAGAAATCCAAGCTCCAATGAACCCAACTTAAATCTTTTATTTAATTCCTAAAATTTGGCTTCTAGCTTCTCAAAAATGCATACTTATTAGTATGGATACGTAGAGAATATCCTAACTTGAATTTAGATATTTATTTCGTAATTTTTGGTTGAGAGATGAAAGAGTTATGTTGGTTTGAAAAATAGAAAACCTTGTTCTTTGAAGAGGATGGATAAGAAGACGAGAAACGAAAATAATAAAGAGGATGGGCTCATTTCAGAATTATAAAGAGGATTTATGTCAAATATTCATTTTGCTCCTATTTCTCTTTTATTTCAATTTTTATAATCTTATCTTAATTTAACAAATATAATATGTATTTCATATATAAATGTCGTTACAAACTCAATATAATAGGTCTCATGTCCTGAATCATTCATATTTAAAAAATTCTATTTAAGTAATTAGTCCATTCTAACCCAATTTGAACATTAATTATTTTTAGAGAAAAATGAGCGATACTCTTTTAGTAGAGTAGAACACTTGTGTACTTTATTCTACACTAGAATATGGAGCTATCAACATACATGACAGATAGTGGTGCCCACTTCATACAATGTGAAATAAAGATAAAAGGAAACCCTAATCCTAAAAAGCTAAGATCAATAATAAAATAGTTCAACGCTATAACCTAATAATATGATGAGCGATCATGTCCTCAAAATCGATCCATCCAGACCAACAAGCATATCTTAAGCTACAAAAAAACTATACCAAAAGTGTGAGACCAATACATATATATGTATAATAATATATGTATGTATACCTATATACATATTTGTATACATGCATATGGATAATAAAAATAAAATTATACTAATCCAATAAAAATAAAACAAGCCATGTTAAAGTTAAAAGGAGAAAGGATCAATAGAGGGCATAACATAATCGTTTTATATAAAAACAAACAAGTAGTGAAAGAATCGTTGGGCAATATTTCTCATTTTTCTTACCAAAAGCCTATTGTCAAAAGATGGATCGATGAAAAAGAAAGAAATTCATTTGTTTCAAATATGGAGGGGAGTCACATTTTATTATCAAAAGATTTCGAAAATAGCACTTGGAAGCCAGAAGAGAGGATGCGTTCTTCCAGTTCAGAATTTTTTATGGTATAACTCCATTTATCTAAATATTTTATTTCCGTATAGTTGAATAGAATTTTCATATTACTATAAAACTTCCTTTGTATTGTTATGATTAGTTTGTTAGTTTTGTTGTTATGATGCTAAGTAATTATAGTTGGGGGTATGTTATTATGTCAATATAAAAAGATTGTTTTATCAGTTTTAGATTGGATTCACTACTCAAACATATGTTTGAACCACTCCTATATTCTTTTTATCAATATTATCTTGGTTAATGAACTTTAGAGACGTGATGGACCTAGAGACGAGGTTTGTGAATATTTTAAATATTGTATATAAGTGTTGTATATAAATAATTTGTAACAAATAAACGATGTGATAGCGTGTGTTGTTTGGATTTGGCTTTTAAAGACTTATGCATTGGTAATGGAATTTACTTACACAGTTATATATATTTGTGTAATATAAATATTTGTTTGACCATCCGTTGTGAGACTCTGAAAGTTAATGGTTAGTATAGTTTTTATCTTATGCTCTCTTCGTATATCAACATTATTATCTTCCAATGATTCGTTGTTTCAGAACTTCGTAGTGTAGCTATGGGGTTCATAAAAGGCGGGTTGCTACATTTGGTATTAGAGCATAGGTTATAGGATTAGAGACACATTAAGCGAGCATACTTGTATATATTATAAAATATAATATATAAGAGCTAAATTTAATATTGGTAAATAAACCGTATCTTATTCCAGTCTCTAATTTTCTTGTTATCTATTAAGGAGTTGCTAATGAATTTCATTTGCAGATAACTAAAGCATGAATAATTCAAAGGAAATTGGAACGAGGACCAACATTGATGGAGTTAATAACGGAGTAGGTGCAAGTACTCGAGTGGATGTCCCTGAGATTCCCGGCATGAACATGCCCAGTTGGTTCCATAGGTATCACCAAGCAACTGCTTAGATTAGCACCACTACCACCACCACCGAACCAGTTGTAACCGAAGTTGTGATTGTTGTTCTACCACTTAATGTTGATTTTTCGAAACTCTACAAAGATTTTTTTCCAACTTAGGTGGAAAGCCTAAGACTAGTACAAAACCATATATAACGATTAAAACATGGCTAATGAACCATAAGGAGATATTTGGATTAATGGGATTGATAGGTGGAACTAAGAGGCAGTTAACAGTTAGGCATCTACAGGAAGACGTAGCTAACTGGTGGGAGATTGCTATAGTATAAATATAGGAGAATACCAATATTTGGGAAGTTTTCAAAAGGAAGTTTGAAGATTCTTTTTTGGGGATGAGAGGGGAATGTTATTAGAGAAATGTATTTAGCTTAAGCAAGGAGACATGACGATAAAAGAGTATGTGAAAAAATTTAATGAGTTGGAAAAGTTCGGATTCGAATTGATCAATACCCGAGAAGAAAGCTGAGAAATTTGCTAAAGGATAAAATTCCCTGCAAAAGGAGTTAGCTTTGAATATAATACTATTTGGAGCAACTTTTGAGAAATTGATTGAGGTGCCTTGTTGAATAGCGTGGGTAGGAATTTGAACAAGGAGCAAGTACTAGACAGAGATCGGAATAAGCGCAAGAATAAAGGACTGTGAGGTGGATAATGTAAGAAGCAAGTTATTATATGTAGGAGATATAATATAATAGGATGTACAGCTAATAATTATAGAGTAAACCTCAAAAGGGAACAAAATGTTATCAGTGTGGCAAGGTAGGACATTTGGTAAGAGATTGTAGGTCAAAACCATCAAGACAGCAAGGACAGCTGGAACAACACTAACGATTAAAGGGAATCAAGTGCTATAATTGTGACCAAATGGGATATTATAAGAGGGGGTGTCTAGCATTACAGAAAGAGAGTCGGATTGTTAAGCTTATGCATTATAAATTGTAACCACTACCAGCATTGCACCAAAAGTCCGAAAGAAACGGATGTCAGTTATAGAATGTGTGTTATTAATATCTGAATTACCTACCAGAGTTTTATTTGATATTGGTGCATCACATTCATTCATAGCCAATGCATGAGTAGAAATACTAGGAATAACTCTCGATTTTATGCATGAGATCATTACGGCGTCGAATCATGTTGAGGCTCGAGGGATCGATGCGTTTGTCTACTATTTGCTATGATCTTTAGTTGGTTATAAATGGTGTAGCGTAAAATTATGATGCATATGTGCTTAGTTTTGCGAGATACAAATTAATCTTAGGAATTGACTGGATGGCTCGGTATGGAGTAGTTTTAGATTATGATAGCAGGGTTTTTTGTTTGAATGGTCATGGGAAGCGCGATTTGATAATTCCAAATGCGCCGAACGTTTCCATAATGAAGTCGTATTTATTCATTAAACCTATCACACGATGAGTTGGCAATAATCCCCGTAGTTAAATATTTTCTAGATGTATTCTCTGAGGTTTCCAGACTTCCACCCCATAGAGAAATTGAGTTCAGAATTGACTTTGAGAAAGAAATTAGGAATGTGGTGATGCTTTGAGATATATGACTCCAAAGGAGAGAAGATAGTTACATAAAGAAGTTTCGGAATTATTGTAGAAAGGATTTATTAGACGTAGTATTTTTGAGTGAAGAGCGCATGTCACTTTCATTGCTAAGGTAGACAGTTCTCTAAGGTTATGGGTCGATTATCACGAATTGAATAAGCTGACGAAAGAAAACCATTATCCATTCGCTCTTATTGACGACCTATTCGATCAAATTGTCAAGGCAAAAGTTTTCTTATAACTTGACCCTTCTACCGGATTTCATCAGTTTAGAATTGTTGTGGGCAACATTTCGATGATCACTTTTCACACTCTGGGTCGGTTGTTTTAGTGGGTTGTGATGCCACTTGGGCTGACTAATGCCCCGGCTTATTTTGTTGATTTGATGAGTAGGGTCTTTCGAAAGCAGCTGAATAAATTCATTGTCATATTTGTTGAGGATATCCTAGTGTTTTCTAGAGAGAAGAAGGAGAACAAGTTGCACGTGGGGGAAGTACTGGATGTGCTAAAGAGGAATCGGTTGAGAGCTAAATTTTCGAAGTGCCGTTTTTGGAGGAGTGAGGCCCGATTTCTAGGACATCCTGTATTTGGTAATGAGTTGGCTGTAGACCAAGGAAAAGTAGCAACTGTTAAATAATAGAAGGTCTCGAAGAGTGCTTCAAAAGTACTTAGTTTCTTAGGATTAGATAGTTTCTATCGAAAGTTCATAAAGTACAAAGATATCTGCACCATTAACAAAGCTTACGAATGAAAATTTGGTTTAACTTTGGGATGCTGAGTGTGAAAAATCATTTTAGATTCAAAATGATCTAAATAGATTCAAATTCAAATAACTAAATAATTCTTAAATTTGAATGTTGAAAGTTTACGGTAATTAGACTTGGAAGTTAAATAATCATAAAAATTAACACTAATGTGTAATTAAGAAACTAAATTAATTAAAAACAACAGTTAATAAAATTCTTCCCGAAATGGAAGGACTGGTCGACCGCTCCTATAGGACCATTCGGCCACTAGTAGCGGCGGTTGACCGGTGAAGGTTGTTGCGGCTAGGATTTTCTACCGCAATGAACGTTTAGATTTTTATTATTTTAAACCAACTTAAATCCGATCGTTCTGGTGCATAGCGTAGCTTTCAGTTCATCTCTTCAAGATTTAGAAAATTCTTTAGGGTTTCAAGTAAGAAATCTTTTATTTTTGTTTATTGTTTATTTTCTAAACCTATTCTTCTCCACATCTCTAGTTTTCTGAACCTAACGTATGTACAAATCCATTGTTATATATTTAAAAAGAAGAGATCTAAAAGAGATCATTGAAGACGTGTCAAATCCAAAGTCAAAGCTATGGACTTACTTTGAGTGGAAATCTTTGTCTTTATATCTTAGTATTTGATTAATGTAGTTTGGATTTGAATTATGTCTTGTGGAGATCTGTAAACAACATATTAAAAATACCCAAACTCCCCTAAAGAAAAATGTCAATTCTGGATTGGAATCTCATTTGTTTATGTTAAAATAATGGAAATTGTGAAGATATGTAATTTTAGTGTTTCAACTTTCTATTCCACTTCTTCTTTTTTGGATTTGACTATGATTTCTAATTAGGAAATGTTGTATAGGGTATGAATTCTTATTCGTACTTTGCATCATTTATTTCTAAAATTTTAATAGAAATTTCATTTTATCTAATTTCATGTAAAAAGAAGTTGAATATAGTGTAAAAGAAATTGAAATTGTAAGTTTATTGATCTATTCCAATGATTTAATATAATAGGTTGAGTTTGAATGTTAGTTGCATACCGTTGAATCGACGGATTTTTCTATTAATTAAAAAAATCACTGAAAAATTGAAATAAAAATAACCGCGAGCGCACGGCGTATAATTTTAGTACGTTGCGAGTATGGCTCGATTTGCAGGGAATTGAAGTGATTCAAAGTTCCACTCAATCTAATTAACCAAGAGTTTAAAGTTGTTTAAGCTAAAAAATGTATAAAAAAAATACTAACAAAAGAAGTGAATAAAAATATGCGAGTAGAAGACAATTTAGAGGCAAATCCCTTCTTATGATCACATAAATCAATACAATGAAATTATGATCTCTCTTTTTGGTCATTAGTCAATTTAGTTGATGTATTTATCATAATTATGATATATTTATGCTATTGATTGGCCCAACATAAACCATCAAACTTTAACACACACACACCAAACCACTTGTTAACTCTCATGAAAATGATAATGAAATTGAAAATAAATTCTATTCTAAGCATGATCTATTTACTATTGATTAGTAATATAGACCATTAAATTTTGATTCTCATATCCACTTCATTACCAAAATCATATATAGATGAACATGTATTTTGTGTTTATGTTTGTTTAAGCACAGCCTATTTGGTGTCAACAACGTAGACTATCAAATTCAAAGTCAAACAACAAAATTTAACCACATCAAACATTTCCATTAAGCACAAAAAAAGATCATAAATTAACAAAAATATTGAATCGACATGATCAAAAGAGCTTCATTACCCTACATTGAAGGGGTTTAGTTTCTCATATATGTTATCATTTCAACAAATATAGATTTTAATATAGAAAACAAAAGAAGTGCAAGCTAATTAAAATAAACTAAATGCTAATCTACTTGCATAAAAGAAAGAGAACTAAACTACTAACAAAAGAAGAAATAAACAAAAAAAGAAAATGAATTAAAATTGCATATAAGAAAATTACATGAAGAAAAAACTAAGAAGCCATTAAAAAGAGAAAGAGAGTTTATGTTTATTTTTGTGGCTACCACTAAACTAACTATAAGGTGATGCTAAGAGCCTCTTACATGAAACATAAGAGATATTTATACATGCATAAAACCATAATGCCTATTTTAGGGGACTACCCAAATTGCCTTGAGAAAATGTGGCCACCAAGTTATCATTAGCTTCTAATTAATCCTCCATTAAATGTGCATTTGCATTTAATCTCCACTAACATATGCATTAGATCCTGACTGAAAATCATCGTAAGTGGGTAGATGGGGTTTTCCATGTTGCATGAAGTGATTTATTTCCATCTTTATTTGCCTTCTAACTCCTGTGCATACATATTTCCATGAAGCATCTTCCATCTTTCATCCATTTTTATACAAACAAAAATAAAATATGCAAATAAATATACTCAAAATTAATATACGGACAAAATTACTATTTTACCTCCAAATTGATGTATGAATGAGGACTTGAATTTTTTTTGAAATTTGGTTTTAAACATGTAAAAACACCATGTATGCTCATTTATTTAATTAAAAGTAGATTAAATATGGAAGTAAAAATATGCTCATTTAGGTGCACATCACATATAAGTCTGTTGATTGGGTTTTTAGATATTGGAGTTATGGTGTATTGATAATATGGAAATGAGACATATATTTGAAAAAATTAAAATTTAAATGTTAGTTTAGGGCGTAAACTCTTCACGCTTGGAAATTCCTAGGCATATATGTAAGCATAAATGACATATAATTATAACGTATTAAATGCGTCAAATAGGCTATTAATTCTTATTAAATCCCCCTAAGGAAAGAAGTTAATCATAAAGGGGAAACAAGAGTTTTATTAGAAGGCCTTGATATGAAATGAGGTGAAATGTATGATATTATATGTAGAGAGTGTTATAAATTATGACTAAGTTATAGGGATGCAAGGTCAGTAAAAAGCATATCGAAAGTCTAACCACTAATCTAACTACCGGCATTGTGACTATGGGATTGACGTGAGTCATCGCCTATGACAAGTAACTATAGATGTTGTGATGTTAATCTCAAATTATATAGGGTAAATATGTCCAGCTAATTTACTACCAGTACCAATGAATAGTTGGACTAATGTGAGACGTCATTGTGGGTCACAGATCATAATACAAAGGACTTCCTTCAAGAATTGAAGGTATTAAGTGGTTGTGTGAGGACTCACATCTTCTCTATGTAGGAAGTAGTAAATGGTCGGGGTTATGGATTAGGCACGGTAGAGGATATCTCGGGAAAGGGTCTGCTTCGATATGAAGTATTATGTAGCTTAAAAGATTTCGTGCAATGTTAGCTAGATAGTTATTAGAGAGGAGTCTACCTTTGGATAGGTATTAAAAGATGGTGACCTACCTTAAAAGATGTACTAAATGGTCAGAGTCTGTCTAGTTTCCATTAAAACGTATTAAGTGACTTGGGTGATAGAGTTAGGGGTATAATCTAGGGGCAATTACGTAATTTGTTACATATATCTAACTCGTTGACCGATTTTGTTCAAAATAAAAGGTATTTTCATTCTATAATATACTTGATATAATGTGTGATATTAACCAATCAATTTATGGGTTATTGGATTAAAAGCGAGACACCTACGGGCTTATATTTGGAAAGCCTTTTTGGCATATATTTAAAAAGGCTTAGGATGTAGATAAGATGAAAAAGAGATATTCCTATTTAAATTAAACTGCCTAAGTACTTCTATAATAAGATTCGAGGTTTTTATTCACCAAACATGCGTTGTTCTAACTCCCTTCTCATTATAACACAGGTTAGGAAAGATGACGATATTAAAGGCGAAGGTGCGGAGAAAGCTTGTAACAATTTATCTATTTATGTTATTTTTAGATGTACCTATTGGAAACTGTTGTATTTGAAATATGATGTACTACGGATATATAGCAGTTATTATTGATTTTTGTTTATGGTTTTATGACGTTTTAAATTTATAAAAAAATGGGTACTGTTGTTATTATTATATTTTATCCCTCCTCTGTGAGATCTGAATATGTAGATAAATAGCATTTTATTGTTCTTTTTACAAACCAACAGCCAGCTTTGAAACGAGTCTAAGTTTCGATCTGGGTCGGAACTTTGTTCCATTTTGAGGCAAATTGTTGCATCTGCTTTGGTAACTAACAAATCAACAAAAAATTCTAGGTAAGTCATCTCATATTCGTAGGGTATCCACCCTCAAATCATAGCGAATGCATTGGGAAACGTGTGATAACATCGTAGGTAATTCGATGATAAATCCCATATAGGCCTCGTAAGGACCGCGTTGAGAATTTTTTTTCGATGATTGGTGTTTTTTACGAATGAATAGGCATCGACGGGACGTTGGGGAATGAATTCCCAATGCCCTAATCAGTTAGTTTTGTGTAGGGATGTCAATGCGTACCTGAAAAATTCGAAATAAGTCCTTATTCGTAACTGTAATATGAAAAAAAATCTAATACATGAAAAATGGATAGGGATGT
Organism: Allium cepa; assembly: GCA_030765085.1. Lineage (NCBI taxonomy): Eukaryota > Viridiplantae > Streptophyta > Magnoliopsida > Asparagales > Amaryllidaceae > Allium > Allium cepa. Next base: position 613,852,769 of record CM060932.1, read on the forward strand.
GGATATGACCATATCCTATAACTATACATCCGGGTTATATCAAGACGGAATAATTTTTTGCGTATTTTAGTACATAAAATGATTGTCATTTATTGTTTTGTCTAGTAAAAAAATTAATACATGTATAAAAATTAATATTTGCTTCTTAGAATTTTTTTTAACATATTCATTATTTTTATATATTTTAGCACTGAAATTGATTTAAAATAAATTAAAATCTTCTATTTAATTATTTGGATTTATTATTTGTGAACTAGTTGTAAAATATCTGATAAATATCTCATATCCGTCCGCATCTGTGGATATGAATATATGGTACGCGAAAATGATTTTGGGTATGTATACGGATAAAAGACTATCTGATATGTATTTGATCATTTGCAGGCATGGTTTCGTGCTGCTAGACCAAAACTAGAGGTACAAGTTTGCATTTAGCAATGCCTGTAATGATACCTGAAGTTACTGCCGAATTGAAAGATGGAGACCATATTGAGGTGTCGTTCGCAGCCTTTTTATACCACATTATCGTTGATGACGCGTCTGATAACCCAATGTTCAATTCTCATTTCCTAGCATTGTTGCTCGGTTAAACAAATTTGATACGTTGGCGTCCGACGTATCCAACGCGTCGGACAAACACATCGGACGCCAACGTATGTCCAACCTTCCCCTACATAACCAACACCTCCTTCACACCATTACACCAACCTCTTCTCCTCCTTTTCCCCTTTCATCTCCTCTCTGCTTCATACATTTCCATCTACGCCAACAATGTTTAACTCCGAATCTGATTCCAACCACGAAGATGACAAGATTCGGTCGCTATAGCAACGTATTTACGTAGAAGAAGAAATGATATCTTCTAGATTGATACATCAAAATATATCGGTTTAATATAGGTAGAAGACATATTGAATAGGCATCGTGAACGCTATCAACGAAATTTTCGAATGAAAAAGACTTTGTTTTCTTTTGTTATGGGATAGGTTGCAAAATTATGGTCTAACTACAACGGAAAGCGTTAGTATCGAAGAAACGGTTGACATATTTGTATATACTATAACTGCAGCGCTCTCAAATCGATAAATGAGCGAAATATTTCAAAAGTTAGGTAGCACACTTTTAGTTTGTTTTCATGTTGTTTTAGATGTTGTACTATTAGTCACTGCAGATATTATGAAGCTAGATAACCCTCAATTTAATACTATTCTAGATCATATTAGAACTTCAAAACGCTACTACACATACTTTAGAAACTGTGTTGGTGCTATAGACGATACACATAATGGCACACTTACCTACAGATCAAGTAGTTCCATACATATGACGAAAAGGTGATGCTACATAGAATAGCTTAGCAACATGCTTATTCGATTTACACTTTGCTTATGTTGCAGCTGGTTGGAACGGTACTGTGCATGATAGTAGAATTTTTAGTTTAGTTATAACTGATAGAAACTCTAACTTCCATCACCCTTCACCTGGACAATATTATCTAGCTGATACAGGATATCCAATTCAAACTGGTTATTTACTACCATATCGTAATATTAGATATTGTATTCCTCATTTTCATGAAATCGCAAATCAACCGAAATCAATAAATCAAAATTTTAATTTCTATCATTTGAGTTTATTTATGACAATTGAGAGAACCTTTGTAATATGAAAGAAAAAGTTTGTCATTTTGAAGAGTATGCCAACATATTCCTTTAAAACTCCAATAAAAGTTGTCATATCTACAATGTCTATAAAAATTATATATGAAAATACAACATGGATGATCTAGATTCCATGCCTTATGATGATGATCCTGATCTTATTTTAGAGGAATATCATGAGGAATATTATAATATAAGAACTGCACCAAACAGAGCAACTGAAATGATACAACGGCATATAGCAATGAAATGATAACAATTCAAAATGGCATAAAAGATGAAATTTTTTGCAGCAGAGCTGCACTGATTGATTGTATCGTTTTATCTGTATTTACCGGTACTATATAATTAATTTGGATCTATTTCAATTTTCGTACTGTTATTTCATTTTAATTAAATTAAGATAGCATGACAAAACAAATTATTGATTGATTATTAATCAATTAAATTAAAAATCACAACTTAAAAGTTTCGTTCAAACATCTCATTCAAATGCTCCGTTCGTGACCGTAAACGTATTCCTCGTTTATCAATTCTTTCCGTTCAAATATCTCGTTCAAATACTTTGTTACAGTTCGTCGCAATAGCACTACTCACCTTATCTGTTATTCTCTCGCTGAATCAAACACCGTGAGGATTTCATTGGTCACAGTGGATTTATGCTTTGGGATAGTTGGATAATGCGGTATGGACAAGCTTAATGCATCTTTACGTCAACTTCAAATTGTATTGAAATTAAATGCGCCTTCGCCTACGTTTTGAAGTACTTTTCTCGTCCATCTACTCGAAATGGTCATTTTTCACACAATCAAGAGAAATACATAAATGTAGTTTCAACACAAATAATCAAAATACAAACTTATATTTCTCAGACGTAAAAAAATTACTTCAAAGATTTCACATTCTTGTTATCCACGTACAGGAAATTCATATGGTTATTTATTTTGTTGATTACCTGATGAGAGGATAAGCGGATGCATTCGGGAATAACAAAATATATATATATATATATACTACTTTCTCAAAGCCGGATATCTAACTGCTTTGATTATTTGGAAAGTTGGACGTACATCCTCGTAATTATTAAAATCAAGTTTCATGTCTCTTATGATTTCCATTTATAATATAGCATTTATTTTTAAAAAAATATGTGTAATTCAAAAAAGTATTTGAATGCGTGTTCATGTTGTCAATTTTTCGTAATTTATAACCGCATGTATTATACATTCGCGTAATCGCTGTTAAATTTGAAAACTTCTTGAAAAAAAGAAAGTAATATAAAAAAAAAATATACAAAATAGTTTTTTGAAGGTGAGAAAGAAAACAAATAAGGTGTACCTAATTTTTTTCAAATTTTATATTTGACGGATTGCTTTTATTTGAACGATCATCAAAATAATTAAGATAAGTAGAGCTGGACAACTTTATGAAAGCTGCGTAAACTTCTCAACCATATATATTCGTTTTGTTAGAGATCATGAGGCCAAACAGAAGTACATGTTTGATGTAAGCAATGGGGCTTGTAAATCGTTGCTTGCAATCTAAAAGTGTAACAAATATATGCAGCTTCGACTACCAAATATATTGTAATACCTATATTTAGTCCCTTCTACGTTTTCATTCTTCAACAGCATCGATTGAAACTGACATGTAAAATGTGATTTATGAAGTCAACAACGTTGCTTAATAATTTAAAAAGTATAGAAGAGGTCTTTTTTAAGGTCTAATAACAAACGCTGAGCCGCCCATTCATTTGTAATATGGTCAAAAGGCTCAACCAAAGTTGGATTGTACTACTTCAAAAATATTAATGTATAAAGATTTCATTGCCCAACTCAACGAACTTAGATTTTTAACATTATAAACAAAATATGAGTAAATTTATACGAAGCTACAGGTTGGTGCACCAACTAGCAAAACGATCGAGTCAAATTCTATGATATATAAGTATATAACATACTGATGTCATGAACTAAACTTACAACTTTATTCCCAAAAATAAAAATAAAATAAAAAAATTGAATTGACAAATAATAGGCAAACGAAACATAAGAGCAAATGTAAGACTAACATGACTGCTTGCACCATTATCCCGGAGTTCTGTGTTTCGATTTTAGTGAGAGAGGTGATAGGTGCAAAACTTACATTTGCGTAATTCAAACATACATTAACGCATGGTATGTTGAATTTATGACTTGTAATACTAACATGCGTTACTGTGTTACCATCTCAGTACCTAATTTTAAAATAAAAAAAAAACATAACATTAAAACAACATCTCAGTACCTAATTTAAAAAAAAAAAGCATAACAGTAATAATACAATGAGATGATTTATACGTATGACATTTGGTTATTTTTCACTGTATTATCTTCTTGGATCGGATGCTCATCTGCCCGGCCCACACTCTGTATCCATCAGTGAACATTTACTGGCTGTAGGGAAGTCATAGATGATTTTATTTGGCAGTATCGATACCAAACTTAGAATTTGACCCACATTATAAGTTGGGAAACATTTAAACGTTTAGTCATAATTTTGCTCGTCTCGGCTTCTTCTGCATGAAATTAAAGTACGACTAAGGCATACAACTCTAGAGTTGATTTTAGGTCAACCGAACCACCCAAAAAGGCATAAATTTGACCAACAAATACCACATGAAGACTTGACGTATGTTGAAGCTTAGGTCAATGATTATTATCATTAATAGATTGGAAGACCAAACATCTTCAAACAAGATAAATGATAGACGTTGGACTATATCAAAACACAATATTAACATTTGGGAACATAACTTAAGAGAACTGTAGAATGCACTTAGAATTTGACTTTACTATTCTTTTGCAAGCAATCTTTTACTTCTAAATCATTCACTTTTATATTAAACTATTTCGTAATTCGTACGTTAAACACGCTACATTTGAAAATGATAATTGTATAAACATTTTTAAAGAATTAAATTTATTATGTTATATAGGGTGAAATTGCTAAGATACATAAGTTATGTATTGCAGATTATTTTTTAGCATGTAATATTTGTTATGTGATTTAATTTGTATATAAAAAAAATTAAAATTGTCATTTTTGTAGATAATAATGAGTTAAATAATGATTTATTATTTTAAAATATTTTAGTATTTGTTAAGAAAATAAATGAAAATTATTATTCTTAAGATAATTGAGCTAATACCAACGCAAATAATTATAATATATTACCAAAGTGATAAACAAAATACTTGTTTAACGATTAAAAGTTATGTAACAAATTATGTTGCATTTTAATTAAATAACAACATGGTTATTAAAATCATTGTTTCATACCACAATAATTTTAATTTATGATAAAACTTTTCGAAAAATAGGTAACACCAGCCTCAAAAGGACAATAAAAAAACTCTAATCATTATTCATTAACTAACATAAATTATGACTACACAACTAAAATTTAACATTTTCTCAAAATGCATTAACCGATAATATTCGTTGTTTTGCCTATAGAGCCTGTCTTGGGGCATATGGCACTCGTCGATGTTCATTACAAGTGGAAGCCGTCATTATGTACTACATGTCTATCCATTGGTCATCTTGCTCCATCTTGCAAGCATTGTCCAACTTCTTCTCCTAGCCTCTCAGTAGTGAAAACTGATATCAAAATTCCCATCCCTAGTTTGATCTCAATGCCTAGGGTAGTGAAGCGTACATGGAAACCCAAATCTCGACCCCCTATAAAACAACAAAGCCTGAAGAATTACGGACACATCCTTCCAAGTCTATTATATAGAATCCAAATGAGAAGTTGTGGGTTCATTATGCATCTCTTCTTAGGTTCAATCCTTTGGATAATACATTTCTAAAATTTATGGCAGATGTTGATGGCGAGCAAAGATATTTATTCTACCATACTGCAGGCGAATCTATTATCCTCACCTTGGATGGTGAGTATGGCCTTCTTAACAAGAGGCGTTGGAAGATGAAAATGAAAGTCTATAAAGTGGATCGTGTAGTGTATATGCAAGTATATGTGACAAACTATATGATGCAACTAAGATAAAACTAATCTAGGTAAATATAGAATAAGCACACTAGGATTTTATACTGGTTAGGACCTCCCGTCCTACGTCCAGTCCCGAATCTCCCCTACGGAATTCGACTATCAAACACCCTCACTTCGCCCAGAGAAATAGGCTTGGTTACAAGAGCTTGTTCTTGTCAAGTATGTGTTCTATAACACGGATATTGACTATTAGGTACAAATGTTTCCAATATATATATATAGACACACACACACACACACACACACACAGAGTATTGATTGAGGAGATCTGAATATATGGAAGAGTGAAATACAAGTATAGATTGTTAAAGATCAAGAATATGACAGAGTATGTGAGTAAAGAGCGCAAGTAAGTAAGGTGAGTTCTTCTCTTTGATTCTTTATGTTATATATAGTGGTAGAGAGATTATTTGAGTAGTTGCATCCATTAACGAGTGCTCTATAGTTGCTTATAATGGTGATGAAGAGTTGCAGTGAAGAGAAGCGAAGGTGTCTTTTCAAATGTGTCAGTTGTCATTTGAATTTTAAATTCCGAGTTCAGAATCAAACGTTTGGTATTTGTTTCAGACATCTGACTCTATATTTTTTTTTTGTATACAATAGTCTTTCAAACGTCTGAGTGCATCAACCAGACGCCTGATCCTGTTTATTTTGTATTCCAGAGGATTTTTTCAGACGTCTGCCTAGTGCACCCAGACATCTGAAAGCTGTGCATATTTTCTTTGTGCAGCTGTCTTGTTCTCCATCGATCCTATCGATTTGTAGTCTCTTGTAATGTTCTTTGAGCCTTGTTCTTGTCTTTCTAGCGATGTTATTCTAGTAAGTACCTGTAAATATAAATATATATGATGCATATTCAATTTTCGTTGTATAGTTGTTGTCATTGAAACCGTAGATTTGATTTTCTAACAACCTCTCTCTTTTTGATGATGACAACTATACAATGTACTTATATATAATTTATAAATCTCCCTCTAAATATGTGCTAATTCCTATATATATATATATATGTATGTATATATATATAATTTCTCCCCCTTTGGCATTACCAAAAAGAATTCTAACTAATTAAATGTTGAAATAGTAGCCAATCGTCAAAGATATATAGAGAGATAACACACAAAAGAGAATTTTATTAATAATTGCAATTGAGTACATTCATAGATTTTTCAAGTGTACATAAGATGAAATCCTAAAATCTATGAGTCTTTCAGGGAAGCTTTTTCTTAATCATCTCCTTTATCTTCTTTTTTAGAAGAGATAAGTTGCTTTGTAGAAGATGTCAGAGCTTGTTTTAGAGGTTCGTCTTCCTCAAAAAGTTTGGAATGTTTCGAAGGAGGAGAAGGCATTGGGGTTGGCCAATCTTCGGAAAGGGGTGTCGGACCATGAACCCTTTAAAGAACCTCTTTGAGAACCGATAATATAGTTGAAATTGATTTTTCAACTGTTGCTAGACGTGTGGCAAAAGATGTTTCAAAGCTATCAATATGTTTAGCAAAAAAGTTTTGATTTTGAGACAAGGTATGTTGATTTCGAAGAGTGAGATCTCGAATGCTTTCATTTGGATTTGTTTCTGTTCGAGTTTCCAAAATCTCATCCTGGCATGTATCATCAAATGGTGCAGGAGGAGGAGGAGTTGTCTCATGATGATGTTCCTCCTCTTGTGATGGTTCATGGTGTGGTTGAGGTGGAGACCCAACTTGTCTGGCTTGACAATTGTGCGTTCAATCTTCAAAAGATATAACTCCGGAGGAATTTTCGGTAGGTGCATTAGTGAGGAAAACCTTTGTGGAAGCATATTTGGGGAGATTTCTTTAAAAGTTGATAAGTAAGGGGGATGTTGTGAGCACGTAGAAGTCTCATGATGTATGTGGGATAGATAATTAATGGCCGTGATCGAGTCCAAAAATGTTTGAGCTCGTCAAAAATAAATTTGTCCCAATTCACCATTGTTCCGCTAAATAGAGCATATAAAGCTTTGTGTCCTAACTTAGTTATCTGCTCATGACTTCCCAGACGTGGAACGACGGTATTGATGATCATTCGAGCAAGAATTCTTGCTTTTGGTCGTAGATATTTGGATGCAAATTTAGGCATTTCATCCTCCCATATTTGATGTGTTATACTATTCTTTGGTTTGAAACGCATATCGGGAATATATATAGATTTTCGCCCGTGTCGGAACATCCGAGAGCTCTACCTATTATTACCAGAGTGAGTCTAATCGTATTGCCATAAACGCTAAACCATAGCCAATTGTCTTCATTTTTAGTGTTCCATACCGCCGTGCTATCCAAATTTACGTAAAAATAAATATAGCCAATGGATCGATTTGGATGTCGTTGGGAGTGAATGATATTAATGTTTATAGACCAGCATTCTCACATATTTCATCCAAATCGTATATTGAAAACTTAAGTAAGTTAGAAAATGGACCTATGTGAAGTTTCTTCTTCTGTATATCCGCATATCTTTTGAGTGAGTGTGGTGCTCGATTCATCCATCTTTCGATTTTATCATCTGAGCAAACTTGAGAATTTGAGGAAGTTCGTTGGTCTTGTTTTCTTTTGGTTATCTTAGGGTTTAGTTCTAGGAGGCATTGTAATCGACCGAGTGTGAAATGAAAAGATGTTTTTGAGTAAAAAATCGTCGATGAATTATAACCGGTTGAAAATAGAAATGATATTAGAAAAAAATAGACGTTATCTGGGTGTTTTAAAGGGTCAATTGAATTTCAGACGTTTGGAAACGAATTCAGACGTCTGATTTACCCTAATTCGAACACATTAAATAAGTTTAGACATCTGGTTTAATTGGTAGACGTCTGGTTTGATCGAGTTTTAAAAATTTGATAGTCGGAGAGATTTTTCAGACGTCTGGTTTAAATATCAGACATCTGAAATATATCAATTTTTTATAATTTGGTGGCAGAGACTTAATTCAGATGTCTGGTTCAAGGTCAGACGTCTGAAATAGTCTGGTATCTATTTCAAGAAGGCAAAGAAAATTTTCAGACGTTTGGAAGGTTATAACAGACGTCTGACATATGCACAGTGATGAAAAATTCGTGGGATATCAGAGTGCAGACGTCTGAGGTCAATATCTAGACGTCTGAAATTACCAATCTTCCAAAATAGCCTAATTCTAAAGGGTGTTGCTTATTTCTCGACCTTCTATTGTTTGAAACAACATGTTTTATTATTTTTGGGAAGCAAAATTACAAATATACATAGATACAAGTACAATAAAAAATATAATCTATTTAGATGGCGATGGAGTTTTACGATCATCTGACTTGTCATCCCTCCATGGTTTTACTGGAGACCATATATTTCCACGTTCGTGGGTTCTTGGGGAACCAGAGAATCGCCTTGGTGAAGGGTCCAAAGGTGTATGATACGAGGAAGAGGGATCCAAGGAACTGCAAGGCATCGGAAGTGGTTCATGGACATCTTTCTTCCGTGAAGCACAAAACTTCATCGCTACTTGCTCTAAAAAGCTTAGTCGACGTGTCGTGACTTTTTGTTCAAAATATAATTCTCGTTGTATATCTATTTGTTGTTTTTGATAGTGATGTATCTCATCAATTATCTCCTTTTTTTAGGAGAGACAAATAAAGATCGTTTGGACTTCTTGTTATCGGGAGTGAATCCCGTGTGATAGGAGGACCACCTATACGTCGGATACTGATTTGGTGTGAGGGTAAGAAGCCGTTGTGGTGTATCCACCGAGCTATCTGTTGTAGGTGTCGAGATGGATAGATAATAATTTTCAGAAGCCATGATTATATTTTGTTGAAAAAGAGTATGCATTGTATAAATATTTTTTCTTTCTTATTGTATGAAGATTTATACATAAGTTCAAAAATTATTTGTAGATAATTTTTAGAAACTAACTAACTAAAAAACTAAAGGTGGAGGATTTATCAATTACAATTTGTGTGTAGAAAATTATTAGCTAATCATAGCATAAGTGAAGGTGTGGTTATTAATTTAGAAGATCATTAAGAGAGCATATCCCTAAATCGCATCGCAGTTTAACAAACATTTGTTCATTTAGTTGTTTTGTGAAAATATTTGCTACTTGATTATCGGTATTTACATATTCTAATGAAATAATTTCTTTTTCAACATTGTCATGTAAAAAATGATGTCGTATATCTATATATTTAGTTCGTGAGTGATTTACATGGTTTTTGATAGATTTATTGCACTCATGTTATCGCAATATATTGATGATTTATTGATAATTTTACTGAAATCCGTAAGTGTTTGTTACATGTATATCACTTGTGCACATGCTAGAGCTGCTGAAATATATTCGGCTTCGCAAGTAGATAAGGAGACACAATTTTGGTTTTTGCTAAACCGTGAAACTAATGATTGTCCGATAAAGTGACATGTTCCATTCGTACTCTTATGATCTGTTCTACATCCATCGAAATCCGCAACACTATATGAAACTAGTTCAAATGATGATCCTTTAGGGTAAAACAAACTATAATCTCTAGTACTAGTTAGATGTCGTAAGATATGTTTAACAGCTCTTAGGTGAGATTCTTTTGGTTTTGCTTGAAATCGGACAGAGACATACGCTCATCATAATATCGGGTCAACTAGTCATCAAATAGAGTAAGGAACCAATCATGCTACGATATAACTTTTCATCGAAATCTTTTCCGTTATCATCCTTTACTAAGTGAACACTAGTACTCATCGGTGTTGGTTTGCTTGAAGTTTTATCCATTTCAAAACGACGTCATAGATCGTTACAGTATTTTTCTTGATGAGTAAAAATACCATTTTCAAGTTGTTTTATTAGTAAACCTAAGAAGAAATTTAATTCTTCCATGTGAGACATTTCAGATTCATTTTATTTGAAAAGTGATTACAGAGATTTTCGTTGATTGAACCAAAAATAATATCGTCAACATAAATTTGTACAACTGAAATATCGTTATTTTCTCGTTTAATAAATAAAGTTGTATCGATTTTGCCTATTTGAAAACCAGATGTAATTAAGTGATTTTTAAGACGTTCATACCATGCCCGAGGAGCTTGTTTTAATCCATACAATGCTTTTTGTAATTTAAAAACATGGTCGGAATATTTTTCGTGAATAAATAATGGAGGTTGTTTAACATATACGTTTTCTTTAATAAAACCGTTTAAAAAAGCACTTTTGACATCCATTTGAAATAGTTTAAAGTTGTGCTGATTTACAAAAGCGAGTAATGTACGAATGACCTCTAATCTTGCTACTGGAGCAAAGGTTTCGTCATAATCGATATCTTATTCTTGATTATAGCCTTGAGCAACTAAACGTGCTTTATTTCTAACAATATTTTCATTTTCATCTGCTTCGTTTTTAAATAACCATTTTGTTCCTATGACCGGTTGATCTTCCGGTCTTGGTACTAATTCCCAAACATTATTACGTTCAAATTGATTTAATTCTTCTTGCGTGGCTCGTATCCAAAAATTATCATTTGAGGCTTCTTTACAATTTTTTGGTTCAAAACTTGACACAAATGCTATATGGCTTATTTGATTAAGTTGATTTCTAGTTACTCTAGAATTGAGATCTCCAATGATATTATCTTTTGGATGATCCTTAAGAATTCTAGGGGATGATATCAAATTATTATTTCACGCATTTGTCTCATTATTAATAGAATTTGTTGTATTTGTTAATGGAATTATTTCTTCATCATCATTAGTATGATGGTTATGAAGATTTTCGTTGAACGAAACATGTAAACTTTCTTCAATAGTGTTATTTCTTTTATTAAAAATTCTATATGCTTTGCTGCGATCCGAATATCCAACAAAAATTCCTTCATCGGCCTTTGGGTCAAATTTTCCTAAATTATCTTTTGTATTTAATATAAAACATTTTGATCCGAAAGTTTTAAAGCATGATAGTTTAGGTTTTCTTTCAAAAAATATTTCAAAACAAGTTTGTTTAGTCACAGGACGTATGGTTACTAGATTTAACACATAACAAGCTATGGCAATAGCTTCAGCCCAAAAATGTTTTGGTAGACCACTTCTATTTAATAGTGTTCGTGAAAATTCTTGTACGTACGATTTTTTCTTTCTATTACACCATTATGTTGAGGTGTGTAGGGAAAAGAAAAATTATGACTTATTCCTTTCTTATTACAAAAATTAGTAAAAAGATCGTTTTCGAATTCTCCATCGTGATCACTTCGAATATTTTTAATTTTCAAATCAATTTGTGTTTCAATTCTTTTAGCAAATATTTTAAACATACCAAAGGTGTCACTTTTATGTTTTAAAAATAAAGTCCGTGTATATCTTGAAAAATCATCAACTATTACGAAAACATATTTGTTGTGATTTATAGATCGTGCTTGCGTTAGACCAAATAAATCTAAATGTAATAATTCTAATGGTTGTTTTGTAGAAATATTATTTTTAGATTTAAAAGAACTTTTCTTTAGTTTTCCAATTTGACAATCTTCACATAAATTTTCTACTTTGTAATTTATTTTAGGTAAACCTCTAACTAGCTCTTGCTAATTTATTAATATATTTAAAATTAATATGACAAAATCGTTTGTGCCATAACCATGGATCGTCATGTTTGGCCGTTAAACACAAATTTGAATTTTTATTTATATTCATGTTTAAGACATAAATACTTTTGTTTCTAAAACCCTCAAATATAAGTTGTTTGTTATTATCTAAAATGTTATATCTATCTTTTTCGAAATTAATTTGAAAACCTTTATCACATAATTGACCAATACTTAGTAGATTGTGTTTTAGATTTTCTACTAATAAAATATTTGTAATTATAGGAGAGTTAGAAATACCAGAGTTGATGTCTTCTCCAATGCCCATGACGTATCATTTTGAGTTATCTCCAAAAATTACTGTTCCACCATCGATGTATGTTATATTTGATAACATTTTTGAATTTCCGGTCATATGCTTGGAGCATCCGCTAGCTAGTATGCATTTTTCTTTATTTTTTATTTTCGGTACCTGCAAAATAAAAAATGTTTTAATTGGTACTCATATAATTTGTTAGGGTCCTAGATGTTAGGAGAAGTATGTAGCCATACCCAAGATGGTTTGGTACCTTTATGAATATAATTCTTATTATATACTACATTCTCTAAGAAATTATTAATATGTTTTTTGTCTAATCAAATTATTATTTGTCTTAGGAATCCAAATTTTTATATTTTTGGTATTCATATTAGACTTAGGTGAACTTTTAGTCTTTTTATAACTATATTTTTTAACATTATTTCCTTTTTGTTTTAGGAGTATTTTTAAATCCTATTCTATTTCTATTACCTGATGATTTTGAAGTTTTAATAAGATTTTCTAAATCCTGTTTTCCTTTATTAAATTTTGAAGCATTATTTGTAATTTTATCTAATTTTTCTTTTGATTCTAAATTTTCAATTTTCAATATTACTCTTCAAGTTGGCATTTTCTTTTACAAGTTATCCTTTACTATTTTAGTTTTATCAAAATCAATAGTAATAGCCTCATTTTCGACCAAATTTTTTTTAATTTTTTTTTGAGATAATTCTAGTACCTCTTCTAAAATAATTTTTTCATCTTTTAACATTCCTACTTCAAGTTCTAATCTATTTATTTTGGCTACATGTTCTTTGTTCAATTTTTTAATTTGTCTAAACTTATCATGTAATTCCATGCTAAGTTCTAATAATTCGTCATAGCTATGTACGGGACATGCCTTATCAGTTTGTGCCATAAAATACACATTAGCTTGTTCTTCGTCACTACCGCTATCACTATTTGATGATGATGAAGAATCTGAGTCATCCTATGTTACATTGAAAGCCTTCTTCTTTTAGAATTTTTCAAATTTGTTCTTCTTTTTATCATTATTGAGCTTGGGACAATCTTTCTTCATATGTCCAAATTGATTACATTCATAGCATTTGATTGATGTTTGATTTGTTGAGCTTGATTTACCTCCTTTCTGAAATTTAGTCATTTTCCTAAACTTCTTAAATTTGTTATAGTTTTTGGAAATAAATACAATTTCTTCTTCGTCTAAGTCAGAGTCTTCATTTGTTGCCGGGAATGCTATGTCCTTCTTTTTCGAATTTAGTTCTTTTCGTGCCTGCAAATTAGCTTCATAGAACGTTAACTTTCCTGTCAACTCTTCAACTAAGAGTGCTGAGAGATCATTAGCTTCTTCGATAGCTAATACTTTTCTTTCCCACTTTGGAGTTAAAGAATTGAGTATTCTAGATACTAAATCAAAATTTGTGAATTTGACTCCAAGTACCATTAAATCATGTTGAATGGTTTGGAGTCTAGAGTATATATCTACTATAGATTCATTTTGTTTCATTTTAAATGATGAGAATTGATTTGTAAAATTGAAATCTTAGTTTGTTTAACTTTGTTTGTGCTTTCGTGTGTAACTTGTAAGGTACACCAAATATCAAATGCAGTGTTACATAACATGACGTGTGAAAATTCATTTTTATCTAGTGAGAAAAATGAAATATTCGTAGCTTTGGCATTATTCGAAGCTGTCTTTTTTTTGTGCATCGGTCCAGGTGTTCATAGCAGTAGTAGGTGCTTCATATTTATCTTGAATGGCTGACCAAATTTCTAGTCCATTAGCTTCCATAAAAAATCTCATACGTGTTGACCAATATGCATAGTTAGAGCCATTAAAAAGTAGGGGTCGTGTTGTGGATTGTCCTTCTTGAAAAATACTTGCCATATTAAAATGATTCAAAAACATGTTACTGTACTTTGATCAAACCTTGCTCTGATACCAGTTGAAAGTCTATAGAGTGGATCGTGTGGTGTATATGCAAGTATATGTGACGAACTATATGATGCAACTAAGACAAAATTAATCTAAGTAAACATAGAATAAGCACACCAGGATTTTATACTGGTTCGGACCTCCCGTCCTACGTCCAGTCCCGAAGCTCCCCTTCGGAATTCGACTATCAAACACCCTCACATCGCCCGGAGGAATAGGCTTGGTTACAATAGCTTGTTCTTGTCAAGTATGTATTCTAGAACATGGATATTGACTATTAAGCACAAATTCTTCCAATGTATACATCTAGAGAGTATAGATTAAGGAGATCTGAATATATGGAAGAGTGAAATACAAGTATAGATTGCTAGAGATCAAGAATATGACAGAGTATGTGAGTAAAGAGTGCAAGTAAGTAAGGTGAGTTCTTCTCTTTGATTCTTGATGTTATATATAGTGGTAGAGAGATTCCTTGAGTAGTTGCATCCATTAACGAGTGCTCTATAATTTCTTCTGATGGTGATGAAGAGTTGCAATGAAGAGAAGCTAAGATGTCTTTTCAAATGTGTCAGTTGTCATTTGAATTTTAAATTCCAAGTTCAGAATCAGACATCTAGTATTTGTTTGAGACATCAGACTCTGTATATTTTTTGTATACAGTAGTCTTTCAGACGTCTGAGTGCATCAAGCAGACGTCTGATCTTGTCTGTTTTGTATTCCAGAGGATTTCTTCATACATCTGGCTAGTGCACCCAGATGTCTGAAAACTGTGCATGTTTTCTTTGTGTATCTGTCTTGTTGCTTCATCGATCCTATTGACTTGTAGTCTCTTATAATGTTCTTTGAGCCTTGTTCTTGTCTTTCTAGCAATGTTGTTCTAGCAAGTGCCTGTAAATATAAATAAATATATGCATATTCGATTTTCATTGTATAGTTTTTGTCATCGAAACTGTAGATTTGATTTTCTAACAGAAAATTGGGACAGGAAGTATATGTACTTTGAGGAGTCATTCAAATTTCTTCCTAACATTGCCTTGTTATTTAGGGAGTTTATACATATACTAAATTCTGACTTTGACGATGAGGGGTTGTCTCCTCCGATGAGGCTGGAGCCTAAAGGTGTTTTTTTACAGTAGAAGAGACATTGTAGCCTTACACCTGCACAAATTGTGTCTTTGTAGTTTTTGAGGCATTTGTACCTGAAATGTCTCGAACTGGCCCGAGCATTATGAAATAATACACGGATCAGACTATATCTAATCAAGTATTATGATAAGGGTAAACAGTTCTACAAAAATAATAAAACACTATGACTTCTAGAAATGCACAATCACCGGGCTCTACGTCAATATACACACACTAATATAGAAATGCAGGCCTGATAAACTATTAATTCCATAATCATTCCTCAAAGCATCAAATACATAAATTGCTCAAATCCGTACAGAACAACTCTGGTTTCAATAGATGTCATCACCCTATAAAAATACATCAAATCAGAATTCACGGGAATTTACTCTAATGGGTGAATCATACATATCTCAAATACACATCAAATCCAGAAATATCAATAGTGGAGATATCATTAAGTATAATCAGGCTGGCACAAAGGACTGCCCGAATATAACTCTCAATCTCGACAAAATACCATTGGTATCAAGTAGGATAAGCTGCCTGTCAATACACTAAGAATCCACTATACTCAAGTCATATTTTTGGTATAATCTCACCTCTTCATATATATATATATATATATATATATATATATATATATATATAATCAGAATATATTTTATGGGAAATGGCAGTACAAAAGACATGAAGTCCCAAGTAGAGCCATACATAACAATATGTGGTCACAAAGTCCATATTCATACTACAGCGAGGAGTATCAATCATATATGCCAATTCACTACTCCATCAGAACCAGAAGGGAGATTGATAGCACAAAGCAAGCGCCGAAGTCACCAAGTCTCTATAGTCTTAGTTACCACTCAGTCATCGTGACTCGTATCTAGTTATGCGCTCGTCAATGCAAGGACTAATCAGTCACAACACTACAATTGCCAATGTAGGTAACAGACTGCTGGCTTAGGTGACACAAGGGCGATTACAAAGCTAATCACAAAGATATACAATAATATTGTGTCACGGATCTGAGGCGCGACCCCACGATCAAACCGTCATGATGGATTCTAGCCATCTGGTTCTCTCTAACAAACATAATAAGAGTACATCATAATAATAGCATATAGGAACAATACACGTAGACTTGAAGTTTCACTAACTATAGTCACAAAGCTGTAAATCACCTATCCACTCTACTCCCATCACGTGAGTGTCATTTACTAACAATGAATAGCCGAATAAATATCACAACAGCATTCCATTCATTGTGTAATAAACGTTTATTCGCTGCTTATAAACTACACTCATCTCTATTATTCTGTATAACGAGTCCAAAGAATATCCAGATAAATATTACTGAATGCCCCATCTCAAATTATATTATAACCCTGTTTATTCAGATTTCTTATCACACAGAATTAAATACAATAAAATCATATTAAGTATGTAGTCACCGTATGATATAAAAACACAACAAATCAATATCAACGGTGAATTATTCACAATGTCGAAACCTGTAAGGAAAAATGAGAAATCAAAGAAGTAGAAATCATACTTTAAAATCCTAATTATAAGTCAAAAATGAAATAATGAAGTTCAACAAAATATTTCTTTAAACAAGTCAATCAAATATCTAAATTTATACAAAGAATACTTTGTTATTCATAAATAATCACATTATTTGTGAAAATAAACTTTAAAATATCTAAGATATTAATCAAAAAATATTTCTTATTTCTAAAAACTATATAAACTTCATAAATAACTATTTAAAACAAACTATCGATTAGTTTTTAGTAAATTAATAATTTTGAGTAGAACTTTTCTTCAATAAATTATATATTTCTAAAATGATATAATTTGGTAAAACCTTCATATCAAATAAGTTCACCTTATTTGTATAATTACCAAGAATAAAGATTAAAACATTATTATTTAAATATACATTTTGAATCCAAAATATATATAACTCAAACCATAATATAATTTGAAAACATTTAAATATAAATGAATTACCCAATTTAAAATACAAAAGATATAGTTCCATTTGTAAATCAACATTTTTAACCAACACAATCAACCAACATCAAATAATGATATATCCAACAATTCAAACAAACAACAAAGATCACAAGCAATCATTTCAAATGATTAATCATCTAATTTCACAATAAGCAATCAATATCAATAAATTCATTCACTCGCAAACATAGTTCATAGCAATCTAAGGAAAGAATTCAATGGGGAATAATTATTTTAGAAATGGATATGTAAGTTAGAAAGAATAACTCACCTTAAATTACAAAGCATTCTTCTTATCTCTTCCATCACCTACTATAATTGACCCCTTTGTTCAGCAAAATATAACCAAAGTAAGCTCCGAATTTAGCCATCTCAACTATCATGCACGCTTCATATTGCATTTTCCATCACTGTTCACACGCACATGACGGTATCAAGTCGCAATCGATCCACACCCATCAATGCCTTGAGGTGCTCACACTCAGGCTCTAGTTTATAAATGCTCGTCAACGTCGCTGCAGTTCATCGTGACCCCAGTCATGCTTAACTTACCCTTATGTCGCAACCATTGAGTTTCCATCGTTGGCTCCAAAATTACGTACGTACAATTTATTTTTAAAATCTCAGGTTGTGAGTTTCCTTTTGAGGGATTAGGTTTAGATGAAATAATGGGTACATATTCGAGCTTAATCAAGTATCCAAGGAAAAATTCCAGAAGTATGGAGAGAAATAAAAAAGGGATTGGACCTTAATTGTTTTGAGCCTAATTTTAATTCAATAATTCCAATTCGATATAAATATTTTTCCATTTCCCATTCAAATTTAAACTTTTGATATTTATTTATAAATACACTTCAATCCAGTTCAAATTAATTTACACATATTATACAGAATATATTTCAATAACCACCCAATTTAATTCAATTCAATGCCCGCTTATTAATCTTTCTACTATTTCAATCATAAACAATTATTCATACTTATATAACTATTTTTATTAAATTAAAACAATTTATTCGATTCCAATATATTATTTGAAAAGAATTTATAAGTTCAATTCAACTTATTAAATCAAAATCTTTTATTAAACAGAATTTAATTAATTAAAAATTTATTTTCAAAAGATTGAATATCTAAAATTAAATTCAAACATTTTTATTTTTACTAATTTGTACGGCATAGAGAGCGGACTGTTACATATATCTAATTCGTTATTCAATCTTGTTTGAAATAAAAGATGTTTTTTTTCTATTATGTACTTGATATATTATATATTGTGTCATATTAACTAACTTAATTAGAAATATATTTAATAGCAAATCCATAAATGGTATGTTTTGAGATAGTATTTACAAAGTGTTGTAACTGTCAGTGATTTATCATAATGAAAACAAATATACCATTCAACAGTTCCTAGTCAAGATGCATCGAGATTGGATATCGATTTATTCATTGAGACTAGAGTACGTAGCACCCTCCAAATGTTGGACAGTGTATTACTCATGACTGATACGGGCACCTAGAGGTTATGCATTAATAGCTATTGGATAACTATGAAATGACTCACTCGACAGTTTAAACTAAGGTCGAATAGAAAATATCGATGTGACTTATTATAGAGTTCTCTCGACTTGAGAATAACGTGGACCTTTAATATGAAAGTTCAGCTTTGATTATATTCAAAACATGGCATGGCGTCCATCGAGTAACTATAGTTGGGTCAAGTGGAAGTAATGAAAATGAAGCACTACGCAAGAGAGAATTTGTCTCCTCGGTTATATGAGGTTAGTACCACAGTCAACTCAAGTCAAATCAAAGTCTTTGGCTAGAGTATTTCGGTTAATTATAATTTTTATTACTAAACCAAGGACATTGTTTTTTGGATTATAGAGTTGAATATGGACAATATTGGAATTTTGACCATTACCAAATTCCATTAGTCTTATGTGATATATTTTTGACGAAGAGAAATTGGTGTAAAATAAATGTCACTATCGAGTAACGATTGATAATGTAAAATTGGATTTTACCGAAACTAAGTAAGTGATAAATTTAGCTAAAATATCACATCACCTGCTAAGTGACGTATGAACATTAACCTTCGAATAGTTCGATGTTAACTGCTTGTTGAATTTACACCCGATGAGTCACATAACCGATATGATGATTTCTCTTTAGACCAAATGATTTAATTAATTTATAATTGTTATAAATTAATTAGTATTTATAAAATTTTGATTATAAAATTTTGAATATAATTTGAGGAATAAATATTATTGTGCATATTTATAATAGTTATAAGTATATCGATTGATATGTGACATTAACAAGAAATTAAATCTAATTTAATTAGTAATATTATTTGGACTTAAATGGGCTATTAGCCTATGATGTTGGGAAGCTATTTTTGGCAGAAAACATGCGGTATAGGAGCAGCTAAAAAATGCAGAAGGGTCTGGAGATGGATGGTTGAGATTTGGTAAGAAATGGTATAAAACGTGATCTAAGTTTCTCTATTTCAACCACTATAAAAAGGCCAGCTAAAAAATGCAGAAGGGTCTGGAGATGGATGGTTGAGATTTGGTAAGAAATGGTATAAAACGTGATCTAAGTTTCTCTATTTCAACCACTATAAAAAGGCCCATAACCCTAACTTTAGAAGAAATATTTCATATGACTTATAATTAACGTATAATATTTTATTGCTTGTTTATGCATTTCATAATTATATTGTTAGCTAGGTGAGATTCCTATATGTATGGACGTTGTCACATATTAAATGGTTGTATGTATAAATGTATGTATGTAT
This sequence comes from Allium cepa, assembly GCA_030765085.1. NCBI lineage: Eukaryota > Viridiplantae > Streptophyta > Magnoliopsida > Asparagales > Amaryllidaceae > Allium > Allium cepa. The sequence continues at coordinate 613,873,239 of CM060932.1, forward strand.
GTATGTATGTATGTATGTATGTATAATAATTTTTTTGTATAGATCTTATGTATACAAAGCCAAATAAATTTATTTTAATTTTTATTATTTTATTAATTAGTTATATTTATATTAATATGTCAAATTACATGACTAAAAGACTTATTATTAATCATGCCATCATATAGGAACATCTAGAATGAACGATGTCCTAGCCTAGCAAACATCTTATGGAAATATTGTCACCTCAGCCCCAACAACACATTTGTAATTGTGACAACAAATCAAGTATCAATTACTGTATGAATATCATCATATAACGTGTACTATAAGACGAAACCTACTCGTTTGGTTGCCTATAATTCACTAAGTCAAAAGCAACATGTGTGGCATAATGTTACTCGTAATGTCGTATCAACACCACCCACCCACAAGTAATCCAAATCATTTTCCTCTTCTGGTGATGTTAAAACAACTAACACTTTAGGGACCTACAACTTAAATCACCTCCAAGACTTGAGAGCAAAATAATAGCTTCCATCTCAAGATGATGGGTTGGATAATCCTTCTCGTGTACTAGCCAATAAATCCTTTCAAAAAAATTATTCTCAAATTTTGAGTTCCAAGAAAATATAAATTCTTCTTATACCAGCTAGTCAACCCGAGAAAACTTCATGCGCAAAGACTCTACTCTTCAAACCATACTTGGATAGGAAAATACGAAGTGGTGTTCACTCTTCACTATTATAAGTAATTTGATTTACTACTATATCATTTCGATTCAAACGTTGGTTGAAAAGGTCACTAAATCTCCATGTTGCTTCTATCTCTACCCCAAACGTCTACATGCTTTAGCATTCCATAGCCAATTTATTTCTTTTAGGCTGTGTAATTCTATTTATGTAACTCCAGTTTAATTCTTTCCTTTTACGCTTAAGTGATAGTCGTACTTTCAATTTACCAGTTTTAAAGCAAAAGCTTTGGTTTTTAACATTATTTTCACAAGATTAGTAAGCTTCTAAAACCATAAAATGCTCTGTTAGTTTTAGCAAACATTTCCCTTTTACCAAAAATCATAACATTTTTCTGCAACATAAATGTTTCTTTTATTCATTTTAAATCGTTCAATAGAAAAGAAGACATGTAAAAGGTATTATTTTAAAATTCTACTTTTATAAATAAGAAGTTTTCACAAAAGAGTATTTTAATATTGTTTTCAAAGTTACAAAATAAAGTAAAGACATTATAAAAAGTTAAAACTTTTCTTTCATACCTTTCAATATAATTTTTAGACATTTCATTGTCCAAAAATAAATCTATAAAAAGATAGGTAAAACTACGTGCCTTACACTACTTTTATTTTTGCAAAAATAGAAGTTTTAAAATAGTTATGGAAATTTTTTTTTATTAAATTTTCCTATGTTAAAGCTTGACATAAAATAGTTTAAACTTCAACTTCTGTTGTTTTTATAAAAATCTCAAACATCGACTTTTCCAGCTTATTTAAAAAATTATTTTAGTTCTACCTTTTAAATAAATTTCATAGAGTATGTTTGATCATTTCATAGAAAATTATAAACAAACTTTTTTTTAATGATTTAACACTTAAATTGGAGTAGATAAAAGAAACCTAAATTACATAAGCCCGATTACACCTAACAATGCTCTAAGTGCAAAGGGTCTCCATTCCTCTACTTCTAAGATGGTTAACTGAAGTTCATCTTCCAATATAATATCCAATTACAATATAGGAACACCCTAACTATTATTTAAGTCAAATGGATTTTTTGAAACTACTACCAATATAGGAATAGGATTTTCACTTTAACTAGGGAGATCTGCTTGCTGTAAGTTTATAAAGTCCTTTCATGTTCTCATTATGCCTTATCATGTCACATTTTTATTTCATACACACACACATGTCCAATGGTGTTAATATTCTTTCCACTCACCATTAAATCCATAATTTACTTGCTACTTCTAGTTGATATAGGACATCACTACCAGTACTTTTGTAGAGTATACTCTAATAAATGTCAATGACTTATTTTTCCACCTCAATGGTCATAATCTTAACATGTACTTTAACTAACAATATTTTGCTCGTAAAAAGAAAAGCCTACAACTACCTTATGAGTCAAAATGTAATGGGTAATGCATGCGTGCGTGTGTGTATATACATATATGTATGTATATAATAAAAAATTACAAATATGCTCTCGCTCTCTCTATCCGTGTTAGGAATTTTTAATAACTTTCCGACAGATAGTATTAAGTAAGAATAAAGGAAAACTTTTTCCGTGATATAATTTTATGTGACGATCCGCCCTTTTCGAACAATATAAGCTGACAATAAACCATCCTTGTCCAACTTAAACCGTTCAAATTAGACGGATTATCAATTTGGGGTTTTAATATAGAATCAGATACAATCACACATAGAACAATACATAATTTCGCAGCAGAATTAAATAGTATACATAGTAGTTCATGAAGCTACTAGACAAAATACATCATATTTTCAGATTTTAATTATACAATATTAGAAATACAAAGAAGTTTATGACACAAGCCAAAATGAACATAGATAACTAAAACTGGATAGAGTGGAGTCTTCAACAAGTCTTCGACTCCCATAATAAGCACTCTCGCACACTGCAATATTCAGAACGATCCGAGCATAAAGTAAAATAATATACTCGAGTCAGGACTAGAGTTCTCATATAAGTAGTCCTACTCAAGTGAAAATGTACAAGTAACTCAAGATATGTTACGGGATTTTCCATCTCTCAAGGATCCATCAAACATTTTGTATATACGATAGGATGGGCTATGTATGTAGTGTCTATCAGTAAAGTAAATACTTTTCTTGGCATTAAGACTTTACATTAATCACCCTTAACGCCTTTTTTAATATTGTCGTACAGTTTGCATTTGACACCTCCAGTAGCACGCGGTAATCAGGAATGCACCGTGATATGACAACACTAAACCAAAGTCGTAGTGGTCTTGTATAGGGATAAAAAGGATAACAAGGCACATGAAGCAATGCATGTAACGACCCGTCCTTCTACTACCAGAAAGACGTATCATCATTAAGAAAGAAAGGGATGAGAAAATAGAAAAGAAAGAAGAAGGAAGAACAACAACGTCAGAATCTCACAGCGGAACGGAACAAAATATAATATATCGCTTAAATATTTAAAAGTTTTACATATATCAGAGTTATACAGATAATACATCAATACTAGACAATTATAACACCTGTCTAGTTAATACAACTCAATACAATACAACTCAAACAATATGACTCAGAGATACCAACACAGCAGAACTATATATATATGTATATACAACGCTAAAGCCTCCTGCTCCATTGCTCCTCCAGAATTCGTCAAAGCTAACCTGAATCCCTTGGCTACCCGTAAAAATTTGGGTACCCGAGAGTTTATGAAAAACAAAAATAAACTCCGGGTCAGACATGGGTCTGGTATGAGTAAACGGTTTAAAGTTGTTTAACTTTGAAAGACATTTGAAAATAAAGGTATCACGTAAGACTCCCTACAAATAAATACGGGCAAGTTTTTACCTTACGCTAACCAAAACATTTCATAGGAAATCCAGTGATATTATAATAGTGTCTAGGGTTTTCAAGTAAATAGAAAATAAGCGAAATTGTTACATCTATTAAATTCCAGCTACTAGCCACAAAAGTGGGTAATACAAATCAAAACCGCAGGGTCTCGTAGGGAAAATGGATTTCCAACAATGGCAGGGCTGCTGGGGTACCGCCCGTCACAGTACGGGGCCTAGATCACCGTACCGAGGATTACTCCCTTCATTCCCTGCAACACAAGGCCGGAACCATTCCTTACTGAACAGCCCCGAACAAGATAAACCCCGCGGTTGTAGCTAGCAACCGCCCACTAAGCCGAAATATAAAAAGGGACGTCTAGACAGGGGAAATATCTTGTCCTGCTTGGGCATGACCCACCTAACCTTGTTGCACATCCCCTGTTTTAGCCATTCCCGGTTGATGAGGCTTGAGGCTACGATTACCTTTAAAGAACATATCACTTATAATGCTCATCGTCCGCCTGACGATGTGTTGAAAGCATTCAATCCATACAAGTTCGTTCCGGGTTCGAACGAAACCGAAGGCATTATCTCGTCACACTCATTTTGGAATCACCCTTAGAGTCAACGACGATAACCCTTGCATTCTGAAAACACCATCTCGATCTCCATTTGATAAGTTACGACCTATCGTTTAATTTGGATCGATGTGGTTTTCGGAGAATCAAAATTGATTCTTCCGATCCCGGTCTCATCGGATCCAAACGCCATTTTAAGGGCCAAGTTGTCTATTTAACTTAACACTTCAATTTAATATCAAGAATTAACATAACAGATATAACAGATAAATCATACACGGTTATCACAGATATCCATAACATCACAGTATACCACAGAAATATCATCAACAAATATCAAAGTCAATCAAACAGAAATATCAATGCATACCAAACAGTTTAGTTTTACTTGACTAAATTATTTGCTTAAGAATAAACTATTTTATTCTGTTTAATAATTTACTGAGTAATTAACTTATTAATGATCAATTAATCCATTGGTTAATCATTAATTATTAATTTATTAATCATCTAATCTTTAATTAATTAATTAATTAACTTCTATTCATAAACTGTTACTGAATTACTCAGTTAGTTAATTAATAACTTACTTAGTAAAAGTAATTACTTATGCAATTACCTCAAATTACTTTAATTAGTCAATTATTATCAATTTAATTAATTATATAATCTTAAATTAATCACTTCAGTTAATTATCACTTACTAATTAACTTTTAAGTAATTAACTAACGTTCTTAATTTAAATTTGATTTAACATAAGATTTGTTTTTAGTTACAAAATAATTCTAAGTTATCAATTAAATTCCAAACATGAATTAATTCAAATTACTTATTAATAATTACCTATCTTTACATACTTGCCTTATTTAAACCTTTAGTCAGATATAAATCTAACTACTAATTGCCTATTTAACTTAATTAAAATCATAATACTTAAACAAACTTACGTTCGACCCACAAGAAAAACGACCCGAGTCTGCATCTTCTTTTACTCGAGCAAGTCTCGAGTCATCTTCGCATCTTCCCGCGTTTCTCCCTCTCACTCATCATGTTCTTCTTCCTCCTGTAACGTGTCTTCCTCTTATCTTTATTTTTTTGTTTTTATTTATTTGTTCATTTAAAAACTGCAGAAGCTTCTCACGCAAACGCGAGTCCACACACGAGCCATCCTACCACCTACACGATTACCCACTCGAGCATCATACGAGACAGAGCTAACCCAAATCTCACTGGCGCGCTTACGCCACCGTGCACGTGCACGGTTGTGCGCTTGGCCTACGGCGCCACGCGACAGCCCCCGCTCATCACAAATTATCCATCCAAACGAAAACGAAACCCAAATTTTCAATTTACAGGCCGAAACAAAAATTGACCTGAATGCTCAAACCTGACAACAAACCCCCACTGTCAAAACCCTTCGTGCGGCCACCACCCATCACCGTAGGCGATGAAACTCCACCAATACCTCGATCACACCTTCCCCTAACTCCACCAAAAATCACGCTTCACTCGGTTGCCTATTGGAGCCGCAAACTAATTGTTACAGAGCATGAAAAAAAAACAGGCAATAAACCCAACTTTAATCAAAATCTCCTAATCTATGTATTCGAAAATTGTTTGACATTTTTCTTGAATCACATAGATTTCAAACTTGCCTCCTATCAATTTACAGGAATTAAAATTAACCCTATCATCCAAATTTGTTGAAAATCCATTTAAGTCTCATGTCAAAACTCTCCTCATACCCTTGCTTAAAAATTCTAATTTTTAAGTTAAAAATCATAATTATGTACATGAAATCTAAATATGCTATTGAATTTATAAACTTGAACATTCGAATTTTGATTCTATTAATTTGTTTACCTGTAACCTGAAATACAGTATTTATGTCATACTATAAAACTTCAAAGCAAAAATTGCACAACTTACATTAGCATTAGTATTCAGGTTTCAAACATTTGTATGATGAACACTTACAATTTCCTTGCTTACTATGTTCAGAGATTCAATATTATTATTTTTCCTTTGAAGAGCAATTTTTATATACTACCAAAGCAACAAAAGTACTCAGGGATTCTTATGCAACCAGATATCAAGCACATACCAATTATAGGCTAAAATACAAGTTTAAATTTGAAAATAATTAAGTTTACTCACCAAAATATTTGTTGAAGAACTGCAGTTGAAACTATTCTGAAATCTTCTTTTGCTTCTCTCTGTTTCTGAATTAATATATGTTTGCAAAACCAAATAAATGTTTTTCTCAGGTCTTCTTTAAGTTTTGTTCAGTGTTTTTAAATGAACTGGAAGTTTATAGGTGGATATATAGATTGAGGCTACTGAGCAACAGGTCGTAACTAGACAGTTCCATTTGAATTGTCATTTTCTCTTTTAATTGGTTAAGATAATCTTCTGCAGTATGAAATCATAAAAAGAGTTCGGTTATAGTACTTATTAAACAAGAAGATGTGCTATTAAATGTTCATGCTCTTAATAATTATAGCAAGAAATTAATGTTTACTGATAGTTGCAATTTGTATGGTACAAAGATATTATCATATTTCGGCTAGCATGTTTTGTAAGACACAGCTTTTTGTTTTTATTATATTTGAAGTGAAAACTTGTTTTTCTCATGCCTATAAACTGTATGACAGCACATATATGTTTAGTACAGAGATATGTTATAGGTTATCTCTATAGCTTATGCATTTAACATGTTTACATGATATTCAACAATGTAAAAGGCTTTTGTTAAAAGGTTTATGTTATACAAATGAGTTTTATAGGTTATTATCTTGACTATATTAATTTTATTCTATTTGTACTTCAGATTTCCAGGTATTAGATTCATAATATTTCATATGTAAATTTTATATTCCTAGTTATAACTTATATTCGTATATTTATATTGTTAGTTATATTTTATATTTTATAATTATGGTTTATACTTATGTTTATAGTTATGATTCATACTTGTTTTGGATGTTAATGTTTATAATCAATTATATTGTTTTAAACTTATGTGTTAGATTTCCATGTTTATGTTCAATATTTTCTATGTTTGTTTATTTTAAAACTTATCATTTTAAAAACTAAGATTGTATTCATATGTATTTTATCAAATAACAAAAATATAAAGTCTTTGATTTGATTCTATTGAATAAGACAAATTTTGTTTAATAGTTTTGAAGCATTTAATCTTAAAATTTTCAAATCAAACTCCTTTTATAAAACATATAACTATTAAATATCCAAGATCTCATCAATTTAAACATTGACAAGCTTATATTTAATTTAAATTAGATTAAATATTTATTAAAATATGCTGTCAAAAATTCCGGGTTGTTACAATGCACATGGTAGGATACTACCAGTTTACCCCTCCCGGCTGGTGGTAACGCATCATAGCAATGATCGCCCACCACGTCCAATAATCCCATAACCGAAGGGTGGTCACTAATAACAACCGATATAGTATATTCAAACGAAGAAGTGCATCCGCTTGGGATAACTAACCCACTTGGCCGGTACGGCTCTTGTTTTAGTCATTTCAAATTGGCACAAGTGCAAGGCTTAATCCATCATCGTTCTCTTTCTTGAAATCAAGCAAACGTTCGCCAAATCCAACCACTTCATTCTGGATCATCACTTCACATACACAGTTATTAAAGTGGTTCTAGTATCGATAGAGAGTATGCCCACATCCGACTTTGGTCTCTTTAACAACCAACATCACTTTCACACCGATTGGATATTTTATCAAAATATCCTTTATTTTCAAATATCATATTCTCATTTGACTTCAACAAATTTGGATTTAAAATCCAAAAAATCAATTTTAAACAAATAATTCATTTTTACTAAATTATTCAAATTTAATAACTTTTCAAATTAACAAAGTTAATTAAGTCTTAAATTATAAAAAATTTATTAATTAAATATTTAATTCAATTAAACTTCGACATTACTTTACTTAGAGACTTTTAACTAGACTTTAATTCAAACAATTCAGTTTAATTCATTTATTTTAATTCAATAAAATCCATTAAAATTCTCTTTTTATGTTAAATTAGTTATTTATTTTAAAATTTATTTATTATATTTTAGTTCAATCAAATCAACTAATATTCTCATTTTAATTAAATCGAATCTTCATTTAAAATTTAATTATATATACACTATTAACACTTCATTAAATTACAAATCATTAACTTAACGAGTTTTAAAATCATTAACATGTAACATAACCATTATTAATTTAATTTCATAATTCAAAATAGTTCAATTAATCTTTCATTTAAAAATCTAGATTGACTTAATGGAATTCAAAATTTAATATTAATTTCAACGCAAAATTTAGATTATAAATTCACATTAAAATTTCAAATTATTTGTTAATTTTAAATTTAAATATTTAAAATCTAAAATTAATTTCAATTGTTCAATCAGTGTTTATTATATAATTTTCTATCCTAGACCAAATGATTTAATTTGGGTATTTATCATTTCAACCCATATCTCGGTTCAAAATTCAATGTCCAAATCAATGCATACAACAACAATATAACAGTGACAGGTATCAATAGATCAATCATCATCCAATATTCAAACTTTCTATAGTTAGCAGGTTTTCATGCAATTGGGATCCAAATCAATAATTTTGATTGTTTCAAACAAATCACATATCACAATATCAACTATCAACGATTTCCAATTTCAATATCGATCATAATCATCTATCAATTATTTATAACATAGCAGGATACTTGCAATATGAAAATATAATCGTGAGCTTAAATTCTCACCTTCGCGGCTTTCGACAACCGGGTGCGGCAATACGGGTTCACGTGTGCACACACTAAAGCGAGAAGGCAACATCTACAAAGTGAACGTTGATGCGTACGGAAACTTTGTCGTACGGAGAAAAACTTTGGATGGCGGACTAGGCGACGTGGCAAGGGGACGCAGCAGGTGGCAAGCGGGTCAGTGGGCTGCGAGTTGTAGTACAGTGGGTAGGAGGAGGGTTGCGGGCTGGCTTCGGGTGAGGCTATTGGATGGAGAAGGGTGCAAGGACGTGAAAGTGTAGGTAGCAGGGCGTCTATCATAGTTGATGCTCGGTTCATGGGCTCGGTGGAGGAAGGTGGGGCTTCGGGCTATGGGGAGTTCAAATGAGGTAGGCTTCGATTGCTCGGGTGGGTGGCAGGCCGGCGCTGGAGGTGGGGTGCAGGACTAGAGCAGGTGGTAGGGGTTCGAATGAAGGTGGCAAGTTCAGGGCGGTTCGGTCGTTGGGTGGTCTGGTTCGAGTCATTTGGGTGGAGGTTTGGGTGTGGAAGCGGGTCAGTGGCGGCGGAGCAGGTTGCGATGACGGTGCTCGGTGGTTGCGGGTTTCAAACTGGAGGTGGGCTCGGTCAGTGCAGCAAGGAAATTTGGCGGAGGGAAGTTCAGGTGGATGCAAGGTAGCAAGTTGGGCTTCGGGAGGCGTGCTTGGGATGTAGCAGGGTGACGTGGGCTGGGGAGGCTGTGGATGGTGGAAACGGTTTCGACGGCAGGTGGAAGGGACACGAGAGCTTGGTTGCATGCAGCGGAGGTAGGGAAAGCAACTTACATATATTTGTTGTTATTTTTCAGAACAAAGGAATATGTTAGTAGCAAGGAGGAGTAAGTATGTATATGGCCGCTTATGCAAAGAATATCGACAAAAAAGAAATAATGTCGTCTGAAAAGAATGTGTGTAATTATGACCTCAGGGCACAGTCACGGACCGCTATCTCAGTCATTTAGCGTTTTGCAATGGACGCCAAAATATAGAAACAAATATACCGCAGTGATCAGTGCGACGAGACGAATCCAACGATGTAAACAAATCTATGCTACGACGTTCGTAGCAAAATTTCATCTGTCGCCGCTGTTACCACTTCAAAATTGAACGACAACGGCAATTCTAGATAAACGGAGCTACAAAGGTCGGAATTAGACGGAACGAACTTCGACGTTTTAATCAGAAGATTTTCTAGATCATTGCTATGTATCATACTTTTAAAATTTAATAATTTGCACTAAAAATTTGTTCTGATTAAGTTTAGGACGAATTTTGATGCGAAACTAATTTTATTGGTCTTATTTAAATGTACGCATTTCAAATATCCAATTTTCATTGTCAAATTTTTATTTTTAAAAATAATTTTATTTCAAAATCTTCGTTAAATTTTAATTTAAAACATTGAAAAATATAGGTTGTTACAATTTCCACCACTCAAAATATTTCGTCCTCGAAAAGAATGGAATAAGAAAACAGAAAGATAAAATAGAATCGGGCGTGGACTACATACCCGGTATTAGCAATTCAGGAGCACGGATACTCTCTTTCTTTTCCCAAGTACAATCTCGATCATCTTCACTCCACTAAACTTTGACGAGATTTACAACCTTTCTCCTCAGCTGCTCCGTGCTTCTGCCTACTATACGAAGCGGTTTTATATCAACAGTTAGATTGGGATCAACATCCGTCTCTTCAAACAAAGCAGGCTGGACAATCACAGATGGATCGTGCACATATTTATGGAGGTGTGAAACATGAAACTACCCCCGATAGCTTTTCTGGCAAGTCAAATCTATATGCCAAAGTATCTAAGATGCGGAAAGGACCAACAAATCTAAGAGCGAGCTTTCCTTTCCTTCCAAATTGGATTACATTCTTCAAAGGAAATTTTTTGACAAATACTTGATCTCCAATAGAAAATTCCAAGCCTCTTCTTCTTCTGTCTGCATAATTCTTCTATCGATCCTTGGCAATTCCCATTTTCCTTCTAATTTCTTCGACTTTCACAGAAGCTTCCAAAATCATTTTGAGTCTAAGAACAAGTCGATTTCCTGATTCAACCCAACAAGATGGAGATTCACATGGCTATTCGTAAAGTGCTTCGAATGGTGCCATTTCAATACTCTCTTGATAGCTATGGTTATAGGTGAATTCAATGAGATGAAAATATTCTTCCCACGATCCTCCAAAGTCTAAAACACAAGCTCGAAGAAGATCTTCTAAAATATGATTTACTATTTTGGTCTGACCATCCATTTGAGGATGATAAGCCGTGCTCAGATTTATTTGAATACCCAGAGTCTCCTGAAAAGCTTTCCAGAAATTGCTAGTGAAGATAGAGTCTCGATGATCATATACAACGCTGATGGAACACCATAGAATCAAACAATTTCTTTCATATAAAGGTCGGCTAAACTAAAGCTAGTTCGAGTAATCTTCACAGGAATAAATTAAACAGACTTGGTCAATCTATCGATAATAACCTATATACTCTCATTACCTTTCCTGGGCCTTGGTATCCCATCTATAAAAGCCATAGAGATTTGATCCCATTTCCAGCTTGGAATCTCAAGAGGCTGCAATAATCTTGTTGTCTTCTGGTGATCGGCTTTGACTTGCTGACAAATGGCACACCTGCTGACGTGAATAGATATATCTCTCTTCATCCCTCTCCACCAATAAAACTTCTTCATATTTTGAAACATCTTCGTGGTTCCCGAGTGAATAGGGAGTTTGGATTGATTATTTTATTTAAGCACTTCTTGTCTCAAACCATCCACATTCGGAACACAAATTTTATTATTTATTCTTAGAATTCCATTTCTCTCAATTTGTGCGCCCTATTCGCCTTGGGTATTATCGTTCCTGCCACGAACATTTTATTTTATTCGCCTAAGCATCGAGTCCTCATCTTGCTTAGCGGCTATGCGATCCACAAGAGCTGGAGAAGCAACAAGTTGATATAACATGGCTTTGCTCCTACTCAGAGCATCGACCACAAACATTTTCCTTTCTGGGAGTGTAGTTGATGTCGAGGTCAAATGATGATAAGAATTTGAGCCATCTAACTTGTCTCTGGTTTAGATCCTTTTGGGTAAAGATGTACTTCGGTGATTGGTTGACCATAAAGAGTTCAAATTTTGTTCCAAGAAGATGATGTCTCCATAGCTTCAAAGCAAAGACGACGACGAGCAATTCCAGGTCAAGAGCTGCATAATTTTCCTCATGAGTCTTAAACTGACGACCAGCATAGGCAATAACTTTACCATGCTGCATCAAAACAGCACCCAATCCTTCACTACAAGCATCTGTATAAACAATGAACCGTTTACTACCATCCGGGACAGTGAGAATCAGGGTAAAGGTTAGCCTGCTCTTCAGTTCTTCAAATGCTTCCTTACACTTCTTACTCCAAACAAACTTAACATTATTTTCTATTCAAAGCTTTGAGTGGTGCAGAAATTTGAGCGAAGCTCTCAATAAATCTCCTGTAGTAACCAGCTAAGCCTAGGAAGCTGCGGACATATGTATGGGTTTTAAGAGTTTCCCAATAATTGATTATGGCGATCTTAGCTGGATCAACCGAAATTCCATTCTTTGAAATCACATGCCCAAGAAATCTAACTTCTTCTCGCCAGAAGTGATATTTAGAGAATTTAGCCTTCAATTGATGAGTTTTTAGAGTTTCAAGGACAAATTTAAGGTGTCCATCACGCTCTCTCTTAGTCTTAGAAAAGATATCATCAACGAAAACTAGAATGAATTTGTTTAGAACTTCCTAGAATACTCTATTCATGAGGTCGACAAAGTAAGCTGGTGCATTAGTTAAATCGAAAGGCATAACTAATCATTCATAGAAATCGTCTTTCGTTCAGAAAGCGGTTTTGGGAATGCTATCTGCTGTAATCCTGAGCTGATGGAAACCAGAAGCAAGATCTAGCAGAGAAAATACCTTTGCCTCATGCAACTGATCAAAAATATCGTTGATATGAGGCATCAGGTATCTGTTCTTGTGGGTAAGCCTATTCAGTTCTCTATAATCTACGCACATTCTTAGAGAACCGTCAGATTTAGTAGAAAATACCATAGTTGTGCCCCATTCTGAATGACGATAATGAATCAAACCTTTGGAGAATAAATCTTCTATTTGGACTCTTAATTCAACTTTCTCTCTAAGCGTCATTCTTCTTGGAGCAAGTACGACTGGCCTAGAGCCAGAAATAAGATTAATGCGAAATTCAATTTCACGTTGAGGTGGCAAAGAAGTCACTACACCGAAAACATCGAGGAAGTGTTGGACGACAGGAGTAGTACTAAGATCACTAAGATGGGAATCAAGAAAAAAGATAAAACTTCCGGCAAAATCTTGAGGCAAATGACATTTGATTTCTAGGAGTTCACCTTTATTATTCAATAGAGAAACTATTCGAGCTCTGCAGGAAATAAATGCATCGAACTTTCTTAACCAATCTCCACCTGACAATATATCAAAAGCTTGGAAATCTAGGACATAAAAATCTCCGGTGAATGGTGTCTTGCATCCTTAAGAAGCCTCACTCCTTTACAGATCATTCTAAGGTTTGCGGCTCCACCGATGGGATTTGATACACACAAGGATTCAGATGCATGTTCGGGTTTTAAATATGTTCTAGTTTGTCCCATAAATCAACTGATATAAAACTATGAGACGCACCAGTGTCAAATAAAACACGAACAGGTAAATCATGCAATGAAAAAGTACCCTAAAGTGTACCTTTGTCATCTTCAACCCTAGGAGTAGAAGTAGTCAATAAGAAAACTCCCGATGGGGTTCCTTTCTTTTGAGTGGGACAATCCCTCTTGAAGTGGCCTGGCTGCAAGAAAATGTGGCAAAGATCTTGCCTGGTCATCTAAACTGGTGGGACAGATGCTCCTACGAAAACTGGGAAACTACTAGCATAGTGGCCTTTCTGATCGCACTTGAAGCATGTGATAGAAGTTATATAGATGGGCTTCCAATGAGAATGTCCGATCTCACTCAAGTTCTGCCAATTCTTCTTTTGCTGCTTAAAGCTAGGCTTTCTCTTCTTGGGATTGTTGGCAGCTGCTTAAGGAGTTGCAGAGTGAATAACCAATGCTCCCTTCGAACTCGAGTTTTCATATCTAAAGGCCGTATCCATAAGACTAATGAAGGTGCCATGAACATGGGCAGTCAGACGGTCATAATATTTAGGACGAGCATCGGTTATGAACTTCTCATTCATCTACAGCGTATTATCAATCAGACCAGGTCCAAACTTTGTAAGCTTGTTAAATTTCCATTCATACTCCAAAAATGACATGCTACCCATTTTAAGATCTATAAAGTTGCGATATAAATGAGATTTTCCGGCTTCGAGCATCCACTGGGTCATGAATACTTATTTGAACTATGCCCAAGTGATGTTTTCTTCCTCGACGCAGGTGGTAATAAATTCCCACCAATCTTGTGCAGCATCTTGCAACTGCCAAGCAGCCAACTAACGCTTCTGGGCATCAGAAATTTCAAGTCCGATGAAGATCCTTTTCAAGCTCTTAAGCCATTGCTGAGCTTCAATAATGCCTTTAGACCCTGAGAATTTAGTTCCACCAAATTGTGCGAATTCTTTGCAAAGCATAGTGAACTTAACCGGTGGAACTGCATCTGGACGGGGCCATTTCCTCTTCCCTGACCTCGAGCATTTCTTCTATTGCTCATCTTGAAAAGTCAAGGGTGGATTTAGAACATGGAAAGCATGAAACTTAAGGAAATCCTAATCAAAGCGAATTTCAACAAGGGGCATGTATTAGAATTTATAGTAAATTTCGAAAATATATTAGATTTTTAAAACATTTTATATTTTAAAAATACGCTCTCTAAAGAATAATTCTACTCATTATAGGGCGTTAGTAACCTTACTCCTAACGAATTTTACGCCTCAAGCTAAGGTGTTCACTATACCAAAGCTCTGATACCAACTAAAATGAGCCACCTTTACGAACAACTTAAACTGACAATAAATCATCCTTGTCTAACTTAAATCGTACAAATTAGACAGATTATCAATTTGAGGTTTTAATATAGAATCAGATATAGAATCACACACAGAATAATACAGTATCTCATAGCGAAATTATATAATAGTACACTTAGTAGTTCATGAATACATCAGAGTTTTCAAATTTTAATTATACAATGCTAGAGATACAAAGAAGTTTACTGATACAAGCCAAAATGAACATAGGTAACTAATACTAGATAGAGTGGAGTCTTAAACAAGTCTTCGGCTCCCAAAATAAGCACTGCTCACACACTACAATACTCAGGCTGACCCGAGCATAAAGTAAAACAATATACTCGATTCAAGACTGGAAGTTCTCATGTAAGTAGTCCTACTCAAGTGAAAATGTACAAGTAACTCAAGAGATGTTACAGGATTTTCCATCTCTCAAGGATCCGTCAAACTATTTATATATACAATATGATACGTTATATATATAGTGTCTATCAGTAAATTAAATATTTTTCATAGCATTAAGGCTTTACATTAATCACCCTTGACACATTTTTAAGCATTGTCGTACAGTTTGCATTTGACACCAGCAGTAGCACATCGGTAGTCAAGGACGTGCAGTGATACAACAACACTAAACCAAAGTCGTAGTGGTCTCCTATTGGGATAAAAGTATGACAAGACACGTAAGGCAATGCCTAAGGTAGGATACTACCAGTTTACCCTTCCCGACTGGTGGTAACACATTATAGCCATGATCGCCCACCGCGTCCAACACTCCCATAATCGAAAAGTGATCACCAGCAATAACTGAAATAGTATATTCAAACGAAGAAGTGTGTCCGCTTGGGGTAGCTAACCGACTTTACGGGTACGACTCCTGTTTTAGTCATTTCAAATTGGCACAAGTGCCAAGCTAATTCATCGTCGTTCTCTTTCTTCAAATCTAGCAACATTTGTCAAATTCAATCACTTCGTTCTGGATCATTACTTCACGTACACCGTTATTAAAGCAGTTCTGGTATCGACAAAGAGTATGCCCATATCCGGCTTTAGTCTCTTTAACAATCAACATCATTTTCACACTGATTGGATATTTTATCAAAATATCCTTTATTTTCAAATATCATATTCTAATTTGACTTCAACAAATTTGGATGTAAAATCCAAAAATTCAATTTTAAACAAATAATTCATTTTTACTAAATTATCCAAATTTAATAACTTTTCAAATTAACAAAGTTAATTAAGTCTTAAATTACAAAAGTTTTATAACTAAATATTTAACCCAATTAAACTTCGGCATTACTTTACTTAAATACTTTTAATTAGAATTTAATTCAAATATTTCAGTTTAATCTTTTTATTTTAATTCAATAAAATCCATTAAAATTCTTTTTTCATGTTAAATCAAATATTTATTTTAAAATTTTAATTATTATATTTTAATTCAATCAAATCAAATTAAAATTCTCTTTTAAATTAAATCAGATCTTCATTTTAAATTTAATTACATATACAATATTGACACTTATTTAAATTTCAGATGATTAACTTAATAAGTTTTAAAATCACTAACATCTAACATAATCATTATTAATTTGATTTCATAATTCAAAATAGTTCAATTAATCTTTCATTTAAAAATCTAAATTGACTTAATGATTTCAAAATTTAATATTAATTTCAATGTAAATTTTAAATTATAAATTCATGTTAAATTTCCAAATTATTTCTTAATTTTAAACTTAAATATTTAAAATCTAAAATAAATTTCAATTGGCCAATTGGTGTTTATTATATAAGTTTCTATCCTAGGCCAAGTGATTAAATTTGGGTATTTATCATTTCAACACATATCCTAGTTCAAAATGCAACGTCCAAATCAATGCATACAATAACAATATAACAGTGACAAGTATCCATATATCAACCATCGTCCAATATTCAAACTTTCCATAATTAATAGGTTTTTCATGCAATTAGGATCCAAATCAATATTTTCGATTATTTCAAACAAATCACATATTGCAACATCAACTACCAACGATTTCCAATTTCAATATCGATCATAATCATCTATCAATTATTTGTAACATAGTAGGATACTTGCTATACGAAAATCTAATCACGAGCTTGAATTGCTTACCTTCGCGGCTTTCGACAACCGGATGCGGTGATACGGATACACTTGTGCACACACTAAAGCGAGAAGACAACGGCTAACAAAGTGAACGTTGACGTGTACGGAAACTAAGGCGTACGGAGCAAAGCTTTGGATGATGGACTAGGTGACGTGGTAAGGGGAGGCAGTAGGTGGCAAGCAGGTCAATGGGCTGCGGGTTGTAGGGCGGTGGGGAGGAGGCGGGTTGCGGGCTGGCTTCAGGTGAGGATAATGGAAGGAGGAAGGTGCAAGAAGGTGCAGGTCCAGGTGGCAGCGCTTCTTTCGTGGTTGATGCTCGGTTCGTGCGCTCGGTGGAGGGAGCTGGGGCTGCAGGGAGTTCGTACGAGGGGAGGCTTCGATTGCTCGGGTAGGTGGCAGGCCGATGCTGGAGGCTGGGTGCAGGACTAGGTCAGGTATCAAGGGTTCGGATGAAGGTGGCGAGTTCAGGGTTGTTCAGCAGCTTGGTGGTCTGGTTCGAGTCGTTCGAGTGGAGGGTTCGGGTTAGTGGCGGCGGAGTAATTTGCGGTAAGGGTGCTCGGTGGTTGCGGGTTCGGAGCTGGAGGTGGGCTAGGTCAGTGGGGCAGGGGACTTTGGGGAAGGAAAGTTCGGGTGGATACAAGGTGGCGTGCTGGGCTTTGGGAGGCGTGGATGGGCTATAACAGGATAACGCGGGCTGGGGGGGGCGTGGATGGTGGAAGCGAGTTCGGCGGCAGGTGTAAGGGACGTGAGAGCTGGGTTGCGTGCAGGGAGGTGGGGAAAGCAAGTTATATATATTTGTTATTTTTTCCAGAATGGAGGAATATGTTAGCAACAAGAAGAAAGAGCAAGTATATATAAATACAGAGGGGAGAGAAGCATTAAATGCGGCATTTACTATGTATAGCTGCTCACGCAAAGAATATTGGAAGAAAAGAGATAATGTCAGCTAAAAAGAATGTGTGCAATTATGACCTCAGGGCACTGTCATGAACCGCTATCTCAACCATTTAGCGTTTTGTAACGGAAAAATACGGAATCAAATATATCACGGTGATCGACGCGATGAGACGAATCCAATGATATAATCAAATTTGTGTTACGACGTTCGCAGCAGAATTTCATTAATCGCCGCTGTTACCACTTCAAAATTGAACGACAACGGAAATTCTAGATAAATGGAGCTACAAAGGATGGAATTGGATAGAACGAACTTTGACGTTTTAATCGGAAGATTTTCTAGATCATATCTATGTAAAAATATTCATACATTAAAATTTGATAGTTTGCACTAAAAATTTATGTTGACTGAGTTTCGAACGAATTTTGACGTGAAACAAATTTTATTGGTCTTATTTAAATGGATGCATTTCAAATATTCAGTTTTCGTTATTCAAATTTTTATTTTTGAAAATAATTTTATTTCAAAATCTTTATTAAATTCTAATTTAAAATGTTGAAAAATCCAGATCGTTACATTTTATATGTGCAAAGCCTTAGAAACTCTTTATATATATCATATACATATCATATATATATCATATATATATCATATATATACATATCATATATATATATATATATCATATATATATATGTATGCCTGTATAGAAACCTTTTGAATTTTTTGTGGAAAGATATTTAACTTCTTTTCCAAATTATAAAAATACTTCCTCTCAATACATACCCGAATCCTAATATATCATGAAACTGAGCTTTGATACCAAGTGTAACAACCCACACCTCCGAACATACCGATCCAAAGCCTAAAGTGACTTTTGGACTCGCATCGCACCAGGAAATTCGAGCTGTTGGTTTTAAACATTACGGAGAATAAGGTAAAATCCAAAACATTTCACACTTTCAGATCTCACAGTGGATGGAATTAAAGTACTGAAAATTGACATTTCAGAAAAGAATAGTCTCCAAATATACTTAATTCGCATACGGTTTTCAAAAGTATGATATATAGTTTGATAACATTTAATACAATAAATAGCTACATGAGGAATAACGAAGAATAATGGGACTCCAGCGCTTAGCTCCTTCCTTCATGTATTATTCCTAGACCAAATCAATTGATGCCCTGCCTTCTTATGGTGGAGGAAAATGAAAGTAGTGGTTCAGATAAAAGTCCGATGAATGGGTTACATTACTAATATATGGTGATCACATGCAATTAACTTCATTTGTAACCTATGTGAGCTAGAGTGTCTTGCTTTTGTCTGTTAATCACTAGTTTCCTCTATTTAAGGGGTTTAACTCAATACGTACCTACATTCACGACTTGCGCATGCTTATACTTAGGGTTGAACAACTAATCGGGCCTCAAGACAACTAATAATTGGCTAATAGCTACGGGAACTATTCCAATATGTGGTTATCCTACAGTTTCAACCATGAGACTACATTTTCTTATGACTACACGCATTCTAGTTATGCATTAAGGGAAAGCCCGCAATACCGACTCACCAAAGTGTCTCATTGTCATTGCAACTGTGTTTACCTCTTAATGGTAACGTGACGCCTCTTGCCGTACCACGCTAAGATCCATCAAAAACACAGCACCACGCCGCTTCTGTGAATACTAAGGAACTCCTATTAGTGCCAAGCCAACCGAGCCATACACCACGTCAAGCATCATTATCAGTGTTGCACATCCATTGTAGAACCTCCTATGAGTGCAATTTGCGATAAAATCGCCCCAGTCGAATCTCGACCATGCTTCATAAATCGCATTTATCCGATCATGCAACTTCCTAGAAGTGCCAGCATGTGGAACTAACTTCCCTACTATTTCTAACATCCACATATATAACTATAGTATATATACTATACACTTTAATTTATAACTTGGGCCTTAGGTCTAGGTTTAGCCCATGTGCGGAAATGCTAACTAGTCGACCGCTGATCATTGGAGTAGTCGACTGGCTTTAGTGAACGGTCGATCGGTCTAGCTGTAAATTTTAGGTTAATTCTATTATGTCTTCGATTATTGTTAAATATCATCATTCCCAAATTCCAAATAATTAGATTATAGATTTCATGTTAGATTAATTAAAGCAAACTTTAATTGTAATTTGGCATACAGTAATCCTAATTACAGTAAAACTAATTTTATAGATTTACAATTTATAATCGTCCAAATTAACCTAGGTTTAGCAACAACAAGTTTACCAATTAATTTGACCAAAAAGGATATGTTCAACTTAAATCAATTATTAATTAACAAGTTTACATCAATCAGATCTGGATTAAAAGAAAGGGGTCATATTCATGTGGGTTTTAATAACTATTAAATTTTCGATCGAATTAAACAGCATCACCTTTTCAATTTAACACAATTCTAGATCAAAGTAAGGTATAATAAAATTAATTACATGTAAATCATCTTACTAATCATGATTTCACTCACCTCCAAAGTGATTCCTCTTCTAATTTGATTTCATTTTACCGCTTCATCCCTTTACTGATTTGTTTTTCTTCTCGCTTTCTCTTTCATTTGGATTCTCACTCTCTCCTTTAATTTTGATGTATGTTTTTTTTTTTGTTAAGAATATTTTAAGAAGAGAAAAGAAAATGTTTTAAGAATTTTTAAGAAGGAGGAAGAATAAGATGATGGAGGTTAGGATTTCAAAAATGAAAAGGATGTGGTTTGGCTATGTATTTATAGGTGAAAATTAGGTTCAGAAAAATTACATGTTTATCCACAATCTATTTGACTTTACGAAAATATTATTTCCTTTAATTTTTTTACGGTAACATCTTTATTCTCCCTGTTTAATGTCATCAATAGTCATTTATTTAAATGTATTTCCTTCACTAATTATTTACCTTTAATGTTTTGGACCTTTGTAATTATTGAATATGGCAGAGAATCGTGTATTTGTATTCAGAAGCACATATGTATGTGTATATACGTATATTTATTCCATTGAATTTGTAGATGGAAATTAAATGAAGTCTATTTTCAGAAAAAATATTCCTTCATTCACACTTTTTTATCCTTACGTACATACAGACCCTTTCCCTTTCTTTTCTTAACATAACGGTCACATTACCTTAATTATGTTATTAATTATAACTTAAGTCAATTAATTATGATTTAAACGGATGTCATTAATTATCATAACTCCAATCAACATCCTTAATTTATATTCTATATATATACCTCTATATTCATTTAGTTGGAAACTGCATTCCTTAATTGGTATTAAAGTTTTCAATTTCAAATCGATTACATTAATTATAATTTAGATCAATTCCATTAACTGGTCTCCTATATATATATATATATATATATATATATATATATATATATATATATATAATCTTTATGGAGAATATTGGATTTATATATTCAAACGTGCGTGTATACGTGCGTGCATCCGTTCGTGCGTGTGTATTAATTAGAGATCTTATTCTTTACCATAAATTTAGAAATCAATTATATTAATTGATTTTTATTGATATTTTTAATTTCAATAACGAAACTTTGCACTTATTCTTTATAAATAAGAAGTTACATACCTTAACTTTTCTTTAATAAATGGTTTTTTTCCATTAATACACTCTTACGTTTTCTCTTCAAAATATGTAATGTTTATTTTACTAAATACCTTCTTTATATATATATACGGTTCTGTTACCTTTATTTCTCAATATTATCATCACTTCCAAATATATAAAAGTAGATGTAATCCTTTCTTTTTAAATTTTGTTACATACTTTCTTTTGGTATATTTAACATATCTTTTAATTAATTACAGTAATAATTTGATCACTGATGCTTTCCCTTTGGAATGCTTTCACATTTGGACATATAAATACGTTTCCTTCTTTTCGTCTAAATGCACGTACATCATTGTACCCTCTTTTTTTAAGTAGTTCATACATATTCAACTTATTTCTTAATTATTTCTTTACAAATAAGTTTATCTTCTTTTTTGTAATTAATTCTTAAACTCTATTTCAAAATAGCGCAAAATATGAAATGCGTGCTATGGTAAAAGTTCCATATCTTCTTTATACGCTATTCATTTCTAATATTTTGCATATGAATTTGGACTAGAAAAATCTACTTAATGCAATGGAAAAGTACGATTCTTCGAATTCCTTCATTTATAGAAATTTTTTATTTTGTCCTTTTATATGAAATTATAATTTTACACTAATTAATATTTTAATTTGTTATTAAAATTTCTGGAATGTTACATAAAATGTAGCGTGCGATATTGTATTAATATGATTGATTACAATAACGATCTTATTGTGTTAAATGTAACATTGTACCGAAGGTTATAAGATAGATCTGGAAATTCGATCACTGAAATGTCAGTTTTCTAAGTTTATGTAAAGTCCAATTGATTTGATATCATTAAATATTAAGGAAAACCAAATGCACTTTTGAAAGAATTCATATGATATATTAGTAAAGGTTTCTTTTGAATGGTCCGTCCATTAAGAAAGGAATCGAAGAGAGTGAATGGTCACTTCACCTTCATAAAGAAATATAAACAATAAGGATTGTAAAATAATAGTAGATGCTTAAAAGAAATAAGTAATATGATATCTATTCCAAAAGTACTTTCACACAGAAAATTGTTTTCTATGAAATTTATTTTGAAAATTCTCATTGTAAACTATTTACGATAAATGAAATAAATCGCCCAGATTAAGTGGTTGGATGGAGTTTCATATCTCATATGATTTTATAATTTATAGCAATGGTGGAAATAGCGGGAGTGTGCCATGTAACACTTATTGGATGCATCAAGTTATGAAAATTATTTTCGTAAAATGTACCAAACATTATTTATGAAATAATAATTTTTTTATATTAACTAAAAGGTAGACATGGTTTTATTTCAATGAGAATTTTATGAATATTCATTATAAAATAAAACTATAGTAATGGTTTTGTGATGCATGGGAAAATACAGAAGTATCTAAATTTATTTGCATATATTTTGGAATTGTAGACTGAGCCACAGTTTGGATAAATAATTCTTTGATTATATGATTATAAATCATATGGTACTAATGAATTATATCTCAAGCAATAAAAGGCAAAGCACCATTGAGTAAGAGCAGCATCCGAGTTGATGGACTCTTTGGATTGATACATATAGATGTATGCAATTACAAATCTATTAATACCAGAACGGTTTAACCATTTTCATAGTGTTCGTTGATGAATTAGCATAGACGTGAACATTTGTAGTTTATATACATGTAATTGAGTTGACTACAATTGATTGTGGTATTAACCGCATATAACAGAGGAGACAAATTCTCTATTGAATAGTGTTTCATTTCCAATGCTTCAACTTAGACCATATAATTATTCGATGGATGTCAATACCATGATTTAACTATAATAAAAGTGGAGTATCCAGATTACTATTCTCAAGTCAAGAAAACTGTGTGATATCATCCCTTAGAGATTCTCTATTTATCCTTAGTTATATTAACCAATAGAAACCTCATGAGTGAGTCATTTCATAGTTATCCAATAATTATCAGTACGTGTAACGATCCAAAATTTCAATCATTTGAAATTGGAATATTTAATTGGTTTTAAATATTTAAAAGTTAAATTTTTATGTTAAATAACTTATATTTCAAATATAATGATTTATTTGATAATTTAATTATTTAATTTAATATTTGAAATTATACAAAAAAAGGGAAATGTGAATTTAAAATTAATGAAAAATGATATTAAAGTCGATATAAATCTATTTAAATTAGAATGGAGTTAGTAAACTTTTAATTTTGATTTAAAAGTGAATAAATAGAAATTGGAAATTTATCAATTTAATTAACGTGTAAAAATTTATCATTTTTGACACTGTCTCGGATTTCAACAAAACCAGTTTCATTGGATCCATAATAGTGAGTTATTATAAGATTTCAAATTTCGTGTCGATTGGACTTACCATTTGAACGTACAAGTTTGAAACGCGTAGTAATTTATTAAAAGATTTTAATTAAAATAACTCGATTTGAAAAACTTATCTTCTGTATATGATGGAATTGGCTCCTGATATATACACCATTATGTTCGGAATAGGGTAAAATATTATGAACGCCAAGCGGCGCGCTTCGTTTGGAGTTCGAAAAATATTCACGCGAATTGTGTTTTAAAATGTTGTCTATATAAGGACCTTCATTTGCAAAACCCTAGAGCAATTAGGGCGGCCGCCACCTTCAATTTGAATGGCCAGAAATGCTCCAAACTTCTACCTCAATTACCTTCCAATCCGTAAACAATTATAAAAACTTCCAACTAGAAAATTTAAGAGCTCAGCGAGATCTTCGTACCCAACGGTTGTAGTGTGCTCGTTCGTCGTGTGGAGAACAGAAAGTTGTCGTGTTCTCTCGACGTTTGGATGGAGATTTGTAGAGTGGGGGCCGGAGTTCATGGTGCTCAGGGCTGTGGTGCAACAGGCCGTGGGCTTTCGAATGGTGGTCTCCGATCGTCGAATAGTTGGTCGATGGTGGAGCGGCAGTCAAAGGAAGGGTGATGTGTATGGCTTCACCGCGACTGGGTAAATACGAACGAAGGGAGGAAGATGATTAAGTAATTAATAACGTTAATTAATTTAGTTAATGATGTTGGTTAATTATATTATAATTCATGTAACTTATAAAATGCATAACTATTTCATACGAGGTCCAAATCGAACGAAACAAGTCGTGTTGGATATGTATTAAAGAGCACTACATTTTAGAGCTGGTTTGGATTGGTTTGGAGCTAGCAGCAATTTTGGGTTAAATTAAATGCTCATTTAATTTTAATCAAATGAATCATTATTGCGATGATTGCGGCCAAAGTGAGTAAAACTCGCTCTTTCTAGCCCGCTTATATTTTTATATAAGTGGGAATAAATTTATTTTATGCTATGTGACGATTGTTTGAATGTTAAGCTATATTATTAGTAGTTGGACATATTCCTGCCTATTCGAGATGATGTGACTCTATACATTCTCGTGTATGAGCAGATGACCCTTTGTACGCGCGTCTGCCTTGAAGCAGATATTGTACATATTTTCTCATATACATTTGTTGCAGGTAACAGGTTAGAGGGATCCAACTAGATTCCTCACCATTGTTGATTTTTATTTACACATATTGTTATATATGTTGTATTATGTGATGTTTGATGTGATGAATGCCAAATTTACTATTATTGATGTGAATCCCCTTATTTAGTAAATCTGCAGCATTAGAACATATTTTTAGAAATTTAAAGTATTAAATGATAATTTTAATTTAAAAAAAGGATTTCAAAGGGATTTGAAAATATATATGTTTTATAATTTTTGAATTATTAAAGAAATGAATTTATTTTAAATGGATAATAAGTTATAATTTTTATGTTATAAAAATTATGGCCTTGTGAAATATACTTAAATATGATTTTTGAAATATGAAGTTAAATATTTTGTAAAATAAGTTAAATCAAGAATTTTGAACTTATTATAAATAGTTTATATATAAGATTTACAAAATTGATATTTTATAAATAAAAGTAATGGAATTATAAATGAGTTTTGTAAGTGTTAAAATGAAAGTTTATGAAGGAATGCTATTAATAAAGAGATTTAATGAAATGGATTTTTATAAATAGTGTTTCATAAATATTAGAAATGGATTTATAATCATATTTGTAAATGGATTTGCAATTGAAATTTACGAATTTATAATGGACTTTATAAATAATGAGATTACACAAGAATGAATTTTTAAATAAAGAAATTTATAAGTAAATAAGCTTATAATGGTATTTTGATATATAAATGAGATAAACGGGAAATTGGTTAATAAAGGAATTTTATATTGGAACTTTTTTATAAAATAGAAATGTGAATTATAAACACTGTTCTATAAAAGTGATTAATATAATTTGATAATCTAAATATGTATTTTTATAAAAGGAAATATATTCATATTTTTAAAGCGAAAAATCCTTAAAACGAATGTTTATGAAAGTGATATTTCAAAATGGAGTTTAAATGGTTTGAAAATACAATAAGTTCTGACTTCACTTATTATTAAAATAATTTGATGAAATGTTTTCCAAATATTGAAATATTGAATGGTTTTGGAAATATATCTTTTAAAGATAATGTAAAGTAAATAAATTGGAAAGTGAATTGATTTATATATGATCTAATAAATCAGGCTTAGTGACTGTTTTAGTGCTAAATTATAATTTTTGGTCATTTTAGTTTCTCGACTTGATGTGGAAAGTATTTAGTCGTACACTTAGTACAAAGCCATATGTGTAGGCTTGATTATCGTTTGGTGTAAAGAATGTTGATTCGAGTAGTGCGTAGTGATTACTCTAATCT
Organism: Allium cepa; assembly: GCA_030765085.1. Taxonomy (NCBI): domain Eukaryota; kingdom Viridiplantae; phylum Streptophyta; class Magnoliopsida; order Asparagales; family Amaryllidaceae; genus Allium; species Allium cepa. The sequence continues at coordinate 613,899,703 of CM060932.1, forward strand.
ACCGAGCTTTCGTCTTGGCCGAAGGATAGCAAGTTGAAGATCTACGAGACTTGGTTTCTGTATGAGGTTGAGTAACGCTTTTGCGTTGTTGGTGCAAAGAGACCGGGATCGATTTATTCGAAAACCACTTCGAACCAACCTATATACGACGATTTGTGCAGGTTTGCTGATGATATTGATATTTAGGATTTTCATAGTGAAGGACTGCTTGTTGATCATTTGAGGTTAAAATCCCAGTATACATATTGCAGCAGTAGTCTCTTCGTTATAAAATATTCAATGCAAGGACTATTTGCTACTAATCGTAGGGATTTCTTGATAGGAAACCTGCTACTAGGCTGCCCGTGTGGAAATAATGGGCACCCAGAGTTTAGGAAAGAAAACAATAAACTTCGGATCAGTCATGGGACTGGTATGAGTAAACCAAAAACAGTTGTATTTAAATAAAACAAGATTTATAAAAGAATTTTCGGTATGCTTTTAAAAATGGAACTACCATAAGACCTCCCGCCACACACACAATGCAAACGCAGAATTAGAGGAGATTTCTTCTTATGATAGTTAAATATGCTTGGTACGAGAAAAGAATTCTTTGATATTATACTAGTGCATAGTGAAGTAAATCATTTCGAAAATAGAATATTAATCTTAGCCAACATACGACCATTGTCGTATGCCTACTATAGCTACCATCTAAACGATGGGGCGCCACCATAAGTAAATGGCAGGTTCTACAACTAAAACCGTACAGGGTTTCGTATTGTTTCTTTGGATTTCCAACAAATGGTCAGGCCAAGGAACTTCCCATTGCCACATGAGAACACCTCTGGAAGGACGTCCCCGAGAACCAAACCGGATCTCTGCCAACACAAGGCCGGGTTACCCCTAACTGGGTAACTACTGACATGAGTATGCCATCTCCCGGTTGTAACCAACCTTTTACCGGGGCCCCAGCAACAAATCACAAAGTAATATATATATATATCTGCGATATCAACATAAGTTAAGTATCTGGGCTCCATGCCATGATACCACTTCTATCCAGAAGGAAATGCACATACCCTAAGGGGTGCTACCCCCAATAACCTTGCCGCATCTTTCCTGTTTCGACCATTTCGGGGTGTGAGGTCCGACGAAGTCTCGTCCACAAAGCCACGCTTTATACAAAAGCTGTGCTTTGGGTCAATAAATGATCATAGAAATGATCACCAAGATAGACGATCAAACAAATGATCCTATCACAAATGATCAACACAATGATCATTTCACAGCAACACTCAGCATGTCACATTACCAAATTGGGAATATATTGCTGATAACCTTCAACTATATAACCTCTGAGCTCATACGTCTCAGAGAAGGGTGTTAAGCTAAGAGAATAAATTCTCCGCCACCAACAAAAATATATTTGAAAGAAATCTGCTTTATATCTCAATTTGTAATGTCAGACATACAATCCATACAAGTCTGTTCCGGGCTCGAACAGAACCGAAGGCACTTCCAAAGAAGTCCTTACAATCCGGATATCCACAATCCTGATCGGATTCCCCATCACATATGGAGAACTCTATACCGGAGCAACTCGGTGCAGAGTCAATCGACAGGTCATCCTATCGCTCTCGCAAATACCCGGTCTTCAACACCGGACTTCAATTGCTTTCCATAACGTCGAATCACATATTCGAAATGGGTTATATGACACAAAGGTCCTTTCCCGGCTAATTCGAATAGTGAGTGTCAAATTTTAAAACATGTGGATGTCATTCATAAATATTCACAGGTTCGATGTGGGTTTCGGACAACCAAATGAAATCCGATTCCCTGTCGCATCGAAGTTTAAATGCCATTTTACGGGCACCAGGGTTTTCACATCAATACAGAACAAATCATAATCACAATGCAATAACATGGCAATTACATCATACAGAATTACAAACAGAACAGAGATGTCAATATAAGTTGACAACAATAGTTAATTATTTACCAATCAAAACGAATGAGATAAATTAACCAAATAATTATTTTATTGATTATTCAATCAATGATTTATTATACTTAATGATAAATAAATTAATCTTAATCATCTTGATACATTGATTTTTTTCCTTAATTAGTTATTTTAATTAACTGCCAATTAAATTAATTAACTTGCTTTATCAAATCAATAAATTCTTAATTTTAAATTTATTTGAGTACTTAATTGTTTATTAAATCAATTTTAATCACAAACTTTAAATTATTCTAAATTCCTTTTCAAAACTATTGATAAAAATTGTTTACCTTAATTTCCATTTGAAAATCTGTTTTATATTTTAAAAATTAATTTATTATTACATTGGAATTTTAATGTAAATTAATTTAAAATTCTTCTTTTAAAATTTAATCATTTAATTAAAGGGTTAAATAAATTTTGATTTTAAACTTTCTTTACCTAATTAAAGAATTAACAAATTCTAAAGCATTTGTTAAATAATTTAACTTAACAAAATCTAAACTGTTTATATTGCAAAACAAAAAAATTTCTTAACATTTTTGACTTAAAGATTCGAATGGGCTTAGCCCATACAAAACAACCCGAGTAAAAACAGGGTTTCACTCGCGTCCACCCCGATTCCATCACGTCTTCTCCCATAGCCCATTTCTCTTCTTCCCCATGCCTGTTCTTCTTTTCTTCTTCCAGTTTCTTTTTTTTTTCAAGTTTAAACTTTAGCTAACTAAAATTAGCCTCAGGGGAACTCTCTCTCAAACACGAACACAACCTGAAGCATTACACAAAAAATTTCGAGTCTCTCCCGAAGCCAAACACACACGACAACTGCCTGTTCTCATACGAACGTTGTGCACGTGCACATCGTCACGGCGTCACTCTGGTGGCCATTTCGATCGCCAGCAAACCACGATGCATCCCTCCATACGAGATCGAAACTTAATTCTTCACGAAATTTGCCTGAAGCGTGCGCCAACCATACAAATGCATCATCCCCAATCACCTCGGCCTCGCGACACCGTCCACCTGACACCGCGCCGCCCCTGTCACATCACCTCCGGTCATCCACGAGGCTAACCCCCAGTACCTCATCCAACTCGATGCACCCTAGAACCGTCCGCGACCATTTCTTTTAACATGAACGAACATGGGTTCTCAAACCCTATTTCGATCTCGTGCTCAAAATTCTTGCAGTAATCAAATTTTTTAATATTTTTCCTAACATTATTGAGTATTAAACTAGCTCCACGCGAAATTGCAACATTCAAAAATCTTTTGATTAACAGGAATCGATTTAAAAGCAACATTTGTTAAAATATGAACTGCTCCTAAGATACCCAAGTAAAAATCATCATATTTAGTTTAAAAATCCTATTTTTGTATACTTACTCGAATTATACAATCAAATCAATGATTTATCATACTTGAATTTATCATCATTTTGTTTTACTGTAAGTTTTGAGGTTGCACAGCCAAAAGTTTTCACTTCAAACTTAAAATAAAACTGTAAACTGTGAGTTAAGTTTACACAACCTATTTTTTTTTAAGAATCCTAAGTTAAAAATGTTCGTATGGAAATGTTTTGATTTTATTTTTCTACTTCACTCTGTTTTGAAACCAAAAACTAGAAGAACAGATATCACAAACATATGCAGAGTTATCCTTTAAAACTTACATAGCTAAGCAAACTGTTCACAAATCTAATACACAAATTTTTTATATGCAAGCAGTAAATTTACTCACCTGGAAAATATTGAAACAGAGGCTATATATTGGTTTTCTTTGAACTGCAGTTTGTTCCTCTTCTCCTTTCTTCTTTCTTCAGTAATTTATTTTTAACTTTGAAATATATAAAGTGATGCCTTTTTCTTTTAAATTTCAGATCTTTGCTAATATTGTTGAATGAATTAAAGAGGTAGGTTGATGTGTATATATATAATAGATTGTGCATACTGCATATAGGTATAATACTTCTTTTTATATTGACCAACTCATGCTAGAAAGTAACAGCATTAAATGCAAGCATGTTAACAACAGTCTTTACTTTAGATTCTTGTTTGGCAGATCTTGTTTATGGGATGATGTGATTCTTGTTTATGGAAGAGAGTAGATAGGATTTAATGCAAGTATGGTTGGTGAAGCTTCCATCCTGTATACTTACGGCATACTGTCTTGTTTTCTCTTTTATATGTATGTGTTGTTTTGTTTAAAAAGGTTTGTTTTTCTTATGTCTACTTATTTGTTTACATAGCTAATTGAAAGTGTGTGTTTTCTTTTACAGTTTTATATTTCTTCATAAAAATTTGTTATCTTAGTTTATTTGTTTATATATTTAATTATTTATTTATTTGTTCATATGTTTAATTATTTATTTATTTGTTCATATGTTAGATTATGATTATGTTATTTAAATTTTATAATTTCATCATATCTTACCCTAACAATTTTATTTCTATTAAAAGCTCATCTATCACAATTTATTATTTTACTTTGTTAAAAAGAAAAGTTGTTTTAGTTATTAACATTAAATAACTATGAAATTTTATTTCAATATTTTATTTCTTTTGAATTTCTCAAATTTACATTTAAAAGTTCCAATAAATTTTCAAATTTTTAAATTCAAAATTCCCGGGATGTTACAATATCCCCTCCTTAAGAAAATTTTATCCTCGAAATTGAAAGAGAGAGAAACGTAAACAAAGAATAGACGAATTTATAAATAAGGAAATGACTTACAGTTTTAAATCGAGATGTCAATTCTGCAGTTGGGATATGATTTCTTCATATTATCTTCGGTCTCCCAAGTATAGTCCTTTGGATCGCCACTCCATTGAACTTTGACCAGTTTCACAATCTTGTTTCTTAATCGCTTCTCATCACGATCAACAATTTTTATCGGTTCCCTTCTAACTGCCAAGTTGGGAGTGGTTTCAAGATCCTGCTGAGCAGCTTCTTCAATAATATCATCTGGATCGTGCACATATTTCCGAAGATTAGAAATATGGAACACATCATGTACGCCAGACAACCAGCTGGGTAACTGCACTCTATATGCTAGAGGACCAATCCTTTCCAGAATAGGAAAATGACCAATATAACGCCGTGCCAACTTTCTAGTTTTCCCGAATCTCAGTACGCCCCGCATCGGAGATACTTTCAGAAATACAGAATCTCCAACTTGAAATTCCAAATTTCTTCTTCGTCGGTCATAATAGCTCTTCTGACGGCTTTGGGAAGTTAATAACTTCTTTCGAATAAAGTCTACCTTCTCAGTGGCTTCTTTTATCATATCCGGTCCAAGAATAAGTCTATCACCTGATTCAATCCAGCATGTAGGTGATCGACACAGACGACCATATAAAGCTTCGAAAGGAGCCATTTCTATACTGGCCTGATAACTGTTGTTATATGAGAATTCAACCAGATGCAAATGGTCCTCCCAAGAACCACCAAAATCATGAACACAAGCACGCAGTAGGTCTTCTAAAATTCGGTTGACCCTCTCAGTCTGCCTATCAGATTATGGGTGATAAGCAGTACTGAAATTTAATTTCGTTCCCAATGCATCCTGAAATGCTTCCCAAAATCTACTAGTGAAGATCGGGTCACGATCACTCACTATACTACTGGGAATACCATGGAGGCGAACAATTTCTTTTATATATAACTGCCAAGCTTGCTGCAGTCCAAGTGGATTTAACTGGAATGAAATGAGCATTTTTGGTTAGACGATCCACAATAACCCAAATCGGTTCATTGCCTTTCTTGGTTCGTGGGAATCCATCGATGAAATCCATCGATACCTGATCCCACTTCCATTTCGGTACTTCCAAAGGTTGAAGTAAACCGGCCACTTTCATTTGATCGCTCTTGATTTGCTGACAAGTAGCACAGCGACTCACATAAATAGATATGTCTCTCTTCATTGTTTTCCACCAGAATGTCCTTTTAAGATCACGATACATTTTTTTGACTCCTGGATGGATGTTGAATTTTGACTTGTGGCATTCGTCCAATACTTCACGTTTCAGTTCTGGAATGTCAGGGACACAAATTCTGCCCTTCATCCTTATAACTTCTCTATTATCAATCTCAAAAGTAGTATCCTCTCCTCGATCTATTCTTCTACGCATTTCTCGAAGAAACTTGTCTTCAGTTTGCTTGCTCGCGATCTTCTTAAGAAGAGTAGGAGTGATAACTAGATATGCGAGAACAGCATGTCTTCTGCTTAAAGCGTCTGCAACTACATTGGCCTTTCCCGGCGTATACAAAATATCTAAGTCATAAGATGCCAGAAATTCCAACCAACGTTGTTGTCGCAAATTTAGATCCTTCTGGGAGAAAAGATATTTCAAGGATTTATGGTCGGTGAATAATTCGAATTTTTCACCTAAAACAAAGAGAGTTTATTAGGTATATTTCTTTAGTTAAGCTAGTTCATAAATTGTTAAGAAAGCTGAAAAGATTCTTACCCAGAAGATAATGTCGCCAGATCTTTAAGGCGAAAACAACAGCCAAAAGTTCCAAATCGTGCGTTGGGTAGTTTTTCTCATGCGGACGTAATTGTCTACTCGCGTAGGCAACCACCTTTCCATTTTGCATTAATACTGCACCTACCCCTTCACCACATGCATCATTATAGACAGATAAGCCTTGGTTCCCGTTAACAATAGTGAGAACAGGAGCAGTGGTCAATCTCTTTTTCAACTCTTGAAAAACTTCTTTACATTCTGGAGTCCAAATGAACTTTGCATTTTTCATTGTTAACTTAGTCAGCGGACTAGCCAACTTAGAAAAATCTTGAACGAATTTCCGGTAATAGCCTGCTAAACCCAAAAAGCTTCGAACTTCTCTTGGAGTAGTGGGTTGTTTCCAATCAAGAATAGCGGAAATTTTGCTAGGATCTACCGAAATTCCTTCTTCATTAACAATATGGCCAAGGAATTTGACTTCATTGACCCAGAAGTGGTATTTGGAAAATTTTGCAAATAGAACATTTCTCCTCAATATTTCCAATACGATTTTAAGATGTTCGGCATGCTCTTCTTTAGTCTTAGAATAGATCAAAATATCATCAATGAATACGAGCACAAACTTATTCAGAACTTCCCGAAACACACGAGTCATAAGATCTACGAAGTATGCTGGAGCATTAGTTAGCCCGAAAGGCATAACTAACCATTCGTAGAACATATCAGGACCTCTGAAAGCGGTCAGATGTACACAATCTACGACGATTCGTAATTGATGGAATCCTTGGGCTAGATCCATCTTTGAAAAGAAACGAGCGTCGTGCAACTGATAAAATAAATCATCAATTCTGGGCAGTGGAAATTTATTTTTGAGAGTTTGTTTATTTAGATCGCGGTGATCTACACACAATCTCAAATATCTGTTTGATTTAGCAACAAATACGACGGCTGAGCCCCATTCAGAAACACTGGGTCGAATTAATCCTTTTGCTCATAGCTCATCAGTTTGATGAACGAATTCAATCTTTTCCCGGGGTGCCATCCTGCGACTTGCGTGAACCACAGGAGGAGTATTAGGTACAACATCGATTCGGAATTCTATTTCTCGATGAGGAGGTAAAGATTTCACTTCTTCAAATACGTCGGAAAAATCCCGAACAACAGGTATAGACTGCAAAGTGGGTTCAAGATTTCCCAAAGTATACATCAACCTATCTCTCCTTGGACTTGGATTCTCACAAGAGATTTCAATAAAATTTCCAAAACTTGTTTTGATTAAAACTGTCCGATTACTACACTCCAATATAGCTTCGTATTTCGATAACCAGTTCATACCGAGTAAGATTTCAAATTCATTAAATTCGAGGACAAAAAGGTTGATAGGAAATTTATAGCTAGCATATGAAATAGGAACTCTCTTACAATATGAACAAAGATTTGCGGGACCTCCAACCGGATTTTTCACGCAAATAAGATCGTTAGCAAATTTAGTCTCAAGTCCTAATTCATTTACAGTTTGTTGGGAGATAAAGCTATGTGAAGCTCCTGTATCAAATAAAACTCTAACAGTTCTATCATTAATAGTAAGATTACCTTCCAAAACACTTTTCCCTTTATCAGCTTTTGAAGATGAGAGGTCCTTCTTTATCGTGTAAACTTTTGCCACCTGCGCTGGCTTCATCACTGGGCAATCTTTAACTAAATGTCCCGGTTTGTGACAATTGTAACATTCTTTAGCTGGCTTCTTCGGTTTTGGGCAGTCATTTGAATAGTGGCCTTTCTCTTTGCAGTTGTAACAAGTGACATTTTCTGTTGCGCTTCCTTGAATGCTCCTCTTCTTCTCATTGCCTTGCCAAGGTTTCTTGCCTCCGAATTTCCGCTTTTTATAATTCGGACTACCTGAATTACCTTTCTCCACAGTTGCTTCTTGTATATCAAGAGTAGCGTATCTGTACCCTATATCTACTAAATCTGAAAAAGATTCTTTAACATGACCCGTCATTCTTCCATGATATTTCTGGTTCATACCACGGATAAACCTTTCGTTTTTCTTAAGAGGTGTATTTAGCAATTCCGGGCCAAACCGAGATAGTTCGCTGAATTTATTCAAATATTCTTCAAACGACAAACTTCCTTGTTTCAAATCCAGAAATTCCTGATACATTCTGGAAACTCCCGCCGATGACATGTAACGTTTCTCAAACACTTCTTTAAAACGATCCCAAGTAAATTCTTCCTAGGATTCATCTATAATGATGGTTTCCCACTAAGCTGAAGCTTCTCCTTGGAGTTGCCAAGAAGCTATAAGTCTTTTCTGCTCATCCTGCAGTTTTAGCCCTTTAAAAATCTTTTCACACGATCTTACCCAAGCTTGAGCGTCAATAATTGACTCCTTGCCAATGAACGGTTTGCCACCAAGCTTTTCGAACTTCTTATATAAATCAGCCAAGTCCGGCTGCTGCTGAATTTCTATTACTGCTTCTGCGGCTGGGGGAATTTGATTAGGTGCTGCAGCATTGCCTTGACCCCTAGCTCTTCCTCTGCGTCCACTCATTTTCACTATCTGAGATTATAAGAAAATTGATTTAGATATACAGACGAGATATCTTAAGGAATATCAGCAGTAAAAAGAAATAGACTAAGAAAATTTAAAGTTTCAATCTTGGTTATACTCATTCTAGGGTATACTTCACCCTATCTCTAATGAGTCATCTAATGTGTTATACTCCGTAGCTAAAGTTCTTACTCAACCAACAGCTCCGATACCACTTGTGACGACCCAAACTCGATGTTCGATAAACAACATCAAATTCGCATCGCCGGAGCTTATAACAACAATTAGATGAATATAATACAGCGGAACAGAATCAATATCATAAAATATCATCACAGTTACAACATCAACATAATATCCATACTACAACAGAGTATATAATACATACACCACAACTCCAAATACAACATCATGATAATACAACAGTGAACATATATCAAAAAGTTCTCAAATGAGAGAGATGATAACGAACTCCCAAAAGCTAACACCTGAAATCTCCAAAAGCTCCTAAGATATCTCCCAGATAAAAAGCTCCAAAATACTGTTACTCCAAAATACAGAAACCTGCTACTAGGCTGCCCGTGTGGAAATAATGGGCACCCAGAGTTTAGGAAAGAAAACAATAAACTCCGGATCAGTCATGGGACTGGTATGAGTAAACAAAAACAGTTGTATTTAAATAAAACAAGATTTATAAAAGAATTTTCGGTATGCTTTTAAAAATGGAACTACCATAAGACCTCCCGCCACACACACAATGCAAACGCAGAATTGGAGGAGATTTCTTCTTATGATAGTTAAATATGCTTGGTACGAGAAAAGAATTCTTTGATATTATACTAGTGCATAGTGAAGTAAATCATTTCGAAAATAGAATATTAATCTTAGCCAACATACGACCATTATCGTATGCCTACTATAGCTACCATCTAAACGGTGGGGCGCCACCATAAGTAAATGGCAGGTTCTACAACTAAAACCGTACAGGGTTTCGTATTGTTTCTTTGGATTTCCAACAAATGGTCAGGCCAAGGAACTTCCCATTGCCACATGAGAACGCCTATGGAAGGACGTCCCCGAGAACCAAACCGGATCTCTCCCAACACAAGGCCGGGTTACCCCTAACTGGGTAACTACTGACATGAGTATGCCATCTCCCGGTTGTAACCAACCTTTTACCGGGGCCCCAGCAACAAACCACAAAGTAATATATATATATCTGCGATATCAACATATGTTAAGTATCTGGGCTCCATACCATGATACCACTTCTATCCAGAAGGAAATGCACATACCCTAAGGGGTGCTACCCCCAATAACCTTGCCGCATCTTTCCTGTTTCGACCATTTCGGGGTGTGAGGTCCGACGAAGTCTCGTCCACAAAGCCACGCTTTATACAAAAGCTGTGCTTTGGGTCAACAAATGATCATAGAAATGATCACCAAGATAGACGATCAAACAAATGATCCTATCACAAATGATCAACACAATGATCATTTCACAGCAACACTCAGCATGTCACATTACCAAATTGGGAATATATTGCTGATAACCTTCAACTATATAACCTCTGAGCTCATACGTCTCAGAGAAGGGTGTTAAGCTAAGAGAATAAATTCTCCGCCACCAACAGAAATATATTTAAAAGAAATCTGCTTTATATCTCAATTTGTAATGTCAGACATAAAATCCATACAAGTCTGTTCCGGGCTCGAACAGAACCGAAGGCACTTCCAAAGAAGTCCTTGCAATCCGGATATCCACAATCCTGATCGGATTCCCCATCACATATGGAGAACTCTATACCGGAGCAACTCAGTGCAGAGTCAATCGACAGGTCATCCTATCGCTCTCGCAAATACCTGGTCTTCAACACCGGACTTCAATTGCTTTCCATAACGTCGAATCACATATTCGAAATGGGTTATATGACACAAAGGTCCTTTCCCGGCTAATTCGAATAGTGAGTATCAAATTTTAAAACATGTGGATGTCATTCACAAATATTCACAGGTTCGATGTGGGTTTCGGACAACCAAATGAAATCTGATTCTCTGTCGCATCGAAGTTTAAATGCCGTTTTACGGGCAACAGGGTTTTCACATCAATACAGAACAAATCATAATCACAGTGCAATAACATGGCAATTACATCATACAGAATTACAAACAGAACAGAGATGTCAATATAAGTTGACAACAATAGTTAATTATTTACCAATCAAAACGAATGAGATAAATTAACCAAATAATTATTTTATTGATTATTCAATCAATGATTTATTATTCTTAATGATAAATAAATTAATCTTAATCATCTTGATACATTGATTTTTTTCCTTAATTAGTTATTTTAATTAACTGCCAATTAAATTAATTAACTTGCTTTATCAAATCAATAAATTCTTAATTTTAAATTTATTTGAGTACTTAATTGTTTATTAAATCAATTTTAATCACAAACTTTAAATTATTCTAAATTCCTTTTCAAAACTATTGATAAAAATTGTTTACCTTAATTTCCATTTGAAAATCTGTTTTATATTTTAAAAATTAATTTATTGTTACATTGGAATTTTAATGTAAATCAATTTAAAATTCTTCTTTTAAAATTTAATCATTTAATTAAAGGGTTAAATAAATTTTGATTTTAAACTTTCTTTACCTAATTAAAGAATTAACAAATTCTAAAGCATTTGTTAAATAATTTAACTTAACAAAATCTAAACTGTTTATATTGCAAAACACAAAATTTTCTAAACATTTTTGACTTAAAGATTTGAATGGGCTTAGCCCATATAAAACAACCCGAGTAAAAACAGGGTTTCACTCGCGTCCACCCCGGTTCCATCACGTCTTCTCCCATAGCCCATTTCTCTTCTTCCCCATGCCTGTTCTTCTTTTCTTCTTCCAGTTTTTTTTTCCTTTTTTCAAGTTTAAACTTTAGCTAACTAAAATTAGCCTCAGGGGAACTCTCTCTCAAACACGAACACAACCTGAAGCATTACACAAAAATTTTCGAGTCTCTCCCGAAGCCAAACACACACGACAACTGCCTGTTCTCATACGAACGCTGTGCACGTGCACATCGTCACGGTGTCACTCCGGTGGCCATTTCGATCGCCAGCAAACCACGATGCATCCCTCCATACGAGAACCTGACACCGCGCCGCCCCTGTCACATCACCTCCGGTCATCCACGAGGCTAACCCCCAGTACCTCATCCAACTCGATGCACCCCAGAACCGTCCGCGACCATTTCTTTTAACATGAACGAACATGGGTTCTCAAACCCTATTTCGATCTCGTGCTCAAAATTCTTGCAGTAATCAAATTTTTTAATATTTTTCCTAACATTAATGAGTATTAAACTAGCTCCACGCGAAATTGCAACATTCAAAAATCTTTTGATTAACAGGAATCGATTTAAAAGCAACATTTGTTAAAATATGAACTGCTCCTAAGATACCCAAGTAAAAATCATCATATTTAGTTTAAAAATCCTATTTTTGTATACTTACTCGAATTATACAATCAAATCAATGATTTATCATACTTGAATTTATCATCATTTTGTTTTCCTGTAAGGTTTGAGGTTGCACAGCCAAAAGTTTTCACTAAATTGTAAACTGTGAGTTAAGTTTACACAACCTATTTTGTTTTAAGAATCCTAAGTTAAAAATGTTCGTATGGAAATGTTTTGATTTTATTTTTCTACTTCACTCTGTCTTGAAACCGAAAACTAGAAGAACAGATATCACAAACATATGCAGAGTTATCCTTTAAAACTTACATAGCTAAGCAAACTGTTCACAAATCTAATACACAAATTTTTTATATGCAAGCAGTAAATTTACTCACCTGGAAAATATTGAAACAGAGGCTATATATTGGTTTTCTTTGAACTGCAGTTTGTTCCTCTTCTCCTTTCTTCTTTCTTCAGTAATTTATTTTTAACTTTGAAATATATAAAGTGATGCCTTTTTCTTTTAAATTTCAGATCTTTGCTAATATTGTTGAATGAATTAAAGAGGTAGGTTGATGTGTATATATATAACAGATTGTGCATACTGCATATAGGTATAATACTTCTTTTTATATTGACCAACTCATGCTAGAAAGTAGCAGCATTAAATGCAAGCATGTTAACAACAGTCTTTACTTTAGATTCTTGTTTGGCAGATCTTGTTTAGGGGCTGATGTGATTCTTGTTTATGGAAGAGAGTAGATAGCATTTAATGCAAGTATGGTTGGTGAAGCTTCCATCCTGTATACTTACGACATACTGTCTTGTTTCCTCTTTTATATGTATGTGTTGTTTTGTTTAAAAAGGTTTGTTTTTCTTATGTCTACTTATTTGTTTACATAGCTAATTGAAAGTGTGTGTTTTATTTTACAGTTTTATATTTCTTCATAAAAATTTGTTATCTTAGTTTATTTGTTTATATGTTTAATTATTTATTTATTTGTTCATATGTTTAATTAATTATTTATTTGTTCATATGTTAGATTATGATTATGTTATTTAAATTTTATAATTTCATCATATCTTACCCTAAAATTTTATTTCTATTGAAAGCTCATCTATCACAATTTATTATTTTACTTTGTTAAAAAGAAAAGTTGTTTTAGTTATTAACATTAAATAACTATGAAATTTTATTTCAATATTTTATTTCTTTTGAATTTCTCAAATTTACATTTAAAAGTTCCAATAAATTTCCAAATTTTTAAATTCAAAATTCCCGGGATGTTACAAAAAAGGTACTCCCCATCCTTCTAATTTGTACGGAATCTAATATCCACTACATGCCTGCCATTTTGTTTGTAAACCTAGTATGCTGGAATTTAATAATGTAACAATTTCAGCTGTGATTAGTTATTATTTGTGCAATAGACACTATTATAATATAAGAGAATTTGATACGAAATGTTTTGGTTATCATAAGGGAAAAACCCGTCTGTGTTTATGTGTGGACGTGGTCTTACGAGATACCTTTCTTTTTGATAAAGAAAGTTTGATAATCTTAAAACTTTAAAATTCAGTTGAGATGTATTTTTTTCACGCTGGTTTACCAGACCGATCCAGATATTCTTCCCCTTCATTGCTTGAGTCAGACTGAGTATATTTATAGGTTCAGATTGGGACTTTTGGAGGTTCAGCAGATGAGCTGGAGATCTTCATGTCATATACACGTGTCTATTTATTTTCCGTTGCATTATTGTCGTAAATTATTTGTAACTGTGGGGACCGGTTGTTATAACTGTCCAGTCTGATAATTATTTATTTGTGTACTCTGATTAATGTATGTATATTGCGGTTTCTTTTTTATATAGATTATTCATCTATATTATATGTTATTCCGCTGCGATGTGAGATTCTGTATTGTTATGGTTTTGTTTCTTCCTTCTTCTTCTTCGTCTTCTTCTCTTCTTCTCTCTTCTTTCTTTCTTCTCACCCTCTCTCTTCTTTCTCATGAATTTCCATCATTTTGTGCTTTTTGGGTCGGATATGTGTGGTTTATTGTTGATTCAAAGCGTACGGATTTGCGGGCCGTCACAGTACATAACCCCTTATAGTTCATGTAGCTATGAGTAGTACATAGCCCAACATTCGGAGAGCATTATGTACTCCAATCTCAATGGATGAATTGGTATCCTTTCTGGAAACGTCTTGACTATGAATATTTAAAATAACACGTTGTTTTAATGTGATAAATTTATTATGATTAAAGCATGTTGTAATTTCTATCACATAACATATCATTTAGGAGTTTTCTATTTGATATATATCTTAAAATAGTTAATTATATCACAATATAACAAAATATACAATAGAAAATCAAACCTTAATTATGAACAAGATTGGTTATCGAGTTAGATATATGTAACAAATTACATAAGTGCGCCTACGGTAGGCCTATCAACGGATACTCGAAATATTTGATATACATCCGCATCCGTATCCGAAATGTAGATAAATATATGATATCCAAAAAAGGATATGGATACGAATATGAAGGGACCTGCATTCGAAAATTATCCGTCTGGTTTTTGTTATGATTATATTTAATATTTTGTGTATTTTAGTAGAACGATGGACATGTGTTTATTTTCTATATTAGGCTAATAATTTGTATTACTAGAATTTAATGCATATTAATTGCTTGAAACTATTCATTATCATTCTATTTGTTTATTTTTCACACTTTTATAATTAATGAAATTGAAAAATGTTTAGCTACACTAAAATTTTCTATTTGTATTTCTCAATTTATCGATTGTTAGCGGATATGATAATTATCCAATATCCGTCCTTATCCACGAATGCGGGTATCCGATACCCAAAAATAATTTCGAATGTGGATACAGATGCGCAAAAATATCCATTTACATGCCTACTCTAGGTCACACCTCTAACTCTATCAACATGTATGTGGTATTTTTTGTAGTGCACTCTCCACATGAGGTGAATTCACTTAGTATGCATTTTTATTTCTTATGTAGTTTCATCAAGTATTATATATATATATATATATATGCATTTTTTGTGTTGTCAATCTTTTGTGTAGAATGTATCCTTCCTTATATATGAAAAAATTGTGTGCGCACAATCCTTGAAGGGAGGAGAATGTAGCGCCCCGGGTTTCATCACACTTATACATCGTAACCAAATGAAAACAATGTTAACACACTCAATTTCTGAATAATTTTACAAACATCAGTAACCAAGATTATCGTCGATAATGTGATAAAAAAATATTTTCAATAATCAAGTTTAAGTATGGTAAAAGTTGTTAATAATTAATGAACACATATATATGATTCGTGTGTAATACTAATATGTTCATTTATTTAAGATGAATATGAAAACGGTTAGGAATTTGGATGTATAGTTTGGTGAAGATAAAAGAGAAGACATCGGTGATGGCAAGGGATGAACAGGAAGGAACACGGGGACAAGATAACAAGAGGGTAAGGGGTTAATTACTCTTTTAGCATTGCCTATATTACATTCTATATAATCACATGCATACCTCTCTCATTCACACACAAAATATATAATCGTACCAACCAACATTTCTTTAATAACTCTCTTAAACCAAAAAACAAATCAACCTTAAACATCTTTAAATTAACTCAAAGTCAAATATAGTCCTTATACATCATTATCAAAGCATTAAAGAGTGTTTTTGAAGGATAAAACAAGGTAAAAAAATGAGGATCAAATGCATAGACATGGGCAAATAAGCAAGGAAGTGATTTGGCTTAACATTTGGCCCAAGGAGAAGGAGGAAGTGATTTTAAGGAGCTAACTTTGATTACAGGTGAGTTTGCTCACTTAACCACTTCATATACTACTTGTTACATGTGAATAATATGCGATGTCCCATTATATTGTAATATAGTCGAGTTGAAGTGAATTTGTATGTTCGTCTAACGACTCTCAATTTTGAACTATTTTAAATTAAGTATTATTTGAATTTATGTTAAACTTTAAAATTTGAATTTAAATAACAAATTTTAAATGTTGAGTAGTATATTTTTCTAAATTCAATAAAAAGAAAACTTTTGTGAAATTTCATTTCTTGGTCAAATTTAGTCAAAATTTTAATTTAGTTGAAAACTTAAAATTTGAAATTTTAAAATTTATTCTTTTTTCACGATATTAGACTAAATTCTAATCTCCTCTCAACTTTTCGTTTCATTAAAATCCGACTTCTATAGCTTTTAATCTACAATTTACAGTGTAAAAAACGCGTGAATACGGACGATGTATTTGTATGTATTTCTACCTATATTTTATTTTGTATTTTGGGTTTTGGGTTGTGTTTGTTGGGCTTTAGTTTATTGGGCTTGAATCTTAAGGATCACCTAAAGGACCATGTATCATTTCATCTAACAGAAACATCTATTGGGAAAAGATACGTACTTTTCTGGCTTCTCCCCCTCATCACTTCTCATTTGCCCCAGAAAATAAATCACAGTAACCCATCTCCTTCTTTCTCTTTCCTGAGCCAAACCCTAGCTCTCCTTTTTCCTATCCCCTCCTTCCTCTCTCTCCTTTTCTCCCACTCACTCTAGCCTTCCCCTTGCCGCCGCCCTTTCCTATTGCCTCACCCACGTCCTCATCACCCATGGCCACCCCTACCCAGGCCATAGCCCCTACCCAAGCCCCCCTTCCCTTTCTCCACCCACAGCAGAGCACACACACACCCAAGACCCACACATGCACCCATACACTTCTCTCCCAGTCGCACGCACACACACCCAAGCCACACACACCCGAGCCCCACACACATCCGAGCCACACACACCCACACCATAGTTGTGCGCCACCAAGCCAAGGCCGAGGCCGATCATCCCTTAGGCCAGGCCCTTTTGCCCTCTCTCCCCTCTTTTATAAAAACAGGAAAAAGGAATTTTATTTCAAAAATTTCGAAACTTGGTTCGTTTCGTGCTTGTTGATTTGCAAGTTGAGATTAAGTCCTATTCGTGCTTTGTTACGTAGTCATAGTTGTCACTTTCGTTAGCCACGAAAGGTGAGAAATCACTCACGACTTACATACTTATTATTTAGTAAATTAATATCACTTGAATTGTCATTGGAATGTTATGATGTGCTAGTTGACACTGTATATTTTGTTATGTTAAAATGATCATTCGATAGGCTATGTATTACACTTGAAAAATAGGATTTTGTTATGCTATGTGATTTGATATGTGACTGATGTTATGTTTATTATATATATTGATATCACACTGCAAGTTCCCTTAGTTTGTTGTTAGGAAAATCACTATGGGTTGAAATGATATATACCCGAATGATCTTATAGATTAGGGAAATCATTATGGCTTGAAATGATACATACCCGAGCGATTTTATTGATTTTGAATTTTTCTTGGGATTGCGGGTTGAAATGATATATACTCGGAAACTTAAATTATTATAGGTTGAAATGGTATATATCTGTATCACTTGACCATAGAGTAAAATACTATATACAGACATCTTTGGTCTATTTGAAATGTTTTGACAAATAAAAATTTATAAAAAATTAAGTTTTTATTTTATATTCAATTTGCTCAATAATTTTTTTTTTAATTAAAGTTTAAGATTTAATTATGTATTTAAAGTTTAAATATATGTATATTGATTTTTGAATTTAAATTTTAAAAAATTAACTAAGATATTTTATTTAGTTTTAAAAATTATATTTAATATAATCTAATTTATTAACAAAATAATTAGGTTTTAATTAAATTTAATATAAAATTTTGATTTAATATATTTTATTTAATATAACATAATTAATTAATTTAATAAATAATTTAATTTTAAAATTAATTTTTAATGTTTTAAAATTTATTTGGAAATTTATTTTAAAAATTTAAGTTTAACTATATAAAGTTTTTTTTTAAAATATATTTTAAGAAGGATAAGTTTAAGATTTTGTTATGTTTTATTGTTATGTAATTTCAAGGATATAATTATGTCATGTAATAAATTGATTTGAGAAATAAAACTCAATAACTTGATTTTGTTAATATCAATTAATTTCATTTTTAAGCTAAGTGATCTCAATGATAAATATTTTGAAGTTAATATTTAGAATTTGACATACCTTATATTATTTAAGTATGCTTCATAAATGATCACGGTGTGAAACATATAACGATTGGTTATTAAAGAGACCGGGGCTGAATATTGGCATACTCTCTGTCAATGCCGGAACCACTTTAACAACTACGTACGCGGTGGAGAATCTAGAACGAAGTACGGTGGTTAGGCGAACGCTGCCGGAATGTGGTAAGAAACATAGCCTTGACCTTCGGGTCATAAATATATGACTAAAACATGAGCTATACAGGGCCAAGTGAGTTCGCTCCTCCTATCGGACACGCTTCTTCGAAACCACATCATTTTCTCTGTGATTGATTGGTGCACACCTTTGATTATGAGAGTGCTGTCTCGAGGTGGACGGTAGCTGCGGCTATACGTTACCATCAGTCCAGGCGTGCAAAATGGTAGAATCCTACCCTGGGCATTACCACGTGTGCCTTGTCATATTATCCTTATCGAGTCCACTATGACTTTGGTTTGTGTTGTACCTATGGAGTGCTCCCTAATAGCCCACCAGTTTAAAATGTGTTAAGGAGGATATGGGTAACATCTTAACGCTGTTTTCAATATTATACTTTCCTGATAGACATTACATATAATAGCGTTCCTTACTACATATAAATAGTTTAACAGATCCTTAACTGGTGGGTGATTCCAAGCATCCTTTGAGTTACTGATGCATTTTATTGAACAGTTCACTTGAGTTGATTTACTTATATAAGTATGTTAGTCTCGACTCGAGCATTTTGTTTTATTTTATGCTCGGGTCAGCCTGAGTATCACAGCCCTGTATTCAGTTTTTGGAGCTAGAGATATGCTGGAGATTTAGCTATTTATCCATTATTTCCTATTTCAGTTATTTCCCTTTCAGTCATTTGCTTATGTATTAGTGGACTTACGCATTTTCTTTGAAACCCTGATATTATGTATTTGCTTTGAGACTATGTATTTAGTAGCTTCATGAACTACTATGTTTTACTTATTCTGCAGCGAGATATTCTGCTATTATGTGTGATTCTATGTTTGATTTTTATTTACCTAAATTAAATAACTATCCATTGTTTTTAAAAATGCAAGTCTGACATGTGTGGTTTATTATAGATTTGAATGGTACGAAATAGCGGGTCGTTACAATTGGTATCAAAGCTTTGGTTTTAGGAAAACCTTAGCCTATGGGGTAAAAACTCATTAGAGATAGGGTAGCGATACCCTAGAATGAGTAGCTACAGTCTCAGAATCATTCTTTAGAGAGAGTGTATTTTGAAAAGTATAAAATGATTTTAAAGATTTTTTTTGGGGTATAAAATTTGTTTTGAAAATTTAATCCTTTTCTAGAATTTCCTTCCTTCGAATCCATCTTGTTACATAGAATTCTTTGATTAGGATTTTCTTTAAATTTGAATCTTTACCCTTGTCCTTAAAATCCATTCTTGAATTTCCAGGATGAATCGTAGGAATGCCAAAGGTAGGGGTCGAGGAATTGCCCCAACACCAGAACCCGTTGCACCGGTCAAATTCACCACTCTCTGTAAGGAGTTCACTCAGCTTGGTGGTGCCAAATTTACTGAAGCAGAGAGCATCATTGAGGTGCAATAGTGGCTGAGGAGTTTAGAGAGTATTTTCACAAGTCTTGAAATCGTCGACGCTCAAAAGCGTCAGTTAGCCGCTTAGCAGTTGCAGGAGGCTACTCAAGATTGGTGGCAGTCTGTTACAACCCACACTATTGAAGCAAACATCACTTGGGAGCAGTTTAGGTATAAATCTTGAGTTGAATTCAAGTTTGGTTAATTTATCTCTTTGGAATCTACCTTAAATCTGGAACACTATATTACAGGGATACTTTTGTAGCTAAGTGGATGCCCGAAGCCAGGGAGTCTCAGTTATACAGGGAATTTATGGACCTTAAGTAGGGAAATATGACATTTTCTGAGTATGAGAGGAAGTTCAATGAAATGTCTAAGTTAGGTCCTATCTTGACTGATACCCCACTTAAGAAGAATGAGATGTTTATAGCTGGAGCACCCCGGCGTATTATGATCCTTTGATTGCCTGTTTGCACAACCCTTTTACAGGATTGATGGATATGGCTGTTAGGTATGAGAATCCCACTTCTAAGGAAGCATTTGTTGTTCGTAGACCTCCATCTCAGCCTTCTTCCGGTAGCTCCAAGAAGAGGAAGTTCAACTTCCAGCATCAGAAGAAGGATTGGCAGAAGATTCGGGGTTTACAATCTTCTTCTTAGAGGCAACCTATTGATCTATCTTCTATTACTTGCTTCAAGTGTGACCATAAGGGACACTATGCCAAAAGCTGTCCTAGTTCAATCAGAGCTTCTGTCCCATCAGTTCAGATGACTAGGCGTGATCTATGCCATATTTGTTTACAGCCTAGCCACTTCAAGAAGGATTGTCCCACTCAATAGAAGGGCAAGCATCTGGAATCTTCGCAGTTACCTCTTCCACTTCTACCGGTGATGATATTAAGGGTACGCTTCAGGGTACCTTTACTTTTCATTTTCATCCTATTCATATTTTATTTGACACCGGTGCATCTCATAGTTTCATCTCTGTTGACCTCCATAATAAGTTTAAGCATACTCTCTCACCCTAATATGCAACTGAATCCTTATGGGTGCCTAATCCTATTGGCGTTCCAGCGAACCTTAGTAGGATTTGTAGAAGGGTGAAACTCTTTTACAACCATCCATCGTTTTTCTGGCGATTTCTGTGTTCCTGATTTTGACGCTTTCGGCATTTTGCTTGTAGGTGATTGGCTGAAGAAATATGAAGCGGTTATCTCTTGCAAAGCCGGAACTGTTTCTTTAGTTGATGATAAGCGTAATCCTTTGGTGATTGGATGCTGTATGCCTCAGGATTTTGTTGGCAGTTTTATCATTTCCATTGACTCTCATCCTAGTGATCTTAACTCGACTTTAGTTGTCCAACTTTCTCCCGATGTATTTGGTGAAGTCACTTCTTTACCTCCTCAGTGGGAAATTGAATTCCATATTGATCTTATTCCTAGAGCTCAGCCTGCGGTTCTTCATCATCGTAGGATGGCATCTAAGGAGAAAGCTGAGTTGATGAAGCGGGTTGAAGATTTGTTTTCAACGGGTTTGATTAGGCGTAGTCACTCGAAATGGGGAGCTGCAGTGGCATTTGTCACTAAGTCAGATGGTTCTTTAAGAATGTGTGTGGATTATAGGGAGTCAAATAAGCTTACTTTGACGAATAGATATCCTATGCCTCGTATCAATGATATGGTCGATCAACTCCATGGAGCTAAAGTGTTCACTCAGCTTGATCTTGCCACCGGTTTCCACCAGCTCACGGTGGCTAAGGAAAGCATTCCTAAAACCGCTTTCCGAATAAAGAATGGTTTCTATGAATGGTTAGTTATGCCTTTTGTCTCAAATAAAATCCTAACTTTCTTCATCGTCCTTATTAATCATGTTTTTCGTGATGTTTTTAACAAGTTCATTTTGGTTTTCATTGATGATATTCTTGTCTTTTCTAAGTCAGAGAAGGAGCATGAATCACATTTGGGTTTTGTACTTGAAATCCTGAGGAGTCATCAATTGAAAGCTAAATTCTCGAAATGCCATTTTTGAAAAGATGAAGTATGATTTCTGGACATATTATTTTTGAAAATGGAGTTTCGATTGATCTAGTTAAGAACGCTACGATCAATGTAAGTCTATCCACTTTCTTATTTTTTAACTTAATTATCTTATCTTTCTTTGTTATTCTAATTCATTATTCTATTTCAAGATTGGGAAAAACTTAAGACTTCTTCGGATATTCGTAGCTTCTTAGGCTTTGCTTATTGTTATCGGAGGTTTATAGAGAATTTTGTTCGGATTGTTGCACCTCTCACTGCTTTGACTCGTAAGAATACCAAGTTTATATAGAATGATAAGTGTGAAGCTGCATTGAATGAATTAAAGCACAAGTTTTTTTCTGCTCCCGTTCTTACCGTTCCAAATGGAAGTGAGGGATTAGCTTACACCGATGCTAGTGAGAAGGTTTGGGAGCTGTTTTGATGCAAAATGGGGAGGTTATTGCTTATTCTAGTTGTGACGACCCGCCTTTCTCAACCCCAGAAAGACATTTCATCATTAAGAAAGAAAGGGATAGAAATAGAAAAGAATAGAAAGAAAGAACAACAACATCAGAATCTCACAGCGGAATGGAACAAAATATAATACATCACATATCTATTACATAGTTATACACACATCAGAGTCGTACAATATCATATAACAGGACTGTCATATACATACATGACCATACATACATCCAAAATACAGCATCACTAACTACACAGCGGAACTACATATATATATATACATACGTCTGGTCTTCTCCCCAAAATAGCTCTTCCAGAAAATCAACACTTCCAATACCTATCACTTGGCTACTCGTAAAAATTTGAGTACCCAAGAGTTTATGAAAAAACAAAATATAAACTCCGGGTCAGACATGGGTCTGGTATGAGTAAACAGGTTAAAATTGCTTAACTTTGAAAATCATTTGAAAATAAAGGTATCACGTAAGACTCCCCACACATAAATACGGGTAAGTTTTTACCTTACGCTAACCAAAACACTTTATAGGAAATTCTGTGATATTATAATAGTGTCTAGGGTTTTCAAGGAAATAGAAAATAGCCGAAATTGTTACATTCATTAAATTCCAGCTACTAGCCACGAAAGTGGGTAATACAAATCAAAACCGTAGGGTCTCGTAGGGTAAATGGATTTCCAACAATGGCAGGGCTACTGGGGTACCGCCCGTCACAGTACGGGGCCTAGATCACCGTACCGAGGATTACTCCCTTCATCCCCTGCAACACAAGGCCGGAACCATTCCTTACTGAACAGTCCCGAACAAGATAACCCCGCAGTTGTGGCCAACAACTGCCCACTAAGCCGAAATAAAAAGGGACATCTAGACAGGGGAAAATCTTGTCCTCCTTGGGCATGACCCACCTAACCTTGCTGCATCTCCCCTGTTTTAGCCACTCCCGCATTATTCTTAGAATGCTCATCGTCCGCCTGACGATGTGTTGAAAGCATTCAATCCATACAAGTTCATTCCGGGTTCGAACGAAACCGAAGGCATTAGCTCGTTACACTCATTTTGGAATCACCCTTAGAGTTAACGATGATAACCCTTGCATTCTGAAACTCCATCTCGATCACCATTTGATAAGTTACGACCTATCGTTTAATTTGGATCGATGTGGTTTTCGGAGAATCAAATTGATTCTTCCGATCCCGGTCTCATCGGATCCAAACGCCATTTTAAGGGCCAAGTTGTCTATTTAACTTAACAGTTTAATTAAATATTAAGAATTCACATATCAGATATAGCAGATAAAACATATACAGTTATCACAGATATCCATAATATATAACAACATATCACAGAATAATTATCAACAGATATCAAAGTCAATCAACATAATTATCAATGCATACCAAACAGTTTGTTTTTACTTAACTAACTTATTTGCTTAAAAATACACTATTTTATTCTGTTTAATTAATTACTGATTAATTAACTTATTGATGATCAATTTATTAATTAGTTAATCATAAATAATTAATTTATTAATCATCTCATCTTTAATTAATTATTTAATTAATTAACTTCTATTCATTAACTATTACTCAATTACCCAATTAATTAGTTTATTCTTAATTATTAATTATTAAAATGAATTAATTATTTAATTATTACAAATTACTTTAATTATCAATTTAATAGCATAAGTCCTGATTAAACACTTAAGTTAATTTTCATTAATTAACTTCCAGTAATAAGTTAACGTTATTAAGCTTTAAAATTTCTTTAACATATAATTTATTTTAATTAACAAATTTAAAGTTTCAAGTATAAATTGATTAATATCAATCTAACTAATTAATCACTATCTTTGTTATACAAATGCTAAACCCAAATTTATGCTGAACATCCTCTTGGTAAAGAACCCGAGACATCTTTCCTTTTTACTCGAGACTGTCACGAGTTCTTCCCCGTCTTTCCCCGTGTCTCTCACGTACGTCCCCCTCTCTCTCACTCTCTCTCTTCTTCTTCCCAGATTATACCTTCTTCTTATTATTTTTTTAAGTTAAGCTAAAAATTTAACTGCAGTAGTACTCACGCAAACGCACGTTCCCCACTCGAGTCACACTACCCTTAAACCCGAGAATCCATTCGAGTGTCACTCGAATACAAAACCACCCATTCTCACCGGCATGCCCACGCCACCGTGCACGTGCACGGTGGTCTGCCTCCCCTACGGCAAGTCACGTCCATCCCCACAAACCACAAAACACCCATAGACTCGACATTAAAACCCAGATTTCGATTTCACGCTGAAGATAAAAATATGCTCTGGTGCTCGAAATAAACGACAGCAACTCCACTGTCAACGTGATCGCGCGGCCACCACACATCACCAGAGGTGATGAAAATTCACCAGGACGTCGCCTACACCTCCACCTAGCTCCTCCAAAGGTCGCGGCCAACTCGATTTCTTATTGGAGCCGAAATCACTTTGTTTACAGAAACTTTGAAAAATATGGGCTTAAACCCTATTTATGATTCAAACTCAAAATCTATGAATTCGAAAAATAATTAGACATTTTTCTAGTATTAATACGACTTTCACCTTACTTCATTCCAATTTTCAGGAATTAAGGTTAACTCTATCTTCCAAAATTTACAAAAACCCATTCTTGTTTCATTTCAAAACTGCTCTTAATACTTTTGCATAAAAATCATAATTTTTATGTTAAAAATCATAATTACTTGTATGAAATCTAAATATGTTATTAAATTTCCAAATTTAAACATTTGTATTTTAATCTTTGATTTCTTGTTTACCTGTAATTGGATAATACAGTATTCATATTATGCTGTTAAATCTTAAACATGTTTGCAGACTTTGTTTTCATATAAACAAACTCGAATTTATTCAATACAAAATTTAAATGGTTATATGACTAACATCTGAGTAAACTTGAAGTACTGATACACAACTTGAAGTACTGATCAATAACAGTTATGCAAACTTCCAGTGCAAACAACATATATACAGAACAATATATTTTAAACTTCATCAACATATATCAGTGAGAAAAAAATATGCAAGCTAAAGTTGAAAATTAGTTTTGTTTACTCACCTAAACTGTGAACAGAAGGTGTTGAAGAAAACACTTGCAAAAGAAGCTTTCCTGAAGCCCTCTTTATTTCCCTTTTCTCTGTTTCTCTTTTTTTTTCTTTGTTTGTTTACAGTTTTTCTTCTTTTCTCGTTTTTTTTTAGTTTAAGTTGTTCAGTGTTCATGGGTAAACTGAAGGTTATAAGTGAATATATATAGATGCATAAATATAAGTTAAAGTTACTTAACAATAGGTTGTATCTGGCCAGTTCCATCTGCATGTCATTTTCCTTTTTTAATGGTTAGTAAAATTCTGCAGAAAGTAATGATATGGGAGAATTTCGGCTGTGTACTTAGTTGAACAAGAAGTTAGGCTAATAAATGTTTATGTTATTAATTATGACAGCAAGTAATAAATTGTTACTGACAGTTGCTATTAGTACATAGATATTTATGTTATTTAGTGTTGTACAAGATATTATCATTTCGGCCAGTAAGTGTTACCAGCTACAGATTTTAAATTTTATTACCTTTGAGTTGAAAACTTGTTTTATTTCTTTGCTTCATTCCACTAGCATATGCAGGTTATGTGTTTTACAAATTTCCTGATATGATTTTATTGTTAACATTTTTGTTTTATTGATTTTGTTAGTTATTTTTGTATATGAAATTTTATACTTGTTCAAATGATGTTTTTAACATTTGATTTAAGGATGTTGTGTTGTACAAGTTAAATGTTGAAGATCATTATTTGACTAAAAATACTTGTTTTTATATATGTCAAATTATAGTTTATATTTTGTATTTTTATGTTACTTTAATTACATTTATAATATATGATTGTGTTTTATACTAATTTTGCACTTCCATATTTATGTTAAATAATTTCATGTTTGTTTATTTTAAAACTTATCATTTTAAAAATTAAGATTGTATTCATATATATTTTATCAAATATCAAAAATATAAAGACTTTGATTTGATTCTATTGAATAGAACCGATTTTGTTTTAAAGGGTTTTGAAGTATTTAATTTTAAATTTCAAATCAAAATTTTCTTTTATAAACATATATAACTGTTAAACATTTAAGATCTCATCAATTTAAATATTGACAAGCTTATATTTGATTTAATTTAGATTAAATATTTATTAAAATATGCTGTCAAAATTCCGGGTCGTTACACTAGTCGTCAGTTGAAGACCAATGAAGGCAATTATGCAGCTCATGATTTGGAATTGCTTGCCGTTGTATTCGCTTTGAAGTTATGGAGGCACCATCTTTTAGGAACTAAGTTTGAGCTCTTTTCGAATCACCAGTCATTGAAGTATATTTTCACCCAGAAGGATTTGAACCAAAGGCAAGTTAGATTGCTCAAGTTTCTAGCTTCTTATGACCTCGACATCAACTATACTCCCAGGAAAGCTAATGTAGTAGTCTATGTCTTGAGTCGGAAGAAGGCGATGTTATGCCGCCTTGTTGTTTCTTCGTCCCTTATGGAATGTATTGTTGCTAAGCAAGATGAAGACGAGATGCTAAGGCTTATTAAGGAGAATGTTTGTGATAGGGAAGGTGGTAACCAAGATGGAATAGGAGCACAGATTAGTAATGAAGGGATTTTGAGGATTAATAATCGAATTTGTGTTCCGAATGTCGATGGATTGAGGCAAGAATTACTTTGGAAAAATCATCGGTCTAGACTTTCTATTCATCCTGGAGTGACAAAGATGTACCAGAATATGAAGAAGTTGTATTGGTGGAGTGGTATGAAGCATGACATCTCTCTTTATGTTAGTAGATGTGCAACTTGTCAACAAGTTAAGGGTGATCATCAGAAGACTGCTGGATTGTTGCGACCCCTTAAGATTCCGAATTGGAAGTGGGAACATGTTTCTATGGATTTTATTGATGGATTACCAAGGACTAGAAGGGGTAATGAGAGTATATGGATGGTTGTTCATAGACTGACCATGTTGGCTCATTTCATTCTGGCCAGGTCGAACCGCACTGCTTCGAGTTTAGCTGAGATTTATATGAGAGAGATTGTTCAATTCATGGTGTTCCACTCAGTATAGTTTGTGATAGAGATCCCATCTTTATCAGTAACTTTTGGAGGGCATTTTAGGAAGCTTTGGGTACTCGGTTGAATCTTAGTATTGCTTACCATCCGTAGACCGTCGGTCAGACGGAAAGAGTAAATTATATTTTGGAAGATCTTCTTCGTGCCTGTGTTCTTAACTATGGACGACCTTGGGAAGGCCATCTCCACCTTGTAGAATTCAGTTATAATAATAACTATCATGTATAATCTTAATTTTAAATAAGGTTACCGTAAGCGTAAATAAATTTAATCCCATCCTTTGAATTCAGGCTAGTATCAAGATGTCCTTATTCGCTGCTCTTTATGGACGATCTTGTAATTCTCTATCTTGCTGGATTGAATCTGATAATCATTTGGTTCTTGGTCCGGATATGATTTTGGATGCTTCCAAGAAGGTTGAGGAGATTAGGAGGAAGATGAGGATTGCTTAGGATAAGCAGAAGAAGTATTGCGATAGGCGAAGGAGGAGTTTGGAATTTGCAGTGGGTAATTAGGTTTTTCTAAAGATCTCGCCATTGAAGAATGTGTTTTGCTTGGATGGAAAGGAAAGCTAACTCCTAGATTCATTGGTCCTTTCCGTATATCAAAGAGAGTTGGTCCTTTAGCTTATCGTGTGGAACTGCCTGAGAAGCTGTCTGGAGTGCATAATGTGTTCCATGTTTCGCATCTTCGCAAGTATCTTCATGATCCATCTTTGATTGTTCAGCCTCCTTTACTTGAGAATTTGGATGTTGATCCGAATCTCACCATTGAGAGGAAGCCGCTTCGTATTATTGGTCGAGATACGAAGCAATGAGGTCATGGTGAAGTGGAGTACTAATGATCGGGATTATACCTGGAAGACGGAGGGGAGCATGTGCGCTTCAAATCCAGAGTTGTTTGTTCCAGGTACTATTCGTTGAATCTATCTTATCTTCCTTTTGTTTCTATTTTCGTGTCTCATTCCTTTTCGGGGACGAAAAGTTTTGATGGGGAGTGTGTAACGACTCTCCAATTTAATCTGTAATTTACAATGTAAAAAAGCGCGAATACGGTTGTGTGTATTTCTACTGGTATTATATTTTATATTTTGGGTTTTGGGTTGTGTTTGTTGGGCTTTGGTTTATTGAACTTGAATCTTAAGGGTCACCAAAAGGGCCACGTATCCTTTCATCCAACAGAAACATCTATTGGGAAAAGATATATACTTTTTTGGCTTCTCTTCTTCATCTCTTCTCATTTTCTTCAGAAAACAAATTATATTTCCACCTCCTTCTTCCTGCTTCCTATGCCAAACCCTAACTCTCCTTTTTCCTATCCCCTCTCTCTTTCCACTATGTCCTTTTCTCCCACTTTCTCTTTCCTTCCCCTTACCGTTGTCCCTTCCTATTGCCTCACCTACGTCCCCGTCACCCATGGCTACCCCTACCCGGGCCGTACCACCTACCCGAGCCACCCTCCCCTTGATCCACCTCTAGCCGACCCCCACACACCCATGACCCACACACACCCCCATACCTTTCTCTCCTAGCCGCACACACACGCCTGAGTCACCCACACATCCATACCATAGTCGTGCGCCACCAAGCCAAGGCCGAGCCCGATCAACCCCTAGGTCGAGCCCTTTTGCCCCCTCTCTCCTCTTTTATAAAAAAAATAAAAAAGGAATTTTGTTTCAAAAATTTTGAAGCTTGGTTCATTTCATGCTGGTGGATTTCCTAGTTGAGATTCAGTTCTATTCGTGCTTTGTTTCGTAGCCGTAGTTGTTGTAGGATCGATTTCACCCTAGAGGGGGGAGGTGAATAGGATGATGCTAATAATAATAAAAAATTTAATGCGGAAATATATAAAATAATTGCAGCACAGATAAAATCAGAGTAATAAAAGCGGAAATAGAACACACAAATTTACCCAGCTTCGGCAAAACCCTGCCTACGTGCAGCTCCTAAGGTTTGTACTAGAAATTAAGTGGTCAGACGCTTACACACGTAAACTCACAACATCCTCTATCGACTAACCTAACTCTACGCTCAAAGCCCTACCAAAACTTAGCCACTGAGTTGCGAATTCTCAAACTATGCTCCATAGTTTGTACCCTAGTCAAACGACTAGAAAGTTACATGGTTTTTTAAAAGAAATTACAAATGGAACTATGACAATACAAAACCCTAATTAGTTCGAAGCCCAAATAAAAATAATACAAGGCCGGCCCACTTAAAATAAAAGAGAAGTCTCCCTTTATTTTCTTCGGCCTGTATCCTTTGCTTTGTGAAAATGGCTACCTCCTTCGTTCCTCTTTCTTCATGAAAATTAGGGTTCTGGAAATTGAAACACCGATTCTAGTTGATCGATTAAATAGATATTTTCGCGTTGATTTCTTTATCGATCGATCATCTTGCTTTGACTTTACTCGGCTGCTTTAATTTGTCGAGTTCGAATTGAATAAAATTGGTATGTGATTTCTTTTATTACTCTTGTTGATATGCTTGAACTCAATGCTCGTATGCTGATGATGTTAATGGTATTTATAGGGAATAAAACCCTAAGTTATCGTTCGAATATATCATTCGAATTCATCCGATAATTTCGCTTGGCCGTTCGATTTGCTTGAATACGTGTGATTTGTTTAGACTAGTTCAATTCAAATATTTCTTTGCTTGATTATCACGGCTTACATTTGCTTTGGATTTGGTTCTGTTCTTTTCTGTGTTGACATCCCTGATTTTGGCACTTTGAATTTTTGTTGACTGCTGTTACATTCTTTGGTTTGAATTTGCTAACTTGAGATTGACTTCGTTCATTTACTCACAACTTCATGTGAATTGCTTCTCTTTACTGCTAGCAATTGTTATTTGAACTGCGCTTGAGTCATGTTGTGACCACTGCCTATTACACACAGCTTCACTCAGTTCATATTGTCAGTTGTTTACTGCATAAGTGATTGTAGTATGGTTCATCACCGCATATTGTTGTTGCGGTCTTTTTGGAGTCTAGTTGTATATATGTTGGTTTGTATGAGGTTAGTGGTCTAGGGACAACTTTGCTGTTGCCTCTATTTTCATGTGATGTCTCCATACATATATAATGTGTGTGATTGTCCTTTGGTATTGCAGTCTTTTTCATTACTTCATTTATATATGCATGTTGTTTCCTCTTGGAAACTGCTGCATATTTCAAATGTCCTTATGTTGCATAAGTATGGTTTAGATGCATGTAGACTATAGTCTTGTTCCACTGAGTCATTAAGTTTTGTGTTCAGTTGCTTCAAGTTTGTTCATGCCTGAGTTGCCTTCATGCTTTCATGCCTTCATTCTGCTTGTTTTATGTTGAGTTACTGTTTGCACTTCATTTTGATTTCACTTGAGTCATGACTGCTGTGTGGCTTTGGGTATTGCCTTGAACTGAACTGTTCTGGTTGTCACTGCATGTATATATGTATACATGTGTGTTCATACATGTATATATGTATTTTTTCTTGTGCAGTTTCTTCCAGTCTTTGTTGTTTTTGAATCCATCCCTCATTGTGTTCATTTGAGTCTATACTTGCCTTTGAGCTTTTGATTTTATATATGGAACTGTTATGTTGAGTGGCCTTATTAGACTTGCATTGATCTGGACATGTTGTTTCCTCTGTTGTATTCCATATATATGTGTGTGTGTGTGTGTATTCATGTATATATATGTATGTCGAGACTTTCCATGATCTAGTTGCTTTTGATTTTCTTTCAGAGCTTTACTGCATTGTGTTTTTGCCTCACTGTTTCCAGTTGATTATGTTGCTTTGCACTACACACATCGTTTTGATTTTGGAAACTGTATTGGTTGTGGTTCACTTGTATATGTATTCATAAATTCACTGGTGATTTGTACATTTTATTCTGGTTGAAGCTGTTTCATAACTCCACCCTCGAGTCTGTTCTCATGTGTACACATTTATGCACTTGTTAGCATGGTCTGGTTTTGGATTCTTGTTGCAAGAGAACTTGTACTCGACAATTTTGTGACGCTTTTATATTGCACCTGAGTTGAATCCAGCTTATGGCTCGGGTTTGACTTTGTGCTCCCCTATCCCTGTAATTTTATCAAGTGTATATCGGTGTCCACGGCCTTGTGGCATGTACAATGACACACTGTGCATGACATAAGTTGTTCGTGTACGAATGCACTCAATTTAAATGATGATGAACAACCCAAATAACCAAGGTTTATAATATTTTCAAAACACATTTTATTTTACACTGCAGAAATATTTCTTTCTCAATCTTACCGCGTTAGTGTTTACTTTGCAGATAATTCAGATGCTAAATTCAACCTGGAATAGAGTTGAAGATCAAATACGAGTGAATGACTGATATGTAGTGATGTGCAAATGTATGTAACAATTGTATAGAAAATTTGTGTTGTAATTTGAAATTGTATTGTAATTGAAAATTGTGTATATATAATGAGAGCTCAAATTTGTACTATTCAAAATTGTAATAAAATATTTGTTTGAATAAAATATTTATTTGAGTATAAATTCTGTGCTTTTTTCCAGCAAGTATTTATTTAATTATGTGAAAAATAAAATAGTACATTTACAAATACATTTAATTGAATATATATATATATGTTTATTATCATCAAACAAAAATCATATACTAGCATATTCAATAATATCCCCCTTTTGATGATAACAAACATGTATTTAAATTGTGAATTTATTAAATGTATTTGGTTATTGTTGAAATCTATCTGCTCCCCCTATTTGAATGCTCCCTCTCTACAAAAAGCCCCCCCTTCATATGTGCATGAAAATAAATAAAAAATGCAAATAAATAATAAAATATTTGACTTTTATTTTCCAAAACCTTAACTTTTCTCTCCCACTTTTGTTATCAGCAAAACAGTAATAGTGTTAGAAAAATAGAGACAAAGTGATTGACATTGATACAACATTAATACCCAATCGAGTATAAATATTAAATTACAATAAAAAACCAAACAAAAATCACAAATACTTTGTTAGGCGCATATTCCATTTTAGAATGATAGGGATGATGTTGGCATATAAAAACATATAGTTGTGTCTATTTGTGGTATATTTATATTAGGAATTTGAATATCTACTAACCATGCATAACCATTAGGACTTTTAAATGAGATTAGTATTATTTCCAATTTTTATAAAAACAAAGAATTTCGAGCATCTTCTAACCATGCATAACTGTGAGGACTTTTAAATGGAATTAGAATCAACTTGTCTATTGAATAATCAATTTTGACATGTGTTCCATATATGCATAACTATGAGGACTTTTAAATGAGCATGAAAGCACATATACAAATATTCCATGTAATTCACCCATGCATAATCGTGAGGAATTTTAAATGAGAGTGAATACTTTGAATGTTTTTATTGCTAAAAATGAAATAAAATGAAAACGAATAATTTCCTGTTTAAAATACCATATATTGGCGCACTATAGTGGATTTTGATGAGTGATGGTCGTTAGAAATATGATAGAAATAGAGATGGTTATGGAATTTTTACCAATCAAAAGTTATTATAAATCTTGTTTAAATTTTTAAAGAAATTTACTAAATATACTGTCTTAAGTTATAATATATGATTAATATCAACACTCATCACTTTTTCAGTCGCTATTTATCTTTTGATAATCAGTAGAGAGACAGATTAGTTATTGTAGCCATTTAAGATCTAATCTAAAAATAATTATAAAATCAAATTTTCTAAAATGACTAGTCTGAAACAAGGTCGACAAAAACTATTTTCTGGAAGGGGTTTTATAAAAGAAAAATGTCTGCTAATTGAAAATTAGTTGAAATAAAAAATATGCAGATATTTTCTTTGAAAAAGTGATGCAACTTATGAATGTATCAACAAAAAACTCGTTCCACTAATACTTTTTCTATCAACTTGGCTACCAGTGTAACCTACATCCGTATTCCCCTTTAACTCAAGGTTATCATTAGATAGATTCATTTCAAAAATTAAAATAAGTGAAAATCTATTTTCTGTAGGGGGTTTTGTGAAAATGACTTCACGTTGAAAATCAATGTAAATAATTAAATAATTGCAAAAATGATTTTAACATGAGATGATATTAAATACCACTTCTATTTGAGATATTCATGGTGATATATATTGGTATATAAGAAGAACGTGCACTCCTCAACACTTAAAATTTTTAGCACGTCCATTTATATCAAGCACAAGTAACGTAATCCAAATTGAGAAAAAACACACATTAGAAAAAATTTGTCAAAGTAGTTTTTCTTGACATTCCAAAGTGAATCCATAAAAAACTAAAAACAGAAAAGTTATAGAATTATCGGTTAGCTTTACAGAACTTCAAGAATTTTACAAATCAAAGTTAAGATGTTCAAGATAAGGCATAAATACTTCAACAATGTCGATCAAAACATAATTAACAATATGTGAACAAAAAAATTGAGCTAAGAGATCATACCTCACTTTCCTTCTATTCTGTGATATCTGAAATGCGATGATCTCTATCTAAACTTTATAGGCCAAAGGGACATTTAAATTTTAGTTGATTAATCACCTAGAATAACTCGAAATCTATCTCCATCAAATTTGTTCCTTAGCCCACTTATGTGCCTAAATTTTGGAGAAGGCAAGTGGTCTAACTAAGGTTGTAGGACCATTATTATTATCTATTTAACTCTTTGGTACCTAAATTTGTCTATACAACAAACCATTAACATTTACAATTGTACCCATAGGAGTCCAAATTTTTTTAAATTTCAAACTTTTTATATTTGTACCTTTTGTGATCCATATTTGTTTAACGGTTTTGTGTTTGTATATATTTCGACAATTATTCTTGCCATGTACAATATTTCCACACTCTACGTATTTAGGCACCACACTTTTCCCCTAATAGTGTTATAGTCATTTGTTCATATTTTGACACTTCTGCAAATCCAAATTCTTTCCTTTTATTCTCGAACTGTTGATTTTCTAAGAGCATATTAAATGATTTATCACTAGTGAATTTTTTTTGAGTAACCAACTCAAGTTTATTAACTTAGGATTTTAAAAGTTTATTTTAATTTATTAGCTTTGAACAAAACTAATGGTACTATCTCTTTTTTCAAAATTCTTCATTTTCAAGTCCGTATTTTCATTTTTAACCTCTCTAATTTTAATCTCAATTTCTAGCATCTCAGTTTCAAAGAGCTAATTTTTTTTAAATTCAATTCTTTTAAGATTCTTGATTTTTTCAGTCTCCTTTTCGAACTCGTGATTTAATCGAATAATTTCATATTTACTCAAAATCACATTTTATTTTTCAATGGTTTTGAAATTTTCGTTGACTTTATTTAATTTCTTTTCGAAAATCGCATATTAGAGCTTTCCAACTTCTTAAAACTATCCAAATCTTTTTACAAAATGTTATTTTTACAAATCAACTCGGTTTTGTTTTTCTCCCGCATTAAAATTTCGTTTTCTAACCTTCGAATTTTTTCATGAAAATAGGCAAATTCTTTTTCATAGTTCAAACACCATTTGCACTTATCTCATCGACTATTGAATCTTCATCACTGCTGCTTTTGCCAATCCTGTTAAGCACGTTTCTTTAACTGAGTCGATTGTGGATGATTTCTCACCATTGTTGACTTTTGCACCATACATTGCATTAAAAGTATTCCAGATTTCCTGTGCACTTTCAAAATGAGAGGTATAGCTAAAATTATCTCGATTAGTATGAGAATATAGTATATGCATAGTAAGACCATTAATCGAAGTATTTTCTCGTCTACTATAATACATAAATTTTCAATAATATCCCAACATTTAAAATTAACATATTTTAATAAAATTCCATTTTTTATTTTCCAATTTAAAAAATCCATTCCATCAAAAATAGAGGGAATAATACTAGACTGACTCTCTCTAGGGTTAGACATCCTTGCTATTAACCTCGCTCTGATACCAATGTGGGGGGTGAATAGGGTGATACTAATAATAATAAAAATTTAATTTGAAAATATATAAAATAATTGCAGCACGGATAAAAGCAAAATAATAAAAGCAGAAATAGAACAACACATATTTATCCAGCTTCGGCAAAACCCTGCCTACATGCTGATCTAAGATTTCTACTAGTAACTAAGTAGTCAGACGCTTACACACGTAAACTCGCGACACCCGCTATCTACTAACCTAACTCTATGCTCAAAACACTACCACAACTCAGCCACTGAGTTGCGAATTCTTAAACTACGCCCCGTATTTTGTACCTTAATCACACGACTAGAAAGTTACATTGTTTTTTAAAAGAAATTACAAATGAAACTATAACAATACAAAACCCTAATTAGTTTGAAGCCTAAATAAAAATATTAGAAGACCGGCCCACTTAAAATAAAAGAGACGTCTCCCTTTATTTTCTTCGCCCCGTATCCTTTGCTTTGTGAAAATGGCTGCCTCGTTCGTTCCTCATTCTTTCTGAAAATTAGGGGTTTGGAAATTGAAACTCCGATTCTAGTTAATTGATTGAATAGATAGTTTTGCGTTGTTTGCTTTGTCGATCGATCATCTTGCTTTGACTTCACTCGGCTACTTCAATTTATCGAGTTTGAATTGAATAAAACTGGTATGTGATTTCTTTTATTACTCTCATTGATATGCTTGAACTCGATGCTCATATGCCGATGATGTTAATGGTATTTATAGGGAATAAAACCCTAAATTATCGTTCGAATGTATTATTTGAATTTGTCTGATAATTTCGCTTGACCGTTCGATTTTACTTGAATACATGTGATTTGTTTAGACTGGTTCAATTCGAATATTTCTTTGCTTGATATCATGGCTTGCGTTTGCTTTGGATTTGGTTCCCTTTTTTCTCTGTTAGCGTCTCTTATTTTGACACTTTGAATTTTTGTTGACTGTTGTTACATTCTCTGGTTTGAATTTGCTGGCTTGAGATCGACTTCATTCATTTACTCGTGGCTTCATGTGAATTGCTTCTCTTTACTACTAGCAATTGTTATTCGAGCTGCACTTGAGTCATGTTGTCACAACTACCTATTACACACGACTTCTCTCAGTTCATATTGTCAGTTAATTGTTCATAAGTAATTGTAGTCTGGTTCATCACAGCATATCACTGTCGTGGTCTTTTTGGAGTCTGGTTGTATGTATGTTGGTTTGTATATGGTCAGTGGTCTAGGCATAACTTTGTTGTTGCCTCTGTTTTCATGTGATGTCTCCATACATATATAATATGTGTGATTGTCCTTTGGTATTGCAGTCTTGTTTATTACCTCATACATATAAATAAGGGGCATTTCACTATAAGGACAAACTTTGTAGTCCAATTAGTTTCTAGAACGCACATCCATGGAAATTAACTTCAAGGACAAAGTAAACAGAATAATTACTTTTAAGGACAAAGTCAGCAGTCCAATTACTTTCAAGGACATAATTTTAGAGATTTTTAGGCCTTAAAAACTAATTGTTTTGCATTTTGTCCTTAAAAGTAATTATTTCAGTTGTATGTCCTAGAAACTAATTGCACTTGCTAAAGAGGCCCTTGTGGCTAATTTCCACTATAAATAAACACATGTTGTGTCCTCTTGGAAAGTACTGCATATTTCAAATGTCCTCATGTTGCATATGTATGGTTTAGATGCACGTAGACTATAGACTTGTTCCACTGAGTCATTGAGCTTTTTGTTCAGTTGCTTCAAGTCTGTTCATGTCTGAGTTGCCTTCATTCTTCTTGTTTTATGTTGAGTTACTATTTGCACTTCATTTTGATTTCACTTGAGTCATGACTGCTGTGTGGCTCTGAGCATTGCCTTGAACTGAACTGTTCTGGTTGTCATTGCATGTATATTTGTATACATGTGTGTTCACACATGTATATATGTATGTTAGCTTATGCAGTTTCTTTCAGTCTTTGTTGTTTTTGAATCCATGCCTCATTGTGTTCATTTGAGTCTATACTTGCCTTTGGGCTTCTAATTTTATAAGTGGAACTATTACGTTGAGTGGCCTTATTAGACTTGCACTGATCTGGACATGTTGTTTCCTCTGTTGCATTCCATATGTATATGTATATGTATATGTATATGTATATGTATATGTATATGTATATGTATATGTATATGTATATGTATATGTATATGTATATGTATATGTATACATGTGTATTCATGTATATATACGTATGTTGAGACTTTTCCGTGATCTAGTTTCCTTTGATTTTGTTTCAGAGCTTTACTGCATTGTGTTTTTGCCTCACTGTTTCCAGTCGATTATGTTGCTTTGCACATCACATGTTGTTTTGATTTTGGAAACTGGTATGGTTGTGGTGCACTTGTATATGTATTCATCAATTCACTGGTGGTTTGTACATTTTATTCTGGTTGAAGTTGTCTCATGAATCCACTGTCGAGTATGTCCTCATGTGTACACATTTGTGCACTTGTTAGCATGGTCTGGTTTTGGATTCTTGTTGCAAGAAAACTTGTACTCGACATTTTTATGATGCTTTTGTATTGCACCTGAGTTGATTCCAGCTTATGTCTCATGTTTGACCTTGCGCTCACTTGTCCCTGTAATTTTATCAAGTGTATATCAGTGTGCACGGCCTTATGGCATGTACAGTGATACACTGTGCATGTCACAAGTTGTTCGTGTATGAATGGGTTCGAATTAAATGATGACGAACAACCCAAATAACTGAGGCAAATAATATGTTCAAAACACATTTTATTTTACACTGTAAAAATATTTCTTTTTCAATTTTCATGCATCAGTGTTTACTTTGTAGATAATTCACATATTGAATTCAAGCTGGAATAGAGTTGAAGATCAAATACGAGTAAATGAGTGATATGTAGTGAGATGGAAATGTATGTAACAATTGTATAGTGAAAAATTGTATTGTAATTTGAAATTGTATTATAACTGAAAATTGTGTATATATAGTGAGAGCTCAAATTTGTACTATTCAAAATTGTAATAAAATATTTGTTTGAATAAAATATTTGTTTGAATAAAATATTTGTTTGAATTTAAATTCTGTGTTATTTATTTTATTCAGCAAATATTTATTTAATTATGTGAAAAATAAAATAGTATATTAACAAATATATTTAATTGAATATATATATATATATATGTTTATTATCATCAAACAAAAATCATATACTATCTTATTCAACAGTTGTCACTTTCATTAGCCACGAAAGGTGAGAAATCACTCACGACTTATATACTTATTATTAATTGAATTAATATCAATTGAATTGTCATTGGAATGTTAGGATGTGCTTGTTGACATTATATATATTGTTATATTAAAGTGATCATTCGATATACTATGTAGTACGCATGAATAATTGGATTTTATTACGCTATGTGATTTGATATATGACTAATGTATGTTTATTATATATATTGAAATCACACTGCAAGTTCATTTAGTTTGTTGTTAGGAAAATCACTATGGGTTGAAATGATACATACCCGAATGATCTTAAAGATTAGAGAAAATCGTTATGGGTTGAATACATGCCCTGGCGATTTTATTGATTTTGAATTTTTCTTGGGATTGCAAACGATACAAACCAGGAAATTTAAATTATTACGGGTTAAAATGACGTATATCCGTATCACTTGACCATGGGGTAGAATACTATATACAGACAATGTTGGTCTATTTGAAATGTTTTGACAAATAAAAATTTGATTTTTAAAGAATTAAGTTTTTATTTTATATTTAATTTGCTCAATAATTTTTTTTAAATTTAAGTTTATGGTTTAATTATATATTTAAAGTTATATATATGTGGATTTTTGAATTAAATTTAAAAAATAATTAACTAATATATTTTATTTAGTTTTAAAAATTAATTTTAATGTAATCTAATTTATTAATAAAATAACTGGGTTTTAATTAAATTTAATATAAAAATTTAATTTAAAATTATTTATTAATATAACATAAATACTTAATTTGATTTTAAATTTAATTTTTAATGTGTTTTAAAATTTAATTGGAAATTTATTTTAAAATTTTAAATTTAAATATATAAAGGTTTTTTTATAAGTATATTTTAAGAAGGATAAGTTTAAGTTTAAGATTTTATTAAGTTTTATTATTATGTAATTTCAAGGATATAATTATGTCATTTAATAAATTGATTTGAGAAATAAAACTTAATAATTTGATTTTGTTAATATCAATGAATTTAATTGTTTAAGCTAAGTGATCTCAAATGATAAATATATTTAAAGTAAATATTTAGAATTTGACATAACTTAAATTATTTGAGTATGTTTTATAAATGACCACGGTGTGAAAAATATAACGATTGATTGTTAAAGAGACCGGGGCCGAATATTGGCATTCTCTCTGTCAATACCGGAACCACTTTAACAACTGTGTACGCGGTGGAGAATTCAGAACGAAGTACGGTGGTTAGGAGAACGCTACCAGAATGTGGTAAAAAACATAGCCTTGACCTTCGGGTCATAAATATATGACTAAAACAGGAGCTATACAGGGCCAAGTGAGTTCGCTCCTCCTATTCGACACACTTCTTCGAAACCATATCTTTTGCTTTGTGATTGATTGGTGCACACCTTTGATTATGGGAGTACTGTCTCAAGGTGGACGGTAGCTGCAGCTATGCATTACCATCAGTCCGGACGTGCAAAATGGCAGAATCCTACCCTGAACA
Organism: Allium cepa; assembly: GCA_030765085.1. Taxonomy (NCBI): domain Eukaryota; kingdom Viridiplantae; phylum Streptophyta; class Magnoliopsida; order Asparagales; family Amaryllidaceae; genus Allium; species Allium cepa. Next base: position 613,940,317 of record CM060932.1, read on the forward strand.
TTGCCTCGCGTGCCTTGTCATATTATCCTTATCGAGCCCACTATGACTTTGGTTTGTGTTCTACCTGAAAGAGGCTAAGCGGTAGGATCGTGTAATATGGAATAATGAAATAGTCTAGATAGATAAAGTAGGTAAATGCAAGGTGATATCAGGATTTTATACTGGTTCGGACCTCTCGTCCTACGTCCAGTCCCTAAGCTTCACTTAGGAATTTCACTAACTAACACCCTCACTTCACCCGGAGGAATAGGTTTACAACTTATCCGAACAACCGAACGGGATTTCTTGCCTCAACTACCGAAGAGGACTTCAACTCAATTACTAAAATACAATATTCGACTTGTTGTTTTCTTGTCAACACTAATGAGTCTAATGTAGTACAATATTCCTACAATCTTATCCTCGAGAGTATGCAATGTGTTTGTGAAGATTTAGGAAATGTGAATTGCTATGAATCAAAAGAATGTTATAAATAAAAACAACGATTCAAGCAATAGATTAGTGATTGCTTTGAGAATATATAGAGAATATGAACAAGAGAATAGTAAGATTAAAGCAAGAGAATTCGGTGAATTAAATGATGTTAGAATCATGTATATATACTTGTAGAAGAGATGCATATGTTGTCAAAGGTTGCAAACAAGAGATGCTTCCATTTCCATTGATGAAAGGTTGCAACTCTTGGGAGGAAGAAGGTGTCTTTTCAGAGAAAATTCGCAGCTTCAAATTCAGTCGACTGAGCAGGGAATTCAGTCAACTGAAATTATGAAGTAAAATTTTCGGGACCAAATTCAGTCGACTGTCTAGGAAATTCAGTCGACTGAAACTGTGCATGTGTATAAAATTTTCCGGTTTCAGTTGACTGACTGTTCCTGTTCAGTCGACTGAACTCATAAAACCTGCATAGTTTAAACTTAATGAAAACATGAAGTTTATAAAAAATTTCTAGTGTTTGTGCAAGTTTCTTGAGGATAGATTTTAACAATACATCTAGACTAAGACACATGTAAAAACATACTTTAAGCTTGTTTGGTCTTCATCTATCTTCCTTTAGCATTTGCATATATTTCTTCCTTGTTTGTAAAAGCACATTGTCATTGATCAAAATCTTCACGTATCAACATTCTCCCCCTTTTTGATTGATGACAATACAGATTTATTCTAGAGATATTTTACTTACTTTCTCCCCCTGAATGTATGCACCATCTTTCCTACAAAACAAAGTTAGTACCATAGATTTTCTCCCCCTTTGTCATCGACAAAAAGGAAGAACTAACAGCAGTAATAATATATCAAAACAATCACTGAATTATAGAGAATGTTTGCATAAGCATGAATTAAAAAATGTTGTGACAGACAAGCATAAAATGGCTATTTATACAAGCCATTAGAAAGTTAAAAATACACATCAAAACAACAAAATTACTCATCCTTATCCCAGTCATATGAACCTTCCCTTCCAATTGGTTCACGTATGACGGGTCCTCCTGTTGGTGGTCTAGGTGCTCTTCCTCCTTGGCCACAAATAGCTCTGCTTGCGCTGCTACTTGTATGCTCTTCGGATGTCGTCAATGTAAACGTAGGTGCTGGACGTTTGCCGCGAGATGTCGAAGCAGTAGTGGTGCTTGAGCACAAGATTGCATCCCAAAGCTTGTTGAAGAATCCTTTGATTTTATCAAGCTTATGATCTACCTTTTTAAGATGAGTGTCAAGAATTTGTTGATTTCTTGACAATATCCCCAAGGATTGATTGGTAGTGAAGCTTGGGTCAACAAGACGAATTTCATCATCTTGCTCGAGATGTTCTTCGTGGAGAGGTTGAGGAGGTCGTTGTTGTTGTTGTTCTTGATGCCTTGCTTCCCATTCGGCGAGTGATACTATGCGAGGAGGTCGAGATGGGAGTTGCATTAGGCTTATGGTCCGATGGTAATTTGATGGACCATTGTATTCTCTGATTCAGGTAATGGCGTATCGACATTTAGGAGAAGTCGCATGATGTACTCTCTAAAGTAAATAGTGCGCATTTTGCCATTGTTGAAAGTGAGAAACTCATCAAGAATAAGTTGTACCCAATTAACTTGTATATTGCTAAAAAAAAGCATGTAGAGCTCGATAGTTATTTGGGTAGACAATTTCGTACGAGCCCGTACGAGGAGTAATCGTTCTCATTAGGGCTTTATGGAGGATTCTCGCCATAGGTTGAAGTGAGGTGGACTTAAAATCCCTAAAGTTGATATTATCATCCATGAATCGATGGTTGATGTTGTCACGAATGTGTGGATTGAATTCTATTTCCTCTAACTTTCTCCCGACATTTGGAGACTCTAAAATATGTGCTATTCTATCCAATGAAAACCAAACTTTCTTTCCACACACCATACTCCAAACACTATTGTTTGGATTTCTTGGAGTTTGGTGTCCAAGATTAAGATTAGCATAAAATAATTTTACCATTACATGATTAATGGCATGGTCATTTCGTTTCAAATCTAAAAGAGAAGTTAAACCTACCGGATCTGTTAATGCTTGGATGTTGTAGGTTTGAAAACTTTGAAAATCAACGAAGGAATGCTCGAAAATTCGAGAATTCTTCATCTTGTTCCATCGAGTGACAGCAGTTCCATCGTAAAGCCATTGTGCTATTTGAGCATCAATTGGCTCGGAGGATGATGAAGAAGAAGCTCTTGCTCTTTTTGTGCCATTTGGGTGAGAATTGATTTGATTTTGAGGAATTTGGGAGCTAGGGTTTCGAAATTAATTTGGGGAAGAATGTTTGTAGGAGGTAAAAGTGAATTGGTAGGGTAAAATCTGGTGGTTAAAAGGGAAAATTTTGCTTGGGAAGCAGCGTTCAGTCGACTGAATGTTCTGTTCAGTCGACTGAATCAAAGGCCGAAGTGTTCTGTGATAGATTCAGTCGACTGAGCAATACATTTAGTCGACTGAATTTTGCTGAAATTTTTCTGTTGAATTTTTAGTCGACTGTGCCGATGGTTCCAGTCGACTGAACTTTGTGTATATTGTTTTCTGTCATATTTTCAGTCGACTAAGCAGGCGATTCAGTCGACTGAAACATGCATTTTTGTTGTTTCAGTTAATTTTTGAATTTAAACAATTTATTTAAAGAAATAGTTACAAAAATATTGATGTAACAACATACAAATATGTCAAAATTTAACTATTTCTTTGGGGATGGACTTGAAAACTTATTTCCTTCATTCTTCATGCAATTTATATCCCATGAATTCGGACTATATTGAGGAGTTTTAGGAGACGTCCAAGGATTCATAGGATCGACTGGTGTACGATAAGATAAAGAAGGATCAAGAGAGCTAACGGGGCGAGGCAGGGGTTCAGCCACTTCGTTCTTCTTTGATCCACAGAAGCGTAACCCGATCTGTTCTAGAAAGCTCAAACGTCTTGCCGTAACTTTTTGCTCGAAGTATAGCTCTCGTTGAAGATCTATCCGTTGTTGTTGAAAATGATGAATTTCATCAATCTTTCTTTTTGTGTCAGCTGAAATAAAGAGTCCGCATTTGGCCTTTTTAGATTCTAGAGTGAAACCAGTACGATAATTTTCCCATTTGTAAACAGGCTCATGTGCAGGTGTTGGTGTGGGAAGTTTTGGCGATGTTTAAGTGTTATCAACTGACGAGGTGATATTGATTGGAGAGAAGGAGTTGTTGGATGACATTTTATATTTAATTAAGATTTTATTCGTAAAATAAAGATGAAAATAAAATCATTTTTAAGAGTTTATTTATAATAGAATTTTACTAAACAAATAACGGTTATAATTTAATAAGAATTTTTAACCGTATAGTGATTTAGTGGTAAAGAGGATTTTGTTAAAATGTATGTTTCTTATTTAATAATTCAGTTTTACAAATGTGTGGTCTATAAATTATATAATGTAACTTATAACATAGCTAAAAATATTTGAAATTCTTATTCAGTCGACTGAACATTTTAATTTAGTCGACTGAAATGTGGGAATATTTCTAATGTATTTCTAATTAATATCTTTAAAGGATATTATACCTAATTCTCGTCGAAGTTTTATAAAGGAGTTTTCTAATAGAGGTTTAGTAAATATATCGGCAATTTGATTTTCGGTAGAAATATGTTCTAAATTAATTATTCCTTTTTCGATATTGTCACGTAGAAAATGGTGACAAATATCTATATGTTTTCTACGAGAATGATTAACCGGATTTTTAGATAAGTTTATTGTACTTGTATTGTCACAGTATATTGTAGAATTTGTTAAATTTATATTAAAATCTTTAAGTGTTTGTTGCATGTATATAACTTGAGTGCAAGCTAAAGCAGCTAATATATACTCTGCTTCGCATGTCGAAAGCGAGACACAATTTTGTTTCTGACTAAACCAAGATACAAGAGATTTTCCAATGAAAATGGCAAGTACCACTTGTACTTTTTCTATCTGTTCGAGATCCACCAAAATCAACATCACTATATGATACTAACTCAAATGGACATTCCTTTGGATAGAAAAGACCGAAATCTTTAGTTTTTTAAGATATCGCATTTTTCGTTTTACTGCTCTTAAGTGTGAATCTTTAGGATCAGATTGAAAACGTGCACATAAAAAAACACTCATCATTATGTCAGGTCTACTAGCGGTTAAGTAAAGTAAGGAACCTATCATACTTCTAAACAATTTTTGATCTACACTTTTGCCATTTTTATCTCGATCGAGATGTGTAGTGGTACTCATAGGAGTAGGTTTAGCAGAAGTGTTTTCCATACCGAATCGTTTAATTAAATTAGCACAATATTTTTCTTGGTTTATAAAAATTCCATTTGTTAATTTTTGATTTGAAGTCCGAGAAAATATGATAATTCTCCCATATGAGACATTTCGAACTCATTAGTCATTATATTTGAAAATTCTTTACATAAATTTTCATTTGTTGAACCAAAAATAATATCACCTACGTATATTTGAATTATTAGAATATCTTTGGAAGTATTTTTAATAAAAAGCGTTTGATCTACTTTTCCAATTTTAAATCCCGAGTTTAATAAATAAATTTTAAGTCTTTCATACCAAGCACGAGGTGCTTGTTTGAGACCATATAGTGCTTTCTTTAATTTAAATACATGATCCGGATATTTTTCATGTATAAATAAAGGAGGTTGTTCTACATATACATTTTCTTTAATAAAACCATTTAAAAATGCACTTTTAACATACATTTGATAAAGTTTAAAATTGTGAAAACAAGCAAAGGCTAATAGTATACGTATTGCTTCCAGTCTTGCAACGGGAGCAAATGTTTCCTCAAAATCAATACCTTCTTCTTGATTATACCCTTGTGCTACTAGTCTTGCTTTATTCCTTGTTATATTACCTTGTTCGTCTACTTTATTTTTGTAAATCCATTTTGTTCCAATTACTGATTGATTATTAGGATGGAGAACTAATTCCCAAACATTGTTACGTTCAAATTGATTTAATTCTTCTTGCATTGCGATAATCCAATAATCATCTGTTGATGCTTCTTTTGGATTTTTAGGTTCTATTGATGAAATGAAAGCTACATGACCCATTTGATTTAGTTGATTTCTTGTTTTAACTTGAGAATTTATTTCTCCTATTATATTTTGAGTTGGATGATCTCGTAATATTCTAGGAGGAGATCTTAGTTCATTATTATTATTTTCAAGGTTTGTTTCTTCTATATTTATCAATTCTTCATCATCTTTTATATTAAATTTTTTATTAAAATTTTCATCAAAAGATATATGCAAAGTTTTTTCAATTAAGTTTGTTCGTTTATTAAAAACTCGACATGCTTTACTTCGTTCTGAGTATCCTACGAAAATTCCTTCATCAGCTTTTAAATCAAATTTTCCTAATTGATCTTTTGTATTTAAAATGAAACATTTTGATCCAAATATTTTAAAATAAGATATATTTGGATTTTTATTATTAAATAGTTAATAAGAAGTATTTTTAGTTAATGGTCTAATTGATATTCTATTTAATACATAACATGCAGTAGCAACGGCTTCTGCCCAAAAATGTTTTGGTAGAGAACATCCATTTAATAAGGTTCTTGCACATTCTTGTAATGTTCTATTCTTTCTTTCTACAACTCCATTCTGTTGAGGAGTTCTAGGAAAAGAAAAATTAAGATTTATTACTTTCTTTTTACAAAAAGTTTCAAAAACTTCATTTTCGAATTCGCCTCCATGATCGCTTCGAATATTTCTAATTTTCAAATCTTTAGTGTTTTGAATTCTTTTGACAAATGTTTTAAAATGTTCAAAAGTGTCACTTTTATTTTTCATAAAAATAGTCCATGTATATCTTGAAAAATCATCAACTATTACAAATACGTATCGATTATGATTAATGGATTGAATTTGTGTTGGTCCAAATAAATCCATATGTAGTAATTCTAATGGTTGTAAAGTCGAAATATTTTTCTTAGATTTGAAAGATGATTTCGTTAATTTTCCTTTTTGACAATCATCACAAAGATTTTTTATTTTAAAGTTTATTTTGGGTAAACCTCTTACTTATTCATTTTTAGAGAGTTTTCTAATGGTTTTAAAATTTATATGACAAAAGCTTTTGTGCCATAACCAAGGATCATTATCTTTGGCAAGTAAACACATACTTGAATTATGATTAATATTCATATTTAAAACATAAATATTTCTATCTCTATTTCCTTCAAAAATAAGATTTTGGTTTTGATCAAAAATTCTACATTTATTGTTCGAGAAAGTTATTTTAAAACCTTTGTCACACAATTGACTTATGCTAAGTAGACTATGTTTTAAATTTTCAACTAATGAAACATTTGTTATAAAAGGTAAATTTGATGTCCCGTAATTGTTCACATCTCCTTTGCCAATGATATACCCTTTTGAATTGTCTCCGAAGGTAACCGAGCCACCATCAAAGTATGTGATGTTTGTAAGCATATCTTTATCTCCGGTCATGTGTTTTGAACAACCACTGTCTAATATCCATTTCTTCTTTTTGAGTGGGACCTGAAAATAAATATGAAATTATTGGTACCCACCTTTTAATAGGGTCCTAAAAAGTTAGAGTTTAGGAAACCAAACCCAATTTGGTTTAGTATCCTTTTTATAAATATAGTTTTCATTATGATGAACATTATCCATAAATGTTTTAATGTATTTATTTCTTATTAATACATTGTTAGTCTTTGGCATCCAAATTTTAACTACCTTGTTTTCTACTTTTGTTTTAATAGGTTTCTTTAGCAATATTTGTTGTTTTGAATCCATATTCCTCTTAAAATTTGTAATTTTTTTAGGAATTTTTGACTCCTTTTTATATCCTAATCCATGTTTACTTGAAGAGAATTGAGAATTATCTAAAATCTTAGATAAATTTTCTCTTCCTTTGTTAAAGTTAGAAACGTTTTTAGTGATGTCATCTAATCTAGCTTGAAGACTATTATTTTCTACTTCAACTTGTCTAATCTTAGTTTTTAACTCATGATTTTCAGAAATAATTATATCATTATTTGTTTTTTGAGTTTCAATTTCTTAACTTAAGAGTGATAATTGAGTTTCCGAATTTGAATGAGATTCTTGAACTTTTTCAAGTTCTTCTTCTAAGATTTTCTTTTCATCTTTTAACATATCCCTTTCAAATTCAGCTTTGTTTTGATTTTCACGAGTTTCTTTGAGTTTCTTTTTAAGAGTTTTCATTGTGCTTAAGAGTTCAGTGTTTACTTCAATTAAATCGTCGAAAGTTAAATTATTTACCTCATATTCTTGAGCCATGAAGCATACATTTGCCTGTTCATTGTCGCTATCACTATCATTTTCGGATGAAGATGAATCTGAATCGTCCCATGTTACAGAAAATGCCTTCTTTTTGAATTTATCCTTCTTGTTTTTGTTGTTGAAATTTTTCTGATTTTCCTTCATTTGTTCTTGACAATCTTTTTGCATGTGTCCTTTCTTGTGACAATTGAAGCATTCTATATTTGAGGATGAAGGTTTGTTCAAGAAATTCTTTTTGAATCCGTTTTTGTTTCCTTTTCTATACTTTAAGAATTTCTTGAAATTTTTGGCTATAAATGCTAGATCTTCATCTTCAGACTCTGATTCTTCCTTTTCTGCATGAAAAGCAACATTCTTTCTTTCTTGAGCTTGATCCTTTTTAGTTTGCATATTTACTTCATACGACATAAGATTTCCAATCAATTCTTCTGGTTTCATTGTAGATAGATCATTTGCTTCCTGACTGCTAGTAGTTTTCTCTCTCATTCATCAGTGAGTGAATTTAGAACTTTAGACACAATGTCAAAATCCGTGTATCTTTCTCCTAGTCCAATTAGAGCATGACGAATGTCTTGAAATCTTGAGTACATGTCGTGGATGGATTCATTTTGTCGCATTCTAAAATTTTGGAATTGATTCTTCAGCATGGATATCTTTGTTTGCTTAACCTTGTTTGTGCCTTCATGCATGACTTTAAGTGTTTTCCATATCTGATATGCAGTAGCACATATGCTAACACAGTTGAATTCATTTCTATCCAGGGCGCAAAATAGCATATTCATAGCTTTGGCATTTGCACTTGCTTCATTCTTTTGAATTTGTGTCCATGTAGGATAATCGTTTGTAGGTACAACGAACTCCGCTTGAGTAGCATTCCAGGCTTCGAAACTTGTTGCTTGCATATAAATCCTCATCCTTGTATCCCAATAGTTATAGTTTAGTCCATTGAATAGAGGAGGTCTTTGGGTAGATTGTCCTTCCACAAATGTAGAACTATAGGCAGATGTTGTGCTTGTACTTGCGTTATTTTCCATATTATCAATATATCTAATAACGGTGTTATGGTTATAGGACGGCCTTGCTCTGATACCAATTGAAAGAGGCTAAGCGGTAGGATCGTGTAATATGGAATAATGAAATAGTCTAGATAGATAAAGTAGGTAAACGCAAGGTGACACCAGGATTTTATACTGGTTCGGACCTCTCGTCCTACGTCCAGTCCCTAAGCTTCACTTAGGAATTTCACTAACTAACACCCTCACTTCACCCGGAGGAATAGGTTTACAACTTACCCGAACAACCGAACGGGATTTCTTGCCTCAACTACCGAAGAGGACTTCAACTCAATTACTAAAATACAATATTCGACTTGTTGTGTTCTTGTCAACACTAATGAGTCTAATGTAGTACAATATTCCTATAATTTTATCCTCGAGAGTATGCAATGTGTTTGTGAAGATTTAGGAAATGTGAATTGCTATGAATCAAAAGAATGTTATAAATAAAAACAATGATTCAAGCAATAGATTAGTGATTGCTTTGAGAATATACAGAGAATATGAACAAGAGAATAGTAAGATTAAAGCAAGAGAATTCGGTGAATTAAATGATGTTAGAATCATGTATATATACTTGTAGAAGAGATGCATATGTTGTCAAAGGTTGCAAACAAGAGATGCTTCCATTTCCATTGATGAAAGGTTGCAACTCTTGGGAGGAAGAATGTGTCTTTTCAGAGAAAATTCGCAGGTTCAAATTCAGTCGACTGAGCAGGGAATTCAGTCAACTGAAATTATGAAGTAAAATTTTCGGGACCAAATTCAGTCGACTGTGCAGGAAATTCAGTCGACTGAAACTGTGCATGTGTATAAAAATTTTCAGTTTCAGTCGACTGACTGTTCCTGTTCAGTCGACTGAACTCATAAAACCTGCATAGTTAAAACTTAATGAAAACATGAAGTTTATAAAAAATTTCTAGTGTTTGTGCAAGTTTCTTAAGGATAGATTTTAACAATGCATTTAGACTAAGACACATGTAAAAACATACTTTAAGCTTGTTTGGTCTTCATCTATCTTCCTTTAGCATTTGCATATATTTCTTCCTTGTTTGTAAAAGCACATTGTCATTGATCAAAATCTTCGCGTATCAACCCTACCTATGGAGTGCTCCTTGATAGTCCATCAGTTTACGGTGGAGTTTATAGTACTGTATAGACTACATCAATTCAATAAAATGTGTTAAGGGGGATATTGGTAACGCCTTAACGCTATTTTAATAGTATACTTTACTGATGGACATTTCATATAATAGCGTACCTTATTACATATAGATAGTTTAACGGATCCTGAAAGAATGGGCGATCCCAAGCATCCTTTGAGTTACTGATGCATTTTATTGAACAATTCACTTGAGTTGATTTACTTATATAAGTATGTTAGTCTTGACTCGAGTGTTTTTTTTATTTTGTGCTCGGGTCAGCTTGAGTATCACAGCCTTGGATTCACCTTTTAGAGCTAGAGATCTGCTGGAGATTTAGCTATCTATTTATTATTTCCTATTTCAGTTATTTTCCTTTCAGTCATTTTCTTATGTATTAGTGCACTTATGAATTTGGATTTCCAATTGTATTTGCTTTGAGACTCTGATATTATGTATTTGCTTTGAGACTGTGTATTTAATAGCTTCATGAACTACTGTGTTTTATTTATTCCGTTGTAAGATATCCTACTATTCTGTATCAGGGATTCTGTGATTTATTTTTATTTACCCCAAATTAGTTAACAATCTGCTGTTTTGAACAATTCAAGTCTGACATGTGTGGTTTATTGTCGTTTTGAATGGTTCGAAATAGCGGGTCGTTGCAGTTCACGTGATAACTTGCCTTGTTTAAAACAAGATGACATTTTAAAAATATGAGTTGTTCACTATATATTCATTAAAGTGACTTAACTATATGTTACATGTGTGGTAGTATAGTACCGGAATATAGACTTTTGTTATGTAAATGAAGTTAACATGATATTTTTAACAAGATGAATATGTTTGGAAATCATGTATTTAAAAGGGAAGTTTTTAACAACAGATTAAAATTTATAAGTGATTAAATAAAGTAAATTTAAAATGATGTTTTATATGTGTACTCTTAGGGTATAATAGAATATCATACATGAGGAGATATATTGTATATGCCATAATTTTGAAAAGTTAAATAACATGAAGTTAAATATGTTTTATAATATTTTTGTGACATTTTTCTCTTTAAAAAATAAAGTGTCTAAATGGCATTAACTTTACTTAAAATGTTATGCATATGCTCTTAAATTAAGATGGAGTATGTTATGTAGGAAAATAAGTTGTATATGCAAATGGTTTTAAAAGTTAAGTAACATAGAGTTAAATAGAAGCTATAACACTTCTGTAGCCTTTTGCCCCTTTAACCAGTTTAAAAAAAAGTTGTGGACCTTAAAAAAATATACAAATTCCATAAACTATTAGGAGTTTTTTTATGGGTTTTGGAAAGTGAATGAACATCTTATGGTTAAATGGAAAATGTAGAAAATCCTTATAAGTTCGGAGTTGTTACGCTAAGCAAAAAAATAACATTTACTGATAACATTAGATTAATTTTGTTGCATTTCTTATATTTGACACAATCCCCCTTAGGTTAAAAAACCATGTAACGTTATAGGATGATAATTTTTAAAGTGTGATTTTGACTTATTAATGGATGGATGTCAACCATTGAGTTTGACTTTTAGCTTAGGAATGATATCAAAGAGACAAGATTTCATATGGTTGAAAACCTTTCAGTGAGGCTATATTGTTTTTGTGAAATGTCTTTCCCTTTAAGGGAAATGTGTTTGGAAACCTCTCGGTGAGGCTTTGTTGTATATGTTGTTCACTTCCTTATAAAAGAACCAAAATTAAGTTAATCGGAGACGCATTGAAAGAATGTTTTAAAATGACCGGAATCAGGCAAGTATATTTAAGTATGACTTGGACGATACCACGTCAAAACTAATAATGAGTTAAGTAAAATGATGATATCCTTAAGACCATAAGGAAGCGCCCAGAAGGAATCATGTTCAAGACGCTGATTGCTTATAATGGGTTCAAGAGTTTGAGAGCGGGTTTTGACATAGATGAAGGCGCTAAGAGGAAATTTGAAAATGACTAAAGATGAGTTCAAAAGAGATAGAATCAATTATGTTTTTGGCTACCATTCGAATATATTTAGTCTGGAGACGTATTTGATATATCTAGCCTAGAGATATACGGTTCAGCGGCTCTTAAGCTTGCCTAGTCTATGGATATACTTTGACCCTCGATTATGGGATAGTCCACCCTTGTCATGCTGAAATTATACGTATGTATACATGTATTACAAAATTTAGGCACTTAACGATTTCTATTACCTGAAATAAATTATGATATGGATGCGCAAATTAGTTCTATTATATATATATATATATATATATATATATAATTTACAAAACATAAACATCTTTAGTGAACTTATTTATTTAATATTAAGTAGTTTGGTATTTATGAGGGGAAAAACGTTTTGAGCTTTAATGGCGTAGTATCATATTGTCCTATGATATGTATGAGTATATTATTAGAGTTTCTCACAATGGACTTATGCCTGACTTGAAGTTTATCTTAGGGTTGTTATGGTAATGGTTACCGTTACCATTTGACAAATACCGTTACCGTACCATTTTTATTGGTAATCTAAAATTGCTTACCGTTACTGTTACCGATCGGCTGGTATACCGAAGATTGACATATCGATAATCTGGTAACTGTTACATTGGTAATGGTAAATTACCATTTTTTCAAAAAAAATCCATAACTTGACATGTTTCTACACTATAGCGCATCATCGGTATACTATTTATAGTGTTACATAATAAAAGTCATAAATGAGAAAGAAAAGAAGCGTATTTCGCATTATTTGACCTGATTGTTGAACTAAATTCAGTCATTTGTTTGGTGCTAAATGTCTATACTAAAGCGTATCACATGAATATATACGTGTTTTAAATCGACTGTTAAATTTACCGTTATCACTGGTTTTGAATAAATGTTATCGATAATTTACCGTAGGAAATGCTAAATATACCATTACCATACCGATTAAACTGGTATACCGATATCAATCAATAATGGTAACCGATTGACTTGTGCGGTAATGGTAAATTTACTTTTACCATAATAACCATGGTTTATCTTTTCTCTTAAACTCTTGGTTACACATTTAATTAGGCTGAAAGTACAAGAGTAGACTTGACATTTTAAGCTGACTAATGATGAGCATGAGATTTTGGACGTATCTAACGTTTACAATTTCTGCTGCATTAATAAATTTATATGTATTAGCATTGTGAGTACTTGTTATAATTGTCCATGGATGAGAGTAGTACTTATGTAGTTGATGTTGCAACTCTTAAAATTTTATTTTTGGAGTATATACACCATTCGTTTTTAACTATGTTATATTATATTTCATCGACATGTTGTGAGCATACTTTTAGTGTTCAGAATCCGTTGTTTTAATTTTACCTAACGATCTTGCATTTAGATGCGTAAGCATATGCACAGGTATCAGGTGTCGATTTGACATCAAAATGAAGGGGTTTTATAGTCTCGCTCTTCCGTTGTTCAAAAATGAATTGCTCAAATGCGTTGAAAACCAAAATCATGTCGAAAACCAAAAGTCTATTGAAATTCCAAATACAAATGAAAACAAAATCATCCCCTATAAGTTTGCACATCGAATAACCTTAGAATCAGGTTAAATCCATATCAGTTTAAGGTAGGCAAGCATGTCCATGGCTTTCTCATCTGCTAATCACATTTCCTTTTGAATGGAAAATTGTTTGTGAAAAGATGAAATGAGATCAGGAACAATCAAGAAAAGTTCATTAGTCAGAGCATTTTCCAGCAGAGTGGAAAGAGTAAGAAATGGGAAGAATCCTCATTTTTATTTTCTTTGTCACGTTCCAGCAGTGAAAGTTTGAGCGTGGGAAAAAAGTGGTGATTCTTCTCTTTTTTAATGAGCGTGGATTCTAAACGACTTTCAGAAAACTGTTTAGTTTTTAAGTGGTTTTCTAAAAGCCGTTTAGGTATATATACATATTTTTTAATATTCAATCCGCTAAACGGTTTTCTAAAACAAGAAATTATTGTCAAGGACAAAATTTTACAGCTTTTTAGCCTCAAGGACATATACCTTCAATATTTTATCCTGAAGGACAACTTTCTGTAGGTATCAGTTTTTAGTTATTGATAGCAGTTTTTAGTTATCAGTTTGTAGTTATCGGTAGCAGTTTTTAGGTATCAGTTTTAGCTCGGTAACAGTTTTGTTGTCCTTATGTATAATTTTAGAAAATGTTTGTCCTTATGAATATTTTTTAGAAGAATGTTTGTCCTTTTGATAAAAATGTTGAGGTCGTGTTCTTGAGGCAAAAAATATACAAATCTTTGTCTTTTAAATTAATTCCCTCTTTCTAACATTCGTTTAGGGCATTCTTCAATTATTTTTTTAAACCATGTGAGAATTTTTTCCATTTTTCCACCTCTCCTTCTTGAATTTAGCGCGTCCGGGAATGCTCTTACTTCTTTGGATTTGCTAACAACACGAGACATAAGCATTTATTGTTTATAGTTATTGAAGTCTAGCAATATAATGTTTGTTTGGATATCATGGAGAGAGAATTACAGCATATTTGAAGTTTTAAACCTGGGATAAAGAAGGAAACATCCCTAAATTGGCATGCACTTGGAAAAAAAAAAAAATATACCCATATATTCTACTTCAAGTTAAGCAAGCTCCCTCGGAAAAAGTCCAAACTATTTCTTCCACATCTCCCAAACCCACTTGTCCCACTCCACCCACGGTAACCTCACCTTCCTCCCTCTCTCTCTTTTCCTCTCCTTTCATAAATAAATCCCCAAATCTGGTACTTCTGTCCAAAAAGAAATTAATAACATCACCTTCAAAAATAGCAGAAAAATCAAGCAACAGTTGTCGCCATGCCCGCCTGCCTACGCGCTGCTGTCGTCGTTCCACCATCTCCGCCTGAGTCCAGCCCGACCATCACCACCTCCGCCTACGAAACTCCTCTAGGTGTTGCCGCCCTCTCCTGGTCCAGAACCCTATTCGGTCTCTCCGTCCGCGTGGATCTGCGTCTCAACTTCAACGATGACATTGATGACGTCGCTGAAAGCCACCTGAGCTTCCGCGTCCGTCCATGGTTCCTCTTCTCCCGCCGTGGTTCCAAGCGCTTCAGCTACAAGTCCCACACCTGCGACTTCTCCTGGGATCTATCACGCGCTAAGTTTGCCGGCGGTCCTGAACCGGCATCAGGCTTCTACCTCTCCATCTCCGTAGACGGCGAGGTTCTTCTAATCGCCGGCGATCTGCTTGACGCCGCATTCAAAAAGCTGAAAAAGAAGAAACGGGATGTAAATTTCGCCTTGATTTCGAGGAAGGAGCAGGTGGTGATGAAAGACGATTCGTGCTACGAAACTAAAGTCAGATTTGGCGGAAAGGACAGGCTGATTACCATCGATCTGAACGGCGAGATGAGCTTGGAGGTGGACGGGAAGCAGATTCTGCAGATCCGACGGTTGAGATGGAAGTTTAGAGGAAGCGAGATGGTGAGGTTAGAGGGAGGCGACCGTATACAGATTTCGTGGGATCTGCACAAGTGGTTGTTCCAAACCTGTGGTGACCAGAACGCAGGTAACAGTAATACTAGCAACGCGCTATTTGTGTTTAGATTCGAGAGCGGAGAAGGGCAGCTAGTGCATGGCCATTTGGGGAAAGGAGCTGAGGAAGGGTATTTCAGTAATTCGATGAGTAAAAATTGGAGCGACACGAGCAGTAACGGTAAAAGCGAAACAAGGAAAACTGTTAAAAGCAGGAGGAACAGTAAAGCTAAAAAGAAGAGTTTGGTGAAGACGAGCTCGAGTTCGTCGGCGAGCTCAACGGCGAGCTCAGTTAGTTCATCGGTGATGGAATGGGCAAGTCCGGAAGAGAATGAGTTGAGAAATAAACAAGGTTTTTCTCTATTAATTTCTGCATGGAAACGATGAACAACAGTGGATTTCTCTCCCTCGAGGATTACTGTATTATGTGTGAATTTGTTAGTGCAATTTTAACGAGGTAAGAAAACAATCTAAATTGTAGTATTATTGCATGAAAATATTTGATTGATTTTTAAATCAACGGTCATAGACTGTATATAGGAGTGTACGTTTTTCAGGTGTAGAATCATTCATGGTTGTAGGAGAATTTTAAGTGTTTCAGAGAAATTGAACATGCCTTTTCCAGTTTATGCATAGCTGGCCATGATGGAAGGTCATTAAGATGGTGACCTTTCGTGTTTGATGATAATGGATCTTGGATTTTTTGTAGCAACGTTTTGAAGACCCAGAGCCCGGTAGGACCATGGAAAAAGCAGGTTATGACTGACTGTTTGTCAATAAAATTGATCATTATATCAGACCCTAATCAAATGGGAACCCAAGAACAATGGTTTTGTGAGTTACTTTAGGATGCTTTTATATTTTTATCGCTATTATTGAAGTTTAAGATGGGAAAAAAAAATTGTTTTATTTGAAAAAGGCAAATAGTGAAAGAATGTACTTATTCTGTTAAGTTGCATCCGGCTAATATAAATACACATCCTTTTGATGAAACATTATGTGCACACTCATCAGGAAAATATGACGAATGCGGTATCACATTATAATTGAAATGATTGTATCACATTTTAGTTTTTTATGTTTTTCTCGTGAAAAGATTTATGTTAAACCTTAGACAGATTCATGTTTCCTTATTCTCGTTCATTTAGAAATTTTGATCTTCTTTTTTTTCCCATATGTTTTCTATTTAATATCATATTTTGTGAGCATTAAAGGGTGCTTATGCCACGCTGGGTCGCACGACAATTAATTTGAGGTTTCCCATCAGTCTAAAATACATCACCGTATTTTAAAAGATATGTGCTTGCGTTAATTCAGAAGTCGTACAAGGATGTGTATGATAGATTTCGTATTTGACTGTGTGTAAATTTGTAGTATTTTTTATCGTTAATGTTGCATGTGTTTACTTCCATTTTAGTTGCGTATAAATGAATAAGTACATCCAATTTGTTAATGAATAGCCACCTGCATCTTCTACAAGATGATGTTTAGGTAAAAGCTGTCGAAGTCATGGTTTTGAGTCCATTTCATCCTAGGCATCAAAATAGGAAAAAACTAATATCAAAATGTGAAAGTTTATAGTAAACGGCATGATAACAAGGTATGAAAATAAAAGTAAATGCTAAATTTAAAAATCACGACTTTCATAAATCCGGAATTCATAAATTTCAACATCTATTTTGATTGATAGAAGTCGAAAGAAAAGAGTGTTATATCAATTTTAGAAATTACAATTTTGATTAAGATATTAAAAGACCCGTTTAGTTTGCCATTTTTATTTTTGTATTTCGTCAAAAAAGTGCACAGAACGTATGTTTTTGGTAAAACGTCCGATTTGAAAAATGAAACTAACATATAAAATAAAAACAAATTTAGACAAGCACCTTAGTCCAAGTGGTTAATTGATTCGGATTTGATGCAGAATGTCACAAGTTCGAAATATGTTGTCCCAATGATTTGTTGTATATAAAAAGTACCAGTTCAAAAAAAAATAAATTTATTTTGTTCTTTGTGTTTTGAGAAATAACAAAAGGGAAAACAATCCATCTCCTCCGTCGTCCATCCATCTCCTCCGCCGTCACTTCATCGTCGTCGCAATGGTTTAAAATTTTATATTTCTCTTGCGTTATCATCACATTTTGTTACAAATGTTGAACATACGTAAAACACAAAACACAAAATGAAACAAAACAAGCTCTAAACTTTTTATCTTTATTTTTATTAAGTCATATTGTGAATTTCTATTAATAGAATATAGTAATATGAGTTGAACGCCAAAATTCATGGTAAATAAGCTTATTTGCTTTGAAATTTAATGGTTAACATTTCTAACACAAATCAAATGGTAAAAGGATTTGTTTGAAGTATTATTATCAAGCAGCTGTTTCTTTTTTTTACTCCACTTGTTACCGATATCGTATATAAACTACCTCGATGCTTTAATTAGTATGATTAGTACTTGTAGTAGAGTCTTAGCTCACAATTAGCTTCAGAAACCAGAACTCCTAGAGCCGTCCTGATCTTCTAATAATAACTGAAAGTAGAATAGACACATTAGCCTATTTCCAACAAGGTTTGTGTATTAGGGAAGAAAGAACCTAGTGCATACTCATCCTTCTACCATTACCATTGTGCACATCATTACCACACCAGTTTTATTGATAAACTAAAAGTACTTACCGTTACTCACAGTTATCGATTTACTGGTATATCGATGAATTAACAACCATTACACTGGTAATGGTAAATTACCGCCTATTTAGAAAAGATAAAAAAACTAGATATATTCACCATGAGGTCAAGCGCCGGTGGTTCTATCCGGTAAACATCTATATTCCTGAAAATGATATCATCATGCATAGTTTCATGTTGCTTCGCTCAAGTTCTATCTTTTATAGTGAAACATGTTTCTTGAGTCAAATTCTCAACGAGCTCTCGTATCTTTCCATCTCGTTCCAGATTTTCTCTACCAGATGAGGTTCTGCAGAGATAGTATTTATTATGATCCTCCTCTCAGGCTGTCTTGTACCTTCTCCTTTAGACCTAGCCTGATCCTTTTGCGCGATCTGCCTTAGGGGTCCGTTATTGTTTGCCCACCAGGTTGCGGGTTCCTCACATAATGCAGTAGCTTTTTTTTCTGATCAAATCATCAATCGCATCTCCTAAGCATTGGCATTTGTCAGTATTGTGTCCATGAGTTTCATGGAAGTGGCGGTACTTCCCTAGATGCTTTTCCTGTTCAGTTGCCTCCCTCTAAGGCGGCTTCTTATAGTTTTCAGTATCCTGCGTAACAAGGTAGATATTATCAATAGAATCATTCAAGGGAGTGTAATCTCTCGGTCTCGTATACCTCATATTTTTATTCTTACTATGTCGAACAGATATTCCCACCTACGCTTTGGATTTTTTTTAGTATTATTATTTCCAACGTTCACAGTAGCATTTCCAGTGCTATCACCACTTTGTTTGATAGTAACGTTGTTTTGCACAACAACACTCGGTCCATTCTGTCCATATCAAATCAAACCTGCCTCTCTAAGCGTAAAAATAGGAATGCCTTTTTATAAAACTTCTCCATGGTGGATGTTTGTTTTCTCTTAAACCATCTACCAAAATCAGTTTTCGAATGCCATTAAGACAATCTCTTCCCTTGGATTACTCACTTTAGTCAATGCAACATTAAATCGCTTCAAGAAGTCCTTAGAGTCTCTTCAGAATTCTGATAGACATTCGACAAGGATATCACATCCTTCGGTCAAGCGGTATGAAGTCCGAACTGCTCCATAAACTTCTTCACTAACTAGTAAAAAATGATATGGCCTTGGCATGAGCTAAGTGGGCCACAACATTGCAACTCCATTTAAGAATATAGTAAAGCACCTACATCTTACTACAGCGGCGGCATGGGGCACTATCCATGTGACATTCATACTTCGGTGGATGCTATGTTAGATCAGTCGTTCCATCATAAGACGACATCATTGACATTACAAACTTCTTTATATAACCACCTTACAGAACGGTAACGGTGAACGGGGTACAACTATGCGACGAACCCCACCCATCATTTACTTCTATGCCAATTTTCATTTAGAAACCTCTTCGCTGTATTCATTATATACTTCTCGCTAGTTTGGGCGGCTTGAGATGTGTGTCAGGGACAACCCCTAGTTTTTGGCTCCGTACACATTCTCGGTTCGTAACCTTACATCAAGGCTCCCTTATCTCTGGGAGAGCCATTCCTCCATACTCTCTTGACGTCTTATGGTTCTATGGAATTCGTTCGAGCACCAATAGTCTAGGTACCAGCATCCTATCCTAATTCATTACCAACATTTGGCGGATCATCTTCATTGTCATACAAATTCAAAGCTTCCCTTAATCGTTTATTGCCAGTAGCAGGAATCCACTCGATACCGATCTGATTGTGGTATGTATCAACTTCATTGGCGTTTGCCAAACTTAAACCATCTCTTGCACCTTGTATCTTTGGTGTTCTAGCACTCGTCCTCTCCATTTTCTGCTTGCCATCACTTCGATTTTGGTCTGAAGGTGAACTTTCTTCCTTCGAACCCGAAGATGATGAATTCCTATGGTTTCTCTTATGCCTTTAAGGTTTCCTGGACATCTTAGCAATTTCCTTTTCCATTTTTTTTCAAAATAACATTCTGATTCTCCAACATCTTTCTATTCATCTCAACCATCATTTTATCCAGATCGGTCTTTGTCATTATCTCCTGTTGAGAGGAAGGTCGTAGTAAAGCGTTCAAAGGTTTAATGTTCTCTTCATTATGTTGAGAACTTCTTCATCACCTCCAACAGCAACTCCAGAGTTAGAAGAAGCTATCCTAGGGGCCATTTCTTTCAGATCTGATGTTGATTCGTCTTTCGAATCAAAATGTCATATATAAAATTCTTAACGAAATTAATAGTACTTTCATTACACTGATTTATAAGATACAAAACATTACAAGAATTAAAGAATATAGACCCATAGCATGTTGTAATGGTACACACAAAATTCTAAGTGAAGTACTATGTAAAAGAATGAATTTAGTCCCTTCAAACCTAGTTGCAAAGTGTCAAGTGCCTTTATAAAAGTAAGTCATTGTTGAAAAGTTCTCTTTTGGCCCATGAACTAGTTAAAAAATTTAATAAAAAATGAGCTGATAAATTATGTCTAAAGGTTGACCTACATAAAGCTTATGATAAAGTAAACATAAAATTCATACTATATATGAGGAGAAGTACGGGCTTCCCTGAAAATTCTTATCTATAGAAGGTGCATGTATTAACACACCAACCTTCTCTGTTCTAATAAATGGTAAATCAGAGGTATTTATACATAGTAATAAGGGTTTGAGGCAAAGGGGTCTGCTTTAACCTTAGTTGTTTGCAGATGTAATGGAACACTTTATATTCAGACGGAGCTAGCAAAATCACCATGGGCTTATTAAACCAATATATAAAATCAAATCAATATTTAATATTAAACATATTCAACCATTTGTTATATGCAGACGATCTCTTAATATTTGTAAAGACAAATGTGCAAGCTGCAAGTGTAATAAAACAATTTTTTTATAATTCTAAAAAATACACGTTGAGTCATCAAATAATGACACAACACCCCGATCAATTAAAAAGAAGAAGAATAGATCAAAAAATGAAAATAAATAGCTTGAACACACATAATTTTGCAGCGGTTCAGCCTCAAATAGCTGCCAGCATTCGTTTTAATTTCATTGACTGATATTTTCCATAAGTACTGCTATGTTTTAGATCTTGATAACAAGTGAATTTCCAGTATGATAGCATGTCGTGACAAAATAAGGTTAGGGAAAAGAATAACGATCCAAAGTCATTTATGCAGTGCTCTAACACTAGGTGAATCCATCCACCAAAGTCGCTAGCTCACGGAAAACTAGGTAATTAGGCTGTTAATGGTTACTTAAAAAATCCAAAATCTATCCGCATCTATATCCAAAAAGTGAATAAATATCAAATACCCCAAAAAGCGGATACGAACGCGGATATGAAGGCATTCGCATCTAAAAATTATCCGTCCGATTTTTGTCAAGATTATAGTATATTTTATATGTATTTTCGTACAACGATATATATGTATTTATTGTTTTATTAAGTTAATAGTTTATACTATATGTATTTATTGCATATTTAATAATCAAAAGTATTTATTATCATTGTATTTGTTGATTTTGAATATTTTTATAATCAATGGGATTGATAGAAAATTGAGTTAAACCAAAGTTTTCTATTTATATTCTTTGATTTATCGATAGTTAGCGGATATGATAATTATCTGATATCCATCCAAATCTAGGGATGAGAATATCAGATATCCAGAAATGGCTTTCAAATACAGACGAGATATGGCAATATCTATACCCTAAAGTATCTATTTATAGGCCTACCAGGTAAGAGTTCAAATCCATGCAATGACAAAGGAAGAACGAGTAAATTTCACAAAACAAATTATGTCGATACCGACCATATTTTGCTCGATGATAGTCCATTTTTTCTTCATACCTTTTCCTACCTTCAAGTTTCCAAGCTTTGTTGCAAAACTTACTCCCACAAATCATGTCGGCACCGACATGATTTGTCCTATATGATACTTGTCTTTTTTGGAAAAGTACAAGAGTAGTTTACCTACTTGCTCAAAAGTGGATTCCCCATCAAAACTTATTGGTACTGACCAAATAATGTTGGTACTGACCATATTTAACTTGCATGATTTTAACTCTAACGTCTTATACTCTATCATATCATCATTCTAAACAATTCCTTAAGTTCTTGATCCATTTCTTCATTATCTTGAAGTTCAGATCCATCAAGAATCTGCTTGGTTCAAATGCTGGATAATAATACACTATATTAAAAATGAATGAAATGAAAATCAAATGTTTTTCTAACCAATTTTGTCAGCATAAAGATTGAATTTATAATATTTTTGGAGTTAAAGAAGGAAATGTGCTAGTAAAGTATTTAAAATTTCTCTCTTCAACTAATATAATTGATAGAAAAAATAGTGAGCTTATAACGACCAAAGGAAAGTTATATGGATGGAACTCAAAACTTCTCTCCTTTGCAGGAAAAGTATAACATTGTCATATAATTATTACTATGGGAAATGGTATAGTACTAATGTCAATGGATCTTAAGTGTGCTGTAACACTAGTTGGGTGGATAATTTTTTATAACTTATATAGAATTTTTTTGTAATATTTTAAGATTTAAATTCGAAAATAGATAGTTAATACAGATATACAATAATAGGTGGTGCTAGATATATATAATTGCGGTAAATGTCACGAATTTTTATACTAGTTCGGATTAACCAATCTTACTTTAAGTCTTGTACAATGTAGTACAGATTTCCTTTCAAACGCTCACTTTAAGCAGGTAGCAAGCAAACCAAAATACGGTCTCGGTTTCAAGGCAACAAGATATACCCACCTGATTTACAAGTTCAGGGTAGACTCACTTGATTTGACCGAGCAACAAGCACACCCAGTTGATTTAAGTGTGGAACAAGTACACCCACTTGATTCGATAGGGCTTGATTCGAACGGGCAACAAGCACCCTCACTTGATTTGAACGAGCAACAAGCGCACCCTAGAGTTCTTGGTCTGTAAATACAAATAGTCATACATGGATATAAAATATCCTATAGACCTTTGATAGCACTTTGATCTTTGAATCGTTGAGAGATACTTGCAAATCAATGAGTAGATTGTATAGAATGAATGTGGTAAAGTAGAGATTGAATTTGAGTGAATTGAGAAAGTATAGAAAGTGGATTTTTTGAAATATGTAATGAGAATTTGGAGTAAGAAGAAAGTAAAGAAAGTAGTTATTAAAATTCATTTTCTCGACCCCTTTATATAGTGTTTGAAGGGGCGTGTTTATTCACAAAGAGATGTAGCCAAAAACCACCACTATTCAAAAATCAAAAGGCATCTCTCCAATGGCCTATATGTTGACATACTTAAGTAGGATATGTCTACATACGCTTGTTAATTTTGAAAATAATAATCCCTTAATTTTTTTATAAAATCTAATAATTTGTAAAACATTTAAGCATTTTTTTTAAAAATACTTTTAACATATAATTATTTTTATAAAATATTTGTAAAATAATACATTGAAAAATAAAATAATTTTTTTGATAATAAGTATTTTGATCAGGGAGTATTCAAAGAACGGATGGTTGCTACCAAGGAATTTGACAAATTATTCTACTATTTATTTCCTATGATCTATAGTCTTAAACGCTTTTTGTCTTTGTCTCTAAACTCACGAGTCTTTAAATATCTTGATCATTTCTGAATCTTGATCTCTAGTTTTTTTACCGATCTATCTTCAAACTTGATTATCCTGTAGTTGTATAAACATGTATTATATCCTGCAAAATATTCTATATAACTTGGAAAAACATTAGTACCTATATTTGTATGGTTGTTGTCATCAAAATCAATATCCATAGTATTAACAATCTCTCCATTTTTGATGATGACAACCATGTAAATATATTTATTATAAAATATAATGTAACTCCCTTTAAATTGGTTTATCCTCCTCTTTTGATTAACTCCCCCTTAATCTATGCATATATTATATTTTATATTTTTCTTCCCCTCTTTCATTAACAAAAACGGGTAAAGAAAAATAAACTCCCTTTTAATATGACATCTTTACATGATTGTGCTGTAAATGGAATCAAAATCAATAATAATTTTCTAAGAAATTACTATATATATATAATGTTTATATGTTTCAAACATTGATCATATGAATTAATTATATGAAAAGTACAGATATAAACAAAGCTAATATGACTAAAAATGTATACATATAATTACAAATTACAAATACGAACTAAAATACAAATTAAAAATATAAAAAACCCTAGATTTTCTTGTGAACTTCGACCCAACATTTGGATCCAAAGATAGGATTGGTGCTGATGACTTCCCAATCTACATTATCCATTTTCGCTTTAGAGTTCGAGTATTTGAGGGCGTTGCTTTGAACTTATTTAGTGAAACTAGAAATAAACATCAAAGAAGATCAAAAATTTCTTATTCTTTAATCATTTTCATTTGACTCAACTTCAAGAGTCGTTGACTGCAATGAATGAGCAAAGAGCATTTTTTAAAGATTAAAGATCTTCCTGATTTTCACTAAGTTTTTGTTTTGAAAATTTTGCGTTTGAATCCTTTTTTATGAAATGATATGTATGGAGAGGACTAGAATAAGAAGATGAATCATTTTATAAGTGTTTTTGGAAGAAATGTGCATTTATAGAAGTGAAAGGTCGGACCAGTAACTAATCCCACTAAAAAATAACTTACTTTGGAATTTCAAAAATTCTGAAAAAATGCCTATGTATTTCGACATACCAATGTATACTATGTCGATATTTATGCAGTAACTTGCATATTTCTTATTTTTTTTTTAATTTTTGGTTTATATTTTATACTATCTTAGTTTATGATATCCAGAGAAGAGTAAAACATTATTAAACAACAAGGTTAAGTCTCTAGGCTATTTTCAATAATTAAAAAGAAGGATACACGAGAATAATGAAGAAATACAAGGAAATGACATGAATAAAACTAAAAAGACATAAAATTAGAGAGTACAAATGTAGCTAAGAGGCCTAAAAGCATGGTGATCATGAAGTAAATATTCCACCAAACTTTGTAATAATCTTCTCAAAGTATTTGTCCACTTTGTTCAAGAGGCTAGTGAACTTCTTATTAAAGGAACGCTTAAGCTTCTTTTGAGTGTTAAGAAGCTTTTCTTAGTTCTTGAAAATTTCTTTGTGGGAATAGTGGGATGGTTTGTCAAAGCTTTATAGGGAAGTGTCCATTTCCTTTTCTTCTTCTTCTTCTTCTTCTTCTTCTACTTCCTCCTCCTCCTCTTCAGTTTTCATATCATAACTTTCTTCTACTTCTTGAATCTCTTACTCTTCTTCCCTTGCCAATCTCTCTTCCTTTTCAGTAAGATATTCATAGGGTTCGAATTCAATAGGTATGTATATGCATAAGGGAGAGGTTTGTTTTATCAAAAACTTCGTAAGGAAAAAAATTTCACCTCTTAGATCGATACCAAAATAATTGAAAATTCTAGTAAGATACACACCATGATAAAATGTATTCTCATGCCTTGAGATTTTCTTTTGAACAAAGTCATCTGAAATCACTTGAGCCTAATTTATATCATATTTCTAAAAATGGAAAAAGGAGCTTTGAAAACTTTTTGAGTGGGGTTGTTGTAATTCCCCATCCTTGGTGTAATAGTTTATTGTAAAATGAGATTCGTTAATCTTGCTTTTTGCTTAAGATTCTTGCCTTTAAAACCATACTCTTCATCATTAGAAAATAAACCGTGCATAACTTTTCTATTACCATAATCAATTTCAAAAATGGAGAGGTTATCTCTACTGCTTTTACAATCATGAATTTGACCAAGAATTTCTCAATCCAAAATAGTAGTAGTATCTTTTACACTACTCCAAATTTGACCTTCTTCTCCTTGAAACTTTTTCCATTCAAATTAGCATAAAACATTTTAACCAAATTGGGATAGCATTTAAAATTATTTTGATATAAATCGGTTAAACCAAAAATACCATTTCCTAAAGCAAGATCATGTAAACCATAAGAAGAAAATTCATTAAAATTTTCAAACCTTCCCTAATATACTATTCCATAAGTATCATACTCAATTTAAATTTTAATGAACTCTCGATTGTTAAAAGTAACTTTTGACCTTTTGGTAAGCCTAATGATTTTGGATGAAGTGGGTTGACTTAAGGAAGACATTATTGAATTATGTTGGAGGAAAGAGAGTGAAGAGTAAGTTTGAATTTTGAAATAAAGTATGTGTAGAAAATGAGATAAGGATTAAATAAATAGAGATTAAATAGTTATATCATATGATAAGTGAAAATGCAGCAATTCAAAATTTGAAAATAATGCAAAAGAGTGAAGTTTGAATTTTGAAAATATCTATCATATATGTCGACATACCCATGTAATATATGTCAACATATGGGCCTAAATTTCAAAGTTCAAAATAAGATATATTTCTATTATATATATGTACACATTCATACATATTTACCTATAAATACATACATGCGTACATATGTACGTACATACATATGTTAAACATTCACATTTATATATAATAATTACTGTTACATTCCAATATAATTTCCAGAAGTAAAAACAATAAAAATATAAAATGTAAAAGGTATCGATTTTGCCATTTTCTTTGTCTATTCTGATTAATCTTCGATCATCGTGAAACACATGTAAATATTTTCTGTATCCGGTTCATTGTCACTAGATCTAATATCAGAATCATCCAAAGTTGCGTTGTAAGCTCTCTTTCTCTTTTAGATAGCATTGACGTTCGGTGAATTCTTTATTTTCTTTTGCTGCGGACAATCTCTTTGTAGATGACCAGATTTTTCACAATCATAACACATAAAAACATTTTCGTTTTTAGAATTTTGGTTTTCAATTTTATGAAAGTTGTTCTTCTTTCTTACTTCATGAAATTTCTGAAATTTCGAGTCATAAGAGAAATCTCCACATCATTATCATCATCATCTGAACCTTGATCGTGAATTTTTGCATTGAATGACATGGATTTCTTTTCGGTTGCCTAGCTTATCTTTTTACCTTGCAACTGTGCTTCATATGGCATTAGATTACCAGTTAATTCTTCAATTCTTAATGTACTAACATCAGTGGCTTCCTCTATTGCACATGTCTTTTGATCCCGTTCAGAATACAAGGAATTAAGAATTTTTCTAACTTAATCCTCTTTTGAGAAATTTTCTCTAATGATACTGGTGAATGAACTATATCTTGAAATCTGGAATACATATAAGAAATAGAATTGGTTGATTTTATTTTAAAAAGTTGAAAATGATTGGTTAGCATGGCAATCTTAGTTTATTTTACTTCACTAGTACCCTCATGCATGACTTGTAATGTTCTCCAAATTTCATATGCATACTTTCAAATAGAAACTCGATTAAATTCATTTTTATCTAAGGAGAAAAATAAATATTCATGGCCTTAGAGTTATTGAATGCTTGTGTCTTTTGGTCTAGTGTCTACGTTGAGTATTCAGTTTGGGGTTCAGTGCACTCACCTTGTGTAATGTTTCAAATATTTAAACCATTGGATTGTAAATAAATTTTTATCCTACATGATTAGTAAATATAATTACTACCATTAAACGGTGGTGGTGTAACATTGATTGTACTTCAAAATTTTTTTAAAAAAGTATACTACCGGTGTTACTAGCCATTTATATTTTTTCAAAAATCAAATAAAGAGTTTATGAAAACTTGATGTTGTAATAGAAAATGTGGGAAATAGTGTAGTACTAATGTGAATTGATCTTAAGGCTACTTTAACACTAGAGAGGGGTGAATAGTGTTTTATAACTTATATGGAAGTATTATTTTAAGATTTAAATTCAAACATGGATAATCAACACTGATATATAATTCACAGATCTATATATAAATGCAGTAAAAGCAAAGTAAAAGTAAGAAAGATGACACCGGGAGTTTGCTGGTTTGGACTAACTAATCCTACATCCAGTCATGTACAATATATGTATAGATTTCTTTTGAAATACTCACTTTAAATAGGTTACATGCAAACCAAAATACAGTCTCAATTTCAAGGCAACGAGATGCACCCTTCTGATTTACATGTTCAGGGTAGGCTCACTTGATTTGACTGGGCAACAAGCACACCTACTTGATTTAAATGGGCAATAAGAACATCACTTGATTTGAATGGGCAACAAGCACACCCACTTGATTTGAACATGCAACAACACACCCAAATAAATAGTAGTAGAGAGTTGGCGATTTTCAAATATAAATAGTTGTACTATGGATACAAAATATCCTATAGCCCTTTGATAGCACTTTTTGAATCGTCGAGAGAATAGTTTCAAATCAATGAGTAGATTGCATAGAATGAATGTAACAAAGTAGGGATTGAATTTGAGTGAATTTAAAGATTATAGAAAGTAGATTTTATGAAATATATAGTGAGAATTTGGAGTAAGAATAAAGTAGAGAAAGTAATTATTCAAATTCGTTTTCCAGTCCTCCTTATATAGTGCTTGAAGGGACGTGTCTATTCCGAAATGATGTAACCAAAAATCACAGCTTTTCAAAATTCAAAGGGCATCTCTCCAACAATATACTTAGGTAAGGTATGTTGACATACGCATGTTAATTTTGAAAATAATAATCCATTTAAAGTTTTTATAAAATTCTACTAATTTGTAGAACATTTAAACATATTTTTTTTAATAATTTTTAACATATTAAACTTTTTATAAAATATTTTTAAAATTATACTTTGAAAATGAAAATAAATATTTTGATAAGCGAGTATTCAAAGAACAAATGTTGCTATCCAAGGATTTTGCAATTTTTCTATTGTTGATTTCCTATGAACCGTAGTCTTAAACTCTTCTTGTCTTTGTCCCTAAAGTCTTGAGTCTTCTAATATCTTGATCATCTCTGAATCTTGATCTCTAGTTTTTTACCGATCAATCTTCAACTTTGATTATCCCGTACTCGTATAAACTTGTATAATATCCTGCAAAATATTCCATACAACTTAGATAAACTTAATACATATATTTATATGGTTGTTGTCGTCAAAATCAATATCTGTGGTATTAACAATTACTTCAAAGTTTTGATTTTGGCTATAAACATTCCAAATACTAGATTTCCCACTAGGTAAAGTAAATTATGTTTGCTTAAATATTATTTGAAAAAGGGAGCTACGCAAAGTAAACTATGATAAACTATATAGACCAAAAATCTAAAAGAGACGTGGGATTTAAAAATCTAAAGGAGCTGATAAATGTATGTGAAATGAAATGGTCATGGAAAATAATGCAAGATAAAACATCGTATTTCAAATGGATAAACGCTAAATATTTGAAGGGAAAATTTCATGATTATGAAAATTGATAATATTGCCTTTGGGACATGGAAAATAGTTTTGAAGAAAAGAGATATACTTGCAAAAATCATATAGAGAGTTATATAGCAAAAGGAGGAGGATCAAATTTATGGGTAAGCCCCATGATTAAAAGCCAATCACTCTTTAAAAAAATAAGCTGTGATGCTTATTCAACAATTGGCTGTTAGAACTGCAAAGTAGTTTCTATAATATCAAATGGTCATGGAATACAAGTAAGATATGCAAGCCAAAAGAATGAAATTCAGTATGCTCCTTTATATTCAAATCGACAATATGATACACGGACATGGAACTAAAAAAGGACACTCACTATCAAAGCTGCATAGGAAGTAACTAGACTATAATGGACAAAGCCAGAGTGGTTCGACTTCATCTAGAGTAAATCTAATAACCTTAAATTGACTTTTACAAATTACAAAGCAGTAAACTCTAGAGTTCCAACTAAGGATAGACTTGCAAAACAGGTAATAATCCCAGAAAATAAGTGTTTTGTGTAATCTAGCTAACAAAACTCTCGAGCACTTGTACTTTGGATGTAATTACAATAATTGCATACAAAAAGTTAGCAAACTAAAGTACTGTAATACAAATCTAATACATGCAAAATTAGAAGAAGAATTTTTTTACCTGAAACCGATGGTTAATGGTACAGATCTGGAAATAGAACTAATCAAGATCGCCTTGACTACTACACTTTGGAATTTGTAGAATGTACAAAATCGTAAAAAATTTAGGATTAAGAAAAAATCAAAGTTAGAACATAGCAAGATGATTGAGAGAGACAATTTTAGTCAAAATTTTAGGAACCCATGTTTTTACTTGGTAGTCTCCCTTGACAAAACAATTTTCTAAAGACAAAAACACCCTTAAAGAAATATTCTTCTCAAATCCTCTACCTTACATACTTTGTTATGGTTCTTAAACATTGAACATTTAAGCTCCGAACCCATACTTTCCAAACCATTAAAAAAAATCGTTTTGAAACTAGTAGAGGATGGATTTTGAAGAGGAGGGTGAATCTTTGTTGCAAGCACAACAGGTAAGTCGAAAAAAAATTGATAAGTTTGATTACTTTTGCAAGTACAGTCGAATCCACTTGACCGGTGGGATTTGCTACGATACACGTAGTAGGCTTACTAGGTTTTATGGCCGATGACGCAGGAAGGAAGCATGGAATATAGTAAAACCACACAGAGGTTGTGCGTCATATTTTACCTTACTACGCGGATATTATGCGAGTCTATGACAACAACCATTCATCCTCCCTACGTGGTAGTTCAATTTTTTTCTACTGACTGTTTTACTGCATTGGCATTCAATGTTTATGATACTAGTTTTCTGTAGTTTATACCATTTTCAAGTGATGAAGAAACATGTGACGAAAAAGTGTTGGATTATTCAAGTGATGAAGAAACGTGTGACGAAACAATATTCAACATTAGTGAAAGACTTATGTTGAAATACTTCATTTGAAAGGAAAAGTGCCCCTACCGATACAACGCACTGAAATTGCAATAGCTTTTGTTAAACAAGATTATTTTGTTCAGGTATGCAACTTATAACTTCTTAAAATTATCAACTATTTCATTTCTTTTCATTCAAACTGAATTACACATTACCAAACGCAGGTAAAACTAGAGCCTAAGCATCCGGTACCACCTATATATTCAAAATGGTTCACAACTCATGATACGGATGCAAGTTAATGGGAATACATTTACAAATCGAAGACAAGCTTAAGATGAAAGAACTTAATATGCTGAATTGAATTAGTCGTGGCACCTTTTTGTAGTTTTCATATTGTGTGTTAAACTTGAGTGAACCATTTTTGTTGAATATGCTGAATGGAATTAGTCGTTTGCACATTGTTGTTGCTTAGTAACTACAAATATTTTTGTTCGCAGCTAGTTGGATTACAGTGTGTGTCATTGTTTAGAATTTTTTTCGAATGAAATGTGAATTAAAACATGAATTTTGTTGAATGAAATGTGAATATTGTTGCTTAGTAACTACAAATTTTGTTTTTCTTCCTGTTTTGGAAGTACCATGTAGGGGAACAATGTGAATTATGTTCCAGTACGGAAGGAATACAAGGTTTGCAACATAATGACATAGTATAACTACGTGGTTATGTAACAAACAACGCATGGAGCAAACGACGATGGTAACATAACCTAGTCTTGTCAGTGCGCGGTGACAACATAAACACACAAAAATAATACAGAGGTCTTTCCTTGCATTGCCTTCACGTGAATTTCCATGAATCTTTTAGTTTAAACTGTGCTTGTTTGAAGGTGATGAAGTGCTGTTACTTTTTTTGAACATTTTGAAAGTACCACGTAGCCCGTCCATGTGAACTCTGTTCATGTTCACGGTTGCCAAATGTGGATGGTAAGGTAACCACGTTGGCGCTTTACATAGTTCTGTGCTGAACCACGCACTGCCTCTACGTCGTTTTCTATCTAACCTCGTCTTGTCAGTGCATGGTGACAACAGAAAGTCAAAAAATATATAAAATGGATTCCTTTGATGCACAGACAACACTGAAATGCATATATAAAGATTAGACAAATTGAATATCATAGAAACAAAAAACAAACAGCATGTGATACACAAACATATATGTTATCATACATATATAACATAGCCATCTTTTCAACCATTACAATATCGAAGTCAAATATCATACCAAAATACATGAGGTCAAACGGTTAATTATCAAACCAACATACATGAAGTCAAAGACAAACCAAAATAAAACCAGTCCAAAAGGTCCTGCACATCACCCAAACTAAGGAAGTCGATGGATGTAGCATCCACTAGCAACTTTGGCACTAGAAACTTGAGGGTTAGCTTCATCCAATAGGCCATGCACATCATGTAGAGTCTGCAAAGAAATTATACTTAAGTGAAATGGAGAGCATGAAATGAAAGTATGTACTAAACTGAAATGAAACATACCGAGTACTTGAGACTTGCATTTGTAGCAAACAATGTGTTGCCAAACAAGAAAAGAAGATAAGCATGAGCGGCACGCCTAATTGCCCAATCATGCCAATCATCGCCCACATCTTTAAATTTATCGACTAACATAGAAAAACATAGTTTATATCCAACCCTCTCATTCATTTCCAACCTAGCTTCTGCTTTAGAAAGACCAAGATACTTTGCAACAACACTAACTGCTTGTTCCATTGCACACGACAAACTCTGTACATGTTTACTTTCGACTGGAATGTGTAATAAAGAAGCGACGTCATCGAGAGTAAGTCATCTCACCGAATGGTAAATGGAAGGTATTAGTCTTAGGATACCGTCGTTCTACAAAAGATGATATCAAATTCCTTTTAACATCCGTGTAGCAAGTGCTAACAATGGAAAACAATCCAAACGAGTCAATAATGGCTTTGAATTTTGTAGCATTTTCTGGAATCCTCCAATCCGATACCTTTTGTGCATGGTTAACACATGTAAGCGGTGCTCGTTCCTACACAAATAAAATTTGCATTACTAAAATGCATTAATTCGTAATCGATAGTTTAGAATAATAGCTATATACCTGGCCAATCCATATCACAAAAGCAATATGAGTATTAAACTCTCCAATCACATCACTGATTCTTGGTCCAACTTCTGCCTCAGGCTCATCATCTTTCTCGCCACCAGCATCCGCCTCTTAATCGTCCTACGTTTCATCATCATCCTCTCCCGATGAGTCTGTACCATCTCCATGTTCCTCATCTCTCTCATCTCCTTCTTCATGTTGCTTCTCCTCTTGCCTTACAACAATCTCAAAGTTAGCCGCTTCTGTCTCATGCTGCACCTCTTTCGTTTCGTCTTGCATTGGACCTACATCGGCCGTATCCTTGTTCATCTTCGCACTTGTACTATCGACTGCTTTCTCCATTATCCGTTTTCTTTCGAAAGCCGTTATTCGAGTTCGACCCATCTGAAAATAAGCAGAAAAAATTCAGTTAGCACGACGGTAATTATAACAAACA
The DNA here is from genome assembly GCA_030765085.1 of Allium cepa. NCBI lineage: Eukaryota > Viridiplantae > Streptophyta > Magnoliopsida > Asparagales > Amaryllidaceae > Allium > Allium cepa. The sequence continues at coordinate 613,973,905 of CM060932.1, forward strand.
AATATTGAACCACAATAATAATTGTTGTTGTTTTCAGCAACAATTGATATAAATAGCGTGGAAGCTATTTGTTCCACACGGGGAGACTGTGTGGAAAAAATACCCCCCACGCAGTTGCCTTGCGTGGAAAAATTTCCTACCACATAGTGACTCTGCGTGGAAGTCAATTTTCCCACGCAAGGGCACTGCGTGGTAGAAAATATTTCCATGCACTATAAACGCGTGGTGTGCTGAAACCCTAAAAAAAACCTAAATCACGCGATGTCGTTCTACTCCCTGTAATCCATTTTCAACAACAAGCAAGTATCGGCTAACTACCACTAACTAATAATATACATTAAACCCCTCTAATTGTGCAACAGTACGTTAATTATACTAAGAATCAAAAATAGAAACTGTGCGAGTGCTAAATGATCGGCTTACCTTAGTTGATGCGATGCCTGAGGAAGATTGCCGTGCGTGAGGAAGATTTCCGCGTGTGAGGAAGAGAAACAACCGCAGTTGAACTTTTGTAAGTGAGGAAGAAAATAAATCGCATGAGGAAGTTTTGTACGTAAGGGAGAAATCGCATGAGGGGAAATTGTGCAAGAAGTTGGGGGTTATTAAGTAGGTTTAGGGGTTTACAAAAAATTTCAAAAAATGGGGGCTACTAAGTGAAAACCCGGGTTGGAATAAAATTCGCCTACAAAATAAAGGGAGGGAGTAGCAGCTCGCTAGAGAAATGGGATCTGGAAATAGAAAAGGGCCAGATTGAACAAAGACCATACGAACTTCTATAGCTGATTTTTTGCTTAGATATAAAAGACAGCAAAAATGGAATGTAAAAAGTAATAAGAAATTATTTTTTATTTAATTTAAGTCAATACTAAGATAACTGTTGGGCTTGGCTGAATATATAGTATCATATTTGGTATTCATAAAAAATTTTTACCATCCTTTAAAAAAATGTATGTGTGCATGTATCACAACAATCACAATTCTTGTAGCCTAGTAAGTGGAACAAAATCTTTGCGGTTATAACATCCTACTTTGAATGCATTGAACATGAACTCTTAATGTGATAAAATACATCAAAGCAACCAAAAAATAAGCTACTATATATTGATGTCTAATCATAGAATGTAAAGTTATAAATACTCTCTAAATAGTTTAAGTACATCATCATCCAAAATATATACATACTAGGCAGGTAAATACATAAGCCTCGATAAAAATACGATAACAAAATATATGTGACAAAACACATTTCAGTATTAGATCAGGTGCATCGGGAAGTAGGGAAAATTTCAAAAAAAAATTCCTTTTTGATTCATTATGCACTAGATCTTTTATAGTGTTATGATCTGTGCAATTAAAGCGCTTTGCGGTTCTACAACGGGGGAGTTGCAAAAAGTTGTAACGAGGATAAAGTGGGGATATAGCAGAGGTGTGAAAAGCTTAATTAGGTATAAAACCAGGTATTTAAAGTTAATATATTCTCATTCTCGCGTCAATTGTGTCCAAAAAATAAAACATTGTTTACTTTTATATAAGAAAACCGAATATTTATGCAGTTTAGATTTAGTGACAACAATATTTTCTAACTTATAATGAGCACTTTTGCCTTAAAGTTAGGTATTTACCCTAACTTTGCTGATTTGGTTTAAAAAAGAACTAGTCAAATCAACTTTTTATATTAAAATTGCTAAAGCGGATGCAAAAAAGCCTTGATTCAGTGGGTGTAGTGGAAAATAGCGTGGCTTTAAGCGGATATACTATTCACTAGCACAATATTGAAACAACTAGCGGTTAAAGAGTGCTGCGCGCTATAGCGGTGATTTTGCGGGACTTTAGCGGGATTTTAAGTACACAGGTTTTGATAAATAATATTGATAACATTAAATCATATCCAATGTTTTATTGGATAAGCTTGATTTGAATTTTGACCTTATTTACAAATTATTTAGTAATTAGGTTTGTAATATTATAGTTTTATTTAGATAAGTATCTAACTAAATATATTATATTTCATTGATGATATTATTTTGAACACCACATGTTCAACGATTAATAATGAGGATTTATAAATGCATATTACAATAGGGTCTGATATAATATAGGGTTATATATATGTACAAACATATATATATATATGTGTGTGTGTGTGTGTGTGTGTGTGTGTGTGTGTATGAATGTACATATGTATATATTAGAGTGCACGCCTGCATTTATCAAATACACGTATACAGTTTTATAAGTGTTTAGTAATTATATATATTAAACAAACGTGAAGACACACACACAAATATAATTTTTAAAAATTATGTTTGCAGTTTATGACCAATTATATATACTAATCACATTTGAATATATTTACATACATACATATAATAAGCATGTAATGATAAGTTGATCAATTTTAATTTTGATATGCTAGTTTTAGGTCAATGGTAATAATGTGTAATTATCTAATTTTCAATTTTATTTATTAGTGCCCAATTTATAAAGCCTCATACACATATAAAATATATACATTTGGCTAATATAACAATTTCCAGTATTTTAATACGATTCCACTGACACAAGTTTCACGTAAAATGGATTTTGAATGTGAGAATAATGCATGTTTGAACATATAAGGGCCAAAGTGTAATATTATAATTTATAATAAATTTTACCTATCTCTAGTAAAAACCCTAACCGCCTCCCTCTTTTTCTTTGACCAGTAATCGCTACCTCATCCGACCGCCAGAAACCACCACCACCGGTTCTCTTTCTTATGCGTTGTTGACTAATACCCTCAATGGCCATTCTGATGCACACTGCTCTAAAATTAAGCTGGGTTCATCGTCCATCGAAGCTATTTGTACTATCACCACTGAAGAAAATGACAAAACGTATAAACATTCATGATGATCGACCGTCGGTAAGGATGAAAGGCCGACATTGTATGCATCCAGTGATGATCGAAATCCTTGTACCAGTTAATGTATCATGATGAACTATGAAAAAATTGAATTTTAAAAATTTATATTTAAGATAAATTTATTTAACAATTTTTTTTGAAGATTTTGATTAAAAATAATTCCATCTGTCCAATACACCTTTAACTACGAGCTTCGTTTATGGGAGATCCTATCTTTAACTTAATGATGAAATTGCAAAGTCCACCAGCAAGATGTGATTTATTTCTATGGAGGGAGAATGAATTTTAATGTATGAGAATGAAGGCGCCTAGGCCTATTTATAGCAATGCCAATGGTCTGTGTAATTATCATATCCAAATTCACTATTTAAAGTATGACTTATTATAAATAAGATCTTACCTCACCTTATTAATTTAACCAATTTAATTAATTTATACCCACGTATATTATGGCCTATCTTATTTTAAAACAATTTTAATAATTTCATCTACCAAAATAAATAAATAAATACATACATACATATATAATATGTGTATTAGTATTTATTATATATTTATTATTATATTGGCCTAGAAAGTAATTAAATAACTATATAAAAATTATATATTTTATGAAATAATTTTAGTCCCTCTAATAGTTATTAACAATAATGATAAATTAATTATATAACTGTTATATTAATTCTTCATAATAATAGTTTGTAGCTTTTACAAATTATTTCAACAAAATTAATTTTGGTCAAAAACCAATAGCTGCGATTATGTGACTCCAAGTGTGAAATCAACCATCAACAATATATAAATAATTTAAATATTCAAACCAGTACAGAATTTGTTGATGCACAATAGCTAGATACAAATTCAGTTATTTATAGATTATCTAGGTGAAATCTAATTTCTTATATATAAATGCAACATCCTTAAGCTATAATATACTATGCAAGTTTTCTGTTTATTGTAACTGTATCACCTTGATATCTAAAGCTCGTTCAATGGTCAAAATTCTATTAATACCCATGGTTCATTGAAAATTTCAACATTATAGTCATGGTTCAATCCGAATACTATTATTAATATATCGATTTGCTATAGCCAAAGTCTTTGACATTATGTTGACTACCAATGTAACAACCTAGAATTTTGGTCATTGAATTTTACATATTTAATTAAATTTAAATAATTGGATTTTGGGATTTCGTAGCTTATATTCAAATGTAGTAATTTTCTAAATACTTGGATAGTGAATTAAATATTAATTAAATGGATTTGATAGTCTTATCTAACTTTTTTTAATTAATAAATAATATTTGTGAATTCAATTTGTAAATTTAAATACAAAATATATAGATCGGATAAATATCGATTTTGGATCGAAAATGTAAAATAATATTTAAAATGTGTGAGATTATGATTCTATTTATTATTTTGGATTTTGATGACGCCAGTGCCATTGGATCTGGAAGGATAAAGTGTTGTATGTAGACAAGTTTTGTGACCACCGGACGTACTGTGTGGTCGTTCGAGCTCGAAACGCGTAGCCGTTAATTTTAGAGAATTAAAATAATATATTTTGATTTTAAAAGCCGATATCTGTATATGATGGAATTAGATCCCGAAAATAGTTTCACTGAGTCTGAAATAGGGGTATTTAGCCAGGAACACCCATGAGCACGCCTCGATTGGAGTTTGAAATTTTCGGGCGTGAATACTGTTAGTCGAGAATCCTATATAAAGACTAGTGCGCTTCATTTTCTTTCCCCAAACCATATAATAGAACCCTAGCTACCATGTTTGTTCTTACCATCAAATTGCCAGCGTTGATCAGGCCACTAGAACCCAATTCATGCAAGGAGTCCAACTACTAAGACGATCGACTTGGAGAGACAAAGAAGATGTATGTTGGATCAAGCTATCATCGATGGTGGTATCGACATTTGGGGGTTGAATGGCGATCGTATTTTGGGCATTTTCTGATGAACGGCGGTGAGTTAAGGTTCGAGATTGGTAGCTTTGTGTTCTGGTATCTTGGGGACCTAGGGTGGTGATGGGCTATGTGACGAAGCTTGTGGCGGTGTGGATGGTCTTGAAAACGAAGCAGCCTGGAATGTTGATTGTGATTTTGGATTAAGGAAATCATGCATCCGAGATTTTCTTAGTGTGGGGACTTGTAATTAATGATGTAATTACGTTGTTAATTATATTATTTATTTTGAAAACCTTATAAATGCAATACCTTGTTCATACAAGGTCGGATTCAAGCGTGGTGAGTTGCGTTGTACTTGTTGAACCAATGACTACATTATGGAGTTAGATTGAAGGAGATTGGAGCTTGTAGAATTTCAAGCTAAAATCGCATGTCCCTTCGATTTTAGCTCGAACCGGAATGCCTCGGCAATAACTGCAATTTTTTTAATTTACTCACCTTTAAATTAGATATATAATATCTATGATGCTATAAATTTATTGTTGAATGCTTGGTTGATAGTTTAGATATTGTTGTTGCTTGATTGTTTGTTTGGTTGAAAATCCCATTTTGGAAAACGGATGACAAATTAACTTAATTCCTGTGAATCCATATGATTATATATATTGTCTGTAACCATTGTTTTGCAAGGCGTATTTATAGAGAATCCATAATAGGTTTCTCGCCAATAATTGTTATTTATTTTCTTATGCTGCTTATTATGCTGCTTATATTGATGTTTAGCTGTAATTAGTCGTGATATTATATTTAAATTGTTTTGTCGTTATAGCAATTTTCACTATATCGTCAATTATTGAATGTTATCTTCTAAACCCTTTGTGAATGTTAAACTTAAGCTTGTATTTTCAAAAAAATTAGATGTTTAGAATTCATTAATCATTTTATTCAATGATATTTTAAATAATCAGTTTAATTAATGATTATTTGAATTTAATAAATTGTTTTAATTAATGATATTTAAAATTTATTAACTATTTTAATTAATGATATTTGAAATAATTCAATCATTTTAAGCGATGATGTTTGATGTTAATAAATCATTTTAACTAAAGATGTTTGAATTTAATTAACCATTTTAATTGATGATATTTGAAATTGATAAATCATATTAATTAATGATTTTTGAGTGTAATTAATCATTTTAATTAATTATGTTTTAAATGTAGTAAATCAATTTAATTTAATAACATTTTAAATTTAATTTATCATTTTAATTAATGATATTTGAATTTAGTTAATCATTTTAGGTGGTGATATTTGAAATTTAAGTAGTCATTCTAATTAAAGATAGTTAAATGTAATTAATCGTTTTAACTAATGATATTTAAAGTTAATTAATTAATTTAACAAAAGTATTTAACTTGATTTTAATAAAAGTGATTAAAGTTAATTTAACAAAAGTATTTTAAAGTGAATTAGCAGAATCAATAAAGGTTTTAAAGTTAATTTACTTATTAAGTAAAAGTGTTTCAGAAATAATTAACCGTTTAAATAAAGATAGTTGATCGATCTATTAAAAGAGATTATAAATTTGATTTATTGCCTTTCAGGATAATTAATACTGTTTTAAAAATTATGAAATATTATAAATGCGATTAATGTTGGTTTAAATTTATAAAGGGGATTTTAAATTTGATTTATTTTGTTTGGGGAAATTAATGTGGTTTTAAAAGTTATAAAAAGGTTATATAAATTATCCTTCGGGATGATTAATGCTTGATTTAAAATTTACAAAAATAATTTAATTGATTTATTATCTTTTATGATAATAAATATTGCTTCTAAATCTATAAATAATAGTTTATAAATAAGAAGATCTTTTTAAAAAGAATTGTTTCGAATCAGGCTAAGTGTAAATCAAGCACAGGTGAAAACAACTATCTTATCATTCCCGATAGTTGATTTACTGACTGTCGACTTTGATTCTGCTTTCTCCTTTATTTTTCGTCGCTCTAAGATGATTGTATTACTCAATTGAGCTTTTTTATCCTTTTTCATAAATGGCTATACCCAAAGAACGAGTGGGGGCTAAGCAATGTAGGGTTGCTCCCATTAGGGTATTTACACATCCACTCTAGATTGTTTTCAGTGTTGCGCATTAAGATGTAAAACATTTAGATTCATGGTAACAGTTGGCGAGGTACGGTTTGGAGGTTTCCGAGAGCCATTGGAGTTCTCAAGTACAAGTATATTTCTAGAGGTATATTTTCGATAAGGAGAGCGCACCCTCCTAATCATTATTGGAAAAACTTCTCTTTCCCTTACTTTTAATTCAAATCTTTGAATTATTTCCTTAATTGCATAGAGAACTGCCTTGTGCTATTCTCTATGTTTAATTATTTGTGACCATTCTTTCAAGTCTGAAATTTGATATTATTTATGCCCATTCATTCAGTATGGGATCTGTTCTTACTAGTATCCTCCCTTTTATTTGAATTGTTTCAATTGTCTGTTTCCATTCTTTCTTAAATGGATTGTTGTTCTAATTTGTTTCCTATTTCTTCATTTATGGATGTTGTTATTGTGAGGTAAAAACCTATTCCGTTTTAGCAACTTGATCTCACAGAATTTTCATATATTAAGCATATTACTTGAGTTTTCTCGAGTTGGTTTTCCAAACTGACCCAAGAGTTATTTTATTATAATGCTTATGCCAGACCATGTTTTTCAGGTTGGCTTTGGTGATATGAAATTATTGGAGAAGAGCTAGATGTTCAGCTATCATGGTGTTTTATTTTCCGCTGTATTATATTGTATACCTATCAGCAATTGTGAGATCAGAATTTCATAATTGTCCAGCTGATAATTTTTTTTTAACTCTGATGTACTTTATATTTTGGAGTGACAGTGTTTACTGCCTTTGTTATATTATATGTTGTCGATTCCGCTGTGAGATTCTAATTTCCCTATTCTCTATTTTTTTCCTTTTATTTTACTCTAACAATCTGCCTTTCTAACGATTGGATGTTCAACATTTGAATACCATGGATGTATTCAGTGTTGAATTTCGATTGTCGAAAAGGCAGGTCGTTACAATCAATTATGTTAATGCTAACCATCTATTCGAAGGAGACAAGTCCTCTCATAAATAGTGTCTGACTTCAAATGGTTTGACTTGTAACTATGGCCTTAACATGATTATTGTTGCCTGATGATTGAACATAATCAAAGTATAATTTAGACACTTAAGATTCACATTATTCTCAAGTCAAAAGACTACTGCACATCATCAAGTGAGATCTTCCATTTTACTTTTAACCTATAGAAGCCTCTCGGTGAGTCATTATGTAATTGTTTCAAACAATAACATATACATAACCCCTTTGGTACCCCCAACTGCCATGCATAATTCACCGTCCATCATACGAAGAGCATTATATACATTAATTTCAATGGTTATATCAATATCTTGCTCTTGATACATCTTAAATAGGAATTTTTAAGGACATGTATTAATTTTAGTGAATTTAATACTCATGGTTACAGACACATTTGTAATTGTAATCGCTTAAATACATTTCATAAGAATTTCTAGTTTTACATATTTATTTGATTTATAACTTTATTTATATCCTAATATAAAAATATATATAATAAAAAATAAAACCAGAAGCTTACTTTAGTTCAAGGAAGATAGTTAAGTTATATAATCAAATTACATAATTATCCCTAAAGCACACCCTTAACATTGCCCATCTCATATTTGCACTTAGGTCCAATTATGGTGACTCATAGCTATACTCCGGATCAATTGTCTAAGACAAGACTGAGAAAGGGCCTTAGTGGATGGACCTGTACTATTACTATTTCGTATCCACTTTTTGATTATAATTCTCAGTCACTCATAAAATCTTTTATCACATGTTAATTATGGAGAAGATACCTCGACTCTTATCAAGCTGTGAGTCCCCACTACAATCTATATTACATCAATACTATCATAATATGTTATAGGATTCTCAATGGTGGGAACCATCCATAGCTTTCTTGTAGATTTACGCACATATATATTGCATTCATTGTGGCACCATTCAAGGATATTTACTTGATGTTTATAGTTGAATCACCAACTACCTCTCATTTGGGATATTTACAACTTAAATCTGCTTTGCTAAAGGAAAACATGAATTTATGATTGACTTCCTATATTAGATTTCACTAGTGAAGTTCGAGTTTGAATACTTCATCACAAAGAGTTCACTGCTTCCATAGACAATTCTATAGTAGTTCATAAATACTCAAGAATAATCCCAACTCAGGTTTGATGTTCACTCAATGCACTAGTGCATAAGCGAGTTTTGACCAAGTACGTAACATAGTATATATGATGACTTCTATTGTCGATATGTAAGGAATTTATCTCATATTTCTCCATATTGAATATTTTAGTATGGTGTAGAGGCATATAAATTGGGACAATCCCAACATTGACTTATACAAAGTATAAAGAATGTCTCTTTCAAATCTTTCATTGAGAATTAAACATCCAAACATTAACTAATTTTAACATAGGTACATCGATAAATTAGTAGCATATTGTCTACTTGTAATCTTAGAAATGTCTTAGTGCCTTTGATTTTCTTCTTATAGACAAATACTTCATCTATATTTTGACTGAAATCAAACTATTTGATTTTTGTGTCAACATATTTGCTCAACCTTTAGATGCTTTTGTGAGATCATATACTTAAAATCCACAAGCTTTGTTAACGCTCCTATTGACTTCAAGACATTTTGGCTATTGTGTGAAAATGGTCTCCTCTTAATCATTATTTAGAAGTTCCGTTTCAACAACAATGAGCCAAAACTCATAGTAGTATTATGCGATAATTTGCAGGTATAATCCAAACGGACTTAAGCTCGTTGATTGGTGAAATTGCTTTGTTATTTTCAACATTTGTAGTTGACGAGGTTATTTCCCATCAACTTGCTACATACATTTCCAACTACAACGTTCTTCTTTTAGAAGACTCACTTGTGGCCAACAGATCATACAATATCCAAAAAATTTTTTTGCCAATATACTTGCTATCCATTTCGGATTTAAAGCATCATGTCATTTGGTAGAGTCTATAATCTCCATCACTTGTCATCAACTAAGAAGATTGTTATCACTAATAATCCATTTTATCGATGTTGATAAGAAACACGTAGTTTCTCTTCGATGTGCAAGATTGCCTATTTGGTATTCTAACGAGTTGCATCCTTTTGGGCTTGGTTAAATTTATGTCATCTACATAATCTATTCTCATGTTAAAATCTTAGATCATATCCCAGTCCTTCACACTACCACACCAGAAATAATTCCCTTCAGTAAGAAGGTGGTGTGTCTTGAAATAACAATTTGTTTCTTAGTGCAATAGAATAGGAATTCAAAACATTTTACGAACTGCCTATAGACTTAAATAAAATAGATTTAGCTTTGAGTTCAAGGTATTTATGTTTATAATGTATATCGGAAAACAACATAACTTAAACTATTTAAGATGAACTCTTCCCAATCTGTGTCTTATTTGAAATCGTAATCTCAACTTTGGACAAAACCAAATTTAACAAATGTACCTTCTCTTAAGTACATATCTTTATTGGAAGAACTAACTCAACTTCACTCAATTATCAATTGTTATGCCCCACCCCAATGACCAGATTATAACAAAGTGAAATCACTTTTTGATAGCCTGGAACAAAAGGCTCGAGATGAGCGGTCCCTCGTATACACTATGTTACACCCATATTTTACAAACATTGTTAAAGGAAAATTGATGCAAGCATGGAACCAAAAGAACTCCCATTGTAGAAGTTGGATTACAAAGAGGAAACGAAGGAAAAAAGCAGAGTCCAAATAGTACTATGTCAAAGTCTTAAGACAGTGGCAAAACATAAGGACCGGGATGTTCCCTTGAGCATAGCCTTAACGTAATAACACTACATTGGAGTCCCAAGACATTTATAAAGAGTAGGGACTACTTTGCAACCCTAATACTTACTTCAATGGGCAGAACTATGGCGTAGTCTTTAAGTATCAAATACGAAGGTTATGCCGTGGTTCTGAAAGTAGCATTAATAAGTTGAGATTGCAGCATAATCTTTGAGTAACATCAAAATGTAGAGATTGTGTTGCAACCTTAAAAGCAATGTTAGTTGTACTGTGGAAAATCCCTTAAAGCAGTTATAAGCAATAGGGATGTGTCGCAATTTTAAATTAACATTAAAGTAATAGGGCTGCACCTCAATCGTATATTAACATTGAAGCAATAGTGATGCACCATAATCCTGAGTTAACATTTAGGTGGCAGAAGAAAACTACAATTCTAAAAAAGTACTACCCAGTAAGAAAATGACTCAATGGATGAGGCAATGAGGGAAAGTTGCACCACATCCATAAGTTGAACTACGTTCCTTAGAAGCAAGCCAAAAAGCCATGATTTTACGAAGCAATAAGCCAATGAAATGCGTTAACGCTTCTAAAGCCACGCTACACTGTTCCATCCAAAATAACAACAAAGCACAACATCCGGAGTAATCAAAGCCAAACCGTACAACTCAGTAAATAAAACCACGCAGCCCATTTTGTAGCCAAGTCACACCATCGATCCTAGTTTAATTATTCTAGTAATAGAGGACTATGCCAACACCTTTGTAACAAAGTAGTGTTGAAGAAATCCAAGAATGAAGCCTAGCATCAAGTCATGGCCTATTCAAATATTATATTTTCTGCTTCAATTTTAAGCTTCCTGCCAAGTTCAAAATCCATCGACTCAAACCAAGGTTTCCCACCATAAATCACGACAACAATCCACATATGTTAAATAAGCAGGATGAATGGTTGATACATGGCATATTCCAAAGGTAGGTATCAAAAGAACATACGAATGATGTTGTCAATCCATGTAATTCCCTATGCACTATAAATGGATAGGGGACTATAGCAGAAAAAAGAAGGAATTGACTTTACTCTTTTCAGCACTGAAATCGAAATCGTACGTTGCCATTATCATTTGTACAAAGAAAGAAAGAAGAAGATAATGACATTTTACCTATAGTAGGATTTGTTAACACCCAAACCACATAAATTCGTTGTGTCATTTATTACGTTTCATACTTTATTTACTTCTTCTATCTTTAATGTCTAAATTGAATTGGATTGTTTTAATGAATTGGATGGAGACATTTCATAAGATTTTAAATACCTTTTCTTATGATTGTGTAAGCATTACAAGGACATAGTTGCTTTATTTGAAGATAAATTTAACATTACTTAAATTTTCTAGTTCTTAATAAAGAAAGCAATTAATGTTGTGGTTACTTCTAAAATACTTGGGTGCCTCTGACACGAAAACTCTCATTAACATTTTGGCATTAGAAGTCCGACAAATTTTACACCTATTTTAATTACAGACCACCATAACACCATGATTCCAACTAATTCCAACACTTCTCCAAACCAAGAACAATTTCATTTGGCCTTAAAAATACCGAAAAAGCAACTCCTTACTTCTATGACCCAAACCGAGGCAGGTGCTTCTATAGAGGCCCCTAAGGATCCCATCCTAGCTGCTCTCCATGCTTTCACAAATCAACTGAAAAAATGCATGGATGGGCTAAAGAGATCTATAACCCAATATCTTGCTCTTAAACCAACCTCTCCTCAGTCTTTCGCAGCTCATTGACGTCGTTCACCAATTGCACTGACTATGCAGCATGTGAATGACAACGACAATCTCAGAATTGAGAATGGTGATGCTCGTCTAAAACAAATAGATACCAAGCTCAAAAGCAATATTCAAATAAATCTGCAAACCAAATCGATGTCTATGAACACCAACCCATTACTATTGAAAAAGAAAACATGAACTGAAAATGATGACAATGATGTCACCTTATGATACAATGGCTGCTCATCCCAAATTGATCCCAAGGAGGACGTGTTATATCAATTGAAAGCTCGTGTAGAATAGTTGGCAAGACTTTGCCTACAGAACAACGGAGTGGAAGTAAGGGAAGAGGGTTCTTCCCCATTTAGCAAAAAATTTATAGAGGCAAACTTCCTGATAACCCCAAAGCCCCATCAATCAATAAATTCGATGGGATTACCAACCTTGATGACCATATTTGAACTTTCGAGTACTTCGTGGACATTATGAAGGTAGTAAGGATGGCTTTCTAATATATCTGGTTGGGGTAGCTTGTTGATGTCTCAGAAGGTATGGGCTAAGGAAGGTTTGTTCTTGGCTACAACTAGCTGCTGATTTCTGAGAACAATTCAACTTTGGGAGGGAGGCTTCCCCTAACATAATTACCATGTCCTACATGAAGCAAGGCGCAAATGAAAGATTATGTAGCTTTATAAAGTGTTTCAAGTCTAAGGCTCTTCAGATTGGAGTAACTTGTGAAGAAGCACTACTGGTGGCAGCACATGTTGGAATTAGAAGGAACACCACCATGTGGGATAAGAACAGTAAAAATCCATGCCATAACATGAAAGCTTTATACGAATGGGTCAGTGGCGATATACGAATGGAAGAAGCCATGACCGTTGAATTACCGTCATTTGAAAGAAATTCTGCTCCCGGCAATGAGAAAAGGAAAGGCAAAGAAGGACACAATTCACTTATAAAGCGACAAAGAGAATTAACTTTGTATCTAAAACTCCCCTTACCTATACACCTGGTCAAGTATATGAGATGACTAGAAGTGAATTGGCTATAACATCCTAAACAAGAGAAGAAACTGGAACAGAACAAATGGAAGCATATTGTTGCTTCCATAGAGCCAATGTTCACCACACTGATAAGCGCCGATACTTTAGGAATGGAATTGAAAGACTGACCTAAAAGGGATATTCAAGCGGCTATCAAAAAGAAATCAATGGGGAGAGAATTGAAAATATCTCTCTAAATCCGAATGAGGATCTAGCAGGAAACCATGACAATCTCATAGCTTCGATCTAAGGAGGACCACACTTCATTGGGAAAAGCAAAAAAACACAAGAATGGTATGTATGAAAGGCTAAAGCATAGAAAAGAACTATGTTCTATGTGAAGCAGAAGCCTGCTCAGGACATAGTCTTCACTGCTGCTGATGCTGCTGGGATAGTTTTTCCACATCAAGACTCGCTGATAGTTACAGTGCAGATCTCAAATTGCACCATGCGAAAAATCTTTATGGACTGTAAACATTATTTTTAAATCTGCATTTGAAAAGATGAAGCTTTCAGTGGAGATACTAAAGCCGATCCATGAACCAATTTACAACTTCAATAATACGATAACTATTCCTATTGGGTCAGTACGTCTTCTCATCACTACTAGGACTGCCCGTCTCCACAAATCATTATATGCAAACTTCCCGATCATTAATCATCCATCTACATACAATGCATTCTTGGGAAGGCCTACACTAGTTGACATAGGGGCAATAGTTTCTCAAAAATATTTAATCATGAAGTTCCATACTCGTACTGAAGTGGGATCAATTAGGGTGAACAATTATTAACTAGAGAGTTATACAATGTAAATCTCAGTTCCAGCAATAAAATTGTCAAAAATTATTCTGTTATCTCATCTAATAATTGTATGATAATGAAAAATAAAGCAACCAACTTCTAAGAACTACATCGGTACTGTGTACAGAGGCTGATGTTGAAAGTGGTCATTCTATGTCCACAACATCAGTAAGAAGAAAAAACAAGGAGTATATTCGATCTATGAGTAATATTTTTTGAAGAACCTCAAAGACAGGCTTTCTCTACCACATCCCAACGTGATGAAAAAGAAGAAAGTGAATTAGATCCTAGACTAAGGGAGATAAGGGGAGAATTAAAGCCGTTGGATAATCTCGAGGATATACAGATAGATCCTAAAGATCATTCGAACTTCATCAAGATAGGAAACAATGCCAGCACAGAAATCAGAGTAAAATTAATAGACTTCCTCAAAAGTTCAGCAGATGTTTTTGCTTGGACGTACTCTGATATGGTATAAATAGACCCGACTATCATCTTCCATGCACTTAACATCAATCCCAATGCTCATCCAGTCAGGTAGAAGCACAAAACTCTAGATTAGAAAAGAATTAGTGCTCTGCATGAAGAAGCTAATGAATTCATTAGTGAGGTGTATTATCGAAAGTGGAAAATGGAGAACTAGCATAAATTACAACAACCTCAACAAGGCCTGCCCAAAGGATGGCTTTATTCTATCTAGGATAGATTAATTGGTGGATGCAACTAGCGGCCATGAACTACTTCCATTCATGGACGCATATTCAGTGGTACAACCAAATAGCTATATTTGAGTCGTATCAAGAGCGCGCTAGTTTTGTAATGGGTAGAGGCCTATACTGCTACTAAATCATGTCATTCGGAATTAAAAATGCTTGAGCAACCTATCAAAGGTTATTTAATATGATGTTCTAAGATCAAATTGGTAAAAATGTTGAGGTATATATAGATGACATGCTTTTTAAGTCGAAAGCAGCACCGAGTCATGTACAGGATTTAGAGGAATTATTTGCAGTCCTAAGGTAATATAACATGAAGTTAAATCCCTTGAAGTTTACATTTTCCGTTCAGCCGGGAAAAAGTCTGAGGTATATAGTAAGTGCCTGTGGCATTAAAGCAAGCCGAAAGCAGATAAGGAAGATGAGAGTCCTACAAAAGCCGAGAGCAAGCTTAAACAATAGAGTAGCAGTCTAAATTGATTCATTTTCAAAGAAACCGACAAATTTATACCGTTCTTCAACCAAATGAAAATGGGCGAAATTTTGAATGGACTAAGGAGTGCAAAATCGCATTCCAAAATTTAAATGATCGTTTTATCAGTGCTTATATTCTGTTAAAACTAGGTACATGAAAGGACTTATACGTGTATTTAGCAGTAACTGATCAAGCTATTAGTGCCGTAATATTTCGAGAAGATAAAGGGATCTAGAGGCCTATATACTTCACAAGCAAGTGCTTGGCTGGGGTAGAACTCAAATACTCAGTCATTTAAAAGTTAGCCTACAACTTGCTCCTCGCAGCAAGAAAACCATGACCATACTTTCAAGTGCATCCCATCAAAGTCTTAACAAACAAAGAAAATACTACAAAAACCAGAAATGTCAGGTCTCTTGTTGAAATTGGCAATGGAGCTTGGTATATATGATATCTCTTACTACCTAACAAATGCCATCAAAGGACAAGCACTAGCAGATTTCATTGTGGAATGCATGCTGCCTACTGAGCCACAATTTGAGGAAGAGATGCCCACTCCATAATTCTAAAAATTATTCATGGATGGGGCATAAAATGAGAAAGGAGTAGGTAACAGATATGTATTGATCCCTCCAGATGAGTAGAAATTGTATGGAGCAGTGCAGCTTGGATTGAAAGCTACCAATAATATGGCAGTATATGAGACTCTCCTCGCAAGCTTAAGGATGGCTCAGGTAATGAAAGTAACTCATATTAAAATACATACCGATTCCCAATTAGTTGTAAATCAAATGTAGGGAAACTACCAAACATAAGAGCCAACCTTAGCCAAATATATAGAATTTTCTAAAAAGTTGCCAGGGCAGTTTAATCAATTTGATATAGAGAAAATTCCATGTGAGAATAATTCTTTCGTAGACTCATTGGCAATACTTTCTAGCACTAAAGTGGCATAAGAAATGAAATTTGTTCCAATAGTGCATTAAGCTGAACCAAGCATTATAAAGGTCAACCAAACATTGGTCCTAATTAGGGCACAACGAGCTTTGATCGGATAACCCTAGGACCGAGAAACAAATGAAAATCAAAGGCAGACTTCACCTGTGCCTATCACTCTACATACTATGAAAGATTCATGGATGAGCCATGTCACACAATTCTTGGTAAACGAAATCGTACCTCAGCTCATAAAATTTGGTATGACGCTCTGTATTTCTCCTTCTTTAATAGCATCCAATGTGTTTACATAGAGGAAGAAATACTGATCTTGGGTGAAGTACATGAATGTCAGTGCGAAGAACACTCTGGAGGAGCTAAGTTAGCAAATAAAGTGCTAAGAAATGGCTACCGCTGGCCCACCACACTTCAAGTTGCATGTGAATATACAAGAAATGTGATAGATGCGAAAGGTTTTCCTGCATCCCAAGGCTACCTTCCCATAAGCTCATCCCGTAAGCCAGCCCATGACCCTTCAACATATGGGGCATAGATTTTACAGGTACGCTTTCTATGTTTAAAGGAGGAGAAAAGCGCGCCATAGCAGTGAAAGACTATTTCACTAAGTGTGTAGAAGAAGAACCCTAGGCTACAATTATTATGAAGAAGACAATCAGTTTTGTTGTGAGGAATATAATTACTAGGTTTGGGATCCCTCATAAAATACTTTCTGATAGTAGAACCCAATTTGAGAGTAAGGAGTTTGTAGAACTTTGAGAATGAAATTGGATAATAAAATGTAACAATCCCGATTTTAGAATTACTTAAATAAAATAATAATAATTCAAACTGGAGATTTAATTGAAAATTTTGTATTTGTATTCCTTTTATGATAGATGATAAATCCCTTAAAAATGAGAATTCTAAATTTAGTTAGTATTGGGCAGCTTAAGATTGTAAATAATATTTTGGGATTTATAAATAAATCTATTAATAAGAAAAGAGGAGAATTTTATTTTGTTATATTCTTTTAATTATTATAAAAAGGAGTTAAAGAGTGTTTAAATCGTCAATAATCAATTTTAAAGGATATTGAGGTTTATTTCTCAAATTATTCAAATATTTTTAAGAATAATTCAAGAAATGGTTATATTGTAATAATCAATTTAAAGTGCATATTGAGATTTGACTTAAAAAATTGTGCTAAAATTACGATTTTATATCATAAAAAGAGGATAAAATTGGAGAAGCAGTTAGCAATAATTACTAGAGAGTATAATTTGAGATTTAGTGGAAAGCGTTGATTGGAGATGAATTTGAAAAGAAAAAGTATTTATATAGAAATAAAGAAAGGAATAGAAGCATTTCTTTACCTTGTCTGGTCTTGTTTCAACCCAAAGCCCAAATAAACCATCCTAAGAAGAAAAATATCTTTGGCATATGCTATGCATCCATTAATTACAGTAAAGTGAAAACATTCAAAATCTTTCTTCCTTCTTTCTAAACCTAGAACAAAGCTTCCAATCTCTGCAAATTAGGTGAAATTAAATATCTTCAAATGCTTATAATCACAGGTAGCAATCTCAAACCTATATACATCTCATTAGGGACTTTATTTTCAGTTTGAATTGGGTTTTTGTTGCTATTTTGGTTGAGTACTGTTAAGGTTTGCTGGTTGAGAAGAATTAAGCTGCAATGATTGTTTTTGCTACTAAATTAAGGAAAAAGGCGAGTAAACCTCACCGCTATCTCTAATTCTAGTTGCATGTTATTGGTTCTGATTATTGTAGTGAATATCGGATGATTATTATTTGAATCACCGTCTTTCAAACACTAGTAGTAACAACTTGTGGTTGAAACACTATTAAACCTCTTACAGTGACCTAAATTATAATACTTGTATGGCTAATTGATGAATATTGCAGGCTTGATTTATCGTAGCTTATAGTTCAGATATGCCAGTAACAATTACCGGCATCGTTTCAATCTTCATCTTAGATGATGCCTAGAATTTTCAGGCACCAGGCAATCGAACCGGTTGACTGTTGAGTTCCATCGGTCGATTGACAAGCCTGTAGTCTGTAAAGCTCCAGGCAATTTATATTTTGATGTTTTCTTCTGTTTTCTTCTGCTTTCTTGATTTCTATGAATTCTGTAATTTTTATAGCATCATATTTTTAGGGAATTTCATTATTCTAATTTATATATAATATATATATATATATTAATTATATATAGTATGAAAAGAAATTATCTTTACGCAAGTATATTAATATATATATTCCTTAAAAATCACTTTTAGAGTTTATATAAAACATATTATAATTTCAAAATTCGGGTTTCGAAATATGGTATAAGTCATATATTTTAAAGTATTCAATGAAGAAAGATTATAGAGTTTTTAGTAGTAGTAGCGTTTTAAAAGATGATAATAAAACTATCTATGTGTCTGTGTGGGCGCACGCGCGTATGTGTATTTCTGCGTGTGTGTATTAGATTTCTCTAGGTATATAGTAGCTTATTTTTATAAACATAGTAATTTTATGGTCATTCGACCAATAATTTAAATGATTTTAAAAGAAGTAATTTTAATATAAAAATATTACTTCTATAAAATGAGAGCTCCAATTAAACAGTTTAGTAGGACTAGTGGTATGGAAAACTTGTATCACTTTATCGGTTAATTCTTCGACTCATTTAATAGAATATATTACTTGAGTGATGTTTAACGACTAATTTTTCATTGAATTAGAAAATAGCTGATAAATTAAAATTAAAATTAACCGCAAGCGCACGGTGTACAATTTTAATACGTGCAGATCGATCCGTGTTTAGATTTTAAAATTTCTGTTCAATCAAATTAACCAAAGAATTTGAAAATTGTATTAAGCTAGAGAAAATGTAAAAACTAACTATTTCAAAAGTGAATGAAAACTATGAGAAGAAAAGACAATTTTTGGATACATCCACTCTCATAATCACATAAATCGACAAAACATGAAATTATGATCTCTCTTTTTTGGTCATTAGTGAATTTAATTGATATGTTTATCATAAGTATGGAATTTTTGTGCTATTGATTAGCCCAATATAAACCATCAAACTATAACATACCTATTAAACCTCTTCTTAACTCTCATGAAAATGACAATGAAATTTAAAAAATCTATTTTAAACATGACCTATTAACTATTGATTAGAAATACAGACCATCAAATTTTGATTATAATCCACTTCCATTACCAAAATCAATTAATTAGATAATGATGTTAATTGTGTTTATTTGAATAAGAATAGCCTATATGTGATTAACATCATAGACTATCAAATTCATTAATAAACTTACATCAACATGAAACTTCCATTAAGCACAAAAAGAGAACATAAGTTATCAAAATATTGAATCTACATGATAAGAGAGCTTCATTACCGCTAAATTAAAGGGGTTTGGCTTCTCATATTTGTTATCATGTCAACAAATATAGAATTCAACATGAAACAAAAAGAAAAGGAGAATGCAAGCTAAGTAAAAAGAGAGCTAATTAACACAAACTAGAAACTAATCTACTAAAATAAATAAAAAGATCCACACTACTAACAATAAAAGAAAACACATGTAAATTAAAAAAAAATTGCATTAGGAAGAAAATTACATAAGAAGAAGAAAATAGCTAAGTAGCCATGAAATAGAAGGAGAGCGTGTAGTTTATTTTTGAGCCTCAAAATAAACTAACTAAAATGGAGGCTCAAAGAAGGCTCAAACGAGGCTCAAACGAGGCAAAGTGGATAATTACATGAACATATGAGGTATATATACATGTTTGAAAACCCTAATCATAATTTTGAGGACTATCCAAAATACCCTTGAGAAAGTGTGGCCTCCAAATTGTCATTAGCATGAGCCCAATACATTATTACATGTGCATGTAACTTTAACCTCTATTAGCATGTGCATTAGCTCCTAATTGTATATCATGGTAAGTAAGTAGGTGTGGTCCTCCATGATATATGAGTTTAAATTATTCCATCTTCATTCCTTTGTTTTCTCTTATGCATGCGTATTTTCCATGTAACCTCTTGTAATTTCCATCCAATTTTCCTACAAATAAAAATAAAATGTGGAAATAAATATTCTCAAATTATTATATGCACAAATATAATCATTTTACCCATATACGAAGATGAATAAATGATGATTCGAAAATAACTGAAATTTTGGTTTAAACATGTTAAAATACCCTACATTCTCATTTCATTAATTAAATTAGATTAAATATGGAAGTAAAATATGCATATTTACGTGCACATTAAATGCCCCCACACTTATCTTTTTATTCGTTCTCGAATAAATTAAAACTAAGATAAATCCGTTTTCATAGGGAGCACGATTGCATTGAGCATATGCAACAAGCCGTCAAACCTCTAGGTGTCCCAATTACGACCAGTGTTGTATCGTGAGGGTTTTCAGAGGATACTACCCACAAAATCCAAATGCAATATGAAAATTTCTAAATGCAAGATTTATTTACAAAGGAATGAATGCAAGTTTTTGAAAATGTTTACAAATGAAGGATTTACTTTTAAATTGACATGAATAAGTTAAATATAAATTTTGGTCATCATCATGAAAGTTTAGTCAAATTACTTGTCAAAATTTCTAATAAAAACCAAGTTATCATAACAAATAGACTCTAGTTTGGCTAGTTGTTTCGGTTGATAACATAGTGCAACTATGAAATGGATCCTTAGTTGATTATCAAATTTTCTCAAAGTGGTATTTTCATTTCTTTTGAATAACAAGTCAAATCGCATAAGTTAAATTTTTTCTTGGATTTTAGTTGCTTACTCTCTCTTATTTGAAAATTTTATTGATATTTACAATATTTACATATGTTTAATTCGAAAAACTGAGGCCAAATATATCATAATGCACTGCCTTTCGGGCTTACGTCAGGGGAATGCAGAGCGTGGCGAGTGAACACACAAGTGTGTACATCTATCAAATGTAGGCATTACTAATAAAAGAATTTTTTCATATACATACACTTAAATTAAATAAACCGAGGTCAGATATATCGATCATGCTCCGTCTTTTAGGCTTATGTGAGAAGCGTACAGAGCATATCGAGTGGACACACTTATGTGTGAACACATGACTCTAGGTGTTAATAAAAAATATATACGTATATACAAAAAAAAAATTTGTTTTTTTTAATAGAGAGTTTTGCAAAATCATCTTAGCACCATTTAACTTGGAAGGTAAAAAATGTTATATCCTTTTCTTTAAATCCCCCACTTTTAAAATAAAGATTTCAATTAGGATATACTTCTTAATTATCACCTTTGAGCCTTCCTATATACTAGATAAACCATAGTTACTTGTAAGCAAACTTTATTTTTACTTTTGTTGATACAAATAATTTTCAAAATTTCAATCTAATTACCAAAACCATATATTATTCTATAGTGTTTCTTTTAAAAGTAAATAAAAAGCTAAAAAGAAATTTTTGTTTTTGAGATTTTTTTTCTTTTTGTTTTTTAATTTTTTTTTGAATTTTTGTAAGAAAATACAGAAAACAAACCATAAAAAAATGAAGATGAGACTCCCCCCACACTTGATTGTAGCTGTGTCCCCATAGTCAACCCAAGTGAAAGAAATAAAATAAAATAAAAATATGACCTATATTACATAAAATGAGCGGTTATTATTTACACAATATCAAAAAATATATCGTCAAAGAGTAAATGAAATGATCTTCCAAAGACCAATTCATTTGTCTCTTCAAGTATGAGAGATACAGCTTAAGCACAGAAAACCAAATCATAAAGATTTCGTAGTTGAATGTTGATTTGGAAAAGCGAATGTCGTTATATTAAAGATCATATGAGTTATTTTATTTTCGATGATTTTCGGGGTTGATAGAACAACTAGTTGAAGTTCAAGTTTATTTTCACCAAATTGAATGTCATGCTTATCATTGAAAACTTCTTCAGAATTATTGAATTTAAAATCAAAATAGTGATTTAAATCTTTCCCTTCGGAATTCAACAACTCATCTTCGAAAAGTCCAAAGAAAACGTGTTCACCAAATTCGTCTTCCCTTGTTTAATTATTCACAACTTATTGCATATATCATTTTCAAAATCCAAAGTTGTTGTATTTAATTTTTCGATATCAGAAGAAGGAAGGTCAAATTTAAATTAAGTTCCACACTCTCAAAAGAATTGAAATCCAAGTCAATTATTGAATTTTTAACAACTTCATTAAGATTATTGTTTTCAATTTCAAAAGTTGTTATTTGAAAATCATCAATTTTGGTTAAAGGAAGTTTATTATTTGACTCATCAATCGTTGGGTTTTGATTTTGTTGCTCACATTGTTTCATATATGTTTCAAATTATAAATCCGTGTGATCTCTGTGAATTTCATTCATTTGCTCAACAAAATCCAATTTGTAATTATTAATTTTAGAATTTCCAATTTGAAATTGTTGAGAGTAAAAAATTTCACCATAATTGAAACAACTCCCATAGCCAAAATCATTTAAACAATTGTTTCCATTTTGATTTTGAATTTGAAATTCATTTTGGAGTTTGAAATTGAATTGACATGGGCTATAATCGAAATCATTTGAATTTTGAGGTGAATTCAAATTTTGATTATTTTGAAAACTTTAACTTGAATCATTGCACAAATATGAATTATACACATCATTTATCCTTTGATTTTGTTGTGTAGAGAGTTCAAGTAAAGACGAAATCATTCAATGCTATTTTCAAGATTTGAGGGTTGGTCATCATTTTGAAAACTTTGTGGTTCAAAATTCGAATAGTTTGTACAATAGGTGTTATTAAAATATCCATAAGAATTTAAAGTGAAATTATATAGATCATATTGATTTTCACAACTATTGTAAAATTCATGTAAGTAGGGAAACTCAGACATTATCAAAAATGTTATTTTTAGGATAATTTTGATAAAGGAAAACTTTTACCAAAATAAATTTATTTTTTTGAAAAGAGAAATTTGATTTTAGGATTTTTAATTTTTTTTCCTTTTTGAAAAGATTTTTTTTTTGGATTTTTGCTTTTCTAAAAAGTAACTAAACCAAAAAAAATTGGATTTTTGATTTTGATTGAAAAATTTCAAAGGATTTAAAAACTAAGTTAAGAAATATTTACAACTTTTTTAGTTTTGTTTTTTTTAAATATGCATGAACTAGTGCAACTAAATGGATGAAAAGGCTTAATTACAAATTTTCTATACTAAGTAGCTCCTAACCCAAAATTATATAATCACACTTTGTCTTAAAACAACAAGATAGTTCTTATCCAGGTAGCGGACATTATTTATCGATGCATCAAGAATCACCATAGCAATGCGGTTGAAGGTTTAAGTCGCTTCAGAGAAACGACCATTATAATGTTTACGAATCACCGTAATATTTATGAATGGTTTAAGTTGCTTCAGAGACACTAAGAAATTAAATTGTTCAAAGAAAACAACTTGTCAATATATAATTAAGCTTTAGATGAGCTCGTGACACCCTTAGGTTAGATGTCTAACTGTTATTATTAGAAAATTCTATAGTGAAATGCGATTTGTGGGCCAAGGAAGGGGTGATGAAATCCCCCACCATATGTGGATTTGGGTGTTGCCCTCAGGAAATAAAATAAAATGATATGAATGCAAACTGAAAATAAACGTTATTTAACATTAACGATCCTGGTTTTTAAAGTCAAATTTAATTTGATAGTTAATGTAAAATTTTGGTTAAAATTGTGAATTAAATTGAACTTTTCCAACATAAATAAAAATATATGTTGTTTACATAGATTATAAATAAAAATTTGAATTAGAAATTCAAATATAAATGTCTTGAAAATAAATTGGATTTAAAATTCTACATTTAAAACTAATAAGAGTTTGTTCTCTAATTTCATATATGTATATTTATATTTTAAAAGTTATGTTTTGAATCCCATAATTTTCAAAAAGTTAATTTCTAATATATATATATATATATATAAAGTTGCTTTGTAAAATGAAATTTAGATAAAAGATTTAAAATACTTTTC
Organism: Allium cepa; assembly: GCA_030765085.1. Taxonomy (NCBI): domain Eukaryota; kingdom Viridiplantae; phylum Streptophyta; class Magnoliopsida; order Asparagales; family Amaryllidaceae; genus Allium; species Allium cepa. Next base: position 613,998,505 of record CM060932.1, read on the forward strand.
ATTTATATATAATTAGTATATATATATATATATAAGTAAATAACAAGCTTTAATATACATATATCTTTTTGAAATAAATATGGTTTGAATGATTTAAATTTAATATAATGACCTGAATTTAAAAATTTAAAACAAGAATGAATACAAAGTTTTAATATATATTTATCTTTTAAAAGTAAGTGTATATAGATATTTTTTTTTGAGAGAAATGTGTGATCCTCTACAGGAGAGGAGAGCACACATGCACACATATATATATATATATATATATATATCAACAGAAGTAAAGGAGCTGCCAACAAGCCTGGCAGGTAGCAAAAGAACCCCCCATACAAAAAAAAACCTCCTAAGAAACTAAAATCCAACCCTAAAGAAACAACACCAACCAGAAACTCCAGTCAAGAGCGAACCAGAAGAGCAGCAACCAACTGAAAAACTTCCTCGACCGCAACAGCACCCTCCAGAATCAAGATGAAACATCACAATATACAACTACAACACAAACCATAAACAAACTCTAGATCAACAAAAAACACAATAAAAACTCCCAATAAAACGACAAACCTCAAACAAAAGGCTACAAAGCATTACGATTTAAACGAGGACTTCTCCTAATATTACTAGCTGAAAAGCTCTTACAATTTCTTCTCCTTAATTTGGCTTCACGAATTAATTTACCTCACAAAGTAATTTGGTTTCACGAATTAATTCTTTAGCATGGGAAGGAGAACGAGGAAATCTACCTAAAGCCGCAAGAAAACAATACATAACAATTCTAAACCCTCCAGTCCAATAATAGACAGCTTGGTCAGGATTCTCTAACGTAGAATACTCCAAAACATTGCTCACATTACTATCAATAGAATTGATATCCGAGCCACTTGCAACGTGATCTACAGAAACATCTCCTACTGGACCATTCGCTTCACAATAAATATCAGAGTCATTCAATTCTTCAACAACAAAATCCAGAAGATCAAATTTATCTGACTTGATTTCCGATCCATTAACACATAAAGGATTACCAAACTTAAAACCAATAACTTCTAAAGGAATATCAAAAAGAGGCAATAACAGACCGGTGAAATCAAAAATAAAACTCCCAGCAGCTTCAAAAATTAGAAAACCTTCCTTGAACAAAACCATTTCACTTTTTAAAGACTCGGTAAAAGATAGACTGTCAGAATTAATAGCAGAAGTCCCTCTAGATAATGAAACAGACTCTAAAATTTCCAAACCTTCCTTTAACACTATCTTACTGAAAGCCTGAGATTTTTGTGTACAGAGTGTACAATGTGACACGAAAGACTTGTGTGCACACTTCGAAATGGAAGCATCTTTCATATCAATGAAACTAACCAAATTCATCTCCTCTTTATCCTTGAATGAACTACCAAAAGAAACACTAACTCTGTTCACAACAAAATCCCCGATTGTCAGCTTTCCTTCAACCAAAAAGAATCTATCATCCTCATCATTACAAGAACAATCAATCATTTCCTCAGAGCCAAAGCCAACTACACTAGATTCAACATTAAGAAAAACAGTATCTTGTTTCTCTCCATCGTTTGCAGTAAAACAATTAAAAAAGCTTACATCTACTCCCTTAACCTTATCAACTGGAAACTCACAAACAACATCTCCAGCCTCTGAATGAATAAGATTATTTTTAATAAAAATAAGATTATTTATTAGCGTATGATTTCAAATCATTTTCCAAAATGAATAAGAAGCTTTAATATATATATATATATATATATATATATATGTAAGTTGAAAATTTGAAATTAATAAGATAAACATCAAATAAGTATAGTAGCTTAAGCTCGAATTTGATAGAAAGATTTAAATTTTATTATCTTTTAAAATGAATAAACATAGTTGTGTATTTATAAATTTAAAATATAATACATATATTAAGGAGTTATAACATTTGTAAAAATTATACAAAACATAAGGGTTTAGAACCAAATTTATAAATTAATTGAAACAAGGGTTTAAACACAGTTTAATTACAAATGACGTTTGTAATCAAAGTAACTACATAAATTTACTTGTTTTAAACAGGTGTAAGCTAAAGGAAATATGTAATTTACAAGTGTTGGTTTAAGCTGAACAAGTGGCACAAAATTTCTTTTGAAATTTAATTTTTTTCAAAATAATGTATAAGAGAAAGAAAAAAAAACCCTGGCTTCTTCATTTTTCAACTAAGTCTTCTTTTTTCTTTCTTCATCAAATCTGAAAACAAAACAGTTCAAAAAGAAAAAAATAAAAGCTGAAAATCAAAACCAAAAGAAATAACAAAACAGATCAAAGGAAAAGAAGATCAACCTGGAAACCAGAAAACAAAGTTAAAAATCTGTTTTCATATTCTTCAATCTAAAAACCAACATTCAGAAGCATCATCACAAGCAAATTCAACCTGTATATAATCAAGCTTCAGATCAGTTTACAAATTCAAGCTTCCATTATCAAATTCAAAACCAAATTTCCTTGTTCTCTGTCTTCTGAACCAGGTGAGACAACTCCCCCTTTTCAACATGATCTCCCTCATTATCTTAAGTCTGTGATGATGATAGCTTAGATATGGTTTGTATGAATGTGAAATGTAATTGCATGCCTGAGAATATGAAATGATTGCAGTGTGCATGTCTGATTCCAGACATATAGCTTTATGTTTAAACAATTACAGGTTTATACTCATAAAAAAATTCAAACTCTCCAGCTCCAGTCTGTTTTAAGTAATGATCTCTAAGTAAAAAGGGATTATAACAATGAAATATTAATTTTAAAATTTAATTCAAGTGTGTTTATTAAGCACTTACTTATAAAAAGGTAAAATCACAGTGATAATTAGAAATAAGTTGAAATTCAAAGATCTGGAAGTTATGATTTGAGTTATAATTTGATTCGTATTATGAAATTATGAATTTAGATGATCAATTTATGGTTTTTAAACTTGAAATTGTTGGAAATTCTGGAGCTGAGCGGAATAACTATGATCGTTAATTTTTGGTAATTAATATAGTAATAATTATCACGATCAAGTGTGGAGAAAGCTTAGGAATCATGGTGCACGGGAAAAGTGGTTGGAGGGTTCAATGTTCATCGTAGTGGCGACTGGAAGGCGTTGTAGGGTTTAAAGCCCTGATGGGTTAGTTGATACTCTTAGGTTCATCGCGGTGTCGGGGAGGCATCGATCTCAATCGGAGGAAGGGGAGCGTGAGGCTCTGGTGAAGATTTGGGCTCGACGTAGTGATGGACGGTGATCGGTGGTGGCGTTTGCGGGTTGTTTTTGGTGGCTGGGCTATGTTCCAGGTGATATTTGGCGATCTCGGATTGAATTTAGGTGTTTGCCGTGGATTCTGGAAGGATGGCTGGTACGAGATGGTCGACATTGACTCGTCGATGATGGCAGTGGTTGCCGGAGTACCAACGTGAGGTTGTGCAGGTGCACATGTTTCTGTGTGTATCAGTGTTAGAATTTGAAAAGAAGAAGGAAGCATACTCGGGGGTGACTCAGGGAAACAAGGGTGATGTCTCGGGTTCGTTCTCGAAGAACTTGGGAAGGTTTTTTAGAATAGGTTTCAAAAAAAAATAAAACAAAGTTTTCAAATCAAGGAAAAAAGGGTAACTTGAAGAGGGTATCGAGGGATTGAGTACTTGACTCGGGTTGGAACCCCAAGTGGTCTCCGGTTTGGGTTGAAAGCAGTTTTTAATTTTAAAATAAAATAAGTTTTCAAATTTTAAATTTAATCAAGTTTTTGAACACTTTCCTAATTAATAATAAATGTTTATACTAGTTTTGGAATTAGTTAAAAATTTTAAAGAAAATTATTTCAAGTTGATTAAGTTCTAAAGTGTTTTATTATATATATCGATAATCTTTATTTTAAAGTTTGTTTCAAGTTAATTTAATATTGGATTGAATATGTAACCGAGGAAATGAGATGCTTTAAATTGTCAATTAACTTGAAAGACTTAAGTTAATTCATTGTTAATGGTGGTTTATTACCAAGGTTTATTAAATAAAGGTTTTAATGATAATTAAAAATAAAAGATAATTAATTAATGATTAATGATTGATTAATCAAGTGTTTAAAGGTTAACTAATTTAAGGATAGTTAATTAAATGGTAACTAATTGAGGGTTAATTAATTTAATAATTAATTAATTAAAATTATTAATTAAAGGATACTTAAATAATTAAAGGTTAATTATTTAATGATTAAAGGTTGGTTGATTCATTAATTAAAAACTAATTAATAATTAATGGTTAGTTAATTTATTATTAAACGTTAATTAATTAAAATAATTTGTAATTAATTAATGATAATTAACCTGGATTAGTGACTAATCTGGTATCAATTAATCAGATGATTAATTAACCTTACTTATGGATGTTTGAATTGCATGGAATGCTTTGAATTGTTTGATATCCCTGATGTATGATGCTTTGTGATATGAATTGTTTTCATTTGAGCTGTGATGAATGTTATTTATTTATCTGTGATGAATTTATATTACTTATTGTGAATCTGTGAATGAAGATAAGCGTTATAGGATTATACCGCTTATCGATATTGCTATGCTTGAATCAGTGATGATTGAATGATGTTGCACTATTGTGTAAAACCTTTGGACTACACTATACACACACAAATATAGATTTCACGAGAAAATCGGTGAAGTCACATATATTTTGAAATCTAAATATTATTTTGTTTAAAAGTTGAAGTTTGAATCCAAATGGTTTTGGAAATGGAACTGAATTGAATATGAAAAGTTTTTGAAAGGGAAGTTTTTGAAATTCAAATTTAGTTTGAAAATGTTATTTGAAATTATTCTGGAAATCATGGTTTGAAAGGTTTATACAATATATATTTATATGGGTTTAAAACTGTTAATTTAGGAATTTGAATTTAATTCGAAATAGAACTTGCCAATGATACGACAATTCACTGATTTTCTGGAATTATACTTTTAAACGCTATAACTTGTGTATATTTGATCGGATTTTTCTGAAACGAAAAGCATTTGTATTCAAATAATAATAGCTTTCATATAAAGAAAGGATTTCCAATTTGTGTTGAAAGGATTTCAAGCTGTATGATTTGAATTATAAATTGTTTTGAAAGCTTTGTTTTCAAACAAAAGAGGATCTCAAGGATGAATCCTTTGTTTAAATATTATGAATGAATATTTGGAAATGGTTATGAAAACGATGATTTGAGTCTTTGATTTAAAGATTGGATGAGCTAATCCAATTTGAAAGGGAAATTGTTTTGAAAGCTATAAATGAATCTTTGCTAAAGATTGGTGAACTTTATTCCAAAATAAGAGGATCTTAAAGTTGTATCTTTTGTATAAAGGATTTGAATTGTAAATAGTTTTGAAAACTATGAATTAATCTTTGTGAAAGATTGGTGAACTTTGTGAAGTAAATCTTTTTGTTTAAAAGATTGAAAACGGTAATTTGTTTAAACCATTTGAAGAAGGTTTTGGGCTTTAAGTTGTGACTTAACTAAGATCCTATATATCCATATGTTTTTAAATATTGCGTTCATTATTCGGTTTAGCCGGGAGAGGACTTTGTGTCATATAACACATTCCGAATAATGATATGAGTAATGGATAGCATTGGAAGACTGGTGGTGAAGACCGGGTATTTTCGGGAATGAAAGGATTACCCATTGAATGTCTCTGCACTAAGTCGCGCCGGTGTAGAGATCTCCATATGTGATGGGGAGTCCGATCGGGATTGTGAATACCCGGATTGCAAGGGATTCTTTGCGAAGTGCCTTCGGTTCTGTTCGAACCCGGAACAGACTTGTATGGATGTGTGTCTGACATTACACTTTGGGATATAAAGTTGGTTTCTGTCAAATACATTTTTGTTTGGTGGTGAAGAATTTATTCTCTTAGCTTAACACCCTTCTCTGAGACGTACGAGCTCAAAGGTTATGTAGTAATGGTTACTAGTGATACATTCCCAATTTGGTAATGTGACATACGAAGTGCTGCTGATCATGTGTCGATCAAAGCATGGCTTTTGTGTAAAGCGTAGATTTGTGGATGAGACTTCGTCGGACCTCACAACCCAGTCTTGTGTTGGTAGAGATCCGGTTTGGTTCTTGGGGGCGTCCCTCCAGAGGTGTTCCATTTGGTAAGGAAGTTCCTTAGCTTGACCATTGTTGGAAATCCAATCATCCAATACTAGCCCTTTACGATTGCAGTTGTATAACCTGCCATTCTTAAATGGTAGCTATAGTAGGCATAGTATAATGGTACCTATGCTGGCTAAGATTAATATTATACTTTCGAAATGTTTTCTGCACTATGCACTAATAATAATATCAAATAGGATTTTGCATATCAATCATGTTTGACTATCATAAGGAGAAATCTCCCCCAAGTGTGCGATTGCATTGTGTTTGTGCCGGGAGGCCTTACGGTAGTATCATTTTCCAAAAAGCATGGCAGATTTCTTTTAATTTGTTTTGTTTTAATTTCTTTTGTTTTTTTTGTTCAAAACAAATGTTTTTGTTTGCTCACACCTGTCCCATGACTGACCTGGAGTTTATTGTTCTCTTTCTAATTCTGGGTACCCACAATTTTCCACACGGGCAGCCTAGAGTCAGAATTTCCGATAATCAAATAATAAATTTAGCTTTGGCAATCTTCGAAGTCTTTGGTCTTTGAAGTCGTTTGGATTTGGCGATAGCATTTGCTTCGCTTCAGCATTATGTCTGATTTTTCTTAAGTAAACTTGATGGTGGTTCGAGATTATTGGATTGGAGATATTTGGAGCATTGGATTGGAATGAAGTTTTTTGATTCTATCTTTCTTTCTATCCTTTGGAAGATCAGATTGGTGATATTATTCCGTTGTTGTCTTGTATCTCTGATACATATTGATATTCCTTTGTATCAATGTGTTGTGTAATATTTTGTATATCAATAAAAGTTATTCGTTTTCTTCCGCTATGTTGGTTTACTTAATGTGTTATAAGCTCCGGCGAACCAGATTTGACGTTTGAATCTGCGACATTCGAATGCGGGTAATGTATTCAAGTGACAATTTTCGAAGGTCGAGTCAGGGTCGTTTCTTTTTCTATCAGAGATGAAGGTTGAACTTTAGCTTAGGAGTATAACACATTAGGTGACTCATTAGAGAAAGGGTTATAAATGCCCTTGAACGAGTATAACCCTAAGATATCTTGTTCGTATGCCTCAGTAAATTCTCTTACTATCCGCTGATAGTGAGTATAAGTGCAAGAAGAGGACAAGGTAGGGGATGGGAAAATACCACTATGGTCGATACCCTGCAACAACGAAAGCAATTTTCTCTATCAATCTTCTTTTGATCATCATCTGATATAAATTCTTTCATGACTTTGTGGCAGCTCCAGGAAGAAGCTTTGGTGATGTGGTGCCCTGCGAATCGTTGAAGATAAGTTTCTATTTCGTATTCTCCTCATCGGTTTCTTATTAGCTTTTCATTTTTAACCTTAACGAATTTAAAATTCTATTTGAAACAAATTGATTAACAAATTTTAAGTTAAACTAGATTGTATCAATAAAACGATTTCGGTCAAAACCAAAGTTTGAAATTTTTTGTTGTGATTTCTTGCAAGGACCAAAGTCCGAAGAGGGACAAGTTGGTGTATACTTTGGATATTCCAACCTGAATTGAGTATCCATTGTTTGTCATGTTGGGTCCAGATATATTCTACAAATAGTTAGTTATCCCTTCGAACTAGCTGATGCCCCTGCTTATTTCGTAGATCTGGTGACCCGAGTATCCTATGTAGTATTGAATGAGTTCGTTCTCATAATTATTGATGATATTCTGATTTGGTAAGCCAAATGAAGAATAGATATTCAGTTTTAACAGGTAAAACATTCTGTTCTTTGTTATCTCCCTGTCTAGCAAATTTCGGGATAAAATTTTCTTAAGGGGGAACCTGTAACGATCTCAGTTTTCAAAGTCAAATTTAATTTGATAATTAATGTAAAATTTTGGTCAAAATTGTGAATTAAATTGAATTTTTCCAAAATAAATAAAGATATGTGTTGTTTAAATAGATTGTAAATAAAAATTTGAATTGGAAATTCAAATATGAATGTCTTGTAAACAAATTGGATTTAAAATTCTATATTTAAAACCAATAAGAGTTTGTTTTCTAATTTCATATATGTATATTTATATTTTGAAAGTTATGTTTTGAATCCCATAATTTTCAAAAAGTTAATTTCTAATATATATATATATATATATATATATATATATATATATATATAAAGTTGCTTTGTAAAATGAAATTTAAATAAAAGATTTAAAATATTTTCTTTTATATATAGTTAGTATATATATAAGTAAATAACAAGCTTTAATGTACATATATCTTTTTGAAATAAATATGGTTTGAATGATTTAAATTTAATATAACGACTTGAATTTAAAATTTTAAAACAGGAATGAATATAAAGTTTTAATATGTATTTATCTTTTAAAAGTAAATGTTTATAGATAAATATTTTTAATAATAATAAGATTATTTATTAGTATATGATTTTATTTCAAATCATTTTCAAAAATGAATAAGAAGCTTTAATATATATATATATATATATGTAAGTTGAAAATTCGAAATTAATAAGATAAACATCAAAAAAGTATAGTAGCTTAAGCTTGAATTTGATAAAAAGATTTAAATTTTATTTTCTTTTAAAATGAATGAATATAGTTGTATATTTATAAATCTAAAATATAATACATATATTAAGGAGTTATAACATTTGCAAAAATTATATAAAACATAAGGGTTTAAAACCAAATTTATAAATTAATAAAAACAAGGGTTTAAACATAATTTAATTACAAATGACATTTGTAATCAACTAACTACATAAATTTACTTGTTTTAAACAGGTGTAAGCTAAAGGAAATAGGTAATTTACAAGTGTTGGTTTAAGCTGAACAAGTGGCACAAAATTTCTTTTGAAATTTAATTTTTTTCAAAATAATGTATAAGAGAAAGAAAAAAAAACCTGGCTTCTTCATTTTTCAACTAAGTCTTCTTTTCTCTTTCTTCATCAAATCTGAAAACAAAACAGTTCAAAAAGAAAAAAATAAAACCTGAAAATCAAAACCAAAAGAAATAACAAAACAGATCAAAGGAAAAGAAGATCAACCTGGAAACCAGAAAACAAAGTTAAAAATCTGTTTTCATATTCTTCAATCTGAAAACCAACATTCAGAAGCATCATCACAAGCAAATTCAACCTGTATATAATCAAGCTTCAGATCAGTTTACAAATTCAAGCTTCCATTATCAAATTCAAAACCAAATTTCCTTGTTCTCTGTCTTCTGAACCAGGTGAGAAAACTCCCCCTTTTAAACATGATCTCGCTCATATCTTAAGTCTGTGATGATGATAGCTTAGATATGGTTTGTATGAATGTGAAATGTGATTGCATGCCTGAGAATATGAAATGATTGCAGTGTGCATGTCTGATTCCAGACATATAGCTTTATGTTTAAACAATTACAGGTTTATACTCATAAAAAAATTCAAACTCTCTAGCTCCAATATGTTTTAAGTAATGATCTCTAAGTAAAAAAGGATTATAACAATGAAATATCAATTTTAAAATTTAATTCAAGTGTGTTTATTAAGCACTTATTAATAAAAATATAAAATAACAGTGATAATTAGAAATAAGTTGAAATTCAAAGATATGGAATTTATGATTTGAGTTTATAATTGGATTCGTATTACGGAATTATGAATTTAGATAATTAATTCATGATTTTTAAACTTGAAATAGTTGGAAATTTTGGAGTTGAACGGAATAACTATGATCGTCATTTTCTGGCAATCAACATAGTAATAATTGTCGCGATCAAGTGTGGAGATAGCGTGGGAATCATGTTGCACGGGAAAATCGGTCGGAGGGTTCAATGTTCATCATAGTGGCGACTGGAAGGCTTTGTTGGGTTTAAAGCCCTGATGGGTTAGTTGATACTCTCAAGTTCATCGCGGCGTCGAGGAGGCATCGATCTCGATCGGAGGAAGGGGAAAGGGAGCGGGAGGATCTGGTGAAGATTTAGGCTCGACGTCGTGATGGCCGGTGATCGGTGGTGGCGTTTGCGGGGTGTTTTTGGTGGATGGGCTATGTTCCAGGCAATATTTGGCGATCTCAAATTCAATTTAGGAGTTTGCCATGGATTCTGGGAGGATGGCTGATACGAGATGGTCGACATTGACTCATCAACAATGGCAGTGGTGGCCGGAGCACCAGCGTGGGGTTGTGTCAGGTGCACGTGTTTCTGTGTGTATCAGTGTTAGAATTTGAATAGAAGAAGGAAGCATACTCGGGTTTTACTCGGGGAAACAAGGGTGATGTCTCGGGTTCGTTCTCGAAGAACTTAGGTAGGTTTTTTTAGAACAGGTTTCAAAAAAAAATTAAAACTAAGTTTTCAAAACAAGGAAAAAAGGGTAACTCGAAGAGGGTCTGTGGGGATTGAGTACTTGACTCGGGTTGGAACCCGAAGTGGTCTCGGTTTTGGGTTGAAAGCAGTTTTTAATTTTAAAATAAAACAAATTTTCAAATTTTAAATTTAATCAAGTTTTTGAACACTTTCCTAATTAATAATAAATGTTTATACTAGTTTTAGAATTAGTTAAAGTTTTTAAAGAAAATTATTTCAAATTGATTAAGTTCTAAAGTGTTTTATTCTATATAAGGATATTCTTTATTTTAAAGTTTGTTTTAAGTAAATTTAATATTGGATTGAATATGTAACCGGGGAAATGAGATGCTTTAAATTATCAATTAACTTGAAAGACTTAAGTTACTTCATTGTTAATGGTGGTTTATTACCAAGGTTTATTAAATAAAGGTTTTAATGATAATTAAAAATAAAAGATAATTAATTAATGATTAATGATTGATTAATCAAGTGTTTAAAGGTTAACTAATTTAAGGATAATTAATTAAATGTTAATTAATTGAGGGTTAATTAAATTAATTATTAATTAAAGATAATTAATTAAAGGAAAATTAAATAATTAAAGGTTAATTATTTAATGATTAAAGGTTGGTTGATTTATTAATTAAAGATAAATTGATAATTAAAGATTAATTAATTTATTATCGAAGGTTAATTAATTAAAATAATTTGTAATTAATTAATGATAATTAACCTGGATTAGTAATTAATCTGGTATCAATTAATCAGATGATTAATTAACCTTACTTATGGATGTTTGAATTGCATGGAATGCTTTGAATTGTTTAATATCCCTAATGTGTGATGCTTTGTGACATGAATTGTTTTGATTTGAGCTATGATGAATGTTATTTATTTATCTATGATGAATTTATATTATTTATCTGCGAATCTATGAATGAAGATAAATGTTATAGGATTATACCACTTATCGATATTGCTGTGCTAGAATCGGTGATGATTGAATGATGTTGCACTATTGTGTAAAACCCTTGGACTACACTTTACACACACAAATATGGATTTCACGAGGAAATCGGTTAAGTCACAAATATTTTTGAAATCTAAATATTATTTTATTTAAAAGTTGAAGTTTGAATCCAAATGGTTTTGGAAATGAAATTGAATTGAATATGAAAACCTTTTAAAAGGGAAGTTTTTGAAATTAAAACTTAGTTTAAAAATATTATTTGAAATTATTCTGGAAATCATGGTTTGAAAGGTTTATACAATATATATATATATATGGGGCTAAAACTATTGTTTTAGGAATTTGAATTTAATTTTAAATAGTATTTGCCAATGATACGACAGTTCACTGATTTTCTGAAATTATACTTTTAAACGCTATAACTTGTGTGTATTTGATCGGATTTTTTCGAAACGAAAAGCATTTGTTTTCAAATAATAATAGCTTTCATATAAGGAAAGGATTTCCAATTTGCGTTGAAAGGATTTCAAGCTGTATGATTTGAATTATAAATAGTTTTGAAAGCATTGTTTTCAAACAAAAGAGGATCTCAAGGATGGATCCTTTGTTTAAATATTATGAATGAATATTTGGAAATGGTGTTGAAAACCATGAATTGCGTCTTTGATTTAAAGATTGGATGAGCTAATCCAATTTGAAAGGGAATGTTTTGAAAGCTATAAATGAACCTTTGCTAAAGATTCGTGAACTTTGTTTCCAAAATAAGAGGATCTTAAAGTTGTATCTTTTGTATAAAGGATTTGAATTGTAAATAGTTTTGAAAACTATGAATTAATCTTTGTGAAAGATTGTTGAACTTTGTGAAGTAAATCTTTTTGTTCAAAAGATTTGAAAATGGTAATTTGTTTAAACCATTTGAGGAAGGTTTTGGGCTTTAAGTTGTGACTTAACTAAGATCCCATATATCCATATGTTTTTAAATATTGTTCTCATTATTCGGTTTAGCCGGGAGAGAACTTTGTGTCATATAACCCATTCCGATAATGATACGACGTAATGGATAACATTTGAAGACCGGTGGTAAAGACCGGTTATTTTCGAGAACGAAATGATTACTCGTCGAATGTCTCTGCTCTGAGTCGCGTCGGTATAGAGATCTCTATATGAGATGGGGAGTCCGATTGGGATTGTGAATACCTGGATTGCAAGGGCTTCTTTGCGAAGTGCCTTCGGTTCTGTTCGAACCCGGAACAGACTTGTATGGTTGTGTGTCTGACCTTACACTTTGAGATGTAAAGCTGATTTCTATCAAATATATTTCTATTTGGCGGCGGAGAATTTATTCTCTTAGCTTAACACCATTCTCTGAAACGTACGAGCTCAGATGTTATGTAGTTGATGGTTACTAGTGATACATTTCCAATTTGGTAATGTGACATACGAAGTGCTGCTGATTATGTGTCGATCAAAGCATGGCTTTGTGTAAAGCGTAGCTTTGTGGATGAGACTTCGTCGGACCTCACAACCGGAAATGGTCGAAACAGGAAAGTTGCGGCAAGGTTATTAGGGGTCGCGCCTCTAGGGTATGTCCATTTCCTTCTGGATAAAAAGTGGTGTCATGGTATGGATCCCAGATATTTAACTGTGTGGTTGTTGCTATTTGTTGGTGAATCCCGGGATAAAGGTCGGTAACGACCAGGGATGGCTAAGATTAATGGTAGCTATAGTAGGCATAGTATAATGGTACATACGCTGGCTAAGATTAATATTATACTTTCGAAATGTTTTCTGCACTATGCACTAATAATAATATCAAAAAAGATTTTGCGTATCAAGCATATTTGACTATCATAAGGAGAAATCTCCCCCTAATATGCGATTGCATTGTTTGTGTGCCAGGAGGCCTTATGGTAGTTTCATTTTCCAAAAAGTATTACGGATTTCTTTTAATTTCTTTTGTTTTAATTTCTTTTGTTTGTTTTTGTTTAAAACAAATGTTTTTGTTTGCTCACACCAGTCCCATGACTAACCTGGAGTTTATTGTTCGCTTTCTAAACTCTGGGTGCCCACAATTTTCCACACGGGCAGGCTAAAGTCAGAATTTCAGATAATCAAATAATAAGTGTGGCTTTGGCAATCTTCGAAGTCTTTGGTCTTTGAAGCCGTTTGGATTTGGCGATAGCATTTGCTTCTCTTCAACATTATGTCTGACTTTGCTTAAGTCAACTTGATGGTGGTTCGAGTTTATTGGATAGGAGATCTTTGGAGCATTGGATTGGAATGAAGTTTTTGGATTCTATCTTTCTTTCTATCCTTTGGAATATCAGATTGGTGATATTATTCCGCTGTTGTCTTGTATCTCTGATACATATTGATATTCGTTTGTATCATTGTGTTGTGTAATATGTTGTATATCAATAAAAGTTATTCGTTTTCTTCCGCTGTGTTGGTGTACTTAATGTGTTATAAGCTCCGGCGAACCAGATTCGACGTTTGAATCTGCGGCATTCGAATACGGGTGATGTATTCGAGTATCGATTTTTGAAGGTCGAGTCAGGATTATTTCATTAACAATGCAACCATGAGTGGATTTTTTTTCTTTTTTTGAAAATCTTCTTAAAATGCAAGCAACCAACAATGAAAGACCAATAAAAATAAGAGATAAATGGCACAATACCAGAGCATGCAGAATTTATTAGCAATGTATCCTTTTTAGCGGCAATTTTTTAAGCAAGCGAACAATTTATTTGATAAGTAGAGCGACAGCTATTTTTTTCTTTATCTGCTTTGGTAGTCTGAAATTTCAAAGAAGATATATAAAATTGTTTTTCAATATATAAGGAGGGAATTTAAAACAAATTAAAACAAACAGTTTCAATTTTTTTTTTGTTAAGGATAAAACAAATTAAACAAAACAAAACTAAAAGAATTAGACGAAACAAAGTAAACAAAAGAAAACACGTTTTTTATTAAAACAAAGTAAACCAAAGAAACTAAAACAAAGTAATTAAATACCCCTACTTGTTTATATTATCAGAGAGCTTATCCACAAATCGAAGTCAGAATTTCACGATTCAACCGAATTTCTCAATTCAACCACATTTCTCAATTCAACCATAGTAATTGGTGGTAGCTGTCGATTTGGGGAGATGCGACGGAGGGTTAAAGGAAGTGGAAGAGCCTGACTGTTCGTGTGTTTGGGGATGGTTCGTGGAATTGGTAAGGAAGCGATTTTGGGTTGAGGGTGGCCGATGCTCGCGATTGTGGTTTTAGGTGTTTTTACGAAGGAAGTTGGATTGGAGATGGTTCTTGGTGATTGCAAGCGAAGTTGCAATTTCATGATGAAACTCGGTCAGGTGGTCGAGGCTGGAGCTTGCAATTGGATTTGTTCTAAAGTGATGGCTGTGAGGAGGTGCTGCTAATGATATGATGTTTGACAAGTTGCAGCAGAGGGTATGAGATATTGCAAGGCAGTGGCTTGTATTATGGAAAGTTGATGTGTGTCGACTGTGATGCAGTGGGGCAACTGTAGTTGGATGATTGGAGAAGTCAATGGGTTTGTTTGTAATTGTAAAGGTGAAAGGCTGGTGCTATTTTTTTTTTCCTTTTTTTTCTAACAGGAAAATGGTGCAGTAAGGTGTGATGTTGTTTGAAGTATGTAAATGCAGTGGTTAAAGAGATGAACCCGTTGTGGTGATGTAAACTGTTAGTTGATGGGGGTAATGAAGAGATAGTTGCTGTAGGAGTTTGGTGTTATGGTTTGATGGTCTGGGGTGAGCAATTTGCTAGTGGGATGTTTTGAGAATTGGTTGTTGGCAGACGAGATTGTGAATTGGTATGTTGATAGTGTTGACAATTCTAAAGAAATGAATGCAATATACTTTAGTCCCACATTGGCAAAATGAAAGATAAAATTGTGTATATATGTAGGATCCTCCCTCCCTATATTGGCCCTTAGGGTCAGGTAATTTTGTGCGAGAGGGAGGACCCAAATCTGATGAACACGCGCGCGCCGCCCGCCCGTCCCGTCCCGGGCCGGGTTCGGGTCATCTCAGACTAACGTAC
Organism: Allium cepa; assembly: GCA_030765085.1. NCBI lineage: Eukaryota > Viridiplantae > Streptophyta > Magnoliopsida > Asparagales > Amaryllidaceae > Allium > Allium cepa. The sequence goes on from CM060932.1 coordinate 614,014,020, forward strand.
TATTTACGATCTCGCGCAGTTTTCGTCGGTTGTACGCTGGGAGACTTCGACTAAAGTCTTAAGGCGATTGTCACGGCAAGCCTCCGACGAACTGTTGGTATTATTCTTGCTTTCATTACTGATACGCAGAATACCATTGTTGCATTGCAACGTTTTATACCTCTGTTGTTTCTGCTTTTGTAACGCTTTAAACTATTGCAGTTTGCTGTTGTAACGTATTAAAGTGTTGCAGTTTGCTGTTGTAACATATTAAAGTGTTGCAGTTTGCTGTTGTAACATATAACAGTGTTGCATTGCGTTGTGTAGTAACGCATTTCGACTGTTGCATTCTGTTTTCGACCGATTAATTTACATCTTAAGACTTTCTGTTTTGGTTAAAACAGAGATGGCAGCAGAAAAAATGTCCATCAAGACAGCAACTTTGAACAAACCAGATCTGTTCAAAGGTGAAGGTGATGATTTTCTGACATGGCAGAGTCAGATGCTATTCTATCTCACCACCCTAGGCTTGCAGAAATATCTTGAAGAAGATGAACCGGTGCCGCCTACATCGGGAAACACCAACGCTACAAATCAGCATACTGGTCCAACTATTGATGCGTGGAGGCACTTGGATTTTTTATGCAGAAACTACATTCTCAACTGCCTCGATAGGGTCCTGTACAAAGTGTACCAGCCCATAAAGAGTGCAAAAGCTCTCTGGAATGCATTGGCTACAAAGTACAAAACGCAGAATGTAAGTTTAAAAAAGTTCATCGTTGACAAGTTTATGGATTATAAAATGGTGGATTCAAAGTCGGTGACTTCTCAAGTGCAAGAGTTGCAAATTATTATCCATGAAATGGAGGCAGAAGGCCACACAGTTGGTGAATCGTTCTTGGTTGAAGCAATCACTGGAAAATTGCCACCATCTTGGAGGGATTATCGCAACTACTTGAAACACAAGAAGAAGGAAATATCCTTGCAAGACCTCATCGTCAGATTGAAGATAGAGGCAGATAATCGTGGAGTCACCATACCTAAAAGCAAAGAGGCCTTCATTGCAGAAGGGCCAAAGAAGAAAAAGAACTTCAACAAAAACAAGAAAAGGAAGGCGCCAGAAAATAAGCAGAATAACCAGAAGCAGTCCAAGAAGTTCAATGGGAAATGTTGGGTTTGTGGCAAAACTAGACATGCAGCGAAGGATTGCAGGCACAAGAAACAGAATAATTCTGAAGCAAATGTTGTGGAAAACATGGACATCGATGGGTCTAATTTTTCTGGAGTTGTGTCAGAATGCAATCTAGTTCAGAATCCTTCTCAGTGGTGGTTTGACACAGGTGCTACACGACACGTGTGTTCTGAAAAGTCCATGTTCTCCACTTACAGCAAATTCGATCATGAAGAAAAGTTGTACATGGGCAACTCTGCAGTATCAATGATTGAGGGAAGCGGGAAAGTGATTCTCAAGTTCACATCTGGTAAGACTATTACGCTGAATGATGTGCTTCATGTTCCAGACATTCGCAAAAACTTGATCTCTGGACCAGTACTCTCGAAGAAAGGTTTCCGAATGGTCTTCGAATCAGATAAAGTTGTTCTGTCTAAGGCTGGAATCTATATAGGGAGAGGATACTTGTGTGATGGCCTATTTAAGGCTAATGTGGCCGTAATTGGCAATAATAATGTATATTGTAATTCTGAAATGAATAAAAAGGAAGTTTCTTATGTTGTCGAGTATGATGCTCTATTATGGCATGAAAGATTAGGACATATAAACTTTCAAAAGATGAAAAAACTAGCAAATCTGGATTTAATTCCAAAATTTCAAGTAGATAAAAAATACAAATGTGAGACATGTGTAGAAGCAAAAATGGTTAAGAAACCATTTCATACTGTTGACAGAAGTACTGAACCATTACAAATGATTCATACTGACTTATGTGATTTCAAAAACTTACCTACAAGAGGTGGGAAAAAGTATTTTATCACATTTATTGATGATTATACACGATATTGCTACGTATATCTTCTCAATAGTAAAGATGAAGCAATTACATCGTTTATAAAATATAAGGCTGAAGTAGAAAATCAGCTAAATAAAAAGATCAAGATATTGAGATCTGATCGAGGTGGAGAATATGAGTCGTCGTTTGAACAATTCTGTGCAGAAAATGGAATAATTCATCAAACAACAGCACCATATTCACCACAACAAAATGGTATAGCCGAGAGAAAGAATAGAACATTAAAAGATATGATTAATGCCATGCTCTTAACCTCTGGCCTACCAACAAACTTGTGGGGGGAAGCTTTAAATATGTCTAATCACGTATTAAATAAGGTTCCTCATAGTAAAACGGGAAATATTCCATATAAATTATGGAAAGGATATCTACCAAGCTTCAAATACCTCAAAGTGTGGGGGTGCTTGGCAAAAGTTCATATCCCGCCCCCAAAGAAGGTCAAACTTGGACCAAAAACTGTAGATTTTTACTATTTAGGACCAGCCCAAAAAGGAGTGCATATAGATTTTTGGTATTCAAGTCTGATATACCTGATATTCATGTAAATACAATCATGGAATCAAGAGATGCCTCATTCTTTGAAGAAGTGTTTCCACACAAAAAGAATGAAGGGAATAAAAGGACACGAGAAGAATCAAATAGCCCACATGAAACTCATCGTGAAAGTGATGAAGTAGAGCCAAGAAGAAGTGTAAGGGCTAGAACTTCCAAATCATTTGGTTCGGATTTTGTCACATATGTGTTAGAACGCGAACCTCAATCATACAAGGAAGCAATGTCATCTTCTGAGTCTTCATGTTGGAAAGAAGCAATACAAAGTGAGATCGATTCAATCCTAAGTAATAAAATTTGGGAAATTGTTGATATTCCACCTGGAATAAAACCTATTGGCTGCAAATGGATTTTTAAGAAGAAAATGAAACCGGATGGCTCTATTGATAAATATAAAGCCAGATTAGTAGTCAAAGGATATCGTCAAAAAGAAGGTATAGAGTTCTTTGACACATATTCACCAGTTACACGAATAACCTCAATAAGAATGCTAATAGCAATTGCATCTATCTACAATCTAGAAATTCATCAAATGGATGTAAAAACAGCATTCCTAAATGGAGATCTCGATGAGGAAATCTACATGGAGCAACCCGAAGGATTTGTATCCAAGGGGAATGAAAACAAAGTCTGTAAATTGGTAAAATCACTATACGGACTCAAACAAGCTCCAAAACAATGACACGCAAAGTTTGACAGTGTCATGATAAGAAATGGTTTTCGTATAAATGAGTGTGACAAATGTGTTTATTGTAAACAAGTTGGACAATCATACGTGTTTGTTTGTTTATATGTGGACGATATGCTAATCTTTGGTCCTAATATTAAAGTTATAGAGACCATAAAGAAAATGCTTATCAATAATTTTGATATGAAAGATTTAGGAGTTGCTGACATTATTTTGGGAATCAAAATAATAAGAACGCCTAATGGAATACAATTATCTCAGTCACATTACGTAGACAAAATAATTGAGAAATTCCAACATTATGGAATTAAAGAAGTAAGAACACCTTTTAATCCATCGGAAGTACTGCATAAAAACACTGATGAGAGTGTAATGCAACTGGAATACTCTCGTGTAATAGGATGCTTAATGTATCTGATGAATTGCACCAGACCAGATATAGCTTATGCAGTAAGTCGATTGAGCAGGTATACAAGCAATCCAGGGAAGGAACGCTGGAAAGCACTAATGAGAGTGCTTGGATATTTAAAAAATACCACTAACTATTCCTTACATTATGGAAAATATCCTGCCGTCTTAGAAGGATATAGTGATGCAAACTGGATTGCAGATTCAGAGGAATCAAAATCAACGAGTGGTTATGTTTTTACCCTAGCAGGGGCAGCGGTGTCATGGAAATCAACGAAGCAAACATGCATAGCTCGATCCACTATGAAATCAGAGTTCATTGCATTAGACAAAGCAGAAGAAGAAGCAGAATGGCTTTGTCATTTCCTAGAAGATATTCCTTTATGGCCTAAACCTGTAACGGCCATATGTATTCACTGCGACAATCAAGCTGCGCTAAGTAGAGCGAAAAACTTTGTGTATAATGGCAAATCACGACAGATTCGTCGACGCCATAACACGGTTAGGCAGTTACTCTCTAATGGAACTATCTCCATTGATTATGTAAGAACAAATGATAACCTTGCGGATCCATTTACAAAAGGGTTATCAAGAGAGAAAATAAACTGCGCATCGAGGGGAATGAGTTTAAAAGCCTAAACCAACAAAAGTTATCTTATACGGAAACCTATCCTGGCGACTGGAGATCCCACGGACTAGGATCAATAGGCAAACCGGTTCTGAATGACTCAAGACGTAACGCATTTTTCTGGACATAGTCCATTCCATTCCTATGGTGCAAAATATATATGCATGCCTACAGAAGTATTAAAAGGTTGAAGCTATGCTTTTTAATGATGACCATATCTTGAAAAATAACAAGTGGGGTATATGTAGGATACTCCTTATGGTTGCGATCACCTATGTTAGTGTGAGCTGGGTCGGCTCTATGAGAATATTAAAGGCTTAAATTCTCTAAATACACTCGCAGACCCAAATCTGTTCAGGACCGAAATGAACACAACCAAGAGATTGGATGAGAAGGGAAACAATGCTTTGTTAACCTTATTGTCTGGTTATACAATAACGGCAGACGGTTCAAGATGAAATAATTCACCGATTAGCCAAGTATATCCGATGAGTGTTAACAAGGGAAAGTTCAAAGTGAAACATCTACTTATCCTTCAACAAGCATTATTCCATACGTAGTCTGAGATATTCCACTTTGTGTGGGGGAAAATTATATTGTCATTCATGTGGGGGATTGTTGACAATTCTAAAGAAATGAATGCAATATACTTTAGTCCCACATTGGCAAAATGAAAGATAAAATTGTGTATATATGTAGGATCCTCCCTCCCTATATTGGCCCTTAGGGTCAGGTAATTTTGTGCGAGAGGGAGAACCCAAATCTGATTAACACACACGCGCGCGCCGCCCGCCCGTCCCGGGCCGGGCTCGGGTTCGGGTCTACTATGAAATCTTATTTTTGCTACAGAAAACACTGCAATTTTCGGCGGGTTTTTATTTGGCTACAGTAACAAATAGATACAGGCGCGGCCCGTTTGAATTTGAATTGAATACGGGTGCGACCCGTTGGAAGAATGAAGGGACGCAGTTTTTCAGAACGGACATATTTTGAACGGACACACCCGTGACCGTTCAGCGACTATAAATCAGTGACGGATCCTGATCAAAGGACTAACTGATTTTTCTGTTCTTCTTCTTCCCCGAAATTCTCTTCAGCCAAATTCGTTTTCTGTTGCCATCGTCATCTCAGACTGACGTACTCTTTATGGTCTCGCGCAGTTTTCCTCGGTTGTACCCTGGGAGACTTCGACTAAAGTCTTAAGGCGATTGTCACGGCAAGCCTCCGACGAACTTTTGGTATTATTCTTGCTTTCATTACTGATACGCAGAATACCATTGTTGCATTGCAACGTTTTATACCTCTGTTGTTTCTGCTTTTGTAACGCTTTAAACTGTTGCAGTTTGCTGTTATAACGTATTAAAGTGTTGCAGTTTGCTGTTGTAACATATTAAAGTGTTGCAGTTTGCTGTTGTAACATATAACAGTGTTGCATTGCGTTGTGTAGTAACGCATTTCGACTGTTGCATTCTGTTTTCGACCGATTAATCTACAGATAGTATATATATGTGGCAGTGGAGGTTGTATGATATGATGATGGAGGAAATTTATTGATGGTTTATGTGATGGTGGAGCAATTTGTTGAGGCAGTAATGTTGATGGAGAAGTGAAGCAGTGGCAAAGGTTTGTATATGGTGGTTGATGGGTGGTAGCAGTGGCACTGCTGTGGGGGTATGTGATGTGCACAGAAATGTTATGTATGAACTGTTGAGGTTGGTTTGAAGGGGATGCAGGCTGATGGTTTGAAGTGGAGTATGTTTGTGAGTGTGCGCACAGGTGGGAGAAGGCTGATGTGTGCACAGTTGTGAATGTTTGTGAGTGGGTCTGTGGAACAGGGTGGTGCAGGGTATGTCGTTCCAAGGCAGAGGAGGGGTTGCTCGTGTTGACTGTAACTGGTATGATATGCAGATTGTATGTACACAAATTTGATTGGTTGAGGAAGGTGGTTGATACTAGAAATTAAATATGATGATATTCTGATGGTGAAGTTTGGTCAATAATGGATGGGTAGACTATGGTGGTTTGTTGCACAGTCAAGTGTTGCTGTTTGTAATGTGGCACTTGGTGTTTCTTTTTTTTGAATGATGGTTGTATAAGTGGTAGACAGAAGGCAGAGGGGTATTGAGTGATGTTTGTGGCAGCCGGTGGTGAACTGTGAAGTGCAAGGAAGGATTGATGAAGAATTGTTGAAACTGTTGTGACAGTGGGGTATTTGAAGGCAATAGTTGGTATCAGCAAGAAGAAATGTGGTCTGTGGTAAGTGCTGGAAGGCAATACGGTGATGGACGTTGCTATGGCAAAAAATATTTTTGTTGAAGTTCGGGCTAGGAAGTTTGTAGTGGATGTTGCTATGGCAATATGGTGATGGATGTGGCAGATTCTAGGGGGAAGTTAGGATGGGAAGTGAAGGGGGTAATGAAGGCAGTTGTTGTAAATGGTGATGATAGAAGTATGTTTATGGCCAGAGATGTTGCTGTGGTGGGTGATGCAAATGGCCAGAGATGCTGCTGAAGTGCAGGGAAGGTAGTGATTGGAGATGCAATAGTAATAAATGAAATATGTGCGAGCACACAAATACGTGCACAGTAAATGGTAGTAATATAGGTGAAGCGTAGAGAGTTCGAAATGTATTGCAAATGAAATTTGTAAGAATGAGATTTGTAAAAAGAAAAATTGTAAATGTATTGCAAAAAAATGCAATGAAAATTAATAATTCTTTTTTTCTCAAATTGTGTCTTTTTTATATATAAAAAAGAAATGCAAATGAACTAGAAAACAACAAACACACAATCAAAATGCAATCAAAAATCACTCAAACACACATAAAACAAACATTTTTTTAAATGCAAGTTAACGCACAAAACAAACACATAATAAATCAAACAACAAATAATTCGAAGAATAGAAAATAAAATAAAATCAACTCCTCGGGAACGGCGTCAAAAACTTGTTTAACTACTAATTTTACATTGAATTAGAAAATAGTTGATAAATTTAAATTAAAAATTATCCGCAAGCACACGGCGCACAATTTTAGTATGTAGCGAGTGCGGGTCGATCTTTAGAGAATTGTTAAGATTTTAAAATTTCTATTCAATAAAATTAGCCAAAGAGTTTAAAAAGGGTTTTGAGCTAGAGAAAATGTAAAAACTAACCACTACAAAAGTGAATAAAAACTATGAGAAGAAAAGACAATTTAGAGATAAATTCAGTCTCACGATCACATAAATCAACACAACATGAAATTATGATCTCTTTTTTTTGGTCATTTGTGTATTTAATTGATGTGTTTATCATAAGCATGAAATATTTGTGCTATTAATTAGCCCAATATAAACCATCAAACTATAACATGCCCATTAAATCATTTCTTAACTCTCATGAAAATGACAATGAAATTAAAAATAAAATCTATTTTAAGCATGGTCTATTAACTATTGATTAGAAATATAGACCATCAAATTTTGATTCTAAATCCACTTTCATTACCAAAATCAATTAATTAGATGATGAGGTAAATTGTTTTTGTTTTAGTAAGAATAGCCTATATGTGATTGACATCATAGACTATCAAATTCATTAATGAATTTACATCAACATGCAACTTCCATTAAGCACAAAAAGAGAACATAAGTTATCAAAATGTTGGATCAATATGATAAGAGAGCTTTATTACCCCTAAATTGGTTTAGATTCTCATATTTGTTATCATGTCAACAAATGTGGAATTCAACATGAAACAAAAAGAATATGAAAATGCAAGCTACGTAAGAAGAAAGCTAATTAACATAATATAAAAGCTAATCTACTTGAATAAATAAAAAGATCTATACAACTAACAAGAAAAGAAAACGCATGTAAATAAAAAAAGAGCAAGAATTAAAATTGCATTAGGAAGAAAATTACATAAGAAGAAGAAAATAGCTAAGCAGCCATGAAATAGAAAGAGAGCTTGTAATTTATTTTTGAGCTTCAAACTAAACTAACTAAAATGGAGGCTCAAAGGATAAAAAAAGCAAAGAGATTAATTACATGAACATATAGGGTATTTATATATGTTTACAAACCCTAATCATATTTTTGGGGACTACCCAAAATACCCTTGAGGAAGTGTGGCCTTCAAGTTGTCATTAGCATGAGCTTAATCCACCATTACATGTGCATGTAACTTTAATCTCTATTAGCATGCGCATTAGCTCCTAATTGTACATCATTGTAAGTGGGTATGTATGGTCCTCCATGATATATGAGTTTGAATTATGTCCATCTTCATTCCTTTGTTTCCTCTTGTACATGCATATTTTCCATGAAGCCTCCTGTAATTTCTGTCCAATTTTTCTAAAAAAAATAAAATGTGGAAATAAATATTCTCAAATTAATATATGCACAAAAATAATCATTTTTCTCCTATATGAAGATGAATAAATGATGATTTGAAAATAATTGAAATTTTGGTTCAAACATGTTAAAATACTTTATATGCTCATTTATTTAATTAAATTAGGTTAAATATGGAAGTAAAAATATGCACATTTGCGTGCACATCAAGTGAAATCTACGATCTTTTAGTAAATATCGTAGTATCACCAAGTGGTTATGGGACATTGGGGAGATATTCGTTGGATTACTAATTGAAAGTATTTGACCCTTCGATCGGTGGTAATCATTTCGACATGCTTTCAGACTCATCTTTTGGTAACTCGTTTTTAGGCGGGTTCGATGTGATTTCAGGCCGTCTTGAGACTCGTCTTATAGTGGCTTGCTTTCAAGCCGGACCGACATGCTTTCAGGGTCGTCTTTAGATAACTTGCTTTCAGGCTAATTCTTTTGATTTCGACATGCTTTCATGCTTGTCTTTTGATTTGGACCTGCTTTCATGTTATCTTTTGGTTTTGACTTGCTTTCGTGCTTTTATTTTGGTTTTAACTCGCTTTCATGCTCATCATTTGGTTTTGACTCGCTTTCATTCGTCTTTTGGTTTTAACCGGCTTTAATACTTAGTTCATGATTCTGACTTGTGAGATATTTTGATTCACCATATTTGAGATGATTTCTTATAATAAGCATGATACATTTATATGGCACGGTGAAGTATTACGATATAGCCATTTATTATATTGATGTTGGCATATTACAGGTTATGACTATATTGTTGAAATTTACTTATGTTACACCTATGATCTCATATTTGTGGAATTAGAGATAGTCTGACCCGTTTATTATTTATTAATACTTAGGTCAGGCCGAGACATTTGAAGTACTGGGATTCATTGACCATGGTTGTTGGGCTAGCTTATGAAGATAGGTATATCAATAAATAAATATACGTTGTTTAGGTTCTAGACCTTTATGCATGTCGTATACTTTATATGAGCTGCTGACTATTTATGTCATGTTTATTTTTGAGACAACTTGTAGTCTATATCTATATTTGTATTATGTGAGTCTAGTACTTTATTTTGTAGACTCAATTATGTATATATGTCTTCTTTTCTATATTATATATTCTTCTATGTTCTGTAATTCTGTGTTTTCTATGATATATTATATATTTTTCTATTTTTATGAAGTAAAACTAAACGTATAGGTGTTAGCCCAATGGAATATTTACTTATGGTCGCTCTTATCTAGCCATATTCTTTGTATTAGCAGACAATATTATTATGTAATATTCTTTGTTATTATGGGTATAAAGGTGGGGAATTATAGCTTGGTATCAGAGCAAACGTTTGGAACAAAATGCGATATTTAAGACATGAATCTTAGCCTAGACAGACTTTGAGTCCCGTCTCTTAGGGTGTAGGATAGGATTTCGAAATTATTTCCTCTTTAGGATAGAAATACAAATGATTATTAGGGAATAATCATTAGGATGTATTTGTGAGATTTTATATTAATATATAAATTATTGTCATGGATAGTGTAGGTTGGACCTAGATGGATTAGAATTGAATTATTGTGTCCTAATTCGCTAATGATCAGAGTTGCGTAGTGGAAGCTGATGGATTGCTTTCTATTAGGCACAATAATTGATTTGTCTTATGTATTGTTGATTGGTTGATTGATTCTTGGTTGATTGAAATTGTAACTAATTGTTTAAAATTTGTATTAAGTACGAATCATCGCTTTGAAATTTAAAAACCTAGTTTGAAGTGATAACAAGGCCTTGTAGTGTCTTCAATAGTGTAGTTACCGTAAGGAATATCGAGAATTTTGTTTTGTGTAAATGGAAGATTAATTCAAATGTATAATTTTTGACATGTAAGCTGAATTTAAAATTTTATGGTTGCTTGATGTATGCATGGATGAATGGATGTATCGTTGAATTATTATTAGTAAATAATTATTTATATGAAAAATATAAAGATTTATTTAGAAGTAGTGTAATAAAAGCAAGCATCTATTTAAATTAAACTTTCCTTGATAATGAATCTTTGGAAATATATTTTATGTTAAAATTTTCATTTAGTATTTTAAGAATTCCGATTGAAGCATCTTGCCAATATTACTAGTAGCGATTTCCAAATTCTGGGATGAGATACTATGACATAGTAAGAAAGCATCTATTTAAATTAAACTTTCCTTGATAATAAATCTTTGGAAATATATTTTATGTTAAATTTTCCATTTAGTATTTTAAGAATTCCGATTGAAGCATCTGGCCAATATTACTGATAGCGATTTCTAAATTCTGGGATGGGATATTCTGACATAGTACTTTGACTTATAATGTTTGAAGGTAGCATAAACAATTATGAAAGAGTTATAAATAATGTTAAAAGATAAAATAAAGTAAGCGAGTTAAATATTATTTAAAATGAAATGAATGTGTTGGAAAAACAAAATATATGCATATGTAATGATTTTGGAAGAAAATATTTTGAAGAAAAACAATATTTTAAAGAAGCATTATGCGTTATATATTTTATTTTTGAGAAGGAAATATCACATGAAGTTTTAATAATAATATAAAGTTATTTGATATGAGATAGTGTATTATTTGGAAAGATAGAATATTATTTGGAAAAATGTTTTAGTAAATATTTTAAGAAGAAATATTAAAATCGAAAGTAATCATAATGAAAACAATAAGGATACTTATAAGTGTTGATTTTATTTTAGATGACAGATGCAGCAATTGAGCATTAGTGATAGTCGAATTTCAGTGGAGAGGCAGTGTTGATCACATGGTCAACGTTGCTGTTAATTGACATGGTAAGTTGCTATAAATGAATGACAAGACAATGCTATTATATTATTTTGTAGTAAACTTGTATGTACTCATCTATAAGGTGCATGCTTAAATGAATGTTGTATATTGCTTTTGATAGTTATATGTAACCTATTGTGATCAAAATGAATGATAAAACATATAGTTATGAGTTCTAATATAAAGGAAGTTGAAATAAAATGATAATTCACATATTTAACTAATTTAAGTTAATGAATTTTGGATAATTTATTTTTTGAATAAGAAGCATTTTATGTAAGTATGGTTTTTAAACATAGCTTAATTTTAGAAGATTAGCAATTTATAATTCTTGAATTTCAAAAGTGGAAATTTAATTTGATAAAGAATCAAGAGTTGAGCTGTCATATGTTGTCATGTTTTCTCGTTTGGATAGAAAATAACCTGTAGGAAATAAAATTTGGTGTTAGAACTTTTTCAAATTATAAAGGGTTGTAATATTTTAGGGAAAATTTTAAATTATTTCACATTCATGATTTTTATAAGATATTAGAGGAATTAAAATATCCCGAATACCTTAAAACATACGGTATTTTAAATTTATGAAAGATATTTGTCTTCTAATGGATGTAAAGTATTTGTGTAAACAAATTTTAAAATTATAAAATAAGAATTGGAGCAAAAGTAATTTTGTACTTTAATGATATGAAATTATAAGAACAAATTATATTGATAAAGTTTATATTAATGATGAATAAACAAAATTTAATTGATAGGAATACCTTAAGAAATATTTATATTATTTGTAAAATGTGAAGTTTAGAAAATTATTATTAGAAAAGAGATTTATCCAGAATGAGATATTTAGAATTTAAAAAGAATTTTTGAATTATTATCTAAGAGTAGGAGTTATGATAAAAGGACCTTGAGACTAAATTAAGAATATATAAATTTATTTAGCCTTATAATTGGCTTCTATTAAAAGGTTAAATTTTATAACTTCAACTTTTCAACGAAAGGTTGGAAATTAAACATTATAGGAATGAGTTATTATTACTCAATATTAAGGTTTCATGGTAAGAAGTTTATGGAATTCTAAAATATTTGTTTTTCTTTTCATTAGAAACATTTAGGGTACAAATATGGAAAAATTAATTCTAAAGTATATCTTGGAAATAGAATTAAGAATATTTGAGCTTCTACTCATAGCAAGAATATTTGTACATTAAGGCACATGTACGAAAAGCATTTTCATATTTATGAGCTTGTTAGCCAATGGAAATTATAAATTTACAAACTAACTCTTAGTTTTTCAAGAAAATGAATTTTTAAACCCTAAAACATTGACTAGTTAATTGTAGAAAAACTCTATTGTTTGAAATAAATTTTCTAGCGGAAATGAGTGCTTATAAATGGCCTTATTGTAGAAAATTTTGTTTTAAAAATGGCTATAGTTAAATGACCATATGTTTTGATTCTCTTTTCTGATTTTGGTGATTCTTTTTGGGTTAAAAAGATATATCATTAAGAAACAACTCTTTTTTAGATCACTTTATCAAATTCTACAATATTTTATGGCTAAATGCCGTTTTAGTTGGATCAAAAATTTGTCCCTGCTAATTATTTCCTGAGTAAAATGTAGACTTTTTTGTCATAACTTTCAAACCCTTAATTTGGTTGCAGTACTCTTGTTCATTATGGAAAGCTAAGACCGAAAGGAAATACTGTTAGTTTTGCATGATTTTTTAGGTTCGCTTTACGAAAACCGACTATTAATATGTAGGACTTAAGGACTTGTGAGACTTTTCAAGGGTAAAAAATTTGTAATTTAATGTGTGTTTACTGTAGTGCTAAATTAAAAATATTCTGAATAATCAGTAATCCTCCTACAACATTATTTGATCTTAAAAAAATCTTGGATACTATTTTGAAAGAAAAAGAGATTTATAGATCATTGCACATCTACATCTTTCAAAAATAACATGTACATGTATATTTTAATATCAACCAAAATTTTATGAAGGCATGTGATAAATTTATATTGTGTTTTAAGTGTTAAGATTTTCGAGATACATTCTTATAGTAGATCTTACTTCGAAGTTCCTAAAAATTCAACGTTGTAAAATGTTTGATAGATTGTTTAAGTATTGGTATCTTCTAGTTGAGTTCGTTTAACTAGAGTTCATTTAAAATTCATAATCCATAAAAATAGAATATGAGCAAGGAAGATAAATTTGAGTCTTTCGAAGCCATCGTTATAAGGGTCTAATATTTGTTTGAACTGCTTTATTCTTTTACTTGACAGGTTAATGCAAATCCCGATCAATGCTAAACCTAGAAGATAATGTGGAGTATGAGTTACGATCGTGGATAATTTTATAATGGGATTGTTTTAATGAATGTATTACTAATAGTAATATATATGTATAGGATTTTCTTTGAATTAGAATTGCGGGGATGAAATTTTTTAAGAGGGAGTCTATAACAACCTCGCATTTAGAATTACTCTAATAAAATAAATAATGATTTATATTGGGGATCTAATTGAGAAATTTGAATTTGTATTCCTTTTATGAAAGATGATAAATCCCTTAAAAATGATAATTTTAAATTTAGTTAGTATTGGGAAGTTTAAGATATGGGAATAATGTTTTTGGATTAATAAATAATCCATTGATAAGAAAAGTAGATAATTTTATTTTGTTAAGTTATTTTTAATTATTATAAAAAGAAGTTAAAGAGTGTTTAAATTGTCAGTAATAAATTTTAAATGGTATTGAGGTTTATTTCTTAAATTATTCAATTATTTTTAATAACAATTTAGGAAATGGTTACATTGTAAATAATAAATTCGAAGTGCATGTTGAGATTTGACTTAAACAATTGTATTAAAAGTATGATTTTATATCATAAAAAGAAGATAAAATTGGAGAAGCAATTAGTAATAATTACTAGAGAGTATAATTTGAGATTATTTGAAAGCATTGATTGGAAATGAATTTGAAAATAAAAGGGATTTATATAGAATTAAAGAAAGGAATAGAAGCATTTCTTTCCCTTGTTTGGTCTTGTTTCAGCCTAAAGCCCAAATAAACCATCTTAATTAGAAAAATCACTTCGGCATATACTATACGTTCATTGCTTACATTAAAGAGAAAACATTCGAAATCTTTCTTCCCTCTTTCTAAACCTAGATCCAAGCTTGCAATCTCTCCAAATTAGGTCAAATTAAACATCTTCAAAAGCTTATAATCTCTGGTAGCAATCTCAAACCTGTATACATCTCATTAGGGATTCTGTTTTCAGTTTTTACATTATGTTGAATTAGGTTTTTGTTCTTATTTTGGTTAGGTACTGTTAGTGTTTGCTGGTGGAGAAGAATTAAGCTGCAATGGTTATTTTAGCTGTTAAATTAAGGAAGAAAGGTGAGTAATCCTCACCGCTATCTCTAATTCAAGTTTCATTTTATTGGTTGTGATTTTTGTTGTGAATATTGGACGAATATGGTTGGATCACTATTTTTCAAACACTTACAGTAAAAACTTGGTAGCTGAAACAATATTAATTGAAAGTTGAAACACTGTTAAACCTCTTACAGTGACATAATTATAATACTTATGTTGTTAAATAATGAATACATGTTGTAGGTTTTAATTGGTGTAGCTTATAGTTCAGATATGCTAGTTATAGTAGCCGAAATAGTAACAATCACCATCTGAGAAGATGCGTGTGGAGTTTTTAGGCTCCAATAATCAAACCGGTTGATCGTTGAGTTCCATCGGTCGATCGCTAATGGTCGACCGGTGGGAGCTCATGGTCGACCGGTTGACAAGCCTAGAGCTTGTAAAGCTCTAGGCAATTTATATTTTGATGTTTTCTTCTGTTTTCTTCTGCTTTCTTAATTTCTATAAATTTTGGAATTTTGATAGCATCATATTTTGAGGGAATTTCATCATTCTAATTTATCTAAAGTAATATATGTATATATTACATAGTGTTAAAAAATTATCTTTAAGCAAGTATATTAAAATATATTTTCCTTAAAAATCACTTTTAGAGTTTATATAAAATACATTATTGATTCCAAAGTTCATGTTTCGAAATATGGATATGACTCATATATTTAAAATTATTTGATGAAGAAAGATTATAGAGTTTTTAATAGTTTTAGTGTTCTAAAAGATGATAATAAAGCTGCATATAGTACCTGGGGGTTATAGGTGCCATGAGTTGTAATAGACAAACACAACTTAATTCCTCTCAAGAGTTTGCCATTCCACCGGGTTCTCTCGAGCATATTCAATTTATATATTTACATACATACATACAAACATATATAAATACACACACACATACACATTAGGATTCTATAGGTATATAGTAGCCTATTTTATAGACAGCAATTTTACAGTCATTAGACCAATGATTTAAACGCTTTTAAAAGAAGCAATTTCTATATAAAAATATTGCTTCCATAAAATGAGAACTCTAATTAAACAGTTTAGTAGTTCTAATGGTATGGAACACTTGTATCTCTTTATCGATCACATCTTTGACTCTTTTGATAGAACATTTTGCTTGCATGAAATCTACGATCTTTTAGAAATATTCAAATATCATCAAGTGGTTATGGGACATTAGGGTGATACTCGTTTGATTACTGATTAAAGTATTGGACACTTCGACCAAAAATGATCATTTCAACCTTTTTTCGGACACTTCCTTCGATAACTCATTTTCAAGTCGGTTCGATGTGCTTTCAAGGTTGTCTTATAGTGGCTCACTTTCAGTCGTGCCAAAAGTGTTTTAAGACTCGTCTTATAGTGGCTCGCTTTCAGGCGGAACTAACATACTTTCAGGCTCATCTTAGGATAACTTGCTTTTTGGCTAGTTCTTTTGATTTTGACTTGCTTTAAGTCTTGTTTTTTTTTATTTTGATCTGCTTTCATGTTGTCTTTTGGTTTTGACTCGCTTCCATGCTTGTATTTTGGTTTTGATTTGCTTTCATGCTTATCTTTTGGTTTTGACTCACTTTCATGCTTGTCTTATGGTTTTAACTGGCTTTCATAGTAGTTCATGATTCTTATTTGTGAGATATTTTGATTCACCATATTTAAGTTGATTGTCTGTAATAAGCTTGATATATAAATCTGACATGGTGAATTATTATGATATAGCCATTCAGATGTTGGCATGTTATATAGTCATGAATATATTGTTGAAATTTACCTATGATCTCACATTTATTAAATTAGAGATAGTCTAACCTGTTTATTATTTATTATTACTTGGGTCAGGCCAAGACATTTCATGTACTGGGATTCATTGACCATGGATGTTGGGCGAGCTTATGGAGATAGATATATCTAGATATAAATATATGTTGGTTAAATTCTAGACCTTTATGCATGTTGTATACTTTGTATGAGCCACTGAGTTTTTGTGTCATGTATATTCTTGAGAAAAGTTATAGACAATATCTATATCTATATTATGTGAGTCTAGTACTTCTATTTTGTAGACTCACTTATGTATATATCTTCTTATCTATATTATATATTCCGCTGTGTTCTGTGATTCTGTGTTCTCTATAATATATTATATATTGTTTTGTACTTATATATCTAGTATGTATATTGCTTTATGCCGACATCGTATGCGTCATTTATGATTTTTGAGGTAAAATTAAACATGTCGTTGTTAGCCCAAGGGTATATTCACGTGTGGTCGCTCTTATCTAACCTTATTCTCTGTATTAGCAAACAACACTACTATGTAATATTCTTTGTTATTATGGGTTTTTGATCAGGGAATTACAAAAAAGTTTCTCATCTATTACACACCCAAAAGCGAATGATAAAGTCGAAGTAGCCAATAGAACGATTAAGAAAATGCTCAAGAAAAGATTGCAAACGGCTAGAGGAAAGTAGGAAGAGGAGTTATCCTTAGTGTTGTGGCTTATAGGACCTCATTCAGATCCCCAACTAACTAGGCACCTTTATCCTTAACCTATGGCTGTAAAGCTATGCTCCCAATTAAGACCAATGTTCCATCACACAGAAGATTATCATATGCGGTAGAATAGAACAAGGAATTAAAAGAAACTGCCCTCGATTTTATTTAAGAAAGAAGAGACGGTGTAGGAGTTCGATGAGCTGCATACCAACAAAGGATGATAAAGAATTACAATTTTAGGATTAGAGAGAGAAACTTCGAAAAAGGGGATATAGTATTGTGAAGAGTAACGGATAACATAAAGGACCCATAAGATGGTGCTCTATGCCCAAAAGAGAAGGCGTGCTAGAAATCTTAGTTAATGGAGCCTACCGACTCTGAAGACCTGATGGAAATCTAGTTCCAAGAACTTGAAATAACGAGCATCTCTGGCCTTAATCTGTATAAGCAATGTTGTTTATATAGTAAAATAACAAGTATTGTAATTATTATAAGAAGTAGTAATACTATGAACTGGATGTAGGGATACTAAACAGCCTAAACCAGTATAAAAATCTATGTGTGTTAGTTTTTCTAACATAGCTAACAACATTGAGTTGTATCATACATGACTTGGCATTTTAGCCAAACAATTAGAATAGATATAAGGATATTAGACGGCTTGAAATATACAAAAAAATCATGCGCATGAATTAAGAAAGATTGTAAATACACAACCTGACTTCACAATCAAAAAAAATATACCTTTATATAGCAAGGCAGACCATGCAAAGTGCATGAACAAAAGATAGATGCAAAGCTATAAATCAAGAAAATCTAGATGAACAAAATTAAAAGAAATTGCAATTTATACAGTTTCCTCACAGATATTTGCACAACCAAAAAGAATGTTGTAGAAAACATTCTTATTTCCTTTTCCATTCCTCCGCCAATGCGACATCCATGCTTGTAGGAGGAGCGAGAGCTGCTCCAATGCTAAGCTCCTTAACCACCTCTCTTTCTTTAGCATCCCTCTTCTCTTCATACTATTGAGCAGCTTGGATAGACAAGTTTTCTATGGTGTCTCTTAATTCCTTAATCTCTTTTTCATAGATTATCCCATAGTATTTCACTTTTCTTCAGCATTTGCTGTAGCTCATCCCTTTTGAATTTGCAACATCAAGCTTAATGCAAAGTTTGATATTATATTGGTATTGGCACTCACGAGCACCCTTAGCATTTTATAAATCAGAAAGAACATTCTTCAGATGTTTTTCAAGCTTTTCATTGATAAGTTTTAGCCGAAGGTTCTAAGTTGCAGGCACAACTTCAAATTCGGGTACGCTTGGGTCATTCGGGTCATAGATTATGGAAACTAAATGTGAATTAAACTGAGATACTTTGTTAGCCTCAGAGGGATGCCATAATAAGGAAGGGAGGCGACCTAGTTGATAATCAATGAAACTAATTTAAATAGGATTCAAATTATGCAAAGTTAATTTTGGAAAGACGTATTGCATAAGATAACTTTTATATAAAGAGTGCAACAAATTCACATGTAAAACACACACACACACACACACACACACACACACACACACACACACACACACACAGAGGGTTCACTTCTTATTTAGATTCCTAGGCCGAATCCTAAAGGCTACTAGGAGAAAAGGAATAGCTCTCTAGGTCCTAGTGCCAACGGCGCAATACAAAGTCACTAAGTGCCTTCCTTTTCTTTATCAACTTGATCAATTTTGGAATGCAACCTTTGTATTTCTTCTTTAAGCTACATAAATGCCTTATCTAACTCTTTCTCTCAACTGCAAATTGCTACCGCACTAAGATCGAGGCGATGTTTAGTTTGAGTTTGAAGTTTTTCCATGCTTTCCTTTAAGAGTTTTGTAAAAATTACTTCCTTAGGAGATTATGAAGAAAAAATAAACAAAAACAATGTGGTCATTCGTTGTGCAGTAGCAAAATAGTAATACAATAAAATAAATTGGTTATAACAAGATTGGAAAGCAAGTTCATTTCATTACGTACGAAACGATTAACAAAGATAAGAGAAAAAGTGAAAATATTACAAAAGTTCAAGTAATTCATGGATTTGGGAGGAAGAGGCGACTTCAATCCCTTAGACAATGCATCTTCACCATCCTACTACCGTGTAGTGCCTTGGAAAGTAGAAGGGGATGCCCTTTCCTTAGATTTATCCTTAGCCGTCTCCTAAACCCGATTGGTCCTACAATAGGCAAGGGATTGCTCAATTTTTGTAGGGTTCCCCATGAAGCTGAGATCACCTCAACAGTAGTATCATCTAGGAGGTTAGCTAAAAGTTTGCGCTTAACCATGGCATACATCTTAAAGAAAATTCATAAGTAATCTGGTTAAGTCTATCATTAGACCAAACCGGCTCCTAGGCTGTCCATACTAACTCTTTCTTTGTAAGTCAGGTTTTTGGCTAAGAAAGCTTTCACCTGAATCTGTATGTTAGGATGAAAATTAAATGGTTCACGAACTTAGGAACATGATTAGGAGAACGATAAACTGGACTAAAGAATTAAGAGGTCAATTAAAGCTAATGAAACAGCTCGGTACCAAGCACTTTGAACTCGGTATCGACCAATTTATTTGCCCTTTGTGAGCCCCTAAGGCTCTGATACATGGAGATATGGCCTAAGAGATTGTCATGAAGTACAATTATCAAAAAAAGGCGAACAACTCCATGGAAATTCCGAAACAGACAAGTACAAGTGATATCATACCCTCTTAAAAACAACGCAATTTCAAAGGAAAAATGTTCGGAATTCAACGATTCATGGATTGAAGATCAAAGGAAGGAAGAAGGGTTTGTTCCTCCTCCAAAACTCAACTCGGTATCGACCGCTTCTGGTCAATACCAAGTAAAAAATTATGGTTTGAGAGACCCCATCTTCCCTTCCTGCACATTTAGATCAGGATCTGGACCTTGTATTTTATGAGCCCCTGGTTCTGCTGGACGATTTCCCTATAAATACAAATCATATAGCAACTAGAGAAGGACTTTTGACTCATTATCTTCTTAGTCCTCTATCTCCCCACCACTATAGTCACTAAGGAAGTACTATTGGCCGTTTTAGGCAGTAATAACTTGTTAATCCTTGTTTCTGTGGCTTGCTATCAACAAATCATTGAATTACAGTGGATGTAAGCCAGAGATTGCTGAACCACTTTAAAAACCTTGTTTTTTTCTTTGATTTAGATATATTTTCTGCTAGAATTATATATTGGTACAAAACTTTGGGTGTTCTGCCATTTTTGGTATCAACATTTTGGTGCTTTCATTGGGAGAGGAGATTCTCAATGTTGATCTAGATTTCTATTTTGAATTGGAGCATCTAGAGGTTAGATCCAGAAGACAGTCATTAAGGATTTGAGAAATTAGCATACTGGGATCAATGAAACCTAAGAGATGTGGAAGATCATCAAGAGTAGTGACATAAGATAAAGGAACTACTCATCAAATGGAAGTCAATAACCAATTGGCGGTAGCAGGGCCATCTGCTCCACATGGGATAGTTATTAGAGTGGAATTTGATAAAATGATGCAAGTGATGAGTCAAAAGTTGGATGATAGTTAAAAAGCTTTAATTGAAAAGATGGATGCTGGCACAACACTGTTGACCCAGCAGCCCCAAAGGACCAGGAGGGCCAAGAAGGAAGTTTCACCTGTTAGATCTGAAAAAGGGTACTCATCTGTTTTTAAAAAGAATGAATGAGACAACAAACAAAAATAGAAGGAAAGGACTACTGGAAGGAGTTGTTGATGAAACTCGGAGGATCTCTGCCAAAGGAATTTAACTTGATACCGACAAGAATCAAGTCGGTTACTAGAAGAATTGGGACACTTTGAGGGGATGAGGAGATGAGGCTGTGGGCTTATCTGATCCATATATAGGATGATCTATAACATGATGGAAATGATTATATTCTTGGAATTAACTTGAATAAGCGGTTCTACCAAATACTAAAGAAACTAGAAATCAGCGGTAAAATCGAGGTTGTTTGTAGAGCCAAACACTCAACGAAACCCCTGATGGTCGACATCTGGAGTACCGTACCAGCAAGGAATATATAGAAAATATGGTTAAACGATTGGTGGAGGAAAGAAAGTGTAGAAATAACAAAGATTAGGGTTTCTCACTAAGCAAAACTCCATTTACGGAGAACATTCTAAGGGAGGAATATCCCAGAAGGTTTACTATCCCGACAATGCCATCGTATAATGGGACCGTCGTCCCTGAACATCACTTATTTAAGTATTAATGGCACATAGATGGTGCCAAGGTAACAGATGCGATGCGTTGTAGGTGCTTTCCTATTTTTTCTAGAATGTGTTGCATCGACGTGGTTTACTCGGCTCACACCGAGATCCATATCGACTTTTGACCAATTGGTAAAGAAGTTTATGGAGCAGTTCAGATCCATGCCGCTTGGCCTAAGGATTTAATGTCATTGTCAGCCTATCTTAAGGACCTAAGGATTCATTGAAGGGTTTCTTGATTCGGCTTAACGTTGCAGTAATAAAGGTTAATGGTTCGAAGAAGGATTTGGTGTTTTTGGCTTTGGTCTGAGGCATACATTGGGATATGGACTTCGACCAATGGTTGAAGATGAAACAACAAATAACTATAGATGAATTCTGCCAGAAGGCTAATTAGTTCTTACGATTATAAGAAACAAGTCAATCCCCAGGAAATACCGATGGTGGACTATCAAAGGAGGTTATTCAAAGCAACATAGCCGTTAAAAGAGCTAGTGAGAGTTCCGATAATGTGGCTACATATGTTGGAAATTTTAATAATAAGAAGAAAATGAATTGGGGCTTTGGTGGTAGATGAAATGAAGAAAAGAAGCGCCCAAAGAAAAAGAGACCTGATGAGTATACACCCTTAAACAAAACTTTGAAAAATATATACATTCTACACAAGGAGAAGAATGATATAAAATGCCTCCTGGGAAAGAGGCGACCGAGGAGGAAAGGCACCCAAGGAAGTACCTTCGTTTCGAAATAGACTTTATTAAGGAATTGACATGGAAGAAAAAGTTGCAACGGTATGCCAGAGATCCGCCGACTACGAACAAGATGCTAGACCCCAAGGGCCATGCCTAAGGGAACCAACCTGGACCCAATGAACAGGGGCCTAAGCCCAATGATGGAAGATTAGTTATCAATATGATAATGGGAGGACCTCATCTAGTGGAGAAAAGCTGGAATGAAATGGAACGATAAACGAGCTCATTAAAGCAGAAACTACAGGAGAGTTGCTTTGTCTTCGAGGATGGAGTTACAACTAAGCAACAAAAAAGGGTCATGGAAGAAATTATATTTAGGAATAGGGATGTTGATGGAGTGTAAGCACCAACTTTTGGCCCATGGGAACAATAGAAGTTATCGGATTGACAATGGTACATTGAGCCCTGGAGGATCATGGAAATTCTGCAAACATTTTGTTCAGGAGAACGTTTGATCAAATGAAAATCAACATGAAGGATGTCAAGGCCTGTAAAACCTAAATTCAAGGATTTACGGGCGAGGCAAAGGAGTCGATTGGGACAATTGATATATTTTTTGAGTTGGGTGATGTAGATCGCAAAGCGGTGCAGATCTAAATGTTTGTTATAATGGACGAGTATTCAGCGTATAACGTCATTTTTGGGCCGACCGATCCTAGTAGATTTTAGAATAGCTCTAACTGCTTGGTGCATGATGATGAAGTTCCCATGGAAAATGGGGTCGGATTAATAAAAGGAGACCAAAAAGCAGGAAGGGAATGCTATGTCACAGAGCTAAGAGAAGAAAAACAACATGAGAAAGGTAAGAATGCGGAGAAGGCTCTCTACATTAAGAATTTAGTCTATGGATCTTAGGAAGAAGTTGGAGGAAGCGCGAGCGGCATCGGTCGAACTGATGATAGATGTTCTAATCGATATGTGTAATGACCCACAAATTTACCAGTTTGATAAATTATATTTATTTTTAAAATACTCAAGTGTAAGATTTTTTTAACATGGATTATGATTTTTTGAACAAAAAATAATAATGGTAGTCTTATTTTGAACAAGTATTTAGAAAATATAAACTTCGAAGGAATATCGATAAAATGACCGAAAACCGTTTTATTGATAAACAGCTCTAAAACCGTAAAACATCATGCACGGAGCTGAATACGTAAACTTATTTTTATAATTGAACAGGAGTATGAAATAAAATTATTTATTTCATTTTTGGAAAATCAAATTTATTTATGACATTATCAGTGATGTCGTTATATTTAATAATTGATTTATTGAGATTTAATGATTTAATAATTATTATAATTATTCTAATAATTATTTTAAATGATAATAATACATTTTAAATAGTTATAAAGTGATAAAAAATAATTTAAAATAGTTTTATAAATATATATAGTCAGTTTGAAAATATAAGGAAAATTTATATATCGCTTTATCGGTATAATAACAATTTTTGTAAATAATTATCAATATTGGTTTATATGATTTTATAATTCAAATAAGATCATTTTAATTAATTAGTAATGATTATAAATTTATTTTCAAATTTTGTTTACATATATATATATATAAATTAAATTAGAAGTGAAAATGTGACTGATAATCGGTTTCTCGATTTTCAACGGTTTAAGGAACGGAAATCGTTCGAAGTCATTGAGGCGTTGTTATTCTCTTGTGCATATACATGAACATATATAACATAGTAATACATACCCCACCACATGTATACCAACAAATTACATACATACACATATACGTACATTTAAATATATAAATATTTATAAATATCTAAGATACTTTGGATAACTTCATCATTAAGCATACTTAACTCAAAGGCATGGCATAGAAGTGAAATGATGATAATAATGGAGGAGGAGGTGGCGCAATTACAAGGGGAGGTGGTGGTTTATGTATGATGTGATGTTTCATGTAAATATCTTAGATATTTTCTCTCTTTATTTCACCTATAAATACCTCTCCACTTTCTCTCCTTATTTGATTTCTTCTTCTTTATTTCTCTCTGTTCTTCTTCAAGCTTCAATTAATGGCTTCTTTCATGGAAGATTTGAGTGAAACTAGAGAGAAAAATTCATAAAAACAAAGAACTAACCATCCATTCTCTTTCTCTTACTCATCGAAAGTCTTTAGCACCTCTTCCATCACCATAAAGTTCGGCCAGCACCATTTTTGTCCCATAGCCGAATGTTCTAGAGGAAAGGAGGGGAGTTTAGAGGCTTCGGCAGAGGAAAATGAGAGGTCGGCTAAGACAGAGTGAAGGCATAAATATTCGAGGAAGTTTGGAAGCAAGTTAGTGAGCAAAAGATCAAGATTTGCCTTGGTTAAGGCCATGGCCAAACCATATAGCGAAGGAGAGGAGTTTGGTAGCTTGTCTTGAAGCGGAAGCTCCATTGGATCATCTGGAGAAGCCAGGGGAAGGAGGAAGCTAAGATGGTTGAGTAGTTTCAGATTTGGTTGAAGATGTTCGAAGTTTCCAGAGGAGAGCTGGAGATCCTCATCTAAGTATGGATGTATTCTATTATCCGCTACACCTATTGCATTTGTTTTTATTTTTTTAGCAATTGTAAGGATAGGGTTTATAACTATCCAGGCTGAATCTAGGTTAGACTCTGATATTGTATTCAAAATTTTCCACTGTAAATATTATTATTGGGATAATATATGTTATTCCATTCATGTGAGATTCTATTCTATCTTTATTTTCTTTTTCCCTAACAATCGATTTTTCTGCACTTGAATTTGCGGC
Source organism: Allium cepa (assembly GCA_030765085.1). NCBI lineage: Eukaryota > Viridiplantae > Streptophyta > Magnoliopsida > Asparagales > Amaryllidaceae > Allium > Allium cepa. Next base: position 614,039,250 of record CM060932.1, read on the forward strand.
ACATGAATACCGACGATGTATTAATTGGTATTTTCGAGGGTCGAAAATCCCAATCGTCACATTTGGTATCAGAGCTTAGGTTGAGGTAACACCTAGGCTTTGTTGGGGTAAGCCTCATTATAGATAGGGATAGTAATCCCTAGATTGACCGACTAGTTATAGATAGGGTTTGTAACACCCTAGAATGAGTTTTGAGAGTATTATACATATAAGAGCGTATTTGTTAGTTGATATAAAAAGTATTTGTATTGATTTATCTGTTCAGTGCTTTATAAATTCTAATCGATGTGCCTAATCACCATTATCGATAGGCATTTCTAAACACTTAAACAAGACAAACCGACACGTTATTTTAAAAAGATTATATTTTAGTATAAAGAAATATCTTTTGAAAGATATAGATATTTATTTGTGTCAGTTTTGGGTTAAGGGAATGATAAAATTTAGTTATTATCATTTTTTGTCCAAACGAACATCTTGTAAATTAAATTTCACGATTTGACTATAAGATGTTTGATAATAATATGGGGTTAAGGTTAATGAATTTGTGTAAGATAATAAATAAGTATGTAGTATAAAAATGTATTTTACACAAATAAAATAATTTTTAAATGATGGATATGAAAGATATGTTATGTAAATTTTGAGAATACAAATTTTGGGTATTATGAAATTTTAAAAGGAAGCAAGTTATTATAAGATGATTTTATGTAAAGGGATTTATAAAATAGGTTTTATAAAAAAATAATCACTAATGGATTTCTTTGAAAAAAAAATTTCAAATAAGAAATTTGAAAAATAAGAATCTCAAATGATAACTAGTTTGTGTGCCTTGAAATTAACTAAAAATTGGCAAGAGATATGGTCGGATGGCAAACACATCCTTTAAGTATTATCCTTCTTGTTAAGGGGATATATGATACTCTTGGTAGTACTTAGTTCCTTGGTATTATTTTGGAGTTACTCGATCTATATAATTTTTCTTAAGTTCAAAGGATAGTTTGGGATTATTATTTGATAGGTTAATACCAAGATTGGTTAAAAAGGAATATATTGTAATGAGTGAAGTTGACTGTAACTTTGGAAAATAAAAGGAAAATTATATATTAAATTGAAATGATGAAATGTTTTCCTTTAAGAAAAATAGTTGGAAATAAATATTTAGAGTAATTATATAGAAAGAAGCATTTTAAAAGATAAAAGTTTTCATAAAGATTTTATCAAACCCCAACTCCAGTTCGCCTCCGATCGCCGTGGGTAGCCAAAATACCCAAAAATGTTCAACACCGATTATCTCATCGAATCCCAAACTAAAAATAACAATCTTCATGCCTAAATTCATGATTTGACTTCACTTTCCAGATTATATAATCAAAATTTAAATTAACATGGTCGAATTTTACCCATTTCTTGATTTCCACTATAATTTTTAAACTTACAGAATATTTATCAAATATAATCATTAAAATTATTTTTAAAAACATGAACACATTGTTATTAACATTTTCTTTTCAGTAATCAAAGTCTAATTTTGATTATTTAGGAAGATAAGAATTATTTTGTGATGAAGTTGAGCCTGTTACTAATAACATAGCACAAATATAAATGTACAAAGACAATTCACAGATATGTTATGCTTATACACACACATTCATATTCAAAACCCAAGCAAGCATTATAGACTATATTTCTACACATGCAACAAGATTTCATCACAGATTTATTTACTGTTTTTAAGTAAAAGATTTACTCCGCAAACAGGGAGAAGCAGACCAAACAGGGAGAAGCAGAGAACATTGTTGTATTTGTTTTCTGGAATTGTTGAATTGATCTGCATTTTGAATCTGATTGAGTTGAATTTATTTGTTGAACTTAAAATCCTATTTGTTGAATCTGATATTTGATCCAGAGAGGTTGTGTTGTTGTGTTGATTCTTGAAGTTGTTATTGTTGTTAATCTTCACCATTTATTTTTATTTGCAAGATCTCATGTTTGTGAATATTTGAACTGGTGTTCGTATTTGGTTTTGAATCTTCTTTTAAAATCTGGTTTTCAGTTTTTTTTAGAATAGAAGAAAATGTTTGAATTAAAATGATTTTTCTAAGTTATCTTATTTATTTATAAATGCTTCAAAAAATAAGGTAAGACATTGCCACTTGTTATCTTAGATTGTAAAATACTTCCAAGTGTATTTGCATGTTCTTAGGACCTTACACATGTTTTATTCTAATATTATAATAATTTCTTATTTTTTACAAATGTTTTATAATTCATTTTGATTAATTTCTTATTCATATTAACATGTTTTAATGTTTATTTCAATTAGCTTTTAATGTTTATATATAAATCATCTTTATATAATTATAAGCTATACTTAGTTCATGATATAGTTTTATAAGAAAGTATTTTTTTTAAAGAAAAATAATTAAATTTCCTTATGTCCTACATGTTTTGTAAATTATGCTTTAACTTATATATATATATATATAAATCTTATTTAAACCAAGTAAATTTAAAAATAAAGTAAAACTAACCCTTTTTATTAATCTTATATAAAATTTAAACTTAAGTTATTATACATAAATATAAAACTAAATTTATTTCAAGAACCAAATTTTAAAGGAAAACAAATTAAACTTTTATTATAATATACTATTTTAAGCTATTATATTTTTAAACAAAAATAAATATTTACATTAAGTGTTTTTAAAAGTATAAGATAAATTTTTAAATAATCTTTTAAAAAGTATTATATCGTATTCAAAAAAATTCCCAAATTACAATACATATACATACCTATATATATATATATATTATAATTTGAAAAATATAAAATTAAAACCAAACTTCCTATTCACAATGTATACATGTATATACACTATAAATAGAATATTTTTTATTAGCTTAGAAAGATAAAAAAATTTTATCAATTAAATATTATTAACTTTGAAAAGAAGAAAATTTTCCAAATTAAATTATTATTATTATTATAAATTTGTAAAGATAACATTTGTTAAATTAGACTATTAAATCAATATTGCAAATTTTAAATAATCATTAATGGAAATTATTAAATAAATATTGCCCAAAATTCCGGGACATCACACTTGCATCCCTATAACTTAATCGTATTTCATACGTAAAACCATTATATACATGTATACTGTCCTATAGAATTGATAATTAAGGCCATATAAGGTATCCTCTTATCGTGCCTTTAATTATGGGTTAATTCCTATACTTATCATTGACTACCAACCCTAAAAATTAATGCTACTTACTGCCCTATTAATTCTAATCAATACGCTCAATATGCTATAATCATTATGGTATTGTTACTTTAGTAATCAGTTCGTTAATATCATATATACGCACGAGATTCAAATAATATATTTCCAGTCATATGCAAAGAAAACGCTTACTAATTTAAATGTCAAAATTCATATAAGTCTCAAACTCCAAACAAAAGAACATCCAATATTCTTAGACAACAACTTGACTTGTAAACAGAAAGAAATAATTCCAAACTTATCTTATATTAATGTAATAGGATTAACTCCTCTATTCAACAATTGCAATTACCACCTTGGAGTGAAAAGGGGATTCATACTTATTTTAATTTATAGAAATAGATGGTGCAAAATACAACTAGTCAAAAAACATATGTTGCACCATTTCTAACATTATTTATTTTTATAATCCTTTAACACTATAAGATAAATCAAAAGAGACGAAGTGGAATAGATTACCAATTCCTTAAATCTTAACATAGATCTAACTCGAATAATAATTGAAATTCTAACATATTCAAAGATTGACATTAATTTAAGGAAATTCTGGGGATTTTAGATGTTATGTTTTCGTTTACCAAAATTTACCAAGGCATACATCAAATCCAAAAAATACTATTCAATTACAAAAATTAGAAAAACTAGACATTTCCACTTGTAGAGAACTATTAGCTTCGTATCTGGATTTGATTTCGCCATGCCTAATTCTCTTTCAAACCTCCCACTGAAAATACTAACTAATTCTAGAATCTAAAGAAGAAAAGAAGATGAGATCTGGTTTATACCGCGCCTAATTCCATGTTAGAATTTCCCTTTCTTGAATATACAACAAATAGATTGTATGTGTGTGTGTCTATGCACACACACATACATACACTCATATATACATACATACATACATATATATATTAGATTTCAAAAATCACAAGATAGAGAGGAAAAATATTGGGAATTTATTTAAATTAGCGATTAGAAATTGAAATTACTTACCAGAATGTTTACATTTTTTGAAAACTTAAGGGGAAAGATTTTGACAGAGCTTCGCCACTGCTATAGAATTATATGAATGAAAAATGGGATTATAGGGGTCTATTTATAGAGGTGCGAAGGAATGAGAGCCGTTGGCTTTAAATTCAACAAATCTAAACCGTTCAAAACAACCAAAATCCTAACCGTCATTCATCATCACCGATTGACTACACTGACCTACCTGTCAACCGCTAGTGGTCACTCGGTTCCCTACCTATGACTGTTGCTTTCTTTCTACCATTTGATTTATGCTATCTATTTATTAAATTCCTTAGTCAATTTATATGTTACCTAAGTTATAATTAACGTTTACTTAAACATCACGTACCCTTTAACATTAAATTTAAATTTCAAACTTATGAATTTCTTTCAAACTTAAATTTTAAATTTGCTTTAAATTATTTTAAACTCAAGAACTTCAAGCGTTCGTAACTTCTTCGTTTAAACTCCGTTTTAATGTATTATATGAAAACTCATCAGAAAACCACCACGCACACAATAAGCAACTTCCGTGACCAAATTCCAACATTTTTTGAGAAAATGAGATCCTCTATAAAATAGGAGAGCACACATGCAAATATGTATCTATCACATAAATCTAGGTTCTGCCAACATGCATGGCAGGTAGCTAATCAAAGTAAAATAACAAAAAAAACTCAGGTACTCCTAGAATGAGCTCCAGCAAAGCCACCACCCATTACACCCTAATATCGAACTCCAACAAGGCCACCGTCCGATATTAAAGTGTTAGAAGTACCTAAATGCCAATGATACAAGAAGCCAACACCATCTGAGAAGGACATGCCACGCTATAGACTAGAAAGAAATGGCCATGCGAAAGATCTAGAAAGGAAAGCTCCTCTCTGAAGACACGACAAAGCTGGAGAAATCACCTCGCTGAAAATGAATCATCCAGATAGTAAAACGCCATAAAGAAGATGAAGAAGAACGGAGAAGAAGTCCTCACTGGAAGCCGCAATCAAGCCGTCGGCAATCTTGTGAACCTGCAAGAAGAATCAAACACCGCTTGTGGCCATAACCTGTATCTGAAAAAAGAAACTAAAAAATTATAAGAATAATACACACATATGTATATAAATGAAATTTATATGCATATATATGTAATAAAAAAATAAAGTAAAGATATAAAAGCTAAGATAATAGGATATAATACAAAAGCAAAAAATAGAAAACTAGATGAAAAGAATCCATGATCAAAAGAAATTAAAGATCTATATACTGTAACAAAAATAGACTAAAAACAAAAAATATAAAAGTAAGAAAAAACAAAAACAAATTTAAACATATTCTTATGGGCCTTTGATCAAATGGATATTATGATAAACAGTGAAGTCATTATGTAAGTTTGCAAAAAATGTTAATACTACAATTATTAATGTCAAAAATATTATTTATGTTTATGTATAACTTACTATTACTAACCTTATTAAGATATTCTTTAAAAAGATTATTTGAGCTAATTTATATTTAGGATTTGAGATCCAATTAAAACAAACGAAGAAATTACAAAAATCAATTTACTGAAATGACTATTATTATTATTAAAAATTCTCTAATTTCTCTCAAACCAAATATACCAACAAATTATAATGAATAAAGTGTCTAGTAAAAATCTATTTTCCTTCTTAAACTTAAATCAAAAACTATTCCAATAGTATTCACAATCAAAAAATTAAATTGTTAAATTAAAGTTAAGGATTTTGAGGGTATTATTCAGAACGACGTAAGTATCCATGCAATCATAGTATACATACTTAATATCCTCAAAATGCGGATTACAAAAATAACATTTATTATCAGTTTGCATATTTTTTCTTTTTAAAAATTCTAGAGTATTTAGTTTTCCATGCATGATTAACCACATGTGAATTTTACATTTAGGAGGAACATTATTTTTCCAAATAAAATTAAAAGAGATATTAACTACACCTGAGAAATTAAGAAATCTATAAAAAGAATTAGAAGTATATTTCTTACTCTTATCTCATTCTCAACTAATATTATCATTATCACTATCAATATTATAGAGATTTAATCTAACATAAAACAAAGAAAGCTGGCTAAGAGTTGAACCTACTAAAATTCTATTAGAACTAAAATTCCAAGGAGGGCCATGTTCAGGAGAAGAAACTTCTATAATTAAAGCATTCTTAAATTTACTGATTTTGTAAAGCTCTTTAAATTCTATCCGAAGTGGGGTAACGAAAATCCAACAATTATGCCAAAATGAAGAACTATTACCAGAATGAACTATTATATTAGTGCCTAGGTTAAAAATCTCATGACATTTTAAGATAGATTTCCAAAAATTAGACAGTTTACATATGATTGTAGGAGTAATTTGATATAAATTATTACTACTATTATAGTAATATTTAGAAATGATTTCTTTTCAAACAGTGATAACCTGAATTTTTGGGCATCAGGTAATTAGATAATTATCTGATTTTAACTATTAAAATACATATTTTTATAAGTCGAACAAATAAATCTGATAATAAATATTTATATCTGGATAAATATTTATTTGTTAATCTCCTAATATAATTATTTAAAATTGGCAAAACTATTATTTTCAAACAAATTAGATTTGTGCTGCTTAAATGGACTCAAACTAGAAAATAAAATCCTGAATTTGTAGAAGAATTTTCAGAATGCTGAATTAAGTTACCCTGATTTTATTTTCCAATAAATAATAAGATAATATATAGTGAATTGGTTTTCAAATATGATAACCTTGGTTATTATCCTAAAATGTTTGTTGTATCTTAATAATGAAATGTTTGTTAATGACTAAGCAAATATGAAATGTTTTAAGGAAGTAAACATTTAGGTGAGTATGACTTATAAATTGGAAATGAAGATGATCTAAATTATGATGTTTAAAATCTAAGTCCAGAAAATTTAGAAATTGTTTCAAAGTGATAAAATAAATAATAAATAGTATTATTTACAATGTATTTGAATGAAAGGGTCATGTTTCAAATAAGAGTTGTTTGAAAATTTAAAAGAAATCTGTTTTCAATTAAAACCAAAGATGGTTTAAATTTAAGATATGTCTTGGGTGCAAAAGAAATGGATATGTATATATGTGGAATATACGTATAACAAGTTGATTTGAAATAATCTCTAAGGTTGAGTTTCGAATTTTCCTTAGAATATGATGTGAAAACCCAAAGTGAAATTAGTTTTTGAACTTATAAGTGGGAAAATTATTAATATGAAGTTTAAATTTGAAATGGAAAATCAAATTGGGTAAAGTTGACTGGAATAAACTGAATTGAATATTAACCTTGGGGAAGTTAAATAAATTTAGAACAAACGACCTGAATTAGAAATTTCAGGATGAAATGGGGATTTAACTTAGGAAGTTAAATGGGTTGATTTGAGATGGGAGTTATGTGTGATTTCAAACAGATTTGAGATTTGGAAATGGGTAATGTATGCTATTAATAGATGCTATTGGTGAATAATTTGGATGTTTATTTACTTTGGCTTATCCTGATATCATTCTATTGTTATTAATAATCTATGGAACTGTGAATTGGATTTGTTTAAAGAATGAAGAAATCGATTGAGGTAATATATCCATTATTGAGATAAATGAAAATTAAACTTTAATTTGAAACTAAGGATATGGAATCACTTTGAACTTAAGATTTGAATGTAAAGAATTGAACTTGTAAACTAAAATTATTTAAGAATTGGTTTAAAATTTTGAAGTTAAAATTGGATAATAAATTAAAATTTGAACATTAAATCATTTAATAAGTTTTGAACTCTTATTTGAATTTTGAAATAAGATAAGTAAAGGCAATTTAAAAATGGAATTTTGAAATTTTGCACTCAGAATCAAATGGTTTAAAGGTTTAAATTGTTAATTTAAAAGTAAAGGTTGATTTGATTTAAAGGATTAAATCAACATTTGAAAATTTAACTCGAATTTATGAAATCTGAGATGGTTTTAAGTTGAGATTTGAATAGAATTAGTTCAAATTGAATTTAGTTTGAATTAATTGGAATTGTGATTGAAGATGGATAAGCATAAAATTCAAATGGAAAATTTGAATTGAAATTGAAATTGAATAAGTTTGAAATTCAAATGGGAGTTGATTTGAATTTGGGATAGGAATTGAAGTTAATTTAAATTGAAATTGAATTAGTTTAAATGGAAGTGGAAATTGGAAATTGATTGGAAAAAAGGATGGGAAATTGAACAGTTTGGCTCAGAACTTTTTTTTCAAATAAATTGTTTAAATATAAACTGTTTTAAATCTATTTTCCTAGCTATTTACTATACAACCTTTCTTTTTAAACCCCAAACTATCTTATACTTATTTTGAAAACTAATTACTACTTTACATCCGTTTTATAACTAATCACTACTTTACAACTACTTACAAACTAATTACTACTTTACAACTATTTTGCAGCTATTCAACTATTTTATAATTATTTAACTACTTTGCAACTATTCTAAAATTGCTTAACTATTTTACTACTATTCGCAACTAATAACTATTTTACAACTACTATCTATTTTAAAAAAAATTCAGCTATTTTCTTAATACAAGTTGGTCAGAGTGCAAACTGTCTATAATTGAATACCAATTGAGACAAAAATTGAAGTGTTAACCCAAATGGAAATTGGAGTAATTGTGAATAAGTAAATAGAATCAAATGAATGAGATAAGAAAAGAGAATTGATTTAGCTAATGATCAATGAAGATAAATACGTAGGATGTACATATGTTATTCTATTCGTACAATGATTTGAACCAGATTCGAGCACAGAATTTCGAGATAATATATCGATCCGAGTTAGGATTTTTCACCCGATTTTCGATGACAAACCCTGGATATGGATTTTTGATTGGTTCTGGAAATTCTCTATCATAGTTATGACTATGCAAGGAGAATGACGATTTCTGATCAAGGAACTAGATCTGAGTCCGCACTAGGAAGTCGGGTGGACGATACTGGTTTGGAAGTGGAATTGTGTGATCAAGTGAATGATCAGATTTGATATTGCGTACAGATGGTATACATACATCGTACATGCTTAATTGAAATTGGTATTGATTTTTTTTAGAAATGAGAAATGATTTTTGAAAAGGAAAATATATTTTGAGAAATATATATGAATAAAGGTGGAAGATTGATATCTTTTGAAATTCACTATATGAAAGGAAAGTGATATGGTAAGTAACTTTATAAAGGAAATCAAAATTTAATGTTGATTTGGCATAGTAAAGTTATATGTATATACATATATATTTTATATATGATAAGCTTCCCCTATGTTGAATCTAGAACCATAAGGAAGGGTTTTTGAAAATATTTGAAGTATAAAAGGGAAATCCATATAAGTGATCCAAAGGTTATTTTCAAGATTGGAAAGGATAAGTTGTGTGTGTGTGTGTGTGTGTGTGTGTAAATGGTTTTATGAGATTGATTTTGGGAAAAGGGTTTTGGAACCTATGGATTTTGGAAAAGATTTTTTGATTTTTTGGGAAAATCAATCTTGGGAGTTTGGAAAGCCAAGTTTAGAACTATTGATTTGAGATATCGATTTTGTGTAAAGGAGATTTTGATGTAAATCATAAAGGGTATGATTTGAAAGATACTATAAATGTATAGTATAAAGTGTTTTGGGATTGGCTCTGGAGAAAAAGGCGCTCCCATTGAAATGAACTTCATAGGAGATCCACGGGGTGGTTCTGCCTTGAGCCCTAAGGGGGAGGCTCTAAATTGAATCCTGGGAGGAATTCCGAAAAGGCTGAAGTTCCTAGGGATTTTGTGTTGTGGGTAGCGAAAGTAGAGGGCGCTGATGCCTATTGCGATCTACAGCGGGTTCAATAGCGTAATCGAGGGGCGCGGAGTGCCTACAGTTATCTATGGATTTTGCTGGGATGGCAAGGTAACCATCGGGTTAACTACGACCATAGAGGGGGTGATGATTTCCAGAGCATTCTCATCAAAGATGTTTTCAACATTTTCAAAAGTGTTTTCTACATTTTCACCAAAATATTTTCCAAGTATTTTTAGTAGGTGTTGAAAACGGGTTTGTTAAGTACTTATACATTTTCAGTCCTACTCCTAATCAACGTATGACCGAATTTCTATGAGAACGATGATGGACATGTTGAGACATCGAGTTTAAAAAGTATTTTTATATAAAAGCTATTTTGGCAATATTATGTAGATTTTAAAGGTGTTTTAAAATTTTTAAATCATGGGAATTGAGAGTTCAAAATGCTTAAAGGATAATTTATCTGATAATAAATATTAAATAAATTTTGGCTTCATTCCTTTTTGAGGACGAAAAGATTCAAAGGGGGAGGAATGTGATAACCTGGATTTTTGGGCATCAGGCCATTGGATAACTATCTGATTTTAATTATAAAATACTGATTTTTATAAGTTGAACAAATAAATATGATAATAAATATTTATATCGGGATAAATATTTATTTGATAATCTCCTAATATAATTATTTAAAATTGGTAAAACTATTGTTTTCAAACAAATTAAATATGTGTTGTTTATATATATATATATATATATATATATATATGGGTTGAATTTAGATTGTATTTGAATTTGAGATTGAAATTCAAAAGACAATATCTCAAAATAAATTGGATTTAAAAATAATGTATATTTGATTTTTTTTATTAGTACATAATTAGTTCTATATTATTTTTCTTTAAAAGTTTTGATAAAAATAAATTAAAAAATGCATTAATCAAATAATGAAAAATGAATTTATGTATATATATAAAACTAAGATAAAAAAGAGAAATTTATAAAACCATTTTAAAATATTTATCATATAAGTTAACAAATGTAAACCACAAACCACAAAAACATACAAGTGTAAACTTTTAAAATACCATTCAACAAATGGAAGTAATTTATGCCATGCATAAAACAAGTGGCACTTATTTTTTTGTTTTCAAAATTAATAAATAAAAAGAAATTCAAGTATATATACATGTCTACTTTCCTTTCTCTTCCTATTTTCCTTCATTATGTTCAAACTATAGATTCGGGTAAATTACAAATCAACTCAACAAAAAACAGATTCAACAAATCATAATAGTTTCAGTTTTTTTTTTAAAAAGATCCTGATTCAACAAACCTGAGCAGATTAAAACAAAAACAAATTCAAAGCATTTTAAAATGGAACAATCTCGAACCTGGAAGTAAAGGCAAACATAAGGATTTAAGTTCAAACTGAAGTAATCAAAGACAAAATAAGCAAAGTTCAACTCAATTGAAGAAGACTGGATCATTTCAAATGAGCTTAAGATCAAGAAACCAATAAATTTTAGATCAAAATCATTTCCAGATTTCAAAAAAAAGAAAATTCAAGCCTGCTTCTCTATTATCTTCTACAGGTTAGTAAACCAGATTTTAATTTGTTTTAAATCTGGATGCATGAAATAAATCTTTGAAGTTAGGTAAATAATGTTGCATGGTTTTAAATATGAATTGTATGTATATATATATATATCTGAATGTATGGATATGCATGTTTGTATACAGAATATTGGCTCTGTTCTTGATATACAGGCTACAAAACTGGAAAAAAAATCATATATCTCTCCCTGTTTCTTTTTAGACTGAGATGTATAAACCAAAATTATTTGTAATAACAAGATTTTTGATCCAAAATTATTTCCAGGTAAGATTTAAAGCTAGCTTTAACAAAAAGAAAGAAGAGCAGTGAAATTTAAAACATATCAAATTTTCGATTTAAAATGAATTCTGGTTTCTTGTATAAATCAATTTCGTTTTTGAAAATTAGGATTTTTAAGAATGAAAATATGAATTTTAAGTTTGTAAATTGTGAAATATTGCATGTTGAATGGAGAGTGGTTTTTGTGCATTTTCTGGTGAGCGGTGGAATTTGGATGGTCGGGGTCACTGCTAGAGCAGGCTGGGAGCTCGGGGGTTCTGGCAAAAATGGTTGCAGGATTTTACGACCACAAGACGTTGGCGAGGCTTCGATTTAGGGTTTTAGTTCAGGTTTGGGTCAAGGGTCTTTGTGTGGAAATTCCGAGTTCGTCGACGCATTGGACATGGTCGGGGTGGGTGGAATAGGAGCATAAGTCGATGGCGAATCTCTGGACAGGGTGTCGGGAATTCTAGTGATCGGTGGTGGCATCGCGGGGAGGTTTATGGGTGATGGTTCGTTCCAGGTTTGGGTTCACAGGTTCGATCGAGTTTTCATGTTCGAATTAAAGCACTAATGGTTGTAATCGAGTAGGGAGGTCAAGGTCGACTGTATGACGACGATGATGTTGGTCGGAGTTGCTCCGATCGTTGGTGCATGTGCATGGTATCGATTGGTGTATCAGTGTTTTGGGGTTGCTGTGGATTTTGGTGGAAAGAAGGTAGTTTTCTCGGGTTAGACCCGAAGTAGAATGAAGATTTCCTTAAAGTTGAGATGGCATGAGAATTCACGGGGTTGGCTCGGGGATTTTACGGGTTCGTCCTGGGTTTTTTGTAAGTTGTTGTAATCAAGTTTTAAGGGTTATCAAAATGTGTAAGTTTCAAAGAAAAATATAAACCAAGTTCTTAAACAAAGTATTAGCAAGTTTTAAACGAGTTTCCAAAGTTTTAAAATGGTTTCAAATTGCTTGTTTAAAATAATTATAATAGGTTAAATCCTATATGTTTTTAAAGGTGGATTAAATGATGAAATTAAATAATGTATAAATTATTTAATGTATTAAGGATGGTTAATTGATTTATGTAATCAGGGAATAATTAATTAATTTAATTATTTAGATAATTAATTAAAGGTAAGTTAATTTGTGTAATCAATTTCAAGGATTGATTTATTAATGTGATTAATTAGTTAAGTTATTAATTAAAAGATGATTAATTTATTAAAGGTTAATCACTTAATGAAATTAATTAATGATAATTACTTAATGAAAGTAATTAAAGGAAAATTGATTAATGTCATTAATTAAGGAGGGTAATTAATGGGTAATTACTAAATGTGATTTATTTAATGATAATTACTTAATGGAAGTAATTGAGGATTAATTACTTAGTGTAATTAGTTAAAGTATGGATTAATTAAGGAAATTAATTAAAGGGTTAGTTAATTAATGAGTGTGATTAATTAAAGGATAATTAATCAATGTAAGTGATTATAGGATAATAAATTAAGGATCAATGTAATAAATTATTGTTAATTAATTTATGGGAGTAACTAAGGGTTAATTAATGTGAATGGTTAAAGGTGAATTAATTTGTGTAATTAATTAAAGGCTAAATTACTTAATGTAATTAAGATGATAACTAAAGGATGATTAATTAATATATTTGTAATTAATTAATGTTAAGTAAGAAGGATTTAAAGGCGATTAAAGTAATTAGTTTAATTAAATTAATTAGAAATGGTATGACTAATTAATCTTCCTTATGGATGATTGAATGATATTGAATGCCATGGATTATTTGTTATCCCTGGTATGTGATTGTGATGCTATGAGATATGATGTTTGGAATATGGATGATCTATCTGTAATGGAATCGCTATGTGAATATATTATTCTGAATATGAATTGAATTGTTTGCACTTAAACAACTTGGATTAGTATTAACATTGAATTCAAAGAGACCAGGGTCGGTATCAGTACATACTCGAAACCACTTCGATTTGAGATCTACAATGATTCTTTATTGATTTGATATGTGCATTCAATAGGCTGGAATGGCATAATTTAAGTAAACTGGACCTTTGAAACTAAGTAAGGGTACTTAGTGATTGTTTGTGAAATAAGCGATGGGATTTAACAAGAAAAGAATTCGTAGTAAGGTACGAGTTATCTCGGGTTTATGTTATGTTTGAATCTTAGTATTTCAAATTTTTTTGGGTTCACTCACGTTGGTTTCCAGCCTGACCCGGGTGTTACTTTGATGTAATGCTTGGGTCAGACCGAGTATTACAGATTTTCAGGTTATGACGTTCTGAAGCTCGGGAGGCGAGCTGGATGGCAGGAACGTATGGAGAGTATTCCGATATGTATTTGAGGTTGTTGTCATATTAGTGTGGGACAAGATGAAAGAACAGTCAAGTCTATTTGCAAATGGTTGTAATTCTAATAAATTGTATAACTCTGTATGGTTATAAAATTGACAATTCCAGCTTTCTTTATACAAATGCTATTATGTGATATTATATTTTGATCCGCTGCGAAGTGTGAGATTCTGTGTTTTGCTATCTGTTCTTCGTCTACCTCTTTCTTCTTAACCTCTAACAACCTGTGATTTCCGGCGTTCGATTTCTCGGCACTTCTACAGTGAATGTACTAGTGTCGAATTTTCGAGATCGAAAATTTCGGATCGTTACAATTATCATTAATATTCTTAAACTTCCATGTTACACAAATTAATGACTCCTAAACAACCATCCTTTTTGGATCTACAAACAATTTACTAAACTTTTAATACCGTTGTTAGAGTTTTCCCCACTTCATAAGAAGTCCTTTTTTATTTTATCACCCAATCTGGAAAAGGATGCATAGACATCTAATAGATCGGAAGATCTGGTAAAATAGAGTTTATAAGAACTAATGTACCCTCTCTCGATAAAAATCTCCCTTCCAATTAGAATTCTTATTTTTAATTTTGTCAATGATAATAAACCAATCATCATGCTTAAGTTTAGTTGGTCTAGGGAAAAAACCAAGATAATCAAATGAAAAATTCATAGTTCTATAGTTAAGCGTATTGGCAACTAAATTTTCAACCTTTTCACAATCATTTAAACCTAAAACCGTGCTTTTATCAAAATTTATTTTTAAACTAGATGAAATTTCAAAACTATATAAAATAAATTTAAGAGTAATAAGATGCCTAGGCAAATAAGATGAAAAAAGTAAGGTATCATCTGCAAATTGAAGGATAGATATACCAGTACGCGAGACTTCATTACCAACATTCCCCAAAGAACCATTATCAACCGTCTTTTTAATTATCTTAGCAAAAACATCTGCGGCTAAGTTAAACAAAAGAGGCGATAAAAGATCGCCTTGCCTTAAACCTCGCTTTGATTGAATATTATTACCTAAAATACCATTAATCATAATAGTAGAGTTACCAGTTCTAAGTAAATTCATGATTCAGCTAATCCATCTATGACCGAAACCTTTAGCATGAAACATATCAACTAGGAAATCCCAATCTAAATATCAAAAGCTTTTGCAAGGTCCAATTTTAAAGTTGTAACGACCCAGAATTTTTAATAATTAAAATTTGAATATTTAATTAATTTTAAATATTTATAAGTGAATTTATAAGTCAAATAAATTTTTATTTGAATTTTTGGATTTAATTGGATTATTAAATCAATAATTTAATACGTTAAATTATGGAAATAATTGAAAATTGAGTTAAATATGATTGAAAATGATTTGTAAAATTTTATTTTATCATGTTGAAGTTAGAACGATATTTTAGAACTTTTAAAATCGAATTAAAAATTAATTTGTGAAAATTGAATATTTTGATATTAAATAATCGACTGTAAAATAGCCAATTTTTGAACAGTCTCAGAATTGAACGAAACCAGTTTCATTGGATCCGTAATAGTTAGTTATTACCGGATTTCAATTTTCGTATCAATCGGAGTTATCGTTTGATCGTGGCAGCTCGAAACGCATCGAATTATTTTTAATTTAAATTTGGCGAGTCAAAATAGCCATTTTTCAAAAAGTCTCGGATTTCGACGAAACCAGTTTCATCGGATCCGTAATGTGATATTATTGTAAGGTTTCAAATTTCAAGTCGATTGGATTTACCGTTTGTCCGGTACAAATTAAAACGCCTAGAAATCGACTTAAATCGGTTTAATTCAAATTGAGCGTTTATAGCCATAACTCGCACATACTTCCGAATTAGCTTCCGAAACCTGTTCCATTGTGTCCGGAACGCGGGATAAACCCTAGGTACGCTGGTTACGGCGTCTAAATCGGAGTTCGGAATTTCCGGGTGAATAGTGTCGAACGGTTCCTTATAAATAGCCCCTACCTCTTCATAAATTGATAAAAATATCAAAACCTAACCCTAATTCAACCCTAGCCGCCACTTTCTATTCTAAGGCCAGAAATGCTCCATCTTCATCACCAAAGATCTTCCAATCCGTCAACAATTAGAGGAAGTTGTCAACATGAAAGTTGGAGAGGGCGATGAGAGCTAGAGATTGAACGGTGGTGATCGGAAACGGAGTCGTGTGGAGGGAGCTAGAGGGGGCCGTGCGGGGCTGTGCACTTGCGTGCGCGAGCACCTAGATGAGGCCGAGCTTCATGGTGTGGCAGGTGGAGGTAGCTCTTGTCGAGAGCTTCGTCATGGCGTTGGAGTGATCGGATTTCGTCGAGTATCGGGGGAGAAATGTTTAACCCTAGTTCAAGCTAAGTGGGTTCAAGGTAACGGCCAAAAATCTGTAGCTTGCGTGAATGTAGAAGATGATAAAGCACGGTCCAGATCTGATGAAGTGAGATCGTGTGGCTAGGAATTGATGAGGTTAAAAATATAAATAGTTATGTTGTAAATGTAAGTATATAAACTCGTGTAACTTCAGAAATTCGTAACTTTTTCATACGAGGTCGAAAAAATGCAAACTCAGTTGCGTTGGAATCGTATGGACGAGCACTACGCGATGGAGTTGGTTTGGAGTCGTTTGGAGTTAGTGAGAATTTCGGGTAAAATTAAACGCGCGTTTAATTTTATTCGAAATAAAAGCTAAAACGGAATTTAAAACCAAGGTGAGAATTTCTCACTCAATCGAATAGATTTCGATTTTTTTTTAAATAGTTAGATTTAAAATATTTGAATGCATGTTTGAATGATGACTGTAAATTATTGATTGTTAAAATAGACATTATACGCCGTTAGTAAGCGGATGTTATTTATTAAAAACATATACCGCGAATATTTCATAAACAGTGAAATTGGTATTATATATAATATCAATATATATATATTGGCATATGTATATATTGCAGTTGTTGATTTCCCGCATTTTTTGTTTAGCGGATGAGACCCTATTACGCCGTTAGTAAGCGGATAATATTTATTAAGAACATGTACCGCGATAATTTCGTACTGGAGCGAAATTGGTATTGTGCTAATGTTTTTGGATGCAGGAAACAGGTTGGAGGGATCCAACTGGATTCCTCAACAGTTTTAATTGATTATGGATATTTTGATATTTGATTGATTATCATATACGATATATGATGGATCGGGTAGTCGTGATTGACTATTTGGTGTGTAGCATCATTGGACCCAGATTTTGGGATTTTAAAATGATTTTAAAAGTGATTTTGAAAATATACTATATTTTTGGAATTGATCCATTATAAATAAATAAACGTTATAATTTTTAAAGTTATAAAAATTATGGTTTTTGTGAAATATAGTTAAAAAGCTGATTTTTAGAAATACGATTAAAAGTCGATTTTTGAGAAATATGAACTAATGATTTTATAAAATAATTTAGATTGGATTTTTGAATATATGATAAAAGTTTAAATATAGGATTTATAAAATTTGATTATTTTATAAATCGAAATGATGAAATTATAAAGGAATTTAAAGACGTTTTAGAATAATAATATAAACTGATTTATATTAAGAGATTTATAAATGGATATTTATAAATTGAAATATAGACATTATAAAACGAGTTTTTATAAGTGTTTGAATGTAGTGAAAATGAATTTCATAAATGAATGAAATTTATAGAACTATAAACTGTGAAGTTATAAATGAAATTTATAAATAGTAAGATTTATAAATTTGGTGAAATTATTTGAAGAATAGATTGATTAAATAAATAAATCTTATAAGTTATAAGGTTTATAAATTGAAAAGTCTTTAAAAAGAACGATTTTGTAAAATAATCGTTTTATAAGTATTTAACTTATAATATGAACTTTTAGTTTATAATTTAGTTATAAACTGGAATAGGTTAATAAAGGAATTTATAAAAAGGAAGTTTTTATAAATAAATAGAAATGGAGTTTATAAACGTTGTTTTATAAATTCGCAAACGACTTATTTTGATAAGTTAATTGTTATAACTTAGAAATAGAGTTATATTCACATTTTGAATAGTGAATAATCCTTTGAATTAAAATGAATGAAAGGATGGAATTTGTTAAAGAAGTATTTTCACGTTTTTGAATAGTGAATGATATGTTAAAGGAATTGTTTTGAATGAGATGTTTAAATTGAATTAAACGATCTAACAATGTTTTAAACATGTTAAGATTCGAAACAATAGATTTCAACGTTTATTGTTGAAATAGATGTTTTCGAGAAATAAAAGGAAATGGTGGACTATAACACTGTTGTTATAGTAAATGATTTCTGAAAGGAAATGTTTTGTATAGTATTGGGATTTATATATCTATTTAATTTCGAATCCCTATACTAATGATTTTGGGTTGTCGTAATGATGTTTTACGTAACATTCGTTTTAGCCCAAGTAAATATGTTTAAGAGAATGATTTCCTTAATAGAATGAAATATATACTTAATTTCGATTTAAGTATATTGAATATTTTCCAAGTGTTGAAAATAAATAAAATTTGTGAATTACTTATTAAATAAGTATGGAATTGTTTTCCAATATGAAGTGAAAAATTAGAATTTATCTTTTTGAAGATAAATTGAAAATGAATAATTGAAACGATATGCATGAATATTTTGAAATATAAATTCACTAAGGAATTTATATGTGAAAGTGGAATTTGTTTGAAAATAAATATTGATTTATTTTTGAAGTGTTGAAATTATATATCTTGTAAAGATATTTTGGAAAATAAATAATTTGGAAAATTATTTGGAATCTGGTGATGTGTGCATATCAATTGATAGTTCAATAACCGACTATCAGTATTTCCCTTTGAATGGGTATTTGATGTGATTTGTTGGAATGTGAATGCCACACTTATTTTTTGAATAAGCGCTCACTATTCGGGTTAACCGGGAAAGGACCATGGGGTCGTATAACCCATTCCGAATATGTGATACGTCGTTATGAATTGCATTGAAGATCGGTGTTGAAGACCGAGTATTTGCAAAAGCGATAGGATGACCTATCGATTGTCTCTGCACTGGGTAGCTCCTGGTATAGAGATTCCTTAAGTGATGGGAAATTCGATCGGGATTGTGAATACCCGTATTGCAAGGGCTTCGTAAGAAGTGCCTTCGGTTTTGTTCGAGCCCGGAACAGACTTGTATGGATTGTATGTCTGACATTACAATTTGAGATATAAAGCCGATTTCTTTCAAATATATTTCTGTTGGTGGCGAAGAATTTATTCTTTGCTTAACACCCTTCTCTGAGACGTACGAGCTCAGAGGTTATATAGTTGAAGTTATCAGCGATATATTCCCAATTTGGTAATGTGACATGCTGAGTGATGCTGAAATGATCATTGTGTTGATTATTTGTGATAGGATCGTTTATTTGATCGTCTATCCTTGTGATCATTGTGTTGATCATTTGTTGACCCAAAGCATGGCTTTTGTATAAAATATGTTTTTGTGGACGTGACTTCGTCGAGCCTCACACCCCGTGAATGGTCAAAACAGGAAAGAAGCAGCAAGGTTATGAGGGGTAGCACCCTTTAGGATGTGTCCATTTCCTTCTGGAAAAGGGTGGTATCATGGTATGGAGCCCAGATACTTACTCATGTTGAAAACACTTTGTTATGATTGTGTGAATTGATTACGAGCGCTCGGTGATAAAGGTCCCAAAGGACCGGGGGATGGCATATTCGGTCAGTTGTTACTCAGTTAGGAGTAACCCGGCCTTGTGTTGGTAGAGATCCGGTTTGGTTCTCGGGGATGTCCATCCAGAGGCATTCTCATGTGGCAATGGGAAGTTCCTTGGCCTGATCATTCGTTGGAAATCCAAAGAAACAATACGTGACTTGTACGGTATTAGTTGTATAACCTGCTATGGAATGTGGCGGTAACCTGCTATTGAACATAGTTAGCTATAGTAGGCATACGATAATGGTCGTATGTTGGCTAAGATTTATATTCTACTTTCGAAATGAATTTTTCCTACACTATACACTAATAATAATATCAAATGTTATTTTAAATGCGTATCAAGCATCTTTGACTATCATAAGGAGAAATCTCCTCCGATTCTGCGTTTGCATTGTGTGTGTGTGCGGGAGGCCTTATGGTAGTCTCATTTTTAAAAGCATTGCGAATTGATTAAAAATATTCCTCTATTTTGATTTTAAAGTAAATAAACTGTTTTGAGTTCTCACACCAGTCACATGACTGACTTGGAGTTTATTGTTTTCCTTCCTAAACTCTGGGTGCCCACCATTTTCCACACGGGCAGTTAAGAGTTAGGTTTATCAGGATATTCTGGATATTCTGGAGTTGCTGGAGGCAAGCTGGATGGCATGGCGTATTACTAGTATATAGTATTTCTTTTTCCGCTGCACTGTTATTGTTGTATGATGTTGTACACTCTGATGATATGATGTAATGAAATGAAATGTAATGTAATAACTGATATAGTTCTTTGTTTAAAGATTATTCATTTATTATTATATGTTGTTCCGCTGCGAATTGTGAGATTCTGTTGTTGTTCTGTTGTTTTCTATTCCGTCCTATTTTCTTCTGTTTTTCTTTTCCGTTCTATTCTCTTTTTCTTCTATTAAAAAAAAAATTTCCTATCCTCCATTTTCTATTTTTCTGTTTTTTTTAAATTTTCTTTCCTCTCTATTTCCTATCTCTTCTCTCTTCTTTCTTTTTCTTTTCTTTTTAAAACCCTAACTGTTCGGTTTTTCGGTAACGAAAATCCGTACCGTTACATTTGGTATCAGAGCTTATGGTTAAGCGACAACCATGGTTCTGTAGGGTATTACTCATTAGAGATAGAGTCAGCAGTACTCTAGAATGAGTTTGAGTGTAATAATAGCTATGAGAGCGTATTTGTTAGTGAATATAAAATTGTTTTATATTGTGATGATTGGTTTATTGAGTGGCATATGAACTTTCGTCAGCGTGGTCCGCAAGACTATGCCGAAGGGGTTTCTAAACACTTGAATAGAACAATTCGACACAATATTGTTTTTAAATTGGGTAAATGGAATATAACTTAAGAGATATTGAATTAAGTTGATATTGGTATCAAAGTAAATTAATTAAGTTAAGTGATAGATATGAACTTAAGTTATGTGAATAGAAATTCAACTTTGTAATTGAATTAATGAATTGAATATTAATCAATTAAATGTGAATAATTGATATGAAATAATAAATGAAAGTGTAAATTCATTTAAAATCTAATGTTACTGAAAGTTAAATAAAATTGAATGAAAATCAATTTAATTAATTCAATTGAAAGTGATGGTGTTAAACCAAGATGAATATAAGCAAAGGAATTTGGTGGTAATTAATATACATTGGTTGATATTGATTGTTAGTTGATAGTATAAAATTCATTAAGTGTTAATGAAAATGAATTAGCGAAATTGGAAGCTATGAAATTGAATTCAAATTGAAAGTAAATAAGTTTGAATAAGAATTGAAAGTGAATTAGATTTAATTAGTAAATGTAAACTAATTGAATTGAGAATGAATGTTAGTAAATCCAATGTAAATAAATCAAATGTGATTTGATAGTGAAAACCTATTTCATTGAATATTAATGAGAATATGAATGAATATAATTGGTTATGGATGTTAGTTGGTTGATGTTTGCATTTGTTGTTTGGTTGCATTTGCTATGTGACATATATAGTCATTATGTTGCTATATGTGGTATATTGAGATTATTTCCATATATACATGTTCTCATGTTGTTTGTTAAGTGTTGAGTAGGTGCGGATCGCGTTGCTTCGCATTTGGAGTTCGCTTTAGCGCTATATTAGCTGTATATGCTTGCTAATAAAATATAAGGTACATATCTCGGATTAAATACCGTACTTTTACACTTTTTTCCCTGCGGGATGCCTCATTACTTGATGAGATGTATATTTGTGATATATATACTGTCATTTTTTTTTCGGATCGAGCCGCGCAAAGGAGACTATGGCGAATTTTTCCGAAAATTTAAGGCGTTAGAAAAATTTGAGAAAATTGGGAAATTTTTTGAAAACTTTAACTTTGATTTTGGAATTGAAAGTTAAACAATAATAGTTGCTTTTGAAATGATAACTAAGTATGATTTGAAAACTTAGTAAAGATTTGTAAGCAGTTTAATTATGAATTTTGGAAAGTTAATAAATTCTGTAACCTTTCTTACTTGTAATTTCGAGGACGAAATTCTTTTAAGGGGGAAAGATTGTAACGACCCAGAATTTTTAATAATTAAAATTTGAATATTTAATTAATTTTAAATATTTATAAGTGAATTTATAAGTCAAATAAATTTTTATTTGAATTTTTGGATTTAATTGGATTATTAAATCAATAATTTAATACGTTAAATTATGGAAATAATTGAAAATTGAGTTAAATATGATTGAAAATGATTTGTAAAATTTTATTTTATCATGTTGAAGTTAGAACGATATTTTAGAACTTTTAAAATCGAATTAAAAGTTAATTTGTGAAAATTGAATATTTTGATATTAAATAATCGACTGTAAAATAGCCAATTTTTGAACAGTCTCAGAATTGAACGAAACCAGTTTCATTGGATCCGTAATAGTTAGTTATTACCGGATTTCAATTTTCGTATCAATCGGAGTTATCGTTTGATCGTGGCAGCTCGAAACGCATCGAATTATTTTTAATTTAAATTTGGCGAGTCAAAATAGCCATTTTTCAAAAAGTCTCGGATTTCGACGAAACTAGTTTCATCGGATCCGTAATGTGATATTATTGTAAGGTTTCAAATTTCAAGTCGATTGGATTTACCGTTTGTCCGGTACAAATTAAAACGCCTAGAAATCGACTTAAATCGGTTTAATTCAAATTGAGCGTTTATAGCCATAACTCGCACATACTTCCGAATTAGCTTCCGAAACCTGTTCCATTGTGTCCGGAACGCGGGATAAACCCTAGGTACGCTGGTTACGGCGTCTAAATCGGAGTTCGGAATTTCCGGGTGAATAGTGTCAAACGGTTCCTTATAAATAGCCCCTACCTCTTCATAAATTGATAAAAATATCAAAACCTAACCCTAATTCAACCCTAGCCGCCACTTTCTATTCTAAGGCCAGAAATGCTCCATCTTCATCACCAAAGATCTTCCAATCCGTCAACAATTAGAGGAAGTTGTCAACATGAAAGTTGGAGAGGGCGATGAGAGCTAGAGATTGAACGGTGGTGATCGGAAACGGAGTCGTGTGGAGGGAGCTAGAGGGGCCGTGCGTGGGCTGTGCACTTGCGTGCGCGAGCACCTAGATGAGGCCGAGCTTCATGGTGTGGCAGGTGGAGGTAGCTCTTGTCGAGAGCTTCGTCATGGCGTTGGAGTGATCGGATTTCGTCGAGTATCGGGGGAGAAATGTTTAACCCTAGTTCAAGCTAAGTGGGTTCAAGGTAACGGCCAAAAATCTGTAGCTTGCGTGAATGTAGAAGATGATAAAGCACGGTCCAGATCTGATGAAATGAGATCGTGTGGCTAGGAATTGATGAGGTTAAAAATATAAATAGTTATGTTGCAAATGTAAGTATATAAACTCGTGTAACTTCAGAAATTCGTAACTTTTTCATACGAGGTCGAAAAAATGCAAACTCAGTTGCGTTGGAATCGTATGGACGAGCACTACGCGATGGAGTTGGTTTGGAGTCGTTTGGAGTTAGTGAGAATTTCGGGTAAAATTAAACGCGCGTTTAATTTTATTCGAAATAAAAGCTAAAACGGAATTTAAAACCAAGGTGAGAATTTCTCACTCAATCGAATAGATTTCGATTTTTTTTTAAATAGTTAGATTTAAAATATTTGAATGCATGTTTGAATGATGACTGTAAATTATTGATTGTTAAAATAGACATTATACGCCGTTAGTAAGCGGATGTTATTTATTAAAAACATATACCGCGAATATTTCATAAACAGTGAAATTGGTATTATATATAATATCAATATATATATATTGGCATATGTATATATTGCAGTTGTTGATTTCCCGCATTTTTTGTTTAGCGGATGAGACCCTATTACGCCGTTAGTAAGCGGATAATATTTATTAAGAACATGTACCGCGATAATTTCGTACTGGAGCGAAATTGGTATTGTGCTAATGTTTTTGGATGCAGGAAACAGGTTGGAGGGATCCAACTGGATTCCTCAACAGTTTTAATTGATTATGGATATTTTGATATTTGATTGATTATCATATACGATATATGATGGATCGGGTAGTCGTGATTGACTATTTGGTGTGTAGCATCATTGGACCCAGATTTTGGGATTTTAAAATGATTTTAAAAGTGATTTTGAAAATATACTATATTTTTGGAATTGATCCATTATAAATAAATAAACGTTATAATTTTTAAAGTTATAAAAATTATGGTTTTTGTGAAATATAGTTAAAAAGCTGATTTTTAGAAATACGATTAAAAGTCGATTTTTGAGAAATATGAACTAATGATTTTATAAAATAATTTAGATTGGATTTTTGAATATATGATAAAAGTTTAAATATAGGATTTATAAAATTTGATTATTTTATAAATTGAAATGATGAAATTATAAAGGAATTTAAAGACGTTTTAGAATAATAATATAAACTGATTTATATTAAGAGATTTATAAATGGATATTTATAAATTGAAATATAGACATTATAAAACGAGTTTTTATAAGTGTTTGAATGTAGTGAAAATGAATTTCATAAATGAATGAAATTTATAGAACTATAAACTGTGAAGTTATAAATGAAATTTATAAATAGTAAGATTTATAAATTTGGTGAAATTATTTGAAGAATAGATTGATTAAATAAATAAATCTTATAAGTTATAAGGTTTATAAATTGAAAAGTCTTTGAAAAGAATGATTTTGTAAAATAATCGTTTTATAAGTATTTAACTTATAATATGAACTTTTAGTTTATAATTTAGTTATAAACTGGAATAGGTTAATAAAGGAATTTATAAAAAGGAAGTTTTTATAAATAAATAGAAATGGAGTTTATAAACGTTGTTTTATAAATTCGCAAACGACTTATTTTGATAAGTTAATTGTTATAACTTAGAAATAGAGTTATATTCACATTTTGAATAGTGAATAATCCTTTGAATTAAAATGAATGAAAGGATGGAATTTGTTAAAGAAGTATTTTCACGTTTTTGAATAGTGAATGATATGTTAAAGGAATTGTTTTGAATGAGATGTTTAAATTGAATTAAACGATCTAACAATGTTTTAAACATGTTAAGATTCGAAACAATAGATTTCAACGTTTATTGTTGAAATAGATGTTTTCGAGAAATAAAAGGAAATGGTGGACTATAACACTGTTGTTATAGTAAATGATTTCTGAAAGGAAATGTTTTGTATAGTATTGGGATTTATATATCTATTTAATTTCGAATCCCTATACTAATGATTTTGGGTTGTCGTAACGATGTTTTACGTAACATTCGTTTTAGCCCAAGTAAATATGTTTAAGAGAATGATTTCCTTAATAGAATGAAATATATACTTAATTTCGATTTAAGTATATTGAATATTTTCCAAGTGTTGAAAATAAATAAAATTTGTGAATTACTTATTAAATAAGTATGGAATTGTTTTCCAATATGAAGTGAAAAATTAGAATTTATCTTTTTGAAGATAAATTGAAAATGAATAATTGAAACGATATGCATGAATATTTTGAAATATAAATTCACTAAGGAATTTATATGTGAAAGTGGAATTTGTTTGAAAATAAATATTGATTTATTTTTGAAGTGTTGAAATTATATATCTTGTAAAGATATTTTGGAAAATAAATAATTTGGAAAATTATTTGGAATCTGGTGATGTGTGCATATCAATTGATAGTTCAATAACCGACTATCAGTATTTCCCTTTGAATGGGTATTTGATGTGATTTGTTGGAATGTGAATGTCACACTTATTTTTTGAATAAGCGCTCACTATTCGGGTTAACCGGGAAAGGACCATGGGGTCGTATAACCCATTCCGAATATGTGATACGTCGTTATGAATTGCATTGAAGATCGGTGTTGAAGACCGAGTATTTGCAAAAGCGATAGGATGACCTATCGATTGTCTCTGCACTGGGTAGCTCCTGGTATAGAGATTCCTTAAGTGATGGGAAATTCGATCGGGATTGTGAATACCCGTATTGCAAGGGCTTCGTAAGAAGTGCCTTCGGTTTTGTTCGAGCCCGGAACAGACTTGTATGGATTGTATGTCTGACATTACAATTTGAGATATAAAGCCGATTTCTTTCAAATATATTTCTGTTGGTGGCGAAGAATTTATTCTTTGCTTAACACCCTTCTCTGAGACGTACGAGCTCAGAGGTTATATAGTTGAAGTTATCAGCGATATATTCCCAATTTGGTAATGTGACATGCTGAGTGATGCTGAAATGATCATTGTGTTGATTATTTGTGATAGGATCGTTTATTTGATCGTCTATCCTTGTGATCATTGTGTTGATCATTTGTTGACCCAAAGCATGGCTTTTGTATAAAATATGTTTTTGTGGACGTGACTTCGTCGAGCCTCACACCCCGTGAATGGTCAAAACAGGAAAGAAGCAGCAAGGTTATGAGGGGTAGCACCCTTTAGGATGTGTCCATTTCCTTCTGGAAAAGGGTGGTATCATGGTATGGAGCCCAGATACTTACTCATGTTGAAAACACTTTGTTATGATTGTGTGAATTGATTACGAGCGCTCGGTGATAAAGGTCCCAAAGGACCGGGGGATGGCATATTCGGTCAGTTGTTACTCAGTTAGGAGTAACCCGGCCTTGTGTTGGTAGAGATCCGGTTTGGTTCTCGGGGATGTCCATCCAGAGGCATTCTCATGTGGCAATGGGAAGTTCCTTGGCCTGATCATTCGTTGGAAATCCAAAGAAACAATACGTGACTTGTACGGTATTAGTTGTATAACCTGCTATGGAATGTGGCGGCAACCTGCTATTGAACATAGTTAGCTATAGTAGGCATACGATAATGGTCGTATGTTGGCTAAGATTTATATTCTACTTTCGAAATGAATTTTTCCTACACTATACACTAATAATAATATCAAATGTTATTTTAAATGCGTATCAAGCATCTTTGACTATCATAAGGAGAAATCTCCTCCGATTCTGCGTTTGCATTGTGTGTGTGTGCGGGAGGCCTTATGGTAGTCTCATTTTTAAAAGCATTGCGAATTGATTAAAAATATTCCTCTATTTTGATTTTAAAGTAAATAAACTGTTTTGAGTTCTCACACCAGTCACATGACTGACTTGGAGTTTATTGTTTTCCTTCCTAAACTCTGGGTGCCCACCATTTTCCACACGGGCAGTTAAGAGTTAGGTTTATCAGGATATTCTGGATATTCTGGAGTTGCTGGAGGCAAGCTGGATGGCATGGCGTATTACTAGTATATAGTATTTCTTTTTCCGCTGCACTGTTATTGTTGTATGATGTTGTACACTCTGATGATATGATGTAATGAAATGAAATGTAATGTAATAACTGATATAGTTCTTTGTTTAAAGATTATTCATTTATTATTATATGTTGTTCCGCTGCGAATTGTGAGATTCTGTTGTTGTTCTGTTGTTTTCTATTCCGTCCTATTTTCTTCTGTTTTTCTTTTCCGTTCTATTCTCTTTTTCTTCTATTAAAAAAAAAAAATTCCTATCCTCCATTTTCTATTTTTCTGTTTTTTTTAAATTTTCTTTCCTCTCTATTTCCTATCTCTTCTCTCTTCTTTCTTTTTCTTTTCTTTTTAAAACCCTAACTGTTCGGTTTTTCGGTAACGAAAATCCGTACCGTTACAAAAGTCGTATAGGTAATATTATTCTTGCAACAGTGATTAATGTATTCTTGAACAACAGCCCACCGTCAGTGATATTTCTCCTGTTAATGAAAACAATTTGTGAAAAGACAATTGGATCGTTCATTCTTATACTAAGTCTATTAGCTAAAACTTTTGAAATAATTTTAACGGAACAGTTGGAAACAGGTCTAAACACTTTTAAATTATTAGCACCTACTTTTTTGTGCAATAAAGTAATATTTGAAAAATTAAATCTTTCTAATTGCAAATTTTCATTGTAGAATTCCTTAAACATGCTAATTAAATCGAATTTTAAAACATCCCAAAATATTTTATAAAAGAAACTAGGGAACCATCAGACCCGGATAATTATCAGCAAGCATGTCATTAATAGCTTTCCAAATTTCCTCTTTAGTAAAAGGATTATCTAACTCAGAAAGGTCAACATTAGAACTAGAAGGATAAAGATCATTCCATCTAGCATTAATTCAATGCTTATTTTTTATTACCCAAAATATCTCTATAATAGTCTGTAAAGGCCTTATCAAATCTCTATGATCGACCAATTCTTCATTATTTTTAAAAATAGAACTAATTGTATTACTTCGTTTTCTACCATTAGCCATATTATGAATTTTTTTTATATTATTATTATCTTCATTTATACATTGAATTCTATATCTCTGTTTCCACATAACCTCCTCTTTTTCAAAAATAGAATCAAGCTATTCTTTTAGATTAACAAGAATGTTACGCTCACCTAGATTTAGTTGTCTGGTTTCTTCTATCTTGTTTATGTTAAGCATTTCAGGAAGAATGTTTTCTTTTTTAATTTTTATACTACCGAAAACACTATTACTCCAATTTTAAAAAAAACCTAAGACCCCTAAGTTTTAACAAAATTTTTAGCAGAATTATCCTTGTTTCTAATATTATGAAAGCTCACAGAAAACCATTTATTTTTTAATTAAATTCAAAAAATTGGATTCTAATAACCATATTTTCTCGAATTTAAAGGATCTATTAATAAATATATGTTGTTCACATGTGAGAATAATAGGATAATGATCAAAATAAGTGTATGCAAAGTCAAAAACTCTTCAAATAGGAAATTTATCCTCAATTTCATCACTAACCAAAAACTTATCGGGAAGAGCCATAGATGGGGACTCCCTAGTATCACTCCATGTCAACTCTCAAGATGAATTTTAATCAAATTAAAATTAATAAATTGGTCAAATTCTTCTGTAGTAGAGAAATCACCCTCCCATGGTGAACGCTCTCCTATAAAATGTGTAACGTTGAAATCACACCCCAAATGCAAGAACTAAGAGCTAAAGATCTAAATTCTAGACATACATTCCATAGAATCCTATGATCCATTTTAGGGTTTGGCCCATAAACATTAGAAATATTTAAAAAAAATATCGCTAAGATTAATGAGAATAATATGCAGAGAGTGTTGCTTGGAAATACATTGAAGCATTTTAAAATAATTATCCTGCCACCCAATCAATAAAACCCCAGAAGCACCAACAGAAGGTAATAAGCTCATTTCCTAAAATGATAACCATCTAATCTTCTATAAAACGAACATCAGGGTATTCAATTTTAGTTTTCTATAAGAGTGCAATGTCAATAGAATAGTCTTTAAAAAAAATCTAATGTTGTCACATTTATTTAAATCATGTAATCCCCTAATATTTTAACTAATGATCCTCATACACCAAGAGATAGCCCTATCAGATTCCGTACTTCTAATACACGCTAAATCTATCTCAACATCAGTAAAGACATAAGCAGCATCTGCAGCTAATTGACAAAACTCAAAAAAAGACAAACTACCTAAAGCATATGATGAATACAAACTGTCCAAATTGAAAATCATACCCGAGCCTGAATTCATAGCACCACCCATGACATCCGAATCAGGAAGCTTACCCATGGACTGAGGCTGACTACCATGGATCCTGGCACTGCAACGAACCGATCCATTACAACTACATATTTTCTACGCCTACCTCTCATCGAAGAAGAAGACCAACAAGTTGCAGATTTGCTGCTAATATCACTAGCTTGACTATTAGCTAAGATACAAGACTACCGCATCAAAGAATTATCCAAACTACTGTTCACGATGCCATTATCAACGCTGCACAAATCCTGATGATTGCTAATCAATATCACACTTATTTACATTATCCTTTGTCTCTGATAGCCTAACCATATCAACCGAGCCCAAATTATAATCAATAACCCTATATACTTCAACAGTACTCTTCTTCTCCAACCAATCAACAACCTCCTTCTCTAAACAAACCTCCCTATCAAAATCCACAGGCAAAACCGATGACGGATTATCAATATTTCCAATCATGTCGTTAGACTCTCCAACCAGTTCAGTA
This sequence comes from Allium cepa, assembly GCA_030765085.1. Classification (NCBI taxonomy): domain Eukaryota; kingdom Viridiplantae; phylum Streptophyta; class Magnoliopsida; order Asparagales; family Amaryllidaceae; genus Allium; species Allium cepa. The sequence goes on from CM060932.1 coordinate 614,069,974, forward strand.
TGATTAACAACATAAGGTACAATACTCAAAGATAGGTTATCATCAGTGCAGTGCAAACTGTGTGCACCATGCAGACTAATACCAGCAATAATATCATCAGCGGCTTCTACAACTGATATAACCGATCTCCCCTCAACTTCAACATCAATGAGCAATTCAGAATATTCAACACCAGCATAACCATTCCAAACATGCACGCATCAATCCGTGGATAATCTATGAAATTTGGAGAAGAATTCACTTTGTCTATTAAAATTCCACGTACAACACTTTGATTCTCATGATATCTCATCACACAATTAGCCTCTCGAACAGCAGTATCCACATTATCAGCTAACTTGACTCTCTGAGTAATATTATCATCATCAATAGTTCCTCTAACACCTGCCTAGTCAACAGAAGCAATCTTTGATTGTTTACCATCATCAAAACTAATCCTTTTCCTTGCAATAGAATTCACATTACTTCCCACTACTCTTTCCAAATGTTTTACAGCAGAATCTTCGAATGATTGAGTATGAAAACCACTCTCAACATCAAATATTATAGAATTTGGATCAGAATCTTTCAAAGAAGTAAAAAATCAAATTTTTTGGCGGTAGATAATTCAAAATTTCCCAACTCGCAAAAATCTTTTTGACTCGTTTAATTTTGTACTGATAAAACCTATTGTTTAACTCACCAGCCTTTGTATCAGCTCTAGAATCATTCACCAAAACATTTATATTCGACGAATAAGAATCCACAAAGCATTAAGTAACAGAAGGGTTAAAGAGAATTGGATTGGACCCAATAAAATCTAATCTTTTGGCAGGGATAAGAAGCTCTGGATCAACACCAAACGAACAGCCATTTTTCTCATTCAAAATGACATCTTTAACAACATTCAAACCTATATTATTGGAAGAAAATTCTGACTTTCCAAAATATTCCTATGGATCCCCAAATTTGTCTCTGTATCCCTTACCAATATTGACCGAGTTTATAGCATCAAAATGAACAAACATCTCCTCTAACAGTTTAATTCCTTCGACCCTCTTTAGCCACAGATGATCCAGTAGAATCCCTTTTATCCACGTACATTTTAAAATGAATTGAAATCCATGGTCGACAATAGAAGGATAAGAATCAGGAGGATCTAATTTCGATGAACGGACTCTCTTCTTGCGGCCAAACTTTCCACATCTAAAGCGCCTGACTGGATCGCACAATCTTTTCCAAATGCTTAATATCCCCACAATGATAACAGAATATCTTACCTCTTTTTGAATCAATCCAGTTCTTGGATTTTAAATTTCAAATAAATGAATTTTGCTGAGATGGATTACGGTTCTTAACAACATGAGCGTACGAGCGATGTAGGGAATCACGATACCGAAAATAGGAAGAAAAAATCGATTGCAGATTAGAATGAAATGGAGATGTTAGAAATTGATAACAAGAAGCCGAAGTTGAAGATGCCATTGTTTTTTATATAAAAGGAGTTTTTCACCAAATTCAGACATTTTAAAAAGTGGAAAATAGGCCGCAGGACAAACAATTCGCTTTTTTGGGCTAAAAAACGCGCGTTTTATTTTTTGGGCTGAAGTCCAAACATGATTATTTTATTCGTCGCGCAATCATTACTTATTTCTCTTTACTTTCTCTTCTTTTCTCTCGTTTCTTTCTCTTTCAAATCATCTTGCAAATTTTAGTTCTGAGATGTCGTTGCATAATGAGTACCGATTTGGATTTCTGATCTTTTTTTGTACGCGCGTTCCTGCTGTATGATAACATAGGTAAGTTTAACTTAATTTTTTGATGTCGATTTTGAATTTTTTGCTTGATCTGGCTACTTTTGTTTTATTTTCTGACTATTTTACTACCGTTTAGAAATTCTTAGACTGTTTGGATATAATATGTCTGATTTGGGTACAAGATTGGGAGGTGAAATCAGGTATGATTTTATTATGCTTTATGCTATGTCCAGTTAGCATTTTCAAACTGTTTGGTGTTATAAAAATATTTTATATTAATTTTACCGTTTTCTTCTGTTGTTGTCTCGTGCATAATGTATTTTAATCCTACCACAATTTATATTTAACTGTACGTTGGTATTCTTTTACATTTTACTTACCTTTTAACTTTTTAGTTCACTCTTTTTTTTCTTTGGCAGGAATGTTGATGATAGTATTCTTGTACTGTTTTTACTTGATGAAAACAGCTACTCTGTTCGACTTGATATGACTTGTTCTTTGATTGGTGTTAAAAATAGTATTTGTGAACATTAGCCGCATCTTACCCCTTGTTCTATTGGTATATCCTATAGTTTGGAAAATAAGGCTATCACAGTTGATACTGATTCGGATTTGCATACCATTCTATGCTTTCAAATATACAAGAAATGTTCTTATTTTGTTTTTACTGTTAAGTCAACCATTTGTGCACTGGATTTCAATTTTGATAATAGTTTATCAATTACTTCTGATCATCAGAGTAGTTCAGTGTCTAGTGGTTGTTCGAATATTAAATCTTGTGGCGAGTCAAGTTCTTATTTGAAGGATATTATGAAGAAAGGATCTCAGTTAAATCTTGTGGACTTTATTGGTTATCGTTTCACCGGTGGTGAAGATTTTAGAGAGTTTCTTATGGCTTATCAAATAAAAGAAGGGCGTGAATTGATTTTTGTTAAGAATTGTCCAGAAAGAATATCTGTTATTTGTTCATGGTTTAAAGAAGGTTGTAAGTTCACCATGTATGCTTCTTCAGATCCTGAAAATCTTATTCGTTTTTTTATAAGGACTTACATGTTTGAACATTCATGTGGTGCTGGGTTAAGAGATGTTAAGAAAGTTCATATAACTAGTAGATTTGTGAAATCTTTAATTATTGATCAAATTAGAGATGTGCCGATGAAGAAACCGAAAGACATTATTAATGATTTCAGAAGAGAATTTAATTTCACTCCTTCTTATTATTATGCATACACTGGGAAACAATTGGCGTTGAAGGAAATTTATGGAGATGATGCAATGTCTTACAATGATTTGAATTGGTATCTAGAGGCTATACAAAAAACTAATCCAGGAAGTTATGTTGCTTTGGATGTGGATTCGTCAACTAATCAATTTGAAAGAATTTTCATTGGGTTTAGTGCTTGTTTACTTGGTTTTAGACATTGTCGTCCCATGATATTTTTAGATGCGGCATTTTTGAAGGGCCGATAAGGTGTTTTGTTAGCTGCTACAGCAAAAAATGACAATCAAGGTTTGACTTTTGCTTTTTGTTCTGTTTCTTTTCTTCTATGTGTTGTTTAGTATATTGTTTTAGTTATGTACTATAGTAACATTTGGTGGATGTTGATATATGTTAGTCCTCCATTGTCATTTTAACATTTATATGTTGAATGTATTGTTACTATATATGAAATTATAATATTACATGAATTTAGCATTTGATATCTTATTACATGTTATATGCTAGTATATTTTAGTATTATTATTCTGAATATTATATGCATGTACTATCAAACACATAATGTTATATTAATTTAGGATTAATTATATTATTTTTTTCACTGTTGCAGTCATGTAAATATGTGTAATTTTATGTTGTGAAAGTAATGTACTTTACTAATTTTAGTATACTATTTTCTTGTATTAGCATTTGAAAAAAATTACTGATTTTTTCAGGCTTCTTTCCGCTTGCTATGGGAGTAGTTTCACATGAGAATGAGTCAAATTGGTCTTGGTTTTTGGAGCATTTAAAAGAGATGCTTAGTGAGGATCGTGAATTGGTTTTCATATCTGATCGCCAGTGGGGTTTGCTGTTAGGTGTTCCAAAAGTGTTTTCAGCTTCTTTTCATAGCTACTGCACATTTCATATGGAGCAAAACATTGGTTCAGTAGTAAAAACTTGCAAGGGCGATACCTCTATTGTTGATTTGTTTAAACTTTTGACTCGAGCTTCAAATCCTTATGATTTTGATCGCTATCTGTTAAATTTTAAAGAAACTGGTGGTGTTGCTGCAATTAATTTTTTAAATGATAAACCTTTTGAACATTGGACTGATTTGTTTTTTCAAGGCAAGAGGTATGGAGAATATTCATCTAATGTGGCTGAAAGCTTTAACTCTTGGATTGTGGATGATAGATTTATGCCTATTACATCTTGTCTAGATGGAATCCGGGTTAAAATAATAGAACAAATGGCGAACAGGAGAGAAGAATGTCATCAATGGACTACTACTTTATGCCCGGTTATGGAGCAACGGTTGTCGCAATTAGTTAATGAAGGTTTTGGGTGGGATACATATAGGTCTTCGGAAAACGTTTTTGAAGTTAGATCTCCAATATCACATCATGTTGATCTTGGAAAAAGATTATGTACTTGTAACCAGTGGAAAGTTACAGGTTTTCCATGTGCACATGCTATCAAGTGTATGAATAGGTCAAGGCGGTCAGTATATGATTATGTGGATTATTATTTTACAGCTGATGCTTTTAGATCTAGTTATGCATATGCTATTATTCCAATTCCTAATGTTGGTAAGCCAATTGTTAGTGGAGATGAAGTCATAATTAAACCGCCTAAAGAAATTCGAGGTGCTGGAAGACCTTCTACTAAAAGACATGGTGGTTTTTCTTATTCTCAGAGTAAGCGGAATAAATGTACTAATTGCAATCAAGTTGGACATAACAAGAGGAATTGTCAAGCTTCAATGAAGATTTAAATTTGAATTTTATTTTTTTCTTTCATTTCTGTCATTTTATTATTTGTGTTTCTGTACTGTTTACTTATTTGATATAGTCATACTTTTTTTCTTTTCTGATACTAGTACATGTACTGTGATGATTGATTGTTTTAATAAGAAGTTTTTTTTTGTGGTTTTTTTGGTTTGTGGAGCATATTATTTTCATTTGTATGTGATGAAAAAATATTGATATGTTAGTATCAGATGCTTTCTGTTAATTGAGCAATTCATTGGAATAATGCTATTTGTATTTAGCTTTTTTATTTATGACATAGTAGAAAGGTTGTCATATTTGTTTATCAGTTATATATTACTAAACTCTGTGATGTTGCTCTAAAAAAATTACAGTAAAGATGAAGTGATGTTAGTATAGCTGTAGAAAAATTGTGAAGAACACCTGTACTAATGTGATTATAATTACCATAACTGAAGTTAGTAAGCAAAGTTCAGAACATGTTTTTGTATAATAGTCTGGTAGGTACTTTTTCTTCAGTCTACAAAACTTCACAACTTTCTGCATAGTATTTTCCTATAAAACCAAACAGTGCAGAAAGATAATGTGGTTCTTTGTCTAAATATATATTTCTACAGAGATTACTAAAAAAGTCCACAACTTTCTGATCAGTACGAAGTCTGTTATTGATGATCCCACACTCTTTAGGTAGTGTAACATCCTCCGCATCTATTACATTGTTTATAAAGTAGTATATGCTGTGAAAATGTTCTCCCTTTTCAAGCATTGTTCAAATGTTATAAGGTTGGTGAAATTTATTTTAGTTGTACCATCAATGTGCAGTGTTGGGATACTTATGTCTGTACACTTTTTTTCTGCAAAGACCATGAATTCTTTCTCCATCGTATATTTTTTCTTCAATCTGAAACCAGTGCCATTTGGTGTTATTGTTAACAGCCACTTTTCTTGTTTATCATCTTTGAATAATTTGGCTATCATTTCCTAGCATCTTATTTTTATGCCAGAAGAAAAATTCAAGATTGGTGCGCAAATTATTTTCTTCAATAAACTGTATATTTTCCAAATTGTATCACTATCTGAAACGTGACATGAATCTAATGCTTGATGAAGTGGAACAAAATCATGCATTTTATTAACAAAATATGAAATTCTACTATATCAAAAAAGCAAACATTTAATAGAACATATGTATAACAAATTACAGGTTTGCAAGAAGTAACACTATTCCAGTTGAATTAGAAGTTCAACAAAATATAAGTATCAATGCTACTACAGTTAGGACTTCATCTTTACTTTAGATAATTCATATTTAACTACAATCAGTACTTCAACTTAAATTGAAGCAATTCAAATTTAACTACAATTATCAGTTTGTCAAATTTTGCAAGTCTTCAAATTTTCTTTTCACTCTGGTTCTTTTTCTTCACTGCTTTCTCAGCTTCTTCAGGAGTTGCATTTGCAAAGAAAGCCATGACATTTCAACTTCTATGTGGATCATTTAGAATATTATAGACCATTTCAGCTCTCATTAGGTTGATATCTTTTTTGCTATAATTGGTGGGGAGGTTTGAGTCTTTGTCCAAATGTTGAATGAATTTCATGACAAATAGAGCACAGTCATTCCTGTTGATTTAAAAGAGAAAAAAACAACAAAAAATGTTACAACCATTTAGCATTTCTCTTAGCATATAAAATTAGGATTCATTTAGGGATGTATGAAGAGTTTTTTCATATCAGTGGACTAAAAAGGCAGTGTTTTAATATTATAATGGTATGATATTTTAGCATTAAAGAAAAAAATACATTAAAATACATTAGACATTTTTACTGTCATTATCATTAATTATTTTGTTAACAGTATGACATTTCCTACGTCATAATCATAATGTAAACTATCACATTTTTCAGTTTTATTGAACAGTGCAATATTGCAATGCTATAATTATTTAGCATTTACATGAACATAAATACTTTACTACATTATACTAATTTACTGCTATTACCATTTAGCACTTTTTTTTCATACACTGTATCCAATCTTTTTTTCCCTTTTTCTGATGCATTGAATATAATGGCATTGTAATTTTTAGTATGATAGATGTGCAGTTTTCTTGAAGAAAATTAAAAACTTAATACTGCTTACGAGCAAAGGTCTTGTTGTGGACAATGTGGTTGCTTTATTGTCTTTGTACCAACTTCTTTATTCAAGATGTTGTTCTCTCTCCACTTTTGTTGAAATATTTTCTCCATCTTTTTTTTCTGTTACAAAAAAAGGAAAAATAGAGTTAGATTTTTTCGTTTTTTTAATTGTTATAAAATATGGTCTTACAAATAGCTGAGCTTGTTTGTAGTGTTGATTTGATGCTGTTGTTGATCTTCTGGGCCTTAAAGAATCGTAATGGCACCATTGCATTTGGTTGTAATCCAATGTTAGCAATGTCCAATGATTTATGTGATGCAACGGGAAAAATATAGTCTCTGTAAATGAATCCATTACTATATTTTGTACTATTGAGTACACTAATGATTGGATTACATTTTCAGTTTCTGTTTGTATTGCGTGCTGCAAATAAAAATTGAATATTAGTTTGGTTTTTTCATTATATTAAATTTCAAAGCAAAATAATATTGTTTACCGTCATGATTGTGCTGAAAATGTAGTTATGTTGGTGTAGTTTCAGCAAACCAATCAATAATCTGCATTACAAAAAGAATGTCACGGTGCTAGTGCTAGTTAACATTTTGTAATGTCAAAATTTGTTGATACTATTAGCATTTTTAAATGTCATACCTGCCCATCTGTAAATTCTTCAAATAGCAAAGCTTCTAACATGGACTGAACCACTATTATCCCTCCTTTCTTACCATCATCTTTGTGCCATGCTACCGTGCTATATAATTTGTAAATTTCAGATTAGTGTAAAACTATAATTCCAATGAAATTATTTAAGTTTTTACTGGTTGTGAAGTACTTACTTTGACGTGTCCTCACATGCAAAAAAAGCTCTTATTATATCCTTCTTCTGTGTATCTAGCATTTGAAAAATGTGGCTTTTTACTATGTTTCTTTGGCGATATTGCTTTCTTTCAGGTGAGTAATTATCCACATCAATAAATTCTTCCTTCTCATCTTCATCGTCTGTGCAAGTTTTTTCTTCATTTTTTTTATTCTCTTTTTCATATTCTTCATCTTCTTTACTGTCTTCTTCACTGGTTTCTTCTTCATTTTCTCCACTTTTTTTTTCACTAGTGTCATCGTTTTCTTTACTGTCTTCTCTTTCATCTTTTTTTTTCTGTGTCTTCATTTTTTATTTGTTCAGTTTCTTTACTGTGGCCATGTTCTTCTTCTCCTTCTTCATTCTCATTTCTTGTTTTATCTTCCTTTTTTCCTTCTTTTTTTTCACTGTTATCTTCACTTCTCACTTTTTTGTTGTGGTACACTATCTCAAACTGATACTGAGGATCTACTTTTGCCTTTTTTTTTTTTTTTTGATTTTAGTCTTTTAATCATTGAAGGGGGTGAGATTTTTTTTAATCGCTGGCTTCTTCTTTCATTCTTATCATCTTGTATATCTTCTTCTTTGTTTTCTTCTTCTTGTATCTCAAAATCTTGTGTGTTCAGCAGCTTGAATGATGGAGGGCTAATACTTTCAAAAGCTTCCTTTTGTTTTCTTTTTTGTTCCTCTTTTTCAAATTGTTGAAGTTTTGATTTCAAGAATTCAATTTCTTTCTCCATTACAGTTAACTCCTTTTCCTTCTGTTTTCTTACTTCATTTTCCTTCTGCAGATCTCTTTTTGTTTGTTGCAAATCGTTTTCCAAGTGTTTGATGTGGTAGATTTGCGTTTGAATTTGTTTTTCTTTCTCACTCAATTCTGCCTCTTCGTCAGCATCTGTTTCAATTTTTTGATGTTTTGTTTCAATAATTGCCAACTGTAATTTGGAAGATTCAAGCAATAGCCTTTCTTTGGCTGTTGTATTTTTGAGTCCAATTGAGATCTGTATTCAATGAGCATCACATATTTTATTAATGCTAAAATTATGTAGCATTTTCTACTAATGATTCTGTTTCAGTATTATGTAAATCTTTTTTTGCATACAAAAAATGAGAATATGGAATCATTCAATATATCATTAACATCTTCCATAATTAAATATAGTAAACTGAGTAACAATTTCCTAAAAATTTAATGCATAAATATCATAAATAAAGATGTAGAAAAAACTATTTTCTGTGTTCTAACTTTGTACACTGGATATTATGTTATAATGCCATTTAGCATTTTTTTTTTGTTATTTATATGTATGTTTGCATAATCTACTGCATCAAAATAAAAATTGGTAACACTATATAGCCATTTTTTGAATCTAATTCTATCATTATTTAGCCTTTTCTTTACTGTTTATATGTAAACAATAAGTGACAATCAATATTAGATGTATATACCTTTTTGCTTTGCACATTCTTTAAATAGTCTTTTGAGACTATGTTCTTCATCCCATTAAGTGACCATTTAGCAAATCTTGCTAAGTCCTTTGACCATTCCTTCCTTGGCTTCATTATGTCCACGTGTTCACATAAAAAATACTAATATATAAAAAATAAAATGTTATTTCACAATTTATTATAATATAGTAGAATGTAAATTAATATCCTTACCAATGGTATCATCGAGCAACCTGACATGTTCCTTGGTTTTTGCTTGAAAAAATTTAATGCTTTAATCAAAGAATAGTGAATGCTTAAAGGCCATGAAACTTGATTCATTTTTTTCAAATCAATTGCATATTGGAGATATCCCCAACTTAACATTCTTTGATTGTCAGGGAAAAAAATGTAATGAAAGAAATAACGATGATAAACTTTGGTAAATCATTTTCCTGTTCTTGAATTTCTTTGTCCAATTGGTTCTTTATCTTTTGAATAATAACATCTCTTGTTATATGATCAATTATGCCAAAGTTTCTCAAAACAAATTGTTGGCAGTTTTCCGGTGTGCTTTGAAAAGAAAACATAGGAAGTGGAAAAATGTTTTTTCCTTGCATGGGTAAATCAAAAATTAAAGAAATGTCTTCTGCTGTTATTTTTATTTTTTTCTCTCCTACAATAAAACATTCTTCTTCAACACAATAAGTGTCCATTAAGTCATCTAAATTTTTTGAACATTTTCTAATGCTTTTACTTCTTATATCACCCTCAAAGAAAGCTTTAAAAAAGTTGTAGAAAGGTGTTTGTTTTAAAAAATTCAATTGATTTTCAGTAAAACCTTTTGTTTTTTAAATCTTTTCAAGCATTTTAACCAAGGCGGATAAACTACACCTATACTGCATAGTTTCCTTATCTGCTGTCTTTCTTTTACGCTTTTTACCGTCTTGTGCTTGCAATGAAGATTTTGTATCCTACAAAATACAAATAAAGAAACTGTGTTAGTTATATTTATGCAAACTAATTTTGTACACATGCAGAGTAAATAAATGATGATGGTACAGTAAAAAAACAAATTTAACATCAATAAGCGATACCAAAACCATGACAGTACAATGATTTAGCATTTTTTTAAAACTTAAGAATATGTTTAACAAAGTAGATTAAGATGATAATTAGTCTTAGCATTTTTATTTGATGCTAATTTCTTTAGCATTTTTATTTGATGCTAATTTCTTTAGCATTTTTGGTAATGAATGTAATTCATGCAATACTAAAACTTTGATGCTACAGTGATTTAGCATTTAATGGTACAGAGAATTCTGTTTTCAAAATAAATTAAGATGATAAATAGTTTTAGCATTTTTACTACATGCTAATTTATTTAGCATAGTTAGAAATCAATTTAATTCATAAAATAACTAAATCATAATGCTATCGTGTTTTAGCATAATGTTGTAACAATGTATTTTGTTTCCAAGTTAATTTAAGATGATAATTAGTGTTAGCATTTTTTGCGAATGCTAATTTTTTGATAATTTTTGGAAATGATTGTAACTTGTCTTAGCATTTTTAATGGATGTTGATTTTTATTGGAAATGCTACAGTTATTTAGCATTTCTGCACCATTAGATTATGTTTACCCAAATCGAACTAATATGATAACTAGTCTTAGCATTTTTAGTAGATGCTAATTTATTTAGCATAGTTATCAATGATTTTAATTCATAAAATAGCCATGCTACATTGTTTTAGCATATTTTTGTACTAAAGTATTTTTTTCCAAATTAAATTAAGATGATAAGCAGTCTTAGCATTTTTCCTAAATGCTAGTTTTTCTAGCATTATTGGAAATGGTTCTAACTTGTCTTAGCATTTTTAATGGATGCTAATTTTTATTGAAAATGCTACAGTTATTTAGCACTTGTGCACCGTTAGAATTTTTTTTTAAATCGAATTAATATGATAACTAGTTTTAGCATTTTTATTAGATCAATGAGTAAAATCTAATAAATTAGTCAAATGCAACTAGTAGAAAAAAAGCAAGTTTAAAGTGATGATAGTTAACAAAAATAACTTTGAGTGATCTGATTTGGTTACTAAAATTTAGTGATGTCACCTATCTGAATACAAATCAAATGAGTACCATAATCATTGTTGCTGAAAATAGAAAAAAATTATAACACCATATCTTCAAATCACTAATATTTCGACAAAATTATTCAGTAATACTACAAGTTTCGACAATAAAGATAAAACCACATGACAAAACGGTCGCTAGAACAAAAAGGATGCAAAATAATATAGCATTTGTTATAAAATAATTATAAATCGGCAGTATATATGTAATAATTTAGTATTATACCTGTTTTTGTTTTTTCTTCTCCATTTCTCTGGTCTTCCTAGCCTTTGTTGCAGCTAACGATAATTTTGACGATACGATTTGGGATTTCGATACCAGTGTAGAACTATGAGACTGATTGTTGGTCGACATAGAAGATTTCGACCTAGTTTCCATTAGAATTTTCGAACGATTGGAATGAGTGTGTCGATTTGTGTTTTTGAATGTGATTATTTATGTGAATTTGTTTTTTTCTTTCGGTTTTGGATGAAGAATTTTAACTGATTTTAGATTAAAACGACTGCAAAACCCTGAATTGGCAAAACCCTATAGACGAAACCAAGGTCAGATGGTTAGTTAGAAAAGGCGGGTCCTTAGGTCCAAATAATTAAACTCGTGGCCCAATAACAATTTTTTTTAATATGTTTGTCCTTTTAACTAATTTCCTCTTTTAAAAAATGTTCATTTTTAACCTTATTTTAATTATCTTATTTATTAAATTTTGTGGGGTGTTACAATCATTTTCATTAGCATCGTTAACATACCTAAACAATTACTGATTCATTTATTCAGTCGTAACTCAATGATTAATTTACTGATATGGCCATATAATCTATACTATAGTTGATATATCTATAAAATCAACTTTTATTCATCATAAATGGGCATCTATCTACTCTATCAATCTATCTACATAGTTTAACGTAAATTTTATGTCAAATTTACTCATCCCCCATTTTGTATTAATTTATTATCAAAGCAATGATACATGATTCCTTAATTTATCAATTTAATTGTTATACCCAAATATGTTAAGTCATCGCAGGACAATAAAAAGGAAAAATTACAAAGGACAAAGCCATTGTATCACAATTTAAGGAAGCCATAGTGTGATGACAATCAATGGCACTCATGATTTTAAGATGAAAGTTGTCATAGGGAAACTTACAAGGGCTTCGTGTGATATCTTTGAACTCGAATGATAAAGCCGCCGTGATGTGTTATGAATCTATTATAATAAATAAGTCACAGTCATCGTCGATCCCATGCTATCATCATGTGTAAATTGACGAAAGCCTGCTATCATGATGAAACTACTAAAGCGGTCAAATAAAAGGTTGTTAAGCCGTCATGGGAAGTTTTGTAACCCGTTATGTGCCATCTCAAAGAGATAAACCAAAGACATCATGAGAAGTTTCATGAGGCATTCGGCTGGTTCAAAAGTGATAAACCAAACCCTTTGCCGAAGTTTTGAGGATCCATCATAAACAAACCAAAAGCAACTTATCAATGCTTTTATGGGGAATTCTGTCATGCTATCATGAGCAATCTTCAAATGACAAACTAACGCTATCGTGAAAGTTCCATTAGGCCATTGCATGCAATCCTTATATGACGAATCAAAGCCATCATGGGAAGTTTAATGAAACCATCACATACCATGTTTAAAGTGATGAATTAAAGCTTTCATGGGAAGATCCAAAGAGCAATGCTGAGCTATTGTAAACAACCTTGAAGCAATAAATTTATGCCGCCGTGAGGAATTTCATAAACCCACTTATAATTTTGGAGCAGCCGATTAAGGCTACCATGAAATATTTTCACAAGAGCCGTCACGCACAATCAGGAGCTATCGTGAAATATTCTAAACAAATATGCTACATGTCATTTCGACCATGTGCCACATGGACCTGTTATGATCGCCTACTTCAAACGGAGTGCCATTTGTCAAAAATCTGGCTGCTTAATTTCACTACGTATAGACATGCACCTTTACCTAAAAAGTGGTTGAACTTTTGAGATATTCCTCGCCTCCATTTTCATTTTTCCTTCAATTTTGTAAAAAAAAATACTTTGAATTGAGAATTCATGGACTTGCATTTGACATAATTTTTATCCTTACTTAATTTGATATTTGACTTACTGTCGGCTTCTATTAGATTCCATATGAGACGACCCGACTTTTTCTCCACAAAAAGTTGTATCATCCTTAAGAAAGAAAGGGATAGAAAAGAGAAGAGAAAGAAGAGAAAGAAGAAACAACACAAGAATCTCAACAGCGGAACGAATAAATTATATTAATAACATAAGTATTACATAATATACATCAATTATCTGAGTTACGCATACAATACAACACATACAAGACAGTTATAAACACCTGTCTAGTTATTACAACTCAATCACAATACAGAAGACACCCAGAGATACCAATATAGCGGAAAACTATATAACTATACGCAGAAGCCTCCTGCTCCATTGTTCCTCCACAATTCGTCAAAGCTAACATGAATCCTAACCTGAATCCCTTGGCTACTCGTGAAAATTTGAGTACCCAAGAGTTAAAGAAAAAAAGAAATAACTCCGGGTCAGACACGGGTCTGGTGTGAGTAACATGTTAAAGTTGCTTAACTTTGAAAAACCTTTGAAAGAAAATGTATCACGTAAGACTTCCCACGCATAAACATGGGAAAGTTTTTACCTAACGCTAATCAAAACATTTGATAGGAAATCCAGTGATATTATAATAGTGTCTAGGGTTTTCAAGCAAAATACAGAAATAGCTAGAATGCTTACATCTCACGTTCCACCATAGTTGGGCACAACTAAAACGTACGGCACTTATTGGATTTTGGATTCCATCAATGGCTGGGCTACTACGTACCGCCCGTCACAGTACGTGGCCTAAATCACCGTACCGAGAAGTACTCCCGCTCCCCTGCAACACAAAGCCCGAACCATTCCTTACCGAACAGTTCCGAACAAGACCACCCCGCAGTTGTGATCAGCAACCGCACCACTAAGCCGAAATAAAGGGACATCTAGACAGGGGTAAATCTTGCTCTCAAGTGGGGGCTACCCATGAAGCCTTGCTGCACCTCCCCTGTTTTAGCCATTCCCGGTTGATGAGCCTTGAGGCTGCGAATACCTTTATAGGACATAACACTTAGAATGCTCATCGTCCACCTGACGATATTCTGAAAGCATTCAATCCATACAAGTTCGTTCCAGGTTCGAACGAAACCGAAGGCATTATCTCGTTACACTCGTATTGGAATCACCCTCAGAGTTAACGACGATAACCCTTGCACTTTGAATCTTCATCCTCACTTCAGATTCACGACCTAATGTTAATTTGGATCGATGTGGTTTTCGGATATCCAAATATGGAAACCCGATCCCGGTCTCATCAAAATTTAAAACGTGTCTTTTAAGGCCAAGTTGTTTTAGAGTTTAAAACAATTTTAATTCATTATCGATAGACACACAGCTAGATAATTTACAACACAATAGATATTCAACCTTATCATTACTAACGGATAATTCATAACATAATCAGATAATCCATATTATCCAAATGCAACCAATGCATCCATATCACATACATTTCCCATCTCATAGCTGAGATTACAAACCATACCAGGCAACCAATATCATCCATCAAACATAAGCAATAATCTAATGATCACACCATTTATAATTAATTTAAAAGGAATTAAATTAATTATATAATCTCTAATTAATTTAAAATGAATTAAATTAATTATTTCATCATCATAATCCTGCTTAATCTAACCATCAATTGATTACAAATCAATTTAAATAATCACCATCTCAATATTCATTTCAATTAATCATTACTGATTAATCATCTCTAATTACAATAAGTAACTAGCCTTTAATATTAATTACACAAGTTAATTATATTAAACTCTTTACAATAATTAACTTGTGATTAATAAATTAATTAATCAACTAAAGTTGATTACATAAATCATTTATTCATTATTAATTATTCCCTAATTAATCAATTCCAAATTACATCATTAATTAATTTATTAATGATTTCTGATTACATTTAATCAATCTCTATATAAATTAATTACATTAAGTAATTAATCTTCAATTTAAACCACATATATATTAATCACCCATGATTAATAACCATTCAGTAATTAACTACTTTAATTACTCATCCCATAAATTAATTACTCTTAATTAATTATCTCAATTAATCCTTGATTAATTTCAAAGTAATTAAATCTAAATTACTTTCATCATTAAACATCTTTAATTACATTCGGTAATTATCAATTAATTACTTCTCTAAGTAATTATAAACCCATTAATTACATAAAGTAATTATTCATCAATCCACACATGTTTAAATTATTTTAACTTAATTAATCTAAACTAATCACATTAATCAAATTAATTACAATAAGTAATTAAATCATTAATTACTTTCATTAAGTAATTAAACCTAAACAATCGATTATTATTAATTAATTAATCTAATTAATTATTAAAAATTAATCACATTAATTAATTGTTAAATAATCTTCATTAAATTTATTAATTACCTAATTAAGAGTTAACTTATATACATCATTATTAATTACAAATTAATTAACATTTAATTTCAATTAATTAATCTCTAATTATAAATTAATTAAGTGTTAATCTTAATTAATCATTAATCACTTGATTAATAAATCTTAATCATTAATTAAAATTTAATGAGCAATCCTTAATTATAGGTTAATTAACCTTAATTAATTAATCTCAAGTCTAATTAATTAACTTAAAAATTATTAATTACTTAATAAATCATCCACATTATTAATTAATTAAATAATTAATATTCCATTTAAATTAATTTAATAACTAAAAAAAATCCAATTTCTTAAGTTCTAACTTAATTTTAGAACCATTTCTTCTTATATAAAGTATTTTAAAACAAATTGTTTCCAAATTCACTTTAAATTTCATTTTAAGATTTTAAAATGAGTACTATTTATTTAAACAAGGTTTTTAAACAAATTTAAACTCCTTTTTATCTAACATGTTTAAGAACATACCTTTTAATAAAATAAAGGTTTAGAAACAAATTTATTTCAAACAAATTCAATTTAAAAATTTCTTTTTAAATTTCAAACTGAAAGATAGTTTTAAATCTTTATTCCAAATTTAAACTTAGAACTTTAAAGCTTTACTTACATTTCCATCTTTATTTTTAAATTCAAGTATTTAACCTTTCTAAAATAGTTAAAACAAATTTTAATTTGAAAACTTATTTTATTTTTAAAACTGACATTAAAGTCAAATTCCAGGTTTTTAAAACTGGATTTAAACTTATTTTAAATTTTATTTCATAAATTTAACTCATAGTATAAATTCAAAACCAATGTTCCTTTATACTTTAAAAGTTTAAAATCTTAATTTAAATTCCCAGATTTAAATTAAACTCAAACTCAGATTCATCTACCCGAATTTCATATTTCAGTTTCCAGATTTAAACTTTGTTTCAAATTTTCAGTTGCATTTTAAATGTATACTTTTAAATTTAAAAACAGAAAAACAGTTTTCTGTCTTGATTTAAACATCTTAAACTTCCTGAATTTAAAATATTTCAAAATCCAAGATTTTAAACTATTGATTTCATATTTAAATTTCAAGTTTAGAAATTCCAGTTTTTGAACTTCAACTTACAATTTAAATTTTACTTTTAAATTTTGAAAACAGAAAACAGTTTTCTGTTTTGGTTTAAAATCAAACTAGAGTTTAAAAGAATTTCAAATTTATTTCAAAGATCCAAAATTTAAACTAAATGAATTCAAATTCAATTTCAGGTTCAAGCTTAGTTTCAGATTTTTGTTTGCATTTTAAAATTTTACTTCAAATTTATAAAAATTTGGAAACAAGTTTCTGTTCTTTTCTAAAACCTGAAACACAGAATAATGCACGAGCAACCCATGATTTACTTCAAGTCACACTTCCATCAACTTCGAGTCATAACCCAATTCACCCGAGTTCATCACGAGGTCCAAAACCCTGTAACCCAATAATCATCACCAACATGCACACCACATCACTGTGCACCCATTCATCAACTCCGACCATCACTGGCCAACATCAATGGCCATCTCTCATTGGCCAGCAACCCCCATCTCCCCTCAAACAACAGATCCCCCAGAATTCAACTCGAATTCGAATTCGAGTTTAAGACCAAAACCTGGAACTGCATACAATACACTACTCTCCAACCTGTCAACGTCTCCCCCTCGAAACTCCGACCACCATCACCTTCCAAACTCCGGCAAAGACTTCCTCAAACCACCATCTACCAATATGCAAATTATGGTTGAACTCGATCAACCGAGGAGATCACATTCGAACAAAAACAGTGACCCTGTAAAACTAGGGTTCACCACTTAAAATCCCAAATCACAACATCAAAATCAAATTGCACCTCAAACCAAAAATTTTCCCACTATCTCTGCTAACTTCTCCTCCGTCAGGATCAATCTCAGCACCTTAAACCCCTTGTGTCAACAGAGATGACCAAAAACCCCTTTTACAGTAAAACCTGAACTACACCTTGGGTTTGATATTATAAATTGTAATATTTGATTTAAAATTCATGAATTTACTTGATGTTTTTATTTATAAACCTGAAACATTAAATTATAAAGTTTGAATTTTCACTCTATGCTAATTGTTGCTCTGTGTAATTTAATTTGCCAGGTTATAGACAATTCTATTTAACTTATATAAAATTTAAACTTACCCTATTTTAAAATAAACAGGTTTTATTCAAAAGTTTTAGTCATAACAGCAAACAAGTCAAAGAAAAGAATTCAAGGATCAAACAGGAGTTTGGGATTTTGAAGAACAGGCATGCAACAGTTACCATCATATATACATGCATATATTTATAGGTATATTATTCACAGCAATTTCATATAAATTCATTTCTAATTTAAAAAGCATGGTACAACTTTACCCATTAAATAAATTTTAAAATGAGTTACTCACATGAATTAAAATGCAGAGCCCAGATTTTGAACATGCAGAACACCCTCTGTAATTTGCTTCAGCTGTTAAATGCCTTTTTTTTTAAACTTGAGTTTTATTGATTTTTACACAGCCTTTAAATCATTATAAAACTTGCTTTTTGATTCCAGATCTTACATACAGGTTGCTTGCTTGAATGGAATGCAGAATTTACAATTTGTTTGAAAATGAACTTTGAGTTAGAAAATGGTTACTGATTTTAGATAGTTTGTTTTCAAGGTTTCCAGATTTCTTAGTTTAGAATGAAAAATGAGAAAGAGGAAAAGAAATGAGTATATGCAAGTTTATATAGCTTGTTTATGATTTATTTAAAATCAAGGAAAAATTAAAATTAAGCATTGACACTTGTCTTAAGCTATTAACACTTGTAAATATCTTGCTTAAACACTTAACACATGTTAACTTATGTCTTAAATTATTTACACATGTCATTTTAAATGATTTGCTATTTTAATTAAGTGTTAAAGAAAATTAAACTTAATTAATTAGTTTCTTTAACACCTAGTTATGTATATAATTAATTTCTAAAGCATAAAGCAAAGTGTTATTATAAATAAAACAATATACAAATAAATCATTTGACAAAGATACTTTTAAACAATTAAAATAAATTTATAAAAGAGGTTGTAACTTAAATGAATACATGTTTCATATTTTAAATTGTATTTTAATTTTCATATTAAATTAACAAATCACATTTTATAAATCAATATTTTAAAAAGAATAAAACAAACATTTTAGAACCTTATTTTAAATATTCAAACTTAAATCATAATATTTTAAATCAATAAAACATTTATCTTATATTTAAAATCATTTAGTTATTTTATTAAATATTTTTGAAAAGCTTAAATCAAAAATAAATCACAATTCCCAATTTCAAAATATTAAAATTATGCTATACTAATTTAACAACTTATCTATTTAAAATATATATAAGTATATATACATTATTAAATAGAAAATAGATTTATTAATTTATTAAAAATAAATTCACTAATTAAATATTTAAATAAATAAGATTATTGAATCAATTCAAATTAATCTACAATAATTATGAATTCAATTTAAATTTGAACATAGATTATTAAATTTATATTGTCCAAAATTCCGAGATATTACAATCCTTCCCCCTTAAAAGAATTTTGTCGCTGAAATTTAAAACAAAGGTAATTTAATAATCTATTTACAGATTTTATTTTAAAATACAGCATATGTTAATCATGTGCCAATAACCAAAGCAACCAATTCAAACAATCAGAACAAATTTAACTATCCAGAATTTTTTTGGATAGAACTTTCACGAGTTTCCCCGGTATATATATCGGGATACTCGCTCTATAGAATTCAAACAATCAAAATTACTAAGCTATAGAGCTTCTATCAACAATTCTAAACAGAATATCAGACTACAGACGAGTCTGATTCATCAACCAATCCATTATGAACTGCTGATTCTACAGCCAGAAATATCAAACACATACTCTCTTAGAGATACGTGAAACACCCTGAATCCCAGTTATCCAAACTGGCAATTCAACTCTAGAAAACCAAACACTTATCATACCAAAACACAGAAGAAACCCAAAACACTTCGGAGCTAGCTTCACAGACTTGCCAAAAGTTATAGCTCCATAGATCAGAGAAAAACTTATCCCAAAACAAATCTCCGACTCCAGAATCCAAATTTCTCCGTCTCTTATCCATAAATACTCTTCGGACGATCCTGGGCTGCCAACATCCTTCCAATACAGCGGAAAACTATATAACTATATGCAGAAGCCTCCTGCTCCATTGTTCCTCCACAATTCGTCAAAGCTAACATGAATCCTAACCTGAATCCCTTGGCTACTCGTGAAAATTTAAGTACCCAAGAGTTAAAGAAAAACAGAAATAACTCCGGGTCAGACATGGGTCTGGTGTGAGTAATAGGTTAAAGTTGCTTAACTTTGAAAAACCTTTCAAAGAAAAGGTATCACGTAAGACTTCCCACACATAAACATGGGAAAGTTTTTACCTAACGCTAACCAAAACATTTGATAGGAAATCCAGTGATATTATAATAGTGTCTAGGGTTTTCAAGTAAAATACAGAAATAGCTAGAATGCTTACATCTCACGTTCGACCATAGTTGGGCACAACTAAAACGTACGACACTTATTGGATTTTGGATTCCATCAATGGCTGGGCTACTGGGTACCGCCCGTCACAGTACGTGGCCTAGATCACCGTACCGAGGAGTACTCCCGCTCCCCTGCAACACAAAGCCGGAACAATTCCTTACTGAACAGTTCCGAACAAGACCACCCCGCAGTTGTGATCAGCAACCACACCACTAAGCCGAAATAAAGGGACATCTAGACAGGGGTAAATCTTGCTCTCAAGTGGGGGATATCCACGAAGCCTTGCTGCACCTCCCCTGTTTTAGCCATTCCCGGTTGATGAGGCTTGAGGCTACGATTACCTTTATAAAACATAACACTTAGAATGCTCATCGTCCACCTGACGATGTCATGAAAGCATTCAATCCATACAAGTTCGTTCCGGGTTCGAACGAAACCGAAGGCATTATCTCGTTACACTCGTATTGGAATCACCCTCAGAGTTAACGACGATAACCCTTGCATTCTGAATCTTCATCCTCACTTCAGATTCACGACCTAACGTTAATTTGGATCGATGTGGTTTTTGGATATCCAAATATGGAAACCCGATCCCGGTCTCATCGAAATCCAAAACGTGTCTTTTAAGGCCAAGTTGTTTTAGAGTTTTAAACAATTTTAATTCATTATCTATATACACACCGCTAGATAATTTACAACATAATAGATAATCGACCTTATCATTACTAACAGATAATTCATAACATAATCAATAATCCATATTATCATCCAAATGCAACCAATGTATCCATATCACATACATTTCCCATCTCATAGCTGAGATTACCAACCATACCAGGCAACCAATATCGTCCATCAAACATAAGCAATAATCTAATGATCACACCATTTATAATTAATTTAAAAGGAATTAAATTAATTATATAATCTCTAACTAATTTAAAATGAATTAGACCTTCTGAAATTGGAAAGATGGTCAGCTTCTCGTAACTGGCTCGTGTGGCATAATGTATCTATCGGGAATCACTCCCAGTTTCATTAAGTAAGGAGCGTAGCAAGGAAATGTATAAAAGAAAGGAGCCTAGTTCAGGACTGGTAGTCCGCTATTCTTTTTGATTCCATTTGGTAGAAAATGAATAGAAAAGTGTACGGTGCTATGAAAAGAACCGGGCTAATTGACGAATGCAGATCAATCATTTCAATAGGTTACGGGAATCAATATTAGGACTAATTACTTCATCATCATAATCCTGCTTAATCTAACCATCAATTGATTACAAATCAATTTAAATAATCACCATCTCAATATTCATTTCAATTAATCATTACTGATTAATCATCTCTAATTACAATAAGTAACTAGCCTTTAATATTAATTACACAAGTTAATTATATTAAACTCTTTACAATAATTAACTTGTGATTAATAAATTAATTAATCAACTAAAGTTGATTACATAAATCATTTATTCATTATTAATTATTCCCTAATTAATCAATTCCAAATTACATCATTAATTAATTTATTAATGATTTCTGATTACATTTAATCAATCTCTATATAAATTAATTACATTAAGTAATTAATCTTCAATTTAAACCACATATATATTAATCACCCATGATTAATAACCATTCAGTAATTAACTACTTTAATTACTCATCCCATAAATTAATTACTCTTAATTAATTATCTCAATTAATCCTTGATTAATTTCAAAGTAATTAAATCTAAATTACTTTCATCATTAAACATCTTTAATTACATTCGGTAATTATCAATTAATTACTTCTCTAAGTAATTATAAACCCATTAATTACATAAAGTAATTATTCATCAATCCACACATGTTTAAATTATTTTAACTTAA
This sequence comes from Allium cepa, assembly GCA_030765085.1. Lineage (NCBI taxonomy): Eukaryota > Viridiplantae > Streptophyta > Magnoliopsida > Asparagales > Amaryllidaceae > Allium > Allium cepa. The sequence goes on from CM060932.1 coordinate 614,092,297, forward strand.
TTAATCTAAACTAATCACATTAATCAAATTAATTACAATAAGTAATTAAATCATTAATTACTTTCATTAAGTAATTAAACCTAAACAATCGATTATTATTAATTAATTAATCTAATTAATTATTAAAAATTAATCACATTAATTAATTGTTAAATAATCTTCATTAAATTTATTAATTACCTAATTAAGAGTTAACTTATATACATCATTATTAATTACAAATTAATTAACATTTAATTTCAATTAATTAATCTCTAATTATAAATTAATTAAGTGTTAATCTTAATTAATCATTAATCACTTGATTAATAAATCTTAATCATTAATTAAAATTTAATGAGCAATCCTTAATTATAGGTTAATTAACCTTAATTAATTAATCTCAAGTCTAATTAATTAACTTAAAAATTATTAATTACTTAATAAATCATCCACATTATTAATTAATTAAATAATTAATATTCCATTTAAATTAATTTAATAACTAAAAAAAATCCAATTTCTTAAGTTCTAACTTAATTTTAGAACCATTTCTTCTTATATAAAGTATTTTAAAACAAACTGTTTCCAAATTTATTTTAAATTTCACTTTAAATTTCATTTTAAGATTTTAATATTTTAAAATGAGTACTATTTATTTAAACAAGGTTTTTAAACAAATTTAAAATGCTTTTATCTAACATGTTTAAGAACATACCTTTTTATAAAATAAAGGTTTAGAATATTATAAAACAAATTTATTTCAAACAAATTCAATTTAAAAATTTCTTTTTAAATTTCAAACTGAAAGACAGTTTTAAATCTTTATTCCAAATTTAAACTTAGAACTTTAAAGCTTTACTTACATTTCCATCTTTATTTTTAAATTCAAGTATAATTTACAAACTTATTTTATTTTTAAAACTGACATTAAAGTCAAATTCCAGGTTTTTAAAACTGGATTTAAACTTATTTTAAATTTTATTTCATAAATTTAACTCATAGTTTAAATTCAAAACCAATATTCCTTTATACTTTAAAAGTTTAAAATCTAAATTTAAATTCCCAGATTTAAATTAAACTCAAACTCAGATTCATCTACCTGAATTTCATATTTCAGTTTCCAGATTTAAACTTTGTTTTAAATTTTCAGTTGCGTTTTAAAATTATAATTTTAAATTTAAAAACAGAAAAAGTTTTCTGTCTTGATTTAAACATCTTAAACTTCCTGAATTCAAAATATTTCAAAATCCAAGAATTTAAACTATTGATTTCATATTTAAATTTCAGGTTTAGAAATTCCAGTTTTTGAACTTCAACTTAGAATTTAAATTTTACTTTTAAATTTTAAAAAGAGAAAACAGTTTTCTGTTTTGGTTTAAAATCAAACTAGAGTTTAAAAGAATTTCAAATTTATTTGAAAGATCCAAAATTTAAACTAAATGAATTCAAATTTAGTTTCTGGTTCAAGCTTAGTTTCAGATTTTTGTTTGCATTTTAAAATTTTACTTCAAATTTTATAAAAATTTGGAAACAGGTTTCTGTTCTTTTCTAAAACCTGAAACACAGAATAATGCACGAGCAACCCATGATTTACTTCGAGTCACACTTCCATCAACTTCGAGTCATAACCCAATTCACCCGAGTTCATCACGAGGTCCAAAACCCTGTAACCCAATAATCATCACCAACATGCACACCACATCACTGTGCCCCCATTCATCAACTCCGGCCATCACTGGCCAACATCAATGGCCATCTCCCATTGGCCAGCAACCCCCCATCTCCCCTCAAACAACAGATCCCCCAGAATTCAACTCGAATTCGAATTCGAGTTTAAGACCAAAACCTGGAACTGTAGACAGTACGCTCCTCTCCAACCTGTCAACGTCTCCCCCTCGAAACTCTGACCACCATCACCTTCCAAACTCCGGCGAAGACTTCCTCAAACTACCATCTACCAATACGCAAATTATGGTTGAACTCGATCAACTGAGGAGATCACATTCGAACAAAAACAGTGACCCAGTAAAACTAGGGTTCACCACTTAAAATCCCAAATCACAACATCAAAATCAAATTGCACCTCAAACCAAAATTTTCCCACTATCTCCGCTAACTTCTCCTCCGTCAGGATCAATCTCAGCACCTTAAACCCCTTGTGTCAACAGAGATGACCAAAAACCCCTTTTACAGTAAAACCTGAACTACACCTTGGTTTTGATATTATAAATTCTAATATTTGATTTAAAATTCATGAATTTACTTGATGTTTTTGTTTATAAACCTAAAACATTAAATTATAAAGCTTGAATTTTCACTCTATGCTAATTGTCGCTCTGTGTAATTTAATTTGCCAGGTTATAGACAATTCTATTTAACTTATATAAAATTTAAACTTACCCTATTTTAAAATAAACAGGTTTTATTCAAAAGTTTAAGTCATAACAGCAAACAAGTCAAAGAAAAGAATTCAAGGATCAAACAAGAGTTTGGGATTTTGAAGAACAGACATGCAACAGTTATCATCATGTATACATGCATATATTTACAGGTATAATATTCACAGCAATTTCATATAAATTCATTTCTAATTTAAAAAGCATGGTACAACTTTACCCATTAAATAAATTTTAAAATGAGTTACTCACATGAATTAAAATGCAGAGCCCAGATTTTGAACATGCAGAACACCCTCTGTAATTTGCTTCAGCTGTTAAATGCCCTTTTTTTTAAACTTGAGTTTTCCTGATTTTTGCACAACCTTTAAATCGTTATAAAACTTGCTTTTTGATTCCAGATGTTACATGCAGGTTGCTTGCTTGAATGGAATGCAGAATTTACAATTTGTTTGAAAATGAACTTTGAGTTAGAAAATGGTTACTGATTTTAGATAGTTTGTTTTCAAGGTTTCCAGATTTCTTAGTTTAGAATGAAAAATGAGAAAGAGGAAAAGAAATGAGTATATGCAAGTTTATATAGCTTGTTTATGATTTATTTAAAATCAAGGAAAAATTAAAATTAAACATTGACACTTGTCTTAAGCTATTAACACTTGTAAATATCTTGCTTAAACACTTAACACATGTTAACTTATGTCTTAAATTATTTACACATGTCATCTTAAATGATTTGCTATTTTAATTAAGTGTTAAAGAAAATTAAACTTGATTAATTAGTTTCTTTAACACCTAGTTATGTATATAATTAATTTCTAAAGAATAAAGCAAAGTGTTATTATAAATAAAACAATATACAAATAAATCATTTGACAAAGATACTTTTAAACAATTAAAATAAATTTATAAAAGAGGTTGTAACTTAAATGAATACATGTTTCATATTTTAAATTGTATTTTAAATTTCATATTAAATTAACAAATCACATTTTATAAATCAATATTTTAAAAAGAATAAAACAAACATTTTAGAACCTTATTTTAAATATTCAAACTTAAATCAAAATATAAACCAATAAAACATTTATCTTATATTTAAAATCATTTAGTTATTTTAATAAATATTTTTGAAAACCTTAAATCGAAAATAAATCACAATTCCCAATTTCAAATATTAAAATTATGCTATACTAATTTAACAACTTATCTATTTAAAATATATATAAGTATATACACATTATTAAATAGAAAACAGATTTATTAGTTTATTAAAAATAAATTCACTAATTAAATATTTAGATAAAGAAGATTATTGAATCAATTCAAATTAATCTACAATAATTATCAATTCAATTTAAATTTGAACACAGATTATTAAATTTATATTGTCCAAAATTCCGGGATATTACACCATATATGCTATAAGCCTTTCGTCTTGGACACATAAAAGTATGCCACTATGGACTCCATTTTGCTTGTAGCCCTAGTTCAGTCTCATTTGCTTTAACTTAACAGCTTAGCCTAACTTTTACCTTAACATTTTTGGTGCTTTAACTGAGAGTTCAGCTTAGGGACTATTCCTTTTCTTAAACTTGCCTATTCTAGTTGAATTTCCACCATGATATTGGATCCTAACAAGGGTCTAATGAACCATGAGTGAACTCTTTGTCTTATCTATCAACCGATCAACAAATTAGGATAGAACAAGAGTTAAACTTGGGAAGGCTAGCCATGCAAACTTTGGAGGAAAAGAAGAAGGCGGCCCGGTATAGTCCAACTAAATGGAGCCGAAATCCCAATCATATAGGAAGAGATTTAACCTATGCCATGGCTTACAGATCACAATACAAAAAACCAAACCAAATTACGGGAATAATGTAAATTTGGAAAAGACCCATTCCTATAGGCATGGCAAAGCTTTCAGTCATAATCATGGGATACTATTTTTGAAACCAAATTGAATCATAATTTCAAGAAATTTTCCCAAAAATGGAGAGAGCAGGTTTATTTGACCTCTAAAATAGGAGATTTTTGGTTAAGAAAGAGGAACTCGAAGAGGACTTAAAGGGTTAGAATGTCCAAAAAATGTACAAAGACGAGCATGGATATCCTATAGCAAAATGGACAAGAGCCAAAATTGTTACTCCCTTTCTAGTTTTTTGGAAGAAGTGTATTTTGAAACCAAGGTAAGGTTAAACTATTAAATCTCCAACAACGTAGCAAGAAAGGAGGAAAGACATAAGGTAGGATCATACTGCCACTATCATAAAACTAATGGACACCATAGTAATGATTGTCAAGCCGTTTCTGGGATCATCGAGTACTATGCAAGGAAAGGAGAACTATATGAGTTTACAGAACCTCAGTGTTTGAGGAATTAGATCAAAAGAAAATAAGGCCATGTGTAAAAGACAATAGTAATCGGAAATTCTATCATCACAACAGAAAAGGCATACTAGATATTCTAAAAACCTTCGGCTCCACCATAAGGTCGGGTTGGAGCATCCATCTAAAGAGTGATGGTCAAATAAGCCCTAAGGCTCTCCATTAGGTTTGGCCAAAGCATCCATCCAAGGGAGATGGATGAAAATCTTTCAATCATGCCGCAAGGTCTGGCCAGAGCACCCATCCAAAGAGTGATGGTCAATTAAACCTTTTGTCCTTCCATGGGCCTGGCTAAAGAAACAATCTAAGGGAGATGAACGAAAAGCCTTCGGTCCCACCGCAAGCCTGGCCAAAGCACTAATCCAAAGAGTGATGGTTAATTAATCCTTGGTCCAAACATCGGGCCTAGTCAGAGCATCCTTTAAGGGAGATGGACGAAAAACCTTTGACCATGCCGTAAGGCATGGCCAAAGCATCCATCTAAAGAGTGATGGTCAATTAAACCTTTGGTCCCGCCGTTGAGCTTAGCCAAAGCATCCATCCAAAATAGATGGACGAAAAGCCTTCGATCCCGCCACAAGGCCTGGTCAAGGCACCCATCTAAAGAGTGATGATCAGTTAAGATTTTGATCCCACTGGTAGGTCTGGCAATGCACCCATCCAAAGGAGATCGATAGAAAGCATTCGACCCTCCATAAGGCCTCGCTGGAGCACCCATCCAAAAAGTGATGGTCAATTAAGCCTTTTATCCTGCCACCAGGCCTAGCTAAAGCACCCATCTAGAGGAAGATGGCCAATTAATCCTTTTGGTCTAGCCCCCAGGCCATGCCATAGCATGCATCCAAGGAAAGAAGGGAAAAAAGCCTCCCGGCCTTGGTATTTGTTTGAGAAGTAGCGATCAAAGTAGGCTTTCATCTCCCAAATCAATTATCCAAAAGTATTTGGGATACTCATGAAATACAGGAACTATGATGGCGAGCAAAATGAAGCAATTTAAGGTGATTTTCCATGAAAATCGTGTACATACAACTTTACATAATACCACATACATACTGTGCTTTACCATGATGGCACTTGACAATTGAATTAAACAAATTTCATAATATTTTACAATATTCTACATTATAACATTCATAATGATTTTCTTTTTACAACAAAATGATTCCTCTAAACTCACAGTCCTCAAATGCGAAGAAGAGGATGATGTTGATAAACCAGCTCCTTCCCTTTTCCAATAACATCAAAAGAACAAAAATACAGTTCTCTAGTCAAGCCCTCGTCCTTATATAGATCAAGGATCCCTTGATCTCTTTTAAGGCATCATAGTATCGATACCAGAAGAAGTGTTGGTACTGTTGGTGACTAGAAAGGCGACTATTTTTCTCAAACTGCAATATCTCTCCATGCCTAAAAATGTGAAATCAATTTTCAAATCAAAAGCCGCTATAACTTCAACTAAGCAATCAACAAGAGAGTCAAGTTGTGATGCCCCAATAGAATAAAATTGCATTAATTCATGCTGATCAATAAGCTCTTTTACCTCATTCATCAATGTTTCTAGCATGACAGGGGGGGATCAAAGGTATGCTAAATAGGCACATATAGATATTCATTTAATTTCTTTTCTTAATGACGGATGACATTGGGGAGATAAATGGAATCGATTTGAACTAATATGCTTCCTCATAAGTCTTGTTACCATTTTTTAATTGGGAAGCCTTGTGAGAGAATTTGTGTTTATCATCTTTAAGTATTTAAATCATTATGAAAGTTCATTGTATCAGCACCATAGAGTTTTGACTTCTAATCTGAGTTCAGAGAAAGGTGTCGATAAATGTTTTATTCCAGTAATCCTTTACCTTTTGACTACACTCTAACTTGAACAACATACTTAACCTTGCAATTTCACCGGACACCCTTTTAAAGACAAGTCGTATATATTGCAACCATGTTTTAAACGTCCCTAAGACGATAAATATGAACTACGCAATAATGCTTTCCTAGGAGATTCATATGGAGCGGGAGTGGAAATCCTTGTCCACCCTCGTTCAATATAAGTTCATATGATTGACATTCATTCTTATATTTTACTACATCAATTCCCAAATAAAAAAAATTGGTGTTACTAGATAATTCTTGCATCATGATCTAATTATTGTTGATGATTGGAGATAGAATAAGGTTATCTTTAGTCTCGAAATTTTTTCATCTATTGATGAGGCCTTCTTTTGAACATCCTCAGCCGTCGCTTGAGAAGTCTTTAAAATATATCTCATGTAGAGATACTTTATACCATTTTTTAGCCTCCGTCTCATTAATAGATTTAGATCCAAAAGGAGAATGAGGAGGTCGATCTTTCAAAGTTGCTGTCAGTTTAGTTTGAATGCTCTTAAGACATTGGTTAAGACTAGGGTCGTTCGAAGATAAAGACAACTATGCACCTTAATTAGAAAGTGAATAATAATGATTTTTCACTAAAATAAAGAAAATATCAAAGATTGTAGGCTTCTTATTAATAAATAAGATGCCATCATATTCATTCTAACGTTTATAATAACAATAGCCTTAAAGGATACAACACAACTAATTCCTTGTTTTAGAAATGATGTCTTGAATCTTCTGGAATAAAGAAGGTGAGATAGGGAATGTAGTGTTAAAAGGAGCCTCAATGCCAGGAGAGATATTAATCGAGGTAATGCACGACAATCTTATCTTCTTAGGGGAGGGCTAGGTTGGCTGCAAAATTACTTACATAGTTGGACTGAATATCATGAAAGAATTAGTCTTTATAGACCCTTAAGAAAGAGAAATCTAAATTTAGGAACTGTATGTTCACGAATGATCCCGAAGGAAGTAGTATTTCATTAGGTGAGATTTGTTAACCAAGCAGAAGTTTTCTTTGAAAGTTCCTTTTAATTTGACCAATTTACTTAAATTGCTTCTTGACATGCGAGATGATGGATAAAAGGAGTAAATTTAGAAATCTGCATATTGGCTATGAGTATATTAAAGCAAAAAGTTCACAAAATCATCACAATTTCAGCTTAAAAGCAAAAGATAATTGGTTTACAACATTACGGATGCATATAAAGAACGGATTCTTTATGATACTCGATAACAAATCTATCCTTGTTGAACTTAAACTTATTTGGAGGTAAGGAATCAATAGTTAAAGATCCGTGTAAATCCAAGTACCTTATGTGAAGGAATCTAATCAGTCCCCCACAACCATTACCCAGGAAAGGAGCATATACAAGATATATGTACTCTATAAGTTTAGCTCCGTCCCCAATTAGCATCCAAAAAAGCATGGTCATTTCTTCATTTTCCTTAAGAAAATTATCCTGGTGAATGTTTGATTTCTGAAGGAGAGGCGCAGTCTTTTATTCTTGAAGTCCTCAGGATACTTGGGATGTTTTAGGATTCTCATTTATTTCTCATTCGGTCCATTTAAAATTTTGCATAGCCTTTCTCCTTCTTGGTTGAATCTTAAAATTTCCTTTTTCTTTTGATCTAATAACATTAGTTTCTATTCACTTACCTACACTTATGGTTAAATCATATTAATAATTTTCGATGTTGCAAATGGAAAGTAAGCAAGGAGTAGAATGAGAAAGTCACCTTTGGAGAAGTAGTAGTGGCACTAGATTTGGAGGATCAGACAGAGGAAGCATTGGAAGAAGTTTGAGCTTCAAGAGGAGGTTGAGCCTCAATAGGAGTTTGGCCTATCTCACCATATTCAAAAGGCTTTGATTATAAATTGAATGTCTAGGAGGTAGGAATTTATCAACACCTTCAGTAGCCTCCAAAAAAGGGAAGCTGGATATATAATCTGAACCATGAGGGCTTAGAATCTGTCCTGACTTAGGTCACTATTCCCATCACCTCATGGAAAACCTTTCTATAAGGGCCATCAGTACAATCATGCCCATCGTTATCATCTGCATCATTGTCATCACCATCATCATTTTCTTTGTCAGCTCCTTCATTTCACGATCACTCATCATCATTCACTAATATATCATCAAAAGCCAAGAATATGGTAGGTTCAATAATGTCTTCCCCCACGACCTCAGTGTAATCATCGAGAATACAGCCCAACAAAATATTAAATCTTCTCTTTTAGTCCATGTAATGTCCCTAATTTTGAATAACATTATTTAGAACATTTAATTAGATAAATTAAATGAAATAATGAAAAGAGAAAAAAAATTAAGATTGGGTAATTAAATTCAGGCCATGCCTTGGTAAATAAACCAATTAGAGAATTAAAAGATTAAGATAAGAAGGAAGAAAATGATTAGGGAAAAATAGGATTAGCCTTCATTCCTACTAATTAAACCCTTCTATCTTCATTTTCTTCATTCATTTTACATACAAACAAACTAAACATAGAGAGAGAGAGAGAGATGGGTTGTAACACCCCATATTTTTATACCATTATTTAGGATATTTAATTTGCTAAATAAATTAAATAATGTGAATATTGATAGGTTGAGTTTTGATTTAACTAAGGGTAGCCATGCCATGTTAATATATAAATTGAAATGAGGTAAGATGAGCTAATGTGTTGGGAAATAAGAAAGGGAAAAATGGAAAATAGGAGAGCCTTATAACATAAACCCTTAGGAAATAAAACATATGTTCATTTCATTTTAACAAACTAAAACATCAAGGCCGGCCACCATTTCCATTCTCAAGAGAATATAAAGCTAGGATTTAAGACAAAGAATTAATTAACTTATTCAACATCAAATCTCACATCTTTTAATCTCAAATCTAACGTGAATGATTACTGCATCCCATTTTCTTATGGTTTTCGATTTTAAGTTATATCCAAAATGATTTTTCAAGTTTATGCCATGTTTTGGATGATTGAATTTTTATATATGCTTGTTGGTGAATTATACATGTTCATATTAGTTTTTTTAAAATATGTTTGATATAAAAACCTATTAAATGACATCCAAATGTCTTGAAAATTTAAATGTAGGCCAAAAATGATATTCTAAGTATGGTATTTTATTTTTATAATTTTTTGAATTAATGTGGATTTTATATTAATTTTCTAGTAAAGAAAATGATTTATTGGGTTATAAATTAATTAAGCTTAAAATAATAATTATTTGGTTTTGTAACTTTTATATGTTGGAAAACATATTAAAATAGTTTTTTCAGAATTTTTTCAAAATTTTCCTAAGTGTTTTGATGAATATATAAAATTATTTAAGGTATGGGACTTAAATATTTTATATATTTAATTAAGGAAAAGGGGCATTTTATAAAATAAAATCATTATTTATTTCTGAAGTTATTGGCAGCACTTTTCTGAATGAATTTATTGACCAATAAAAATTTGACAAACAAAGGGCGTTATTTGAAAAGTTATCTCTTTTAAGTTAAAAACAAGAAAATCATCCATTTAGCGTGTTTTAGCCATTTTTGGCATCAAAGCTTCCGACCCAGACCTTCCGACATCATTACTTTTAAAACCAATGCATGTGGTATCAAGTTACTTGGTACATAATGTATTGGATAAGGTAGTAGGGTACTTGGTTAAAACCTTAGTTGCCGAAGAGGTTGACGTATGTTTGTTTTATAAGCTTGAAGTAATGCCTGCTTTGCTTGTGAGAAGGAGCTTTCGACTTGGTTGCTTTCAACCAGGTCAAATATTTAAAACAAAGGTTTAAAGCTTTTGACAAGGTTGAAAGGTAACATGCTTTCGAAGGATGGTTGAAATCCCCCAGCCGTTGCCTTTCAACCTTTCGAAGTCAAGCTTTTGACAAGGTCGAAAGGTATACTTCTCTTTTAAAAAACTAGCCACTTCTCCCATGCTTTCGAAAGGAAGCTTTTGACTTAGATGTTTTACCCTTTTAATTCTAATTGAATTATAACTCAAGATTTCGAAGGAGGTGTTTTGAGGTATTAAAAAGGCTGGAGCCTATTATTTTAAGAGAAAGGCTTTTAAGCTTTCGAAGGGGTCGAAAGCATTCGAAAGCAAAGCTTTCGAAGGGGAGCTTTCGAAGGGGTTGAAGGCTAAGCTTTCGAAAGCTTGAAAGGTTTTAAAAGAGGATTTTTCACATGTTTTAAAATTGAGGCGAAAGAGATTTCGAAAGGTTTGTATTTTAAAGGTTTAATGATTTCGAAAGGTACTATTTAATGAATGGTTTCGAACGGGTTGAAAACAAAGCTTTCAATGGAGTTAAAAGGTAGCTTTCGACGGGGTCGAAAGGTAGCTTTCGAAGGGGTCGAAAGGCTCTGTTTTCTTATGGTTTCGAAACAGTTGAAATGGAAGGTTTTTTTAAGGTTCTCTAAGGTAATGTTTTAAAGTGTTTTAAGAAAGGATATCTAAGGTTACTAATGCTTTCGAAAGGAAGATTTTCAATGGTTTCGAAAGGTTTGAAGTATGGGTTCTGAATGAAAGGCTTTTGGCCTAGATAAATATAGGGTTTTACTTGGTTTCAAAAGAGATGCTTTCAAAGGATATAGAGTGGGTACTTTTAATGGAATCGAAAGGGCTACTTTTATACATTTGAATATTTTCATCAAATAAAGTTTGAGTAATATATATATACACATATAAAATGGCAATGTGATTTTGAGTAAAGAATAAAGATTATATATTTTCCATGTGTTAGTTTGATTTAAAGGTTTTAAATCATTTTGGAAAGGTTTTCAAGGAAAATTATGGAAAGGGATCCCTAAGTGAAAATGACTCAGATATTAAAATACCAGTTGAGACTAGTATAGGGTCGTGCCCTACACATTAGCTATTGTCCCCAGCTAATTATTGTCCAAAATTCCAGTGTGTAGGGCTTGGTCATAGGTAGACTAAAATTATGATTACACACCGAAAGGAATATATGTTTGTATGCAGATAGGTTATTGGTGAGCCCGAAAACCATTATGGTCAGGAAGACCTAGGAGACGACTAAGTTAGGGATAGACTTTCGAAAAGAGAATTATTTAACTGATATTTAAGGACAGATCGTTTGGAAGAGGAGTAGCAAACAGGTGTTAGATTGATTTTGTTTATATTGTCTGGTAGGCCCGAGTCAACTAAAGGTTAAAGGTTAGCCAATTTTTTTTTATGTGTTTGAACAGATAGTTCGTTTATTACCTGATATTTATGTATGTTTACATGATGATTCTTTACGGTGTTTAACCAGTTTTGGTTGCAAGAAAAAAAGGTTTTGTAAAGATATGTTTCAAAAACATGTTAGTGAGGGGAAGCACGTTTCGCTAAACGGCGGGGTCTCACTTAACATATTTAATCGAGATGTATAGTATTATTCACACCAGGATTTATGTCTCACTCGAAGTTTATATTTTCCCCTTAAACTCTTGGGTGCTCAAAAATTAATCTGAGTATGCTGAGGGATTAAGATCTTTTTCAGGTTTTGGTAGAGTGACGAATAAGGCAACCAGATGCAAGTAGGAGGCTAACGGACTGTTATTTAGGAGTTGCAGTTTTATATTTTGTTGTATTTTCGCTGTGTTTATATTAAGTCAATTATGACTATATGACTCTGATCATTTAAGGGGGTATCTACATATACTGCTCTTGGTGTGTTTTGTAATAATTATATTTCATCTATGCTTGGGAACTTGTTGGAATTTTATATTTAGAATATGGAACATCTGTTTTGAAATTTAATGAAGAAATGTTTTTTTAAAATCTGTGTTTTATTTCATATTCAAGTGCTTCTAATATCATAGATATCATTAACATAGCCGTATTTAGTCGCCGGAAGCTAATACTATAGATGACTGCAACATGTGTAACGTTTAGTTTTGGGCCTCTGGATAGTGGATGTTACAACTTAGTATCAGAGCATGTTTATGAAATACTTTAGCTAAAAATGGTTTTTGAAAACATAATCCTTAGTTGGAGTTAATATTGGGTATGGGATAACACTACAGTAACGTACTTGTATTTGTTATATATAAGTATTTGCTATATCTCTAGACTTCTATCTTAGTTAGGCTATTCATCTGTATCTCACGAGGCTTGAATGCAGACATGGAAAGAAGAAGACGCTGATTTAATCTTGCAGGAGAGAGCACCACCACTAATGGAGATGACCAATTTCTAAAAGAGGTCCAGATCAGGCTCAAGCTGAAAATGTTGGTGCTGAGGTTCCCCAAGTGGATATGGAAGCCATGTATCAGCTTTCCATAAACCTGATGCAAGATGGAATTGCAGTTGGAATTGTCTGAGGGAATGCTGCTGGAGGAGTTCAAGAAGCTCCAATTGTCAACCACTACACTAACTTGAGTATAGACTATAGGCTTGGAGGAAAGCCATTCATTGGAACTAAAGATGTGACCGAGGTAGAAAACTAGCTATTGCATAGTGAGTGGATCTTTGCTGGCCTAGGATTGAATGATGAGCAGAAGAGACGATTAGCTTCAAGATAGCTTCAAGAAGCTGCTCTGTTTTGGTGGAATACTATTGTAGCTAGTCTTGATGAGGAAACCATAACCTGGTGGGGTTTAAGAGAAGGTTTCAAGAAAGATTTTTGCCAGTGATGGTTTAAGAGAAGGTTTCCAGGTGGGACAAGGCCAAAATAGAAAGTTTTTCCATAAGAACGCTCGGAAGGGAGGAGCACAGAAGAAGGGAAAATCTAAGGCGGTTTATTATAAATGGGATAAGAAAGGACACTATGCTAATAAGTGTCGGTCTGGAAAAAGAAGAGGAAAAGGGAAAGAAGTAGTTGGAAAGAAGAATATCCCATGCTTTAATCGTGATCAGATCCGCCATTATTAGAACAAATGCCCAGAGCCTGTTAGACAAGGAAAGGGATCAATGTATGCATTGGAGCCTGCAACTTCAAGGCCATTTGTGTAGGAGAAAGGAAAAGCTTTCCTGGGAGGCTCGCTATAGATTCATAGTATGTATTTTGCCGTTCTATTTGATGCTGGTGCATCACTTTATTTTATTTCTCGATGTTTGGTAGATAATCTAAACCTAGAATCCTCATATTTAGTTACTTCCTTAAGGGCTGCAAATCCGATAGAACGTTATGCGACACTTGGGATGAGGTGTGACCATTCAACGTTTGATTTGCTAGGTCATACATTTGATTGACGTTTGCATGTATTTGATTTTATAGGGTTTGGGATCATCTATGGGATGGATTGGTTAAGTAAGTATGATGCTAGGATATTTTGCCATGATATATAGAAAAATATCGCTTAGACACCCAAATTATAGTGATCGGATAATTTATACCGTAGAAAACCCTAGTTGTGAGGTAAATGCTTTATTGGGTATCATGTAATTAGAGGATGAGTTGCATCAAGTATTTGTAGTTAGAGAATTTGCTGATGTATTTGAGCTGGTAGTTGGACTGCCACCGAAACGAGCCATGGAGTTTCAGATTGGTTTGGTTCCTGGAACTGAACTGGCGAGTAAGCCGCCAAGCAGGATGACACCTATAAAGATGAGAGAGTTGAAGGTGCAGTTGGTGGACTTGTAAGGCAAGAGTTTTGTTCGTCCAAGTAGTTCACCTTGGGGTGCTACCGCAGTTTTGTTAAGAAGCCGAAAGGATCGTTGAGGCTATGTATCGACTAACATAAGTTGAACGAGAAGATGATAAAGAACCGATATCCATTGCCGAGAATTGATGATTTGTTCGATCGGTTGAGTGGAGCTAAGGTATTTTTTTGTTAGATTTGGCGACGGGATTCCATCAGCTTAGAGTGGCAGAGGATAGTATTCATTTAATGGCATTTAGGACCAGAAATAGATCTTACAAATGGTTAGCTATGCCGTTTAGGCTAAATAATGCTCCAGAATTCTTTGTTGATTTGATGAACCGAATTTTCCAAGTGCACTTGGATAGATTCGTGTTGGTCTTCATAGAAGATATTATGATGTACTCTAAGGATGAGCAGCAGCATGAAGTTCACCTTAGAGTTGTGCTTTGAGACATTGAAGGAGCATCAATTGAAGGCTAAGTTTTCGTGGTGCCATTTTTGGAAGAAGGAAGTGAAATTCCTTGGTCGTGTAGTCTCGTAGAACGGGTTATCTGTAGATTCGACTAAGATTAAGGTGGTAAATTATTGAGATCCCCGAGACAGCGACCGAGATAAAGATTTTTTGTGGATTAGCCGGATATTACTGAAGGTTTATAAAGAATTTTTCATGGATAGCTATATTGATGACTAAGATTACATAAAAAGTTGTGAAGTTCAAATGCATTGATAAGTGTGAGGAAGCATTCGAGGGATTAGAACACTTATTGACTCATGCACCGGTGTAGGTGGTTCCGGAGGGGAATAGAGATTTAGTTGTTTATGTTGATGTGTGTAGAACAGGATTGGGAGCGGTATTGATGCAAAGAGGTAAAATGATTGCTTATGCTTCTAGACAGCTCAAACCTTATGAAGTTAGGTATCCATCACATGATTTAGAGTCAGCTTCCTTCATATTTGCTTTGAAGGTATGGAGGTATTATCTTTTGGGAGAGCAATTCGAGTTTTATACATATCATAAGTCGTTGAAGTATTTCTTCTCTCAAAAGGAGCTAAACATGAACAACAATGATGGTTGGAATTTATTGTTGCTTATGATTTTGGAATTGAGTGCACAAAAGGAAATAAGATAGCGGATGCACTCAGTAGGAAACATCATAATGCAGTGTTGGTTATGATTGCTGAGCGGAATGACTTGGAAGCATTATCAGCTTGTGGAATGCAGTATAGATCCGAGGTAGGTTCTAGTGCAGGAAGTGATGTATTGTCTTGTTTTAAAGTTCGACCGGTAATGATTAAGAAGATAGATTCTAAACAAAAGGAGGATACAGTTTGGCTAAACGGGTAAGAAATTAAAGGAAGGAATGGAGAGTGTTGACCATAAGGATATCAACCTTGACCAGAAAGGGTGGTTGAGAAAGAAAGGAAGGTTATGTGTTCCAAATGTAAGAAACATGAGGAAGGAGGTTTTGGATGAGTGCCATCATTCAAAGTTCACTGTCCATCCGGAGGGAACGAAGGTGTATCAAGATATGAAGAGAATTTTTTTTGGGAAGATATGAAACGGGATATTGGTTTATGTGTTAAGAAGTGCCTAAATAGTCAGTAGGCAAAGGTTGAATACCAGAAACCAAGTGGATTGCTTCAACCATTGGATGTTCCAATGTGGAATTGGGATTCTGTCTCTATGAATTTTATTGATGGGTTGCCAAGGTCAAGTAGAAGAAACGAAAGTATATTGGTTACAATTGATAAACTAACCAAGGGTGCTCATTTCATTCCAATAAAGTCAACTAGGACGACACTCATTTTTGCTAAGTTGTTATGAAGAATGTGTTTAGACTGCATGAGATTCCTAGTAATATTATCAGTGATAGAGATTCCTTGTTTACTAGCGAGTTCTGGAAGAGTCAATATGAAGCTTCGAGAACCAATCTTAACATGAGTACCGCTTACCATCCACGGACTGATGGGAAAACGGAAAGAGTTAACAAAGTCTTGGAGGATTTGTTAAGAGCTTCTGTATTGGATTTTGGGAGATCATGGGAAGACCATCTACATTTAGTCATGTTCTCATATAATAATAGTCATTAGACAAGTATTGGGATGGCACCGTTGGAAACTTTGTATGGAGGACCATGCAAATCTCCCATATGTTGGTTAGAGAATGGGGATAGATTGGTTCTTGGTACGGATTTAGTGAAAGAAGCCGCAGAGAAGATTGAATTTATTCGAGCTACGAAGCAGGAAGCTCAGTCCAGGAAGAAAAGTTATGCAGATAGAAGAAGGAAAGACTTGGAGTTCTCTATTGGAGACTATGTGTTTATTAAGGTTTCACCGATGAAAGGTGGGATTAGATTTGAAAAATCAGGAAAGTTAGCACATAGATTCGATGGACCTTTCTGTATTACTGAGAGGATCGGATATGACGACCCGCAAATCTGTACCCTTTGAATCGACAATAAACCAGACATGCTCAACCCGAAAAGCATAGACTGACGGAAAGTCAAGAGAAAGAAAAGAATAGAGAAGAAGAGAAGAGAAGAAAGAGAGAACCAAATAGAACAATACAGAATCTCACATCGCAATGGAAACATATAATATCGTATCAGTGATCTTTACAAAGCAGAAACTGTATGTACATACATCAATCAGAGTTCAACAGTCAATCAATAGTCATCAGCCTAGATAGTAATAATAACATATCCTTACAATTGCCGATAATATAGACAACAACAAGGCGCACGATGGATAATCAAAACAGATGCGTGTCTACAAAAATGAAGATCTCCAGCTCTCCTGCTGAAACTCCAAAAGCACCAAATCTGAACCTGTAAATATACCGGTCTGACCCAAGTATTGAAAGGGATGAACGTCCGGATCAATCTGGTAAGCCAGCATGAGAAACACACTCAACTGAATTTATTGAATTCCCAAACATTTCCTTTATTTAAATAATAGTACCTCATAAGACATGTCTATACATAAACACGAACATGTTTTTACCTTACGATAACTAAAATATTTCATATCAAATCCTGTTATATTATACTAGTGTCTAATATATACAAACAATATTAATCATAGTTGAAATGGTTACCCATCTAACATTTCGGGGTTATTCATTGCTCCTTTACAAACAAAACCGCATTTTTTTCTTATACTTATTTAATAATAAGTGATTCATAATTCTATTTTTTAAACACTGCGAAAATATTTCATATACTTAAACCATGATTAAGTATATATTTTATATTTTTAGAAAAACATTCTCTTAAACATATTTATTTGGGTCAAAACAAATGTTGCACAAAACATCGTTACGACAAACCAAAATCATCAGTATAGGGATTCGAAAATTACATAGATATATAAATCCCATATACTATATAAAACATTTCCTTTCGAAAATCATTTACTATAACAACAGTGTTATAGTCCATCATTTCCTTATTTCTTGAAAACGTCTATTTCAACAACGAATGTTGAAATCTATGTATTCGTTACTGAACATATTTTAGAACATCTTTAAATCATTTAACTTCATTTAAAAGATCACTTTCCAAAACTAATCAATTTTATTTAATATATTATTCACTGTCCAAATCGTGAATATAATCCTTTAACTAAATTCAATACTTCTACACATTTATTAAAAGATAATTCACGGTCAAAAATCATGAATATCTCCTTTAATAAACTACCACTATTTAACTTATCAAATTCAATTGATTTCACATTTATAAAATAATGTTTATAAATTCACATTTCTATTTTATAAAAGCATCCACTTTTTTAAATTCCTTTAATAACAAATTCCGTTTATATCTCATTTATATGCCAAAATCCAATTACAAGTTAATTTACTTATAAATCATTTATTTTACAAATTCATTCTTTTACAATTTCATTAATTAATAAATCTTATTCACATATATGATTCATTTATAACTTCATTTTAACACTTATAAAAACTCCTTTATAATTCTAATATTTTTATTTACAAAATATCAACTTTGCAAATCTTATATACAAATCATTTATAATAAGTACAAATCTCAATTTAAACTATTTACAAAATAGTTATATCCATATTCAAAAAAAAATTTCAATCATATCTCACAAAAATCATAATTTTTATAACATAATTATAACATATATCTATTCAAAATAAATTCATTCCTTTATAATTAAAAATTCAACAAAACGTATATTTTCAAAACCACTTGAAAATCCTTTTTAATTTGAAAATCATCACTTTAAAATTTATAAAATTCCAAAATATAACCTAATGCTGCAACAGCACTAAATACATCAATCACGACATCCAAAACATCATATATAATATGATAACAGCATATATCAAAATATTTGTAAATAAATCAACAGTGGTGAGGAATCCAGTTGGATCCCTATAACCTGTCACCTGCAACAAATATACATATTACAATATGTATACAATGTCCGCTTCGAGACAAACGTGCGTACAAAGGGCCATTAGCTCACACACGGGAACGTATTGGATTTCATCTGCTCCAATAGCCAAGGATATATCCAAATACCAATTTATATATATATATATATATATATATATATATATATATAATATCATATATCATCCAAACAATCATCAATCATTGTAAATAAAATTTATTCCACTTATATAAAAATACCAGTGAGACAGAAAGAGTGTATTGTACTCATATTAGTTCCAATAGCAGTTGTAGTATTTTATTTCAAATAAAATTAAACAGGCGTTTAATTTTATCCAAAATTTACACTAACTCCAATCAACTTCAAACCTGCTCTAAAATGCAGTCTTGTCAATACAGACCCAACGCAAGTTGTTTCGTCAAAAACGAATCTCATATGAAGAAGTTATGACGTTTTAAAGTTTGTACGAATTTAAAAGAATATAATTTCAATTTTTTTTATTTCAAAACCTTTATCAAATCTGAGCAATTCGATGTAAACAAGGAAGATCCAGACCGCACAATTTCATCTTCCCTTCGTTCATTTCATGTTTAAAGAAACCCATAACAGCCATTTTTATATTGAATTATGCTCCCTCCGTACGAAGCTTGAAGACGATCGAGCTCCAGCACGTCGAAGGCACGAACGCCACCCACGTACGATCGTAGACCGATCACGCTCGGCCCTCCATTCGCCTCGAAAAATGTAACGACCCATAATTTCAGTTATTTGAAATTGGGATTTTTAATTAATTTTAAATATTCAAAATTTAATTTTATAAGATGAATAACTTATATTTGAAATATAAGGATTTAACTAGATAATTAAATTTGTTAATTTAATATTTGAAATTGTGTAAATAATGGAAAATAAATTTAATGTGAATAAAAATGATTTGTATAGTTGAATTAAATTCAATTTGAATTAGAATGATGTAAGAGAACATTTGAAATTGAATTAAAAGTTAAATTGTAAAAATTGAATATTTTAATATTTAATTGACGAGTGAAAATAGCCATTTTTCAAACTGTCTCAGATTTCGATGAAACCTGTTTCATTGGATCTATAATGTTATATTATTGTAATATTTCAAATTTCGTGTCAACCGGATTTGCGCTTTAGTCATGGCAAGCTAAAATGCAAAGAAATCTGTTTACGTAAATTTTAAATTTAAATAATTCGATTTGAAAACCTATCTTCTAAATACGATTGAATTGGCTTTCTGTATATATTCCATTGTGTTTGGTATAGGAGTAAAACATTATAAATGCTAGGCGGCACGCTTCATTTGGAGTTTAAAGAATTTTCGGATGAATAGTGTCGTCAAATTTCCTATAAAAGGACGTTGTTTTTTTCCATTTGCACTCAGATCCTAATGGAACTAGGTTTAGCTGCTGTTTGAATTTGAATGGCCGTAAAATCGTTTCTTTCCTCTTTTATTATATCTCAATCCATCAGTTTTTAGAAAATACTTCAAATTACAATATTATAGAGGGAAACGAGTAATATCAATCCAACGATCGTGATTGAATATGGTGAAGCCGATTGACGGCAATTTGTTCGGGAAGGGCCGGCGTTCATTTTCATTTTTCGAGGCATAGTGACTCGGAGCTCGTGCGGTTTTCGGTCGTAGATTGTGTCGAGGTGGTGCTTCGTCGTGGCGAAGCCTGATCGTTGTAGAGGTGAACGAGGGTGGAGTACAATTCGAGATGAATTCGGCGGCAATGGGTTTTGTTTCGTGCGTAAACCTGGAGTTGGAGAAGAACACAGGGGCGGCCTCGATTTGAGCAGTGAAAAAGAACATCCCGATTTGATTTCAAGGTTTAAAAAGGAATTTATAAATTATTATATAATTAATTCGTACAATCTTTAAAAATTGATATTTTTGTCATACGAGGTCCTTTTTGACAAAATAAGTTGCATTGGGTTTATATTGACGAGCACTATATTTTAGAGATGGCTTGGAGTTGCTTGGAGCTAGTGAAAATGATGGATAAAATTAAACGACCGTTTAGTTTTATTTGAAATAAAACACTACAACTGCTATTGGAATCAGTGTGAGTGCAACACCTTCTTTCTAACTCATTGATATTTTTATATAAGTAAGAAACAAATTTATTTATGATGATTTATGATTGTTTGGATGACATATGATATATTATCTATATATTGATTGGTATTTGGATATATTCATGCTTATTGGAGCAGATGAGACCCTATACATTCTCGTGTATGAGCGGATGACCCTTTGTACGCGCATTTGCCTCGAAGCGGACATTGTACACATATTCTAATATGTATATTTGTTGTAGGCGACAGGTTGGAGGGATCCAATTGGATTCCTCACCATTGTTGATTTACTTACCGATATTGTGATATATGCTGTTATCATATGATATATAATTTTTTAGATGTCGTGATTGATGTATTTGGTGCTGTTGAAGCATTGGGTCTATTTTCGGTAATATAAAAAGGAAAGTGGTGGTTTCAAATTAAAAAGGATTTTCAAGTGATTTTGAAAATATACGTTTTTTTTGAATTTTGAAGTGTTAAGGAGATGAATTTATTTTTAATAAATAAATGCAATAATTTTTATGTTATAAAAATTATGATGTTTGTGAAATATAATCAAAGTGTGATTTTTCAAATATTGAGTTAATGATTTTGTGAAATATTTTAAATGAAGATTTTTGAATTTATTATAAATGGTTTATATATAATATTTATAAACTGGATATTTTATAAATCAAAATAATGGGGTTGTAAAAGAGTTTTATGAAAGTTAAAATGAAGTTATAAGTGAATCTTACAAGTGAATAAGATTTATAATTTGGGAAGTTATAAATGAATGAATTGGTAAATAAATGATTTATAAGTGAATTAACTTATAAATTGGATTTTTGGCACGTAAATGAGATAAATGGAAGTGGTAAATAAAGGGGTTTTATATATAAAAGTTTTTATGAAATAAAAATAATGGAATTTATAAACATTGTTTTATAAATGTGAAATCAACTTGTTTTGATAAGTTAAATATACAAATTGTTAAAGGAAATTCATCCACGATTTTGGACAGTGGATAATTCTTTAATTAAATATGCAATAGTAATGAATTTGGTAAAAGAGATATATCCATGATTTTGGACAGTGGATTATCCTTTAAAATAAATGTGTAAAAATATTGAATTTGGATAAGAGAATTATATTCACGATTTTGGACAGTGAATAATATGTTAAATAAAATGGATATGTTTTATAAAGTGATATTCTAAATTCGAAGATGTTTTAAAATGTGTTAAGTATCTAAACCATAGATTTCAACATTCATTATTGAAATAGACGTTTCGAGAAATAAGGAAATGATGGACTATAACACCGTTGTTGTAGCAAATGATTGTCAAAAGGAAATGTTTTGTATAGTATATGGGATTTATATTTCTATCTAATTTTCGAATCCCTATACTAGTGATTTTGGGTTGTCGTAACGATGTTTTACGCAACATTCGTTTTGACCCAAATAATGTGTTTAAAGAGAATGTTTTCCATATAGAATGAAAAAATATCCTTAATCCTGATTTAAGTATATGAATATTTTTCAAGTGTTGAAAATAAATTAATTTGTGAATTACTTATTATTCAACAAGTGTATGGAAAGGTTTTCCAATGTTGAAATGTTTTGAGAATATAGTTAAATAACCGATTATCAAATTTGGCCAAGTTTTAGTTCCTCGACTTGATGTGGAAACTATTTAGTCGTACACTTAGTCGTAGCCGTCTGTGTAGACTTGATCATTTGTGTTGAGAATATTGATTCGTATAGTATGGAATATTATTCCAACCTATCGATCTTCCTTCTTGTCCCGAAGGATAGCTAGTTGAAAGTTGGAGACGTGATAAGTTTATGAGACTTAGTTTCTGTGTCTGGTTGAGAAACACTTTTGCGTTGTTGGTACGAAGAGACCGGGATCAGATTTATCTGAAAACCACTTCGGACCAACATATATACGACGATTGTGCAGGTTGCTTGTGATGATATTGATATGCAGGATTTTTATAGTGGGGGACCGCTTATTGATCATTTGGGGTTAAAATCCCAATATACATATAGTAGCAGTAGTCTCTTCATTATGAAATATCCAATGCAAGGATTATTCACTACTAATCCTAGGAATTTCCTAACAAGATGTGGTAGGAAAGTACCTTCGATCTGTCCTGTTCCTGGACAACTTGTATGGATGTTTGTCTGACATTGCATTTCTAAAGATTACGTACATTGGTTTTTACAAATGTACACCAGTGGTGGCGGAGGAGACAACTTCTTTTAGCTTAACACCCTCCTTGTGACGTATGAGCTTAGGTGTTGTATTTTTGTGGAAGGCAATTAGTAGTCAACGGAAATGGACGTGTGGCATTCAAAGTAATGTGATATGTGATTTGTGAAAGGTAATTGTTACCTCAGGCCTCATCAACCAGAAATGACCAAAACAGGATCAGATGCAGCAGGGCTAAGTGGGTGCTCCCAAGTAGGATATGATCATCCTCTTCTAGATATATCTTTACACGCTATGACGTCATGTATTAGATTATTGCATTTTGTATGCTAGAGGGCCCTCGGTAAAAGTCAGTAATGACCGGAGGATGAAATATTCGTACCATCTAGCTATAGAGGTGGGCCGGTCTTTTGTTGGTAGAGGGGAGATGTTCTGTGCTTCGGGACGTCCATCTAGAGGTGTACCCATTCGCAAGGTAGTCCCATCACCTGGTCATGTATATGGAAATCCAAACTCTACATGTACCTTCCATTTTGATTGTATTACCTATTTTGGACTATATATTGGAATTTAATCAATGTAACAATTTTGGCTATGATTAATATTATTTTTGCAATAACACTATTATAATATATAAGAGGATTCGATATGAAATGTTTTAGTTATCGTAAGGTAAAGACATGTCCGTGTTTATATTGGGCATGTCTTACGAGATACTTTTGTTTTGAAAGTTAAGAAAATTTTTGGTAATTAAATAAATTCAGTTGAGTCTGTTTCTCACGCTGTTTACCAGACTGATCCATAGATTCTTCCCTTTCAACGCTCGGGTCAACCGAGCATATTTACAGGTTCAGATTTCATGCTTTTGATGCTTCAGCAAGCGAGCTGGATATCTTCATTTCATATACGTGTAACTATATTGATTATTGATTATCAGTTGTGCTTAGTTGTTGTATGTTAGCAGCAATTATAAGGACAGGTTATTATAACTGTCCAGGCTGATAACAAGTGATTGATTGTTGCATTCTGATTGATGTATGTATATATAAATAGATTCTTTTTTATAAAGATAATTAACATGATATTATATATTTTTCGCTGCGATGTGAGATCCTATATTGTTCTGTTTGGTTCTATCTTCTCTCTTTCTTCTTTTCTCTTCTTCTCTCTTCTTTTCTCTTCTTCTCTCTTCTTTTCTTTCTCTTCACTTTCCGTCAGTCTGTTCTTTTTGGGTCGGACATGTATGGATTATTGTCGATTCAAAGGTTACAGATTTGTGGGTCGTCATGGAAAACGTGCACGATTGTAGCCCATAGGCGGTCAATTTGTCAATGATCCACTCGATAAAAATCGATCATCACCATTGTAAACAAAGCTCTCATCGTCCTCTTCAATTTTCATTTAGGAAGTTTTTCATATAAACGCATAGATTCGAAGATAATTGAGGAAGATGGTTGGTAATTTTTGGCTATCGAAATAAAAGAGGAATGGCGGCTTGCCCTAACCTCTTTAGGGTTTGTGGAAATAGTGGAAAAAGTTAGGTCCTCGTATAGAAAATTTCACGACACTATTTATCCGAAATTTTTCCAAACTCTAAATGAAGCATGCTGCTTGGCATTTATAATGTTTTACTCATATTCCAAACACGATAAAATACATATCGGAAGCCAATTCGATCGTATTTGGAAGATAGGTTTCAAATCGAACTATTTAAATTTAAAATTCACTTAAACAGATTTCTACGCGTTTCAGCTTTGTACGGACAAACCGTATATTCGATTGACATGAAATTTGAAATACTATAATAATATAATATTAAGGATCCAATGAAACTAGTTTCGTCGAAATCCGAGACAGTATGAAAAATGACTATTTTTACACGTTAATTAAATATTAAAATATTCAATTTCTACAAATTAACTTTTAAATCAATTTTAAAAGTTTACTAACACCATTCTAATTCAAATAGAATTTATATCAACTTTATATAATCATTTTCATTCACATTAAATTCAAATTCCAATTAATTCTGCAATTTCAAATATTAAATTAATAATTTATTTCCAATTAAATCCTTATATTTCAAATATAAGTTATTCAAATTATTAAATTTACTTGTGAATATTCGAAATCAATTAAATATACGAATTTCAAATGACTGAAATTCTGGGTCGTTACATTCTCCCATACTTAAAAAAATTTCATCCTCGAAATTACCATGTAAAATCCATTAACTTTTCAAAACAATTCATTGAAACTAGATTACCAAAATCATTTATACATTTTAACTTTTCCAAAACTCCATTCGTTAAACTTCTTACAAAAATTTATCAACATTTTCAAATCCATTTATAGTTATCTTTTCAAAACCAACTTATCTCGTTTAACTTTCAACTCAAAATCAAAATTTTAATTATCAAAAAGTTTCTAAAATTCCCAAAAATTTTCTAACGCCTTAAATTTTCAATTTTTTTCCATAGTCTCCTTTGCATTGTTCGATCATAGTAGGATCACAACGTATATATCACAAATATACATCTCATCTTCGAGGATGAGGCATCCCATAGGAAAAGTGTATAAGTACGATATGTAATCTGAGATATGTACCTTGTATACTATTAGCGAGCATATACGGCTAATATAGCGCGAAAGCGAGCTCCGAATGCGAAGCATATGCCATCTGCACCTACTAAACACTCAACAAACAAATGGGAAATACGTATATATGAAAGTAATATCAATATATAACATATACCAATACAACAATTAAATATGCCAATATAGCAAATGCAAACGATAAGCAACAAATCCAACCATCAACCATCTATTGTCGAAAATACATCCAGTAAATCAATATCTATCCAATCAATCCATAACCAAATCAATATACATTCTTTTTTCATTGATATTCGTTGAATTGATTTTCAATTAAATCATATTTGATTTATTAACATTGGACTTTACAAACATTCATTTATTCATATTCAACTAGTTTACATTCACTAATTCACATTCAATTTAGTTCACTTTCAAATTCAAATAAAATTCAATTCTATTTAAATTTACTTCACTTCTAATTTGAATTCAATTACTTTAGCCTTCAATTTCATTAATTCAATTCCATATGAATTTCAATACAATCATCTATCACCCATCTAACACCCATGTATATCCAATCATAACCAAATTTATTTACTTTACTTTCAACATCCTTATTTACTTCTGCTACCTTCAATTTTGTGTTAACACTTTTACTTTCAATTGGTTTAATATTCAATTTAGATTGAATTCTAATATTTGCTATATTCACATTTTTATACAACACCTCTCATTGTTATTATTACTTATTAGCTAAGTTACATTAAATTCTAACAAATAATATTTCAACTCATATTCACTTAACTAATTTATTTCATTAGTCCAATTCAATTCATTTATTAATTCAATTGCTAACTTACTTTACAACTAGAGTTGAATTTCATTGTATAACTCAAATGCATATTCATTTAACTACTTCATTCAGTAGTAATTAAGTTATGTTTCATTTTAACTCACTTGCATTTACTTCCACTATACAATCTTAAGTTTATTACTAATTTAATTCAAATTCTATTTTCTTTTAACTGTTAACAATTCAAATTTAGATTTTATTTTTCTTAACAAAATTGTTTAACAATTTTATTAGTTTTACTTACATTTTCCCATTGTATAAGTTATGCAACTTATTTATTCAAACTTACAAATTCATATTATAATCACTTACCACTTTAGTTTAATTTCCATTTCAATAATTTATCTAGTTCGGTTCAAATCCAATTTATTTTATTTAACTTTCCTTTTGTTAAATTTCAAATCATATATTTTATTATACTAAAGCTAAAAATTTACTTCATATTATAAATCCAAATTCATTTTACTTATACTTATCAATTTCAACTTGGATTTTAAATCAAATTTGTTTGTCATAACAAAAATTCAATTTTCAACTTACTATTGGTAGTAAATCAATCACATAGAAACTCGAAAATGATACTGGTGATGCTGCGGTCATCACCCTAATTATTTCCCAACAACAGTAGTGAATCCAGTACTTTATATTCTTTTAAAATCCTTGTATCTTTATAAATCACATTTATAAATCTATACTTATATAATTTCACTATTTTACTTAACTTACACAACATTCATGCCAAATTTACTTATCTTATTTAGATTTATAACAATATAACCTCTTTAACTTTGAAAAATAACTTTCAAAATCAACAGGATTCAATTTTTCAAATTCTTAATTTAAATTCATTTTTATTTATAACTCATATTTATAAATATATTCATTTAGTTTCGCTTCATATATATATAAGATTATTTCACAATTGTAAATCATTTTAATTATAATTCCATACTAATAATTCATCTGCTTATATAATTTATTCTTTTAAAATTGTTGTTTTTATTTAGGTTATTCAAGCAGCTTTATTAAGTTATATATATTTTTTCATTTCAAACAACCAAACAATCAATCTATATACATTTTAATATTTTTGAAAAATTATTCCTTTATATATAAAATATAATAGAGGTAAAATTATTTCATTTACCCAATTTAAAATAATACTATATCGAGTTGCCTCCTTTAAGTCTTTAGAAATCTCTGTCGATAACATGACATTCCACATACCGACCAGAATTCACAAACAGCTCAACGGATAAGCAAACACAATGTAATACATTTTTATATCACTAACAAATACACGCTTATATATGTAATACACTCAAACTCAATCTAGAGTGCTACTGTCCCAATCTATACTAAGTACACATCTGTAACGACCCGTAATTTTCGATGTTTAAAATTTGTGAATTTAATAAGATTTTAGTAATTAAATCTAGAATAAATAAAAATTTGTAATTCGTTAATGAATTTATAACGGGAATGAAATGTAAGAATGTTGATGCAAGTTAATAAATAAAATATTTAGTGCAATCCCAATTAAGTGAAACAATTGTAAGGTTTTAATTGATTGTAATTAGTAAGTTGGGAAATAGATTCAAAGTTATATTGATTGATAAAATAATACGTAATAAATTATAATTTGATAGGATCAGTGCTAGAAAGTAATTATAAAAATTGTTGTTTGATAATAAAGTAAGAATGGGAATCAAGATTTTTAATTTAAATTTAATAAATTGGATTAAGTGAAATTAAATGAAATTTAATATTTAAATATTACGTAAGTAGGAATTGAGATGAAATTGTGAAATATTAATGCAGCAAGATATAATCAAATTTTAATTATATTCTTATTGTAATGAAAGACTTGGATAACAAGGTTTGAATTTTAATAAATGGATTTTTGGAATTTTAAATTCTAATTTCTGAATTTAGTGAAATTGAAATCAAACACTGAAATTGATGGGTTTACCAACTTTAATCTGACATCTAAATTTTTTTAAATTATTGAAATTGTTCAAGAAATCAAAAACGATAAAGATTGCTAATTATAAAATCAGAATTTAAAATTTGATTTAATTAATTAAATATTAATTTAATTTAATTAATGTAAAAATAGCCATTTTGCCATTGACTCGGATTTCAAAGAAACCAGTTTCATCGGATCCGCAACGGTGAATTATTGTAGGATTTCAAGTTTTCGTAGCGATCGGACTTGTCGTTTGATCGTACGGACTCGGACGCCTATAAATCAATTTAATTGAAACTAATTGAAATCAATTTGAAATAACTTGATTTTAGCATAACTTCTTCATACGATATAATTTGGACTTGAAACCTATTCTATTGCATTAAAAATATTTAAAAGCATCTATTTTGATATATGGGTTGACCCATTTTCGTTCCGGAGTCAGAACGGGCTTTTCGGGCCATTTATCGTCCAACTTTCCAAAATCAATTAAGCTGATTTGTTCTATTTTATTCTGCCTATATATAACGTTATAAACCCTAACAGCCTTTCTATTTCTCATTTCTGTATGTATAGAAACTTCTGTTGCTCCTTTTCCTTAATCGCTGAAAACTCCAGATATTACAATTCAATTCCAATTCGAAAACCAACAACAAAAATTCAAACTCCTCAATTCCTATCAAATTCTATATGGATTTGAAGCTCTTTAAAAGCGTTGGTCAATTTTGATGTCCGATTTTCAACTTGGATTTTTGTGTGGCCGAAATTCGAGGATTAAATCTCGGTCGTTCTTGGGTGTTCGATTTTGCTGTGTCCGATCAACAAATCAATGATGTCGTTGTGTAGAGTGGACCAAGAGGATGGCATCGGCGTGATCCGTTCGATGATTCAACGGTTAGATTGGCCATGAAAATTCGAATAAGGTTGGGTTTTTTTATGGTGGCTGCTGGTTTTATCGTCGGTCGAGGCCAATGAGGGGGATGGGGGGTTCGCCAGGGGTCGCGGCCTTGGGTGTGCTGGCGGCGAGACTAGGCGGCCTCGAAAGGCCAGCGGTGGCGCTCGGCACGAGCTTAACGGCGGCAGTTCCTGGTGACGTCATGAAAGTGGAGTTGTGCTAGGGTTCAAGCAAATTGCGGGAGAGGGACATGTTCTGCAGCTGGTGACGTGGCAACATCTCAATGGTTTGCCTTCTTTTGTTTTATTTTAAATTAACTTGAAAATTTAATCTTCTAATCACGATAACTTCGTCATACAAGGTCCATTTCACACGCGGTTTTCTCTACCGCGATCCTAGTAAAATTCCGGACACTTTGGCCCTGGTTTGGACGGATTCTGAAACTGTTCAATTTTTGGGTTTAAATTGGATTTAAATTCAATTTAAATTCAAAAGGTAAGTGTTTTAACCTAATCACAACTTCTAAAATTTCTTATGTGTGTTAAATAAATTTTTGATGCGATTAGAAATTTATTTATGACTATTTGGCATATTTTTAATCATTATCTGATTTAAATTGAATTTATTGGATTAAATTGTTATTTAATTTATTATTGCATATAACTGCCAGTTAAATTATTATTTAATTTGTCATTGCATATAAACCGCCAGTTAAATTGTTATTTAATTTATTTTTGAATATAAACTGCCAGTAGATACCTGTTGTTTATTATCTGTTTATATTGATGTTATTGATTTAATGGGATGATGATTGTGATAAATGGTTGATGACTGATATTGGATGAATGGATGTTGTATTTTGTATCGTTATAAACTGCAAGTTGTTATGGATTTTTAGTTCATTCATAATTGCGGTTTGAAATGATATATAATCGTGATGGTATTTTAAATTATGGATTGAAATGATAAATATCTGTATCACTTGACCATAGGATAGAAAATTTTATATAGACACCGTCAGTCTATATATAAATATTTTGAAAATGATTTCTATGGTTTTGGAAAGAAATATTTGGTTTAATGAATATTGATTTTTGATATTATATAAACATTATTTTTATATATAGTTAAATTATTGAATTTAAGCTATGTATGAGTTTGTTAAATAAAAATTAAGTTTAATAATAGAGTTTGATTTTATTTAAAATATAATGCGAGTAAGTATTTAAATTATATTTTAATGTAGAGTGTATAATGATTTAAATAAATTAAGGTTGGGAGATAAAATTGGAGATATATTGAAATTGAATTTATTTAAGAATTAAACTCAAATGAGTTGATGTGAAATTCATAAAATTTGAAATTTTAGAAGGTATGATTCTTAGAACTTGATTTTTTTGTTTAAGGTGAATTAAATGAATATGTCAAGTAAATAAATTGAAGGAAATATGTAGTTATTTTTAATTTGAGTTTTATTTAAATGATAATGGATTTATTATGTAAAATATTTCAAAACTAAATAATAGAAAATTTAACTATCGAATCGAAATCATCGAATTTAGTTTTGAAATTTTGGAATATTAAAGCCTTGAAATATATTGAAATTGAAATGTTTTATCGAAATTGAAGTGTTTCGAAGTTATGAATTTCAAAGGATTATGTTTTAAAAGTGTTATAATTTCAAATGTTTAGTTTCGAAGTTTATAAATTTGAAAGTGCTATGATTTGGAAAAGAAATATATTTGAAATAAAATTGATACTTTATTGATTTGGGTTTTATAACAATGATATCATATTGCTTTAGGTTTTTGGAATGGAAATGATATCGTATTTGTATGTTTTTGAAATGGATATTATACTCTGGTTTTGAAGTAAAATTATTTTGAAATGACAGCGGTGTTATAATAATGTTTGGTTGTTAAAGAGACCGCGATCGGAAGTTGTCATACTCTCTACCAACTCCGAAAATTACTTTAACAACCGTGTACGCGGTGGAGATTCCAGAATGAAGTAGGATGGTGACGGCGTTTCCTTTGAGGTATATACGTGGACACTACTCCCGTGATTTGGCATAAGGTGGGTAAAACAAGAGCAATCTCGAGCCAGTGAGGTAGCCCCTCTTATCGGACACACTTCTTTGATAATATATTTTGACTTTGAGATTGATTGGATGGCCACTTTTGACTTTGATTTTTGGAGGTGTGGCTCGAGGTGGGTGGTAGCTGCGCGCTATGCATCACCACCAGCCCATGTGCGTAATTGGTATATCTACCATGGCATTGCCTTATGTGCTGTGTCACCTACCCTATCGCGCATTGTACGAGTTTGGTTTTCTCCCGTAGCCCGTGGAGCATTTAGGGTAGTCTCCCGATCTGGAGATGCGCTGATACTGGATGGACTATTAGGACTATTATTGTGTTAAGGGGGAGATTGGGTAACTCCTTAACGCTATTTAAAAGTAAGTTTATTTTATTATAGACATTATTATAATAGAGGAATATTACTACATAGTAAATAGTTTAACGGATCCTTAGGAGATGTGAATCCTGAGCATCTCTTAAGTTACTGCACTCACGTTAGACACTGGACAGGAGATGTCAAATCCCATAAACATCTCTGACGCCTTTCCACTCATATTTATTTCCGTTGATTTAACTTACATAAGTTCTTTTAGTTCTGACTCGAGTGTTTTGTCTTTTCAATTCACTCGGGTCAGTCTGAGCATTTCAGGATTCGAAGACTTTTTCCTGGAGCACAAAGACGAAGATTGTGTTACTATTATTTATTATATCATTCCACTACATTCATATTGTTCCGCTGCATTATTTATTATTCTCTAGTATGTGTGACTCTGAAATGTGTTGTACAAGTATAATCAAATTTTGGTAAAACAGCTTCATGAACTGTTATTTGATTATTATATTTTATCGTTCCGCTGTAAGATTCTATTTTTTATTTTTTTTCTCTGCTTTTTCTTACTCTCCCCAATAACAATCCGCCCTTCTGTATGGTTTGAGTCTGACGTGTGTGGTTTGTTGTCGATTTAAAGCGTACGAAAAGACGGGATGTTACAACATCAAAGCTTAGGATTATACAAAATCTAAGCTTTGATATCAACTGTGACGACCCGCAAATCAGTATACTTTGAATCGACAATAATCCACACATATTCGATCTAAAAAGCACAGACTGACGGAAAGTCAAGAGAAAAAAAGAAGAGGAGAAGAGAAGAAGGAGAGAAGAGGGAACCAAACATAACAATACAGAATCTCACATCGCAGCGGAAAACATATAATACCATGTCAATGATCTTTACAAAACAGAAACTGTATATATACATACATCAATCAGAGTTCAACAATCAATCAATAGTCATCATCCTGAATAGTTATAATAACATGTCCTTACAATTGCCGATAATATAAACAACAACAATGCGCACAACGGATAATCAAAACATCTGTATGTATACGAAAATGAAGATCTCCAGCTCTCCTGCTGAAACTTCAAAAGCACCAAATATGAACCTGTAAATATACTCGGTCTGACCTAAGCATTGAAAGGGAAGAAATCCCGGATCAGTCTGGTAAACCAGCGTGAGAAACACACTCAACTGAATTTATTAAATTATCAAACTTTTCCTTTATCAAAACAAAAGTATCTCGTAGGACACGCCCACACATAAACACGGACATGTTTTTACCTTACGATAACTAAAACATTTCATATCAAACCCTCTTATATTATACTCGTATCTAGTATATACAAATAATATTAATCATAGCCGAAATGGTTACCTATATAGCATTTCGGGGCTATTCATTACGCCTTTACAAACAAAATCGCAAGCTCGTAAGAGTTTGGATTTCCATACAAATGACCAGGTGAAGGGACTACCTTTAGATGGGTACACCTATAGATGGATGTCCCAAGGCACGGAACATCTGCCCTCAACCAACACAAGACGAGCCTACCTCTATAACTAGATAGTACTGAATATTCCATCCTTCGGCCATTACCGACCTTTTCTGAGGGCCCTCAAAGCACACAATAATCAGATACACGACTTCATGGCGTGTAAAGATATACTTAGAAGAGGATGATCATATCCTAAAGGGCATGACACACTTAGCCTTGTTGCATCAAACCTTGTTTCAGTCATTTCCGGTTGTTGAGGCCTAAGGTAACGATTACCTTTCACAAATCACATATCACATCACTTTAAATGTCACACGGCCATTTCCATTGACTATTAATTTCCTTCCACAAAAATACAACCCTTAAGCTCATACGTCTCAAGGAGGGTGTTACGATAAGAGAAGTTGCCTTCTCCTCCACCATTGACGTACGTTTGTAAAAACCAATGTACGTAATCTTTAGAAATGCAATGTCAAACAAACATCCATAGAAGTTCTCCAGAAATAGGAAAAAGTGAAGGTACTTTCCTACTACATCCTGTCGTGAAATCCCTAGGATCAATAGCGAATAGTCCTTACATTGGATATTTCATAACGAAGAGACTACTTCTACTGGATGTATATTGGGATTTTAACTCCAAACGATCAACAAGCAGTCCTCTACCATGAAAATCTTGAATATCAGTATAATCGGCCTACCTGCGCAATCAAACATAAATGTTGGCCCGATGCGGTTTTCAGATAAATCTGATCCTGGTCTCTTAGTACCAACAATGCGAAAGCATTTCTCAACCTCACATAGAAACTAAGTCTCATAGACTTATCACGTTTTCAACTTTCAACTTGCCATCCTTCGGGCCAAGAGGGAACCTCGACAGATTGGACTAATACTCCACAATACACGAACAAACATCCTCAACACAAACGATAATCAAGCCTACGTAGAAGGCTATGCACTAAGTGTACGACTAAATAGTTTCCACATCAAATCGAGGAACTAAAATGGCCAAATTTGATAGTCGGTTATTTAACTATCGAAGCATACATATCTAGCACCATATACAATCACTGGGCCCTTTTAATTAATCTTTTATTAATTAAATTATTTGCCAAATATTCACTTCAAAATTATCTTTAAAAAGATATAATCTCAAAACAGTTTCAACTTTTGTATTGGAAAACATTTCCATATACTTATTTAGCAATAAGTGATTCACAATTCTCTTTATTTTCAACACCTAGAAAATATGTCATATACTTAAATCATGATTAAGCATATATTTTATTCTTTAAGGAAAACATTCTCTTAAACATATTTATTTGGGTCAAAATAAATATTGCGTAAAACATCCTTACGACAACCCAAAATCATCAGTATAGGGATTCGAAAATTAGATAGATATATAAATCCCATATACTACACAAACATTTCCTTTTGAAAATCAGTTACTATAACAACAGTGTTATAGTCCATCATTTCCTCATTTCTCGAAAATGTCTACTTCAACAATGAATGTTGAAATCTATGTATTCGAGACTGAACATATTTTAGAACATCTTCAAATCATTTAACTTCATTTAAAAGATCACTTTCCAAAACATACCCATTTTATTCAATGTATTATTCACTGTCCAAAATCATGAATGTAATCCTTTAACCAAATTCAATACTTCTACACATTTATTAAAAGATAATTTCACTGTTCAAAATCGTGAATATCTCCTTTAATAAACTTCCACTATTTAACTTATCAATGTTTATTAATTCACATTTCTATTATATAAAAGCTTCCGCTTTTTAAATTCCTTTATTAACAAATTCCATTTATATCTCATTTATATTCCAAAATCCAATTATAAGTTAATTTACTTATAAATCATTTATTTTACAAATTCATTCTTTTATAATTTCATCAATTAATAAATCTTATTCACTTATAAAACTCCTTTATAACTCCATTATTTTTATTTATAAAATATCAATTTTATAAGCATATATATAAATCATTTATAATAAGTACAAAATCTCAATTTAAAACTATTTACAAAATAGTTATCTCCATATTCCAAAAAATAATATTTCAATCATATTTCACAAAAATCAAAAATTTTATAACTTAAAAATTACAACATTTATTTATTCAAAATAAATTCATTCCTTTACAAGTCAAAATTCAACAAAATGTATATTTTAAAAACTACTTGAAAATCCTTTTTGATTTGAAAATCATCACTTTAACACTTTTAAATTCCAAAATATGGCCTAATGCTGCAACAACACCAAATACATCAATCACGGCATCCAAAACAACATATATCATATGATATGGTTATCTGTAAATAAATCAACAGTGGTGAGGAATCAGTTGGATTCCTCGAACCTATCACCTACAACAAATAGACATATTAGAGTATGTGTACAATGTCCGCTTTGAGGCAGACGTGCATATAAAGGGTCAATCGCTCATACACGGGAACGTATAGGGTCTCATCTGCTCTAATAGGCAGGAATATATCCAAATACCAAATAATATATATAATATACCATATATCATCCAAAAAATCATCAATCATCATAAATAAAATTTATTCTCACTTATATAAAAATATCAGTGGGACAGAAAGAGTTAGTTGTACGCATATTGGTTCCAATAGCAGTTGCAGTATATTATTCCGAATACAATTAATCTGGAGTTTAATTTTACCCAAAATTTACACTAGCTCCAATCATCTTCATACTAGATCTAAAATGTAATGCTTGTCAATACTGACCCAACACAACTAGTTTCGTCAAAAACGTATCTCGTATGAAGATGTTATGACGTTTTGAAATTTGGACTAATTTAAAAGAATATAATTTCAATTTTTGTATTGTAAAACCTTGATCAATTCTGAGCCGTTCGATGTAAACAAGGCAGATCCAGACTGCATAATTTCATCTTCCCTTTCGTTCATTTGACCTTCAAAGAAACCCATGGTCGCCATTTTTAAATCGAATTATGCTCCTCCGTGCGAAGCTTGAAGACGATCAAGCTCCATCACGTTGAAGGCACGAACGCCACGTACATACGATCGAAGACCGATCACGCACGACCCTCCATTCACCGTGGAAAACGTGCATGATTGCATCCCAAACATGGTCAATTTGTCGATGATCCACTCAATGAAAATCGATCACCACCGTTGAAAACATAGCTCTCATCGTCCTCTTCATTTTTCATTAGGAAGTTTTTCATATAAATGCATAGATTTAAAGATAATCAAGGAAGATGATTGGCCTAGCCATCGAAATAAAAGAGGAGCAGTGGCTTGGCCTAACCTCTTTAGGGTTTGTGAAAATAGTGGAAAAAATTAGGTCCTTATATTGAAAATTTCATGACGCTGTTCATCTGAAATTTTTTTGAACTCCAAAAGATGCATGTCGCCTAATATTTATAATATTTTACCCCTATTCCGAGCATAATGGAATATATTTCGAAAGCCAATTCGATCGTATTTGAAAGATAGGTTTTCGAATCGAATTATTTAAATTTAAAATTCAATTAAACAGATTTCTAGGCGTTTCAGCTTCGTACGGACAAACCGTAAATCCGATTAACACGAAATTTGAAATCCTATAATAGTATAATATTACAAATCCAATGAAACTTTTTTCATCGAAATCCGAGACTATGTTAAAAATGTCTATTTTTACACGTTAATTAAATATTAAAATATCAATTTTTAAAAATTAACTTTTAAATCAATTTTAAATCTTTTCTAACACCATTCTAATTCAAATAGAATTTATATCAACCTTATAAAATCATTTTCATTCACATTAAATTTAAATGCCAATTAATTCCACAATTTAAAATATTAAATTAATAATTTAATAATTTAATTAAATCCTTATATTTCAAATATAAGTTATTCAACTTACAAAATTTACTTGTGAATATTTAAAATCAATTAAATATACAAATTTCAAATGACTGAAATTCTAGGTCGTTACATCGGGAAACTCGTCTATAAAGTATACTTACCAAATAGTTTGGTAGGAGCCCATGAAGTTTTTCATATTTCTCGTGTTAGAGACCTGGAGACTACAATAACACCTACAGTGTTCGAAGATTTAATAGTAGAGTCGAATTTGACTATTATTTGGATGGCGATTCGAATAGTCGAGAGATATGAGAAGAAGTTGATGAACAAGACAGTCAGATTAGTAAAGTTCCAATGGAGTGATGATGCTAGAGACTGTACTTGGGAAACTAAGAGTAGGATTAGAGACCCTTATCCTGATTTGTTTGATGGTATGTTTTACCTTTGATTATTTTGTTATGCACCTTATCGTAATTTCGAGGACGAAATTCTTTTAGAAGAAGGAGTCTGTAACACCACATATTTTTATAACATTATTTAGGATATTTAATTAGCTAAATTAAATAAAATAATGTGATGATTGATAGGTTGAGATTTGATTTAACTAAGGGTAGTCGTGGCATGCTAATATGTAGATTAAAATGAGATAATATAAGCTAATCTGTTTGGAAATAAGAAATGGCAAAATGGGAAATAGGAGAGCCTTATACCCTAAACCCTTAGGAAATGAAACGTATGTTCGTTTCTTTCTAACAGACTAAAACATCAAGGTCGACCACCATCTCCATTCTCAAGAAAAGATAAAGCTAGGATTCAAGAGAAAGAAGTTAATCAACTTATTCAACATCAAATCTCACATCTTTTAATCTCAAAGCTAAGGTAAATGATTATTACATCCTACTCTTTTATGGTATTCCTTTTTAAGTTATATTCGAAATGATTTTGCAAGTTTATGTCACGTTTTGGATGATTAAATTTATATATATGCCTGTTGGTGAATTATACATGTTCATATTAGTTTTTATGATATGCTTGATATGAAAACCCCATTAAATGATATCCAAATGCCTTGAAAAATTAATTTTAGGTCAGGAATGATATTTTAGTTAGAGATGGATTTCAATTTTTATAATTTTGTGAATTAATGTGGATTTTATATTAATTTTCTAGTGAAGAAAATGATTTATTAGGTTATAAATTAATTATGGTTAAAATAATAATTATTTGGGTTTGAAATTTTTGTATGTTGGAAAATATATTAAAATAGATTTTCTACAAATTTTCTAGATTTTTCCTAAGTATTTTGATGAATATATAAAATTATTTAATGTATGGGACTTAAACTTTTTATATATTTAATTAAGGAGAAGAGGCATTTTATAAAATAAAATCAATGTTTATTTTTGAAATTATTGGCAGCACATTTCTGAAAAGAATTTATTAACCAGCCAGAATTTGACAAACAAGGGCAGTTTAGTCAAAAAGTTATCGCTTTTAAGTTAAAAACAAAAAAATCATGCTTTAAGCATGTTTCAGTCATTTTTGGCATCAAAGCTTCGGACCCAGACCTTCCGACATCATTGCTTTCGAACCCAATGCATATGGTATCAAGTTACTTAGTACGTAATGTATTGGATAAGGTCAAAGGGTACTTGATTGGAACCTTAGTTGCCAAAGAGGTTGGGGTATGTTTCTTTTATAAGCCAGAAGTAGCGCCTACTTTGCTTTCAAAAAGGAGTCTTCGACTTGGTTGCTTTTGACCAGGTCAGATATTTAAAATAAAAATTAAAGATTTTGACAAGATCGAAAGGTAAACATGCTTTCGAAGGGGTCGAAATCCCCTAGCTACCGCCTTTAACCTTTTGAAGTCATGATTTCGGCAAGGTCGAAAGGTATACTTATCATTTAAAAAACCAGCTGCTTCTCCCATACTTTCGAAAGGAAGCTCTCAACTTAGATGTTTTACCATTTTAATTCAAAATTGAAGCATAACCCAAGGTTTCTAAAGAGAAGTTTTAAAGTATTAAAAAGGCCAGAGCATATAATTGTAAAAGAAAGGTTTTTAAGCTTTCGAAGGGGTCAAAGGCTAAGCTTCCATAGAGGTCGAAAGGTTTTAAAAGAGGATTTTCCACATGTTTTTAAATTGGGCCTAAAGTGCTTTTGAAATATTTATGCTTTAAAGTTTAATGCTTTCGAAAGGTACTATTTACTGAATGGTTTCAAAGGGATCAAAAGCCAAGCTTTCGAAGGGGTCGAAAGGTAGCTTTCGAAGGGGTTGAAAGGTTCCATTTTTTGAATGTTTCGAAAGGGTCGAAATGGAAGGTTTTTTCAATATTTTCTACAGCAATGTTTTAAAGTGTTTTAAGATAGGATGTCTAAGGTTTCTAATGCTTTCGAAAGGAAGATTTTCAATGGTTTCGATAGGTTTGAAAATTGGGTTCGAAAGTAAAGGTTTTGGCCTTTTGGCCTATATAAATATAGGGTTTTATTTGGTTTCTAAAGAGATGCTTTTAAAGGATTTAGAGGGGGTACTTTCAATGGAATCGAAATGGGTATTTTCAATCATTTAAATGGTTTCATCAACCAAAGTTCGAGTAAAGAGTGTGTGTGTGTGTGTATTTATATATATATATATATATATATATATATATATATATATAACATGGCAATGTGATTTTGAGTAAAACATAAAGATTATTTATTTTCCTTATGTTAGTTTGATTTAAAGGTTTTAAATCATTTTTAAAATGTTTTCAAGGAAGATTATGGAAGGGGATCCCTAAGTGAAAATGACTTGTATATTAGAATACCAAATGAGACTGGTGTAGGATCGTGCCCTATGAATTTGCTATTGGCCCCAGCTAATTGTTATCCAAATTCCAATGTGTAGGGCTTGGTCACAGATAGACTAAAATTATGATTACACACCGAAAGGAATATATAGTTGCATACACACATGTTATTGGTGAGCCCGAAAGCTATTTGGATCAGGAAGACCGGGAGATCATTAAGTTAGAGACAGACCGTGCAGAAGAGAAGCATTTAACAGATATTTAAAGACAGATCGTCCGGGAGAGTAGCGTCTAACGGGTGTTAGATTGATTTTATTTATATTGTCTAGTAGGCTCGAGTCAGCCAAAGGCTAAAAGATAGCCAAACAAAACTTATGTGTTTGAACAAATAGTTCATTTATTACCTGATATTTATGTATGTTTACTTCTGTTCAGTTAAAGTGCTCGGTAGATTCAGTGCAGTGATATAAATGTCATTTTTCAATTCATTTCTTTCAAAGAAGTTATATGGAAATAGCGGAATATAGAAGGAATAATGGGATATAGCAGAAATAGCGGGGCTTAAAGCGGAAAGGGTATATTTGACGCTATATGGAAAAATCATAGCAGTAGAAATCCAGTATGAGATATAGCAGGGGTATAGCGGGGTAATAGCAGGACATTAACTGCATATGTTTACATGACGACGCTTTATAGTGCTTAACCAGTTTTGGTTGCAGGAACAAAAAAGGTTTTGCAAAGATATGTTTTAAAAGGATGTTAGTGAGGGTAAACTCATTCCGCTTAACAGTGTGGTCTCACTTAACATATTTAACCTTGATGTATAATATTATTCACACTTGGCTTTATGTCTGACTCAAGGTTTATGTTTTCCCCTCAAACTCTAGGGTGCTCAAAAATTGATTTGAGTAGGCTGAGGGATTAAGGTATTTTTCAGGTTTTAGTAGAATGACAAATAAGGCTACCAAAGGCAAGCAGGAGGCTAATGGATTGCTACTTAGGAGTTGTAATTTTATGTTTTGTTGCATTTCTGTTGTGTTTGTATTAAGTCAATTACAACTATATGACTCTAATCATCCAAGGGGGTATCTTCATATACCTCTCTCGGCGTATTTTGTAATAAGTGTATTTTATCTGTGACTGGGAACGTATTGGAATCATGTATTAAGAATATGAAACATCTATTTTGAAATTTAATGAAGAAATGTTGTTTTGAAATCAGTGTTTTGTTTCATATTCAATTGCTTCTGATATTATAGATATCATTAACATAGCCGTATTTAGTCGCCGAAATTAATATTATAGATGACTACAGCATCTGCAATGCTTAGTTTCGA
This sequence comes from Allium cepa, assembly GCA_030765085.1. NCBI lineage: Eukaryota > Viridiplantae > Streptophyta > Magnoliopsida > Asparagales > Amaryllidaceae > Allium > Allium cepa. Next base: position 614,133,509 of record CM060932.1, read on the forward strand.
GCCTCTAGATAAGGGATGTTACATAAGCCATAGAAAAGTGAAAACAAGAAGGAAACTAAAAGATTATGGAAGTAAAGCTAAAAGGAATCAAATCTACAACAAATCTCTTCTTTCTCATCCAAATCAAGATGATAATGAATATACATCTCATGTTTTTTTTTGTTTTTTGGTTTTAAGGGTAAATCTATTTCTTTTGTAAGAATTATGCCATTTTTAGTAGTTCAAATAATTATATGCTTGTGGGCGACTTTCTAGAATTTAAATATGAAATTTAGAGATACATTTGAGTTTGAAAACCTATCACATGATACCCAAATGACTTGAGATTTTGATATGGTGTTAGAAATATCATTTTAGAGGTGGTTTTAATTTCATAATTTTCCAAGTAAGTATGAATTTTATATGATTTTTCTAAGAGAAGAAATTGGTTAATTTATGGTTTTAATTATAAAAAATAATTAAATTATTTTTTGGTCCTGAAATTTGTATACATCGAAGAGTATAGAAAAATTGAATTATTATGATTTTTGGAGATTTTTCCTAAGTGTTTGGGAATGATAAATAAATTGTTTAAGTCAAAAGGGCTTAATTGTTTAAGTAAAGTGTTTATAATAAGGATTAAAATGTGAAAAAAATTAATATTTCAAACTATAATCTACGGCAGATTTTCAGTAAAGAAATAGATAAAGTTTTTATTAGCCAACGATATTTTGATAAATTATAGAAGTTTGGTGAAAAGATACTACTTTTTATAGCAAATTGACAGTTGTCAAGTTGATTACAATTCTCCCTTGTTGATACTGTCCATGCCGAGCCACATCTCACCGCACTTTATCGTCATCGACGAGGAACAAAAAACCAATACGCATGATGTCAATGAGCTTAACATGAAGCAAATTGGTTTGGAGATCGTCGAAGCAGTAATAAAGATAAAGGGATGGCCCTCGATATGGCCGTGTAGATATGTGAGCATGCCGAGTTTTATTTAAAGAGGCTTGTTCCTGCATGTGTTCTTTAGACTCACAAACCCCTGTAACCTCGATGTCGTTTGTTAGTTGACTTTGAGTTTCAACCTCGTTAACCCAATGGTTGTCGAGCCTAGCCCCAGCTGCTTTAGCTAGTCATCGAGCCTAGTCTATGCTACTTTTTAAATCGACAATGAGCTTAATCAATAATGTTTTAACCATGTCAATTTCTTAGATATCGACGTCGCATGTACTAAATTTTATACCTTCGATGAGGCATTGATGCTAATGTTTTTATGTATTGTAGAAATTCAAATTCTATAGTTTTAACACAATAAATTATGAAGTAGTAACTTCAATTCCATCTCCATGTATTTTCAAATAAAAGACTTCGACATGCTTTTCATTGGCTAAAATTTTAGTGGCGATGACGTCGTCGAGTTTTATAGTTGTAAAGGTTTTAAATCTATTTGGCCCTGTAGCCTAAGTTTTGAGAGGGTCAAAGACCCTTATGATTTCGAGTTTCATCAATAGTGTTTTGTAAAGCATATACCATGGCATAAGTATTTTTAGATTAGTAAAGGACCAATGTTTTACTTGTTTAAAGTATGATTTCAAGGGTTAAATCATTTACACAGATTTTTTTAAGGGAAATATGGATAGGGTAGTTAACCTTGGATTTTACTGAAATAATGACTCGATAATTAGAAGACCAAATTGGATTGGTGTAGGGTCACGTCATATGCTTTAGCTAATAGCCCTTAGCTAATGTAAGTCCAAGATTCTAGTGTGTAGGGTTTATTATGGGTAAGATTAAAAGAAGGTTACACATCGAAAGGAATACATAGAGTAGAGATAGGTTATTTGTGATCCCGCAAAACCAATGTGATCAGTTAACTAGAAGTAATAAGTTGCAGACAGACCATCTAGTTTTCTCCAATAGCAAGTAAAACATTTATTATGTCTAGTAGGCCTGAATCAGCCATAGGTTTATAGTCAGCCTGATAAAACTATGATGTTGGGATAGATAGTCCACTGATTACCTATTTTGTATGCATACTTGTTATTGTATATTATTTACTATAACTAGTTTGGTTGTAGGATGTTGATTGCAATATATATATGCTTTTAAAGGATATTAGTGAGGGGAAACCATTTCGCTAAGCGACATGGTCTCACTTAATATCGATAAATCGAGATGTCATTTTACTATTCACACCAAGCTTTATGTTTGACTTAAATTTTATGTTTTCCCCTAAAATCTTGGGCGCTCAACGTTTAATTTGAGTAGGTTGAGAGTTGAGGTTTTCATGTTTAGTAGCTTTTGGCAAATAAAGCATCCAAAGATCTGCATGAAGCAGATCTAGCTATGTTGGAAATTACATATTTATCTATTCCTTTGTGATTGAATGTTATTTGTAATAGTAGATATTATAACTGTCTATTTAGTAACTCTGATCATCCAAGGGAGCATCTTCATATGTCTCTCTTTACATATTTTGTAATAATTATATTTATCTGAACTTGGGCAACGTTATGAGATTTTGTACTGAATATGAAATGCTAATTTGAAATGTAATAAGAAAAGTTATTTTGAAATTACGTTTGAAATATTTCATATTCTTGCGCCCATGATATTATGGATACCATTAATATTACGCATTTTGTTGCCATAAATTGATACTATAGATCACTGCAGCATTTGTAGCGGTTAGTTTCGCGCCTCAAGAGGATGTTACAACTTGGTATCAGAGCATAGGTTTATGTAAAACTTAAAAGAATTTTGAACTTAAAAAAGGTTTTAAAAATAATCCATATGAATCAGAGAATAAGATTAGGGTATGAGATAACACTATAGTAATGTACTTGTATTTGTTATATATAAGTATACGTTTTATCTCGGTTCTCCCACCTCTTTAAGATCGTTCTTCCATATTTTACTAAGGTTTGAATATAGACTAAAGAAATGGAAGATATGGAGGTAGGAAATGGAAATCTCAGTGGAGGAAGCACTATAACAAATGGAAACGTTAGACCCAATACTACAAAGAATTTGAGTCAGGCATAAGCTGCTAATGTAGGTGTTGGAACACCGCGGAAGGATATGGGAGATATGTATTAGTTCTTTGTCAACATAATGCAAGCAGGAGCTGATGTTGGATTAAAAGGTGGAAATGCTAGAGGAGTGAATAAGGAAGCTCAGGTTGTCAACAACTACATTGTGTTGAGTAGAGACTATTTAAGACTAGGAGGAAAGGTTTATGTCGGAAATCGCTAAGCCTACCCTATTGAGAAAGTTTGCTGAGTTGGTGCAGGTAGATATAATGGTGTTGGAGTATGCTTCGAGGTTTGAGGAATTGTCCCGGTTTGGGTATGCTACACCGGAGAGTTTGTAGAGAATGCATCAGGGTTATCATCGACAAGGGATTGTGAATTTTTTTCCTTTTCTTCCTCATTATAAGAGTTTCATCCAAGACATGGTGAGTTGGCAAAATCAAAGAATGCTTCCTTAATTTTTCCTTAGTTAAAAGCGTCAATTAGGTTCTCGAATATGTTGCAGCATCTCCAAAGCTAGAGATCCTAGCTAGAATCTAAATGTGACTTTCTTTGATTCGATAGCTTGCATTTGTCATCGAAAACACATTTTATGAAATAGATAAAGCAAATATATGTAGTGATTAAATGGGAATAAATCTGGTAAGAATACATACCATAGACGAAAAACCTTTTAGTAATATTTGGAGAGTAACATCTCACAAAAAAGAACTGGTGACTCCAATCCCATGGTCTATTAATGTAGTCAGTTACTACTCTATTGTTGATTGAGCTAAGATAATAAACAAATTCCTCTGGCCGATTATTCATTTTTTGAAGAGTGGCTAACGAGCAAAGGATAGAAGGGGTCAGCTCTTCTAGCTTGAGTTCTCTGAATAAATGGACAATGAATTGATGTAACTATAGGAGTTAGGATTTAGTTAAATGGACGTAACTCGTAGGCAAGACATGAAATTATGGATAATGGGTTAAAGAGAAAATAACACGAATAAGATATGTGAAGAGGAGTGAAAGCAAAGAACCCTTTGAGATGGGCACTGATTTGATCATTTGGGCCTAAAACCCTCGTTTCCATCACCAAAATACCAAAAAAGGCTGAGGATAGAATTGATACCTTCTTGCTTCGTGAAGTTGGATTGATGGGAAGTATAAACCTTCTCCTCGGATGAACTTGCAGGTTTGGGAGACCTAGAAGGTTTTGATGCCCCTTTGGAAGTCGATTTCTTAACTCCAGCCATGATATCTGCAATATAGAAACCCTAATTATTAAATTGAAGTTCAAATTTCGAAAATGAAGCCAATAAAACTTTCTTAAGTTGGAAGTAAAAAAAATACACATAATAATAATAAGGTCACCAGGTAAATTAATCTTACCATAAGTTTTTGAATATAAGAACACCTATGCATCCATATATCAGAATAATATGATAAGGCATATATGGATCCATGAAACATATGCATATACCAAGATGTCCATATGGTAGCCAAGATCTATTGACTAATCTATGAAAAGTATTAGATGGAGGGTAAATTGAAAGGCTAATTCCTAAGGAATCGAGTCATATATAACAAATAGTGCATGAGTGTTGGTAATTGAACGAGTTAAATGTAACAACCCGCACCTAAATGAGTCTAAATTTTCGACAGAATCAAAAACCAAAGTCCATCAGGGTATGGATTGTTAGTCTTAGTAATACGTAACAAACATAAGTAAATCAAAGAGCTAATTATGAACTCATAGCGAAATAGTAAAATATAATAGAATATATAAGGATACTACCTTGGAATCAATATTATTCCTTGGATATCTAATTGCCCTGTCAATGCTGAGCATGAGTGAGAAGTCCTATCCATTTACCATTCCTGACTTGTGCCAGTATCTTGTCTCTTTAGATCTGTCCTACGGGTTGTAATGAGGAGGGCGTCAGAACAACGTTCTAGTGACTAGTAAATTACATACTTTATTCATAACACTAGTTTGTGTTATTTCCTTTCCATTTAATTGTATGTCTCCAATTTATGAGTTAGAGGATTTTAACCTATATGTGCGTACGATATAACTAACCTACTCCAAGTTATAAGTATGTATAAGCATGTATGTGCATATATATATATATATATATATATATATATATATATATATATGAGTGTTTCTATATTCCTCTAAAAGAAAACACATGTAACGTAATTATTGGTCAACTGGCCCTATCCATGAAGGTTAATGCCTCCTAGATCCGACTTTTTAATTTAAGCTAGCTGTAAAACTAGCGTATCTTAAAGAAACTTATCGAAGGGTTTACCAGCCTACCTCCAACCAAACAGAAAAAACATCCGAACTTTTAGGAAATGCATATCCCATACAAACTCTACACCTGTAAGAAGGGTATCCATACATGCTTAACCCGAGCATTCACTACTGATCGTCCTGAACGGACATAGTACTTGACCTATGCCCAACCCTACTCTACAAATACCGGTACACAATGCTGGCACAGCGTTGATCACTTTACGCAACTCCCGTTCAAATTTAACTTGTAAAAATCAAGGAAAATGCCTATTATGGTTACTTAGTATCTCTGTTTTTGAATTGAAGCATATCACATTCCCAATTAGGCACTGTCGGAAGTAAACTCCTTAGCGGGGAAAAGGTAGACACCATCAGCCATTTAGTACCTTCCACTCGAAAGTAAACCTCTTGACCACCCTAAAGATACTCTAGCCATTTAATAGTTCAACTCGAGGCAAACCCCTGGTACATTTTCCCAACATATACACGCATGTATATCCCTCCTATAGGTTCTATAGTTGGAGATATCTCATATCGATAGTACATATACACAACTGCTATTAGCCTCAAGGTAAATGACAGACTTTCATTGTGTAACTCTACTGACCTCACATCTTGACCCAAACTAAACAAAGCCATTTACAACTAACCTATATATTGGGATAGACTCAATAATACACACCCCTCATAAACGTATTATTGAGACCGTATAATTTCCACTTTGGAAATTATTATGCCTCTTAACTTCATTTATTAGTATTCATTTATTTACTTTCTATGAACTTATTCTTACCTTATACGCTTGGTTCCTCTATTTTTCTTTTTCGTTTATGTCACTTAAATATCATTTATTTATTTACTTTCAACTAATCGTCCGTTATAAATGGTTATAATTCTTCAAATTGGTCGATCAATAATGTTTCAAATCTAACTTAGTATACCTATACTATTTTATCCATAAATGTCATGTTTGATTTGGGAATTCGTCTCATTAAACACATTTATGTCCCCATTTGATTTCTGTAACTTCCTATTAACTATGTATTTTGCCCATTAATATTGTAATCAATATTCATTAATATTGAAGTTATTATGCCTTTTTCATTGCAACCACATAACCCTTTTATTTATTACGTTATTAATATTTAAACGTTTTAATTGTAATTAATACAAGAACCGATGTGTAGTTATTTATTACGCTTTATCCTTTACCTTATATATATTTATGTTCAATAGTAGGCATATACGTATATATATATATATATATATATTTCTATTTTCAACACTTTAATTTTTGCATTTAGGAATTTCAAAATATACACTTATATGAACAACTCTACAAGAATATTTGTTTCCACATTTTAACATATTAGCGCCATCCTTTCCAAGAATAAAAGGAAATTATTACCATTATAAATTTTCATAAACTATCTAAAAGTGGGTCTTTTGCTCCATTTGAAAGTGCAAGGTTAATTTCTATTGAAACAGACAGTGCGAACTACAGAAAATATCCATACTTTATACATAGAAAATATCCATACTTGAAGTGAAAATCCCCTTATACATATCTTTCATTTTCCATATTCCTTATTAATCGAAATAACGTATTTTTTTATACATAGAAGTTAAACACTCTACGAAAATTAGAACAGAAATAGATACGGCTAAATTGTACATTCAACACACCCAATAAATTAAAATATAGAAATTTGCATTTCCAATCAAATTAGGGCATTCCAAATGAATACTAAGCAATGTACAACCCAACTAAAATAAATTTGGAATAAACTTCACCATCTTATACATAATATTTTACCAATTTTCGGTAAATTTATCCAAAATTCTATATCTAAATATATATACCATTTTAATTAATTAATTCAAATTAGCGAACGCGTAGACAATCGTTTCAAATTAGATTCATTCATCAAGCCTATAATTCCTTGGTTTTCACATAAGCATAATAACAAAAATAGAATTCAATGATACAAAATTAGTATTATGTAAATCATGTAGTTTCGACTCATCTTTCAAATCTCCAAATCTAAATTCATTCCTTTAATTGAGTCCTTTTTTCTTTCCAACCTAAAAATATTATATATATATATATATATATAATATATATATATATATACCCATTAGAATTACTGATCTGAGAGGAGATTCGATTAAGTGGATATAAAATTTATAATTATGGAGTTTATTTTTTTCGCATAATCGATTCACCCCTTCTCTCGTTCTCTTTTATTTTCTATCCTTCTCCAATATATACATGTAGTATTTTTATAATTTCTAGAAATAGTGGAGAAGTGAAAATGGTAGAGCTCTACCATTATATTCAGAAAACATGAGAAGAAAAATGAGAGGTTAGACATGTATTTATAGAAGCTGGAATCAATTCCATCCGTTAGATTATTATTCATTAAATTCAAGCTATTCAGGCCGAGCTTCAGTGCGCCGGCCCTAACCTTAATGGGTCGTCCTATGGATTGTAGTGGTTGATTGCTAGAGGTCCACCAGTCATTCTCCTACAGTAAACCGATGGGGCCTAAGATTTAATTATTATTTATTTCCTTAATTTTGAATTCCTTTTTGGTTATTTTCGATCTAAAAACTTCAAAATCTCGTAATTTCTCCATTTAAACTCTGATTACAAAGCTTTATATATGAAAGTGGCTTGAAAAATCGCTACAAACAAAATGGTACAAGTTTCATAGCCAAATTCCAACGTTTCCTCAAATTTCACTTTTGAGGTTTAATAATTATTTATTAATTCTTTATAGTTAATACTGTTTATTTTACAAGGTGTTACATTTTCTCCCCTTAAAAGAAATTCATTCCTGAAATTCACTAATGGTTTAATCTTGTAACATAGTGTGCAACCATTTTAAACTGCCCAATTAATTAGTGTTGAACCAATTTTGCAGCCAATCAAGTACAAGCGTACAATGTATCATAACACAGATGATATGTATGTTGAATAATACTGAACCGACGCCTTCTATTTGAATGCATGTTTAAAACAATTTTGGAAATATGATGCAAACAACCTATATATACTGGCAAGTCAATATGTATGCTGGTTTTCATAAGCCAAAATATTTTGTTTTTACACAACAATTTTTGTACTTCTATGAATAAGAGTATGATTCATGCAATTTTTCATCCAATCTCCACCATTCAATACCTAGCACACCATTTCTAACATCTAAAATTTTGAAAATCTAGTTTTCCTACATCTATTTTCTTATGCCGGAAATGGAAGTTAGGCGAAAATTTTAGCTTTCATCATTTCTTCATGCACCAAATCCGTTGTATCTTAAACCTTCTTTTGTGCCCCCAAATCTTTTCTACGAACATACAATTCGCATAAGGAGTTTTATTTTTTAAATTATAGAAAAAATATATTTTATTTTCAAAGACAAGTTTTGTTTACATTCAACAAGGTATGGAAATTGAAATTCCAAAGCTAAAATAGATTTTCCTGTAATGGATGGGCCTTTTAAACCCTCGAAAACCGACACTAATACGTCCTCTATATTGTGTCCCGAGCATTCAAGTGCTGGAAAAACCGATCATTAGGGGAAAGAAAGAAGATAGAAGATAAGAAGTAACTAAACAATCATAGATTCTCACAATGCAATGGAATAACATATATTATCAACATAATTCTTTACAAAGTCATTTCCAAAATTATACATCAGACTCATACTAATACAAAATTTACCCTATGACATTTATAATAGCCTATCCCTACCTAAATGGTACAATATATATCAACAATGGAACAAGATAATAACTAGCTATCGATGAAGCCTCCTGCTCCAAGCTCCTCCAAGATGCATCCAAGGAAAACCTGAACCACTTTGCTTCCCATAGAAACTTAAGCACATAAGAGTTTTAGGGAAAGAAAATAAAACTCTGGGTCAGACATGGGTCTGGTGTGAGTAAACTCAAATAATTGAATTATTACGTTTAAAACCCTTTTAAATCAAAGGTATCTCATAAGGCCACGCCACACGTAAACTCCAATGGGTTTTTACCTTACGATAACCAAAGTACTTTTTATAGAAAATCCAGTGATTTTTTAATAATGTCTAGTTGTTCAAGTAAAATATGAATAGCTGAAATGCTTGCAACTCAATTTCAACATAGTTGGGTACATCTAAAACTGTAAAGGTACGTATTGGAGAATGGATGGAATACTATGATAAGGTAAGAAACTACTTTCCAATGATACAACTATAAATAAAATGCATCGAGGTCTGACAAGAACATCGTGTACCCCTGCCACACAGGACTGGCCTACAACTTGACTAGTAGTACAGAATATGATCACCCCCCATTGGGCCTCGAAGCATACGTGAGTAGATAGTAATCGATCTAGGATGACTATACCCTAATGGGAGAGACTCACATGGTCCTGCTACATGCTTTATTTTTGTCATTTATAGATTGATGAGACTTAAGGCAAGGTCTTACCTTTATATAGCACTTTCCACTTGGAAGGTTAACACTTCTCTCCAGGCAACAATGTAATGCTAGTATTCATCCATACAAGTTCGTTGTGGGACTGAAAAGGCACTACCCCTAATACACCCATTTGGAAATCACCCTCAAGGTTAGTAGCACCCTTTCACTTCAAAACTGCATCTTCGATTCCACACTCTTCAAGATGTCTTCAGCTCAAAACGGTTGAGTTAGATTGAAGTAGTCTTCGGATAACATATGTGATTCCGTTCTCTTCGAAACAACTTTCGATAATTTCCTGTAAATTCAACTCTGGTTTTTAGGGAAATAATTAGACAAGATAAGAGCAGAGATCACCTTCTAACCGTTGGTGAATGGATTTTCTTATCATTTGTCCTAAGAGAACGAAATGAGATTTATGCGCATAGTACAGCATCATTGGAGATGACTGTGCCATATAACACACGTTTTTCTCCTTGATATTTCCAAAGTTACATTTTGGTCCAGATTTGATATTCAGTTATTTAACTATCAAATAAACAATCAATTCAAAACATAAATTTACATTTTCCAAAGAAATTACTAGGCCTTTGAAATTAATCTTTCATTGACTAAAACGCTTTATAAAACTTGATCAAGAGATCTTTTCAAAACACTATTCCCAACCGCGTACATTTCTTTTATACTTGGAAAACATTTATATATTTATTTCAATGATATAAGTATATTGACCAAACTTAACAAATATTTCCTTCTATTCAAATTCTTTTTGAAAACATTACTTACTATAAACCAATCTAGTTATCCTTTATAAAAAGTTCCCTTTTAAAAGCTCACTTCACATTTAATTATCTTTATAAATTTTAAAATAAATTTAAAACACTTTTATAAGTCTACAGGTCAATTTACAAACCTCTCTGCAATCCTCTAAACTCATTTATGAATTATTTTCCCATTAAAAACTCGTTTCATAAATCTTCTTTAAGAAAAATCCTTTGCAAAATATTTTTTGCGACTCGTCCTTTTAAATCACTTTAAATAAACCTTTTTACTTAGTAAAACCCATTTTTATATACAAGTTATTATTATAAATACCTTTATAAAATAAGAATAATAATATAACTTGAACAATCATTTATAAACCTTAATTCCAAATTGATTAAAGAGTCTGAGCCAATTTAAAACCATAGTTTATAATTTCAAACGGTTAGCAAATCGAATGGTAGTAATTTAAGTTATCATTTAACATTAGTTTCACTTTCAAGTCACTTAACTATTTATTTACATAAGTCAACATATTTGTAAATGCAATTCATATCAAAATCAGCGAATAACATGTCAATACAACTCAACTAGCATATATAAGTCCAAATAACATAATAGTAGGACCGTGATTTGTCCTGCTAAATGGATGTCCAAACAATTCACTACTTGTAGAAAAATGGGAATTCATTCTACTGAACATATGTCTACACAGTAAACAATTATATTATAGCGGAACAGGGACTTATTCTGCTAATAGATGTCCAAGTAATCAACTTATAGCATAAATGAGGATTTATTCTGCTAACACATGTCTACACAATCAAAATATTTACATAACTCATTAACAATTGTTTGTCTACTTAATGGCATCGACATTTGAATTCCTTGTATTCAAAACCATCTTTGGAAAAAACAATTTGTTCCTCGAAACAAAGGATTTAAAACTTAAAACTCCCTTTTAAAATGATTAATTACAGGTTAAACTCTTTATTAAATCATAATTAATTTTTATTAAATATTTATTAATATGAACTTAATTCATAAATTAATAAATAATTTAACCTTTAATAACTATTTAAACAAAAATAAATTATTATATAAATAATTTAATTCCAAATTTATCCTTTATTAATTATTAAATAATAATTTGAACCTTCATTAATAGTTAAATCTCAGTTAATCTCATTTAAGTAACTAAAATAATATTTAATTAAAACTTAATTAATAAATTAAACCTTAAATAAATAATTTATTTTAAATTAAAGCCTTAATTAATTAATCATTAAAATAATTAACCATTGATTTATTTAAATAATTAACCTTATAGTCAATTAATAATTAATTAAAAATAAATCATATACTTAAATTATATTTGATTAAAAATTAATCTTACTTAATTATTAATTAATTAAAATTAATCTTATCTTAAAAAGGTAATTAATTAATAACTAATCTTAACTTAATTATAATTTATAAACCATTTTAATCTTAATTATTTAAACTTAATTATTAATTATTTAACCTTAATTAATAAAAAATTAATCATTAAAAATTTAGTTAACTTTATAAAACATCTTTAACAAAATAATTTCAAAACACTTTAAATTAATAAAACCAAATTTTGCAAAAATCAGATTTTTGTGCGAAATTGCATCCATAGTGACTTTCGCTATGGGTGCCATAACTTAAAATATTTCCTTGCCTTCCACTTTGAAAACCATACACTTGCAAACTTTCTAACCTTTCAAACCCCAAAGGTAATTATTTTGAAACTAACAAAGTTTCAAACTTTAAAAAATATATAATTTGCTTTTTAAAACCACTATTTCCACAAAAGAATTCTTCGTCAGTAACACAAACAATGCTAACTTAGCAAACAAATATTTAAATATCTACATAACATAAATATCTACATAACAACATTTACATAGTCTAAACCCAAATATAATCAAAATACAACTTTTACATGCATAGCTAACCTTTAACCTTCAAATCACAAATCTAACTTGCTAATTTCAAGTAAACGTTCACACACCCAATCATCCAACACAATAGCTCATCAATTCAACCAACATATCATCAAAAAATAAGAAATGACTAAAGATCACATATTTTCAAAAAAATTTACAAAGTTTACTCACCAAAAATTTTAGAACTTAAAATGCTTTAAACTTGCAAAGCTTGAAAACCATAAAAATCCACTCGAAAATAGGTCGTTTTCTCCTTGATTTTCGGCCATGTTACTCCATGAATTTGGACAAGTAAGAAAAGTTTTAGGAAATTCTTTTCTCTATAATTTGAAAAAAATAATCACTTAATTTCGATTTTCTTTGAGGGAGCATGGTCAAAATAAGGAGCAGTATTTTTGGCCTTGATAATATGGGTCCGAAAATAAGCCAGAAAGAAATGCAATTTTGACCCAAAAGTGTTCAAAATTTGAGAAACTGATTCCAACTAAGTTGTAGCCACTGGAATTATGTATCTTTTGCATCTTTCGAAAATAAAATCTTGATTTGAAGTAGTTTAGAGAAACTTATGTCGAACGATGTGGAACAAAAAAATGGAGAATGTGGAGTATTGCAATGGAAGAAGGAGATATTTTAAAACAAGTTTTTAAAAACATTTGAAATTAAAACTTTGAAACTTTAAAATTTGAAACCCACTGTGGAAGCCATTAAACTTTTAAAAACTTAAGGAATAAGAAGAAGCACAAGAAAATGAAAGAGAAGTGAAATTAGTTTTATATAACATGAAAAAATGGATTTACCAAAAAGCTCTTTGTCCTATACCCTCCATACATCACTTGCCACATCATACAATCTCTTCGACCTCACCATGGTCATACCTCCTTTTTGTTCTCTACTTCATTTTCCATAAAAACTTGTTTGAACATGTTTATGTACTTGTACTTTTTGTCTCCCCCTGATGTGACATTTTATATTTTTTTCCTTACTTAACTTAAATTAAATTATACGAAACCCTAATTAAAATGACTAATCCATGTTCATGATTTTTGTAGTTTATGCGAATATATATTAACAACGTGTGCACAACATTCCAACAATTTTCATGGAATGAAAAGTCGAAATTCGAAAAATGGTCACATTTTCTATTTTTCATCAACTATATATTTTTGTAAATAAATTTTGAAAACTATTTCACCATCATTATTTACTATTCAAAAAAAATTATTTTCATTATAAAACCAATTATTTGAATATTTGAAATTAACTAAGTACTCATAAAACAAAGCAATGAAATTTCGGATCATTGCATTTTCCATATTATTATCTATGATTTTATACTATCACATTTACCGAGTAGTAAAATTCATATTTGTTGACACATTGAGCCACGCTATGCAATGCACATGAAATTTTAAATTCAGAGGTTTTCTCACTTTTCATTCGAAATCTTTTCCCTTTCATTTAAATTTATAAAACAACTTGTAATTTTTAAAAAAAATTCTTTTTTTAAAAAACATAATTTTTCAAATGCTTCTGCTTTACACCTTTATAATAAATAAAATCACATCTTAACGTAACCAGGACTCTGTAAATGAGTTAACGCATATGATTAACCCTAGCATTTTAAAATTTAAAAGTCTTTTATTTTATTTTAGAACAATAATCAACATACGACACATTTATAAATTTTATCTTTTAAGGCATAGGGACAGTGACTTATGGTTCCCGCAATAACCCTTCCTTGTCCTTCACTTGCTAAAATTTGTTTTTCCCAAAAATCCTAAAGGTTTTGGGGTTTAAGCATTCTTTATTTTTAGTTTCTAATTTAATTAATATCGTAGTTTTTATAAACTTCCATCACTACCCTATGTTTATCGCTAAATAATTGTACTGATGAGATTTTCCTTATATATATTGTTATCCAATACATACATACATATATATAGGGGTCCAAGCACATCTACCAAAATCAATACAGCAATAAATAGAAACATATCTCATATTATATCATGTGCAGTTTTTATATAATAAGAGACAACGAACACTTACAACCCAACTAGCCTAAAAAGAAAACAAATGCTAGAAGGAAATGACAACTGTTATTCCTACTAACTATTGACTACAACTTACATGCTGCCCTTTAAAATCAACTGTTATCAATGATGCCCTATCACTTCTTGACTAAATCAAGCATTTTTAATATGTCATTTTATTATAACCCACATGTCTTAACTTGCCTTTTTGGCTTCTAATAAACAAGGTCCATCCACTATTTCAATTATTACAACCAACCTCTTCAATTTGTGTTTATCATCTCATTACCATCTTCTCAAATTATATTACTTTCTTATTTTAGTCAAAATCTCTTGATTGTATTTTTAAATTACAGTATTTGTTTTCTTTATCTTTTAGCTTTCATGCGAGTATACTCTAGAACTCATAGGAGTGTATTTTTATACCATTCCCTAATCCTTTGTGGGTATTACTTATGGCTTTCGCATATGTCTAATAAAAACATTTCTAGGTTCATATTAACATTACTTCTATTCTATGGGGATTCCTTACTGCTACTTTATAAGCATTCATAGCTATCTTTTTCATAGCCTAAACTCTTATCTCATCTTACCAAAGCAGTCATCCCTATCTACTACGTATCATAGTTAGTTTCATTTTCAATAACCCTTATAAAATTATTAAACTTCACAATCATGAAGTAATTATCCCAAATTTTATCTTTTAAAAATGTAAACTTAAAAACTTTTTATTAAATTCAATAACTGCTTGGTTTTCAAAAGGAGTCGTGAAAAACTCTTTATTTAACCCAACTTTGATTGTAGGTGTCATAATTTTAAAAACTATAATTTAGGATTTGTGAAGTAAGTTTTTTCATTAAGTACAAAAGTCAATGTTAGAAATTTAATTTAAAAAATGATTCTTTCATTTAATCTACATTATTTCCTTCTTTTGAGATAGTAAGAGTCAAGTTTTTATGGCATGAATAGTCATCAAGTAAATTTTCCTTTTAAGGCATTCCTTCTTTTTTTCGACAGAGCTTTTAGTTCATAGAATTTAGGATTTTTTTAGCTCAAACATTTATTAAGTTTTGCATTTAAACACTCAATTGTTATACCAAACCATTTTTATATAACGCACAGTTATAGTGTTTCTTAAACATCTTTTATAGCTTTAAACAATAAAAACTGAAGTAGACAAAGATAACTTTCATTTTATCATTTTCATTTTACTCATTTTATTTCCATTTTTAAGCTTAGTAGAGATTCTAATAGCATATGAGGGGGGATGCCAAAAGATATGTGAAATTACTATACTTATTTATGGAAACTGTTCACTTTTCCTTTGATTTTCCTATATTGTTTCTAATTAGATTACTAAAATTGTTTTAATATAAATTACTTGTGTTGTTTCTATTTATATCTCCTAAAATTACTAAAATTTCTTCTACCCAAGTTGTTCTTATTTAAATGGCTTCTCCTTATATAGCTCTCTTTCTCTTTGATTATTTTCTTTTTTGCAGTTCATTTGCCTACTCCTTTAGCCATTGGGATTTTCTTGATTAATAGGAAATTGTTTACATTTTATGTATAATCAATTTTAGTTGTTTTTCTCCGTATTTTTTGTGTCTGTGAATTTTTATTTTCTATCATCATTATCGAGCATTTTACCCTTCTATTCTCTTTACCCTATTTAAATCAAGTATCATTTCCATTTACCCACCTCTCAAAAAGAATTATAACACTTTGAATACAAATAGAAAATTCATCCAGCCAAACCTATGCTTTAAGGTTTATAGATTTCTCTAAAAATTTTAGTTTTCCAAGAATCTATTTTTAACGAATTTACCTATTTTTCAAAGATAAAAACTTTTTAGTGATAGGTATATTTTAAATAAATTCCTCGATAGCCAATTCATTTACTTTGAAAATTATTGAAATCTTTTATTAAATTCTTCCACATGTGGTCGGACTAAGAAACGGTCTCTTGTTTTTCCTTTCTTTTGGTATTTTCTTCTTTTTCAATTATTCTTAATTCGTCTACATTAAAATCCGGCCATCATCTTATGATGGCTAATAAGCACCTTCTTGCGGGAACTAGCTCAATTTTTCTTTTACCTTACTTCCAGATAATTGCAACATATAGGTTCTTACTTCTCATTTATCTAAATGAAATATACGTCATCAATCGACAATCCAGCTTTATCATAGGGCAATCTAAGCCCAGCAAAAGGAGTTAGGTACCATCCAGTTTCAAGGACCCTTCTATATATCATTCTCATGCTCTTATTAAGTCAAAGCCTTACAATATGGCCTGCATCCCATGGGGTAATCGGGGTGGGTGAACAAATTTAACACTATTTTTCCAAGTCATGGTTGCCTTATCCATCTTTTCAAAATATGGTCACAACTACTTCTATAGTTAGAAATTGTAGAGTTTGGCATGGAATATATATATATATATATATATATATATATATATGTATGTATGTTTGTATGTATGTATGTATCTATATATGTACGTATGTATATATGTACGTATGCATATAACTTTAAGTAAAATACAAATTATTTCACTCAACATATCCCAATTCTTATGATCGACTAACCTAAGATATGATACCAAATATAACAAACCGTATCTAAATGGGATCGAATTTTTGAAAAAATCAAAATCCCAAATCTATCAAGGTGCAAATTGTTGATGTTGGTCACTTGTAATAAACACAAGTATATCAAAGTGCTAACTATGAACTCACAGTGGAATAGTAAAATATATTAGAACATATAAACCAACTAAGGCTACTATTTTGGAATCAATATTATTCCTTGGAATCTAATTGCCTTGTCAATGCTGAATGAGCAGTACCATCCATTTACCATTTCTGACTCGTACCATTGTCTTGTCCCTCTAAATCTATCATGTGAGTTGTAATGAGAAGGAGGTCAGAACAACATTCTAGTGGTAAATTAAATAATTTATTCATAACACTTACTTTCCATTCAAGTGTGTGTTTCCAATTTATGTGCATACAACATCAATACTGTTGCATAAGTACATATATAAGCGCGTGTGTGTATGTATATATGTAATGAATGGCCTTTTGACCCTCGAATGTCGACAATAATACATCGACGGTATTAACATGCCGGGCACCAAGTATTGGAAAGACTGATTGTCAGGGTAAAAGAAAACGAAGCAAAAAAAAGGAACAAAAAAGAGAAGAAGAAAAACATTAGAATGTCATACACGGAATGATATATAAAATATCTCAAAAGATCTTTACAAAAAATAAAACCTTAATATACATACAAAAATCAAAATAATCTGACCTATCATAAGCTTGGACAGTTAAAACAGCCTGTCGTCACAAATGCTAATAGATACAAAAGAAGTAATGTAGCAGAAAATAAAATATGAGAATAGGTCTTGGAGGCATCCAACTCATCTTCTAAAACCCAATAGTGTCCATAGCTAAAACTAGAAATATACTTAGGGCAAACCCGAGCATTATAAAAAAATAACATCTGGATCAGTCTGGTAAACTAGCATGAGAAAATCAAATCAAATGGATTTTTATATTTAAAAAACCCTTCGAAAATAAAGGTCTCATAGGACCGCACTACAAATAAATATGCGCGGGGTTTTACCTTACGATAACCAAACCTTTTCTATTAGAAAAATCAAATGATATTATAATAATGTCTCGGGGGATGAATATAAATTAGAAAATCTCGTGCTGCGTGCGAGTGTATACCATAGCAATAATCGGTATACAATCGAAACCGCTAAGGTGCGTACGCTAGTTGTATAGTATTCCACAAAGGTGCCCTTATAACTTCGAGAATGCTCCTTATGCAGAAGGATCAGAGATATCCTCTCAAAGCATCGTACATCCCTAGCTGATGTACATATGAAATACATAGCTGAAACAGCCCGCAAATCCGTACCCCTTGAGTCAACACTATTCTACATCAACTAACTTAAGTGAAACAGAAATACGAACCATTAGGGTTAAAGAAGAAGAGATAGAAGAAGAAGAAACTAAACAATATTAGAATCTCATAGTCGCAGCGGAATAAAATATAATAGTAAATAATAGATCTTTACACAAAATGAAACTATATCTGTTTTATACATCATATCATCAGAGTATCTTATACAAACAACATTTACCAGTTAGATAATTTCATACAATCACAGCAGCGGATATATTTATAAGTACGGATAATACGCCTCGGACTCCACCTCCTCTCCTGCTCCAAAGCATCCTATCCTGAACATATAATACTCGGTCTGGCATGAGCGTTATAATGAAATAACACCTGAGTCAGTCTGGAATACCAGCTGATAATAATGCACCAAAATTGATTATTAAAGTTTCCAAAAAATCCTTTTGAAAACAAAAGCATCTTGTAAGACCACACCACAAATGAACATGTCGGGTTTTTACCTTACGATAGCTAAAACACTTTTTATAGAAATCCTCTGATATTAGCCACAGTGTGGGTAATACAAACAAAACTCGTAAAAGGGCTCGTAGGGAGAATGGATTTCCAACAATGACTAGGCACTGGGGTACCACCTACCACGGTACCTCGTCCAGATCAGTGTACCGAGGACCACGCCCGATCCCCTGCAACACAAGGCCCGGACTACCCCTTACTAGATAGTCCCGAGTAAGATCACCCCGCGGTTGGGATCAGCAACCGCACCACTAAGCCGAAATAAAAGGGACATCTAGACAGGAATGACCTTACCCGGAAATGGGTGCTGCCCACCAAGCCTTGCTGCATATCCCCTGATTTTCAGTCATTCTCGGTTAATGAGGCTTGAGGCTAAGCATTACCTTTTAGAACGTTTCACTTAGAATGCCCATCGCCCACCTGACGATGTTCTGAAAGCATTCGTCCTACAAGTCCGTCCCGGGTTCGAACGGAACCGAAGGCACTACTCCTACTACATCCATTTTGAAAATATTCCCAAGATTAGTAGCGACTATCCCTTGCACTTCATTGCTCCATCTTTGACTCCGAACACGTTTTTCCACGAAACATACAAACCAGATCGAAGTGGTTTTCGAGAAATAAATCTCGATCCCGGTCTCTTCGAAACGATCAACGCATTTGTCCAATATTGATGGTCGGTGATTTAACTATCAATTAACATACACAAACATCCATCACAAAATAAATAATTGCCCACATTATTTATTTCCTTAAAATATCTTTACAAGATATAATTCCATTTCAAAATCCCTTTGAAACACTTTTCAAATCCAATTCTTCTCACGGAATAGATTTCCAAATCTTTACTTCCTCTAAACACTTCCAAGTACCAATATTTAAGGTTTAAAATAATTTAAATACTTTATTCTTGAAAATACGTTAAAACATTCATATTAAAACTTCTTACATACTTGATTTAAAATATATATATACTTTTAAAAATATCTCAAATAAAACCGCTCAATAAAATATAAACTATTATCCTTAAAATAAAGTTAAGCCATACTAGAGTTAAAAAATAAAGTTACGAATCCTTTTACAATTTCAAATAATACTTTAAGTGATTATCTTTAAAATAGAACCATTTATACAGTATAAATAATAATAATATTCTTTAAAATAATATTTCTAATTACCCTTTAAAAATAATTACTTCTATAACTACTTTGATATCTGTTCACCTTTAAAATTCTTACAACTTAAATAATTTTCTTAAAACCATTCTTTAATATAACTTCAAACTCTAATGTTTCAAAAATCTGTTTTAAAAACTTACTTGGCATTTAGAGAAATACACTTCCATCTTAGAATAACCAAAGAATTCTTTTTATCAATCCAACACGTTTTATTCCAATTCAAGTTTATGTTCATCCCGAAAAATCCTTTCCATACTTTAAAAATAGCTCCTTTTATTTTAAACACATTGCTATTTCCTAGAAATAACTTTCAAACATACGTTTAAAGTATTAAAAATGATCTCTAGAAATTATTTAGTTGAAAACAATACTTAAGGAAATATATAGGGGTTTCCTAAGTATTTTAAATAAAATTTAACTTTAAAAATAAGGTCATTAAATTAAATATTCATATTAAAATTTCCTTTTGAAAACTTGATAATACTTTACCCTTTTTAAAAATAATAATTAAATAGCATAATTACTTAATCAATGTTTGCTTTCACTTGAAAACATTTTAAAGTAATATTTCTATCTAAAAATTTTCTGAACATATTTAAACTGCAAATTTATAATTTGAAAGCTTTCTTAAAAACAAAATAAAATTTCCAGGAGAAAGCACACTTCACATTCTTTAAAATAAATCTCGCTGTTATTTTAAACCATTCTCAATTCCCTTTTTAAACCACAAATTCAAACACTTCATATTATCAACCCTTCACTTGAATTTAATTCCTTTCAAATTCTTTATTTAAGAATTTCTTTAATTTTCCTTAAAACCCAATTTATTTATATTTAAATTTCCAGGTTGTATTCACTAAATCAGAGCAAAACACAATTGAATGTCCAATTTATCTACAACAGCAAATAAACAGAGCATAGCAAACAGGATCTAAAACAATTTTATCGCAGAATATAAATGAGATATATTACAGAATATAAATAAATTTCTATTTGTGAGGAATCCAGTTGGATCCCTCCAACCTGTTTTCCCTGCATCCATAGATATTAGCACAATAATATACATCGATTCAATTTGATAAAAATTATCATATTCAACCAATCACGCAACCATTTAGATATTGACTATTCAAATTAACCAGTATTCCAGATGTGAGTGAGTTAAACTCACCTTGGGTTTTCGGCGAGCGTTCAAATTTAAATTAAATCGAAAAATGTTCGATTTAACCTAAACTCTACTCACTCGGAACGATTCCAGAACTGCTCCACTGCGTAGTATGCGTCTCTACGATTCCGACGCTACCAAATTCGTTGAAATCTGACATCGTACGAGATAGATATGAATTTTCAAAGTTTTTATATAAAATTTAAAACAAATTTTTTTTATACCATAAACAATCACGGCCGCACACCTTACAGCACGAAGTCAAGGCCGCATATGCTTTTCTTCCTCACGCGATGTCCAGGTCAAAGCCGAACCCATCACCATCTCAAAACCCTAATCGTTGTTTCTTCGTTGCTCGTCGAGACCACGATGTAATACCTCCACCTCGAAGCTCTACGTCGCCTCAAACTTCGCACCAAGCATCACTAAGCTCGGCCATCACTATGGCGTGAAAAACGAGGACGAACAGCCACTGTTTTAGCTCCGATTTCCCCCTCCATGACGCTCGAAACACGATCTCTACCGTTGGATTGGAAGTTCGTAGCGAGCTCTTCAACTTTGCAGTTGGAAGAATTCGCGATTACTTGATGGATTGATCGCAAATTGAAGGTAAAGGTGGATGATTTTCGGCCATTGGAGTATAGAAGTGGCGGCCGGTAAAGACTAGGGTTTTGTGTAAATGCATATATATATATATATATATATATATATATATATATATATTATTAAATTCATTTTAAAGCAACTTATACTAACGATCTCCAAATCACACGTGCCGCCTAGCGTTCCTAAGGTTTTACCCACGTTCCGAACACAATGGAACATGTTTTGAAAGCTAATTCGATCATATGTGCGAGTTACGGAAATAAACGATCAATTTTCAGTTGAATTGATTAAAGTATTTTCTATGCGTTTTAAACTGCCGGGGTCAAATGACAACTCTGATTGCTACGAAAACTGAAATCTGATGATAACTAACTATTAAGGATCCAATGGAACTGGTTTCGTCGAATTCTGAAACTGTGTCCCGGAAGGCTATTTTAACTCGTCGATTAAATCGAGCGATTTTCACAATCGTCAAATCATCCAAAATTTTATTTTTTAAAACTTTATTAACTCTGTTATAACTCGTATAAAATTTATATTCACATTAGAAATCATTCTGATTCAGTTTAAATCAAAATTTGATTATTTACATTATTATATTATTAAATTTCATTATTAAATTAATATAAAATTCCAAATTTAATCTATAAACTTCTAATTTCATCCAACAGTCCAATATTATAATTCAAATTCAACTCAAAATAAACTTTAGAATCTAATTTTATATGTAGATTCACTCAGAATTACAAATTATCCCAATTCTAATATCAAATTATTATTATTCAAATTTCATTTAAATTCTCGTATTTGAAATTTAACTAATTCTATTGCTTCAACCAAAATCTTTTCATTTTAAAATTCAAACTATAATACATATTCAACATTTAAAATGAATTAAATGTTCAAATCTAGCGTCCCAAAATTCTGGGTCGTTACATTCCTCCCCCCTTATAAAAATTTCGTCCTCGAAATTTACTAAGGTAGAATAATGTTCCAGACTCAATAACAAAAGTTACTTAGTGAAAATCTCAAGTTCTCTTTGTCTATATTCTCTATTTCCAAATCGAAACTGCTAGTTTCAATCTATTTCAATTCTATTCCAAATTGATTCACAATCAAATTATCAATTTTCAATTGGAAGTATTTTCATTTATATACAAATCCATTTAATGAGATTTCAATCCATTTTAGATTGATATACAATTGAATTTTATTTTCAATTTAATATATTTGCATCATATTATGATCTACTTCCATTTTTATGCAAAGCTACTTAATTATATAACACATTTCAGTTGAGTCAAAACCAAATTTTATTAACTTCTTTAAACCAACTCAATTCTGAATACAACAAACGACCAATTCTTATGCAAATTTTCATGTCATTCAAGCAAATAATCATCACTTAAGCTTATAACCATTTAAAATTAATTTCCAACTTAGATTCATATTAATTTTATTCAATTTTGCATGGTTCATAATCCAAGTATTCTTATCACATTACAATTATTCAATTTCATTAACCAATTCAAGTTTATATTAATATCATCCCATTATGTAATATTTGCAACTCATACACCTTTATTTTATCACAATAATTAATTAAAACCATTTCACCTGCATTTCAATGTTTATTACCTAAACAAATTTATCCAAGACAACATTATAAAGCTCGACCACAATTATTATTAAATTTGCTTAAGTTGTTTCAATCGCACAATATTTCCATTTCTTCTTATATCAATTTTATTTTATTTTCATTTGATTCTCATCCAAATCAATTCCAATCCATTTACAAATTTTAATGCACTTTGTTTATTTATTCAATCCATTTTAAATTTATTTTATTAACAAAGAGATCACTTTAAATTATTTACAATTCAAACCATCACTATTATAATCTAATTCCATTTTTCATTTACACTCTCAGCTTTCATTGTCAAAATTAAATCCCAAACTAGAACTGGGTTTTTAATTTTTCTTTCAAAAATTTCCTTAACAAACCATCAAAATTTCATTCATGCCGATGCAAATTCCATTTAATTTAGTTTACTCTAAATTCATCTTCAATCTTCTTTTTATTTAATTTAGCTTACGCTAAATTCATTCTCAAACAATTCCTTTGAATTTAGTTGAGTTAAAATTTTTTTCATACGATGCTATTCTTACTTAATCTAAATTAAATTTCCCTTCAATTTAATTCTTTTCCAAAGTTAATTCAAGTCCAACTAAGTTTTATTTAGCCAACTTGAATTTATTCCATTTGTTTTACTATTTTTAATAATAATTTAATCCTATTCATAATTATTTGTAACACAACTGAATTTTGATTTTAATTTATTCCAAATTCAACACAATTTCATTTAATCGAAGTTAAATCCAATTCAATCCAATTTTAATTCTCCATGTACGAGTTCAAAATTTATTTTACTAACTTAAGTTCATTCATCTTTTTCTCTTTTATATCTTCTTCACCTTTTTTTTTTCAATTCACATTTCATTCAGGATTAGATTTGAATCCACCTTACCGTTCAACTATTTTCCATTTGTGATTATAATTCCATTTTACTTGGCTTTACAATCTAATTTTCTATTCTTAGGTCACCAACTTATTCACTTGGAAGCTTATATTGCTCATTTTAATCCATTTACATCTTATAATCACAATTCCAAATTTTATATACATATATATACCACTGAATCCTTAAGGATACAAATTTTCTTTCAATTTAATTCTTTGCAAATTTTAAATCCACAATCTCAGATTATAAGTATAACACTTAACAGCTTATGGGTACAATTCATTACACAGTGACCTATAATTACAAAGTCATTTTACATTTCAATTTAATCCAAATTAATTTTATTCTAAGTCCAATTTATTTAACTTATCCCAAGTTAAATTAAAATTTTCTATTTACTTCAATATATTTTTATTCACTTCCATTTACTCAAGTTAAATTTTAATTCCAAGATTAAAATTTTCATTTCCTTTTTATTAATATCAACTTCACCAAATAAGTCCAATAGTTGATTCAATTTAACTTTACACATTATTTAAATAGAATTTTCCAGAATTCAATTACCCGGTTTTATTTCAAAATTATTTTGAAATAATAAATAACTCATACTCTCCTGGTATATCAAATCAAACTTCTAGATTTCTAAATCAATCTGTTTTTACCAAAGCAATTTCCCTTTCGAAAACTTCTAAAACCACTTGCATATCCAACAAATCTAACAGATATCATACCCTATTACTAAGGAAGCAATCCATCGCTTAAGAAACTCGAAATTAAATTCTAATGATGTGGCCAGCATCATCAGGATTATTTTCCAGCGACTGAAGTGAGTTTAATGCTTCCTTACTTTCCCAAATTCTTTCCAAACCAATTCTCATTCAAAAATACTTCCCAAAATAATATTCCACTATTGCCTTCAAACACTTTGGAAAACATTTCAAACATTCCCAAGATTTCAAATTTCCAAACTTTTGTTTTCAATACATTTTAAACACTTTTCAAAATCCCCGGGATTTATATTCTGGTTTTATTCATATTTAGTTATTCTCCTCTTGTATAATTTATACTTATAGAATTTTATTTGATTATAACCATTTCAAATTTTAGATTAAATTTTAGATTCTTATTTGATTAAGATATCCACACCCAAACAATCAAACATATATAATTTCAGAAAATTATTTCTTTTATATCAAAATATAATTTTGGGTAAAACTATTTCATTTACCCACTTTAAAACAATAATATGTCGGTTTATCTTGTCTAAGAGTTTAGAAACCCCTATCGATACGGTTGTACTTCCCGCACCGACCAGAATTCATAAACACTCAACCGATAAGTCAACACAGCATAAAAACAATTTTATATTCACTAACAAGTACGCTCTCGTATTTATTAATACACTCAACTCATTATAAAGTACTATTGACTCTGTTAAATGAGTAATTTCCCCACCAAAGCCTAGGTTGTCGCCTACCTAAGTTCTGATACAAAGTGAAACAGCCCGCAAATCCGTACCCCTTGAGTCAACACTATTCCACATCAATTAACTCAAGTGGAACAGAATTACGAACCGTTAGGGTTAAAGAAGAAGATATGGAAGAAGAAGAAACTAAACAATATCAGAATCTCACATTCGCAGCGGAATAAAATATAATAGTAAATAATAGATCTTTACACAAAATGAAACTATATCTGTTTTAATACATCATATCATTAGAGTATCTTATA
Source organism: Allium cepa (assembly GCA_030765085.1). Lineage (NCBI taxonomy): Eukaryota > Viridiplantae > Streptophyta > Magnoliopsida > Asparagales > Amaryllidaceae > Allium > Allium cepa. The sequence continues at coordinate 614,159,699 of CM060932.1, forward strand.
CAAACAACATTTACCAGTCAGACAATTTCATACAATCACAGCAGCGAATATATATATAAGTACGGATAATACGTCTTGGACTCCAACTCCTCTCCTGCTCCAGAGCATCATGTCCTGAACATATGATACTCGGTCTGACCCGAGCATTATAATGAAATAACACCCAAGTCAGTCTGGAATACCAGCTGATAATAATGCACCCAAATTGATTATTAAAGTTTCAAAAAATCCCTTTGAAAACAAAAGCATCTCATAAGACCACGCCACAAATAAACATGTCAAGTTTTTACCTTACGATAGCTAAAACACTTTTTATAGAAATCCTCTGATATTATAATAGGGTCTATATAAAAATACTTATAAAATAGACGAAATTGTTACATCTATTAAATTACAGCTACAAGCCACAGAGTGGGTAATACAAACAAAACTCGTAAAAGGGCTCGTAGGGAGAATAGATTTCCAACAATGACTAGGCACTGGGGTACCACCTATCACAGTACCTGGTCTAGATCAGTGTACCGAGGACCACGCCCGATCCCCTGCAATACAAGGCCCGGACTACCCCTCACTGGATAGTCCCGAGTAAGATCACCCCACGGTTGGGATCAGCGACCGCACCACTAAGCCGAAATAAAAGGGACATCTAGACAGGAATGACCTTACTCGAAAATGGGTGCTGCCCACCAAGCCTTGCTGCATATCCTCTGATTTTCAGTCATTCCCAGTTAATGAGGCGTGAGGCTAAGCATTACCTTTTAAAACGTTTCACTTAGAATGCCCATCACCCACCTGACGATGTTCCGAAAGCATTCTTCCATACAAGTCCATCCCGGGTTCAAACGGAACCGAAGGCACTACTCCTACTACATCCATTTTGGAAATATCCTCAGGATTAGTAGCGACTAGCCCTTGCACTTCACTGCTCCATCTTCGACTCCGAACACATTTTTCCATGAAACGTACAAACGGGATCGAAGTAGTTTTCGAGAAATAAATTTCGATCCCGGTCTCTTCGAAACGATCAACGCATTTGTCCAATATTGATAGTCGGTGATTGAACTATCAATTAACATTCACAAACATCCATCACAAGATAAATAATTGCCCACATTATTTATTTCCTTAAAATATATTTACAAGATATAATTCCATTTCAAAATCCCTTTGAAACACTTTTCAAATCCAATTCTTCTCATGGAATAGATTTCCAAATCTTTACTTCCTCTGAAAACTTCCAAGTACCAATATTTAAGGTTTAAAATAATTTAAATACTTTATTCTTGAAAATACGTTAAAACATTCATATTAAAACTTCTTACATACTTGATTTAAAATATATGTACGTTTAAAAATATTTCAAACAAAATTGCTCAATAAAATATAAACTATTATCCTTAAAATAAAGTTAAGTCATACTAGATTTAAAAAATAAAGTTATGAATCCTTATACAATTTCAAATAAAACTTTAATTATTATCTTTAAAATAGAACCATTTATAAAGTATAAATGATAATAATATTCTTTAAAATAATATTTCTAATTACCCTTTAAAAATAATTACTTCTATAACTACTTTGATATCTGTTCACCTTTAAAATTCTTACAACTTAAACAATTTTCTTGAAACCATTCTTTAATATAATTTCAAACTCTAACGTTTCAAAAATCTATTTTAAAAACGTACTTGACTTTCAGAGAAATAGACTTCCATCTTAGAATAACCAAAGAATTCTTTTTATCAATCCAACACGTTTTATTCCAATTCAATTTTACGTTCATCCCGTAAAATCCTTTCCATACTTTAAATATAGCTCCTTTTATTTTAAACACGTTGCTATTTCCTGGAAATCACTTTCAAACATACGTTTAAAATATTAAAAATGAGCTTTAGAAATTATTTAATTGAAAATAATACTTAAGGAAATATATAGGGGTTTCCTAAGTATTTTAAATAAAATTTAACTTTAAAAATAAGGTTACTAAATCAAATATTCATATTAAAATTTCCTTTTGAAAACTTAAAACTACTTTACCCTTTTTAAAAATAATAATTAAATACCATAATTACTTAATTAATGTTTGCTTTCACTTAAAACATTTTAAAATAATATTTCTTTCTAAAAATATTCTAAACATATTTAAACTGCAAATTTATAATTTGAAAGCTTGCTTAAAAACAAAATAAAATTTCCAAGAGAAAGCACACTTCACATTCTTTAAAATAAATCTCGCTATTATTTTAAACCATTCTCAATTCCCTTTTTAAACCACAAATTCAAACACTTCATATTATCAACCCTTCACTTGAATTTAATTCCTTTTAAATTCTTTATTTAAGAATTTCTTTAATTTTCCTTAAAACCCAATTTATTTATATTTAAATTTCCAGGTTGTATTCACTAAATAAGAGCAAAACACAATTAAATGTCCAATTTATCTACCACAACAAATAAACAGAGCATTGCAAACAGGATCTAAAACAATTTTATCACAGAATATAAATGAGATATATTACAGAATATAAATAAATTTCTATTTGTGAGGAATCCAGTTGGATCCCTCCAACCTGTTTTCCCTGCATCCACAGATATTAGCACAATAATATACATCGATTCAATTTGATAAAAATTATCATATTCAACCAATCACGCAACCATTTAGATATTCACTATTTAAATTAACCAGTATTCCAGATGTGAGTGAGTTAAACTCACCTTGAGTTTTCGGCGAGCGTTCAAATTTAGATTAAATCGAACGTTGCTCGATTTAACCTAAACTCTTACTCACTCAGAATGATTCCAGAACTGCTCCACTGCGTAGTATACGTCTCTGCGATTCCGACGCTACCAAATTCGTTGAAATCTGACATCGTATGAAATAATATGAATTTTCAAAGTTTGTATATAAAATTTAAAACAATTTTTTTTCATACCATAAACAATCACAGCCGCACACCCTACAGCACGAAATCAAGGCCGCATATGCTTTTCTTCCTCACGCGATGTCCAGGTTAAAGCCGAACCCATCACCATCTCAAAACCCTAATCGTCGTTTCTTCGTTGCTCGCCGAGACCACGATCTAATACCTCCATCTCGAAGCTCTACGTCGCTTCAACCTTCACACCAAACATCACTAAGCTCGGCCATCACCAGAGCGTGAAAAACTAGGACGAACGGCCACTGTTTCAGCTTCGATTTACCCCTCCACGACGCTCGAAACCCGATCTCTACTGTTGGATTGGAAGTTCATAGCGAGCTCTTCAACTTTGCAGTTGGAAGAATTCGCGATTACTTGATGGACTGATCGCAAATTGGAGGTGAACGTGGATGATTTTCGACCATTAGAGTACAGAAGTGGCAGCCGGTAAAGAATAATTAGGGTTTTGTGCAAACGCGTATATATATACACACACGTATAACCCTATATTTTATTATTAAATTCATTTTAAAGCAACTTATACTAACGATCTCCAAATCACACGTGCCGCCTAGCGTTCCTAAGGTTTTACCCATGTTCCGAACACAATGGAACATGTTTCGGAAGCTAATTCGATCATATGCCCGAGTTACGATAATAAACGATCAATTTTAAATTAAATTGATTAAAGTATTTTCTATGCGTTTTAAACTGTCGGGGTCAAATGACAACTCCGATTGCTACGAAAATTGAAATCCGATAATAACTAACTATTACGGATCCAATGGAACTAGTTTCGTCAAATTCCAAGACTGTGCCTCGGAAGGCTATTTTAACTCGTCGATTAAATCGAGCGATTTTCACAATCGTTGAAATCATCTAAAATTTCACTTTTTAAAAATTTATTAACTCTGTTATAACTTGTATAAAATTTATATTCACATTAGAAATCATTCTGATTCAGTTTAAATCAAAATTTGATTATTTACATTATTGTATTATTAAATTTCATTATTAAATTAATATAAAATTCCAAATTTAATTTATCAACTTCTAATTTCATCCAACAGTCCAATATTATAATTCAAATCCAATTAGACTCAAAATAAACTTTAAAATCTAATTTTATATTTATTTACACTCAGAATTACCAATTATCCCAATTCTAATACCAAATTATTATTATTCAAATTTCATTTAAATTCCCGTATTTGAAATTTAACTAATTCTATTACTTTAACCAAAATCTTTTCATTTCAAAATTCAACTTATAACACATATTCAACATTTAAAATGAATTAAATGTTCAAATCTAGCGACCCAAAATTCCGGGTCGTTACAATAGCTGGCTACAACATGAAGCTGAGTGCACCACTCACACATGCATAACTATAGGTATCTCTAAGGTAGAGTCTCCTTCACCCTTGGGTTTGCTAAACCCCTAGCTATTATTCTATCTCTGGCATTAGTCATATCCGCTGGTGTGGATAGGTCCAGCATGCGAGCACACGAGTCACAACTCGAACAGATCTAGGAACCATACATGGATTCTCATATCTCAACCGATCTTAGAATTACACATGGATTCCCATATCTCAATAGATATCGGAATTGCAAATGAATTTTCATATCTCAACAGATCTCAGAATCACATAGGGACTCCCACATCCTGAATAGATCATGAATACTTATATGTGTTAGAGCATCTCAAATTTTCATATCCCCTTCTTCCCTATCTAAGCTTCACTGTACACGCATGAAAAGTGCACACCAGGTTGTGCACCTCATCTACCCTTCCCGCTACCTCCGACCACCACTAACGACTTTATCTTTGCATGCCAAATCCGACTACACCCTCGACATCAAGCTCAATCAACCGTTGGCTAACGTGTCTTGTAGCCCACTATAGGAAATGACAAATGTCGCATGTTTCCTTCTGAAGCCGCGCTACCTCTAAATGCCTCCATGAGATCGCATTGTCTATCTTTACTTTAATCACCATCAAAGCCAAACCCTAACTTGACCATGAAATGTTTAGCAACCCCAAGCGTCGCCGTCGCCACATTTGAGACTATGGATGAGAATCGGAAGTTTGAAGAAGCAAGCAATGAAAAAGAGGAATAGAGGAGAAGTGAGAGAGAGTAATGAGGGTAAGGGTTATTTATAATGAAAACTTTATTGTATTTTAATTTCTAGAATAAATCGCTACACGTTTCGTTCTCAGGAAATCACATAGGAGATGAAATCCCTACAAAACTCATCATCGCTCAACAACTCATAATTCGAGAACCAACGACTCTAGTTTTGTCAAAGTCCGAGATAGTGCCTCGGGATGATAATTTCAAACATTTGAAAAGAATTATTGTTAAAACAACTTTAACCACTTCATCATAAATTAAAACTTTACCATTATCATTTATTATTTAATAAGAGTTTAAAGATGCTTTAAAAATCATTGTTACATCATTAAATCCAGGATTAAATTATTTAAACAATTTTCATATTTAAATATAAAGCATTCAAAATTCCGAGTCGTTACATTCTCCTCTTTTAGAATATTTCATCCGCGAAATACTGACACGAGCAACAAAACAACAATCACACACCAACACCTAATCGTATTACAATCACTAGAAACCAAAGAAGCAATCACACCTTAATACTTAACAATATGACATTTGCTAGCAATAAGCTCATGGTTTGCTCAGGTTCAGATACCTCCCATCGCACAAGGATGATCAATAATTCACTAAGCGTACCTTACGCTCAACAGCCTCAGGTATTACTCAATCAATTATTCATGATACCTCAAGGAATTCAAAGTGTCATTTTCCTTACTCCGCTTAAGCCAACAAGTACAGTATACATTTATATTAAAGTCGTATGTTGTAGATCTATCATCTGTATGCAATATCAAATCCGATCATTTTCTCAATCACATGAATTCCATTTCCAAACTAATATGTCTCACTTGACCTCTTTACTATGGACTCCAATAAGGTTCCTTTTACAATGATAGAAAACCTCAGATCATATAAAGAACCTGCATCAAGTGTTCGACGTCAAGAATTGAGTGAAAAAACCAACTTAGACCGGTGTAAATCACCTTAAAATCATGTACTAGAATCCTAGATTAAGAACTGTCCTACGAATAAAATGATCTACATACAACTTATGTACTTTATTCCAATTTGTTTATCACCTACACCGATTACTTTTCATTTTAATTCACATTCATTTTCCATACAGTATTACTTACTTCATATTAAAATCATTTATGAATCATTTCATTAAGCTTTACTTAAATTTTATAAATACTACATAACTTAAATTTGTATTCGTATAGTACTCTATTACATCCTAAGAGTATATACAAAAACATCAAATATGTTTTACTTCACAAGTATGTTCAATAAATTTAAATTTGTTTTAACTCGCTGCCTTCTCAATTCAAGAGCTACAAAAACACATCTTTTTTATTTTATAAAATCACTTAGCTTCAAATTTCTATACCAACTTAGAAGTTTTCGACTATCCAAAATTTTCATAAATTCTGTTTTATTTCAACGAATGAAAACTACCAAACAACATATCATAATAAGATGTCCTACCAAACTTTGCGTACATTATATAACTTAATAGAAAAATTAAGAACTAAGCACCGGGTTTTATTTCAATCATTTTAAAATAATATACGCTTATAAATTTGTATATCAAATCATATTTTAGAGATTCAGTCAAAATCTATAACAAACTATTTAAAGTAGCTTCCTCCACTAAGAAACTCGAAAATAAACATCGATGATGTTGCATTCATCACAAGAATTAATTTTCAATGATAGAAGTGAGTTTAGTACTTTCTATCTCTTTTAAAAATATTTTGAAAACATTTCTATACATAAATACTATCAAATAAAACTAGTATTATTTTCTCTGCATAAACTTTGGAAAAACAATTTCGAAAAACACCGGGATTTAACTCCTCGAATACTTAGTTTAAATTCTTTTTATTTATAAACCATGTATTTGTATAAAGTTACTTTCTTATACAAAATCATTATACAAATATTTATTTTTGTTTAGATTGTAATAAAAAACTTTTATTAAAAATAAATTTTTTATCCAATATTATTACTGATCGCCTTATAGTAAAATGTGAAACATAATTCACAAGATTTTCGTTTCACTGTCCCCACAGTTTCAATCCACCCAAACGAAGCAGTGAAAAGGCAAAAACTACTTATAAACTAGTTGATCACAATTCAAAAATCAATAAATAATAAATGGTACTAATGGAATATTATCGTTTTCTAGCAAACAAACTTATCATAAATAACTCTATCTATTTTTGAAACTTATTCTTTTAGATATAAAATATAATCCCAGGTAAAATTATTTCATTTGCTAATTTCAACATAATGCTGTATCGGTTTGTGTTATTCAAGTGTTTGGAGATCCCTATCAATAACGTTAACAACACGTATTAACCAGAATCCATAAACCACTCGACAGACCCATCAACAAAATACAAAACTTTTTTTATAACAATAACAAATACGCACTCACACACACACACACACACACACACACATATATATATTACACTCAGCTTATAATAAGACATTCCATTATCCTATCTTTGCATGATTTACACCCAGCCAAAGCCAAGGTTCTCGCTTAACCTTCAGCTTTGATTTCAAATGTACAAACTGCCTTATCAACCTTCGAATGTCAACACTAATACATCCATGGTATTCATGTGCCGAGCACCCATGTATCAAAAAAACCGATTATTGGGGAAATGAAAATGATCATGAAAGTGGAGAACAAATATGTTGGAATCTCGCATGTAGAAAGATAATATATAATATCTCATAAGATCTTTGTAGAAAGAAAACCTTAATACACACACAAAAATTAGGGTAAACTAACCTATCATCAGCCTGAACATTTATAGTAGTATGTCTTCATAAATGCTGATAGATATAAAAAAATAATGCAACGAAAAATAAAATACTTAAATGGGTCTTGGAGGCATCTAACTCATCTCTTGAAAGCTTCAAATCATCTATAGCTAAAATTGTAAATAAACTTAGGGCTGACCCATGCATTATAAGAAAATAACACGTAGATTAAACTAGTAAACTACCATGAGAAACTCAAATCATAAGGATTTTTATATTTATAAAACCCTTCAAAAATAAAGGTATCTCATAAGACCACGCCGTAAATAAACATGGATGGGTTTTACCTTACGATAACTAAACCCGTTCTATTAAAAAATCTAATGATATTATAATAATTTCTAGGTGAATGAATATAAATAAGAAGTAGTTGTGCTATGTGTGAGTGTACACTACAACAATGATAGGTATATGATCAAAACCGCTAAGGCGCGTTCGCTAATTGTATAGGATTCCATGGAGGTGCCCTTAGTACTTCAAGGATAGTCCTCCTGCATAAGGATCAAAGATATCCTCCCAAATCATCATACATCCCCATCTAATATACGTAGGAAATACATAGCTGGCTATAACATGAAGCCGAGTGCACCATACACGCGTGCATAACTATGGGTATCTCTATGGTACAGTCGTCTTCACCCTGGGGTTTGCTAAACCCCTGGCTATGCATCCTATCATTGCTTTTAGTCATATTCACCGGCGAGGCTACATCCGACATTCCAACACACAAGTCACAACTAGAACAGATCTAAGAACCACACATGAATTCCCATATCTCAACAGATCTCGGAATCACACATGGATTCCCATATCTCAAAAGATCTCAGAATCACATTTGGATTTCTACATCCTGAATAGATCACGAACACTACATGTGTTCGAGCATCTCAAACAAACTTCAAATCTCCAAATAGATTCCAACGTCTTAAACCAATCACGAAAACCTTCCAAAGCATAGAATACGTATATAGTTTTGGAGTGGTTATGATTTCGAGTCACCTCATATAAGTACACTCCTTTGCTTATCGGGCGCTCCTAAAACCAATTGATAGAGTTTTGATAAACTCAACTTAGGTTCTTTAGGAAATAAATAGACAATATATAAGAGCAGAGATCATCTGCTAACAAGATGGATTTCCTTATCATTTGTCCTAGAAGTGCAAAGTGAGATTATTCATACAGTATAGCATCACCCAAGATAATTGTACCTTATAATTCCCGTGTTTCTTCAAGATATTTATAAAGTTATATTTTTGTCAATCGCATAAAGTAAACTAAGGCATGTATACTTCCCATAAACAAGCAACACTCAAAGCATGATCGACACACACAAGCATGATCAAGTCATATAAACTACTTCAAATCCCCTTTTTAACTAACTAATCCTTTATTAATTATAACTTCCCGTTTTCTACTTGTGTATATGTATGTATGTATGTATGTATGTATGTATTTCAAATATCTTAACATGGGTATATATAAGCTACAATTCCCTTTTCATTTGTACTCTTTTCAATACTTAAAAAAGTATCCATATACTTATCTCACCAGAACAAGTGTATTCACGAACCATTAACAAAAATTTAGTTGCATCAAAGTATAATCAATGCAGTTAAAAACAAATGTTGCTTACACATTGTTACTATAAACTTCTTTACTCTTTTATATTTTAAAACTTATACTTTCCTAACTTTTCAGAAAGGATTCCATACTTATTATTATCTTTAAAATTCCATTATTAAAGATCTAAGTATTTCCCAAAATCATTTAACAATATTTACCATTTCAAAATATTATTCAAGAGTTTAAAAACAAATAGTACTAAAACATTGTTTAGCATAAACCTAAAACACTTCACTTAATCATTATCTTTAAAACTCTTTTTAAAGATTAAATTGCATTCATAAGTGTTTAAGACAAGTATTACTCAAACAATATCATAACAAATGCAAATCATTTCATATTTTAAACATTATCTTTAAAACTTCCTTCTTAAAGACTTAATTATACTTAAGGGTTCAAGACAATTGTCACAAATAATGTCATAACAAACCCAAACCCCTTTTTCCTATTATTACTTTAAAATATTCCTCATTAAAGCCATAATAACAATACTAGTTATAATTACTTATTTCTATATTAATTTAACAAAGTAATGTACTTTCACTTAACTTCACAAAATCGTTTATTTTGACACAAATGTTAAAATCCAAATTTTCTTACGTTATAAAAAACTTAATAGGCTTTTTCCAAAACTGATATATATTTACTAAAAACCTTTTCAAATCGATATTATTTACATAAGCTTTAAATTACTTCAATAAAACTTTTAAACAAATTTTGTAAAAACTATGTAAACTTAAAAGCACTTTAAAATACTTATAATATGGTTTGTAACATTTATATTAGTGTTACTTAAAAATACAAATTTTATACTTTATTTGAAAAATAAATAAATAGCATGTTTCAAAACATAAAATCCTTTACTTTAAATCCAGAAAATTTCATAGAAAGATATTAAACTTCAATCTTCTTTATTAAAATACTTTAATAAAATTTCACAAAACTACTTAAAAAAGGTTGGAAAAATATACAAAGCAAAAGCCTTTTGTACTTTACTAAAAACAGGATTTTCAGTACCACTTTGTTTCAGAATTTCTATAATTTTCTGAACTAATTCCTTTAGGTCAAACACACCAAAAACATGTGTATAGAACCATCCAATATATATTTTTCATAATGTATTCAAATTTAACCAACTTGACACATGTTAAATAAATGAGAATGCAAAGTCCGTTTATAGCAACAAGTTCATTCCAACCATTCACACACACTTTCCAACTTTATCAAACAACAATATTATCAACCATGTAAGCAAGTCCAGGCCATGATACATGTTTAGTAGATTATAAGATAGATTATACTACATATAACATTTTCACTTGCTTTCCAAAATAAGGAGGGATCCAAAAGTAATAACTTGCATTGTTCTTTATATGATTTATATTTGACACAAAAAATTGATATATCACTACAATATACAAATCAGATGGTGAATAAACTCATCCAAACCCAAGTCTAAATCCAAGTGCAACCCAAGTGGTAGAAAACAAAATCATGAGTTCAATGCGAAGAAGGTGTCTCGATTAGACCTCATATGCAAAAGTTATTGATTTCGTAAGGATTTTGAGTTAAACCTATTAATTAATTAGCTAATCAAATACTGATCAATTAATCTACCTACACCCCTCCTTACCCAATTAGACTCCACTGTACACGCACGAAAAGTGCACACCAGGTCATGCACTTATCTACCATCCCTACTGCCACGGATCATTAGGGAACCTTGGACCCTCATATCGACTTTCTTTTCACGTGCCAAAACCAACCGCAACGTTGATGTTAAGCTCGATTACCTATTGGACATCCATCCTGTAGCCCACTATAGGAGAAGACAAATGCTGCAAGTCCCCTTATGAAGCCGCACCATCTCTAAACACCTCAACAAGCTCGCCTTTTTACAAAAAACAAAAATTCACCTTCACCATGGCCTATCTCCACTTCAATCACCATTAGACCCAATCATTATCTTGTCCATGAAATGTCGAGCAACCCCAAGTGTCGCCGCAACTACATTTGAAACTATGGATGAGAAGCTCACACTTACACGAATCCAATGAATACAAAATCATGATCAATCATCACCCTAAGCTTTGGGTAGAATTAGATGTTGTGGGGGTTGAAGTTTAAAGAAGCAGGCAAAGAAAAGGAGGAATGAAGGAGAAGTAAGAGAGAGGAATGAGGGTTAATGGTTATTTATAATGAAAACGTTATCATATTTTAATTTCTAAAATAAATCACAACGTGTTTTGAGCTCGTGCAGTCATACAGGAGATCAGATCACCATGAAACTCATCGGCACACTGCAACTCATTATTCCGGACCCAACGATGCTAGTTTCGTTAAATTCCAAGATAGCGCCCAGGGTTGATAATTTCACAGGTTGATTAAAAAAATTACTATTAAAACAAGTTTAATCATATTAATCATAAATTGAAAGCTTTTCCATTATCAATAATTTTTTAAACAGAGTTAAATCAGCTTTAAAAATCATTTTCACATCGTTAAATCCAAGATTGGATTATTTAAATAATTTTGATATTTAAATATAAAGTATTTAAAATTCTAATTTGTTATAATATATATACGTATGTATATATATATATATATATATATGGATATCATCACTGTATTCTCCCAAAAGAAAATCCTCGTAACGTTATAGTTGGTCAACAGGTCCTAACTACGAAGGATGATGACTTCCAGATATGACTTGATAATTTCAACTAACCATACAACTAACACATCTTGAAGTAACTCATCTTTGGATTACCAGTCCACTACAACAAAACGAAAAAAATGACCAAACTTTGAGAAAATTGATATCCTATACGAACTTTACACTAGTAGAAAGTGTAATCCTGTCATGATCCAAATTCCAGTGTTCGAAAATCGACATCCTTACTCCACTGTACTTAAATGTCGCAGATCCCAACGTTGAAATTCAAGTCATGCTGGAGCTTATAATACATTAAGTAAAATAACACAGCGGAAGAAAAAGAAATGAATATCATCGATACACAACATTTGATACAACAATGATACAATATGAATCAATATCAGAGATACAAGATAACAATGCTACAGCGGAATAACAATATGATATAGCAACGGAACCAAAAACTCCAAACAACAACAGCAACTCTAACTCCAAAGCACCAATCCAGAAATAGCTCTAACCACCATCAAATTGCACCAAGATAAGCAAGTCTCGTCCATGAATCCAAAGACTCCAATATCCAAGATCTCCAAAGAATACAAAGAGAAAGCTGAGAGCTACCAGATCGATATCTATATCTACTATCTGAAAAACCCAACTCTAGACTGCCCGTGTGGTAAATTGTGGGCACCCAGAGTTTAGCAAAGGAACAATAAACTCCGAGTCAGTCAAGTGACTGGTGTGAGAAAACAAAAACAGTTTTATCTTTTAAAAAAATAAAAGAATTTAAATTTGAAATACGTAATGTTTTTTGAAAAATGAAACTACCATAAGGCCTCCCGCCACACACACAATGCAAACGCAGACTTGGAGGAGATTTCTCCTTATGATAGTCAAATATGCTTGATACGCGAAATTCATTTTATATTATTATTAGCGCATAGTGCAGAAAACCTTTCGAAGGTATAATAATAATCTTAGCCAGCATAGGTACCATTATATTATGCCTGCTATAACTACCATTTTAAATGGCAGGTTGTACAACTAAACCATACAAGGCGCGTATTGGTGACTGGATTTCCAACAAATGGTCAAGCCAAGGAACTTCCCATTGCCACATGGGTACGCCTCAGGAGGGACGCCCCGAGAACCTAATCGGATCTTCGCCAACACAAGGCCGGGTTACCTCTGTAACTAGGTAACTACTGACACGAGTATGCCATCCCCTGGTCGTAACCAACCTTTATCCCGGGATTCACCAACAGCCACAAAGTAATAAATTTGCAGCAACCACTTATATCTGGGCTCCATACCATGATACCACCTCTATCCAGAAGGAAATGAACATACCCTCAGGGAGCGCTACCCCCAAATAACCTTGCCGCATTCTTCCTGTTTCAACTATTCCGGGTTGTGAGGTTCGACGAAGTCTCGTCCACAAAGCTACGCTTTTCACAAAAGCCATGCTTTGGTCAACAAATGATCAGCAGCACTTCGTACGCCACCTTACCAAATTGGGAATGTATCACTAGTAACCATCAACTACATAACCCCTGAGCTCGTACGTCTCAGAGAAGGGTGTTATGATAAGAGAATAAATCTTTGCCACCAAACAGAAATGTATTTGAAAGAAACCGGTTTTACATCTCAAAGTGTAATGTCAGACACACATCCGTACAAGTCTGTTCTAGGTTCGAACAGAACCAAAGGCACTTCCAAAGAAGCCCTTGCAAATCCGGATAATTTCTAATTACACCCGGACTTCCCATCACAATGGGTGATCAAATCTCTATACCGGGGACCAGTCGGCGCAGAAACATTCGACGGGTTATTCTTTCGTTTTTGAAAAATATTCGGTCTTCACCACCAGTCTTCAAAAGCTATCCATATACGTCGTATCATTATTCAGAATGGGTTATATGACACAAAGGTCCACTCCCATCTAAACCGAATAATGAGCGAAGTATTTAAAATCATATGGATAATGGCCAGTCAAGTCACAGCTTAAAGCCCAAAACATTTCATTCAAATGGTTAAAACAAATTACCATTCCCAATCTTTTAAAAAGATTCATTTCAAAAACCTTCAATGGTTTAAAACAATTTCACACTTAAATCTTCTAAACAAAAGATTCACCTTTATAAACCCCTTTCAATTTAAAACAAGATACACCAATCTTTAACAAAGATTCATTTATAGCCTTTCAAAACAATTCCCTTTCAAATTGGATTTAACTAATCCGGTCTTTAAATCAAAGACTCATTTCATAGTTTTCAAAATAATTTCCAAAGATTCATTCATAACTTTCAACGCAATTCCCATTTCAATCTTTTATATATAAAAGAAACACCATTTAAAAATCCTCTTCAATTTCAGAATAGGGTTCGACTATCTTTTACAAGGATTCAAATATAGCTTTTAAAACCATTCATTTCAAATTTGAAATCTTTTCATCATAATTTGGAAAATTCTTTCCTTATATAAAAGCTATCATTATTGAAACCACTTGTTTCCGTTTCGGAAAACTCGATTATAGTTGTACGAGCTAAGGCCTTTCAAATATAAAGTTGGGTTAAGTTCAAATTCTCAAAACCATAGTTTTAAAATGGTTTAAAATCCATATAAACATATTTATAGCTTGTATAATCTTTTTAAACCATAAATTCTAAACATAGAATTAAATTTCAAATCTTGAATTCAAATTCAAGTCAAACTATTTTAAAAATCTATGACTTAACCGATTAGCTCGTGAAATCCATATTTGTGTGTGTACAGTGTAGTCCAGGGGTTTTACCCAATAAAAGTGCCACATCATTAATCATATAAATATCGATAGGCGGTATAACTCATAACGCTTGTCTTCATTCACAGATTCGTAGATAAAGTAAATTATCGATCACAAAGATTTCTCATTATGATTCGATGTGGGCTTCGGATAACCAACTGGAATCCGACTCCCTGTCGCATCGAAATTCAAATGTTGTTTTTAGGGTCAACAGTACATACATCACAAATATAACAGCTCAGCACAAAGCATCACATCACATATCAAATATATCATCCATCACATATCATCCAATAGAATCCAAACACCCATAAACAAAACAAATCAAATTATCTGATTTAAATTAAATCAGATTTATTACTTGTGAATATATTTTTTAAATCTTGGTTAATTAATATTAATTAACTACAAGTCAATTTGATTAATTACTCTTTGATCATTAATTGACCTTTAATTAATAAATAATCCTTTGATTAATAATTCTTAATTAATTCCAATAATTAATAAATTAATTCTTAATAAATTATCCTTAATTAAATAACTAATTATCCCTTATTAATTATCATTAATTACTATTGATTAAGTCTTAATCACCATCATACATCAAATCATTTATTAATTAATTATCTTAATTAATTTATCCTTAATTATATTGATTAATTAACCCTTAATCAATTATCATTAAATTACTTAAAATTAAACTAAGTGATTATCCTTAAACATTTCATTAATTAATTAAATAACCTTCAATTAATTATCCTTAATTAATTACACTAATTAATTAATCCTTAATTAGTTATTATTAACTTAATTAATTACCTTTAATTAATTATAATAAGTGATTATCTCTAGTCACCTATTCTTTTTAAATAAATCATAAATAAGTCACATTGAGCAATTATATTTTAATTACATGATTAATCCACTTTAGTTATTTTTAATTAAGTATTATTCTTTAAGAAATCAATTACCCTTAATTAAATACATTACTTAATTATCCTTTCATTACGTAATCATCTTTAAGTAATAAATTACCTTTAATCATCAATTAGGAAATTGATAAATCATCCTTTATTAAGCAAAAATCACTTAAGACTTTAATAAATCAAAAGAGAATCCAATTATCCTAATTTATTTCATAATCGTTTTTTAATCTTATTATAAATAACCTTTGAAAACAATTTAACAAAAATCATTTCATCATTAAAATTTTATTTAAATAATCTTAGGAATAAATTATCATTACATATAAATAAACTCAATATCTTTAAGTTAATTGCAAATCAACAACATTATTTAAAATAAACCATTATCTCTTAACCCCGTTTTCTCAATTAAACTATTAAATTTCATTTTCAAAATAAACTTAAGAAAAACAAATTATAATAAATTTTAAGTTAAATAAACCGTACAACTTTTATTGACCCAAAAATTTAAATTTGAACAACTTTTATTAAATAAAAGACACTTGTTTAAGAATAAGATTTTTTTTTTAGAACTTACTTTATTCAAATTTCGAAACTGATTTGTTTTAGATACTTCGCAACTGAGACAAACCCCGGGAAAAATCACCAAGACTCAGAGACACTCTCGAGCAATTACGCGAACCAACATGCTTCGAGTCAATCCCTCATTTTTCCTGAGACCATCACGAGTCCCCTACTTCTTCTTCTCCTTGTTTTTCTTCCAAACTTCAAAATGCTCGTACACGTGTACATATGATCGGAGCTTCTTCGATCATCGCCGCGAGCATCTACACATCACTGGACATCTCTACGACCATCACGACCCCCCAGAACTCCTCAGTTCTCCATGGTTTAAATTCGAGCATGATGACATCCTACTGGAACTGAATGATCACCAGAAAAACCTTTTGCCACGCCGCCCACCTTCACCAGAGGACTCGAAATCAAGACCGAAGCTTCGCCATGATCTCCTCCTCCTATCTCCCTGAGTGCGATAGCTTCCTCATCACCCGCGACCACGAAAAGACCTCGTCTTCAACAATGTCCAAAACTATTCACTAAACCCTATTTCACCATCGCTTCGCCTCCACGATGCCCTACAACACTAACGAACATTTTTCCCGAAATGTACAACCACTCAGCTATCATCGATATCAAACACGACTCAGATTGCTTCACCCACGATCGGAAATTGACTAAGCTATGTTTTCCGTTCAACTACGAACTGCAACCGAAATACTAAACTAAAATTCACAATTCTTGTTTTAAAAATCATATTTTACCTAGAGAATTCAGAATATATACATGAATTTACAGATCGTTAAGATTGAATTTTCACCTGTTCTTCCCAATTCACTGTTATTTATAGTTTCCAAGGCATTTATTCAATCTTTTCTGTTGATTTTATTTTTAGAAATTATGTTATACATAAACAAACAACTTTCTTTCAGAGATCCATGTTTAAAATCATTTGTAGGTGAAATGATTTGAAAATTTAATCAAGTTTTAAACTCTGTAACTTGAGATAGAGCAAACATTCCAGAGCACCAACATACATATATATAAATACATGTATACTGGCTGATATATACACGCATTCATTCATTAGTTTCCCACACATCATCATCACAGGTGTCGAAATCAAAGAAATGGAAAAGAAATGAAGTTTGCTCACTTGGAACAGTTTGAAACAGAGGCAGCAAAGAAGGCTTTGAGCCTGGAATTTGATTTTAAGACTGGATTTTTATCCTAATCTGAAAATTGAAGCTTTGGAACTGGGAAAATGTTTTAATCTTGAACTGCTTTCAAGTTTGAACTATGTTGTGTTGAATCCGGATCATACTTAGTTGCTTCAGGCTTTGATTTGGTTTACATTTCTAGGTTGCAATTTTTATTTTGAATTCTGAAACTGGACAGTGATTAGAACCTGCAATTTGAATTTGCTACTTTTCTTGTTGAATAGGTTTCTTTTTTTTCAATTTTCGAATTCATGAAAGAAGATGAGAGAGCCTGACCATTTTCTTTTAGTACATGTTATCAAACTTTTAAGACAATTAAATGCCACTTGTTCCTCTTTGCTTACACTTGTTAGTTTACCATTTTCTTTAATTTACACTTGTTGATTGTTTAAGTTAATATTTTACAAATGTCATTTGTTACTTTACATTTTAATTTAAAAGAATATAGATTTAAATTTATGAAACATATTTTTGCCACCTGTAATGCTAGATTATGTTTATCTTACATTTGTTTGTAAATATGAACACTTGTGAAAATTTGTCTAAGTCTTTTTTTTTGGTTTGAAGAGAAATGTTTGTAGGCTTTGGTTTATTGAAAATAAAGAAAATTAAAATTTTAAAATGACACTTGTTAATACTTCAACATTTGTCATATACTCTAGTTTATTACTTGACACTTGTAATTATAGGTTATTACTTATTTTACAATTGTCATATGCAATTAACGTTGTGTTTAAATTATGTTTAACCCCCTTTGTTAAACTTTTATTTGTTTGCATTTTAAACCCTTATGTTAATTTATTTATACATTTGTTCTTTTAACCCTATTTTATTTTTATTTACAAATCACGTTTATTTTCAAGAGAAAATCTTAACTACTTATACTTATATATCTTTTCACATTAAAATGAATATTTACAAAAATTAAGAAACAAAATTTTTATTGGTTTTAAATATATAGAAATTTTAAATTCAAGATATTTATTAAATTTCAAAATCATACTTTGTTTTGTACTCATACAACTTAAAGAAAAATGGTTTGAAATTAAATTATACACTACTAATAAAGATTTATAAGTTAGTAAATACAATTTTTTTTTTCAATACATTTTTATTTTTAAACTTAATATATTAAACTTATTTCAGATATAAATTTCTTTAAATCTAATTAAATTTCAAGTGATTAAAATATTGAAGTGATTTCCAATTTTTATTGAAGTGATTAAAATATACATTATTAAGAAAGAAATCTCTCAAGTAAATACAATTTTATTGAATTCAAATTCAAATCTCAAATATAATCTATTTATAAATATTCACTTTTGAATTCCAAATCATTAATCTTTATTTATTTTAAAGATAAAAACATTTTTTCTTATTAGTGAATCAAGTTATAAATCTTTATATATATTTATTCAAATCTCCAAATAAATTCATAATTAAATTTGTAATTTAAATATTATTCAAAATATTTATTTCAGAATTTCCAATTAAAAATTCTACTTAAAAATCATATTTACATTCATTTATGTTAATAAACAAATAAATATCTATTTATTTGGGAAAACACCCAATTTTTTGATCAATTAACCAAATTATAAAATTAGTTACCAATAATTTCATAATTAAATTCCAAAAATAGAATTAACTACCAATTTAAATATAGCTTAAAATCAGGAATGTTACAGATTCCTCCCCTTAGAAAATTTCGTCCTCGAAATTTGAAAGTAGGGAGACAATAAAAAATAGATACATAAAGACAGAGAATCGAATGATTATCTATTCTGCATTTGTTTACCAAATCAGAATATCAATAATGGATACAAGAACGAATCAAGATACCTAGGTCACCAGATCTACGAATATACAGGGATATCGATTAGTTTAAAGGATAACTCACCCCTCGTAGAATGCATCGAGACCCAAAAGAATAAATAGATATATGGATGCAATCCAAAAAAATATAGTTTAAACAACCAACATATATCTATTAATCATAGCAACCAAAGCAAACAATTTATCCAAACAAACAATTCTGACCCATCTAGAGTTTGTGTCCCATGCAAATATATCAAAGCTTCTTCCTAGAGCTGTCAGAAATCATCAGAGAATTGAAAAGACAAATCAAAGGAGATTGATAGAGAAAGTAGTTTCCACTGTTGCAGTGTATCGACCATTTGTAGTGGTACTCCCCTATCCCCTATCTCGTCCTCTTCTTGCACTCATACTTACTATTAGTGAATAGTAAGAGAATTTACTGAGGCATTCAGACGGATATCTTAGGGATATACTCATTCTAGGGTATAATTCACCCTATCTCTAATGAGTTACTTAATGTTTTTATACTCCTGAGCTAAAGTTTCAACCTTCAGCTCTGATACCAAAATGTCACGATCCAAATTCCAACGTTCGAAAATCGACATCTGTACTCCACTGTACTTAAATATCGCAGATCCCAACGTTGAAATTCAAGTCGTGCAAAAGCTTATAATACATTAAGTAAAACAACACAGCGGAAGAAAAAGAAATGAATATCATCGATACACAACATTTGATACAACAATGATACAATATGAATCAATATCAGAGATACAAGAAAACAATGCTACAACGGAATAACAATATCATATAGCAGCGGAACCAAAAACTCCAAACAACAACAGCAACTCTAACTCCAAAGCACCAATCCAGAAATAGCTCGAACCACCATCAAATTGCACCAAGATAAGCAAGTCTCGTCCATGAATCCAAAGACTCCAATACCCAAGATCTCCAAAGAATACAAAGAGAAAGCTGAGAGCTACCAGATCGATATCTATATCTACTATCTGAAAAACCCAACTCCAGACTGCCCATGTGGTAAATTGTGGGCACTCAGAGTTTAGGAAATGAACAATAAACTCTGGATCAGTCATGGGACTGGTGTGAGCAAACAAAATCATTTTATCTTTTAAAACAAACAAAAGAATTTAAATTTGAAATCCGCAATGTTTTTTGGAAAACGAAATTACCATAAGGCCTCCCGCCACACACACAATGGAAACGCAGACTTGGAGAAGATTTCTCCTTATGATAGTCAAATATGCTTGATATACGAAATCCATTTTATATTATTCAAATATGCTTGATACACGAAATCCATTTTATATTATTATTAGTGCATAGTGCAGAAAACCTTTCGAAGGTATAATATTAATCTTAGCCAGCATAGGTACCGATATATTACGCCTGCTATAGCTACCATTTTAAATGGCAGGTTCTACAACTAAACCGTACAAGGCGCATATTGGTGATTGGATTTCCAACAAATGGTCCGGCCAAATAACTTTCCATTGCCACATGGGTGCGCCTCTGGAGGGATGCCCCGAGAACCTAACCGGATCTCTGCCAACACAAGGTCGGGTTACCTCTGTAACTAGGTAACTACTGACACGAGTATACCATCCCCCGGTCGTAACCAACCTTTATCCCGGGATTCACCAACAACCACAAAGTAATAAATTTGCAGCAACCACTTAGGTTAAGTATCTGGGATCCATACCATGATACCACATCTATCCAGAAGGAAATGAACATACCCTCAGGGGGTGCTACCCCCAAATAACCTTGCCGCATTCTTCCTGTTTCGACCATTCTGGGTTGCGAGGTTCGACGAAGTCTCGTCCACAAAGCTACGCTTTTCACAAAAGCCATGCTTTGATCAACAAATGATCAGCAACACTTCGTATGTCACATTACCAAATTAGGAATGTATCACTAGTAACCATCAACTACATAACCTCTAAGCTCGTACGTCTCAGAGAAG
The DNA here is from genome assembly GCA_030765085.1 of Allium cepa. Taxonomy (NCBI): domain Eukaryota; kingdom Viridiplantae; phylum Streptophyta; class Magnoliopsida; order Asparagales; family Amaryllidaceae; genus Allium; species Allium cepa. Next base: position 614,181,157 of record CM060932.1, read on the forward strand.
GATGTTAAGCTAAGAGAATAAATGTCCGCCACCAAACAGAAATGTATTTGATAGAGACCGGTTTTACATCTCAAAGTATAATGTCAGACACACATCCATACAAGTCTATTCCGGGTTCGAACAGAACCGAAGGCCCTTCCAAAGAAGCCCTTGCAAATCCGGATAATTTCTAATTACGTCCGGACTTCCCATCACAATGGGTGATCAAATCTCTATATCAGGGACCAGTCGGTGCAGAGACATTCGACGGGTTATCCTTTCGTTTTCGAAAAATATATGGTCTTCACCACCAGTCTTCAAATGCTATCCATATACGTCGTATCATTATTCGGAATGGGTTATATGACACAAAGGTCCTCTCCCAGCTAAACCGAATAATGAGCGAAATATTTAAAATCATATGGATAATGGGATTCCAGTTAAGTCGCAGCTTAAAGCCCAAAACATTTCATTCAAATGGTTAAAACAAATTACCATTCCCAATCTTTTAAAAAGATTCATTTCAAAAACCTTCAATGGTTTAAAACAATTTTCACACTTAAATCTTCTAGACAAAAGATTCCTTTCAATTTAAAACAAGATACACCAATCTTTGACAAAGATTCATTTATAGCCTTTCAAAAAAAATACCTTTCAAATTGGATTTAACTATCCGGTCTTTAAATCAAAGACTCATTTCATAGTTTTCAAAATAATTTCCAAAAATTCATTTATAACTTTCAAAGCAATTCCCATTTCAATCTTTTATATATAAAAGATACACCATTTAAAAATCCTCTTCAATTTCAGAATAGGGTTCGACTATCTTTTACAAAGATTCAAATATAGCTTTCAAAATCATTCCATTTCAAATTTGAAATCTTTTCATCATAATTTGGAAAATTCTTTCCTTATATAAAAGCTATCATTATTGAAACCACTTGTTTCCATTTCGAAAAACTCGATTATAGTTGTACGAGTTAAGGCCTTTCAAATATAAAGTTGGGTTAAATTCAAATCCTCAAAACCATTCTTTTAAAATGGTTTAAAACCCATATAAACAGATTTATTGCTTGTATAACCTTTTTAAATCATAAATTCTAAACATAGAGTTAAATTTCAAATCTTGAATTCAAATCAAACTATTTTTAAAAATCTGTGACTTAACCGATTTGCTCATGAAATCCATATTTGTGTGTGTACAGTGTAGTCTAGGGGTTTTATCCAATAAAAGTGTCGCATCATCAATCATATAAATATCGATAAGCGGTATAACTCATAACACATATCTTTATTCACAGATTAATAGATAAAGTAAATTATCAATCGCAAAGATTTCTCATTATAATTCAATGTGGGTTTCGGATAACGAACTGGAATTCGACTCCCTGTCGCATCGAAATTCAAATGTCATTTTTCGGGTCAACAGTATGTACATTACAAATATAACAGCTCAGTACAAAGCATCACATCACATATCAAATATATCATCCAATAGAATCCAAACACCCATAAGCAAAACAAATTAAATTATCTGATATAAATTAAATCAGATTTATTACTTATGAATAATTTTTTTTTAAATCTTGGTAAATTAATATTAATTAACTACAAGTCAATTTGATTAATTACTCTTTGATCATTAATTAACCTTTAATTAATAAATAATCCTTTGATTAATTATTCTTAATTAATTCCAATAATTAATAAATTAATTCTTAATAAATTATCCTTAATTAAATAAATAATTATCCCTTATTAATTATCTTTAATCAATAAATTAATTATCACTAATTACTATTGATTAAGTCTTAATCACCATCATACATCAAATCATTTCTTAATTAATTATCTTAATTAATTTATCCTTAATTATATTGATTAATTAACCCTTAATCAATTATCATTAAATTAATTAAAATTAAACTAAGTGATTATCTTTAATCGTTTCATTAATTAATTAAATAACCTTCAATTAATTATCCATAATTAATTACACTAATTAATTAATCCTTAATTAGTTATTATTATTAACTTAATTAATTACCTTTAATTAATCATAATAAGTGATTATCTCTAATCACCTATTCTTTTTAAATAAGTCACGTTGAGTAATTATATTTTAATTACATGATTAATCTACTTTAGTTATTTTTAATTAAGTATTATTCTTTAAGAAATCAACTACCCTTAATTAATAACATTACTTAATTATCCTTTCATTACGTAATCATCTTTAAGTAATAAATTGCCTTTAATCATCAATTAGGAAATTGATAAATCATCCTTTATTAAGCAAAAATCACTTAAGACTTTAATAAATCAAAAGAAAATCCAATTATCCTAATTTATTTCATAATCATTTTTTTAATCTTATTTTAAATCACCTTTGAAAACAATTCAACAAAAATCATTTCATCTTTAAAATCTTATTCAAATAATCTTAAGAATAGATTATCATTAACATATAAATAAACTCAATATCTTTAAGTTAAATACAAATCAACAACATTATTTAAAATAAACCATTATCTCTTAACCGCGTTTTCTCAATTAAACTATTAAATTTCATTTTCAAAATAAACTTAAGAAAAACAAATCATAATAAATTTTAAGTTAAATAAACTATACAACTTTTATTGACCCAAAAATTTAAATTTGAACAACTTTTATTAAATAAAAGACATTTGTTTAAGAATAAGATTTTTTTTAGAACTTATTTTATTTAAATTTCGAAACTGATTTGTTTTAGATACTTCGCAACCGAGACAAACCCCGGGAAAAATCACCATGACCCCGAGACACTCTCGAGCAATTACGCGAACCAACATGCTTCGAGTCAATCCACCATTTTTCCCGAGACCATCACGAGTCCCCTACTTCTTATTCTCCTTATTTTTCTTCCAGACTCCAAAATGCACGTACACATGCACAGATGATTGGAGCTTCTCCGATCATCGCCGAGAGCATCTACACATCACTGGACATCTCTACGACCATCACAACCCCCCAGAACTCCTCAGTTCGCCGTGGTTTAAATTCAAGCATGATGGCATCCTACTGGAACTGAATGATCACCAGAAAAACATTGTGCCACGCCGCCCACCTTCATCAGAGGACTCGAAATCAAGATCAAAGCTTCGTCGTGATCTCCTCCTCCTATCTCCCTGAGTGTGATAGCTTCCTGATCACCCACGACCACGAAAAGATCTCGTCTTCAACAATGTCCAAAACTATTCACTAAACCCTATTTCACCATTGCTTCGCCTCCACGATGCCCTAAAACACTAACGAACATTTTTCCCGAGATCTACAACTACTCAACTATCATCGATATCAAACACGACTCAGATTGCTTCACCCACGATCGGCAATTGACGGAACTATGTTTTCCGTTCAACTACGAACTACAACCGAAATACTAAACTAAAAATCACAATTCTTATTTAAAAATCATATTTTACCTAGTGAATTCAGAATATATACATGAAATTACAGATCGTTAAGATTGAATTTTCACCTGTTCTTCCCAATTCACTGTTATTTGTGATTTCCAAGGCATTTATTCAATCTTTTCTGTTGATTTTATTTTTAGAAATTATGTTATACATAAACAAACAACTTTCTTTCAGAGATCCATGTTTAAAATCTTTTGTAGGTGAAATGATTTGAAAATTTAATCAAGTTTTAAAATATGTAACTTGAGATAAGCAAACATTCCTGAGCACCAACATACGTATATGTAAATACATGTATACGGGCTGATATATGCACGTATTCATTCATTATTTTCCCATACATCATCATCACAGGTATCAAATCAAAGAAATGGAAGAAAAAAATGAAGTTTGCTCACTTGGAATAGTTTGAGACAGAGGCATCAAAGAAGGCTTTGAGCCTGGAATTTGATTTTAAGACTGGATTTTTATCCTGATTTGAAAACTGAAGCTTTAAAACTGGAAAAATGTTTTAATCTTGAACTGCTTTCAAGTTTGAACTATGTTGAGTTGAATCCGGATCATACTTAGTTTGTGACGCCCCACTCCGAGAGCCTTGTTAACAAAGAGTATTACATAGATAATACTGTCGGCTAACGCGGACAATAGAGTATAATGGAAGCGACCATGTGCAATCTTACCTTAACTATTCACTAAATATGTCGAAAAGTAGAAACACATTAAAATTCGACCTATTCAATAAATATTTAAAGCAAAACTACAATGGCTGTAGGATCTATCAGAAGAAAATATAACAACTCAAATGTAATATACATCACAGAACAGCCGATCATAATATACACATACACAGATACACCACAGAGTATACAAAATAATACATGTCAAGTGGTACAGGAGACCACCATATACAGACGAGATGAAAGAGTATAAATCAGAGTTATAACAGATAAGGACTACAAAAGACGCTATAACAAAATAAAGCTAGCGAATAGTTCATGCGGAAGCAAAATAGGCTAAGTCCCCAAAAGCACCTAACCTGAAACATCACGGTCTGACCCGAGTATAAAATACACGGGTCATTCTAGATAACAAATCAGTTAGATAAACTGAACACTAATAAACTGCAAGGTCATACAGTATAATAAATATCTCTAGGGGAGATAACACAATCATCAACAAGAGATGAATCATATAGAACAAGCCTCATATCATCGGCAACATATAGAAACAAAGGATACAAATATCCTAAAACAAGCCAATAGGCAAACAACAAATACCAATAAGGTATACAAGTTCCACAAGGTAAATGCTATACTCCATGCGGCTCAAAAAGACCAATATCGAAGGGCGATACCAAGGGAATATACATATCAATGAAACATCATAAAATTTGCTCGAGCTCAGTACTGTACAAACAAGGATCCATGAGCCCGAAGACTCCAAACCCAAGTATCACCAGTGCGGCACATAAGGCCAACATCAGAGCGAAACTATATAGGGCAACAAACCCGAAGGCACACACCCGAAGGCTACATACCCGAAGGCAACAAACCTAGGGAGACAGTCCGAAGACACTATCCCAGAGGCAACAAACCGTAGTGGTGAAGGTCGAAGACCCAGTACCGGACACCACTAACTGGCGGAATGTGTCACAACTCTCGAAAAGGAATCCGAAAAGTGTTAACGTATGTCCCATAACCACTCGTTCGCACTAAACGGTTTACTATCCGTCAGTCCCTTTCACACTCAAAGCAGTACAAAGTTTACCTCATATCATCGATAAACCAAACCCGAAGGTCAAAACAATCAATCGAATAGGTCGAGGATTAATCGGAAAGATAAACGCACAGATTCATGGTCCGTGTTTTGCCCAACCATTTAATCACCCTTCCACTTCGTTCGAAGTGCGAAAGTGTGTGTGTTTTAAATAGAATTTATAAATTAGAGAAACGAACTTTTAAATGCGATTCGAGAGATTATTTTATAAAAACTCGTGGATTAAAATTAAAAGGAACCATCAAAGTCAAAACAATTGATAATCATACATAGGATCATCATGAATCGATTCAAATTGAAAATTCAATCCCAAAAGGCAAAGTGGGCTGAAACAGCAGGTTCAGTCGACTGACCCTATACCTGGAAAATCTTCCAGGTTCAGGAAACTTTCTGTTTCCAGGTTCAGTCGACTGTGCAGAGTTTTTCAGTCGACTGAATCATGCCTGGAAACTCTCGGGTTTCAGGTTCAGTCGACTGAATCATGCATGGGCTGTTTTTCAGCCTTATTCAAATGAAGAGCAAACTCTCCCAAAATGCAATCGGACGAACATTGGCTCTAAGGGCTTATGCCAATCGACAACCCGGCCCTATATGTTCCTCGATGCATCACCAAAACATGATTAAAACATCAAAGTTAGGATTTCAAAGATTTGAACCCAAAACACTAAAAATTGGAATATTCCCCAATTCAACCCAAACCAATTGCAAGTGCATATGAACAAGGTGTTAGGAATTCATACCTAACATCAATGAAATCAAGAGAAGTAGATGTGAGTTCAAAACTCACCTTTTACACAAAACAAAGAAGATGAAGAAGCACAATTGCAAGGGATCAACCAACTACACTCCACTTCAACACTACAAGCTTCAATCTAGAATCAAAAGCAAGTATTTCCTAAGTTAGGGTTAGGAAATTACTGAAATTGAAGAGGAGAAAAGATGGAGAAGGTGGAGATGAACTTACCAATGGATTCTCTTTGATTTTGGAGCAAGAATTAAGTTACAAAGGAGAAACTAGGGCTTGCTAATTTCTATTTCTCTTTCTTTTCCCCCATTTCAGTTTTTAGTTTAAGAAATAAAATGAAATGAAGATGAAATGAAGAGAAGGGTTGAGCTAGGGGTTAAGTGAGCTAGTGGGCTGAACCCAACCCCAAACCCAATAGGAAAAGTAGCCAAAATTTCACAAACTCCAAACATATCAAAGATTATACTCAAAAAGATCGCAAACGCCATTTTGGACTCAATGGAAATGGTTTCGAGCTCCAATTCGGCCATTTGCAGAAAGTAACATTTCGGACCACAAAATCCGAATAACGACGCTATATTTAAATCAAACATTTAAATATAAAATCGTTAAATATGCGGGTTGTTACATAGTTGCTTCAGGCTTTGATTTGGTTTTCATTTCCAGGTTGCAATTTTTATTTTGAATTCTGAAACTGGGCAGTGATTTGAACCTGCAATTTGAATTTGCTACTTTGTTTGTTGAACAGGTTTCTTTTTTTTTCAATTTTCGAATTCATGAAAGAAGATGAGAGAGCCTGACCATTTTCTATTAGTACATGTTATCAAACTTTTAAGACAATTAAATGCCACTTGTTCCTCTTTGCTTACACTGGTTAGTTTACCGTTTTCTTTAATTTACACTTGTTGATTGTTAAAGTTAATATTTTACAAATGTCATTTGTTACTTTACATACTAATTTAAAAGAAGATAGATTTAAATTTATGAAACATATTTTTGCCACTTGTAATGCTAGGTTATGTTTATCTTACATTTGTTTGTAAATATGAACACTTGTGAAAATTTGTCTAAGTCTTTTTTTTGGTTTGAAGAGAAATGTTTGTAGGCTTTGGTTTATTGAAAATAAAGAAAATTAAAATTTTAAAATGACACTTGTTAATACTTCAACATTTGTCATATACTCTAGTTTATTACTTAACACTTGTAATTATTGATTATTACTTATTTTACATTTGTCATATGCAATTAAAGCTGTGTGTTTAAATTATGTTTAAACCCCTTTGTTAAACTTTTATTTGTTTGCATTTTAAATCCTTATGTTAATTTATTTATACATTTTGTTCTTTTAACCCTATTTTATTTTTATTTACAAATCATGTTTATTTTCAAGAGAAAATCTTAACTACTTATACTTATATATCTTTTCACATCAAAATGCATATTTAAAAAAATTAAGAAACAAATTTTTTATTAGTTTTAAATATATAGAAATTTTAAATTCAAGATATTTATTAAATTTCAAAATCACACTTTGTTTTGTACTCATACAATTTAAAGAAAAATGGTTTGAAATTAAATTATACACTAGTAATAAAGATTTATAAGTTAGTAAATACAATTTTTTATTTTCAATACATTTTTATTTTTAAATTTAAGATATTAAACTTATTTCAAATATAAATTTCTTTAAGTCTAATTAAATTTCAAGTGATTAAGATATTGAAGTAATTTCCAATTTTTATTGAAGTGATTAAAATATACATTACTAAGAAAGAAATCTCTCAAGTAAATACATTTTTTATTGAATTCAAATTCAAATCTCAAATTATAATCTATTTATAAAATATTCACTTTTGAATTCCAAATCATTAATCTTTATTTATTTTAAAGATAAAAACATTTTTTCTTATTAATGAATCAAGTTATAAATCTTTATATATATTTATTCAAATCTCCAAATAAATTCGTAATTAAATTTGTAATTAAAATATTATTCAAAATATTTATTTCAGAATTTCCAATTCAAAATTCTATTTAAAAATCATATTTTCATTCATTTATATTAATAAACAAATAAATATCTATTTATTTGGGAAAACTCCCAATTTATTCATCATTTAACTAAATTATAAAATTAATTACCAATAATTCCATAATTAAATTCCAAAAACTAAATTAACTACCAATTTAAATATAGCTTAAAATCAGGAATGTTACATATCCATACAGGCTTAACCTGAGTCTTCACTACCTCGCATGGGACCGACGGAGTACTCGACATATGCCCAGTCCTACTCTACAAATACCAATACACTTTGATAGCATAACGTCGATCTCTCTACACAGCTCCCATTTAGATTTTCCTAGTATAAATAAAGAAAAAATGCCCTTTACGGTTACTTAGCACCTTTGTTTTTGAATAAAGAAGACTGCATTTCTAATTGGGCACTGTCATGAGTAAATTCCTTAGCGGGAAGAGGCAAACCTCATTGGTCAGTTAATACCTTCCACCCTAGAGTAAACCCATTGACCACCAATGGAACTCTAGCCATTTAATACTTCAACTCGAGGCGAACTCTTGGTATCATTTTTTAATCTAAACTCGCATGTATATCCCTTCCATGGGTCTAATAGTTGAAGATATTTCGCATCAGCAGTATGTATACACAACTGCTAGTAACCTCTAGGTGAAAAGAAGACTTTCGTATTACAACTCTATTGACATCGCATCCTAACCTATAATAAACTAAGCCATTTATAACTAACCTAAATTTTGGGCTAGGCCCATTAATTCAAACCCATTATAAATATATTATTGAGGCCACATAATTTTCACTATGGAAATTATCATGCCTCTTAAGTTCATTTATTAGCATCATTTATTTACTTGTTATGAACTTATTCTTTCCTTATATGCTTATTTTCTTTATTCTTTATTCTTAATTTCTATTTATGTCACTTAAATGTCATTTAATTCTTCACTTCCATTTATTTTTCCTTTATAAATGATCATTATTATTCAAATCGGATATCCTCTAATGTTTCAAATCTAATTTATTGTGCATATTCCATTTTTTCCATAAATGTCACATTTAATTCAGTAATTAGTCCCATTAAATGCATTTATGTCCCCATTTGATTTCTGTAACTTCATATTAACTGCATATTTATTGTTTAATAATATTTTAATTATTATACATTAATATTGAAGTTATTATCCCTTTTTTATTGCAACGTCCTAACCCTTTGATTTATTACATTATTAATATTTAAATGATTTAACTGTAATTAACACGTGAACCAACGTATACTTATTTATTACACTTTATCCTTTATTTTATGTATATTTATATTTCCTAATTAGTAGCAGCGGTTATGCATACATATATATATTTCTATAATTAACACTTTAATTTCTACATTTAGGAATTTCAAAATATATACTTATGTGTACATTCTAGAAGAATACATATTTCCACATTTTGATATACTGGGTCTATCCTTTCAATAAAAAAGGCAATTATCACCGTTATAAGTTTTCATAAACTACCTTAATGTGGAACTTCTGCTCCGTTTGAAATTAGCCTTTCATTTCTATTGAAATGCACAGTGCAAACTGTGGAGAAGGACATCCATACTTTACACTTCACTTTAATTTTGGGTATTTCCTTGTTATTCTAAATGACACGCTTTTTATACAAAGAAATTAGACAGTCTATGGAAATTTACGTGGAAATTCGAATTCAATCTTTTAATTGTCTTCATTTTTCCTTTCCAACCCAAAAATATTTATTAAAAAATTTACATGCCCATTATAATTACAAATCTAAGAGGGGATTCAGATTAAGTGAAATTTAGAATTATAATTATAGAATTTACGTTTTTCATAGAATTGATTCGCTCCTTCTCTATTATTTTCTTCCCTATTCCAATAAATATATATAGTATTTTTTTAATTTCTAGAAATAGCAGAGAAGAAAAAATAGCAGAGTTATGATGCCTTGTTTAGAAAATATGAGAAGAAAAGTGAGGGGCAAGGCTTGTATTTATAGGCACTGGAATTAATTCCACTCATTACATAATTATTTATTAAATCTAGACAGTTCAAGCGGAGGTTCAGTAGGTTGGCCCTAACCTTGACAGGTCAATCAATAGAATATAGCAGTCGATCGATCATTCCCCTTTTGTAAGCTAAGGATAAGTTGTCCTCATGAAAAGAATATAAAGTAAAACCTGATATAGCCATTGTAAGTAGTACAGAAAACAAGGCTTTTGCATGCTAAACTGAAGGCATTTCTTTCAGATAAAAATATATTCACGTGATAAATCTAAACACATTCCTCATGAGAAGAACTAAAGATAAAGTATTCGCATGTTAAACAAAAGGGCCCAGTTTTCATGCAAAAGAGGGGAAGACCGATATGTATTATGTTCAAACATAATCATCATAAATTAAAATCAACAAGCTTTCATGAGTCAACATTGAAATATACAAAGCTTTCATGAGTAAAGCCTACATAGTCCTCGCATCTAAAACTTTTCACAATAAGATTTGGTGCAATCATCGTGAGTAAATAGGTAAAGAGGGTTTTCATATATCATACCAAAAGCTTAGTTATGCTAAAAAAAAGAGCCTATCATGTTCTAAATAAATGTAGCCTTCGTGAATAAAATATAAAGATGGGGCCTTAAGAACAATAGTCCGGGTTTGTTGAGAAGTGGATACAAAAACATCAAACTCGAAACCCATAAACTATAAAGCAGTAACTTAGGAAAATAAATCTAGATCAAAGTAACAATTGTAGATGAAAATATGTAGAAATTACCAATACTGAAAACATGAAACCCAGGTTAATTATACTTTTACAAAATGAAGATTAACCAAGTTGAATTAGAAATTATGGCAAAAAAGTAAACAATATACATAATAAAATAATCATTTACCAGATGAAAATCGTGAAAAGTTTGATTACAAGGAGACGATAAGAACAGCTAAGATTTCAATAAAAGATGTAAGAAAGAGAAGCGGCATAAGAGCGCTATTTATAGAAAGGGAAAGGAAAGTTATGTAACTGTCAAATTAACAAATGGGAACATCAACGACTAGGATGGATAACTATAGTTATATGGAACGTTATTTATTCTAAAGTATAAAGCAACATCATAATTGGGGGAGGGGGATGTTATACTTAAATATGTTAAATCATAGCATGACAATGAAGAAGGAAAAATGCAAAGAAAAAAGGCATCATAATACAATTTAAGAAAGCCATCATGTGATGACAATCATAAGCCCCGAGATGTTAAGATGAAAGCTATCGTATAGAAACTTACAAGGGCCTTCGCGTGATTTCTTTAAACATAAAAGCTAAAGCCGTTGTGATGCGTTATAAAGCTGCTATAATAAAAACATCAAAGTCATCATAGTGTTTCCCATGTTCTCATCATGTGTAAATTGACAAAAGCATGCTATCATGATGAAACTCCTAAAGCAGTTAAGAAAAAAGGTTCCTAGGCCATCGTGGGAAGTTTTATAAAGCCTTCGTGTACCATCTCAAAGTGATAAGCCAAGGGCACCGTGAGAAGTTTCATGAGGCCTTCGTGTGCTATTTCAAAAGTGATAATCCAAGCCCTTCGTGGGAGTTTTAATGAGCCATCATAAACCACCCATAAGTAAAAAGTCAATGCTTTCACAAGGAATTCTGCCATGTATCGTGAGCAATTTTCAAATGACAATCCAAAGGCAATCATGAGTAGCTCCATTAGGCCATCGCATGCAATATTTATATGATTAATCAAGGTCATCATAGGAAGTTTAATGAATCATTATGTGTCGTCTTTGAAGTGATGAACAAAAGCTTTCGTGAGAAAGTCCAAAGAGCAACCATGGGCTACCGTGAACAGCCTTGAAGTAATAAATTAATGCGGTCATGAGCAATTTCATACAACCATTTATTATTTTAGAAAAAAGGATTAAGGCTATCATGAAGTGTTTTTGAAAGCGTCATCATGCATAATCAGGAGCTATCACGAAGTAGTCTAAATAAGTATGCCATATGTCATTTCGACCATATGCAACATGGACTGATTATGAGCATCTACTTCAAATGGAGTGCCACTTGTCAAAAATCCAATATCATAATTTCTCCATAAATAGTTATGCACCTCCAACTAAACATGATCAAAACTTTGAGATATTCCTCTCTTCCATTTTCATTTTTCCTTCAAACTTTATAAAGAAAGCTTTGAATTGAGGATCATGGCCATTAGGGTAAATTGTAATTAAGGATTTTATAATAAAGTACTTGCACTTGACATCATTTATATCAACACCTCTTTAGGTATTTGACTTGGAATTTGTTAGCTTCACTTACAATCCGTATATGTTGCAAGACTTTTATGTATGATTCATCAAAGTATGCCATTATGGATTCATTAAGATTATAGCTCTAGTACACTCTCATTCATTTTGATTTAATAACTTAGCCTAAATTTTCCCTAACATTAATAATATCACCAATTGAATTATCAAATCAATCCTAAATCACGTTAATAAACCTTAATAAGATATATAAATGAAATTTATTTCATATCTAACCACATAACATTTTCGAAGATAAACTCACTCACCTATAACTTTCGATTTAATTGAATTTAGTTGAAATCTTCAAGTTTCTTCTTCTATCTTATTTGTCTTGGTATTCTTTAATTAGATTTCTATTAATTACATCTAGTTGATCTAGCTTCCCTCTTTATTTGATACTATATTTAACTAATTTGGAGTTGATTCGAGGCGAAAAAGTGGATTTTAGGGTTATGGATCTACGATGGTTATGGGATGAAGAAAAAAGAGATTAGAATGAGGTAAAGACACTTTTCCTCCTTTTTATTAACCCTAATTCCAAAATCAACTCTTTGGCCCAATTGGGCCTCTGACCCGTTTGGGTTGAAATGCATTTTACGATAAACCGTCTGCATCTCTTTCATCTGCATTTTACGATAAACCGTTTGGATTGGAAAAATCTGTTCGACACAATGGTGAAGTCAGATTTTCCAGATTCCATAATTTGCACAAATTCTTTTATTTTTATGTCCAATTACCAAAATTCCCTTTTAAGTGGATTACTTGTTTTTATTAAAACATTAGGGTATTCTGTGATGTTATAAAAGGTAAAAAAACACATGCTTGTACGGATGCATAGGAGATTTTGGAGAATGCATTCAAAGGAATTGACAAAGCAAAGTAAATTCGATTTCAAACTATGTGAGGTGAGTTTGAATTTTTATATATGAAATCGTCTGAATCAATCAATGATTATTTTCATGAGCATTATCTACTGTAAATCAAAGTAAAAGAAATAGAGTGTAAGTTGGAACATTCTAGAATAATTTAGAAAATTTTGCAATCATTGGATTCTAAATTCAAACTACATAGTTATAGTAATTGAAGAATTCAAAGTTTTAAAAACCATGTCCATTAATCAACAAATGGGAAAAATTAAAGAAAAGAGTTAAACAAGAGTTACTAGAGCAAGCTCTTTATACCAAACTCATGTTCAGCACGAAGGATACAATATGAAAGGAAACAGGTCATAAAGAAAGAGTAAGAGGTTAAGGTCAAAGATATGTAAGAGGTATCTACAATTTTTCAATAAAGAATAGAAAATCAAAACTCAAATGCTATAAAAAAAACTAAGGAATAGGAGGAAACATGAAACAAATTAAAAGGCAAGGTATGAATAAACAAAAATTAAATGTCATAACTGTGATAAATTTAGGGCTTTTGCTTTGAAATATAGGTCCAACTCTAAAAAGTTCAAGAGAGATCAAATTTTTCCAAAGAAGATAAAGAACATCCCATACATTTTTGATCACATAAAGTGATATAGGAAAAGCTGGAAATGCATCATATTTGGATACATAAGTTGGCATCATATGCATGGAAAAACGATATGTTTACAAAATTTAATAGATCAGTAAACATTCAATTCAGTGATTAATCTAAAATTCCAGTTAAAGGTCATAATTTGATGAAAAAATAGAAAATGCGACTTTATTTTTAATGTATATTATATGCCTAATAAAAAATACAAATATTTTAATTTTGGGACAAATTTTAGAAAAAAGATATGAAATTCACATAAAAAAACCATAACCACTTTATTATAGATTGTAAAGCAAATTTATTTGCCAAAGCTCAAACGTCAAAAGATAGAATGTTTCTGTAACATATTATAGTTAATGTTTTTAACTATTTAAAAGCATGTTATAAAGATTCACCATGGGTTAAGCACCTTAGATTTTGATTCCTACCTTTGGAGGCTTAAAATTGTTTTTTTTTTTAAAAGGGTAAAAGTTTTGTTTGATGATCCTGATTTTTATATGTTGTATTCTCTAACATTCTCAATAGTTATACGTATTTAATAGATAAATGTGCACCGATAGGCAAAAAAGAATTTGAATGAGTGGAAGATGTTCTTGGGTTAGGAAAAATCCTACAAGTTTCAGGTCAAAGAATTTTTGAGATCGGACTTTCTAGCAGCCCATACGACTTAAATAACCCAAAAAATAACATTTCAAGGCAGTCTCAAATTTTTACGAAACTATACCATCTAGATGAGAAAAATACAATGAGTTCTGCTATTGAAGGATCATCATAATCTGACATTCCTAGAAGTCATGCGACCACAAAATGTGCACTGGAATTATGGAAATAGGAAAATAATTGTATTTTCAAACCCCTTATGCTAGCCACTACGTTGTGAATGCAAGCATCTGTTGTAGCTGCATATTCGTTCCTGTATCCATGTTATCTTCTCCTCCTTCATTAAATCCTAACTTTGTACTTCTTTTCTCTTCCTCTTTCATGAGCAAATGACCATTGTTTTGGCTGAAATAATAGTTGGATCCCTTTTTTATTCTATGAGTTACACAACCATTGTCACAGTTATGCGCAACTCAACATACGATGGTTAGAAAATGAAAATATAGCAATGGAGATGATTTTGAAGGTGAACTGATATGGACTTGGAGTGTATGATTGTTTTTATTGTGAAGAGAGGAGTCGTTTTTTGTGCTATAGTAAAAGATATATTGGAGTAGAATGGAAATATTATTAAAAGAGAACTTTTTAGTGATCTAACCGTATGGGAAATGGTTACCATGGTTTCTTTGTCTCGAAGTGGGGATTTGGAATGTTGATCATTTAAGCCGTAGGTGAATGTAATGGTGGTAGGAAGGTTAAGAAGTTAGCAAGAAAATGGATTCATTTGCTTAGGCGTTGTATGCAAGGTCACAAGGGCGGCCAAAGTCGATGGCGATGAAGCTTCTTTTGGTGGAATGCGACAAACCGATGGTGACGTGCGGCGGCTAATGGGAGTTTCATGCGAAAGTGGGCCATATGAGAGGGAGAGAATACATGACTTCTATACTTAGAGAAGAAGGTAACTATGAAAGGTAGCTGATTATTTAATTAATAATTAATTAGTTAATTAATTAAATAGTTGATTTACATAAATTGATATCTTATACTATTCATATCTTATGCATAGGAGGTCCGATTTGACATGGTTTCTTGCATTGTGCTTACATTGAAGTCATATACTACTTGGCATAAGATTGGACAACTTTTATTGAGGTGGTTGATTTAGTCTCGCATGATACTATACTCGTCACTATAGCATAAAACAATGTTTTTGAAAATAGTTCCAACTTTATAACCTAATTTTCAATAGATCTAAACCCAAACCTGACTTTATCAACGAATATTAAAGTATTTTAAAGTGATTTTAAATTGACTTTACACATGTTCTATTGACATAACATTTTTTGCAAATTTCCAGATTATGGCTATTTTCAATATGAATCGGAAATTAGTTGATATATATGTTGTGTGTATGCTGTACGTATGCTAAGTTAGTTGTTATATGCTTGTTTTCTAGTTTGGTTTGAAAACAATGAGCGATAGGCGATATTGTGATAGCCTGCATCTTTAAATATATTGATCCAAAGCCTAGGGTGACTTTAGGACACTCGTCGTGGCAAGAAGTACGAGCTATCAGGTTCAGAAGCCTTACAAAGACTAAGAATACAAGGTAAGAATCTAAGACGTTCTACACTTTTAGATTTCATTATGGAAGGTATTGAAATATAAATATAGAAAAAAGTCATTTCCGCAATTATTACAGAAAACGCAATCCCAAAACATACACAGTCGTAATCCAGAGTGTATAGAAATACAGCATATAGTCTAATAAACATTAAGTACGATAAATAGATATAAGGAGAGTAATGGAAAGAAATGACAAATGCCCCAATTCCATATCTCCATGTACTAGATGTTAGCCTATAACCTGTTGTCATGTCCTCCAATGGTAGGGAAATCAAGGAAAGGAATGGATCAGACAAAAGTTAGGTGAATGCTTTACATCATTAATGCGAATGGGTTAGATCATTAATGTGAATGGGTTACATCATTAATATACGTTGATCACATGCAATTGTTACAATATGTGAACTAAGGTGTTCTACTTATGTTTCTAAACCATCTACTACGACACATTTTATTAACCTAAGAGGCATAGTTCTAAATACTTATAAACTAAACATCTTATGAAGGTATACACGTAATGTCGAACAGCTAATCGAACCTAAAAAAACTATGGATCGGTTATTGATTTGTGGAACTATTCCAACATAGGTTCTCCTACAATATCAACCTGGGACTATGTTCCCAAATTACGATTACACATATCTTATTTACACATTGAGGTGGAGCTTGCATTGCAGACTCGCACTAAAGACGTCTTAGGTTCGCTGCATCCGTGTCTACTTTTAGTGGTAATGTAACGCTAATTATTACGCAGCATCAGGCATCCAATCAACATTAACAGTACCGCGTCTTGTACCTAGGACCATCCCCTTAGTTCCAGGCCATGTACTTCTCTAGGCATGCTCGCTAGTGTTAAATGTACACCGTAGAACCTCTTATGAGTGCAATTTTCGATAGAATTCCCCCCTGTCTAATATCAACTATGTTGAATAAATTCTGTCTATGCCTCATTGCTAGTGTTCACTGTCCTATAACATGGAGAGTCATAAACTTAGGGAACTAATTATCCAACTTATACTAACATCCATATATAAATTATATATAAATAAACTTAAACCTAGGCCTTACGCCAAGATTAAATCGATAATTGGTCAACTACTAGTCACTGGAGCGGCTGATTGCTTTTTGTTCGACCGGCTCATCGAGCCTGATGACCGATCGGAGATGTTTATTTATTATTATTTTATTTTCTTCATCTGTCGATTATCATTCTCTAATTTTCTTATCATTCTTTATTAATTACAATAAACCCAAATCTGTAAATGTGCAATCCTCATCCCAACATTCTCAATTTTAGTTTCTAATAATTTCATACTTTATAATAATATTTGTCGTCAATTCTTATTAACTTAGCCATATTCAATTTAACAAAAGGTATGTTTAACCTAAATCAACTTTTATTCTGCCAATTTTACGCTAAATAAGTTTAGATTAAATGGGGATATATTAATAAGGGTTAATTTACTATCAAATTCCCAATCTATTACAATTACTAAATAAATAATATTTCTGATTAAACTAAACCAAATTTAGATTAAATAGGGTATAAACAAACTCAATTACATATATGTCATCATGTTAATTGTGAAACCCATTCACTTTTTTTAAGCTTTTCCCTCCTTTAATTTGTATTGACTCGCCTTCTATTCTATAGATTATTCTCTCCTTCTTGCTTGAACTTTCCTTCAATTTGTTCTAATTTTATTTATAAAAAAAATTGTATAGGAGACAAAGATTTGGAGAAGAGGAAGAATTTGGCATGCTGCTGGTTAGGATTAGGTTTTGATTAACATTATATCTATAGCTGCACGAAATGATGACGAACATTGATTTAATGTAGTTAAATTCGGGTCGTTCGGCCTAGGGTAACCCTAGCTTATATGAGCCCATCAGTCGATTGCTTGGTTCGGGCAAGTTGACTGCTTGATGTCGAGCGGCCCCAACCAGGGTTCGATTGGTTGAGTTATTAATGTTAATTAATTTTAATCTTTTTATTTAATAATCAATTTCCATATATATATATATATATATAATTATTTTTAATTCAAATCTTTAAACATTAACAGCTTTTACATACTAGCTCCGATTTCAAAACATTATATATGAAAATTGTCCAGAAAATCACTAAGAATTCAACAGTGTAATTTTCATAGCCAAATTGTAAAATTTTTAATTTTCCACTTTTACCTTTATTATATTTACTTTAGTTTCTTCTGTTAAATTTCCAGTTGATTTTTGCAGGGTGTTACAATATCCGCCACTAAAGGATTTCGTCCCTGAAATCTACAAGAATGAAAAATGCAACTCGTGCGTATGGAAATACCCACCACCATTTACTCATCCATCAACCACTAGAAATCATTGTCCTTAGTTCAAATTTTAATACAATATGTACATATAGGCATGGAGTGCATATAAACCTGTACTATTGCAAAAATTAGATGGCTGATCTAGTCGACCTCCTAAAATGAAAGTGCTTCTGTCATGTATCGAATTGTATGTAATATCCTATGTAAATATACCGACGATTCTATATGTATGTGCAACCATTCAATCTATATACAACAAGCATATGCATATGGCTTGGTAAAATAAATAAAAAGCGAGGGTGTGAGTGTATGCTAATTCGAGAACATATTCGTTTAAATATGCAAAGATCAATTTAATAATTACATCCATTAGCACCATTATACAAAACATGTCCTAGTGGCACATTCATAATGATTCCTAGCATCAAATCATCCCAACCTATGGGGTATATTAATATAGAACCTAAACATTAAAGTAATTTATACCTATTTAACCAAAATGGAAGTGTACCACAAAAAAGTTCTTAGCGGATGGCTTGAATCTTCTCCTCAGGCTCTCATGTACTCTCCATTAGATCCTCTCCCCCAGCGGACCTTAGCAAGCTTGATAACTTTATTATGGATTCTCTTTGTACCGTGCTTAAGAATACGAGTGGGTGCACGGAAAAAGTGACTTCTTCTCTACTTCCATCTCTTCCAGCTGACTTAGTTCGACTATACATGATGTATTGTGTAGAAACTTTCGCAAGTGTGACACCTGGAAAATGTCCTAGTCCCATTAACTTCTCACCAAACTTCACCTTATAAACTAATTTCAATTTCCTACTCAACCTAAGATCGGAAGATGCCCTATAAACCTTGGTGCTAAGTTTTCCAAACTACCAAATCTCATGACATGCGGAAATGGTGAAACCTGCACGAAAACCATGTCGTCCACTACGAACTCCAACTCAGCGTGTCTTCTATCAGTATAAAATTTTTGCCTCTTTTACATGGTTTTTGTCCTTCTACCAATCAATTCTACCTTCTCTGATGTCTCCCTCATCATTTTTGGTCCAAGAATAATCCTATCTGTGGCGTCTCACCAACAAGAGGTGATCTACAAGGTCACCCATATAACGCCGCAAATGGTGCCATCCCATTACTTTCTTAATAGATGTTATTATAAGTAAAATCCACTAGTGGCAAGTGATCCTATCAAGAGCCTTTAAAATCTAAGATACACATCCAAAGTAAGTACTCGAATACCCATTTCATCCTTACCATTTGTGTATCTGTCTGCGAGTGATAAACAATACTCAAAATCAACTCAATTCCTAATGCTTTTGGAAGACTCTTACAAAATTAGTAAGAGAAAAGTGGATTCGGTCGCTAACGATGCTAAAAGGAACCCCATATAACCTAACTATCTCCATCACGTATAGTGTCACCAAAGATGCATGACTCAACATCGCATAGAAACACTCTCTCACTTCTACTGTAGAATATCTTATCGCTGCAACAATCCTATTGGCTTCTTTTGCTCCACCTTTACCCTCTAACAAGTCATAAATCTAGCCACATACTCTACCACATGCTTCTTCATACCAGGCTAATAAAAGAATCACTTCGTGTCAGCTTACTTTTTATCTCCAACGGGACAAGTGATCATCCTCGAATGACGAGACTCGGTTTGTACCATGTCAGTCAAATCATGACAAGAGGAACATCTATAACCTACCATCTCTATATAACCACCCCTTCGAATCAATGGTATAGTGTCTCAAATGACTCAATTGCTTTCGTCTACAAAACTTCTTAAAAATATCTAATAAATCCTTATCATGCTTCTGACTTGACCCGATATGGTCCATTAGTGTAGGCTACACATCCAAAGCTGCTAACAATCCCAGAGAGATGTTTGAAAATGGTCTAAAATCGAATATAGAGATAAACTCCTAGTTATTCCACTCTAAGAACATATGACTCAACATCATATGCTTCCTACTCAAGGCATTGGCTACAACATCGTCGTTGCCTAGAGTATAGGAGATATCAAAATCATAGGATGCCAAAAACGACATCCATCTTTGCTACCTTGAATTCAAGTCCTTCTGGGAGAAAAAAATACTTCAGTGACTTATGATCCATGTATAGCTCAAACCGCTCTCCTAAGAGATAGTGTCTCCTTGACTTGAGTGTAAAGACAATGGAAGATAACTTAAGATCATGGATATGATAGTTTCTCTCATGGACTTTCAACTATCGACTAGCATAGCTCAGCACACTGTGTTCCTACATCAAGACCATGTCCAATCCTATACCGCAAGCATCAATACGGATTGTGAATTCTTATGCACCATCAAGTAATACTAGAACGGTTGCACTAGTCAATGAATCCTTCAAGTTGATTAAAGCATCCTTACACTTTGAGTTCTATGAGAAAACAAATTCTTCTTGATAAGGCGGGTCAAATGGGAAAAGTTTTTAGAAAAGTCCTTAATGAACCTCCTATAGTAGCCTGCCAAACTAATAAAACTCCCCACTTCCATGACATTCTTCGACATATACCAATCCTACACTGCAGCAACTTTACAAGAATCAACTGCGAGTCCACTCTTAGAGACAAAGTATCCGACGAAGCATACCACCTTATGTCAAAAGTGATATTTGAAAAAACTTCACCTTCAACTTATAACCACAAAGAGTATTAAGCACTTCTTCTAGATGCAACTAGTGCTCCTCCTTGCTTTTTGAATAGACTAGTGCATTATCAACAAATACCACCACGAACATATTGAGCAACCCTCTAAAAACTCGACTCATAAGATCAACAAAGTAGGTAGGTGCATTGGTCAGTCCAAAGGGAATGATTAACCATTCATAATATCCATTGGGCATACGAAAAGCGGTCTTTTGAATACTATCCTCGGCCACACGCAATTAATAGAATCTAGTAGCAAAGTTAAGTTGAGATAACACCTTTGCTCCAACTAACATATCAAAGCGATCGTCTGTGTGATGAAACAAGTAATCTTTCTTCTTTATCAGCTTATTCAACCTATGATATTTGATGAAAAGGCTCAGAGAACCAACTACATTGGTGGTAAAGATAAATGGTGCTCCTTGCTCTAGAATACTCCTCTTAGTGAAGCCCTTCTCCAATAGCTCATTTACTTGATTCAACTCGCACCTTTCTTTAGGAGCCATATGCATCAAAAGTAAGCAACAGTTCTAGAGTTCTCTTCTAGATAAATCTGTAACTCGATCTCTCTCTGGGTTGGAAGATCGGTAACCTCGAAAAAGACATCTGGATAGTCCCTAACTACTGGCACTGAAGTTAACTAATTGTGTGATAGGTCTAAAGAATATAATTAACTCAACATAGCTGAACATTTGGGATTGCAATAAACTCTAAACTGTCTCGACTACAAGTACCCAAACAAACAACCTTTCTATCACAGTCTTAGATCTCCCCATACATGGTCTTCTAGTCCATACCCAAAATCAACCCATACCCTGAAAATCCTAAGACAAAAGCATCGCAATCAAATTCGACCTCTAAAATAAATGATTTCAAACCCATTCATACTACAGATAAGTAAGGCGATCCTTCTACATGGTTTGATACTACTACTAGATCTATAACTATGCTAGTGTCTAAATGCAACTCATTTACAGGCATACTCGAGATAAAAGAGTGTGATGCCCTAGTGTAAGTAAGGTACGAACAGGTAAATCAGATAAAGTCAACACACCTTTAATTACAACCTTCTTCCCCTTGTCTGCTATTAGAGGCATACTCAAGTTGGGAATGAAATCTAGTGCGCAACTTGAAACCACTTGGATAGAGGTCTTCGGTGGTACCAGATACTGCCTCCTCATGTGCCAAAATTGATTATAGTTGGAACATTTGATCTTTGAGAAGTTTGTTTTATCTCTTTCTCAAAATGCACTCTCTTATCACATCTTTTGCAATTGAGATCCAGCTTCTTAATTTTCCCTTGGGCCCTTATTATGCTTTTGCACTAATTTTTTCGGGGAGTATTTCCTCCTGACTTCTTGGGCTCACTCTTCATTCCTTTCTTGGAAGCAGTATTTAACAAGGCCATCTCCACCATACCCACGTAAGTTACACCCAAGAGAATACGGTTAAGGGACAAATCTTGAAGAGGTTGATTATGCCCCTTTGCAAACTTCAAAACATTCTTTTGAGGGGTATTGATAGGATTCAAACCAAACCTAGCCAATTCATTGAACTGGTTTACATGTTCCTTCACCGACATTGCTCCTTGCCGCAAATGTATGTACTTTTCCAACTATAAACCTAGCCATCTCATTGAACTAATTTACACGTTCCTTCACCGACCTTGCTCCTTACTACAAATGTATGAACATTTCCAACTATACTTCTCGCTCTACCATGGAAAGGAACTTCATCTAAAATTGCCTCGTAAACTCTCCCTAAGTAATTTCTCCCTCATCGGTCTCTGCCACTATCATGTTCTACCAATTCAAAGCCTCTCCCTATAAATGCCTAGTGGCAAGCTATCTCTTAACGTCATTACCAATACCCATCAATCCAAAAATCCTCTTACAAGTGTAGATCCATGCCCTTGAGTACATACATGACTCGATTCCCACAAACGGCTTCCCTCCTAAACTCGCAAAGTCCCTACATAGCTTGGAGTAATCGACGACGAGTGGGTAAGCAGGAACTACAATAGGCGCCTGCTTTATAGGTCCTCTATTAGAGTTAAGGTTAGCTTGTCCTCTCGTTTGCAAATACCGATAGAACCATAATGGAACATTCATGATGAGAATCTCAGCTACATCACTTGAGCTCCAAGCAGTAGGATCAATCATCCTTCATATCTATGATTTAGGAATTTATTAGCAACTTTTCCATGTAGAGTATTGATAAGAATAATTATTATCATTTTTTTCATGTTATGCGTATATATAACCTTTGAAAATCTTTTATCTATACATATTTACTTTTTTTAAAACCCATTTGAAGTTTTTTCTCAAGACTTTCCAAATGCATTCTCTTAATACATACCTAGCTTCTAAGAATATTAGCCTAGGCTCTGATACCAAATGTGACAACCCATACCTAAGAACATACTGATCTAAAGCCTATTATGGATTTCAAACTCGCGGCGTACCAAGAAATACGAGATACTGGATTTTGAAGCATCATAGAGAATAAGAATATAAATATAAAACCTAAGACATTGTACACTTTTAAATATCACATAGGAAGGTGTTTTAATAAAAACAAAGAAATTAACCATCTTAAAAAATATTCTAGGAAAAACAGTCTCAAAACATACGTAGTCATAACCTAATATGTACAGAAATAAAACATATAGTCTAATAAATACCAAGTACAATAAATAGTTACATGGAGAGTAAAGGAAAGTAATGAGGAACGCCAATGCCAAGTTCACCTCTCCACATAGTAGATCATGGCCAATCACCTGTTGCCCTGTCCTCCTATGGTGGGGAAAAAAGGAAAGGGGTAGGTTAGATAAAAGTCTGGTGAATGAATTACGTCATTACTATATAGTGATCACATGCAATTGACTTTGTCGATACTCTATGTGATCTAAGGTGTCCTACTCGTGTTTATGAATCACTTACAAAGGTAAATTATATCAACCTAAGGGGTATAGTTATAAATAATCCTCCATCAAACATCTTGTGAACGTTTATAATAGGGTCGAATAACTAACCGTATCTCAACATAACTATGAATCGGTTATTAACTTCTAGGACTATTCCAACATAGGTTCGCCTATAATATCAAATTGTGGACTATGTTCCTAAATTATGACAGCATATATTATATTTACACATCAAGGTGGATCCATAATGCCGATTGGCACCAAAAACATCTTAGGGTATGTTGCATCCATGTCCATTCTCAATGGTAATCTAATGCCAGTTATTGCATAACACCGAGCATCCATCAACATCAAAAGTACCATGTCCTATACCTAGTAACATCCTGTTAATGTCGGGCCATACACTTCACCAAGCAACCTCTTCAATGTTGCGCGTACAATGTAGGACCTTCTGTAGGTGCAATTTTGTGATGGAATCGCCCTTATCAAATATTGACAGCGTCGAATAAATAGTGTGCAGAGCTTAATTGCCAGTATACACATCCATTCAGTCCTATAACATGTTCAAGATTCATAAACTTAGGGAAATAATTTCCCTACTTATACTAGCATCCACATACACACACACACACACACACACACACACATATATATATATATACATATACATACACACACACACATATATAAACTTATAACCTAGGCCTTAGGTCAAAGTTCAAATTGTGCTTGTAAACCGTTAATTGGTCGCCACTTGCTGTCAACCGGCTTTAGTGATCCCATCGATCGGTCGGAGTTGTTTTGTTATTATTATTTTATTTTCTACGTTTGTCGATTATCGTTCTCTATTGCTTATCTTTCTTAGTTAATTACAGTAAAACCAACTTTGTAAACGTACAATCCCAATCTAAGTGTTTTCAATTTCAATTTCTTGTTATTTTATAATTTATAACAGCATTTTTCATCAATTCCAATTAACTTAATCAATAATCAATTTAACAAAAGGGCGTGTTTAACTTAAATGGACTTTTATTCAGCCAATTTTACTATTACTAAATTTAGATTAAAAAGGGATCATATTAATAAGGGTTAAATTACTATCAAATTCATAATCTACTATAATTACCAGATAAACAATATTTTTGACTAAACTAAACTAGATCTAGATTGAATAGGGTATAACTTAATCACACACACACACACACACACACACACACATATATATATATATATATATATCATAATATTAATTATGAAACCCCTCACCTTTTGTTCCCACCTTTAGTTCATGTTGAATCATCTTCTCTTCTACTGGTCAATCTCTCCTTCTTGCTTCAATTTGTCTTCAGTTTATTTTAATTTTATTTCAAAAAATTTTCTAAAGGAGACAGAGATTTAGAGAATAGATAGAATATGGATGTACAACTAGTAAGGGATTAGGGTTTGGATTAATGTCCTATTTATAGCTGCATGAAACGATGATAACCGTCGATTTAATATAGTTAAATTCGGATTGTTTGGCCTAGGGCACCATAACGGATACATGCTCACCGATTGATCGCTTGGTTCGAAGCAGTCGACTGTTAGATGTCGACCTGACCCAACCAAGGTGTCGACTGGTTAAGTTATTAAAGATAATTAATTTTAACTTTTTGATTTAATAATGATTTTCCATATATATATTCCAATTATTTTTGAGTTCAAACTGTTAAATGTTAATAACTTTTCATACTAGCTCCGATTCTAAACTATTATATAGAATTTTATCCACAGAAACCACTACAAATACAACGACGCAAGTTTTGTGACTAAATTCAAAAATTATTGAAATTCCTTTTTTACCCATATTATATTAAATTAATTTCTTCTACTAAATTTCTGATTAATTTTTGTAGGGTATTATAAATATAGTGTTAGGAAAGATCACATAAGTTAGAGTTTCATGCATATTGATGAATACACATAGCATGGAAACTTGAATGGATGTGATAAGTATATAGACGGGCACTAGAATGTGTGCCAATTGATTTGACAATGAAAGACTATGGATTTGGGCGTGTGCTTCGGGATTCAAAAGGGATGCCACTCAACCATTTTTGGCAAAGTACAAAATAAAAGTGGTCGGCACCAGCCACTCTGGAGTGGTCGGTACGTCCACTATTGGTTGGGATGACTTGGAAATTTTTTGATGTGGTTGATGAAGAGACATTAGGGAGTGCAACACGATGGTTCATTCGATCACTCAATTCTTTGATTTACAATATGTCTCTATGACGAGCAATTTTGCACGTAAAGGAATCAAAGTGTATTTAGCTTGTTGACTTCAATACATGCTTAGAGAATATAGGGGACAGCTTTAGGACTTTCCTAAGGAATTTGTAGGATGACTTTGGGACTTGGTGATGATGGCTCTATGAATTAGGTGGATGTCTAGAGGTATTCCAATGATGTTGACTCGGTGATGTGAGTAGTGATAAGGATCCACAAGAACAAGTTCGATGATGGGAACCAAAGCGTAGGAAAATGATGTGTTCTATAGTGGAAATGATTTTGAATGGAATGATGATGTTTTCGACTATGGAGATGCACGCAAAGGAGCCATTGATACACGAAGGTTTCATATGTGCTTAGTATAGACGGGTTACGTGGGGACGCCTACCTATATTATGGCCATATCTAGATCTTATGATTTTAGATCCTAAGCTTAGTGATTGTGAATCTAGTTCCAAGCCTAATGAAGTAGCATGAATTCGAGCACTAAGAAACTGAGACTTTGTTTATGTTTCTGGCCAATAATTGGGTCATACGAGTTATCATACGTCTAACGCACCCAAGAGATGTGAGGATTGTTTGATGTATGTTATTTTTATTCCATCACCTTAATGATGTCACATGACATAGTTACTTGGATACCCAAACACCCGATATTGTACTTTGACCAGTACTACGTCTAGATGATGATAGTAAATAGCATATATTGATGTTATGTGCTTACTTTTTTGATTGAGGGATAAGTCAGGTATGATTCTCCATACCCTGTATCATATATGCTATATTGTCTTTTGCACTATGCCACAAAGTGAACCAGACAATTGGGATCACACTAGAAGGTAGATTTTCTGTTATCCCACTTTTTCACACAACACATAAAAAAACATTTGTTGTCTGAAGAGCCTCAAAAATCATTCATATTTTCAATGAATAGCTTGTGAAATCTTTATGAAAATGATTGTCATTTAGACAACAATTTACCCGTCATCTGTTTTAAGTTATCAAATTTTTTAGATTTGGCTCCATCTTTTTCCTCTCAATTATTCCGTGGCCACCTTTTATTTTTGTTTCCCTCTTTATATTTTTGTTCCCCTTTTTTATTTTTGTACAGTACATATCTCGATTCAATGCAAATGCCTACCTCCTTTTCATCTTCAACGTAGGGTTTTATGAAATGAAAGCCATCTCCTTCTCGTCTTCTTGTCTTCATCTTCTCATCTTTGTGCGTATCTGATATTCTCTCACTCTTAATTTGGGTTCTCTCACGTTTTCTGGAATTAGGGTTCCTAATCGAAATTGATTGCTACTGATTGGTATGTGGTTTTTTATTTTCTTTTGATTTTGCTGGAACTCAATCTAAAATTATGCCAACGATGATATGGGTGCTTTTATATAATTTAATTTCCTATATTTTTGTTTTGATATTTTGATTTGAAATGGTTCTTATGCTTTACTAACTTTTCTTCATATATATGCTTCAAAACTTTGAACTTGGACTGCACTTTGGTTGTAGATATGTGTATCGATCTTTACTTCAGCTATGGCTCTCTGCTGTTTTAATTTTCTTGTTCATCTCGGTATGATCTGTAGCATTGCCCTGTTTTGATTTGTGGCACTGCTTTGTTAAATTAGTGGCATTTGTTGTTTTAATTTGTTGCACTTGCTTGCTTTAATTTATGAAAAGCCAGTGAATTGCCTTGACAAGGCAGTGCACACTACTGATGCCTTATTTGTGCACTTTGATTGCCCATGTTTCTATTGCTATTACGGTCCATGTTGCTTTTGCTGGTCTAATTTCTTTTGCTGGTTTTTTGTTATGTTGTCTTGGTTCATCCATACATGCTATTGGTTTGTGAGATGTTTGTATATACTTGTATAAACTTGTTTATACTTAAGCTTGAACTAATTCTGTTTCGAACCATTTTGAGTTTATGAACCATGCTGTTGAGTTGCCTTTCTACTCACTATGTACATATATACATGTATATACATATGTGTATAAAAGTATATTAGCATGCCTGTTTTTTTGTATATTTGACATTGAAAAATTCAATCTTTTATCTTGATCAATACATACATATACATGTATTTATCTACATGTTTGAATGTTTGCTAATTTGATTTCTATGTGTGTGCACTGTTGGTTGAATCCCTTGCTACTAATTTGTACTTGTACTAGTATATGTGCCTAGTTTGTTTTGATTGCTTTGCCGCCTGGTTCAAGATAATGTTGAGATACTTTTGATTGTTTTGCTGCCTAGTTTGTACTTGTATATATGTGCACCTAAGTAGAGCCCGAGGAGGCTTGGGCTTGACCTTGTGGACATTTGCACGATGTTAAGCCTTCGGGCTTAACCTTTGCAACAGTCCTTGAGATTTAATCGATGCCCGGCCTTGTGATATTCATAATGATACACTGTATATATCATAAGTTGTCCGTGCACACATATATTTGTCAATATGAAGAGACAAACCAATAAACTGAGGCAATATTAATATTCAAATTTAATTTAATTTTGCAATCTAGATTTGTTTCCTTTTGCATTTTACTATGTTGGTTATTTATTAGGTATAGGAGATGGCTGGACACAAACTAGAACAAGCAAATCAGGATCAATATCAAAAGCAAACTCGAGTGAGTGTGAGTAAAAGAATGTTATATATGCGAGTGTAGAGAAATATTATATACATGAGAGTGATAGTGAAAGTTGTATTGTATTTGAAAATGTTAGTACAGTGATAGTGAAAGTTGTATTGTATTTGAAACTGATTTGAAATAAAATATTTTTTTAAATAAAATTGCGATCCATTTATTTCATTATGCAAATATGTGTTTCATTATGTGAACAATTATTCATATCAGTCAATATTTATATGTTGTCTAACAGGAAATTCTAGAAATCATACTATAACATCAGACAACATATGGTTTTATTTGTATGTTAGTGCGTACCAAATAACGAGGTAAATCTTTGGTCTGATATGCAATGAGATGGCACGGGATTTAATAACATATAGATATGCAGGCAGACAACGGAGCATATATATCGATTCATTTTTTCCATAGTACTATAGTCTTTTGAGATTGTTTATCGCTCCCACCAACTATTATCCAACTAAAGATTTTATGCTTTACTTCTTATTATCACAAGTACTCTTAAATGAGTAGGCTACATAGTAGGTGTGGGATAGCGCATGCCATTATGTAGATGGACTAGTAGGAGGCTACGCTTTCATATATTATTTTTAGGCTTATTATTGCTTTATTCACTATGCGACACCATGGTGCTTTGACATTGTTTGAATTTTTATTAGAAATGGTTTATCACTTGAATTATATTTGATGTATAAACATGATGATCTATTTTGTATGACTGTATTGTGATAGAGTAAGGGGTATGTCCTAGGGACAATTATATAATTTGTAACATATATCTAACTCGTTGACCAACCTTGTTTGAAATAAAGGTTTTTTCTTTCTATTATATACTTGATATAATGTGGTTATATTAGTTAATCAATTTAATTAAAATTATATTCAATAGAAAATCCATAAATGGTATGTTTTGTGATAGTAGTAACAAAATGTCGCAACCGTGAGTAATTTATCATGATTAAAGAAATACACCATTTTAAATGTTCCTAGTCAAGATGCATCAATATTGGGTACCGACGTATCCGTTGAAACTAAAGTACATAGCCCTCTAAATGTTAGGCAATGTATTAAGCATGACCGTTGGGCGAACCTAGGGGTTATGTACTAATAGTTATTGGATACCCATGAAATGACTCAATTAAAGTTTTCTGTTAGCTAATATAATTAAGGTCAAGCAAAGAATATCGATGTGACTAATTTACATAGTTCTCTCGACTTGAGAATACTGTTGATTTTCAATGTGGATGCGCCGCTTAGATTATAGTTAAATCATAGTATGACGTCCATCGAACGATTATAGTTGGGTCGAGCGGAAGCATTGGAAGTGAAACACTACTCAAGAGAGGATTGGTCTCCTCAGTTATATCAGGTTAGTATCACAATCAATAAAAGTCAACTCAAAATCAAAGTCTCTGACTAGAGTATTTCGGTTAATAGTAATTATTGAATCAAGGACTTTGTGTTTGGACTATAACGTTGAATGTGGATGATATTGAAATTTTGACCATTACCAAATTCCATAAATCCAAAGTGATATAGTTTTAACAAAGAGAATTGGTGTAAATAATTTTTGCTATTAAGTACCACGTATAATAAGTAAAATTGAATTTTACCAAAAGATGTGTAAGTGATAAATTCAGCCAAAATGTCACAACACTTGCTAAGTGACGTGTGAACGTTAATATTTGAATAGTTCGAAATTGATCGATGACTGAATTTATAAATATGAGTCATACAACCGTAATGACGAATTCTCGAAAGACAAATATGATTTAATTAATATATAAAATGTTCTAAATTGATTATATTAATTAATATTTGAGAAATATTAATTTTTTTATTTGATGTTTGGAATTTTTTGGAATTATTTTAATGTATTTATAAAATTTATAGTTGCACGCATTGGGAATTTTATGTCATTCGACGACATGATTTGTGAAAATTTTATGTCATCCAATGACATATGTGTAAAGAAAGGATTGGAGAGAGAGAGAGAAACAATCAAGGAAACTAATTAGGGAAGCATTAATTAAGGAATGAAAAAAGTTTCATTATTTCAAAGAAAACATGTTCTCTAATTCATTATGTGCATACGATTCATTTTTTTCGCATTCATTCTTTCTCTTTCTCTCCTTCTAACTTTTTATAGTAGAAACCAAAACAAATAAATATCAAATTTCCAAAATATTTCAACTTAAAATAAAAACATCAAATAGAATAAAACAAAAGTAGTGCATCCATCCCTTGCTAGGATAGGATGGGGATCTTGAAGATCTGAGGAGATATCATCATACAAGGAGTGACTTTTAGGCAACATCCTAAGGTGAATTCATTTTCACGGAGTGTTTCAAGGCTTTGGCTAATAAGGTCATTGCAAAATTCGGAGGCTGATTTTTGAATTTGGGAGTTTTGATTCATCATTCAAGGTGTGATTTATTAGCTACATCAAAAGGTAATCCTTAATTAAATTCACCTATATATTCATATGATTGATATAATTAGATTTCCTATGATTCACTTCATGTTGCAATTTTTCATCCTGCAACATGTAAATTAAATATGCCTTATGTGTAGTTTGATTAAATCATGTTTATTGTATTATTTTTATTTAGATCTATGTTTGTTCAACAATTCTTTTTAATGTATGTTTATGATAAATTAACATGTTCTGATCCTCAAATTAATTCTAATAAATTATCTTCAT
This sequence comes from Allium cepa, assembly GCA_030765085.1. Classification (NCBI taxonomy): domain Eukaryota; kingdom Viridiplantae; phylum Streptophyta; class Magnoliopsida; order Asparagales; family Amaryllidaceae; genus Allium; species Allium cepa. Next base: position 614,212,775 of record CM060932.1, read on the forward strand.
TCTCTATATTGTTTTGATCTGTAAATTCTTATCACAAATTCACACATGTCGGCGTTGTTGAAATCTCTTTTATTTTATTTTGGAAACTTATGAAATTGAAAATTGATGTTAGATGAGATTATTTGTAAACCATGATATAACATTCATTTATTCAATTGCTAATGAATTATGTTAAGTTGTCTACATTCATTTGTTCTGTCATTCATTCTTTCTCTTTTTCTCCTCCTAACTTTTCATGGTAGAAAACAAAACCAACAAAAATTAAATTTCCAAAATCTTTCAACTCCAAATAAAAACATCAAATAGAATAAAAAAATTAGTTCTCTGTCGCTTGCAAGGATAGGATGGAGATCTTGAAGATCCAAAGATGTATATCATTCAAGGTGTGACTTCTGGGCAACATCATAAAGGAATTATTTTCAATGTGTGTTTCAAGGCTTTGGGTAATAAGGTCCTTGCAAAATCCGAATGCTAATTTCTGAATCTGGGAGTTTTGATTCATCATTCAAGGTGTGATTTATTGGCTACATCAAAAGGAAATCTTTAATTAAACTCACCTATATATTCATTTGATTAATATAATTAGATTTCTTATGATCCACGACATGTTGCAATTTTTCATCCTACAACATGTAAATTAAATATGCCTTATGCTTAGTTTGATTAAATCATGTTTGTTGTATTATTTTTATTTAGATCTATGTTTGTTTAGAAATTCCTTTTAACGTATGTTTGTGATAAATTGGTATGTTTTGATTCTCATATTACTTTTATAAATTATCTTCGTTCTCTGTATTGTTTAGATGTGTAATTATCACAAATTTGCACATGTCTGCGTTGTTCAAATCTCTTTTATTTTATTTTGGGAACTTATGAAATTGAAATATGACATTGGATGAGATTTTATGTATACAATGATATAACATTCATTTACTCAATTTCTAATGAATTACATACATGTTAAGTTGTCTACCATTTCTTGAAATCGATCTTGTTTATATTTTAAATTCGCGTGTACAATTGTTTCAATCATTGTTTTTGTTTTAAAAAAAAAGGGAAACTTTGATTTAAGATTATTGAATTGACTTTAGTGCAAATTATATTTCTTTATTGTTTTCTATATTTAAAGTTTCATGTAAAATTTAAAGTATCGTTTCATTCTTAAACTAAAAGTTAAATGAAAACTGTTAACTTTAAAACCAAAAACCATCTATAAAATGTATATGTTAATTATCATATGCTACAATGCCTGCAAATGTTTGTTATTCAGATCTAAATTATTGAATTGTAAACTATTATATATATATATATATATATGGAATATATATGTTTGGTTTAATTCAAATATGTACAAAGATTATGAGCAATAATGTAACATTTTTCTTTTTAAACCTTTCTTAATTGAAATCATATCTATTAATTTTAATTTTGGACTTCAAATTATTTAAAACAACTAATTGTTTTTCACTTTATATATATGTATATTTACAATTATTATGAATGTGTGCATATATTTCATTGGTAAAATTTAGATAACATAAGCGTGTGTAAATTTGATTGATAAGTAATAGGTATTATTTAGTGTGTTGACTGTTACAATTAGATAGGGTAAGAAATGAAAGGTTTCCTTCCTTTTATATTATACCATATCTTCTCTCTATTAATTGAATAGAGTAAAGGAGGGAATGAAATGAAATATTTTCCTCCTTTTATATTTTGTCATTATCTTCTCATTATTCATTGAATAGCGTAAGAGAGAGAGAGAAACAAATGGTCCCTTTCTCTTAATTCATCTGTATACATTTCATTTATACACCACTAGTATCCTACACTTACATTTCACATAAATGATTGTATTCGATACGTTCATTATAATACCTATAAGTTGAAATTAAATTTAAAATTCTTTTTTGCTAAATAAAATAAAATATTTATTTTATTTAAAAGAAACGTACAAAAGTTCTACGTATATTTAGACTTCATATGCCCATTAATGATCCATAATGGTAAAAAAAATTAAAATTCACCCATTTCTTCTACTGCGGGCTGACCTGGTTTCCCTTATTTTGAACATATGGTTTGATTAATGATGGTTCATATATTTATTCTTATATCTTGCCAACTTTATGTCTATTTTACTATTATACTTTATTTTACGCATTATGAGATATATGGCAGCTTCAGTGATTATTTTAGTTACCATACCTCTTGACAATCGTCTTACCTCAGTCGGGCATTGTTACAATGCACCATGCAGATATATTGAGTGCTAGAGGCGTAGGGCGATCATCACATTTATCATCTGAGTTAGGTTGCGTAGGTAACCTCAGTAATATAGGGATCCATTAGTGATAGAGTAGAAGTTATTACTCTAGAATGGATCGAGCGTATATGAGAGAGTGTATTTGTTATATTTTGATTTTTTTTTAAACTATATAGTAGTATATATTGTATAAGACGCATTGCATGCTTGAGTACCGTGGATGCAGTTTTTTTTAGAGAGATCGATCATCCTTATTATGGATTGAAGGATGGGTCATCATACAAAATGATACTAGGAACTCCATATATGGACTGGAGGATGGATCAAATTAAGGGGCTGCAAAACATCTAAGTGGTTGCTCAAACTATTGCTGGTGGCGATGGTTAGAAGCAAGCGCCAAGAATCGACTTTGCCAAGCTGTTTTAAAACAATGTTAGCCTGGGTGGCAAACCGTTCTTTAGAATGGAGTCGGATGTTTAGGTGCAAGACAAAATGGATACTTACGAGAGGATAATCAATGACTTGGACTTAATTGACATTACGAAATGGAGGTTGGCCTCTTAATAACTCCAGAGACAAACAATAAACTGGTGGAATTCCCTTAAAGCTACGACTCCTGAAGAGTAGTTTACATAGGATCAATTCAAAGATCGCTTCAAATTCAAATTTATCATGGTCGTTCATAAGTCGGTGTTGTTTAGGAAATTTGCGGATTTGAAGCAAGGTGATGCATCTATGTTAGAGTATGTGGCTAAATTCGATATGATGCTGAAGTATGTTTATCTTTCAGGATACTACACTCAAAAAGGATGAAAAATTTGTTAGTAGGTTGAATGATCATCTTGTGGCGATTGGTCACATTTACAAAAACTTCGAGAAGGCATTACAGCATGAGAGCCTATTATACCTAATGTGAAAGGCTATTATTCCTTAGGATGAACCAAAGCCGTAATCAAGCAAGGGAGGAAAGCAAAAAATGGAACAACAATAAGAAGAAGCAGATGATGTAAAAGGCATATGCATTGAATGCCATTATGACTTCGTCGAGTGCTCCATCGCGGAGGAGAAGGAAAAGGACATTACTATCCTGTGTACGTTTTTTGTTTATATTGTTCCTATACATGTTTTATTTGATATCAGGGCTTCACATTTACTCATATCTAGTGATTTGGCAGATAGATTGAGATTCAGACCGAGGATAGTTGACTGACCTTTGGTTGTGATGAACACTATTGCGTGCATGGTCTGTCGAGACCTAATCTTGTCAAGTTATGGTTGTTATTTTGGTTTTGATTACTTTTTTTATTTTGAGGATTTCGGTATTATATTGGGGATGCACCTACTAAAGAAGTACAAAGTAGTGAGGGATTGTGAGAGGTCATTGGTAAAGACAACGAATGGCAGTGGGAGGGGATTAGATGTAAGCTTCCAAATGGATGATGAGGTAATTGTTAGCTTCATGTATTCCCAAAAAATACCACACAATGAGTTACCATCGAGGTCTATAGCTAGGGAGTATTCGGAAATATTTTGGGGAGGTGAGATTACCACCACATTGAGCGATAGAGTTTCATATTGATATGGTTAAGAATGCTAGACCAGTAGTTATGCCTCTAAGGTGTATGGAACCCAAAAAGAAGAGGGAACCAAAGGCACAGCTGTATGACCTATTAGGGATGAGGGTTCATTTTTAGGAGTATATTTGAGTGTGGTGCAAATATAGTATTTGCCACCAAGGCGGATGCCTCTTTAAAATTGTGTATAGGTTATCATGAGCTGAATAAGGTGACGAAGAAGAACAAATATCCACTCTGGCATTTGATGACTTGTTCGGTCAGAATCATCTTGCTAAGGTGTTCACTCAATTGGATCTTGCGACGAGGTTTCATCAGCTGAGAGTAGTTGGAGAGAGTATGTTGATTACAATGTTTTGTATGTCATCGTGATCTATGAGTAGTTGGTTATGTCATTTGGGCTAACCAACACAATAACATACTTCATTGATCACATGAATTTTGTATTCAATAATTAGCTAAATAAGTTTGTGCTTGTGTCCGTTGATGATTTACTCCTCCACTCATGAAAAAAAGAGGAACAAAAGATGCATTTGAGGATTGCACTGAGGTGTTAAGGAAACACCGATTGAAAGAAGTGTTCAAGAAATGTCACTTTTGGAGGATGGAAGTGCGGTTTTCTGGCCATGTTGTTTTTTAGCCATGCATTATTGCAAATCCCATGAAATTTTCAATAGTCCAAGTATGGGATCAACCTAAGAATGCTATTAATGTGAGAAGCTTCCTTGGATTAGTGGGATATTATAGGTGTTTTATCAAGGACATCTCTAGGCTAGCAACACGGTTAATCAAATTAACGAAGAAGAATCTGACTTTTTCTTAGGGCGCAAGGTGTGAGCACACATTCATTGGACTATAAGAAAGGTTGATGAGTACACCAGTGTTGGTGATTCGGAGTGGAAATGATAAGCTGACAATATACAAAGATGCTTATGCTACTAGAAAAGAAGTGGTGTTGATGCATGGGTAAGGTTGTTGCATATGCTAGTTGTAATGGCCCGTATATTTTTAATAATTTTATTTGTTTTATTAAATTATTTAACTAAAATTTTGTGAAATTTTCAATAATTGAATTTTGAAATAAAAATTTGATATTTGGAATACGTCTAATTAAACATAACAAATGGTAAATTTTCATCCGATAGTATGGAAGTTTATTTCTTATGTAATTTTATTTCAATTTAAATCAGTTAAATTTGATGATAATAAAATATTTTCCAAACCTAGATATTTTTATAAAATAAATTTGTAAATCATCTTTTGGGTGAGACATCATCTTTTGTTACTTTAAATTTTGACTTCTCTAGCTCCATTTATCTTATTTTCGACAAAATAGCAGCATTTTCGACCGATTCTCGACTTTTGATCGGATGATTGTACCATTGATATCTGTATACTGTTTTGATCGTCTCATCATGCTGATCTCTGTGTGTATTCAACTCTTTGTTTTAAGGTCTAGTACGCGATGGAAACAATGATAACGGTCCGTTATAACGGTACCAAATTTGTGGCTTTTCACTTTCATTTGCTTTTCAAATCCAAACGTGCAGCTCAAGCAACACAATAAATTGCTTTAATAACTTTTACAGAATAAACGGTCATCAACTTTTATTATTATTATCAGCTCTTATTATTATTATTAGCCTTGAATTCAAGCATTCCTCTTTTTCGACGTTTAATTTATATTTCCCTATTTCATTTCTGTGGCTCACTGTCTCTATCTCTTCTCATCGCCTGCAATTATTTTAGTACGTTTCTCTACCAATTTCTCTTCCCTTCCCATACTTAATATATGCAACGTTACGATTTTTTTCTTTCTGGTGACCGTGTATTCACTCCTTTGTCAAATGAAAACCCCCACCAACGAGCAGCCACTTTCACCCTCTCCTTCCACTTGAACTAGCCCCCTCTTTTCTTTCCTCCTCGCCCAAGCTGCCCCATCGGCCTTTCGACCCGCCACCCATCCATTAGCTCGGCTGAGCACATCCACTTCCTCGAGCACCATTGTAGCTACAGCAAGCTTTGTTGCCCTCTTCTATGTGCATATATTATATGTGTAAGCTATATTAGTTATGTGTAATTTAAATAATTTGCTTAAGCTATGTTATATTATCAAATAGTTTTATTAATGACATATAATGTGGTATACTTGTTGTGAAATAGCAGCCTCTGTGTCTTTCTCACTTTTGAATAGTGTACAGTTTATATGTGTTTAAAGTAATATATATATATATATATATATATTAAAGTCATGTTGTTCCCTTGTTTCATAAAATATAGTTATGTTCGTATATACGTATATACATATTTAGTTGATATGTTATATTATTGTATGTAATTTGTATAATAATATATGGATACTATTAGCTTATAGAGTGATATTTTTGTTTACAAAGTATATGGTTTACATATGTATATGCGCAAGCTTAAGTATATGTTATAATCTGTTAAAAAATACTATAGAATAGTTTTGTGTAAAGGTATATATGGAGTTTAAAGTTGTACAATTTATGCATATATAGTATATAAGTTGTTACTATATGTTGTATACATATGTATATATTTAAAAATGTACGTTGATATAAGGAATAAATCTATTTGTTTTATATACAAATTTATGTAAGCTATATTAGAAATAAATAGATATATAATAGTTTTCTCATATTATATACTTTTTTTAATGTAAAGGTGTTCGCAAGATATGCATAGGTCTCATATATATCTAACAATGACATTTACTATGCTTATTTTACCTTTATATTATTTTATATTTTTGTTGTTCTCGGTTAGTATAAATATACTGTTAATATGTATGTCTACCGAGATGGGAAAACTACTTTTCAACCTAGGCCTTATTTGATTTCGAATTATACAAGGGTTGACCTGTTTATTTATGTATATAATGGATATATATTGACATTTGAAAAAAAAAAATTAAGCATAAATAGAATTTTTAAAATAATAATATATAAATTTTAGATCTTTATAATAAAAATTTGTTTTCATTGATGAAAAGCTGCTTGATTTAGTATTGACTTTTAGATATGTTATATATATAAAGATTTTGATTTTGTAAGTGTTTTAAATTAAATATTGATTTTATATTTATATTTAAATTTATTTTGTTTCGTCAATCCATGTCCGTCGTGCTTAGCTTCGTTCGTCGAATTCGTGTCCATCGTGTTTTGCTTTGGAATTCATGCTTAGATTCCGAGCTCATTTCATTGTCAAATTTCTATAGCCTCGAAAGGTGAGCAATCACTCACGATTAATGTTCATATATTTATTAAATTTGATTTCAATTGAAACGAGAATTAAAATATGCTGCTGTTAGTTACTTATATTGATATTTATATGCTATCTGTTCACCTGTGACATCTAACACCGTTATCTGTTATTTATATTGATGACATATGCCTGTTACATTATTATCGTATCTGTTATCAAACTGCAGGTTCCGTGTTAGTATAGAATCACTATGGATTGAAATGATACATACCCGAACGGACTTTAGAATAGAAGAAAATCGTTATGGGTTGAAATGATAGACCCAAGCGATTTTCATTGAATCGAATTTGGGATTGCAGGTTGAAATGATATATACCTGTATATATTTAAATTACGTATTGAAATGACAAATAATCGTATCACTTGATCGTATGATAGAAAATTATATACAGACACCGCTACTATATATAAAAATATTTTGAAAATTGATTTCTACGGTTTTGGAAAAATACGGTTTTATATAAATATTGATTTTAGATATTATATAAATGCTATTATATATATATATAGTTAAATTCTTGATTTAAGCTATGTATAAATTTGTTTGATATAAATTAAGTTTAATAATAAAGTTTATTTTATTAAAATATAATATGGAAAAGTATTTATTTAAATTATATTTTAATATAGAGTTTATCGATTTTTGTAAATTAAGGTTGAGAAGATAGTTTTGAAAGTGAATTGAAATTTTGTTTAATTAAGAATTATATTTAATAAGAATCCATTTGGAACTTATTGAAATTGAATTTTTTAAAGAATATGGTTTTATAACTTAATTCTGGTTTAAGGTGATTTAAATGAATATATCAAGTTTAAATAAATTGATGGAATATTCGGTTATTTGAAATTTGGGGACTATTTAAATGATATTGGATTCTATTATGCCAATATTTCAAAGCTAAATAATATTAAGGAAAATTTGATGAATATATGAAATTATCGAATTTAGTTTGAAATTTTGGAATATGAAAGCTTTGAAATATATTGAGATTGAAACGGTTTATTTTATGATTCAAATCTGTATTTGAAATCGATATAATTTAAATGGCTTACTGGGAGCCGAATTGAATTGAAATTGATGATTTGATATTTAATTAAATTTGGATTTTGAAATCGGAGTTGATTTGGAATTGATTTGTATTCTATTATATAAAGTATTTTTAAATTATGTTTAAAACTATTTATTTATTTTACTTCATAAATTAATTATTTTGATATAAATTATTTTAATATATATAATTTTAACTGATAACTATTTTATATAAACTACCTTATTTTATATACTGTTAATAATATCTAAAATGTTTAAAGGGAAGTGTTGTGGTTTTCCAAAGTAATTATGATTTTCAAAGTGTTTTAATTTGAAGTGCTTTGGTTTCGAAGTGTTATAACTTTGAAGAATGATATATTTTGGAAATAGATATATACAAATGTAAATGTATTGATTTGGTTTTGAAAGGGAAATGATTTCGTATTTATATGGTTTTGAAATGGAAATGATATTTTGGTTTTGAAGTATGAACTATTTTGAAATGACCGTGGAGCTTTATTAACGTTTAGTTGTTAAAGAGATGGGGGTCGGAAGTTGTCATATTCTCCGCCAACTCCGAAAACTACTTTAACAACCGTATACACGGTGGAGATTTCAGAATGAAGTAGGATGGTGGAAACGTCCTATTGAGGTATGTACGTGGACTCGACTCCCGTGGGTTGGCATGAGATGGCTAAAAACAGGAGCGATTCCGGGCCAATGAGGTAGCTCCTTTGATCAGACACACTTCTCCGATACCATTCTATTACTTTGTGATTGAGTGGGTGCACCTTTGAGTTTTGGGAGTATGGCTCGAGGTGGGCGATAGTGGCTGCTGTGCGTTACCATAAGTCCAGATGCATAATTGGTATATCTACCTTGGCATTACCTAGTTGTGCCGTGTCACCTACCCTAGCGTGCCTTGTACGAGTTTGATTTGTGTCGTACCTATGAAGTATCCTCCGGTAGCCTCCAATCTGGAGGTATTACGGTACTGTGTAGACTATTGGCACTATAAAATGTGTTAATGGGGATATGGGTAATACCTTAACGCTATTTTTAACTATATTATACTTTACTTTAGACATTATTATAATAGCGTATATTACTACATAGTAGATAGTTTAACGGATCCTTAGAGGATGGTTATCCCAAACATTCTTTATCTACTGGTATTTCAGTTGCTATTTTACTTGAGTTGGATTTATTGATTTAAAATGATAATCCTGACTCAACTGTTTTGTGTTTTGCTTTACGCTCGGGTCAGACTGAGTGATACAGCTTTTGAGACTCACCTTTGGAGTTGGAGCTTCGCTTGAGGATCTAGCTATCTATCCAGCTTATAGATATTCAATTGATTCTAGTGATGTATTTCGATCTTGTATTTGACTATTGTATTCGAGACTTCTGTCGTGTCTTATTTGAAGCTGTTACATATATAGTAGCTTCATGAACTACAATTCTCTTATTTCCGCTGCATTATTGTTATATTACTCTGTTTCTGTGATTCTATGATGTATTTATTTACTATATACGTTGAGTTTTTCCAAATATAAATTAACAATCTAGTATTTTGAACAATTCAAATCTGGCATGTGTGGATGCAAATGGTTGATAATATCAGGTCGTTACATTTAGTATCAATGCTTTGGTTTTGGGTAAAACTCAACATATGCAGTAGATTTAATTACAGAATCACTTTCGTTCGAGCTTGAAATTTTTCCTCTTTGACTCGAATTTTCTTTGAATTTTGAAATGTTCCCTTTGGTTCCAAAATCCATCCTTATCTCTTCCTATTCATGCTTCTTGATCGTAGAACACCCCATAACTCCACTTCGAATGATCTTTATAATAACTCGGCGCTCTCGCCGATCTTCAAACGATTTTGTAAAGGGGTGAAACTCATTTACAATAGGCATTGATTTACCGGAGATTTCTGTATCCTCGGTTTATGGTGCTATCCATCTCCTACAATGCCTGAATTCTAACCTTTGCGATCGAATGTCGATTTGCCTCGTAATTCTACATCGATCTTATTCTTGAAGTCACGGTCGACCCGGTTAAGTTTGCCTGCGATTTATATAAACTTATATATCTCTTGATTATGTTATTTAATCATCTTATCTTTTGTTTCGAGCTTATTTTCGAATCAGAGTTCTTTTTGATTTGAATCATTCAAATTTGAATCTCTATCCTCGCTTTGAAAATCCATTCGTGTATCGTTGAGCGAGAAGTGTATTTGTAAATTAACATTTAAAATGTTTTATACATTGTGTTATTTGAGATGTTGATGCCGATTTGGGTTTTCAATCGATCCGTCTGATCAATGCTATTGATAGGATTTCCAAAACACTTGAACATAGCAAACTGACAAAATATTGCTTTTAAATTTTGTAAATAAAATAAATTTTGGGTGATTATATTATATATGTGAGCATAATTTTTTAAAAGATAATTGTTAAATGAATTGGTTAACAAAATGATAATGTTAGATTTTTAATTATTATTCTGTAGACCATTGACTATTTCAATATCCAGATTTGAAAATTTTGTTGAATTTAAATTTAGAATTTGAGAATTTAATTTCCGATGATTTCAAACTATGATTTTAAGGTTTTAAAGGGTATATCATTTATTTAAAGTATTTTGAATATAAATTGTTTCAAAGAATTTTAAATGTTTAAATCAGTTCTCTTTTGTCGCTAGAAAATAATTTCGGTGATGGCGGCCGAATCATCGACGTTCATTTTCAAGTTTCAAAGTGGAGAGACCATTCTGTAGCTCTGCTACACTTTTGTTTTGGAAATAAAATTAATTTAAATTTCTAAAAGTATGAATTGATTTATAATATATAAGTAGATATATGATTATAAATTTGATTTGATATATATAGTGTGTGTGTGTGTGTGTGTGTGTTTATTTATTTATCTCTAAATAGTTTGAAGTGAATCGGAAATTTAATGCTTAAATTTTGGTTAAGGGATGGTTTTAATAAATCTAAAAATTTTGAATGAATATTTAGATTTGAAATAATCGAATTAAGTACATTGTATAATACTCAATTTCATTTCAATATAGCTTACCTTAATGATTCAGAAGTTAATTATGTAATTGAATAATTTACAGTGTTAAAGGAATTTACAAATAACTTTGAGCGGGTATAATAAGTTTAATAATAATTTGAAATAAAGAAGAATTAAATTTGTTGAATAAAATATGAGTATGATAAATGACAATACAAATTTATGATTTTAGAAATTGTTGATTTAGGATAATTAGATAATAAAGTAATGAATTTAGAAATAGTTAAAATTGATTTTAGTCAAATCAAATGGATTATATCAATTATTGAATATTAATTAATTTAAATCAGAATTATAAGGTTTAAATTAACTGTGTTATTTTATTTCCAATCTATTTTTCTTTCTGGTTGGTTCTATACTTCTACCTCCTTCCTTTTCAAGGACGAAAAGTTTTGAATGGGGGAAAGTGTAACGACCCGTATATTTTAATAATTTTATTTGTTTTATTAACATATTTAATTGGAATTTTGTGAAACTTCAAATAATTGAATTTTTAAATAAAAATTTGATATCTGGAATATGTTTAATTAAACATAGAAAATGGTAAATTTTCATCTGAAAGTATAGAAGTTTATTTCTTGTGTAATTTTATTTCAATTTAAATCAATTAAATTTGATGATAATAAAATATTTTCCAAACCTACAATTATTTGTAAATCATCTTCTAGGTGAGACGTCATTTTTCATTTCGTCAAATTTTGACTTCTCTAGCTCCGTTTAGCTTATTTTCGGCAAAATAGCAGCATTTTCGGTACCGATTATCGACTTTTGATTTGATGATTGTACCACTGGTATTTGTATGCCGTGTTAATCATCTCGTTGTATTGATCTCTACGGTATATTCACTCTGTGTTTTAAGGTCTGGTACACAATGGAAACGATGATAAAGATCTGTTGTAACGGTGCTAAATTTGTGGCTTTTCACTTTCATTTTCTTTCCAATCCAAACATGCAGCTCAAGCAACACAATAAATTGCTTTAATAACTTTTGCGGAATAAATGGTCATCAGCTTTTATTACTATTATAAGCTCTTCTTATTATTATTAGCCTTTAATTCAAGCGTTCCTCTATTTCAACGTTTAATTTATATTTCCCTATTTCATTTCTGTGGCTCACTGTCTCTGTCTCTTCCCATTGCCTGTAATTATTTCGGTACGTTTCTCTACCTATTTTTCTTCCCTTCCCAGACTATATATAACGTTACTCGATAGCTTAAATCGCATGGAAGGAAGAATCTGATTCATGATTTATAGTTAGCTCGTTTTGAAGATTTGGAGGTATTATCTATTAGGAGATAGGTTCAGGCTTTTCATCGAACACAAATCAATGTGGTGCCTTTTCTCTTAGAAGGATCTTAATGTTTGTTAACAGCGATGGTTACAATTCCTACCCACTTATGAATTCGAAATCTCCTATATGACTAGTAAGGAAAATGCGGGCACTGACACTTTGAGTAGGCGACATGCCAGCTTAGGAATTATGTTCCTAGAGTGAATGTAGTTAGAGTATTTTGCTGGTTATGACTTCAGACTCGACATGAGCTTGAGATTGGGCTTGAGCCTGATGTGCTAGCTACCAGTTTGACTATCAGGTCTACTTTGATTTAACGGATCAATACTAGTTAGTGTGCGATGTTAGACTAGCATAGAGTATTAATAAGATAGAGGAAGTAGTATTGTCCAAAGATATGAGGCAGTACGGACTCGACGGAGATAGTTGACTCTATAAGTACAGGAGACTGTTTGTACCTGATACCAATGGTTTTAGGGATGAGGTGCTATTAGAGTGCTATCATTAAAGATCGACTATACATGCAAAGGTAATAAAATGTACTATGATATAAGGCTGACATTTTACTCGAAGGGGATGAAGAACAATGCCTTGACATTCATCTTGAAGTGTATGACCTATTAGCCGGTGAAGGCTGAACAAATGGAACCAAGTGGCTTAATAAAATGTACTATTATATCGATGGACTTCATTGATGGATTTCCACAAACAATAAGAGGGTATGATAACATTTAGGCCATAGTTGATAGATTAACGAAGAGTGCTAGATTTATACCATTAAGTATAATAGAACGACATACAAATTGGTTGAGTTGTATATGATGTTGATAGTATGATTCCATCGTGTGCCAAAGAGCATTGTGAATGACCGAGACCTATTGCTCACTAGTAAATTTTTGAGGAGCTCATAAGAGGCATTGTGAAAGACAACATCCAATCAACTAGATGGTATGAAGATTAGATCAGAAGCTTCAAGACCTCATAGGCTTACTTGTACCATTAGACGTAATACGAAGTAGCTCGGGAGGAAGACAGTGGAGTTTGTGAAGGTTCAGTAGGGTGAAATTGGGAGCTATTGCACTTGTGAGATTGAGGATAACATGAGGACTGTTTATCCAGAGCTCTTCACTTGGTAAGACTTTATATTTATTGCATTTACTTCCAATTTTGATATCATATAAAGTAGCTAAGCACTCTACATGCTAGGATAGGCTTATGGTGTTATTTTCTTCAATGTGCATGATTATGTGCATGTTTGGTGTTTGGTATGAATTCTTATTCTTATTATGGTTTTTCGACTTGCGGGGTAAACTTATTGATTGTATTGGTGAACTTTGAGGTAGAATTCCTAAAAGGGGAAACGATCTAGATTTTTATACATTATATACTCAGCATTTTCGGTAGTTATATGTATGTCACAGATATTCGCACACCGATGGGCACCGTAGAATTTGTATGAATGGAAAATGTCCTTGGTTAATAAAAATCGTACAAATTACTTAGTTGAAGAATTTTCAAGACTGGATATTCCAGCAGCCCACTTGACTTTAAAATGCCAAAAAAAAAAACTCTTGGGGCACCGTCTCAAATTTTGATGAAATTATACCGTTAGAATGAAGAAGAAAAACATCGAGTTGCATTTCGAAGAATCGTCGCAATCTGACGTTCCTAAAAGCCAAAGGAGCACAAATGTGCATTGAAATTATGGAAATAAAGAAAATATTGTATTTTCAAACCTCTAAACCTAGGCACTATCTATAATAGCTAGCATCTACAATAGCCGCATATCCATTCCACTGTCTAATTTATCTTCTCCTCGTTCACTAAAACCTATCTTCTCCTCGTTCACTAAAACCTATCTTCTCCTCGTTCACTAAAACCTATCTTCAACATCCATTCTCTTCCACTTTTATGTGGAAATGAGCACCTTTCATGGGCGAACGATCATCATTTTGGCCTAAATGAAAGTTGGATCCCTTTGTTTTTCCGAGAGTTCTACAACCAAGACATTGGTTCAACCCAACTTCACATGTAGTGGCTGGAAAATGTGAATTTGACATAGGGTATGATTTTGGAGGTGAACTGATATGGAGTTGGAGCATATGGTTGTGTTCGTGGTGGAGAGAGGATCAAAATAACGTTGGAATGGTCATTTTCCATTCTATGGTGAACGAGACACTAGAGTTGAATAAACAGATCACCAATAGTGAACATTTTGGTGATTTAACCATATGGGAAATGGTTAACATGCATTTCTTTGTCCCGTGGCGAGGATTTTAAAGTTGTAGATCGTCTACGTCATAGGTGAACATGGCGGTGGTTCATCAGCTTTATTTTTCATTGATGAGGGAAGGTGGCGTGTGCGGGTTTGATGGGTGGCTGGAGTTTCTTGAGATATGAAATTAAGAATTAGTCAAATCTCCCCAAGTAGGATTCCAACCTACGACCAATCGGTTAATAGCCGACCGCTCTACCACTGAGCTATTGGGGAACAATGGAAGATTCGACCACATAGAGTTCAACTCCCTTTCTAAACCCATGATTAGGTCGGCCTCTTTATCGAGTAACTATGTCCTCGAGCTCTATGTCTTAATTTCTTCACAAAAGAACTTCAATTGACTTCGGCTTTACTAATGAAATCAATTTCATTCGAACCCATATTATGACTAGAGTTTTCTACTATGGAAACCAATTTAAAATGGGATAAGATGCTCGATAGGCATAAGTTCAAATATCATAAGCGATCCACATCTCTGAGTCAGTTATTGATGAGCACATTAAACTATCCATGTAGCTGAGAGCCCTGAAATACCAAGCACAACGACGCGATTATAAGGAGCACGCTCTACCACTTAGCTAATAGCTTTTATTACTGAACCAAGTATATTTTATTCAACCATGCATTGCTTCGGTCGGGGTAAGCTTAAAAAAAGAAGACTCTTTTGAAAACTAGTCAATTATGAGCGTTTAATTTTTGTGCTACGATCTTCTTTGGATAATTTGTCCAACCCGAAGATAGTTATAATGTTCTGAAGTTCTCCGTAGCATTGTAAAGTTTCCTTTACTCTTTAAGTGGTTTCATAATGTTCCTCGCCAACGGTCTGAGGCTATAACATTATTGACGTTGAATCTGAAGGATCGACTGTTGGAGTCGAAAGCATCACTAGCTTACGCTTTGACTCAAGTAACATGGGGCACGTGGAATTCCATGAAAATTAGTAAGGACCACCTTGCAAGGCTAAATACTCTTAGGTGTCATGGAAATCTTTTTGAAATATCAACTAATGGAGGAAGAGTTATATAACTCACATTTCCTCTCTATTTCACAAATAGGAAGTTAGAGACAAAATTAGGATACCAGAGGAGGATCACCATATATAATACTAAATTTCTCCTTCAATTTTTCTAGTCTAGCTTCTCGATATGTGATCAGCTTTGACGGAGGTGTCGATAGGGTGCGGTTGTTCATTGGCAACGTGTGGTGGCGAATGGGGCTGCATGCATGAGTTGACTATAGGGGAGGAAGAGAAGATGTGAGTTGTACGCTTTGAGAAGAAAATATTTACGAAAGGAAACTAATTAGTTGATTAATGATTAATTAATTAATTAATTTTTTAATTTATATGAATTGATATCTTATATCGTCCATACCTTCTGCATAGAAGCTCTGATTTGGACATGGTTTCTTAGATTGTGCTCGTATTAGAGTCCTTTACGATCTGTCATAAGATTATATTGCTTTTATATAGGTGAATGATTTTTCCTCTCTCCATAATATGATTGTCATTATAGTATAAAAATGATATTTTTTAAATGATTTCTAAAATAAAAATGTGATTTTTAGCAAATCTAAACCCGCACCCGATTTTATCAATGAATTTAAAGTGGTTTTAAATCAATTATTACTAATGTTCTTATGGACGTACCATTTTCTGAAATTGCTAGACCTAGGCTATTATTTATATGAATATGAAATTGGTTGATACAAGTGTGTCATAAATGTTGTATGTATGCTATGTTAGTTGTATGTATGCTTATTTGCTTGTTTGGTTGAAAACGTCGAGCGATAAAAGATATAGTATTAGGAAACAACTCATAAGATTGAGTTTGATGAATATTGATGAATCAACACATGAAGTAACTCGAATGAATGGGATAAGTATGTAGAAGAGTGTCGGAATGTGTACTGACTTATTTGCTGATGGAAGATGATCAACTTAGGTGTGTGCTTCTAGATTCTAGAGGGACGTTGAACGTTTTCACTTGGTTTATACCTAGCCATTTTTTGCTAACTACAAAACTAAATTGATTGGCATCGACCACTTTGGATTGCTTGGTACCTACCACAATTGATGGTGGCCAATTTGGTTAATTTTTGACGTAATGATGAAGAGACTTCAAAGAGCGCAAGACAATGGTTCATTCGATCACTCGATCCTTTGATTTGATAACATGGTTCTATGTCCAGTGGTTTTTCATACGAAGGAAGTGAAGTTCATTTGGCTTGTTAACTTCGAGACATGCTTAGAAAATCTATAGAATGGTTTCGAGACTTGGCTAGGGATTCTATAAGGTGACATTCGAACTTGGTTGAATATAAAGATTATAATTATTAGGAACATGATTCTAGTGTTTTGACGATAAGGACGATACGATGATGCTACTAACAAAGTCATTGAGTTATTTTAGGTATAATAACACTTATATAAAAGTGGTGATATGATGGTGATAGGAATAAGCCAACAAAGGCATTTATGTGAAAAATATCAAAATAAATCAAACAAACATATATAATGAAGAAAAATACTTCAAAGATATTTAATAGAGTTGAAAATCTACTAGAACCGAACAAAATCGAAGAAATACTTGAAGATGATTAAACAGAAACAAAAGTCATGTATTTTATTTGTCAAGTCATTTTATCATTGATTTGTTAAAAACCTCACAAATAACCTCCAAGTCAATCCAAACTTTGGCACAACCTTCCACACATTCTAAATTATTTTCAATCATCTTTTGATATTTTACAAAGTAGCATAAAAGGTCGACTAAGGGAGAAATGATTAAAATAAGAAAATTTTCAACATAAGGTCCACATTCCAACACATCAACTTGTGTATTTCCACAGACCGACCTATGGAGAACATATGTCAACCTATGTTGATTAAGTGGTTGTCATGTAGGCCTATGGACGCTCTTCTTATGAATTCTTTCCTACATGTAACCACGTCCCTTCGTCTGTTCGTTATTTTTCTTCGCTCCAATACCACTTCCAATTGCAACTCTTCAATAACATAGCTACAACATCTATATAAGCCCTCAAACACTTCGTAGTAGAATATAACTTATATTTCTCTCAAATAATGATTTTACTACCCCTTTGAACAGTTGGTGCTTTTATTCAATGTTATGATTATGGTGTATTCTTTGACTTATATTCTTTCCTGCATAACATTAAAATTTTGTCCTCATTCACTTTATGGTCTTTGCACATACATCATTTATGATGGTTATAAAATATTGTTATTAAAAGGGACACATCCGCCTGATGATGACATAGGAATTGTTAAAATAAAACTTCAGAAAAAGAAGTCATTGGTGTTGAAGTCATGTTGTAGAGTCTTCAAGCGAGCAATATTAAAGTCCTTTTCTATGGCTTCGACAAAGTTATTGTATACATATTCCTTCAAGTTAAGAGAGAGTTGTTGAGTGAATTTAAAGCTAAAGTGGAACTCTCACAATGGATGTATGCCACATTCGATCCCAGTGACATGACTTTGTAGTAGCATCGACGGTTAGGATTCTATCGATCATAGTAAAACCATAGAATAATGGCGTAACAAACAACCATTTATGAAATCCATAATCCATGCACAAAGAAGGCACCCAGATCCATAAGTTTCACATACAACTTTTCATAAGGTAGTATTTAATACAAAACAGAGCATATCAACCACATTGTATAAAATAATTATCTCAAAGCGGAAGGAATAAATATAATATTGATATAAACATGTATAGAATTAAGTTCATATCATATAAGCAAATGAGAAATAAAATACAACATTATAGTATATCATATTCCAAAAATTTCCATAGTAATCAATGTGTAGCGATTAAGTTGTGCTTGGTTTCCATAGTGAATAGTAGTTGATAACCTTATTACATATTATGTAGCAATATAATGATATGTCCTAGGCTATTGGATGCAACCGAAGGCACATATCGAGGTATGGCTTCATTACCTCATATTATACCACTTGGTATTATTTATGATATATTAGCGTAAGTAATCACATGGTCTAGTGATATTTTCTTTCCACCAAACTTTATATCTAACCCTCTCTATGCTATCTATGTTGTTACATATTCCTTAAATAGTTTGAATTAAATGAGGGATTTTTCAAGTTGGAGGTGAGTTTAGAGTCATAAGCATTGTAGCTATTATAGTATATATCCGATTGTAGAAATACGAGATATATGTATTATGAGACATATTATATATGGATTAGAGGTATTATTTAGAGTATAATGTACTATGATGTTGTATTTTACGTATTATTTCTTATATGTTATGCACTTAGTCCATCCATGTTTATACTGATATTATATTTATTCTTCTGCTATGAGATAGCTAGCGCATACATTGTGATAGATATGCATAATTTTGTATTAAATACTTGTAACAACCCGCCCTTTGGAATGCCCAAAAGCATGCACCTTACATCATCGAACGACTTTCGAATACCACAAATGACAGATCATAGGGGTAAAACTAGAATAAAATAGTAAACCAAGATATCGATAAGATCTCACAACGGAATAACAATATATAATATACTAAATATGTTGTAATAGAATAGAATAATAATATATAGTAAAATGCACCAGCAGAAGAAACTGTAAAATAAATATCAATATAGAAAATTAGAATACATCAACTCCCATAAAGCATGAAGTTTCGAATAAACATCTGATACAATAGTCTCTTATATAAATAACAGGTCTGTCATGAAAAAATGAAATAACAAGTTTACATATCCCAAAACCTCAATGTTACACCATCGAAAAGATCCAACTGTGCATTTTGTTATCGTATCCACAAAAGCATCTGACTCCCGACCTATTCAATCGAGTACCCAAGAGTTTCCATGATATAAGCAAACAAAGACATAACATGGATCAGACATAAATTCTGGTGTGAGGGGAACTATCTTAAAATATTGTATATTAAAACTATATAGAAATAAACATGAATTACTAATATACAAACGTAAACCAGGGGTAATTTGGACTGCCTATAAACAAGTATAGTAAATCCCTATCAAAAGTAGGGGACCATATCATAACCTGCTCTTCTTCTATAACAAGAAGTTAGCACAATATCTTCCATTGCACTACATTGGCCCAAAACTACTAATAATATAATACAAACATATCATGATCAAACCATGAACCCAAAACAACGACCACTGCTGTTAAGATCAATAAGATATGCACCAATGTGTATGATCACCATTTCTAAGACCGAATAGGTATGCAACAACGTGTATGGTCACTACTGCTAAGACTGAAGGAATGCCACAACACATATGGTCACTACTGCTAAGACCAAATAGATACGCTGCAACTTGTACGCTGCTAAGACTAAATAAGTATGCCACAATGCATATGGTCACTACTGCAAAGATCAAACGTTTGTAAGATTACGAACGTAGGACCCAGAAACATCCAAGTGATCGTAACAAGATATAGTCATTCATGGTCTCAAAAGACTGTGTCGAGTGTGTCATGGCCATCAACAGCACTCTAGGTACACCACAACAAGGTCGATACCTGGGTAGTCACATAAGTCCATACCTTGAGTAGGTCACATAAGTCCATACAATTGGTGTGTTATAACAAGTCAATACTAAACAAATCGTAGATTAATCAAAGATTAAAATCTTAGAGTACGCAGTCACTCCGTATATAACATATGGAATTGCCACGCACAGCTCCAATCGCCATGGCCTAAAAACCCACTGGACAACCCTAACAAGCCCCATACTAACCCAAATCACATTTGAAATGTAACACATGACTTCAATTTCATAATACTCCTCCGGTATACCCTTCTGGCCTACCTCAAAATCTATAGTTTTAGAATACATGCTGGGATGGGTCCCAAATAGGCTCCAAAACACAAAGTACTCCAAAATATACTAAAACTACAGCGGTTGTAGCCTCAAAAAATGGTGAATAATGGTTCAAATCTCACCTCAATCCGACTTCTTATGTGGAAGTTATCGTGTTTCGAAGTTTGCACAATACATTGTAGGTCAGCTGACTGAAGAGCCATTCAGTTGACTGAACTTGGGTCGTGATGGAATTTTTCCTATCGAACGGTTGATTGAATGGACTAGATTAGTTGATTGAAACTTATAGGTTCCATGCCATGACCCTGGACAGGAGGTAGATTCCCCTAACGATCGACGATTCGCGCGTCGTTTCCTCTAACGCTTTGCCTTGTGAATCACCTTGCTATCAGAGCCTGTCTCCATCCCATAGAACATCTACCGGGGTTATTTGTTGACATTTTGGAAGTGAATTCCATCAGTAATCAAAAGATATTTTTGATACTAAAATCCACTCCTTGCACGAGTACTATTCTACGAACGATTATAGCAATCCGGCTTCCTCTAACACGCTAAAATGACATATTCGGCCTTACGTGTATCCCATATGTGTGTCGATGCACTCATTTGTGCATGCCTAAGCATACATGCATATGCAAACACAACCATAACACAAATCACATTACAAACTTCTTCGAGATAATTGCCCGGCACGGTATACTCACATGCAACTTAGCGCACATGATAATTGCTATGGCTACATGAAATGCCCGCAACGGATTTGCAATCAATTATATTATACATAATCAAACAATTGCAAACATATATAACAACCAAACACAAACAAAATTTCTAGTCATAATACTATATTTTTTCTAATTGTCACTTAGCTCCTAATGTACGTGTATGCATACCCGCTCGTGCACGTATACGGACATGTACATTTAAGTGAGCAATTCGACCATTCTATATCAAATATTAATTTTACTTACTATTTTTTTATAATGATAGTAAATTACATCTTTATACTATTTTATAAAATCTCAAACCATTTTACAAAATACAATACTTTCTTGTATATCGATTTAGCTCTTTAAACACTCAATTTGCTTCATTGAAAACCAGGTATTCATCATTTTACTATTTTATAAAATGTCATATCTATTTTATAAAATATAATATTTATTTATGATATCTTAAAACCATTCTATAAATACTAATTAGGGCTCATTGGGACTCTAATCATTTTAATAATGGGTGTAGAACTGCTAAACCCCTTTATTGGTTTACTAATGTTTTTGTAAATCAATTCAAATGAATTAATTAGTTATTGCTAATGATGTGCACATCATCACTCTACATAATTAACCCCAAATAAACAATAACATCACAGCAATCATCCAATTGTCCAAAATTAATTCTATGGCTTACTAACTATTTTCAAAATTGGTCATTTAGAGCTTAAACAATTAATGAGTTAATACAATCAAATCTATAACACAAATATAAGCCCAGATTAACTCAAACAATCTCCAAATCGCTTCATATAATTGTGTAATCATTAATAATAAAATATATAAAGTATAACAGATAAATTAGTAAGGAGAATCATCCCACCCACCTTAATTAAACACAAGCCCAACTCTAATCAACAAAAACCCAAATCTAGCTTACTTTAATTTTTGAAACCAACACCAGCGCTCTGATCCAAGCCAATTCCTTTGCGGGTTTTATTGAGAATTGAAAGAGGTGATTTTTATTTGATTTTAGGAAATTTATTTAATGGTTTTAAGGCTTGGGGAGTAAGGAGGTGACTAAGGGTTAATAATAGAAGACGTTAAAGAAGAGAAGAAGAAGAAGAAGAGAACAAGAAATGAATAAGTGAATGAGAATTATGGAGCAGTTAGCCCCTTATAGTCCAAAGGACTAAGTTCACAATTTTCTCCATCCGACTTTATTCATCTCCATAAATCATCGACTTCAAACATAACGAACCTTATACTCAATAAAATTATAGATGTTATTCTGGACTCAATGGAAAAGGTTTTGGGATCTAATTCGATAACAAAAATTAGCCTTTTGGATTGAATTAACAAATTGAACGCAGGTTACTAGGTAAAAATTCATTAGTCCAATGTAACGATGCTTATAGTCATTTTTGTTTGCAATATCGATCTGAACCAATGGGAATGGCCTCAATTCCTAATTCGACCATATCCAAAAGCTCACATTTCAGACTTTCAATTCAATAACGACTTAATATTTAAATTAAATATTTAAATAAATTATTGTTAAATATTTGGGGGACTACAGTACTACCTTACGAATCTCCATCCATGCTATTTAAGGATCCATGGTCCACCTTTTTGTATGGATTTGGGTACCACGAATGGCAGGTTATTATGAATGGCCAACAAGCGAAGAAGATCCAGTCAAAATAAAGACAGTAATAGGGACGTAATTTATGCTACATGGCTATTGTTCACAAAAGCATAACTAAATAGAACATCAATAGCATGGAAACTGTTTATGATCAATTATATGAGTTTTGCAGTAATTATAAAAGAAATTTAAAAATATTACAATGAGTAACAAAGAAAACATAGAAAAAATAAATAAATATGAGCTTGAAATTGATTTGTTAAAAATTATAAAATTAAAATTATTTTTTATGATTTTTAGAAAATTCTATTTTTGAATTAAATCGTCACGACAAGTTAAAAAATTCTTCATAAATGGAAAGTGTAGATTTTTCAAAGAATATTAATGATTTAATTTTTTAAATAATTCAAATTCTCAATTTTGTCTTTTGAAAGATGAATCGTGCGTTAAAGAATGAAAATTTGGAATTATCAAGAAACTAATATTTGCAAAAATAAAAATGAGATTTTTGAAACAGAAATTATTGACTAGAAATTAATTTTTTGATAAAACTAATAAAAGATATATAAATTTTAATAAAGGTAACGTTTGCATCAAAAATGACTAAACACCCTAGAATAGAGATCAGCTAGAGCATAAGATCCTGAGGGTGATCCTATTACTTGTTTCTATGAGGTGAGATCTCTATTTATCAAATATGTTAAGTTATTACTCTAATTCAGATCACAAATCAAAGGCATATACACTAAAAAGAAGGAATTAAAGTGCAGAAAAATTGAAGTATTTGGCTGACTACAGTGGTGTTTCTGGATAGTGGTTCTTAAAATAGATCAATCCAATCTCCAATGGTTGTTGCTGGATAGTGGATCTGATTATTTTAGACCTGTAGCCGTGTTTCTGGATTGTTTCTTGTTGTGTGATGGTGCTCCAAGTGTTTATTAGGATTGACTGGTAAGGCATGTGGGTTACCAGAAAATTTTATAAGCAATGTTGCGGGCTATTTATAGGTGTAAATGTTCTGTTTGGTATATACTATTTGAATAATTCTGTTCTGCATGCCCTTCTTAACAAATTCCATTAGGTAAATTCTGTTCGGCAAACCATATTCAAGTTTGAATAGGTTCAGGCACAATAAACTACTATCACGGTCCAACATACTCTGATTAGTTATTTCTTTTCTGTACCTAATAGAATCTTCAAGATTGAATCGATTTTTCTTTATACCATAACTTCTTCATTTGGATTTGAGTGACACTTGGAACGATAACTTTGTATTGTTAAATATCAAGCTCTAGTTCCTTAGAATGTTCTGTTCAGGTGATGTAGCTATCCAACGTGGTCCAAAATCTATTAGGTAGAGGCACAATTTTAAGACGTGCATATTTTACAATCTGTGGCTTGGATTGAAACATGGTTTCAACCTAGATGCATTTTCATATCTTTAGGCGAATTTCCAAATTATCGAGGTTTATTCCGAGATTGGTCCAAATTTACCCCTAAACTTTGCCATTTAAGGTATGCTTTGTGGATACAGAGCGTACTTTGTCCAATATCCAATCGTAGTTGGGGAACAGTGAAGTTAAGGTAGAATACCATGGAACTCAAGTCAAAAAATTCATCCAACCTATAAATAAAGAGATCTATTCAACTCATAACGGCAAGAAGATCCACACTTTCCTAGTCATAAGTCACTTCTCTCACAACTATTGGTTTATATATTCTAGTGGCAATGTGCCATTATGCCCCTCAAGCAATTCAATCAAATATCAACCAGAATTTATTCATATAAAATAAGCCATGCCTTTGTTTTACTGCCCCATAATCCATAAAGCCACTAATCTCTAGAGTATCAAACTACATGTTAATATGAAGTCAATCTTGTCTCTAGGATGTTTTTGAAAATTACACTCCACTGTCTTTGGCGGAACCGTGTCTTACCTTTAAGGCTAGTTAGAATTATATTCCACTATCTCTAGAGTAGTTGAACCTTGTCTTTGAGGTTGAAAAACTTTCTACTTCACTTTCTCTGCTGTGGTATATCTTGTCTTTGAGGTTTAGCGACATTATACTCTATTGTCTTTGATGGAGTTGAACCCTACCTACAAGGCTAGGAAGTTTATACCCTGCAATCTCTGGTAGAGTTAGGTTAGTTTATGTTCCATTATCTCTAGTAGATTTGAATAAGTATTGTTGTCTCTAGTAGAGTCGAGTGTGTTTATAATCCACTACCACCGGTGGAGTTAGTTTGTATTCAGTCATCTCTGGCAAAACTGAGTGAGTATATACCCTGTTTTCTCCGGTAGGGTTGAAGAATGGCTGATAGGTCACCTCAAGCATTTGCCGATAAAAGAGGTTCATGACCTTAGGTCAGGCAGTGTCCAAAGATTCCAACCATTCAATCATCAGTAAAATGGCTTGCGCCTTTAAGACTGAAAGGAACTTTATGAACACATCCAGTACTCATCAAATGAAAAGGACTTACAGCTACTCCATGTTTCATAATTTACATAGATACCTATCTCTAGAAGCCTAGTAGGTTATGAACATACTTTGACATCCTTGTAGGTTCAAATACTATGCCCTTTGGTTTGTTTTATAGTCTTCCTCTATGGGGACTCAGTTCAATCGAGGGTTTGTGGATTGGAGTTCATGACACTCTCGTTTGACTTAGCTACAAAGGGAAAAGTCAAGCCCAACAATTCCTGCATCAATTTTCATAATGTATTACAACTAAGAAGAACACAATATCTATTCACATTATATAAAACCCAAATCAATTGGTCCGTAAATCAATCAAAAAGCAAAGTTATATCGGTCCAAAAATTAAAGTTCATAACTAGATAGTTTAAATAAAGTTCATAAGGAAAGTATGGAAATCAAATCAAATCTAAATTTTGAATCGAAATGCTTCATGGGTTTTAGCCCAGTGCATGACAATGATATTTATCTCTAAATCTCATACATGTGTAGACATAACAAGGTATGTTCCAAACTTTATTTTAACTACAAAGAAATAAACAAAGATTATAGATCGTCCCTTTGTTCCTTCAAGGGATGACCATTCCCCTAGATGTGCTACCTGCGATGCCATCAATGATCGTTGCTTGATTAATTGGTTATTGTGACAACCATCTAGTATGAGCCCGACCACCACTAGATGGGTTCTAATTTTATCGTGATAACCTTTTCTCTTAGATCTTTTTCTCGATGGTATCTCTCAAATGTCAACATTCAATTGTCTCATGACCATAGATCTCAAAGAAAGAGCAGTATTTACCAGTTTCTGTTGCCATGTACTCTTTAGTCAATGGTGCAACATAATCCATGTTTTTCCTAGTTTCAAGATGGATTCTTTCTGGACTTTCCATATGCTATGAATGAAGAAATTTGCTCTACCCTCCTTTGAAGCGTTCCTTTACTCAAGTTTTGTCATTCATCTTTCGCTTTCCCTCATCTTGAGGCTATTCATCTCAGCTTATTTGGTAGTAATAAACCATGCCCCGATACCATAATCCTCCAAGCACATGTGTTTGGAAGCTTGATAGTTAAGTCCTCCAATTTGGTATTTGGATTTTTCCTAAATTCTTTACAGAGCACTATTTTCCTATTTATTCCTGAGAAAACAGCCACTGGATAATTCGTTCATCCAATTGATGTATAACAGTTGTTGTAGCATGAATCATGCGGAATAGCTCATATAGTTTCCATTTGCTCGCTACGAGCCAATTACATTCCATGTTTAAATTGAATAATATAAATTCTAATCTGATTCATGAACTTCTCCTTCAACAACCTAAGTGTCGATACATCCATGCACAAAGTAATGACACCTAATTGTTGTTAACTCAGACAAGAATAGAGAAAGCAATGACTAATTGCTTTGTTTCTAGCTTCAACTTCCTCTATATGATGAATGTAGCACCTCAAGTGCACCGTAGGATTAATTTTCTTGCGTACAGTTCCATAACTTACATCTTAGACTAACTCAAAGGGGTTTACTATGTATCAATGTTCGGAGTGCACAGACTTTGGTTCATTTGCTTGCTCAATACCCGATGTATTATCTCAATGATTTTCTCTACTTCCATCGAAGTGCTTCCCTTAGGCAGCTTAGTGGGAAATGTCTTGCCCCTTACATAATGGATTAACCACCTGCAAACCAATTGGTCCAGAACCGTGCAATCCTTTTTCATCAACTAAGCTTGAAGCTCCAACATCAATGTCAACTTCTTGCGAAAATGTCTCCCTTATTTGGTGTTGGATACACCATTTTGTTCGATATTGACCTGACTGATGCTAAATAGAAAAGGTTTGTGCCCTAACCGGTTTAACTTTATGGAAGTTTGTATCTCCATGGTTGCTTCCAACCTTGCTTGTTTTAACAACCCTAAATTTTAACATCTAAAATTAGTTTCAAAACCAGATAAAATAGATTTAAACACTAATATCATATGTTAAAAACCTCGAGTCGTTAGGCATAATTTAAAGTGCTAATTTTGAATATAGCTACTTTACGGCATATCAAAATTAAATAGACACGTATTTTTTCAAACAACATATAGTATACAAGAATGAGTATAAAAACACATATTACTCATTATCTGTGCATTCCATTACAACATTCATTGCTAAGTTTACAAATATATATAATGAAGACATATTAGATAATCAACATTTGATTACAGCTTACATCAGTCTTCCTTTTCCCTTTCTGCCACTTCCACCTGTAGATTTAAGAATACATGTATGTGTGTAAGTAAGATAACAATAGTGTCAACTAGTTTGGACTTTGCCTATTTCTATGCACCTTGACCCAAATTAAGGGATTTAGTGGTTATCATGAGAAAGGCTACCCACGTACCATTTTAGGATCTAGCCCATGTCGTTCTATTCTTATACCTAAACATGTGTATCCCCTAAAACCATAAATTTTAGCAAATGATAATATATCTTTAACACATCAATGGAATTAGATAAGATCCATCATATCATTCATAATATGACAATATAAAATAGATAATAACATCTTGACACACATACACATGCAAAATCCATCAAGTCGATATTTCTACCAGTATCGATCAAATGTCAAAGAAATACTAATAACAAATCATACAAGCGACTATATCAATTCTCAAATGATAATTACAATAGCCAATGGCCTCCTAATCTTCCCGCTTCTCTCTCCTCTCTAAATTCGGTTCTCCCGCTCCTTCCTTTTTCGACCATCGCCACTTCTCTTCCACGCTCGGGTGCTATCCTGATCTGTATCCCTCCAGCCCCTTGATCCTCCTCCTCCTCTGTTGCCTTCTGGATTTCCTTCTATCCCATCTACTTCCTCCTTTCCTCTTTCCTGTCCCATCTATATATCTTCCGTTTCCTTACCACAACCCCCTCTCCCATCTTATCGTGGAACCCTCTCTTCAAAAGTAAGCCTTGTAACATAGGAAATTTCTTCCTATAGGATGTTCCTCTTGTCTTCTAAGGTGACATGATGATCCCACCTATGGAAGTTGTCCAAGCAGGCAACGATGTGTGGAAGGATTACCTTGTAGGCTTTTTGATCGATAAGCCATTATCCTACTCAATTGTGATTCAACATTCGAAGAAGGTCGAATGCCTTAAAGGTTCCATTCGAGTGAACAAATGGTTTTCTTTTCCTATTCCTACTATCTCGTGCGGAAGGTAGGAAGAGAATAGTACAAGGCATCAATCGGCCATCGTCAGGAGTTGGGAAATTTGTTTATATGGATGAATCCACCGAAAAACTTAAGATAATAGAATTTGTGAAGTGTATGGTAGAGGTAGCACCAGAAAGGAGTTGGCTGATCAATTCCCTATGCAGTTCCTGATGGAACATAGTAGCTAATGCAAGTAAATTATCTCTGGAAGCTTGAATTTTTTTGCAATGCAAGGAGTTTGGCCATACGAAAGATTCCTGCTTTTTAGTAGAAAGAATAGAGGAAGATCAAAAAGGTGAAAAGGAAAATGGTGGAAACGAGAATGCTAAAAGTATGAAGGAAGATGAGAAGAGAAGTAAGATGGATAAGAAGAAGCAAATACGGTAGAAGGTAACTCGTTATAAAAATAAAGCAAAGGTGTTCAGAGAAGGGAGGAAAAGTACAAGGAACGATAAAATCGAGAAGGATGTTGCATATGTAATAATGGAAAAAGTGGAGAACTCTATGGAGGTTGGGAAAGAAATGAATTTGAGGAAATGCAACAGAGTGTGAAGGATAGTCATATTATAATACCTAATGAGTTTGATGTCTTGGGGGAGGACAATGAAATGTGAATGAAATGAACGAAGAAGATAAAACTGAGGTGATGGAGGAGGGCGAACTACGTCCAAAAAATGTGCATGTTAGTGAATTGGAGGATAAGAAAGTTCATTCATTTAACAAGTTACATAATCATCAACAAAGCAATTGCAATGAAAATGAAAGTGTGTGTGAGATCAAGCATAATGTGCAGGATGCACAAGGATTAGACCTAAAACAACTAATTTAACCATCGGGCTCCTCCTACCAAACGAATATCCAAAAATAGATTTCATTGACCTATTAAATGGAAAAAGGGTAGAACAGGAATTTTTTGTTTCAACTGATATTGAATCGAACCAAAACACAATAAATATTCCCATGCATGTAAAAGACCAATTTCTTTCCTTTAAAGATACAAGTCTTGTTTTACTTGGAATTCCTGCCCCATCATTATCCACCATCCCAAATTCTAAACCACTAGACTAACTCTTGCACAATGAAGATACTACTCATTTCTTTAAGAAATCATATCCTCCTTATGTAAACAACAACAATCTTCCTAGATGGATCTCTCCATCAACCCTCCCCATTGAAAACCTACAACCCGCCTGGGTCAGCTTGTTTTGTGTTTGCTCTTGCTAGTATCAATCTCAAAGAAGCCAAGAAAATGAAAGATACTACCTCCTTAAACCTTGTCCTTAAGATAAGAAAAACCTGCTTTCTTAATACCAGGAGAAAGAAAATTGTCACCCACCTCTCTCTTTAGTTTAATCAATGTTACAAAACTTAGCAGCTTAGAACATTCGAGGTACTCACAACCACCTTAAACTAGACCATGTCTAAAATCTGATTTATCTCCATGACCTTTTTCTTATTGTAATACTTGAAACCAAATTAAATCTTGACCTTGCCTCCTCTGCAGCTAGATACGTTAATCCCTCTTAGTCTCTTTCTCAAAACTTTTATGAAGCCACATATGGTAGAATCATGATGCTTCACAACCCCTCAACCTTTCCTTTATCTCCCATCTTGTCTACCTCACAAGCAATACACTCCCATGTTCTCATCATTCCCTTTAATACTTACTTTTATCTGACCATCATATATGCTAACAATTCTATTGATTCTAAACAAAGCCTATTCAATTTCCTCCGTGCATGTAGATAGGAATCTCATCCCTTGATTGTGCTAAGAGATTTTAACAGTTGCCTAAACCAAAATGACAAGCATGGAGGTCTCCCTTTTACTCCAAGAGAAATCCTTCCTCTCAACATAGCCGTAAATGATTCATGCCTTTTCCTTACCTTCAAATTTGGTGCCAAATTCTCATGGAATAATAAGAGCCATAGTAGGGTCAGAACTTTCACAATCATAGATCATGCATTTTGCAATTTCCCTGCCATATTATCTTGGCCTTCCCTATCCGGTTTCCTTCCACATCCCATTCTCTCTAACTGCTCCCCACTAATCATTTCATCTGGCCAGCCAACTATTAAGGAGAAAAGAAGTTTCAAATTTTGTAATGTCTGAATTAATGATCCAGGTTCATAAATATTATAACTAACTCATGGTCTAATCACTTTTTTGGCAATCCCATGTTTATATTATGCTGAAGCTTATACACACAAAGATAGCTCTTAGGACATAGGCACATAACAAATTTTGAAATGGCAACCTCTTGTCTAGCAAACTCAAGCAGGAACTCAAGGCAACTTAGGAACATATGATGGCCAACCTAGATGATATTGAAGATGTAAATGATGAAGGAAGGTTATTTTCTGCTCTTAATGATGCCCTTTATATTGAAGGAAGCATGAAAAGATGGCAGCTTAAAACTAAATGGACTTTGGATAGAGATAAGAGCGCTGAATTTTTTTTCATGCTTCAATCAAAGTTAAGTAAGAAAAAGAGCAAATATTTAATATTAATGATGAATAAGGACAGCTGCATTCCTCCACGGAAGTTACTGATTTTGCCTTGTTGAACTATTACTCCAGTCTCTTAGGTAATTCATCTGATTTTTCTCCTGACTTGTCCTTGTTCTATAACTTTAATCTGCCCTAATTAAGGCCCGAAGAGGTTGCCCTAATGACCTCTATCATCTCTGATGAGGAAATAAAAAGAGCTTTTTTCTCTATGAACAAGAATTATGATGGAGGACGAATGGTTTTAATGTGTTACTTTTCACGCATTGCTAGGACATTGTTGCCCTAACTTTCTGCAAAGAAATCCAGAACTTCTTCATTAAATGCAAGCTATTAGGTCAGGTCAATGCAACTAACTTGGTTATCATACCTAAGACTAATCTTGCTTCATTAGTGGGTTCATTTAGACTTATATCTTGTTGTTATGTTATATATAAGTGTATCGCCAAGATCCTGGCCATGAGGCTTATTTATGTTCTCCCTGGTCTCATCTCCCAAAATAAGACCGCCTTCTTTTCTAGGAGAACTAGATAATGTGTTGCATTCTTAGAAGCTTCTTAAGGGTATGGCATGGCTCAAGCTACCCCTAGTGCAATGTTAAAGTTAGGTATTAAAAAGGCATATGATTATATTCATTGGATACAAATTGCTAGAATTATGGCTTTGATGTGATTCCCAAAACCATATCTAGCATTTCTACGCCAAGCTTCTCTTTGGATTTAATATGAAAGTTATTAGATATATTAAGAGCAAACAGGGGATAAGACAAGGAGATCCCATTTCCTCATACTTATTCATTCTCGTCATGGAGGTGTTTACAAAGATGATCAATGAGAACTTCTTGCAAAAGGAGATTCTTTTCCATCCCAAATGTAAGCAACTAAATATGTCATCGCTTATGTTTGCCGACGATGTGATGATATTCAATAAATCGGACGAGGCATCAATCAATTGTATTCTCCAAACCTTAGACACCTTTTATTTAATGATAGGGATGAAACTAAACCTTTAAAAGTCCCATATCATGTTTTCTAGAATTTCCCAAAGTATAGTTGATAATCTTACCCTTACAACTGATCTTCAGCCAATGTATGATAACATGCATTACTTAGGCATCCCTCTTAATACCTCTAGGGTCTCCATTTTCTAACTGCCTCCCCTTATATACTAGAATAACTACTACCATGAACTATTGGGCCAACTGATTCTCTCGCAGGTAGGAAGGCTCATTCTCATCAAGTTAGTTAGTTTCTCAATGATAGTCTACTAGGCCAGAACTTTCGTCTTATGCGAATTCCCACCCTGAGACCTACACTAACAGAGAATATTATAAAATATTATGTTGGCTAGTGCAGAGAATAAGGCTGATTAGGAGTGGCCATCCACGAATTTTATTTTAAGCAAGCATTGACACATCTATTAATATGCTATACATTTCTTGAATCAGGTTGAATCAACGTATACAATTTAAGCTTAAAACAAAACTATGGTGACTATGATAAAATTTCAAAACAATATACAATAATATATAGATCATAGAATAATAGATCGATCACAGCGAAATATAATAGATATATGATGTAGACTACGTATATACAAAGTGTTACATCTCAAAATAAATATACACACAAAAGTAGTCTAATCTCAACAGTAGATACTACATAATGTCAAATATATACATAGGATGACAAAAGAAAACTGCTAGCTAATAGGTAAGATATCCAGTTTAAAGCCTTAAGCTGAAGGACCTGAAGCATCTCGGTCTGACCCGAGTATTATAAAAATAATAAACGGGTTAGTCTAGACCAAGATAAATGTGTTAGCAAAATTGAATGATAGATAAAGTAATCTACATCTCAATTATAAGCATATATCGACAAATAACCAACATGCATCAATAACTTCAAATCACCGAATACAAAAAAAACTCATAATAGCTTCTTAAATGCAAAAACTTCCGAAATGATTTGGTGATAATCCAACAATGTTAAATCTAAAATCTCACAAATAGAAATCCATAAATCTGATAAATAAGAAGGGTGCTAAACTCCGAGATTGGTGAAATAAATTCACCTGCATATGTATAATTCCAAGATAGACGTGTAAGTCTATAGACATCACGGTAGGTAAAAAACCTATAAACATTGAAATAGGTATAAGACCTATGAACTCCTAGATAAGTACGAAATCCATAAACATTGAAAAGGAAAAAGCCCTATAAACATCAAGATAGATACAAAACTATAAACATCAAATAGGAACAAGTCCTATAAGCAATAAAGGCAAGTCATAAACTCATCAAAAAGTGTTAAAAACTTTTATGTAGCAATCGAATAGATAATGACCATGTATCCCATAGCACATGGGTTTACCTAAACGTTTACTATACAATAGTAAACTACACTCGTGTGTAACGATGGTTCAATTGAATAAGTCCAAGAGTTAATCGGTAAAACAAGTGCAAGCGTTCCATACCACTCATTTTATTTAACCGCTTGAACAAATTTCTCATTCGATCGATAGCATGCAATTTATGAAAATACTTCTCTTTTAAAACCACTTTTAAAATATTTTTTAAAATGGAAATGTGTGTGTATATATATATATAAGTTAGTTTTTCAAAGTATTGTTCAAAAACATCTCTAAATCCATTGCATCACTAAAATTCTTTTTAAGAGTGTGTGTATGTATGTATGTGTATTAAATTGGTACATAAATATTTTGGTATAAAATGATTGAATGTAGAAATCAAAAATTGTAAATTCGGGTTGAAAACGTGCATCAAAATTGTATAGTCCTCCCAAGATCCATAGAATAATTTCTATGGTATACAACATCGAAATGAATTCGACAATTCATAAGTCACACATTCGAAAAATGTCAATAAAATTGACATGAAATGTAGTATTTAAAAGTAAGAAATCAACTTCTGTGAATCAACTGGGCGAACACATGGCAAACAGGTCGATCGAGAAATACCGGAACATAGCCTAGATGTCAGGTTCATGCATGACTACAGCACCGGTTCGACCAACCGGTCCATCGATTGGCTCGCCTAGGCTGAAGTCCAAACGATTTCGGTGACCTTCCATCGACCCATTCTTTCTCATTCTTCCTATATTTCTTCTCTAATGATCTAAGGCACTGAATAGGCAGTCATGCATGCATATAAACATGTATTATGGAATGAAATTCATGATTTCATATGGGGGATTTTAGTAAAAGGCAAATTCAATTCAATTAGACAATGAATCCATCAGCGCCTTGAGATAACATCACTTTAAATTCAACAATTATCATATAATAGCAGCAACCATTTATCTAATGCGAGAAATCATGAAATAAACTCACCTAAACAAACTTGGAATTAAATATTAGAGCTTGGAATCTCCTATGCCTTTCTAATTTAACCTTAACCTAGGCTACGAACAAAGATAAGATAGTAATTTATCAAAATCAGAAATAAAAAATAAATTAAATCATTAAATTAATGCACAGATAGATAGAGGAGATTACCTTTCATCAAAACACACTAAAATAGATTGAAAGCACCTTAATTTCACTCTTTGACTTGCCAAATTTGGGAATTTAGGGATTTTGTACTAAGAGGAACTTTGATTTTCTAGTTCGAGGATGAAATGAGAATGAGAAAAAAATATAAGTAAGTTTCTCGTTTCTTTCTTTTATGTTAGGCTAAGTGGGTAAAGAATGTGAATCCATTAGCCAAGTGTTACTAATTATTTCAAAACCAAAGTGTTGTAATTTGTTATGTTTCATTTTAACACTTCATAAATACTAATTTAATTAAAACAACATTCTAATTTAACTAACATTTATTTCTAAAATTTCCATGATATAAATAACCTATCAAAATCTCACAGCTATCAATATTGAAATATTTTATCAAAATTAATTACAACTTTTAAAATGAAAATTTATTCTTCATATTTTCATAAAATGAACCATTAATTAAGAAATCATATTACAAATAATGAAATTATTTCCATACTATTTATTTATTCTTTTTCTCTAAAATTGTTCTTATATAATTAAATATAAGAGTTAGATAGCATAAAAAGAAAATTCATTAAATTCCTATTAAACTCCAATTCCATTTTAATTTGGAAATTCAAAATTTTACAAATTCTTCAAATTCATTCAATTAGTTAGTTAAATCATATTTTAAATTTAGATTCTAGGTAATCTCAACCAAGGTTTTTACATCTTGCTTAACAAACTTTTGGGTATGATCAGAGCCGTTATGCTAAGGTTCTTCTGGACTGGAACAATACACACTAAGAAGTTGATTCCAGTTCCTTCAGGAAATTTGAATGTCCTAAGAAAAAAGTGGTTTGGGAGTTTTGGACATTGAGTTATGGAATGTTGCTGCCTTCAATAAGCACTTTGATGCCTTTATGAGGAGGAAAGAAAGCGTATTGGTGGAATGGGCATGGAAACTTAATTAGGTAGAAAGAAATTATGGGATATGGATATGCCACAAGTTTGCAGCTGGACGTGGAGAAAGATAATTAGCCGAAGAAATGTCTTCCTTCCTACGATAAGACTATTTGTGATATCCTGGAATTTTTGGCAATATCAATTTAATAATATGTATTAAAAATTAAATTGATTTGATAATTTTTGTTAATAAATTTGAATTGATTTAATAATCTAATTAAATAAATATTTAATTGGTGGATTTTAACTTTTAAAAGTTAATAAATTGTTTGCTATTTATAATGTATATATATTTTTATATATTGTATATAGATAAGCTTTGTTTTAAATTTAATAAATAAAGTATATTTTCTAATTCCAAATATTTTTGGTAATTATAATTTAATTTGATATATTAAGCTTTTCAAAGATATTTAATAAATAACTATATGGTTTTAAATTGTTAAGGTAAGGTAAATTGTTTAAAATGATTTTGGCTTAAGTTTAAATTTAAATTAGTTAACAAAAAGGTTTGTTTTATTTTCTTTTTAAAATATAGCTTGATAAGATAAGTAATTTATTAATACTAAGATAATTTCTTTTATAAATTATTTAAAATTTGATAAATGTGTTATTTTTAAACAATAATAATAATGTATTGTTTTTACAAATGATTTTAATATTAATAGAATTTGTTATTTCAAATTTAATATATATATATATATAACTTGAATTTAAAATTGAACTTTAGAATTTTATGTGATTTGAATTTGAATTTAAAGTTTTGAAATTTAAAAAGTATATATATTTACAATGTTTTGGGTTTTAAAATATTTGTATAAACTTTTATTTATGAATATAATTGTTTTATTTCTTTTAAAAATTATCTATACATATAAATAAATACTTATTAACTAATTACTTAAACATAATCTTATATTAACATTTAAATTATAACTAAATAATAATTAACTTTAAGGAAACATGTGTTAAGTGATATGCATATCAATATGACAAATGTTAACCTATAGGACAAGAGGCATTTGTTAATTTAGTTTTTCTTCTATTTTTTTTTAAATAATTTCAGCATTGTAGATATGTATAGTGTTCCGCTGTGTTTGGTATCTCTGTATTGTATTGAGTTGTAATAACTAGACAGATGTTTATAACTGTCTAGTATGTGATGTATAATCTGTGTAACTCTGATTGATGTTGTATATTTTGTAATACTTATGTTATTAATATAATTTATTTGTTCCGCTGTTGAGATTCTGATGTTGTTTCTTTCCTTCTTCTCTTTCTTTCTCTTTTCTATCCCTTTCTTTCTTATTAATGATGCATCATTCTGTGGAACACTTTTCTATCCTGGGACCATAACCCATAGGTCTCAGGATCGTTGGAATTTTGTGGATAAGAGACGAAGGAATTTGGATTTCAGAGTCGGAGATTTGATTTTGGATAAGTTTTCTCTGATTAAAAGAAGCTTTAAGTTTTGGTAAGTCTGGGAAGCTAGCTCCAAGGTGTTTTGGATCTTTTATATAAGGATAAGTGTTTGGTCTTCAGGATTGAATTGCCAATTTGGATAACTGAGATTTGATGTGTTCAACGTATCTCTTACGGAGTACGTGTATGATCCATCTTTGGTTTTGGAACAGGCAGTTTTGGAGGATGTGGTTGTTGAGACAGACTCGTCTGCAGTCTGATATCCTGTTCAGTTGTAGATCTAGATGAATAGGAGCTTTATAGCTTAGTAGTATTGATTGTTTGGATTCTATAGAGCGAATATTCTGGTAATTATACCTGGGAAACTCTAGGAAATTCTATCCAGAAGTTTTCTGGATAATTAGATTTGTTTGATTGTGTGAATGGGTTGCTATGGTTGCTAGCATATGATTGATAATATATGCTTGATTTTTAAAATTAAATCTTTAATGAGATTACTAAATTACTTTGCTTTTAAAATTTCGGGGATGAAATTTTTGTAAGGAGGAAGGAATGTGATATCTCTGAATTTTTGGCAATATCAATTTAATAATCTGTATTAAAAATTAAATTAATTTAATAATTTTTGTTAATAAATTTGAATTGATTTAATAATCTAATTAAATAAATATTTAATTGGTGAATTTTATCTTTTAAAAATTAATAAATTATTTTCTATTTATAATGTATATGTATATTTGTATATATTGTATATAGATAAGCTCTCTTTTAAATTTAATAAATAAAGTATATTTTCTAATTCTAAATATTTTTGGTAATTATGATTTAATTTGATATATTAAGCTTTTCAAAGATATTTAATAAATAACTATATGGTTTTAAATTGTTAAGGTAAGGTAAATTATTTAAAATGATTTTGGCTTAAGTTTAAATTTAAATTAATTAACAAAAAGGTTTGTTTTGTTTTCTTTTTAAAATATAGCTTCATAAGATAACTAATTTATTAATACTAAGATAATTTCTTTTATAAATTATTTAAAATTTGATAAATGAGTTATTTTTAAACAATAATAATAATCTATTGTTTTTACAAATGGATTTTAATAGTAATAGAATTTGTTATTTCAAATTTAATTTGTATATATATAACTTGATTTTAAAATTGAACTTTAGAATTTGATGTGATTTTAATTTGAATTTAAAGTTTTAAAATTTTAAAAGTATAGATATTTGCATTGTTTTGGATTTTAAAATATTTGTGTAAACTTTTATTTATGAATATAATTGTTTTATTTCTTTTAAAAATGATCTATACATATAAATAAATACTTATTAACTAATTACTTAAACATAATCTTATATTAACATTTAAATTATAACTAAATACTAATTAACTTAAAGGAAACATGTGTTAAGTGATAAGCATATCAATATGACAAATGTTAATCTATAGGAAAAGTGGCATTTGTTAATTTAATTTTTCTTTTCTTTTTATTTTTTTAAATAATTTCAGCGTTGTAGATATGTATAGTGTTCCGCTGTGTTTGGTATCTCTGTATTGTATTGAGTTGTAATAACTAGACATGTGTTTATAACTGTCTAGTATGTGATGTATAATCTGTGTAACTCTTATTGATGTTGTATATTTTGTAATACTTATGTTATTAATATAATTTATTTGTTCCGCTGTTGAGATTCTAATGTTGTTTCTTTCTTTCTTCTCTTTCTTTCTCTTTACTATCCCTTTCTTTCTTATTAATGATGCATTATTCTTTGGAATGAATGGCGGGTCGTTACACTATCTCTATCCCCTAACAGCACAATTAGTTTCGGGGATGAACCTTAGGGTGCTTGTGGTCTCATTCTATCCAAAGTTCTCAATTATCACCAAAGGTTGCAATCAAGCATAAACATAGGTGTTATTACTAGTGATTATATTTCTAATGGATCTCTGCAGCTTCCATACACTAGTAACGAAAAGATCAAAGCAGTGTGGAGTACTCTTCAAGCTAGCAGCGTTTAGGTGGTGCAATGTGGCAACATTGTTTAGATAGTATAGAGCAAGAGCACAGCATAGGAAAAATATACAAGCAACTAACTAAGTCCGACGACCTATCAAACTTCAGATGGTGTGCTAGGATATGGAGAAAGCATACTCCTCCGAAAGATAATTTGATGTCATTGAAAGTGTTAAGGAAAGCCCTGCTTGTAAAGGACAAACTCTATATGTTTGGGATGAGCATTAATTCACAGTGTGTGTTCTATGTCAACGAGCAAGAGAGTTGTGACCATTTATTTTATGGATGTGCTAAAAAATTTCAACTATGGTGCAAGTTAATGGATAAGATAGGAATGAGGAATATCGTTAGTGTGAGTGAAGAGGAATGGTATCTTATCTATAAAGCAACTTAATGGTGGACCTCCTAGGCGATCTAAACCTCATTGGGTTAAAAAAATACGTTAAATTGATCTGAGAAGAAAGGAACATGAGATGTTTTGAAAATAAAACAAGGACAATGTCAGTTTTATGGAATGTGTTAAGAAATGAGGGAATCTAACTTGTTTCAAGATTCTCTTATTTCAGTTTAGCGGTAGGTACTTGGTTTTGTTTCTTTGTTTTCCTTTGTGTGTGTGTTTGTTGTATTGAGTGTGATTTTGGTGTTTTCATGGTTCAAAGCATGTTTTGGACCTATTTTCCTTTTATTGTAGGATGCACTAAAATCTGGTAGGGGATCAGTCGACCTCTCTAGCTTTGTTAAAAAAATCACAATAGTGTGACGACCCGGAATTTCGATCCTGCAAACTCCAGATAGTCAGGGAAAGAAGAAAAGAGATAGAAGAAGAAAACAGAAAATAAGACACAGAATCTCACATTCACAACGGATCAAAATATAATATCAACTAATATCAGTTATACAAAAGAAAACTGTATCTGTCAATTAACACTTATTTACATCAGAGTTATAACATTTACACAAACACTGGACTGTTAAAATAACTTGTCCAGATAAACTACAATAAATCACAGCGGAATACACTTCATACGTTCCTGCCATCCATCTTGCCTCCTGAGCTCCAAAACGTCCATACCTGAAAATCTGCAATACTCGGTCTGACCCGAGCATTACATCAAAGTAACGCCCGGGTCAGGCTGGAAACCAGTGTGAGTAAACCCATATAAAATGAAATACCAAGCAATATCATTTGTGAATCAGGGTAACTCGTATCCTTTATGAGTTCTCATAGTCAACATTTATTCCACAACAGTTTCGGGTTAAATATCCATATTGCTCAATTTATTCCACTCCAGCCTGTTAAATACCATATATCCTATTTATAAAGAATTTGTAGATTACAAATAGAAGTGGTTCCGGGTATTTACAAATACCGACTCCGATCTTTTCAAATCTCATGTCATCTTAACCCAAGTTATTCAATTAAATACAATTCAATTTTAAATACAGGATGTTATTTTTTACACATCGATTCATCGTTGATAGATAACCATATTATCACTATCCACCCAAATATATCATATCACAAAACATCTCATATCGGAGTTATCAACCAATTCAAGGCATTTTACATTATTTAGTCATTCATAAACAAGATTGATCACTTCCAAAATTAATTTAGTTTATCTCTAATTAAATTAATTACGAATCTTTAATCACTTAGATTACCTTTACTTAACATTAATTAATTACAAACCAATTAATTGATCACCTTTTAATTATCCATCTTAATTAATCATCCTTGATTAATTATACTTTAAGTACAATAGGTAATTAACTCTTAATTAATTATACAAATTAATTAACCTTTACCCATCCATATTAATTACATTGATCCTTAATTAATTACTCAAATTAATTATCTTATAATCACTTACATTGATTAATTAACCCTTAATTAATCACACTCATTGATTAACTAATTTAATTAATTTCTTTAATTAATCAACCCTTTAATTAATCTTCTCGGGTAGCACTGCACGAGCTTGTTGGAATTATTTCGGGAATCTGATTGGCATCCGAGGGAGATACGGCTCGCCGGTTGACTTACAGAGCACCTGGTGGAACGGTATCTCGGGTAAATCCTTGCGCTCTGTCGTCTTTCGCTTGATTCCTTGTCTGATCTATTGGCACCTTTGGTGTGCGCGAAATAAGGCAATATTTGAGGAATCTCCCATGGATCCCGCTTCCATTATTCGTCGGGTTAGAAATGATGTTTTTTGGCTTTTCGTGGTAGACCTTTCAAGGGAGCGGTTAGTTTCCGATCTGGCCCCCTTGTGCCCTTGCTATCTATTTCCTGCACTCGGTCTTCCGCTAGAGAGGGAATTGGATGAGGCCCGGTTGCGAGCCAGGTGGTTCTGGCTTTCCCTTCCCCGTTACCCCCCCTTTTTTTTCTCTTATTTCGTTGCTATTGGTTTCAGGTCCTGGATGTTCATGTTTGGCCGGAGCTGGTTTTCCACTCTTTCTGGTTATGCGCGATGGATTGCTCGGATCGCTTTCTTTCAGATCTCTGTTCCTCTGTCGTTACTGGGGTTCGACCGGTTTTTGTTTTTCTCTATGTCTGGCGTCTTCTGATGTTCCCCCGGTTTTGTGGTTTTCGGTTTTATTTTTTATACTGTTAGTTCTGGTTTGTTAGTTTTCTTTTCTTGGTTACCTGTCAGGCATGTTGACGGCTTTTGGGGTTTATTAATAAAATTCTTTTCTGAAAAAAAAAATTACACTGGGTAGTTAATCCTTAATTACTTCTACTAAGTAATTATTCTTTAATTACTTTCATCAAGTAATTTCCTTTTAATTCCTTCCAGTAATTATCCACTAATTACTTCACTAAGTAATTACACTTCATTAATTATATTAAGTAATTATACATATCCCATCATCAAGTAATTCTCTTTAATTAATTAAACTAAGTAATTAATTCTTAATTAATCACATTAACTTAATTAATTATATTGAGTACTTAATTCCTTAATTAAGTATTTAAACTTAATCAATTTCATAATTGATTGTCTTTAATTAATTAATCTGATTAATTATTAAAATTAATCACATTAATTAATCATTTAATAATCCCTAGTTAATGATTACTCATTAACTATCCTTTAATTACTTCCCTAATAATTATGCTTTAGTTAACCATTATTAATTACAAATTAATTACTTAATTAATAAACCTCTAATCATTAGTTAATGATCCTTACATTAATTACATTTATTAACCATTCATCAATTAATCCCATTAATTAATTAATCCTTAAATTAAATTCATTGATTAACTTTTAATTAATTTTAAATTAATTAGCTTTTTCTTAATTTTACTAATTAATTATCCTTAATAAATCAAAACCTTAATTATTTTAAAGATAAATTCTTTATCTTAATTAAATACATCATTTTGTTATATTTGAAAACATTTAAGAAATTAATTATAAAAATTTAACCTAATATATAATTTCTTTAACAAAACAATTTTTAAACATTTAGCATCTTTGAAAACTTATTTAAAGCTTGTTAAACAATTTACTTTGGAAATTTGTTAGCACTTTCCTTTACCCTTAAAACTTGTTTTAAATAAAATTTACTTTGGAAACTTAATAAATACTTTGAAACTTATTTTTTGCTTTGCTTTTTAAAACTCTGAACCTTTCCTTTGCTTAACAACTTGAGTTCTACTTCCTTTTACTTCATTTACATTTAAACAAGCAGTAGTTTAAATTCTTCAAACCTGGCAAAGACAGTGGGTTAGCAGAGCTTTGGTACAATATACCATCAGTCTGTGGCTCAAATCCAAACTATGAGTCGGAGGAGAAAACAAGGAAAAAATTGCCGGGAACAGTTCCTCATAGGATATTTGTTTACGTTTGCACAGTAAAAGTATCTGAAAAACTTAATTAATGTTCATGAATTCACTGACCGGCAGTGGCAGGCAGTATGATGCTGCAGATCCCTGTCTGCTTATAATACTGCTGCTTTCGTGGTACCAGGTGGGGCTCTTTTCCTTCTTTTTTAATGGATCGCTTTTTTATAGGTTGAACACTATTTTGCACGCTTCTCTATATTCAATCGATTTTTACACTCCTTTTGCTAAATTTGTCGACGCTAGAAGCGCCATTTTGGCTTAATCTCTCTGCTTTTCTTTATATGTGTTTGTTTGCTGCCTGCGCTTCACGAGGTTCCTTCTTTAGGAGACGTGTGCTATTCTGTTTTATATGTTCTTTATTAACAGCGCCTGTTGTTCTCACTGACTTGGAACCTCTACGCTTGGACATCATGAATTCTTCGTTGCCTTTTATGTCGTAATTGAGCTGGATTATTGGAAATTAGAAAGAAAAAAAAACAATCGTATTGATGTTCGATACTATTTCCCGTTTGACGTTGTAGTTTCTTTGATCACTGTCAACGTTGAGAAATATCCCATCTCCGTCTTTTATTTTTTATATTTTTGAGTTACTGATACATTTATATGAAATGAGGGATTTTGAAAATTACAAAGGCTCAAAGAAGATATTTTTTTTTGTTTAATAAAGATTTAGATAGATTATAACAAATTGATAATATTCAAAATGTAACTCTGATCGCGATCACCAGCAAATGATCAAAATATCCATTATTTTTTTTCTTCTTCTTGTCATTATTTGTTTTATCTC
Organism: Allium cepa; assembly: GCA_030765085.1. Classification (NCBI taxonomy): domain Eukaryota; kingdom Viridiplantae; phylum Streptophyta; class Magnoliopsida; order Asparagales; family Amaryllidaceae; genus Allium; species Allium cepa. Next base: position 614,256,532 of record CM060932.1, read on the forward strand.
ACCTTAAACCAACCATGGAAAAAGAATGCTCATGCTGCATTTCATTATAACTGATCTGACTGTTTTGTTCAAAATAGGATATAATATTGCACCATATATAAACTACAGCAGCACCAAATTCTGCCCTAAAAATCAGTTTTGATCTCCACTACTGAACCTTTAGCTTCACGAAATTGAATCAGAATTTTGAGCTCATTGAAATGAGCCTCTAGAGGGAGACGCCAGAGACCATGCGCATATTTAATATTTAATGGATGCATCAGCTGATTAATGTAGCTTGATGGATATTTTAGTCACCCAATAGACGTCTAATGTTTACGCATTCCTTTAATGACTGTCCTAAAAATCAAATGCTCAATAAATGACGCCCAGTAAATGAGCATCTAGTTGTTGGGCAACTTCCACATACTGCACTTACTGGAGATGCAGTGACAAAATTTGACTTGACTTATATAAAATGATAACAATTGATACTGCTAAACCTATTAAGCACAATAAAACGCAACCATATACTGATTGAAAAGTATAAAAACTGGATTGTGCTGTAGATACTGCAAGTCAATGTTATAAATTATACGGATTTGTTGACACTGTGTTACAAGGCAAGCCAATCAACTCATACTACGATAGAGTTTGCATTGCATTGCACAGCACATAATACACAACAGTTAACCTTTGCAACGTTTTCCTCAAACTGCATCGTCCGTCCTTAATAAAAAAAATCAAAAGAAGATTCGTGTTATGGCGTTTATTCTTTCTTGTACTCAATACAAAGCAAAAGGTTACATGTACAGAATTGATTTTCACTTTAACCTCACAAAACACATTTCTCTATTCCTTATCACGTTGAACTTTTTTTTTTTTTTTTTTTTTCATTAATCTGGAGCATCCTACTTCGTTCTCAATTTTTTTTATCATCAATCCAATATTTTATCTTCTACAAATTAGATCTTCAAGGCCATTGCTTTGTTTTCCGATATTCAGAATTCCTAAGATAATGAATCTGTAAGGATATCGGTAAATTTGGTAGGATAATAAAAGGAAAGAATGATATCTGTAACCCAAATCCTAATAGGGTCACGTTATTTAGTACTAAAAGGTGTGGAAGTTTATACTGTTTTTAAGAAATAATCAGGTACATCATTTTAATTGCCACACTGCAAAAAAAGATAATAGAACGTAAATAAATATTATACTGTAACTAAAATTCCTATTTGTTGTTTCAAATGTAAAGCGGATCCTTAACGTTTATTTTTGCAAATTAAATCCCTCTTGAAATTGTTATTTATACGCCCACGAATTTTTTCAACCACCTGTTAATACATGTCTATTCTCGAATTCAAATCGTTTTTCAACAGCATGGTTTTTTTTTTTCTTAAAAAAATTTTCTAAATTCTAAATCAGTTTCTTTTTTCTTTCGGCCTTTTTTTGAGGAGAACGGGTGTGTAGCACGAGACTACACAGCCGATTAATAAGATTTATATATATACGTAGGCAAATCGATCAACATGCCTGATCGATGGCAAGAACAAAATCAGCAAAGCCAGAGCTAAAGTTACAGAGACAGCAATCCAGTATGAACTAATAACCCACGGACTATATAATATAAATAAATAGGTTCAGTATAATCAAAAAAGAAATGTTACCGCCCAAAGGGATCCCAAGAAGTCAGTAGCTAAGACACTCTGATCCTTAGCTGCAGTCGGGCCGACCAGTCAGAGCCGCTGAGGAGGCACTACCAACGGATTCATCTGAAGGGGATCTAGCTGAAGGTAGACGAAGCCTGAAAGGTGCCGAGAAGGAGGAGCATGTCCAAAACGCAAAGGAGTTAGAAATCTTGTTACATATGCTAAGGAGCGAGTTGGTTGGTTTGTTGAATACTAAGGCGTTTCTCTCATTCCAAATAACCCAGCTGAAGATGGCTAAGAGAGTATCCAGGTGACGATTCAGTGCGCAGACGACGAAGGACAGCAGATACAGATTGCAGCAGACGAGTGAATGCCTTTCACTAGAGGGTCTACAGATACAGATTGCAGCAGACGAAGGACAGAGAGGAGTTCCAGGAAGGTATCAGTGGTAAAGAGGGTTGGAGGGCATAAGCAAGGAAAGCCCAGGGTGACAGCGTCAGCCACCGTCAGGAGAGGGAGGTTAGAGTGGGAAAAGAGAGATGGGAAGGAACGGTTTAGAGGGGAAAGGCTATGCCAGGAGTCAAACCAGAAAAGGCAATTGGAGCCATTACCGATGTCCACCCGGATAAGGGGTTTGAAACGATCCACTGAAGCTAGAACGCCTGACCCAAAGGGGGATGACTTGAGTTGTGGAGCGAAACGGAGAGCGAGGAAAGGGTCAGCGTTGTAGAGGGAAGCCAGGATCCAGTTCTTCCAGATGAACTGACCAGGCGAGAGAAGGCGCCAAAGCCATTTTGCTAAGAGTGCCTGATTGAAAGAGGTCAGATTGGGAACACCTAGGCCCCCATGGTTCTTTTGCAAGCAAACAATTTTCCAATTGACGAGACATTTGATTTTCCCTCCATTCCAGAGAAAGGTTCGTCTGATGGCATCAATTCTTTTGGTCACCCAGAGAGGGATCTTGTGGAACGAGAGCCAGTATGTAGGAAGAGCCGAGAGTACGGCTTTGACCAGGACCAGTCTTCCTGAAGACGATAAGGAGTTTGCTTTCCAACCTGCAAGTCTAGATTCCAGTTTAGATATGAGGGGGGTCCAGTCAGATCTGTGAAGCTTGGTGGGGCGCGGGGTGATACCTAGGTAGGATAGAGGAAAGGTCTCGAGGCGGCAGTTAAGTGAGGAGGAGATGAGAGGGCCAAGATGATCGGTTTTGCCAAGCATAATGACGGAGCTTTTATTAAAATTGATAGACAGGCCAGAAATGAGCTCAAAGATGTAGAGTAGGACCTTAAGGCAGTGGATGTGATCTGGAGAAGGTGTGACAAAGAGGATAGTGTCATCAGCGAACTGGAGGTTGGAGATCATGGGATTAGGGTAGGAGTTATGGTTAGAATTTGGTGGACAGATACCAGCAAGGTGATTGTTAGATACAGCCAGTTTGATCATACGGTTAAGAACGTCAACCACTAGAACGAATATGAGCGGAGAGAGAGGATCTCCTTGCCTGAGACCCCGAGCTGATATAATGAGCCCACCAGATGCGCCACTGATCTGAATTGATGAAAGGTTCGAGTAGAGAATGCTTTTGATCCAGTTGCACCATGTAGATGGAAAACCTCTATGCCTAAAAAGCTCCAAAATAAAGTTCCAATTCACTGAATCGAAAGCTTTGGAGAAGTCAAGTTTTAGCAGGGCCCCTGGGATATTATTCAAATGACAGGAAGATATTACTTCTTGAGTCGCCGCAATGCAGTCAAGGATATTTCTACCTTGGATGAATGCAGACTGCTCCACACCAACTAACAATTCCATAAAGGTTTGAAGGCGATTGGCAAGGACTTTGGTAATTATTTTAAACGTTGTATTTAGGAGGCTAATGGGACGGAATGCTGAAAGGGAGTTGGCTCCAACAGTTTTGGGCAGGAGAACAATGTTGGCGTAGTTTAGGCGAGCTATGGACATTGGATTATTGCAGAATTCGGCACACATTTGTAGAATATCACCCTTAACAACATCCTAGAAGTGTTTGAAGAAAAACGGGCCAAAGCCATCTGGTCCCGGAGATTTGTTATCGTCCATGTCCTTGAGGGCTGCCAGGATCTCTTCCTCTGAAAAGGGTGAGTCAATGAGAATCGGCGGGGTGTTAGGATATAGAAGGTTCCAGTCTATGGGAGGGAGAGGAGGAGAGGGTTTGCCGAGAATGGAACGGTAGAAGTCAGTAAAGAGGATCGCAATATCTGACGGATCGGTCGTTGGGATGCTGTTTTGAACAATTTTCGCGATGAAAAGAGACCTACGGCGGCCATTTGCACATTTATGAAAGTAAGAAGTGTTCTTGTCGCCTTCTTTCAACCACTTAGCTTTGGACCGTTGTTTCCATCCAATCTCTTCTTGTTTCATTAGACGATCGAGTTCAGCTTCTAGATTTAAAAGTTTAAGTGAATCTTCATTATCTAGGGGGAGATCTTCTTCTTGGATGTTCAGGGCTAGGATGTCATTTTGGATGGCGGTTATACGTCTATGAAGGGAGCTCCAGATGGTTTTCGCCCAGGGATTGAGAAGCTTTCTTAAGGATCTAAGCTTACAGACTACACGGGCAGTGGCTGAAGGGGACCTAGTAGGCTGGTTCCAAGCCAGTTTGATGAAGTCCTCAAATGATGGTTCAAGCAGCCAGAGCCGTTCGAATCTAAAAGGGCGCTTGGATAGGGGAAGGGTGCCTGTATCAAGACAGAGAGGACAATGGTCGGATAAAATGGTGGCAAGGCCAATACAGTTGGAAAGAGGATGAATATCCTCCCAGGATGGGTTGAAAAGGAAACGATCAAGTTTAGCAAGGGAAGGTGATTGGCGTTTATTAGTCCAGGTAAAGTGGCGGTTGTTGATGGGGGGCTCGATGAGAGAACAGGAATTGACGAAAGCATTGAATTATTCTGAGTCGAGAGAGAGATTTCCTGAGCTTCTTTCATCTGGGTATCTGGTTGTGTTAAAGTCACCAGCAATTACCCAAGGCCCATATAAAGATGACGCAAAATCTGAGTAGCTCGACCAAAGATCCAGCCTTTCTTGAGTCATATGGGGGCCATATATGTTTGAAAAGAAATAAATAGTATCAGTCTGCACGTGTTTAAGCGCTACATGAAGGACAGAGGGATGGGATATAATTTGACAAAGGGACCAGTTGGATTCATTCCACATGGTGATTAGGTCCACCCTCGTGCCAATGGAGTTGGAATGTGCGTGGCATGTGAGGTTGGGTCCACCTATTTGTCTAATTTGAGAAGGAGTTGGATCAGACAGTTTCGATTCTTGCAGCAGAAGAATGTCAATATTAAGGGGGGACAAAGACAGATGGATTGAATGTCTCTTAGAGGGGTTCCCTAACCCACGAATATTCCAGGATACAATTTTCATTGGGAAAAGGACATTCTCTCATGTTCTAGGGTTTGCATGACAATATAATGCTCATCGTGTATAGTTACTCCCATGCAACGTGCTAGCTTTTTGTTTAATTTAGAGTTAGCAGAAGAAAAAACTACAGTTTTATAGAAACAACCTGTATGACCAGGCAAGGATCTTGAATTCCGAGCGCTTCTTCTAACCTGCGCCGGAGTGAAGTCTTGCCTCCTTGGGTGCAACAGCATCTGAGATGATGGGGAGGCCAGATTGCGATCAAACAAAGGAGTGGGATTAGGGATAGGAGGATGGATTTGAACGGGTGGCTGGGAGGGAGGGTGGGTGGGGTCAGGAGCCGGGTAATGAAAATCAAAAGGATCAGGATCCAGGGGAGGCGCTTGGAGGTGAAGAGGCGTCGAGAGGTCCAGGTCAAGAAAAGGGTCCCACCTTTGGGGGGCTGGAACAGCATTGGGGCCAAGGATGCTATTTGCTTCATCGTCCAAATTGGGTTGCACGGGTAGAGGGAAGGCTGGCGAGGCAGGTTCATAGTTCATTACATCAAAACGTTCGTCCGAGTCTAATTCAGTCGATGGTATATCAATAGAGTCATTGAAACATTTCATATCTCGATCATAGTCCAGCCCCAGAAGATAGTTCTCCGGTCTGGTATGCGGATGGACGTGGTCCCATCGAGATACAGTGATGAGGTATTCTGCATTATTAACTCGAACCCTATATGATGAGGAAAGGGGGACACCCTCAAGAAACTGCATTTTAATGTATAAAAGTCGATGAACAAATTCTGACCAATCACATCTGTCATACTCAATAAATCTTCCTACTGGGTTCATGACCATTCATACGACGTCAGGGTTGTGACTGAGGAACTCTGGTATACCTTTGACCGTTGCCCAGCTAGGGGGTTCAAGGACGATTGGGGACGGCCTTTCATACTCTGGCCAGGCTTCCAGATAGATGGAGCCTCCAGCTTTGGTTAGGATTTTGCGGGAGAGGGCCATAGTTCTGATGGCCGTGGAGGGACAGGCAACAAGGAAGCGGTTGTTATCGAGGAACCATATAGGCCATTCTCTATGAAAGAAGGCTGACTGGAGAACACGACTGAGGATTTCCACTGTCCAGACGTCGTCAATGATGGTAGCAATGATGTAAAGAGAAAAGTCTGCCATTGGGAAATGATGGGAGTTATCTGTTGGAGAGAGGAGCTCAGAGTGTATGTCACTAGATGTAAGCGGAGAGGAGAAAATTTGATTGGGTCTCTTTGTTTTCGTGGAGGGGTCAGGGTGAGGAGGAATGGGCTTTTTACTTCGTGCAGTATTGAAACTAGAACCGACAAAAGATGGATTTGATTTATCTCTGCAAGCGGTATGATTATTTGATGGAACCGAGGGGTTTATGACAGGTCCCGATGTATAAATTCTAGAAGGACAGCTCGAATAATTATGCCCAAAAAATCCACACCCGAAACAAATCTTCGGTTCCCTACAGTTGGACGCCACGTGGCCCAAGCCAGCACATCTGAAACATCTTTTTTTCAATTTTAAAAATTCCAGGGTTTGGCGGTAAGAAGGGAAAGGTCACCTATGGTTGAGATGCTGGGGAGTCGGAAGGAGAGGTTCTTGTCTAGGTGTAGCAGCTACTTGCGCATACGATCGTACCTTGTCAGGAGCTGACCGAGGGTGTCCAAGAGGGTGATCATCCGTGTTTTGGGAAATGGATCGTGTTGAACTGTTAGTGGGTGGCGAGGGGGAGGCAGGGACAGGGTGGTAAAGGTGGAGAGGTGAACGGAGGTATTTTGGAGGGACGAAAGAGATGCCTGAGAATGAGAGGGAAGGAACAAAGGGAGGAGGAGACTTCACCATGGATAGGAACAATGCAATTAATTAAAGGCAATTAATTTTTTTCTTTCGGGCTTGTTACAACCTATTTGAGACTTCGAATATAACCATATAAATGAAAACTAAATTTGAAATGAAGACGTCTAAAAGCAAAGTTGCCAAAGCAACCACTAAGTTTGAGAGTTCTCAGCATTAATGATCTCACTCTTTCGAAATGTAAAGTTAAATTATACCCTGAAAATGTTCAAAAAAGGTATAATGTTTTTTGTTATTACGATTATATTTGAGTAATTTTATGCAATTACTATTCATTTAATTTATTAGTTTTTCATATTTTAGTATGTATTAGGATTATGCAGTAATCTTTTAGTGCATTAGGATTATGGTAATTAATATGGTTGAATATGTTTACATTTTAGTGTATTAGAGTTATGTAGTTATATTTCACTGTAGTTTGTCTCAAAAGTTGGACAAACACCCGATCATATTATAAGTAGAGATTAAATGAAGAAATAAATAGAAAATGAAGTAAAAAACACACAAAAATTTACATTGGTTCACCAAATACTCTGGCCTATGTTCACTTAAACTTTATCATTGATTTCTGATGTTCTTTACAGCTATGATTTTACATCTCGGTTGGTTACATGTCGGTAGGAATCCAATAGAGCCTCGAGGTAAAATCGATAAATTCAGAAAGTAAAGAATTTTTTTTTGCTCCTCACCTCTTATTTATAGACATAGATCAGTGAAATAAAATCTGATATTTGCTACCCACGTTCTTCATGTTTAAGAGAAAGCTCAAAAGTAAGTTCGGGACCAAATCAACATCTCAATAATCAACTCAGTAACGAGTTGTGCCTCACAACTTGGTGCTGAGCCATGGGTTCCCTGCCTTTTGGCATACTTAACTTTGCTTTTACAATTCCTTGAATGCAACGCGCTTGGCCCCTTTTCCTTATCTCAACACTATGTTTTGCCTTGTTTCAGTTCAGTCTTCAACCCCTCTATAGTAGTTATGTTAAGTCGATTTCATGACTCGGTGCCGAGTTTTAGGATTCAATTCGTTACCAAGTTAGCACTTAAGGTTGTTTTTGTTAAGCTTTCCCTTCACCACTAAATTCGTTTGGAGTTTAGCTAATTTTCATTAAGTGGTAAGCGAGATTCTGCATCGATTCTTTGGACTTTGATTGGATTCTTGTCTCCTAAGTTAGGATTTGAAATTTTTGTTTCGTCTCACGACCATTTAACGGCTCTGACTTATCTAGATATGGCTTGGTTCAAAAGTTGGATAACACTTGTGCCCTAAAGTACACTTTGTATTAATAGGGTATGCTTTAGATTGAGACAAGCCATCAATTTCAAACTGATCTGAATAGATATTTTAATTTTTTGAACTATTTTCACAAAGCAGTGCATCTTCTCTGGATCGCCGCGTCACTTTGAATAGTTATGTATTTATGTCCTCTAGATGGTATAAGAGATGAAATGTGTTATTTAAGTTTGTCACTTGGGTTTTATGAAGTCTAGAAGTTCTTTCTTTGTAATTGGTCATGTAGGATAGTTTCACTTTGATTGCCTTCATATTCATTGTCAATATCCACTGATCCCATTCTCCTTTCTTTCTTTCCTTCTCTTTTTTTCCTTATAAGTTGGTACCGAGTTATGGACTTTGACTCGATTCCTATTTTCAGTGCGATTAATGGGGCTGATTTGGTACTTAAACAATATCCTATTTCTTTTCGCTTCTCGCTTTCGTTATGTCTAAGTAACTTTAGAACTTGAGCTCTCAAGCCATTTTCAACTTTCAACCTAAGCCTTAGTCAGCACCGTCACATCATAACTTAGGTGTAGCCGTGATCGATAGCGAAGTAGTACTGTGGGTGAAAGGAGAAAAGAACCCTTATCGGAGAGTGAATAAAACATGGAACCGTGAGCTGCCAAGTAGTGGGAGGAGAATGTGATCTCTGACTGTGTGCCTATTGAAGAATGAGCCAACGACTCATAAGCAGTGGCTGGGTTAAGAGTACCGTTCGAGATGTTGGAATCCAAAGAGATTCAAGATATGCTCGAGGATGAAGACTAGTGCGTTGAGATGTTGAACGTGACTTCGCAATCAGAAATGACAAAAGACATAGTAGGATGCATAGCTTGTGGGTTTAGCTAATCCAATAGGTATATCAACTCCATATCTAAAGATGCTTATCGATGTTGGTAACGGGAGTTGATGATATTTGGCATCACATGTTCTATCCTGGGCCAGTTGTGTTTACCTTATGCTATATTTTATTTAGAACTATACGATGCTTGGAAGGTGGTTTCTGATCCTTATCATGGGGATCTGCCTCTATGTACTAAGGAAACCTCCATGGAATCCATGTGTGAACTTACCTTAGCGGTTGTAGTTGTACTTCTAATATTATTTTGTTATGAGATGCAAGCGGTATAGCTATTTTTTGATTTATATTCTACATCCTTGACCTTATCTATTATATTACCTTTTGTACTTATTGGATGCGTTTGGTTCTTTTGAGAGGATAGCCGTTATGGTGATTCGAACGGCTCAAAAGTTGCTTCTATATATGGCTACTTGTTTCTTGAATTTATTATACCAGACTTTTGCCTGACTTGTGGTTTTATTTTTCTCCTAATTCCTCGAGTACTATTTCAAGCAATTTGAGAAAGACAGATTTTAGTTGGATATTATTTGGAGCTCAAGGAGGCTTACTGGATGTTTCACCTACCGTAGTATTTTTATTTCCATTGCACTACTATTATGTATATATCAGCTTTTGTGAGGACGTGCTGTTATAACTGTCCAGACTGATAATAGTACTTATAATTGTAACTCTAAATTGCTATGTATTTTAGAGTGACGGTTTGTACCGTCTTTCAGTATATATATCGTTTCGCTTTGGTATTCTGATATTGTGTTCTTTCTTTGTTATTCTATTTCATTTGCTTTTTAGTTACCCTAACCATCTATCTTTATGACACTTAAGTCTAGGCATATGAGTACCATGTATATATATTATCGATATTTGGGGGTTGATAAGATGGGTCGTTACATTTACACTAACAAAACAATATGATCAAAAGGGTTTGTGAAACCATTTAAAATCAAATCCAATCTTTTTAATTTTTGTCATAATCAATTTAAAGATATGATTAAAGTTATAAAACATTTTTCTATCAAAATCATATTAAAAACACATATTTTAACTACATGGACTAGCATGGAAAAAAGAGAGATCAAGAATCGCTTACCCAATACGCAAATTACCACTATGGATCCCCAAATCTGATAAAGAAATTCAAGAGCATGAATTACCGCAGAATGATGAATCTACGATCTCCATTACTAACTACCCTTCCAAAGATGGATTAGATTCAGATTAGTACGGAAAAAACGAGGTTTTTAATGAAATTAGGGCTAACAGAGATTGAATTATTTTGGAAAAGTGGAAAATGATTTGGTTCTGTCCCAACTCTCCCAATTAGGCACAATTACCAAAATAATTAATGGGCCTAAGTATGGGATTAGTTTAATTTCCCATTAATCTGTCCAAAGGTAAACAAAACTTAAAATGGGCATATATTTCCTAAACGGAAAGTCTGCTTTCCCACAATGATCACTCTATAGAAAGCGAGACCATAATCTCAATCTAATGGAAATGGTTTTAGATCCTAATTCAATCTCTATCAAAAGGTATAGGCCTTATAAGAATTTCTGGGTCTAAAATATCTAAAAAAAATTATAAATATGAAAAATGTCCCTAGTAGACATCTTTCAAAATTTTAGAGTCATACGACCTCATATAAATTAAATAGTAATATTTTACGATCATTCGATCCATAAAATACGATCGTTACAATTGTTTCACATCAATTTTTTTTAGTGGGGAAGGATAAGAATATTACATCGCTTCAAATTTGCTTAGTGCGAAGAGAGAAGGATATTATTTCACATCAACTTTGTTGAGTGGGAATAGAGAAGATTTTTTTTTTTTTTGGATCAACCATCTATAAACATGTTACGAATCTTTTGTTCAAAAGTGAAGACATCTGGAAATTGGAAATGGAACAATTGCGCCAAAATCATGGAAATGGTCAACCCAACCACCCCCAATAACAAGGTAAGTCTAGTATTCTGCAATGTCTATGTGGTTGGCCCATTAGATTGCTTACAATAACATTACTAAGTTGGGATACTGGATGCGATATAACAGATGTCAGCCTTTATATGTTGCATTTGTAAATGGATCGATGAACCATTTACTAGAAAGGAAGTTGATTGTGTGTCAGAAGTTGCTAAAGAAAATATATTGTAATGGAAAGAACTTCTTTCACGCCCACATCCGACCTAATAATTAGGTTACTCATATGTATTAACATTTGCGTTCAGTAAAAAGATTGTACCAATTAAAAATCACAATACTACGTACTATATGTTATTTTGTATTTTATTTCTTTTGATATATTCCATCTTTTTAGTAGTTATCACATCTTATTGTATAAGAATAATAGGTCGCTTCATATATACAATTCACACCTTTGCATTCCAACACCTATAAAACAGTACAACATCATCTATACCACACACATTGCAACTTCTTTCATGTCTAATTCTCCCTCAGATAATTAGTAGATAAATGCTGAAAGCATTACCGATGAATATGTTCGATTCGTTTTGAGGAGTGGTTTTGAGTTCATGAAAACGAGGAGCAAGTGAATTCATCGCTAGGCGGAACGCCCGAGGAGTGTAACATCTACTTGCAAAATCAACGTTATGTTGACATCCAAATTCATGAAAACAAGGAGCAAGCGGAAAGAAGAAGATAATAGGATTGCCCTAATTGTGACTTTCCGTAGCTATGTAATGATCCTGGATCACACTACATGATAATCCATTCATTTATCGAGAACCTACGAATTTGAATGAAAATACCTAATGACACTCACGTGGTTGGTAAGCACCTATAGTCACTGTATCGTAAGATAAGGATATCGATCATCGATACTGCTACATGTTGACACCGCGTCTATGGATTCCACCAATGGATAGACGAACCCTTTTTCTCAAAGAGCAATTAACTTTGTTACAGATTTAAAAAGAGTGAATAATTCATACCGCAATCAATTGTGTGAAAGTTTTAGCCCTCATGATGATTAAGTCATCTAACATTAGAAATATTTTTATCTTGCAATATGTACTTCTTTACAATAATAATTAATGCTAGCTTTTAAAAAGAATATAATGGCTACAACAATAAAGTATTTTATAAGAAATAACATAGTATTAAGCTAATGAAAAAATGGTCATGGCATACATAGTAAAAATACACACATACGCATATGACGTACAATGCACATACGTAGAATAACAATATAGTATAAGCACATATACTGATGGCATGCACAATAAAATACCGATCATAGAAATATACGACGTACAATGCATATACATAACAAAACAAATATAGTAATGTAGCGTATGCATACACATGTACCATCATCATAAATAGAACAACAACTCATAATCAACATGTGTCAACATTGGACAGTGTAAGAAAATATTTAACATGTCAAAGATGCAATATCATTATCGTTATCACCACGATCACCTCCATCATCATTGCTATCGTCGTCCCCATCACCACCATCGACATCGTTGTCAGCATCACCACCAGCATCATCACCATCACCCCTATAACTCTTCCATCTGGTAGTTCATAAGGCTCGTAAACATCAAGTCCAGCAGTCAACTCATCTATCTGTGCCTCTAATATATATGAATGTCGGATGTACATCTCAAGTTGGGTATTAGTATGTATGAGCATCATATTTCATAGCACAACACATGTAAGTCTGACTTAGTCCAATGTAACAATCCGTACCTTCATGGGCCTAAATTTTGACAAAAATCATCACCCAAGTCCATCAAAGCACATATCGTTGGATTTGGTACCTACAAATAAGCATGAGCATTATCAGAGATTGACAGACTTCTAAACTCACAGCAGAAACAATAATAGGATAAGAATACTGATTATGACTACTACCTTGGAATTACTGATACTCCTTGGATAGTAGATTGTCACATCAGCATCGAGTATGAGAGAAAATAAAGCTTCTCCAACTACTAAGCACGTCCAGCTCCAATGATATATTCATCTAAATCTATTTTGTGGGTTGTAATGAGTAAGGGGTCAGAACAACGTTTTGGGGACTAAAAAATCTATAAACTGTCCATAACATAAATTTATACCAATTGATTTCCATTCAATTGTTACGTCTACTAAGATTAGCAATTCTAATATAACCTTGCATTGCATACACGATTACTTACCTACCCATTTCCAAGGTACAAAACACTGACGAAGCCCTATCAACCATCAAATACTTCCTTACTCACTTGTCACTTAATACCTATAAATATGAAGCGAGCTTCTACTATCACCACATAATACTTTCAAAAGAGGAATGGGCAGACTTTGCCATTTAGGACCTCAATCGAGGTAGACTTTGTCATTTAAGACATATTCCCGAGGTATTGGTCCAAACTATAGAGACCTTTGACCACTGTATATGGACTTATAATATATAATTAACATACCACTAGTGCATCTATCATTATTAAAGTCTTAGCAAAGTGAGAGACTGTACCCAAGCCACATAATACCTTATTAATAAGGACTAGGCATGCCTCTGACCATTTAACACATATTTATTGGCAGGCCTTTGTCATTTAATACCTAACCCTAAAGCGGACTCCTCACCGGTACTATCTAGCTGACATTTCTTAGAAATCTCATTAGGCTACTTAGTACTTCTTTTATAGGAGAGAGGCGAACCCTAGATCGGTCACATAGTACCTCAAACCCGAAGCAAACACTTCCTGATATATCCATCATTACTCTTAATTATAAATATGAAATCTCGTTAGGTTACTTCTTTCGGTAGGGAGGTAGGCCCTAAGATAGCCATTTAATACTTCAACATTAAAGTAAACTTTTTTAGAGGTATCCCTTACCACTTCTTAATTTTGGATTTGGACTATTTAATAATTTTCGATTAAAAAAGCAGGTCCAATCGCATATGCAGTTACGAGTCCTGGGATTAGTGATGTTTCATATCAGTAGTAAGTGCATTCGACTATTGGTTGCGTCAAAGTGAAGGGCGGTCTTTCCTCGAGTGACTCTACTGACCTCGCATCACTAACCTATAAAGTCCAGTTAACCGACCTAAGTCTTTATTTATACTATCTTAGGTTGGTATTGGAATTAACTTACTAATTCTTTTTTTACATAAGGCAATAAGATTTACCTTAAATACTTATCTACCCATAAATCCCCCTTTAATGCTCATAAATGTCAATTTGTCCATAAAACTCTAATAGACATTTCCTAAGATATTTACACATGATTACTATTTCAAATTAGTAACAATTTTATATCTATTCTATTTTTATCAGTCTCATTAATTCTTTTCTCTATTAATTATAGCCCTCAATTTATTATTATCTATTATTTCTCATTAACTGCCCATTAATTTAGGTTACAATCTTTCATTTCCTATTAATTAATTAATACGAATTCCTAATTTATGAATTACTACATTTTCTAATTCTAACTATTTATTTCCCAAAATATAATAATAACTAATGATCAACATGCATAAATAACGCACAAATAAACGTTGTTCTTCGTTATTAACGCAATAAATATGTATAAACTGCCTAATAAACTACCTGTTTGTAACCAAATATATTCTAGCCATAAATATGTAACCAGAATATCCTTTCCATATTTAATTTGCTAAATTAAATTCCTTATGAAGATTTTACACTATGATTTCTATAAATTGGTTTAACACAAGAAGGTAAAATTGACTCCATTTGAAATTATAACGAATGGATAATTTCTTTTTCCTTGTTAAATTAAACGTCTCCCTTTTGAATGAAAAAGGGGAAAAGGTAAAAAAAAATTTATAAAATTCAAATGGATGTTCTTCACACAAATTAAACTACGAAAAATCTATAACATAGGACAAATTGGACAATAATCCAAAATTCAAGTTTACTTCCAAATACAGATCTGGAATAAAAATATACAACATTCAAATTCAATAATATTTGGAACTTATTTTCAAATCTAGGTGTAAAGAAATTTCTAAGACAGATCTAACATAAGAATACGTATGCAATAGTTTTCTACACTAAGTTGAGCCTACAACTCACAAATAAAATTGGTTTAGGCATAAGAATCAAACGTATGTCAACGGAATAGATTTAAATTATAAACAATATATATAATTTTGAATCACCTTTTAAAAGTGATTTAAATCTCCATATGTAAAGTAGAAATTTTGATTCATCTCCAAATCCTTTTTAATCCAGGAAATATGCATAAAAGGTATACCAATATATTAGAATTATAGATATGAGAAGAGAATAGGGATTGCGAGAGAAAATAGATAAAACATACAAATATACATAAATTTCCTCAAATACACGTATGGTTGATTCTCTTCTCCTTTTTATTAGATTTCTATTCTTCTCCAATTTGTATGAATATTGTCACGATCTGAAATCCAATGTTCGAAAATTGACACTGAATACCTCACTTGTATTCGATTGCCAAAGATTCAAACATCAAACTCCAGTCGGATGGAGCTTATAACAACATCAGATGAATATAAAGTAGCGGAAACAAAATGAATATCATGCATACATCACAGATACAACATCAACATAATATCCATTACTATATAAGAGTATTCTTATACATATATCACAACCCCAAATGGAACATCGTAATAGTACAACAAGCAATCATATGCCAAAAAGTCTTCAAAGGAATGAAGCGATAGCGAACTTCCAAAAACTAAGCACCTGAGATCCCAAAAGCTTCTAAAATATCTCCAAAGAAAAAGCTCCAAAATACTGCTATCACTAGAATACGGAAACCTACTACTAGGCTGCCCGTGTGGAAATTATGGGCACCCAGAGTTTAGAAAGGAAACAATAAACTCCGGATCAGTCATGGGACTGGTATGAGTAAACAAAAACAGTTGCTTTTAAATAACTAGATTTATAAAAGAAAAGTCGTTATGCTTTTGGAAAATGAAACTACCATAAGACCTCCCGCCTCACACACAATGCAATCGCAGAATTGGAGGAGATTTCTTCTTATGATAGTCAAATATGCTTGATACGAGAAAAATTCTTGATATTATTAATAGTGCATAGTGTAAAAACATTTCAAAAGTATAATATTAATCTTAGCCAGCATACCACATTTCGTCGTATGCCTACTATGCTACCATGTTTTGTGGCAGGTTATCACCACGTTGCATGGCAGGTTATAAAACTAAAACCGTACATGGCTCATATTGTTTCTTTGGATTTCCAACAAATGGTCAGGCTAAGGAACTTCCTACTGCCACATGGGTACGCCTCTTGCGGGACGTCCCGAGAACCTATCCGGCTCTCTGCCAATACAAGGTCGGGTTACCTCTGTAGCTAGGTAACTACTACTCGAGTATGCCACTCCGTGGTCCTTTGGGACCTTTATCCGAGGGCCCTCTACCATAAAGCAACAACCACACAGTAATGAGATTGAAGCAACCAAATAGGTAAATATCTGGGCTCCATACCATGACATCACCTTTTTCCAGAAGGAAATGACATACCCTAAAGGGCGCGACCCTCATAACCTTGCCGCATCTTTCCTATTTCGACCATTTTCGGGTTGTGAGATCCGATGAGGTCTCGTCCACAAAGCTACGCTTTACACAAAAGCCATGCTTTGATCACAAATGATCATCAACACACAGCAGCACTTAGCATGCCATACTACCAAAATGGAAGTATATCGTTGAGAACCTTCAACTACATAACATCTGAGCTCGTACGTCTCAGATAAGGGTGTTAAGCTAAGAGAATAAATTCTCCGCCACCAACATATACGTATTTGAAAGAAATCTGCTTTATATCTCAAAGTGTAGTGTCAGACATACAACCATACAAGTCTGTTCCGGGGTCGTACAGAACCGAAGGCACTTCGTCCAATAAAGGAAGAAGCCCTTGCAAATCCGGGTATCCATGATCCCGATCAGACTTTCCATCACTTAGGAAATCTCTATACCGGAGCAACTCAGTGCAGAGACAATCGATAAGTTATCCTATCGTTTTTGAAGACACCCGGTCTTCACTACCGTCTTCAAATGCTATCAATTTCGTCGTATCACTATTCAGAATGGGTTATATGACACAAAGATCCTCTCCCGGCTAAACTGAATAGTGAGTGTATAATTTTGAAACACGTGGATATATCAATCACAAAGATTCACATTCAGTGTTCGATGTAGGTTTCGGATAACTAACTGAAATCCGACTCCCTGTCGCATCGAAGTTTAAATGCCGTTTTATAGGCAAAAAGGGTTTTCACATCAATATAGAATTAAATCACAAATCATAGTTCAGCACAGAGCAATCTACATCACACAATATCACAATCAAAATAGAAATATCAATTCAGTGCACAACAATAGTTAATTATTTTCAATCAATGTGAATGCGATTTAAATGAATTAACCACATAACTATTTTTATTGATTATTTTAAATCAATGATTAATTTTGATAAATTAATTAAATCTTAATTAACTTGATTAATTATTTATTACTTAATTAATTATTTTAATTAACTATTAATTATAAATTGATTAACTTAAATTATCTAATTAACAATTCTCAATTATAAATAATTTAGACACTTAATTGTTTATTAATCAATTTTAATTACAAATTATAAATCCTTAATTACTTAGTTAATTACAATTATTAATTTAATTATTCTTGATCGCTTTCCAAAACAGTTGGTCATTTATCTAAATCAACATTTAAAAATCTTCTTTAATTATTTCGAAATCAATTTATTATTATCACAAAAAGCTTTAATGTTAATTAACTTTAATACTTATCTTAAATTAAATTATTTAGTGGAAGTATTAATTAGAAAAACTTTGTTAAGTATTTGTTGGGTTAATTAAAACTTGAATTTATCGGGCTAAACCCATTTTTGAAACAAACCCAAGCATAATCCCTGGTTATTCGAGTATTCGCTCGGGTTTCCCCCTTCCTTTCCCCGAGTCTATCTCCCCTCTCATACTTACTTCTTCTTCATCTTATTTTTTCTAGCTTCAGCTAAGTTTAAGTTTTAAAATTTATACAGGACAACATACTTACGCACCCAATCCAACTCGAAGCAAATCAACTATTTACCCGAGTATCAACTCGAGTTGTTCCCAACGAAAATCTCCTGACACATCACGCAAAGTCGTGCACGTGCACGTCGCCGCGCCGCCGCTATGGTAGGCATCGCGACCTTCGGCAAGTCGCAATTCTCACCCTCACTCGAAATCGAACTTCGACTCAACACAGAAAACTTGAAATCGAAAATAAGTATTTTGCTCGACACCGTAAATCGAACACACCCAAACTAAATTGCCTCGCCACCACGTCTCAGACCACCGAGAGAGCTTCCACCCCATCCACACCACGTCAACACTCCATACTACCATCCCCCATGATCTCGAGCAGCTCGATTACTCCATGGTGATGAAATCACCACACTTCCAACCCACTGCAAACCTCGAACTAAAACCCTATATTCGCTTTGTCCCTTCGATTCGTGCATTTGAAAAATTATTCAGCAATTTTCTCGACATCACAGAAGTTCATTCAAGCTTCAAACCAAATTCCAACATTTATTATTAGATCGATCACTAGAAATTGGGAAAAATGCAAATTTTGTTTAAATTCGAACTGCTCTTAGAATACTCAATTAAAAATCATCATATTAATTTTAAAAAATCATATCTTTATATGTTCATTCAAATTCTATAATCAAATCAATGTTTAAAATACTTGTATTCATCATAAAATTTTGTTTTTACTGTAAAATTTTGGTTACAGAGTTAACTCTTCACGATCAAGCTTAAAATAATTTTTTAGGCTGTGATTCAAGTTTAAACTAACCTATTTTGTTCAGAATCTTAAGCTTAAAGATATTGATATGAATATGTTTGATTTGTTTCAACTTTACCCTGCCCTGAAACTAGAAATACAGGCAAACAAACCATAATAAAATTTCTCAGTGCACAAAATTATACAAAACTTCTTATTTGAAATATACAGCAAACAAAAGTTATTCATGAATCAAACATATAAATTCAAATTTTTGAAACAGTTGTTTATTCCCTTGGTAATAAGGTTGAACAGAAAGCTGCTTTGGGTTGTGAAAAAAAAACAGTTTTGATCCTTCTTCTTTTCTTTCTTTTTATTCAGCAGATTATTTTTAAGCTTGAAAATAAAGTGATGTTTTATAATTTTTTTCTCTAGCTTTACTATGTTTGTTTGAACTAACTAAAATGAATATGGATGTATAAATAAAGAAGGCAGCTTGTATAAGTAGGTGTTACCTGGTACAAATTTTTTCTTTTGATCATATTTTTTTTTCTTGTTGACTAAGCCAAATTTGATTTCGGCTGAAATGATCTTATTTGTGCTGAGAAGATGGCATTTAATGCTTATGCTTCCATCCCTGTTAACATACAATCCTATTTTGATTTTTGTAAGTACAATTTTGTTTTTTTTGTAGACTTTTTGAAATCTAATTTTGTTTTGTTTTTGCATACAACTTTTATTTTATTGTTTCCTGGTTTATATAATTTACATGCAAACTTGTATGTGTTTCATATGTTATCTTATAACCATATAATCTTATCACTAACATAATTTTAAATTTTATTCCTATTTAAAGTTTAACTATCAACATTTAATTTATAACATATATTTTATTTTATGGTTTAACACAAATTTTTGTTTATTATATATATATATATATATATATATTCCTTTATTTATTATTATTATTTATATAAAACTTAAACTACCAAATATTTTATTTATATCCATATAACTTTGTAGTATTTAATATTAATAATATTTTATTTCTCTTGAAACTTTTCAATTTAATTTCAAAAGTTTAAATAAGTCACCATATTTAGATCAACAAATTTTGGGATGTTACAATTATCCCCCCTTAAGAAAATTTCATCCTCGAAATTTAAAAGAGAGAGAAAAGAGAACAAAGAATATACGAATTCAGAAAAAATAGGGACATGGCTTACCAGTTTAAGCCGAGATATCCACTCTGCAATTAGGATATGGTTTTTGCATATTATCTTCGGTTTTCCAAGTGCAGTCCTTTGGATTGCCACTCTACTGAACTTTAACTAGTTTCACTACTTTGTTTCTCAATCGCTTCTCATCACGATCTACAATCTTAATCGGATCCCTTTTAACTGTTAAATTGGAAGTGATTTCGAGATCCTACTGAGCAGCTTTTTCAATAATACTGTCTGGATCATGCACATACTTACAAAGATTTGAAATGTGGAACACATTATGCACGCCAGACAACCAGCTGAGTAGCTGCATTCGATATGCTAGAGGACTGATCCTCTCCAGAATAGAAAAAGGACCAATATACCGTGGTGCCAGCTTACCGGTCTTCCCAAACCTTAATACTCCTCGCATTGGAGATACTTTCAGAAATACAGATGAAATTCCAAATCTCTTCTTTGGTGATCATAATAGCTCTTCTGACGACTTTGAGCAGTTATTAATTTCTTTCGTATAAAATCAACTTTCTCCGTGGCTTTTTTAATCATATCTGGTCCAAGGAAGAGTCTATTACCTGCCTCAATCCATCATGCGGGTGATCGACATGGACGACCATATAAAGCTTCAAAATGAGCCATTTCTATACTGGCCTGATAGTTGTTGCTATATGAAAATTCGACCAGATGTAAATGATCCTCCCAAGAACCACCAAAATCAAGTATACAAGCACGCAATAGGTCTTCTAAAATTCGGTTAATCCTCTCAGTCTGTCCATCAGATTGTGGGTGATAAGCAGTGCTGAAATTCAAGTTTTGTTCCCAGTGCGTCTTGAAATGCCTCCCAAAATCTACTAGTGAAGATCGGGTCACGATCACTCACTATGCTGTTGGGAATACCGTGGAGACGAACAATTTCTTTCATATATAACTCGGCTAAACTTGCAGTCGTGTGGGTATATTTCACTGGCAAGAAGTGCGTTGTCTTAGTCAAACGGTCCACAATAACCCAAATTGCTTCATTGCCTTTTCGAGTACGAGGCAAACCGTCGATGAAATCCATCGATACTTGGTCCCATTTCCACTTGTGTACCTCTAAAGGCTGAAGTAAACCCACCATTTTCTTTTGATCGCTTTTGATTTGTTGGCGAGTAGAACAGCGACTCACATATATTGATATGTCCTTTTTCATTGTCTTCCACCAGAAAGTTCTTTTGATATCACGATACATTTTATTGACTCCTGGATGGATGCTGAATTTAGATTTATGACATTCATCTAACACTTCATGTTTCATATCAGGGAAATCCGGAACACAAATCCTGCCTTTCATCTTTATAACTCCATTATCATCAATTTCAAAACTGGAATCCTCACCATGATGTATTCTTTTACAAATTCCCCGAAGAATGGGTCTTCTTTTTGCTTGCTGGTGATCTTTTCAAGGAGAATAGGAGTAATAACAAGATATGCAAGAACAACATGTCTCCTACTTAAAGCATCGGCAACTACATTGGCTTTTCCTGGCGTATATTGAATATCTAGATCATATGTGACGACCCATAAAATTTGACATTTGAAATTAAAATATTGGGTTGAATTTTTTTTAATATTTGGAGTTAGTTTGACTTGAATTTCAAAATTAACTATGATTTTACCAATTTAATTTATTGTGGTTGGGAAGAATTTTGAATCTTCAGTTTGAAGCCGATTAAAAATATTTCAAAGGCTTAGAAAATTTATATTGATAATACTGAGGTTAATGGAAGCATCAGAATTGAATTTGGAAATGATTTATTCAGTTTTGAATTTATATCGTTTAAATTGATATTTAAAAATAACCTTCCGTGGCACAGTCTCGGAATTCGACGAAACTAGTTCCATTGGATCCGTAATATTATATTATTATCGGATTTCAAATTTCGCAGCTTTTAGAGTTATCATGTAATCTTACGAGATATAAACGTCTAGACAATAATTAATCGATTTAATTTAAATACAAATTTATATACCCTAGTCAACTTCAGCCTACTTCCTTTCACCATCACACCTTTTAATTTCCGTCCTTCTTCAATTATTATAGCCTACCTTCCTCTATACGCTTCCCTCTTTTCAAAAACACCACGTTCCTTTCATTTCAACAGCCGTTCCTTATCACGCTCTCTCCTCCCATTCTTTTCTTTCTCCAAATCGAAAAGCATCAGAGAAAAATGAAGCCAAATCAAAATCTCCCTGATGAAAATCAAAATGAAATCGAGCAGCTTCAATTTGAAATCAATGGCCGCAGGAATCAACTCGTATTACCTCTAATTCCCTTCCTCCCTCAAATATAATCGAAACCCAGAAAAAAATTATCGAAAGAAAAAAATGGTCGAAGCCTCTTCCTCAAATGAAAAAAAAGAAAAGAAATTGAGCAATTCGAACAAGGAGAAGGTACACTCGCATGGAGGAGTGTACAAAGCAGGGTACTTACGATCTCGATCTGAGGCTAGGGCTTAGGGCCGTGATTCGTGAGTGAGGCGCGCGCGTAATCGAGTGATGGCGGCGACTCAGGCGTTCGCGCGCGAATGAAATGAAAGGTTGTGGGATTCGCAACCACGCATGTACGAGTTGTCGAAGCAGCGTGATGGCGACGACTGTAAGAGTCGTTTGATTAGCTAGGGTTCGATTTGGGGGTGTTGGTGGAAGCGACTACGTCACGATGTTGGCGGCGACACGTCAATGTGAGGGGATCGATCTGCAGTGACGGTATAAATTTCTGTTGTTTAAATTTAATGTAATTAGCATGTTTTAATCAGAAAATTATTTATGCAGTTTATATATTTTTATATGCATGGAGAAATATAATTTTTACAGTAAAAAGAAGAAAAATAATTACTGTTTGTTTATTTACAGAAGATAATGTGTAAATGTACTGTTTAATTGATTATCTAAAATAATTTAAATTACTAAAGAAAATTTATATAAAGGGAATTTGGTTTTAAATATAAATTTTTGAGTTAAATAAATCTAGTTTTTGCTTTTAAATTTCAGTATTTTAAAATATGAGATTAAGTGAACTTTAATTTAATTTAAATAAAAATTTTATTTACTTAGTTATCAAACATTAACGGTAAGTTTATTTTGGAGATAATTTATTAAGGTAGCGTATGTGGTTAATGGATTTATTTCAATTATTTAGTTACCAAATTAATTATATTAAAGGAAAATTAGTTAAAATAAAATTTGTGGTTAAGTAAATAAATTTAAACGATAATTGATTGTTCGATTTATTCGAATATTACTAAATTATATAATTGTTTATACAAGGTCAAAATTGCAAAGAAAATCAAGCCGAAATGAAAATGGATTGCATAGGCAAAGGTGAGATCTTCTCACTAAAAATTTTAATAACTGAAAATTCAGTTATTGATGGATGGTTGAATTGTGATGGTTGAATTTAATTGATTGACTGTGTGCTTGGATGATTAATTTATTATTCGTTATATTAGTTTAGACCATATACGTCGTATAATAGCGGAGGTTATTATATTAAACCCATATACCGCGATATTCCACCTTGAAGTGGAGTTGGTATTATATATACATATACATACATATATATATATATATATATATATATATATATTTGGAGTTGATTTCCCGCATTATATAGCGGATGAGACCCTATTGCGCCGAATAATAGCGGATGATATTTTATAAATCCTATATACCGTGATATTCCACCTCGAAGTGGAATTGGTATTTAATTGTTGTGCTAACGTCTATGGATGCAGGGAAACAGATCGGAGGGATCCAACTGGATTCCTCAAACATTTGAATTTGTTTCATTTGTTGTGTGTTAAATTATTTATAATCTCTCTGTGATTATATTATAATTGGAATCATTGTAGGGTAAAATTTAGCCGAATATGTTTGTGGTGTCGTAAGATACCAGAAATAAATAAAAATAGGATTTTTGAATTTAAGTAGAAAATCTATAGTGAAATCCTATTGAATAAATTCCAAAATATGGGGAACGATTTTTATAAATGGATTTTGAGAAGTGTTGTTGAGAAGTTGAAGGATTTATTTAAAAATTTGGATTTTAAATGGTTTGGTAAAAATAAAGGGATTTATTTCAAAAGATGATAAATGTGGAAATCCATTGAAAATTGCTTTGGTATTTGAAAATAAAATCTTTGGAAATCAAATTGAAATTTGATTCGATGTTTGAAACAAAATTTAGAAATCAATTTGGAAATTGATTTTGGCGATTGAAAATAAACAAAATTGGGAAATCAATATGGAAATTTGATTTGGTGTTTTGTAATGATTTTTGAAATCAATTAGAAATTGATTTGGTGTTGAAAGTGAATATTTTGGGAATCGATTTGAAAAATCGTATATGAATGGATATTTGGAAATTTGAATTCACAATGGAATTTGTAAAGGAAAGGGAATTTTGTTTTGAAAATAAACATTGAGTTATTTTTAAAAGTGTGGAAAGGAATTTACGGATTTGGAATGTAAATTCGAAATAAATCAAGAAGGGTTTATTAAATTGGTCTAAGTGGACCATTTTGAAATGAAAGTGTATTTTCCCTGGAAAGCCGAGTATGTTTTGAAAGTAGCTTTTAAATATAAATTTTAAAGTTCTAAAATGGTTTGTAAAAGATTATTTGTGAAGAAAATATTTTTGTAAATCGTTTCTAATCTTTAGAGTAAAGATTTATATAAGTTAAATTTTAGAAGTGACTGTTTTAAAAGATTTAATTGATATTTGTTTTAGAAAATAGTTATTTAAAACAATTATACTCTATTTACTAATTTTATTTAAGAAAATATAGTTTATACTTGAAGTTTTATATGAGATGATAGTATAATATTTTTATAACTAATATTTTAAAATAAAGTGTTTAAAAATAGTTTTACTTTAAAATATTTCCAAGTATATATTTGGACAAGTGATTTAAATTATTTTAAAGTATTCGAACTCGGTAGATTTTTTCAGTGAAAGTAAATGATTTCGGGAATTTTATTCCACGAATGAAAAATGATTTGAAATTTGTTTTCAAAGGAGTGAAAAATGATTTGAAATTTGTTTTCAAATGGTTGAAGTGTGAAAATATATCTCGCAAAGGTATTTTGAAAATAAATAATTGGAAAAATAATTTAAATCTGGTAATTGTTGTGAATGTTGATTGATAGTTAAATAACCGACTATCAATATTTGCCTTTAAATGGCGTTTGAATTTCGATGCGACCGGCGGACTGATTCCAAGTGGATATTGGGAAACCACATCGAACCTTTGTGATTGTGATAGATCTTTCATTTAAAAGATCAAAGTGGAAATTGTTGTGATTTGTTTGAAAATCTGAATGAACACTTATTTTTAAAAATAAGCGCTCGTTATTCGGATTAACCGGAAGAGGACCTTTGTGTCATATAACCCATTCCGAATAGTGATACGACGAAATGGGATTGCATTTAAAGACCGGTGGTGAAGACCGGGTATTTGAAAGAATGATAGGATGACCTATCGATTGTCTCTACACTGAGTAGCTACGGTATAGAGATTCCCTAAGTGATGGGAAGTCCGATCGGGATTGTGAATACCCGGATTGCAAGAGCTTCTTCGAAAGTGCCTTCGGTTATGTTCGAACCCGGAACAGACTTGTATGGTTGTATGTCTGACACTACACTTTGAAATGTAAAGCTGGTTTCTATCAAATACATTTCTGTTGGTGGCGGAGAATTTATTCTCTTAGCTTAAAACCCTTCTCTGAGACGTACGAGCTCAGAGGTTATGTAGTTGATGGTTACCAGTGATACATTCCCAATTTGGTAATGTTGCATACGAAGTGCTGCCGATCATTTGATTATCGAAGCATGGCTTTGTGCAAAAGCGTAGCTTTGTGGACGAGACTTCGTCGAGCCTCACAACCCGGAAATGGTCGAAACAGGAATGTTGCGGCAAGTTTTTAGGGGTCGCGCCCCTAGGGTATGTCCATTTTCTTCTAAATAAGAGGTGGTATCATGGTATGGAGCCCAGATATCTAACCTATATGGTTACTGTATATTTATTACTTTGTGATTGTTGGTTGTCGGGATCCCGGAATAAAGGTCAGTAACGACCGGGGATGGCATAGCTCGTGTGTTAGTTACCTAGTTACAACTGTAAAGTGTGAGGTAGCGTCGGTGTGTTACTTACCTAGTTACAGCTGTACAGTGTGTGGTAGCGTCGGCCTTGTGTTAGTAGAGATCCGGTTAGATTCTCGGGGGCGTCCTTCCAGAGGCGTTCCATTTCGGTGTGGGA
The DNA here is from genome assembly GCA_030765085.1 of Allium cepa. NCBI lineage: Eukaryota > Viridiplantae > Streptophyta > Magnoliopsida > Asparagales > Amaryllidaceae > Allium > Allium cepa. The sequence continues at coordinate 614,282,892 of CM060932.1, forward strand.
AGTTCTTTTGCCTGACCATTTGTTGGAAATCCAAAGAAACAATACGAGCCCTGTACGGTTTTAGTTGTATAACCTGCCATGGAATATGGCGGTAACCTGCTATTGAACATGGTAGCTATAGTTGGCATAAGTGCGAAATGCCCATGATGACTAAGATTGATATTATACTTTTGAAATGTTTTCCGCACTATGCACAAATGATAATATTAAAAAGTATTTTTGCGTATCAAGCATTTTTTTACTACTATAAGGTGAAATCTCCCCCAAGTGTGCGATTGCATTGTGTGTGGCGGGAGGCCTTATGGTAGTTTCATTTTCCAAAAGCATAGCAGGTTTTTTTTTATTTTCTTTGTGAAAATAACTGTTTTTAAGATCTCACACCAGTCCCATGACTGACCTGGAGTATATTATTCCCTTTCTAAACTCCGGGTGCCCAACAAATTTTCGCACGGGCATTCTAGAGTCAGGTTATCATGTCATTCTGGAATTCAGAAGTTGCTGTAGAGATTTAGAGGCAAGCTGGATGGCGTGGCGTATCAACTAGTATATAGTATTTCTTTTCCGCTGTTTGTTGTTGTAACACTCTGAAAATGTAATGTAAAGTGATGTAACGTAATAACTGATATAGTTCTTTGTTCTAAAGATTATTCATTGATATATTATATATTGTTCCGCTGCGAAATGTGAGATTCTTTTATTATTTTTGTTTCTTCTTCTACCTTCTTCATTCTTTAACCCTAAAGACTCGTAAGTTTGTTTCTCTTTGGCTGAATTGTTGTGGAATTTTGCCAGCTCAAAGGGGTACGGATTTGCAGGCCTTTGCATCATAAGATGCCAGAAATTCCAACCAACGTTGTTGTTGCAGATTTAAATCTTTCTGGGTGAAGAGATATTTCAAAGATTAATGGTCGGTGAATAATTCGAATTTTTCACCTAAAGAAAGAGAGTTCATTAAGTATATTGTTTAAGTTAAGTTAAATTCGTAAATTGTTAAGAAAGCTGAAAAGATTCTTACTCAGAAGATAATGTCGCTAATCTTCAAAGCGAAGATAACAGCTAAGAGTTTCAAATCATGGGTTGGGTAGTTTCTTCCATGAGGACGTAATTGTCTACTCGCATAGGCAATTACCTTCCCATTCTGCATTAATACCGCACTCAGACCATCACCGCAAGCGTCGGTATAAACAGATAAACCCTGGTTCCCATTGATAATAGCGAGAACAGGAGCGGTGGTTAATCTCTTCTTCAACTCCTGAAGAGCATCGTCACATTTTTGAGTCCAACCGAACTTTACATCCTTCATTGTTAGCTTAGTCAACGGACTAGCTATTTTAGAAAAGTCCTGAGCAAACTTTCGGTAATAGCCCGCTAATCCCAAAAAGCTTCGAACTTCCTTTGGGGTAGTGGGTTTCCTCCAATCAAGAATAGCGGAAATCTTGCTAGGATCAACAGAAATTCCTTCTTCATTAACAATATGGCCGAGAAATTTAACTTCTTTAACCCAAAAGTGGCATTTGGAAAATTTCGCGAATAAAATATTTCTCCTTAATATCTCCAAAACGATTCTAAGGTGCTCGGCGTGCTCCTCTTCAGTCTTAGAATAGATCAAAATATCATCAATAAATACGAGCACAAATTTATTCAATACATCCCGGAACACACGAGACATAAGATCTACGAAGTATGCTGGAGCATTGGTTAGTCCAAAAGGCATGACTAACCATTCGTAGAACATATTAGGAACTCTGAAAGCAGTCAAATGGACACAATCTTCGGCGATTCGTAATTGATGGAATCCTTGAGCTAGATCCATCTTTGAAAAGAAATGAGTTCCGTGCAATTGATCAAACGGATCATCAATTCTGGGCAGTGGAAATTTATTCTTGAAAGTCAGCTTATTGAGATCGCAGTAATCTACACACAATCTCAAAGATCCGTCCGATTTAGCAACAAACACAACAGCTGAACCCCATTCTGAAACACTGGGATGAATTAATCCTTTTTCTGGTAAATCCCTGGTTTGCTGAACTAATTCAACTTTTTCCCTGGGTGCCATCCTGCGACTTGCGTGAACGACAGGACGAGCATTGGGTACAAGGTCAATTCTGAATTCTATTTCTCGATGTGGAGGTAGAGATTTCACTTCTCCGAACACGTCCGGAAAAGCTCTAACAATTGGTATTGACTCCAGACTGGGTTCGGGATAACCCAAATTATACATAAACCCTTCTCTTTTAGGACTAGGGTCCTCACAAGAAATCTCAATGAAATCTCCAAATTCGGTTTTAATCAAAATCAATCAATTGTTACAATCCAATTTGGCTTCATATTTTGCTAGCCAATCCATTCCGAGTAAGAATTCAAACTCGTTAAAATCAAGGACAAAGAGACTGATAGGGAATTGATAACAAGAATATGGGATAGGGACGTCTCTACATCGAAGACAAAGGTTTGTGGGACCTCCAACTGGATTCTTTACGCATATAGGCTCATCAACAAAATCGGGTTCGAGATTTAATTCATTTATAGCATGCTGAGAGATAAAACTGTGTGTAGCGCCCGTGTCAAACAGAACTCTAACAATGCTATCATAAATAATGGGATTACCTTCCAGAACTCCTTTTCTCTTTTCTGCTTTGGAAGATTGAGGTTGGTCTTTGACTGCGTACACCTTAGCCGTCTGAGCTTGCTTCATGGTTGGGCAGTCTTTAACTTCATGTCCCAATTTCTAACAATAATAACATTTCCTAGGTCTTGCTTGAATGGATTGATCTCTCTTTGGCTTCTTGCAACTGTTTGAGTAATGACCTTTTTCTAGACAATTATAGCAAGTGACATTCTCTGCTGTGCTTCCCTGATTGCTCTTCTTTTTCTCCTTACCCTGCCAGGGTTTCTTGCCTCCAAATTTCCTCTTCATTCAATTTTGATTGCCCGAATTTCCCTTCTCCACCGGGGTTTCTTGCATATCAAGTGTGGCATATCTATACCCCATATCAACCAAGTCTGAAAAGGATTCTTTGACGTGGCCAGTCATTCTTTCGTGGAATTTCTTATTCATCCAACGAATGAATCTTTCATTCTTTTTTAAAGGCGTGTTTACCAATTCGGGACCAAAACGAGACAATTCATTGAATTTGTTTAGATACTCCTCGAATGACAAACTCCCATGCTTTAAGTCCATGAATTCCTGGTACATTCAAGAAATTCCAGCTGATGGCAGATAGCGCTTCTCAAATACTTCTTTGAATTTCTCCCATGTAAACTCGTCTTCTGGCTTATCTACAGTGACTGTCTCCCACCAGGCTAAGGCTTCTTCTTGAAGTTTCCAAGAAGCCATGAGTCGCTTCTGATCGTCTTGCAACTTTAGACCTCTAAATATTTTCTCACATGATCTGATTCACGCTTGAGCCTCAACAATCAACTCCTTGCCGGTGAATGGCTTACCAGCAAGCCTTGAGAAATTCTTATATAAATCAGCCAGATTCGGCCGCTGCTGAAAACGTATTGCTGCTATTGCTGTTGGGGGAACTTGACTAGGTACTGTAGCATTTGCTCGCCCCCTAGCTCTTCTGCTTCGTCCGCTCATTCTTACTATCTGTAATTAGTAAGAAAGTTGGTTTGGATATACGTACGAAATATCTTAAGGAATAACAGTACTTAAAAGAAACAGACTAAAATTTTTTTGGGGTTACGGTCTTGGTTATACTCATTCTAGGGTATACTTCACCCAATCTCTAATGAGCCATCTAATGTGTTATGCTCCGTAGCTAAAGTTCTTACTCAACCTTCAGCTCTGATACCACTTTGTCACGATCTGAAATCCAATGTTCAAAAATTGAAACTACATACCTCACTTGTATTTGACTGCCAAAAATTCAAACATCGAACTCCAGTCGGATGGAGCTTATAACAACATCAGATGAATATAAAGTAGCGGAAACAAAATGAATATCATGCATACATCACAGATACAACATCAACATAATATCCATTACTATATCAGAGTATTCTTATACATATATCACAACTCCAAATGGAACATCATAATAGTACAACAAGCAGTCATATGCCAAAAAGTCTTCAAAGGAATGAAGCGATAGCGAAGTTCCAAAAACTAAGCACCTGAGATCCCAAAAGCTTCTAAAATATCTCCAAAGCAAAAGCTCCAAAATACTGCTATCACCAGAACACGGAAACCTGCTACTAGGTTGCCCGTGTGGAAATTATGGGCACCCAGAGTTTAGAAAGGAAACAATAAACTCTGGGTCAGTCATGGGACAGGTATGAGCAAACAAAAACATTTTCTTTTAAATAACTAGATTTATAAAAGAAAAGTCGTTATGCTTTTGGAAAATGAAACTACCATAAGACCTCCCGCCACACACACACAATGCAATCGCAGAATTGGAGGAGATTTCTTCTTATGATAGTCAAATATGCTTGATACGAGAAAAATTCTTTGATATTATTACTAGTGCATAGTGTAAAAACATTTCAAAAGTATAATATTAATCTTAGCCAGCATACCACATTTCGTCGTATGCCTACTATAGCTATCATGTTTTGTGGCAGGTTGCCGCCACGCTGCATGGCAGGTTATACAACTAAAACCGTACAGAGCTCGTGTTGTTCCTTTGGATTTCCAACAAATGGTCAGGCTAAGAAACTTCCTACTGCCACATGGGTACGCCTCGGGCGAGACGTTCCGAGAACGTACCCGACTCTCTGCCAACACAAGGCCGGGTTACCTCTGTAACTAGGTAACTACTACTCGAGTATGCCACTCCACGGTCCTTTGGGACCTTTATCCGAGGACCCTCTACCACAAAGCAACAACCACACAGTAATGAGATTGAAGCAACCACATAGGTAAATATCTAGGCTCCATACCATGACATCACCTTTTTCCAGAAGGAAATGACATACCCTAGAGGGCGCGACCATCATACCTTGCCGCATCTTTCATGTTTCGACCATTTCCGGGTTGTGAGGTCCGATGAGGTCTCGTCCACAAAGCTACGCTTTACACAAAAGCCATGCTTTGATCACAAATGATCAACAAATGATCATCAACCCACAACAGCACTTAGCATGCCACACTACCAAATTGGAAGTATATCGCTGATAACCTTCAACAACATAACCTCTGAGCTCGTACGTCTCAGAGAAGGGTGTTAAGATAAGAGAATAAATTCTCCACCACCAACAGATACGTATTTGAAAGAAATCTGGTTTATATCTCAAAGTGTAGTGATAGACATATAACCATACAAGTCTGTTCCGGGTTCGAACAGAGCCGAAGGCACTTCATCCAATAAAGGAAGAAGCCCTTGCAAATCTGGGTATCCACGATCCCGATCATACTTCCCATCACTTAGGAAATCTCTATACCGGAGCAACTCAGTGCAGAGACAATCGATAGGTTATCCTATAGTTTTCGAAGACAGTCGGTCTTCACCACCGTCTTCAAATGCTATCCATTTCGTCGTATCACTATTCGGAATGGGTTATATGACACAAAGATCCTCTCCCGGCTAAACTGAATAGCGAGCGTTTAATTTTGAAACACGATGATATATCAATCACAAAGATTCACATTTAGTGTTCGATGTGGGTTTCGGATGACTAACTGAAATCCGACTCCATGTCGCATCGAAGTTTAAATGCCGTTTTACGGGCAAAAAGGGTTTTCACATCAATACAGAATTAAATCACAAATCACAGTTCAGCACAGAGCATTCTACATCACACAGTATCACAATCAAAACAGAAATATCAATCCAGTGCACAACAATAGTTAATTATTTTCAATCAATGTGAATATGATTTAAATGAATTAACCACATAACTATTTTTATTGATTATTTTAAATCAATGATTAATTTTGATAAATTAGTTAAATCTTAATTAACTTGATTAATAATTTATCCTTAATTAATTATTTTAATTAACTATTAATTATAAATTGATTAACTTAAATTATCTAATTAACAATTCTTAATTATAAATAATTTAGACACTTAATTGTTTATTAATCAATTTTAATTACAAATTATAAATCCTTAATTACTTAGTTAATTACAATTATTAATTTAATTATTCTTGATCGCTTTCCAAAACAGTTGGTCATTTATCTAAATCAACATTTAAAAATCTTCTTTAATTATTTCGAAATCAATTTATTATTATTACAAAAGGCTTTAATGTTAATTAACTTTAATACTTATCTTAAATTAAATTATTTAGTGGAAGTATTAATTAGAAAAACTTTGTTAAGTATTTGCTGGGTTAATTAAAACTTGAATTTATTGGGCTAAACCCATTTTCGAAACAAACCCGAGCATAATCCCTGGTTACTCGAGTATTCACTCGGGTTTCCCCCTTCCTTTCCCCGAGTCTATCTCCCCTCCTCTCATACTTACTTCTTCTTCTTCTTTTTTCTAGCTTCAGCTAAGTTTAAGTTTTAAACTTTATACAGGACAACATACTTACGCACCCAATCCAACTCGAAGCAAATCAACTATTTACCTGAGTATCAACTCGAGTTGTTCCCACCGAAAATCTCTTGACACATCGCATAAGGCCGTGCACGTCGCCGCGCCGCTGCGCCGCCGCTCCGGTTAGCATCGCGACCTTCGGCAAGTCGCAATTCTCACCCTCACTCGAAATCGAACTTCGACTCAACACAGAAAATTCGAAATCGAAAATACGTATTTTGCTCGACACTGTAACTCGAACACACCCAAAATAAATTGCCTCGCCACCACGTATCAGACCACCGGGAGAGCTTCCACCCCGTCCATACCACGTCAACACTCCATACTACCATCCCTCATCATCTCGAGCAGCTCGATTACTCCATGGTGACGAAATCACCACACTTCCAACCCACTGCAAATCTCAAACTAAAACCCTATATTCGCTTCGTCCCTTCGATTCATGCGTTTGAAAAATTAGTCAGCAATTTTCTCGACAGCACAGAAGTTCATACAAGCTTCAAACCAAATTCCAACATTTATTATTGGATCGATCACTAGAAATTTGGAAAAATGAAAATTTTGTTTAAATTCGAACTGCTCTTAGAATACTCAATTAAAAATCATCATATTAATTTTAAAAATCATATTTTTGTATGTTCATTCAAATTATATAATCAAATCAATGTTTTAAAATACTTGGATTCATCATAAAAAATTGTTTTTACTGTAAAATTTTGGTTACAGAGTCAACTCTTCATGATCAAGCTTAAAATAATTTTTTAGGCTATGATTCAAGTTTAAACCAACCTATTTTGTTCAGAATCTTAAGATTAAAGATATTGATATGAAGATGTTCGATTTGTTTCAACTTTACCCTGCCCTGAAACTAGAAATACAGGCAAACAAACCATAATAAAATTTCTCGGTGCACAGAATTATACAAAACTTCTTATTTGAAATATACAGCAAACAAAAATTATTCATGAATCAAACATATAAATTCAAATTTTTGAAACAGTTGTTTACTCACTTGGTAATAAGATTGAACAAAAAGCTGCTCTGGGTTGTGAATAAAAACAGTTTTGATCATTCTTCTTTTCTTTCTTTTTGTTCAGCAGATTATTTTTAAGCTTGAAAATAAAGTGATGTTTTATAATTTTTTCTCTGGCTTTACTATGTTTGTTTGAACGAACTAAAATGAATATGGATGTATAAATAAAGAAGGCAGCTTGTATAAATAGGTGTTACCTGGTACAAAAAAATTTCTTTTGATCAGTTTTTTTTTTCTTGTTGACTAAGCCAAATTTGATTTCGGCTGAAATGATCTTATTTGTGCTGAGAAGATGGCATTTAATGCTTATGCTTCCATCCCTGTTAACATACAATCCTATTTTGATTTTGTAAGTACAATTTTGTTTTGTTTGTAGACTTTTTGAAATCTAATTTTGTTTTGTTTTTGCATACAACTTTTATTTTATTGTTTCCTAGTTTATTTAATTTACATGCAAACTTGTATGTGTTTCATATGTTATCTTATAACCATATAATCTTATCACTAACATAATTTTAAATTTTATTCCTATGTAAAGTTTAACTATCAACATTTAATTTATAACATATATTTTATTTTATGGTTTAACACAAATTTTTGTTTGTTATATATTTTTTTTCCTTTATTTATTATTATTATTTATATGAAACTTAAACTACCAAATATTTTATTTATATCCATATAACTTTGTAGTATTTAATATTAATAATATTTTATTTCTCTTGAAACTTTTCAATTTAATTTCAAAAGTTCAAATAATTCACCATATTTAAATCAACAAATTTTGGGATGTTACAAATATAGATATAAATATCTTATTTTTATTATTTAGAAAGAAAGTGAAGAAGAAAAATGGCATATTTTCATTGTTCTATTCAAAAAAATATGAGAAGAGGAGGAAGGTTTAAGACTTTATTTATAGGCATTAGAATCAATCAGAATCGTTAGATAAAATATAATAGATCCGGGCCATTGGGCTAGGAAAAACCCTAGCTGCCGCCTTAAGAGCGGTCGACCACCCCTCATGGGGGTCGACCATCCCAGGTCGATCGCTACACTAAGCGGGTCGATCTATGCACCCCATTCAATTAAATAAAAACATTAATCTCTTAAACGGATTATTTCCGTTCCGAATGCGTTTTTATCCGTAACTTCTTCGCTTGGATTCTGATGACAAAAATTCAAATATGAAAGTTGCTTAGAGTTTTGCCACAAACGCAATGGGACAAATTTCATGGTCAAAGTTCATCGTTCACACAAATTTTATTTTTGGAGTCTAACTAATTAACCAACTAACTAAATAACTAACGCCAAATTATGTGGTGTTACATCTAATCTATATGCATACTGAACGGATAAATAATATTTGGCGTAAGCAACTTCTAAAAATCAATACAAGACATAATGTACATGACTTATAATAAGTGCCTCGTAGGGAGAGTATGACCCAACCGAAGGGACTCAAGAAATTCCATGATTGCCTGGATAGATCATGGGGTGTTAAATCAATGTACTAATGACATCATATGCCCTAAACATATATTTATGATCCAACTACAAGGGAACTTGGAGAAACTATGAAGAATTAGGATTGAATGAAAAGTATGGTACTTGAACTCTCCTGGTTGAAATGCGAGGGCCATGTGATCAAAGTTGACCCAATGTTGATAATCTAGTAACATGAAATGATGTGGAGCTACTCTACACCAGTATGCGTCATAATCTCCCTTTATGAAGTATGTCTCAACATGTCAAAAAAGAAAACAGATAATGGTCTCTTATCACCCTATGTCTACCAAACATGTCTATACAGGATAATAGATCGGTAGGTATATGATGATTGCGCATGGTTTTCTACATGTATCTCTCAACCAGATACCACTTTGGCCAAAATCCTAGTGTGTGCAAACCAACCCTTCGTCTGGAAGCGGTATATGCAATTGTTGAGGGATGGTCGACCGCCATAAGACCGGCGTTCACAAGCTGTGTCTAATGCGAGGCCCAAGGAGTCCGCAAAATGTTGCTGCAACTGCACATGTCGAGTTACGACCTAGACTCCATTAAGTCATTTTTAACCCCTAAGGGCGCATGATGCACATACCAGACTGTTTTCCATCGTCTCATCCTAGGAAAGTATTGCTCGGGACTTTGATTTGCTGTTCCCTGGATGCATGGATGCATGTTTGCCATGTATGCACGGTACCACAACAGCAACATGTACCAAAAGGCGGACATATGCTTAATCTCGCCAAGCGCAAATGAGTCCAAAGCGGTATACGAGGTACCTAGAATGGCCGTGCCTTAATTTACATATCAGGCTAACCTAGCCTGGTAAGCTCTGCTAAATAGCCCTGGCGAATCGTATCATTTTGCTTCGAGAAAAGATCGAACCAAACTAGTACAAAAGAAATGCTTGAATGATGACATCGATCATATTTGTTCTATCTTTTTAAGTGGTGATGTTGTGCTGAAGGTAGGTTGAGGGCACATCACCGCTATGAATGAAGCCAAGATCAATGTGTGGTTGAAAATTAGCAAACAAATTAGGAAACTCTATAAGTTGTTGAAAGGTAAAGGTCTATGCATATGCCCTCCAATCTCCATTCTCGTGAGCATGTAGAAGTCGGTGGCGGAAGTATCCAACTCAGAGTTAGAAAAGTGGATTGTATGTGTGGTGGACCACCACCTCTCTACTAATGCCGGAATAAGCGGTTGATTAAATGATTAGACATGCTTAATCATCAAAAACATACCAAAAGAACTTGATTGAAGCCTATTTATAATAGAATGGGGAAGGGTTCGTAAAAATGTACAACGTATTTGACCAACTACTATGATAATAAATGTACCAATCCTATCGATAGTTAAACGTCGCATGGTTAAATATAATTGCATTTATTTAATATGAATTTAGAGTACATATATCTAGAATGATTACAGTGAAATAATTAAAGAAATATATCAGCACCTTAGACATAACCGGATGAAAGAAAATGGAGTATTTGTTGATGGTCGGCACTCAACCTGAAAGCAGAAGAAACATGTACTTGACCGACTTCTTTTATGTGTATGTCTTTGAAAGGTTCTATCAATTATGGTTGGACATGATGTCATTTTGATGTTTTTATATTTGAAAGCTTGAATAAGTGGAGTGAAAAAAAAAAAGAGTAGAGGGTGAGAGTGAGGGAGAAAAAACGGTTTATATAGACGAAGCTCGGATGTCCATTTAACGGGCGTCTAGTGTTTTGGTATCCGTTTAATGGACGTCTCCTAACACGAAAGACGGTCCTAAAAGTTTTGGTAACTAAAGCCAACTGCAAAACTAAGACCTTCGTATTGAATTAATGCTATTATCATTAATTAAATTATCAAACTATGTTGTTAAAAATTATGAGAAGGGGAACAAGAAGAAACCTTTAATTCGTAACAATAATTCAATCTATACAGCAAAAATACGTTTTAAATTATGACTATCTTACCTATTATTTATAATTTATCAAAAAAAAAATCCACGATAAATGGAAGCAAAATTCATTTTAACTAATTGATTCGACTAAAAAACGTTCGTTATAAATTCCTGCGAAAACAAACTTAGGTATTCATCAATAAATTTCACATTAGCTAACTATTAAAAAATCCATTAACCATTAAAAAGGATCGAAATCAATCCTTCTTATACAATTATTCCAAGCAACAAATTAAATATGCCTATTTTGATTTTTTTAAAAAAAACTGAACATAGTTGACACAGTATTATAAGCTAAAAATAAATGGTAAAGTATCATCGCAAACTCTAAAAAAGAATACAGCCTGTCCAGAAGTAGCAATTCAAAATATAACTCTAGTTTATCATATCATCAAAATGAATAGTGCACCACTGTGATAATAAAATGATACACAGCACGGGAAGCTATGTTTTCAATCCGCCAATCAAAAACTAATCTCGAGATTAACCCAAAAAATCAATAAAAATTTACAACTCAAAACCAAATTTAATCGAATGATGATTTAACTGATTAGCCTAAATCCAAATCAATAGCATAAGACGAGATTAATGCTTACAACATTAGTTCAAAATAAAACAAACAAAGGATTACACATAAATCAAAAAGTCAAAAGGTGTATATTCAAGTTCAATGCATTAATTGGATTGCCAAACCAAACTAACATGGTGTAATTTGATTGTCAAACCCAAACCAAATCCAAAATTTAGTACAACTTCAAGAATTCAACAACCATTTCCATATGAATATCTGATTTGGATTGTGGAGTTGATCGAACTTCGAAATCTAGAGTCGATGGTTAACAGCCGAGGTTCGAATTGTCTATGCGCTTCATTATGCTATAACGTGGAGTCGATCGCAACTTTAAAGTCTAGCGTCGTCGCCACCACCAGCCCTGGCAATCGTGATTTTGCACTCGTCTGGCCTTGTGATTATGATTTTCTTTAATGCTTTAGAATCCGATATTTTTATTACTTTCGACTTCTGCCTATGATGTTTATGATGGTTCGTTAAATTTTTTGATCCAAAACGATTGCTTCACTGGCTTTATCAAAGAATCGGTTCTGCCAGATGACATACATTTAACGAACGTCTAATTGTTGGACTATCTGATCATGAATATTCAGAATTGAATCAGCTATAGATGGCCTTATAAATAAATAATAATAATCTTAGCTTAAAAATCTTAAGAACTTACGAGAACTAAAACAAATAACTTCATAAACAAATAATATTTTGAAGAAAATGACATTCTCTGATATGCAACGAAAAAGGTACAAAACATTCAAGGAATCAAGGGTAAGAAGAAAAGTAAGTGTTCACTATGCTTTAGTGCATCAAACTTATATATGTTATATAGTATAATCATCCTTTTGTAGATGTGTTTGTATATACTCACTTGCTACAGAATATATTAAAGAAAAAGAAACCAAAAAAGGAGGAATTGTCTTTATTCATGGTACCATACAGCTATAATCCAAGCAATAAGCCAATAACAATATAAATATCTACGTAAGTTCGCAACTTTGATGCATATGTTTATTTATTATTCGAAGATAGTGATATCAGCTTTGAACCGCATGGTATTCCATTCCACCAACTTTTTCAATAGCCATGTTGACGACAAATGATTCTTGAGATGACCCAATCCAAAAGATAAGACATACGATGAAATATATCATAGCAAATTTACCTACAATTCGTATACTGAACCTATAACCATATGATTTAATGCATATCTTATCGCATTATTCTGCATACAGGAACTGGACATCTCTCCTCACCAGTGTTGTAATAAGGATTTTGTTTACCCGTCTATAAATTATGTAGATCACGAAAAATTGTACAAAAGTAAGTTACTTTCATTAAAATGCATCAACATACAGAATCTGATTTTTTTTCCCCCTTTTTCATGCACTAATATAGATAACTTGGCTTACGTATATACTCTTCCGATAAACGAACGAAAACTAACTGGTTTGGATTAGGGCACTCTGAATACCCACATGATTTGTAAATACCCCATGAAAGAAATTAAGGCTTAGCTGACGTTGGCGGTCATATTTTGACCGCTTTCCGTTGCGGACGCTTCGAACGCGTCCAACGGTGTTAACTCTTTTCCCAACCCCGTGAGAACGTTGAAAAGAGGTAAGTGAACGTCCGACGCCTATACAATTGTTGACATCATCAACCATTGATTTTGTTTCTACTTCCCATCGTATTCTTTGAATATTCAGTTCAGATTCTCTGCTCGCAAATACAAATGCACTCTCGGTTAATTTAATTTCTCCGCTCAAATACTTCATTTAAACGCTTCGTTCAGATTCTTCGTTTTCGTTCGTTGCATCCTTACAAATTAGGTTACTGGAGTTCATAATTGAGTTCATAGAGTTCAGAAGAGTAACTTAGAAAAAATGCTCGAGTTAGGATGAAGGATTAGGTTTGATGGAGATTAATTTCTGAAATTTCCAAAATAGTATAACCCAGGAATAGTGGTGGTACTGGGAGGAATATTAGAATAGGTCAATGGTACGGGTTTTGGCTCTAACCCAATCCGAATCCGTTCTGTAAATGCGGATATGAGTTTTGCCTCCAACTACTCAGGTCCGACCATGTTCCGATCCGGTTACTATTATGGTCGGATACGATTTGGTCAAAATCCGATCTTATTTGAACCCGATTTGATAATTTGTTTTCCATAGATTTTAAGCATGAGTATATAAGTTGTTATTTTTATCATTTTGTTTGCTTGCATATAAATGTTTTTGCATACTATTATTGTAAATTTAAATACGTAACCATCCAACTTGTATGTTAACAATTACTTGTCTATAAGTTTTATAAAAATAGCAATTTTAGGATATTGTTTTAGTATATATATTTTGTATTTGGCATACGGATATTGTCCGACGGGACGGACTCAGATATTAGTTTGAATCGGACTGGGTCCGGATTTTGATTATTGTAACGGGAGAGTCCAGGTTACCAAACTGAAATCAGCCGTTGAGAAGCCTATTCTGGACACACCGTATACGGTAGAATCTCCTTTCCACGCTTATTTTCTGTTGCATGCTTCTTTTGAATATAATAATCCTCGCCCATTAATAGAATCATTACGCATATTTTCTTTCTTGTATGCAAATGGTAATCATTGAACATCACATCTAAATGTATTTGGCACCATCAATCATAATTTAATCTAATTTAATGATGAATAAATTATTCGGTTATTATAAATAAATAAACAAATTCTTATTGATGGAATAACTAACAACGCAAAGTTAATATTTAACACGTTAAGCATTGAAGGAAAAATGTATGAAACAATTTTAACTGTGCTTTACGCTATCAAAATTAAATTGGCACACATCCTTTACAAGGGAATATTTTACGCGTGCACCGAAGAAGTTAGGATAAATAGTAGATGTGGATATTTTGAATATATAGAGATATATATATATATCCCGGATATATATATATATATATATATATATATATATATATATATATATATATATATATATATATATATATCCCGGATAAACTTCTGAGGAGCTGTAACGATCCGGAAAATTTTAACAATTTTAATTGATTCTATAACGTATTTAATTGAACATTTGTGAAATCTTATAATAATTGAATTTTTAAATAAAATGTTTATATATTTAGAATACATATATTTAAATATAGCAGATTGTAAATTTTCAAATAATTTTATGGAAGTTTATTTAATTGAGAAAACGTGCTGTCCAATTCAAGCTATTAATTGCTTTAATTGATTTCTGAATCAGTGCGTAACGGTTTCTTTTTACTACCGTTAAAGATTTCTATTGCTTAATATTTTTCCAATTCAGGTAGACTTTTCCATTCGTAACCATTAATAAATTTGAGATCATCGACCTTGCTTTTATTATTCCTTGTAGTTTCGTGCACTGAGTTTACCTTTCCCACTACCCATAATTTTCTCTATACGTTTCTTTTGCAATTGAAGCATATATTTATATTTATGGTGTTGCGTTTATTCTGATCTCTCTTTATTTTTGTTTTTAACGCTTGAAAGAATCTCAAATCATCAAGCTAGTAGCATCTGTTCCTTCCCTCGCTTTCATAAGGCCTATAATATATAAACCACTTGCTTATAGATCTGAACACAACTATGTCATCAAATTTAATGTGCCTTTCTCTCCCTACTATTTCGGTTCCAACGTTCCTAGTGAATGGCTTTAATAATTTTTGGCTAAATCATAGCTACGGACTTTTCAAATTTCTTTCATTTTTTTATTTTTTTCCAGTTCCTTCATTTGCTTCAAAATTTTTGAACATGCCTAATCGTCTCAGCATGTATATATAATGCAAGCCTACCTTTCCTTGGAAAGCTATTGCTCACAAAATTTCCTGATTTCTTTCCTTTTATCCATTTTTATATCCTTCACTTTCAAAACTCATGATGTGTTGTACAAACAAACAAAAATTTATTGCCTTAAGTGTATAGCTAAATCAACTATTAACTGTTACAATTACTTTTATTTTTATATTCATTTCAATTTATTACTTAAATAACGTTTTGATGAATTAATGGACAGCTTTACGTTTCTTTTGCTTTTGAAAACTTTATATTTATAGTGTACGTTTCTTTTTCATTTCAAAAATTTGAAACATGCTGCCCCATTTAAGCCATTAATTGTTTTAATTATTTTTCTTAATCAACATATAAACGTTGCTTTTTATTATTCCAGGATTAACATCCATACTTTAATTCTGCTGTTCCATTTATTTCATTTGAAATCTAAATTTATTTACCATTCATTTATACGCCTCTTTCCCTTCCCTCTTTTACCTCTTCGTTTCCGTGTTTCTAGGAATATATATATATATAGTATAGCATAGATTGCATCTTCTTTTCTCTCTGTAGGCTATTCGTTGCCCTCAAATTAATATTAAAAGAGGAGAGAGCTTTGTAAATATTATATAAAGTCATATAGCACGTTCACATATCAGATGCAGACCTACCTTTATATTTAAGAAACTAGTATTTTCTCTATTGCCTGAAGAATGCCCTTCGTCATGTCATGTTGCTTGAATCACGCATGCATTCTTCCTTTAAAAATCGCCTGTTCTCATCTCCCCTCCATCTTTTCTTATTTCTTCCAAACCTGAGCATGAGCTCTCTCTTTTCCTTGGCCTGCCTCCTCCCCATGGCTGCATGCATTAGTTGGCAAAACATTTCCTCTCTGGTTTTTAAAAGTAAGTACGCATTTTATTTGATATAAGTCTATTTTATATATTAAGAACAATATAGATTGTGCATAAGTTTTGTTTTATATGTTTACTGCAACTATGTGGATTTTGAATTCCCTAACAGTTGAACTTTAAAAATAATAATATATTTCATAATAGTATATATATGATAATTGTTATATTTATAAACGTGTATATAAATATTTAACTTCTGTTCATATATAAAGGTTAGTATATATTTATACCGTATTACGTATATTATTTTAAGATTTTACGGTATATAGTTTTTGACTTTTGTTAGCATATAGTTATCGTACGGCTTTTAGATACGTATGTTTTACTAACTAGTTGATAAGTTAAATATATATATATATATATATATATACGCGTTTTATTTTACTATTGATAGCTTACGGTATATATGGTATAAGTTTGGCAGCCTTCTATTAATATACGTATTTTTATATGTTTTATATATTTGATTATAACAGTTTCAACTATAATAAAATATGTTATTTTATTAGCTTTCATATGTTAGATATATAAAATATAGTATTTCAATTTTCGTTACTGTTTTGGTATATATATTATATAAAATTGGTGGGTACAAGTTTGATAGGTCAATTTATAATATATATATTTTTATGATTTTTTTAGTATTTTAGAGTCTACCGTACTATATTTTATTTTATTTTCAACAATTTACATAAGTTATATTTAAAATGTAGGTATATATATAAAATTTTCTATGGTAGTTTTACAGTATAAGTTATATCAATATTTTATAATTTCAACAGTATATGCTTTCAAAAGTTTATTTCATGTCAGCCTTAAGGTTGTTTGCACTGACTGATATACGTTGGATTTATTTTTTAAGGGATGTGTATTTTGATTTCAAGTATAGTCATATGTATAGTCATATACAAATTGGTAGAGGAAATGTTATATAGTATATATATGGTTATATTAATATAGTCGGTCTGCACACCTATGTATATATATTAACCGAGGTATGCATATTTTATAAACTGTGTCTGCATATGTTGGCTAGTTGTATATAAGCTCACTAATCCTATTTATCTTCCTTGATCCAATTCTGATTTGAATTCGTCTATTCCTATTATCAGCTTTGATCATTGAACCATGTCCATCTAGCTTTGTTTTGGAATTCGGATCTGGATTTCATAACTCACTTCTTTTTCTCTGGCCTCGAAAGGTGAGAAATCACTCACGATTAACGTTCTTTTATTTACTAAATTTGATTTCAATTGAGACGACAATTGAAATACGAGGCTGTAGTTATTTAAATTGTTATATATGCTATTATCTGTAACTATTCACTTATGAGATATGACACCATATCCTATTGTTTGTATATTTATTTTGATGATATGTGCCTGTTGTTATTATTATTTACATATCTGTTATCACTCTGCAAGTTCCATGTTAGTATAGAAATCACTATGGGTTGAAATGATACATACCCGAACAAACTTTAGAATAATAGAAAATCGTTATGGGTTGAAATGATAAACCCAAGCGATTTTCATTTAATTGAATTGGGATTACGGGTTGAAATGCTATCCACCCGTATACATTTAGTGTACGGATTGAAATGATAAATATCCGTAACACTTGACCATATGATAAGAAATATATACAGACATCGTTGGTCCATATATATAAATATTTTGAAATTTGATTCATTTTTTTGGAAAGAAATATACGGTCTTATTAAATGTTAATCCTAAATTTTTTTTATATATAAAGGGTAATGATATATAGATTTAATAATATTTAATTTAGTCAAAATTTGATTTAATACATAAATTATGATAAATATTTATGTAAGTTTTATTTCAAAAAGTATTCTGCAATTTACTAAGATTGGAAGATAAATGTGGGTTTATCTAAATGGTATTTAAATAAGGATTTATTCAATTAAATCAATTTGAAATTATTGAATGGGAAATTTAAGGGTATGATTTTGTAACTGGATTTTTATTTAAGTGATTTAATGAATATTTCACGTTTAAATAAATTAAAGAAAATATTGAGTAAAATGTAATTTAAGGTTACTTAAATGATATTGTATCTAATGAGGGATTAATTTAAGACTAGATAATAATGAGGTTAATCGAGATCTATATGGAACTATTAAATTGAACATTTAATTAAATATTAAAGCTTTGAACTATATTGGGATTTAAATGGTTTATTTTGAGATTCAGATATGTATTTGAAATCAGTATAATTGAATTTATTATTTAGAAACTAAATTGATTAAAAAGTTAGTTTGAAACGTTGAATACTTAAAGTTTTGAAATATATTGAATATAAAGGGTATTTTGTGATTTCAAATCCGAATTTGAGATCGATAAAATTGAAGTGGTTATTTTAGAAATTGAGTTGAATTTAAATTAATAAATTGAGATTGAAATAGATTTAAATGGGATGGTCGGGTTGATGTTAAACGATTTGTTAAGTTGAGGGAATTGAAATTACTTTACTGTACAAATTATTTAATATATAAAAATACTATTTGGGAAGTATAGAGATATTTGAAGTGAAAATGATATTTGGTTTTGAAGTATAAATTAAGTTGAAAAGACTACAGTGTTGTAGTGTATATTCCTATCTTTTAGATAGTTCCATGGACCCTTAGAGGATGGTTATCCCAAACATCCTCTAAGTTAATTATATTTCAGTTGATATTTCACTTGAGTTAGATTTATAGATATAAGAATTTTAATCCTGACTCGAGTGTTTTGTGTTTTGCTTTACGCTCGGGTCAGACTGAGAGATACAACATTTGAGACTCACCTTCGAAGTTGGAGCTTTGCTTGAAGATCCAACTATCTATCCCTTCAGTCATCCAGTTGATTGGTTCAGAGAAGCCATCTGTTGCATTGGAGACTTCATGGCATTTGAACAATTCGGTTGTATTTTATTTCTAACTCTGAGGTATATAGTAGCTTCATGAACTACTATTCTTTATCTATTCCGCTGCATTGTATTACTCTGTGTAAGTGATCTATGATTGATTTATTTACTGTATATTTTAAGTTTTGCCAAATTTTATTAACAATTCGGTATTTTGAATTATTCAAGTCGGACATGTACGGTTTTATTGTCGATTTGAATGGTCCAAAATAGCGGGTTGTTACAGTTGGTATCAGAGCTTTGGCTCTAGGCAAAAGTTAGCATATATGGTAAATTTATTTACAGAATCACTTTCGCTCGAGTTGAATCTCTTCCTTTTGACTCGATTTCCCTTGAATTTTGGAATGTCCCTCGGTTCCGAAATTCATTCCGTCTCTCCCTATTTATATTCGTTTGATTCTGTAGTATCCCACAACTGCACTGAATGTTTTGTAAAGGGGGTGAAAACTCCTTTACAATTGGTGTTGATTCATCGAAGATTTCTGTATCCTCGGTTTACGATGCTGCTATATCTTGGTATGCCGAATTCTATCTCTGGCAATCGAATGTCGATTTGCTTTAGAATTCCGCATCAATTATATTTCTGAAGTCACGGTTGACCCGGTTAAGGTCGCCCGAGATTTATAGAAGTATATCCATCTTCTATTTTGTAATTTGATTTTCTCAACTTTGTTTGAGCCTATCTTCGAATCAGGATTCTATTGATTAGAGTTCCTCTAAATTAAATCTTTATCTTTTTTTTGAAATCCATTCTTGAATCATCCTTTGAAAGCCGGGTTTGTTGTATTTTAAAATTGTTTTATACGAAAATATTATTTTGATAACTATGATTTTATTCTATATACAGAAGTGAAAATGTTTTCGATAAGGATTATTTACCTATATATAAAACGAATAAGAAATGTTATTCTACATAAAAAGGTTTTGAAAGGATTTGAAATTTTGAAAAATTATAAGAAATCGATTTATATAAAAATGATTTATAACTGTAGAGTTAAATTTGAAATTCGAGAATTGAATTTCGGTATTTTGAAATTGGTTTTAAGATTTGGAAAATATATAAAAATAATACGATTTAAAAGTATTTTTCGAACATGAAATGCTTCAAATGAGTTCAAATGAATTTCGATAACTTTGAAGGAATTTTAAAGAAGTTTTCAAGAAAATAGAAGTCCAGAACTCACGTATGTCGCTGGAAAGTAATTTCGGTGATGAGTGCACGCATCATCGACATTGATTTTCGAGCCTCTGAGTGGGGGAGAGGCCACTTTAATAGCTTTCTATGCGAGTGATTTTGTAAAACCGTTTTTGATTTCAAATTCCGAAGAATAATTTGATGTTTTAGAAAGATATAAGTATATATTTGAAACAATTGAAAATGAGACCGGTGTTTAGTCCTCGAGTTTCAGATTTAATAATTGGTTTATTGATTTATGTTGATTTTCAAATCTTGAATTTGGAAATTTAATTTCCCTAACTATTTTGAATGTTCGAACACTTCCAAATCGAAATTTAATTTTTAAAGCTAAGAAATTTCGAAAAGTACAAAATGTTTGATAAAGAATATAAATTTAGTTTTGAAATGTTTGAAAAAAAAATAGTTTGAATAATGGTTTTCAGAAAGGTAAATTGGATATTTCAAATAGAAATAGATAGTTTAAAAGTTTTAAAGGGATAATTATAAATTTGGAAACCATTTTTGAGTATAATTGATTTTGAGAAAATATTTGGTTTTGAAATTAAATTGAAATTAAAAACCAGTACTTATATGGTGATTTTGCAATTGAATTTGTTTGACTTGAATTATTTAAGTTTGGAAACTGGGATAATTTTCTAAACCTATTATTTTGGGAACTTTGAAATTTAGATACTTAATTTGGAAGAAAATTTGGTGAAATCATATATGATTTGGAAACTGAATGGATATTGAATGATTTGAAATTGAGAACCTTATAATATTAAGCACTTGATTTGGGAGTGGTCAAACTTATATAAAATGGATTTGTATAAGTATGAAGTTGATTTTGAAATCTATTGATTTGAAAGGTACTCAATTTGGAAAGGGAATTTTTATAATCAAAGTCTATATAAGTATGATTTGATATACTATTGATTTGGAAAGTATTCGAGTTGAAAAGGAATCCTATATATAATAGACTTTATATAAGTACGATACTTGAAAGTATTTGGAAAGGTACTATATGATATGTATTTTCGAAGTAAAGATATGGAAAGTGCCTTCTACTTGATATCCGCTTTGTGGCCACATCGTGGATTCATTCTATCGATATTATTCTCTTTGATTTTTGGTTTTCCGGATGTAATACTCGGGTGTTCCCACCGTGGCGTAACCCATGGTTTCTTTTTTTTCTCTCGTGAATGCATAGCGAAATTGCCGGGCTGAGTCTTGCCTAGGGGTATGGATTGTTTCCTGGGGGATCCAGACGTAACCATTGTGTATCCTGCAATCTATGTAGGTCGCGAATAGTAGCGCAAGTGCCTGGCTGAGTCTTGCCTAGGGGTACAGATTGTTTCCTGGGGGATCCAGGCGTAACCATTGTGTATCCTGCACCCTACTAGTCATCATGGCGTAACTCGCAGGGCTGAGAAAGCTTACGATATGGATTGTTTCCTGGGGGACCCAGGCGTAACCATTGTGTATCTGCAAACCATGATCGGACAAAGGTTTTGGTTTGGTTGTTTTGTTTGGATTGTACTTTCCATATCTGTTTTTAAGGGTTTTTAAGTATTTTCACTGGTTGCTGAAACAGGTCTACTAAGTACTTGAAGAACTCTAGCTTTGCGCCTGATCAACGCATGGCCAGCGTCTGCAAGAACGAGGATAAACTTGTTAAAACATTGAGTTATAAAAGTATTTTCGAAAGAAAAATTGGTTTCGATATAAAAGTATTTTATTTATAAAGGTATTTTATTATAAAAGTATTTTCAAAAAGAAATTTTGTATTAATATTTGAAATTTAAACTCTTATGGTTTGAAATAAATTATTCGTGCCCGATTCTATTCTTTTGAATCTACCTCATCTGCTCAGCTTTATTTTTCACCTATATTCCGTTTTCGGAATCTACCTTCCTTTCCTTTTTGAATAAATCTTTTAAATATTGCTTATTTGTATACTACATTGTTTTATATAAAATTTTAGTGTTATAAATATTTTTGAAGTTATAAATTAAATAAAACATTTTAAAGAAAATGATTATTAATTTATTGATAATATTTGAAAGGTATCTTGAGAAAAATTAAAAATTTCATAAATTTTGGATTTAATATTTTCAATAGTCTTTGTAAATAGAAGTAATAATGTAAATAATTGTTTGCAAAGGAGTTTGAGAAGTATTAAATATTAAAGAAAATTTAATTTCAAATAAAATTTTCAAATAAATATTTTAAATAAAATTTATATAGTTTTAAAATTTATTGTTCATCTTGGCTTTCAATCTATTTTTTTTTTGGTTGTTTTATTCTCCTACCTCCTTCCTTTTCAGGGACGAAATGTTTTGAGTGGGGAAGAGTGTAACGACCTGGAAAATTTTAACAATTTTAATTGATTCTATAACGTATTTAATTGAATATTTGTGAAATCTTATAATAATTGAATTCTTAAATAAAATGTTTATATATTTAGAATACGTATATTTAAATATAGCAGATTGTAAATTTTCAAATAATTTTATGGAAGTTTATTTAATTGAGAAAACGTGCTGTCCAATTCAAGCTATTAATTGCTTTAAATGATTTCTGAATCAGTGCGTAACGGTTTCTTTTTACTACCGTTAAAGATTTCTGTTGTTTAATACTTTTCCAATTCAGGTAGACTTTTCCATTCATAACCATTAATAAATTTGAGATCATCGACCTTGCTTTTATTATTCCTGGTAGTTTCGTGCACTGACTTTACCTTTCCCACTACCCATAATTTTCTCTATACGTTTCTTTTGCAATTGAAGCGTATATTTATATTTATGGTGGTGCATTTATTCTGGTCTCTCTTTATTTTTGTTTTTAACGCTCGGAAGAATCTCAAATCATCAAGCTAGTAGCATCTGTTCCTTCCCTCGCTTTCATAAGGCCTATAATATATAAACCACTTGCTTATAGATCTGAACACAACTTTGTCATCAAATTTAATGTGCCTTCCTCTCCCTATTATTTCGGTTCCAACCTTCTTAGTGAATGGCTTTAATAATTTTTGGCTAAATCATAGCTACGGACTTTTTAAATTTCTTTCATTTTTTTTTTATTTTTTTCCAATTCCTTCATTTGCTTCAAAATTTTTGAACGTGCCTAATCATCTCAGCATGTATATATAATGTAAGCCTACCTTTCCTTGGAAAGCTATTGCTCACAAAATTTCCTGATTTCTTTCCTTTTATCCATTTTTATATCCTTGACTTTCAAAACTCATTATTTGTTGTACAAACAAACAAAAATTTATTGCCTTAAGTGTATAGCTAAATCAACTATTAACTGTTACAATTACTTTTATTTTTATATTCATTTCAATTTATTACTTAAATAACGTTTTGATGAATTAATGGACAGCTTTACGTTTCTTTTGCTTTTGAAAACTTTATATTTATAGTGTACGTTTCTTTTTCATTTCAAAAATTTGAAACATGCTGCCCCATTTAAGCCATTAATTGTTTTAATTATTTTTCTTAATCAACATATAAACGTTGCTTTTTATTATTCCAGGATTAACATCCATACTTTAATTCTGCTGTTCCATTTATTTCATTTGAAATCTAAATTTATTTACCATTCATTTATACGCCTCTTTCCCTTCCCTCTTTTACCTCTTCGTTTCCGTGTTTCTAGGAATATATATATATATAGTATAGCATAGATTGCATCTTCTTTTCTCTCTGTAGGCTATTCGTTGCCCTCAAATTAATATTAAAAGAGGAGAGAGCTTTGTAAATATTATATAAAGTCATATAGCACGTTCACATATCAGATGCAGACCTACCTTTATATTTAAGAAACTAGCATTTTCTCTATTGCCTGAAGAATGCCCTTCGTCATGTCATGTTGCTTGAATCACGCATGCATTCTTCCTTTAAAAATCGCCTGTTCTCATCTCCCCTCCATCTTTTCTTATTTCTTCCAAACCTGAGCATGAGCTCTCTCTTTTCCTTGGCCTGCCTCCTCCCCATGGCTGCATGCATTAGTTGGCAAAACATTTCCTCTCTGGTTTTTAAAAGTAAGTACGCATTTTATTTGATATAAGTCTATTTTATATATTAAGAACAGTATAGATTGTGCATAAGTTTTGTTTTATATGTTTACTGCAACTATGTGGATTTTGAATTCCCTAACAGTTGAACTTTAAAAATAATAATATATTTCATAATAGTATATATATGATAATTGTTATATTTATAAACGTGTATATAAATATTTAACTTCTGTTCATATATAAAGGTTAGTATATATTTATACCGTATTACGTATATTATTTTAAGATTTTACGGTATATAGTTTTTGACTTTTGTTAGCATATAGTTATCGTACGGCTTTTAGATACGTATGTTTTACTAACTAGTTGATAAGTTAAATATATATATATATATACGCGTTTTATTTTACTATTGATAGCTTACGGTATATATGGTATAAGTTTGGCAGCCTTCTATTAATATACGTATTTTTATATGTTTTATATATTTGGTTATAACAGTTTCAACTATAATAAAATATGTTATTTTATTAGCTTTCATATGTTAGATATATAAAATATAGTATTTCAATTTTCGTTACTGTTTTGGTATATATATTATATAAAATTGGTGGGTACAAGTTTGATAGGTCAATTTATAATATATATATTTTTATGATTGTTTTAGTATTTTAGAGTCTACCGTACTATATTTTATTTTATTTTCAACAATTTACATAAGTTATATTTAAAATGTAGGTATATATATAAAATTTTCTATGGTAGTTTTACAGTATAAGTTATATCAATATTTTATAATTTCAACAGTATATGCTTTCAAAAGTTTATTTCATGTCAGCCTTAAGGTTGTTTGCACTGACTGATATACGTTGGATTTTATTTTTTAAGGGATGTGTATTTTGATTTCAAGTATAGTCATATGTATAGTCATATACAAATTGGTAGAGGAAATGTTATATAGTATATATATGGTTATATTAATATAGTCGGTCTGCACACCTATGTATATATATTAACCGAGGTATGCATATTTTGTTGCATATTTTATAAACTGTGTCTGCATATGTTGGCTAGTTGTATATAAGCTCACTTATCCTATTTATCTTCCTTGATCCAATTCTGATTTGAATTCGTCTATTCCTATTATCATCTTTGATCATTGAACCGTGTCCATCTAGCTTTGTTTTGGAATTCGGATCTGGATTTCATAACTCACTTCTTTTTCTCTGGCCTCGAAAGGTGAGAAACCACTCACGATTAACGTTCTTTTATTTACTAAATTTGATTTCAATTGAGACGATAATTGAAATATGAGGCTGTAGTTATTTAAATTGTTATATATGCTATTATCTGTAACTATTCACTTATGGGATATGATACCATATCCTATTGTTTGTATATTTATTTTGATGATATATGTCTGTTGTTATTATTATTTACATATCTGTTATCACTCTGCAAGTTCCCTGTTAGTATAGAAGTCACTATGGGTTGAAATGATACATACCCGAACAGACTTTAGAATAGGAGAAAATCGTTATGGGTTGAAATGATAAACCCAAGCGATTTTCATTTAATTGAATTGGGATTACGGGTTGAAATGCTATCCACCCGTATACATTTAGTGTACGGATTGAAATGATAAATATCCGTAACACTTGACCATATGATAAGAAATATATACAGACATCGTTGGTCCATATATATAAATATTTTGAAATTTAATTCATTGTTTTGGAAAGAAATATATGGTCTTATTAAATGTTAATCCTTAAATTTTTTTATATATAAAGGGTAATGATATATAGATTTAATAATATTTAATTTAGTCAAAATTTGATTTAATACATAAATTATGATAAATATTTATGTAAGTTTTATTCCAAAAAGTATTCTGCAATTTACTAAGATTGGGAGATAAATGTGGGTTTATCTAAATGGTATTTAAATAAGGATTTATTCAATTAAATCAATTTGAAATTATTAAATGGGAAATTTAAGGGTATGATTTTGTAACTGGATTTTTATTTAAGTGATTTAATGAATATTTCACGTTTAAATAAATTAAAGAAAATATTGAGTAAAATGTAATTTAAGGTTACTTAAATGATATTGTATCTAATGAGGGATTAATTTAAGACTAGATAATAATGAGGTTAAATCGAGATCTATATGGAATTATTAAATTGAACATTTAATTAAATATTAAAGCTTTGAACTATATTGGGATTTAAATGGTTTATTTTGAGATTCGGATATGTATTTGAAATCAGTATAGTTGAATTTATTATTTAGAAACTAAATTGATTAAAAAGTTAGTTTGAAACGTTGAATACTTAAAGTTTTGAAATATATTGAATATAAAGGGTATTTTGTGATTTCAAATCCGAATTTGAGATCGATAAAATTGAAGTGGTTATTTTAGAAATTGAGTTGAATTTAAATTAATAAATTGAGATTGAAATAGATTTAAATGGGATGGTCGGGTTGATGTTAAACGATTTGTTAAGTTGAGGGAATTGAAATTACTTTACTGTACAAATTATTTAATATATAAAAATACTATTTGGGAAGTATAGAGATATTTGAAGTGAAAATGATATTTGGTTTTGAAGTATAAATTAAGTTGAAAAGACTGCAGTGTTATAGTGTATATTTCTATCATTTAGATAGTTCCATGAACCCTTAGAGGATGGTTATCCCAAACATCCTCTAAGTTAATTATATTTCAGTTGATATTTCACTTGAGTTAGATTTATAGATATAAGAATTTTAATCCTGACTCGAGCGTTTTGTGTTTTGCTTTACGCTCGGGTCAGACTGAGAGATACAGCATTTGAGACTCACCTTCGAAGTTGGAGCTTTGCTTGAAGATCCGGCTATCTATCCCTTCAGTCATCCAGTTGATTGGTTCAGAGAAGCCATCTGTTGCATTGGAGACTTCATGGCATTTGAACAATTCGGTTGTATTTTACTTCTAACTCTGAGGTATATAGTAGCTTCATGAACTACTATTCTTTATCTATTCCGCTGCATTGTATTACTCTGTGTAAGTGATCTATGATTGATTTATTTACTGTATATTTTAAGTTTTGCCAAATTTTATTAACAATTTGGTATTTTGAATTATTCAAGTCGAACATGTACGGTTTTATTGTCGATTTGAATGGTCCAAAATAGCGGGCTGTTACAGTAGCAGTAAAGGCGTCCGCTGATTCAAGGCCCCATACCTTCGAGTAAATTTGTATAGAATGAGGAAGCGCATGATAGAAATCGAACTTGTGTCTTTTTGGCAGAACCCATGCTTTTTTTCACTGCGCTGCACCCGCGGACTTATAGAAGGATATATTGTTATTATAATCATAAAAAATAATCAAATTGTATTTATGGAACTCACTTCAAACTTGTTCAAAATAGATACCTCCTTTTCAATAAAACATTAATTCATGCTTGCGCTTTCAAGCGAAAGAAAAAATTACATATTAAGAAAAAAAATGTACTTATGCATATATATTTGTGTCCGCCCAGTATAAAATTGATAAGTATAAATTCTGTCCTAGTGAAAACAAGGTCTTGATTGACTTTAATTTGAACTGAACTACGTGGCAGAAAAAAATTATTTTGAAAGGCTTGCAATTAAAATTTGTTCGTAATGCTAGACATATAAACATGGATAATTAAGCTCTAGTTCTTGATCACCATGTCTCATCAGTGGTAGTTCGGGTTAAAAATATGCTACACAATGTTTGTTTTATATATTAGTTAATTTGTTCCTCAACTAATTAACTAAGAAAAGTATTAGAGTTGACTTAATAAGAGATATTTATAAACGTAATTCTCTCAAATAGCTTCATTTTTGTGAAAATCAAATAAATAAATATACGGTCTAATATATTTATTATTTGACTGATTATGAGAGATATATTAGCAAATATATCTATACGTTTCTATTGGTTGGTAGTAGCTATAAATATGTATATCAGGAGAGTCATTTTTTACTAAGGATTTGGTATTGAGATTGGGTTTTAATTTTTAGGTTTTTCTTGTAATCTTTTGGTGAATTAATAAAGGTTTAGTTAGAAGAAAAAAGTCATTTTTTTTAGTTCGTATATCTTCTAACATCTAATTGTGTAAAGATCCTAAAAAACTTCCCCAACGAATTGGTATCAACGCCTACTACACAATTTTTTTGAAGAAGGTTTGATCGTGGAGAAGATAAGCGTGGAAAATTTTAATGAGAGAAATTGAAGATTATGAAAGATGGAGATGGAGGATTTTTTATATCTCAATAATCTGCAGCACTCATTAGAAAACAATGGGGAGAAACATAGTAATTTATCTGAAGCAAAATGAAAGACTTTGAATAGAAAAGCTGTGACCGCTATTCAGTGTTTTTTTGGAGAATTCGGTACATATTGTTGCTAAATAAACATCTGCTTATGCAATCTGGAAGAAATTGAAAGGAATCTATCCAAAGAACTCTGCAACAAACAAGGCTCTTCTTATGAGAAGATAGGTGAAACTAAAGCTTAAGAAAGGTGGGTCAATTGAGGATCATCTTAATGACTTTCAGGCAATTGTGATGGCTGCTATGAATTACAAAGTAGATGATGGGGCACAAGCTTTGATGCAGTGAGTTCTTAGATTGGAGTTATAGAGGCAAATTTATTTGAATCAAGGTCTAGCATGCAACGAAAAACCACAAAGTCTGCTTGAAGACCTTTATGGTTTTACAAGAAATTCTGATTTATTGATGATATGTATGTTAAATGGGAGCATGCATAACTAGGTGGTTTGAAGGATGATTAAGTTTGTTTTCAAACAAAGGTGTAGCACGTGAAGAATATTGTGTCGAGATGGAGTGTTAAAGATATGCGACATAATATATATTTTATATATTAGTTAATTTTTTGGTTGACAAATTAACTATGGAAAGTATTGGAATGGACTTAGTAAGAGATATTTATGCATGCAATTCTCTCGAATATCTTTATTTTTATGAAAATCAAATAAATAACTATATGGTCAAACATATATATTTATTTGACTGATATGAGAGATATATTAGCAAGTATATCTCTATATTTCTATTGGTTGGTAGTAGCTATAAATATATATGTCGAGAGAGTAATTTTTTATTAAGGGTTTTGGTATTGAGATTGGTTCTCAATTTTTAGGTTTTTCTTGTAATCTTTTGGTGAACTAATAAATGTTTTGTTTGGAGGAAAAAATCATTTTTTTACTTCATATCTCTTCTAAATTCTATTTGTGTAGATATCCTAAAAAAATTCCCAAATAGTTCATACATTTAACTTAAGCTAAGAAACGTTGAGCATAAGGTTTATGTCTCCAGCCAGTCTATGATGGCCAAACATGGAAAAGTGAGGTCGAAATAGGCTATGTAGTTAAAGCCCCGTTAAAGTCTCAAACATCCCCTCTAAAACACGGTGCTTTTTAACCGATATGCTTTTTCAATGCAACGCTATTGAACAGTAAATTCACTTAAATCACCGTTGTATTCTACTACATTGGCTAAATGAATTGTTTTTAGCAACCGCTTTAGCCATATTAGTACAAAAAAAAATTAATTGACCTAGTTCGCTTTTAAAAAATAATTAATATAATTAGATCAAAGACCTATCAAGGCCTAAGTGCCCAAAACAAGAAAGGAATCTATTTTAACAACCAAGCTAGGACTACATAAATCATAATATTCTTTGTTTCATTATATAAGACTAAAATATATTTCTTTTTCCAGCTGAAATAATGCGAGAGAAAAATTAAATTAAATTGACTTTGAAGATTTTATTTTATTTTCACTAGAGATTTTTACACCTCCACTGCTATAGACCCGCTAAACCGTTTAACCGTACTCAAAAAGCTAAAGTATAAATTTAACATAAGACTTGTTGCATGTGAACTATTAAGTTCTTTCCTATAATTTGAATATTTTTCCTATGTTGTATCAAATAAGTTACAATTCATTCTCGGTTCCAAAAAATTAGAAATAGAAAAACCAAAATATAATTCAAATTAGCTATGATTTATTTAGAAAATGGTTTAAGTTACAATATCAACCTTTAAACCCATTTTAGCAATGAAGACGTACTATCTGTTTTGAACATATTAATAATAAAAATGCAATGATTGTGAGTGAATATCATGATTTTGCTATGGTGTGCAATATTAAATGAACTAAATATTCTAGAGCTATTTACTTATATTTTCTTAATACTCACTAGTCATTTGCTAACGCTTGTTGCTTTCGGTAAGCATCCAGAGCCTTCCATAGCTTATTAGAGGCCCAATGCCCAAACATGCCCGAAACATTTTCAGTTAGGGGGAAAAAGAAAACAGAGGCCTTAACGTGAAATTTTAAATCAATAGTTGAAAATACATGCTCAATACCTAACTTGAACTTAGATGGATTAAGAGCAAAGCATATCATCTTACATTTTCACTAAACCTAGTAGTTTCAAGGATGCAAATCTTCATATTAATTTATAGCTAGTTATTATATATATATTTATAAAGGAAATTAAATTTTTGAGACCCTCTAAAATCCGAGGCCCTAGGTGATGAATTTGGTAGCGTTGGGCTAGGAAAGACCCTCTATACATCAATTACATTTCTTCATGCCCGATCACACTAATATTTATGTATACATACGCATCAAAAACCCTCCAAAACATCTAATATAGCATAGTACATCAAGAGTTATAATAACACACAACAACATCGTGTGTGTGTGTGTGTGTGTGTGTGTGTGTGTGTGTATATATATATATATATATATATGCGTACACACACAGATAAATACACTGCACGTATAAATCACTATCAATTACACTTATTCATAATTATTTTATTCTATCGGAATACATACTCTCAAGTCTGATTGTTTTATTCATGCACAATCTCACTAAGCTTACAAAACAAACATGTTATCAGCAAATTTTCCACAATATTCGAATAGATTCAAATGATTAAATTAGGCTACTAAATGAAAAAGAGATGGATATAAACACTTAGAAAAACATCACAAGTCGATAGAATGTTGAAAAGTGGAACTTGACTACATGGATCCTCATTGAGTTATGTCCCATGGATCATCATCGAGCTGTGCATAGGCGCAACCTGTGAAAGTTGAAAAGAAACTCGAAGCAAATGGTGGAATGCCCGAAAACAAAACAACTCCAAATAATGCTTGGAGGCAAGCCCGGAGAAAAGCACGAAGTGGCCTGTAGTCCAAGTCAGATCGGTGACAAGTTGTAAGCCATGGATCTTCATCGATATATAAAAGCTTGGATCGAGGTTGGCCATGAGATTTTTATCGGACGACATGGAGACTATGTGTATTAGTTTTCAAAGCTAAATATGGAGATCTTTGTCTAAAGATAGAGGTGGAGAGTGCTTGGAAAATGGACCTTTACTTCTTCTTGATTCTGAACTTCTAACAATGGCTAATTGTAAAATCATAACTTTGAAAAATACTTTGTTGGATTCTCACCCAGTTGAGATTATAGAGTTGTAAAATAACAGTTTGTAAAAAACCTCAAAACGAATATAAAAAGATAAAGTGGACGTAAGTCGGAGTATTATCCGAACCACTATAAGCATCTTGTGTTCATTCTTGCTATTTCTTTCTTTTCTTTGATATTTTTCATTTTTATACCCAATTCGGTGTTTTTGCCAATATCGGTGCAAACATTTTGGTATTTTCATTGAGAGAACTCGAATTTAACAATTTAAAACTTGAATTTGAAGAGGATGAAAATGCCTAACACAAGATCTATGATTGGAAGAAGTCAACAAGGATTAGGGACAGCCACGAGGCATCCTTAGGATCAAACCCCGTCCATGTAACTAGAAATGAGATAGAGAGAGTGATGAAGGAAATGAAAGATAGGATGATAGCTCACTAGAGGGAAATGTTAAACAAACTCTTTTAAAGAATGGAATAACAAGAAACAACTGGAGTAGCCAGGAACCAAAATTAGAGGACAAAAGGAAAAACAATTGTACATGGAAATGAAACATGAAGAGTTAGATTCAACCCTAAGGAACTCACAGATCGGTGCCAATCCAAGAGGTCAATTCGGTCCGAGTCATGGGTCTCAGTGGGCATGATGGATATTAATGAAGCATGTCCGAGGAATAAAGTTGAGCCACAGAATGAGAATCAAAACGTGAATGCGAATGTATAACAACAGGAGTTGAAGCCAAAAGTTCATCATAGGAATGAGGGTAAGATGTAAGCATGGATCAGAGACTTCCATTAGATGATGACAATAAGATTGCTGAAATGGTAAGTGGACCCCAGGTTTGGAGCTTGAAGGAAGTGAATAGGAACTAATTCACCCCAAACATATGGTATGCAAGAAATCCAACTGTTTTCAAACTACCGGCGCTAAAAGCATATGATGGAAAGACAAATCCGATCATTCATTTAATGAGAATGGGTGCTTCTGAGGAGGCAATATGATGGCGTTTCCCATTATATTTGACAGATTTGGCAGCGATGTGGTTCAGACAATAGGAGAATTGGTCCATTAGCACGTGGAGCGAATTTTAGATAGATTTATGAAACAGTTCAGATTTCACATTACACTACCAAAATAGTTTGATGATGCTTTCGAGTATGAGGCAGAGGGTCAGAGGGACCCTACATAGTTACTTAACCCGATTCAATGCGGCAGCCGTCACAGTTTATAAGCCGGATCCATCGATAATTATGATAGCGGTGGTTTTAGGAGTTGTGAGTAAGACTTTCAAAGTTTCTTTAAAGAAAGATCCACCAGTGGATCTGGTGATTTTCCTTTATCAAGCCAGGAAATTCCTATGTTAGGAGGATGTAGTAGTGAATGAAGGCACTGATGTGAATGCTGTAAGTTGTGGTGGACCGTTCGAAATAAGATATGGAAAGGACAAAGGAAAGCAGAAAGTTAATGACGACTTCAGAGGACCAAACTAGATGAAGAGGGAACTAACATTTTCCTCTTATATTGAATTGACCGAAACCCCGAAGAGGATTTACTTGGGTACAACGGGGAAGATTCCATATCGATAACCACCAAAGAGAAAGCCCATGGATTGGGAGAAGAGGTTTGGAAACTTTTGCATGTTTCATGAGCTGGACATGCATAAAACAAGTGACTGCAGGCATCTACGGGATTCGATAGAAGAGTTGGTTCGAAACAACTGTTTACCACAATATGTAACAGATCAAACCACGATGGTGCAGCCGAAGCGACCATCATCTATGGCGGATTTTTCTTGATCTATCCAGGGAACAAGGCCAAGAATGGTTATCCCATGATTGAGATGAATTAGGATCAGGCATGATCTCTGCACTGCTTTTACTTTAAATAAACTAACAAAGGATTACTACCAGGCCACAATCATGTGCATGGGGTCTCGATCGGTCCTTGAACACACCTTGAGTTTGGGTTAGAGAGCAATCCTTGATCGGATTAGATGCTTTGATGTTTGAACTCAATAAAATGATAAATGACGGATGAGTGGATTTAGAAAGCACTTGAAACTAACGATCGATATTGATATTACAACAGATTTCTAATGAAGTTTGGTTATTCCTTAAAAGTAGGATTATGAAAGATAAAATACGAGTTCCCTCGTCAGAGAGTGGGTGGGCAGATTCATACAAGATAACAAACCCCTTCGTCGGAGAGCAAGTGGATGGATGCGTTTGGATAACAAACCCCTTTACCGGATAGTGAGTAGATAGGTACACTCGGATAGCAAGCTCCTTTCCTAAAGAGTGAATGGACAGGTGTGCTCGGATAGCACACCCTTACTCCGGAGAATGAATGGATGAGTGTGGTCAAATAGCAAGTCCCTTCTTCAAAGAGTGAATGGATGTGTGTGCTCGGATAGCAAGTATCCTTATTTGAGAGTGAGTGGATGGGTTCCCTCGGACTATAGGTCTCCTCACCGAAGAATGAGAAGATGGACTTGCTTGGATATTGGATCCTATCATTGTAGAGCGCGTAGATTGGGCTCAATCTAATGTGTGATTTGGAGAGGTCAAAATCTAGATTGGATATGTGATCTGGAGAGATCATAATTTGGATAGAACATGACCCAAAGAGATCAAAGATTGGATTGGGTATATGATCCAAAAAGATAAAAAATTGGATTGGATATACGATAACTTAATTCAGAGAGATCAAGAGCTATGCTGGATATCGATTTTGCGATCCAAAAGAGATCGGAACCTAGAATGGATGTTGATTATGTGATCCGAAGGGATCACAAATCAGATATTAGGAATTGAGCTCCACTCGACTTTGAAATGGTTTGAATATGGTAATAGGATAACATCATTTCCTCGATTTGTTTAGACTTATTTATGATGGGATGTTGGGTGATTATAAATGATTGATAAATGATGCTCCAATCGATGGAAATGCACTATCATAATTGATAACTTATGATAACCAAATAATTGATGAAATTCATTGCTTCGATTTGATTGGTTGTTCTTATAGTGGGATGCTAGGTGATACTAGCCGACTTATAAGCAATGCTCCTATTGGTGGCAATGAACTTCCACAATTATTGATTCATAATTACCTAGCATATGATTTACCCACGATAACAATATCCTATGGGAACATGGGACCACACCGATATAGATTTATGACAAGATAGCTTAATCTTGAGCGAACATGGGATGCCATTGATATTGATATATGACTGCTAACTCTTGTGAGAACACATGATGATTTACATTTACAATATACGATATATGATACGATAATTTCAGGTGAACATGGAATAATGATGATTTGTGATTACACTAAAGGAAGACCAAGTTCTTGGATATGGAGGTCTAGAATGATCTTTGATTTACATGTGAATCCGAAGGAACCAGATGATTCATTTCGGTTTGATTGGTTAATAGCCAGAGAGCTCATCTACTAACGACTTGCCAAATTTAATATTCGTTCTTGAGGAAAGCACACATTCTATTCCCAAGATGTGCTTTGGAGGGAATATTATTATCAGTAAAATTTGAATAGTCTTTGAGTAGCCTCAAATAATTAAACTAGGCTAAGGAATGTAGAGGAAATAGATACAAACACTTAGAGAAAAAAATCACAGGACGATAGAATGAAGAAGTACAAAATAGATAGTTAAAAAGTGGAAATTGACTCCATGGATCCCCATTAAGTTATGCCCCATGGATCGTCACCGAGTAGTGCATAGGAGAGACCTAAAAAAGCCGAAGAGAAACTCGAAACAAGCGGTGGAAAGCACGAAAGCAAAACAACTCCTAGCAATGCTTGAAGGCAAGCCAAAAGCAAAGTATGAAGTGGCTCGAAGTCCAAGTCGGATCGGTGATAAGTTATAAGCCATGGATCATCACCGATCTATGAAAGCTTAGATCAGGGTTGGCAATGAAATTTTTATGGGATGACGCGGATGACGTGGAGATCATGTGTAGCAATTTTCAAAGCCAACTACGGAGATCTTGGCCTATAAATAGAGGTGGAAAGTGCTTGGAAAAGGACTTTTGCTTCTTCTTTATTTTGAACTTCTAAGTATGATGGGTGGTAAAATCATAACCCTGAAAATTACTATGTTTAATTCACACGGATTTGAGATTACCGAGCTATGAAAACCTAGTTTATAAAAACTCCTATAAATGAATATAAAAGGATAAAATGGAAGTAGGCCAAAGTATTTTTCGAACCAATATAAATGGATTTAAATTTCTAGCAAAAACCACTATCTTAAATGAAAACACTGCTACCTTCACCATCCAACCATATATCCATCTACTGATCTACTCCTTACCCTCATCACAGCGCCACCTATAAACTATTATTGTTGTAACAACAATCTTATCATGCATATCCTCGACAACAGATTCTTCAGCTCCTTGCTCCCATTATCTACTTTAGTTAGTTTTAGCTTAGATTTATATGTGTTTGGTTTTATTTTTGAGACATTTTCTTCGTTGATTTGAAAAAGAAACTACCGGAAAGCATTTATTTAGAATTTCGAAGCAGACCAAGAGATTTCAATATTTGAGAGTATATCCAACGATTGATGTAATTTACTTTTTCAATTATGTATAAATAAAATGAATTCATTATGGTTTTAGCCAATGCCAAATATTGGATCCCAACGTGCTTTGAAAATGATTTTAGAGGTGAAGGAAAGGGAATGGAACTACCAATTAGCAGAGGCCTCCTTTGAAATAAGTTGACGATTGCTCAATAGTCCAGCATCACGATTCTCATTAACAAGATTTCCATGTTTATCCTCTGCTTGCTCTTGTTGCACCGTATGTGAGCATTGGTGGTGTGCTACAGAGTTGTCGAAGTTTGATGACCTTAGGGGGTTTTAAGATACTAGTTTTTCGATCCCAACCATCCTCTCTTTGATTTGGGCCATAAAGGCGTTAAAGTATCTAGTATAGGGTCGATGGCTATTTTCTATGGTGGGCAGAGGGGTTCAGATAAGGAAGTGAAAGGTCTATTACCTAGCTTTGTAGCTAGGTTTTTAGGTTCTTATGGAAGAGGAGCGGAAGAGTTTGTAGATTGCATGATTTAAATTTTGGGGAAGCTACAAGAATTGAGAATATGGTACTTTAGTTAATATTTGCTGGGGGCTCGGCCCTCCTTCTAGCACTAAAATGTTGCTGAGACTTTCCATCTCGCAACACCAAACTAATTGTGAAGCAACAACCATCCAGTACGCTTCCACGATTGTGAATCAACAATATTAATCGCACTAAATTTGCCTTAAGGGTAGTAATTATATTGTTGTATGCTTACATAATTAGGTAGTTGCACTTTAACTATTTGTTAAAATGTCAAGTTTGCCTTATACCCAATTTAAGTAAAATCAAAGAGAATCTAGTACTATAAATAGCAATTAGAATCGTGCAGAAAAAGTAGATGACATAAATTTACGTTGTTCATATTTTGAAGAATCCTACGTCCACGGATCAAGTCTTTTCTCATATTCTTCTCGTTGGAACAAACATTTTAATGGCAGAGAGTACAAGTTTATTTAGTATAGAATTTAGAGAATATCTAAAAGTCCATTTGTTTTCTGTAGTACTATTCTATTTATAGTACTATGACATCATGCAGATTGCTCATTTCCCTTTTCCAGCTTTCCTTCTCCACCGTCTGATTTTTTATGTGTCCTTCATCACGTTGCTTATTGATCTATGCATGGATTGCTGATGTGGTTAGTGGTTTGGCAATTTCTTAGGCTGGAAGATTTAACTGAAGGCAGGAATTGTGAATTTGGGGTTTAGGTGGGAGCTATGTATTTAATATCGGATAATGCCACTGATATATGGCCGATATATCTTATATCACTCCTAAGCCGACCCTTTTCAAAATGCCATTTGAAATATCGAAACGATATATCGTCCGATATTTGTCAATATATCGCTCCGATATTCAGCGTAAAATACCCAATATTTTTTAAGAATATCGTTCATTATTGCATGTGTTGGAGAAAATGTAATTGCAAATAAATATCTTTACATTCTCAACGTTTTTTATGTTTATGGTGAACGACAGTATCTAAACCATATTAGAAATCTCAATGCACTAATTTTTCAATCTTAACCATATAGTTTGTCTTCTTCTTTAGTCTTTCAATAATGAAAACTCTACTTATTCCATGATTTTATATGTTTTGTTTCCCATGAAGACTTTACCACTAAAAAACAAGATCATGAAAAATCTACTTCTTTTTGTAGTTGTATTTTTCACACTAATTGGTAGGTGATCTTATGAAAATTCATTTTATTAGTTATTATCATGCACTAAGAACTATAAGTTGAAGTGTGCTGAAGTTATATATTTGAGATATATTGATAAGGAACAAGCTAAAATAGTAATTGGTATCAAACCAACACTTCTTATTCGATAATTAAGTGGAAACGAAAACAACGAAACAATAAATATGAAGTTTTCAAAAAGTAACATGGATGATTGAATGACCGAAGAACAATGAATATAGTATACAAATGATTAATAAAGATGTACGGTATATAAATTTCTTGGTTCCTATGAGCATATTTTATGATTTTATTTAATGGAATATTTCGATAACCAGATTATAATCTATAAACTATATGCAATCATGCCTTCAATAGTAATTTGACATTATTTATCCAAATATTTGAAAACTTAACATTTATATAACATTATAACATAGCACATTATTATTTATAATAATGTTCTACACATATCCGATATTTTACCGATATTATCTGATATTATCATGAAATTTTAAAATATCACATATCGACACTTGAATAGTATGTACTGGATACCGATATTAACTATTTAGGGTAGGAGATTTGAATTTTGGACACTTTGGTTGAGCATGTGAGTTTGGAATGAAAGCTGCACTTGAATTGTTTGTTGCGTCGTATTTGACACAAGATATGGCTTCCAAGATGTGACTAGAATTGGGGGTGTAGTCCATGTTGGAGAGTCGGCGCGGTCTTCTTGGATATGATAGCAAAGTCCTTTTGTAACGACCTGGGATTTTTGTCATCCCGAGTTGTGAATATTAATTTATAATATTTAGTAATATTGTATTTTAATATACAATATTCCCATTAATCAATGATTAATAATTGTATACAATTTTCCAAAACCAATATAATTTGAATTTTTAGAACTAGGTGAAGAGATAAAGATTTTTGAAACTTAAAACTCCTTTCTTATTCAAGATGTATATATTATTATTTAAGAAACTTAAAACTCCTTTTTATTTGATATAAACAACATTGTTTATGCACCTAAAATCAACAATATCCTTATTATGTATTTCTATCCAAATTATATATATAAATTTTATTGTCCTTAAATGAAAAAATATATCCACATGATTTTCCAATTTATTTAATTCTCTATTATATTTTATCATTAGAATAAAATATTCATATTTTGTCTCTAAAGCAAAATACACATATTTTATCTTTAGAATGAAAAACACATATTTATCTCTAAAACAAACTACACATATTTAATCTTAAACCAATAATATATATTTTTTATCTTTAAAACAAAATATACAAATATAATAAATTCCATTTAATCAATCTCTATTTCAACATAGATCTGAAAATTCAAATTATATTGGTTTTGAAAATTGTATATAATTATTAATAATTGATTAATGGGAATATTGTATATTAAAATACAATATTATTGAATATTATAAATTAATATTCACAACTCAGCATGTCAAAAATCCCAGGTCGTTACATTCCTCCCCCCTTAAAAGAATTTCGTCCCCGAAATTCCATAGATAGGTTAGGAAAAACTATATATACACATTTGAACTGGTTAATAACAACCCAAATTACACCAGTAAATACATAGATTTCATATTTGTTTATCAAAATATACATTACATCAAGTACCATCCAGAGTATTCCTACACGTGTTATCATCATCCATACAAATCATTTCCATCCTCCAACAGTCTCTTCCCAAATCTAAGCAGATATTTCAAAGCTCGCGTATGTATATTTATGGTCTTAGATCTGAATTGTGTTTGAGAATTAAAACAGGTAACTTAAAAATATATAGCCTCTGTTCAAATTTTTAAGCAACAGCAAACAATTAAAAAGAAAAGGAAGTACTCTATACTAGTCTGGTGATCTGGATCATCTCTGTTTAAATTTCAAACCACCAGGAGATTCAAAAGCAAGTTGTTGGAGTTCAGAATTAAAAATTTCAAAACTTCAACTTCAAAATTTAAAGCTTCTAGAATCAATGTGGAAGGTGAGAAACCTAAAATTTTAAACCTGGAAATTAAATTACTCTGTTTACTGTAAACATATTGTTCATCCCAGTATTCAAAAATCTTTATCTCTTTACCTAGTTC
This sequence comes from Allium cepa, assembly GCA_030765085.1. Classification (NCBI taxonomy): domain Eukaryota; kingdom Viridiplantae; phylum Streptophyta; class Magnoliopsida; order Asparagales; family Amaryllidaceae; genus Allium; species Allium cepa. The sequence goes on from CM060932.1 coordinate 614,323,204, forward strand.
ATATTACTGTTGATGTAAACTAAGAAAATGTCTATTTTCTAGTATAGTTTTAGTGAAAAATGGTTTGTGAGTATATTATGCTATGTAGTTCATCAATGGCAGGTTTTACAGTAAGTAAACATATTTTAGTGAAAGTTCATCATGTTTAAAACAAGAATTCGAGCATGTAATCTGGATTCTTGAGTAGAAATAGGATTTTTAGAAGTTAAATCGTGATTTTTAACAGTTTATAATATAAGAGACTTTAAATTTACAAATTTCTCCTTTAAAAATTAATTTCGCCACTCTAGGTGGTGGAGACATCAAGTCGGTGTCACTGGGAGTTGCGTTTGGGAAAGGTGAAGTGATCGACCGTGGCAGAATCCTAGTTTTGGGCTTTGATTGGGGGGACAAGTCGATTTTAGGGTTTAAGGGTGGTATCGGTTTGGGTGGCGTCGCGTTGGAACCGGAAGCTGGAGGCTCTACCGGATCATGCGATTTTTGGTAGAGAGGTAGTGTGGTGGAAGGGCTTCCGATCGGTGAAGGAGGCGAGGGAATCAGAGGTGAATCGCGAGTGCAGTTCGTCGATCGGTGGAGGTAAGTGGGTTTTTTGGTTTCTGGACGGACGATATATCGATCGATTTTCGATCAGAAGGGTTACTAAATTTGGCGAGGTGGTGTATGGGATCTGGGAATGATGTGTGTCTTGGCTGTGGTGTTATGTCAATGAGTTGGTCGGAGGTGGGAATGTGCACGTGCACAACGTGCACGTAGGAGCTTCCCCGGTTGGGCGAATCGAGCGTGGAAGATTGGGTTCGATTCCAGGGTCATGTCGTGTTGCGTAAGCATTGGTGTTCGCATAGGAATGTCTGAGTTGATCGGAGTTGATCTTTCGGGTTCGAGGCATCGGGATTTAAGTGTTTTTGGGGTGGATCTGGTAGTTGGTAGGATAGGATGAAGAGGAGTAGATGAGGGATGTAGGTTTGGGTTTGGAATGATGTTGGGCTCCGATCCAACTGGGTTGCGTAGTTGTTTTTGTTAATAGGTTTCGGGTGTTCTTTGCTTTTGGACTGTGTGTTTCGGCCCGTGCTGGTCTTTGTTTAATTTCAAACAAGGTTTAGTAATAAATGGAAATAGTATAATGTAAAAATAAAACCATAATAAATTGTATTTCCAAAGCATATGTTTTAAACTAATCCTCTTTTATATTTAAATGTTTATTTAAAGTTTATATAGACGAAGGAAATTTGGAAAATAAGCTTGATTTGTTTTAAGATTTTTAGGATATTTAAATAAGTTATTTTATTATAATTTAGTCAAGCTTTTAAAAAAAAATATTAATACTTGAGTTCATTTGAATAAATTAAAATATAATTAAGATAATTAAGGGAAATAAAATGTTATACTTTTGAATCAATACAAATTCTTAAGTGATTTATATTTATAATAATTATTTAATTTCACATGTAATAAAGAGTTATTTAGAAGATGGTTCGCATCAACGGATGTTACGCCGTTGTACGATCCATTGTGAAATTAAATAAGTAAAATTTTACAAGCTTTTACAGATAGAATTAAATTACCGTTTGGTAATGAACGTTGTTGTATAATTTTGCGGCCTATCTGATAAGTTGTTCACAAACAAATATAGATGTGTTAATTGTAGATTATTCAAATTGTTTGACATCTGGTCAGCAGAAATAGACACCATTCCGCTAAATAGTTAATTTAACTTTTGTGGGTAGTTTTAAGCTATCAATCTGATATTATCTGTGTAATTGTTTACTAGCAATGATAATCTCTGATATGCTTATTCATGCAAATATCTATTTATTGACTGTTAGTATATTTGAGTATATAATGTGAATCGATCTATGAAAGCTGATTGCTATTGAATATCTGTGTTGACATGCTTAACTATGAATTGTAGCTTGATAAGTACTGTTGAGACTGATAAGCCTTATTCTGTTTGGGTTGATTTCAAACCTAGTTTATTTCAAAAATGAATATTATTTTTAAAAATGTTTTTTAAAAGAATTGATAAATATTTTGGAAATATCAAAAGTAGTTTATTATTATTTTTAGAAATCTTTATTAAGGTATAAATTTATAAGAATGTATTATTTAAACTATTTCAAGTATAAAACTATTTTTGTAATGATCATTTAAAGGTTAATTTTTAAATTAGTATTTAAGTATATTTTCTTCAATAAAATCTATTAAATAATAAGTGTTGTTTTAAATGCTATATTGTATAGTAAATTTTTATAAAGAGTATTTTTATTTAATAAACTTGAGAAATGTATTTGGAAATTTTTATAAGTATGATTTGGAAAAAAGTTGTTTTAAAAATATATTTACCCAATGAAATAAGCTTACTTCGTAAATTTTAATCTATTGGGAATTTTAATGTGAACAAGGCTTAATGGTTGCAATGGGAAATAACTTGGTTGAATTGGTTGATTATTTTGATAGTTAAATAACTGACTATCAAATCTAGACAAAAACTTAACTTTGGAAATATTTAGAGGAAACTCAAAAATTATATGGTACGATTACCTTTTGAGGTGCTATACCATACGTATAAACTCATTTGTTCTCTAGGAGAATTATAAGAAGATCCGTCCACTAACAATTAGGAGGTGAACTCCGATCTTTTATTTCGTCTGTGTATTTCCTAAAGAACCGGGGTTGAGTTTACCAGAAAATAGCGAGCGTTGTTTCAAAGAGACCGAGATCGGATTTGTAATATGAAAACCACTTCGATCCAACGAGTCTGTTTTCATGATGAAGATAAGAGCTTGGAGTCGAAGATGGAGGAGTGAAGTGGAAGGGCTAATCGCTACTAATCCTGAGGGTGATTCCAAAATGGATGTAGTGCCTTCGGTTCCGTTCGAACCTAGAACGGACTTGTATGGATGAATGCTTTCAGAACATAGTCAGGAGGATGGTGAGCATTCTAAGTGATATGTTCTAAAAAGGTAACGCTGAGCCTCAAACCTCATCAACCGGGAATACTGAAAATCAGGGGATATGCAGCAAGGCTAAGTGGGTAGCACCCAAGTAGGGTAAGGTCATCCCTGTCTAGAGGTCCCTTTTTATTTCGGTCGTGTGGGCGGTTGCTGATCCCAACCGCGGGGTGATCTTACTCGGACTATCTGGTAAGGGGTAGTCCGGTCTTGTGTTGCAGGGGAATGGAGGGGTCCTTAGTATGCTGATCTAGACCAGGTACCATGATAGGTAGTACCCGAGTGCCTAGTCATTCGTTGGAAATCCATTCTCCCTACGTGCCCTTTACGGTTTTGATTGTAGAACCCACATTGTGGCTAGTATGCTGGAATTTAATAATGTAACAATTTCATCTATTTGAATAAGTATTTGTATATAGATACTATTAGAATATCAGAGGATTTTATAAGAAATGTTTTGGTTATCGTAAGGTAAAAACCCGGCATGTTTATTTGTGGCGTGGTCTTACGAGATACCCTTGATTTCAAAAGGATTTTTAAACTTTAGTTAATCAAGTTGAGTGTGTTTCTCACGCTGGTTTACCAGGCTGACCCGGGATTGGTGTTTTTCCTATATGCTCGGATCAGACCAAGCAAATTTCAAAGGTTAGCTAGAAGAGTGGAAGCTTCAGGAGAGGAGCTGGAATCAGGAGACGTATCCACGTAAATGATCATATTCAGTTGTATTTGGTTGTCCTGTAAATAAGTTGTAAGGACATGATTGATATAAACTGTCCAACTTGAATGGTTGTAACTCTGATTTAAGTCTGTATATGTTATTAAAGTAACAATTTTGCTTTCATGTAAAGATTTTTTTATATTATAGTTTATTCGTTTCGCTGTGAGATTATGATTGTTCTCTTTTCTTCTATCTTCTTTCTATTTCTACCTTCTTTCTTTCACTATCCGTCTTTCCGTGTGATTTGGCTGACAAGTGTGGTTTAAAGTCAGTTTAAATCGATGCGGAAAAATGGGTTGTGACATCTTTCTTAGTGGCAGGGAATCCCACAAGGAGGGAGTGGCGCAGCTGTTTCTGGGGTGGCAGCGTAGTCCTAATGGGAAGGATGATGTATTTTCTATAAAGGCCCAAAAATCCGCACCATTCATGCTAACAGTAAACCGCACATGTCTAGCCCAAATTAAATGGAAAACCAGATCATTGTGGGGAAGAAGGAAGAAAAAAGAAGAATAAGAGAGAGAAAGAAACTAAATCAATTACAGAATCTCACAATCACATTGGAACAACATATAATATATAACAATGAACTTTAAAAAGCAGAAACTGTAATATACATACTTCCATCAGAGTACAACAAATCACATTCACTAATCATCAAATTGGGCAGTTATAATAACATGTCCTTACAATTGCTGATAATTTAAACAAAAATGCAGTGGAAAATAAACAAACACGGGATTACGACCAGAAGACCTCCGGCTCGTCTGTTGAAGCTCTAAAGCATCCAATTCTGAATATGTAAATATGCTCAGTCTGACCCAAGCATTGAACAGGAAGAATGCCCAGGTCAGTATGGTAAACCAGCGTGAGAAAACACATATCAATTGAATTTTAAAGTTATAAAAACATTTCAAATCACGATACCACGCCACACATAAACACATAAGTGTTTTTACCTTACGATAACTGAAACATTCCATATCGAATTCGGTTATATTATACTAGTGTATAGTACACAAATAATATTATGCATAGCCAAAATTGTTACATTGATTAAATTCCAACATACTAGCCATAAAGTGGGTTCTACAAACAAAATGGCAAGCATGTGGTGGATAATGGATTTTCATACAAATGACCAGGTGAAGGGACTAACTTCTGGCAGTACATCTCTAGAGGAATATACCGAGGCTATAAACCATCTACACCTCTACCAATACAAGGCTGGCCTGCCTCTTCCTAGATAGTACCGAATATGTTATCACCCCAGTCGTTACCGACCTATCTGAGGGCCCTCACTGCTTACACTATAATAATTAAAACCCGAACATCATAGCAGGAATAAATATATCTAGAAGGGAATTATCCTATCCTAATGGTTGCGAACCACATAGCCTTGCTACATCTACCTCGTTTCGGTCATTTCCGGGTGTGAGGCCTAAGGTCATGATTACCTTTCACGTAGCATATACTACTTTCCTCTTTGAATGTCACATTGCCATTCCATCATCACACAACTGATTTCTACAAACGTATAACTCCTGAGCTCTATGTCTTAGGAAAGGGTGTTAAGCTAAGAGAAGTTGCCTTTTACACCACCAAACAGATGGCACGTTCATAGAGATTAATCAATGTAATTAGAACTGCAAATTCAGACAGTCATCCATAAAACTTGTCCAGGAATAGGGCAAACCGAATGCACTTCTCCTACCATATCCTAGTAGGAGTTACCCTTAGGATCTAAAACGATTAGTCCTTGCATTGGGTATTTCATAATGAAGAGACCAGTGCTACTATATGTATATTGGGAGTTTATCCCAAATGATCAACAAGCAGTCCTTCATTATGAAAATATCAATGTTTTCCAACACTTGCACATTCGAACGCATATATGTTGGTCCAAAGTGGTTTTCGTATAAACCGAACCCGGTCTCTCAGGATTAACAACGATAAAGAGGCCAAATTTTATAGTCGGCTATTTAATTATCAAAGCAATAATAAATCTAGCACATACGCAATCACTAAGCCCATTTAATTTTATTAATTAAATCAATTTTCAAATATTTACTTCAAATCATCATTAAAAAGGTATATCCCCAAAACCATTTCAATCTTTCTATATTGGAAAACATTTCCATATACTTATATCGACGGTATAAGTATATTTACAAATCATTTCATTTTCAACACTTAGAAAATATTTCTATGTACTTATATCAACAGTATAAGTACATTTAATAATACTACCATTTGGAGACACGCTAAATAAATTTCTATGACCATACTACTTTAGAGTTCACACACCTCCGGACAGGTGTTAAGTATAGGAAGCAATTCTCATACACCACCAAGCCTTTAGTATGATCATAAGAACCGATTCGTGTATTTCTCAATAAAAGGTCAAAATACAATTTATTGGGTCAATGTTAAATAAAACATCGTTACGACGAGCCAAAAACAGTAGTATAGAGATTTGATTATATATACATAATCCCATATACTATATAAAACATTTTCTTTCAAAAATCATTTACTATAGCAACGGTGTTACAATCCATGCCTTCCATACTTTCTCGAAAACGTCTATTACAAAAATAAATGTTGAAATCTATATTTTTGATACTTATTCATTTAAAAACCATTTTCCTACTATTAAATTACATTTGGAATTATTATTTTCCAAACATTACTTCCAAAAGATAATTTACTTTTAAAAACGATTAACTCCATATTTCAATTTCAACATAAATCATTTCTATATTTATAAACTACATTTATAAATTCCACTTCTATTTTATAAAAGTTTTATTTTACAAAATTCCTTTATTTATAAAATTCCATTTATTAATCATTCTTTTATAAAACTAATTTTACTATCAAATTCTACTTATAAATCCATTTCTTTATAAATCAAATTTATTTATAAAATTCATTTATAAATGCACTTACCAAACAAACTTCAAATCCATACAAAACATTCACAAATTCCGATTATAAATATATTTATTCATTTATAAAATATCATTTCTATAAATCTTTTTTTATGAACTTATTCAAAATCTCTATTTAAAAACACTTTGTAAAATAGTAAATCGAAAATACCAAAAATCATACTTTTTTATTTGATTAAAAATAAATTCAATCCCTTATGAAAATTTAAAAATCATTGAAACATATATGTACTTCCAAAATTACTTCAAAGACCTTTTTAAATCGAAATCATCATTTATAGTATTTCAAAATACCAAAAATATGGCCCAGTGCCACTAAAGCACTAAATAAGTCATATATCAACATATATATGAAAAGTAAAATCAACAGTAGTGAGGAATCTTTTTGGATCCCTCCAACCCGTCTTCCTACATCACATACAAAATATAGTCATAAAAATATAAATCAACCACTTCGAGGCAGGATTCGTATACAAAGGGTCATCTGCTCTTACACGGAAACGTAATAAGTCCGCTCCAATAGGCGGGAATATAACCAAACCAACTAATAAGTATAGTATATCATCCAAATAAGCAACAAACAACATAATTAAATTTATTTCCACTTATATAAAAATATAAGCAGGCTAGAGAGGTGAGTTTACTCACAAAATTCTAGAAATCGAAAAAAGCATTCCGGTTTGAATTAAAATTGAACGGCCATGCAATTTAACCCAATATCGTACTAGCTCTGAATCCATCCAATCCAACTCCATAGCTTAGTGCTTGCTAATACGAATGTAAAGTAACTTGTCATGTTTGAAACCGACCACGTCTGAATTAAATATGAATTAACGAACTTTGAGATAATTAATATTAAAATTAACTTAAATAAATTAACAAATTAAATCTTTTAAACCTCTCCCTCCATTCCTTTCTCTCGTTCACGCACCAAGTCCCGAGCTTTTTCCTTTTTTTAATTCAAAATCAATGATCGAATCGTGCCACCCAGCCACGAACGCTAACAAACCTGCCTCCGTCACGCCGCCCTACTACCGTACTGTCAATCCTCCATCCCACGCACACACGTTTGTGAAGGCAAATCGAGACCCAAAAACGCAGTTCGAATGCACGAACTTTGCCGCCGCCTCGCTTCCCTTTGACTCGATCCAACTGTTGATTGCATAGAGATCGTCGTGCTTTATGTTTTCCTAGTTGAAGTTGAAGGCCAATTCGGCCTCTAGAGGCTCCGATTAGCCGTGGCCATTGGATTTGGTTAACGAAAGCGGCGGCTAAAAATTAGAAGCAAGGGTTTTAGCAAATGAAGGAAAGTTGATGGCCTTTTATAGGAAATTTTCAAAGCACTATTCATACTTAAAAATTTCAGACTCCAAACGAAGTGTGTCGTCTAGCATTTTATATGTTATACCCCTATTCTGAACACAATGAGTATATATCGAAAGCCAATTCCATCATACATTGAAGTTAGCTTTTCAAAATCAAGTTGTATTAAATTAAATTCCTTTAATTAATTTCTATGCATTTCAAATTCGTACAACCAAATATATGTTCGGTCGCCACAAAATTCGGCGACATATAATAATTCACTATTATGGATCCAATGAAACCGGTTTCGTCGAAATCCAAGACAGTGCCCTAAAAAACTATTTTTTTAGACGTTAATTATAACAAGTTATTTCCCAATTAGTTTAATCACTTTTAAATCAAATTTAAAAGTTTACTATCTTCCTTTATTATTCAAACAAAATTTAAATCTATTTCCGAAATAATTTTCATTCATATTAAATTCAAGGTTCAATTATTTAAACAATTTCAAATATTAAATTAAACAATTTAATTATTAAATAAATAGCGATATTTGAAATATATGTTATTTAACTTATAAAAATTAACTTTTCAATGCTTAAAATCAATTAAATATTCCAAATTCGAATGACTAAAATTCTAAGTCGCTACAGTTTCCTCTGGATATTTGATTCTGGTTTATGCCGAGATTTCCATTAGCTTTGCTCGGTGCACTCTATTTGGTTGTATTGGTGGAGTTTGGTATTGTTGCGTATGGTTATCCTCTGACTTTGGATCAGCTAAATGCATGTAAGCAATATAATAGTCTTTTCTTCGGAGTGTGATTTCAATTTAAGTCTGGCTGATGCAGGCCAGTGATAGAGTTAGGTATTCCCTGGAGGCAATTATGTAATTTGTTACATATATTTAACTCGTTGACCAATCTTGTTCAAAATAAAAGGTTATTTCTTCCTATTATATACTTGATATAATGTGATTATATTAATTAATTAACTTAATTAAAAGTATATTTAATAGAAAAATGCATAAATGGTATATTTTGTGATAATAGTTACAAAGTGTTGTAACTTTGAGTAATTTATCATAATGAAACAAATATACCATTTTGAATGTTCCTATTCAAGATACATCGAGACTGGATATCGATGTATCCGTTGAGACTGGAGTATGTAACGCTCTCTAAATATTGGGCAGTGTATTACTCATGGCTGCTGGAGGGAACCAACTGGTTATGTACTAATAGTTATTGGATAATTATGGAACGACTCACTAGATAATTTTCTGTTCGCTAATATAACTAAGGTCAAATAGAAAATATCGATATGACTGATTTACACAGTTCTCTCGACTTGAGAATAATGTGGATCTTCAATATGAAAGCTCCTCTTTGATTATCGCCAAATCATGGCATGGCGTCCATGGAGTGGCTATAGGTGGGTTGAGTGGAAGTATTGGAAGTGAATCACTATTCAAGAGATGATTCGTCCCCTCAATTATATGCGGTTAGTATCACAGTCAATTCAAAGTCAAAGCCTTTGGCTAGAGCATTTCGGTTAATAATAATTGTTATTATTGAACCAAGGACTTTTTATTTGGACTATAAAATTGAATGTGGATGAAGTCGTAATTTTGACCATTATCAAATTCCATAAGTCCAAATTGATATAGTTTTGACGACGAGAATTCGTGTAAACAAATGTCACAACTTGGTAACACTTATTAAATTAAAATTGGATTTTACCGAAAACAAGTAAGCAATAAATTTGGCCATAATATCACATCACCTGCTAAGTGACATGTGAATGTTAACATTAGAATAGTTCGAAAACCGCTGATCAAATTTACACTTAAGAGTTACACAGCCGAAATGAGGAATTCCCTTAAGACCGAACGATTTAATTAGTTTATAATTGTTACAAATTTATTAAATTAATTAATATTTATAAAATTTGAATATGATTTCAGAAATAAATAAAAGTTATATATATTTATAACTATTATAAATATATTGATCGACATACAATATCGACAAGCGATTGAATTAGATTTAATTGCATAGTATTTTGGCTTTGGCTTAGATGGATTTAAGACACGTCATTAGGGCTGTAAAATTACGGTTTTGGGATGGTCTAGGGGTGGATAAAACTTAGGGAATTGTCTTGGAAATAATGGGTTGAGATCAAGTGAGAATGGGTAAAATGGTTTCCTCGTTTCTCTCTAATACAACCCTATATATATTGTGTATATGTGTGTATGTATGTATGTATATGTATGTATGTATGTATGTGTGTATCTCTAAGATAATGGCTAACCTTTTTCTGGTCGTCATTACCTTCTATATTGCTGGTGAAAACGTAGCTCTCAATCCACTCCAAAATTCTCAAATATACTTCAAATTAAAATAATATTATTCGATAGTTAGAGGTCGGTGATTACGGACTTGCAATCTGACGAATCAAGAACAGTAAAATGAAGGAAAGTCGTTGCTTCAATGTGGATTCAAGGCATCATTAAATTGGTAATTTTAATTCATATTACAACAATTAAATTATATTCTATGATCCTATGATGAGCAATTTCATATCTGTTTAAATATATTGCTACTATATGTTTAGTTAAGTGAGATTTTGTATGTAGATGTAGCTGTCACAAATCTGTTTGGCTATGTATATAATTTTTTATTATACTATTTGATTTATGCATAGACAAATGTTGGTTACTGTAAAAAATCATATTTTGTCATTAATAATTGTTTTATATATATGTATTAATAAATTCATATATATATATATATATATATATATATTAGTGTATATTTCTCCCTCATAATACCATATATGCATATATAAGATATATATATATATATATATATAATTTAAAAAAATTATTACACTTATTTATATATAATATGAATTTAAAAGTTCGAAAATTAATTATCATACATATATTAATATTTTTAAATTAACATTTATCAAATTTTAAATAAATTATTATATATAAAATAATTATTACACTAGAAATTCATTTTTATATTTAAAAAATATTATATCATTCCAGAAATGTATAAAAAAAATTAGGATTTTTTTGATAAATTTTATTATTTTTAATAATTAATGTTATTTCGAAAAAAAGGTTTACGATTTATTAAAAATAATAATTTAATTGGAAAATTCTTCAAAATTTTTCGTAACTTTTTATTCATGATCCTAGAATTTTTCAAATTTTAAAATTTCAATTTTCAATAATATATTGTTTAATATTAAGTAATTATTACCGAAATCAATGTATTTGTTTATAAAAATAATATTTCAACTGTGTAAAAGCTTCAGATTTTGTTCTAAGCTCTATTTCATGATTCTAGATTTTTGAAAATTATAAAATTTTAATTTTCATCAATATATTATTTTATGTTAATTATTTATGGATGAAAACATTATTTTATTCATAATATATGCAAATTAAAATACTAAAATTATTAGGTTTACAAAACTAAGTTAATTTTGAATTAAAATAATATTTAATAATTGTTCTATCTCTTTTTGTATATATATTTATCTATATATAAATGTTTTATGTTCATATATTATATATAATATATTTATACATACATATGTTCGTGCGTGCATGTGTGTGTGTATTTTATAACAAACACACACACACACACACATATATATATGCACATATTTGGACAACGTACATGACATACAAAATGAGCTAATACCTATGTTGCAATGTGAATCCCAACATCTACATATGGGCATTGTAACGACCCAGAATTTCTATCATTTGAAATTCGTGTATCTAATTGATTTTAAATATTTAAAATTTAAGTTTAAAAGCTGAATAAATAATATTTCGAATATCGTGATTTAATTGGATAACTAAATCGATAATTTAATATTTGAAATTGCAGAAATAATTGGAATTTGAATTTAATGTGAACAAAAATGATTTATAAAGTTGAATTAAATTCTATTTGAATTATAATGATGTTAGAGAACTTTAAAAAGTGAATTAATAGTTAGATTGTAGAAATTGAATATTCTAATATTTAATTAACGTGTAAAAATAGCCATTTTTCAAACAGTCTCGGATTTCGACGAAACCAGTTTCATTGGATCTGTAATGCTATATTATTGTAGGATGTTAAATTTCATGTCAATCGGATTTACGGTTTGTCCGAAGCAAGCTAAAATGCGTAGAAATTCGTTTAAGTGAATTTTAAATTTAAATAAGTCGATCTGAAAACCTATCTTCCAAATATAATCGAATTTGCTCCGATATATATTCCATTGTGTTCGGAATATGGGTAATCATTATAAACGCAAGGCGACACGCTTCGTATGGAGTTTGAAAAAATTCAGAAGAATAATGTCGCAAAATTTTCTATAAAATGCCAACTTTTATTTCATTTTTAACAAACCCTAAATCATCTAGGGTTACAGCCGCCATCTTTTAACCAATGGCTGAAATCATTCAAATCTTCATCCACTCCGATCTCCTCATCCATCCACTTTCATCGAAAACTTCCAACAACAAAAATGTCGAGCTCGACGAGTACTATCTATCCAGCAATGGATTTTCCCTATAATGCCTTCGATTCGCCAAAATTGGGCGATAAAAGAAGGACGTTCGAGCGCGTCTATCGAGAGCAGGGTGGGGCCGAGCGTCTCGTGGTCGAGGCTGTAGGAGGAGTCGGCGATGGGCTGCAGCATGGTGGTGTTCGATCGTCTCCTCGACGATCATAGGAGGCGCGATAATTAGTTGTAGTCGGCGGCTAGGGTGGGTTTCAAGAACGAGGTGATTCGAATGGGCAAGAAAAGGGCGCACAGCCTGGATTTGCTTGGGTCAAGATCTAACTGCCACGATTGCATAGGTTTAAAAAAAAAGAGAAATTATAATTTTTATTTATATAAATTGTATAATCTCTAAAATGTCATAACTTCTTCGTACGAGGTCCCTTTTAGGCGAAACAAGTTGCGTTGGGTCCGTATTGATGAGCACTATATTTAAGAGCTAGTTTGGAGTTGAATAGAGCTAGTATAAATTTTGGGTAAAATTAAACGGCCGTTTAATTTTATTCGAAATAAAACACTACAATTGCTATTGGAATCAATGTGATACAACTCACTCTTTCTGACTCACCGATATTCTTATATAAGCGAGAATAAGTTTTATTTGTGTTGATTGATGATTTTTTGGATGATATATGATATATTATCTATATATTGATTGGTATTTGGATATATTCCTGCCTACTGGAGCAGATGAGACCCTATACATTTTCGGGTATGTGCGGATGACCCTTTGTATACGGGTCTGTCTCGAAGCGGACATTGTACATATTTTTTAGTATGTATATTTATTGCAGGTGATAGGTTGGAGGGATCCAACTGGATTCCTCACCACTATTGATTTGTTTACATATATTGTGATATTATATTATCATATGATATATGATGTTTTGGATGCCGTGATTGACGTATTTAGTGCTGTTGTAGCATTGGGCTATTTTTAAAATTTTAAATTGTTAAAGTGATGATTTCCAAATTTAAAAAGGATTTTCAAGTGATTTTGAAAACAAATGTTTTGTTAATTTTGAATTATTAAGTAAACGGATTTATTTTGAAATAAACAGAAGCTATAATTTTTATGTTATAAAAAATATGATTTTTCTAAAATATATCAAAAATGCAATTTTAGGAATATGGAGTTATTTATTATGTAAATAGTTTAAATTTTTGATTTATTATGAATGACTTTTACATAAGATTAGTAAAATTGAATTTTTATAAATCAAAATAATGGAATTGTAAAGGATTTTTGTAGCTGTTAAAGTGGAGTTATAAATGGATTTTATAAGTAAGTAAGATTTGTGAATTTGTAAAGTTATAAAAGATTTTGTAAATAAATGATTTATAAATAAATCGGATTTTGGCATATTAATAAGATTTAAATGAATTGGTTAATAAAGGAATTTTGTATATTGAAGTTTTTATTTAAAATATATATGGAATTTATAAACATTGTTTTATAAATCCGAAATCAACTTATTTTGATAAGTTAGATAAGAAGCTTATTAAAGGAATTAAATCCACGATTTTGGACAGTGAATAATCCTTTAATAAAATGCATGTAAGTAACGAATTCGATTAGGAGATATATCCATGATTTTGGACAGTGGATAATCCTTAATATAAATGTGCAGAAATACTGGATTTGGTAAATGGACTATATCCACGATTTTGGACAGTGAATAATATTTTAAATAAAATTGATATTTTAGGAAAATGATATTTTGAATGAAGTTAAATGGTTTGAAGATGTTTTAAAATGTGTTAAGTATCGAATACATGGATTTTAACATTCATCGTTGAAATCGACGTTCCGAGAAATAAGGAAATGATGGATTATACACTATTGCTGAAGATGTTTTGTATAGTATATGGGGTTTATATATCTATCTAATTTTCGAATCCCTATACTAGTGATTTTGGGTTGTCGTAACGATGTTTTACGCAACATTCGTTTCGACCCAAAAAAAAGTGTTTTAAAAGAATGTTTTCCTTATAGAATAAAATATATACTTAATCGTGATTTAAGTATATGTGATATTTTCTAGGCATTGGAAATAAATAGATTCATGAATTACTTATTATTAAATAAGTATATGGAAATGTTTTCCAATATAGAAGTTAAAATGGTTTTGAGATTATATCTTTTAAAGAAAATCTGAAGTGAATATTTGGCAAATGATTTAATTAATGAAAGATTAACTAAAAGGACCTAGTGATTGTATATGGTGCCAAATATTTGTTTGTTTTCTTTGATAGTTAAATAACCGACTATCAAATTTGGCCAAATTTTCGTTCCTCGACTTAATGTGGGAACTATTTAGTCGTATACTTAGTATGTAGCCTTCTGTGTAAGCTTGATTATCATTTGTGTTAAGAAAGTTGATTTGTATAGTGCGGAGTATTACACCGATCTATCGAGCTTCCTTCTTAGCCCGAAGGATAGCAAGTTGAAAGTTGGAGATGTGATAAGTCTATAAGACATAGTTTATGTGTGAGGTTGAGTAAAGCTTTTGCATTGTTGGTGTGATGAGATCGGGATCGGTTTATCCGAAAACAACTTCGGACCAACATATATGCGACGATTGTGCAGGTTGCTTTTGATGATATTGATATTCCGGATTTTCATAGTGGGGGGCTGCTTGTTGATCGTTTGGGGTTACATATAGTAGTAGTGGTCTCTTCATTATAAAATATCCAATGCAAGGACTATTCGCTACTAATCGTAGGGATTTCCCGACAGGATGTGATAGGAAAGTACCTTCGGTTTGTCATGTTCGTGGACAATTTGTATGGATGTTTGTCTGACATTTCATTTCTAAAGATTACGTACATTGGCTTTTATAAACGTACATTGGTGGTGGCGTAGAAGGCTGTTTCTCTTAGCTTAACACCCTCCTTAATACGTGTGAGCTTAAGGGTTGTATTTTTGTGGAAGGCAATTAGTAGTCAAACAGAAATGGCCGTATGGCATTCAAAGTGACGTGATTTGTGATTGTGAAAGGTAATCGTTACCTTTGGCCTCATCAACCGAAAATGACCAAAACAGGGTTAGATGCGGCAAGGCTAAGTGGGTCGCTCCCAAGTAGGGTATGATCATCCTCGTCTAGATATATCTTTACACGCTATGATGTCGTGTATCTGATTATTGTGGTTTGTATGATTTGATGGCCCTCGATAAAGGTCGGTGACAACCGGATGATGATATATTCGGTACCATCTAATTATAGAGGTGGGTCGGTCTTGTGTTGGTAGAGGATCCATTGTGATGGTCCTCGGTATATTCCTCTACAGATGTACTACTGGAAGGTAGTCCCTTCACCTGGTCATTTATATGGAAATCCAAACTCCACTACGTGCCCGTCATTTTGATTGTATTACCCGTTTTTGGCTATATAAAGGAATTTAATCAATGTAACAATTTCGTCTATGATTAATATTATTTGTATACTAGACACTAGTATAATATCAGATGAATTTGATATGAAATGTTTTAGTTATCATAAGGTAAAAACATGTCCGTGTTTATGTGTGGACTTGTCTTACAAGATACTTTTGCTTTGATAAAGAAAAAGTTTGGTAATTTAATAAATCCAGTTGAGTGTGTTTCTCACGCTGATTTACCAGACTAATCCGGGAGTTCTTCCCTTTCAATGCTCGGGTCAGACCGAGTATATTTACAGGATTCAAATTTGGTGCTTTTGGAGCTTCAGCAGGAGATCTAGAGATCTTCATTTTGGTATACACGTATCTGTTTGTTTTGATTATCTGCTGTGCTTAGTTGTGTTTATATTGTCAGAAATTGTGAGGACAGGTTATTATAACCATCTAGGATGATAACTAGTAATTAATTGTTGAACTCTGATTGATGCATGTACATATAGTTTCTGTTTCGTAAAGATCATTGATATGATATTATATGTTTTCCGCTGCGACGTGAGGTTCTATATTGTTCTGTTTGGTTCTATCTTCTCTCTTTCTTCTCTTCTCTTCTTCTCTCTTCTTTTCTATCTCCTAACTTTCTGTCAGTCTGTGCTTTTTGAGTCGAACATGTATGGTTTATTGTCGATTCAGATGGTACGGATTTGTGGGTCATCACAGGCATATTATACCTTTCATGGATTATTATATAACACATGCACTCACACACACTCACACACACATATATATATATATATATATATATGATACATTTATGTATAAACTAAATCAAATAAAATTAATTTCATATCTTAATATATTTGAATTTAAATAAAATCAATGATTTTATTTAAATGAAATTTAGAAATCTTCTAGTACAATTAGACTTCATAGACCCAATAAAGATCCAATAGGATAATTTTTTGAAATTCACCCACAACTTCTACTGCGAGCTGGTCCTGTTCCAACAATGGTATCAGAGCCCAATAGCCTATGCGGTCTAAATTAGTTAAATTAGGGTAAACTAATTAAGCTTGCCTACTTAGTACAGTGTCTAAAAAGGTAATGTCTAGGATTGGAATTGGGTAATCAAGTACCCTGTCCTACCTGGTTATTGGCCTGTCCCGAAAGATGAAGTAAGCCCAAAGGTAGAAAAAATCCAACTTAATTTGGGCCTTGGACTAATTTTCAAAATTATTTTTAAAATTAATGTTAAAGATTTTAAAATTAATAGTTAAATTTAAAATAAAACATGTTTATTAAAAAAATTATAATACTACATAAGTTTTCAAAATGTTTGAAAGGATAATGATATTTTCAAAATGTTTGGAAATATATATATAATAATTTCAAATTTTAAATTTATTAATAAGATTAATGAATAAATTAATTAAATATGTTAATTAATTAATGTGTATATACATGTATTATATATGTTGATATACATTACGTTATTTTAAAATGTTTCAGATAACATAAGTATACATGTATGTATACGAGATAAATTTTGAAATTTATAAATTTAATAAAAAATGTTTAATTCAATAAACTAATCAAAGGCTAATTAATTAAATAAAATACACACATATATGATATATGTGTGCTACACTATAAAGGTTATAGTATACACTATAAATGTTATGGTACATATGTCCAGTACAAAAGTTATATTTGAATACTGATTTAAAATTAATTAAAGAGTTAACTGATTAGAATTAATTAGATAATATTTAATTAATGATATATTATACGTAAGACTATCATATAAGTAATACGAAATATCGAAGTTATATAACAATAAAACTTATATGATATGTGCATCAACTAAATATGGAACATTAATGAAACCCAAATAGACTTGAGAAATATATATATATATATATATATGTACATATACCGTGATTTTTGATGTGTCTGACACTTGAATCGCTGGGGTATTTCATAAGAAATATATTATTCTATAAGTCGATATCACTCAATAAATATATTAAAGATTATGAATCTTCAATATAATGTTGTCCTCTCCAATATGTATTAATAAATTACTTACATACTCCTTAGTTGTTGAGAAAACTCAAGCTAGGGATGTTATGCGTAGTATTATTAGTATATTAAACAGATGAGGTAAGATAATTATATGTATTTATTGAGCAAACTCAAGGTACATATTCTATACTTAGGCCATCGCAATTGGTAGGTATGAGTGAATAATCTCTTTCGATTTGTTGAGCAAACTCAAGATCGAAATGATATTAGAATAAGGAAAAATAGGTTAGGAGTTGTATGATATACAACAAATAAGGAGTTATACATCGTTTGTGGGGCTATGATTTGTTGAGCAAACTCAATGTCTGAATACCAAAACAAACGAGCCCCAGTATCCACTAGTTAAGTCGTAAGACTTCTATGTTTCATCTTAGGATTTCGAGAAACATAAAAGACTAGTTAGAGCCTTGTTAGAAAAATGAAATGGTAACATTTAACCTTTCTAATATTGTAAGAACATATGCTATATAATGTTATAATTATCTACAACGTTTGATATGATTGATAAAATTTTTGTCAATTAACATATATAAATGAAATGAATTGAAAGTTGACAAATAGAAATATAATATATACTTACTAATAATTATAATTGCATGTTATATAATGTTTATATACCTATATAAGTGCCTAATTTCAACTACTTAATATATTCGTAAATTGGTCACTTATATGGTTATTTGGTTTAGACCATGTATTGTATTTTATGAGTTTTTGAACTCTAAATGCAATTCAAGACTGTGGATATTTGATCCATGTACTTTCACATATAAATATTATATGGTGAACAGCCATAGTTTGCGGGGTACAATATTTCGACGAAGTTAGTTCATTCGAAGTAAGCCAAAAGAAGTATTTAAGGATCATGTATTCGACTTGAATGATTTCAAAAGGATCATATTGTGTTAATGTAACACATGACCATAAACTATGAGATACATCTAAGAACTCGATCGTTGAAATGTCATCTTGATTAGTTTATATAAAGTGCAACATATTCGATGTCTTAAATGCTAAGAATAGTCGAATGTGCTTTTGTAAGAATTTGTTATGATATTGTAGTAAGGTTTTCTTTTGAATAGTTTGACCATTTGAAAGAAAAATGAATGTATAAGAATGGATGTAATTTAAGGTAAAGTTGGAATGAAGAGAATGAATAGTCACTTCTACTGTGACGATCGCGACTTTTCGGTGCTCGAAAACCGACATCATTACGTTCACTGTATCAACTGCCAAGAAATCGAAGGCCGGAAAACCGTACCGTTAGGGTTAAAGAAGAGGTAGAAGATAGAAGAAGAGAGAAAGGAAAAGAAAACAACTGAAAGAAACAACAGAACAATATCAGAATCTCACAATCGCAGCGGAACAACATATAATAGATAAATGAATAATCTTTAAACAAAGAACTATATCAGTTATTACATTACATAATATTACATTACATTACATCATCAGAGTGTACAACAACAAATAACAACAAACAGCGGAAAATAAATACTGTATACTAGTAATACGCCATGCCATCCAGCTTGCCTCCAGCAACTCCTGAATTCCAGAATATCCTGATAAACCTGACTCTAGACTGCCCGTGTGGAAATTGGTGGATACCCAGAGTTTAGGAAGGGAAACAATAAACTCCGAGTCAGTCATGTGACTGGTGTGAGAACTAAAACAGTTTATCTTTAAAACAAAGAACAGGATAATTTTAAAATAGATTCACAATGCTTTTTAGAAAATGAGATTACCATAAGGCCTCCCGCACATACACACACACAATGCAAACGCAGAATCGAAGGAGATTTCTCCTTATGATAGTCGAAGATGCTTGATACGCATTAAAAAGAAACATTTGATATTATTAATAGTGCATAGTGTAGAAAACATTTCGAAAGTAAAGATATAAATCTTAGCCAGCATAGGCATTTCGCACTTATGCCTACTATAGCTACCATCCAAACAGTGGTGACCACCATAAGTGAATGATAGGTTCTACAACAAAAACCGTACAAGATCGTATTGTTTCTTTGTATTTCCAACAAATGGTCAGGCCAAGGAACTTCCCATTGCCACATGGGTACGTCTCTGGAAAGACGACCCGAGAACCTAACCGGATCTCTGCCAACACAAGGTCCGGTTACCCCTAACTGGGTAGCTACTGACACGAATATGTCATCCCCCGATCGTAACCGATCTATATCCGAGGATCCTCGATTTCCAACAACCACAAAGCAATAAATTTGCAGCAACAACATAGGTTAAGTTTCTGGGCTCCATACCATGATACCACCTTTATCCAGAAGGAATGACATACACTAAAGAGGCGCTACCCCCTAATAACCTTGCCGCATCCTTTTTGTTTTGACCATTTTCGGGGTGTGAGGTCCGACGAAGTCTCGTCCACGAAGCTATGCTTTATATAAAAGCTGTGCTTTGTTTCAACAAATTCTCAACAGCACTTCGTATGCCGCATCACCAATTTGAGAATATATCACTAGTAACCATCAACTACATAACCTCTAAAGGTGTTAAGATAAGAGAATAAATTCTGCGCCACCAACGGAAATATATTTGATAGAAACCTGCTTTACATCTCAAACTGTAACGTCAGACACACATCCATACAAGTCCGTTCCGGGATCGAACGGAACCGAAGGCACTTACAAAGAAGTCCTTGCAATCTGGATATTCACTAATCACGACCGGACTTCCCATCACAAAGGGTAATAAATTTCTATATCGGAGATCAGCCGATGCAGAAACATTCGACGGTAATCCTTCCGTTTTCACAAATATCTGGTCTTCAACACCGGTCATCAAATGCAATCCATAACGACGTATCACATATTCGGAATGGGTTATACGACCCCAAGGACCTTTCCCGGCTAACCCGAATAGTGAATGCTTATTTTAAAAATAAGCGTGGCATTCAAATTCAAGCAAATCACAACAAATACATATTTAAAGGTAAATATTGATAATCGGTTATTTAACTATCAATAGGTATGCTCAACATCACCAGATTCCAAATAATTTCCCAAATTATTTATTTTCCAAAAATATCTTTACAAGATATATATTTTCCACACTTCAACCATTTGAAAACAATTTTCAAATCACTTTTCACCTTTACCACTTTTGAAAACAAATTTCAAACATTTTCCTTATGCGGAAATACTTTCATTTCAACATGGTTCATTTAAACCAATTAAATAAATCCTTAACGATTTACTTTATATTTACGTTCCAAATCCGTAAATTTATTCCCACACTTCAAAAATTAACTCAACGTTTATTTTTAAACAAATTCTCCTTTCTTTTATAAATTCCATAATGAATTTACATTTCCCAAATATCTACGAATATACGATTTTCAAATCGACTTCTAATATTCATTTTCAATTTATCTTTAAAAGATAAAATCTCAAAATATTCACTTCATATTATAAAACATTTCCATACTTATTTAATAATAAGTAATTCACAAATCCATTTATTTTTAACACTTGGAAAATATTCAATATACTTAAATCGAAATTAAGTATATATTTCATTCTTTAAAGAAAACGTGCGCTTAAACACATTTATTTGAGTCAAAACGAATGTTGCGTAAAACATCGTTACGACGACCCAAAATCACTAGTATAGGGATTCGAAATTAAGATAGATATATAAATCCCAATACTATATAAAACATTTCCTTTCGGAAATCATTTACTATAAAAACAATGTTATAGTCCATCATTTCCTTCTATTTCCCGAAAACGTCTATTTCAACAATAAATGTTGAAATATATGGTTTCGATAGTTAATCCATTTTAAAACATCGTTAAAACAATTAACTTCATTTGATAATATTCATTTTCCCAAAACATATCCATTTTATTTAATAATATATTCACTATCCAATCGTGAATATACTTCACTAACCAAATTCAATATTTTCTACACATTTTATTTCAAGGATAATTCGCTATCCGAAATCGCGAATATATCTCCTTTAATAACCTTCTATATTAAATTTATCAAATTCAATTTATTTTCGATTTATAAATAACGTTTATAAATTCCATTTCTATTTATAAAACTTCGGTTTATAAATCTCCTTTATTAACCACTTCAGTTCATAACTCAATTTTTATACCAAAAAAAATCCGATTTATAAGTTAATTATTTGTAAATCTTTTATTTTACAAAATCTATTCATTTCATAACTTCACAATTTATAAATCTATAATTTTTAATGAAATCCATTTTATACTTCATTTTAACACTTAATAAACTCGTTTTATAATTCCAATATTTTATATATATATATATATATATTTTTATAAATATCAATGTTAAAAATCTTTTATATACGTCCTTTATAATAATTCAAAAATCCAAATTTAAACTATTTTATAAGTCTATTTATTTTAAAAATCACCTGTTGGTTATATTTCACAAAAATCTTAATTTTTATAACATACAAATTTATAACGTTTTAATTATTTAAAATGAATCAATTCAAAAATTTAATAAAACGTATACTTTGAAAAATCATTTTAAAAATCCTTTTAAAATCAAAATCGTTATTTTTAGACTTTAAAAATGGATCCGATGATGCAACAGCACCCAATAGTCAATCACGACAACAAACATCATATATCATCATATGATAATCAACAAACATCAAAATATCTGTAATCAAATAAATACTGGTGAGGAATCCAGTTGGATCCCTCCAACCTGTTTCCCTGCATCCACAAACATTAGCACAATACCAATTCCGTTCAAAGCGGAATATCGCGGTATATGGAATTTGTAAAATATTATCCGCTTAATAGATGGCGCAATAGGGTCTCATCTGCTATATAATGCGGGAAATCAACTCCAAGTACATAATAATACCAATTCCACTTTTCAGTGAAATTATCGCGGTACATGTTTTTAATAAATAACATCCGCTTACTAAAGGCGCTTAATGTCTATTTTAACAATCAATAGATAACAATCATCATTCAACATACAATCAAATTTTTTAAATCTAACTATTTAAAATTTAAATCGAAACCGATTCAATTGAGTGAGAAGTTCTCACCTTGGTTTCAATTCAGTTTCCGCGTTTTATTTCGAATAAAATTAAACGTGCGTTTAATTTTACCCGAAATTCAAACTAGCTCCAAACGACTCCAATCTAGTTCCATAGCGTAGTATTCGTCCATACGAACCCAACGCAATTTGTTTCGTGCGAAACGGACCTCGTATGAACAAGATATGATTATTTGAAGTTTACACGAATTAAAAGATAATTAATTTACACTTAATTTATTTATTTTAACCTAAAATTGATCTGGACCGTCTAAATTCCAACATGAAATCAAGGCCGCTATCTCCTTTATCTTCCCCAATGCAATGCT
This sequence comes from Allium cepa, assembly GCA_030765085.1. Taxonomy (NCBI): domain Eukaryota; kingdom Viridiplantae; phylum Streptophyta; class Magnoliopsida; order Asparagales; family Amaryllidaceae; genus Allium; species Allium cepa. The sequence continues at coordinate 614,346,565 of CM060932.1, forward strand.
CAGTGAAACCGAACCCAAACCGCCCTTGAACCCCACCTCACGCGACTCTCCACCGATGACCGGAGCTCGATCGAATGACGTCACGACGTGCGCCACCCCTAAAACCACCACCGGCCGTGGCCCCTTGAAGCTCGGTCACCCACGTTGCTCGAAAAACGTGCTTGAACGCTGAGCCTTTGAGCGATGATTGTCGTTGATCCACTCACTGAAAATCCATCACAACCGTTGAATTACTAGATCTCATTGTCCTCTTCAATATTGCAGTTAAAAGATTTCGCTAATTGTTGATGGATTGGAAGAAAATTGAGAGAGAAAGAGGTGGATTTTCGGCCATTGGTATAAAGAATGGCGGCTGAGACCTTTAGGGTTTTGATAAATTTGTGAAAATAATGAATGTTTGTGGCCTTTTATAGAAAATTCTCCAAAACACTATTCGTCCCGAATTTTCCGAACTCCAAACGAAGCGTGCCGGCTGACGTTTCTAAGGTTTACCCCACGTTCCAAACACAATGGAATGTGTTTCGGAGGCTAATTCGATCATCTGTGCGAGTTACGGCAATAAACGATCAATTTTAAATTAAACCGATTAAACGAATTTTCTGTGCGTTTTGGCTAGCCCCGGTCGAACGATAAATCCGATTGACTTGAAATTTGAAATCTTACAATAATAGCACATTACGGATCCGATGAAACTAGTTTCGTCAAAATCGGAGACTGTTTGAAAAATGGCTATTTTAACTCGTCAATTAAATATTAAAATATTCAATTTTCAAAAATTAACTTTAAATTTAATTTTAAAAGTTCACAAACATCTCTCTAACTCCAACATGATAAAATAAAATTTTACAAATCAAGTTTAATCATATTTAACCCAATTTTCAATTATTTCTGTATTTTCACATATTAAATTATCGATTTAATTATCCAATTAAATCCAATTATTTAAAATAAAATTTATTCGACTTATAAATTTCACTTATTAATATTTAAAATCAATTAAATAAGTGAATTTTAATTGACAGAAATTCTGGGTCGTTACAAAATCATAGAAAAACGTTGGAAACAAGAATTGTAATAATAATTGATATTTAATATTGGAATATGAAATATGATTCTTATTCCGAAATGTATTTTCATATAGAAAATTGTTTTCTATAACATTTGTTTCTTTTTGTTCAAGATATTTGATCAAAGAACTCTCCACTGTAAACTAGTTGCAGCATATAAAATAAGTAAACAATATTAACAATATTACGTGAATGGTAGACCTCAGAATTGCATTGATGTTGGTGTGTTACTATTAGTGCATATGCGATAAGATAAATATTATGTTACTAATATGAAATAACTAGTGCACATTCTGGGCCGAGAGCAATATATATAAATATTAATTGTTATACGTATATATATTATAATGTTTTGTAAGTATACATATACATACATACATACATACATATATATATACACACACACACGTCTTTTAAAAATCAGCTTTCGAACTATATATATAATAATTTTTTATATTTATATTAATTTATAATGTATTTAATATTGAAATCATTTTTTAATGTAATTATTTTTTGTGCATGTGTGTGTATTATTCAAATATACATATGCGCACATTTAGACAACATATTTTTATACTTGAGAGGCTAACATATCCGTTGCGGTTTAAATCCTAGCATCTATACATAAGTATGTCAAACTATGTACACTTTATTATGTTGCAAGTACACGTACACATATATGTGTATATGATACACATATATATTATAACATACAACATTATACAAAAAAAAAAATCATATTTATAAAATAAAAAAAAATTAATTTCATTTAAAACAAAAGTTCTAAATAAATTTATACCAGATAAGCCCAATAAATGTCCAAAAGGTAAAAAATTTGAAATTTACCTAGTTACCATGCTATGTGCTGACCTAGTTCCAACAATGATATCAAAGCCAAATAACCTATACGAGCTAAATTAGCAGTATTATGGCTAACTTATTAAAGCATACCCATATAGTAAGGTGTTTAGAAAAATAATGTTTGTGTTTGGATTTGGGTAATCAAGTACCGTGCCCTACATGGCTAATGGCCTTACCTAAAATGATGAGATAAGCCTAAAAGATTATCGCGAATAGAAAATGCCATATTTGAATTAGGCCTTAGGCTAATTTTCAAAACTGTTTTGAAATTATAAATGATTTACGTTTAAAAATTAAGTTTACATATGAAATATATTGTAAATGCTATAATATAGATTTTTAATTGTTTTGAAACTTAAAATAAAAGATTTAAATTTAAAATTTGAATTTAAAATAAAATACATATTATAAAAGTTATAATATAATATTTGAAAATGTTTGAAAATTTTATAAAAAAATAATTTTTAAAAATATTATTTATTAATAAGATTAATAATATAAATAAATTAATGAAATAAGTTTGTTAATTAAAAATATATGCGTGTATAATGTATATATAATGATATATGTTATATTGTCTTGAATTGTTTAAGATAATATGAGTATACATGTGTGAATAAAAGAATTTTTGAAATTAATAAACTTAATTAAAATTATTTAGCTAAATAAATTAATTAAAATTTAATTAATAAATTAAAATACACATATATAAGATATGTGTGTATTACTATAAAGGTTATAGTATATATATTAAATATAATATGTTATAATTGAATAATATAATAATTAATTAAAGTGTTAATTAATTAAATTGAGTAAATAAGATTTACTTAATATAATTATATACATGAAATATTATATAAGTTAAATAAAATATAAAATTTATATAATAATAAAACTTATATAATATAAATATATTAACTAAAGTTAGAACATTCAAAAAACCTTAAATAGACTAAAGAAATATATACATATATATGTATGTATACTGTGATTTCTTATTTGTCAAATTCTTGAATCACAATGGTATTACATGAAATACATTATTCCACAAATCGATATCATTCAACTAAATATATTGAAACTTATGAATCTTTAATATAATTGTTGTCCTCTTCCCTTTATATATTAATAAATTACTTGCATACTCCCTAGTTTTTGAGCACATATAAACTAGAGGTATTATGTAATGACCCTACAGCGATACTCATATTAGAAAAGAACATTACAAGTAATATCGTCTGTTAATCAGAAGAATACGCTTGTTAAGGGCGATTGAATGTGAATATATCTTTATACTAATACTGACACGTCATTTATAACTTTTCACTTAATATCTGAACTGAATTTGACATGTACAGTATTAATAAAAAGTAATAGACACACCGATTTCTCAGAATTAGAACAATATATCATATAAATTAACATTCACAGATCACAGCGAAATAAATCTCAACTTACACATATACGGATTTGGAGTTTAGAAAATGAAATACTAAACTGATTTTTATACAAGATTAACAATTCTCTAATCTCAATTGTACATCTTATAAACATATTCACAAATTTCTTAAATGAGATAAACTAAAAAGTCAAAAGTGTTTATCTCCTTGCTAGCCCAAACATCCAAATGTCAACTTGTCCTGTAACTTGAAAAGTATCTGGCTGACCCGAGCAAAATAACACCCGGGTCATACTATCTCTAAATACCCAAAAAACAACATATAAATAAATACAGATGTCTAGGATATAATGAGTTAGAGAATTAATTTAACTCAGAACAGGGTTATAAATTTAAGTCACAAACACAAACTAGTTGTGAGAAATGCGGATTACGGATCTTAAGGCTAGGATTAACACTACATGGGATGACTAGTGTTTATAAAGAATTACTAAATCTTTTTGAGTTTATGTTAATTTAGACACAGATATGATCACAGAAACAAACACAGATGCAAAAATAAAATAAAAAGCAATAAAGGAAAGAACACACCGGAATTTATACTGGTTCGGAGTTACCCTACATCCAGTCCCGCAACACAAGTACGGATTTCCTTTCAAAAGCAATCTTTACAATTACACCCTCGATTTCAAGACTATGAGGTACACCCTCCAGAATCACAACCCTCTGGGTAGAGATACTTGATTTTCTGGGCAACAAGTTCACCCACTTGATTTTACGGGCAACAAGTTCACCCAATTGATTTCCCAAGGCTACAATCGCACTTTATCTCGCTTGATTGATTTTCAAGGCCACAATCACACCTTTTCTCGCTCAATAGATTACAAAGATGTCTATAACTCTAAATAACACTGAGAACCTTGTTGAGATAGTGATAGAGAATCAAATTAGAAGTAATCGAGTTTGATTCAATGTTGATTTCGGCAAAGTAATGGTAAGAATATGTATTAAGAAATGTGGAAGAAGAAGAAGAGAAGTGAAGAAACAGAAAATCTCATGTAAAATTCGTTGAAATTAACCCCTATTTATAGAAGAACAACAGCCATGTCCATTCGTGAAGAGTTATGGAGAATAGACACTTCTTTTGAAATTTAAATTTTGAACTTAACTTCCACGATGTCGACATGGTCACCATGAGTATGTCGACATCCCAAGGCAATTTTTGATGACTTGATTTTCTTTGAAAATAACCTTTATCTTGTATTAAAACTATTTTAAACTTTATAAATATACTTGACTATAGTTAAAATTCATATGTAAATATAGAGAATAATATATATAAAATTTAACTATAATTTAAATCTAAGTATAAATATTTAAAAGTTAAATATATTATATTAAAAGATAGTTTAAAATCAGGAGTAATTTGACTTTGACATTTAAAGATGATTTTGAGGCTAAAATTATTTAAAATCAGGATAGAGGTTTTTGCATCTTTTAAAAGGAAAGTTTTGAAAACAAGATAATTTTTGTAAAATCATTTGAATAAAAATTAACGGATACAAAACAATGTTCCACTAGATTTTTCGTAGGTTCCATCCTACTTAGGGTTCCATCCCTTTAACGGGCTCGAAGTGGATTCCATTCCACGAATAAATTGGATTTTAAGATGCCAGTGCTTTTCTAGGAGTTTTAACAAAATTCCTAATAAAAATACTTATTCTTGAAGTCTTAAACTCTTGACACTCATGAGTCTTCAATCTTGATATCTTGAATCTCTATACTGTACAGTCTTCATTATTGGTACCTGCATGGTTACATCCTGCATATACATATACATATATATATATATATATATATATCTAAACTTATAATGTTAGTATTTATATTTTATAATCAATTCTATGGTTTTTGTCATCAAAACCATCATGTCACGGACTAACAATCTCCCCTTTTTTGATGATGACAACATTTGTTTATAAAATATTACTTCTATCCTAATAACCCCCCTTAATTTATGCCTAACTACCCTATTTTATATTTCTCCCCGTTTGTCATCAACAAAAACTAACTCCCCCTCATTCTTGGACTTCAGTACCTGCAGTGATAAACAATACAACGTAATATATAATAGATAGATTAAGAAATAATTACACTTATGAGCATGATAATTAATCAAAGACTATATGCATTTTAATGTATATATATGTTTTATACAGCAAACATCAAACCAATATTAAGAAATCAATCCACACTAAGTATCAAATCAAATCAAATCAAACAAAGTAATAAAATCAAATGTTACGAGGAACTTCCACCCATCCTTCTTCTCCAAATATAGGGTCTGTTTTAATTGCATCCCAATTTTCATTGTCATTGGTGAGAGAGACAGGAGGATGTGCTTCGTTATCATCCTTGTGTAGTGAGGAGATCATCCATCGTATTGCATCGAAATGCCTTTCTTGTTTCTTGATCATCTGCATTTGACTTAATTCTAAGTGACGCTGATTACGAAGAATAAATGAGAGAATATTTGAACGAATTAAGAGTTTCTTCAAGATTTTCGGATAAATTGTGAATTGGATTTGCCATAGTTGAATTTGTTAAAGAAATGAAGGATATAGAAGATAAGAAATAATTTTTAGCGAAGAATTCTAGAAAAAACAGGTATTTATAGGTGTAGAAATTCGTTTGAAATGAATAGACATGTGGTAGCTATTCAAATTTCAAATTCCAAATCAATTGACATTTCCGACCAGTACATGTCGACATGGTCATAGGGGGTATGTCGACATGGGTTAGTGAAAAAGTATGACTAATTTTACTTTGTGAATAATTGTGTGTGTGTGTGTGTGTATAATATACTAACATTTATTATGGAGATAAGATAAACTAGATAATAGAAAAGAAATTTCATTTCATTGCATACTAAGATGATACAACGATTAAACACAACAAACTACATAAACTTTCAAATTAAAACAAACTAAAACAAATACAACAAGATACGGAAAGGTAGAACTAGTTAGAGGATGATGATAAAGATAGTCCAAGTTTGTTGCTGACTTTGGAAATAAACTTGTTCATTTTTCGAAGAAATATTATCCAACTTTTTACTAACGGATCGTTTAAGAATCCGTTGGTTCTCAACAATAGTCTTTTGATTTTTGAGAAGGGTTTTGTTGGATGGATTGGAAGGATAGTCGATGCCTTCCAAAGAAGTTTCATCTTCTTTTTCTTCTTCAATTTCCATTTCATCCCCTTCTTCTTCTTCCTCTTCCTTCTCTTCCTCTTCCTCTTCTTTCGTCTCCTCACGAGCCAAATGCTCTTCCTTTTCGGTAAGGGTCTCATAAGGTTGAAAAACAAATGGAATTTTCATAAGCGAAATGTTGGAATGATTGAAAACTTTTCTAGAAACAAATTCTTCGCCTTTGAAATCCACTCCAAAATAGTTAAAAATCCGAGTGAGATAAGTTCCATGATATAAAGTATTCTCACCCATTTCAAGATTTTTGGGACGAAGTTCATCCAAAATAACTTACGTCCAATTAACATCATAGTTTCCAAAAATAGCAAAAAGTGCTTTGCAAACTTTTGAAGTAGGATTATTTAAATTCTCGGATCTTGGAGTCAAAATATGTTGCAAAAGAAGATTGACAATTCTTGCTTTTGGTCGAAAATTTCGATTTTTAAATTCAAAACCATCATCTCCTTCGAAAATGTGATGAAATGTCTCACGATCATTTTCATCGATTTTAAAACTCTAAAGATCCATTCCCAAATTCTTGCAATTGAGAATGGTACCCAAAAGATCACAATTCAAAACAATTCAAATGCCTTTGACACTACTCCAAATTTCATCCTCATTTCCATCATAAAATCCACGGTTTAAATTAGCATAGAAAATTTTGACAAGATTAGGATAGCAAACAAAATCATTTTGAGAAGCATCAATAAGACTAAGAACTCCATTGTTTGCAAAAAGGGAATCAATTTCATATGAAGAAAAATCTTGAAAAACACAAACTTTCCGGGATGGACTTTGGCATAGTTATCATAATTGATGTATGCTTTTATTGCCTCTGGATCACTGAATAGTTGCTCTTTTATTTTTCTGGAAATTCTCATGGTGGAGGGGTTCCTTGAAGAAGCCATTAAAGTAGAGAGTAGAGAGCTTTAAGTTATGAAGAAAGAGTTTGAATTTGAAAATGAGAGTGAAAAGATATGATAAAAGATAGTGAATAAATATATTCTCAAAGGACATATTCTCTGGTCAAAAGGTAGCTTTTCAGAGAATTGAATGAAGAGAAAAGATGGAGGGAAATTCAAACATTTGAATTCAAATTTTGAAATTCAAATTCTGGTACCCATGTCGACATCATGGTAGGGACCATGTCGACATGTGCCAGTGAATTTTGATAATTTATATTTCCTAAGTTCTCTAAAATGTATATATATAAATATACTTATTATTTTTAATGTCTATATATATAGCTGAAATATTATTAAATTTATAGTACATTTCAGAAAATTATACTATTAAAAATAATAGTAAAATAATCATAAAAAATATAAAATAAATTTTAAAATTCAAACAACACGCCAATTCAAAATCAATCAATCAAGCAATCAAGCATTTAATTCTAAGCAAGTAATTTCAACCAACTGTATTGTAAACGTGTACCTTTTTCTGAGTCCGTTTCTCTGAATTCATCGGAGTTGTGAACAACTGTCAAACACAAATTCGAATTATCTGTCTTCTGATCATCACCACTTGAGGATGAGTCTGAGTCATCTAGAGTAGTAGTAAATGCACGCTTCCGTTTCTTTGCTGGATCATTATTCATAGGAGTATTTTGCCTATCTGGATACAGACAGTCTCTTTTGATATGTCTTGGTTCACCACAGTTCAAACATTTGACATTATTTGGCACTACATTCTGATTTCCAGAGTTCTTATAGTTGTTTCTCTTGAGATTATTCATCTTTCTGTATTTTAGGAATTTCTTAAAATTTCTGGTCATTAAGGCTATCTCTTCATCATTATCGCTGTTTGAATCTGATCCATCAGTGAATGCATTGAATTCCATTGATTTCTTTTCAGATGCTTTGCTTTCTCTTCTCCCGATCATTTGAACTTCATACGACATTAGATTTCCAGTTAATTCTTCTATCTTTAAAGTACTAATGTCATTTGCCTCTTTGATAGTAAGTGTCTTTTGATCCCATTCTGGAGTAAGAGAATTTAAATTCTTTCTGACTTGATCTTCTTCAGAAAATTCCTTTCCCAAAGATATTAGAGAATGCACAATATCCTAAAATCTACTATACAAATCTGAAGTAGACTCATTAGAATTCATTTTAAATAATTGAAACTGATTTGTAAGCATGGAAATTTTGGTCTGTTTAACTTTGCTTGTTCCTTCGTGAGTAACTTGCAAAGTTTTCCAGATTTCATATGCAGACTTACAAACTGACACTCTATTGAATTCATTTCTATCTAGTGAACAAAACAAAATATTCATTGCCTTATATTTATTTTGTGCAACAATCTTTTGCTCAGCAGTCCACTGTGCAAAATAAATTGTGGGTTCAGAATATTCAGTTTGTGTAATATTCCAAGTGTTTAATCCTATAGATTGTAAATATATTTTCATCCTACATGCCCAATATACATAGTTACTGCCATTAAAAAGTGGTGGCCTGACAGTAGACTGACCTTCTACAAATGAACTAGTGACAGGGATACTAGTGTTAGTAACGGTACCAGTGTTGATAGCCATTTTGAAAACTTTTCAAAAATCAGATTATGAAACTTTGAAAATCTTGCTCTGATACCAATTATGAGAAATGAGGATTACAGATCTTAAGGCTAGGATTAACACTAGAGGGGGGTGAATATTGTTTATAAAGAACTACTAAATCATTTTTAGTTTATGTTAATTTAGACACAGATGCGTACAATATACAGACATAGATATGACCACAGAAACAAACACAGATGCAGAGATAAAATAAAAGGCAGTAAAGAAAATAACACAGCGGATTTTATACTGGCTCGGAGTTACCCTACATCCACTCCCGCAACACAAGTACAGATTTCCTTTCAAAAGCAATCTTTACAATTACACCCTCGATTTCAAGGCTACGAGGAACACCCTCCAGAATCACAATCCTATGGGTAGAGATACTTGATTTTCCGGGCAACAAGTTCACCCACTTGATTTTACAGGCAACAAGTTCACCCAATTGATTTCCCAAGGCTACAATCACACCTTATCTCGCTTGATTAATTTTCAAGGCCACAATCACACCTTTTCTCGCTTAATAGATTACAAAGAAGTCTATAACTCTGAATAGTACTGAGAACCTTGTTGAGATAGTGATAGAGAATCAAACTAGAAGTAATCGAGTTTGATTCAATGTTGATTTCGGTAGAGTAATGGTAAGAATATGTATTAAGAAATGTGGAAGAAGAAGAGGTGTGAAAAACCAGAAAATCTGATGTAAAATTCGTTGAAACTAACCCCTATTTATAGAAGAACAATAGCCATGTCCATTCGTGAAGAGTTATGGTGAATAAAGTTCTTTTGAAATTTAAATTTTGAACTTAACTTACACTATGTCGACATGGTCACCATGAGTATGTCGACATCCCAAGGCGATTTTTGATGATTTGATTTTCTTTGAAAATAACCTTTATCTTATATTAAAACTATTTTAAACTTTATAAATATACTTGTCTATAGTTAAAGTTCATGAGTAAATATAGAGAATAACATATATAGAATTTAACTACAATTTAAATCTAAGTATAAATATTTAAAAGTTAAATATATTATATTAAAAGATAGTTTAAAATCAGGATTAATTTGACTTTGAAATTAAAGATGATTTTGAGGCTAAAATTATTTAAAATTAGGATAAAGGTTTTTGAATCTTTTAAAAGGAAAGTTTTGAAATCATTTTGAAAACAAGATAATTTTTGTAAAATCATTTGAATAAAACTTAGCGGGTACAAAATAATTTTCCACTAGATTTTTCGTAGGTTTCATCCTACTTATGATTCCATCCCTTTAACGGGCACGAAGTGGGTTCCATTCCATGAATAAATTGGATTTTAAGATGTCAGTGCTTTTCTAGGAGTTTTAACAAAATTCCTAATAAAATACTTATTCTTGAAATCTTGAACTCTTGATATTCATGAGTCTTCAATCTTGATATCTTGAATCTCTATACGGTACAGTCTTCATTCTTGGTACCTGCATGGTTAAATCCTGCATATACATATATATATTTAAACTTATATTGTTAGTATTTATATTTTAGAATCTGTTCTAAGGTCCTTATCATCAAAACCATCATCTCACGGACTAACACTAGTCACTAAACACAGAATAATAGAATAAACGTAATTTAGCATCCATCATAAGGCACAAGAATATATATATTTATTTCACGAACACAAGGCACAAGAATATGTATTTATTTCACGAACACAAGACATGGGAATATATATTTATTTTAGTAACGTGGAATAGTCATAGAATCCAAGTATCCGGAATCCAAGAGATCTTAATCCAAACCGATCATAATGATTGTCCAAAACACTCGCAATGATTGTACTCAAAACCCATGGCAAACAAACAAACAAATTGGTATCACTCGAACCGATCCGATACTAAGGATCGTACTCAGACCGGGAACATGGAATCACATAATGATTTCAAGGATAGTCCATACGATCGAGGTAATCGTAAAACCATGACTCGATAACTCTACATTTATTTAATATTATTATACTATTATGTTCGTAAAGAAATCCAAGAATAAACTTCTTCAGGATCTAGTAGCCGCTTGTTGCACACCAAAAGAGAGTAAACTCTAAAGTGCTAGATAGAAAGTGCCAAATACTATCACCTTTAGTAGTCGCTAGAATTTAACCAATATATCCCATACCGTATAGTGAAATTCAAGTATTCACTAAAAACTAGTAAACATCATCTATTACGGATGCCACCGGAAAACCTGAATTATATTCTCTTCCAGATCTGGCAACCACTTGTCGCACATCCGAAGAGAAAACAATTTTGAAGTGTTAATTACTTCCCTTAGTGATCACATGAATTTAACCAAACGTATACTATCCGACGAAATTCACATTTTCGCTATTGGTTAGTAAATTCCACTTAACGTTCTATTCAATGAGTTTATGCCATATTTGATGAAGCGTTATACGAAAGCATTTAAAGTAATCGATAATACTAAGTCGATTATTAGAACTCCCCACAAATAGAACTAAGGTCCTCAAAGCACTTTTCCTCTCTCTTTGATTTTCATTGTTTAAAACACTTATTAATTTTTGTTCATAAATCTATTTATAATTTTCAAAAACATTTATTATAGAACCAAGTTTTTTCCCATATTTCCTAAAACTATAAATTCCATGAATTAGTATGGTTCACAATTTATATTATCCTCATTCTCAAAAGGTATATTAACTTATTTCCACGTTTCCGAATTCCACAACTATTTTACTAATATGTTTTATTATAAAAAAACAATTTATTATTTAACAAGGTGAAATATTCATATAAATTAGAATATTCCACAAACTCGAATTATTCCAAGATTTCACTTATTTTCACAATGTTATCTCAAATTTCCTTATGTTATATTATTCTCAAAACCATTTTTTAAAACCATATTTAATTACTCTTCCAAATCCATTGATATACATATCTATTTATTTCATATAAATCAAATTTGGGATTTAAAGATCTTCAGTTTCGACAACCTAATCTTAAAATTTTACAAAACTTAAAACATAAAGGTCGTAACAAAGAATCTAAGATTTCAAGAACTTCAAGAATTATCAAATTCTGAAAAGTAAAAAAAATTATGGCCAAAACATATACTTAGATTTAAATTTATTAACATTGTTTTTCATTGACATGTCAATGATAAGGAACAAGTTTTTTGACCATTTAAACTTCTGAATTATGCGAAAAACAGATAGGTTGTAGCACAAAGTCTAAGCTTTCCCAAACTTCAAGAAATATCGAATTTTGATTAGCAATGAAAAAGTTATGATCAAAATAATTTTTGTGTTCCAAAGCAATTTTTTTAAAAAACACAACACATAGAGATTATCTCTTCTTCAAACCCAAATTTCTCTTGGTAAAATGCAGATTCACAAAAAGTGATAGGCATAAAAGTTGTCCCATATAAAAGTAGCTTTCAACTGCAAAAAACCTCACTCAATTTTGATCCACAAATCAAAAGTTATGGTAATTTTAACATTAGGTTTCAACTAAGAAAATTGCGCAAAGCTACATCATCAATTTCAAACTAAATTTCGACCCGCTATGCAACATAATTTCCTAAAATAATTAAAAGAGAATCTGTATCTAACTGAAAGAAATTTCTACTTAAAAAAGATTGAGCTATTTTGGATAATTTTGCACTAAGATGTCACTATTTTACTGTAGTGATTTTCACAAAAACAATTTTCGGCAAACAACATCAAACAATCATCCAAGTTCAATTTCTATCGAGCACACTAGAGCTCTCACAACCAAATCCATACAAATCAATTTCAATTTCAGAAACAAAACATGGATATAGAAATAGATTGTGTGAGTTACAAAATAACTCACCTTATAGCCTTGCTTTTATTCTACTTTGTCTTCTCTAGTTTGCTATTGCTCTTCTTCTTCCTCAAATTTACCCCAAAACTTCATTGACAACAAAAATGCACCACTCAAAAACTAGGATGAATTAACATAAAAGAATTTAAGAGTTGATGTAATATGGACTGAGAAACATTCCTAAATTTTTCCTGGAATTTATTACAATTTATTTGATTTTCAAAGACCAATTCTTCAACCTAGGGCATGAGTTTCTTTTTTTCTCTGAATTGTTTGGTTTTGAGAAAGATGGGTTCTGGTTTTAGCTTTTGAGAATTGTACCTACAATTTTCTCATTCTATTGAACTAGAGAAAATTTTCTAAGTGCTAAAATGGGCTGCCAATCCACTAAAGCCCAAAACCATCTTTTAATTTGTTTAAACCATGAATTAGAATTTGCACAAACACATTTCAACTCAACTTCAATTTTAATTATCTCATAGGTTTAAACATACAAAAATTTATATGTATACATTAAAAATAAGTTCATCGATGAAGCTTTGCAATAAGTCAATAAAACATGAATTTAGTGATCATTTGACCCTTCGTTTTATTTATGGAAAAAGACACATTTTAGCTTATGCTAAAATATGAAAACATGATAATAAATCAATTTAACCCCGAAAACATTACTTTCTTTACCATTAAAAATCATATACTATTTCTTAATCATTATCATAATTTTATACAAGTCTTATATAAATAAATTCACATTAAAAATTCATTTTAACCATATTTTCTCTAAATTTAAATATTAAGGTGAATGCACCATTTTATTATTTTAACATATTTTCTTACATTATTTATGATTGGTATTTAATTATATTCAAAATAGAATTTGAAATTATCTATAATAAGTGCAACTCATTTCTTAATGAAATTAATTCAGTTATTCACAAAACTTGATTAAATTTAAAAAACCACAATTATAAATTAATTATCCACAATTTAACTTAATTAATTAGGTAATTAACAATAGGGTTGTTACATGATATGTCCACTAACTATTAATACATCATCCTTCATTCCCCTCAGCAGCCATGAGTAATACATTATCTAACATTTGGAGTGTGTTATGTACTCTATTCTCAATGGATGTATCGATATCTAGTTTCGATACATCTTGAACATGAATATGTAAATAGACATGTTTTATTTATTGTGATAAATCATTCATGGTTATAATCCACTATAACTACTATCATAAAATATACAATTTATAGATTTTCTATTAAATATAATGTTAATTAAATTAATTAATTAATATATAACAATTATATCAAGTATGCAATAGAAAGAAAACAACTTTTCTTTCGGATAAGATTAGTAATCAAGTTAGATATATGTAACAAATTACAGAGTTTCCCCCCAAGGCATACTCCTAACTCTATCAATCTTTCACTTGCACTTGGGGCCAATTAAGAAATCTTAGTCACATCCCTTCGATCAGTTTGATGAGAACTGATCAAGTTAGGCACTTCGTGAATGGATCTATTTTGTAGTTTTAATTATCGACTTCATCAATCAACTCTCTCATGCTGATAAACTATATTTACCATTTGGAACTATTCAGAGTATGTTTCTCGACTTTTAATGAGTTGTTATTATTACATAATAATCATATAATAATGATGTAGTATTTTTAATAATTGGAATAACCCCTTGTTTAAATTCTAATTTGTGCATTTATATTCATATACATTGCTTTTATGGTGCTATTTAAGACGATGTACTCAACCTTTTGGTTGAATCAACCATAATATTTTGTTTGGGACATTTCCAACTTAAAGCTTCTTATTTAAGATTTGAGCAAAAATTTAATATTGACGTATTATACTCGATGACACTTATGAAGTTCGAGTGTGAACACTCCATCATAAGGAGTTCGTTGTTTCTGTAAACTATTCTTTATTATTTCGTACATACTTGAGAATACTCTAAACTACCATTTATTGATCTTTATTTGAATTTGATATTTTCTTTATGCATCAAATACATAAGCAAATTAAGTTATTGTAAACAACATGATATGTATGATAAATCCTATTGCCGCTGCATAAAAAATCCATCTTACATGTTCCATATTAAACATTTTAATACGGTTTCTTTGCATATCATTTGGGACATTCCTAACATCCTTTATACTTATTTAAAAGATACCATGTACATGTCCAATGTCGGGTATTAAACAACTATACTATCACCGATTTTCACGTAAGTACATCGTTAACAATCAGTAGTACGTTGTTTACTTTTAGAAATATTCTAGTAATTTTAATAGTTCTTTCTTATGGACAAGCGTTCCCTCTGCATTTTGATTAAAAATCAAACTATTAGATATTTCTATTAAAATACTTATTCAATTCTTATGCTTATAGAATGATAGCTTCATATCATTTCATGGACCGTATCCTCAAAACCTACGAAATCAATATCACTCCTATTGACTTCAAGACACTTTTGTTATATGCAAACAGTCTATTCTAAATTATTATTTAGAATTTCCCATTTCAACACATGTGTACCAAAACACAAAGTCGTACTAATCTAGAATTTTATGAGTAAATTCGAATTAAGTTGAGCAGATTGAATAACAAATATATTACTCTAATTTCAACAATTGAAATTTACGGTATAATTCTTATCAGTGTTGTTCATTGTATTCCAGCTACATTAGTCTTTCTCTTAATGACTTACTCACAGTCGGTGGATCATACCTCTTCGGGTACAACTATCAAGATCATATTCTGGTATTGTAGTTGGAATCCATTTTGAATCTGTGTATCATGCCATATTGCCGAGTCAATACTCTTAATTGTTTAATTAACAACTGTGAATTATTTGTTCTCAACATTAATGAGAAACTCGTAGTTTCTCTTCAGTGTGTAAAGATACTCATTGGACACTCTAATGTTATGTGTTCATTTAAGTTAGGTTAATTTCATTTCATCCCACATAAACAGCCTTATCTTTGGACCGTATCCAAATTCATTTTACCATCAATAATTTCCCATTGAAATTCCTTCGCCACGAAATTGTTATTCTTGACACAACAGTTGTTTCTTAGTGCAATGGAATAGATATTCATAAACACTTTACGAGTTTCTCTATAGATAAAATGATTTGATTTTAATTTTACGACACTTATGGTCCAAACATAAATTGGTCATCCAATGACGGTCGTTCCCAAACTTCTTTTGGAGCGATTCATACAAGATCCTTCACATACAACTATTACGTGTAGCCTTTGACATGCACAACCCGCCAACTCCTTGACCTAGGATCTGTTGGGATTTCTTCTAAACCGTTATCTTGTATAATTTTGTAAACCATTTGTTAGATGAAATTAATTTTAATCTTATGTATTACTTTTGAGTACATGACCTTGTAGAAAGAAGTTAACTCAACTTCTCTTACACTAATCATAATTCGTTCAATAAAGCACGATTACTCCTTATCAATATATCATTATATATCATAAGAAGGTGTGACTTTTGAGGTTGAATCTTTATTCCTTTTTAGGTAAGTTTGGAACACTCTTCAATATACTCACTTATTCGATCAAATCGAATAATTTTATCTTGCATGTTTTCGTTTTATGTTCTTTGAACTTATCGTAAACATATTACATGTGTACCAAATACACATGTTCATGTTTATGATAACTCTCCGATGAATGTAGTATGTGGAAACATTTTGGTATTTTTGGACTTATAACTGCATGCATTTATATGTACCAATCCAAAGAGTTTATTAACTCTTATGATGCTTCCACTCAATGGGTGCTTTACCTTTATTGTTTGAAATAAAAACTACCAATGTCATATGATTCATAATATATAATCAAATTATTCCTCAAAACTACAGTTAGTCAATAATACCAAATTAATTGCAAATATATTTGAACACTTCTATATTTTCCAATGCATCAAAAATACTACAATTATAGTTTATTTAATATTGAATATTTATACTATTCATATTTAAATTAAACTATGTCTATTTTTCAGTTAATACTAAAAATAATTATTATTTCATAAATAATGTATGGTACATTTTACGAAAGCAATTTTCGTAAATTGACGCGACCGATGAGTGTTATATGACATGCTTCCACTATTTCTGACATTATTATAATAGCATATGAAATATGATGCCCCATTCAACCGCTTAACATAGGCTATTTATTTCATTTCCTATAACTGGTTTACAGTCGAGAATTTTTAGATCAAGTATCGTAAATTTAAAGAAATAAATATCATAGAAAACAATGTTCAATTTGAAAATACTTTTCGAAATAGAAATCATATTTCTCATTCCAAAGCTATGTATCCGTTACTATTTGACGATTCTCGTTTCTAAATTTCTTTACGATGAGAAATGATCATTTACTCTCTTTATCCCCATTGTGCTATAGGTTACATCCACTCTAACACATTCAATTTCCTTTCTAAACGGTCAAACCATTCAGAGGAAGTCCTTGCTACAATATCATAACGAGCTCTTTACAAAAGTGCATTTGGCCATTCATAACTTTTAAGGATATTAAATAAATTGCACTTTACTTTAATTGATCAAGCTGAATTTTAGTAATTGAATTCTTAGATCTATCTTGTAGCCTTTGGTCCAGTGTAATATTTAACAACACGATCAATATCGTAACCAATCGTATTGAACACAAATCGTAAACTGCGGTTTACTTGCTTATTTCAATAAACTGATTTCATTGTGGTTTCGTGCATTACGAATTGTGACCGTTCAACATATAATATTTACATGTGATTGGATATGGATCAAATAACCATATTATTATATTACTTTTGGAGTTTGAAACCCATTAAAGACAATACATGGTCTAAGACAAATAAGCTCGTAAATGACCAAGTTACGAACGTAATTAGTGGTTGTATAATTAGGAGTTTGCATGGATCGACATGCAAAAATTTAATGGCAAATATATTTTATATTTCTATTTGTCAATATTAGTTCATTTCATTTGTATATTTTAATTGACAAACATTTTACTGGTTATATTAATTGCATAAGTTTATCAATGTAGATTATTATAACTCAATATAGTAGATGCTCTTAAAATATTAGAAAGACTAAATGTTACCCTTTCATTTTCCTAATAAGGCTCCAACTATTCTTTATGTTTCTCCAAACCCTACAATGAAGCATAGAAGTCTTTTTGCGCCATTAATGGGTGTTAAGACTCGTCTGTCTTAGGATTTTGACCTTGAGTTTGCTCAATAAGTCATAGCCCAATAAATGACGAATAACTCTTTATCGGTTATATCATATAACACTTCTAACCCATGATTCTTGTCTTAATCTCATTTCGTCCTTGAGTTTGCTCAATAAATTGAAAAATAATTATTCATTCATACCTACAAATTCACGACGGCTTAACTATAGTATCTATACCTTTAAGTTTGCTGAAAAAATATACATATAGCATACCTCGTCTAGTCAATATATATTAAAAATATGATAACTATATAAAGACTTATTCCTTAGTTGTATGTTTTTTAATATAACTAGGGTCAAATGGAAAATATCAATGTGACAAAACTACAAATTTCTCCTAACTTGAGAATAATATTGATCATCAATGTGGAAGCTCTATTTTGATTATAATTAAACTGTGCACGACATCCATCATGTTAAGAGATATTTGGTATGTGCTAAGAAATAAACCAAGGATATTTCAATATCCAGGCTTTCCTTTATTGTAACAGTTTTCGTATTGTACAATTAATTAGACTCTAAGAAACGTGGCTATAAATAGTTGGTTCTAAATTGTACAATATAATCAAGCAGTAATAAAGTATTCCTTTATTCAATAAATATATTCTCATCATAAACATGGTATCAGAGTAATATTCTAATTTTAAGTGTTAATCTTATCCTTTCTGTTATAATATTTTTCCTTTTTTTCTCTCTTCTTCTTGTTTGCTTTCACCATCACAAAACTCCTAAAACTTCACAACTTCACCACTCCCAAATTACATTATCAAACCACCACTTTGATTCTACCTCCACTCAGATCCACTACCAACAACCTAATGCAATCAAATATAACATCTGCACCAAATAATTCTGACCAAATACATAATCTACAACCTGCAACTTGACTTACATAACAGATTCATATCCATCTCAGGAGAATCATCAAAACGGACTTTCACAAACTGACATTGCATCTACTACTCGATGCTTGCCTTCATGATTTTCAAAGTCCATCTTTGTTTCCCAACTATGTTTGCTAATCTAAGTTATTTTGGTTTGGGCTGAAAAAAAATGGAGAGAATAGTCACTACATTGCTTTGGTATTATTATGATTTTATTTCTATTTTTTTAGAAAGAAAAAAAATGGAATTTTGGGGTGCCGAACTAAAACCCAAACAAACTCTTAAATGTGAACCAAGTATTGATAAATGTCTACATCTTACACCGACTGTGCTAGTAGATTCGAAGAATCTAGCTGTGAATGTTGTTTTATCTGTAATAGTTGACAATAGAAGTTTGTTATTGGAACTCTTTCTATAGAAAAATGTATTCAAATATGTCATAACTTAATATTTGAAAAGGAGTTCCAATTGTTTTGCAATTCCTTGAGGGCAACTATTCATTTCACTAGCTATAAGTCTCTTCGGAATTTCCATTCTCTGCAGCCACAGGTTATGTCCACCGCTTCATTTTTAGGTCAAATACATAATAACTCCTCAGGTAAGTCATCTTTATGGATCTTGGATTCTGTTGCTTCCTACATATATCTCGAGACTCATCATCCTTTTCTACTTTGTTTTCATCATCCTCCATTCCTATTATAACTGCTGATGGAACTCTTATGCCATTGGCGAGAGTTGGTACTATTGTTATGATATACTGAATCTTACATTAAATTTTCTATCTATTAGTGAGTTATGTGACTTTGGTAATATAGTAACATTCACTTCTGAATCTTGTTTTTTGTAGGATCCACGATATCAAAAACTGATTAGGACAGGCCGTAGGGAAGGAGGAAGATACGTTTTGAATGAATTAAAAGTTTCAATTAGTGCTGCTACTTGTATTGATTTATCTTCTTTTCATTTATGTCCTTCTTCCTCTAGTTTTTATTTATGGCATTCTCGTTCGAGGCATGTTTTTTCTTTTCGTTTGAAATTTTTAGCATCCATGGGTGCACTAGGAAATTTGCAAACTCACGATATTTCTAATTGTAGTGAATGTAGACTAGCAAAGTTTTCCGCTTTACCATTTAACAGTAGCATCTCTATTTCTTCTACTCTAATTCATTTGATTCATTCAGATGTGCAGGTATCATCTCCAATTCCCACTAAATGAGGGTCTTGATATTATATGCCCTTTATTGATAACTATACATGGTACCGTTGGGTCTATTTAATAAAACATCATCTTGGCTTTTTTTAAATATACAAAAACTTTAGAGCACTTGTCAAGACACAACATTCTTCTGCTACAAAGTATTTTAGGTGTGATTTAGGTGGAGAATACTCCTCTAGGAAATTTTATGAATTAATCTCTTAGGATGGAGTTATTCAAGAAACCTCATGTACTGATACCCCACAATAAAATAGAGTTACAGAAAGAAAACATAGATATATTCATGAAACTACTCGATCTATGTTACTTTCTGCTTCTGTTGTTGGGGAATTTCAGGGTGAAGTTGTTCTCATGGCTGTTAGACTAATTAAAACTATTCCTTCTTTTCACATTTTAGATATTTCACCTTTTGAAAAATTATATGGGCATGCACCTGATTATTCTATTATTAAAGTGTTAGTGTGTACTTGTTTTATTCTCATTCCTCATATAGAACGTAACAAATTATCTTCTTGATATGCTACTTATGTTTTTCTTAGCTATGGCGAGGGTAAAAAGGGTTCTAGATGTTTTGGTCCAATCACTCAAAATCTTTATTCATCTCAAAATGTAATTTTTTCTTGAACATATACCATTTTACTCTATTCCATCCAACACTGATAGTTTAACCAAATCTGACCTAGTTCATATCGATCCATTTTCTAAGGATAATAATAATACTAATAGCCTTATAGAAACTTGAACAACTAGAGCACCTAAATCTGCATCCTCCCCTTCTATGGCCCCTTAATCTCCAACTGAGCCTATAGATCCTCCTTTTTGTCACTCCAAACGCATTCATAAGCCTATAAGATAACCTGATTTTTCTTATTCTTGTCACTCTTCATCCTTTTCTTCGTTCTTATCCTCAACTTTCTGAGCCAACTTCTTATAAAAATCCAATTTGGGATTTGGTTCCTCTATCTTATGGCAAGGGCGTTGTTAGTTATCATCATGTTTATAAAATCAAAGCCAAATCTGATGGATCAATTGAAAGATATAAAGCTAGATTAGTTGCAAAAGATTACTCCTAATGGTGTGGCATGGACTATGAGAAGAAGTTTTCTCCAGTTACAAAGATGACTACCATTCGTACTCTCATTGTTATAACTTCCATTCGAAAATGGTCCATTTCACAAATTGATGTAAGAAATGCATTCTTGAATGGCAATTTTCAAGAAAAGGTTTATACAGAACCTCCTTTATGTGTTCCACATGAATCTGGATATGTTGCAAGCATAAGAAAGCATTGTACGGATTTAAGTAAGCACCTCTTGCTTGGTTTGAAAAAATAATTGTTGTGATTAAATCTCTCGGTTTTTCTATAGATTACATGATAATGCCTTTTCTGTTAAAAACATTAATGAAGGATGTATCATACTCTCATTGTATGTTGATGATATGGTTATTACAGATGATCGTATGTATGACAATTCTTCCTTAAAAAAGGAGTTAGCTAAAAAAATCAAAATGAAAGATGTGGGTCCTCTAAAATATTTCTTAGGAATTGAGGTGGAATACTCACCAAAAGGTTATCTTCTTTCTCAGTCAAAATATGCCATATATGTTCTTGAGAAAGCTAAATTTACTGACAATAAGGTTGTTGACACTCCTATTGAAGTTAATATAGAATACTCTCCTTTGGATGGTATACCACAGTCAAATCATACTTTATATCGTACCATTGTTGGAAGTTTAGTTTATCTCACCATCACTTGTACAAATATATCATATGTTGTTTAAGTTGTTAGTCAATTTATGGCTTCACCTACTATAGTACACTGGGCAGTTGTCCTTCGTATTTTAACATATCTTCGAGATACTATTTTCTATAGCCTTCTATTTTAATCCACCTCATCCTTGGAATTACGTGCCAACTTTTCCATAGACTATAGTAGCGATCCCACAAATCATAAGTCTGTTACTGACTTTTGTGCCTCTTCCTGATCCTACTTTTATGTATTGTGATAATAAGAGTGCTGCTTATATTTCTCGTAACACGATTTTTCATGAGCTGACAAAACATAGTGTGATTGATTGTCATGTTATATGTCATCATCTTGAGAAAGGCATTATCACTCTATTATTTGTTCCAGCTTCCATGCAGATTTTAGATCTCCTTATTAAGTCATATTCAGTTTCGCGTTTTCGATATTTAGGTAGCACACTCTCAATGCTAATGGTTGCATCGTGAGTTTAAGGAGGTATGTTAAAATATATTTAGTATATGTTAAGAAATAATTCGGAGTTACTTCAACATCCAGGCTTTCCCTTATTATAATAATTTTCCTATTGTACAATTATATGGATTCTAAGTAATGTGCTATAAATATTCGGTTATGAATTATATAACATAATCAGGTAGTAATAAAGTATTCCTTTATTCAATGAATATGTTCTCATCTTAAACATATCGAATGACAATAGTTAGGTCAAGTGAAAGCATTGGAAGTGAACATTATCCAAGAGAGGATCTGTCTTCTCAATTATACGAGGTTAGTATCATGGTCAACTGAAGTCAACTCAAAATCAAAGTATCTGGCCAGATTAATTCGTTTAATAATAATTGTTACTATTGAAGCAAAGACTTTGTGTTTGGAATATAGACGATATTGGAATTATGACCATTACCAAATTCTATAAGTCCAAAGTCATATAGTTTTGATGAAAATAATTGAAGTAAATAATTGTCTCTATCGGGTAACGCTTAACAAAGTAAAATTGGATTTTACCAAAATGAAATAAGTGGTAAATTTGACTAACATATCACACCACCTGCTAAGTGACGTGTGAAGTAAACAAGAGTCACTCGACCAAAGCATTGAATACTCATTTTATCATTGAAATTAATTAATTTATAATCATTAAAAATTAATTAATTGATATTTATAAAATATTAATTATAAATTTTTATTTGATGTGTGTCAAACAATATTAGGAAGTATATAATAATAGTTATAAATATACTGATTGATACATAATATTATTATGAATTTAAATTAGATTTAAATGCATTATTCGTTGTTTGGGCTAGAAATAATTTTGAAGCCCAAAAGAAGGCTTGCATAGCCAGCTATAAGTGGGACATATAGGTTGCGACCATATACTGAATTGGTGAGTGGTTTCTAGGTAATGAACATAGGAGAGAATGGGTGAGAGAAAAATGATGATCTAGATCCACTTTTTACTCTCTTATTTTTCCTTTATATAAGCCACCTCCGCCTCACTTGAGCAATGAATTTTTAGATACTCCATTTCAACAAACTAAGGTAGGCCATACACTTCTCTAAGCCCTAAAAACTAAAACACAAAATCAAATAAAATTTGCTCGATTCGATCGTCGGTGGAAAGGCAATTCGGGAGCTAACAACTTCAAAATTGGAATTGGTTCCAAGATGTTCCTTTCTTCATTTCTACGTGTACATACTAGGCTTTAATGTAAGGTTTTATGATTTAGTAATGCTAAATTTATCTATTATATCATATATATGTGTGTGCGTGTGTTAATTAGCAATTATAAAAAATCTGTATATCGATATGTTTGCCATATTTGGATGGCTGGATATATATATATATGCGTATATATAACTAATTTTTATATAATGCATTATATCACTCATGACCATGTAATAATAATAAAAAATATTTTGAAATTAAATTATGTACACGTATATAATTTATTTTAATTAAAACTAGTATACAAAATATAGTACAACATAACATATGTTCTATATTTACAATAAAAGTTAAAATTTTAAATTTTTTATTAACATACAAATGCACTCTAATCAAAAAAACAATTTTGTTTATTATGTAAACCATACATATTTTAAATACCTTTTATTCAACATAAATTTTCTTATGCGACCAATATATACATATATGTATATATGTATTTATTTATTTATAAATAATATAAAATACAAGTATAAAATTTTATACAAAATATAGTGTCATTTAATTTTAGATTATAAAAAAATTAAATTATATTTTAGGGTTTTCCGACAGAAATTAAACAAATTATTTAACAGTTTAAAACTAACATTAGTAGGACATTATTGACAATATTGACTTGTATACTATCACTTACGTTAATAGGACATTATTGACAATAGATATGGGTTATTAGGTTAAAAAAGGGATGGATATGGGCTTATATTTAGAAAGCCATTTTGACTCATATTTGCAGAGACTTAGGATGTAGATAAAATGCAAAAGACATATTCCTATTTATATTATACTGCCCAAGTACAAGTATAGCAAGGCTCAAGATTTTTATTCACTAGATATATGTTGTTCTTACTCCCTCCTTACTACAATACATGTTAGGAAAGGTAATGTCGAAGGCGAAGGTGTGAAGAGAGCTTGCGGCAATCTGTCTATTTATCCATTCCTGTTATTTTCAAATGTATCCATTGGAAACTATTGTATTTTAAATATGATGTACCAAGGATATATAACGGTTATTATTGGCTTTCATGTTATGGTTTTTTTATATTTTGAATTTATAATAAAATGGGTACTGTTGTTATTATTATATTTTACCCTTTCACTGTGAGATCTGATTGTGTAGATAAATAGCTCTGTATTATTATTTTTCCAACCAACAGCCAACTTTGGAATGGGTCTAAGTTTCGACGGGTCATTTCCAAGTCGGAATTACATCCGTTTCAGGGTAGGTTGTTACATTGGGTATTAGAGCTTAGGTTACCCGATCAATGCGGATAAGTATACGCACGAGATATGTACTTATTATTCTTGAAAGAAGTTTCCCAAAAACCCCTATTATATGCATATATTATTATTGATGAAGATACGCATACATGCTAGGAAAATTTATTTCTGCATATAATACTATCTTAGCAAATTACAACTAAAACTATAACCTACAGATAGTAGATTATGGTTAAAATCTTTCTTCTTCTAAGACTGGGAACTCCACTAAAGGAATGCCCACCATTCGTGGGATGCTTGAATGGTTTAAACAATGCCTCGGGCATGTAGGACAAGTCCCCATTCCTCAACAAACATCACCTTCGACATGCGTTGTCTAGCCTGCCGAGGCAGCATCACATCCCATCGATTTTTCCAAATGTGTAAGGATTTTATGAATATGGAAGGAAGAGTATACGCTGGAAAGGGGAGCTTCATGGAGACAATGGCATGGATAAACGACCATGAAAGGCTATTTTGAAAGCTTGGTTGTGAAGATCAATTGAAGCGAAAGATGGCAGCTTGGCACCTTAAGGGGGAGGCCTTAGATTGGTGGAATATGGTGGCTGAGAAGGACGTTGGTAGGATTGTCACTAGGAATGAGTTTAAGAACTGATTTGAGACAAGTTTTCTGTCAAAAGCATAAGTGAACTTGCAATTAGGAAAATTAATATAGCTTAGGCAGGGAGACTCCACTTTGAAGGAGTATATTAGTAAATTTACAGGTTAGCCATGTTTGGAATGATTTTTATTGATACACCCACGATAAAGGCCATGAAGTTTGTCACAGGCTGAAACTCCCCGCTTAGGGAATGGTTGTAAATACCCACTGGCGCCACTTACGAGATGTTGGTTGAGATGGCTCTACTACAAATGAATAACGCTGAAGAGAAAGAGATGGAGTAGCAGAAGGAGAAGGTAGGATAGGCACATAATCATGGAGGATCCAAGAAAGGGAATTTTTAGGCGAATATGAAGTCGAAAGGAAAGTATAAGAAAGAAGGTAAGGTGTGCAAGATATGCAAAATGAAAGGACATGTTGCTAAAGATTGTAGGGTGAATTTGTTAAAGGAAGCTATCAAGGGAAAGTGTTACCACTACCATGAAGAGGGGCACTTCAAAAATCAATGTCTATAGCTGATAAAGGGAGGGCATAGGGGGCAAGCCTACATAATTGAGGCTATCCCTGTTTCGAGTGGCCACCCCCCTGGAGACCAAGGAAAGACAGCTACGGTAGGTATAAATCTTTTTTTTGGGAATAAAATTCGTACTGCATTCGACTCCGGAGCATCATTTTCATTCATAGCTAGGAATGTGACTAACTCCTTAAATCTTCAAACCCAAGCTGCCACCAACCCAATAGTAGTTTCAAATCCTAACGAGAGGATGCCACATCTTTCATAATTTGCAAAGACCTAGTGTTAGACATATGTGATGTTGATTACATATGTAATGCGTACGTTCTAATTTCGAGGGGTATGGACTTAATTTAGGAACAGATTGGTTGTTGCACTATGAGGCAAACTTAGACTGCGATAAGAGAGTCATATGGTTAAAAGGTCGTAAAGGGCGAGATATAGACGTTCGATGCACAACCCAAAGTTCAACCGAGTTAAGGTATTTATACTCGATGAACCTAGTAGCACGAACTTTATTCTATACCCGTAATTTGAAAATTCTCTGATGTCTTTAAAGAAGTTTTGGGTCTCCCACCCCATAGGGAGATTGAGTTTAGGATTTATTTGGAGAAGAATGCAAGACCAGTCGTTTAGCCGTTAAAACACATGGCCTAAGGAAAGGCAAAATTTAGTTAAGCAGATCTCGGAGATACTGCAGAAAGGATACATTCGACAAGTACCTCGAAATAGGGAGCCCCTACAAGTTGATGAAGAAGAATAGTGATCCCTTACCCAGGATAGGCGATTTGTTTGATCAGCTTGTGGGAGCTAAAATCTTTTCTCGGTTGGACTTGGCAATTGGATTCTATCAGCTGAGGATTATACAGGATAAAACACCAAAGACCACATGTCGCACACCACATGGAATCTACAATGAGAAGTAATGCCTTTTGGACTGACCAATGCCACCACACACACTTTGTAGATTTAATGAGTTTAGTATTTAGGGGACGGTTGAATAAAT
This sequence comes from Allium cepa, assembly GCA_030765085.1. Lineage (NCBI taxonomy): Eukaryota > Viridiplantae > Streptophyta > Magnoliopsida > Asparagales > Amaryllidaceae > Allium > Allium cepa. Next base: position 614,373,828 of record CM060932.1, read on the forward strand.
TTGTCATAGTTTTTGTAGATGATATCTTAGTATTCTCCAAGAATGAAGGAGAGCATGCTAATCCCATAAGAGAGGTATTAGGAACGTTGGGAAGGAACCAACTTAAAGTCAAATTCTCAATGTGCCACTTTTGGAAGAAGGAAGTGACATTTTTTGGACATTTTTTCTGAGCATAAATTAGTGGTGGTCCCCGCAAAAGTGGATGTTTTTTAAAGTTGGAAGATTCCAAAGGTTAGAAGTTTTCTAGGGTTAACAGGTTATTATATGAAATTCTTAAAAGATTTGGTCTTTAGATGGGATAAAAGATGCACGAAAGCATTTAGGAAGCTATAGGAACTATTGACAAGTGCACCAGTAGTCGTCATCTTTAAGAGGAATAACCTTTCATGGTTTACATAGATACATATGGCACATGATTGGGAGTGGTTCTTATGCAAGAAGGAAGGATGATAGCTTATGCTAGTCGATAATTGAAGGACTCTGTGAAGAGATACCCAGTTCATGACTTGGAGTTGGTAGCCATTGTTTTCGCCTTGAAGATGTGGAGGTACTATCTTTTGGGAGAAAGATTTAAGTTATTTATTGACCATGAATCACTCAAATATCTATTTTTCCAAAATAATTTAAATCTTAGGCAGTAGAGGTGGATGGGGTTTATATCAACATACGGCTTTGAGATACAGTATACCCCCGGTAATGGAAATGTCATCACCGACGCCCTTAGTCGGAGGCATGCTACCTTGGGTGTTTATATGAATGAAGCCAGTTGGAGTTTCTCTCGAATTTCAAATTCCAAGCACCAATAGAACACACTCAAAACTACTTGGAAGCAATGAAGGTTAGGCTGGCATCGATGGACTGCATTGGACTTGAACAAAAGAAAGACAAGAGATAGTCGACATCTGAAAAGCTAAGTAGAGGAGAACAATTTCCTTATGTCAATAGATATGCAGTTTACAAAAATGGATTTTTTAGGAAAGATGGATAACTTTGAGTTCCAAACTTGATAGAATGTTGGAGGAAGTGCTTAAGGAGTGTCACCATTCAAGGATGACTATTCACCCTGGAGGAGGTAAGATGTATAACGATATGAAATGTGTTATCAATAAAAATATTCTTAAGATGATATGTATGAATGAAGGGGTTGTAACTTATAACATGGAGGCTTCCACACGAGTCATGGTGGCTTGCGCAAGCATTTAAAGGTTCTTCTTACAATGTAGAAAGGGTTCCACAGGACATTAGCAGAAGGTGCTTCCTACAGTGTAGAAAGTGTGTTCCGCAAATCATGGGAGGAAGGTGCTTCCTAGAGTGGAAAAAGGTGCTTCCATTGGAATTAAGCAGAAGGTGCTTCCTACAGTGTAGAAAGGGGTTCCGTAGGACATCGACGGAAGGTGCTTCCTATAGTCTAGAAAAGGTTCCGTAGGACATCAGTGGAAGGTGCTTCCTACAGTGTAGAAAGGGCTCCCGTGGGACATTGGCGAAAGGTCTTGATACGCATCTATAAATAGGTCCATAGGGGTCAAAGTTTAAGAGGTTTTCCTTTTCCGCTCTTCTCTTCCAAATTTCATTCTTTTAACCCTAATTCCTAAATTAAATTGGGGATTTTATCCTATTGTAATACTCAAGCCTTGTATTCACAAAAAGTTATCAATAAACTGAATATTTAGCACCTTCAACTAAATAGTTCTTGATTCAATACTTGCATATTGTTTGGCTTGTCAACTTTAACCATCTAAAGTATTCGAAATGACCCCTTCGAAAGGGTACCCTCCGATGTTATAAACTTTTATGGTTTCGAAAGGCATTGAAGAAATTCCCCATTAATATAATCCTATCCCCACACACTTTTTGGTGTTGAGGATCTTTATCGTTAACATTTTGGCGCAAGAAGGAGGGCTTGAACCTCTGATTCTCTATAACCTTCTCTATAGATTAATTGCATAGGTTCATCATTTAAAAAAAAGAAAATGTTAAGAGCGAGGAGTAATAACAATATTCCAAACAAAGAAGCTGCATCATAATCAACTTTGGAAGACAATATAATCCAAAACTTCAACATAGAGAATATGGAAAATGGGCAACCTTTAACCCTAATAAGATTTGAAAATAATGAGACTAAATTCCAGAATCAACTGCAACAAGTGATAAATATGCGAGAAATTCTTGAAGGGGCTCCATCTTAAGTATCATTAAAGGTTATGGAAGGAGGAGATGAAGCAAAATCTTCAAACAAGTTGGAAACCAAGAAAGTCAAGTTAAGGGGTCTCTTGAGAAATCAAATACTTCAATTCAAAGAGATGATAGAAACTACCATGATGATGAAACCGACGAGAAGACATCTCACACCAAATAATAATGGATGTACTTAAAGAAAAAGGGATTCCTGCTCCAGAGAAATATGTTATCCCGTAAGAAACTCCTCTTTTAGAATAAATAATGGCAGTTGGCATTCCTCCTCACATTCAAATTCCCCACTAAAGTATGATGGAAGAATTGATCCAGATGATCACCTTGTAACTTTTAGTATTCGAATGGATTTGTATAATGCCTCTAGGGCAAGTCATTGCAAACTTTTCCCTGTAATTTTTCTAGGAGCAGCTATCAAATGGTATAAGAATTATAAGGAGAAGGCATTCGTACTTGAGAACAATTCTCTCATGAATTCATAACACAATTTTTTGTATTTAAAGATCCAACTATGGACTTTAATCTCTTAGCCACTATCAGGCAAAAACTAGGAGAACCATTGGACAAGTACTTTAAGAGGTTTAGTATAGAAGCATTAAAAGTAGAAAATGTGATTGATTAAGACAAGCTGATTGTGATTCGATCATGGCTAATTGAACATACACCTTTTTGGAAGGAACTTCATATGAATGGATGCAAAGATCTGCAGTACTTCTATTACAAAGCAGAGAAATTTATTCATATGGATAAAATGTATTACACCAAGAAAACGACTCTGCAAAATATAAAAGAAGAAAAGTTCAGTGTTGATTGTCCCAACAAAAGCCTTGATGGAAGGAAAGGAAAAGGGATAACCAAATGGCTACATTTGAACCTAGTCCCGTAGGGTTGAACAAACCTCTCTTATATCTTTTCCAAGACAAAAGGTGATGAGAATTTCTCCATTTCCTATGAGACAAGGAGCCATGCTAAACCCAAAGAATGAAGGAATTACCGTGCTTATCATAAAGTGAATGGACATGAAGCCGACAGTTGCAATGTTTTAGCAAAAATAGTTCAGAGCCTGATCAAGTCTAGATTCCTAAAAGAATTTGTCAAAGAGGATTAGAAGATTTTCTATCTCAACTCAATCACTTAAAGTCCTGATAGAGAATCGGTTTTGCAACTTCATCTTCATACTCTGATCAGGCTATGAAGTCTTGTAGCATCCATCTATTAGGAATTTTCTTTGTTTATAACTTCTTTAATTCGAATTTTACTTTGAATTAGTCATGTATTAACATGAAATTCGAATGTCTTTATAGGTAGAAATAAAACCAGTCCATGGCATTCAACAGGATCTTCAAGCACAACAAATTTCCAGCTATTTAAAAAGAAGAGACTACTCAAACGTCTGGAACGAATGAGCCGTCCTTATCTCAAAGATTGAATCGATTTGGTGTAAAGAACTATTCCAAGGGAATTTCAGATTATCATCAAACTTCGGTCGTGAATTTTCTCCTTATGAAAGGTACATATCCAAAACTCTCTGGGGATTCTTTGGAAAAAAACATGCTTGTGTCCGTAAAAGCCTATTAGTCTATGAATCATGGTTTTTCAGGCTTACGAACAGAACATTTCTTTTTATAAAGAGGCATAACTATACATGCTATAAGTATATTATTTCTAATTAGTTATTATATTATTTAAAGAAAATTTACCCTAATATGTTTTCAAGGGAATTACTTTGGAGAATCAAAAAGGTCTATTTCTAATTACCTTTTAGAGAAAGGATGCTAAGCATTCATTTATTTTAGGAATAAACTTGTATAGTTTTCAAAGAATGTTATTTAGCATTAGTAAATGCCAAACAAAGATTTTGATTGAATATGATTTGATAGAAATATCTTCAAAGTCTATTGAAACTATTAGCAACAAAAGGCCTGTGAAATTTTTCTATAGACAATCTTTTACAACAATCAAAAGCTCTAAAGTAGAAGTGTCTGCTCTCGGTTAAAAGACTATTGGTTCATGAATCATGACTATTCAGTCTCTTATTTGGGATTGGCATCTCAATTATGAAGTGATTTGAAAATCCTTCTTGGCAACAATATTAAGAAATTTTATCAAAAGGTTCGGGTGCTAAAACTTTCGTTTCGAAAAATAATCCCTCGATATATTAAAACGGCACCTTTACGAAATCTCTTATCTCTAAAAAAGGAATTTCAAGGAAAAAGAGATTATATTCGAAAAGATTTTACAAACATATCAATTGGCTAAATAATTATTTATATAAACAAGTTTTCAGCCTACAGCCAATCTGTAGCGCCTCCTAGAGGGAGGAGGGTCCTATACCTACCAAATAGCCTACGGCCAATCCGTAGCGCCCCCTAGAGGAAGGAGGATCATGTACCCGCCAAAAGCCTATTGTAATCCGTAGCACCTCCTGTAGGGAGGAATAAAACCTCTAACGTTCAGTTCACCTCTTGGAGGGAGGTTCAGGTTTAGCACCCACTAGCAACCTTTTAGGGGAAGTTTAATCTAACATACACTACAGCCCTTAGAATCAAATGAAGCCTAGAAGGCGAACAAAATAGACAAAGAAGGACAAAGATGTCCGCAACTCAAGACAAAAGTCAAGACCTAAGGAATAAAGAGTCAAAGGAATAAAGCCCATAATCAAAAAAGACAAAGTATCGGCTAGCAATCATCAATACATCTGATGTCTGAAAAGTGACTCCCATAGCAAAGAATTAAGAAATCTACTAACTAAAAGAAAACATGAGACAAGTAAATGGATAAAGAGATCCGTAATTTGAAATGGAAAACAAAGATCTGTACAAAAATTAAAGGAACAAAACATACAAAAAATTTTTACTACAAGGATAAAAGTGACTTCATTTGAAGAATAGATTAAGTAAACCACTTTAAATCCTTAGAAATAAGGTGACCCTTTAGGATAAGAGGTCTATATATTATATATATGTTAATAAGTTATTTGGATCATTGCACTATTGAACGACCAAGTAGTAGGACAGAACTCGCACAGCTGAATGACCGACTAGTCAAAAGGAGCTTGCACTGCTGAACGGCCAACCAACTGAACGGAGCTACCTATTGAACGGTTGAATGGCTAAATAACTGAACGGAACTATCTGCTGAATGGTTGACTGGTCTTACAGAACTACTACTCTGAATGGTTGATTGCTATTATGGAACTACCATTCGAATGGTTGCATGACCTTACTAAACTACTCCTCTGGATGGTTGACTACTATTATGGAACTACCATTCGAATGGTTGCATGGCCTTAAGGAACTATCTGGCTCAAATATAACAATAATACTGCTAACTTATTCGCACTTTAGGAATTACTTATCTGCTAGTTGTATACTTTCCTTTGAATAACGGGAATCTCTGTTGCTACTCAAGGGATGAGTTATATATAAATCTTTGGCATAGCATTTTAGGTAAAAATTTGGAATTAGGGCCAGATAGGATTAAGGGTCTTTTTCTTAAGTCTGCTCAGGTTACCATTACTAGACAGTTTTATGATCTTGTACTTATACTGAATGAAATTTTGAGTAATCTATTCCTCAGATGAGATCCTGATTGATTTTTTGAATTTCCAATTCCCCTTTTCTTCTCGTACTGATTTTTATTGAATTTTTGGCTTTTATGATTTCTCAATTTCCTTATTGGATTTTTGTGATGATTTGCGGACTTCCTGTTGACTTTCTAGTTTTATGAATTCTAATGTTCTTGCTGGTTTTCGTAATAATTTCTGAATATTCCATTGGATTTGTGATTTTCTTATGAAATTCAGTGGCTTTATACAGTTTTCAAACATGAATTCTGAACAGGGATTTCTAGTTCTCTATGGCTTTATGATACTTTAGTTGCCAGATGATATTCATACGATAGTTCTCTAATAATCATATTACCAAATAGCATTCTGGATTAATGTTGGATCATTTACTAATTTATTGTTGAATGAACAATTGATTCACTAAAAGTTACTGACATATCATCACGGTAGAATTAAGGGTCTTTTACTTTGAGTTTACTTGGGTTATTTATTGCTAGGTAGCTTTCTGACTTTGTACTAATATTAAATAAAAAAATTAGTAGTTTGTTTGTCAGATGAGATCCTAGTAAGTTTATGATTAAATTCCCAATTTCATGAATTCTTGGTTTCTTTTCATGATGATTTCTTATTAAATTTCTAGTTTTATGAATTCTTGATTTTTATGATTTCCTTATTGAATTTTCATGATGATCAATGGACTTCCCTTTGAATTTTTCGATTTGTGAGTTTTCTGGATAAGTCGTGAGATTTTGTATTGAAATTAAGGTTTTTCTGAAAATTCAATGTTTCCACGCTATTATTAGACATGAATTATGAATAAAAGTCCCTTGATTCCAGACAGACTTCTATTCTTTTTGTTAGAAGATGATGGTAATGGGGAATAAGAGCCCCCTCGATCTTCATATTATTAGACAACGTTCAGAATTAATACCAAACTATCTACTAATTTATTAATGAATGAATGAAAATAATATAATGCAGGGTTGGAGATAAAATTATAGCAAAGAGACAAGATAAAACCATATAAAGCAAGAAATTAATTCCTGATGGCCAAAGCAAACATAACCCAAGAAAAAATGCTTTGAATTGTATGATAGCTTTCTTGAAAGATCCTTTCATATAAACCAACATCTGTTGATCAGGTGATATTATTTCACATTTCTATCTTCAATGCTAGAAAGGTTTTGATCATGTATTTCTCTGGATGCTCTATCCAGTGCTATTATCAGATAATGTCTTGAATTTCAGTTTTAGAATTTAGCGTTATCCATCAAAACTCTGACAAGTTTATAATCCTAACAGAAATTATTATTTGTTTTACAGGAAAATAAAGAAACAAACTCCATTGAGGTTTGAGTAGTCTAAAGAGATTATCAAATTTATATCCTAAATAACAAAAGCTTCTTTTATACGAGGGGAGGTGCGAAATGTTATCGGTATAAATATTCTCAAGATTATTAGTAAGAAAGGAGTTATAATTTAGAAGATGGAGGCTTCCGTAAGAGTCATGATGGCTTGCACAAGCATCTAAAGGTGCTTCCTATATTGTAGGAAGGGATTCCACAGGACGTCAACGGAAGGTGCTTCCTACAATGTAGAAAGGGGTTTCATAGGACATCAGCAAATGGTGCTTCCTATGGTGTAGAATACGGGTTCCACAGGACATCCGCAAAAGGTGCTTCCTATAGTGCAAAAGGGGGTTCCACTGGACATCAGCGGAAGGTGCTTCCTACAGTGTAGAAAGGGGTTCTACAGAACATCAGTAGAAGGTGCTTCCTACAGTGTAGAAGGGGGTTCTGCAGGACATTAGAGGAAGTCCTACAGTTTAGAAGGGGGTTCCATTGGACATAAGCAGAAGGTGCTTCCTATAGTGTAGAAAGAGGTATCGCCGGACATCGACGGAAGGTGCTTACTACAGTGTAGAAAGGGGTTTCGCAAGACATTGGCGGAAGGTGCTTCCTACGGTGTAGAAAGGGATTCCGTAGGACATTGGCACAAGGTCTTGATCCGCATCCATAATAGGACCATAAGGGTTCAAGTTTGAGAGGTTTTCCTTTTCCGTTCTTCTCTTCCTAGGTTCATTCTTGTAACTATAATTCCTAAATTAAATTGGGGATTTTATCATGTTGTAATACTCAAGCCATGTATTCACAATAAGTTATAAATAAAGTGCATATTTAGAGCACCTTCAACTATATAGTTCTTGATTCAAACTTGCATATTGTTTGGCTTGTCAACTTCAACCATCTGTAGTCTTCGAAACGACCCTTTCGAAATGGTACCCTATGATGTTTTAAACTTCAACGGCTTTGGAAGGCTTAGAAAAAATTCCTCTTTAATATACTTCTATTCCCATACACTTTGGGTGTTGACGATTTTTATCGTTAACAAAACGAAATTTTAATTAGCTAAGGATAAAGAGGAGAGTAGCTAAATTTATTTCTACGCGTTTGACGTATTAAAGGATTAAACCGAGCAAGGGAAGCTCGAAGGATTATTATTTGTTGAATCACTAATTTTGATTCATGACAAAGCAATTTAGAAGAAAAGGAGAATGCACGATCAATCACAACAAAAAGTGACAATCAAAGGACTATGGTGATATCAAGACTTTGAACCTATATTTTCACTGTTTAATACTTTTGTTTGAGTCTTAGAAATTGTTAAAATCTATCCTAGAGTAGTTCGCATCTCGTTATTCTCATTTTTAAAACAAAATAGAGCTACCAATACATATACACTACAGCCAGTCGACTGGCTATGAACAACCAGTCGACTGACTGGTGTACATGCACGAATGTGCACCGCTTTTCTTTTTAAATTGTTGAATGATTAGTCGACTGATCTGAATCCACCAATCGACTGACATGAACCCAACTATCATATTTTGAAAAGATTTCCATTCTGCGAAAGGCTGTGATCCTTCTCTGAATGGGAATGGTTGCTTCTTTTGGTCAAAACTCTTCACTAATGGCAGTAACCCTCTGTCTACTATAAATAGATGTTCCCAAACACTTCATATTTCACCAAAAATCTTTCTAACTATCTTATATTTTTCTTGTGCTCTCATACTCACATTCAAACAGCATACAAGCATTCTATTGTTTTGAATCTTCCTTTCTTATTCTCACATAAATTTCAAATACTTGAGAAAAAGATTATAGGAAGGGTGTACTACAAGTGACAAATCCGTATTATCAAGAACAGTTTAGTCAGGCAATTTTTATATACTTGTTAAAGTCCTGTTTTGAATGCTCAGGCGTGTGAAGTCCTTTTCGGCTGTTGAGGCGAAATTCTATTCTGCTGCTCAGGTCCCTATTTGGCTGCTCAGGGCTTGTACAAACCTGTTCCTCCAGGTTAAGTGAGGGTTGTTGTTTTAGTGAAATTCTAGAAGGAGTTTCAGACTGGACGTAGGATGAAGCTCCAAATCAGTATAAAAATTCCCGATGTCATTTTATTTTACTGCTTTTATATTCCGCACTATTGACTGTATAGCTATCATCACTACACTCTGTATTATCATATATCCAAATTACACGGTCCTACATAGTTTCATTTGGTATCAGAGCATGGCTTCATCTAATCGTGACATAGTGATATGATTCTTTGCTAATATGGATAGTAACACTAGCACTAGCATTATAAGCACTAACACCAGTTTTGCAAAAGGTCAATCTACTGCACGACCTCCATTTTTCAATGGTTTAAACTATGATTATTGGGCTACTTGTATGAGAATCTATATGCAATCAAATAGTTTTGAATCATGGAATATCATACAAAATGAATATACTCTTCCTACGGAGAATACTCCACATGGACAAACACACAAAAACTAGATGCTTCTGCCAATGCTAAAGCCATGAACATGTTATCTTGTGCACTAGATAGAAATGAATTTAATCGTGTTAGCATGCGTCAAACTGCTTATGAAATATGGCGAACACTTAAAATCACACATGAAGGAACTAGCAAAGTCAAACACAGCAAAATCTCCATGCTCAAAAATCAGTTTAAAAATTTTAGAATGAAGCAAGATGAATCTATCAATGATATGTACTCCAGATTTCAAGATATCTATCATTCACTTTTAGGGTTAGGAGGAAAGTTCACTGATTTTGATACTGTATCGAAAATCCTAAACTCTTTAACGGATGAATGGAAACGAAAAGTCTTGTCTATTGAAGAAGCTAATGACCTCTCTACCATAAGACCAGAAGAGTTAATTGAAAATCTAATGTCATGTGAAGTGAATTTGCAGGAAAAACGAGTTCAAACACATGACAAAAAGAACATAGCTTTCCATCCTGAAGAAGAAGAGGATCAAGATTCAGATGAAGAAGATCTAGCATTTATTGCCACAAATTTCAAAAAGTTCTTGAAATTCCGAAAAATCAACAGAAACAATGGAAAAAGGAACTTACCGAGCAAACCATCACCTTCAATACTAGAATGTTTTAATTGCCATAAGAAAGGTCATATCTAGAAAGACTGTCCAAAACTAAAGAAAAGATACTTCAATAGGGGCAGAAAAGATAAGAAAAAGAAAGTATTTTCTATGATATTGGATTCGGGTTCCTCTTCATCAGATAGTCGCAGTGACAGTGAAAACGAGCAAGCTAATGTTTGCTTCATGGCTCCTGAAAACGAGGTTAGTGATTTTACCTTTGATGATATGATAGAGATAAATTCTGAACAAGTTGACACTCTTAAAAATCTCAAAAGAAAATATAAAGAAACTCGTGAACATCAGAACAAAGCAGAATTCGAAAGAGATATGCTTAAAGACGAAAAGAAAATACTAGAGGAAGAACTTTAAAAATTACAAGAATCATTCTCTAATATTAATTCTCAACTCACTCTATTGAGTCAAGAAATTGAAACTCAAAATGAAAAAAATGACGCTCTTGTTTCTGAAAATCACGAATTGAAAACAAAAGTAAAATTGATAGAATTAGATAATACTGGTCTCAAAACTAAGTTAGAAAGAATCAACCAAAATGTCTCAAACTTTAATAAAGGAAGAGAAACTCTATCTAAAATTATTGATAATTGTCAATCTGTTTCAAGTAGGAATGAATTAGGATATGCTAAGAAATCAAAAGCTCCACCTAAAAAATTTTATGAGAAATATTAAGCCTACTAAAAAATAGTCAAAAAGGAATACTTACCCTAAAAACATAAAATTTAGGCTCCTAAAACAAACAACAGTTTGATTAGGAAGAAATATATTAACACCTTTTTGGAGACAGTTCATAAGAATAAAGATTATATTTTCAAAAGAAAGTCTGAACCCTCTTGGGTTGGGTTTCCTAAGATCTAACTCTTAGGACCCTAACGATAGGTGGGTACCAATATAATTCCTTATTTATGCAGGTCCCACTTAAAAAGAGAGGAAAATGGATATTCAACAGTGGTTGCTCAAAACATATGGCAGGAGACAAAGATATGCTATCAAACATTACTTACTCAGATGGAGGCTCCATCACATTTGGAGATAATTCTAAAGGCTCTATCATCGTCAAAGGCGATGTGAGCTACAAAGATATTTTAAATTTACCTCTTATTTCAAATGTTTTACTAGTCAAAAATTTAAAACATAATTTACTCAGTATCAGCCAATTATGTGACAAAGGATTCAATATTTTTGATCAGAATCAAAATCTTATCTTTGAAGGACAGAAATATCTATGTTATGAATATGAAAATAAACCATAATTCAGATATGTGTTTAATAGCCAAAGAAAATGATCCTTTGTTATGCCATAAACGATTCTGTTACATTAAATTCAAAACTATAAATAAGCTTTCTAAAAATGATTTAGTAAAAGGACTTCCAAAAATGAATTTTAAAATTGACCATATTTGTGATGCATGTCAGTTAGGAAAATTAACTAAGTCATCTTTTAAATCTAAAAATGCTATTTCAACTATACAACCACTTGAATTACTGCATATGGATTTATTTGGACCAACACAAGTACAATCCATTAATCACAGTATATATGTGTTTGTAATTGTTGATGATTTTTCTAGATATACTTGGACTATTTTTACGAAAAATAAAAGTGATACTTTTGATAATTTCAAAACTTTTGTCAAAAGAATTCAAAATTTCAAGGGTTTGAAAGTCAAAAACATTAGGAGTGATCGTGGAGGTGAATTCGAAAATGAAGCCTTTGAACATTTTTGTAAGAAGAAGGGAATATTCCATAATTTTTCGTTTCCTAGAATTCCACAACAAAATGGAGTTGCAGAACGCAAAAATAGAACCTTACAAGAATGTGCAAGCACTTTGTTAAATGGAAGTACGTTACGAAAACATTTCTGGCTGAAGTAGTTGCAACAACTTGTCATGTTTTGAATCATGTTTCTATTCGACCACTAACTAAGAATACTCCTTATGAACTTTTTAATGGCCAAAAATCATCTATTTCTTATTTCAAAGTTTTCGGTTCAAAATGTTTCATTTTAAACACAAAGGATCAGCTTGGCAAATTCGATCCAAAATCCGATGATGGAATCTTTGTAGGATATTCGGACCGAAGCAAAGATTATCAAAATTTTTATAAAAGAACCAATATCATCGAAGAAACACTTCATGTATCCTTCGATGAAAATTTTAATCAAATGCCAAGTATAAGAGATGATGAAGAATCCCACGATAATATCACAAATACGGAAATTTCTAATTTTGAAAATAATGAAAACATTGTTCACAATAATAATGAATTAAGATCCTCCACCTAGATTATTAAGGGATCATCTTCCCGTTAATGTTATGGAGAACTCAATTCATCTATTAGAACAAGAAGTCAATTGAATAAAATGGGCCATGTAGCTCTCCTTTTTCATATTGAACCTAAAAATATTAAAGAAGTATCCACCAATGAAAATTGGTTAATAGCTATGCAAGAAGAGCTAAACCAATTTTAAAGAAATGACGTTTGGGATTTAGTTCCGAGGCCTAGTGATCAATTAGTTATTTGTACAAAGTGGGTCTTCAAATATAAAGCAGATGAACAAAGAAATAGTACTAGGAATAAAGCTAGATTAGTTGCACAGGGATATAATCAAGAAGAAGGGATTGACTACGAAGAAACGTTTGCTCCAGTCGCTAGACTAGAAGCAATACGAATCTTACTGGCCCATACATGTTTTCATAACTTTAAATTATATCAAATGGATGTTAAAAGTGCTTTTCTAAATGGTTTTATAAAGGAAAATGGTTATGTTGAACAACCTCCTTTATTCGTACACGAACAATTTCCAGACCATGTCTATAAACTTAAAAAGGCCTAATATGGTTTGAAACAAGCACCTCGTGCTTGGTATGATCGTCTTAAAAGGTATTTAACAGATTCTGGTTTTGAAATTGGAAAGGTTGATCAAACTCTTTTTATTAAAAGAAACAAGCAAGATATTTTAATTGTTCAAATTTATGTTGATGATATCATTTCTGGGTCCACAAATGAAAAATCATGTTAGGAATTTTCTAAAATAATGACCAAAGAATTTGAAATGTATGGGTGAATTAAAATATTTTCTTAGCTTACAAATAAAATAATTTGAAAATGGTAATTTTATAAATCAAGAAAAATATTGTAACAATCTAATTAAACGCTTTGGTATGATAAATACTTCTACCAAACCAACTCATATAAGTACATCTATACATCTTGATAAAGATGAAAGTGGCAAGTATTGACCTAAAATTATATCGAAGTATGATTGGATCGTTACTATATTTAACAGCTAGTAGACCTGACATAATGATGAGTGCTAGTTTGTGTGCACGATTTCAAGCAGATCCCAAAGAATCACATTTGCGAGCAGTGAAAAGCATATTACGGTATCTTAATAAAACCAAGGACTTTGGACTATTCTATCTAAAGGAATGTCCTTTTGAATTAGTGTCATATAGTGAAGCTGATTTTGGAGGAAGCCGGACAGACAGAAAGAGTACAAGTGAGACTTGTCACTTCATTGGACGGTCTCTCATATCTTGGCTTAGTAAGAAACAAAACCGTGTTTCACTATCGACATGTGAAGCAGAATATATTTCTACAGATTTGGCATATGCTCAAGCTATCTATATGCAACAAACACTACAAGATTTTGGTTTTAACTTATCCAAATCAACTATTTACTTTGATAATTCTAGTGCTATAAATTTATCTAAAAATCCTGTCAATCACTCACGGACAAAACATATTGACATTCGTCATCATTTTCTTCGTGATAATATTGAAAAGGATTTGATAAATCTAGAATTTGTTTCCTCTGACAAACAATTGGCAGATATCCTTACAAAACCTTTAAATGAAAATACTTTCATCAAATTAAGACTAGAACTTGGAATCATTTCTTTTAAAGATCTATAAATTTTTCATAATTTTTTTTCAAAATATAATGTTTTTATATGCATTTTTTTATATATAGGCAAATTTCATAGCACAATTTGATAAAATATTCATATGCTGTAACATCCCGCCTTTTCGCACACTTTAAACCGACACACGTGCCAATTAAAAGCATACGCAAGGGCGGATTGTTATGGGGTAAATAAGAAAAACAGAGAAGAAATAAAACAAAATAGAATCTCACAGCGGAAGGATAAAATATAATAATAAATATACAGTTCATAAACGGTTACAAAACAGTTAATTCTTCTTTATACAATAAATATCAGAGTTACACATACCAATACAAACAATGCAGCGGAATAGAAAGAGTGCGGTGCATACTATAAATAATAATAATATGTATTCTTCGTCTTCGTCCTCCAAAGCTAAAGTCTTCGATCCTGAAACGCTCGGACTGACCCGAGCGAATTTGAAAGGACAAAAACACTCGAGTCAGAACTAAAAGATCTTATGTGAGTTAAATTAACAGAAATAAATATGAGTACAGTAACTCAAGAGATGCTCGGGATTTACATCTCCTAAGGATCCGTTAAACTATTTACTATGTAGTATATTGCGCTATTATAGTAGTGTCTATTTATAAAATAAACTTACTTTTAAATAGCGTTAAGGCTTTACATTTTCCACCTTAACACGTAAAATGCCAATAGTCTATACAGTACCGTAATACCTCCTGATCGGGAAGCTACCAGAGGATACTCCATAGGTACGACACAAATAGAAACTCGTAGTACAGGCTCGGTATGGTAGGTGACACGGCACAACTAGGCAATGCCAGGGTAGATATACCAATTGCTATCCAGGCTGGTGGAAACGCGTAGCCGCAGTTACCGCCCACCTCGGACTAACTCCCCAAAATCAAAATATAGAAGTGGCCGCTGAATCAATCCAAGTCAAAGTATAATATCGAAGAGGAGGGTCCGATCAGAGGAATGACCTCATTGGCCTGAGAATCGCTCCTGTTTTAGCCACCTTATGCCAACTCACGGGAGTCGGGTCCACGTATTTACCTTACAGGAAACGTCGCCACCACCTACTTCATTCTGGAATCTCCACCGCGTACACGGTTAGTCAAAGTGGTTTTCGGTATCGACAGAGAGTATGTCCATATCCGATCCCGGTCTCTTTGCCAACCTATCGTTATTATAACACCGCGGTCATTTGAAAATAGCTCATACTTTAAAACCAGAATAAACATTTCCATTTTAAAATTATGAATACGGTATCATTTTAAAACCCAAACAATATGATATCCTTTATCCCAAATATAAACCTTTTCAAAAATCCAAATGCTTTAAAATTTATAACGTCTGAAAGCCAAATATCCTTTCAAAGCATAATATTTCGAAATTCATAATTTAAAAGCATAACTTTTAAAACTTGAATGGTTTGGATATTCAACGGTATATGAATTAAAAGGTTTAACTTAAATGCTACTTTGTAAAGAAAATAGTTCTCATGGCTTTACAAATACATTTCTTTATTAAAGTCTAACCCAAAATTTGTATTATCTCTCTCAAGTTCCAAAACCACTTCAATTTATATATATATATATATATATATATATATATATATATATATATATATGTATACGTATATCCATTTGGAGTATTAATATTTCAAACTAAAGTTGGATTTTATTCTTTCAACAAATCGAATGTTCTATTAATTAGTCTTGAATATTCACATAAAATCCATAAATAAATAAAAACTCCAATTTCTAGTAATAATATATATATATATTTTTAATTCAAATTATACTAGAATATTCATTTCAATTTATCTTGGGAAAAATCCAATTATAAATATCATATCTTAAAATTTCCAAACTTAACATTTAAACATATGATATAAATTATCAAACTCCATTTTCTTAATTTTTTTTCCATTTTTAATAAAGAGATTTATATACCTTTTAATTTCAAAATTTTCAACTTCATATGTATATATATGGAAGAATAATATTTATACAATATAAAATTTAAGATTATTATAAACCGTATTCCATCCAAACCATAGAAATCACATTAAAATAGTTATATATAGACCGCGGTGCCTGTATATAATTTTCTATCCTATGGTCAAGTGATACGGATATTTATCATTTCAATCCGCAATTTAAAAGATATAAAATTTTGCGGTTATATATCATTTCAAACCAGAATCCCGAATGAAATGAAATATGCATGATAATTTGCAATTTAATGATATACAATAAACATCCATTCATCAACATCATCCATCATCCAAATCGCAATCATCAATCAATATCAATCAATAACAATATTATTTTTTTGGCATGGCCGACGGGGTTAATTGGTCCCCGACCAATTTATTACTCACGAAAACATAAAGTACAAATAGAAAACAAAGAAAACAGAGAAACATTAAGGAACACTCACACAAGCAATACTCAAACACACAAAGGCAGAGACACACAAACACAAACTAAGACAAAAGGAGGACTGTGCACTAGAAATGCATAAACATGTGTATACCGGGATCATGAAAAAACAGCATATCCAAGGAGCTCTTCACTTCATGCCTAATCCAAAGTTTGAATGACACAGCAGACTTACTCTTGCTAGAATCAAAAATTCTAATATTCCGTTCATTCCAAACAGCATAAATAAAGCTTTTTAAAGCCACAGTGAAAATACGCTTACACTGGTTCCTTCCCTTTGTCTTGTTTTGAATTCTGTTCCACTCAACATTGCTGTCAGGAGAAGGAGTACCTCCTTCAATGCAAGCCATGATATCATTCCATCTGCTCAGCACTATGTCACAGTTAAAGAATAAGTGATTAGCAGTCTCTTCATTGATACCGCAGAAGGGACACATCACAGCAATGCTCATGCCCTTGCTAGCCAATTTAACCCTAGTTAGTAGAGCATCCTTCAGAACCTTCCATAGTATCAAATTATGTTTCATACTACTATCTTTACTCCAAACAGTTTTCCACCAAGGCCAGCACAGATTGTCACTGTTACATTGTAATCTCTCATAAACTTCACCAACTTTAAACTCATTATTCTTTTCACCCCATACAATTCTTGCATAGGTAGGTTGCATAGGAGTAAAGTTTTTTATCTTATCCCAAATATTTTGCAAACGCTGATTGGAAGAATTCCTGCCTCCACCCTGAAAAGTGTATAGAACATCCATAACCCTAGCAGAGAGATGAATGCCAGATTGCATTATTTCATTGTAAGTCAGTTCTCTTTTTAAAATGTACCCCTTATCAAGCCAAGGGTCTTCCCAGAAGCTAGCCTTATAGATAGGATCAGTATTCATTTGTATTAGAGGGAGGATAGTGTCCCTTAGTTTGAAAATGCACTGCCAAGTCCAGCTTAAATTTTGTGGTTTGTTCATACTCCACAAGTTTTTTCCTTTGATTACATTATTTTCAGACCAGGAAGTCCAAATGCTAGCAGTATTATTGAAATAAGTGTCAATATGTTTGGCAAAGGCAGTTTTGTTCCACTGTTTGAGATTGAAAAGACCAAGTCCTCCCTTATTTAAAGGTGCCTCGAGAGCATTGAATTTAACAGGAGTAAGATACCTGCCCACAGTCTTGCCAGTCCAAAAGAATTTCATAATTGCACTTCTGATCATTTTAATAAGCTTGAAGGGAAGAACAAACATCCTGGCCCAGTACACTTGCATAGCAAAAATGATTGATTTGATTAGAGTAAGTCTTCCTGCTTGGCTAAGCTTTCTGGTGGTCCACAAATTCATTCTAGCAGTAATTCTTTGATATAAAGGAAGACACTGAGAAATAGTAATCTTGGAAGAAGATAGAGGCAAACCAAGGTAAGAATCAGTGGCCATGCTCAGAGTTAAACCAGAGATACTGACTAATTGAGAAATTTGTTGCACACTCACACCAGCTACAGATATAGAAGATTTTTGAATATTCACTTTAAGACCAGTCATGTTGTAAAAATGATTAAGAGTATTCATAACTTCCTGCACAGAGTCAAGATCAGGAGCACAAAACAATATAAGGTCATCAGCAAACATTAGAGTAGAAATCTGAGGAGCAGCACATTTAGGGTGTAGCCTAATTCTTTTAAGTTGAATGGCATCATTAATCATTCTAGTAAGAAGCTCCATAACTAAAATAAAAATATAAGCAGAGAGAGGATCCCCTTGCCTAATACCCTGTTTGCTTCCAAAAAATCCCTTCATCACACCATTGATGTTAATGGAGAAGGTTGGAGTAGACATACATTCGTAGACCCATGCAACAAAATGTGGAGGGAAATTCATATATCCCATTATGCGAACAATACTATCCCACTGCAGCATATCAAAGGCCTTCATGATATCAAGTTTCATCATAGCTTTAGGGGCAGAGTTTTTATTATTATAGCCTTTAAGTAATTCATGAGCAATTTTATCCCACTGCAGCATATCCCACTGCAGCATAACAATATTATTTTTGGTACTACATATAGGTAATACTGGCAATTTTATTCAAATTAAATTTAACAGCTATTAATCTATAGTCTATATTCAGTAATAAATTATGTAACTGTTAACTAGCAGTTCATATACAAACAAATAAATTTTAACTGTAAATTTATACGCAATAAATTAATTAAATTAACAGTTAAATTAAATAAATGCAATTCAACAGATATGAATAAAATAAACATGCCAAATACTCATAAATAAATTTCTATTCATTTCTAAAATTAATTTAAACAAACATAAAAGCTTCTAGTAGTTGTGAGTGGGTTAAAACACTCACCTTTTGAATTTAAATCGAATTTAAATTCGATTTAAACCCAAAAATTCGCCCTTCTCGGAATTCGTCCAAACCAGCGTCAAAACGTCAGAAATTCCGATACGATCCCAGCAAAACAAACCGCGCGTGAATCCGAGCTCGTATGCAAAAGTTATGAAAATTTGAAAAATGGAAAATTCTGGTCCTGGGTCGACTTCGGTGCGCCGCCTCAATTCCCCGGTGCCTGCTTGGAGTTTTCGCCAAAACGACCCGGAGCGACCCGAGTCATTTTCTTCCTGGCCCGAAGTTGCTCTAGGGTTTTCTCCCCTGAAACCCGAAGCGCGACCAGAAACTGCTGCAGATCCGCAATTTTTTTTTTTAAATTTGAATTTTTTTTTTTTTTTGGAATTTGGGAATTAGTTTTTTTTTCTGCCATTAGAATGAGGAGGTGAGAAGGAGATGTATGTATAGAAAATGAAAATAAGGAGTGGCTAGGGTTTATAACCGTGCTTATATAGGTAGACTAGAGATAGTGTAGATGAATCGGATAAGTGAACGTACGAAACAAACTATGGCCCAAAAAGTCCGCTATGCCTCCGGAACCGAATTTATTAAATCTATATATCCAAATAGGTATTTTAAGATATTCTCAACGCGATGGAAAAAGTTTCACGTCCAAATTTGATCGTATGAAGAAGTTATGCTAAAAACAAAATTTCCAAATTGATTTCAAATTGATTTTATTAAAATTGATTTCAAGGCGTTTCACGCTCGTACGATCAAACGACAAGTCTGATCGATACGAAACTTGAAACCCTATAATAATTCACCGATACGGATCCGATGAAACTGGTTTCGTCGAAATCCGAGTCCGTGGCCAAAATGGCTATTTTTAATATTCATTAAATAAATTAAATAAATTATAAAAATCCAATTTTTACATCTAAATTCAAAAATTGACCAAATTTTCTCCCTTTAAATTTTCTTAACTATTTACTCCAATTCTAAACAATTTAAGTGTCAATAGTTGCTCTATTCATCAATTCAAATGTAAATTCTTAACTTCAATATTAATTCCAATTTTAATAAATTCAACATTATAAGTTTGATTAAATTTATCATATTCACTTTCTTTCTATTATTCAAGGTTATTGATGTCAATTTAATGAAACTAACATTGGCTCAATATCTATACATCAAAAATCTCAATTCTAAACTTAGATCTCAACTTATGAAATTGTTAAATAATAAATTCCATCTAAATCTACATCTTCCTACTATCTAAATATTTAGAAAAATTACTTACCACTTTTTATTGTAAATTTCTAAACTAGTAGATTTGTGTCATTTCTAGCCCTCTGGATATTTTATATTAACTAAAAGCAAATTTACATATAATTTCCATCGTCAATTATTTTAGTGAATAAATCTTCAAAGGTTACTGCAATTAATCCCCTAAATTGCAATAAATTCTAATAAATTTGACTCTATTTGATTACAACTCACAAATAAATCAATTATTCCCCAACTACAAAGTTACCGTTTCTTATATATATCACTACAGTAATACTTCCAAATGTTCATCTTTTGTTTGCATAAATTACTGTATTCAATTGAATTGTAATATTGTTAACTTACACATAAATAAAACTTAACAACTAATAGAATAAATAACTTACAAAATTTGTTGTCATAAATATATTTTATAAGTCTACACTTAATTATTATCTTACAATACATTTTTACGTTACTATAAAATTTATACACTCTTCCGTTACCATATTAATAATTACTAAAGTAACGTTCATTCTTAATAACAACGTTGTACTATTCAACATATAAAAGGACTCCATTCCCCAAATACATTCATTTATATTTATTCCCTTAAAGTTCTCCTTTATTGACTAGACACATTAATTTAGATTCATTTACATCGAATGCCCTTCTTAGCTATATACTCAATACATGTTAAATGTACATAATTTTTTTTTTACCCTTTTATTCAAATTCACTTATACCATCAATAACAAAAAGTTGCCCTAAATTTAGATTCAATTATATACATTAGATAAATGGGTAAACTTTTGTAATTATCCCATATATGAAAATATTTTTATGCATACATTTCCACTTACTTACTATGCATTCATTTATTAAATTACTAATTGCCTTAGTCAACTTATCCCCTATTTACTACCAAATTTCAAATTTAATTATAGCTTATCAATACATAAAATTTACATAGGCAAAACAAATTTTATTACTATCTTAAGTCCATTTATTATTGACAACATTCATTAAATCTCCTTATCAACACTTATTGCATTGATTTATTCAGCGGTCACCTTTTATTTAGTTACTATCCATTTTACAATCCAATGTAAGTCTTCCACTATTTATTTTATATTAAATGAATTCCATTCTACTTAATCTTTTTATTGATATTCACTAATTCAACCCTTATATCAGTTTCTTATATTTAACTTTAAATCAAATTGTGACAATCTACATTATCCAAATCTATTGTCATAAAATTTATTGTTACACTAAATTACAACTACTATACCAAATTTCTACATTTATTCTAAATTAGATTAGAAATTATATTAATTCAATTCATTTAATATTATTAATTTAACGGGTCGTTGCAATCTCCCCCACTCAAAACTTTTCGTCCCCGAAAAGGAAAAAGAAGGGAGAAGGAAGAATAAACAGTACATCTTATTTCAAATATTAACTTATAAACAATAATTTACTGGATTAATTTCCTTTAATGAAATATACCCGTTTATAATCATTACAACCTTTTATACTTAAATCATTAAAGTTTGGAAAATATTCAACAAAATTCTAAGTCCAAAATTTACGAAATTTTTTGGCAGAGTCTCCTTTGTACGGTGAGGCTCGGGAGAAAATATAATATCAAATTATACAAATATATTACATATATTATCAAAATATTATATCCCAACACGGGAAAAATAGCGCTTTAAACGTAATCCGAAAACGTACCTATTTGTCGGGCAATGTACGCTTATTATTTTGGAACCAAAAGCAGTAGCAGTTACTTCCATCACCTGTATTCACTTATATAATCTAAAAGGTTAAATATTTATTTTAAAGTGAACTATTCAAGTGGATTCAATCATTAATCAACCAAACAATTCAACAACCATCAACCTTACAAACAACATACATACATAAACAAAGCAACCATTTAATCCAACAAACAAATAGTTGTTTGGGTTCAAACTTGAAATTTGTATAAAATAAAATTAACTATCAAGTGCATCCTTTACTCTACAGTCTTAGATGGAACAAAGATAGATACTTATTCATTTAACCACTTCAAATTTCTTACCCAACAACATAAATCAAACAACACAATTCAAACCAACACCCAAATTTATTTATTATACATTTATCTCATGCTTCAATGGTTTGATTTTCTTTCTTTCATTTATGGAGTGATTTCTTTATTTCTTACAAATTTTCATTTTCCATTTATCACAAAATTCATTATATTTGTATTCCAATTTATTTACTAAAGTTTCTATCATCTATTTATACTACTTACCTTTACTTATAGTAAAATTTCCAATTTAACTTAAGTCTATACAATTAATTCTCATTAATAATAGCAAATTAATAGAATACCTTTATTACCTTACTCTTCACTTGTAAGATTTCCCCTTACATTTTCCTACTAACATTGCAACTTTTTATTATATGGTAAGTTATGTATGTTTTAAGAATGTAAGTGAAAATTTACAAGTTTCTTCTCCATTCCTTTAATTAATATATATTTGTTTTATAAATTACAATTTCAGCTTACTTTTAATCTCATTCATTTATTTAATGCTGAAGTTTCCATTATATTTAATTACAGTAACCCTCTACTTACACTTAATTTATTAACCTTATAACTTGCATTCCTATAAGTGAAAGATTTTAATCATTCATTAACTATGGATTGCAGTCATTTATATTTTTCCTACTTTCCATTATATTAGAATATGGGAAATTAAGGCGTACTTAAGTTAATAACCCTACAATCAAACTTTATAAATTAAGGAATTTCATTTTTACTTTCTTACGGTTAAAATCACCTATTAATAATACAACCTTTAATTTTAGTAAAATTCCAATCATCACTTAAGGTAATACCATTAAATTCTTATTTATAACAGTAATTTATTGCATACTTCATTATAATATTCTATTCCACTCTTAATTTACATTTCAACTTTTTATACTTGGTAAGTTATTTATGTTAAAGAAAAAACAAAAGAACTTATACAAGTTTAATCTCAACCCTTTTAATTCATTGATTACTTAACCTTTATTTTACTAACCTAAATTTTTTTTTTACAACTAATTAATGGAAATTCAAGAATTAAAACCGGGTCAAATTCCAAAATTACTTTAAAATAATAGATAATTAATTTCTTACAACTTTTATATCTCTAATTACCTTTAAACAATTAAAATTTTAAATAATTTCAAAATAATCTGTAGTAGAATTTACTACAGGGGCCTTTCCCCTTCGAAACTCGAAAATGAAAGTCGATGATGCGGCCGTCATCACCGAAATTATTTTCCAACGACAGAGAGGAAAGTACAAAATTTATTTTCTCCAAAATCTTCTTTAAAACAATTCTTCCGAATTATACTAAATATTTATATAAGAAAATACTTATAAACCAAATCATTATATTTCATAAATCCTTTGAAAGCAAATTTTTAAAATCCCGGACTTAAGTTCTAAAATCTCCAATTTGATTTATTATAATTTCAACTTGGCTTCAATTATTATAAATATTTTTATTTCCTAACACCCAATCTATAGCAACCAAATATATACATAATATCATTTAAAACTTTATTTTATATATAGAAAATATAATAGGCAAAATTATTTCATTCACCTATATTAAAACGGATATTATGTTGGTCTGTCCTATTAAGTGTTTAGAAATCCGTATTGATGACATAGCGTCCCATGCATCAACCAGAATTTATAAATACAAAGCGGAACAGGTCAACACAATATCAAAATCCTTTTATAACACTAACAAATACGCTCTCTCATATATATACACTCAGCGGCTCCCATAGGATATTTCTATCCTATTAACAAAGAGTCAAACCCCACAAAGCCAAGGTTTATCGCTAAACCAAAGCTCTGATACCAACTGTAACATCCCGCCTTTTCGCACACTTTAAACCGACACACGTGCCAATTAAAAGCATACGCAAGGGCGGATTGTTATGGGGTAAATAAGAAAAACAGAGAAAAAATAAAACAAAATAGAATCTCACAGCGGAAGGATAAAATATAATAATAAATATACAGTTCATAAACGGTTACAAAACAGTTAATTCTTCTTTATACAATAAATATCAGAGTTACACATACCAATACAAACAATGCAGCGGAATAGAAAGAGTGCGGTGCATACTATAAATAATAATAATATGTATTCTTCGTCTTCGTCCTCCAAAGCTAAAGTCTTCGATCCTGAAACGCTCGGACTGACCCGAGCGAATTTGAAAGGACAAAAACACTCGAGTCAGAACTAAAAGATCTTATGTGAGTTAAATTAACAAAAATAAATATGAGTACAGTAACTCAAGAGATGCTCGGGATTTACATCTCCTAAGGATCCGTTAAACTATTTATTATGTAGTATATTGCGCTATTATAGTAGTGTCTATTTATAAAATAAACTTACTTTTAAATAGCGTTAAGGCTTTACATTTTCCACCTTAACACGTAAAATGCCAATAGTCTATACAGTACCGTAATACCTCCTGATCGGGAAGCTACCAGAGGATACTCCATAGGTACGACACAAATAGAAACTCGTAGTAAAGGCTCGGTATGGTAGGTGACACGGCACAACTAGGCAATGCCAGTGTAGATATACCAATTGCTATCCAAGCTGGTGGAAACGCGTAGCCGCAGTTACCGCCCACCTCGGACTAACTCCCCAAAATCAAAATATAGAAGTGGCCACTGAATCAATCCAAGTCAAAGTATAATATCGAAGAGGAGGGTCCGATCAGAGGAATGACCTCATTGGCCTGAGAATCGCTCCTGTTTTAGCCACCTTATGCCAACTCACGGGAGTCGGGTCCACGTATTTACCTTACAGGAAACGTCGCCACCACCTACTTCATTCTGGAATCTCCACCGCGTACACGGTTAGTCAAAGTGGTTTTCGGTATCGACAGAGAGTATGTCCATATCCGATACCGGTCTCTTTGCCAACCCATCGTTATTATAACACCACGGTCATTTGAAAATAGCTCATACTTTAAAACCAGAATAAACATTTCCATTTTAAAATTATGAATACGATATCATTTTAAAACCCAAACAATATGATATCCTTTATCCCAATATAAACCTTTTCAAAAATCCAAATGCTTTAAAATTTATAACGTTTGAAAGCCAAATATCCTTTCAAAGCATAATATTTCGAAATTCATAATTTAAAAGCATAACTTTTAAAACTTGAATGGTTTGGATATTCAACGGTATATGAATTAAAAGGTTTAACTTAAATGCTACTTTGTAAAGAAAATAGTTCTCATGGCTTTACAAATACATTTCTTTATTAAAGTCTAACCCAAAATTTGTATTATCTCTCTCAAGTTCCAAAACCACTTCAATTTATATATATATACGTATATCCATTTGGAGTATTAATATTTCAAACTAAAGTTGGATTTTATTCTTTCAACAAATCGAATGTTCTATTAATTGGTCTAAAAATATTCACATAAAATCCATAAATAAATAAAAACTCCAATTTCTAGTAATAATATATATAATTTTTTTTCAATTCAAATTATACTAGAATATTCATTTCAATTTATCTTGGGAAAAATCCAATTATAAATATCATATCTTAAAATTTTCAAACTTAACATTTAAACATATGATATAAATTATCAAACTCCATTTTCTTAATTTTTTTTCCATTTTTAATAAAGAGATTTATACACCTTTTAATTTCAAAATTTTCAACTTCATATGTATATATATGGAAGAATAATATTTATACAATATAAAATTTAAGATTATTATAAACCGTATTCCATCCAAACCATAGAAATCACATTAAAATAGTTATATATAGACCGCGGTGCCTGTATATAATTTTCTATCCTATGGTCAAGTGATACGGATATTTATCATTTCAATCCGCAATTTAAAAGATATAAAATTTTGCGGTTATATATCATTTCAAACCACAATCCCGAATGAAATGAAATATGCATGATAATTTGCAATTTAATGATATACAATAAACATCCATTCATCAACATCATCCATCATCCAAATCGCAATCATCAATCAATATCAATCAATAACAATATTATTTTTGGTACTACATAATAGGTAATACTGGCAATTTTATTCAAATTAAATTTAACAGCTATTAATCTACAGTCTATATTCAGTAATAAATTATGTAACTGTTAACTAGCAGTTCATATACAAACAAATAAATTTTAACTGTAAATTTATACGCAATAAATTAATTAAATTAACAGTTAAATTAAATAAATGCAATTCAACAGATATGAATAAAATAAACATGCCAAATACTCATAAATAAATTTCTATTCATTTCTAAAATTAATTTAAACAAACATAAAAGCTTCTAGTAGTTGTGAGTGGGTTAAAACACTCACCTTTTGAATTTAAATCGAATTTAAATTCGATTTAAACCCAAAAATTCGCCCTTCTCGAAATTCGTCCAAACCAGCATCAAAACGTCAGAAATTCCGATACGATCCCAGCAAAACAAACCGCGCGTGAATCCGAGCTCGTATGCAAAAGTTATGAAAATTTGAAAAATGGAAAATTCTGGTCCTGGGTCGACTTCGGTGCGCCGCCTCAATTCCCCGGTGCCTGCTATGAGTTTTCGCCAAAACGACCCGGAGCAACCCGAGTCATTTTCTTCCTGGCCCGAAGTTGCTCTAGGGTTTTCTCCCCTGAAACCCGAAGCGCGACCAGAAGCTGCTGCAGATCCGCAATTTTTTTTTATTTTTTTTTTAAATTTGAATTTTTTTTTTTGGAATTTGGGAATTAGGTTTTTTTTCTGCCATTAGAATGAGGAGGTGAGAAGGAGATGTATGTATAGAAAATGAAAATAAGGAGTGGCTAGGGTTTATAACCGTGCTTATATAGGTAGACTAGAGATAGCGTAGATGGATCGGATAAGTGAACGTACGAAACAAACTATGGCCTAAAAAGCCCGCTATGCCTCCGGAACCGAATTTATTAAATCTATATATCCAAATAGGTATTTTAAGATATTCTGAACGCGATGGAAAAAGTTTCACGTCCAAATTTGATCGTATGAAGAAGTTATGCTGAAAACAAAATTTCCAAATTGATTTCAAATTGATTTTATTAAAATTGATTTCAAGGCGTTTCACGTCCGTACGATCAAACGACAAGTCCGATCAATACGAAACTTGAAACCCTATAATAATTCACCGATACGGATCCGATGAAACTGGTTTCGTCGAAATCCGAGTCCGTGGCCAAAATGGCTATTTTTATATTCATTAAATAAATTAAATAAATTATAAAAATCCAATTTTTACATCTAAATTCAAAAATTGACCAAATTTTCTCCCTTTAAATTTTCTTAACTATTTACTCCAATTCTAAACAATTTAAGTGTCGATAGTTGTTCTATTCATCAATTCAAATGTAAATTCTTAACTTCAATATTAATTCCAATTTTAATAAATTCAACATTATAAGTTTGATTAAATTTATCAAATTCACTTTCTTTCTATTATTCAAGGTTATTGATGTCAATTTAATGAAACTAACATTGGCTCAATATCTATACATTAAAAATCTCAATTCTAAACTTAGATCTCAACTTATGAAATAGTTAAATAATAAATTCCATCTAAATCTACATCTTCCTACTATCTAACTATTTAGAAAAATTACTTACCATTTTTATTGTAAATTTCTAAACTAGTAGATTTGTGTCATTTCTAGCCCTCTGGATATTTTATATTAACTAAAAGCAAATTTACATATAATTTCCATCGTCAATTATTTTAGTGAATAAATCTTCAAAGGTTGCTGCAAGTAATCCCCTAAATTGCAATAAATTCTAATAAATTTGACTCTATTTGATTACAACTCACAAATAAATCAATTATTCCCCAACTACAAAGTTACCGTTTCTTATATATATCACTACAGTAATACTTCCAAATGTTCATCTTTTGTTTGCATAAATTACTGTATTCAATTGAATTGTAATATTGTTAACTTACACATAAATAAAACTTAACAACTAATAGAATAAAATTTATTGTTACACTAAATTACAACTACTATACCAAATTTCTACATTTATTCTAAATTAGATTAGAAATTATATTAATTCAATTCATTTAATATTATTAATTTAACGGGTCGTTACATATGCAAAAGAAAGTTTTCATGCAAACTTTTTGGCAAAAATAAAAATTTTCTTTCATGACACTAGAGCGACTTGAACTCATGATCTCTTCGTTATAGACTTACAATCGTTTTTGGCCATTTGAGCTATATGTGTTTCTTGTCTCGACTAAAAGTTTGGTTATAAATATTCTTTAAAATTTCGGGTTACAAAAAATAATGTAGCTGCTAGGGTTTGAACTCTAGTCTCATGGCTGGTAAGTGTATGCTTTACCAGTTATTAACTCCTCTTCGTTAGCGACCTAAAACCTAAAGATATGGAGCGACCTAACTACAGGAATGGCCTAGCGACCTATAGAAAGTCGCAACCTAACGGCTCAATTGGTAGGCGACCTATCAAACTCAATGGTCTAGTTCACGACCTAACCAGATGAGCAAGCAAGCGACCTAACGAGTCAAAGGATTTAACGACCTAAAGTCTTTATGCGACCTAGTACCTTCAGTCCTTAGCGACCTAAGAGATGGAGCGGCCTAGCGACTTAACTGATCAAGTGACCTAAAAGTAGCTGCGACCTAAGGGAAGCTGCGACCTACAGAACTCTGCGACCTAAGAGAAGCTGCGACCTATGGAATTCTGCGACCTAAAGGCTCTAGCTATGGCTACAGGAAGGTGTTCACGACCTATGATAGGTCGCTCACGATCTATGATAGGTCGCTAACGACCTAAATACATAGATGAAGAAGCCGCTTTCGTTGGGCCGTTGTGTATTAGGTCGCGCACGACCTAGAACTTAGAGGAAGCACGCATATACTTACAGAAGGGGAGCCAGAGCTTCCTAGGTCGGTGACGACTTACGACCTTACTTAGGTCGGTCACGACCTACGACCTTACTCCGAAAAATGCCTATAAATACGACCCTAGTTCCAACTAGCAAAGGACTTTTTGGCTCATTCATTTCAAGCGTCGTTACTCTGCTGCATTCCGAACTACCCCAACACTTAAAGCTTTTGAGATACAAAGAAAAGCATCAAAGAACTTCACGAAGAAATCATGCATGTCCAACATGAGTTCGAAGATTTTGATCGACATTGGAGTTTAGGCTACTTGTTCTAAGTCACTTGTAACTCGAAGTGTGTTGTAATCGAAGTGTAATTACATCGACTTGTAATCAAATCGTCAATAAAGATATTCAAAGTGGACGTAGGCTCTCTCTTAAGCCGAACCACTATAAAATTGCTGTTGTTTACTGCTTTTTTCTGTGATTTTCTGCTCATATTCTGCTCCCGAATCATCGGGTGGTGCTTTCACAACTTCACTTCATACACCGGGGTGTTAGCGTTCAAATTTTAGCGTTAACATTTTTGGTGCTTTCACTGAGAATTGAACTCAGGCAAATCGTCATCATTGCTCCACGAAAGTTTGTTGAAGTAACCTCTCTGAAGACTAGAAGTTTATTCGAAATCATGGCTCCGGGTAGAAAGAGTAGATCCGTAAGATCTGGAAATGCTCAAGAGGGAACCTCCGCTTTCCCTGTATCGAATCAAGCAACTCCAGCTGTCGGAGTTACAAAGGCAGAGCTGGATGCTGCAATCTTAGGGCTGAACCAGGAGATAAATGCCCAAAATGCACAATTCGAGGCTCAGAATGCCCAAAATGCCATAATTCTGAATAGGTTGAACGATTTGCTTGGGGCAAACCGTCAACCGGCAGGTAATGAAAGGAACTTTGCTGGCAACATTCATGATGCTGAAGAAAGGAATGCTCCTGAAAGGGCTGCTAGCCCCTTTGAACAAACACTTCCTGAGGTTGGTGGATCTAGAACTCGACATGATGAGGAGTATCTTTCTGGGATGGTCCGACAAATCATGAAAGAGAGTATGCAGAGGGTTGAACACGAGAAAGAATGGGGTTTTGCCCCAAGTAAAACTCCATTTACTGAGAAAATCTTAAAGGCTGAATTCCCAAGGAAGTTTGTCCCTCCAACCATTCAAGCTTACAAAGGAACAAGTGATCCGAACGAATTCTTGTATAAGTATGATTGGCACATGACATGTGCCAGGGCTTCTGATGAAATAAAGTGCCGATATTTTCCTGTATACCTGGAAGGTGTAGCTCTGCTTTGGTTCACCAAGATGCCAGTCCGATCTATCGATCAGTTTTCTGACTTAACCCGGAAGTTCAAGGAGCAGTTCAGACTATACGCTTCAAAAGCCAAAGATATTATATCGCTGTCAAGTTTAGAACAGAATCCGGGTGAAACTATCAGATCTTTCTTGAATCGCTTTAATATAGCGCTGGCCGAGGTAGACAATGCAGAACCACGGATGATCTTGACCTATCTGATGAGGGCCATCGACAAGTCGAGCGAATTTGGAAAATGGCTAAACATGAAGGAACCAAATTCCCTTGAAATTTTTTATAAAAAAGCAGATGAATTCATACGCTTGGAGAGCCGTCCTGTACCGGTAAAGGCAGTATTGGAAAAAGCTGAAGATAACACTGTTGCTCCACGCAAGAATGAATTTGTAGGGCAAAAAAGGGAAAATAACAATGGGAAGAAACAGAGTAATCTGAAGAAGCCCCGATCCTTCAAGCCATCAGAGTATACTCCTTTATCAGATACGCCGGAGCATATCTACCTTGCCACTAAAGATTCTGTTGATTTTCCTAAACCTCCTCCTCTAAGGACCGGGAAAAAGGCTATACAGAGTGGATAGTTCTGCCGCTTCCATAATCAAGCCGGTCACGAGACCGACGAATGCCGCCAGTTGAAAAATCTGATTGAAGAGTTGCTAAGGGAAAACAAGCTGCAGCAATTTGTGAAAAAGAATAGCAACAATCCTGCTTCATCTAGTCAGGGGCAACAAGCTCCGGCTCATCAGCCTAGGACAAGTGAGAAGGCTGCAGGGCATGAATCTGGAAGGCCCATTATCAATGTCATTACAGGAGGACCTCACCCAGCTGGCAAGAGTTGGGGTGAAATGGAAAGGTATACCCGGGCTTTGAAACATGCACCGGTCGAAGAAGATGTTTTTTTTTGGAAGATGCTACGCCTCCGAAACAACGAAGGACCTTCAGTGATGATATTGTGTTCAGAGCTAGGGATTCCACGGGTGTTGAGGCTCCTACACTAGATCCCTTAGTCATCTCAGCTGGTATCGGACCGGCCATTGTCAGGAGGGTTCTCATTGATTGCGGTGCATCCTGCAATATCCTCTTCAAGAAAACATTCGACCAAATGAAGATCCCTATGGTCGATGTACAAGCCTCATCGCAGAAAATCGCTGGCTTTACTGGGGAGCCAAAGCAACCAATAGGTACCATTGATCTGCTTGTAGAACTTGGAGAGGGAGAAAGGAAAGTAGTCCGCAAGCAAACTTTTGTGATTGTCGACGAATTTTCTGCTTATAATGCTTTCCTTGGTCGTCCAACTCTGGCAGCGTTCAAAGCTGTTCTTACCCCGTGGTGCTTCACTATTAAATTCCCTACAGACAATGGAGTAGGAGTTATAAAAGGGGATCAAAATGCTGGGCGAGAGTGTTATCTGACAGAGCTACGAGAAACCAGAAAAAGAGAAATGGGAAAGGATGCGGCAACCCCAGTCCGCATCAAAGAACCAGCCTTGTAGCAATTACGGGGAGGACCCTGCACTGGCGAGCATAGCGGGGCACGAAAAGAGATGGATCCTAGAAAAGCCAGTGCAGGGGAGAATAGAGTAGTACCGGTGGAAACGACGGTACCGGTACCTGTTGACCCGAAGGACCCAAATAAGGTGTTGAATGTGGGTTCACAGCTTAATGTGTCAATTCAGAATATCTTGATATCTTTCCTGAAAGCAAATCTGAATGTCTTCGCTTGGACTCATGCCGATATGTGTGGAATATCCCCAGAAGTTGCAGTACACGCTCTGAATATTGACCCGAAGTTTACGCCTGTGAAACAGAAAAGAAGAACCCAAGGTCCAGAAAGGTCAGCAGCATTAAAAGAAGAAGTTGATCGACTCATGGAAAATAACTTCATCAAAGAATCTACTTATCCGAATTGGGTGTCAAATCCAGTGCTGGTTAAGAAAGCTAATGGAAAATGGAGAGTGTGCATCGGTTTTTCAGATCTAAACAAGGCCTGCTCCAAAGATTGCTTCCCATTACCCAGGATCGATCAACTGGTAGACGGAACAGCGGGACACGAATTGTTATCTTTCATGGATGCTTACTCCGGATACAACCAGATCATGATGCATGAGCCAGATCAGGAGGACACGAGCTTTATCACTGACATTGGTCTTTACTGCTACAGAGTTATGCCCTTCGGGTTGAAGAATGCAGGGGCAACATACTAAAGACTTGTTAATGCTATGTTCAAACCGCAATTGGGCAAGACTATGGAAGTCTACGTCGATGACATGTTAGTAAAGTCTAAGAAAGCAGTGGATCACATAGAACACTTAGCAGACATGTTCGCAGCCCTCCGAAAATATGGAATGAAGCTCAATCCTTTAAAATGCTCATTTGGAGTGGAATCCGACAAGTTTTTAGGTTTCATCGTGAGTGCTAGGGGCATTGAGGCTAGTCCAGCTCAAATTACCGCCTTAAAGGAAGTCAAAGCTACTAGAGCAAAGAAGGAATTGCAGAGTCTCAATGGAAAAGTCGCCGCCTTGAGTCGGTTCATTTCCAAGGCCACAGATAAATGCATCCCATTCTTTGACGCCCTAAAGAAAGGAAAGAAAAACTTCAATTGGACTCCCGAATGCCAAAAAGCCTTTGATGAATTGATTCGCCATATGGAAACGCCTCCAATACTTTCTAGGCCTGGCGATGGCGAGGATCTTCTTATATACTTGGCAGTATCATCTCATGCTTTAAGTGCAGCGCTGATACGAGAAGACAAGAGGATTCAACATCCGGTTTACTATATCAGCAAAAGACTCACTGGGGCAGAGCTGAATTACTCCAAGTTGGAAAAACTCGCCTATTGTCTACTGATTGCGTCAAGGAAGTTGAGGCAATATTTTCAAGCTCATCCTATAAGAGTCCTCACTGATCAACCTCTAAAGCAAGTCCTATTTCGCCCTAAAACTTCGGGTCGTCTTCTAAAGTGGAACATTGAACTCAGTCAATATGACATCACTTATCACCCCCGAAAAGCAATTAACGGACAAGCTTTAGCAGATTTCATTGCAGAACTCACAGAAAAAGGTAATGGTGAGGAAGAAACGATCAATGATTCCCCAATCCAGTGGAAGTTATATGTTGATGGCGCGAGGAATGACTACTGTTCTGGAGCCGGGGTGGTACTTGAAACCCCTGAAGGTCGGTCATTATGTTATGCGCTAAGATTGGAATTTCCTTCAACAAACAATGAAGCAGAATATGAAGCTCTCATCGCAAGATTGAAAATCGCTAAAGAGTTAAACATTCGAGCATTGCAAATCTTCAGTGATTCTCAGCTTATTGTTTGCCAAGTCAAAAAGGAATTTCAAACGATAGGGGGAAATCTGCCTGCCTACTTGTCAAAGGCCTGGGAACTTCTGTGTGACTTCGATCACCACACGATAAACCATATTCCTCGAGAACAAAACATGAAAGCAGATTCTCTCGCAAAGTACTCTTGCACCGGCGAAGCTCAATTTCTGGGGTTAGTCCCAGTAGAAGTTCTGTCGGCACCGAGCATTAATGAGATGGACATTGATTGGATCATGAGTATGTCTCAAGAGCAAGAATCATGGATGACTCCAATAACAGAATATCTGCTCAATGGCTCTCTACCAGGGAACTCAAAAGAACGACAAAAGCTACTGAGAAAAGCCTCTCGATATATAATCCAGGATGGCCGATTATACAGACGGGGATTCTCAATGCCATTACTTCGATGTGTATCCAGGGAAGAGTCCAAAACAATCCTAGCGGAGGTACATGGAGGAGAATGTGGTGATCATTCAGGTGGCCAAACATTAGCAAAGAAAATTCTCCGATACAGATATTTTTGGCCAGAAATTAATCGAGATGCTGCAAGCTATTCCCGAAAGTGTGACAGATGCCAAAGATTTGCTAAAATTCCTAGAGCACCTTCTACTGAACTCACACAGATGGTCAGTCCATGGCCATTTGCAATTTGGGGAATGGATCTCATTGGGCCGCTACCAATTGCCAAATCTGGAATCAAATATGCCATTGTTGCTGTAGATTATTTCACTAAATGGGCTGAAGCTGAACCATTGGCTACTATCACCTCTAAAAAGATGATAAACTTTGTGACTAAAAATATCATTTGCAGATATGGTGTGCCTCAAAAAATAATTACAGATAATGGTACTCAATTTGAAAGTGAAGAATTCCAAGATTTTTGCAAGCGATTCAAAATCCGAAAAAGCTTCTCAGCAGTGGCTCATCCGCAGGCAAACGGGCAAGTGGAAGCCGTGAACAAAATTATTAAGTCAACCATCAAGAAGCAACTTGAAAGAGCAAAAGGTGGTTGGGTCGATAAGCTACCACTGGCACTATGGGCATACAGAACCACTCACAAAACTGCGACTGGGCACACCCCGTTTTCATTGGCATACGGGTCAGAGGCAATGATTCCGGTAGAAATAGAGGTCCCTTCACATAGAAGAATCCATTTCAATCAAGCAGAAAACGAAAAGCTACAGCTTGAAGCGCTAGATCTCCTTGATGAAAAAAGAGATGAGGCTAATCTCAGAATTGCAGCTCATCAGCAAAGGATAGCCAGACATTTCAATTCCAAAGTTCGCCAACGCAGCTTTGAGATTGGGGATCTAGTCCTGAAGAGAATTATGACAGCGACAGGTGTGTTTGGGCCAAATTGGGAAGGACCATATGTCATAGGTCAGAAGCTTCTTGACGGCACATTCAAACTCACTACTGTTGAAGGAGATCAAATTTCAAGGGCATGGGACAGCAATCACTTGCGTCCATACTTTACTTGAAAATTTTGTTGAAATATTGTAAAAAGAGTTATGAATGTATGATTCTTGTAATTGAAGGCAAGTAAATAATGAAAGAATATAAAGTGGATGTAGGCCCAATTTCCTGGCCGAACCACTATAAATCTTGTGTTCCTTATTATTATTACATGTTTGCTTTATTTTCGATATAAAAAGTACATAGAATGTATTGCTGAAATGTCGATTTAAATTTTTGCAGACAATGGAAGTGAAACTTGCACATAATAAGACCAAGTGATTCTCGCCAAATTTCGAGTCACAAAAGCCCCGAATTCAAATCCTAGATAGGAAGTACTTCAATTGAACGGCCTATGATTTCGACAGAAACGGGCCTTTGCTAATAAATTGAGATCGTTTGAACAAACAAACATCCAATTAAGAAGCTAATGCCCGTTCTCACGAACTTGCCTGACAATGAAGTACACTTCCTTGGATTAAACAAATTACTTGTAAGAAAAGGGAATGAAAGCTTGAAAAGGAAAAAAAAAAACAGAGGATCGCTGAAAAGGCATAAGCAAGTGGACAAGGGAACAACCAAAGCCATCATCGGCAGCACAAGTCCTCTTCGGAGGCACAACTCTTCGGAGGATAAAGACCTCTAATGGGTCATACGCCACAAAAAAGAAAGTTCTCTACTCAACAAAAAAGATTGGAGGAGTCATGACCCTCCAACCATGAGAGAGTAACTTCCAGGCGATGAAAACCCTCTCTGAGGCACATTTCACCAGGAGTTGAAGTGTAACAACCGCTCTTCGGAATTTCACTTCACCAGAGTTGAAATGCAAACAAAATAAAGACCTCTTCGGAGGCACATTTCACCAGGAGTTGAAGTGTAACAGCCGCTCTTCGGAGTTTCTCTTCACCAGAGTTGAAATGCAAACAAAATAAAGACCTCTTCGGAGGCACATTTCACCAGGAGTTGAAGTGTAACAGCCGCTCTTCGGAGTTTCACTTCACCAGAGTTGAAATGCAAACAAAATAAAGACCTCTTCGGAGGCACATTTCACCAGGAGTTGAAGTGTAACAGCCGCTCTTCGGAATTTCACTTCACCAAAGTTGAAATGCAAACAAAATAAAGACCTCTTCGGAGGCACATTTCACCAGGAGTTGAAGTGTAACAGCCGCTCTTCGGAGTTTCACTTCACCAGAGTTGAAATGCAAACAAAATAAAGACCTCTTCGGAGGCACATTTCACCAGGAGTTGAAGTGTAACAGCCGCTCTTCGGAATTTCACTTCACCAAAGTTGAAATGCAAAACAAAATAAAGACCTTTCTGAAAGTCCACGTTTCACCGAGATTGAAATAAAACTTCCAAGTGTTGAAACGTGAAAAGGCTTTCTTCAAAGGCACAACTCTTTGGAGGTACACGTTTCACCAAGATTGAAATAAAACTTCCAAGTGTTGAAACGTGAAAAATCCCTCCTCAGAGGTACAACCTCCTTCCGGAGACACAATCAAGAAGAAAGACCTCTTCGGAAGCCCACGTTTCACTGAGATTGAAATAAAACTTCCAAGTGTTGAAACGTGAAAAGGCTTTCTCCAAAGGCACAACTCTTTGGAGGTACACGTTTCACCAAGATTGAAATAAAACTTCCAAGTGTTGAAACGTGAAAAATCCCTCCTCAGAGGTACAACTTTCTATGTAAAAAAAAATCTTCATGAAGAGCACACTTTAACTTTCAAAGGAAGAGTGATTTACCTATTCTAGAAAATAATCTTCCTCAAAAAAAAAAAGGAAAGTTAAAGTACCCTTCAGAGGCCCGCTTTACCACATAGAAGAATTCACTTGGTAAAATGCGTACATACGCAAAAGAAAAAAGTGATTTCTTCGAAGGACAAAGCGTAAAAACTTATATGAAGGGAGTTGTACTCTACGAAAAATTTCTTCAAGAATGAAATAATTATTCTTCAGAAAATAAGAGTGCAAGTCCCCTCGAAGTATAAAATATTGCACCAAGCTTATGGTATGGGGGCAGCATGGTATAGTTACAAACAATATGGTATAGCCACATCGGCAAAAGTAATGCTCGAACAACATACCATAAGCCCGCTGCAATATCATATAAATAAACTTGTGCAAAAATGAATAATAAATGCATTCTCAAATTCAAACAGGAGTTTGTACAAGTAAAGGATCATTTTATTCAATTTTATTGCAGATACAGGTTTCAAAATAAAAAAGCAGGGGCCGGTACCCGCACAATTCTCGACTAGTACATGCAAAAGACAAGAAGCTAAAAACTAGAATCTTCACTTCTTCTTGCCACCTTTGGACCCTTTACCCGGCCGAATGGTTAGCTTTTCAGGTCGATCTGTGGGCATAAGGGAAGAAGGAGAGGGAGGTGCAGCTGGTCCAACTTCCGGTTCCTCCTCAGTAGCAATGATCTTCTTCCCCCTCCTCTTTGACGTTCTGTGCTTCTTTCTCCTCTTTGAGGAAGACTCACTTCCTGGAGTAACAAGAGCAGACAAAATTATGTCATCAGAAGGAGTCCGCTCCGGAGATATCTCACCTCCCTCAAGTCCTTCGTCTTTCTGCTCTTGCGAAGCGGTAGGATCATCTAAGCCATGAAGAGCCTCTATTTGCTCTTCTTGTGACCCGGACTGTGAGGCAGAAAGAGGAGTCACTTGGAGAGACGGAGGAGGGATAACCGGAGGAGGCGAAGTCTGAAAGATGCTCGGTACTTTCTCTACAGGAGAAAAGAGGAGTAAGTCAGTAAAAAGAGGAGATAAAGGTTCGTCAAGATTCAGAAAATAGTCAAGAAGCTCATTGAACCCATAAGAAACAAGTGAGCAATCTACTTGAGTGAGGTTTACAGTAGCGAGATTAGCGGTGGAGTTACCTGGAGAAGTTGGTTTCCTGACATCAACTTCATAAGCCTGCACGTCAACACTCTCGTCACCTTCATCTCCACCCTGCACGCTTGTAATATCGGTAGTAACTTTGGTAGGAGATGCAAAATGAGAACTGGAACAAATAATGTTGACTTCGGACGAAGAAGGAGGTTGAACTGGGATAGTTGAAGTATCTTTTCCCAACTGGTCCCCTTCTGTCGCTTCAGTTCTTAATTTAGCAAGTTGTTCCCTTCCTTTGGCGAGAGCAGCGCGAGCGTCATCATCCAAGTAATGCTTTTCAAGGGCTGAATCGTCATAACCAGTGCCCTCAGCACCAAGCATATCAAGTGCGGCCTCCCACACTTCAGCTAGAGTAATTTCATACTTGGGACCTAGAAAAGCAAGGCTTCCGCGCCCCAGGACGCTGTGCAAGTAGAAGTCAAATAATGTTGAGCTGATGCTGTTTTTCGTCACCTCATGAGATTCTTCAGCCGCAATTCTGTCGGCGACGGCCTCATCACGCTCCCTTTCAGCTTTGGAAAGTTGAAGCTTAAGCATTTGAATTTCCGCTTCTTGGGAGTTGTTTTTCTTCTGAAGCTCTGCAAC
The DNA here is from genome assembly GCA_030765085.1 of Allium cepa. Classification (NCBI taxonomy): domain Eukaryota; kingdom Viridiplantae; phylum Streptophyta; class Magnoliopsida; order Asparagales; family Amaryllidaceae; genus Allium; species Allium cepa. Next base: position 614,412,595 of record CM060932.1, read on the forward strand.
ATCAGCAACGTGGCTCTCATTAATTCTTTTCTGCACTTCAAGCCTGTCTTCAGCATCTCTTTGGCTGGCATGAGCATCTCTCACTAGTTTTAGGAGCACTTCTTCTTTTTTAGAATAGGAAGTAGAGGAAGCAGCAAGCTCATGTTTCAATTCCTCAACTTTTGCTTCAAGCTCCTCATTGTAAGAAGCAATGCTCCTCATTTCAGTGTCGTGTTGCTCAAGAACCTTTTGCCATTCGGCTTTATCGTTTTCCATAGTAAGCATGGCCTCTGTAATGGCGCGGTTAACCCTTTGAAGCTCATCAACAAGTTTTTGCCAGTTCGACATCCTCTCAATATCAAGCTTGACGGCATCGAGATTTCGTAACATGGCAGGCTTGTCAATGGGGACAAGTCAAGGTCAAACCTTACTCCCTTCAGGCACCATTGAGGAAACCGGCTTTGCAAAGTGGCTGGACCCGGTCCAACTTGAAATTTGGGCCTGCTAATTATCGTTTGAATATCTGCTTTCCTAAGAGCGGGAGAGCCAGAAGGAATGTCGAGCGAGGCAGGGGCAGTAACTTGTTCAGGAGTAGTAGAGGCCTGCTTCTCACTATGACGGGCTCGCTTGCTTGAGTCTTCGCCCATGTGACCTTTTCCTCGATCATCATGGGATTTTCTCTTGTGGGAGTCATCGCCTCTTTGCAAAGAATCGTGGCGCTCCTCCCTCTCTCTTCTTTCACGACGCTCTTCTTCATTCCTCCTTTCATGAGCCTTTCGGGGAGCCCTCTCTTCATCAGATTCTCTATAGGAGGAGAAGTAGCGCCTGTAATCATATTGGCCACGCCCCCCGAAGCGCTGGAAGTCATTGTAGTAGGATCCACTGTGCCCCATCGGAAGATCTGAAATAAAAAGATAAGCTTTAGTAGTATCCAAAGTATAGAAAGTCAGAAGCATAAAAGTGCCAGGAATTCTAAGTGTGTGTGATGTGCAAACTACGCGCATCAAACTACGAACCACTCTTTAATTGGGGAGTGGTTGTGGGTGTAATAGTTAAAGTCAACTCTTGAGTCGACGGAGACTGTTGCAAAATAGAAGTAGCCTCGACTACTGAAGAAGAAATCCCGGCAGTGATAGGATCGTCTTTAAAGATCTCTTGTGAAGTAGCAAAGAGGTCGCTCGGTCCTTCGAAAGTATCGTCCCTGCTCTGCTTAACAGGACTAGATTTCTCAGCTTTTTCACCAGATTCTTGTGAATGATGGGAAGATCCCTGAGGCTCCTCTTCCTCGATAACCGGGGCAAGTTTGTCAGATGGCCCCGCAACATCAACAGAAGTGGAGCACTTCACTAGCGAAGTCTCAGGAGCAGGTCCTTGTGATTTGGATGTGTTAGTAGAAACTGGGGCATCCAACGCTCTAGCCGGGGAATCGGGGACTTCATGAATTTGAGTGGAACGAGAAGAATGTAGAAGCTCAAACCGATGAAGAAGTTCTTCTGTCAATAGAAATTTTGCGCTTCTTTCTTCAGCAGCCACAGTGCTTAGCCTTTCAAAGACTGGCTTATGACTGGAATCTCTAGAAGGAGGAGGAAGTTCTGTAAAAACAAGGAATGGAATCAGCATCTAGCAATACGAACCATGAGAAACTTAGAAAAAATTGAAGAAAGAAGGGAAAGATGATCTCACTTCCTACTCTCCAGTCTGCGTAAAATCCTGCGGGGCAACGAATGTAGAAGAATTGATTCAAAAAACCATGTGCACTCTCCGGCAAATCCAAAATTAGTTTGCGGTTCCACGCACCTCTTACAAGTACAATTGAAGGGTAGTCCTTGTTCTTCGTAAAAGTGCACAAGTAACAGATTTCCTCAAAACTCGGAAGACGGTCAAGAGTTCTCCTGAACAGAACACACAATCCCATCAAAATGGCATAGCCATTGGGATGCAGTTGGAAAGGAGAGATCGTTAGTCGAAGAAAGATTTGTTGAAGAAATTCATTAAAGGGAGGAATTACTCCACTTAAGCACATTTGGCGATTAATGGCAACAAAACCGTAAGGTGGTCTATCAGCAAAATCATTTGGTCCAGGGAGTAAAACTTCTGCCTCGGCAATGCCAAATTGAACGCATAATTGATTAAGCACCCGCTGTTTCAGAAGGGTAGGAGTTCTTTCCGGAGGGTTCTCTAGTGGAATAGCAATCGGGAAAGCCCCTTCGACGTGTTCTATCATCTCTTCTTGTTGAGACGTCATTCTACATGAGCAACTGGATGTTCAGATGTGAAGGTGCACGTTTCCTAAAAGTGTGAAGTGTTGTGCAAAACTAATAAAAATAACAAGCAAAATAACTGGAATTAAACTAGTTAGCAACTGATCGATTGTGAGATTTCAGGACTTGTTAATTTAAAACTCAAGTGCAGTGTTAATTCAAACAAAATTCTAGCTTTGCTTTAACACTTCATTTGAGTCGGTTGAGTTACAACATTTCACTCACACAATTCATTTAAGTTGATTATTCTTTATCGACTAATCTGTCATTCGATGTGGGCGGTCAGTGACAGTATATTCGTCCCATTTTTCTACAAATGTCATATTTAGCAGGTTGACAACTTTAAGGGGATCTACAAAGAAGTGCAACAAAATTCAAGTCCAAACAACTCAATCGAATTTTTTCAGAAAAAATTTCACAAGTCCTAGGTCGTCCAACGACCTAGTATAGGTCAGAGCTCCTTTAGGTCGCACTGTGCAAATTAAAGAGGTCCAAAGCAATGCAAATTTATTCAAGTTCTAACTCGGCCGCGACCTAAAAATCTATGCTGCAGAAATTAGGTCGTGCAAGTTTTAAGTCGTTCAGCTATCAGTGGGTCGTATGACATTTTGGTTATGCAAGCTTTAGGTCGTTCAGCGACCTAGCGTAGGTCGAAAATTTTCTTTAGGTCTCAAGGGCCCTAAGGTCGTGAAGCATCTTTTGTCACTCAAATTCGTTAGGTCGCCTAACTTCCTCTCTGCACCAGACCCGATAACCCGCCATCAACTACCCGAAGGGATTCATCGTCCTCTCCATGAAATTTACCATCTCTTCATACCACCAGATCATTCCAAAAACTAATCAAAAAATCCCTGATCCATCATAGATTCAATGCATTGCCATGACTTCCTAAATCAGTCAAATGACGACCGAAAATCGATTGCAACAATCACTCGAAATAAAGCGTGATACATGGAGTTGAACTAAGGTCGGAAAGTGGGAATTCATAATTCAACGGCGATTATGGTGGGATGAAGACCAGATTCACTTACGAGACGTAATGATAAAGATGAATCGGTGACTGGATGGGTTGAATTCGCCTTTGGAAGCTCAGAGAATCGTTAATGGCGGTAGGAGATTAGAGCAATGGAATGAGGAAGAGTTAGCGACCTAACAGATTTATATGAGGCAAAAATGGGAAGACAAATAGGCACGCGTATTGGCACAAGTGTTAGGTCGCTCACGACCTAGCTAAGTCAGGTCGAAGCACGCGACCTATGTCATAGGCCCGTACTTCGAGGGGCAAATGTTAACTCCTCTTCGTTAGCGACCTAAAACCTAAAGATATGGAGCGACCTAACTACAGGAATGGCCTAGCGACCTATAGAAAGTCGCAACCTAACGGCTCAATTGGTAGGCGACCTATCAAACTCAATGGTCTAGTTCACGACCTAACCAGATGAGCAAGCAAGCGACCTAACGAGTCGAAGGATTTAACGACCTAAAGTCTTTATGCGACCTAGTACCTTCAGTCCTTAGCGACCTAAGAGATGGAGCGGCCTAGCGACTTAACTGATCAAGTGACCTAAAAGTAGCTGCGACCTAAGGGAAGCTGCGACCTACAGAACTCTGCGACCTAAGGGAAGCTGCGACCTATGGAATTCTGCGACCTAAAGGCTCTAGCTATGGCTACAGGAAGGTGTTCACGACCTATGATAGGTCGCTCACGATCTATGATAGGTCGCTAACGACCTAAATACATAGATGAAGAAGCCGCTTTCGTTGGGCCGTTGTGTATTAGGTCGCGCACGACCTAGAACTTAGAGGAAGCACGCATATACTTACAGAAGGGGAGCCAGAGCTTCCTAGGTCGGTGACGACTTACGACCTTACTTAGGTCGGTCACGACCTACGACCTTACTCCGAAAAATGCCTATAAATACGACCCTAGTTCCAACTAGCAAAGGACTTTTTGGCTCATTCATTTCAAGCGCCGTTACTCTGCTGCATTCCGAACTACCCCAACACTTAAAGCTTTTGAGATACAAAGAAAAGCCTCAAAGAACTTCACGAAGAAATCATGCATGTCCAACATGAGTTCGAAGATTTTGATCGACATTGGAGTTTAGGCTACTTGTTCTAAGTCACTTGTAACTCGAAGTGTGTTGTAATCGAAGTGTAATTACATCGACTTGTATTCAAATCGTCAATAAAGATATTCAAAGTGGGCGTAGGCTCTCTCTTAAGCCTAACCACTATAAAATTGCTGTTGTTTACTGCTTTTTTCTGTGATTTTCTGCTCATATTCTGCTCCCGAATCATCGGGTGGTGCTTTCACAACTTCACTTCATACACCGGGGTGTTAGCGTTCAAATTTTAGCGTTAACACCAGTTATGCTATATTATTTTTCTTGTTGAGCTACATACATTGGTTTGACTTATATCACATCAGCCCGTAACCATTCATTTTTGAATTATTCTCATCCATTCTCTCCATACATTATTTCCTTTGGCTCTTATTCATTCCAATCTCTGGCCATCAAATTTGGGTTCATCTCCCCTATATATATATTTTTCATACTATAGCAATCACCATTACCATTTCATTCTCAAAACTCCTCCGCTTTTTTCAATGGCTTCTCATGATTCATATGATTCCTCCAACTCTAAGCTATCATATTCTACACCATCATTTTCAAATAGCTCAACTCCTTCCTTGGCCACTTCTAATCCTAAAAATGAACCAGCTCATGATTGGGGACAATATCGCACTGGATATACACCAAATAGCAAGAAGTCAAGGAGATCACTTTTCATTTCTCCAAGAACTAAAGAGAAAATAAACGACATCCACCACTATCAAAGGGAACAAATCAACTTGGAAAGAGAGATGCACTATGAACAATAAATAAATTCCAGACGTCTTAGCTTAATAGAATCGATTGCCTTAAAATTTTGCGGCAAATCACCAAAGAAAGACGTTATTAAACCCTCACTGTGCAGTTATAGCGCTCGGCAGATTCAAAGCGGTGGAGGTGCGAAAAGTCATAGCGAGGATATAGCAAGGATATAGCGGGATATAGCGGATGGCTCTAAAATAGCATATAAAACTCATACTTAATGTTTTTACAAATATATAAATGGTAATTAAATGAAAAATTATCATTCAATTGAATTATAGTTAATACATAAATAATTTTAAACAAAAAACATGTGTGAATATACTTTAAATAAACGTAAAACTGTTATATAACATAATTGAATTTAGTAGAATATTAGAGTATTTTCATTTCTGAAAATATATTAAAAATTAAATCAAATAAATTAGTTTCATGATTTTTGTAATGCATAAATGCAATTTTTTAATTCATTTTATTAAAGAATATATAGCGAAAATAGCAATATATAGCGGGAATAATGGGATATAGCAGAAATAACAGGGATTAAAGCGGAAATGCTATATTTTGGGGCTATATGGAAAAATCGTTGCGGTAGAAATCCGCTATGAGATATAGCAGGGTTATAGCGGGGTAATAGCAGGACATTAACTACACAGAACCCTCATCATCTTGTCAACCACATACATCTGTCTGGAATCCACGAGAGCAAATTCCACAGCAACTTTCGGTGTCTCCCAACTCTTGGGAACGCCAATACTATTAGTCACCTCTACAGCCTCATGTTGAAGTCACCAAGATTGAACCAGATGAATGCTCTCCTTCGACTCCAAAATAATCAATTTCCTTGTGTATTTTGTTCCATGTTCATGTTTTACCTTATTCATGTATATTTTTGTTCCATAAATTTTTGAACAAAGATTAAAAGATTTTTTTTGTATAATTCACTATCAAATTTTGCTACAGTCAGTCAATTGAAATAGATAAGTCAGTTGACTGTTTACAGAGAACAAATTCTCTCGGGTTTGCAACTAGTCGACTGACCTACCCCGACCAGTCGACTGGCTGTACGAATTAACTCGATCTTCTCTTTTTAACCCGTTTGCCCCTTACTTTCTACTTTACATTCTTCATATTTTTTACCTTCCAGCAAATCTCTTGAAACCTAATCACTTTTTTTCACAAATCTCTCTCAAAAACATAAAATTAATGGCTCCTCCTAGATCAAAACGATCAAAGCAAGCCTCTTCATCTTCCCTCGAAACTCATGTCGCCCATTGGCTATACGACGCCACCACAATAGAAAGATGAGAAAAGATGAAAAATTCGAGGATTTTTGAAGGATCTTTTATGGTGTACTCTGATTTTGGAGCTTATGCACTTCAAGAATTGATGCGGAGATGCAGATTAGAGTCGCTACTCGACTACAATTCCAATCACCACAAAATTAGCCATCTCATGGTAAAGCTTTTTATGCTAATCTTAATCTTGGCCACCAATAGCCGTCTAATCCAAATAATTGTGTATGGAGTTTGGTCTGTGGTCAACCAGTTTTCTTTTCGCTTGATCAAATGGCACATATCCTTCAATCTCCAAATGAAGGAATTGATTAGAATGATGTTGAGTGCAATATCAGACGGAGTGATAGAGTTAGCCACATGTTCATGGGTGATGATATAACTGAATTGAGATCTAAGCTTTTAAGGTCTAAAGCATGAATCTTGCACAAGACTCTTATGTGTTCTATTCTCCCAAGAACCGGATCGTATGAATTGATATATCCGGAGAATTTCAAAGCTCTCTATGCGGCATGGGAAAATATACGCATAAATTGGTTAGATGTATTTTGGATGAATTTCTTACCTCCCACAATGGGAATATGCACATTATTTACTTTGGCGAGTATATAATGTGACTTCTTTTATATGTTGGTATTCGTCAACCCGATTCAGAATTCTCTACCGTCTGAATGATCAATATATGTACCATAATCTTTATGAAGCTACCGACAAGACCTCCACCTATTACCGCATATGAAGATTGAAAGCGTCAACAGGCTCAACAACAATCTAGAGGTCCTGTAATTAGAGAGCCGGAACCACTTCAAGAAGAAGAAGTAGTTATCCGTTTAGCTACCTCCTCCAACGTCCGTGAATCCATTGAAATCCTTTCTCGAAATCAACTTATCCTGGATTCTAGACTCAAGAAAGTGGATAAGAGGCCTGATAAAATCAAAGGCTTCTTCTCTACTATATGGGATGTCATATCATGTTCTTTCTCAACCGCTTCAACTCCGTCGCTCAAGGCAAGCGTCCAACACCTCGTTTTACATGGTCTACGTCAGAGGAACATACTAGTAGCGACACTATTGGAGCAGGCAGTGGTGCTCAAGGCACTTCAAGACCTGGAAAGGAGACTGCACCGGAAGAAGAGTATAACTGGGATCTTGATGAATGAGCTTCTGTTGATTGGTTGGTAAATTTGGTAGGTGCTCTTGTTATTTGCTTATCGGTACTTTTATTCTTTACTTTGAAGCTATGGACATTTGTTAGTAAGAGTATAACTGAGACTTGTACTAATTAGTCTTACTATGGATATTTGTTTCTACATTTGGTATTTCTATTATTGCTATGATGATAGGTCTCCTTTTTGTCGATGATAAAAGGGGAGAAAAAGTATTTGTACTAACCATTTTGATGCAGGTACAAGAAGTGTCGTATATTCAGGGGGAGTTTTTTATATGTTCTCTAGGTTAATTATATACATGTTGTCATCAATCAAAAAGGGGAAGAATGTTGAATCACTAGTTTTGATTCATGACAAGGCAATTTAGAAGAAAAAGAGAATGCACGATCAATCACAACAAAAAGAGACAATCAGAGGACTATGGTGATATCAAGACTTTGAATCTATGTTTTCACTGTTTAATACTTGTGTTTGAGTCTTAGAAATTGTTAAAATCTATCTTCAAGTAGTCCGCATCTCATTGTTCTCATTTTAAAACAAAACAGTGCCACCAGTGCATATACACTACAGCCAGTCGACTGGCTATGAACAACCAGTAGACTGACTGGTGTACATGCACAAATGTGCACTGCTTTTCTTTTTAAATTGTTGAATGATCGGTCGACTGACCTGAACCCAACTGTCATATTTTGAAAAGACATTTTCATTCTGCGAAAGGTTGCGATCCTTCTCTGAACGGGAATGGTTGCTTCTTTTGGTCAGAACTCTTCACCAATGGTAGTAATCCTCTGTTTACTATAAACAGATGTTCCCAAACACTTCATATCTCACCAAAAATCCTTCTAACTATCTTATATTCTTCTTGTTCTCTCATACTCACATTCAAAATGCATACAAGAACTTTATTGTTTTGAATCTTCCTTTCTTATTCTCACATACATTTCAAACACTTGAGAAAAAGATTATAGGAAGGGTGGACTACAAGTGACAAATCTGTGTTATCAAGAACACATTAGTCAGACAAATTTTTATATACTTATCAAAGTCCTATTCTGCTGCTCAGGCATATGAAATCCTCTTCGGCTACTGAGGCGAAATCATGTTCTGCTGCTCAGGTCCCTGTTCGACTGCTCAGGGGTTGTATAAACCTGTTCCTCCGGGTTAAGTGAGGGTTGTTATTTTAGTGAAATTCCAGAAGGAGTCTGAGACTAGACGTAGGATGAAGTTCCGAACCAGTATAGAAATTCCCGGTGTCATTTTATTTTACTGCTTTTATATTCCGCACTATTTACTATATAGCTATCATCATTACACTATGTATTATCATATATCCATATTACACGGTCCTACACACTTTCATTATTCTCCTTAGAAATCCCAACTTGGAAATAAAAAGTTATATCAGTGGACTTTATAGATGAGTGGCTTAGGTGCCAAAGAGGCAATAAAGTCATTTGGGTTACAGTGGATAGACTCGCAAAAAGCACCAATTTTATTCCCATTAGGAGCAACAAGGACCGAAGCATCTCTAGCACAGACTGATATTAAGGAAATGGTTCGACTTCATGGAATTTCCATTAGCATCGTTAGTGATAGAAACTCTTTATTTACTATTCGAGATTTGGAGGAGTTTGGAGACAGCTTTAGGAACGTCGTTGAATCTTAGTACCTCTTATCACTCGCAGACAGATGGACAAAATAAAAGAGTGAACAGAATATTGGAGAACTTGTTGAAGGCTTGCATCATGGACTTCAGAGGATAATGGGTACAACACCTACCTTTAGTAGAATTCGCTTATAACAATAGTTAACAATCGATGATTGGTATGGCACCCCTTGAATCTCTTTGTGGGAGGCCATGCAAATCAGCAAATTGTTGATGGAAAACAATTGGCAAAATTCTACTCGGACCAGATTTAATTCGTGAAACTTCAAAAAAGGTAGAGTTTATTAGGCAACGTATGAGGATAGCGCATGATCATCAGAAATCCTACACCGATAATAGAATGAAAGAATTGAAGTTCGAGGTTTGGAACATGGTGTTTATCAAAGTTTCCCCTCTCAAGAATGTCATGAGATTTGGAAAAATTAGGAAAGTTGGCACCAAGATTTATTAGACCTTTTTGAGTTTTCTAAAGAATAGGAAAACTTGCTTACCTTGTAGAGCTACCCGATAGATTGGCTGAAGTGCACGATGCTTTTCAAGTTTCGCATTTGAGGAAACGCCGTCATAGCATCATCACTGTTGTAGTCACTGATCAATTGGGGGATATTAAGACAGAGCCAATAACATCTCGTGCCACCGTATGCATTGTAAAGCATGAGATTAAGAAACTCTGCAATAAAGAAATTGTGTTGGTTTGAGTACAATAAGGAGACAACCCGGTAAAAAGCACATAGGAGGCCGAAAAGAAGATGATGATCTCTCATCCTAAGCTTTTCACTGGTAAACTTCTTTCTCCAAAATTAGGTTTTGGTTGCATCATGGTTGCTAAATTGGATGGTAGGAGATGGTTGCTACACTTTTCACCGTCACTTTACACTCATATAGAAATTTTATGCATGCATAAGGTGTTTTGCATACGTACTATATGACACAATCATACACTCATGCTAGGATTGAGCTTACTTATAGTATGTCTGCACACATAATCATATTGCACTTTCGGTTGAGTGGTTGGTTGTGTAGATAACATGGTTATATAACATGGAAGTTTATTGCGCGTTATGGTGTTCGTCTATGTGAAAGATTTTGGGGACAAAATTCTTTTTAGAGGGGAGATTGTAACACCTCTTAAAAATTTATAATATATAAATTAGATAAATTAATTAAATAAGATAAGGTTAAAATATTTTTTTTGCAAAAGTCAGAATTTGACCATGAAAGTTATGCCTTTTTGTTCATAAAGCGGAATTCTGATCAATTTCCGTATATAATATTCGAAAGTTAACAGTAATTGGACTATGAGGATAAGTAATCATTAAAATTAACATTAACGTTAAAAGGTAATTAAGGAATAAAATAATTGAAAACAACGACCATCAAAATTCTTCCCAAAATAGAAGGACTAGTCGGCCACTCCTCTAGGACCGACGGGAAGTGGGGAAGGTAGAGGTCGACTGGTGGGAAACGGCGGTCGACCGGTGAAGCTTATGGTGGTAGGGTTTTCTGCAACCATGAACGTCCGGATTTTTATTATTTTAAACGGACTTAAATCTGACAGTTCTAGTGCATTTCAACCACTATATATAAGAGCCTAGCCCCTCACTTTTATTCATAAATTATTTTGGGATCCTAGCGTAGCTTTGTTAGTTCATCTCTTCCATGATTCAAAAAAAAACTTCTTTAGGGTTTCAGATACTAGCATAGCTATGTCAGTTCATCTCTTCCAAGATTCAAAAAACTTCTTTAGGGTTTCAGATAAGAAATCCTACATGTTTATTTTTGTTTATTGTTTATTTCATAAACCTATTCTCCTTCAAAATTCTAATTTTATGAACCCAACATATGTACAAATCCTATGTTGTATATATCAAAAAGAAAAGATCTAAAAGAGATCATTTAAGATGTGTCAAATCCAAAAGAAGGAAAAACTAAGGACCTACTATGAGCGGAAATCTTAGTCTTTCTATCTTAATAGCTGATTAGCGTAGTTGGATTTGAATTATGCTTTGTGGAGTTATGGTTAATGAAAACATCATATTAAAAATCCACAAAATTCCCCCAAAGCGAAATGTCAATTCTAGGTTGGAAACTCAATTGTTTATATTAAAATAATGGGAATTATGTAGATTTGCAATTTTAATGTTTTTACTTTCTATTCTACTTCTTATTCGTTTTCTTTGGATTTAATTAAGGGTTTTGATTAGGAAATGGTGTGTGAGTACTAATTCTTATTCTTAATTTGCACCGCTTTCCAAAATTTTAATAGAAAATCCTTTTGTTTAATTTCATGTAAAAAGAAGTTTAATAGAGCGTAACAAGGAATTAAAATGGTAAGTTTGTTGATTTATTCCATTATTTTAATATAATAGATTAAGTTTGAATATTATTTGTATACAAGTCTGTTGATTGGATTTTTGGATATTGGATTTATGGAATATTTATAATATGGACACGAGACTTGTATAATTTTGAAAGAGTTGACATTTAAACGTTAGTTTAGGACGTAAATTACACACGCTTAGAAATTTCTAGGCACGTGTGATTGTGTGTGTGTGTGTGTGTATTATAGCATAAATGACATATAGTTATAAGGTATTAATGTGTAGTTAATAGGCTATTAATTCTTATGAAACCCACCAGGAAAGAAATTAATTATAAAGGTGAAATAAGACTTTTTTATAAGGCGTTGATATGGAACGCGGTGAGATGTGTAATAAAATATGTAGAGAGTGTTATAGATTATGACTAAGTTATAGGGATGCAAGATCAGTCAAAAACACACTGAAATCTGCCCAGCTAATCTGGCTACCAGCAATGTGATTTTGGAACTGATGTGAGATATCTCCTATTATAAATAATTACAGATAATACGAGGTTAGTCCTAAATTTTATAGGATAAATCTGTCCATCTAATATGGCTACCAGTATCTATGAATAATTGGACTAATGTGAGATGTCGTCGTAGGGTACGGGTCATAATACGAAGGACCTGCTTAAGAGATTAAAGGTATTAAGTGGTTGTGTGAGGGCCGGCCTTTTCTCTATGTAGAAGTAGAAAATGGTCGAGGTTATGGGTTAGGCATGATAGCGGGTATCTCCGGAAAGAGCCCATTAAATGATTGAAGAGATTCTGTGTAATGTCAACTAGATAGTTACTGTAGAGGAGTTCGCCTTAGGATAGGTATTGGATGGGGGCATGCCTTAAGTGGTATTAAATGGTCAAAGTTTTCCTAGTTTTCATTAAAAGGCATTAAGTGACTTGAATACTATCTCTTACGTTGATAGTACATTATTGACGATAGATATGGATTATTGGGTTAGAAGCGAGGTGGCTATGGGCTTACATTTGGAAAGCCTTTTTCATTAATATATGAAAAGACTTAGGATGTTGAATAAATACGAAAGACATATTCCTATTTAAATTATACTGCCAAAGTACTACTATAGTAAGGCTCGAGATTTTTATTCACCGGACATATGTTGTTCCGACTTCCTCCTCATTACAGCACATGTTAGGAAAGACAATGGTGTTGAAGTCGAAGGCGTGGAGCGAGCATGTGGTAGTCTATCTATTTATCTATTCATGTTATTTTCAGATATACCCATTGGAAACTGTTGTATTTTAAATATGATGTACCACAGATATGTAATGGTTATTATAGGTTTTTGCGTTATGTTTTTTTATGACATTTTGAATTTGTAATAAAATGGATACTGATGTCAATATTATATTTTATCTTTACGCTGTAAGCTGAATGTGCAGATAAACAGCTCTATGTTGTTCTTTCACCAACCAACAGCCAGCTTTGGAACATGTCAAAGTTTCAATGGGCCTCTTCTGGATCGGAATTTAGGTCTTTTTTATGGTAGGTTATTACTGACTGTTCCATCTTTAGCAACGTTATATATGCAAGAAATAGTGAGGTTGCATGGTGTAACTCCAGTATTGTGAGTGGTCAAGATCCACTCTTATGAGTAAATTTTGAAAGAGGTTGCAACTTGCATCCTACATGAAATTAAACTAGATTATTACTTATCAACCCCCAAACGAATAGCCAAACCGAGAGATTGAATTATGTGCTTGAGGACTATTAAGAGCTTGTATACTTGATTTTGGAGGATCATTTGCCACTTGTTAAGTTTGCATACAACAATAGCTATCAAGCTAGTATTAGCATGACACCATTTAAAGCATGGTATGTAAGGCCTTTCAAATCGCCTATATATTGGTGGGAAATGACAAATAAGGTGATAGTTAGACAAGATACGATCCGTGAGACCTCGAAGAAAGTCGATTTAAGACAAAAGAGGATGAATGTGTCTCAAGACTAATAAAAGTTATATGCCAATAACAGACGAATTGATCTTGAGTTTGAAGTTGCGATTTGATATTTGTGAAAACATCACCATTGAAAAGAGTAGTTAGATTTGGAATTTCGGTGAACTTGCACCCAGATTCAATGGGTCATTTCCAATTGTAGACGCAACTGAAGCTTGCATACAAAGTTGATTTTCTTAAAAAGATGCCAGGAGCAACCAATGTGTTTCTTGTCTCATACTTATGCAAGTGTGTGCATGATTCAAGTGTCATAGTAAAGCCATTGCAATTAAAGGAAGTGGATGTTGAACCGGAGGTATCCATGCCTAGAAGACCTATTCGAATTATTGAGAGAAGCGTAGGCTTCGGGACAAGGTTATTAACCTTGTTCGGGCCTAATGGGGCAAAAATTCTGGAAATAGCACCTAGGAGCCGGAAGAGAAGATGCACCCAGAATTGTTTACCAGTAAGATTCCATCTACTTTATGCAAATTTTGTTTCCACAAAATTGACTAGAATTGCATACTAGTATAGAAGTTCCTTGTGTCGCCGTGTTTGATTTGCTAGTTTTGATATTGTGATGCTAAGTATTAGTAACGCTATACACTTTGGGGTTAAATGTGATGCATTGTTCCGCTCTTACAGATTTTGATGGCGAAATCCTTTTATGAGGAAGAATGTGACAACGTGTATTTTTATGCCCAAATGAAATTAATCATTTTAATTAAATTAAACAAATAAAGCGAACTAATAACTTAAAAAGATGAATGAATTAGGATTCTTAGACCCATTTCATTGCATTTGTATTGTCATTTATATATGAAAAAGTTATAAAGTGTGTTAAAATAGGATAAGATTGATAAAACGAAAAGAAAAGAGAGGTTAGGGGTAAATTGGTCATTTGAACAAAATTGGCTTTTTTAATTTGCCTTCTCCATTCTCCTCAAAGAAATTAGGTTTTCAAATTTTCAAATTAACATAGCTCTTTAATTTCTTCTCTACATTTTTTGAAATAAATACCTAAATTCAAGTTGAAGGATTCTCTATCTCTACAAATCTATTTCTTCAATTTCATACTTTGGAGAAGTTTGAAGAAGGATTTCAAAGATCCAAGGTGAGCATCAAAGTGAGTATCATTGAAGTTTGGATTTTTTTTATATTTGGTGAGTAAGATCTATGTTCTAGACATATGATCACTAAATATGCTAGAAGGCATATTAGATACCCAATGTCGGCTATGACTGAACTTGAATTAGAGTTTTAGATATAAGAATCTTGATTAATGAATGTTTTAAAAGAAACTGGCTATAAAATGAATTTGTAAAGAAATTTGATATGAACAGTTGTTGTGTTTGGTTTAACTGATTATTGGTTTGAAAATTGAGAGAATGATAAGTGATGATTCATGACATTTGTAATTGATATTGTGAGTGAAATGTAAAGTTGAAATGGTGAATCGAGCAGTTGTAATCGAATGGTTGTGAAATTGGTTTATTGCCTCAAAGTCATTCGTCGAGTACGAAGTTGAACTCATCTAAATATCAAGCGACTTATAATATGGGCGTGAATTCATGTTGAACAATGCTAGTGTGAAATCTCTCGGTGATGCAAAGTCGTACGTCAAATGTGGAAAAGAAATGGCGAACAAGGAAAAGGTGGGGAGAATTTCCACTAAGGATATTCTGCATCCAGGTTCAAGTTCGGTAGCATCAAACATTCTTACGTTTGAATGTGAAATTCAAACGTCTGAAATTCAAGAAAATTCATCCTGTAATAATTTAATGCATATTCAATGTTTTCAAAAGTTTAAAATCCTGGGTATAGACATTTAAATTAGAGATAAAAAAATCTAGATACCTTATTGAGACGTCTAACATGATGTGTAGAGAGCAGTTGGGTTTTGTGTTTTCAAAATTAATATTTCTCGAGTTCGGGTTCATTTCAGGGACTCATGTAATGCTCGTAAGGCCCTTAATGACTATAGAGAAGATAGTGATTTCAAGGACAGTACGCCTTGTCTCGAGATATCTGCAGTTGATGTTGGATGAGATAGAGACTATGGTGATGGTTCGAAATGCGGTTTGGTTCATATGATTGTTGTATAGAATCATCTGATGCTTTGAGACATGATGACTATGGTATTCTTACGATGTTGCGTATAAGGAGTAAGTCTGTATCCCTTAGCTATGATGTTGAGATTTGATATTTCTATATCATTTGTAAAATGAGGCGTGGTTGTTTCGGTTGTGCATCTTAGGTGACACCGGTTCCAGGACAGAAGATGTTTTACCTTGGTTACAAAAGCGATATACATCGGGCTATTTTGTAGTAACGGAAGATTAGTCTTGAGTTACTTGTCCTAGTTCCTCTTATCAAACAAACGTTGGCAATTAGGAACGTGTATATCAATTCGCTGTAATGACCCGGAATATCAAACACTTCGTAATTAAATATCTGAATAATTTAAATATTTGAATCTTGAATTAAATGTCATTAGAATGATTTAATAACCTTGTTAACTCCCTTTCATATCATCACTAATGATGGTAAACTTGTTTCAGAAAAATGTTTACAAAAATGCATACTTCGAAGAATATCGATAATGTGATCAAAAATTGTTTTATCGATAAACAGCTTTTTGCTAATCGGAAGTTGTTCAAACTTTTTCTACATACACATATTTGCTTAGAAAATCAAGAATATGAAACAAAATTCATTTATGGAAATAATATATGTGATGGTGTCGTGAGTGATGACATAGAAGATATTTTGAAAATGAACTTTTAAGAAAAGTCTTAAGTAAGAAATGTAAAAGTGTAAAGGTAGCATGTGAAAGGGGGGGTTTTTTTGTGACCTTTCCTTGAAGGTAGAAGGTGGTTGTGACCTCTTGAAAAAGTCTATAAATACATCCTTAAGGGTTTCACTAATCACATATTAAAAATTAAGAAAATGGAAGAAGTGGATTAGACCTAATCCACTTTGTTCTAAATTAGTCTTTTTTGATTAGTTTAAATCTTCTCCAAACTCCACCAAATTTTCACCAACACCTTAGAACACCTTAGGAAGCAAAGATCTAAAATCAAAAGTGAAAAAAGATGGATGGAAAAGGGGAGTATGGTAAGGCCATGAGCAATGGGAGAGAGAGAGAGAGAGAGAGAGAGAAATGTTGCCATGGTTTGTAAGTGCTAAAGCTTGGTTCTTTGAAAGTTTGGCGATGGTAGCAAGTGTTCTTGGCTTTTGAGTGTTTGGCCATGTGTTTGACTTGGATCTAAGTGAGTTATCTCATTATCTTATTTGTATATATTGTTACATATGTTGCGTGGTTGAAATATAAAGTTAAGGTGATATTAACTAATTAAAGTTATAAACTTTAGACTTCTTTTGCTTTTGAAAGCAAATGATAAATTTATATTGTATAACATCACTTCTATTACCCTCTTAAACATGTGGCATGACCTTGACTTGATATTTAAATGGTTCTTTGGATTGTGTTTTGAATTGAAGTATGTTAGAAAGTGTTTGAAGCGAGAATAGTCGCTATAAGTGCACTTAGATATCCCTTAATTAGTGTAAATGAAAGATTTATGATTTTAACTTGGGATAATTTGATTTGGTTGTTCTCTAAACATATTCTGATGTACGAGATAGTAAAGAAATGGTTTAGAAAGTTAAAGAAATTGTGAACCAAAGTTGTGAAAGTTAGAAGGGAAAAGGTTGTTGTGGATGTACTTTTAAAATACAAAAATACCTTGTGTTCGGGGATTTTCAAAGTTAATTTTGAGACATATTATGGGCTTCTTTGCATTTTTAATAAGTACAATGAGTGTATTTATTGGTGGAAAAATACGAGAGTTCAAATCATTAATTAAGTTGTGAAACAAAGTTGCAAAATATTATAGTGTGAAGGTCGTTATACGAGCATTTTGAAATACCATGTTTTTGGGAATTTTTCTAATTAAATTGATAATTATTTATTGGGATTTCTTTCCATAGTTTTTAAGTACCCTTATGGGAGTACATAATGTAAAATTTTCATGTCCTAAATCATTTGTTTAAGTGGTTAAAACTGGTTACAAAGATCATGTTTTTCTATGTTGTTCTTTGTACAAAACTTTGAACAACATTTATAAATGTTGCAGTAAGTTGCTTATAGTTTTAAGTGTCTCAAAATGATTTTTAAATTTGGTATTTCTTTCCTAATCTTTTTAAGGAATATTTATAACATATTTTACAGTATTCTAAAATTGTTTTAAAGTTTAACCTACTTTTAATATTTATTTATGAATTTTGGAAGTAAAGAGGTTTTAAATTATAAAACATGTTTTTACTTTTTTTTCTTCAAATTATAAATTAGTTATTGTCAAGTAATATTTTACATAGATATTTAAAACCTATTTATACGTATTTTTAAAGTTTGTATGCGTGTGAATTTTGAAAAAGGAAATTGATTATGCTTAACACTAATAGCCGACGAAGTAGGCTTATCTATTTGTGAGTATTAAGATTGATGTTCGAGTAGACATAGAAGCAATAGTGCTCTAACCTACCGGCTACCCTCTTGATCGAGGAATAGTTAAGCCGAAAACGTTGAAAACATGTTAATCATGTTGATTTCTTACTCGTTTATGAAAGTCATTAATACAATACTTAGCACTAAAAGCCGATGAGGTAGACTTATATGTTTATGAGATTCAAGAATGAAGTGTCTAGGTAAGGTTTTGATATACGACCGGTGCTCTAACTTACGTGGCTTCACTCTTGAACGAGGGAAAATATAAGTTGGAATGTTGGAAATGAGTTAAGTATCTGAACCATGATTTCTATAAGCGATCATTTTTAACAGAATGGTCGATTAGTCAACTATCAAACTTAACCAAATGTTAACTTAGATCCCTAAAAGAATGATTCTAAGGATAATATAAGTATGGAATGGTCTTGGGTTTGTTGTGAAAATGTGTTAATAACATTCTTGTTTAACCCTTTTTGGTTATACTTAGGAATGTAGATAGATCTTTAGAAGAATGATTTAAAGATAAGCATAAGTGAAATGGTTTTGGATTTGTATTGATAATGTTTGGATAACATTAGTCTTTAACATTTTTGAATAGATTTGTGGAAGTACTTAGATCCTTAAAATTGGTATTCTAAAGGAAATTATAAGTATGGAATCTTTGGGAAAAGATTAAAAAAGTAAAGATTTAAAGTAAAAAAAATTGTTAATGATTTGTGAATATAATAATACCATTTGAGATAAGTATATAAATACTTTTTGAAGTATTGAAAGGGTACAAATAAATAGTATGGATTGATAAATGAAGTATTATTAGGTAAAAGAAGTTTTACTAATAAAAGTGGTTTTAATTAATAAAATATTAATTAAATAAAAAGGGGATTAGAAGTCGCTTATGTGACTTAACCATGTTTTGTATACTCGTTTATGGAAAGCATATAGTCATGTAGTTAGCACTAGAAGTTCGAAACGGTGCTAATTGTACAAGACTTGGTTTGCATATGTGATCGTCTATTTTGAACTTGATAGTCGATTGGTCGACTATCGAACTTGACCGGAAATTCATCGAACTAGTTTTAAAGAGATCGACATCGTTAAATGTTCTACTTATCAAATATCATTTCAAAACTAATATATGGGTTCTATGTTTTGGAAGTGGTTATGAAGTAGAATGCTATAGAATTGAACCGTCTATCCCGAGGTTAATCCAAGGGAGAGGTCGGTGTTAGCATTCTTCGAACGACTTATGCTGGGATTCTTTTAGAGATCCATGGACTGTTCGAGATGCTGGGATCCTTATGGGATTCGTGTTCTGTTCAAATGATGACAAGTTGTGTGGTAGATGCCGAACGTAGCCCTAACATTGGAAATTACAAAAAATAGAGTAGGAGCATAATCAATGGGGTTTAGCTAACTCATAGGATACATCGACTCCATATCTACAGTATGTTTATCGAAATGATGAGCGCAGGGTTGATGCATTCTGGACCACGAGTGTTTGTGTGTAGACCAGCTATGTTTACCTTATTGGCATATTTTATCTTGAGATATACGACACTCGGAGGTAGTTTCTGACCCTTGTTAGCAGGCTAGCCATGGTTGTTCTAGGGATGTCTTCAATGGAAAATCTATTATGTGAACGCACCTTATCGGTTTTGATTGTACCCTTTATTATGTTGTTAAATGTGATTACTATAACCATTCCAACTATGTTATATATTTATATTCTTCAACCTAGATATTATCTAATATATCACCTGATGTACTTATTAGATGAGTGATTCTTTTGAGGGAATAACAGTTATGACATTCCATGCGGTCTCAAAAGTACTGTTACATAATATACACATATTTCTTGAGTTTCTCATACCAGACTTATGTTTGACACGTGGTTTTATTTTTTCTAAATTCCTCGTGTGCTCATTCGAGTAGTCTGAGAAAGACATGTTTTTGTTAATGTTCATTGGAACTCGAGGAGACGAGCTGGATGTTTTACTTATCGTAGAATTCTTATTTCCATTGCATTATTATCATATATATCAGCATTTGTGAGGATGAGTTGTTATAATTATCCAGAACGATGACAAAATTTGGAATTATAACTTTGAAATGTTGTGTATCTTAGAGTGGCAGTTTTGTTCTTCCTTTTGATATTATATTTTATCGTTTCTGCCCACTGTGAGATTATGATAGTGTTCAATCTTTTTTGTTCGTTTTTTTTATTTTACCCTAACAATCTGTTTTTCCGGCACTTGGATGCTCGGCATATGAATATCGTAGATGTATCGGTATCGACATTTGTGGGTCGAAAAGACGGGGCATTACATCCAGGTTTGATACAATTGTAGGTGGTGGACGAGACGTTGAAGTGCGAAGTATCGGACTTACAATAATGAACGGGCTTAACGGGTCTTGGCCTTGCTAGAAGATCTAAGGCACACTAGCCTAGCGTGTGACGGTTGAATCATGATCGGTGCATGATGATTTGTATATGGTAGACTTACCATGTAATCGTAGCAATATAATAGAAATGTGCTAACTTATTGGATGTAGGTAAGTTGAATGTTGAGGTATAATTTCATTATCTCGTATATTACCATTCGGTATTATACATGATATAATAACATATTGGCAATCATGCAGAGTAGTGATATTTTTTTCACTGGACTTTATGTCTGACCCTCTCTTTGTTGTCTCTTTGTTGTCTATTCTTTGAGTAGGTTGACATAGCGGTAGCTATCATGCTAGTTGGAGAGGCGTACAGAGTCATAGCTATTTACCATTATGTTTATATTTATCTTGTATTTTTGGATATACTGTATGTGAGATTCGATGTACCATTTGCACGATGTTTTGTGATATTGAATTTTATGTCTCTTGATATGATATACATTTAGCATTTTATATGTCTATGTTGATATTATATTTTTTTCCTTCCGCCGTGAGATTTAATATGGTTATAGATGTGATAGATATGCTCTGTGTTTGTTTTAATTTCTACCCTCAAGGGAACGTCTATGATGCTTATGGAATCCGGTTGCTTATATACGCAGATTATGAGTTTATGGATAGCGAGTCGTTACATAAATATTGTTCATTTAAACCAAATTTGAATTAAGTTAATTTTAGCAAAATTTCTCTACATTGGGTTTAGAACACTATTGTCATGCCAAATTATGTACATATTCAAATTTACATATTAAATATATGATAAGTTCTTCTGAATTTATATCCACACTCAAAAATTTATGACATAGTTAGTGATGTAATGGTTACAAAGTTATGAATAATTGTAATTAATGTTACTATTTGTTGTTTAAAGTTATTGTGCTTTAATAAATTATCATATTCTATATGCTTCATGGTTGCTTTAAAAAAATTATCGACAAACTTTTGACTTTTGTCTGTAGTATTCTAGAAAAAGGTTAATTAATCTATAAAAAAAATTAACAAACAAACAATTTTATCTTCATTTAACTAAAAAGTTATAAAAATGCACTACTAAATAAATTATGTTGTAAACTCCGTACGTGCAGTACATGTCCGCACCAATGCAATATGGTAGAAACAAATTAATTGTATGTTGAAGATGTTAATCTTTGGTGAAATATAGATTAACGACTTCGTGTTATTTATCAAACAGATTATTAGAAATGTTTTATCTACGGTAGATTTGCATAATAATCAAATAGTGTGAAGCCAAAAATAGAAACATTACATATACTGTCTTTGACGTGACTTTTTAAATTTCTCCAATATTATTTACTTTATTTCGTTAAGTGATTCGTCTAAAATCAAATAGTATGAAAACATAAAAACAAGAAACATTAAAGAAATTGCTTTTAACATTTTCTATTTGATCTCTCTAATGTTATTTACTTTACTCTCCAAATAAACATCTCAAATTAATTTCTCATGCTTGATCTGATATTTAAATGATAATAAGTTTTCTTTTCAAAGAGTTTTGGCTTTTTTCATAAACTTTCAAATTTTCATACTTACAAATTTCGAGCTCAAATTCAAAATCCGAAATTTTCATTTTTAAATTTATGAATTTTTGAACTCAAATTCAAAGTTTCAATCGCAGAATCTAATTTTAATTATTCTAATTCAAAGAAAAAAGTTCGAATTTTCATGTTTTGTATATAATAGTTTCAAATTCAAAATTCACTTTGTCGAAGGCCTCTACCTCAAATGGTTAGAGGTATAACACTTTAAATAAAAGTTTTACATATCATTGATTTAAATTACTGAGACATCATAATGAATATTCTGCTTGAATAAAGTATCACTTTTATTATCAAAATAAATTCAAAATTCACTTTTAAAATTCAAATTTCAAACTAAGATTTTTGAAAGTATGAATTTTAAAAAAGTCAAGAGTCTGTTTGGTTTATTTTAAGTTTTGTATTTTCCACTTTCAATATTCATTGCAAAATACGAGTGTGGAGGAAAAGACAATTCAAACCACCAAGACAATGGAGGGAGGATGGAGGGGGGAATTGAGGGTGGAAGGAATGAATTATCCTATGTTTTTGTCATCTCTCTAAGCATGGAAAACAAAATAAATTTGTTCTCTATTTTGTATGTTAACTTCATTTTTCAAATTGAATATTTTTCCAAAATACATACACCGTGCATATTTTTGTTTGGATGAAAACTCAAAACAACAAATTAAACGGAGCCTAAGTTTTTAAATTTTGAAATTTAAATTTTCAAATTTAAGTTTTCAAAATCTGAAAACAGACATTTTCAGAATTTAAAATTCTATATAGTTTCCTTTTCCTTTTTGAAGAAAGTTTTTCAATTAAACTTTTTACTTCTAAAAATTCAAATTTCGAGGAAAAAAAATTCTAGTTCTCAAATATATATATCAATTTCAAGTTTAAAATTTGTCATTTCCGAATTCAAAATGCCATTTGAAATACATTCAAATTTATATCTGAAATTTGTTTTCCTAATTTCGTATTTCAAATTCAAATCATCAATTTTGAATTTCAATACAATATTGTTTTGTGCTTAATTTAAATTTATGAAAACTGCAATAAATATTATTTTCGGAATCACGCAATTGGATGACCGGTTTCACTAACATAGTACGGTTGTAGTGGCATAATCCATGTGAAGTGGATGTAAGGATAATCGATGGTTTAAACTAACAATTACCCTATAATGTGCAACAGTTTTACATTTGCGGTAACAGTTCTGCATGTTTTTACTAAAAGAAATTTCGAAATTTAAGCATTTCTCATAAGTTGGACACTAAAAAGTAAATTAATTATTCATAAATATAATGAACGAGCATTAAAGATTAGGAATGAATAGTTCGAAAGTTACGAGAACGGAAGGGACATACATCAACATCCAATTGAAAAACAGATGAACAAATCTTGCGTGCTACTCAACCATTTAATGACATTAATACACTTGCCAACCATTCAGGCTCAGAAATTTTATTCAAATTCAACTTCACAAAATAAATTCTTTTTCTTTAATACGAAAAGAAAATAACATTACATTGCAAGTGCAAACACATGGGTTCGAGTGTGTGTGGGGAAAAAAAAAGCAGAAGTAATTTTTAGCTGATCAGAAACTGATATTAAAACTACAACATATGTAGATCCAAGGTTCAAGGATCCTCGTTAGCTAATTGCTACTTCACTTCTACTCATTCAAGCATCTTTACACACGTGTATTTGTCGTCAATTTCAACGTCAATATCAAATTAAGCTTTTGTCATTTGCTATGCTATTATGGAACCCCTCGTAACCGAGCACTCGTGTATTATTTTAAACAAGCCACCTTCCACCTAGTAAAAGGATAGTTCATTCATAACGTTAAAACCACTAAAATTAAAAATAGGAGCAAATTCCTAAACAAGTCTACAAGAACTAGATATAGCTGCTGCGCATCGTAATCACACTTTGAACGCTAGTTGACCGTCAATTCCAACATGATTCGGTTTACAAAAGCCAACAAGACCATCAAAATAATCCTGGCAAAATATGTTTTTCCATTTTTACAGTAGATATTTTTGGCATATACATAAATATTGCGTTTGTCCTAAATAAAAAAGGCACATATAAAAAATTAACTAAGGAGGCAAGGAAATTATATTTAAAAATATGTGAACAAAATCTTATTCCAATACGGCAAAAAGATTTCGTTTCCAGCTAGTAATTATATCCCTAAAATGCACTTGCAAAAACATTAATGATTGCTCATGTGTATACCCATTCAAAAAAAAACCATATTTTAGTAACTTTGCAATTTTTACTTTATATATACACAATTATAGCTAATTCATATTAATAAGATATTTATTCAAATATATTGCTATAGAGATTTGTTGTCATCCAGAATATCAATTTGTCTGTTTACTGATATTAAGGATAACAACTCAAAGCATTGAAAGTTATTTCTGCAAGTTATGAAAAGAGGAAAGCAAAATTGTTGGAAAATTAAATATTGTTTATGAGGAAGTTATTTCTGCTTTAAATAAAAATTACTATGTGACAATTAAAGAAGGATAAATGTGTATCCGCTAATATACGAACTGATACTGTAACAATTGATTACTCTTCCACGAATAAAACGAGTAAACAAGGAACCCTGAAAACTAGTAAAATAAAAAATAAACCATTTCTGATTAAATTAAAAATGATATGAACGGGGCACTAATAATTTTTCCATGTTGTTCGTCTATCGCTTAAATGCTGTTTACCTGAGATTATTAGTGTGCGTCTATAAATCATTTTGTTATACTGAAATGTCTTCTAAATAACAAATAACAAATTTTCTCAATTTTAGTGTTCATAATAATGGAAATTATAAAAAATCAGGTAAATTTTTACAAATTACCCCTTGATCATACTGTAATTACAGAAGAAGCAGATGCGGACGAAGATCTCCTCAGTTTTCTCCCGTTTACACTGCTAGATGAAGAAAGCGTGCTGTTCGCTCCTGTGTCCTTTGCCGAATCATTTCTCGAACTCTTAGGAAACTTTGTCGAATTACTCCTCAACTTTTTCTGATCGATTTTTACCTCATCTGCCTTGCTCTTCACCGCCGTCACATGCGCCGGCAAAACGCAATTGCACAAAAACCCTTCAGCTCACAAAATTCACATTCAGCCCCATATTTTACACAAAGCACCTCAAAACTCTTAACAAAAAAAAAATGCATAGTACCTATTTTGGCTAAGCGATTAACCCATTTGGGAATAGAATTTCCTGTGAGCCTAATGGAAGCTTGATTGCAAAAATGGTTGCAATTCTTCCTAATCAAATGATAAGTGTTTCCAGAATACTCGGTTGCCAGTTCCTCCATTAAAGATCTGACCTCTCTCGGTGACAGATCTGTTCTTCCAATCAGGATTGATTTCCGAAACACGAACCCTGGGCATTGACGTGGCTCGCCTTCGAATATCCCCGTGCTTGGATGTTCATGAGCGCCGTACGCGTACTCGACGCCATGAACTATACGTAAACAGTTACAAAAATTTTGAGCTTTTTTTAAAGAGGAAAAAATAAAAGGAAGATAAGGGTGAAAATGTGATATTAAATACCTTGAACGCCGGAGTGGTAGACACCCAAGCCGAACCAGTAGGCGTAGCCATTGATCGGAGTGAGATCGTATACATTGAGGTAGACAGGGGTAGATCCAGAATTTCTCTTCTTTGCCAGTGATTTTATGAACATCTTTTATTTTTTGGATCTGGAGTTCTGATTTGCGAGTAGGATTTAACAGTGATTTTGAAATGGAGGAATGGAAAGAAAGAGAGGATGTTGAAGAAACGTGAATAAATAATTGAGGAATGGAATGTATTGGGGGGATAAAGCTGTAAATATTGTTATTTTACTCGGGAACAGATTCTTAATTTGGTAATAAAGAAGGGTTGTTTAGAAGTTAACGCATGAAACTGACAGTATTATTAAGGTTTCGTTACGTATAAATTTGTAACCTGCGACAATTATATACAAACATAATTTCACAGAGGGAAATAAAGTAAAGTAAAAACTTTGAAAAAAAAAGTAGACCGAAAGACGTAAGTTTTATTTTTAAGCTGAATGACAAATGTTAGTTACAATTAAAATTATATTCAACTTTTACACTATACAAAATGCTAGTTATTTCTAGCATTATATTCAATTTTACACTGTACAAGCATCGTCTTTAAGCCTAAAAAGCAAACTTGTTGTCCTCCAGTCTATTTTTTTTTTATGTTTGTCCTTGTGTCTATTTTTCTGTTTTAAGTATGTATTTTTTTGTTACGTGATTTATGTAATTAGACAATTAGGGAGAAGGACAAATTTTAAAGAAGAAAAATTAGACTGAAGGACAACAAATTTCATTTTTGGACTGAATAACAAACTTTAAACAAAAAAATATGTTGAAGGGCGATGCTGGTTATAAGTAGCATTATATTCAGTTTTTACAATATACAAAATGCTAGTTATAACTAGTATTATATTTAGTTTTATACTGTACAAAATACCAACTATAATTAGTATTGTCCTTCAGTGTAATTTTTTCAATGTTTGTCCTTCCGCCAAAAAATGAAATTTGTTACTTCAGGACAAACCGAAGGCGCTTTTCTACCACATCCTGTTGGGAGTTACTCTTAAGATTGGTAGCGATTAGTCCTTGCATTGGATATTTTAGTATGAAGAGACTACTGCTACTATATGTATGTTGGGAGTTTATCCCCAAATGATCAACAAACAGTCCTTCATTACGAAAATCCTTAATATCATATTCATGTCTTCACTTCGAATACGTAAATTTGTTCGAAGTGGTATTGGGATAGAAATTACTCAAATCCGACATCGGTTCCTCCGAACACTACAAAAGAATTCTGAATTCCCTATGCCAATTGGGTGTAGAGATGGCGGAGGGAAATAAATTTCCCTACTCCCCCTCTACGCAAAAAAAGAAGTCGGAAAATGGTGCGTCGCAAAAATTCCCTACGGCTTCCCTACGTCTTTTTCCTACGCATTACCTACGCCAGATTCCATACGCGTTACCTACGCCATATTTCTCACGCATTCCTTACGTCAGGTTCCATACGCTTTACCTACGCCAGATTTCGTACGTGTTACCTACGCCATATTTCCCACGCATTCCCTACGTCAGGTTCCATATGTTTTACCTACGCCAGATTTCATACGCTTTACCTGCGCCAGATTCCATACACGTTATCTACTCCAGATTTCCTACGCCTTACCTACACCATATTCCATACCCCTTCTTACGAGTTCCATACGCCTTCCCTCCACCACCGTACATTAAAAATTCAATATGATCTTATTGAACTCACATTCGTCTACCTCACACATCGCCATAAAATCTAATAAAACCGAAATCAACAACAAAAAACATTAAATAAATTATATAACCACATGCAAAAATCATAACTATGTCTCATTAAAACATTAATATGGAATGCATATCATGGTCAAATTATCATAAACCTATTACAGAATGTGTTTAAAATACATCATGTCCAACAAACAATAAAATAAAGTTGTTACATAGCTCCAACATAGTTGTTTCATCTAATTCAAACATCATACAATGTACGTCGTAAAAATAGAACGTCAAACCCACAACCAAAATAGGAATAACTCACGAAGTTGGTCGTATCTCTGGTCCTTGCTCCCGCCTCAACCCCCGTATAAATTCCTGCACAGAACTCATCTCCTGCTGCATGGAACATAAATCCCCTTGTAGTTTGTTAATCGTGGCATTCATTTCTTGATTTTTACTCCTTAGCTCTTCTACTTCCTCCTCAAGTTTCTCTTTGTCATGTGAAACTCCAAACGAACACTATATGTATTGTCTCTGTATATCTGCATGTAAATTATTTAATCACATTAGCAAAATGTATAACTATTCGAATTTTCTTTTCCTAACTTATAATTTCATAAAGAAATGAAAGAACTAGTCATGAAAATATGCCGACAGTATAATTGGCATTCTAAATCTTCAATTAGTGCAATGTCAGAAGTGATTTTTTTAGTACCATCAAATCCATGCTACCTTACTTAAAATTCATGTGTACAGTCATGTTATCTCCATTGCAAAGGCAGGGCTGTTGCACCGAACGACGGTGCACAGCTGCATTTCAAGCAAAGGCAGTGTTGTTGCTTACTTCAAATCCATGTGTACAGTCATGTTATCTCCATTGCAAATCCATGCTACCTTACTTCAAATTTATACCAATTCAGTAAAGTTTGTTAACGATAAAAATATTAATTCTATCAAACGCCAAATGGAAGTTAATAGTTCACAGGTCACCGGTGACAATTTAGGTACTGAAAACTCTTCAAAAAGTGACCGAACTAATCAAGTGAAGGAATCATCCCAAACACCAAGCAAAATGCAAGATAGTAATAATCATCATAGTACTAATGAGCCTGGCAATTCAACAATAAGTGGCAATAATTACTCACAGAATTCATCAAATCAGTGCATACATGTCCAGTCCAACGTTAATACAAAATGCAACAAAATTTGTCTTTAATGCTATTTTCTTGATGGTTATTTGTTCATTTATCCTTCTTTTTCTGAATTTATAAAGATAATTAACATTTCCTGGACAAAACCCTTTTGTCTTTAATGCTGTGTCCTTTTGTTTGTCTACCTCTCCTAATGCTTATAGTATCCAACTTCTATTTGTTGTAAAGAAACAAAGGGTAGACACTTTTAATTAATTAACTCGCCATTTACGTATCACTTGTCTTTTCTACTTTAACTGGAAAATAATAAAAAGAAAACTACTTTTTTCCTAGATTGGTAGAATTTTAAGTGTGGCAATATAATAATCTAGAAATCAGTTCACGTTATTTGATAAATTTACCGTTCTTTCTCCTATTTTCCAATTATAACGTACAATGGTATCATAACATAATTTCAAATTTTAATTAGTTGAGTGTTATGTTACGAAACTATTTTTAATTAACTTTCTGTATTGTAAAGTAACATTATGGATTCAGTTGCTATTACTCCATATTTTACTACAGTCTAATTATAAACTTAATTTCATAGTAGTGGAAACTTGGTTTTTTTCCACTTAATCAGTTTATGGTTAACGACATCACTACTT
The DNA here is from genome assembly GCA_030765085.1 of Allium cepa. Taxonomy (NCBI): domain Eukaryota; kingdom Viridiplantae; phylum Streptophyta; class Magnoliopsida; order Asparagales; family Amaryllidaceae; genus Allium; species Allium cepa. The sequence goes on from CM060932.1 coordinate 614,441,778, forward strand.
TATTCAAAATAAAGAATTCACTAATATTTCCTCTACAATAAAAGCTGGTGATTGTTTTAATACCCAGCTGAAGTAAATAAGTTCATTTGCTTGCTTAGACTATTGTAAAATCAAATTTAGCTCCAGCAATGAGTTGTGTATGTTTCTGTTGGGAACTTAAATCAGTAGTCTATACATGTTCAAATTAAAATTGTCATTATTCATTGCTCACCCATTTGGCATTCATATATCCACATGCACACACATTCTCATGTAACACGTCAAAACTTCATTGAGTAGATTCTCAAGTCAGTGTTAGATCAAAGGGAATAAGATTCTCAAGTCTCTGTTATTTTCTCTTCTAAATTTATGAAACACTTCTCTTCTCTTCTTTCTGAAACTCTGCTTGCTTATTCCATGTGTTCACTTATCTTAAACCTCTTCTAGAAAACTTTTCTTGATCCCCTTTTGTATTTTCAACCCCTTTTCATTCAATCAGAACCCAGCCTATGAAAACAAGATCCATGGTGAAGCCAAAAGGATCGAACAAATTGGTACAAGTACACAACAATCCCCTCCTAACCACTATAAGTACTCTATCATTTCAGTAAATACAAACCTCCACCACTCCAAACTCATCCATCCCTGTGCATATTAGTGCACAGTGCTTACCATCTTCATTGACACTACCAGTTGCATTTCCAGTTTCATAATCAATAAAACTTCCATCACATTCGTTGTCCCTCCACCATACTCTCCATGCAAACTTCACTTCTCCACCTTGCTTACAACCCTCCTCTTTCATTCATCAGTGCACATCATCACTGTACTGCTGCGATAAAAATTGCAGCAGCACACTGCCTCTTCACCCCTTAAAATCACTCACTTCCTTATCAACATACACAACCTCCTCCATCACTATTGCATTACCACATCAAATACCCCACTGCAATCAAACCTCCTATTTCCATCATCATTCAACACATCCACTCCTCTCACATACAACTGCATCGCAACCCAACCTAAGCAAACCCTGTCATATAACATCACCAACCGGTCATACAAAAAACTACAAATTGCTACATCATTTGCACCATCCCGCTAGCAAACAACAACCATACTACCACCATCATCACACTTGCTTAAGCCACTGCAGTTTGTATAAAATGCACCCAATTCTATTATACAGTTGATTTGCATGTGACCCTTTAAGATATACATGTTAAGATATTAACAATCCTACTTATTTAAGGTTTTGTCAAAAAAAAGATATTTTAAGTTTAACATGGAACAAAGTGAACATTTTCGATTTGAAACAATTAAGAGATGCAAGAAACTTTTCTCAGTTTACAATTAAGTTTCGGCAACAAAACTTATGCTTTATTTATTTTTTCTATTATTATTCTAAAAACTATGTATTTTACTGAATGCACAATATTTCTACATTGCACCCGACTTTCTTTTTGGCTTGGATAATCTTTTTAGGTAATCACAATTTCTTTTCAACCCATAACCTACGAAAACATTGACAATCCAGAATTCATACTACAAGTTATATGGAAAATATGCTTAAAATTATAGTGCATGTGTTGAGGTTAATAGCATGTGCCGTGGTGACATACAATAAAAAGACAAAAGTTCAGAAATAGCAACAATAAGAGTACAACCAACTGTTAAAAGCCTCTTAATAATCATCGGACGCCAATAAGAATACTAGCATAAGAGCACTCAACACTGCCTTTGCTTGAAAGGCAGTGCTGTGCAAAGGCAGCACTGCCTTTGCACAGCACTGCCTTTGCAAAGGCAGTGCACAAATGCATTTCAAGCATAGGCAATGCTGTTGCACTGCCTTTGCAAAGGCAGTGCCGTGCAAAGACAGTGCACAACACTGTCTTTGCAACGCTAGTGCACAACTGCCTTTCAAGTGCTAAATATTTTAACATTTGCAAAATGAAGGCGTCGTTTGTTTTAAAACGTCGAAAGCTAAATATTGGACATTGATTACCGACTGCTGGATTCTGATTATTGATTATGAAATTACGAACAGTCATTTGTTTATATCTTTAAAACTTCGGGTTGGATTTAAGGTACCAACTTATGAAAGCAACATTTGAAATGAGTCATTACCCCAGGAATATTGCCAGTAGCAAGTCCCCGCGTGCTTCTTGAGGAAGCAGATGTCTCACCTTCTCCAATAAGCTGCATGTATAGAAGGTTTAGCTCGTCGTGATAGAGCTCCCGATCCTTATTCGCGGTCATTTGAGTAACTCGCTCATTGTATTTGGCCTGTAATTTACATTAAGAGTTAGATATTGTACCCATAACATAGTTTGGAATTTGTAAATTAAAATTCAAAATTTTTGTTGATTACATACAACAAACTGTTCTGAGTACTCATCAACCCACTCGCTATCTACAGAACCATCTGGTTTCTCAACATAATGTGTTCGGATGTACACCTGCATGTATGTCGGTGTTCGACCATGTTCTTTCTCCTGAAAATGAAAAATCATTTATCGTGTGTTTATTTGAATTGTATACTAATATTATTAAATAACTTAAACAATCACCATATCATTCATCCATTGTGCCATTGATTTAGAACCACATCTATGTGGCCTTAGATTGCTTTTGGGAGCGATTGAGTTCTTTTAGGCAAGCTTCTTGACATCCTCCTTTTCCCAGTGGCTAAAAACTGTTGCCATGCCTCATTTGTTGTACGAGCATTCTTCTTTTTATACATTTTCATGCCTCCAACAATCCACCTATACTTCAAAGAGCACTTTAGTTTCCATAATCGTCTGACATCAGCAAAAGAAGTTGTGGGATCTCAAGAGTACAATGCCTATACAAGAATTTGGGAGTAGATTAAATGAACTGAAAAAATTAATCATGGATGGACTAAAAATACTGCAACATCGTGAATTTCAAAATTACTATACCTTAAACTCTTCAAACCAGTGATCCTTAATATTAGCATGAACCACACTAAAGCAAGGCCAAAATGATGTTATACAGGCTTTAAGCATAGAAGATATAATACGAGACGTCAAGGCACCATTCGCGAATTCCTAGCTATTAATGCACAAATTATATTAATCCTTTACTGCATTACTACAATATACGATAATTCAAAAGCTTATAAATTTTACTTACTCTCCACTCTCCATGTAATAGATGTACATGGTGCTGACTGAGGAAGTCGAGCCAGTCTATGACATATGTCCAGATAACCCAGGGTGCCTTCATCATGATCACCACCATCTGAAGTGGTGGGTTGTTGATCGACGGAGGAAGGTGTTGGTTCGATCAAAGCCAAACCACGTCCACCACCACTACGACGACCACCACCACGAGAACTCATATATGTTACAAGAATACAATATATGCAACTATATAGATAAGATAAGGTAACATTTCCGAATGAAATTTGTGAAATTTATTTAAGACAAGGTTTGAAAACATACATCAAATAGCATAGAATATAAAACAATAACTAAAAATTTTACTATTAACTAAAAGATGAACAACTTCATCAACATAAAAGCAATCGAGCAATTAAAACACATGCAAACCTTTATCATTAAATATACCTGCTACCAATCTTCATTATCATCATCACTCTCAATATTTACACTCTCATCTTCAAGCTCACACTCATCTTCATCTACTTCGACTTGCTTATCGTCGTCTTCATCTACTTCGATCCCATCATTAACGTCATTAATAAGAGATCCTATATCTTCTACTTCTTATACAATCTCTAGTAGTTCGTTAGGTTATGGATCATTTTGATACGTCATATTGTCGGTTATGATCGTGTTTGAGTGAAATGACCATCTCGGTTTTGTTTTAATAACAGCCCACCAATCTGAACGACTATTGTCGATGCAGGATACGACGTAAAATAAACCTGTGTAGCTTATGCTGCCAACACAAATGGATCGTACCCTAAATATTTTTTGTGTGGTTTACTTCAATAAGAGGGTAATCTTTGTGTATGCGTCTTCCTCCAATATTCGGCCTACTATCAAACCATCGACATTTGAATAGAAATGTTTTTAACTCCAACACCACCGAGTAAGTTAACTCGATTATTTCCACCAGCACACCATAATAATCTTTTATGTCATCATCGTTGTTTCCACCTTTAATACAAACTCTGATATTAACAGTTGTTTTTTCTTTCCATATTCTTTTGTGTGAAACTTAAATCCATTTATAAACATCATTGGACATATTCTGTAGCTGTTACGTGGACCGAATGCAAGTTTCCTATAGCAAACGGCAGTGATGTTGTTTGTATCAACCTGTCGATTTGAATCAAGTACACTAGTTAATATATAATGAATACCTTGTGAGGTTAAAATACAGGACTTATCATACTTACCTATTGTTTAAACCATCCCTCGAATTCTTTACAGAGTTCAACATTAGGATATTCACTTTCGAACTTGCTGTTTAAATCAAGCACACAAGTTAATATCTAAGGAGTATTATGTGTAGGTTGAAAAGATTGACATAAATTTAGTCAATGAATAATCAAATTATTATGCTACCTAATAAGATCAGTTAATTCATTACAATTAAGAAGCACAATTTCCTTTGCTAGATTGTAATCCTTTGTTGTAGCGAAGCCTTCAACATTCTTCCATTTACCAGATGGACATCCTTATTTTTTGAATATCGAGAGAACGTTATCGATTGAATCATCCACCATATCATTTTCATTGCGATGACCACGATTGAAATTTAAATTCACGTGATCATCGAAGTAATGGCTAAAAAATATGGATGCTTCTTCAATAATGTATGCTTGACAAATAGAACCTTCAACGCATGCTTTCTGTTTCACTTTTTTCTTTAAGTGACTCAGATATCTTAATATGAAAATGTGTGAAATTAAGTATAACACGTTCTGTATTTAAAATTTCATAAATAAATATAACTATTACATACCTCTCAAAAGGATACATCCATCCATACCGCACTGGACCCCGTCATAACGCTTCAGTTGGTAGATGTACTGGTAAATGTTCCATGCAATTAAAAACTCCAGGAGGAAATATTTTCTCCAATTTACAAAGTAATTTGGGTACATCTCTTTCAAGCTTCTGCAAATGACTTTTAGATACAGTTGTCGAACATATCTCTTTAAAGAATAAACTAAGCTCTGTTACAGACATCCAAACCTTTTGTGGTAAAGCTCTTTAAATACTATCAGGAATATAGTCTCTAAAAATACATGGCAATCGTGACTCTTCATACCTAACAGTACAACGTCCTTCATATCAACACATCGTTTCATATTAGAAGCAATTCCATCTGGAAACCTCAAAGAATCAACCCACTCTAGTATTTTATACAATGAGTCATATCGAGCTCATAACACGCAAGAACTTTGAAGTTTGGATGCATAGGATTAATCTTAAGCTCTGGATGATTGCAATAGTATTCGATATCTTTTCTTGATCTCAAATCATCTTTGATTTTTCCTTTCACATTCATAATTGTATGAAAGAAATTCTCAAACACATTTTTTTCAATATGCATCACATCCAAATTGTGTCGAAGTTTTAGATTTTCCAATATGGTAATTCCCAAAATATACTATGTTTGCACCAGTTGTGATAATCCCCTTTGCCAGGAATTTTAGGCTCTTTGTTTCCCGTCTCGTGTAATTTTGCATAATCTTTTATAATATCAAATACCTCTTCTCCGTTCAAATGTTGGTGGTTGCAAACTTATAGTTTTATTTCTTTAGAAAAAATTCTTATCACGTCTAAACGTGTCATTTGTATGCAAAAATCGATGGTGGCAATCCCACCAACACTGCTTACCACCATGCTTCAGTGTAAATGCCTTTGTTGAATCCATGCACATATGGCAAGATAATTTACCCCCTGTACTCCAGCCCGAAAGCATCCCGTACGCGGGGAAATCGCTTATCGTCCAGAATAAACAAGCAAATAGTTTTTAAAAAAAAATCTCTTTGACACGTCGTAAGTGTCAACACCCTCTACCCACATTTTCTTCAGGTACTCGATTAAAGGTTGCAAATAAACATGTATTCCATTTTTTGAATATTTTGGCCCAAGGACAATTAGAGTTTAGAACATGTATTGATTTTGCATACACATCCAAAGAGGTAAATTGTAGGGTGTTAAAATAACGGGCCAAGTAGAGTATTTTTTTCCATACTGGCTAAAAGGTTGGAAACCATCGGTACATAAACCAAGCCTAATATTTCGTGACTCCTTAGCAAAATCAGGATATTTGTCATCGAAATGTTTCCACGCTTCTCCATCTGCAGGATGATATAAAACCTCTTCCTCTCGAACTCATTCACTATGCCATCTCATGTGCTCCGCGGTGGCATAAGACGAATACAATCTTTGCAATCTAGGAATAAGTGGAAGATAATGTAAATGTGTAAAGGGTACACCTTTACCGTTACTTTTTTCCTTTTCATATCTTCCTAAGCCACAAAATTTACATTGTGAATGGTCTATGTCCTCTTTCCAATATAGCATGCACCCACTTTGACATGTATCTATCTTTTCGTACAGCAATCCAAATGCGGACACTTGTTTTTTAATGTATTACCAATTTTCTGCCAATCTATTCTGCAAACCGGATGGGACCACATCTCGAACGAAACTAAGAAGATATTTCATTAATTTTTGTGTACAGTTGTTTTTGGATTTTATAGCAACCAACCTAGAAGTCGCTGCCAATTCCATCATTGGACATCCATCAAAAAGCAGTCTTTTTGATGCTTCTAACCAGCCGAAAATTTCTTAGCTTTTGGATTTGGTTCTTCCTCTACATCCAACGAATTAGTCAACATACTCAGACCAGCGGCTTCAATAACCATTTATATCATTCTATTTTCTAAAGTAGTAGGATCATCAAATTGAACACCAACATTTACATTATCACCCTCACCAACCACCGATGTATTAATAACACTCATCATATCTTCACCATAATGTATCCGCACATAGTAATCATCCATAAAACCATTTTTAGTCAAATGCTTTTGAACAACTTCATAAGAATGATGTTTAGTGGCTTACACTTCTTACAAGGGCAATAGATTTCTGTCATGTTTGTCTCATTGAAAGATGCCACTAACATGAACTTGGTTAAACCTCTTAAAAACTGAAATGGAATCGTTCCTCTATGCCCTACATTTTTGTACATCCAAGCTCGACGAATTTTCAAATGTTCCATCTACTGCATAATTAAGATAAGTTAGTTAAGTACTTATATTAACTCTTTCCATGCATATTACTTTATTTTTTTTAACTCGCATATAGAGTATACAAAATTTAAGAATAAAAAACAAAATTATACAATATATTAGCTTTATTACTCACAATACAGTAAGGCGATTTGGTTCAACTTTACAAACTGAGACTGTTAATATCATGACTGAAAGGGAGATTGTATATATCTGAACTGTAGATGCATAGGAATAAAATGATGTGGTAACCACACAAGTTGCATACGGTATAACTTCAAAAGAATACAAGTTTCCAATCATATGTGAAATAGAGACTTTTGATGTAAACAAAAAGTAAAAACTAATCATATTAATCAAAAAGCATACGCGTATACCTAAATAATGACATAGTCACTCTATTATAACGAAGTTTATCTGAATGCATGAATGAAGAAAATAACATTCACCTAATGATAAATGGAAAATGAGTTATTGTTATCTTCACACCTTATCCCTATCTTTTGTCAACCGTAAGGTGCTTTCAATCAAAAGAGCGGTAGAGTCGGTAACACATCCATCGCCTGAATAGAAAAATCCATTATAAGGATATTTAAACACAGACAATATGAATACTCACATAAATGCTAAATGTTTATCTGTAGATCTATCTGGTTGCAAATCAGTTGCCAAACAGAAAAGAGAATCATATATATTAGCTAAAGCCAAGCAAGCAATTATTCTCACCTGAAAAGATATTTCTTTAATAAAATAAAATATTACTTAGCCTTCAAAATAAACTTCAACCTAAAAATAAAATAGTATGAAATATATTTACCAAGACATAAGTATCATGGCTATTTTCATACTGAAGATATTATGAGCTATTCTTAGAAATTAAAAATAGAATAGAGGTGCTTGTTACTCATATTGAAATTACTAACAATGTTAAAATTTTGTTTCATTGTTATCATACTGTTTTTAGTTAGAATAAAGTTTATTTTTCTTTCACGTATTAGCTAGTCTGCATTATCATGTACTGCGAGTTAACCCCAATTTGTTTGAGGATGTTTCCGTCACTTATAATTAGTCTAGTGTAAATAAATCTTGCTTAGATTTATTCTAGTTTTGTTAGTTTATTTGTTGCATTACAGCTGCACTTGTAGACAACACTTGCCATTTTCAAATGGGTGAAACTATGATAGCAGAAACTAAAGGTGTTTGCTGCTTTTAACGGACAACTAAAACTCATTAGAATTCTTAAGATTTTTTCCTACTTATGATGGTACTTTTTCTTTTTCTATTTTGAAGCTTTCATATACTATACTGCCTATGTTTTTCTACTTATAATCTATGAAGTTTCTTAATGCATTAGACTTCATATATTATACAATTTTTATATTATCTCCTACAATGTGAATATTGAAGGTGGAGATTCTCTTACATTCTTTGTTTGTAATCCATAAAAATAACAAATATATGATGTTTGTTATACAACAGGACACATAATACAAATTGGTTATCCATAACGCTAAAAACCAACATTTATTACACGATAACCAGTTCACTAGCTTCAACCCCATTAGATAAAATCCTCCAAAGTTAACTATTATAGACCATGAACACAAACATGTTCAATACAAATATTACATCATGAATTTAAATTTGAGTTTTAGATAAAGTTTCCAGTCTATGTTGTGAATGTCACAAATTTAAACCTTGAATATGATGATAATTCAAAGTGGGAGATGGTACTTTCTGTCAAAACATTCCTCGTATATATCTCAAAATTAGTTTTCCTTATAAAAAAAGGAAGGAAAATCACAATTACATAATGGCCATATCTCAATTTAGCTCATAAGCCCAAAAATACAGTTACAGTGATCTAGCATCACTTGGTGCAAGTAACCAAAAATTTATGAAGGACCAAAAATATCTATGAAAATATCGATATTACATAGCAGTAATATCTGTACAGAATGAGGAATAACCAAATCAAAAGGGTATGTACGGGAATTGAGGATAACTACTAGCGGCGGCTAGGCCATAGAGGCAGCTACTAGAGGCGGTGCGGATGTAGCTATGGCGCAGATCGAAGACAAGAGGATTTGGGCAGAATGGAGGCAGGAGGATTTCGGCGGAACGGAGGCTGGAGGGTTTGGAGTTTATCGATTAGGGTTTTTTCTAGAAACGATGCGAAGTGATTAGGGATGGCTAGGGTCAAGAATTTTGTAAACAGTTAAACAGTGGTACGCGTAGGAAATGTGCAGGGAACTGCTATCGGCTTCCCCACGCCTTCCCCGCGTTTTCGCAACCTCCCTACACCGTACCTACGTGGCATAGGGATGACATAGACAAATTTGAGTTGGAAAATTGCCACTTCTCTTATAGTGGAACCAATCATCGATTAAAAAGATGTTAAGTTTATATGTGATTATCAATCGTTATTCAATTTAATTCATATTTCTATTCATTCATAGATATATCTTAGAGATATATTCATTGAAATATTTCTTTATCTTTCTCAAAGTATATGGAATCATCAAGCCTTATTTATCAAATCCTTTTGGTTAATTTAAACCTTTTTAAATCATGGAATAATTCCAAACCCTTTCATATTTTACTTAGAAAAATATTTATAAATCATTTCATTTAAACCTTAACAAAGATTTCCTAATTCAAAACTCATAATTATAATTCGGTTAAAAGCATGTTATCTAAGATGTTAATCCAAAACCAGTAAATGTTAAGTGAGCAAAATCTATAGAAATCATCTAATTCTACTTAATATCAATTTCGGTATTCAACAAATACTATGGGTGGAATAATGGTGAAAGCACCCTTTAAATTCTACGAATAGTATGAGTTCCTTCTTCAGGCTTTAACACCGAGTACAAGAAGATTATTTCCATAAAATTCAAGTTATTTATATTTGGAGAATTATATCCTTTTACTTCGAAATTTTTTGATTCGAGTAAATCAAATTTACAATTCCATCCGTCAGGCCAGTTCGATAGCCAGGGAGAGCAAGAAATTGGTTTTCCAAACTCAAGCCTAGACACTATCTCTCTCACACCCGTAAGGCGGTCAAGTAATTTGATCGACTCTAAATCATTTAATGTTTAACCATTCCATAAATCCTTCAAATCATCTTTAAAATAATTTATTAGTTATTTGAAAATATTTACAAAAGATTTGAAAATGAACGGTTGCGTTTAAAACTACATTCAAAAGTTATAGAAAAGTGTTACAGAAAAGAGCCATGGAAAGTGCTTTTTAAGCTATATTGATCAAATAACTTTTTTTATCATTTGAAAACTCTTTTTTTATCAGATCATTATCCTCACTTGTGAGCATTATAGAGTTATTAATGGTTATTTTAAATTTGAAAAGATGTGGCTTTTCGATTTAAATTTCTTGGACCTAATTAATTGTAAATGGATTTCTTTGAGTTATTATAACATTAGAAATAAGGATAATTCTACAAAAAAAATTGTTTCAAAGCTTAGGATCTTAGGATTTTTCTAAAAAATTGGAACAAAAATGTTTTTGGCAATATAAAAATCAAAAAAATAATATTCTTAACGAGATGCTAAAAATTAATAAAATGGAAGAATCTAGACGACTAAATTTAGGTGAACATAATGTTCTTGCCAATCTAAAAGACGAACTTAATTTTATCTTAGAAAAGGAGAAGATTATGTGGAAGTAGAGATTCAGAATCCAATGGATCAACGAAGGAGATAATAATACTAATTTTTTTCACAATATAGTTAATGGTAGAATAGCAATACAATTACTTTATTATTGTTAATAATAAAGAGTTAGTTGATCAAAGAGATCTTAACAAGGCTTTTACAGATTATTATATGGATATTTTGGTACTAGAAACAAACACAGAATTAATGTTAGATGAAATGATCTGTATCCGTCTGATTCAACTATTGATCTACGTGAGCTAATAATCCGTTTACTAAAGAGGAAATTAGAAAGCTATTAATGACTTGCCAGGTGATAAATCCTTGGGTCCAGATGGGTTTCCAATTTTCTTTCACAAAACTTTTTGGGGTGTTTTAAAACTTGATTTAGTTAATATGTTTAACAATTTTTATAATTGTAATTTGCAATTAGGGAGATTTAATTATGCAAATGTTATTTTATTACACAAAAAAGTAGGAGCTAAAAACTTAAAAGATTTTAGACCTATCTCTTTGACTAACTGTTTTGTTAAAATTATTTCTAAAGTTCTAGCTAATAGACTTAGTATAAGAATGAATAATTTAATTGATTGTTCACAATTGGCTTTTTTTAAAGTGAGAAATATCACTGATGGAGTGGCTGTTGTTCAAGAATACATTAATCACTGTTGTAAGGATAATATAACTTATGTGATTTTAAAACTGGACTTCGCAAAAGCTTTTGATTCGATAAATTGGAATTTTCTTGTAGATATCTTTCATGCTAGAGGTTTTGGTCATAGATGGATCAGCTGAATTATGAATTTGCTTAAAACCGGTAACTCTAGTATTATGGTTAACGGTATATTAGGTAATAAAATTCAATCTAAGCGGGGTTTAAGGAAAGGGGATGTAACAACCCGCATATTTATCGATTTTATATTTAAATATTTTATTTAAATATTTTATCGTTCGTCGGATTTTGGTCCGAAAAGCTACTTTTTGCAAACAGTCGAATTGGGACTCGAGACCACCCCCATTGAGTTCAAAATGACGTTTGCGACCTTTTTGAGTATAAGCTTCGATATGTTTGGAGAAAGTTGATTTTTGCCACTTTTTCACTTTGGGTTTGGTTTTGGGCTCAGCCATATGTTTAACTTATGCTCAAATCTGAGCCACTCTTCCCCACTCACCCTCATTCTCTTCTCTTTTCAGTTCTAAGGCAATAATGGTGGGAGAGATTGGAAATTAAAACTCCAAAACCCTAGTTTCCTTTTGCAAATCAAGTTCTAGCTCCAAACTAATAGAAGAACCCATTGGTAAGCTTCTCTTCTTCTTCTCCAACTCATTCTCTTATCAATTTCAGAAATTCCTAAACCTAATCTAGGAAATGTTTCTCTTGTTAGCTTAGAATCAAGCTTCTTGAGTTGGATTTGAAGAGTGGTTGATTCTCCTTTGCTTCTAAGCTTCTTTTTCAATTGTTTGGGTTCAAAGGTGAGATTTTTATCTCACATCTATGCTTATATTTATCTTCAAATGTTAGGTATGAATTCCTAACACTTATTCGTGTGCATTTGCTTTTGGTTTGGATTGATTTGGTGAATATTCCAATTTTTGGTGTTTTGAGTTCAATTCGTTAAAAATCCTAACTTTGATGATTGAACATGTTTTCGGTGATGCGTCGAGGAGCATATAGGGCCGGGTAGTCGATAGGCATAAACCCTTAGCGTCGTTGCTCGAGCGAATGCAATTTGGTCGAGGTTGGACCTCATTTGGATGGGCTGGGAAGGGACTGGCAACAGGTCCGGTCGACCGAGCTCTGTAGCCGGCCGACCGACCTGCTGCCAGGTGCATAAGCACCTCTCTGTTTAAGGTTCGGTCGACCGAGTACAGGGTTCAGCCGACCGACCTGCTTCTCAGGGAATTTTTTAGGCAGGGTCCGGTCGACCGAGCTCTGTAGCCGGCCGACCGACCTGGTGCATATTTGCCTATTTTACCTAGTTGTTTGAATTTCCAACTTTAATCGATTCGTGTTGTTTCCTATGTGTTGTTATCATTTGTTATGACTTTGATGACTCCTTTTTAGGGATTTTTGAATATCCATTTTGATGGATTCTTTATCGGTTTCGTTGGGTTTTTATTCACGTCTTCGTATGTGAATTTTAGTGATTGATTGTTCCTACAATCTTTTTCGTGATTTGTCACTTTAAAAATATAAAGGTTTTCTATACTAGTAGTAAATATCAAAACTCTTCCCTCAAAACGATTTCAACTCTATTTTTAATACCAAATTCGTTTATAAAACCGTTTTCCAATCTATTAGTATATACAAACCTTTACCTCACTCGTATGAGAAATCTAATTAAACGGCTTAGTAAAACGAGTGGTATGAAACGCTTGCGTTTACTTCGTCGGTTTATTCTTGGACTTGTTCGATTGAATCTCTTGTGACAATTTTCTAGTGGAAATCTACAGTTTGTTCGTAAATATTTAAGTTAAGCAAGTGGTTATGGGACATGAAGCTAAACTCATATATTTACTAGCTTAGAGTAATTGACACTTCTCGTTGATCATGACGATCATCTTTGTGATTTAGACTAGCAATGTGCGATGTCTCTTTGTCTGCGAGGGAGACTAAACCCCGTTTTGTGGAGTTTCGACTCAAATTGGTGGGGTAGCAACCCATGGTCTTCGGGCCGTTTGTGGAGCTTCGGCTCAATTTGTGATGGTTAGCAACCATGGAATTAGCATTCCGTTTGTGATACACGTGTTGGTGAGCTTTATGCTCCCGTTTGTGATAGGCCTCCCCCCTTTGTGATTTCTGGATTTCTTGAGATGATTTCTAGAATTTGTGTTTCACCAATTTTCGTGATTTCCATTGACAAGCTTTATCGATATTTGTGCATTGGTGAATTTGTGCGTCATTGACTTTTGTGATTTCTGGATTTCGTGTGTTGAATTCTGGAATTTGTGTGTCATTGACATTTGTGATTGACATTGATATTATCGTCAATATTTATGGTTTGGTGAACTAAATTAGGAGTATGACGTTTCTTTGATTCTTGTGTAGATTTTGTGACATTGAATAATCCCTTGATGATTTTCAACTACTTATATATATCACAGCTTGGCATTGTGATTATTATGTGTTTAGTCATATCTCTTATTCTATATCGTTTCATCTGATATTTATAGTTAGACTGATCCGTTTATTATTTTCTTATTAAATAATACTCGGGTCAGACCAAGATGTTACAGGTGCTTATGCTTGACTTCTCCCCAGGGATTCATTACTCTGACTTTTGGCTAACTACTTAGATTAGTAGTTTTTTGTTGTATACATTTGAGATATAGACTCCATAATGTATACTTATTCTTTTGTGTAGTTCGTGTATCTATTCTTTTGTGATATTGTGGATCTTTTTAGACCACTACTCTGACATACACTTTCATGTGTTAGTTATATATATTCATATCTTCTTCCGCCTTTGTGATATGAATTGTCTGTGACTGATTTATGTTATGCTTATTTCTATATTTGTTTCCGAAGGATTCATATAGCCACTGTGTAGTAGCTTTGAGTTTGTGTCGGTTTGTCGGATTTCCCTCTTGATAAAGAAATGCATGTTATACTATCTGACATATCGATGCTCGCGCAAAGAAATTACACTGATGGTCGCTCCTCAACAGCCTTATTCTCCGTGCTAGTTGACAACATTCACCGTAATGTTCTTGGCTAGCGTTGGTATAGAGGTGGGGCGTCACAGCTTGGTATCAGAGCCAAACTTCGGAACAATATGGAATAATATAACAAGGATCATCGTCCTAAGTCCATCTTAGGAGTCGTGCTTTAGGATTTAATTCGAGTCTTCGTACCGATTCATCATATTTTCCTTATGATTCCTTGTTTATATATCAAGATTGCTTGATATTCAATTTGGTGAATAACCTTTTTCTTCTTCTTCTTTCTTTCTAAAGGGAGAAAAATGTCTAGACCAGGCCGCCCCAGAGCCGTACCATCTAGCACTCCACCCCAGGATGGAGTTTTTATGACTGCTCAACAGCTTCTTGATTTAGTGACAAATGCTCAAGCAGCTGGAGCTAACCCGGAACCTACGCACCCAAAGTCGGGATTTGCACGCTTGTGCACCGATTATACTAATTTGGGTAGGGAGCCATTCAAAGGTTCCGAAACTATTATTGAAGTACAGGCTTGGCTAAGGTCATGCGATCGAATCTTTTCTCGCATGAATCTTATTGACCTTCACCGAGTTCACGTGGCCTCTAGTATGCTCCGAGAAAGAGCATTGGACTGGTACAAGCTTCTTATTTCTGAGATTAATGAAGCGGATCTCACCTGGGAGCAATTCCGAGAACGCTTCGAGTTGAAATTTGTACCAGAAGCAGAGAAAGTGACATTGGCTCGACGATTTACAGACCTTGTTCAAGGTGAGTCCTCCGTGACTGATTCTTCGAGTCGCTTTCCAAATATGGGGTTGAATACATCAACACCCCTTTAAAGAAGAACCAGAGGTTCGTCTATGAATTAAACAAAAATCTCAAGAAGCCATTACTTCTAAAGTTAGAATTTTCTTTCGACCAACTCATTGATATCGCTCTTCGTCTTGAAGAGGCGGATAGGGAGAATGATGTTGAAGTGGTAGGTTCCAAACCAAACTTCAACAACAACAAGAAAAGACCCAGTAAATTCAAAGGCCCTTATCCCAATAAGAAAGGGAAGCAAGCGACCTCCGTGGCAAAGACTTCTTCCTTTGTTCGTGGGGAGTGCTATAATTGTGGTTCGAAGGACCATTATGCGAACAAGTGTCCCAAGTCTATCTCTTGTCGCTACTGCAAAGGTCCCGGTCATGTTATATCTTCATGCCCCAAGCTTCAGGGCAAGAAGGAGGGAAAGCTTAATGTTGCTCAAGCCTCTGGCAACACATCTCGTGGCCAAGGTATTTCTCATTCTATTCTGGATGGAATTATTTTATTTCATGATCATCCTATTCGAGTTCTTTTTGATACGGGTGCGTCCCATTCTTTTATATCAAAAGAACTTGTTGATACTTTTTCTTTGGATGTTTTGTGTTTAATGACTTCTTTGAGAATTGCGAATCCGGTTGGTGGATCCGCAACAATCAGTTTATTGTGTAAAGATGTCGAGATTATTTTGTGTGGTTTTTCTTTCCTAGCCGATTTGCATGTCATGCGTTATTTAGGCTTTGGAATGATTTTGGGAATGGATTGGCTTAACCGTTATGAAGCTCATATCCTATGTCCTAAGCGGACTATTCATCTTCGACATCCTCAATCTGTTAAGCAGATTTCTATTAATCTTCAAGATTCAGTTTCCAGCTTGGTCGCATCTTTGTATTCTTTAAATCCTCGTGATGACGGTGATGATGATGAGGGTGATATTATTTCTCTTATTCACGCCGTTCGTGAATTTTCTGACATATTCGAGCCCGTTTTAGGATTACCACCTAAGCGAGCAATTGAGTTCAGAATTAATCTTATTCCTGGAGCTCAACCCATCACTCGCCCTCCTTATCGTATGTCCAATAAAGAAAACGAGGAGATGCGTAAACAATTATCCGAATTAGAGACGAAGCAATTTATTCGCTCTAGTTCCTCGCCTTGGGGAGCTTCGGCTATTTTTGTGAAGAAATCCGATGGTACACTTATGCTTTGCGTTGACTACTGCAAGCTTAATGATCTTACTATCAAAAATAAATATCCTTTACCTCGGATTGATGACCTATTTGATCAACTTAGTGGTGCTAGAGTCTTTTCGCAACTAGACTTAGCTACTGGGTTTCATCAGCTTCGTATTGCAGAGGATAGCATTCCTTTGACATCGTTCCGTACTCGTTATGGATCTTATGAATGGCTTGTTATGCCATTTGGGTTAACAAATGCCCCGGCTTATTTCGTTGACCTTATGAATAGAGTTTTCAAAGACTTCCTCGATCGATTTGTTCTCATCTTTATTGATGATATTCTTGTGTATTCGAAAACCGAGGAGGAGCATGAAAAACATCTTCGGATTGTGTTGGAAACTCTTAGGAGTAATCAATTAAAGGCAAAATTTTCTAAATGCCACTTTTGGCAATCTCGTGTGAAGTTTCTCGGTCATATTATTTCCGAATCCGGAATTTCCGTGGATCCTTCAAAAATTGAAGCGATTCAAGATTGGAAGAGACCGGAGAGTGTGACAGAGGTTCGTAGTTTTCTCGGATTGGCGGGCTATTACCGTCGTTTTATCAAAGACTTTTCTAAGATTGCTGTGCCTCTCACTAGCTTGATGAAGAAAGGTGTTAAATACATTTGGTCGGACAAATGTGAAGATTCTTTTCAGAAATTAAAAGAACTTCTTTTTGATACTCCTATTCTCATTATTCCCGAGGGGAATCAGGATTTCGTGGTTTATACCGATGCTAGTCGCGTTGGTTTGGGTGCCGTTCTTATGCAAAAAGAACGTGTTATTGCTTATGCTTCTAGGCAATTAAAGCCTGCCGAGACTAGATATGCCACTCATGATTTAGAGCTCGCGGCTATTGTTTCCGCCCTTCGGATTTGGCGTCATTATCTCCTAGGAGAGAAATTTGTTCTTTATACCGATCATAAGTCTTTGAAGTATTTATTCTCCCAAAAGGAACTTAATTTGCGTCAACAGCGTTGGCTCGAATTTCTTGCACCATATGATCTTGATATCCTTTATACTCCCGGAAAGGGAAATCGCGTTGCGGATGCGCTTTGTCGTAAGCAACAGGTGGTTGATTCTTTGATATTGTCTGAATGGAATTATCTTTTTATCAAGTTCATCGGACGTTTTGGTACACTTCGTTTTATTGAGCTTTATCTTATTCCTTTTATGGACTAGTGTCCGGTGTTCTTTTATGGTGTTCGGTTCATCAGATGTACTGTTATTATACTACATAGATGTTCCGTCTTATTTGATTCATTGGATGTACCGTATGTACTACATCAATGTCTTTGCTTTTGGATTCATTGGATGTACCGTTTGTACTACATCAATGTCTTTGCTATTCGATTCATTGGATGTACCGTTTGTACTACATCAATGTCTTTGCAATTCGATTCATTGGATGTACCATTTGTACTACATCAATGTCTTTGCTTTGGTTCATTGGGCGTACCGTTTTTGTACTACGCTGATGTTCCAAATTATTTGAGTTTTTAGTTTCTCGGGCATACTGTTTTTATACTACGTCGTTGCACCAGCTCAATTTTCTGATATTCATGACGTTTTCTCACGTCTTTTTACTTCGGAAATGCCTTAGGGATTCCGGTTTTTATTCTTGTGCCCGGTGATATTGTGGAAATTGAAGTTTCACCAGATTTGATATATGAGCAACATTCCATTCTCATCATTGCTTCGGAGGTTGAGCGCCTTCGGAATAAAGATGTTCTTCTTGAGATAGTTCAATGGTTCTCAAATCCTAAGGATTGCTCTTGGGAATTCAAAGAATTCATCGAGCGATCCCGTTCAGGCTTACTCTTTCATGCTCCTTATGGTGAACTTCCTATTTCAAATTTTCTTTTGTGTTGATATGCTTCTATGGTTGTTACTTCTTATTTTCTTCTTAAGTATTGCGAGAACGCAATTTCTTTAAGGAGGGGAGTCTGTAACAACCCGCATATTTATCGATTTTATATTTAAATATTTTATTTAAATATTTTATCGTTCGTCGGATTTTGGTCCGAAAAGCTACTTTTTGCAAACAGTCGAATTGGGACTCGAGACCACCCCCATTGAGTTCAAAATGACATTTGCGATCTTTTTGAGTATAAGCTTCGATATGTTTGGAGAAAGTTGATTTTTGCCACTTTTTCACTTTGGGTTTGGTTTTGGGCTCAGCCCTATGTTTAACTTATGCTCAAATCTGAGCCACTCTTCCCCACTCACCCTCATTCTCTTCTCTTTTCAGTTCTAAGGCAATAATGGTGGGAGAGATTGGAAATTAAAACTCCAAAACCCTAGTTTCCTTTTGCAAATCAAGTTCTAGCTCCAAACTAATAGAAGAACCCATTGGTAAGCTTCTCTTCTTCTTCTCCAACTCATTCTCTTATCAATTTCAGAAATTCCTAAACCTAATCTAGGAAATGTTTCTCTTGTTAGCTTAGAATCAAGCTTCTTGAGTTAAATTTGAAGAGTGGTTGATTCTCCTTTGCTTCTAAGCTTCTTTTTCAATTGTTTGGGTTCAAAGGTGAGATTTTTATCTCACATCTATGCTTATATTTATCTTCAAATGTTAGGTATGAATTCCTAACACTTATTCGTGTGCATTTGCTTTTGGTTTGGATTGATTTGGTGAATATTCCAATTTTTGGTGTTTTGAGTTCAATTCGTTAAAAATCCTAACTTTGATGATTGAACATGTTTTTGGTGATGCGTCGAGGAGCATATAGGGCCGGGTAGTCGATAGGCATAAACCCTTAGCGCCGTTGCTCGAGCGAATGCAATTTGGTCGAGGTTGGACCTCATTTGGATGGGCTGGGAAGGGACTGGCAACAGGTCCGGTCGACCGAGCTCTGTAGCCGGCCGACCGACCTGCTGCCAGGTGCATAAGCACCTCTCTGTTTAAGGTACGGTCGACCGAGTACAGGGTTCGGCCGACCGACCTGCTTCTCGGGGAATTTTTTAGGCAGGGTCCGGTCGACCGAGCTCTGTAGCCGGCCGACCGACCTGGTGCATATTTGCCTATTTTATCTAGTTGTTTGAATTTCCAACTTTAATCGATTCATGTTGTTTCCTGTGTGTTGTTATCATTTGTTATGACTTTGATGACTCCTTTTTAGGGATTTTTGAATATCCATTTTGATGGATTCTTTATCGGTTTCGTTGTGTTTTTATTCACGTCTTCGTATGTGAATTTTAGTGATTGATTGTTCCTACAATCTTCTTCGTGATTTGTCACTTTAAAAATATAAAGGTTTTCTATACTAGTAGTAAATATCAAAACTCTTCCCTCAAAACGATTTGAACTCTATTTTTAATACCAAATTCGTTTATAAAACCGTTTTCCAATCTATTAGTATATACAAACCTTTACCTCACTCGTATGAGAAATCTAATTAAACGGCTTAGTAAAACAAGTGGTATGAAACGCTTGCGTTCACTTCGTCGGTTAATTCTTGGACTTGTTCGATTGAATCTCTTGTGACAATTTTCTAGTGGAAATCTACAGTTTGTTCGTAAATATTTAAGTTAAGCAAGTGATTATGGGACATGAAGCTAAACTCATATATTTACTAGCTTAGTGTAATTGACACTTCTCGTTGATCATGACGATCATCTTTGTGATTTAGACTAGCAATGTGCGATGTCTCTTTGTCTGCGAGGGAGACTAAACCCCGTTTTGTGGAGTTTCGACTCAAATTGGTGGGGTAGCAACCCATGGTCTTCGGGCCGTTTGTGGAGCTTCGGCTCAATTTGTGATGGTTAGCAACCATGGAATTAGCATTCCGTTTGTGATACACGTGTTGGTGAGCTTTATGCTCCCGTTTGTGATAGGCCTCCCCCCTTTGTGATTTCTGGATTTCTTGAGATGATTTTTAGAATTTGTGTTTCACCAATTTTCGTGATTTCCATTGATAAGCTTTATCGATATTTGTGCATTGGTGAATTTGTGCGTCATTGACTTTTGTGATTTCTGGATTTCGTGTGTTGAATTCTGGAATTTGTGTGTCATTGACTTTTGTGATTGACATTGATATTATCGTCAATATTTATGGTTTGGTGAACTAAATTAGGAGTATGACGTTTCTTTAATTCTTGTGTAGATTTTGTGACATTGAATAATCCCTTGATGATTTTCAACTACTTATATATATCACAGCTTGGCATTGTGATTATTATGTGTTTAGTCATATCTCTTATTCTATATCGTTTCATCTGATATTTATAATTAGACTGATCCGTTTATTATTTTCTTATTAAATAATACTCGGGTCAGACCAAGATGTTACAGGTGCTTATGCTTGACTTCTCCCCAGGAATTCATTACTCTGACTTTTGGCTAACTACTTAGATTAGTAGTTTTTTGTTGTATACATTTGAGATATAGACTCCATAATGTATACTTATTCTTTTGTGTAGTTCGTGTAACTATTCTTTTGTGATATTGTGGATCTTTTTAGACCACTACTCTGACATACACTTTCATGTGTTAGTTATATATATTCATATCTTCTTCCGCCTTTGTGATATGAATTGTCTGTGACTGATTTATGTTATGCTTATTTCTATATTTGTTTCCGAAGGATTCATATAGCCACTGTGTAGTAGCTTTGAGTTTGTGTCGGTATGTCGGATTCCCCTCTTGATAAAGAAATGCATGTTATACTATCTGACATATCGATGCTCGCGCAAAGAAATTACACTGATGGTCGCTCCTCAACAGCCTTATTCTCCGTGCTAGTTGACAGCATTCACCGTAATGTTCTTGGCTAGCGTGGGTATAGAGGTGGGGCATCACAGGGGATCTTTTATCGCCTTTATTATTAACTTAGTCATTGATGTTTTTGCTAAGATCATTAAAAGAGTAGTTGATAATGGATCTCTAGGATGTGTTGGCAATGACATATCATATAATGGTATACTGGTCCTCCAATTTACCGATGATACCTTGTTTTTTTCCTCCCATTTACCTAGACATATTATCACCCTTAAGTTTATTTTATACAGTTTTGAACTTCTATCAGGTTTAAAAATAAATTTGATAAAAGTTCTGTTTTAATTTTAAACGATTTTGAAAAAGTTGAAAACTTAGTCACTAATACTCTAAATTGCAAAACTATAAACTTTCCTTCTGACTATCTTGGTTTTGTGGTTAGACCTACTAAACTCAAACATGATGACTGGCTTATAATCATTGATAAAATCAAAAATAGGATCTATAATTGGAATGTGAGGTTTTTATCTAGAGCTGGTAGATTAGTTTAATAAAATATGTTTTATCCGCCCTCTTGATTTATTAGATGTCCATGCATCTATTTCCAGATTGGGTAATAGATAAAATAGACAAAATTAGAAGAGATTTCTTATGGAGTGGGGAATATTCTAATAATAGCTTAAAATGTTTAGTAAATTGGGCAACAGTTTGTAAAGCTAAAAAGGATGGTAGCTTAGGAGTAATTAGTTTGCGTAATATGAATTTGTCCTTACTAGGTAAATAGTTATGGAAGTTTAAGGATATTAATGATAACGCTACTTGGAAAGAGATCACTTCAAAATATTACTATAATGGTTGTATCAATTTATATCAAGTAACTTCTCCAGTCACTCAAAATCTATCTAATTTTTGGAAATCCATTTTAAATTGTTATGAGATTTTTAACCTAGGTACTAATACGATAGTTCATTCTGGTAATTGTTCTTCTTTCTGGCATGACCGTAGGATTTCCGTTTTACCTCTTAAGATGCAATTTAAAGAGCTTTATGAAATCTGTAATTTTAAGTATGCTTTAATTATTGAAGTTTTTTCTCCTGAAAACAATCCTCCTTGGAATTTTAGTTTTAACAGAATTTTATTAGGCTCAACTCTTGGGCAACTTTCTTTGCTTTATGCTAGATTAAATCTTTATAATACTGATAATGATAATGATATTATTACTTGGGAATGGATAAGAGTAAGAAATATACTACTAATTCTTTATACAGATTTAATAATTTTTCGGGTATAATAAACAACTCTTTTAAATTTATATGAAAATCTAACGCTCCTCCTAAATCTAAAATTAACATGTGGTTAATACTGCATGGAAAACTTAATACTATAGAATTTTTAAAGAGAAAAAACATCCAAAATGATAATAAATGTAATTGTTGTAATATGCATTTTGAAGATATTAAACATATATACTATGATTGCATGGATCTTATTACATTCTAAGTAATACTCTTAAAATTTTTAACTTTAATATACGAAATAAAATTTATGACTGCGACTTCTACTGAAATAATTGTAGATTTAGGTTCAAAAAGAATATTAGATTCGTACTACACATTTTATTATTTATTATTTATTGGTATATTTGGTTTGAAAGAAATCAAAGAATATTTAATAATAATAATAGTCACTTTAATAAATTGATTTCTACAATTTCTTTATTTTGTTTTAATTGGATTTCTAATCCGAAATATAAATTAGCTAAAAATAACCTATTTAAAGGGTATCTTAACAAGGTTAGTTATAATATTAATCTATTTAAACGCAATAATAATATTTTTAATATTAACAATTTAGTATTAATATTTTTTCAAACTTATATGACGATTTCACTGTTAACTTAAACTTTAAGCTCATGATCACTTGGATTATTGCTTCTAGATGGCTCGGCCTATAGGTGAGAGGATGAATGTGATGGAAACCATTAAAGTAGAGGTGAAGAAGAAGAATAAGATGGAATGAGATGTGTGAATTTGTGAAGCCTTAGGGTCTTATTTATAGCTTTAGCAAAATATGACAAATTACTAAATTACCCTTAGATATTATCAAAATATCTCTTACACAACATCACTTTAACATCAAATCCTTGTCACCATACTCAAGTGCATGCATGTAACGATCCGATTTTTCGACGTCCGAAAAATCGAACCATTAGGGTTAAAAGAAGGAGGAGGTAGAAGAAGAGAAAACAACATAAGAGAATCTTACCATCGCAGAGGAATAAATATGATATATAACATCGATTTTTAAATACAAAGAATCTGTATCATCATATATACATACATTTCAGAGTACAACTCAATTCAACAACATAATCAATATCCAAAGGCTGGACAGTTATATAAATTTGTCCTCAAGCTGAATACACAGTGGAATAATAATCAAGTACGGAAGTACGTCTCGCCATCCAGCTCATCTCCTAGGCTACACAGCACCATATCTTGTATTCTATAACACTCGGTCTGACCTGAGCATTATAGTTAAATAACACCCGAGTCAGTCTGGGAAACCAGCATGAGAAAATATACTCAATTGGATTATTAAAGTTTCAAAATGGTTTTGAAATCAAAGGTATCTCGTAAGACCATGCCACAAATAAACATGTCGGGTTTTTACATTACGATAACCAAAACATTTCTTATGAAATCGTATGATATTATAATAGTGTCCATATACAAATACTTATTCAAATAGCTGAAATTGTTGCATTATTAAATTCCAGCATACAGCCACAAAGTGGGTTCTACAAACAAAAACTGTAAAGGCACGTAGGGAGAATGGATTTCCATCAATGACAAGGCCACTGGGGTACCGCCCGTCACAGTACGTGGTCTAGATCACCATACCGAGGATCCAACTTGATCCCATGCATCACTACCCCTTACTGGATAGTCCGAATAAGTTCACCTTGCGGTTGGGATCAGCAACCGCCACACAGCCGAATATATATAAAGGGATATCTAGACAGGGGTGACCTTACCCTAATTGGTTGCTAGCCACTTAGCCTTGTGTGCATCTCCCCTGTTTTAGCCATTCTCGGTTGATGATGCTCGATGTTATGCGTTACCTTTTTAGCACACATTCACTTAGAATTCTCATCGTCCTCCTGACGATGTTCTGAAAGCATTCGTCCATGCAAGTCCGTTCCGGGTTCGGACGGAACCGAAGGCACTATTCCTACTACATCCATTTTGAAATCACCCTCAGGATTAGTTGCGATTAGCCCTTGCACTTCACTGCTCCATCTTCGTCTCCCAGCTCTTATCTTCCACAGGAAAACATTCAAACCAGATCGAAGTGGTTTTCGGGAAATTAATCCCGATCCCGATCTCATCGAAACGATCAGCGCATTGGCCAATATTGATAGTCAGTTATTTAACTATCAAATAGCATTCACAAACAGTCATCAAGCCATAATAATTTCTCCCAAATTATTTATTTTTAAATATCTCCGCAAGATATTTTCTTACATTTCAATCCTTTGAAAATAGTTTTCAAATCACTTTTCTCTCTCTCGTGGAAATAAATTTCCACCCAATTATTTTATTTCCACTGAAAACCGCCAAGTCCTAAATACTTAAGATTTTAAAAATAATTTAAATCATTTTATTCTAAAACATACTTTAAAACATTTAAATAGAAATTACTAAAACACTTTATTCAAAAATATATACTTTTAAAAATATTTAAAATAAAACTACTTTATAAAATATAAAAACTAATTTTTAACATAAAAGTTAAGCCAGGCTAAATTTTAAAATAAGAGTTACGAAATTCTATAAAATTTGAAACAAACTATTTTTAAAATAAAACTATTTTATAAAATAAATATTAATAATTATCTTTTTAAAACATAACACCAATTAACCTTTAAATAATTACTACTAGAATAAATCTGAAAATATTTACTTTAAAATTTAAAACATTTTAAAAAATAATAAATATTCTTTAAAACAATTTTTTAAAGCCTTTAACTTATACATAAAAAGTCTCCTTTAAAATATACTTGACTTTCTCGGGAAATGCACTTCCCATTTCCATACCTTTAAAGATAAGCCACTATTTAGTTTTAAAACAAATTACCCATTCCTTTATAAATTCCCATCGTGAATTTATACTTTCAAATATCCACTGATATCTTATTTCAATTTATAAACCCAGTTTATAAATTTCACAGTCTCAACTTTCTTTTTAAAACACAATTTAAAACACTTAATCAGCTTCCAAAATTTATTTTCAAAATTAACTCCTTTTTGACATAAATTTCTTTACTAACTCAATTTATTTCAAAACTCACTAATTTCCAATTTAACTTCCTTACTATGATTTAAAATCTTATTTAAGCTGAAAATACCAATTTCATACTTTTTCCAATTTCTTCTTTATCTTTTCCAAACAAATTTAAACCTTGAATTTAAAATAAATTCCTTATCCCTTTAAATAATATCGCTTAAGTTTGAAAATTCATTATTCCCATTTATTCAAAAATTCCCTTACCATACTTGGAAATTTGTTTATTAGAATTTTAAAATCCACTTTTATCCTTTTCCAAATCATTTTAATTATCCAAATTCCTTGTAATTATTTCACTTAAAATTACCTTTTAATTTACTTCAACAATCCAAACTTCATATATATTTCAATTCTTAAAATTCTAATATATATATATATAACCAAGCCATAGAATTCAATAAATCCCAATATAATTCATCACAGATTAACACATAATCCTATCGCTGAAATTATAAAATAAACTCAACGTTTTGAGGAATCCAATTGGATCCCTCCAACATGTTTTCCAGCATCCACAGATGTTAGCACAATATAAAAATACCAATTCCACTTCGAGGTGGAATATCGCGGTATATGGGTTTATGTTATCTCATCCGCTATTATGCGGCGCATAGGATCTCATCGGCTATATAATACGGGCAATCAACCACTCCAATATATATACTACTATATATAATTTACCACATCCAATCAGTTCTATCATTCAACCGACTATTTAAATTTAACTATTTAAATTTAAAAATCAATCCAGATGAGTGAGATTAGCTCACCTTTGATTTTGGTTTTGCAATCCATTTCCATCTCGATTAAATTCTCCACAATTGGACCTTGTAAAAGCATTAGATGATTCTATAAATATTCGAACAAATCGAATAATTCATCTCATTTTACAAAATGCTTAACTAATGATTTAGTTTAAAACTTATTTTCTTATAATAAATAATTTAGTAGCTAAAACAATTAAGTAGGTTAATTTCCATAATACATTATTATAAAATAGACTAGTGATTGAAAATATTTATCTTTATTTCTCTTTCACTTTGGAACTACATATATATATTATAAAAATAAGTTATATAGATTTCATAAAAATCTAATTTATATAAACCTTCAAATATTTTTAAATTTCCTATACAACTTCAAAATATTACTGTATATATATTTAAAGTTAAAAAGTAAGTTACATGCATACATAAAAATGATTATTATATAAACTCAAAAAACCAATTTTAAATACAACTCTTATTTTCAGAAATCTAAACTATATATATATATATATATATATATATATATATATATTATTTTCATTTTTCTAATCTACAATATATATTTAAATGAAATTAAATACAAACAAGATGAAACTGCTATCTCACTTCTGATGACATCGCCTACTGCCCTAGGCTTCACCTACGGCCGACGCTCGTCAGCCCGAAGCAATTTGCGCATGGCTCCACCTCTCAGTCGAATCTCCTTCATCCCACGCGAGCGCACTCATCGAGCGCCAGATCGCGAAACCACTGTCCGCCTCTCCCTTTCAATTGCCGAACCACATAAGACGCTGAGCACTAAATCGCTGTTAGAATCCAACATTGTCGCCTGCCTTCGCGATGAACAAAGGCGTGACCTCCAGGTTACGTCGCACTCCCCAGCCATCATCGCAACCCTCCTTTCCTTGAATCGAGTCAACGGTATCGATGTTGACATCGATTCGATAGCGTGCATCACTGCTTCACGCGACCTCGAGTCACAATGCCTTGCACCTATATTTTCGTGAATCGAACTTGATTTGAATTTCGCTATTATTTGACATTTTCTTAAGTTATGAAGAAGCTTGGTTGATTATAAAAAGTAGAGGGAGATTGCGTTCGTTTCTTTTTTTTAATTAGCCGCGTGGTAATCCTTGGAGAACACGTGTTCTCAAAGTGAATAAGTGTAGGATGAGTCTACAGTATTGAAGAAAAATACATATTGTATTTAGATTTAAATTCAAATTTAAGTTGTCTCGATAAATGCAATCTTAAAATTTTGACATCCTATCGAGGCGTGCCACTAGACTTTTATAAAGTTATACCCCTATTACGAAGGCAATGGAAAAGGTTTCGAGTCCTAACTCGATCATATGGAGAAGATAGTTTTTTAAACCCAGTTATTTATTAAATTTTCAATATAAATTTCAACGCGTTTATCTAGCGTACGACCAAAGGATTACTCCACACACTATGAAAATTGAAATCCAATAATAATACAATATTACGGATCCAATGGAACTAGTTTCGTCGAATTCCGAGACTGTGCCTCGAAAGGCTATTTTTAAATATTGATTTAAACGATAAAAATTCAAAACTGAGCAAAACACTTCCACATTTAATTTTAACACTTCTGCTATCTTCAGTATTATTAATATAAATTTTACCAGTCTTCAAATTATTTTTAACAGGCTTAAAACTGAAGATTCAATATTTTACCCAATTTCAATTTATTAAATTCAATAACTTAATTGCCAAATAATAATAATAATTGAAATTCAAGTTAAACTACCTTTCAAATATTTAAAATCAATTAAATATTTTAATTTCAAATATCCAGAAATTCCGATCATCACAATGCATTAATGAGATGTAATGTGATAACATATTGCAAAAATATCTTAAGATGGAATGACATGCATTAATGATGGATTTGTTGTTTGCTTTCCATGTTTTAATGATAATTAGATGTTACCTTTTTCACTTACTTTTTGTAAAAATATGTTAGATATTTTTTTTAGCTTTGATTTGACTAATTGTGATACACGTATGTGCATGTACAAACAATGTTGGAACAACTTAAGACAATTTCCATTTGTCAAACAGTTGAGATTTCGGGATCCATTTTCCGGTCATATTTCCAGTTGTTAATTCAAACTATTGATTTATGTAAACAAAACTTGAAAATAATTTTTTTATCATCTTTAACTAATTAAAACAAGTTCATTTAACTTATAAAGCTATATTTAAAATTAATTAAATATTCTATTTTCAAAGTGGTAAAATTACAGGTCGTTACATTTAGCCAAATTTTTTTTAAAGTCTGTCCCTGTGTCTATTTCCACTTATGTAATTTTATATTTATATAAAATTAAATTGTCACTTTAGTAACAATAATGAATTAGATACAATTTTTTTTCATTAAATAGTTGTAGACAATAATGAATTAGATACTAATTTGTTGTTCTTTTAGCATTTTTGTTAACAAAATAAATGAAAGTGCATATTCTTGGTTAATTTTAAAATTAAACTTTTTACTAATTTCAACAAATAAATATTTATATACATATATTTTGATACACATTTTTCTTTTAGTACATTTTTTAAAAAGATAAATGATATATAGAATGAATTTCAAATTTACTCCAGATAATAACAAAAATACCTAAAACCGCAAATGTAATAGTAATGAATCGGAGTATTTTTATATATTTCGAGCTTTTGCGGTTAATATCTATCAAAGCGGTAAACAAAATATTTGTTTAATGAACTAAAAGAAATGTTGATTAAAAGAAAGTTATAAATCATACTAGAATTTCAATTGTAAAAATAATAATTCGATTTTGAACCATTATTTCATACTTTTGTAATTTTAATTAATTTAAAAAAAATCAATAATTAATTTTTGTCTTGAAAAAGAAATAAAATACAAAACAAATATTTCTATTCAAAATATCGTACATTTTTATCCATTAATTAAATTATTAAGATACTTTATTAAAATTTAACGTTTTCAAAAAACATATCAACCAAAAGTGTTCATTATTTTTCAAATTTACAAACTATAGCATTCGTCACTTTCCATTAATTTAATATCATTCTTAACAAAATTAACTTTTATTAATCATAAAGAATCCTATTATTGTATCAATTTTAAAAGAAAAGACATTGTATATGCATACGATAATATACCTATATTAGAAAGAAAATTTGTACATATTTGT
The DNA here is from genome assembly GCA_030765085.1 of Allium cepa. NCBI lineage: Eukaryota > Viridiplantae > Streptophyta > Magnoliopsida > Asparagales > Amaryllidaceae > Allium > Allium cepa. Next base: position 614,471,400 of record CM060932.1, read on the forward strand.
TTGTAATGAAACACAAACTTTAGAAAGTAAATTTATGTATATTTTTCCTTGTAATAAAGTACTAATTTTAGAAGAAACAATTATGCAAATTTAAATGTAGAATGCTGTAAAAAGAACTAAATATACTTTTATATATAACTATGAAAATTTACAATTATGAAAATTTCAAGTTATATGGACTTTAATAAAATAGCAGTAGTTTTACAATTTTTGTCAATATAAAAGTGGTACACAATACACTGAATTATCATTTTTAGTACTTACAAGACAAATAATAAATATTAGTTAATTGAAGTTATTTTAAAAGTTCATATTTTGGATCCCTTAATTAATATATACACACAAAAAGCACACACACATAAAGGAATTTAAAAGAATATGAAATACCTAGAAAATTTTTGTAAATAATTTTAGAAATTATTAATGTTGATATTTAAATGTAAAATGATAATTGATAGAATTGGTAAAACTTTGCAATAATTATAAATTGTAAGAAATTAAGAATAAAATATATGGAGGGAATTAAGGGAAGAGGCGGATATGCGTAGAATTAATAAAAAAGCAGGAAATATTCATGTTTTATTGTTATTATTATTATTACTATATCCATATGTATGTATGTATTTATATACTATATGTATATCAAATGATGGCAGAAAAGGCTGTAACCGAAAGGGTGGTTATTGGTGATAAACCGCCTCCAAAGCCACCAGACCTGACAGGTACAGACCAGACCATAGCGAGTTCACCGAAGATGACCAGTTCGAAATCATTGGCGAAAGCTGTTTGGGGATTTGGCACATTTTCTTCGCATGAGTCAGTGGCTGATTTGCAATGTATTGAACCTATTTACAGAGAGATGTTTCTATGGTTTTCATGCCAGATACGGTCGCGCAAGAAAACAGTTTGAAGTAGTCAAATACTTTAGTTGTGTATGTTATGGGGAGAAGATCTCTTTATGAATAGTTTAAATGATTTGTTCAGAATGTTATGAAACCAATTTCAGAATTTGAAATATACTAAAAAATCAAATAGTTTCTTAGTTATTAAATTGTCCTCTTTATATGATTTTAACAAGATTGTTAAAGGAGATCCCTACACTTTCCACTCCAAAATTGTAATTATTAAGTAGTGGAATGAAGACATTAAATTGATAATGGACTACTTTACCTCCTTGCCAATTTAGATTAGGTTGAAAGATTTAAATTTAGCCTATCGGAATACTGAGGGGATTAGTCCAATTGCAAGTGCTTTTGGAAAACCAATTAAAATGGACAACAATACTTCTAAAGAACAATGACTTAATTATTTGAGAGTGCTGCTAGAAGTCGATGCAAAATTTTCATACCCAGAAAGTATTCAGATTCAACAATCGACAATTATATGGATGCAGTTAATCTAGAGTATGAGTACAAACAAAAAATTTATGCAGCGTGTAAACTATATGATCATAATGTTGAACATTGTAATATTTTGAATGTGAAATATTTGAGACCTAAGAAAACATTAGAAAGTAATGATGAATCTATTCCTATTCAAACTAATAACAGTGGTCAATCTATAGAAGAGTCCTCCTTTAGTTACAATTATATAGTTGATCATAAAGGAAAGAAACCAATTAATGATTACAATAGTGCTAGTAACTCATCCACTATTCTAACATATAATGCTTTTGAGTGCTTGAACACCGTGAACATCGAAGATGTTCCCACCACATCTTCTGCATCGAATGAAACTGGAAAAGATGTGTCCTCAGAGAATGCTTCATATACCCTATATGAACAACGAAATAACTCGGTTATAGATTACGGTCAAGCTATAATGGAAGATGTTACCGATGATAGGTCTAATTCTAATAATTTTGTCCCGTCGAAGACTATTTTGAGGACGTTGGCCAGCAATTCAAAGAAAACGTATATGCGAACATTCAAGAAAGTGCAAATGTTGAAAAGGCTATGAACGTTTCCCACATGATCACTCCAAACCCCTTATATATTAAGAAGCATTTGCAAAATAACCCTAAAGAAGTTGTAGCTCATCCTAAAGGAAAAACAAGGAGCTCTGGACCGATCAAATAAATGTTATGTCGTGGGATATTAGGGGTATGAATGCAGATGGGAAAACTCGTCATGCATTCAAACTCCTAATTAAACATCCACGAACGCACTTCACTGGGTTTGTTGGAGAATGAATTAAACGTTGATAGCGTTGTTAGGATACAGTCTCTGTTGCCAATTAGCTGGGTGATAATACATAATAATGACTTGGGTTGCAAAGGCAGGATTTTGGTTTTAATAAAAACAAGTGTGTGGACATTTCTGCTATTGGACAAAAGTGAACAGCATATGACATTACAAATGACAAATAAAAAGGGAATGCAACATGTGTTCACTTTTGTGTACACAAGTAACTTCTGTGGATAGCGTGAATTTTTTTTTGGTTATTTAAGCCTCAATGCTTCTTTTATAGGGTTGTCATGGATTTTAATGAGAGATCTTAATAATACTTCAAGCCTAAAGGACAAAATGGGAGGTCTACCAATCCCTTTTATGTAAATAAATAATTAAAAAAAATATTCTTAATCGTGTGTCGGTTGAAACTGTTTTACCGGGATGTGAATACACGTGGAGGAGGAGAGGCATGGCAAACAGCATTAAAAAAGTTAACTATGAGATGTTAACTAGCTTTCCGAGTTTAGCTATAGCAACACTGACATATCACTACATTGATCACACTCCAGTTTTGATACAATTTTCAAACCAACAAATTCTTAAAGGAAAACCATTACCTTGAATGTGTGCTACAAAGGCTTGAAGCTTCAACATGGGGTAGTGTTGACTATTACGTAATAAGTTGCAGTCAACTAAAAGAAATCTGAAGCATTGGAATAAAAAAGACTAAAAACAATCCAATTCAGCAATTAGAAGATGAATACAATAGAGTATTTTTTCCATTGGATGCAAGGCCAGAGGATGTGGAACTCTACTGAAATATTATTAATTTTAATTTTCAAATTAAAGAGCATAATCAAGTTCAACATGATTTTAATAAACAACAAAGTAAATTAACTAGCTTCAATGTGAGGGCTCCAATTCTAAAAATTTCTATCCAAAGATTGCAATCAGAAAAACACAAAAACAGAATTCAAGCTTTGCTAGATTCTAATGGTGAATATATATTGAATAGTAAGAAAATAACATAACAAACTATCTCTTATGTTTTCAACTTATTCAACGCTCCACAATAAACTCTTTTTCCTTTAGTTCATCGAAGAATGATTGTAAATTTAGAAGGGAGGATGTCCTTATCTGCAGCAATTACAATCTCAGAGATTAAAGTTGCTTTTTTGCTTATTAATTATGCTAAAAGTTCGGGCCCCAAGGATTCTTTGCCAAAGTTTTCAAGCTGCATTAGGATTTATTATAGGAGGATTTGTTTGCTGCTATTACTGATAATTTTTAATTTGGGAAGCTCGCAAGTGGACTCGGCCATAACTTCATTACCTTAATACCTAGGAAAGATAAGCTACAAAATATTTCAAATTATTGTCTAATATCTTATGCTTATTATAAGATAGCTTCAAAGATTATATGTTTCAGAATAAAACATTTTTTGCCCTATTTAATTGTAGAAAATCAGTCGGTATTTGTAAAAGACAATAGATAAAAATATCGAAGAAAATATTTTGCTAGCTCATAAATTGGTATGGGTTTTTTAATAAGAGGAAAAGCAAAAATATGCATTAAACTTGACCTCCAAAAAGCATATGATATGGTGAACAAAGAATTCGTTTGTCATATGTTGTACCAGATGGGGTTTCCTATTTCACCTATTGATCTGATTTATGAATGTGTAAATATACCAATGTTCTCCATAACGGTTGATGGAATTCCTAATTGTAATGACTTACCTTTTAGATCCTAAAAAGTTGACATTAATACATCCATGGTATTCATGTGTCGAGCATCCGAGTGTCGAAAAAAGACATATTGTTGGGGTGATAGAAAAGAAAAGACAGAACGGAATCTCACATGTGACGAGTAATATGTAATATACAGATGATCTTTACAAAACAAAAGTGTAATACACATACAACAATCAGAGTAAGCTAACCTATCATCAGTCTAAACTAACATATCATCAGCCCGGACAGTTATAATAACACGTCCTTACAAATGCTGATAAATACAAAATAAAAAATGTATTGGAAATAAAGATACATGAATACGCCTTGAAGGCATCCAGCTCATCTCCTGAAGCTCCAAAGCATCCATGACTAAAGCTATAAATATGCTCAAGCTGACCCGAGCATTGTAAAAAAAAAAAACATCCGGATCAGTCTGATAATTCAATTGAGAAACACAAATCATGTGGATTTTTAATGTTATAAAACCTTTCAAAAATGAAGATATCTCATAAGACCACATATCACATAAACACAGATGGATTTTTACCATTTAATAACTAAGCCATTTTTATTAGAAAATCTTATAATATTATAATAATGTACAGGGTTTAAAATAAATATATAACATAGCTAAAATGCTTGCACCTCACATTTCAACATATGTGGTATACAACTAAGTCTATAGGCACGTAATGGAGAATGGCTTCCATACAATGACAAGGCTACCGGGGTACCGACTATCACAGTACGCCTCTAGAAAAATATACCGAGGGCCTCACATAGACCCTTGCCAACATAGGACTAGCATACCCCTTCCTGGATAGTATTAAATATGTCATCACCTCGGTTGTGACCAACAACCATACTAAGTCACTAGTCTATATAAATCCATAACTATCGATTTAGATCGGATGATGACCATACCCTAATGGTAGTGAAGCACATAGTCCTACTGCATATCCCTTATTTTAGTTATCATCGAGTGTGAGACTTGTCTATGTTTTACCTTTTTAGCAAACCTCACTTGTAATGCCAACACTACCCTCCAAGCAATAATGCAATGCTAGCATTCATCCATATAGGTAGTTCAAGATACGGACAAACCGACGACACTAATTTTACTACATCCTTTTTGGAATCACTCTCAGGATTAATAGCAAGTAGTCCTTGCACTTTAGAGAATTTCATCTTCGATCGTCTTCAAGATGCCTCCAATTCGAACGCTTACGTCGGTTCGAAGTGATTTTTGAAAAAATCATGCTTATCTGATCCTGATCTCTCTGAAGCGACAATGATAATTCAAAATTAGCTAAGTTTTATTAGTCGGTTATTTAACCATCAAATAAACAAACAATCCAATTAGAGATTTAGCCAAGCATGATTAAGCATATAAAGAACCACTAAGCCTCATAGTTAATTCTTTCATTAATTAAATCTACTTTCAAATATTCGTATGAAAATACATTTTACAAAAGATATATTCACAAACCCTCTCTACATTCAATACTTGGATAAGTATTTGTATACATATCTCAACTGTTTAAGTATATTTACAAACTGTTTCATTTTCTATACTTAGAAAAATATTTATATACTTATTTCAATGGTATAAGTACATTCAGAAAATCTACACTTTCAATACTTAGAAAAGTAACTATATACTTATCTCTACGGTATAAGTATATTCACAAAACACTTATGAAAGATTTCATATTTCAAAGCATATTTAAATGGGACAAAAATAAATGTCATTTAAAAATTAGACCAAATATACTTACCATCACTTTTTGATTTCAAACTTGTACCATCCCTCTATTAACAATGTAGCCAGACAAGTTAGAGAACTCAACTTGTAGTGGCATACGTCTTAATTCTCTAGATCAGGACATGTTTCCCAACATAGAAATATGATATTAAATATGAAATGAAAACTTTCCATACCATCTTAACTTAAAATGATCATTTATAGAAATCAATTCTTATTCCTTTTCTAAAACTCATTTTATAAATCTTCTTTCTATTTATAAAACTTCTTTTACAAATCTTCTTTCTTTTTATAAATCTTTTGGTTTTAAATCTCGTACTTATTACAAATCTTCGGTTTCTAGATAGGACAAAATACTTTCCATAAAACGATCATTCCATGTATCACTATGCATTCACAAACATGATCTATTATTCCAATTTATCAAAACGATACTTATAAAATATCATTTATAAATCTATTTTTATTTCTAGAATACCATTTTCAAACCTATCTCTCTATACAACACTTAAATAAATCATTTCACAAATATTTATTCTACAATATTTCTATCTTCTTTTTCAACAAAATCATTTTATTAAAGAGTTAAACCTTTTTTGTTTTCCTTTAAAATAAACATTTACTATTGTATTAATAAACATTTACTATTGTATTAACTTTTCTGTAAAATAAATACTTTTCGAAATACTTTTACAACATTTCCAAAAAGTTTGGAGAAAAAAAGAGAATTTCAAAAACTATTTCGAAGTAAAATACCATAGAAAATTCCAAAACTCACCTTTAGAATCATTCTCCGAATCATAACCCTTTCCAAATCAAAATAACAAACAATAGTATTTCAGAATACTATATAATGAGGTCTAGAGCTACCATAGCACTTAACAAGCGTTTTCATAGATCTTCAACTAAAAGAGTTCAACTTTTTCAATATATCAAAGTCATATCCAATATGGCCAAAAATTACTAAGCCTTTGACATTCAACAATTAATTATATGAATGAAATTAAAATCAACAATGGCGAGAAATCTAGATTTCCCTATAAAATTTCATGATTTCCCTATATTTCACTTTATATATCATTCGTTTCCAAAGTGGGAATTAAACCAAACCAAACAATGAAATCATCCAAGCATACAAGTAATGACTTATATCAACACCTATATATTATATAGTGCTCATCTAGAGGTAAGTTAACTCACTAAAATTTCAGCTGCCGCTTACATGTTCCTTCCTGATCCAAAAAAATTCACTTGTTCTAAACTTGATGATATTAACTCTAATGCATAGACAATGCTCCTACGAGCGCAACACGAAAGACCTCATTCGATTTGGACTCGTATGTAAAAGATATTAATTTTATAAGATTTTGAATTAAAATATTCACCAGTTAACTTTAATCTATAATTACCAACCTTAATCCCATATACCAATCATTTTCTCCAAATCAACTAATCCCCACCTTTCCCTGTACGTGCACAATACATACACCGTCATGCACGCACACACACCCCAACCACTTCTCTACCTACACTCAACGAATTAACAAGTTGTCGACTACAACAAAATCCACATCGCAAGTGCTCCTCAACCGACCCAATTTTGTAATGCTTGACCATCTCCTTCGTGATGCGACCTGTAGCATCACCGTGACTAAATTATCGCATTCCACCTCCCAGCGCTGCACTAACCCAAATGACCAACATAAGGTCGCCTTGCCACCACGAGTTTAACGCCATTCCCCGCTTCACTAATCGTCGCATAAATCTCCATCAATCCCTAACCCTAGCCACTGCCTCCAAACATCTCTCCTCACCAAATGTTGTCACACATCCCAAAACTCATATGGATTTGAAGCCTTTCATCATACGAGATCAACGGATACGTTATTGTTAATTTTAGTGGCCTGCATCTCCCGATTTTGATTTTTGAAGGTGGAGGTTAGTTTTTGTTTACTAGAAGAGGGGGAAATGAATAGTATAACTGGTAAAAGGAAAATGAATAGTCCAAGCATGGGGTTTTATTATTTAGTGATTTCTGGTACTTCGCTGTATAATATCACGTTCATATACGAGCCATGAATGACATAAATAAAAATACGATCGTGCACAACAATGCGACATGATCACAAAATAACAATAAAATACACTAGTTATCTTATTCAATAAAATTTCAAAAATACCAACGTTTATCACAAAATGCATCAGATGATAATTTAAATATTCCCAGATTAAAAATTATGGAAAAATTCTATTGGATTCATTTAAAAATACGTCATTAAAATCAAGTTATTTTATTAATAATTTATTTTCTTGTTATTTATTATATTTGAATCAAATTTGAATATTTAAGTAAATAAATATTATCATTTGAAACGTTAAAAGTTATGTGTCGTTGCATTCATTCCCCCTTAAAGAATTTCGTCCTCGAAATTCCCAAAGAAGAATATGTCTTCACAACCTTAGGATTTTAAAATCAATTAATTAAAATGAGTTATCAAGCTTTTAAAGTCCATTATGTTATAGAAAATTTCGATAGAGCATCATTTGCACGGCTTGGTGTGGACAAATCAAAACATCAATATAAGCTCATATGTGGGACCTTCCATATCTGGGGACAACACAACAACTATATGCGTATGATATACCTTACAAAGTGTTTATGTCACATAGTAAACACATCCACTAAGCATAAACCCATGCCAATTTATGAGCAATCAAACTCTACTCACGAAATCAGAAGCAACAAGCTAGCCTTTGCTTTCATGACCTATATTTCGTCTAAATAACCCAAAAGAGCGTTACACTTGACAATTGAAGCAATACAACAAGTCATCCATCATATATCTTGAATCTAAGTATGCTAAATCATATATAGCAACCGTCTCACATAAACATGTCATATCCAACCATATAACTCGCAATTTTAATGTAAGAAGCATAAAATTACATCAAAGGCTATACGATGTACATATGTCATTCGTACCCAACATCAACTCCGATCACTTACTTGGCCACATAAACTCCTCTTCTGAACTAGTATCGCTCATTCGACTTCCATCGTGCAGGCTCCAATTAGGTTTCTCGATTATAAACCTCTGTTCTCCTTACGTAGCCATATGCCATGATAGAAAATCAAAGAATTTATATCAAGAATCGGTATTAAGTGTTCGTCGTCAAGAGTCATGTGAAAAATCCTTATTTGGTTCGATATGAATCGCCTCAAAGTCATGTACTCGAATCCAAATCAAGAATAATTATGCGAATAATATGATCTATTACAGTTTATGTATTTATTCCGTTGGTTTCTTAACTACACCAATTTCCTTTTAATTTAAATCACATTCGTTTTCTCAAATATAATTTCTTATTTAATACTAGAACTCGTTTATGAAGCACTTCATAAAACACTGTCTTTATTTTATAAACACTCTATAAAGATTTATCTTCACTTATAAAACATTTAATTAAAATAAAATTTCATTTAAAACATTTTAGGACTTAAGTTTATATTCGTATAACACTACACTACATTCTAAGAGTTTATATACATATTTTTTTTTTTACTTAACCAGGGTGTTCAGCAAATTTAAAACTTCTTCTAACTTACTATCTTTCCACTCCAAACAAAAAAATTACTTTTATATTTATACAATCACTAGCTTCAAGTTTTCAACTAAATTAGTATGTATTTTATGGTCCAAAATCGCCGAAAATTCCATTTCATTTCAACAAATGAAAACTACCAAACAACATCTCATAATGAGCTGTAGAAAG